>CM028136.1:669562500-672062500 GCA_016271365.2 Neoceratodus forsteri
GCATGATGTGCTGTGCCACTGTCTCTGGCAGTGGGAGTTGTGGTAGATAAGTGACTGTTCATTTCTGTTGCAGAATGCAGCCATTTCATTAGCTAATGTATGATGTCATAGCAATGATAACATCACATTCTGAACATATGGGGGGTTTGGATATAAAAAGAGGGGAAGGGAACCAGATTCTATGTATAAACAGAAATATTAATAAAAATCACCAAGAAGAGTGAATTCTGCGGCACCATGAAAGTTCTCATGATAGATTGCAAGTTCTACATAAAATTCTCTGCGGCAAGAGAATTCTAGGGCCTTGCCTATTGGATAAGCTGAAGATCCTAGTTAACCAACAGCCTACTTTCTCTCCCCCCCCCCACCACCAGAATTGCTTTATGTCTGTCCCATAAATTCTTGAATTACCCAATTGTTTATGACCGTACGACCTCCTCCGGATGGCCGTTCCATGCATCCACTACATGCTCCATGAAACAATACTTCCTCTCATTGCCTGGTAGCTGTCCATCCTCAATCTTCAAATTGTGCCCAGTTGTTCTTGCACATTTATTTTTCCGAAAGATGCAACCCTCTTGGACTTTGTTGATTCCCTTGAGGTACTTGAAAGTTTCTATCATGTCCCCCTCCCTCGCCCTCCTTTCCTCAAGGGTATACATACTAAGCTCCTTTAGTCTCTCTTTGTACGGCTTCTGGTGCAGACCCTGCACCATTTTAGTTGCCCTCCTCTGAACTGCCTCCATCCTGTCTATTGCCTTGCGGAAATGGGGTCTCCAGAAATGCATGCAGTATTCCAGATGGGTTCTCAACAGCTGTTTGTACAGAGGGATAACAACTTCCTGTTTTCTACTGGTGATGCCTGTCCCTGTGCATCCCAATATCCCCCAGCCCTCCTTACTGCCTTCTCACATTTCTTGTCTACCTTCAAGTCATCTGATATGACTGCCCCTGTTAGTACCTCCCCTCCATGTTGTGTAGTCTTCTCCTGGGTTTTTGTTTCTCAGGTGCATTACTTTGCACTTCTTTGCATTGAATCTAAGCTGTCATACTTTTGACCATTCCTCCATCCTTGCCAAGTCCTTTCTCATCCCCCCCCCCCCGTGTATCAGCCCTGTTGCAGATCTTTGTGTCGTCTGCAGAGAGGAATACTTTCCCTTCCAGTTCATCTGCAGATCCTAGTTGAGCAAGCGACTACTTCTTCCTGCAGCACCACAATTCATAGATGTGGCTCACCTTGATCTTGCACATGTTCTTGAGAAAGATATTCCCCTTGAGTGCTTGGTTGGTTCACTTAAGATACACACCAGTTTTCACCATGTCCCTGCTCTGCCTACTTTCCTGGTGGGTATACATAATAAGATCTGTTAGTCTCCCATTCTGTGGCTTCTGTTGCATTTCATTGAGACAAATCTCACCTGCCTCCATCCTGTGCCAGTTCTGGTTGAGACTGAATTTCCAGAAATGCACACGCTATATGAGAGGGGTTCTCATCTACAGTCTGTACAGAATTTCAGCAACTTCCAGACCACTGCCACCCCCCCCCCCCCAAGTATTGACTTTACCTTAGTTTCTTTGTCACATGTGCAGTAATAAGCACTTGTTTGCATTGACTGCAAGTGTCCATAGGGTTGCCCATTATGCCAACCATACCTATGTCCCTTATGGTACATTTATTCCCCACCCCCTAGGGCAATACTTGTTAACTAATCTGATGCCCCTTTAGCTGTGCATGCACAGCAGCAGTGAAGATAGCAATGAAGGCTAGTATTACCTTTCATGCATGCTGCAGTGCAGTGTTTATCTGTCTCTTTGTTCCTATCTCTCTCGGTCTCTAGCTCCCTCTTTCTGTCTCTGTGTCTCTCTCTCTCTCTCCTCCCTATGGACAACAGAAGTCATACATTTATTTTGCCATTGGACTGCACATAACCTGTTCGGCAGTGTCCATTGCGCTCGCGCACATGCTCTCTGTCTTCTCTTGCCCTCTCACTCTGTTTCAGTCGCTATCTATCTCTCCTCCCTATGGGCAGCCTCAGTCAAAGATGTATGTAGCTGTTGGATTGCAGTGTCCCTGTGCAGCAGTATCTCTGGATTGCTCTCTCTCTTTCTTTCTCTTTCTCTTTCTCCTCGCCATGGACAGCATAAGATAAAGATGTAATTTGCCATAATAATGCACTGTCCCTGTATTGAACTCTGTCTCTCTCTCACTCTGCCTTTCTCCATGCCATGGGGATGGGGTGGGAGCCGGGTGCCAAGGCTGTGAGTGGGTGGGCTAGGTTGCATGCCACCATGGCTCTGGGTATGAGCTCAGGCACATAGATATATATAGAGAGACAGAGGGTGGTGGTTAATGACACTCACTCTGAAGGATGGGAGAGTGCTCAGCGAGGCACCACAGGGCTTGGCACAGGGGCCAATCCTTTTCAGTGTTTTATGTGAGGAATTGGAGAAGAAACAGAGAAACAAAAATACAGAATTTGACGGCAAATATGTACCGCTTAGCCCACTGAGTCTGCCCATTATTTTTTTGTTGTTTTATCCCCATCCTGCATGCTGATTCCTTCAGGAGTTGCCAAGGCATCCCATCTGCTGTCATCCCCTCCTACCTGCCACCCGGTGCAGCCGGCCTTTCCCCAACAGAGCCTTGGTTTACCCCCCAAGTGGGGCCGGGGAGGCACCTGATTATCAGCTTTTAAACAATGGAGTAGAGGGGCGGGGTGGGGCCAAGCGCTAGAGACCAGGGATGTTGTGTAGGCTGGGGAACATGCCACCATCCCACCATGGCTGGAGAAGGGGACCTAAGGAGCCTAAGGCCAGTAATGTAGAGCTTTGGGATTAGTAGACCATGGGTGGGGGGTGAAAATTTGAGGTCAGGGTTGTGAATGAGGGCCAGGAGCATGAAAACAGTGCTGTGGGTGGTAGGGGGCATTAGCATCCCACCAGGATAGATTGATGATAGGCGAGCAGAAAAAATAGCCCCAAAAAGTCACCCCTAACTGAGAAAACACTGAGGCACTCATTCGCAGTCTGCATGCTATAAATAAACCCTTTTCATTCCTTTCACAGATGCAAATGGGTAACTTTCAGTCCACAGAGTGCCTGGGGGGGGGGTTGGGGCACCAGTGCATAACTTTATTGGAGTCCCATGTTACAGTACATATTTTACAAAGCTTGCTAATATGTATTCACTCGTATGGTGAAATCATGGTGCATGGTATCTTTCAGGACAATCTTCCACCTTGACATTAAGCTATCAGTTTACATGACGTACTTTTTCTATTATGGCGCAGGTTTCTCATAACACTATTATTTTACCAATTTTTAGTGCAGAGTTTTACAGATGACACTCTATACCTGACTGGCTATTCTTGATTACTGCAAAGTTAAAAGAAGGAAGGTAATTATCTTGTTTACTTTGTCAGTCATGAAATTGTACACTAAAAATTTGTAAAGTAATGTACATAATAAAGGACATGTATCACATAAAATGATAGCTTAATGTCAGATTAAAAGACTGTCCTGAAACATAGAGTGCACTGTGATTTCAAAATACAAGTGAATAAAAATTGGTAGGCCTTGTAAATACTTCCTGAAACAAGAGACTCCAATAAAGCAATACTGACTGCAGCTTTACTTTTAGTTAATCAGTTATTTGAAAATTGGTGACCAGGAAAGATATGCTGAGCCAAGACTCAATTCCAGGTGTGCCCCAGGGGAAGGGAGTAGGGGGGATGCGTAGTACTGGCACAGTTCGTAGTTACAATAAAGTGCAGTCAGAGACACAGTTTAAAACAGGAGTGCAAAATGAGCTAGCAACAACATTGGGCATTTCAGCCATACCTACACCGGGGTAAGAGACAAATGCAAGGGAAGCAGTCAGGTTGGGGTGCATGAGCCGGGGAGTTTCAGCTGGTACCTGGGGGAGGTAGTGAAGTGGAGGGAGGAGGGGAGTTAGTTCCACAGTGAAAGGAGACAATAGGAAACAGCTGACTGCCAAGTAGAGGAGCGGGGATGAGGAATGGCTAGGGTGCGAGTATCCCTGGAACGACGGGGTTCCTCGCACCTACAATAATAATTAAAGATTAAGAAAGAAGCATACATTATTTTTAAAGATATGGTTTCCTTGTCAGTTACTGTTGCATCCGGTTTCCACATCACAGCAGCTGTTTTAAATAAGTGTAAACTGCACATTTTGCACCCTGTGAATGGTTTTTTAGTTGCAGAGTAAAAACTTGTCTGAAGCTACTACTGGATTTACAGTAAAGTGCTTGTAAGTAACCGTCTGGCACCACTTTGTTTTCCTAATGTGAGCCTCAGTACCAGCAGTGTATCCAGCTAAACTGAGGGGGGCTGAGTATCAACCGCTGATTGAGGCCTGTTCGAGTAGTCTCCCTCTAACGAGGTAGGGGCGAGTAGCAGCAACTGATCTTGACCTGTTCTGAGTATGTCCTCCTCTTCTGAAGGGTGGGGTTGAATAGCAGACACTGATCTCCATCTATTCGAGCATGTCCCCTTTCCTGAGGGGCAAGTCGCAGCCGTCTATCAAGATTCAAAGGTCACACTCCATTGGATTATGGATTGCAACTGTATAAATTATAGGCAGTCTATCTGTGAAGTGTTTCTTAGAACATGAAGTGGAGGCATCTTCCCAGAACCCCCCCCGTTTGGCTGTTTCCCCATGGTACTGCCTAGGGAACCGGTTGGCACATGGAAGGATAAAAGTCACAGGGTTGAAGTGATTTGCATAGAGTTGGGATATGTAAATGTCTGATGGCTCACTTATTGGGGAGGAGGGGCAACAGAGAGGAGGATGCCTAGGAGCTTATGGGAGGAAGGGATGTGAAGAGCCTGGTGGTTCATGGGGGGGATGATGGGGAGCCAGATTACTTAGCCAGGTGGGGGGAGGCATTGGTGCTTAGGAAAGGAGGACACAGTTGGGGAAATTGGGTGGCTTGTGAAGGGACTCAGTGGCACATGAGGGGAGTTTGTGAGGATTGAGGGGACTGAAGTGACTCAAGTGGGAGGGAGCGAGGAGAAGGGTGTCCAGTGGCATACTTCAACACTGGGTCTTCTCCACTGGAAGAGAATCTGTGTTACAGTCAAAGTTATTGAAATGAGGAAGGACCAACCATGGGGTGCCTTAGGCAGAAACTGCAACTTGTTGCTGAGCGTGCCTTCCTGGTGAAACATTTCAATAAATAAATAAATGTTGGTTTACCCACTAAACAGCATTATCTAAACCACCCAGACACAAATATTGACTAAAGAAACAAACTTGTATAGCCACACACACACACACATGTAAACTCAAATCAGGCATTTACTTACACACACTGATAGACGTACACCCAAAAAAATAGAAGGCACTGATTAAACAATACCTATAGTGCAGATCAGAGTCCTGATGGTTCTGCTTGTTAATGCCCATTTTGTTTTCCAGCCAGTTTTCCAGCTTCAGAGGGGCTTGAAAAGAAACTGTTTTTGCCGCCATATTCTAACTTCAGTCTAGCAGGGAGTAGGAGATAGTTCTGATTATGAATGCAGTCTGCAAATAGGCTGATTGACACGATGCCCCCTGAGGGGAGTTTTGGATCTGTCTGCAGAGGGGGTTGGGGGCAAAGAGGCACCAAAGGGTTCTGGCTTACAAATTGTATTTTCCTAGCAAACCATCGAAGCACAGTATTATGCTACAATTTTGTTTTTAGGCCAATGGCTCCAGTTGTTAAACTATTAAGGAACCGTTTAAGGACTTCAGCTACTTTATTTTCATTTTCTAATGCTACTGAATAATTTGTGTCTGCTAAACCTTTTACTATTTGCCTGACAGGTTATAATACTCTGACATTGTTTTACTTCACTGTCTAATGCAGAAATAGCAATTGAATGCTGTCAAGTTTTTAATAAAAGACCTACATTGTAAAACATTTTAAATTCACGTACCTACTTTTCAGAGCAGTTGCCTCCTATGTAAGTGATTTAAAAAATGATCAGTCTCACCATGCCTCCGTCTGGCAGCATGCTTCACTGAATGCAACAAGTTAAGCCTGTGTCCTTAATTCAAAACACCCTATCGCCAAAAGACTTAAGGCTAGAACTAGGGACTGTGAGGATGTCTGCCTCTGCTGAACGGCAGGCGCGAGTGGGACCTTAAGGTAGCAGGAAGTCTTTCAGATAGCCTGACCCAGCCCATGTAAGGCCTTGTATGTTAATATACACACCTTGAAACCGATGTGCCACCCAACAGGGAGCCCAGTGTAGAGCATGGAGGACCAGTGTGATATGCTCAAAGCTAAGCTGGTTGCAAGTCCTACATGCAGGGGTGGGGAGTGAACTTGGTATTACAACTATGGATGCCACAATAGGACAGTAGCCCTATGGTAGCAAGTAGCAGGCATAAGGACTGTTTCACTTTAAATTAACTCAACAATTTCTATCTGAAAAAATATAGACAGTTTTTTAGGGTATAAAAAAATATTTCAAATAAAAGGTACCCATTTTATAAGTGCAATAAGACACTCCTGGCTATGTATGGAACAGATATTACTGCTTTTCCAGGGGCTGAAGGCACTCTGCCAGCATCCCCATGCCTTACTGTGCCCTTGGGAGTGCTGTAACACCTGTCCAGTGCACACTCCATCGTGTCTTATTGCTTACTTACAGATCACAGTGGAAACCTGAGATCCCAAGGTCAACTGTAAATCCTCAATGACCCCCAGACTTTTAACCCAATCAGCTGGGCTAAGGGTCACACCTCCCAAGGAAAGGAGATGCCCACATCCAAAAAATATGGAAAGAACAGACTGGCCAGGTCCCACCAGCAGCACCTTGTTTTGGAAGGATTCAGTCTGCTCTGATGGCCATCCAATCCTGGATCTCTTTAAGGCAGTCTTCCAGCACAAAGAAGGCTGTTGGCATTGTCAGGGGTACAAGACAGATACAGGTGGGTATTATCAGCATAGCAGTGAAATGCCAAGCTGTATCGTCTAATGATCTCCCCCAGAGGCAGCATGTATACGGCAAATAACACAGGTGCCAGAATCGCCAATTGAGGCCCTTCATGGCAAACTGCAGAAGAGCTTGAAGTATATGAGCCAAGTATTATCTGCTGCATTCTGCCGACTATGTAGGGTTGGAACCACTGAAAAATGGTCCCCGAGATTCCTACATAGTGCCTGAGGCGAGACAAAAGCAAAACATGATAAACAGTGTCAAATGCCGATGACAGGTCAAGCTGGACAAGGATAGTACATTGTCCACTATCCCTCGCTGAGAGGAGATCATGAAAACACCCTGACTAGTGCAGTCTCTGTACTGTGGCAAGGCCTGGAATCTGACACAAATGGCTCATAGATATCATACCTTAACAGGTGCAGTTCCAACTGTAGCGCCACTAACTTTTCATTCACCTTCACTAAGAAAGGGAGGTTTGAAACATGTCTGTATGTGGCGAGATCATCTGGATCCAATGAAGCTTTCTTGAGAAGAGGTTTCATGACCACCCTTTTCAGGGAGGACCCCCACCAAGAAGAAAACGCCTAACAATCTCAGCCACAATTGGATCAAAAGCATCCTAGTACTTCTAAATAAGTCTGGTTCGAACTGGATCCAACCTACAATAAGTGTACCGCTGTCCCAGTGCCACCTGCAAGACATCCTCCGATTCTATAAAAAAAAAAAAAAAAAAAAAAACTCAAACTCAGACCACCACAACAGAGTGCCAATTTCTCCCATGGGCCGGACATTGTCCGCTACCAATGAGTTGCTCCCCAGAGATTCCAGCTCATACAGAGGATATCTTGTCTAGAAAGAAGCGAGCAAACTCCTCACATTTCTCCTGTGAAAATGTCTTGCAAGACTATAGACAGGATGTAATAGTCTGTCAACAATATTGAAGAGATAAGCAGGTCAGTTTTTTCCAGCAGCAATCAGGCCTGACTGAACACTGTCTTTTTCAGAGTGACGACCCACTAATACTCATAAGTCCTCAGCGCCAATATATTCTTCTCCGGACGGGATCTCTGCCAGCGATGCCCCAACCTTAGCCCCTCAATTTTCAGCTTTCTCAGTTCAGCATCAAACCAGGGTGAACTGAGATGTGAGGTTAGGGGGCGTACGTGGACAGGTACTAGGACGTCAGAAACAGAGGGTAGGGTGACATTGTAACCATCCACTACCTTAATAATAGAACGTTGAATAGAACAATGCTAATCCAGCCTCTTGTACTTGTTAGAGCCAGATTTGACACATTGACATCCAAATGTAGCAGGCAGTGTGCCAAGTCCTGGCCTGAGACATCGGCTGGAGGATGGGACTGGGAGCATGAGGCAGGATGTGCGGGTAAGCCAAATGTCAGGGCTGGATGTGGGTACTCTGCGTTCTAACATCCAAGGCTGAGAGGAATCGGTTTCCAGCAGCAGCTGCTGGGGGAATGGAATGCTGTGTAGCTTGCTACCAGTGTGTGGTGGGGGTGGTCAGGTAGCATGTTGCCATGGCTGTGACATTGCAGAGGGGGTAGAATGGAAGATGTGCCTCTTTGCAGATGACAGTAAGATCTATAACAGAGTGGACAGTCCCGGAGGGGTGGAAAAAATAAGGAGGGACCCTGGTAAACTGGGGGAATGGTCTAGAGTGTGGCAGCTGAGAGGCAGTGCGAATAAATGCAAATTCATGCAATTAAGGGCGCAAGAACCTAGGGGAGGATTACATGATTTTTTTGGGGGGGGGGGGATACTGATGGTCACCAACCAGAAAAGGGATTTGGGGTAATCATATCTAATGACCTAAAGGCGGCCAAACAATGTGTTGGGGCTATGGGGAGAGACCGTGGGATGCTGGAGTGCATAGGGAGAGGTATCACCAGTAGGAGAAAAGAGGTGGTGATGCCACTGTACAGATAATTGCTGAGGCGTCATTCAGAGTACTGTGTCCAGTTCTGGAAGCCGCATCTCCGTAAGGACATCGACAGGGAAGGGGCTGTTCAAGGAAGGGCAACAAAGATATTGCAGGGCCTGCACCAAAAGTCATATGAGGAGAGACTGTGAGACCTCAATATGTATAGGAGAGACGGGGGAGATATGATAGAAACCTACAAATATCTAAAGGGCATAAATAGAGTACCAGAGGGAAGCATCTTTCAGAAAAAGGAGATGTTCAGGAATAAGTGGGCATGACATGAGGTCAGAAGGAGGCAGACTAAGTGGTAATGTGAGGAAGTATTTCTTCCCAGAAAAGGTGGTGGATGCATGGAATAGACACCCAACGGTGGTTGTGGGGGCAGACACAGTGGTGGAATTCAAAAATGCATGGGACAGGCACAGGGGAACCCTAGCGACAGGAAAGAGAAGGTAAAGCCGGAGATCAAGTAAGGTCTGCAGCTTTTGCAGTAGGTGGGGAAAATGGACAGATAGGATGGGCCTAGCGGTCCTTATCTGCCATCAGTTTCTATGTTTCTATGTCATTGCATGTGGTGGGAAAGTGTCTGGACACACTGTGTAGGGTGGGTGAGCGGTTTGGTGTGTCATGGGTCTGGGAGGTGTTGTCAGTGGGGGTGCCATGCAGGGAGTGTGCGAGTCAAAGCTATGGCTGATCCAAGCTAACTAGGGAAGGGGAGATGTTAAGGTTTCTGTGGATGAAGGATGTCACGGGTTTGGGGGGGGGGTGGAGGTGTGGGGTGCTCTGGGGTCATGAATAGAGTCCAGGTGGCATGAAGGAGGGGGGTTTTGATGGTCTGTAAAGAGGGGAAGTCAGAGGTACATAGATGCATACATAGATACACAGAATGTGACAGCAGATAGAGCCACTGGGCCCACCCAGTCTGCCTATTTGTGTGTTGCTTTTTACCTTCATTTTTTTTATTGCAGATCGTACTTGATCCATGGCGCAATCTCTTCTCCCACTACCTTACCACGATGATTCCATTGTGACTGACGCAAGCATTTCTGAACCCATCCACTATTTTCACCCCCACTACCTCAAATGGAAGGATATTCCCGGCATAGATACATAGACAGTGTCGGCAGATATGGGCCCATGGCCCACCCAGTCTGCCCATTTGAGCTTGTAAGTTCAGTTTATGTTTTCCTAGAAGTCTGTTGCCCCTTACCCCTGACCTCCAGAATTCCTTTATGTCTATTCCATGCATTCTTAAATCCCATGATTGTTTCAGCCCCCACCACTTCCTCTGGCAGGGTGTTCCACTTGTTCACCACCCGTTCTGTGAAGAAATTCTTCCTCATGTTTCCTCTGAATCGTCCTCCCTCCAACTTCATCCCATGCCCTCTAGTCCTGGAACATCTTTTTCGCTTAAAAATAGTGTATTCCTGCACCCTGTTCCTCCCTGCATCCTCCGCTCTTTCTGTGAAAAAGTACTTCCTCACATCCCTCCTAAATGTAATACCCTTCAGCTTCAAATGGTAGGACCAGTTTGCAGAAAAAGGCGGCTCAAAGCAAAAAAATGGAGCCAATGTAGTGTACTCACATGCAGCAAATCAGAGACTTGGCTACCCGTTCTGCTTCTAGAAGATATCCATAAGCATTGATGCATAAGGCTAAAAAGTAAAACTTTATTCCATTACCTCCAGCAAACATGGTTACAGGTACAGACACCCCTCCTTGTTAGTCGACCTGTACCCTTGATTCATCACCAAATGACCATTATAATATATAAAAACAATGTGAAAGCTGCCCCCCATAGATTATAATGGCACGCATCCCTGCACTCTCCCTGGGATCGCGTCATAACTTAGCTGAGCGCGGTGACGGAGCGTGGGTGGCTCTTAAGACCGCGAAGTACGAGCGACCCAATAAAACTAAATTTACAAGTGCTACTGCATTTTAACTACTGGAATATTTGGGGGCATCTACACTTTAACATCGTTTCTCTGAGGTAAGACACTGTTATAGCAAGTACACATGCTGAGAGTGGTAAGTCTTTTTAAGCCCTTCTGTCATGCAGTATTTTGTGACGTTACTTACTGCAAGTTACTGCGTTGCATTATGACTGACTCTGCAGTATGTGTCACTTGGTGAATATTTGCTTCCACCTGGGTCAGGAGTTTCTTCTACCTTTGTGGTTTCTAAGTCGCAAAATGACAGAGAAACAGTTGCACAAACTAGCTGTTTGTCTCGCTCTTAAATGGGTGTTCAATAGTCTGTCAATCAGTTATCTGAAGCCCTGCCATTAGCTGCTAATGAGGGCCTTCATCCACATGTGTCTGGATTGATGAATATTCCTTCAGAGACAACATTACCAGGTCAGAAATTATCTCGCCTAGTCCATGTCATAACATTGAAATTGATACTAAGCCAGTATGGTGCCTTGCCACACTTGACAAAGCATTGCAGCATTTATATGACTTGCACGGCTAGATAATGCTGTGGTATGGGACTACTGAGAAGAGGGTTGCAACAGTGATGTAGCCATATTGCTGTACTGCAAAACCTAAAAGTAAGTGCAGAGGAGTGGTTGTGCACTAGGAGAAAATGGAAGCAAAGACAAAAAATGGATGTAATGTAATTGCTTGCCTTTTGTGATGTTCATCAGTCTTTTCGTGAATTCATTTGCTAACTATTATATATGGTTTTGTAGATCTACTGCTGTACAGGATTCCTCGCTATAACAGGACAGTTGCACCAAGTTAATGCCGATCTGCTGGGCTGGTGGCTTTGTGAACGGCAGTTACCATCTGGAGGTCTCAATGGACGACCAGAGAAGGTATTTGGGAGACTTGTGTAATTTTTTTTAGAAGACAGTCCTAATTTTGTCATGCTTGCAGAGGAGTACCTCATCTGTTTATATACAGAAGTGTAGAATACTGGTGAGAACTGTTAAAACACTCATTTTGTTTAATAAATATATTCCTTAAGATTATCATTCCTTTATTTGTTGCGCCATTCAAAATGACCAATGAAAATTGCATTGACATGAATTGGTACTAGCACATCTACTAATCCAGTAGGTTTATTTTTTGACTGTCACACTAAACACAATGAGGCTCAAGTGGTGCATTTAAAACTATCTTTTTACTGGTGCCAAAACGAAGAACGTAGAAGAACTTGCAGCTTGTAATGGGTAACAAAAAGCAGCAGCCCATCCTTTGTGATTCTGTTTCCAATAGCTTGCTTCTTTTACACATTAAACTATAAATCTGTTTGTTTGGCTTCAGGCAACAAAGTGTGAAATAAACGCAGTTGAGGTGGGGGTAAAAGTAGCACAAACCCAGCGCTTCAATACCAACTGGAGCTTCTAAGGAGATCCGGTGTCTCATGCAACCTCCAATACTATGTAGAGTGCAATAACAAGTGAATTGATCTTAATCATATACCCAGCCTATAGAAATCTGAGCCCATTCCCAAAATTACCGAAAAAATTACCTAATTATTTAAAGGCACCAAAACTTAATTAAGGTACCAGTATGGAGTAATACCCCATAACAGGAATCAGTACTGAAAAATACTTTTAAATAGTCTAATAAATCGGTAAGCACAAGACATCGTAAATGGCAGCAAGGGTATAGGGCCGTTGGTATTTATACTGAACTGTATTCCTTCAGCCCAGCAACTCATAAAACAGACAGGGCAAGTAATTAATATCTACAGAGTCAGGATAACATTTTAAACTAACTTGATTTTAGCTTCATTAACCAAGCTACATAAACCATTTGTATCCTGGCTCCTAAAGTTCAATCCCCCATAATTAATTCCCAGCATGAACTTCCATGTCTGTGACAATAATACAAGTGCCATATATACAGATTACTCCGTGAAAATTGGAACGTGAACCCAAAATGGATTCAGACTCATGCAAGTTACAACAGCCAAAGTGCACAACTTTTTTCATAGTATTAGTTACCTCACTAGAAATAAACTATAACCACTCCGTAGGAAGTAGAATGCTGTTTAAAATAAGCATTCATTCTATGAAAAAATGCACTCCTAATGATACAGTAAACATTAACCACACCTGCATGACTATATGTCAGAATTCCCCCACTTCACCTGATGTAAAGCGTGATTAGTACAGTAACAACTCTGGTATGTATCCTGTGTGACTAATAGCATGCATCCATTTTCAAAGTAAATAAAACAGTTTGGTAGCATTGTAGTATTGTGACACTGTTGGGTTCTAGTTGTGAGTTAACAGTAATTTGCAGAGACAAGTAACATATCAAAATATTAAATATCATAGGGACTTTAACGTCCGTCTGTCTCTCTCCCCCCCCCCCCATAAGCAGGGATGAACAAGTAAGCTGTGCAAACATGCTAATTTATAGGTATTATGTACCCGCTGTACTACCCAGGCCACCCTGCAATTCCCTTGGTGATCTGAAATTTGTCTAGTCAGTGCTGTGGTAGAGCGACTGCTCATAACAGCATGACCTGGGTTCAGGAACTAGACCCTAGGTCATTTGGTGCTGGCTGGGGTAGAGGGATTGAGCATCCCAGAGGACATTTTCTTTCAGGGAGGGAGGGCAGAGTGCTTCATTACTACCACCTGGTTAACCTGAGGTAATGGTGCAAGCAGGAGTCACTCAGGGTTGGGACACCACCTGATGTCAGCATGGGCAAACATAACGTGCACTCACCGTGCCATCCCAGCCATTGGCATCCCTGAGAGTTGGAAGGAAAAAATTTAAATAACTTAGCCATTGCAAAATTAAGTTAGCCCCCCCGCAGGACCCTTACCACTGCCTGTGGTGCACTTCTCTGCCAAGCAGGAAAGAGACCTGGGAGTAATCGTATTGGATGACCTAAAGGTAGCCAGGCAGTATGACAAGGCAGTTGGGAATGCTAGTGGGATGTTGGGTTGTATGGGGAGAGAGATTATCAGCAGAAGTAGGGAGGTTGTGTTAACTCTGTATAAGTCACTGGTGAGACCTCATCTGGAATACTGTGTATAGGTCTGGAGACCACACGTACGAGAGAACATAGAGTGGCGGTGGTCCAGAAGAGGACAACTAAAATGGTGAGAGGTCTTCTACAGAAGAACTGAGGAGAGACTAGGGAACCCAGTATGTTCACCCTGGAAATAAGAAAGGGGGGGGGAATATGATAAGAGACATTTAAATACATTAAGAGGTTAAATAAGGTACAGTTTGGGAGTATTTTTCAGAAGAAAATGTGCTCAACAACAAGGGGGCGTGATATGAAGCTGGAGAGGGGTAAATTCAGTAGAGATATAAGAAAGTTCTTCACACAGAGATTGGTGGATTCTGGAACAGGTTACCATCCAACATGGTTGGGGGCGAAGACAGTGGAAGGGTTCAAGCAAGCTTTGGATAGGTACAAGAGAATCTTAGGGAAAAGGAACAAGGGATGGGTGAAAGAACTGGAGATCAAGTAAGGTCTGCAGGCATACTGTAGGTAGGGTTAAATGGGCAGACTGGGTGGACCAAATGCTCCTTATCTGCTGACAAATTCTGTGTATCTAGAGGAAAGTATTTTTCAGAAAAAAGGTACTCAACAAGAGGACATGCTGTGAAGTTTGGAGGGGGGGGGTGCAGATGCAGAAGAGATATGAGGAAGTACTTCTTCACAGAAAGAGAAGTGGATTCCTGGAACAGCCTGCAAGCAGAGGTGGTGGGAGCAAAAACAGTGGTGGGGTTCAGGAATGCATTGGATAGGCATAAGGGAGTCTCAGTGGAAAGGAGGGGGGAAGGAGAAAGAGATGTGGATCAAGTAGGGTCTGTGGTGATACTGTAGGTAGGGAAAAATGGGAAGACAGGGTGGGCCATGTGTTCCTTATCTGCTGACAAATTCTGTGTTTACCTCTGTGTCAGGGTCTATTGTCACAGGACTTGGGGGGGGTCTCTGGTCCACCCGGACCTGAAGTTCCTACACCTGCATGCATGGTTCCTGAAAACATAGCCACAGCACGCTTTAGGGTGTCCCCTAAGGTTGCTGCTGTCCAGCTTGCGACCAGGAAGTCTTCTGAACTCTCCCCTTTCCTTTACAACTCTTCCTCCTTCACTCCTTACCAGTATGGCTTCAGGAATTCCCACTCCACCAACAGTACCTCCCTCCTTGGTCTCACGGACTCCATCCCTTCTGGTGTAGACCAGGGGCTGGTCACCTCAACCATCTTTGTTGATCTGGCCAAAGCCTTTGACACTGCTGCCCACCCCATCCTCCTGGACAAGCTAAAAGCAGCTGGCCTCTCCACCTCCGTTGAGTGGTTTCACTCAAAACTTTGAGGGTAGCACCCAAGCTGTTTGCATTGATGATGCCATCTCCCCTCCTCTCCCTGTCTGCTCCGGCATCCTCCAAGGATCCATCCTTGACCTTATCCTGTTCTCCATTTTCCTAATTGGCCTTCCCCTTGTTTATTGTTCTGCATCTTTTCACATGTATACAGATGACACTGTTCTCTACCCCTCTCGTTCCTCTGCCTTAGACCTCACAACCCAACTCCAGCTGGATTTCAACAACATCCATGATTGGTTTCAAGCTAATCAGCTGTCCTTCAGTGCCAAAAAAAATAGTCTCTATGACCTTTGTCACTAGTCGGAGACTTTCCAAGCTCTCCTCTCTCCACTCCTTTCAGACCCATGATGGTGTTGTGCTTGAAGATGTCTCCTCCTTTAAATACCTCTGGATATGGTTAGATTGTCATTGTGACATCTCTGCTCATATGGATGCCATCCACCAGAAGCTGCACCCTAAACCTGGGGTACTTTACAGGAACAAAACAAGTATCCTGCTTGAATCTATCTTCGATTACGACAACATTGTATATAGTGCTGCTCCCAAGTCTACCCTTGCTAGGCTGGTTCCCCTCTTTTGCTCCTGCTGCTTTGCCCTGGATTGCCCCCACCCAAGAACCCCGGTTGACACAGGCGCCTTGCTCATTGTACCACCTTTGTTTCCAAATTCTGTCTTTTGGCTTCTCCCCCCACAACCTTTCCACTGTCTCTCTTCCCCTCTTTCCACCTCCTACTACTTCTGCAGCTCTGACACCCGCTGTCTCATGCACCCACTGTTAAATCCTCTACTAGTCAAGCTGCTTTCTCCTTCTACTTCTCCAAACTTTGGAGCACCCTCCCCACTGCTATTTGTATTGCTTTCTTCCCCATCACTAAAATCCCTCCTCCATGAATTCATGACCCTCTCCTGTAGTTGCCACCAATCATAGGCTAGTCTCACTGCATCTCCCCCTATATTACCCCTTCTGCTTCTGTTGTGATTCATTTGTCCCCTATCCCCACTGGACTTGTCCCCATTGTACTCCCTGCCTCCCTCCCTCCCCTCTCTCATTTTGCTGCCAGTAGCGCTCCGCTGATCTGTTGCTTTTGATATGCTGTGTTTTGCACTGTGCTTCCTGTTAATTACCTACTGTGGACTTTTATTATTGTTCTTTAATAATTATTTTTGCAATTGTTACATTACTGATGTAACTGATTGCGCTCTGCTTTTCCCCTTACCCCCCCCCAGGACAGATCTGGAAATGAGCTGTTTAACTCGTTGTTTTTCATGGTGAAACTCTTGAAATTGATCTGTTTTATCCTGTAGAAAAGAAATGAATTATAACTTATTTTAAAATGGCAGTTAATGTTTGCTATAGCACAACTGCTGCTATTTCTTCATCAAACTACTATGTTTAGGCACTGGGGAGACTGAACAAAATATAATTTTAGACATGTCTGCTTACAGTTTAGACTTTTTCTGTAGTTCTGTGTGAACATACTGGTATCAGTCTGAACCATGAGAGTGCTTTTTGAGGCGTGCTACTTCTCGACCTGTCACAGCTTTGGAATACCAGATCTCGGGTCCAGATCACAAAACTCTGCCCCAGCGCAAACCCAGTTTACACTGTGCAGACTGATTTTTGTGGCAAAGTGGTATTCACAAAAGCACAGTTTTCACCCACAAACTGGGCTTGCGCCAAGGCAGAGTTTTGAGGGGGCCGCAGTGCAAATGAGGGGGAGAGAATTTGCATATCGGTGCAGTCCCATTCAGTAAGAATTTTCTCCACACAAGGGCCTTTTGCGGGGTTACCTTGCGTGGAGAAAGTACCACTGAGAAAGATCTCCTCTGAACTCCGTGCAACCCTAGTGGTTGGCAGAGGTACTGCACACATACACCCCCTTGCCGAATACCGTCCCTTTGTAATAAAACTTATGCCCCGGTAGTCTAGGGGTTCCTCCTCCTTCCCCCATTTTCTGATCGCCATCCCTTTGTAATAAAAATTCTAGGAATGTGGATATGGTGTACCATCCACACTTCTGGCAGTGTTCCTTTCCCCTTCAAATCCTGCCAGAACGTCTTCAAGCTGGCTCCTCCCATCCACCTGGGTGATAGTTCCCTAGCACCACCCCATGTTGCCAGATCTTCCTTTCCACTGGAAGAATAAGGTTCCCTCCTTATTGCGCTCACACTGAGCAGGCTCTTTTGCTTAGTAAAAAATCTTTGACTTACGACTCATCATCTCGGTACCATATGGTGAGATGATACGTTTCAGAAGGAATTGTTCAGAAGACTCTGAGTTTGACAGTCAGGTTAGAGAACTTAAAAACAGACTACTATTGAGAGGATACACAAGTGACATTCTGGAAGGAGGCCATACTAGGGTCTTGGGATTAGACAGGGACAATTTGTTGATATCTAGGAAAGATAGAGAAAACAGAAACTTGGACATGGAGGGAAATAATGGATTTGAAACTGGATAACACCGTAACACTTGTGACAGAACTGAATCCCCTAGCAGGTGAAATAATGGTCTGGTACACAACTTTTGCCTATCCTACTGAGTGACCCCATTTTGAAAAAATGTTTGAGAAACTGAGAGTTACATTTCAGCAAAGGGCGAAGTCTAGGAGACGGGCTGTCACATAGTCACTTTATTAGCACGATTGAGCCAAAAAAAGATCATAGATGGCTTGGTATTAAACCAAAAGGCCTTCATAAGTGTGGGAGGCGCAACATCTGCCAATATGTGCAACCTGGAAATATTTTTAAGAAGGATGGAAAAAGATTTGAAACCAATGAGTATCTGACATGCACAACACCGTTTGTAATTTATATTTGCTGGTGTCCATGTCAACAGTTTTATGTGGGTAAAACCACATGACCAGTTAAGTTGCGAATCCAAGAACATATACAAGCAGTAATCAATAAAAATGATTTAAATGCAATTGGAGCACACTTTGCACAGTCACATAACAGCAAACCAAGTGACTTGAAATTTACGGTATTAGAACATGTTAAACGAAATCCTAGGAGTGGTAACAGAAACCAGGGGTTGCCACAAAAGGAGACAAAATGGATAGTGAATCTTGAAACTGCAGTACCTGATGAACTGAATGATGATATAGATTTCAGGCCATATTTATAATTTTATAAATTGTTTTCCTCCTGTTCTCTTGTACAGATTGGTTATTTCAAGCATGGAGTTAAAGTTTGCCTAAAAGGATATATGTGTTCTAAATTGGACAGTTTGATCATTTAATATACACTATTGTGCTTTAAATTGGACATCTTGAGAATTTAATGTATACCACTGATTTATACAGATTATTTCCAAATTTGTGGATGGCAGATTCCTTATAAATTTGGCCATACAGCCGTGATAAAAGGATTATTCCATTTTTTAAGTTCCCTTTCTGCATATTGCTCTAATTGTCTCCAGTTTTCTACTCTTTTTAAACTCAAGGTTTCACTTTTGTTAACCCTACTTTTGCTCTTTTTCTTCTTTCTGCCCTTCTATCTTTCCTGTACAGCCCTTCATAGTATTTCCCTTCCTTCTTGTATCTCAGCATATAACTCCTTCAATTTGGCTTAATGTATTGAAACAACTTTGTGACCACGTCCCCGGCTATTTTCCTTCCCTTTAGCCAGTCACTAAATTCCACTTTGTAACTCACATGTCCTTCTTCTCTTTACTTCTTTTTTGGTAATCTGTCGCTCTTTGCTCCAGTTTCTCAGTTCCTAGCAAAAAAATCATGATGTACTATAATTATGACATAAGGGACCGTTGTGATACTGTTAAAGCCACTATGGCAGAAAATTGATTTTGGTATCCCCCTTATTTGGTCCATATTTTAACTTAATGGATTAATGAATATTAGTAACATACATGTTAAGCATCATTAATTTAAAATGTTGGTAATCTGTCTGTGTAAAACTTTTTCATTTTTATTTTTCGCATATGGGTGTTTGTGTCTTTAGCTAAGACATATAAATTTAAAACATGTCTCCTCCTCAGAGCCCCCGAGGAAGGCCCTGTGCTGGGCTGAGGCGCTGGGGATGTAAGGTGCTTGTACAGGTGACCTTGCCACAATAAATTTTTGATACTTGCATCAGAGTTTGCTTTTCCTTGTTTGAGTGCAGAGTGGACTTTCACATTGTTTCAAAAAATGTGCCTGCGGGCAGAAAATGTCACGAATGGACCCGCACACCATGTGCCTGTACTGCCTGGGCCACGAGCATGATCCACAGCCTTGCAGCCTCTGTCACACCTTGCACCTTTCTACCTTGGAAGCTCAGCATGCGCGACTTCTTCTCGGGCAACCGGACAAACGGGAACCTACCAAGAAATCTAAAGATGCTTGGCAGGCGATCTTCACGGCTGCGGGATCCCAGAACAGCTTGTGGCTTTAGAGGAAGCTGTGGCTCAGGCCGCGGCTCAAGCTTCCTTGGCTTCGGGCTTTTACAGGGGCGTTCAGAGACTTGTGCCAGGCCCTTCCCACTCTTGGGCAGTGTCCCTCTTCGGGCACTAAAACCAAAAAGAAACAGGCTAAGAAAAATCTTGTCATTGGTTATGTGATTGTTAGGGCTGTAGGGCATCAGATTCCTGCACTTCCACAGAGTTTTCGACTATGGTCGATCCTTCAGCCCAGGCCACTGGCTCTACAGTCTCCCCATCAGGCCAACTGGTTGAGATGCAGGTCGACCTTCCTGCTGAGATTTTTCTCAAGCCAGTTGACCCTGTTGTTGCCAGAAGAGGATGATCCCTCCCTCTCTAGGACTCGGGTCCTGCCTGTGACTTCTCAAGGAGGGACGGACCAGTCCGTGATCCTCCACCTCTTACTCAGGATCTAACCGACCCAGAGGAGGCTCTGCTTTTGCTGGCTCCTTCTGAGACCTGCCATCGGCAGCCCTGACGGTTGAGGTCGCAGTCCCGATCCCACAGTCCTGGGTCTAGTAGCTCGCATCCATATCATCGGTCTTGCTCTTGACACTCTGGCAAGCAGCGCCACCACTATTCTTCCTTTTCATCCTGCTCGGACGAGGAGAGGCTCCGCCGCAAGATGTGTTAGCGCTATGAAGCGCCTGTGTGGCAACAGTTCATATTCATGGGGTGAAGCCAATTCTGACCTCTACCCCGGCTATCACATGGCTCCTGCCACAGAGGTCTCTACCTTCCCCGACTCCGCAGCTGATGACCTGGCCAGAACCAGTTCAGCCTCCCCCGGCATCTAAGCCTATCTTGATGGAGCCACGGCCAAAACAACTGAAGTCTGGTCCCTCTCCTAAGGATGCCTGCTCGGCATCATGGCTCCCGCATCGGCTGTCAGTTAGTCACTCCCGATGGACCTCGCAGGGTCAGCAGAGATTCGGGTGGTCGACCTTTGTTCTATGAATCCTCCGAGTCTGAAGGCTCTTCCTTGCACTCCCACCTGGTGGATGAGGAGTTGGCAGAGGATTTGTTGATACAGCATGGTCCCACCTCCTCCGTCTCATCTCGGAGTCCACGGGTCCTCCATTGGAGCCCATCGAAAAATGGTCTAGGTATCCACTCATTGAGATTCTGGACCAGGGTGACTCCCTTGGGGAAGCCTTCCCAGCCGCAGAGGCCATTCTTGGTCCTGCTTTGGAGCTGCGGCAGCATCCGGCCTCTTGTCCTGCGCCTTCAACCCAGATGTTCTGCAAGTACATGGTCCCTACTGGTTCTCTGTCAGATTTCACAGAGCACCCCTCAGCCGCGGGTCTAGTGGCTGACTCGGTATTCTGGCACACGGGCAGTGTCGGGGATGTGGACAAACCTCCCGACTAGGAGTCCAAGAAATTGGACCACATGGTGTAGAAAGTTTATGCTGCCTCATCTCTCGGCTTTGGCAGGCAAGTTTGGCTCTTCTGATTGCCCATTTCGCCCATGTCCTTTTGGGCACGCTTGATGAAGTACTTCCTCATCTCCCGGCTGACATGCAGACTATGGTCAAGCAGGTCCAGGATCAGGGTTGAGCGGTAGCCAAGTAAACGCTTCAGACCACTGTGGATATCTGAGACTCTTGCGCCTGGTCTGTGGTGACTGTGGTTGCCATGAGCTGAGGATCTTGACCCCTGCAGCGGATACCCAGCACAAACTGGCGGATGTCCCCTTCTTGGGCACCGACTTGTTCGGGCCTGGTGTGGAAGGGCACCTCACCTGTACTGAGAAGTCCAACACCAGCTTGGACTCAATGACCTCCTACCAGAGGGACCCCAAGGGCTCCAACGCTCAGCAGAAGCCCTTTTGGCCCATCTCTGCTCCTGCAGCCAAGCCATCCCAGTCCCCAGCTGGGCAACAGACCCAGGTTTGGCATCCTTGGCCGAATTCTGTTGCATTGGTCGTTCAGAAGCCAAGAGGTCGAGATCCCAGTAGCTCTTCAGCCAGTACCTCCTTCGCCTCCAAGCCCGCCCAGTGATGGGATGAAGGATGCCTCTGGAGTTTGGGCTTACCCGCCTTGCCGAGCCCGTACCCCACATGAGGACATGGTGTCCGCGACATTCTGTCAGCGCTTCGAAACGACATCACCCAGCTCCTCCGCAAGGAGCTCGTGGCTCATGTCTCAGACCCTCCAGAGCACACAGGGTTTGCTGGTGTCAAAATGGATGGGGGGCTGGTGCCCCATTTTAGATCTGCACGACCTGAACAATTTTCTTCGGCCACGCACTTTCAGGATGGTCACTCTGTCTCGGATCATACCATCTTAGGAGCAGAGCATGTGGTTTTGCTCCCTAGATCTTCAGGGTGCGTTCTTTCATGTCCCAATCCGTCTGTCCCACCGCAGGTTCCTCCGGTTCCATGCAGAGGGGATTCTCCATGAGTTCCAGGCTATGCCCTTTGGCCTCTCCTCGGCTCCCAGGATCTTCACCAAATGCATAGCAAGGGTGGCAGCTTACCTGCGGTGCTGAGGGGTCCGGGTATACCCGTCTGGATGACTGGCTGATCGCGGGTCCCTCCAGGGAGGAGGTGGAGCAGTCCAGGGACCTGGCCCTCCAGACCTGTGTCTCCCTTGGTCTCCTGGTCAACGAGGTCAAGTTGGAACTTGTGCCCTTGCAGGTGATTAATTTCATCAGTGCAGAACTCTATTCTTGTGGAGCCAGGGCTCAGCTTCCGGTGAACAGGGCGGAGGTTATTTCCTATTTTGCAGGATCATTTCAGGTTGGGCAGTTGTGCACTGCTCTGGATTTCCTTCACCTCCTCGGATACATGGCGGCTTGTACCAGCGTGGTCCATTGGGCCAGTGAAGAATGCGCACTCTGCAGTGATGTCAGAGCAAGGGTCACTTTGACCAGCCGATCACTGTGACCCAGCTGATGTGGGATGCCCTCCAGTGGTGGTTGGTCCCAGAACATCTGCAGGAAGGGATCTCGTTTGTCCGCCCGGAGCTGACAATCATCCTGATGGCCAGTGCCTCCCTGATAGGCTAGGGTGACCACCTGGGGGAACACTGAGTCCACAGGCTTTGGAACCCTGAGGAGTCTCGATGTCATATCAACCTGCTAGAACTGCAGGCAGTTCAGCTGGCGCTGACAGCTTTTACCCCACACATTCAGGGTCAGGTCATTCAGATCCAGACGGACAACGCCACGACCATGTACTACCTGAACAAGCAGGGTGGAATGCACTCCCTGCCCTTGTGCAAGGAAACTCTTCATGTCTGGACCCTTGTGCTCAGCCTGTTTGCTGATCTTCTAGCCATCCATGTGGCCGGCACCTCCAACCAGCTGGCAGACGCTGTCAGACATGTGGGTGAGGCATCTCACAAGTGGTCACAACATCCCAAGGTAGTACACAGCTTGTTCTCCCAGTGGGGCACCCCTCTGGTGGATCTGTTTGCCTCTAGGAAGAACGCCAAGCCAGGCTGTATTGTGCCTGCCCCCCCTCAGCTGGGAACGCTGCAGGGGGATGTCTTTTCGAGGCCCTGGACCCTGGGCCTCCTCTTTATCTTCCCTCCATTTCCGCTGATCCACAAAGTGCTGATCAAGACCAGGAGGGACAAGGCACAGATGATCCTGGTGACTCCAGACTGACCTCGCCAGTTCTGGTAAATCGATCTCCTCAGCCTCAGCTGCAGACTCCCTAGGTATCTCCCCCTTTTCCCGGACCTTTTCTCTTGCTATTAGAGAAAGGTATTTTATTTGGATCTGCAATCCCTGCACCTGGCAGGATGGTCACTCTGTCTCAGATCATACCATGATATGGTTCCTGAGTGGCTAGAGTTCCAGGCTTTGGGTCTCTTTAATGATGTCCTCACTGCAGTTGCAGCATCTCTGAAGGAGTCAACTTGAAAATTTGAGGCAGTATAGCGCAGTGGTCTAAGGCTCTGAGCTGCAAATCTGGTGACATCCAGCAGACCAGACCTGGGTTTGAATCCGACAGCTTCCACTTGCATACTGTGTGACCCTGAGCAAGTCACTTAACCTTCTTGTGCTCCAGGTCGCTCCTGTAAAAAAGCTTTCAGCTTAGTGTGCTATACCTGGTTAAACAACTAAATAAAAAAAAAAAAATGCTGCGCCTTCAAATGGAAGAGGTTCTCCATTTGGTGCAAGGCAAGAGCCTGGACCCTTTATCCTGTCTAGTGGCTAACATTCTCGACTACCTCTGGTCCCTCTCTGTCGGACCTTCGGTTAACAGCCCTCAAAATGCACCTGGCTGCCATCTCTGCTTACCGGTCGCAGGCCAGTATGCAGTCGGTGGCGCAGAAGAAGGTGGTCTGGCATTTTTTTAAAGGCCTTGACCACATTTCCCCTCTGGTGCGTGAACCACCACCACCTTGGGACTTGTTGCTGGTGTTGGCAGAGCTCATGGGCAAGCCATTCAAACCGATGCACATTTGTGAGATGTCTCACCTGTCATGGAAGGCCGTCTTCTTGGTGGCTATCTTGTCAGCCAGAAAGATCAGTGAGCTCCATTCGCTCTCAGTGGAGTCTCCTTATCTGGTCTTCCACAGGGATAAGATCATCCTTCATCCCAACCTAAAGTTCCTCCTGAAGGTTGTGTCGGATTTCCACCTTAACCAGGTGATTAATCGCCCAGCGTACTTCGCCAATCACACCTCAGAGGCCAAGCACAGGCTCCATGCTCTGGACCTACGGCAATCACTCACATACTGTGAAGAGCTCATGGCTGGAGTTCAGGGAGAGGTTCGCCATCGATCTGTCACTTGCACACTGAAGTTGCACCTGCCAGACTGGCAGCTAAACGGACGATTGGCAGGTGGATTGTTTCCTGAATCGACCTCTGCTACAGGTTGTCTGGTAGGGAGCCTCCCGTAGGGCTAAGGGCTCATTCCTCCCATCATATCGCTGCCTCAGTGGCTGCATCCAGGGATGTCCCTGTCTAGGAAATCTGCAGGGCTGCTACCTGGATGTTGGCACACACCTTCATCTCCCACTACCACATTGACCTTGAGTCATGCTGGGATGCTGGTTTAGGGGCCTCAGTTCTCCAATCTCTGTTCCCTAAATAGGGGGTGTGCACGTTGCCCCTCCTCCTGGAGAACTGCTAGGAATCTGCCAGAAGTGTGGATAGTACACCATATCCACGTCCCTAGAAAAACAGGTTACTCACCTGTAACAGTAGATCTTACTTAAAGAGGGCTCTTGCAGTAGGTAATTACATATAGGACTGACGCCGGCAGGCGGCAGGACCCCACGAAAAAATTTCTGGCTAGCGGTCCCTGGTCGAGGGACACCCCCACATCAGGTGACTGGCGTCAGGAGACGTCAGTATAAAGGGGTGGTCCCGGACGCTCATCTTTGCGTTCTTTCCTGCTGTTAGCTCGTGCAGCACCTCGCGGAAAAGTTTGTGCTTTGTCAGCCCTACCTTACGTCGTTTTTACCAAAAAACTCTTTATTTTGACTAACGTCAGTACTAGCATCGATTGTGTTGTCCTACACCTCCGAGCACAAGAATAAGTCGATTAGTGTGGCCTTACAAGGACTGCCACTCCCTGTGCCTGTTCTGCTTAGGCCCGATCACCCGGTCGAGAAGTGCCAGCACTGCCTCAGTTTTAACACGGCTACCCCGAAAAGGTGGCAGCAATCCCTGGAAGCCCATATTCTAAAGAAGAAAATGAGTTCTATGGAGAAGGAGCTCAAAAAACTGAGGCAGGCATCCACTTCCCCCGAAGGACATCGGAAGGAGAAGGAGAGGCACCGGGACAAGGGCTCCTCCACCGTGTCTCCCTCGGGAGTCGCAGGGACGCAGGTAACATCCCCTCAGGGGGATCATCCTCGACTGCCGCCTCGGAGGTTTTTGAGGTGGCATCGGCCCGCCCGTCTGGCTCGCGCTCGGGTCTTGTGGGCGCCTCTGGGCAGTTGGAGGCCTCTGCCCTGGTTCGGCCATGAGCTCACGGCCTACCACTGTAGGCGACTCTCCGCAAGCGGGCATCTGCTCCTCTGGCGTCTGCCGGAGGGCCGGTGGGCGTCCGACCCTCCGGGCGGCGTGCGGCCTCCTCTCCACGGACCAGGTCGATCTCTACTCGGTCTGTCTCCGGTGATGGCTCTCGTAAGTTGGACGTCGGCTCCTCCGGCGCCACGAGCTCGCCACTAAGCCTCACGTTGGCTCGTCCGACATCCGCCGGCGGAGGAACCAACTGACCCCTTAACGTCTGTCGTTCCCGGTTCCCCGCAGCCTTCGCTGCCGTCTGGGGATCCAGAGTCTCCCCAACCTGACCCCGGGGATTTTTCCCCTCTGTCCCCGGGTGAAGCTGGGGATCTTTTGCCTCCGTCAGTCCTTCCTCCACCTGGAGCGCCGGACCTGATGTCGGCTCCCTGGATACTGGCTCCGATGCTGGCCCCTCTGACGTTGGTACCTCCAGCGCCAGGGCTTCTGCCGTCGGCCTTACCGACTCCAGGAGATATTCTGCTCCCATCGGGCCCTCCACCCTCCGAGCTCTCCACTGTGGACTCGCCCGTGAGGTTTCCGGCCGTGCTGTCTGCTCCGGCAGCCCCTCTGGTTCCTGGGTATCCTCCGTCTTATTTGAGGCCAGTGTACCCGGGAACGCAGTATCTGGCGCCACAGTATCCGATGCCGCAGTACTCGACGCCACAATACCCGACGCCAGGCTACCCGCAGCTGGGTTTTGGATACGCTCTATACGGTTATAACCGTATCCTTATCCCCCACCTCCTCCTCCTCTTCCACTGCCCTCGCGGACGCCGGTGGACCTGCAGGAGACTCTGATCTCCTGGTGGGCTGAGGCCAAGGCTCAGCTCACCAAAGAGGTCGAGAGCCGCCTTCCGGTGATGGTGCCATCCCAGGTTCCCATACGCCCGAGGCGGCACACTCCTTCACCACCTCCAGACTCCAGGGTTCTTCCATCTGGATCCAGAGAGGGGCAGGACACGCTTCCCCAGGGACTTCCCAAGGGGTTCGTTCCTCCCCCGGGTTGGGAAAGGGAGTCTTTTTCTTCTTCATCCTCCTCTCCGCTCTCGGACTCTTCCGACGGCTGCTCCAAGAGAGACGACGAGCCTCGCTCTCTGTCGAAGTCCCAGCCAAGGACTCCTCCGAAGTCTCCTCCGGAGGATCCTTCTTTTACGGAGTTGCTTAGGAAAATCCAGGAGGTTCATCAGTGGCACTCCCTGGAACCAGATCCTCAGCGTCTGAAACTCGCTTAACATCTGGATCTGCCCGTGACAACTCCTACCTTGGTACCACCCTGGATAGAGCCTCACACTGACCTTGTTACCACAATATGGAAACAGCCGTCGGCCTTAGCCCCACTTCCTAGGAAGTCGAATCGGCTATATCAGGCTCCAGAGGGTGTTGATTTCCTGGATTTTCACCCTCGTGCCGACTCGATCATCGTTAGCGCCGCTCACGGCCGGTCGGCGAACCCTAAACATCTTAGCTCGTCACCTCCTGATAAGGAATCTCGCCTTCTGGACCAGTATGGGAGAAAGATTTACGCTTCCTCCACACTGGGGATCAGGGCTCTGAACTATGTCGGCCACATGGGGGACTACCAGAAAATCATCCTGACTAAGGCAGAAGCCAAACTGGACTCCTTGCCTGACTCCCAAGTCAAGAAGGAGTTGGCTGATCTTGTCCGCTCTGCTCGTTCGGCCAGTCGACACATGCTACGTGCAACATACGATGCAGTGGACACTGCTGGGCAGAGCTCAGCTTTTGCTGTAGGCCTACAGCATCATGCTTGACTCCTCGTGTCAGATTTGGTCCCGGAGGTGCAATCTGCTATCCAGGAAGCACTCTTCCGAGGGTCAGTGCTTTTCGGGGGTGATGTCAAGGACATCATTACCGATTTGCAAGAGAAGGGGACAGCCCTGAAGTCAGTTGATTCCATGTACTGTCCCCATCAGCAGCAGCGCCGTCACTTCATGAGCGGAATCAGCAAGCGAAACCCAGGAAGGCGGGTCACAAAACGCCGGGCCCCGCGAGCTGCCAAGCTCCCCGGCCCAAAAAGCAGCGGGTGCTTCAGCTGGCGCTGCCCCACACCACCTGACTCCTTTCCTCTCCCACTGCCTCCGGACTCCCCGGAGGAACCGGTAGGAGGGAGGTTTTCCCTCCACCTTCCGGGATGGGAGTGGATAACCACAGATTCTTGGGTGCTCCAGCTCATAGCAGAAGGACACTCCATAGAGTTTCTTCAGAAACCACCCCACCACCCCCCTCTGAAGTCATCGTATTCACGGGAACATCTTCCTTTAGTCCAGGAGGAAATCTCGGCTCTTCTGCTGAAGCAAGCGATAGAGCCTGTCCCCCTTCATCTTCAGGGGATGGGTTACTATTCACATTTCTTCCTGGTCCCAAAGAAGACAGGAGATCTCAGACCAGTTTTGGATCTCAGTTCCCTGAATCTTTACGTAGAGTACAAAAGGTTCAGGATGCTCTCTTTGCAGAGCCTTCTGCCCCTCCTCCGTCCGGATCAATAGCTTTGTGCTATGGATATGCAGGATGCTTATCTGCACATTCCCATTCGCCCATCTCATCGCAGATACTTTTGTTTTGCGTTCCGGGGGACCACTACCAGTTCAAGGTGCTCCTGTTTGGTCTATCCTCAGCCCCCCGAGTATTTTCCAAATGCCTGGCAGTGGTGGCGGCCCACCTGCGTACCAAGGGAGTGCAGGTTTTCCCTCATCTAGACGACTGGCTCCTGGCGGCCTCGTCCAGGGAGGAACTCCTGTGTTTCCTCTGTTACCCAGCAGGTTTTTGCCTGCCTGGGTATTACCATCAACCATTCCAAGTCTCATCTGGACCCATCCCAGAGGCTACAGTTTATTAGGGGCGATCCTCGATACGACCATGGGCAAGGCCTTCCTGCCTCCGGACAGGGCAGCCACCCTTCAGACCCAAATAGGTCTGTTGTCCGACCGCAGGATGGTCTCTGCGAGGTCGGTCCTTCACCTTCTCGGGCTTATGGCGGCTGCTATCCCAACGGTACCTCGCGCTCTACTCCACATGAGGATCTCTCAATGTACTGTACGCTCTCAGTGGGATCAGCTAGTGGACGACCTAGATCACTCAGTTCTGATTTCCTCGCCGATGATGCGAGACTTGCAATGGTGGATGGTTCGAGAGAACCTTTTTCAAGGAGTTCCTTTCTTTCATCCTCTCCCCTCCCAGACTCTAACCACAGACTCCTCCGGTGAAGGTTGGGGAGCCCATCTAGGCCTTCATCGGACCCAGGGCTCCTGGTCCAAGCTAGAACAAGCTCTCCACATCAATGTGCTTGAGCTTCCGGGCAGTGTTGTATGCTGTCCAAGCCCTTCACCAATACATCCTTCCAGCCACCTAGCCATCCAGATGGACAACATGTGCATGGTGTGGTATATCAACAAGCAGGGAGGGACTCGGTCCTACCCTCTATGCAGGGAGGCAATGAGGGTTTGGGATTGGGCAACACAACACGACCTTCACCTCACAGCGATTCACGTTCCGGGAGTCGACAACAGCCTGGCAGACAAGCTAAGTCGCTCTTCTGCTCTGACTCACGAGTGGGAACTGGACCAAGGGTCCTAGACAATATCTTCAACTTTGAGGGAACACATGAGTCGACCTATTCGCATCCCCACCTAAATGCAGAACTTCCCGTCTTCTGCTCGCTCGTTCCAGAGCGAGGCACTTTTTGGACAGACGCTCTGTCTCTAGACTGGAAGGACAGATTCGTGTATGCCTTTCCCCCAATTCCACTTATCCCATGAATCTTGCAGAAACTAGCTTCAGAAAGCGTGCAAATGATTCTGATCGCTTCTTTCTGGCCCAGGCAAGTCTGGTTCTCTCTTCTACATCAATATTCAGAGGATCCTCCTCTTCCTCTATCTTGAGGTTTGTTGACCCAGGATCAAGGGACCCTGGTCCATCCAGGCCTCAAATCCCTTCAACTGTATGCATGGCTTCTGTAGACCTAGCCCAATCCCGTTTTGGAGTGTCTCCCAAAGTGGCAGAGATTTTAGTGGAGGCCAGAAAACCCTCCACCAGATCCACTTATGCCATGAAGTGGAAAAGATTCACTATTTGGGCCGCTTCCAAGAACGTGGAACCTTTCTCCTGTTCAGCGGGGCTTCTGCTGGAGTATCTGCGTCATCTGTTTGACCTGGGTCTCAGCCATTCTTCTCTGAAGGTACACATGGTGGCCATTTCAGCCTATCATGTCCCCTTCACAGAGAAGCCTTTTGCTCAACTGGAGGTCTCCAAGACCTTTCTCAGAGGGCTCCTCCATCTGAGGCCCCCCCATCCGTACTTCTGCTCCCCCTTGGGACTTGAACTTTTGTTCTCGAGAAACTTACTCTTTCTCCCTTCGAACCTGCAGCTTCTGCAGATTTGAAGTTCCTTTCATGGAAGGCGGCTCTTCTTGGTAGCCATTACTTGACTCGAAGAATCTCGAGCTCAGGCCCTGATGTGTAAAATCCCTACTTGATTTTCACAAGGAACGAGTTGCTCTTCGTACGAATCCGAAGTTTCTTCCTAAAGTAGTTGCAGAGTCTACCTTAAATCAGTCCATAAAGTTACCTGCCTTTTTTATGCAGTACTCTAATCAAGGGGAGTATTTACTCCATACTATGGATGTTCACCAGATTCTGAGATACTACACCAATAGGATGAAGGATCTCAGAAAGACTGATCAGTTGTTCGTGTCTCTTGCTCACAAAAGGGAAGGCAATGCTGTTTCCAAGCAATGCCTGTCTAAGTGGTTGGCTCATTGCATCACTTTTTGTTATGACAAATACAACAAGATCCTCCCGGGTCAAGTCAGAGGCCACTCCACAAGAGGAGTAGCTGCCTCTGCGGCTTGTTTCAAGAATGTGTCTGCGGCAGAGATCTGCGCTGCCGCCACCTGGACTTCCATCCATACCTTCACGAAACATTGCAGTTTGGATGTTGCCTCTCACTGTAGAGCAGGCTTCAGGCTGGCTGTTTTGCAAGGCCTCCTATCTTGAGACTTGCTCAACCAGTACTACCTTTTGGAGTAGTTTTCCTCCTCCCGGTGCCTCTCTTTATTCCAGACTGCTTGGGATTCAGTCCTATATGTAATTACCTACTGCAAGAGCCCTCTCGAAGTAAGATAGTACAGTTACGTAGAACTTCACGTAACACTAGATCATAGAGGCGCTGCAATAACATCTATTCCGCCCTCCATCCCCTAGGCTTTTCAGCTCTTCTCTCATCTGTCCTGTTTTGGCCTGTGGCGGGAAAGAACTGGGCGGGCGTCCGGGACGGCCCCTTATACCAACGTCCTTCCAGCCGGTCACCTGACGTGGGGGCGGTCCCTTGCCAGGGACTGCTATCAAGAAATTTTTCCGTGGAGTCCTGCCGCCTGCTGGCGTCAGTCCTATATGTAATTACCTACTGCAAGAGCCTCTCTCGGAGATCTACTGTTACGGTAAGTTCTTGCGTAACTGTACTATCTTCTACAGACTGGTCTTTTGCAGTAAGTCATTACTTATGGGAGTATCCACCAGGTGGCGATGTCACACAGTGGCGCTGTCATACGGTGGTGCTGTCGCATGGCAGTTTCTTCCAGCAGTTGTCCATGGGGCCCGTCCACACGACATCACTTCCTGTGGATGTGTACAAGAGTGGGCAGCCCAGTACACTCTGTTAATTTTCCTGCCGGCTTCAGCTCGCACACTCTGCTCTCCTGACCTCCTGGGTTGCAGTCTTCGACGTGAACTTGAACCGATTTTCTACCTTCGGATCCGGGACCTGGGACTCACTCTCAGCACCCCCGGACTTCCATAGCAGGCCTGTGACCCACTGACAGCACCCCTGCTGATCCCAGGCCCAGGCACTCTTGCTGGGTCTGGGGATTTCCTAGGGCCTCGGCCCTATTTTTCTTCATTTATACAGCAGGCCCGGTGTTCCATTTTTGCTCACGGTACACCTGTTGCTCCCTTGCCCAGGAACTCCTGCTGGGTCTTGGGTCTTGCTCATGGCTGATCAACCAGCCAGGCCAGAACTGATCTCAGGGGGTGGTCGCCTTCAAGGCTCGCCGGCCAAGGGCACTTGTTCCCGGCATAGGAGTGAATGGAATTCCCACTCCTCACACTCCCTCCACCTTGGTTCATCACCAATGGCTCCTCCGTCGTCGACGGTGCCTTCCTTATCCACGGGGCTGCCCCCCCCCCCAACGGAGCTTGCTGGGTTTGTTATATCTTTGACTTGCCTTGTCCCATTGACGGAGCTTGTTTCTGAACGTCTCCCATCGATGGGCAGTGTTGCCCCATAGATGGAATGTTCCCCATCAACGGGGATGCTTCCCCTGTCAATGACATGTGTTCCTTGCTCTCCCTCATTGACCGGCCACGTTTGTACTGTTCTCTCATCGACGGAGGCTTATTCTCTGACGGAGCGGCTTACCCCGTCGATAGAGAGGCTTCTTTCTGATCCCTCATTGATAGGGATGATTCTACTGTTGACGGCAGGGCCTCTCCTCCTTTCTTCATCGACTGGGCTGCTTCCCTCATCGATGATGGGGCTTCCACCCGAGGCGACTCCTGCTCGGGCTCTGGTCCATGCCCCATCCCCCGCTTGTCTTGGCAACACATTTTGGTGTCCTCGGGGGCCACATCCCGTCAGCCCACCGCTGCAAGAACCCCCACCTTGAGTTCCTTGCTCCTTTGCCAGTCCCGGACCAAGGAGGTCAGGTTGCCTCCCCCTGCTGTTCAGGGTCTGTGGTTTTCAGGCTGGCTTACCCTCTTCCTAGTGTCATCCTTGGGCATCTTCCATCTCTGGACCTCTCCCCATCTCACGTTCCAGGCATCACCCGCATTGTGATGGAAGTCCTGCGGACCATGGGCCAGGGTCCGGCCTCGTCCCGTTCCCCCTCCTCATCACCCGAGCACTTGCGCCCTGATCAGGCACTTCCCACCTGGTCCCCCCCCCCAATTTGTGAGGACTCCCTTTATGGGTATTCTGGGAGGGAGTGATCCCTTCATGGGGGATGTTCCTGGGGGGGACCTTTTGGACCCTGGGTTCCCCACGGTCCGCGTCCTCCCTTTTGGAGGTAGCCCTGCCTGAAACCCCCGATCCCTCCTCGCTCCCGGATCCCTCCTTCACGGAGCTCATGATGGCTGATCCAGCATGCTTTTGGCTTCCCTGCTATGGATTGGGACTCCTTTTGTTGGGACATGGCTGCCTACCATTGCGTTCCTGAGGTGCCTGCCTTGGTAGTCCCGCATTTGATTCCTGCGTATTGTCACGCACTATCTCGTATTTAGTCTTGTTCTGCTTCCGTTCAGCCTGCCCCCTCGTGACCCTGATCGGCTCTACCAAGCCCCTCTTGACCACCCTTACTTGCCCACCACCCCTGTGGCAGACTCTTGTTGTCAGGGCAGCGGCCCATGACTGGACCGCTCCACCTCGCCATACCAGTTCCATGCCGCCAGATGCTGATTCCCAGTGCATGGATTTCTTTGGCATTTAGGTTTATTCCTCCAGTACTTTGCTACTTCATATTCTTAATTATCTGGGTCATATGGTCCGGTACCTTCGCACGCTTAGTGATTTGGGTTTGGACATTCTGTCCGGCTTGCCTCCCTCCCTCCTCTGAGTCGATCAGGCTGGCTCAGCCACTTTCTGCCATGTCCTTCCTTTCCTGTCGCCTGCTCCATGCATGCTTCGATGCGGTTGACGCATCGGCCCGCCGGCTTCGCCCTTTGGCGCTTCGCCTGGCTGCGGGTTTCGGGTTTGCCACCCGACGTCCAGCTGTCAGTTACCGATACCCCCTTTTCTGGGAACCTGTTGTTTGGACCTGGTGCTCAGTCCATCCTGGATTCCCTTCTGGCTTCGGGGCATACTCTGCGGTCTGTTCAGGACCTCTATCACGCCCCAGGTCCCACCCAAATGCCCCTACGGGTGGGCCGTCTCTATCCTGACCCCCCCCACTGGGGTACCTCTTGGGAACATGGTAGGGACCCATGGGGGACGGGCAGCTCAGTCTGCCCCTCCACAGTGTACCTGTCCCTCATGCTGGGCGGGACCTGCTTCTGCGCCTTAACCCGCTTTTCAGGTTTTCCCCCACTTCCTGTAGCAGGCCTCGGAGGCGCCCGGGAATCCTTTGCCTTTTTTGGGGGCTTGCTCCCGGACTGGACGCTTCACTCTTCCATGCAGATCTGATTGGAACTCTTACTACTCTCCATGCTGGAGCCCTTCAGTTGTTCCTTCCTCTGACCATCCGGGATGTTTTTTCCCTGGTGCTCCATTTTCTACTGTCTGATCCGCTCTACTTGTATATTTCCTAAATTTGACTTTCTGCCAGAGCCTGTCAACCTCTGCCTCGTCAGAATGAATCACTGTGCTTGGCCACCTACATTTCTTTCTACATCATGCCTTCTGCATGCTGTCCTCACCCACCTTTGAGCCTTTCTTCCTGTGTGGGTGTGGTTTGAGTTGACACTTGTCTTCGCCTAACTGTTGGCTTATCCACTTGCACGGAAGAGTTTGAGTTGATATTTCTACTAAATATCATACATGATGTCCTCCCCACCTTTGGCCTTTCTGCCAGTGCGGATGCGTTTCAAGTTGACCCTTTCATGTGAAATTTACTTCTTTGGCATTGTGGACAGCTGGGTTTTACAAGGTCTCGACCGTCGGGCATGCCCCCTGGCCCAGCTTCCAGCCTTGTCTTTCCTCCCATTTGGATTTTACTGCTTCGTAATCTCCCATAAGTAATGACTTACTGCAAGAGACCAGTCCGTAGAAGATAGTACAGTTACATAAGAACTTACCATAACAGTAGATCTTCCGAGGACCCTCTCTTGCAGTAAGTCCCCCGCCCTCTATTCCCCTGCCTTTTCACCTCAAATCTGCAACTCAGGACATTGGGTGGGATCACTGTTCTCTGTTTTTTCTGGCTCTCATTTACCTCGGTTCAGGCCGTGCTCACCAAAGCCAACAGTGAACAGAGGGTACTGGGGTCGTCCACTCTTGTATACATCCACAGGAAGTGATGTCGTGTGGACTGCCCCCATGGAAGACTACTGGAAGAAGGTGCTGTGTGACCGCACCACCTGGTGGATACTCCCGTAAGTAATGACTTACTGCAAGAGACAATCCTGGGAAGATCTACTGTTACGGTAAGTTCTTACATAACTGTACTTTCTAGGAGTGGTATATGGTGTACATCCACACTGACCCACTTGACCTGCCCTGACAAGTTGCACACTGGTGTTGTTTCCAGCGGGCAAGATCTGACATCATGTGGCGGTGCTAGGGGAGTTACTATCCGGGTGGGTGGGAGGAGTCAGCTTGAAGCTGTTAAAGCAGGATTTAAAGAGGAAAGGAACACTGCCAGAAGTGTGGATATGCACCATGTGCCACTCCTAGAACTACTGTTACAGGTGAGGAACCTGTTTTTATGCCCTGGTAGTCTAGTGGTCCCTCCCCCGTTCTCTGATCGCCGTCCCTTTGTAATAAAAATTATGCCCTGGTAGTCCAGTGGTTCCTCCCGCCTCCCTGATTGCGAGTCGCCATCCCGTTATGTATTCTGGAAAATCTCCCTAGTAGTCCAATGGTCCCTCCCCATCCCTGATTGCCATCCCTTGAATTACCAATGAACATATCCCTGGTGGTCTAGTGGATGCCCCCATCCTGGCAGGTAGTGCACCACCACTCTGCTTCCCCCCATCCTGAAATCAAGTCAGCGACTGGCACAGCCCTGCTGTCACCACTATGGCCAGCCGCTGACTGAGCTGTCTGGGAGCATGATGGATATGTACTGTATGCAGTACGTGCTTCAGGACAGCTCATATGACGTCTGGCTGTTGTGAGAGGAGGGCTATGCCAGTTGCTGGCTCGGTTTTGGGATTCGGGGGCAGAGTGGTGGTGCACTACCTAACAGGGTGGGAGGGGGTTTCCACTAGACCACCAGGGGTATGTTCATTACTAATTCAAGGGACAGCAGTCGGGGATGGGAGGGACCACTGGACTACCAGGGAAATTTTCAGGAATACATAATGGAACGGCAACTGGCGATTGGGGAGGGAGGGAGGGACCAATGGACTACCAGGGAATAATTTTCATTACAAAAGGACAGTGATCGGAGAATGGGGCAGGAGGGAGATACCACTAGACTTCTAGACTACCAGGGCATAATTTTTATTAGAAAGGGATGGCAATCGGAGAATGGGGGTGGGGGAAGGGACCACTGGACTACTGGGGCATTATTATTATTACAAAGGGATGGTGATCGGAGAACAGAGTAAGGGGGAGGGACCACTAGACTACCAAGGCATAGTTTTTTATTACAAAGGGAAAGCGACTGGAGAATAGGGGAGGGGAAAAGGACCACTAGACTACCGGGGAAATATAATTATAACAGGCCCGGTGATCAGGGAAGAGTCCACTAGGCTGTTGGGACATTTATGTTATTGTACGGGGATAGCAATCAGAGAACGATAGTGGGGGCAGTAGACCACCAGACGCTGCGTCGGGCAGGGGCTGGGGGGGGGCCATGCTCAGCCACCTGCAGGCTATGTAAATAGGACCATGATGGGCATGCAGATGGTCGCATAGCGCCTTGCATGCACAACAGGCTCATTTGAGTGGCTGCTTTTGTGAACAGAAAATAGCACATCTGTGCTGTTCCTTGTGGGGCCAGTCTCCTGGCTGGATGTCGGGGCAGCTCTAATGGCGTTAGCGGTGGCTTTCCTGGGTTAGCACTGCTCCGTCCTGGCCCTATTCACAGTCAGATAGTGCGGTGCGCTATCTGATTGTGAAAAGTAACTTCTGGAATCTGCACAATCGCAAGTCACAGCGCAAACTTCTTTGCGATTTTTTGTGAATCTGGCCCCTTCTCCCTAATTTTGCCCACTCTCCCTCTTACTCCTCCTTTTGTCTTTGAAGTCCTTGTCCAATCATAAGACTGGAAAATGCAGGCTGCAAGGTTTTCTTGTGCAACTCCTAAGTCTTGTGCTTGAAACCTGTCTAGTGCTTTTGGTTCTACTTCTCTGCTTTTGCACTGGGGTACTATGACAGGGTAGCGAACTGGGCAGCTTCTTGGGCAACACTCACAAAGACAACACTCTGGACACCAGTTTAAATGAAAATTGCATCATTTTCAGTAATATTCAAAAAAACAGAGAGACTATATTCAGCTTTACTAAAAAGTTTCTTGCATTTCACTTGCTAGTTGTCTTCCTGTAGCGGAAATCAAAAACCCTTTTTCTCTGGGTTCACCCTCTCTTTCTTGGGCTCAGGTATGAATTGTTAACCATCCATCTAAGGGATAGCCAACAAGTACATTAGCGCATGCAGTGCAGTGGGGTCTTAAAGGGACAACTTTTTTAATTTAATTGTATTTTTATTCATTTATTTTAATGGTCCAACTTTAAAGCAAGAGGGATTGGTGCAAACCCCTTCCAACAGCCCCAGTCAGAACCTGTGTTGCTGTGTCACAGGGTTGTAAAGGGGTTTAAATGTGAAAGGAGCATGACGGACATATACTCCGTCACAGGCACTGTCAACTTTTATTATTTATTTTCAGTCCTGTGGGACCAGAGTGCCTGTCAAAGACTACCTGCTTGCTGACTGTCTGGGGTGCCCATTTTGCCTTATTCATTATTTTTTTTAATTGAAATGTGATTTTACTTGGCGTGAGCTTTTTACCTTGTAGCTGAATTTCTGCTGGACCACTGCCTCTGCACGTTCCTAAGAACAACAGTATGTGCGTCTGAGCAAGGTGGTCCTGAAATAGCATGAACTTGGTGCTGATGTACATGCCGTGAGTCACAGTTCCTATTTTCAGTCCAATAGTTTTTAAGTGTTCCCATGCTTATTTTTCAGTATAAAACATATTGTCATGGTCAGGAAAAAGTCTACTTCCAGGCCACATGTTTATGTTTATCTCAGTGCTTTTAAAATATGCATAAGGCAAAATGGGCAGCCTAGATACAGTCAACAATCATGTAGTCTTTGACTGGCACACTGGTCCCATAGGATCAAATATAAATACAAAAAGCCGACAGTACCCTACTGTAGATTGAAAATACACCCCCCCTTCCCCAACAAAAAAAATGGATGTCACTTATCCTGGTTTAGTAATTTGGTTTAATTATAAAAACACAATAATAGGGGGCAGAGCTAGCTGCCCAGGCATTCGGACGTCTTCTGCTATAGCTCCTATATGGTACATCAGGGAAAAAAACACAACAAAAACAGCTTATTTTGGAAACAGATTTCTTCAAACTTGAAGAAATAGGAAGATCTAATTTTTCTGCAGCAGTGGTGCAAGTTGGGAAGGAAATAGACCATGGTAAAGCCTATAAACACCCAAGTACCGACTCAGAACTTTTTCACACCAGAGTCTGCTAAACTGGACCACGGGAAAGCTGCGGAAGTCTCATCCGCTGGAGACTCGGAAGTCACTCTGTCATCTCTACATGCCTCCGTGGACAAAACGCACAAATCTCTTGAATTATTGAATTCAAAATTCGACTCGTTTCAGAATTTTCAGGCAGTGGAGCTGCAGGTAGAGTCCCACAGCATGGAGGTCGCAGAGGTGATGAGTGCCATGGGCAAAGTGCTTACCATTTCAGCCAGACTAGTGAAAGAAAACCCCATCTTACACTCTTGGGTAGAACACTCAGAAAATCTACTGAGAGAATGCAAGGTGCAAATCAATGATTTACCAGAGGGGTTCGAAGATGCAGACCCAGTGCCTAGCATATTTGCCTGATAGAGAGGCCTTGACCTTGGATCCTTAGTAATATCCCTGGACCTTGAAAAATGCTATTGTGCAACTCCATGGGGAGTTACAGATCCAGCTATCCCCCGAACCCTCCTTCTCAAATGTGGCATGGTGATGCAGCAGGACATGCTTCTTAAAGCAACAAGGCAGACTAGAACTTTCTAAGTTGACAAAAAAGTCCAGCTATTTCCAGATCTAAGTTTTAGTACACAACAACATCAGAATAGCTTTGAAGGCAAAAAAGGAAACTCCATGAATACAGTGTAGCTTTCTCCTCAGTTTATCCGGCAAAGCTACGGGTGCAGTATCAGGGGCAAACCTCATCTGCTCAGACGCGAAAAGATTTGGACAGGATGAGTCCCAATGGGGAGGATTCGGACTCTGATACCCGAGTTTAAATGCACCCTGATGGGTCTGTAGGAGAAGGGGAGACTTTGATTTAATGTTACCTACTCGGGCCTCTGATTGTTCATACAAGTTACAGACTTTGCCTTTAATGCTATATAACTGAGGCCTGAGGGACATTTTTACAGAGTTGTCCTGGACTGCCGTGTTACTGCATCATTTCCTTTCCCCTCAAGATGGCCACTGGTCACGTGCTGGTGAAGAGGATTGAGTTCAAGCTAGTGGTTTAAACTGTTTCTGGCCATGCTGGTTGAAACCTCAGATTTTACATACTGTTTCTGTTTGGACTTAAAATGTATTCACTAGTTAATTTTCCGAGCTTCCTGGCTTCTCTGGACTCTGTTTACACGTTCGTGCATTGTTTTCGATAAAAGTACCTAATAATTCAGGTTGTGCTACTTCATATTTTTAGATGCAGCCTCAGTGGGAGCTGGGGGGGGGGCGTGAGACAAAATTTACTTTATGGAGCAGTGTTGTGAACATCTAAATAATTGTAAACGTGCAGTGTTACTGTGCAGGAATGGTGCATGCTGCTCTGCTGTATATCTTAATAGGTACTTGGACTTTGGTATGAGACGGGTGGACCTGTGCAGCATGTTTGCCACAAATTGAAATAACTGATGCAATATTATTCAGGTTAGCCATAGAAGATGTGTCGTAGCCCACTGGCCGCCATTGCTGTTATTTCATCATAATAACTAGCCAGCAATTTTTTCTATGTGCTGAGCCAGTTATAATTTGCTGTTATAACCCATGGGTTATAACGGCGAGTATGCACCCAGTCTGTCAAAAACAGCCGCTCCCTCATTGGTTGTTTATCTCCTACTGGGCGGGCAAATTGTGTTTTGAAACATGGCGGCTCCTTATCCGAAGCAGCGAGGAGTCACCAGAAGCAGCAAGGAGCTGCCACACTGAGAGTCCTCGTCATGTGTTTTTTTTTTTTTTTTAAATAATCTGTTTAACATTTAAAAACCAAAAATAAATGTATCAGCTGTAGCGCGTAAGAATAGACACTGGGGAATGACTCTGACGTGGTTGACTGCGGGTAATCCGTGATTGCGATCAAAACTAACTGTTCTGGATAAAAGCACACACTAAGAAGGAGTAGAAGTAAAAAGAAGACAGCTCTACAAAAACAAAAAAAATCTCCGTGAAAAGACTGTCAGAGATGGGAGAGAGAGAGAGAGAGTGTGTGTGTGTGTGTGTGTGTGTGTGTGTGTGTGTGTGTGTGTCTCTGTCTCTGTCTCTGTCTCTGTCTCTGCATGAATGAGAAAAAATTGCTTCCCAGCAATTATAAATAATAAAAGATGGGGAAGTGTGCTTAAATTCAAAATTAATAGTTGCCTTCGGTGTGAGATGTTTCAATAAACCCATTGGACTTCACCCTCGGGGTTTATGTAGCATTGCACACCTCAGGCAACCATTAATTTCTCATTAAGCACACTTCCCCATCCATTATTGTATATATTATACACTTGAAAAGGATCGTTTTACACTTGATCATGTGTTATCCCCTAAGATGTACCAATTTTGCAACTATATGTGATTATCCACTGCTGTACTATTATTTTGCTTTGTGCTGTATCAAGTCTCATACTGTAACATGTGAAAATAAAGTAAAAAAAAAAACACACCAATAAACATCAAAAACATTATAGCATATTTCAACATCATTTCATCTGAGAAATTAAGAGACGATGTTTTAAGTGTACACCAAGTCCCACTGTCATAACACACATGCAAAAGGAGCTGCTGCGCTGTCTATGCCCAGCAACTACAGTACATAGCAAATACCAGCAAGGGACCATAATTGTCATTGGCCACTTTTTTTAAACTTTCTCTAGGTATTGGGCTGCTACATGTTTCCCGTAATGTAACTATAATTTAATTTTGTCCTTTAAAAAGCCTCTCCCCAACTGATTTCATGTTTGCTGTTTGTAACATCACAGTGTGTTATGTCAGTGGGCACTAGGAAGTCATAGACAAAAGCACCATGTCAGTTGGGGGACCAGCCAGTGCTTTTGATAAAGACTTCATAGGCAGGCTACCAAGACATGTTATAAACCCTGAAAAGGAAAATAGAAAAAAAGAAAAAATGTATTCTGTAATGAATGGCAAGAGCAAAAAAGTTATGTTTCTGAAAGTCCATACTAAAATATAATATGCTGTGTAGGTACTGTATTCCAGCAACACCTATGGAACTGACAGAACTTCACTGTATTGGGATTTGACTTTATTCACACTTAAAAATTATACTGTACTGCTACAGTTATAAAACCATAGGATTTTTAGAATTAAGTTAATTATATGAAAAAGTGCCTTAAATCCTCCTGGATCCCATTAACTCCAGAAATGCAAATAAACCAGTTTATTGACAATATCTTGTCTCATTTTAATGTAGCTTATCCTTTAATCTTTCTTACAGTTACCAGATGTGTGTTACTCATGGTGGGTACTGGCTTCACTGAAAATAATTGGCAGGCTTCACTGGATTGACCGAGAAAAACTAGAGCGTTTTATCTTAGCCTGTCAGGATGAGGAGACGGGAGGATTTGCCGACAGACCTGGAGACATGGCAAGTACCTGCATGTTGTGCTGTAGTGCCCTCATTTCAATAATCATTTTACAACGAGGTTATTGTTAGGAATCTGTGCTGACTGAGCTGAATCAACTTTAATATTTGCAGATGTGTAATTGGAACATAATCCCAGATGTTTAAACTTCTACTGTATGTAGTTTGGTTTCCTTTTTACATTTTGGTTCTACCCTTTCCCATTCTTTTGTGGGGGGGGGATATTAAAACAGTGGGATCAGTTGGTGGGGAGGGGGTTGTGAGGTTGGGGGGGTCTGTATCAATGCACAACACTGAGCTGCACACTCGGGCAGACTTGATAGACCGTTAGGCCTTTATCTGCTAGCTTTTTGGTATGTTCTTACGTTTTGTCCCACAGTATTGTTGGAGGCCAGCATAAATGACTTTATATTTAAAATGGTGGCGATGGTCAGGGTGCCACTTAGAGTGATTTTTTAGCAAGGTGTGCCCATTGAGCCTAAGATGCCGGCAGAAGGAAGTTGGAGCATCCCAGTGGACTTTTTCCTTCTTCGTGGAGGCACAGCTGCAATGTCTAGCTGTCTGCTCTCTATCGGTTGGTGTGATGACAAGCATGCCCTTGAAAGGGAAGAGGAGACTGTCAAAGTGCCTGCTCATCTGTGATGTCATCCATGTCTGCGTCTCCGAAGAGGGAACAAAACTGTAAAACTAGGGGTGGCCCCATGCACAAATAGGCGATCCCATCACTTACCTGAATGCTGCCCTGTTCTCTCAGTACAGCAAGAGGAACCTGAGGCAAAGTGGCCACCCTGATTAGGAAGATAAACTGTAAGTAAGTTGAAGTAATGCAGACACAACCTTTCTTTTCCGCAGTTCAACAGGAAACTTTTTTTTTTTCTGAAATGGATGGGGCCACATATTCAAAACTTTACCCAGTGAGCAAAGTGATTGTGACATGTTTGACCTGGGCTTACACATGAGCGCAGTATTCAAAGGGGGCTTTGGCATGTGCTAAAAGGGTTAGTGCGCCTGCAAAAAAAAAAAAATAATCCATATGGTGGGCAAAGGGGAGGGCCTGGGACAGGAATCCTGGTGCAGCGCAATATTCAACACATTAACAAGGGGAGTAACTCGGGCCACCCTGCGCTGCACAGTTACCATCGAGAAGAAGCCCGATTTACTGTAGGCAACCCTAGTGGCCGTTAGAGGCACTGCGGCCAACAACCACGTTGGCAGTTGAGGGAGGACGCCTGCTCCCTGCTATCCAGTGCCCCCCCCCCACCCTCCATTTGCTGGCCCAGTAATTACATACTTCCCTGGTGTGCATTGGTCCGTTCCATCCTCAAGTTGCCTGCCCTGGTACTGGCCTACCAGTCCGTGGTGTTTAGTGCCCCCCACCCCCAAATCCCTGTCCCTGGTAAAGGTAAAAATGTCCCTGGTGCCCAGTGGTTCTCTTCCCCAATTCTCCAGTGCCGGCCTGTATAATAAAATTATTACCCTGCTGCCTAGTGGTCCTCCCCACCCTCAGATCGCAGGCCCTGGTATCATAAATGATATCCCTGGTGCCTCGTGATACCCCCTCCCACGGATCTATAACCCCATACCTGCGGAAGCTTCTCTGGTGTTTAGCAGTCTCTTCCCCAACACCGCAGGCCCAACCACCCACCCAGTCACTCCCCCTTACCTGACTCGCCAGTTCCACGGGAGTCCATAGGTGACCGGCATAGCCCTCCTCTCACCAGTTTTGCCAGCTACTATATGCGATGACAGGGAGCACACCTATTGTAAAACAGTATGCATGCTGCTTGCCATCGCGTAGAGTTGGTAGCCCTCATTAGCATAACCTGCATGCCGGCAGCCACCTGGGGTTCATGAGAAAGCCACAGGCAGCTCTGCAGACATTATGGACAGCATTGTTCTTGAAAAGAATTAATGCTAAAAGCCCTAATCAATCATTTCTGCAGCAACTGCTGAACTTTCTGGGTTTTCTGGAGTTTCCCTTTAAGCATAGCCAGTTTTAGGCACCAGCGAACCCTGCAATTGCTGGGGGCCCCTGCTCATGGAGCCCCCAACTAGAGAAGTTTACCTTATTCATTTTTAAACATTTTGTATCTTAATATATTTTTAAAACATCAGTAAACAACTGTGCAGATCCTTCTGGTTATGTCATGAAATACCTCAACAAGCTAAGATCCAGTCAATATCAGGTGGATAGGCAGCAATGGATGGGATGGGAAGAACAGCCCCAAGAAATGACACTGCTGTGTCCTCCTAAAAAAAAATTATAAAATACTACTGGTTATACTAAAGCTTCATATAGAAACAAAGAAATATAATATTTGCCGGCAGACAACTACTGCTTGGCCCATTTTTCCCTGCCTATAGTATCACCACAGATAAAATGTTGCACTTATGGGCTGCAGTAAAACACATGGGCTGAAGGTAGGCCAAATAGAAGGGCCCCATGACTTCACTAATTCTGCTGAGGGCCCCCCAAACCCTAAAGCCGGCCCTGCTTTAAGCATGCGTGCATGGTGCCAAATGGCCTCTCACACAATCTGCTGAGGCTGAAAACAAGACAGTTTGTGCCTGTGTAGAGGCCATTTGGCACTAAACATTCCTGTTTAAAGTAGAACCAGTCTAAATAGTTTTATGATGATTTGCATATTCTTCCCATGATACATAGACACTGTGTGCAGATAAGGGCCTATGGCCCACCCAGTCTGCCCATTTGAGCTTGTAAGTTCCCTTTACATTTTTCTAGAAGTCTGTTGCCCCTTACCCCTGACCTCCAGAATTCCCTTATGTCTATACCATACATTCTTAAATCCCGTGATTGTTTCAGTCCCTACCACTTGATCTGGCAGGGTGTTCCACTTGTCCACCACCCTTTATGTGAAGAAATTCTTCCTCACATTTCCTCTGAATCGCCCTTCCTCCAACTTCATCCCATGCCCTCTAGTCCTGGAACATCTTTTTCACTGGAAAAATAGTGTATTCAAACAACATGAAGTCTTGCTATATTATAGACATTAGCAGTTTGTTCCAGCTCTAGAACTGCCCCGGAGTGAAATGGTTAAAACCATTCCAAAATAGAATTTTGCATACGAGCAGCTCTATCTGTGTCATTTCAAACTTGAACTGTCAGATTCTTTACTCCGCCTCAGTGAACAGTCGCTCCGGAGATTTCTCCTTCTGCTCAGTTCATTTCTCGGTTTAAAAGTGTTTCTCGGTTGGATTTAACGAGAATAGTTTATTTAACCATAAAACCGTTCAGTTCAAGCTCTATCTGTGGTAACCGTAAGTAAATGAAGGTTTTGTCTGTGTGGAACTTGTAAGTTATCGGTTCGGTTTTGAACCGATCAGTGGGTTTAAAACTCATTTAAAACTAAAAGTTACTATTTTAGAGTGCGGTTCCCAGTTCTTATCGGTTCTAAAAAACGGATTTATTACGTTTGTTTCCAATACCCGTGACACGGTTAGGAACCGATAAGGGTGTCTTGCCTGGCACTGCCATTAAAAGGCGAGTTTTTAGTTGAGGCTGGCATTATGTCTGAGAAACCCAAAAGAAAAACTGGGCCACTGGGTTCAACACTGTGATGGTTGTGGGGAAGTCTTTGCCAAGGCTGACCCACACACCACATGTGTTTATTGTCTGGGGTTTGACCACCTCAGTCAGACTGACAGGCATGTAAATTTCCCTGCAGCCACCCTGGAAAAAGATTGGGCAGGCTCGGGAGCGAGAAGCAAAAAGTCCGCTGACCGGATGGCCAGCCGGTTCGGTGCCACCCGAACCAGAGGAAGTCCTCTGACCAGGGCCAGACTTCCTTGGGCAAAAAAAGCTGGTTCTGAGGAACCAATTCCAGTAAAGAAAACAAGAAAATCAGCAGGTCTGGAGTCCAAAATTCTTTCTCCAACTGCTGCAGAGATAGCAAAAGCCATACAAATTGTCCAGTCACTGTCTCGGGGTCCGTCCGAACCACCACTATCTGGTAAAAGGTCGGTTCGTCCAGTCCCAGTGGTTCAGGATTATGATATTGAGGAATTTTATGAACCAGAGGAGGGGGAGGAGGATTATGAACAGTATGAATGTGGCTGGGAAGGTCTGGGTGTGCCCATTGAACCGGACATCTCCCCAGACAGACCTTTAGAATCTCCCCCTATGCTGTCTGAGTCCCCATCTCATTTTATGTTTTATAAAAAGTTGCTGAAACCCTCAGCTTCCTTTAGAAGAGGCTGTGGATGAGCAAGAGGAGCCTGATTTTGTAGAAATGATGGATATTCCAGAGTCTAGGAGATTGTCTATTCCTTTACATAAGTCTTTAGGAAACAAACAATTACAATTTTAAAGCTCTAATTCTGTGCCTCCTGTAGATAAAAGATGGACAGAAGGTATACATTGTCAGGCCCTGATACAGAATTCCTTTCTCAGCAATGCAGTCATGTTGGGGTAGTTCAGGCTGCTGCCTGTGATAAAGCTAATATTCCCTTGGCTTCACATCCTCCTGACAAGGATTCCAAGAAGATTGATGCCATGGCAAAAAAACAGTATATGGCAGCCTCTCTGGGACTCAGGCAAGCAAATTATATGGCTTATGTAGCTAGGTATCAGAAATCTAGATGGGATACTGTTATGCAATTGGCCAAGCAGGCCCATGGTCAGCTGGCTAGTGAACTAGAACAGGTGGCTGCTGATGACATTGAAGCCTCTAAGGTTCAGTTTCATGCTGCTGTGGATGTTAATGATGTTTCCTCTAGGGTCATGGCCACATCTGTAGCTTTTCGTAGGTTGGCCTGGCTCAGGTGTACTAGTTTGTCACAGGATACCCAGACTAAGGCTATGGATTTTCCTGTGGTGGGAAATTCTCTGTTTGGAGAGCAGACAGAGAATTACATGAAGAGATGGATGAATATGGGACTACTTACAAGTGCCCAGGCTAAGGCGGCAAGCCACTCCTCAAAGGCATGCCCCAGGGGTAGGGTGGAGGCCTTTCACAGGCCTTTCTACCAGACTCGGGCCTCCCTCTGCCTATGCTCAGAGGGGCTTCTTCAGAGGCAGGGGCAGGCGAGGGTGGGCAGACCTGCTCCCACCCCCAGCCTAAAGCTTCTGCGAAACAGGCACCCTGATGGGGTGCCCAGGGCCATTCTCCTGTACCAGTGGGGGCAGGCTGGCTTACTTCAGTCAGAGTGGGCTTCTTTAACCTCAGACAAGTGGGTTCTGGAAGTAGTAAGCCAGGGTCTGGTTCTCAGCTTCAAAAGTTTCCCAAGTTGAGAAGCAGACTTTTCTACACTGAAGTGCTTCAGAGACCCTCGCTCTGGAAACAGAGGTCTCATCCTGTTAGCTCTCAGAGCAGTAGAAAGGTTCCTCCCCTGCATCAGGGCAGGGGTCTGTATTCAGATACTTCCTTACCCCAAAAGACAGGAGAATGGCGGCCATTTTAGATCTCAGATATCTGAACAAGCATCTTTTGAAACCAAAGTTCAAAATGGTAACTCTGGCAATGATTTTACCTTCCCTAAGGCCAGGGGACTGGCTAGCCTCCTGGACCTCAAGGATGCCTATTTCCATGTCCTAATCAGAAGATCCCATCGAAAGTACCTCAGATTGAACTGCCCTCAGGTCATTACCAGTTCAGAGCAATGCCTCGGCCTTACCTCTGCTCCAAGGGTATTCACAAAGTGTCTAGCAGTGGCCCACTTAAGGAGGCAGAGGATTGCTGTTTTCCTATCTAGGCGACTGGCTCATTGTAGGCCAGTCCCCAGAACAGGTAAAATCTCACCTGCAGGTCACCCAGCAGCTTCTCACCTCCCTGGGTTTTCTGCTAAACCTACCAAAGTCGGTTCTGGAACCAGTCAGGTACTCACCTTTATAGGGGCAGAATTGGACACAAAGCTAGCCAGAGCCTTTCTTCCCCCAGAAAGGGTAAGGAATTTAGTGGCTCTGGCCTCTTCCTTCACTCTGCAGGTCTCTCGACCAGCAAGACACTTTCTGCAGCTCCTGGGGCACATGGCTGCATCCACAGCTGTTGTGCAGGGAGCCAGATTTCAGATGAGAGACATTCAGTTTCACTTGAGAACCTTTTGGTCTCAGAAGAGACCCCCTTTCCAAGTTGGTCCCAGTGACTCGACCTTGATCCTAGCTCTCCAGTGGTGGCAGGATCAGAGCAATTTAAGGCGGGGTCCCTTCATTTCCCCTTCTCACGACTTGACTCTCACTACAGATGCTTCCCTTCTGGGTTGGGGAGCCCACATGGGCGACCTTTCCACTCAGGAGTTTGGTCCCCAGGAATCTCTGCTCCACATCAATTTGCTGGAACTCAGAGCTGTCTTTTAGCTCTTCAAGCTTTTCTGCATCTGTCACGACAAGGTGATACAAGTCAGAACAGACAACACCACAACAATGTGGTACATCAACAAACAGGGGGCACTCGGTCTTGACCTTGTGCACGAGGCAATGAAGTTGTGGTCTCTGGCCTATTCCTGAACACTTCCCTCATAGCAGTTCATCTTCCAGGGAAGGACAATGTCCTAGCGGATGCCCTCAGCAGGATTTCCCAGGGCCATCACGAATGGTCCCTGGATCCTCAAGATGCTGGGGATAGTTTTTGCCAAGTGGGGCATCCTCAGATAGATCTTTTGCAGCCCCAGACAATCACAAACTTCCTCTGTTCTGTTGCAGGCCTCCAGTGCTGGGCTCAGTTCCCTGGATGCCCTTCTTCTGGATTGGGAGGGAAGTTCCTCATGCTTCCCCCTTTCCTCTCCTATTCAAGTACTAGTCAAAATCAGATCTCAGCCTTGCAGGGTGATTCTGATTGCCCGGATGGGCCAGGCAGCCCTGGTACCCACTCCTTCTGTCTCTGACAGTCCATCTTCCCCTGTGCCTCCCAGGAATCACAATCTGTTGACTTGTGCCCAGGAAGGGTTTGGTATCGGACCTCAAATCCCTCAACCTCAAGGCCTGGCTCTTGAGGAGTTAGAGTTGCTGATTTACACCTCTCTCAGGGTGTTCTTGAGATCCTAAAGGCTTCAGAAAGCCTTCCACTAGAGACTACTTATAGTTCTAAATGGAAAAGGTTTTCCATTTGGTGTGCTGGGAAAATATTTCCCAGAATCTGCTGAATTGCCCTTTTGTTAGATTACATGGTACATCTTAATTCCTTGGGTCTCAGACCAGCTACCCTGAGAGTTCATTTGGCAGCTGTGTCTGCTTTTGTGTCAACAGGAAAGTCATCCCCTCTTTCCTCTCATCCTGTGTTTTCCAAGTTTTTAAGGGTTACTCCATACTAATCCTCCCTTTCGAACCGGCCCTGCTTGGGACCTTAATGTTTGCATTGCCCAGTTAATGCAACCCCCTTTTGAACCTCTGTCTTCTGCAGAGCTTAAGTACCTAACTTGGAAAACTGTTTTTCTAGTGGCTATCACTTCTGCCAGGCGCATAAGTGAATTGCAAGCCTTGTCAGTGGAGACTGACTTTATTTCTTTCCACAGGGATAAGGTAGTCCTTAGGACTAATAGGAAGTTTTTGCCTAAGGTGGTTTCAGATTTCCATCTTAATCAATCTATCTCCCTTCCAGTATTTTTCACTGATCACTCCTCTTCGGGTGAGAGGAGGTTGCACAGCCTGGATGTTAAGAAGGTGGATTGTCTCTTGTATCCAATTTTGTTATCAGAAAGTGGGCAGAGCCCCCAGTTTGAGGGCTCATTCTACCAGAGTATAGCTGCGTCTCTAGCTGCTGCCAGAGATATCCCTTTATTAGAGATTTGCCAGGCTGCTACTTGGAAAACGGTACACACTTTTACCAAGCATTACTCCCTGGATGTCCAGACCAGGAGAGATGCTCGGTTTGGCACAGCTGTTCTTCAGAGCCTATTCCCTAAGTAGGTTCTGCCCCTCCTCCATGGAGGTACTGCTGTGTATTCTGCTAATGTCTATAATATAGCAAGACTTCATGTTGTTTGAAGAAAAAATTACTCACCTTAGTAATGTTGTTTCTTCTAATGGAGTCTTGCTATATTATAGAACCTCCAACCTGCCCTCTCAGAACCTCTATTTGGTGGGGTGCGGGCAACTTAGTGTGGGCACTACTTATGTCCTGTTAGCATTTTGTCCCCTTTGGGACTTTGGGAGTGTGTGTATGCAGCGTGTGTGTGTTTTATTATACTTATGTTCCATTTTCAAATTATTAGAATGGTGTTAGTATTTCTGGTCCCCTGACTTGAGTCTTGGGCGTTGGGACCATCAATGGTTGTTATTATTTAGGTAGCATTTGGCTAGTGTAGTTACAGCTTCCACACAGACCTTAGTGAGTTTGGCTCGTAAAGATCTGACAGTTCAAGTTTGAAATGACACAGATAGAGCTGCTCTCGTGCAAAATTCTATTTTGGAATGGTTTTAACCATTTCACTCCAGGGCAGTTCTAGAGCTGGAACAAACTGCTAATGTCTATAATATAGCAAGACTCCATTAGAAGAAACAACATTACTAAGGTGAGTAATTTTTTCTTCTTGCACCCTGTTCCTCCCTGTAAGATACTTGTATGTCTCTATCATATCCCCTCTCTCCCTCCTCTCCTCCAAGGAGTACATATTCATGTCTTTCAGCCTGACTTCATAGGACTTGTGATGCAATCCCTGTACCATCTTTCTTGCCCTCCTCTGAATCTTTTCTACCCAGTCTATGTCTTTATGTAGGTAAGGTCTCCAGGATTGTACACTGTACTCCAGGTGGGGCCTCACTTAGTGTCTTGTACAGTGGAATTATGACCTCCCTTTCCCTGCTGGGGATGCCCCTGCCATTGCATCCCAGCATCCTATTTGCTTTATCTGCTGCCTTGTCACACTGTTTCCCTACCTTGAGGTCATCCGAGATGATAACCTCAAGGTCCCTTTCCTGCTTGGTGCATGATATATCCTCACCCCCCCACCCCAACTGATATAGTGTGCCAGGTTTTTGTGCTCCATGTGCATTATCTTGCACTTCTTTGCATTGAATTTCAACTGCCAAACCCCTGACCATTCTTCAAGCTTCTGCAGGTCCCTCCTCATTCTGTTTACACCCTCTGGTGTGTCCACTCTGTTACAGATCTTCGTGTCGTCAGCGAACCGGGAAATTCTGCCTTCTAGGTCCCGCACAATGTCACTGATGAAGACGTTGAATTGGACTTGTTCCAGCACTGATCTCTGTGGTACCCCACTGGTCACTCTTTCCTCTGTGGAGTGACAGCCATTTACTACCACCCTCTGTGTCCTGCCGCCCAGCCAATTACCTACCCACCACACTACTGTTCTGCCCACTCCCATATTCCCTAGTTTGTTTAATAGCCTTCTATGTGGCAGTGTCGAACACCTTGCTAAAGTCCAGATAGGTCATGTCCACTGCCCTCCCCTGATACACCTCCCTTGTCACCCAGTCGAAAAATTCAATGAGGTTGGTCTGGTATGACCTCTCACCATTAGAACCATGCTGCCTTGGGTCCTGTAGTCCATTGGCAACCAGATGTTCCACCAGTCTCTCCCTCAGTGGTGCTTCCATGCTCTTCCCCACTACTGAGGTCAGGCTAACTGGTTTGTAGTTCCCTGCTTCCTCTTCCTTCCTGCTTTTGTATAAGGGGACTACATCTGCTGTCCTCCAGTCTTCAGGTACCTCCCCTGTTTCCAGTGATCAGCTTAACAGGGTTGCCAGAGTTTCAGCCACCATCTCTCTTAGTTTCTTTAGGACCCCTGGGGTGCAACCCGTCTAGCCCCATTGCTTTATCGACTCTTATTCCTTCCAGTTCCTTTAGGAACCTTTCCCCCGTAAAGGAACTTGTGTCCATTTCTGCGCTGTTCCCACCCCTTGTACTCTCTTCAGGCCCATTACCCTCCTCTTCCTCAGTAAAGACCAAGCAGAAATATCTGTTCAGCATGTCAGCTTTACTGTTGTCATCCTCCACGCAGCCCCCGTTCTCCCCCTTCTGTCTCACTATCCCTCCCTTTGCCCTTCTTTTTTATTTATGTACCTGTAAAAGGTTTTGTCCCCTCTACCCACTGATTTTGCGATACACTCTTCTGTGTGAGCTTTGGCTTCCCTTACTGACCTCCCCGCATCCGTTTGCTTATCCTGGTACTTCTCCCTATCCCTTCTGGCTGTGTCTTTTTGTATTGCCAGAGTGCAGTCTTTTTGGCTTTCACTTTCTCCACTACTTCCTTGGAAAACCATAATGGCTTCCTCTTCATTTTTGCCTTGCTAACCTGCTTAATGCATAATTCTGTTGCTCTTGTAATCCCCGGTTTAAATATTGCCCACTGTTCCTCCACCCCTTATTCCCCCCCATTCCCATTAGTGCCTCTTTCAAACATGTGCCCATTTTGCCAAAGTCTGCCCTCCTAAAATCCAGGATACGTGTTTTTGTGCGGTTTGGTTCTGTTCCTTCTGTGATTTCAAACCACAGTGACCAGTGGTCACTGTTTCCCAGATGCTCTCCCACTGTTACCCCATCATACTGTCCCCATTTGTGAGAATGAGGTCCGGTAGTGCCTTCTGTTGAGTTGGTTCCATGAGCAGTTGTTTAAGGAAGGCACCTTGAAGGGAGTCCCGGATAAATCTGCTCCTGATTGATGCTGCTGCTGGGAGGCTCCAGTCCACATCTGGAATACTGAAGTCTCTAACCAGCACCACCTCCCCCTTTGTCTACCATCTTTTGGATGGCTAGCATCAATTCCCTATCTGTTTCTTCCTCCTGGGCTGGTGGTCTGTAGACCACCCCGTGCGGATGGCTGACCCCATTTTCCTTTCCTGCTTAACCCATAGTATCTCTCCCCCATTTTGTTCCTTCTGGATCTCTGTTACCTTTATGCCATCTTTCACATAAAGTGCCACTCCTCCCTTCCTGCCTGCCCTGTCTCTTCTGAATATGTTGTAGCCAGGAATGGCCATCTGCCAGTCGCAGTTATCATTGCACCGGGTCTCTGTGATGGCCACAATGTCCAGGTCCGACTGCACCATGTCGACCTCCATATCCCCCATCTTGTTGCTGAGGCTCCTGATAATGGCACACATGGCTTTCCATGATGTGACCTCCCTGGACTGTTTAGCTGTTCTACTCCAGCTGCCTTCCTGGTTGTCCTTTATCCGTGGTTCTCCCTACTGTCTGCCCTTCTGTTGAATTTTACCCCTTTATGCCTGCCCCCTTCGGTACTTATCTCCATCTTTTGCACACTGCTTTGTATAGATATCCTCTCCTCCTGTTCACTGGTTCCATTGTTAGCTGTGGGGATGGGCAGTTAGGTACCCTCCTTGCTGGCCTGCCACTCCCCTTGACTAGTTTAAATGCTTGTCCATGTAGCATTTAAACTTATCATTCAGTGCTTGGATTCCCCTCCAGGACGCATGCAGGCCATCAGGCTCGAACAAGCCCCCATCCCTCCAGGTGGAGCCCCAGTCACCAATGAATCCAAATCCTACCTTGCAGCACAAGTTCTTCAACCATGTGTTAAAGTTTCTGGTGTGTGTGCACCTATGCTGTCCCATGCTTCTAACAGGTAGTACTTCTGAGAAAGTGACAGATGTAGCTACTTGCTTGAGATCCCTCCCCAGTTTCCTAAACTTTCCTGAACTTCCTTAGGCTCCCCGCTTGCTAGGTGATTAGTACCAAGGTGGATAATGACATCCAGCTCACCCTCCCATGTTGTCTTCCCAGAGATCCCCAGGATCTTCCTCCCATCCCTCCACACCATGGCACCTGGTAGGCACCTTACCTCCCTGTCCTCCCCCTCGTGTGTTCCTAGCTGGATCCCTCTAATGATACAGTGCCCCACCTGGATTTGCTTCCTCATCCTTTAGGGTCCACTGCTCTCCCCACTGAGGTCACCTCCTCAGTTGATCTCTGCATCCTTCCCTTCCACTTCTCTGGATACCTCTGTTTGGTTGTCCCTGTTTGCCAGTGTGGATGAGTTCTGGAGTAGAATAGGATTTAGAATGCATCTGCGCCCGACCGCCCTAACTCTCCCCGAGCCCACCGTCATCCAGGTGCTCCTTGTTCTTGGCATCCTTTGAGGCAGCGGCATTGGACTGGGTGGTCTCTGGATAGGAGCAAAGGTACTCCTGACCCAGTTTACTTCTTTTCTGACTCTGGCTACCTGGTCTCGCAGTGAAGAGATATGCCTGCACATAGGGCAGCACCTCAGCGTCCAGAAGGTCTTCCTGAATACGGCTGCCCCACATTCACTGCATTACACCACTGCCTACATTATACTGCTATTCCGGTCATCGTCTGTTACTGAAGCTCTCCTTGTAGTTCCCTCTTTATTAATTTACTGTCCTGAAAATCCTGCCACTGATCTTCAGATACTTTTTTTTTTTAAAGAAGGAAATGACAACAAAAATGAGTTAAAACACTTGTGCTTAGGGTGGGCTTCCTCCCACTTATGCCCCTCCTACTCCACAACCCCTGCTATTCCCTGTGCTTGGCTCCCGTCAGTTAGATTTAACAGGGCATATCTTAAGAGGTGAGGGAGGGTGAGCAAAAATTTGCAGCAAGTAAAGACAGCAAAAGAAAACAGCACCACTAAAAGCACACCAAAACTAGGTTTTAAATTTTCAACAGCCCCAAAACAATTCCAGCTAAAGACAGCAAAGGAAAACAGCACCACTAAAAGCGTGCAAATCCAGGTTTAAAACAAAAATAGCAATGAGCAGTTATTGCGCTGCACTGAAATGAATCTGGATCCTTCCCCTTCTGGCCTCTTCTGAGAAATCAACCCTCAACCCACTACCTCAAATTTAGCTTAGCCCCACCTCCAGTTATCACATAGCTGAGGTCAGATAATTAGCACCCCTCCCCCAAACTACAGGGCAAGACAGATGAGACAAAATTTGCAGCAAGTAAAGACAGCAAAGGAAAAAGCACCGTTAAAAACACACCAAACTAGGTTTTACATTTTCAACAACCCCAAAACAATTCCAAGTAAAGACAGCAAAGGAAAACAGCACCATTAAAAGCACACCAAACTAGGTTTTAAATTTTCAACAGCCCCAAAGCAATACCAAGTAAAGACAGCAAAGGAAAACAGCACCACTAAAAGCACACCAAACTAGGTTTTAAATTTTCAACAGCCCCAAAACAATACCAAGTAAAGACAGCAAAAGAAAACAGCACCACTAAAAGCACACCAAACTGGGTTTTAAATTTTCAGCAGCCCCATGATGCTTTCCGTTAGAGTGGTGTTGTATTTTTATTGCACAGAACTGTGAATAAGACATGCTAGGCTCAATTTCCAAAATAACCATTAACTCACTATGTGACCATGAACCAATCATTTTTCCTCTTGGTCCTTCAGTTCTGCCAGCTGTCACATTTTGTATAATCAGGACCCCAGTGAAAACGGACTATTTTATCTCCATTGGGCTACCCTGGGTAAATAAATATTAAGTTGAATAAATAAAAATAATTTGGTATTTGTATTGTATTGTATTGTATTTATTTGTTTTACCAGAAGGAAGAAGCTCAGATTGCATTCTGAATTCAAACTTTTGTAATTGATTCTCCAACTTGATATTAACATTATTCCATGAATGTGATCTGAATACTATACAAAAGTTGAAATACTTGATTGCAAATTTTGAATTAAAGTTAGTGTTCTAACTACAAGAATTAAAACAGCCTAGTCAAACATGAACATCATCTCTCAGAGCTGCATGGTACCTCAGAACTGAGAATCTTTTTGCTGAGATGCTTTCTTTCACAGTGTTGGTCTCGAACCTTCCAGCATTTCAACAGTAGATCTTAGTTTCCACTGAAGAGAGCACTTAGCCCAGACGGTGCTCCCAGCTAATTAGATGGCTGTGGCCTAAAGATTTGTTGTTTTATATAGTTTTAAGTTTATTTGGTTAATGTACTGTATGCTTGCTATCTCTCTCTCTTTTCTGAACTGGGTTGCAGTGCAAAAAAAGTAATTTTTTGCATTTTTACGCTGTTCCAGAATAGCTCCAGGAATTGTGGCCTAAACCACAAAAGACATTCTGCTCTCAGTGGCCATGTTGGAGTTTGTGGTTTAGATTAACAGTCTTGCTATTTCCATACCTGCCTTGCTGTTTCCATACCTCTCAACCTTTTGTCACTGAAATGAGGGACACAGACACTCAAAATGAGGAACACATCTTCAGACATGGAGCTACAGGCTCAAAACACAGTGGAATTCATTGTTTACTTGCCTAAATTTTATTTTTTTATTTAGCATTGTAGAATATTATGAACATTTTTTTAAAGTCTGAATATACAGCATATTCTCTATGTGGACAGCACCTTTTCATGAGGAACTGAGCAATTTTGATGGGTAAAATGAGGGACATCCCCCATAATTAGGGGCATTTAAAGGTATGGTTGTTTCATTTTAACTATTGCAATTTAAATTAAAAAAAGACAAAGCACTTTCACTTTCTTTTTTAAAGCACTTGGAGTTTGGCATTATTTCTCCCCATCCCCTGAAGTTTATTTATTTTATTTATTTCATTTAAAATTGGTAACCGGGAAGGGCACACAGAGCCAAGGCTCATTTCTAGGTGTAACCCAGGGGAAAAGGAAAGGGATACGCACAACTACAAACAGATTACAGTGAGGATGACATAAAGCACATAAGTTGAGTGCACTACAGACAAAATAGCATAACACTGCATATGGAGGACAAATGAATTAGCATACAAATCATTTGTGCAAATTTGGCAAACTCAAAATGCATAGTGCCAGAGCAAAGGGAGACTGAGCTAGTGCTGAAAGTAGCAGTCAAAACAGATAAACTTCTGCAAGGTTGCCGAAACTATGAGGTTAAGGGAGAGGGGGAGGTAAGGGGTGATCAAAAGCCAGGCAAGGGTAAGGAAGGGTTCAGGAAGGGGAAGGAGTTTTAGCTGGTGTCTAATCAAGAGAAGGAAGGGGGAGAGATGTATGGAGGTGGGTGTTGGGTTCCTGAGGGAGGGGAGGAGGTATGAGAAAGCAGATTTCCTGAGTGAGGAGTGTGGGTGGGGAAAGGAGAATGTGCACGGGTCTGTGTCTCCTGAGTGCAGGGAGTAGGAGGAGGGAATGGGGAAGAGGAGATGGGATAGTTATGAGGGGAGGGACCCAAACCAGCATTTAGAAACGAGGGAAACACAGTGGAACTGGCGACGTGAGGGGAGAGTGAAGATGGTTAGGAAGGAGTAAAGGGAGCAGTAGTGAGTACGAGAGTGCGTTGACAACAAAGTGGCAGAAGGCATTGCAGAGGGTGTCCAGTCTGGCAAGGGAGGTGGAGGAGCAATGCTATAAACCACATCCACATAGTCGAAAACTGGGAGAATAATTTTGGTGAACAGCTCCCAGTGGACCTGGGAAGAAAACAAGTCCTTATTGTGGTACAGGGCACTGAGTTTAGGGCAAAGTGCGGCATAGATGGCATCAGTGTGGGCAGAGAAGTCGAGCCTGCTATCTAGCCACACACCAATGTACGTAAAAGCTGGGAATACTTCAAGCGGTGTGCCATCCAGCATGGAGAAGATGGGGAGGGGGCAAACTGGGCCAGCTTCTGGCTGGTACGAAAGGTGATAGACACCTTTTTTGTTTGTTTGTTTTTGTGTTGACCCAAAATTGGTTTGACTAGAACCAGTGCAGAACATTATGAAAGTCTTGCTGAAGTGAGACATCCGGAGATACAGTTGTGTGACCCGAGTTGTATGGAACTGTGTCATCTGCATACATGTGAATATTCAAGTTGGCACAAGTGGCGCGGAGGTCATTTGGGAAGATGGAGAAAAGAACTGAACCCAGAATGGAGCCCTGTGGGATCCCAGCCTGGATAACGTAGGGTGAGGAGATGGTGCCTCCTATGCGTACTGACAGTTGATGGCCCAAGAGGAAGGAATGGAACCAGTCAGCAGTGGGGGCGGAGAGGCCAGCAGAGCTTAGCTTATGCAAGAGGAGTGCATGGGACACCAAATCAAAAGCTTTGGCCAGATCATTGAAAATGGCAGCTGTGCTGTTCCTCATGATCCATCGCTGAGAGGATGGAGTCAGTGACCCTAAGTGGGGAGGAGATGGTGGAATGATTCTTCCTAAACCCAGACTGGTGGGGGGAAAGGAAGTTGGAGAAGTGGAGGAAGTCTACAAGCCATGAGTAGACTAGTTTGTCCTGCAGCTTCTCATGAGAAGGGAGTAGGGAGATAAAAGATAGATGGAAGTTAATGATTTAAAAACTGGTTGGCTCTAGACTGTGGTTAATGATAAAGTTCTTATGCCTATTTTTTAAAGCACTTACTGTGGTTGAATGAACCAAAACTGGTCTACTTACATCACGTGTGGTCACTATAAAAACTCATCACCTGTGGTCAGTATAAAAAGGGGGGAGGAGTGGCTCTTTATGTGAGGGAAAACTTAAAAGCTATGGAAATACAGGGGGAGCAGGAAGGAGCAGAGGTGCTGTGTGTCACCCTGGAGACACAGAAGAGGGCCGCTGTTCACACAGAAGTGATCTACAGACCTTCAGCACAGGGGGGAGAGGTGGGTAATGATATGCTGGAAGCAATCCAAAGGATGGGAAGCTAGGGGGAGATATTGCTCGTAGTGGACTTCAGTCTGTCAGACATGTATTAGAGCCTCCCAGCTGCGGCAACGGTTAGAAGCAGGGACATCCTGGACTCTCTGCAGGGGGCATTCCTCAGGCAACTAATTAAGAACCAACTTGTGGGGGGCAACAGTAGACCTGGTACTGACAAACAGGGACAGTGTTGCTGACATTATGGTGGGTAGTCACCTGGGGACCAGTGATCATCGTACGGTGTGGTACAGTATGAGAACTGGGCCAAAATCAAGCCACACTAAAATGGGGGTCCTGGACTTCAGGAGGGCTGATTTTATGAAAATGGTAGAATGCCTCAGGGGTGCTTTAGCAGGGATAGGGAAACTGGGTCGAGTCGAGGAACAGTGGGTAAGAATGAAGGTGAGCATTGAGAAGGCAACAAGCCTATGTGTTGGGCAGGTTACGAAAGGCATAAGAATAAAAAAGAGACCACTATGGCTGTCTAAAGAAGTAGCGGAGAAAGTAAGGGCAAAAAAGCTAGCATTTAGAAGGTACAAGACAGCACAGAAGGAGGAGGATAGGGAGAGAGATCAGGGGAAACAGAGAGGCAGGGAAAACATGAGCACAAAGATGCAAACAGGAGAATATTGCCAGGTTAGCAAAAAAGGGGAATAAAACATTCTATAGGTATATAAGAGAAAAGAGGAAGATCAAAGGAGGGATAGTAAGGCTGCAAGGGGAAGGAGGGGTGTATGTGTGGAAGATGAACAAAAAAAAAGCAGACATATTGAACACATACTTCCATAGATACATAGACAGTGTCGGCAGATAAGGGCCTATGGCCCACCCAGTCTGCCCATTTGAGCTTGTAAGTTCAGTTTGTTTTCCTAGAAGTCTGTTGTACCTTACCCCTGACCTCCAGAATTCCTTCATGTCTATCCCATGCATTCTTAAATCCCGTGATTGTTTCAGCCCCCACCACTTCCTCTGGCAGGGTGTTCCACTTGTCCACCACCCGTTCTGTGAAGAAATTCTTTCTCATGTTTCCTCTGAATCGTCCTCCCTCCAACTTCATCCCATGCCCTCTAGTCCTGGAACATCTTTTTCGCTTAAAAATAGTGTTTTCCTGCACCCTGTTCCTCCCTGTAAGATACTTGTATGTCTCTATCATATCCCCTCTCTCCCTCCTCTCCTCCAGGGAGTACATGTTCAGTTCCTTCAACCTGTCTTCATAGGACTTGTGATGCAATCCATGCATACTTTTGTTCAGTATTTACACAGGCAGGGGTAGGTGACGGGCCACAGATAGGGGAAAAGGCATTAAAGGAAGGGAGGTGGACACTAGTCCTTTACAGAGGAGAGAGTCCTCAAGGAGCTAGCACAACTAAAAATGGACAAGGTAATGGGGCCTGACAAGGTTCAAGTTTATTTGCAGGAAAACTCCATTGAGCAGCTCATTTACAAGGAGGTCCTGGTAGAATAACTTGGTACAAAGTATACACAATATTACAATACAATGCAATACAATACAGTACAGTACAGTTGTGGTATATCCGGTTCGAACAGTGTTGAGACAGGTAAACAATGTACACTAATACAATATAATACAATTGCAGTACATCAGGTTCGAACAGTGTTGAACTAGAGCCTGAAGGTGTAGGACCGAGAATAAGCAGCCAGATGTTTTGGAGCATATAACTACAAGTAGATCATGCTTATGAAGCGTGTTGATGGATTGAAGGCACTCTCCTGACGGAGCTTGTTTAATATGCGAAACGTTGAGTGTATGGCCTCATTAAATAAACTTTTATGAAGGAAATTAATCAAAGTATCGTCTTTATTCACTCTGGAAATTGCACCCTCTACTGATAACATTTTTTGTGAATTTGGTTCATGCACACGAAGGGAGGAAGCTGAATTGACAAAGAAGGTTCCTTTCCCATGAGGAATTGGTGTGCATCAGCACACGGAACTTGGTTGGTTTCAAATAGTGTTGAGGCAGGTAAACAGTGTACAGTAGGAGGAGAGTTATGGCTAAATTATATACATTTCAGGAACTAAATTAACAGGCTGGAAAGGAGAAAAGGGGGAAACATGAAAAGTTTACATTCTAGTGCTTCTTTTTTTTTTTTAAACACTTTCTTTTATTCAGTGGGACCTAGGGCATCTCTCCAGGATGCCACTTGACTCTGCCTCTACTCCCTGCCTGAAACTACCTCTGCTGGGCTCCTACAGGACTGTCTCCACTCGGCTCCACGGCTTAACCAACCCCCCCAGATTACCCCCCAGGGGAGGACCCGCCCCTGGCGGCCTATCAGTGATTAGAGGGACAGCCACGGGAGCCGGTAGAGCTGGTGCCCAGGGAGGCAGGTCCAGCTTTGGGATGTGGGCAGGTCTCCGGGCCCCCTTCACCTCCGCTAGGCCAACAGGTTTTTCCATGCAGTCTATACCAGAGCGCAGACGTGCAATGCTGGTAGCGCACCTGTGTGCAGCCTGGCCGCCGCCACTCCTCCTCCGACGTAGCATCAAGCCCTGCAACCTGTAGGGCCCCTGCTCTCCACCAAGAGCTGCTACAGAGCAGGGCATACCCTGGACCCCACCCTGGGAGGGGAGCAGTCCTCCAGATGCCCGATCCCCTCCCTCTCCTGCTGATCCCCAATGACCCAAGTCCATTTACAAACCCGAGTCGCCGGCTTGGCATGAGGTGTGGCATCCAGTGCCTCAATCCTCAGCGCCACCGGGCCGGCTGTATATTCTAGTGCTTTATGAGACTATTAACGGTTTCTCCATTAGGAGGGCTAGCAGGTGCTTTGGCAGTAGCAAATTTCTATAAGCACTTTGTTGGCCAGGGTTTTAAATATGTTTAAGGAGACTGGTTCAGGGAATTTTAGTGTGGCTTGTAGTTTGTTCCAGGTGGACAGGATTACATGACTAAACGCAGCTTTACCATAAAGTGTGCGAAATGTGGGTACTTTTAGTAGTATGAAAGCATTTTTTCTAAGGGCATAGGAACTAAGATAATGATGAAGGGGGAGGTGACACAGGAAGAGACTTTGTTTTAAAATGTTTTAAGAACCCAAATAGTAATGTGTAGTGTCCTTTTTGCGGCCAGGGAAGCCCAGCCTACAGCCGCTTAAAGGGCACGATGGTAATGGTGGGTTCTGTATGGTGCATTAGTTATAAAGCGGATCGCGCTGTGAAATAGGATATCAGGCTTATGATGGTTGATTGCTGTACTGCTATTATAAATGATATCCCCATAGACAAGTAAGGGAAGAAAGGTGGCTTGAACCAGCTTTTTCCTAACAGGAAAAAGGGATTTGTTTCTGTAGGGAAAAAAAAAGTCTTATTTTCAGTTTCCTAGCGAGGGATTTAATGTGGTATACGAAGGATAGTTTGCTATCTAATCATACCCCTAGGTGTTTGAATTGATCAACTGACTCTAGTGAGCCTCCTAGTAAGGTTAGTGTAGGCCCTGGTGTGGCTTGTCCACGTAGAGAAGTTGGGGGATGCGGGGGTTAAAAATGCATAGTTTTAGTTTTCTTGGCATTTAATAATAGTTTTGATCTTAGCAGGTTTAGCTGTGACTAAAATCACTGTAGTTCTGTGACATTTGTCAATGAGTGTTTGAATGTATAAAGGTGTACACTCTAGAATACTGAGAGAGCTCAAGGAAGTATTGGCTGCGCCTCTGACCACCTTATTCAACCTATCACTAGATACGGGGAAGTTCCAGGGGACTAGAGGAGAGCAAATGGGGTCCCACTTCACAAAAGTGGTATCAGGGAGGAGGCAGGAAATTCCAGACTTGTCAGCCTGACTTCGGTGGTGGGTGAAGTAATGGAATCACTACTGAAGGAAAAGATTGGAGAATACCTTGTGACCAGTGGATTACAGGATCCGAGGCAGCATGGTTTCATGGGTGGGAGATCTTGCCAGACAAAGCTGACTGAGTTCTTCGACTTGGTGACCAAGGAAGTGGATGAGGGTGGAGCGGTGGATGTGGCCTACCTGGATTTCAGTAAGGCCTTCGACACCGTTCCACACAGAAGGGTTCCTCAGCACACTCCAAGTCGCCCCTGCACAAGACAGGTATGACCTCCTCTGGCAGTGGCACTGACTGCCCCCCCCATCAACATGAAACCCAGGGCAGGGCTTGGCATTGGCACTACTGAGTGTATTATAGCCACTGTGTCGACATCAGGGACTCTGCCTCCCCCGTTGACTCCTCCAGTTGTGCCTGTCCACCAAAGGGGTGCCGATGCTCAGGCAGTTCTCATGTCTGTCTCAGACATGACTAGGTGCCTAATTTCTCTGTGGGCTGAATGAATGAGAAATGTTTCCATTAGTTATAATGGCTGCCTTTGGTTAACTATACAGTATCCTAACCTTTGATGTGGGACAATGCATGTTATTGTACTAAAGAAATTCAGATAAGGCCAATACAATATAAAATGATTCATTGTTATTATTATTATACTCCAGAGGGATTGATGAAGTTGGGATTTCTAGGGACATGGATATGTTGTTCAATCCACACTTCATGGCAGGTTCCTTGCCGCTTTAAATCTTGCCGGAAGGTCTTCAAGCTGGCTCCTCCCACCCACCCGGGTGGTAAAACTCTCGGCTCCACCCCATGACGCCAGATCTTCCTTACCCAGGCCTTGCGTTACAGCTTGGAATCAGGGGGTTAGCCTGACCCCCTGTTTCCAAAGTAGGGGGTCAGAAGCCAAAGGTTGAGGGTCAGTGCACCAAAATTATTATTAATGTGGCTTGTACTGTCAGCTTGCCAGAAGGTGGATACAGTTGTTTACTGACTATCTAACCCTGTATTGTCTTTTTGTTTTTAATTCTGATTCTAAATTAATTTAATTTTAAAAATAAAATTATTGAAGTTTGATATTAACATGCTTTGCCTAATGTGCTTGTCCTTAATTCCGATATTGACTGACATTGTAACACAAACTGGGTACCAGACTCTTATCAGTTTTTAATTTCTTCATCAGAAAAATAAGGCTAATTTAAATCTGAATTATGTGTAAGGTGCCTTTTTTCTAATAAACATTTGAACTGGTCTGGAATCTTTTTTTTTAATTTTGAACAGGCCTTGGGAGATGGGTGACTCAGGTACACTGTGTGACGTGACAGATAACTACTTTCTCCTATCCTTCAGTGCCTCAAATTTTTTGATGGTCGTATCATAGTCAAAGTTTTTTATCTGTGGGCCTTCAAGTGTTAACTTCATAAGTTTGCTCAGCTGCTCATCATGCAGACTGCTACGAAATCTGCCTTTGATGCGGTTTTGTGCACTGAAAGCTCTCTCACATGCAACAGTACTGATTAGGATTGACAAAGCAGCTGCAGCCAGAGTTGCAAAATCCAGGTACATTTCATGTAATTCATTCGAAGCTGTAACAAGCTTTCTGCACACATCAGTGAAGCTATACCCTCTCCCAAGACCTGCACATAGATTTTTAAACTGCCTAAAGTCATCCCTAAGTCTGGGCACATTAAGAACTGACTGAAAGCATGTTACCAGGATGTCAAGCTCCTCAGACAGATATTGTGCCCTATCAGCAACAGCAGTAGGGTACAGACTGGGGGTAAAGAGTTTGTACAAACTACTTAGGATATTAACCTCATGTACTGGATTGCGTTTGTCAATATTCGCAATCAAGTGATTAATGTACTGCTCTGTGACTGTCCTGAATTCCGTCATGGAATTCTCATTGGCATACTGCAATACCACCTCTTGATAAACTGCATCCTCAGGCTTTGATATTGCCTCACTCAAAAGGTCTTATAGCTTCTGAACATTGTCCCCACTGGTTGTAATGAATTCCTGTAAGCTAGCCTTTGTGGAAGACAGGACTGGTGGTATCATGGACAAGTTGCAGTCTTGTCTTTGAAAAAAACACTGAACGTTTATTAATAACTGGGAGTATATCTCTGAGGAGCTTGAGGGTAAAAACAAACTTAAGATGTTTCATTTCTTTCAAAAGCCCTTTAGGTACTGCAGCTTGAGAAGTGGTATCACATGCTTCTTGCTCTAATTCCATCACAAGAGCTGGCCAAGATTTGTCCAGGGCCTCTACAGCAGCAGTAAAGACAGCCATCTTACTGGCTTTGCCTCTTTAATAGATAGAGCATCTAGCTGCAAGCCATCCTGCTTTTCTTTGAGTTTACTGTACCTCACAGAAGCCTGAGACCCTACATAGAACATGTACATACTCCCTACAATACTTCAACATTTTTGTAAGTATGGGACTTTATTTGCTGCCTGTGAAGCAGCTAATGCAAGCCTGTGGGCTACATAGTGGACATTGGTTAGGATAGGAGTTAGAGAAGAAAGGCGGACTGCAACTCCATTCTTGCTACCAAGCATAACAGCAGCACCATCACTGCCAAAACCAGCGACCTTGGTTAGTGGTATTTTATACTCCTCGAACACAGATAATATTTTTGTGACAAGCGTTTCTGCTGTGCCGTTATGTACAGTATAATTTTCAAGGAGGGATGTCTGCACTTCCTCATCTGAGGGACTCACTGTTATACAATACAGAACAAAATTTCTTTGTGACACTTATGTCACAACTTTCATCACATATTAAGCCCACAAACTGACTATTTATTCTGGATTGGGTATCCTCAGTGAGGACCTCGGCCAAGCATGACTGCATCTCAGTCACTACTGAATTATGCTTGTAGCAATCATCTTGAAGACTAGTGCAGCCATTTATCTTTTGCAGTTCAATTAATGAGCTGTACTTTACGTTAGGGACTGCCTTCTTAGTAAGCCAGTATGCAGTGCGAAACTCGGCCAGCCTCGATTCTTTCACTTGCTGTGTTTGCTCCTCTGCAGCCTTCTTAGCATTATCAATTGCCTTCTGAAAAGTCAGTCTTTGTTTATTGCCCTTTACAGCAGTCACATGCTGGTCAGAACCCAAATGCCTGGTTAAACCACTGTGTTGGAAATTTGGACTACCGATATGCACAAATGGCAACATTTTCCTGCCTTGCTGCAGTCTAGTTTTTCCATAGAGTAGCTTGCACTCCTTGCAGTACATTAAACCCACATCATCATCAAAACGCAGCCATTTGTAAGTATACAGCCATTTGGAATCAAAATTCAGTTTAATTTTTTTTTGGGACGCTGGTTCAGCAGTTGAAGAAGATGGTGTTGCTGGAGAAGAAATTGAGGCTGCAGTAGAAGAATGTGCTGCTGGCCAAGCAAACACAGCAGTGGAAGAAAATGGGCACCGGATGGCTGAAGTGGTAGTTACACTACTGGCTGCACAAGTCACTGTGGATGTTGTGTTAGGAGCAGTAGAAGAACATGGTGCAGTGTTGTCCTCCATGACTGTCTTATGCTACACTCGTAAACTGTATAGTAAATGAGATTAACACGCTTTCAGTCAGCCGTTACTGCCAAAGAACTAGATGACTTAGTGATTTATTTATGATGTTGGTGAAGAGTTTTAATTTTTGTTAACAATATACAGGTAGGTACTACACAATTTTCAGACTGCCACTGAATCCCTGCCCAGGTCTCTGTCTCCAGTTAGAGTGAGAATATTTTTAAATCACAAAACTAAAGTGTTGAGGCAGGAGTCTTATATTTTCAGTCAGTCCTGAACACCCCCACAAACAGCAGGCTGGGCTCTTAGAAGTGAGCAAATATTTTAAATCGCTAAACTGAAGTATTGAGGCAGGAGTCTTGTATTTGAGTCAGACCTGAACCCCTAAACAGCAGGATGGGCTCTATAATCAGAGTGAGAGAATATTTTTGCAAAACAACTGAAGTATTGAGTGAAAGTCGACTAGTCTTATATTTAAGACCTGACCCCCCCACCCCCCACTAACAGCAGGCTGATGCTAATCAGAGAATTTTAATAAGTCACAAAATGAAGTATTGAGGCAGGTCAGTCTTGTATTTCAGACGTGAACCCCCCAACAGCAGGCTGGGCTCTTAATACGAGTGAGCAAATATTTTTAAATCATGTATTGAGGCAGGAATCTTGTATCTTCAGTCCGACCTGAACCCCCCTTAACAACAGGCTGTGCTCTATAATCAGAGTAAGCTTATTTTTAAATTACAGTAAACAACTGAAGTATTTGAGGCAGGTCTTATATTTTCAGACCTAAATCCCTTGCCCCTTACCAGCAGGCTGGGCTCTATAACAGAGCGAGAAATATTTTTAATAAGTCACAAAAATGAAGTACAGGACTGGAGAGAGGCAAGACCCCCCCCCCCCCCAAACCACAAGGTAATCACTTATGAGATATTTTCAGAGATTTTTCAGACATGAACACCTCCCCCTTTCGCAGCAAGCATAGAATATTTTTTGTCAAAATGCAGAGGCAAATAAAAGACAAGATGAGCCCCACCCTCCTTGAACTTGGCAAGCTGAGCTCTCAAAACAGAATATTTATTTTTAGTACAGAGAGGTAGTGTAACACTGAATAATGTTAATAGCCACTTCAGCCAGATAGTATTAAGTAATAGGAAGCGGTACTTAACTAATTAATCGGACAGAGGTAACAGAAAAAAAGTTAGAGACACAGCCAGGTGAGGCCTAAGTATTAGTCTGATTTAGTCATTAATTTATTACTATATGTCTTCTTCAGATCATAAAAATTGCCAACTAGCAAGCTCTGGAGTCTTATCTGAGTACAGGCTATGTTTTTCTCACTTTTCTCTGCCAGTAAATAATTATATCCAAAGTCAGTGAATTGCGTAAAAAAAAAAAAAAAAATTAAATTAAGTCCTGTGATCCATTTCACAGCAGCTCCTATTCCGTCAGGCTGCTCAGACTATCTCAAATTAAGCTGTTGTCCAGATTATTTTATTTTTTGTATTTTTTCAAAAGACAGAAGAGTATTTTTAGAAAAGTTCTCTGAGGAATTAATTTTTTTGTTTGAAACGCGCCAGAGTTTAGCTGCAAAGTACTGCTGCAGGAGATCCTTCTCCAATGGCTGCTGAGCTAAAAGTAACTGCATGTTGATGCACAATCGCAGTTTGATCTGTGTACCACGTGTGCATCTGAAAGACTGAAAGAGGCACCACGTGATACATACTGTGAGCCAACTTCTTTAATGAGTATGCATGGGGGCGGGCACTTACTGGAACCCCCGGCTCTCTCATCTCATAAGCATCACGTCGCTGGTTGAAACTCCAGCCTTACATCCAGTTAGGTCTCCTCCCACTCACTAATTATTGGAGTCAGAAAAAAAGCCGGTCTGGCTTATTTAAATTGCAAGCCTTCAGCAGCAGCATATACCAGCTAACCTTCAGTGCAATGCTGAGAGATAAGCCAAAAAAACAGCATTGCCTGATGTAATACAAAACATAGAAGGGTTAATAATAACCCTTCTATGTTTTGTACTGCACCAGATGCTGGTGTTTTTGCTCCGTTCTCTTGAAATTGCACTGAAGGTTTGGTATATGCTGCTGCTGAAGACTTGCGATTTAAATAAGCCAGACTGGCTTGTATATGCTGCTGATTGCTTGCAATTAGACAGACTGTGGAGTTTAGTATGCTGAGGCTCTTGGTGCTAACTGCCCCCATAATGATGTTAGGACATAATTGTGTTTGTCAGAACTGTAAAAAAGAATGTGGGGAGCAGTTGCGCCTTCTCTAGGACAAATTGCAGTTTCTTCAAATGGCAGACATACAGGGTGACCATTTAAACTACCCCTACTTAAACAAACAAACGCCTCATATTCTGAACTACCTGACAGAACGGAACCTCCTCTGGTTTCGGCAAACTCCTTCCCTTGATCCATATTCCCCTTCCTAGGCATATTATTAACGGGTATTACCTCAGTCCGCCTCTTCATTGGAACCCAACTCAGCATGCTCTGTCATCGAGAAATCTCATTGGATTTTATCAGTCAGTTTACCCTGCTGTGCAGAAATCGGTAGTTCACTGGCTCTCCTCTTCGCTAACTCCTCCTGCCAGACTCCCAGGGCAACACCACATTCACTGGCCACAGCGTACACCTACCACCCCGATTGTATAATTAGGTGCATCAGAGAGAGGAGAGGAGAGCTGACTCGCGATCCCAAACTCAGGCAGTATACATAAAGCCGGAGCAAGTGTGCACTCCGTCGGTCGTTTATACTGCAGCACTCCCGGCAAAAACAGGAACTAAGTTTTTTAGGGAGTGCTGCGTCAATAAAGATGCACTGAATAAGAAGCAGTGCGTCAAAAAGCTTACATTTCTCTGAGGAGGATGTCACTAGTGCATTAACGCGACCTCTGCTTACCGCTTGAAAGCTCAGGTTCCCTCCTTAACGCTCTTCATATAGACTGGATCCTAATTCTTCGGTTCGCCTGAAACTAATTCTTAAGTTTTTAAGACTTCGGTCTACTTACTCCCTCGCAGCTGCGATGAACAAATCAACTCCCGGATTTCAGCGGTGCCCATGTGGACAGAAAATGTCCAGGACGGATCTGCACTCCACGTGCGTCTACTGCCTCGGCCTAGATCATGACCCGCAGGCCTGTGAGTTATGCCGTTCGTTTTCAGCCAACGTCCTGGAAGACCGCACTGCCCAGTTACAGCTTGGGAGCCCCGAGAAGCGCTACCCGCCGGTGAAGTCCAAGGAGGCCCGTTGGGCGGTGTCCAGCAGCTGGCTCGGCTGAGCAACTCGAGCAGATGATCGCCCTCGAGGAGGAGGTGGCATTTATCCCGCTCTCTCTGGGATCCTCCTACACAGCTTCTTTTAAGGAGCTTTGCCAATCCCTTTCCACGAAGGGAGAGGGGCCATCGGGACATTCTTCTCTGTCCGAAAAGAAGGACTGGAAAGGTAAGTGCCAGATTCAGTGTTCGTGGGAGCGGGGGGGGGTCCCCTTTCCCGGACAGTCGACACTCTGCTTCGTCAAGGTTGCAGCTAAGGCCGCTGGCTCCACGGTGTCCTTGTCAGGTCAGCCGGCCGAGACACCCATTGACACGGTCGAGATTTTTCTCGACCCGTCGGACTGGCTGTCGACTGGTGAAGCAGACAACCCTTCTTCACTGGTTCCCCCGGTGGAGACCGAGGACTTGCCTGCACCTCCCATGCCGGAGTCCCCGGTCAAGGCTCCTGAGCCGAGGGAAGAGCGGGTGTCCCCTGCCCCTTCCCAGACCCACCCTCGGAAACACCAAGGGTTTCTGTCTCGGTCTCGGACCTCGTCTCAGTCCAGCCGATCCCACCGATATCGGCAGTCTCTGTCTCGGCACCGAAGTATGCGGCGGTGCCGCTCGTCCTCGTCTTCCTCCTCGGAAGAGGAGAGGCTTCGGCGCAGATTGCATCGATGCTACGAGGACCTAATGTGGCAGCAGTTACTTCTGTCTGGGGACAAGCCGACGCCGTCACCTTCCCCGGCCATCAAGTGGCTGTCACCCGAACGGCCGAAACAACCCCTCGCTGTAGTCGAGGTGCCCAAGCCTGGGCTGGTTGTTCAGCCGAAGCCAGCTGCCCCACTGACTATGGTGGAACCTCCGCCTCCACAACCGAAATCGGGGAGTGCTGATCAAGGACTCTCGGTCGGGTCAGGGTCTGCCCCACAGGTTGTCGGTCATCCTCACTCCCGACCGTCCTCGGCAGATGGAGGGTGGCTCAGGCCCCAGGCAGCTCTTCGCAGACTCCTCAGAGTCAGACGACGACTCCTCCCTGTTTTCCAGGCCCCTTGACCTGGAGTCCTTCCGGGGGCAGTTGATGGGTGAGAGCCCATCGTCTTTTATGGGTCTGCTTTGGCTCATCTCTGAGTCCACCGGGATGCAGCTCAAGCCCGTATCCAAGCGGGCCAAGTATCCCCTGATGGAGATACTGGACCGAGGGGATTCACCCACGGAGGCCTTTCTGGTGGCTGAAGCCATTGTTGGTCCAGCCTTGGAGCTTTGGCAGTGGCCGGCTTCCTGTCCTGCGCCTTCGGCCAGGATGGCCAGGAAGTATGCGGTACCTACCAGCTCTTTGTCCGTTTTTTCGGAACACCCCTCTGCGGAGGGGTTGGTCACCGATAGCATTTTCCGGCGCTCTGGGAATGCTAGGGATTGGATAAGCCCCCCCGACAAAGAGTCCAAAAAGCTGGACTATGCCGGGCACAAGGTATACGCTGCATCCTCCCATGGCCTCCACCAGGCCAGCTCGGCTGTGCTGATGGCACACTTCTCCCACGCCCTCATGGGCTCCCTGGATGAGGTGATCCCTCATCTCCTGGCCGACCTGTAGACCACGGTCAAGCAGGTGCGGGACCAGGGAAGGGTGGTGGCAAAACAGCAGCTCCAAACGGCTCTGGACATTGGAGACTCCTGTGCCAGGTCAGTTACGGCCGCAGTGGCCATGCGCCGCAGAGCATGGCTGAGGATATCCACCTCCACGGCGGATACCCAGCATAAACTGGCGGATGTCCCCTTCCTGGGGACTGACCTGTTCGGCCCTGGAGTGGAAGGCCACCTCCAGCGGATCGAAAAGTCCAGTGCTACCCTGGACTCTGTCACCTCCACCCAGAAGGACAAGGGCCATCGTCAACAACATAAGTCCTTTTGCCCTTCTGCGCCTGTGGCACGTCTGGCCCAACAGCATCAGCATCAGGGCCAGCAGGCTCGCACTTGGCATCCCAAAGCCAAGCCTGCGGTTTCCTCTAACAGGAATCAGGGAGGAAAAGGCCCAGGAGGTTCCTCGGCTGGTCCCTCCTCCAAGCCTGCCCAGTGACAAGTTGAGGGGTGTCGCCCCCAGCCTCGTCACTCCTGTGGGGGGACGGCTCCACCACTTCCTTTCCACCTGGTCCGCTATCACCATGGACCGCTGGGTATTGGAGATGGTAGGAAAGGGCCTCTCCCTGGAGTTCGAGCAGGCCCCGCCCTTCCGGGCCGTCGCCCCTTGGGGGGCTTCGGGGTCTGCAGCCTCTCTGTTGGCTCGCTGAGCCGACATCGCCCTGCTCCTCAAGAAAGAGGTGATCAGGAAGGTGGCGGATCCTCGGGGTCTGTGTCCAGGTGCTTCCCGGTCCCAAAACGGATGGGGAGCAGGCGCCCCATTCTAGATCTGCACGACCTGAACAGGTGCCTAAGGTCTCAAACCTTCAGGATGGTCACTCTGACTCAAATAATTCCATCCTTGGAACGAGGCTTGTGGTTCTGTTTTCTGGACCTCCAGGACCGTTCTTTCACGTCCCAATCCGTCCATCCCACCAGAGATTCCTCCACTTCAGGGCAGAGGTGTCCCTCTACGAGTTCCAGGCCATGCTCTTTGGCCTTTCTCTAGCTCCCAGGGTCTTCACCAAATGCGTGGCAGTGGTGATAACATTCCTGCGGCACCGAAGGGTCCGGGCGTACCCCTACCTGGATGACTGGCTGATTGTAGCCTCCTCCAGAATGGAGGTGGAGCGGTCCAGAGATCTGGCTCCCCAGATTTGCTCTCAGGTTGGCCTCCTCATCAATGAGGCCAAGTCGGAACTCATGCCAAAGCAGGTGATACAATTCATCAGGGTAGAGCTCGACTTTGTATGAGCCAGAGCATGGCTCCCGGTGGACAGGGCCAAGGTTCTTTCCTCCTTTGCCAAGTCATTTCAGGTTGGGCAATTGCGCCCTGCCCAGGACTTCCTGCGCCTCCTGGGCCTCACGGCGGCCTGCACCAGCGTGGTCCGTTGGGCCCGTTGATACATGCGTCCCCCTCAATGGGGGACTGGCCAGCCAATGGTCACAGCAGTCCCGATCCCTTGGATCAGCTAGTGACTGTGACCCAGGGGATGTAGAACGCCCTCCAGTGGTGGACCGTTACAGCACATCTGCAGGAGGGCATCCCATTTGTCCGCCCCGAGCCGACGGTCTCCCTATCAACCGATGCCTCTCTGATGGGTTGGGGTGCCCATCTGGGGGAGTACAGAGCGCACGGCCTCTGGTCCCCTCGGGAGTCCTGATGTCACATCAACCTGCTGGAGCTTTAAGAGGTACGTCTAGCCCTCACCGCCTTCACTCTGTTTCTACGGGGTCAAGTGGTCCAGGACCAGTAAGTGCTGAAATTCTGCGCATGTGCAAGAGGGGGACACTCCTGCACATGCGTGGGATCTGTGCTCTGGCTACTCATGTGCACACGCGGGAGTTCAGCACTTGCTTTTAAATGTATTTTATGTTACTATCAGTGCTCAGTTTTAATTATAAAATGCCAAGTCTTAGCCAGCAACCTAAAATGCATACCGCAAACAGCTTATTATCATAGGCATGTAAAAAGTTGTCCTCTGTGCCAGCGCTCAGTGTCCGATGCACGTTCTCGGCATGCATATGCTTCCGGTGGACAGGACATTTAGGTCAGGATGGCAGAAAAGTAAAATACAGCAAAAATGTGGAAAACTGGTAAGAATTATCACTTTGGCACATATAGGGACATTATACATAACATGGGTAATAAATATGTGCCTAGAGGCACACTGCAGAAATCTGGAAAAAAAATAAAGAGGGGCAAAGCTGACAGTGCCCCTTTAAGAACGTTTGCATAATTTTAAAACTGTTTCTGCTACTATATATGTACATCAAATCTATCTTAGTAATATATAAGCTCTGAGCTGCAAATTTGTTGACTTCCAGCAGACCAGACCTGGGTTTGAATCCCACAGCTTCCACTTGCATACTGTGTGACCCTGAGCAAGTTACTTAACTTCCCTGTGCTCCCAGGTCACTCCTGTAAAAAAGCTTTCAGCTTAGTGTGCTACTCCTGGTTAAAAAACTAAATAAAAAATAAAAAAATATAGCGAGACCAAGCGTAGATTGTACTGTTATTTCAACTGGGTGTTTGTCCTGACTAATGACTAATTGTATTCGTAATTGTTATGTCTAAAATTTCAATAAAAATCTGTGTTCAGCCGGCCCAGTGGTGCAGAGGGTTGAGGCGCTGGCGCCTTACCTCATCCCACGCCGGCGACCTGGGTTCGGGAACGGACTCGGGTCGTCGGGGGCTGGCGTAGGACTACTCTCCTCTCCTGGGGGTGGGTAGCAGGGTCTTGTCGCGCTGCAGTGGCCTCTGGTGGAGACCAGGAGCACTGCGGACGCATGCAAGGAAAAAGGAGGGAGTAACTAGAAAAGCGGAAATACTGCTTCCACGGTAGCGGATGGCGGCTGCCCGGAGCTCTGAGGCCATCAAAGGTCCTACCGAGCTGTCCGCCTCAGCAGCATCCCTGGGGCTAAAGTAGGAGCGCTGGTCTGCCCCTTGGCTGGTGCCTTCCCCCTCAGAGGAGGGGGACCCATCTGGCGAAGCGTTACGCCGGGTCACCCTGGGGATCGGCTGCGATCTGAGGCAGAATCTCTGAGGACAGATGGGTCAGAGGACTGCCTTGGCAAGCCTGAAGGAGTGGCTGTCAAGGAGCACGTAAGGGGTGAAAAAAATATAACACAAAAAAAAAATCTGTGTTCAAAAAGATATGATTAGATGCCTTGCCTGGTCTCCCTGTTCCAGGGGACCTGTCAAAGGGGACTTCCACTAGCCCCCTTCCCCATCAACGCCTCAAGGAACTTCCTTGCCACAGCCACCTCCTCTGTCACTGCTGATTGCTTATTTAGTCTGACTAATTGTACTCATAATTGCCCTGGGACTTGCTGCTCAATCCACACCTCATTCCCTACCCATGCACCAGATACTACTGTTGCCCACTAAGAAGGTAGAGTAGCATACCCTATCAAGGGTATTCTACCCTACGCTACTGACGCCCCATGCCTTAAGAATGCACAGACCCAAACAAAACAATGCTTTGCATAGCTGCTACATATGTCCCAGAAGTCATATTAAAGTTACCCAAAATAAAAACTGAACCCAGAGCCATAAAAGCACACAGACCTATCTGGAGACAATGCCCATCGAGCTGCTACCTATGTTTCAGCACTTGTACTACTATGAGCCACTATACCTATTGGAGTGTAACCTTGATCTGTGCACTAGATGTTGTGCAACCAAATTTCTGTACTGTAAATGCATATGCAAACCTGTTACCTGATGAAGTATGACGATGTATTGTAAACTGTAATAATGATAGGGAGGCAGTATAGCGCAGTGGTTTAAGGCTCTGAGCTGCAGATCTGGAGACCTGAATTTGAATCCCACAGCCCCCCTTATTTATTTTATTTCTATTTATTTATTATTATTTTCAGTAAAAATCACATGATTAGATGCCTGCTGCCTGGTCTCCCTGTTCCAGGTGACCCATTAATGGTGACCTCCACTAAACCCCCCTTTGACGCCACAAGGAACTTCCTTGACACAGCCACCTCCTGTGTTGCTGCTAATGTTGGTCCCTACTTCCTGTCAACTTGGTCGATGATGAATATGAATACAGTTCTGATCCCATGATGGAGTATGAGGCTAAAGATTATACTGAGAGCCAGAATGAACCTGGCACCAGCTCTGCAGTCTCCACGTGCAGTGAAGACTCTGTGGTGAACACACCTAGGTCCCCTCCAGAGGCTCTTGTTATTTTTACCATGATGCAACAAATGCAGACTGCCATGGACTTTACATTAGAAGTGCAGGGTACCCAGCCGGCCCAGGGGCACTGAGGTGCTGGACGCCACACCTCGCGCCATGCCAGTGACCTAGGTTTGGGAACGGACTTGGGACCATACCTCTCAACCTTTTGTCCCCCAAATGTGGAACATTGCCTCTCAAAATGTGGAACAAATGGGCTAAATGTGGAACACTTAATCAAACCTTTACCTAGGAAGCTCAGAACACTGTTAAAAGGTTTGCATTTATGTTCAGAAAGTCTGTCATTAATTGAATAATATATTTTTTGCATCATTTACTATAGATTTTAGCTTTAAAATGTTACTACTGAATGTGGAACAAGTCCTCACAATGTGGAACAGGGAGCTTTTGGGAAGTAAAATGAGGAACGTTCCTCATAATGTGGTACAGTTGAGAGGTATGCTTGGGACGGCAGGGGAAGGAGAGGACTGAGCATCCGGAGGACTTCTCTCCTCTCTTGGGATGGGTTATAGGGGTTGCTTCACTATGTAGTGGCCCCCGGTGGAGATCTGGAGCACTACAAGAGCAGCACGGAAGAAGTGGCAGAAAAACATGAAAGTGGCATCCATGCTGGCTAGATGACGGCGGCCCCGTGCTGCAAAGCCCCTGAAGCTGTGCACCCTCGCCCGGCAAAGTAGCAAGGGAGTGCCACAGGTGCACTGGTCTCCTTCCGATATTCAAGGGCAGGGGGCCCCCAGCTAAGGGGTACATGTCCGGGTCATCTGGGCGAGGTAGCAGCAGCACGGCAGAATGGGAGAGGCAGTGGCGGGCGAAGGCTGGCCACCCGAAGGAGTGGGTGGCTGAATGCAGGTAAGGAGAGATAAAAAGAATATGCCAAAAAAAAAAAACAGGATACCACTAAAAATAACCCACATGAGTTACTGCAGCTCCCAGAATCTCCTGCCATTGCTGTGCCCCCTCTGTTGCCAGTGTTAGAGGATACCAGTTGTGCAGCTTGGTATAGGCCAAGCAATATACCAGCTGTGCCCAGGAAAGCAGATAAACTGTATTCTGCTCCTTCTGGGAAACCTTTCTATGCCACACAACCTGAGGCAGATTCAGTGATGGTCAATGCTGCCCATGACAAATCAAGGGCACCTAAACATTTGGGTTCCCTTCCTCCTGATAAGGAATCTAGAGGTTGAATGTTCTAGGTAAGAGGACTTGTGCCTGTGCATCACCAGGCATTCGGACTGCTGTTTATCAGGCCCATATGATGAAATATCAGAACACCTTCTGCAGAAAGGCCAAGACTGCTGCACAGGCCTTGCCTGAGGACTGTCTAAAGCAATAATTATTGAAAACTTTGACCACTGGAGCTGCTGTGGGCAAACATTTGCTCCGCACAACCTGTGCTGTGATGTTTCTGATGCTTCTGCCAGGGCTGCAGCTTCTGGAATCTGTGTCAGGACATATTCATGGCTCAGGGTTAGTAGCACATTTTGCCACCGATGTCCAACAAACAATTCTTAGTGCCCCATTTAGAGGATTATGGTTGTTTTGGCATGATATCCAGGAGACTCTTAAAGATCTGCAAGCCTCGGGCAGGCCTTTGAAGTCTGAACACTCCCCATACAATACCCAACCTAGAGATAGGAGTAGGGGTGCCTTTCGCCTGGCTAGGGTTAGGGGACAATGTCCAACCCCCAGATGATAGGGTAGGGGCAAAGGAGCAGGAGTCCTGCCAGTCCCCACCACTTCCCCAGGTGCCCATACAAAAGCACCTAAAGGTGGGGGAGCCAGTGGAGCCACCCACACTGGCTGCGCCTCACTCTTTTATACACCCCTCAACCACCTTTACCTACAGGAGTGGTCATTAGGGGGGCTGACTTTTCCTTCATCTGGACTAATGGAGAGGTGACCACAGATGCATGGATCCTGCAGGTCATAGAAGAGGGACATGCTCTGGAACTTCTAGACAACTCTTCAGCTCATCCCCACCTGTGACAACATATCCCCCAAGGCAGCACCTGCCCCTGTTGCTGGAGGAAGTGTAGACTTTGCTGCAAAAGAGAGCTGTAGAACATGTGCCTCTAGAACAAAGGCACACAGGTTTTTACTTCGAGTACTTCCTTGTCCCAAAGTGGACAGGAGATCAGAGGCATATCCTAGATCTCCAGGATCTAAACCTCTGTTTGTAATACAAGAAGTTCAGAATGGTACTTTGCAGGGTCTCCTACTGTTACTGAAAACAGGGGACTGGTTATGTTTACTAGACAGGAACCATGCATGCTTCCATATCAAGATTCAGAAACCTCACAGGAAGTATTTGAGGTTCCTGCTTCAAGGGGGACATTACCAGTTTAGAGTGCTGCCCTTTGACTTGTCTTCTGTGCCACAGGTCTTTACCAAATGCTTGGCAGTGGTGGCAGCAGCTCTTCACAGGGAAGATCTGTATGTTTGCCTTTACATGGATGAATGACTGTTGAAAGCCCACTCCAGGGACCAGCTCCTGAAGACCTTGGCTCAGACCAGACAATTGTATGATGCTCTAGGGGATAACAGTCAACATATCAAAATCAGTGTTAATTCCTTGTCAGCAACTGCAGTATATAGGGGGAGTCCTGGACACAGCCCAGGGCTTGGCTTTTCTGCCTATGGAGAAGGCCAACCGCCTGATTGCCCAAGCACAATTAGTGCATGACAGTAGGTCCTTTTGCTTTAGAGCCCCACTCTGGATGAACTCAATCCCTGACTCTATCTTAACAATTCCCAGACTTCGGCCTTTTAAACGTGAGCTACTTAATCACATTATGTCAAACTCCCACTGTGACTGCAAATGAAACCTGGAATAACATTAATGCACCTTTGTTTCACAATTGATGATGTTTCTTGTCTGTGTAAATTGTTATATTTCTTTCTGAAAGTTACTGTCATTATTTGCTTGAGTTGTGTCTAAATTGTGTATTCATGTAATACTGTGTTCTAACCCATGTATGTATGACGTGGAGCCTTTGCAAATGAGTCTCTGACTCAAAGGGTTGTAATTCCTAGACCTTCAATAAATAAATAAAAATAAATAAATAAATATTTCTCAGCAAGGGTGTTCCTCCATCTTCTGGGTCTTGTGGCAGCGGCTATTGTCGCAGTGCCACTGGCCAGGCTGCACATGCAGATTCCATAGTGGATCCTAAGAGTCCAGTGGGACCATCTCAAGGATGATCTAGAATAGATGGCTCTAGTCACGTTCCCTGTGTGCAGAGTGCTTAAGTGGTGGATGGAACACTGCAGACTCAAGGGGATGCTGTTCCTGATCCCCTCCCCTTTCTAGATCCTCACCATGGATGTATTGGGACTGGCCTGGGGGGCTCACGTGGGGCCTCATCAAACAGAGGGCACGTGGACCCAAGTGGAGCACACTTTGCACATCAGTGTTCTGGAAATGAGGGCTGTACAGCACTGTCTCAAGGCCTTCCAGAACCACTTGTTCCCGGGTCCTCTGCTAATACTGGAGGGCAGTGTCAGTGTGGTGCATTACAAAAACAAGCAAGGGAGGACTTATTCCTATTCGCTGTGCAGGGAGGCAATGCAAGTCTGGTATTGGGCTCTGAAACACGGTCTAGAACTATCAGCAATACATGTTCCAGTGACCAAAATGTCTTGTCAGACAGGTTAAGCAGGTTACAGTCCAGGATGCACGAGTGGGAACTGCTGACCTCTGTAGTAGACAACTTCCACTGTGAACCCTGACTGTAGACAATCTGCTCTTTGTTAACTTTGGCACCAAAACCGCAGCTCCCTATTGGGATCCGGTCTGTGGTGACGCTCTCCCTCTGCCCTCTAAATTGGGAGTGCTGTCCCACCAACACAGTTCCCTATCCTGGCCTTGCGTGAGGAGGGAGGTGAGGTGACCTACTCGAGGGTCCCCAGCGCGGCCAGAAATCTCTCGATTGCCGAGTTGCGGTGCCATGGGCTACTGTGAGCTCCTGTGGGCCTCCTCGGCAGACAAACTTGCAAACCCAAGCTCGTGGCCCCTGCCTCAGTGCAGGAGAGAACTGGCAGAAAAATTCTTTTTTTTGACTTTAACTTGGAAAACTCACCGTCCTTTATTCGGAGGGCTGCTTCACCAGCGATCATCGGAAGGCAAGAGGCGGATCCCTGTGCTTGTCCTGTGGCTGTGATCGGACCCCCGGACCCACCGCTGTGAACCCTGACTGTAGACAATCTGCTCTTTGTTAACTTTGGCGCCGAAACCACAGCTCCCTATTGGGCTCCGGTCTGTGGTGACGCTGTCCCTCTGCCCTCTAAATTGGGAGTGCTGTCCCACCAACACAGTTCCCTATCCTGACGCCGTGAGGAGGGGAGGCGAGGGTGACCTACTCCGAGGGTCCCCCCCCCCAGTGCGGCCAAGAAATCCTCTCGATTGCCGAGTTGAGGTGCCGTGGGCTACTGTGAGCTCTGGCGGGCCTCCTCTGCGGACAAACTTGTAAACCCAAGCTTGTGGCCCCTGCCTCGGTGCAGGAGAGAACTGGCAGAAAAATTCTTTTGTGGCCTACCCACCCTCCCTGTTTGGTGCGTGAGTTTATATGCGTGCCGGCCCCGCCCCTTGAAATATACATTACCCTATCTGTCAATAGAGGGTCCCCCCAGTGCGGCCAAGAAATCCTCTCGATTGCCGAGTTGAGGTGCCGTGGGCTACTGTGAGCTCTGGCTGGCCTCCTCGGCGGACAAACTTGTAAACCCAAGCTCGTGGCCCCTGCCTCGGTGCAGGAGAGAACTGGCAGAAAAATTCTTTTGTGGCCTACCCACCCTCCCTGTTTGGTACGTGAGTTTATATGCGTGCCGGCCCCGCCCCTTGAAATATACATTACCCATCTGTCAATAGAGGAGGTTCTCCTTGCATAGTGAGGGAGTTTCTCCTGGACAGATCTCTTCCCTTATCACTGGATATGTCATGTGAGCTATTGGGTATACTAATCCTGCTGGATAGCACTGTTGTTTAACTTGGTTCTGTGGCTTTTACAAGACTATTTACTTTTGCCCACTAACGCTATAAGTTCTGTCATATAGTACTGCCTAGTGTTGCCTCACCACATTCATGTTTTATAACGTTGTATTTTATGACTTATGATGTCTGTCCTTTACAGCTCCTGGAGCTGGGTTAAGGCATAGGGTTATATTATCTCTAGCAGCCCTGGTTACCCAGACTATTTTGGTTGCTGTGCCTGGACTTGCCTTCTTTTACCCAGTGGGACACAGCCTTTGCTAAACCGGATGTATTCTGGCCTCTGTTTGCTGGCAATCTAACTGTGTGGGTGAAATCACGGGGCCAAAGCACTACACCCTTCCTGCCAGGTTATCCCTGGCAGGGTGTCCGGGCATGAACCCACACGCTGGTCTCATCGTGCCTCCAACCATGAAAAGGGTTTGGTTCCCCCTGTCCTTACTTGGGGAAGGTAGGAAAGCTCCCAATGCAGTGACCAGGGGTGGGCTTTAGGCCACCCCTAGGGCTTTTCTGCTTGTAGGGATGGCGCTGGGGCTGGCCCTCCTTCAATGTGTCACCTCTCCCCCAATATCCCTGGGAGACATTTGGAAGTGGCCCTCTTTTCATGAGGACATTGACTACTCCTTCTCTAATATGCTGGCTACAAACGAGGCACACCACTGTATTATTTTCAGCCTAGACATTAGGTGCCTTATGTACTCAGCCAGGGTCAAGAAAATCTGTGCTACTAATCATCCTGGTGGTCACCCACACTATAGGCGGTGGTATCTTCCTTGGCTCCTCCTTCTTGCATTACTTATGGCCGGGGATATAGAATCCAACCCCGGACCCCTTAACCTGTCCACCAATATCCCTGCCACATGGAGCATGAGTAAGGGACTAAAAATAGCTCATCTAAATATCAGGAGCTTGCTACCTAATCGAGACGAGCTATTAGCGTGGGTGGCACTATATAAACCAGACATCCTTGGGGTAACTGAGACCTGGCTTAAACCCTCCATTCCTGACTCCGCCTGCTCCCTTAATGGATATGAGTTCACCCGCCTTGACAGGGCTGGGAGTAAGAGAGGGGGTGGCATCCTAATCTACCACAGAAACCACCTAAAAATCTCCTAGTAACTCACCTGCAACCAGAACAGACCCCTTGTGAGCTACTTCATGTGCTTCTGCTATTAAGGGATACAAAGAAACTGTATCTGGTGTGTGCCTATAACCCTCCTAGGGGAGGTCTAACTGGACTTACTTACCTTCTGGATGCTGTTAGGCCCTGTGTTGGGGACAAAGAACTAATTATCATGGGTGATATCAACCTAAACTGGGAGAGTGGCAATGTAAAGAAATTTGAACCTCAACTTGCCAGCCTAACCCTAACCCAACTAATTCATGACCCGACCAGACAGACAGCAAACGGTTCCTCTAGCACCCTGCTGGATTGGATCTTGTCTAACCATCCGGAGAGGATAGCATCAACAGGCACGCTATCTGACTCCATCTCGGACCACTCTCCGGTGTTCTGTGTCTGGAAAATTCCCTCCCCCAAAATACCCCACAAAATCATACAAGTCAGAAATTACTCCAGGTTTGATTTAGAGGGGTTCCTGGATGACTTAAGACTTACTGACTGGTCTAGGGTGCTTGAAGCCTCCGACCCCTCAGTGGCTACCTCCTGCTTCATAGAAACTTTTGGGGACCTACAGGACAGACATGCCCCCAAGGTCACTCGGAGGGTGAGGGGGAACTGCTACTCTCTGGCTGAATGGTAATCTCCTAGCCCAGATGCGGGAGAGAGACAAATGTTGGGCCCGTACTAAGGGATCCAATGATCCTTCTAATCTCCAAAGATACCGGCACCTCAGGAATCGGTGTAAGAAGGCTGTTAGGGCAGCTAAGAGTGACTTCTGTAAGTCTGCCCTACTTAGCTCTGCCAGAGACCCTAGGAGGTTTTGGAGGAATATCAAATCTCTCGTCAATGGGTCAGCCCATTTGGGAGTCACGGATATGGTTATAGATGGAGTCTCATGTAATAATCCTCATACCATAGCCAACTTACTCAACTTACACTTCTCTGACCTCTCGGCCTTCACCTCCCTTTTCACGACTGGGGAGAGCTCGTCCATCATCCCCCGTGTCAGGAAGGTCAACCCCCTCGGAGTAAGTTTAATCTCAGGGTGGTATCAGTTCAGGACATTCAGAAATGCCTTGCTGCTCTCTCCCAGCACTCTAGTCCAGGCCTCGACAACCTGGAACCCAGGCTTCTTAAGCTAGGAACTGTTTACATTGCTTAACCAGTAGTCCACATTTTTAATCTATCCCTCAGCTCTGGGCTAATCCCTGATATCTGGAACGAGGCGAGGATAGTCCCTGTTCTGAAGCAGGGCAACCCCAAACTACCCGACAACTATCGCCCAATTGCTATTCTTTCATCCCTTAGCAAACTCCTAGAAAAGGTGGTGGCCGAGCAACTCTCTGAGTACATCCACACCCACGAGCTGCTATCCAAGGCCCAGCATGGCTTTCGAAGGGGACATAGCACCACAACCGCCTTGATTACTGTAACTTCAAGCATCAGATCAGCCATGGACCAGGGCAAACTCTCGGGTGCCATATTTATTGATTTGTCAAAAGCCTTTGATCTTGCCAACCACGAACTACTTGGAGCACAGCTGTGGTCACTTGGACTCTCTCCCCATGCCATGAATTGGTTAATGGGCTACCTGAAGGGCAGAAAGCAGCGTACCTGCTTCAACAAGGCCCTCTCGGAGCCCAGGGCAGCGACCATGGGAGTCCCCCAGGGATCGGTGCTAGGCCCTCTCCTATTCTCACTCTTTATTAACCAACTGCCCTTGGCGATCTCCCACTGTCAAGCCACCCTATACGCGAATGACCTGGTGATAGTGGCCCATTCTCACAATGCCACCGCCCTAAACCAGAGCTTGTCTGACGATTTCAACAAAGTCTTGACCTGGGTTACTAACCACAAACTGGTTCTGAACCTGAAAAGAACACAGGCCATGCTCTTTGGTTCCACGGCCAAGATCAAAGCCTCATCAGCCTTGCTCAACATAACTAGTGAGGGTGGACCCTCGCTGCCAACAGTGACCTCAATCAAATATCTTGGTGTTACTCTTGACCCCCAACTTGACATGGGGAGTCGTATCCTAAACATCTGTAGAACAACAAATTGTAAGCTTGGCCTATAGGGCCAAATACAGCCTAACTCTTGGGGCTAGACTTGCCCTTGCGAGCGGAGTGCTTCTTCCCTCCCTCAGCTATGGACTTCACTTATTTGCTCGATTCCCCCTCATACTCATCTCACTTGGTGGAACACGGCATATAATAATATCTCATTTTGCACTAGCTGCCCCCAAACTCACCCATCGTTGTGAACTCTACAACAAACTCTGCTGGCTCCCTCCAGCTAAATACCTGGAATTCGGTGTTGGAAGCTTCTCCGGGAAGGTGCTCACTACTGGCATTCCACAGGGACTGGCGCAACTGCTTCCAAAAATGGACCCCACACCCTACCACCTTGGGTCCCAGAATGCTGGGTTGCTTAAAGTCCCCCCCCACCCATAGTCTTATGGGGGACCGTGACTTTGCTGCGTATGCGCCCAGACTCTGGAACTCTCTCCCTGATCATGTCCGCTCGGCCCCCTCCCATGGGATCTTTCGCACCTCCCTGTGGTCTCATCTGAAACAATCAGCGGTGTGTGACTGCCCTAAGCCCCCTTAGAGAAATGAATCTAGTTGAATCCAGCCACCCCTAATGTCAATTATGTATCTTCTATACGTTGTGTAATTGTTGATTGTGCATCTTCTTTTCCACACATGTTTATTATTTCCTGTAATATGCTATTCCACCCTAAGTTGCCTTGTTTGTATTCTACATGTTGTGCTCTCCCAGGTCGTTCCTGAAAATAGGCATAATACTTGTCTAGTGTACTTACCCGGTAAACAAAAGCTAAATAAATAAAAGATGGGGTCATCCAGAGCTGGACCTTTTTGCACCCCTCACAATGTAAAAGCTGCCACTTTATTGCTCGCTTGCTAAAGGGCCTGGAGTTTTCTGGTGAGACACCTTGTCCCTGTCCTGGAAAGGGAGGTTTCTGTATGCCTTCCCTCCCTTTCTGCTTATTCAGAGAATGCTACTCAAGCTGAAAATGGATGAGGCAGCTCTGATGCTCATTGCTCTCTTGTGGTCTCAACAGACCTGGTTTCCCGTTCTGCAACAACTAGTAGTGGAACTCCCAATACCTCTGCCCCTGTGCAGGGGTCTACTGTCACAGGATCAGGGAATCCTAGTCCATCCGGACCTGAAGTCCCTTCATCCACACACACAGCTCCTGAAGACATAGCTTTAGCTTATTTGGGGTTTCCCAAAAAGTAGCGGATATTCTGGTGGCTGCTTGAAAACCCTCCACCCGAGGCCTGGCCAGCAGGCAAGCTTTCAGCAACTACTTAGCAGAGCTCCACAAGAAGAAGCCTAATTTGTTAATTTTAGAAAGGAAAACGTAAGATTTCACATTGATAAATAGTTCATTTGAAAGCAGAACCTTAAGCTTGTCGGCTTTGTTTTGGAACCGCTGCCATTTCTGGAACAAAAGTTATGGGCAGTAGCAATAGAACGGGAGCTGGAGATGGTGTCTGACCAAAAGACACAAAGCCAGGCACCAGCAAGGAATCAAGCACGGGGGTAGGAGAAGACTCGCTATCCCAACCCTCCAGTGCAGCACTCCTAAAAGTGATCCAGAGTCTCAATCAAAAAATGGGAGATTTCACGTCTCAATTTAAAGTACTGGACACTAAAGTGGGTATGCTGGAGGAAATAACAATTCTGCCTCCAAGTTCGCTGCAATGGCATTAACTGTAACAACGGGGCTGACGAAGGAGAATGTGGTGCTCCGTCGATGATTAGAAGCCCTAGAAAATGCATCTTGAACCACTCGTGTGGATTCTGGGGATCCCTGAAGGTGTGGGGGGAAGATTCTTTGCCTTTTTTAACCGTCTTCTATAAAGAGAGTCTAAAAATACAAGATCCAGTATTTATAATAAAAGCATACTGGATCAGCCCATGTGGCGGGAGAGGCCATACAGCAACCAACTTACCACCACCTCATACCCTTCTAGTGGTGATGGGGTCTATCCATGATAGAGACACTATCATTGGCCATTCCAAAAAATGGGGATCTTTGGATTGGGAAGGCTTTAAAGTCCATATATTTCCGGATTTAAGTTACGTGACCCGACAACACTGGAAGAGTTTTGATGGTGTCCGGACCCGCATACGACAACTGGGAGTTCAACGTCTACTTTTTATGCCAGCCAGCCTGCGCATTATGTATGGAGAGAAGGCATATCAGTTTGCAGACCCCAGAGAGGCAAGGAAATTGGTGGACAGAATTGATAGGGAGTTTTGTGCGAAGGGAGGAGAAGACTCTGAGAGTGATACCGGAGGCAGTGAGTAACAACTTACAGGACACAGGGGCTTTATTCGGGCTTCAATTTTCAAAGACTTTTGAATCTGGTTTACCCTCAACCCTAGCCTTGGAACATACTGTTGGACAAGTTTTCAGCTTATATTAACAATTTCGGGACTGGGCTAAGGCTTTGATGGACAAAGAAGGATATGGTTAAAATGGCGTCTTTCAATGGCGTATGTTTTGCGAGCAGCGCGCCCTTCTTCCTCAGCCAGAGGACTGCTTTTGGCGTCATAAATAGTCATGCGCGCTGTGCAGACACATGGTAATTATATGTGGCAGGCAAGTTCTGACAAAGTTCATGTTCTTGTTCTATCACTGTTAATTGGGATATATCTGATATCTGCTATCAAATACTGCTATTGAATTCATGTTTAAAGAGGTTTATTGGGCTGATTCCTTTTGTGGGAGTAATGCTGTAGTATAGATATGTGGAAATCACTAAGATGGTTTAGGGATGTTTTACCTGATACATAGGGTGCTTAAATTTATCATAACAATGAGATCGAGAACCCTGCACATGGCAGTAATGGCCTGTTAGAATACTGATGTTTGGAACTGTTTGTATTAATTTAAGTAATCCCTCCCCAGGCGATGTACCAAGTGATAGGGGCTTATCAAATCCTTACTGTTACAGTGATGTACACATTACAATATAGTGACTGTGATCTTTCTATATGCCTACCTATATGGGTAGTGTACTGTGTATTTTATGCAGTTAGACTAATAAAAATAAAAGAAAACCCTCCACCAGATCCACTTACTTTGTGAAATGGAACTGGTTTGCATTGTGGGGCCACTTCACACACCACCTGGATCCATTCACCTGTCCAGTTAATCAGGTTCTAGACTGTCTGCTGTCCTTACTGGATTCAGGCCTGCAGTATTCTTCCGTCACAGTGCACCTGGCTGCTGTATCAGCTTTCCATGTGCCTATGGATGGTTGTTCGGTGGCTCAGCTGGAGGTAGCTTGCACATTCCTGTGGGGCATTCTGCATCTAAAGCCCCCTATTCACAACCCAGTCCTGGTTTTGGACCTGAATTATGTTTTGGAAAAGCTAACTTTGGCTCCTTTTGAGCCAGCTATGACATGTGACTTACACTTTCTCTTTTTGGTTGCAGTCACCTCTGCTTGAAAGATTTCAAAGCTGCAGGCTCTAATGTGTGAGCCTCTTTGTTTGATTTTTCACAAAGACAGGGGGTCTTTGCACACTAATCCAAAGTTTCTTCCAAAGGTGGTGTCTGAGTTTACTTTGATTCAAACCATCCACCTACCAGTCTATTATCCAGAACATGCCGATCCAGGGGAAGCATTCCTTCATACTCCAGATGTGCACAGAATACTGAGGTACTATACACACTATACGAAGGACTGCATTAAGTCCTTGCAGCTTTTTTGTTCAAGCCTGGGAAAGAGGGCACCCCGCTAGCAAACCATTACTTTTTGTTACCAGATGTACAGAAAGGAACTTCATGGAGTGGTTCGTGGTCATTCCACATGAGGCAAGGCCACTTCTGTAGCTTATTTTTGGAATGAATGTGCTAAAGAAATTTGTGCAGCTGCCACCTGGAGTATTGTCCACACTTTCAGTAAGTGCTACAGTCTGGACATTGTCTCTCGCAGATGAGCTCAACAAAGCCTGTTGTCATAAGCCTTTGCCAGACTGTCAGCTTTTGATACTGCTTGGTAATCATTCCAAAGGTGTGGCCTGATGAAAGAGCAATCCCTAAAGAAGATAGAACAGTTACATACAGTGGTAGTCGTAGAAAAGTTTCTCAGTTCAGAGGTATACCGAGGCAGAATGAGGCAGAATCGTATTACAGTCAATACAAATTGTAACTTGAGTGCCTCAGTGGTAACTCAGTGGTACCTCGAGGTAAGCAATTTTTAGATAAATACCACTGTACCTACCATAAAATAGATCTTTGAGAAAATCTCTTTATTCAGGCCATGCCTTCCCACCCTTCTTCCCCCTTTCTAGGTCTGCAACACTGGATTTCTGTGATGTTATCTCCATTTTTTTTTCATTTTCCATTCCGTCTTGCCTACTTTCTAGAGTGCTGGGTTCTCTCTTGGTTCCCTAGAGGGAGGCCCTCCGAGCAGCTCTCTAGCAGGGAACTGAGGAGAGGAGGGGCAGCCCACGTTTATGTATACACTAGTGTCAGACGTTGTCATAGGCAGCCTCTGGCCGACTGCCTGAAAAAGTTTCCGTATGGTCCTAGTGCCTGGCAACTGTAAGTTCAAAAGGTGTGGCCTGATGAGATTCTCTCGAAGATCTGTTGTTACGGTAAGTACGAAACTGTTCTATTAGAGGGATATTGAGAGGGACATTCCTGGGCAGAGTCAGGCTTGATTGTCTCAACTAAGCGGCTGGGGGCAGCAGGGACATCCTCTTTAAGCAGTTGTAACTGTCCTAGGATAACATAGCCACTTAATCGGTTCCTGGAGGGACATCCCAATGGGTGCATAGGATAATTACGAGATCAGGGGACAAGCCCATTATAATCACGCCACCTACCCTAGATGGAATTCATATTTTGATTCATCCATGTACAAATCAAGTTTTATTTTTAATTAATTTAGGTTTTCACTGTACACAGCATCATATGGGAGTGAGTTCCATATCGGGATTATCCTCTGTGTAAAAAAAAAAAAAATTATTCCTCTTTACGGTCCTATTTATATTAGATTTTAATTTCTTTTTTTTTTTAATTTTGTTTATTGTTTTATCAATATATACAGTTAATTCCTGAGGCAGTACATACAGAATTATTAATTGAGTATACCGTTGAGGGCGCCACCCCTCTTAATACGTGCATATGTAATCTGAGTCATACTGCCCCTATAAGATACATCATGAGTGGGATCACAGTTATTTATAACAAAAGACAAATATACAAAAATATTGCTATGTTAACAAGCCCATGAGCAGCATGGAATATAGAAAGAGGACATTAGTAACATTTACCAGCTTCTATTTCCAAAAAGGAAAACAGACATATCCATGCCTTTCCCCTCTTATTTAACCTAGGTAGGTTATATTCTTTAGTTTTATCTACAGCTCAACTAATTAAAGATTTCTAAGGCAACCATTTAAGAGAATATACAGAGCCTTAACAGAAAAGACTAAATCAGTTTACTACAAATGTTCCATTTTGCTGTGGTCCAGGAAACAAATCATCCTGTACCCCAAAAAGATAGCACTTTCAGGGCTCCCTTGTGACTCAGAATATTACTTTCTCCAAGTGAAATAAAATAAGTAGTAGTCCAAGGGTCCCCCAAGCTGGCAACAAGTTATTTAGTACCTGATTAAGTCCAAAAAAAAAAAAACAGAATTGGGTAAATCAAGCAAGAAGACTCAGAACTGAACCTTATGTCCTGACCATTTCGTTCAGGTATTGAGGAGATCGTCTTCTTCCGATTCTGATTCAGGGGATGCTTCTCGTCGACGGGATTTTAACACGAATTGTTGAGCCCACTTCTGAGCTTCCTTAGGGTCGCTGAAAAGAAGTACACGGCCCTGATGTAAAATTCGCAGTCTTGCTGGAAATACCAGGCCGTGGCCTATATCTGCTTCTCTTAGGATTGCTCGCACTCCATCGAAGCTTTTTTTCTTTTGACGCGTCGCATAGGTTAAATCCGGAAAGAGACGAATTTGTTGCCCCTCATATAGTAGTGTGCGTTTCCTACAGACCAATGCCAATATATGGTCTCTCATTCCCACTCCGTCCAGGACCACAACAATTGCTATGGGAGCTTCAGGATTGTCCTGTCTGCCTCTATAGGCCACCCGATACGATTTCTGGATGTGGATTTCCTGCTCCAGTTGGGGTAGTTCCAACTGTTGCCCCAACCATTCTTTGATAAATAACGAGAGATGATCTCCCTCACTTCTTTCTGGAATGCTTATTATTTGCAGATTTGATGACCTAGCCTGGTTCTCCAGAGACTCAATGCGCTACCAGAGGTGATTATTCTCTTTTACTGTGGAACTCTTAGCTCCGATAGCCGCCGCTGCTTGTTGCTTCGTCTCCTTGGAGGCAGTTTGCAATAAGGTCACATCTGATTCCAGAGTGGTAACTCTAATACCCAGATTGTCAAACTTCTCAGACAGTGTAGCCACCGATGTTATAAGTCTATTTAGTTTGGATCCAATACTTTGTAATGTTTCTGTAGCAGGATTCTCCCATCGGGGATTCCATGCGGCCTTGCATTGGTGTCATGGCAGGGAGCACGGAAGCATTTTTACTCTTTACAGGATCTCGAGACAGTTTATCCTTTTTTGGATTCCCCATTTTGGTTCAGCCAGCGTTCCGACATCTGTTAAGCTTTCAAGGTTTATCTAATTCACTGAATAAATGACTTTTATTTTATATAGTTGCCATCTAGAAACTCAGAGTTCAGTTCAGAGCTGCCATCTTGCTCGGGCTTCACAGCGCCCCCTAGATTTTAATTTCTGGTTATGAGATCTAGTAGCACATATAGGATACCAATCCAGATAGATTGATTCAAACAGGAATTCATCCTTCATTGCCCTATAAAGTAAGCATAAATCCCCTCTCAGTGAACAGTATTCCAAGGAGTACAAATTAAACTTTTTTAGTCTTTCAATATAGGGAAGGGAATTCATGTCCACAATATGCTTCATAAATCTCCTTTGAACTCTTTCCCTAGATCTTGTGTCTTGAACTAAAGTTGGAGCACAGAAAGAAAAACAATAATCAAAATTTGGTCTTACAATACTAGTAAATAAGGGAATTAATATCTCCGGCTCTCTACTTTTAATACTTTTTAATACACAGTTAGTAAGATGATTATTTTTTTAACTGTATTATTTAGGTGTTCACTGAATTTAAAATTATGTGTAATATATACTCCCAGATCTTTTTCAGAGCTTGTTACACCTAACTCATGATTATTAATAATGTAATTATAGCATCTGTTCTTTCCAAAATGCATAATTTTGCATTTTTCATAGTTACATTTTAATTTATAATTGTTAGCCTAATCTGAGATTGATTGTAGATTTATTTGTAATTTTAGGGCTGAGGCTGCATCGTTCACAATTCCACCTATCTTAACATCATCTGCATACTTTGTTAGCCAGATTCCTTCCGTAGCGTCATACTAGCAATTAAGATGTTAAATAAGATAGGACCCAAGACAGAGCCTTGAGGTACACCACTCGTAACTTCAGTCCAAGCAGATTTATGCCCACGAATGCAGACTTGCTGTCTATCAGTCAACCAGAAAGAAATTCAGTCACCTATATATTTATTTAAGTCCATTTTTATTTAACAGTCTATTAATATTTTGTCTGACACAGAGTCAAAGGCCTTTTTTGAAGTCCAGGAAAACAACATCCAGTGAAAAACCTCTGTTCAGTGCTTCACTAATGGCTTCAAAGAAATTTATTAGATTTGTATGACAAGATCTTCCCGGTTGAAAACCATATTGTGCGATGTCCGAAAGTTCTTTGTTCATTATATGCACATTAATTTTTTGAGATACAAGTTTCTCCATAATTTTCCCCGCGCACAAGACGTCAAACTAATTGGTCTATAGTGATTTACCTCGTGCTTGGCTCCACTTTTATATATTAGGACAACTAAAGCATCTTTCCATTCTTTAAGAACCTCTCCAGTAGCTATTGATTCATTAAAGAGCAGTGTCAGGGCTCCTGCTATTTCCTTTGCAACCTCTTTCAGAAATATAAACGGAATATTATCTGGTCTAGTAGTGGTAGTAGATGTAAATAATAAAGTGGTTATCTCGATTAACCACGTCCCAATTAAGTGGTTTGTACTGTATCTCGAAAAGAATGGAAATGCACCAAGCAGGAAAGGGATCTTGGGGTTATCATCTCTGATGACCTCAAGGTAGGGAAACAGTGTGACAAGGCAGCAGGTAAAGCAAATAGGATGCTGGGATGCATAGGCAGGGGCATCACCAGCAGGAAAAGGGAGGTCATAATTCCACTATACAAGACACTAGTGAGGCCCCACCTGGAGTACAGTGTACAGTTCTGGAAACCTTACATAGAAACATAGACTTTGACGGCAGATAAGGACCGCTAGGCCCATCTAGTCTGCCCATTTCCCTACCTACAGGATAGGCCGCAGATCCTAGTTAACCAACAGCCTATTTCTTCCTACCCCCCACAAGAATTTCCTTATGTTTGTCCCATGCATTCTTGAAATCTCCCACAGTTTTAGATCCCACAACCTCCTCAGGAAGGCTGTTCCATGCATCCACTACCCTCTCTGTGAAATAATACTTCCTCACATTGCCCCTGAACCGCCCTCCTTCTATCTTTAAATTGTGTCCCTTGTTCTTGTAAGTCTCTTTTTCTGAAAGATGCTACCCTCTTGGACTTTGTTGATTCCACTGAGGTACTTAAAAGTTTCTATCATGTCCCCCTCTCCTTCTTTCCTCAAGGGTATACATATTAAGCTCCTTTAGTCTCTCCTCATACGGCTTCTCTTGCAGACCCTGCACCATTTTAGTTGCCCTCCTCTGGACTACCTCTATCCTGTCTATGTCCTTGGGTGATGAGGTCTCCAGAACTGGACACAGTACTCCAGATGGGGTCTCACCAACTGTCTGTACACAGGGATAACAACTTCCTGTTTTCTGCTGATGATGCCTCTCCTATACATCCCAGTATACCCCAGCCCTCCCTACTGCCTTCTCACATTGATTAGCTAACCTTAAGGTCATCTGATATGATTACCCCCAGGTCCCTTTCCTTTTTGTTGTTGTTACTACCTCCCCACCATTGTGTATTCTTCCCTGGGTTCTTGTTTCCCAGGTGCATTATTTGCACTTCTTTGCATTGAATCCTAGCTGCCATACTTCTGACCATTCCTCCAACCTTGCCAAGTCCCTTTTCATCCTTTCCATGCCTCCTTGTGTATCAACCCTATTGCAGATCTTTGGGTCATCTGCAAAAGACATACTTTTCCTTCCAGTCCCTCTGCAGTGTCACTGATGAAGACATTAAAAGGACTGGACCCAATACTGAACCTCTACGGTACCCACTAGTAACCCCTCTTTCTTCAGAGTGGACTCCATTTACAGTTACCTTCTGTGTCCTGTTGTGCAGCCAATGTTTTACCAGGCTACCACCCTGGGACCCACTCCCAGGCTGGTTAATTTGACTATTAATCTTTTTTGTGGGACTGTGTCAAATGCCTTGCTAAAGTCTAGGTAGGCCATGTCCACAGCCCCTCCCTGGTCTACTACTTTGGTCACCCAGTCAAAGAAATCTATTAGATTCGTCTGACATGACCTTCCCGCTGTGAACCCATGCTGCCTTGGGTCCTGTGATCCACTGGCCTCTAGGTACTCAACCTACGTAAGGACATAGACAGGGTAGAGAAGGTTCAGAGGAGGGCAACAAAGATGGTACATGGATTGCATCACAAGTCCTATGAGGACAGGTTGAAGGAACTGAATATGTACCCCCTGGAGGAGAGGAGGGAGAGAGGGGATATGATAGAGACATACAAGTATCTTACAGGGAGGAACAGGGTACAGGAATACACTATTTTTAAGTGAAAAAGATGTTCCAGGACTAGAGGGCATGGGATGAAGTTAAACTGAATAAACTGAACTTACAAGCTCAAATGGGCAGACTGGGTGGGCCACAGGCCCTTATCTGCCGACACTGTCTATGTATCTATGAAATTCTGTACAAAAAAATGCATTTATGCACTAGTTAGTGTTCAGATTAAAGCAACAAAAGTAAGGAAATGTGGTGTTAGGGTTTCAACCTAACTCCCCACCACCCTCAAACAGCAAAAAGAGAAAATATTACGGTTTTTGCCTGCCCTGAGTCTTGGCATATCAGGAGTGGGGTCTTTCTTGGGGTTCTTAACCCTAATGCTCACCCCATTCTCAGATCAGATCACAGATTACTTTCTTTACTCAGGGAATGGGATGAGCATTACTGCTGAGAACCCCAAGGAAGACCTCAGCACTGATTCACCAAGACTCAGGACAGGCAACACCATAATGTTTTTTTCTTTAGCTGCTTTGGGGGGGGTGGTTAGGGTTGGAATCCGTAACAACCCCATTTCCCTACTTAGATCGCTTTAATCTGAACCCTAACCTGTGTATTAATGCATTTTTTTTGTAAAGAATTTGTTTGTGTACAGTTACGACATCTGTTATGGTTCTAAAAGTTTCTTCTGAAGTAATTTGTGTGCCAGAACTGCTCAGCTTCACTTTGCAGTTCATTCACCCAAATAACTCAAGAATGCACTCTTATAAGAGACACAGTAACTGTACATAAAAACATACAGTATATTAAAGCATACTCCACTAGTACAGCAGCATCAGTGGCAGCAAGAAGGGAATGTGCTGTGCCACTGGCAGAAATGTGCACTGCTACCTGGTCGGTAGTCCACACATTCACATCTTATCGCATGGACATACAGAGGGAAAAAATGGTAGATTTGGGATTTCTGTGCTCCAGGACCTATTCAAAAAGACATCCTAAATCCCTCCAAACCAGGGTACTGGTTGGAGTCTGCACAAGTTTGACAAGATTGTTCTGATTCTTACAGTTAGAAGGAAAAGATCTTCGAGGATACCTCTTCTATTGGGCCACACATTTGGAACTATACCTGCATCAGAGCTAGGACCACATGGCCTAATGGAAGAGATTCTCTCGAAGATCGACTGTTACAGTAATTACTCAGCATAGTAACATCTTTTGTTCTAAAGGATTAGAACAGCCAGTCAAACTACAGTAACCTTTCCCTGCCTCACTTTCACAGGATGAGGTAATAAGGTTCTTCAGAAGCATTTATTTACAGCTTGAGCTTTTAACGATTGGTGTTGCTTGTTCTGTGTCATTTTAACATTATAATAACTGGTGAGAATTTTTTTCTAAGTGTTTTCCAAGTTGATTTTCACCATAATAACCTGTGGGTTATTACGGCAAACACGTGCTCTGTCAGTCAAAGTGCAGTGTTCCCTCACTTGGCTCATCTGTGTATGGGAGAGTTGAACAGTTCCAGGAACATGGATGTCCCTTGGTGAGGAGCCGACACAGCTACACTCCTGACCCAGGCATTGGCAAAGAGCAGGATCAACAAGATATGACTTATTTTTTTTTTAAATAACACTACTGTTAAGTAAACACATACATAAAAATCATAAGGAGAAGGTGAGGAGTGCAAGAGGGAATGGTTCCGTGGCTAACTCCTTACACTCACAGGTAAGTGCAGTCGTGATTGTGAGTGTAAGCAGTCAGCCATGGACCCTTTTCCTCTTGTACTCCTGAAGCTGCTGAACACCAGGATCAACCACATACTGCTTAAAAAAAAATAACTATTTAAAGAAATAAATAAAATAATGGTAGGAACAACCAGATAGATCTCCTCCCCCAAATAAAAAAAAGAATGTGAAGGGTCTTGTGGTGGTGGCTCATGGGTAACGGAGATACGGAGCCACTGCAACACACTAAAATGACTTTGAAATCTGGCTGGAAAAAAATGTTTGCTATACAGTATATTATATAAAAGGGAAGTATGGAGAGTGTGTATTATGAGAATATAATTACCGGCTCTGCCTTTTTCCCATAGGGAAACCGTGACGTAATTTGCCGTTATAAAGGAGCGTTTATAACAGCAAACACGCGCACGGCTTCCCTTGGTTTGCGCATGTACCCGCTAGTTTGTCCCCTCACGCCACTTGCCTCTTGCCGCTTTCATCTTCGGCAAAACTCAGCCTCCACGCCATAGGAATTTCGCAGTAGGTTAGTTCTTTTTTTAAAAGTGGTATTTTTCCAAATACAGAGGGACACCAGAACAGCTGAAAACAAACAAAAAAAAAAAATCTGCCAGGCTACTGACAAAAAACGGACCAGAGCGTGGCAGCACCAGAACGTCCGGGGGAACATCCTGTATTTTATATGATTGCTGAGGCAAAAAAGGCAGACCCAGCAATTATATAAAATAAAAAATGGGTCGGGGGTGTCAAACTCGATTTTTACACACACCCTCGTTGTGGGATGCTTTTCACAAACCCCTCCTATGTAGCATCCCACAACTCGGGTGGGTGTAAAATCTCGTTACACACCCCGACCCATACTTTATTCTATATTTAATGCACACCTCAGTGTGGGATGCTTAGATAAATCCCTCAGGCTTTACCCTCGGGGGGTTGCTGGGTGCTAGCATCCCACACCTTGGGCCTGCATTAAATTCTCATAACACACACTACCCCATACTTCATTCTATAATCTGAAATTTAGATTGATATGATCAGATTTTTTCCAAGTTAGGTCTTGAGTCTCCTGGCTTCTTCAGCTTAAAGAGTTTCCTTTGGAATGCTGGAAGGTTTGAGACCAGCACAGTAAGAGAGCATCTTTGAAAAGTATTATAAGTTTTAGAGCACCTTGCATGACACGGAAATGATGCACAAGTTGTGACTGGCTGTTTTAATCCTCTTGAAGAAAAGCGGTTACTACAATAAGTTGTTTTCCTTGCCTTTAACATGAAATAATGTTTACAGCTTCTAAGAATATCATTTCTGCTTTAAACTGTAGCCTTTTTAGGCTAGGAAGAGCATATGAAAAATGAATGCAGAAGTTAGTTAAGGTACTACATTATTTAAAATACATAGCAATAGTATAAACATGAACTTTTGAAAGGTTATCTTTATTTTTGAGTATTTTCTTTGTGTGCAATAAATCATATTTCATTTTATGATATTTATGTTTTGACTGGTAATTATTGCAATGTATTTATATTAAACCAATTATCTAATTTACATTATTACTAGGTGGATCCTTTCCATACTCTCTTTGGAATTGCTGGACTGTCGCTGTTAGGAAATGAACAGATCAAGCCAGTGAACCCTGTCTTTTGTATGCCTGAGGAGGTTCCCCGGAGGATAAATGTGCAGCTAGAACTTTTGAACTAATTCTTTGCCTGAATCAAGCAGTGGATTACCACTCAAAGTGGCAGTATGAATCAAAAACATGTACAGTCGCTCCTGAGACAGTCCAATGGAGCCTGGAAAATTGCCTCAAATTCTCATTGGTAGTAATGGTAATTTCAGCCCATTCTGGGATCCAAAGGAAAAAGTGCAGTCCATTTTTATTAGTTTCCATTATTGCAGATAGTATATTTGTCATATTTTTTAATGCTGTTACTTCTGACTTCAACCATTCTTACACAACATTTATGCCCCCCAATTCAAAACTGTGTATACTGCAACGGAAGGACATTTTGCTTAATCAGTAGTTCAGTTTCTTTATTCATTTTGTCTGTCCTGTAAAAAATTGGAAATATTTATTTAAAGATAAATAAACTATAAGACCACATCCTGTTTAATTTATGTTTTTGAGTCCTACAATTTCAAAGAGGAATTAGTCTTATTTTTAGTCAAAGTCCTCATAAGTATTTTGGAGCCGCTTATAAGAACCCTAATTGTACTGAAATACTGTCAGCTACATTTATCGTTCATTATGATAAAAGATGGAGATGCTTGACAAGGACCATTCATTTGGCAGCTGGTAAAACATTGAAGGGAAACATTTAGGAAAAGTGGCCATTATATGTTGAAAAGCTCTTTTTAAATGCTATATTTGGCTTATCTGTAGCTGGTACAGAGGTTATTTTTATTTAAATTTTTGTTAATCTAGGACTAAATGTACCCTATATTGTTACTGCATTGCTAACATTTTTAGAACCTCTGGTGTTACATGGGGAGAAGCTGTGTCTACAGTTACTGCAGGGGTGCAGTGGGCTTAGATTTGAAATACATTTTAGAAACAAGAAAGAAATATTGTGCTTAAAGGGACACTGTCAGCCCTTTTTGCATCACATTATTTCTAGTTGAAAACCCACATTTTATGATTGTTTATGTTTTCTAAAATGCATTGATGTTGCTGGTTGTTTGCTCTGCTTCCTTTCTTAGTAGGACTGAAATGCATGCTAATGGTGTAATTATACCCAGTCTTGTTTTGTTTCAAATACTTGATCTACTCTTATTGCATACTTTCTGAATATTAGGAACACCACCAAACAGTGCTGCCACTTGTATTGTAATAGTCCCCTCTCCTCCCCCTACATTTTGAGTGGCTAGACTCTGTTGGTGGTGTTCCAAAGTCCAGGAAAGATGCAGTGGGAGTTGATCAAAGAATGTAAACGAACATGTTTTTGTGTGTAACACCAGTCTGTTTTTCACTTTTAGAAAGAAAACAGGAATCGGAATCAAGCTGCCAGCTGCTCTAGAACATTCTGTAGAACATGGGCAATCATGAAATGTTTTTTTTTTTTTAAACTAGGGACACTTAGCTGTGTAACGGGGTTGATAGTGTTCCTTTAAAGAGACACTGTCAACTTGTTTTGCATCATATTATTTCTAGTTGAAAAGCCACATTTTATTATTGCTTACTTTCTCTAAAATTCAGTGGTGTTGCTGGTGGATTGATCTGCCTCCTGTCTTAGCAGGAATGAAATGCATGGTAATGGTATAATCATACCCAACCGTGCTTTGTTTCAGATCCTTGATCTACTCTTACTGCACACTTTCTGAATATTAGGAACACCCCCTAACAGTGCAGCCACTCATGATGCAATAGTCTCCTGTCCTCCTACTGCATCATGAGTGGCTAGACTGTTGGGTGTGCCCAAATCCAGGAGAGATGCAATGGGAGTTGATTATTTATGTAGAAACATAGAATTTGATAGCAGACAAGGACCGCTTGGCCCACCTAATCTGCCCATTTTTCCTACCTACTATAATACCGTACACCCTACTTGATCTCCGGTTTAGCCCTCCCTTCCCTAACGACTAAGGTTCCCTTAAGCCTATCCCATGCATTCCTGAATCCCGCCACAGCTTTTGCCTCCACCATTTCCATTGGAAGGCTGTTCTAGGCATCCACCACTCTCTCTGTGACGAAGTATTTCCTTATGTTTCCCCTGAGTGTACCCCCCTCCAGCTTCATAGCATGTCCCCTTGTTCCTGAGCATCTTTTTTCTGAAAAATGCTTACCTCTATAGTATTTGAAAGTCTCTATCATATCCCCGTCTTTCCATTCTTTCCTCCAGGGAGTATATATTGAGGTCCTTTAGTCTCTCCTTGTATAGTCTCTGGTGCAGACCCTGCACCATTTTTGTTGCCATCCTCTGGACTGCCTCTGTTCTATGTCCTTCTGGAGATGTGGTCTCCAGAACTGGATACAGTACTCTAGGTGAGGTCTCGACAATGATTTATCACTACCTCCTCTGTCTTTCTGCTGATGATAACCTTACCTGTGCACCCTAGCATCCCACTGGCTCTCTCCACAGTCTTATCACACTGTTTGGCCACCTTTAGGTCATCAGATATGATTACCCCATGTCTCTTTCTTGTTTGATGGTTATCAGTACCATCTCCCCCGCATCTTGTACTCTGCCCCAGGGTTTCTATGCCCCAAGTGCATGATTTTGCACTTATTCACACTGAAACTTAATTGCCACATTCGTGACCACTCCTCAAGCTTTCATAGGTCCCTGTTCATATTTAACACACACACACACACACACACACACACACAATGTCTACTCTATTGCAAAATTCAGTATCATCTGCAAAAAGGCACACCTTCCCTTCTAGTCCCTCTGTAGTGTCGCTAATAAATACATTAAAAAGGACTGGTCTCAGTACTAATCCTTGTGGCACCCCACTGGGCACCCTCCCTTCCTCGAAGTGAACTCCGTTTACCACCACCCTCTGACGCCTATCCCCCAACCAGTTCCTTACCCAGTTTACCACTTTTGGCCCCACTCCCAGGCTGCCCAGCTTGTTTACTAGTCTCCTATGTGGAACGGTGTCGAAGGCCTTACTGAAATCTAGGTAGGCCACATCCACCACTCCACCGAGAATTTCCCTGGTCACCCAGTCAAAGAAATCTGTCAGATTTGTTTGACATGACTGCCCCCCCCAGATGAATCCATGCTGCCTCGGATCCTGTAAGTTGCTGGTATCAAGATATTTTACAATCCTTTCCTTCAGCAGTGATTCCATTAATTTTCCCACTACTGAGGTCAGGCTGACTGGCCTGTAATTTCCAGCTTCTTCCCTGCTACCACTTTTGTGAAGTGGGACTAGGTCTGCTCTCCTCCAGTCCTCTGGGACCACTCCCATCTCCAGTGAGTGGTTGAACAAGATTGTCAGAGGTGCGGCCAGCACCTCTCTGAGCTCCTTCAATACAGTCTTTATTTAAAAGTTTAACCAGGAAATACATACTGAGCTTTATAACAGGTTGTTTCCAGATGTGCCCTGGGGGAGAGGGGAGGAGGAGATAACTAATCAGTATAATAACTAAAAGTACAGAAGTGAAATACAATGATATAGACAAGACACACAGTCTCATGAATATGAGACAATTTAGTACTGAATGCAATTAGAAGAAAATAATCATATCTTATATGAGAAGAAGGGAAAAGCAGTGAAACAGCAAGCACAGAGCAAAACTAGAGAGGAGGAGGAGGAGAAGAGGAGGACAACCAGTAACAAGTAGTGGGGGGGGGGTACAAAAGGAAAGGGTCAAATATTATTGCAGGAAGGAGAGACTTTAGAGAGGAAGGAGAAGAGGCAGAATGAATAGAAAGATGACGAGGGCACCAAAGTTTAGGAAAACTGTAGTAAAAAGACTGTCCAGTAGATTTTCTAGAAGGAAAAGAGAGAGAGAGAAGTGGTGTTGTGGAGAGGGTAGGAGGAAGAAGGTAAAATTCCAATACTGACACTGTAGTGTATCATGAGGGGGATTCTGCATTCATGAGGTGCTGTCTTTCAGATGAGACATTAAACCGAGGTTCTGTTTGCCTGTTCTGGTGATTGTTCAGGTGAATGTTAAAGATCCCATGGCACTTCTCGAAAAGAGATGGGAAATTTCCCCCGTGTCTTGGAAAAATTTCCCCCATTCACTAAGAATACCACCATTAGCTTAATCTGGTTCAATTTAGTTGGTTACCATCTGTCCCCAGGTCACCCCTGAAAAGGACTTCTAGTCTCAGTAAGCCTACCAGTCAACAAAATTCAATAATAAATAAAGAAGAGGGAGGTGATAGGAGGGATCTGAGATAAGAGGGAAGGGAGATGAACCAGAATATGGATAAAAGAGACACAATGGGAAAGGCGCCTAGCTTCAAGAGAGGGGGGGGAAGAGAAAGGGCTGAGTAAAGAGAGCAATGATGAGTACCAGGTGAGCAATCTAAAGCAAAACGACAGAAAGAGTGAAAAAGGGGATCCAGTCTAGCAAGGGAGGATTTAAGGACACTACTGTAGACTTAAGTCACCGTAATCAAAGACTGGAAGGATCTTTTTTAGTACAATTTCTCGGCAGGGAGGAGAATACTTGCTTTATTCCTGTACAGAGCACCTAGGTTAGGGTGAAGCTTACAGTGAATTGTATCAATATGTACTGAAAAAATCAAGATAGTGGTCAAGGCAGACTCCAAGATAATTAAAGGAGGAAGTATCGTCAGTCATAGCACCATCAAGATGGAGGAGGCAGTATAGCGCAGTGGTTTAGGGCTCTGAGCTGCAAACCTGGAGACCTGGGTTTGAATCCTACAGCCCTGACTTACATACTGTGTGACCCTGAGCAAGTCACTTAACTTCCTTGTGCTCCCAGGTCGCACCTAGAAACAAGCTTTGGCTTAGTGTGCTTTTCCTGGTTAAACAATTTCTCCTTTCCTTTCCCTTTCCATCAAGGGTATAAAATAGAGGGACAGAAGTACGTTTGACAGTCTAGTATCCTTGGATGTATCCCATCTGGCCCCATTGCCTTGTTCACTTTCAGATTTGCAAGTTCCTTCAGGACTCTCTTCTCTGTAGATAGACTACTGTTCACCTCCCTTCCTTGTCACTTAACTGTGGTCCCTCATCTTCTCCTTCCTCCATGAACACCAAACAAAAATATTTTTTCAGGATGTCTGCTTTTTCCTGGTCCCCTTCCACACACACTCCTCCCCTTCCCTCCTTAGCCTTAAAATCCTTCCCCTGATTTTTCTCCTTACGTAGAAACATAGAATTTGACAGCAGATAAGGACCGCTTGGCCCACCCAGTCTGCCCATTTCCCTACCTACAGGATAAGCTGCAGATCCTAGTTAACCAGCAGCATACTTCTTCCTACCCCCAACCCCTAGAATTACCTTATGACTGTCCCATGCATGCTTGAATTCCACCACTGTTTTTGACTCCACAACCTCCTCCGGAAGGCCGCTCCATGCATCCACAACCCTCTCTGTGAAAAATACTTCCTTAAATTACCTCTGGCCGCCCCCTCTATCTTCAAATTGTGCCCCCTTGTTCTTTTGCACCTTTTTTTTAAAGATGCTACCCTCTTGGACTTTGTTGATTCCTTGAGGTACTTGAAAGTTTCTATCATGTCCCCCCTCTCCCTCCTTTCCTCGAGGCTATACATATTAAGCTCATTAAGTCTCTCTTCATATGTCTTCCGGTGCAGACCCTGCACCATTTTAGTTGCCCTCCTCTGGACAGCTTCCATCCTGTCTGTCTTTGCAGAGATTGGGTCTCCAGAACTGCACGCAGTACTCCAGATGGGGTCTGACCAGCTGTCTGTACAGAGGGATAATAACTTCTTGTTTTCTACTGGTGATGCCTCTCCCTATGCATCCCAGTATTCCCCCAGCCCTCCTTGCTGCCCTCTCACATTGCTTGCCCACCTTTAGGTCATCTGATAGGACTATCCCCAGGTCCCTTTCCATTTTTGTTGTTGTTAGTATCTCACCCCATTGTGTACTCTTCCCCTGGGTTTTTGTTTCCCAGGTGCATTACCTTGCACTTCTTAGCATTGAATCTAAGCTGCCATACATTTGACCATTCCTCTAACCTTGCCAAGTCCCTTCTCATCCTTTCCACCCCACCTTGTGCATCAACTCTGTTGCAGATCTTTGTGTCATCTGCAAAGAGACATACTTTTCCTTCCAGTCCCTCTGCAATGTTGCTTATAAAGACATTGAAGAGGACCGGTTCTAATACTGAACCCTGCGGTACCCCACTAGTAACCCCCCTTTCTTCAGAGTGGACTCCATTTACTATTACTCTCTGTGTCCTGCTCTCCAGCCAATTCTTTACCCAGGCTGTCATCTTGGGACCCACTCCCAGGCAGGCTAACTTGTATATTAATCTTTTGTGTGGGACTGTATCAAACGCCTTGCTAAAGTCTAGGTAGGCCATGTCCACAGCCCCTCCCTGATCTACTACTTTGGTCACCCAGTCAAAGAAATCTATCAGTTTCGTCTGGCATGACCTTCCCGCTGTGAATCCATGCTGCCTTGGGTCCTGTGCCCCTCTGGCCTCTAGATACTCGACAATTCTTTCCTTCAGAAGTGATTCCATCATTTTCCCTATCACTGAGGTTAAATTAACAGGTCTGTAGTTTCCTGCTTCTGCCTTGCTCCCAGTTTTGTGAAGGGGAATCACATCTGCCCTCCTCCAGTCCTCGGGTACCACCCCATCCTCCATGATTTGTTAGAGGGTAGTCAGTGGTGTCACTAGTTCTACCTTAGTTCTTTTAGAATTCTGGGATGAATTCCATCAGGCCCCATTGCTTTGTCCACCTTTAGTTTTAAGAGTTCTTTCAGAACCCTTTCTTCTGTAAATGGGCTGGTATCAACTTCTGTATCCAGAGTGTTTCTACTGTTTGTTTTAGGTACCTCCCCCTCTTCATTTGTAAATACTGATCAAAAATATTTGTTTAGTATCTCTGCCTTTTCACAGTCACCGTCTGCCCACCCTCCTCCCTTTATTAAGCCTCACTATCCCTCCCTTGGTCTTCCTTCGCTCCCTGATGTACCTATAAAAGGTTTTATCCCCCTTCTTAACTGAGTTGGCTATCTTTTCCTCAGTTTGGGCCTTTGCTGTTCTGACTGCCTTCCCAGCTTCCTTTTGCTTTAACTGATACAGTTCTCTGTCCTGCTCCTTCTATGATTCCTTGTACTTCCTGAATGCTTTCTTTTTCTCTTGAACCTTCACTGCCACTTCCTTTGTGAACCATAGTGGTTTCTTACATTGTTTCGTTTTGTTTATTTGCTTCACACAAAGGCTTGTTACCTCTGTGATGGCAGTTTTGATTATTCCCCATTGTTCTTCCACCACTCCTTCCTACCCATTTGCTAGTGCATTCCTTAGGCACTCACCCATTTTGGGAAAGTCAGCCCTCCTAAAGTCCAGTACTTTTGCCTTTGTATGGCTTGACTCTATTGCTGTGTTTATTGTGAACCATACTGTTCGATGGTGCTAGTTCCCAGATGGCTACCCACTTCCACATCTGTGATCCTCTCTCCATCTCCATTTGAGAGAACCAGGTCTAAGATTGCTCCCTCTCGAGTGGGCTCCAATGCTAGTTGTCTAAGGCATGCCTCCTGTAGGGCATCTAGAATAACCCCACTCTTCGAAGTGGCTGCTGCAGCTGCACTCCAGTTAACATCTGGCATATTCAGATCACCCATCAGCAATATCTCCCCTTTTTCTGCCATTCTAAGTATACTTTCTATCATTTCCTTGTCCATTTCCTCCCCCTGAGAGAGAGGTCTGTATACAACCCCTGTGCGATTGTGGTGCCATTGCCTGTCTCCAAATTTACCCGGTGCTTCTTCTCCTCCCTGTTTACCCTTTTGTTCTGTTGCTTTGATTCCTTCCCTTATGTAAGAGCTACTCCTCCTCCTCTTTTACCCTCCCTGTCCCTCCTGTAGATAGTGTATCCTGGTATGTTTAACGTCCCAGTCATAGTTTTGTGTGTACCATGTTTCTGTGACTGCCACGATATCCACATTTTCCTCCTCCATCAAGGCCACTAATTCAGGAAGCTTGTTACTCAGACTACGGGCATTGGTACTCATTGCTCTCCATTTTTTGATGGCTTTACCTTCTGTTGCAACATCCCCCACTGACCTTTCTACCTCGGTCTTTTCCTCATTTAGTACCCTGTTTTGTAGGAGGCTGGGATTTTCCTGCTGCTGCTCGGTGCCTCCCCTTGACTAGTTTAAAAGCTTGCCAATGAAGCATTTAAACCAATTGCTCAAAAGACTTGTTCCCTTCCTGGACAGATGCAGACCATCCTGCCAGTATAGGCTGGTGTCCCTCCAGGTGGAACCCCAGTCCCCAATGAAACCAAACCCCTGTGCTCCACACCATTTTTTCAACCATTCATTAAACTGCATGGTGCAAAGTACCCTCGCCTCACCTATGCCATTGACAGGCAGCACCTCTGAGAAGTATACTGTGTGTGCTACTTGTCTTAGGCCCCTCCCCAACTCTACAAAGTCCTCCTGTACTGCTCTAATCTCATGATGAGCCAAGTCATTTGTCCCTAGGTGGACAATGACGTCCAGCTCAGACTCCCGTGCAGCTGTTCTCGTGATCCTGAGGATGCGCTTCCTGTCCCTCCAAGCCATGGCACCAGGCAGGCACCTTACTTCAGTTTTTCCTGCTCCCCCCAGTTCTATCCCCCTAATAATTGAGTCCCCCAACAGGAGCTGCTTCCTTTCCCTGTGGTGTCCTCTGCCTCCTTCCTGTGGGCCTCCCTTGTGACAGTTGTCCTCAGCCTCCTTAGTCTCCTCTGCGGGTGCATCAGAATGGTGTATGGATTGTGGAGTGGAACAACTGACTGGGTGTGCCTCTGTTCCACCATCCTCACCCACCCTGAGCCCACTGTGGTCCAACTGCTGTGCTTTCTTCGCAACCTCTGAGGTAGTGGTGGTGGCTCTGGTGCTCCCTGGATGGGGGAGGTTCCCTTCCTACTGTCCAGTGTGGCCTAGGGGAAGGTTCCCTTACTACTGTCCAGTGTGGCCTGAAGGCGGGCAACTTCCTCCTTGGGCAGAGAGTTGTCTGCAAATGAGGCATCTCAGCCTCCAGAAAGGCTCCCGGAAGACTGCTGCCCCACAGCCATTACATTGCACTACTCCCACATGTTTATCTACTTTTGTTGTGTGTGTGTGTGATTGGTTTGTTGTATAAGTATATATATTCTACAATGTGTATGCTTATATTGTCAGTGCAGTGTGCTAGAGAGGATATGACAGTGATATGCACCTTGCACTCTTGAGAATGATGTCAGAACCCCAGGTATAAAGGAACTATTTCAGGGGTGGGTGGGGTGATGGGTGGGCAGGGGTTGGGCCTAAACTGTGCCCTCACAAAACAATCAGCTAAAAGCTCTGACCCACCGCTGCATGAGTGCCTTCCTGTCAGCAAGATTCCCTACACAACAATTTGACAGAGAAATACCCTGCTAATCAAACAGAGAAAAATCAGACATCCAAGTCAGACACAGGTAAACCTCCCAGCCCCAAAACAGCCTGGTGGTTTGTGCTCTGAAAGCAGTCAGCCCAAAATAAGTCAGCTGTGCTTTAAACTCTTCCTGCACTGAAAATCTTAAGAATTGTAACAAAAGTAAAGCTAGATCCACCTCCCTCTGTTGCTTGAAAGACTGTCTTTTCCTGATAATTCTAAGATCCTTATTTCACCTTTCAGTTAGAAGTAGCCTCACCTGCAGAATATCTGCTACAAACCAAAGACAATTGTAAGGTTCACCTCCTCTGTTGTGAGCACAACTGTCTTTCTTGCAAATCCTATGTTCAGTATTGCAGCTTCCAGCCAGAGGTAGCTTCACCTGAAGAATATTAGCTGTTCTGATGAGTTTGCTATAAAACACTTGCTTATAATACTATTGTTCTCAGGTCTGTAAGACTCTTCCAAAGCTATTGGCTGATAAGTAGCTATGATGTAAGCACTTCCTGACACAGTCTGGTCTGGCTTTTTAAGGCATGCACAGATAAACACAAAAAACAGTTTCCACCCCCTAGGGCACTGTCTGGGTCAAATACACAGCCTGTACCTGCACTTACTTCAGGACTTATGACAAATTCTTAGCCCAGGGTTTAAACTCTTCCTGCACTGAAAATCTTAAGAATTGGAACAAAAGTAAAGCTAGATCCACCTCCCATGTTGCTTGAAAGACTGTCTTTTCCTGATAATTCTAGGTTCCTTATTTCACCTTTCAGTTAGAAGTAGCCTCCACCTGCAGAATATCTGCTACAAACCAAAGACTATCCTTTCACTTACATATCTGAAAAATGTGTTATCCCCTTTCTTTACTAGCTGTACTATTTTCTCCTCTGTTTGCACCTTTGTGCTCTTGACTACTTTCCCAGCCTCCCTCTGCATCTCGTGATACACCTTCCTATCCTCCTCCCTCTGTGTCTCCTTAAACGGTATTTCCTGAATGCTAACTTTTTGCCCTTACCTTCCTAGCCACCTCTTCTGAGAACCATATCGGTCTCTTTTTCCTCTTACTTTTGCTTCCTTTCCTGTTGCAGAGGTTTGTTGCTGTCCCTATGGCCCCTTTTAGTGTTCTCTGTTCCTCCACACCACCCATGTCCTCCTCCCCTGCCAGGGCATCCCTGAGGCATTCCCCCATCTTTATAAAGTCAGCCCTTCTGAAGTCCAGAGCCCTCTCCTTAGTGTGGTTCGATTCTGGCTCATAGGAGGCTGGTGAGCAAGATGGAAAGCCTGGGGTTGGGTGGGAAAATATCAAGCTAGATGGAGGCCTGGCTGTCAGGAAGAACTCAGAGGGTGGTGCAAAACGGGGTGCACTCCGGAACAGCAAGGGTGAAGAGTGGAGTGCCACAGGGGTCAGTTTTGAATCCGCTTCTCTTCAGCATCTACATCAGTGATGTTGCTGAGGGTTTGAGGGTGAGGGTATGCCTATTTCCTGATGATACGAAAATATGCAATAGGGTGGACACCCCGGGGGGGGGGTGGACATAAGGGAGGACTTAAAGGCGCTTGTAAAATGGTCTGGGACGTGGCAGCTGAAATTTAATGTCAAGAAGTGCGCTGCAATGCACTTGGGGAGTAGGAACAGGGTACACCCTAGGTAGGGAGGAAATTAAAGTAACAGAACAAGAGAGTAATCTGGGGATCATAGTCTCCTTGAACCTTAAGGTAGAAATCCAATGTAGCAGGGTGGCAGGAAAGGTCAGTGGAATGTTGGCATGCACAAGCAGGGGCATTAGTAGCAGAAAGGGGGAGGTAATAATGCTGCTTTACAAAGCCATGGTGAGGCCGCACTGGAGTATGGGGTTCAGTTCTGGAGGCCACATCTCCGCAAGGATATAGATGTATTGGAGAGGGTTCAGAGAAGAGCAACCAGGATGGTGCAGGGTATGCAGGGAAAGTCATATGAGCAGAGGTGTAAAGAGCTGGATCTGTACACAAGGAGGAAGAGGGCAGACATGATTGAAACCTTTAAATATGTAAAGGAGCTCAATAAAGTGGGAGAAGAGGGTTTACTTAAGAGGAAGGAGGGGTCAAGACTAGAGGGCACAGCCTCAGACTGCAAGGAAAAATATATGGGGCAATGTGAGAGGGTGCTTCTTTACGGAAAGGGTGGTGGAGCCCTGTAACAGACTACCAGACGGAGTGGTGAGGGCTAAATTGGTGGAAGAATTAAAGGGGGCATGAAACAAGCATATGGGGGAGGGTAGGGGTTGGCAGGGAGTGGGAGATCTAGGGGGGAAAAAAGGGCAGACTAGATGGGCCGGTATGGTCCTTTTCTGCCATCAAGCTTCTGTGATTCTATGATATGATAGTTATACTGAACCACACTACATGGTGATCACTTGGACCCCATGTTGTCACCCAACTTGACGTCATCAGTGCTGTCACTGTTGGTGAGTACCAGATCCAACACTGCTCCCTCACAAGTGGTCTCCCTTACTAGTTGCCTGAGGAATGCTCCTGCAGGGAGTCCAGTATGTCCCTGCTCCTAGCTGCAGCTGGGATGCGGCAGTCCACCTCTGGCAGATTGAAGTCCCCCACCAGCAGCATCTCCCCCCAGTCACCATCTTTTGGATGGCATCCACCAATACCTTATCCACCCCCCCCCCCATGCTGGAGGTCTATAGATTACGCCAGTATGAATAGCGGTTCCATTCCCCGTCTCTAGCGTAACACACAGTGCCTCCACCCCACCCTGTATTCCCTGTGTCTCTGTAGCTTTTATGCTATCCCTTACATAAAGAGCCACTCCTTCCCCTTTCTTACCCTCCCTGTCCTCCCTGAATGTAGTGTAACCTGGTATGGCTATATCCTAGTCATAGTTCTCATTGCACCGTGACGGCAACAATGTCCAGGTCATCCCCTGTCATAATGGCCACAAGATCTGGGATTTTATTTCCCAGACTTCGAGCATTTGTGCAAATGGCCTTTCAAATTCTTCTATCACCCTTCTTGTCAGTCTGTCTTTTGCCTACTCTCCTTATCCCTTCTGCCTTTATTCCCACCCCTCCTCATTTCTACAATTCTGCTTTTCTTGCTGTTAGAAATCCATGGAGAGTTCTCACCCTTCGGGTTTGCCCTATTGACTGCTTCAGCTTGCGGGGGTGGACAGTTAATGTCTTCCTGCTTCCTTCCACCACCACCCTTGGCTAGCTTAAATGCTTGCTATTGTAGCATTTAAACCATCCACTGAAGACTGTGGTTCCCCTCCCAGATGGATGCAAGCTATCTCCCCTGTATAAGCCTTTATCCCTCTAGGTGGGACCCCAGTCCCCGATGTAGCTGATACCCTCCTCTCCGCACCAATCCTTCAACAATTGGTTGAAGCTCTTAGTACGGAGTACCCTATCCTCCCCTCTGTCAGAGATAGACAACGCCTCAGAAAAATGCCACTGAGGGTGCTACCTGCCCAAGACTCTTCCCCAATTCCCTGAACTCCAGCACTCTCCTAACCTCATCCCTAGCCAGGTAATTGGACCCTAAGTGGACGATGACATTCATCTCTCCCTTCCATCCTACTGCTCTAGCAGTCTCCGGGATCTGCTTCCCATTCCTCCGAGCCGTGGCACCAGGTTGGCACCTAACCTCCCTCTCCCCCTCCCTCCCTGTTTCCAAATCTATCCCCCTAACAATTGAGTTCCCCACCAGGACTTTTCTTCCTCCTTCTCTGGAGTCCTCTGCCACCAACCTTGGGGCTTCCCATATGGGGACTCCGCATCCTCCCTGGCCACTACTGCAGGTGCCTCTATGGGACAGTCTCACCCTACCAGAGCGGCATATGAGTTGTGTAGTGGAACCATCTGGGGGATGTGCCTCTGACCCACCACCCTCACCCCTCCTGAACCCACCATAGTCCAGCCGCCCTTCCATTCTGGCAACCTTTGAGGCAGCGGTGGCAGACTTGTGGTCCCTGCGTGAAGGAAGAGGCCTCCCGAATCCTAGCCAACTCAACCTGGAGATGAGCAACCTCCACCCTCAGCCCAGAGAGGTGCACATAGATAGGGCAGTACCTCAGTCTCCAGAAAGTCTTCCTGAAAACTGCCACCACACATCCACTGCACTGCACCACTCCCAGCATAACTATTGTTTACCTTGCCTGTTTTTGTTTTGCTTACGCCAGTCCCTTTTTTTTTTTTTTTTTCCCCTACCCTAGATGAGGTGTTTCACCTATTCTCACCTTTTTGCTTACTTTAATCATTTTTAATCTTACCCTACATAGGGAGTTTCACCTATTCCCACCTTTTTGCTTACCTCAACCCTTTTTTTACCCTTACCCTAGATCGTGTGTTAACAGCTATTGCCATCTGTCCTGTCACCCTTTCCAGCAGTGACTGTTACACAGTAGTGAATAGGTTCCTTGCCTTAGTCAACTGGCAGAGTTCTCCGCTTCCTGCTGGCATGCTTCTGAAGCCCTCTGGCCTTGATCACCTGTTCAACTCCTTCGCTGTTCCACTCACTCGCTGAGCCAGAAACCTGCTGGACATGTTGAGTGGAAGTACTTGTATAGTGCTCTTGTAAGAAAACACTACGCCTCTGTCCGCTCCACCCCCTAGTTACACATCTGATTCACAGGGTTTCCTGACTCTACTCACTCCAAGATTAAGTTCCTGAGCTAGTTTCCCCCCACACCACCTGTTACAATTTAAAACCCAAGTTTTAGGGTACCCCAAACACTGCCTTCCAAGTTTCAAAGTGCCCCAAACACTGCTTACAGATCTCTTATTTTCTCCCCACTTGCCCAGCTACTTTCAAAAGGAAGAGAAATATAAATAAATATTAATATACCTTTAAGGTAAAGCTAGGTGCGTTCACTCCACTCTGTCAGCAAACTCTGGTCTTTATTGAGAAGTTTCACGGAATGGGGAAGAGGAGAGTAATGTATACAATCAAGCAATAATTACATGGATAGTAATGTATAGAATCAATCAGTGATTACATTGCAGGTAGAAAGACTAAGAACAACACTAATTTACACTCATATATGCAATTAGTACAATGTTTGTACAATTTATGCAAGTGGGTGAGGAGAATTGCAACCCAGTGGTAGCAAGGAGGTACACATAAAGTGCATAATGCAGTGAGGAGGTTGTGAGAGAGACAGCCACTGGATTTCAAGTTATAACAGATTAAGGTACAGGAGGAAAGCGGAATATCAAAGGGGTGGTCAAAAGAAGATTTGGAGGAGGTAGGGTAGCAGATAGAAGAGGAGGAGCAGGGACAGCTATCAGGTACAATTGCAGGTATGTGTAGAGAAGACATGGAGGAGAGTGAGTACTGGGAAGAGGCAGAGCAGATATTTAGGGGGAGAGAATTCTACAGTTTGGGGAAATGGTAAGAGAACACAGCCTGGTCAGCTGATGACTTTTTTTTTATTATTATTCCTGTTTATTCGCCTGCTGCGGTGACTACCGGCGGGGGCATCCAGACGCCGGCCCTGCCTGCCGGGAGAGCACCAGGCTCACTCACATGATGGGGGATCTTGCCTGGCCATCGCCGGTCCGCTGGAGGGTCTCCCCATGCCCTGTCCAGCCAGACCGGCCCTGGACCACCCAGTGCAATTCCATGCTAGTCCTCCTGGCAATGCAGGGCACGGCCCTCAAGCTACATGTTCGCAGCCCAGCCATTTTCCACCTGGTTTTGACCCCACTGGAGCACAAACGTGCAATGACGTCTAGGCACAGCGTGCCGACGTCCGCCGTGCTCCTCCCCACATATCCACCGGCCTGCAGTGTCACCAGGCGTCCCCAGGGGCCACTACGGCGTGCTGGATTACCCCAGTCCTCCCCAGGATCAGGAGAGCAGTCTACGGATGCTCGATCCTGATCCACCCCAGCCGACCAACCGACGACCCAAGTCCGTTCTCGAACCTGGGTCGCCGGCGTGGCATAAGGTATGGTGTCCAGCGCCTCAACCCTCAGCACCACCAGGCCGGCCAACTGATGATGTTCTTGAAGGATGTGCAAGGGTATGAAAACTAGAGATCTTACTTCAAGGGGGAGTTCTTCCAGCAGGCTACACCTTAAGGACTGTGCCGCAGGCACTAGGATCCCATGGGAAAATTCTTAGCTAGCAGTACCCAGCGGGGACCGCCCCCTGATATCGGACCGCCTCCGACATCCGCCGGTGGTATAAAGAGGGCAGTCCCCAGCCACTCCCCAGTTCTTTTCCCGCTGTCGACCCATTCACATCAGCTCCACGGACGCCTGCATGGCAACAGTTGATCACCATTTCCAAAAAGATTTAAAGTTACAGTTTTACTGCAAATTTTGGTGCATGTCTTCACTGCCATCATCTAGTCGACGCCCGAAATCTAAGTGCGAGAAGCAAATTCCGTCCCGAGACGGTCACTTGGCCTGCCTCTTCTACCTGGGGCCCGGTCATGACACCAACTCCTGCCCACACTGCAAGAAGTTCAATCGATGAACTCTCATCCATTGTCTGAAGACGCTAAAGACTTACCTTCTTGAACAGCAGCTGGCCACCATGCAAAAGACTCCAGCAGGCCTAGGATCTTCTTCTTCTTCAGGGTCTGGAACTTCTCGCAAGAAGGAGAAAAAGTTCAGTGGAAAGCACCATCGCCATGATGACCGCTTGCAATCGTGATCCAGGTCTCCGCATAGGAAAACTGCCAGCACCAGTCCGAGGTCGGACTCTGCACCCCCCCCATCAACCCAGGCTCCCTCTGGATTGTCTGCCTTGAAACCCCCAGCATCTGTGCAGACGTCAGGTGGCGTTTCCTCGGGGCAAGGGCTTTCGAACCCCTCCCTTAGTCTTAGGCCCTACAGCAATGCCTCTGGGTCTAACGCCAAGGATTCTGCCATAAAAGAGGTGGGCAATGCCCAGTCTGCTGCCCATCTCCTGGTGAAGGCTTCGTCTGCCTCGTCGGATTATCTGGCTGGACCCAATGACAGGAAACGACGTCTGGAAACGGTGTCCCACCCTGACGCCAGCTCTCTGAAGCATCGGGCATCAAACCCCTGGCGCACAACCCTGACATCTTCGTCTTCTTTAACTTTGGGGTCTTCCACACTGCTCGCACCTCCTAAATAGCCGTTGGAAGGGGTGCAGCCAAGGAGAGGCCTCCCCCGACGCCCGACCTGTTGCCGTCGGACGAGCAGATGCCAGTAAACCTGCCATCAGTTCCGATGCCACCTCAGGACAAGACACCGGAGAAACCTAAATCTCCAGAACGTACACCGGTGCCTGACAAGCCATCAGGTCCGCCGCCCGAGGAGCCTGACAACAGGTCCGAGACGCCAGGTCCATCTGCTCCTGCTGTGGTCTCCCTAGCCAAAGTAAAGGACATTTTCAGTTCCTGGTGGGACACTGTCAGGAAGGACATCCTCCCTAAGGAACCACAGGCCCCTCTATCTCAATCTCTCCCAGTAGAAACCCCGCAGCCACCCCTGCGGGTACCACAGTCGCCACCTCCCCCCAGGGGCAAATCGCTTGCTCCATCTGACGACAGGTCTCCAGAACGGAGTAGTCACCATTCCAGGTCATCCTCTAGACATTACAGGAGGAGGCACTGGCGTTCCCACTTCGGATCTTCCTTGGGTTCATCTGATTCAAGATCTTCTGCCTCCTCCAGATCCTCGGGAGAGTTTTCCTCTCCTCCCCACCTCCCCGATCCTCCAGGGTACTTCCCTTGTTCCCCCCTCCGGATGATCCCACTTTCTTGGATGTGATGCGTCGCATCCAGTTTTTAAATCAATGGGAAACCGAGGATCTTGATCCAGAGAGAAAGAGGCTGGCTTATTTCCTGGGTATGAATGAACCCAAACCCTTGTTAGCCCCCTTTCAGGACGCTACCAGGCTGGCCTGGAGGCGCCCTTCAACAGCCCACACTATACCCAAGAAAGCGGACCAGCTGTACCGCACCCCAACGAGTGAGCCGTTTCTCAGTTAACAGCCCAATGACGACTTGGTCGTATTGACAGCTGCCCACGGGAGGACCAAACAGCCCTGGCATATGAGCTCCCAGCTGCCAGACAAGGAATCCAAATACCTGGACTAGTTCAGCAGGAAGGTCTCCTTTGCCACCTGCATCATCCGTTCACTCAACTTTTTGGCGCACAAGGAGACAATTGTGGGGATAAAAAGGGGTCAGGAGTGAACGGAAAAAGGGGAGGAACAGGCAGAAGCATAATGAATACTTTTGCTCAGTGTTCACGGAAGAAAATGGGGGACTGCTACCACCATGGGCTGGGAGGGTTGGGACGGGGGGAGTGGAGGCAACAGATGGAAGAATTGAGGGAGGTAGAGTCCTAGAGGGACTGAGGGTAGACAAGGCTCCAGGGCTAGATGGTATCCATCCCTGGGTGCTGAGAGAGATGGCGAAGGTGTTGGCAGAGCCACTGGTGGATCTGTACAGCACCTCACTGGAGTCAGGCTGTGTGCCATTAGACTGGAGGATAGCACATGTAGTGCCATTACACAAGAGCAGACCAAAGGATGAACCGGGTAATTACTGCCCAGTAAGTCTCACCTCCATAGTGTGCAAACTCATGGAAACAATACTAAAGGAAAGACTGTCATACCTGGAGGACAATGGCCTCCAGGATGTAAGGCAGCATGGGTTTGTTTCAGGGAAGTCTTGTCAGACCAACCTGATACAATATTATGACTGGGTGACAGGTGAGCTGGATAAGGGTCATGCGGTGGATGTTCTTTACTTGGACTTCTGCAAGGCCTTTGATTCGGTGCCTCACGGGCGACTTGGGGGGAAGCTAACTGGTGTAGGAGTAGGGGCAAAAATAATGAACTGGATCACAAGCTGGCTGAGTGGGAGGCTACAACGGGTGGTAGTGGAAGGGGAGCTATCAACTCCAAGGCCGGTAATGAGCAGGATACCACAGGGCTCTGTGCTAGGACCGGTATTATTTGGGCTCTTCATATCAGGGTGGTGACCAAGGTAAGTCCATTCGCAGATGACACCAAAATGGGAGCAGTGGTGGATGGAGTGGAGGGGGTAGAAGCAGCTGCAGGGGGACCTAAGCAAGCTAGAGGAGTGGTCAGAGAGGTGGCAGCTGGAGTTCAGTGCAAAGAAAACGTTATGCACTTCGGGGCGAAGAACCCAAGAAGAGAACACTGGCTGGGAGGACTTAAGCTGGGGATCACTGAGGAGGAGAAGGACCTGGGGTAATGGTAACAGGGACCATAATTAACACTGCCCAGTGCAGGAGAGCAGTTGGAAAAGCAAACAAAATGCTGTGGTGCATGGCAAGGGGGTTTTCGTCCAGGCAAAGAGAGGTGATCTTGCCCTTTTACAGGTCACTAGTAAGACCACACTTGGAGTATTGTGTGCAGTTTTGGAGGCCATACCTGAAGCGTGATATCAGGCTACTGGACAGGGTACAGAGGAAGGCAACAAAGATGATATGTGGATTGGAGGGGAGAGACTGAGAGCAGGCTGGGAGACTATGTACACCATGGAGGGCAGAAGGGATGGGGGGACATGATAGAGACATTCAAGTATCTGAGGAGAATAAATAAGGAAGGGGCAGATGAGGTCTTTAAGAAGGGGGAGGGATACCAGGGGGCAAAGGCTAAGAATAGAGGGGAAGATTTAGGAGGGAAGTGAGAAGACACTATTTCCGGAGGGTGGTAGCAAATGGAGCAGCACTACCAGAATGGGTGGTATCATGTAAATCTGTGAACAGCTTCAAAGGGCATGGGACAGGGAACAGGGAGAGTGAGTGGGGAAGTGGGGGCAGCATTGGGATGATAAAGGGGAGGGGGGCAGCTGCAAACTAGGGGTGCTAACTGCACACTCAAGCAGACATAGATAGACTGGGAGGTCTGTTTCTGCTGGCATGTTCGTATGTACATAGTGCGGTACCAGAAATCCCTCTGGACTAAGGCAATCAGGCTCGCGAAAAGGCAGCATGATTTGGAGCACAAAACTGAGTTCTTAGACGTACTCCAGTTCAGTCTGGATGTGGGGAAACACGTCTTGAGGTCATCCTATAATTCGGCGGACACAGCAGCCAGGGCAGCAGCCACAGGGGTTTTTATGTGGAGATAATCTTGGCTCAGAGTTTCTGGATTTAGGCAGGACCTCCAGGATGCCATCATTGATGCCCCATTCCATGGGTCCATGCTGTTCGATCCAGACATGGAGAAAATGAACTTGGACCTACACAACTCGGGTAAGGCAGTTCAGTCTGTACATCAGTTGTACAGATCTGATCAGGCCTCTGGCAAATGTCATCGGTTTCGTCGCCAGGGAAGGCAGAAGCCCAAAGGACAGCAACAGAGAGGCAGCTTTCGATGTAAAGCTCCCTCTCAACCTAGTGGAGCCCAGGGACCTAGGAACACCAAACCCTCCCAGGTCTCTGCCCACCCCGGGCTCCCACGCCTGACTCCTTGCCCAACCCCATACCATTTGCCGAGTCCAGGACAGAGGTAGTAGGGGATCGGTTCTCACTTTACCTCGACAGATGGACCTCCATCGCCAACAATGCCTGGGTCCTCCAGTTGATAGATCGAGGTCATGCGCTGGAAATTCTTCAGATGGCTCAGGACAATCCCCCAGTCCAAACGAACTACTTCCCCTCCCACGATGAACTCATCTGGGAGGAGGTACAGTCCCTACTAGACAAGAAGGCAATAAAGCCCATTCCAGCACCACAATGGGGGAAAAAGTTCTACTCATGTTTCTTCCTGGTTCCCAAGAAGACTGGGGATCTACGCCCAATTCTGGACCTGAGCCTCTTGAACAATTATGTAGAGTACAAGAGATTCAGGAAGGTCACCTTGCCGGGCATTCTTACCATGTTGCATCAAGGGGACTGGCTCTGTTCCCTGGACATGCAAGATGCCTAACTCCATATTCCGGTGCTTCCAGCTCACAGGAGGTTCCTGAGGTTCTTCTTTCAGGGAAGGCATTTCCAGTTTCGGGCTTTAGCCTTTTTTCAGCACCTCGCGTGTTCACAAAGTGAAAGTGCCTAGCGGTAGTGGCAGCAGCTTTAAGGAGACAGGGACACTTCGTTTACCCCTATCTCGACGATTGGCTGCTGACTGCCACAATGAGGGATCAGCTTCTGGCAACTTTAAGAGATACTTTCAGCCTGTTCAGCTCCCTGGGAATCACCCTAAACATGGCCAAGTCGTTCTTGACGCCATGCCAGAAGCTTCAATACACAGGGGCAGTCCTGGACACAGAGCAAGGGAAGGCCTTCCTCCCACCAGACAGGGCAATACGCCTTCACTCTTTGGCCCAAAAAATCTCAGCTGCTCGCCGGGTCCCAGCCTGAACCATGCTCCAGCTCCTAGGTCATATGACCGCAGCCATAGTGACAGTTCCCTCAGCACATCTCTTTATGAGAGTTCCTCAGTGGACTGTCAGAGAGCAGTGGGATCAGAGAGAGGACGATCTCAATCAGCCGGTCTCGATCTCCATTGCAGTGGTACAGACTCTATCTTGGTGGCTCTCTCCACAGAATCTAGAGTCCGGGGTCTCCTTTCGGAGAGAAGCTCCGTTACAGGTTCTCACAACTGATGCCTCAGGCCCGGGTTATGGAGCTCATTTTCAGAACCATCAGACCCAAGGTGCATGGTCTTCTCTAGAATTGACCCTCCATATCAGTATTCTGGAGATGAGGGCGATTCTGTACACTCTACAGGTGTTTCTCCTGGATCTTTGTCCAGGCCCCCTATTGGTGCAGACAGACATGTCAGTCGTTTACTACATCAACAAGCATGGAGGAACTCACTCCTATCCTTTTTGTCTGGAGGCTGTGAGGGTGTGGTTCTGGGCTCTAGATCATGGCCTGTTGCTCACCACAGTGCATGTTCCAGAGGTCCAAAACATCTTGGCCGATGCCCTAAGCCGATCTTGATCAAAGACTCATGAATGGGAACTCCTACAGTCAGTAGCAGATGACCTCTTCAAAAGATGGGACCATCCAGAGCTGGACCTCTTCACATCCCCATGCAATACAAAACTGCCCAGTTTCTGCTCGCTCGATCACGGGCCTAATGTTTTTTGGTGAGACACATTGTCCCTCTGTTGGACATGGAGGTTTCTGTATGCCTTCCTACCCTTTCCTCTCCTGCAAAGAGTTCTTCTCAAACTCCAAGCAGAAGGAGCGGAGATGATTCTTGTAGCTCCACTTTGACCTCGATATGGTTCCCATTACTGAAGCAGGTGGCAATGGAACCTCCAATTCCCCTGCCGTTGTCCTCACGATTACTCTCGGAAGAAGAAGAAGAAGAGGAAGAATCATCAACATCAACATTTATATAGCGCTTTTTCATACACAGTATCCCAAAGTGCTTTAATGCTAGACTGGTAATGCAGTGACTGAATGTGTGATGACGGCCATATTGCACATCATCACCCACACACAGCCTGGATAATTGCATGAGCCGGTTTATGGGAAGGGGAATGTTGGCCAGGACACTGGGAGTGTTCCCTACTCTTTGCAAAGAGTGCCCTGGGTTCTTTTACTTCCACCTGGACACCCACCAGGACAACACCAGGATGGGCAGAAGGGACCTCGGTTTAACATTTCATCCAAAAGACGGCACACCCCAGCAGTACAGCACCCCCCAATACTGTACTCTGATGCCAGTGATTTTTAGGTGCAAGTCAGATCCCCGGTGTGGGACGAGAACCTGTGACCTTCTGGTCCAGAGGTGGATGTGCTACTAACTGAGCCACGCTGACAGGGCAGGTTGGTCCACCCAGACCTCTGGTCCCTACATCTGCATGCCTGGTACCTGCAGACGTAGCCATGGCACATTATGGAGTATCTCCCAGAGTGGCTGAGGTCTTGATCGCAGCAAGAAAACCTTCCACTAGGGCTTACCTACTCCATGAAGTGGAAGTGCTTTTGCTTGTGGGCCTCCAATCAGGATCTGGACCCCCTCCTGTGCCCTCTGAATGCTGTCCTCAAGTATCTCCTCTCCCTTTCAGATTTGGGCCTCTGATGCTCCTCCATCAAGGTACATCTGTCAGCAATCTCTGCTTATCATGTACCGGTGGATGGCAGATATATTGCTCAGACGATCTGGCCCAAACATTTTTGAGGGGAATGCTTCATCTTAAACCACCCATTAGGGACCCCATCCCTCCTTGGGATCTTTTGTTTTTGTTAGAAAAACTCACGTTGCCTCCCTTCGAACCAGCCGCGGATTGCGCGCTACATTTTCTTTCATGGAAAGCGTTGTTTTTAGTTGCCGTCCCTTCTGCTCGTAGGATTTCCAGGCTTCAGACTCTGCTGGCCAAGAGCCATATCTAATTTTCCACAAGGACAGGGTGTCCTTAAGGACTAATCCTAAGTTCCTGCCTAAGGTAATGTCACAGTTTACCCTTAATCAGGACATCAACCTTCCGGTGTATTACCCGGAGCATACCAATCGAGGAGAGGCTCTACTTCACACACTAAGATGTTCACAGAGTGCTTAGATACTACATCAGTCATACTCAGACTTTGAGAAAATCTGACCAACTTTTTGTTTCCTTTGCCCCGAGAACTCTGAGGGCATCTGTGGCAAAGCAGACTTTGTCCAGATGGCTAGTACATTGTATCACCTTCTGCTACAAAAAGTGCAACAAACCCTTACCAGGTTCAGTTAAGGGTCATTCCACCAGGGGTGTTTCTGCCTCCTTTGCAGCATTTTGTAATGTTTCTGCGGCACACATCTGCACAGCAGCTATTTGGAGCTCAGTACACACCTTTGTGAAGCACTACAACCTGGACATTGCGTCCCGTCGGAGAGCTGGATTTGGATTGGCAGTGCTTTAAGGCCTTTTGTCTTGAAGCTTCTCCCGCTTCTCCTTTTCCACGTCCCAATCTGTTCGGGATCATTTTAGTACTGCTTGGTACTCAGTCCTTATGGTGTAGCCTGCTGCAAGAGCTCTCACTCGAAGTAAGATAGTACAGTTACGTAAGAATTTACTATAACAGTAGATATTCGAGAGGAGCTCTTGCAGCAGGTGTTATTTCCCACCCTTCTTCTCCCTGGTCATGTTTTTTTTCTTTCCTTACCCTAGGTGGGGTTTTTCACTAACCTCGGTTCTCTGATTTGTCAGCTGGGTCTCTCGTAGGAGAACTGGGGAGTGGCTGGGGACCGCCCCTTTTACACCACTGGCGGATGTCTAGGGCAGTCCGACGTCAGGGGGCCGTCCCTGCTGGGTACTGCTAGCTAAGAATATTTCTGTGGGGTCCTAGTGCCTGGCGGCATAGTACTTAAGGTGTAGCCTGCTGCAAGAGCTCCTCTTGAAGATCTACTGCTACGGTAAGTTGTTACATAACTGTACTTTATGAAGGGTGTTAGAGGAGGGTGTGAGGTGGGTGAAGAGGAGAGCAGCGAGGTAGGGGGGGAGGGGAAGGAGCTTAGCCAGTATTTAAAGACAAAAGAGGTATAGTGAGCGAGGCGTTTGGCCTCTAGGAAGGGAAAAGAGGAATAGAGGAGCCATGGTGGCTGTGGGGTCGACGGTCCAAAGCAAAGCAGCAGAAGGACTGAAAGGGGGGGCCCAGTCTGGCTAGGGTAGTCTAAGGAGTGGCACTATAGGCAGGGCCCCTACTTTTCTGCGGCAGAGTAGGACCAAGTTCTGCGGCAAGACTACCATTTGCCGCAGAACTTCTACGGCGGTGGTTTGTAATTTCTGCAAAAGTTCTGCGGCGCTAGCAAACTACCACAACACAGTGTCAGCTTGTCATCCTGACTTCACTTTCATGGCAGTGGTTATAGCAATCAGGATGGTGGAAAGCACAGTAACACTAGTTCAAAAAATAACAGAATTATAAAATTAATTTTATGCCTAAAAAGGCAAAACAAATGTCTCTCCTTAAGGTCCTAGCCTGTTGCATAAATGACATATGCAGAGGGGATCTTATGTGATAAATAAGGTATTTCTATACGCATGCTATCTATCCCACTAATGAGGTTTCCACTGTCTATCACTTATATATTTGTATGTGCGTTCTACACCACTCATGAGGTTCCTACTGTGTATCACTTGTATATTTATATACAATCTGTAACATACATACAAATATGCATATATATGTGTGTGTGTGTGTGTATGTGTGGTGAGAGAGACAGATACTGTATATGTGTGTGTGTGTGTGTGTGTGTGTGTGTGTGTATACTGCATATATATATATATATATATATATACAATTATTTTTTAATTTCCATGAACTTGCATCCTCATTCATACAGGTCCCATTGGAAATGGAATAGTGGAGTTATTGCAAAACTAATTTTCTAGGGACATGGATATGTTGTTCATCCACACTCATTGGCAGGTATCCTTGCCGCTTTAAATCTTGCCGGAAGGTCTTCAAGCTTGCTCCTCCCACCCACCCGGGTGGTATAACTCTCGGCTCCGCCCCATAGCGCCAGATCTTCCTTACGCTTGGAAGCTCAGGTTCCCTCCTAACGCTCTGCATTTGAGACTGGTTCCTATTTTCCGTTTGCAGTTTAAAAATAAATTTTGCGAAAAGACTTCAGTCTTGATCCCTCGTGGCTGCGATGGACAAATCGACTCCCGGTTCGGAGATGCCCATGCGGTGAAGATGTCTCGGACGGATCCACACTCCACGTGTGTGTCTACTGCTTAGGCCTTGAGCACGACCCGCGGGACTGCGACCTGTGCTCTTCATCTCGGCCCCTCGTCCTGAAGACCCGTGCTGCCCGATTGCAACTGGAAGCGTCCGAAGCGTTCCTCGGTGAAGTCCAAGGAGGCCGGTTGGCGGTGTCGCGGTGACGGGCTTTCGGCGGATCAGCGCTTCGGCGGATGGTGCCCTCGAAGAGGCGGCGCGGGCCGTATCTTCCTCGGCGCGGCATTTATCCCGCTCTCTGGGCTCTTCTTACACGGCTTCTTTTAAGAGCTTTGTCTGTCCTCTCCACTAAAGGAGAAGGGCCTACGTTCCGGGACCTTATTCTCGGTCCAAAAGAGGACAGAGGTAAATCCCTCCGTCGGCGCTCTTGGGAGGCGGGAAAGGTCCTCTCCCGAGTCGTCGACCGTCGACGGGTCGACCGCTCGGCTTGACCACTGGCCTCCACGGTGTCCCCGTCAGGTCAGTTGACGAGACTCCACCGATGAAGTCGAGATTTTCTCGACCCATTAGACGAGCTGTCGCCTTTAACGGCGAATTCCCCTCTCCCGGTTCCCGGAGAGTTGAGAGATCCCGTGGGCTCGCCTGTGCCTCGGTTCCGGGCCCTTGGATGGACCATCCGAGGAAGGGAGTGCGGTTCCGGCCGACACCTCCCGCACCGACCTCGAAATTCCGGGACTCTCGGTCTCGGTCTCGGACCTCTTGGCGGTCCAGCCCGATCCCACCGTCATAAGCGGTCTCGATCAGCGGTGGCGGGCGTCGCGCTCGTCCTCGTCCTCCTCCTCGGATGAGGAGGCTTGGCGTGGAGTACGTCGGCGGTGCGAGGACCTTATGTTGCAACAGCTCCTCCTGGCCGGGAGTAAGCCGACCCGTCGCCTTCCCTGGCCATTAAGTGCTATCACCGGGCGGCCGACACAACCCTCGACTTATCCGAGGCCTATACCCAGGCGGTTGTTCGGCCAAACCAGCTGCTCCACCGATTCCGGTGGAACCTCCGCCTCCACAGCCACCAATTGGGGCTCCGACCAAGGATTCTCGGTCGGCTGAGGTCTACCCATCGGCTGTCAGTTACCCTCACTCCCGACCGACCTCGGCAGGTGAAGGTGGCTCAGGCCAGAGGCAGCTCTTCGAGGACTCTTCCGAGTCCGAAGATGATTCCTCCTTTTCTCCAAGCGACTGGACTTGGAGTCTTCAGGAGGTCAGTCAATGGGCGATAGCCCGTCGTCCTTCCTAGGACTGCTTCGGCTCATCTCGGAGTCCACCGGGATGGAGCTCGAACCCGTTTCCAAACGGGCCAGGTATCCCCTCACGGAGATTCTGGACCGAGGGGATTCTCCGACGGAGGCCTTTCCGGTGGCCGAGGCCATAGTGGGTCCGGCACTGGAGCTTTGGCAGCGCCCTGCTTCCTGCCCTGCGCCTTCGGCCAGGATGGCCAGGAAGTATGCGGTCCCTACCGGTTCCTTGTCCGGTTTTTCGGAACACCCCTCTGCTGAGGGGTTGGTTACCGACAGCGTTTTCCGGCGCGCCGGCAGCGCCAGGGATGTGGACAAACCTCCTGACAAGGAGTCCAAAGAATTGGACTATGTCGGGCGAAAAGTCTACGCTGCGTCCTCTCTCGGCCTTCGTCAGGCCAGTTCGGCCGTCCTCATGGCACATTTTTCTCATGCCCTGTTGGGCTCCCTGGATGAGGTCATCCTCATCTTCCCGCCGATCTGCAGACTACGGTTAAGCAGGTGCGGGACCAGGGCAGGCAGTGGCCAAACAGCAGCTCCAGACTGCTTTGGATAGGGGACTCATGTGCCAGATCGGTGGCGGCCGCAGTGGCTATGGTCATGGCTTGGCTGAGGATATCCACCTTTACTTCGGATACCCAGCACAAGTTGGCAGATGTTCCCTTTGGGGACTGACCTCTTCGGCCCTGGGGTGGAAGGTCACCTGCAGAGGATCGAGAAGTCCAATGCTACCTTGGACTCGGTCTCTTCCGCTCAGAAGGACAAAGGCCGCAAACCACAGCCTAAGCCCTTTTGTCCTTCTGTGCCCCGGCGGCCTTGACCCAACAACGTCAGGGCCAGCAGGCTCGACCTTTGCATCCCAAACCCAAGCCGCCGGCTTCCTCTAACAGGAGGCAGGGAGGAAAAGGCCCAGGAGGTCCCTCGGCGGTCCCTCCTCCAAGCCTGCCCAGTGAGCGGGCTGAGGGGTGTCGCCCCATTCCCGTCACCCTACCCTAGGTCCCCGTGAGGGAGGCGGCTCAGCACTTCCGTTCCGCCTGGTCCGCTGTTTCCACGGACAGGTGGGTCTTGGAGGTGGTGGGAAGAGGCCTGCCTCTGGAATTCGAGCAGGCACCACCCTTCAGAGCCGTCGCCCCTCGGGGGGCTTCGGGATCCCCAGCCTCACTGGCGGCTCGTCGAGCCGACATCGCTCTCCTCCTCCAGAAGGAGGTGATAAGAGAGGTGGTGGACCCTCCTTCAGACCCAGGGTTTGTGTCCAGGTACTTCCTGGTTCCGAAGTGGACGGGGGGCTGGCGCCCCATTCTCGACCTACACGACCTAAACAAGTTCCTAAGGTCTCGAACCTTCAGGATGGTCACTCTGGCTCAGATAATACCATCCTTGGAACGCGGCGTGTGGTTCTGCTCTCTGGACTTGCAGGACGCGTTTTTTCACGTCCCTATCCGTCCGTCTCACCAGAGATTCCTTCGCTTCCGGGCGGAAGGATCCCTCTTCGAGTTCCAAGCCATGCCCTTCGGCTTGTCTCCAGCTCCCAGGGTCTTCACCAAATGCATGGCAGTGGTGACAGCATTCCTGGCGCCGAGGGTCGGGTGTACCCTTACCTGAGCGACTGGCTGATAGCAGCTCCTCCAGGAAGGAGGCGGAGTGGTCCAGAGATCTGGCCCTCAGGTCTGCTCTCAACTGGGCCTCCTTATCAGCAGGCCAAGTCGGACTCGAGCGAAGCAGGTGATTCTATTCATCGGGCGCAGCTCGACTCTCTTGAGCCAGGCGGCTCCCGGCGGACAGGGCCGAGGTTCTTTCCTCCTTTGCCCGATCATTTCTGGTTGGGCAATTGCGCCCTGTCCGGGACTTCCTGCGCCTCCTGGGTCTCATGGCGGCCTGCACCAGCGTGGTCCGTTGGGCCCGCTGGAACATGCGTCCCCTTCAGTGGGGACTGGCCAGCCAGTGGTCACAACGCTGCGATCCTTTGGACCAGCTTGTGTCGGTGACACAGGGGATGTGGAACGCTCTCCAGTGGTGGACCATTCCAGATCATTTGCAGGAGGGCATCCCGTTCGTCCGCCCCGAGCCGACGGTCTCTCTATCGACCGATGCCTCTCTGATGGGTTGGGGTGCCCATCTGGGGGAACACCGGGCTCATGGCCTCTGGTCCCCGCGGGAGTCCCGATGCCACATCAACCTGCTGGAGCTCCGAGCGGTCCGCCTAGCTCTCACCGCCTTTGCTCCGTTCCTCTGGGGTCAAGTGGTCCGAGTCCAGACGGACAATACCACGACCATGTACTATCTAAACCGCCAGGGCGGGACGCGCTCCATGCTTCTATGCAAGGAAGCTCTCCGCATTTGGTCACTCGTGCGCAGCCTGGAGGCGGATCTCCTAGCCATTCACGTGGCAGGAGCCTCCAACACCCTGCCGATGCCCTGGGCGGATAGGGGCTGCATCCCACGGTGGTCTCTCCTGCGGAGGTAGTACAGCATCTGTTCTCCCATTGGGGCACACCTCAGGTGGACCTGTTTGCCTCCAGGGAGAACGCGAAGCTGAGTCTGTTCCATGCCCGCCCCCCTCAGCAGGGCTCGCTGCAGGGGGATGCCTTCTCGAGGCAGTGGACCCCGGGCCTCTTTTACGCCTTTCCCCCATTTCCCTTGATCCACAAGGTGCTTCTCAAGGCGAGGAGGGACAAGGCGCAGGTGATTCTGATAGCCCCAGACTGGCCTCGCCAGTTCTGGTACCCAGATCTCCTCAGTCTCAGCTCCAGGACTCCGCGGCAGCTTCCAGCTCGCCCGGACCTGCTCTCAGTCAATCAGGGGAAGGTGTTCCATCCGGACCTTCAATCCCTGCACCTGACGGCCTGGTTCCTGGAGGGCTAGAGTTCCAGGCCTTGGGTCTTTCCGACGAGGTCCTCAATGTAGTTGAGGCGTCCCGTGAAAGTCGACCAGAAAATGCTATGCCTTCAAATGGAAAAAGGTTTTCCATTTGGTGTCAGAAACAGGGCTTGGACCCTTCCTCCTGTTCCTTGGCAAGCATCTTGGACTATTTATGGTCCCTTTCTAGTCAAGGGCTTGGGTCGGCGACCCTAAGGGTGCACCTGGCAGCCATCTCTGCTTACAAGGCGCGGGCCGGGAAGCAGTCGATTAGCGCAGGAGAAGGTGGTCTGGGCGCTTTTCAAGGCCTTGATCACATTTCCTCCAGTCGGGAACCCCACCTCCGTGGGATCTACTGCTGGTACTGGCAAAGCTCATGGGCAAGCCATTCGAACCTATGCACAGGTGTGCTCTCTCTCACCTGTCGTGGAAGACCGCCTTCTTGGTGGCTTCACGTCAGCCAGAAGGATGGGAGAGCTCCAGGTGCTTCCATCGAGTCTCCTTACCTGGTCTTCCACAGGGACAAGGTTGTCCTGCCCCCACCGAAATTCCTTCCGAAGGTGGTGTTGGAGTTTCACCTTAACCAGGTGTTGACTCTGCGGTGTTCTACCCCAATCACACCTCGGAGGCGGAATATAGGCTCCATACTCTGGACCCTAGAGGGCCGCTTATTATAAGGGCGCACGGCTGAAATTCGGGAGAGGTTCGCCAGCTGTTTGTCACCTACGCTGAAGCCGCATCTGGCAGACCTGCAGCCAAGCGGACGATAAGCAGGTGGGTAACCTCCTGCATAGATCTCTGCTATAAGTTGGGGGCATGGAGCCTCCAGAGAGGATAAGAGCTCATTCTACCGCCATACTGCTGCATGGTGGCTGCTTCCAGGGGCGTCCCTATCCAGGAAATCTGCAGGGCTGCTACCTGGAAGTCAGCAAACACCTTCATTACCCATTACCACATCGAACCTTGAGTCACGCGGGATGCTGGTTTTGGGGCCTCGGTTCTCCAGTCTCTTTTCCCAAGTAAGTATTGGGGGTGTGCGTCTTGCCTCCCTCCTCCCGGAGAACTGCTAGGAGTCTGCCAATGAGGTGTGGATAAACAACATATCCATGTCCTAGAAATACAGGTTACTCACCTGTAACAGGAGTTCTAGGAATGGTATGTTGTTCATCCTACGACCCTGACTACTCGGCCGACGCGCACAACCTGAGCTTCCAGCGGGCCAGATCTGGCGTCATGGGGCGGAGCTGAGAGTTATACCACCCGGTGGGTGGGAGGAGCAAGCTTGAAGACCTTCCGGCAAGATTTAAAGCGGCAAGGATACCTGCCAATGAGTGTGGATGAACAACATATACCATTCCTAGAACTCCTGTTACAGGTGAGTAACCTGTATTTTCATGTCAACCTGCTTTCCCTGACACACTGCGTAACACCATCAGGCCATGACATGCATGTGAACCAATTGTGAGATACAGCTCTCTGGCCCATCACAACATGTCCACCATGTGACAGAACATTGCACCATACCTTCCCAGGCTCTGAGCAGTGATTTGTTCCACCAATCCTTGTGCTGCCCAGCCACCTCCCAGAGCTAATCTTTGAACCTGAGTTGCCGGCACAGAAACACAGCATGCTACCCTCTGGCCCAACAGCTGTCCCTGTACACAACATTTCTCAATAACTTTTAGGTGATTCTATCAACCAATGACAATATGTAATCAATAACCCTGGCAAAAATGCGTACAGTGCAATTATTTAACAGGTCTATTCTTTCAACAGGTCTACATATTATTATATTTCACTTTTCTGGGCATAATTACTTTATTTTTCTTAAAAATTTAGACAGTTAAATTCATTTTACCAGTTATTCATTTCAGATAGCATCTCTATACCTTAAAGGCACAAATAGGTTTGTATAAAGTGAGGTATGGACTTAACAGGTCTGTGCTATTGGCAAGGTTTGGTTTAAGTTGGCCATAGTGCAACAATGTAAGACTGAAAATTGTATTAGGCTGTAGTGCAGGTTGAGCAAATATCACCATGCATGATGTGCTGTTCCATCATCTCTGGCTGTGGTAGATAAGTGACTGTTCATTTCTCTTGCAGAATGCAGCAATTTCATTAGCTAATGTATAATGTTATATCAATGATAACATCACATTCTGAATGTATAGTGGGGTTTTGGATATAAAAAGAGGGGAAGGGAACCAGATTCTATGTATAAACAGAAATACTAATAAAAATCACCAAGAAGAGTGAATTCTGCGGCACCACAGAAGTTCTGCGGTAGATTGCAAGTTCTGCGCAAAATTCTGCGGCCGCAGAATTCTAGGGGCCTTGACTATAGGCAACATCACCAATGTCAAAGATGGGGAGAATCATTTTCTAGACAGTAGTTCATCGGGCAGGAAGAGGAATGCAACCTCTGTTCTTGTATAATGCGGCCGAGTATAGGGTGAAGTTTTTTGTGGACCCACATGCCCAGAAAAGTTGAGGTGATGGTCAAGCCAGACTCCTAGGCACTTAAATGAGGGAACATAATTAATTGTGGCCCCATCTGAGGAGTAGAAGAAAGGGAGGGCAGTAAGCTTTGTGAGCTTCTGTCCTGTGCCAAAGGTCATAAAGACTGTTTTCCTGGCATTGAGTGATAACTGGTTGGAACGAAATCACTGCTGGATGTTGCTGAAGTTCAGCTGGAGTTTGGCCATCAGATCAGAGTGGGAGTAACCAGAGGTAATTAGTACTGTAACAGATATGGGAAGGAAGGGGTTAATGGCTTGGATTTTTTGGCAGGATTTTTCTGACCTTCTGAAACAAAACAAAAAAAGCACTGGGATCCCACCGCCTAGCAGCTTCTAGATAAGGTGATGGTCTCTGTCATAAATCTCGGTGAGAGTAACAAAGAGGACAGATGCACATACAGTTTGAAAGGATTGGACCACTCAACTACAAACTGGATGTTACATTGCTCTAATTGGATATCTATAGGGCTGTTTAAACTGACTGGAACAATCTAACAGATACATTGTAAATGGCTGGTGCATTCAAAGGGCACAATAATTACCTATTCAAAGAGGGACTATAAGATGCTGTAAGACAGTTACATCATGGCAGTGTCCTGCTGGAATTACATTCAAGAGGTTTATGCTTTGAGCCTACTGCTCTAACTGTGTCTGTAGAAGCTGACATACCACAGGGATTCAGTCTCTGCAAGTGTAGTAGAGGGGTTAGAAGAAAAGCTTAACTTAGGAATAACCTTTTTCCTTTTGTCATCTGTTCTTTAAAATATTTGTTTACTTTTCCTGTAACAGTGTTATTCTCTCGTGTTAAACATATATATTCTGTAATGCAACTTTCGACCTTCTATTAAGCAAAGAGCTATTTATTTACTCAGCAATTGTGGCTTTGATTTAAATTACTAAGGTAATTCATGATTTACACTGGCTGGGCAAAACTCTGTTAGCATCCACCATCCGAGACGCACACTACCAGACTTTAACCTGTGCAACTGCATGTTTGACCTTCCAGCTCTGTAAAGGGGGAAGGTGGATTTTGCTGGGTGAACCCCAGCTGGTGGCAGCAAAAACAGACACCTTTCTGAAAGCTGTAACAGCCCAGAGAGAGAAGTGGTTTGTCTCAAATTGGTAGGCAGTGGTGGGGTGACTACGGACTTTCTAGCACATTAAGAGACAGAGTTTGCCAATGTAACTATTTTACCTTGGCAGTCATGAAATGGGAAATACAAGAGAGTACACTTGTACTACTGTCTTTTTGTTTCTAGTTAGCACAGTTTAGTGTAGCTTGAGAGAATCAACTCCACAGACTATGACTCTCTTACCTTGCAACAGCTTTCTGACAAGTGCCAGGAAAAGGGGTTCCAGCTTGAGGGTCTAAAACAGAAGAAAAAGGCCAGCCTCATAGCCGCCCTGGTGGCTCATGACCATAAGAAGCAGAAGGTCCCTGTGGCTAAGCTAGGAGCTGGAGTAGAAGACTCTCCACATCCGCTTGAACTTATGAAAATGCAGATGCATCAGCAAGAACTAGACCTTGAGGCGAGGAGGCTGGACTTTGAAACAAAGAAACTGGAAGCAGAGAAAGAACTGGACATGAAAAGACTGGAAGCAGACAAAGAACTGGAGCTAAAAGACTGGAGTACAGAGAAGAAGAATGTCAGGACAGAGAAAAAAAACATCAGCATGAAATCCAGAGACAACTGCACAAGACGGAAATCATGACCCTGTGCAACCAACAAAACGTGAGTAATGGTGGAGGTTTTCCCCATGAAGCCAATATTAATTTTAAATAGTTTCCTCAGTTTAGAGAGGGAGATGGTCTTGCTCTATTTTTAAGGTTATTTGAGAGAGTATGTGATCAATTTCAACTGGCTAAGGCTACATGGCCAACTCATCTCACACACTTGCGGGGTGGGCTTTGCAGGCATTTACTAAAATGAGTGACGAAGACTGTGTTGCTATGATAAGGTTAAAACTGTGTTATTAAAGCATTTTGAATTAACTCCTGAAACTTACAGAAAGTCATTTAGGGAGTTAAAGAAAAGCATAGAAGACAGTTACACAGAATTGCATGTTCAGTTGTACAATTATCTTGACTGGTGGGTGAATGGGGCATTAGCAGACACTGTGGAATTGGTAAAAGATTTAATGGTAAAGGAACAATGACTTAGAATTGTACCTGAGGAACTACACATATGATTGTTAGACAAGGCATGCAGCTCCTCAAAGGAGGTGGCAAAAAGCGCTGACTTGTACATGGCCAGCAGACCAATATGCACAACTTATGTCTCATGGTGGGGGGGCAGCACATGGTTCTAAGGGGTCCCATGGTGGGGCATCCCAGAGGGCACCAGCCTGCACCTGAGCCCAAAGCAGAACCCTTGGGTTCTAAAGGAACCCAAGAAATGTCATATCTGTAATCAAGTGGGGCATTTGAGGTATAACTGCCCCCAGAAAATGGTTAAGGGGCAAAGGCCTGGGGGAGGGGGTGGTCAAAATAGCACTGGTCCGATGGTAGGGTGTGTGCAGCCTGAAGAATCACATGCCTCCAACCATATGCACCCTGTTTTTCAAGTACCTCAAGGGAATCAACAAAGTCCAAGAGGATAGCATCTTTCAGAAAAAGAGGTATGCAAGAACAAGGGGGCACGATTTGAAGATAGAAAGGGGATGGCTCAGAGGTAATGTGAGGAAGTATTTTTTCATGGAGAGGGTTGTGGATGCATGGAACGGCCTTCCTGAGGAGGTTGTGGAGTCAAAAAGAGTGGGGGAATTCAAGAATGCATGGGACAGACATAAGGCAATTCTAGGGGTTGAGGGTAGGAGGAAGTAGGATGTTGGTTAACTAGGATCTGCAGCTTATCCATTAGGTAGGGAAATGGGCAGACTGGGACAGACATAAGGCAATTCTAGTGGAGGTAGGAGGAAGTAGGCTGTTGGTTAAATAGGATCTGCAGCTTATCCTTTAGGTAGGGAAATGGGCAGACTAGGTGGGCCAAGCGGTCCTTATTTGCTGTCAAATTCTGTTTCTGGGTGGGCCAAGCGGTCTGTATCTGCCGTCAAAAAAAAATTATTGTATGTTAATAATAATAACTTTATTTTTAATGTGCATTTCAAAGTATCAAGGCACCCAACAAATTTGAAACACATCCAGATCATTAAGATAGTATAAACAAATAAACCAGACACAAGATTGTTTATTCACCAAAAGCTTGAACCCATAAATATGTTTTTAAAACTTGCTTAAATCCCTCCACGGTTGTGCACTCCCGTAACTGACGGGATAGAGAATTTCAGAGGGTTGGGGCCATGTGCATAAATGCACGGGCCCCTGAAGATTTCACGCACACCCTCGGAGTCTCTAGCAACCCCTTCATTGGCTGAGCGGAACAATCGTCCAGGGCAGTAGGGAACCAGAAGCTCTTTCAGGTAGTCTGGGCCAAGTCCGTATAGGGCTTTAAAAATCAGAAGGCTGACTTTAAAGGTGATCCGCCACCGTACCGGCAGCCAGTGCAGTCCACACAGCACCGGCGTAATATGACAGGATCTAGAGGTTCTTGTCAGAAGCCGGGCCACAGCATTCTGCACTAGCTGCAAGTGGCGGATGTCCGCCCTAGGTAATGGGAGTTGTAATAATCCAGGCGCGAGGGTACAAAGGCATGGACCAGCGCCGGGAGATCACTGGACGGAACAAGGTGCTTAATCCTGGAGATATTCCTAAAATGGTAAAAGGAGGATTTCACGATGGCTGACACCTGCGAATGCAGAGTCAGTCCTTCGTCAAAAATTACCCCCAGGTTTCGCACTCATTCAGAGGTCGGGAGTGATACACCCCAAGAATAAGTCCTGAGGGTGAGCCCACCCCGACCCCGCATCCGGCACACCAGCTCCACAACCAACACCTCAGTCTTTTCCGAGTTCAACTTTAGCCAGCTGTGAGGCAGCTACTAAAGACTGAGAGAGCTCCATCTTGGTCAGGTGCAAAGAAAGGTAGAGCTGGGTATCATCAGCATAGCAGTGAAACCTCAGACCATACCTTCTTACAATGTCTCCGAGGGGCAGCATGTACACTGTGAACAACATGGGGGACAGAGCTGAATCCTGAGGGACCCCACAAGACAGAGAAACTGGGTCCGAGGAATAAACCCCAGACACCACTCTGAGTTCTTCCAGTGAGGAAAGATGTAAACCACCTGAGGACTGTACCTGACAATCCACAGATGTACCTCAGGCAGTCAAGCAGAACCCCATGGTCCACAGTGTCAAATGCTGATGAGAGATCTAGAAGAACCAAGATGGAACGCTTTTCTGATCTCTAGCCATCAGGAGATCATTGAGCACCCAAACCAACACTGTCTCAGTACTATGTCGCTTTCAAAATCCGAACTGGAGGGGTTCACAGATGTCACGGATGGTTAAATGGTTCTCCAGCTGCACAGCCACTACTTTCTCAATCACCTTCCCTAGAAAGGGAAGGTTAGAGATTGGTCTGTAGTTTGCATGGCAGTCTGGGTCCAAAGAAGCTTTCTTTAAAAGGGGTGTTACCACCGCCTCCTTCAGGGAGCTAGGAAACTCACCTGTTTACAAGGAGCACCAGACTATCCGTGCTAGGACTGGACTGATGGAATCAATACAACCCAAAATCAGGGAAGTTGGTCCTGGATCCAAACTACAGTGCATAGGGCGAGCACCCTGGACAATCCACATGAACTCCGGTTGGTCAAAAGTACTCCAGGAGAAGTGGTGGCCTCAAGCCGATCCACAGCAACACCCATAGTGTGTGCAGGCTGGAGTACCGCCCTGATGTCAGCCACCTTAGACGCAAAGAATCGAGCAAGTTCATCGCACTCTGTGAAAAGGCCTTCCAAACTTGTAGACAGGCTGGGTTGCACAGTCTGTTTACTGTTCGAGAAAGCTGAGCTGGTCGATTCTGAGCTGCCGCAATCTCCCCGGATAGGAACTCTGCCTTCTTATGGGTGATTGCAGATTGATAGACTTGATAATGATCCATCAATCTAAGGCGGTCGGCATCAAGGGCGGACTTCCGCCAGCAATGCTGTAACCTTTGTCCTAATTGCTGCATCTCTCTCAAAGTCCTGTCAAACCATGGGGACTGAGGGCAAAGGGAGAGGGGGCGAACATGGACAGGAGCAATGATATCCAGGGCCACCGAAACAGCCGAATTATAGGCCACCACGAGGGTCTCCGGATCACTGCTTGCCACTGGGAGGGACGATAGGTCAAGCACCGCTGCCAGGCCTTTGGAGCTTACTCCTCGTAAAGGGCGGTACCTGACCATCTCCACAGGGGCAGTCCTACGGGGGGGGGGTGCTAAAACTAAACCCCACGGTGTAATGATCGGACCATCCAACTGGTTCCACCCCCAAATCAGAGGCCTCGATCCCCAGGAGGAAGACCAAGTCAAGAGAGTGATCATATTTATGGGTAGCAGTGTGAGGCCCACAGATGTCATCAACTGGTGGAAGTGTTGTCCAAACTGCAAGAATTCGTCATCAACCCAGGCGTTGAAGTCACCCAGGACCATCAGCCTGGGCGACTCAGACGTCACGTCGACGACGAAGTCCGCAAGTTCCAGAAGGAACAGCTTCTCATCTTTGGGTGGAAGGTAGAGGAGAGCGATCCTACAGCCTACACCTGTTACCACGGTACACTCAAATGATCCAGCCTCCTCAAGTGGTACACTCATGAGGCTGAGTTCGGTCTTGAAACAGACCATAACCCCCATGATCCACTCTAATGGTACAGTAACCCAGGGATTGTGGGATATTGGTGCTTACATCCCTGGTGAGGCAGGATCTAATCCAGGCAGAGCAGATGCGGCCAGGGCAATACTCCAGTGTCCAGGAATCACAGGGCCAGCAGTCCAAATACCAATGGCTTGAGTCTTCCTGAGCTGGGATGGTGGCCATGGAGAAAAGTAGGTGGGAATGGTAGAGGATCTTCCTGTAAATGTGATCGTGGGGAATGATTTTGACCACAGGAAATCTTTGGTGTGTGTGACAACCTGCAGCCAGGCAAAAGAGCAAGCTAATGAGGGTGAAGAGGGGGTGACTCAACCAGGTCCAGCCCCTCTCTCAGCAGCTGAGGAAGTGGTTAGCATGGGGGAGGGACTGGCTAGAAGCAACAGTCCTGAGCCCCATTCACAAATGGAGGAGCCCACAGGACTGCCTTCTGAAGGGGAGCTGGGAAGGGTCAGATGAGGGGAGCTAGCTGCTGCGCAACAGGCTGATCCTACCTTGCAAAAACTGAGGAAAATAGTTAACAGGGCTGAGAGCCCTCAGGGAGGTTTAAAATGGTTTACTGGGACAATGGACTGTTGTACAGAGAATGTACAGCAGGGGAAGGGCTAGATGGAGAGGTGCTCCAGCAGCTGGTAGTCCCTAAGGTTCACTGCCGGCAGCTTTTGGCCCTTACCCATGATATCCCTTTTTCAGACCACTTCGGTGTGAGGCACATGAAAAAGCGACTGACCAACAATTGCTTCTGGCCTGGTATTGGCAAGGATGTGGCAAATTACTGCAGGACTTGCCCACAGTGCCAGACAGTGGAGAAAATGATGGACAAGGCCAAGGCAACTTTGGTGCCCCTGTCCATTATTGAGGAACCCTTCAAGAGGGTAGCTGTGGACATAGTGGGGCCACTAAGCACCCCAAGTCGCACTGGCAAGTGGTATATCCTGGTGGTAGTCAGTTATGCCACTTGATGCCCAGAGGCAGTGGCCCTATCATCCATTGAGGCGGAACAGGTGGCTGATGCACTGTTGAGAATATTTAGCTGGGTGGGCTTCCCCAGGAGATGCTGACAGATAAGGGCACCATTTTTAAGTCAGAGTTAATGAGTAGTTTGTAGGGTAAGTGTGGGGTAAAGCAGCTCAAAACCTCCCAGTACCATCCCCAAACTAATGGTCTGGTGTAGCAATTTAATTCAATCCTTAAGACCATGTTAAGGACTTTTGCTGACCAGCACAAGAGGGAGTGGGACAAATATTTGCTGCATCTCCTATTTGCATACAGGGAAGTCCCACAGGAGTCCACAAGGTTCTCATCTTCTGGGCTCCTGTTTGGCCATAGTGTGAGGGGGCCCCTACGAACATCCAATATGTGCCAGCAGATAAAGGCCTAGAGGTCTATCAAGTCTGCTCGAATGTGCAGCTAGCACCCCTTAATCTGCAGCTGCCCCTCCATTGATCCCTCCCCCTTGCCCTGTCCCAGTCCTTTTGAAGCAGTCCACTGTTCTACTGGATACCACTTCTGCTGATAACACATTCCACCCAGTTACCACCCTCTGTAAAAAAAAAAAAAAAAAAAAAATATTCTCCTCATCTTCCTCCTGAACCTTCCTCCTCCAGTCTGATATAATGGCCCCGGGTGTCCCTCCCTTCCCTTACTTTGAAAAGCCCCTCTGTACCTGTCTTGTTTATTCCTTTCATGTACTTAAAGGTTTCAATCATGTCCCACCCTGTCCCTCCTCTCCTTCAGCGAGTACATGTTCGGCTCCCTCAGCCTTCTCTCATATGATAAGTCCCCCAGCCCCTTGATCATCTTTGTGCGTCCTCTGCACCCTTCCAGTAACAATGTCCCTCTATAGGCACCAGTACTGCCTTGATACTCAGCTCGGTCTAAATAATGACCTATACAGTGGCAGAATCACCTCCTTCCTCCGGAGGATACAGTATATACCCCTTCAATGCAATCAAGGATTTTGTTGGCCTTTGCAGCTGCCTTCCTACATTGTGCAGAGTTGTTCATTGACCCTGTAATGAACACCCCCAAATCCATCTCCTCCTCCTCTGTCTGGGCTAGCTGCACTCCCCCAGCTGGTAACTCCTCCTTGAGTTCTTCACCCCAAAATGTAGCACCTTGCACTTTTCGGCATTAAACTCCAGTTGCCAGGTGTCTGACCAGGTTTCCAGCTTTGCCAGATCATCCTGCAACCCCTGCCATCCTTCTAGGTTGTCCACCACTAATCCCATCTTGGTATCATCAGCAAACAGACTGATCTTGCTCTTGATGTCCAATGATATGTCTGCAATGAATATCCCAAACAACACTGGTCTCAACACCGAGCCCTGTGGAACACTGCTCGTCACTACCCTTGGGCTAAATTTGGTTCGGGATGAATGGGAGGGTAAACATGCCTCCCAAGGGAAGTCTGTTGCGGAGTATGTCCTCAACTTCAGGACATACCTTAAGGAGCTGATGGGGCTTGCTCAGGAGCACTTGGCCACTGTGCAACAGTAGCAGAAAGTCTGCTATGACCGCGGGGTCTGAGCCAGAGAATACAAGGTAGGACGGCGAGTGATGGCACTCATCCCTGTCTGACAGAATAAACTACAGGCAGCATGAGAGGGGCCATTTTCCATTGTCCAAAAGATTAGTGATGTCAATTACATGATAGAACTACCCGGCAGGAGATGGAGGCGAAAGGTGTATCATGTTAAGATGATAAAGCCCTACTATGACGAGGAGGAATTGGTCCCCGCTATATGCAGCACCCCAGAAGAGGAAACTGAGGCTGACCTACTGGTGGGCCTTCTCGGGGAGGCCTGGGTCTGATCCTCCATGGACAACCTCACCCTCTCTGACCAGCTGACGCCAATCCAGGTGCAAGAGATTCAGGGTCTGTTGAGAGAATTTGAGGACATGCTCACAGGGGAAACCGGGATACACCATGCTGACTGAGCACCACGTGATTACTGGGACCCATGTGCCCCTTAAACAGTCTTCCTACAGGGTACCCAAGCAGGTCAAGCAGACCGTGAAAGAGGAACTTGGAGGAATCCAGGAATCCAGTAGCCCCTGGGCCTCACAAATGATACTGATCCCAAAAAAGGACAGTACCACAAGATTTTGCATTGACTACCAGAGGCTCAACGGCTGCATGAAGTCAGGCACCTATCCCATGCCCAGAACAGATGAGATCCTGGAGCGTCTTGGGGGAGCCAAGTATCTGACTACAGTAGACCTAACAAACAGCTACTGGCAGGTACCTCTGACCCCTGCAGCCAGGGAGAGATCAGCTTTCTTCACTCCATTTTGCTTATACAAATTCAAGGTAATGCCCTTTGGAATGAAGAATGCACCTGCAACCTTTCAGTGGCTTGTGGATCGCATTCTGTCTGGGGCAGGTGAGTTTGCACTGGCATATATGGATAACATAGCTATATACAGCCAGACCTGGGAGGAGCACATCAAGAATGTGCGGGAGGTGTTCTGCAGGCTGAAGGATGCAGATCTGACAGTCAAGGCAGAAAAGTGCCAGATAGGTATGGCAGAAGTGTCCTACCTTGAGCACCATGTGGGCAGCGGATGCATCTGCCCAGAGCCTGCCATGGTCTATGCCATCCTGTCCTGGCCCACTCCTACCACCAAGAAACAGGTAAGGGCATTTCTGGGGACAGTGGAGTACTACTGGAGATTTGTCCCTCACTACAGTGATCTGGCCAAGCCACTGACAGACCTAACCAAGAAGGGAAGGCCAGATAAGGTGCCATGGACTTCTGCTCAGGGAGGAGGTCCATGCCACAATTGAGAAGAAACAATGTGGGCCCTTCAGAAGCTGCAGCCTTACCTGTATAAGAGAGAATTTACTGTGGCCACAGATTATAATCCCCTGATCTGGCTTCATAGGTCAAGTGGGCAAAATAGAAAACTACTACACTGGAGCTTGGTACTGCAGGCATACAATATGACCATCCAACACTGCAGTGGTAAAATGCCAATGCAGATGGGTATCTAGGCAGGTCTAACAGCATGGCTGGATACTTTTGGGCACTTCCCAGCAGCTGCATGAATGGCTGTGTCACTTAGGGTGAAACAAAGACACGCCTTCATCACCGGGGCGGGTGTTGTGTGTACAGAAATGGGAAGGAAGGAGCTAATGGCTTGAATTTTCAGCTGGGATTTTTCTGATCTTCTGGAAAAAAAAATTGGGATTCCACTGCCTAGCAGCTTCTAGGTAAGGTGATGGTCTCAGTCATAAATCTCAGTGAGAGTAACTAAGGAGGAGTGGATACACTCACACACACACACACACACACACACACACACACAGTTTGAAAGGATTGGACCACTCAAATATAAACTGGATGTTAAATTGATCCAATTGGATAGCTATATAGCTGCTTAAACTAATCAAACGGATATATGCTAAATGGCGCATTCAAAGGGCAAAAGAATTACCTATTCAAAGGGGGACTGTAAGATGCTGTAAGATAGTTAAATCAGGGTAGTGTCCTGCTAGAATTACATCTGAGAGGTTTACACATTGAGCCTATTGCTCTAACTATGTCTGTGTGAGCTGACAGATACCATATGGATTCAGTCTCTCCAAGTGTAGTAGAGGGGTAAGAAGAATAGCTTAATTTAGAATTAACCTTTTTCATTTTGTCATCTGTTATTTAAAATGTGTTTACTTTTCCTGTAACAGTGTTATTCTCTTGTGTTAGACATATGTATCCTCTAATGCAACTTTTGACCTTCATAGCTGTGATTTAAATTACTAAGGTAATTCATGATTTACACAAGCTGGGCAAAATTCTGTTAGCATCCGCCATCCGAGAAACACAGTACCAGACTTTAACTTGTGCAACTGCATGTTTGACCTTCCAGCTCTGTAAAGCGGGAAGGCGCATTTTTCTGGGTGAACCCTAGCTGGTGGCAGCAAAAACAGACAGACACCTTTCTTAAAGTTGTTACAGCCCAGAGAGAGAGGTAGTTTGTCACAAGTACCATATATCTGCATACATGTGGATGGATGCAGAGGGGCAGGCAGCAGGGAGGTTGTTTAGGAAGACTGAAAATAGTATCAGGCCCAGGACAGACCCATGGGGGACACTGACACTGATAGGGAGTAGGGGGATAGGGTTGAGTCCTACCCAAAAGGTAGGAGTGGAACCAGTTAGTTGAGAAGTCAGTCCCACTGCCGTATGCTTGTCAAGGAGAAGAGGGTGGACTACGGTGTCAAAGGCTTAGGCCAAGTTGACAGAGATGGCTGTGGCGATAAGGCCCTGATCCATGCCTGAGAGAATGGAGTCAATGAGCCGAAGAAGGGAGGGAGGGAGGAGGAAATGGAATGGAATTTACATAAACCAGACTGGAAGGGAATAAAGAAAGAGGAGGAGTCAAGGAAGGGGCACAGCTGAGCCAACTTAAGGTTTTCTTGTACTTTAAGCAGGGAGATAGGGTGGCAGTTGCCAGGATGGGTGAAGTCTCCTCTTTTGGGAAGGGGTATTACAGTGGCCTGTTTCCAGGTGTTGGTGACAGAGGCAAGGGAGAAAGGTTAAGAAGGGAGGTGATAGGTAGGGCAGTGTCAGGCCAGTAACTTAAGAAATCCAAGGGAGGTGGAAACTTCAAACCCTGATTTTCCTGAGGGTGGCACTGCGATCCCAAATTGTCACAAATCTGGTATTGAAGTAGTTGAGGGAAGAATTAATGGGGATGGCAGAAGAGATGGGTGACCACTCAGTAGCTACCAAGTCTGCCAGAAGAGAGGACAAGTCCAGTGACTGGAAGGACCGGTCTAGAGGAGTTTGGGAGGAGCTTTGGGGCGGTGTATTTTGCGCACACAGTAGACTATGTGGTGGTCACTAATGGCATCAGGGAAGATGCCAGCATCTATGCTGCGGTGGGGATGAGAGGTAAGACCCCGGTCCAGAAAGGAGTGATTTAGGATTGTGACGGGTTAAGTCAGAGATCAATTGAGTTAAACTGAAGGACTTAATATTTTGACAGAATTTAGACTGTGAGGGGGAGAGCCAGTTGATGTTAAAGTCCCCAAAGATGAGTAATTCCCCAGATGAGGCATGAGTGGACATTGTGGTCAGGAGTTCAGTGACACATGAGGTAGATGGGCCAGGGCAGCAGTATACACCAGCCGCAATGATTGGGACAGAGAAAGGAAGAGAGAGTTTGAGAAGGAGCAGTTCATGTGCAGAGGGGGAGGTGATGGAGAGAGAACAGGGGTGAACTGGATGGTAGAGGAGAGGTAGCTAGCAACACCACCACCACCCCTAGAAGCACGATTCTGCCGGGTGAGAGTGTACCTAGAGATGGCGATTGCAGAACTGGGGATCTAGCGGGATAGCCACTACTCCAAGATTATTAGCACACCTGGTTAAAGATTAACCATCAGTAGTTGCAGCTGGTCGACCTTGGGGAGGAGGCTACTGACACTGGTGTGTGACACTCAAACCTTTGGGGAGGTGAGTGAAGGGAGGGGATTAAAGAATGTAAACAAACACATATTAGTGTTTTAACACCAGTATTGTGGGCAATCTGTTTTTCACTTATAAAAAGAAATAAGGAATCTGATTCAAACTACCAGCTACACCAGCATATTCTACAGAATGTGAACAGTCATAAAATGTGTTTTTTAAATTAGGGTCAGTTTGAGGCCTAAGGGGGTTGACAGTGTCCCTTTAAAATGGGATTTGAACCAAGGTCTGCTTGGATTACCATTCAGCTGTTCAACCACTGGAGCTATCAAGACATCTGGAAACCTGGGACTCCCCTAGATACTCATCTTTCTCAGTGCACAACCCAGAGCCACACAAATTGGAATTACATTTTATTTACAGAGGTACAGTGTGCATATACCATTTAGAAATATGAAGTGTGTGTGTGTTGGGGGGGGGGGGGAGTGGAAAGAAATTAAATGTCCTAGGAGAAATTTGAACCTAGGATTGCTTTGAATGCTGTTCTGCTACTCTGCCAGTTGAGCTACTGGCTCTTCTCTCTGCTAGACCTTGCTCTCCTGGCAGTGCTAAACTGACCTCCACACTTCCTGACATTACCTACTCGAACCTACTTGTGTCACAGATCAAGCAGCATGACATGACTCCTCTATTACTCACTAGGCATCTCTTATACTTGGCTGCTGACTTTACCTCTAAATGCCTGTGGCAGAACATGCTTCTGGTACCACCTGTTTTTCCACAGAAACTATGGTATGTTGTGCTCCTAGCTTTGTTATCATCTGGGGACATCGAAACAAACCCTGGCCCCTAGTTACCCACTGCCTCTCCGAATATGGACTGGTTAAATATGAAAGGCCTTCGTATAGCACAATTAAACATTAGAAGCCTTCTTAGTAACTTTACTGAACTTGAGGCATGGATATCCATATATGAACCTGACATTCTCTGTCCGACAAACTTGGCTAAAGCCCTCTACTCCTGACTCCTTCTGCTCTCTTCCTAACTATTCCCTATTTCGAGTAGACAGACTGTCTGGAAAGAGGGGAGGTGGAGTTGCGCTCTACCTCAAAAACCACCTGAATATGTCCTTAATGCAATGTTCGGTTGCCTCTAACTGCGAGTTTTTACATACCCTGCTTCTACTTGGAACCAAACAGATTCACTTAATATGTGCCTACAATCCTCCTAAAGCAGGTCAGCTAGGATGCTCTGGACTACTTGAGTACTCTACCTCTGCAGCTGGCCAAAATGAACTTATTATTCTTGGCGACCTCAACCTAAATTGGCTGGGGAAAAATAAAAGCGCACTGGTATCTCTAGTACATGGATTTAACATGCACCAGGTAATTGAAGATCCCGCCAGGCTGACCCAGTCACCTGCTGCTGGAACACTTATAGACTGGATACTCGCAAATCGACCTGATAGAATTATCACCTCAGGTGTGCTTCCTGATTCTATGTGATCATTCCCTTGTGTTTTGCATATAGGGAACATCAGTGATTCCAGCCCCCCTCACCATGGTACATCACATTCCGGGATTTTCCACACTTGATCAAGCAAGCTTTCTACATGTTATCTCTTCTGTAAACTGGCTCCCTATTATCCAGTCCCAAGACATTGAATCTGCTCTCAATCTCTTTCTATATTCTTATCCATCCAGGACATACATACACCTAAACGGAATTGACGCGTTGGGGCCGAAGAGACTAGGTGGCTGCACAAGGAACTTCTTGCTTCCCTCCGTGCATGTGACAAAAGTTGGAACCGCTACAAAACCTTGGGTCAGCAAAGTGAATATGACACTTACAGAAAGCAGTGCAATATGTGCAAAAAACAAATCGGGGTTGCCAAAAGCTCATACTGCAAAGGTCTATTGCTGGAAGCTGCCGGGGACTCGAAGAAATTCTGGACACATGTAAAATCCTTCCTGGGCTCAAACCAGTCTCAACACACAAATGATATGGTCCTCAATGGTATGCACTGTAATGGCCCCACCACCATTGCAAATTCTTTCAACAAATACTTTACTGATCTCATCAAATACACTACCTCTTTCACAGCAAATCGCATCCTGATGCCCATTACTCACGCAAACGTACCCATACATTCGCCCCTTCTATTTTAAGGCTATTCAAAATGCTGATGTTCTAAAACTACTGAACTCAATCTCTGATAGTACCAGTGTAGGCTCTGACTACCTAGAGCCTAAACTCCTGAAGCTGGCTGCTCCTTTTATTGTGGCCCCATTGGCTAAAATCTTTACACTGTCTCTCTCTCTGCCATGGTCATATTCCGGACATATGGAAATTAGCAAAAGTCACCCCAGTCTTTAAGAAAGGTGACAAGAAGGACATAGTTAATTATAGGCCCATAGCCATTCTGTCAGTACTAAACAAAATACTCAAGAAATTAGTGGCTATACAGGTCACCGAGTTCCTCTCTAAATATATCCTCCTATCACCTGCTCAACATGGTTTCCGCAAGGGGCATAGCACCTCTACTGTTCTGATACAATTTACAAATGACGCCCTTACTGCTATGGATCACAGTCTCATGACTGGTGCAGTGTTCATTGACCTCTCAAAAACATTTGGTCTTGTAGATCACCCTCTTCTGCTTGATTGCCTTAGCTTCATTGGTTTCTTGGAGCAAGCCTAACTGGTTCTAGAACTACTTAAGCAATAGAAGACGACAGGTAAAATTTAACTCTGCTGTGTCAGACTCTGCGCCAATCAGTGTTGGTGTTCTTCAAGGCTCCATCTTGGGGCCTCTTCTCTTATCCATTTTTATAAATGACATATCTTTTAACACCCCTTGGTGCTCAACAGTCTTTTATTCAGATGATCTGGTGCTCTACACCTCCTCTGCAAACATAGAAGAAATAGTCAACTAACATCTGCATTTCTCATATGCAAGAATGGATCCACAACAAAAGGCTCATCCTAAACATAAGTAAAACTCTGGGCATGCTTTTCGGATCTGCAATCAAACTTAGAACAAACCGCAACCTTTTCAATGTCTCCTGTGCCAAATGGCTCCCCCCTTACGAAAGTAACCTCATTCAAGTATTTAGGTGTCCTGCTTGATGAAACTCTCAACTTTGAGCAACACATCATTGACACTTGCAAGTCAGTAAACTCCAAACTCAGAATAGCTTACAGGACTAGTCAGATGCTTACCCCCCTCAGCTAAACTGGCTATTTCTAGGGGTATCCTTCATCCATCCCTTGCGTGTGGTGCTGTCACCTACATAAATGCTTCAAAAACCACCCTAAGTAAGTGGGATGCAACGTACAATAGTATTTGTCATTATGCCTCGGCTTCCCCACGTTTGAAGCACCATTGCTTACTATATGCAGACCTTAGATGGTCTCCATCTGCCAGTCAACTCCTTGCCCTTGGTACTCTACTGGACGACATCATTAGAACTAATCTACTTACCTCTCCTGCAGGTATGATGGTGCCTCTGGTCCTCACCTATGGCCTCTGCTCTACTGGACTCTCTGTACTATACTCCCCTAGGTGCAGAACCCTAAAAGGAACCTCAGCTTTCTCCTGCCTGGCCCCAAAATATTGGAATTACCTACCTCTTGATGTTCATTCTGCACCTAGTCATATTGCTTTTAAAAAGATTCATCACACTCTCTTCGTCAAACATGCCCTATGTTCCTGTTTTAACCCCCCATAGGGTGCTTGACATCCCCTTCCTCAGCTCTCAAACTATTTCAATTTTGCACTGACCACTTGTTACTGTTATATGTAGCACTTACCATGGATTATGTGTTAAAACTCTACTGCACTATGATTGTATGGTTATTATGTTTTGTACTATTGTGTATTTTTCTGCCATTGTCTCTGTCATATTAGCAATACTGTTTACATCACAGAACATCATGTAGATTTTTCCTTGTATGGTTGATTACCTCTGAACTATACCTGTTATTTGTTTTGTCTGCCAATTTTGTATTGTAACCTCCAAGGTCATGTCTGAAAATAGTTATATTTTGTGGCTACGACACCCTGGTAAATAAATACTAAATAAATAAATCCCTGCTAGTGGTACGAGACACCATGCAGTCAGCCTATAGAACATAGGAGGAATGTAACCTTGGACCTTCACTCTGGCAGCTACAATGGTTTGCCTGAAGTGACTCCTTTCTGCCTTCAAGGTTGGTTTAGAAGATGGGCACTACTGGGGTTGTGTTATCCAGACCAGTTTATGTCTAGAAGGATAGTCTCAGACTTCCACACAATAAAAGAATAACACCAATTGAATAACTCCGACCACTTCCATGACCATCTCCTCCAAGTAAGAACATATATTATGACTATGTAGGGTAGCAGACCAATTCATCCAAGTCACACTATGATAATGGGCACAATTAAAGCTGTTGTGAATGGGTCAATTAGGAAAGACCAAATATCAGCCCTTTATAAGGCACTCAGAAACCTATATAAGGACTGTACTGCCTCTATGAAGCATAAATGGGAGCAGGAAGGTAATGGCAAACTGTCAGAAGGGGAGTGGGACAAGATATTTAGATCAGCCTGCGTACTACCCACTCATCCTTATGGCAGGAATTCACGTAGAAAGTCAGGTCTTGATACTTTTACATGACAGTTATACAGGGCAAATAGAATTGAGATAACTCCCAGGCATGCTGGAGAAAATGTGCTGAGACCAGAGCCTACCACTCCCACATCTTTTGGCAATTTCTGGCACTGCAGCCTTTTTGGCAGCAAATAACTGCATTATGTGACCTTTTCACTGTGGCTCAACCCTGAACATGTCACACTTGATCCTAGGCCTAGCACCCCCTGAAATTAGAGAGGCTGACCAACTATATTTATGGAACATCCTACTGGCAGCCACCGAGCAGCCGAGCAACACAAGTGCTCCCTCCTGGAGCAGGAGACTCTAACAGGTGCTCAGAGGTAAACTACCTCCTGTAGCAGCACCATTGTGAGGGGTGTTATTTATTGACACTTTCAGCTCCAAACAGACATTGAATAGTCCTCACTAAACGTGGACATCACAGCAGCCTGCCTTTGCAACTAATCTGGAGGGTCTGCGAGTCGGGGGGGGGGTGGAATTGCTAGCGACTGCATTCTCTGTGGGTTTAAGCAGTGTACAGACCTTTTACTGTTTGGTTATCTAGTGACTGCATTCTCTGGGGGTTCCGAAAAGTGTTTTGGATACTGGATACGCATGATTCTGTAAAGCTGTATGATTGTATTACTTACCTGCCTGGTTCTCAGCGTGTTGGTGTGGATATCGCCATCTTCCCCGAGAGCTAGTGTTGGGATATTCTCCCGCGCAGGCGCAGTAACGACCCTGTCCTTCCCGTTGCATACTAATCTAATCCTTTGTCCTCCTCTCCCCATATAGGCCCTGATCCTGCCCTCACTCCCCACAGACGCAACTGAGCAGCCGAGGAACACAAGCGCTCCCTCCTGGAGCAGGAGACTCTAACGGGTGCTCAGAAGTAATTAAACTACCTCCTGCAGCAGCACCCATGTGCGGGGTGTTAGCCCGTTGACTCGCTGTGCGCGTCGACTGCCCCAACCACCCTTGTCACTACTTATATAGTCTCATACTTGTGATATCACTTCCTGTGTATTATTTTACTAAGTCCCAACTTTCCCATTAGCAGGTTGTACCAGCCTGCCACCAGAGGGACCCCCTGACTACTTACGTTAGTCTCACTCCCTGAACTTACTCTCCTCCTACTTCTTGGAACCCCTCTACCGACATACACTACTTCTCTTCCCTTACTTTCAATCCTGTTTCTGACCACACCTCATACCTATACCCAGACTCCAAGCTAGCCCTGCATACTGGCCCTGCCCAACCATCAGCCCCTACCCTAGCATGACGCTAACCCTCAGTGACCACTAGGAGTCGCTGTTTCCACCCTGGATTTGGCCCAATTCCAGCCCGCTTTGAGCCACCCAGAACATGGAATCCCACACTCTCCCAGGTCCTTTTTCACTTACCCTACCAGGGACTTGAATCTTGTACCCTGTCCACCAGGGTCAGTGACCCTACCACTAATCCAAAGTGGTATCCACACTTTCTTAGGGGCAGCCAAGATGCTTGAACCCTTTCTGCCATGCTGCTACCATAGGCATTATGTTTGCACACCTTCTCCTCAAATGTCTCCCCCTCATTTTCCTGCTAGTACACACATCCCATCAGCCAGGCATATTCACAGGCCCACTTATCCCAGCACCCTCAACTCCCTCTGATCTAGTCCGATCCCACCCTACACTGACCATGTACCATGTACCCTGGCCCATGGCACCCACCCCTAGCTACCCCCCCCACTGCCTATCCTGACTCTCCATGGTTGGAACTCATCCTTGCCCTCCCTTTGAACCCTGCCCATTCCTTGCTCCACTATGGCCACCTCCCCATCCCAGCATGCACCATGGAAGTTGACTTGCTGCCACCCATGGACCAGAGTCTTGGTCCTCCTTCTACTACTGTCTGGCAACATACATCCCAACCCAGGCCCAGCCCCCTCCCACCAACCTACTTGGCCCACTGGCCTCCAAATAGCCTCCATGAACATATGCAGCCTGCTGAAAAAATTCGACACCCTGCAGTGCTGGGCCATGGCACATCAACCAGACATCATAGCCCTGGTTGAAACCTGGCTGTCCAAATCCACCCCTGACTCATTTGTCTCTCTCCCTGGCTATACCTTATGCCGGGAGGACTGAGTAGGCAAATGAGGGGGAGGCTGTGCAATCTACACTAGGGACACAATTATTGGACAAGCGCTCCCTACCCCTGCCCTTGTAAATGGAGCCCAGGCCCTTACCCTCAAACTCACCCCTGACCCCTCTAGGGGCCCTCTCTATCTCACCACTGCCTACGTTCCCCCAAAGAACCAGAACCCAGCACTGGTATCTTTAACTGACTATCTGGCCACCCTCCACCATAAGGCGGAACAAATCCTAGTTGGGGACCTTAACATAAACTGGCTCAGCACCTCCTCTTCCATGATCCGAGACTCATTTGCCGCCCAAGACCTGATGCAACTCATCACCCAGCCCACTAGAATAAACCCAAAAAGAAGAACCAGCACCCTTCTGGATGTAATTATCACCAACCGACCCAAAAAATCCAAAACATCCAGGTCCTACCGGATTCCCTAAGTGACCACTCCCCTATCCTATTTCTTTGGGCAGTTCCCAATCCCAAACCCAAAGCCCAGACCACCCTCTGCAGGCACCTCCGCCCTGGTGGGCTGAAAAAACTTAAACAGTTTCTCACCCAGATAAACTGGTCCCCCATTCATCGTGCACCTGACATTGACACTGCCCTCGCCTTCTTCTCCCAAACCTTCAACAAGGCCTGTGATCCCTTTGCACCCTTCACCAAAATCTGATCCAAAAAACAGGATGCACGCTGGGTTAGCCCTGCCCTTCTACAATTGCTTAGAAATCGGGATAACCTCTGGCACCTTGCCACTGAAACAGGCCGGCTGTCTGATAGACAAGCTTACAATGCAGCCCGGAATAAGTGCTCTTGGGCCATCCGAAAAGCCAAGGCCAACCATTACCAGGCCACCCTCACCTCCTCCTGGGGTTCGGCCCGGACTTTCTGGGATAATATTAAACAGTTAAATGGAAAATCATGCTCCCCTTCCCCATCCCAGCTCACTAGTGATGGTACTACCTCCACCGATCCTGCCACCATAGCTAACTGCCTCAACACCGCTTTCACTGACCTTAGCTCAGTTCTCCCCAGTAATTTCTTTGACCCTCCCCCCAACCAACCTCCCCCTGTCCTCCACCACCCCAGCTTCCACCTGCGCAAGGTATCTGCCCGGGAAACCAGACCCATCCTAATCAAAGCATTAAATGGCAACAGTCCCGACAGCGACTCACTGGACCCCAGTATCCTCAGGCTGGTGCTAGATGAACTTCTTGCCCTGCTCACCAGCCTACTAAACCGATTGCTCTGCCTGGGACAATTTCCCACTGCTTGGAAAACAGCCATAATCACGCCCATTCATAAAGGGGTGACAGGTCCTCGGCCAACAACTACCGACCAATCTCCATCCCCCCCCCCCAAAGCCCTGGAAAAAGTGGTGGCCATTCAAATCACTGAATATCTGACTAAGCATAACATCTTATGCCCAGAGCAGCATGGCTTCCATGCTGGTCACAGTACCAGCACTGCGCTAATTGAATTCTCCAATTTCCTACACTCCTCCCTGGACACCAGCTCCCTAGCTGGTGCAATGTTCATCGACCTATCAAAGGCTTTTGACACTGTCTCCCACACTCTTCTACTGAACGCCCTCTGCCACACTGGTCTCTCGGCTGGCCCCTAGCATGGTGCATGAGCTATCTAGCCGCTCGCTCACAGTGTGTTAAAATCAATGGGACACACTCTGATACCCGTCCCACACACTCGGGGGTTCCCCAAGGCTCCATCCTGGGCCCCCTTCTCTTCTCACTCTATCTGAACACCCTGCCCAGTGTATGCTCTGGCAAAATTCTTCTGTATGCAGATGATGCTGTCATTTTTGCCACCCACCGCAATCCCATCTCCTTTCAGGACTCCCTACAACAGTCTTTCAATGATGCCGAAGCCTGGTTTAAGGAGCACAGACTCATCATTAATCTTAAAAAAACTAAAGCTATGCTCTTTGCCCACCCCCAAAACAAAGCTAGCAACCACCCACTCCATATCCGTCCTAGTACCAAACAACCACTGGAACAAGTCTGCTCCTAAAAATACCTTGGGGTTACCTTCAACTCAGCCCTCACATTCCATGACCACATTGATGCCCTTGCATCCGCCACTAACATACGGCTTGGCATCCTCTTCCATCATAGAAACTGCCTTCCCCCAAATGCTCTCCGGCTCGCTGTTACATCCTCAGTACTGTCCCTTGTAGACTATGGGCTAATAGTCTATGGTGCTGCCGACACGACTGCCCTCAAAAAAATTCACCTAACCCTAAATAAGGCTTGCAGATTGATTCCTGGTGCCCCCAGGCTCACACACACCTGTCAACTGTATGATGAAGCTAAACTCCTTACCCTAGATGAACGGCTTTGCTATCAAATCTGCCTCCTCTCAAAAAAAACCCTACTGGGGCTCTCCCCTCCTGGGGTGACAGCATCCATCCACCAGATCCCACCTACTATTGCAACACGGTCCTCCAACAAGACCGCTCTTCTGGTCCCCAGATCAAGAACCACCCATGGTCAGAGGTCCTTCTGCTACAGAGTCCCATCCTGGTTTAACTCTCTCCCCTTCCCCCATCACCAATGCCACCACTATCTCCAAGTTCAAAACCACCCTTTGAAGCCAACTCTTCAACACTCGTAGCTGCTCCTGTCTGAATGAGGCCTCGACCTCGACCTCTCCACTCACGACAACGCCCGCTGGGCGTCTCTCCACCTAGCCCACCCCACCACCTCTTCCCCAGTACACCATACCTATTTATAACCTGGCCAGTGCCTGCTGTTTTATGGTAATGCCAGTAGATTGCTCAATATATGAAACCAACTTTGTGTAACACCTATTTCAATTACTTGAACCCTGTAACTTAAATGTATTTTGTTTGACCTCAGTGTGACGTGGCACCTCTGATGAATGCCTATTTCAGCAACCTGTGCTATGTAACCTAAAATTGCTATGTATGTCCTCAATGTGACGAGGTACCTTTGGAAACGAGCCCCTGGCTCAAAGGTTGTAAACTGATTTTCACAAATAAATAAAATAAAGCCATTACCCTTAGGTGGCTTGGGGAGGAACCTCCACTATCCAACACTGGCTAACTATCGTGCAAGATATCTAATTAATGGAGGAACTGACCTATAAAGTCAACCTGAAACTCCATATAGTCACCCAAAGATGGACACGGTGGGTGCTGTGGAGAAGGGCCCTCTATCTGGACCCTATCTGAACAAACATACTCCCATCCACTAGGATAGGTCTGGGCCCCTGCCCTCGTACATAATTGGTGAATCCTGGCCGTTTTCAATAATAAACACCCATAATTGCATGAACACAGTGTTACATGGCCAGGGAAAGGGGAACTCAGTGGTACTGGGCTGAAAGTAAATTAAATGGTAAGCTTTGACATGCCAATATAACAGCTGAGATAATATATTGTCTAAGCCAAACAATTAAGATGTCAACTCAACTGGTTGCCTAATCTTCCGAATGCAAGGTTTTAATGAAATGTAATATATGTACCCATGCTTTTCAATAAACTTGAATTAAAAAAAACTGAGTAGCACTGTTCCTAAATGTTCCCCTTAAAAATAAAGATCATCTACAGTAGTTCAGGATTCACAGTCTCAAGACCTTTTGTATGAAGGAAACTGTATATGAAACTGGTTAAATTACTGACTCTGAAGTAGCACATAATATTTACTGTAGTTTGCTAGGTTTGCAGCTTTGTTACTTTTTAGTTTGTTCTGCTAAAATGTGCTTATCTTGCTGAATACCTTGTATCAGCTTAGTCAGAAATAACTATAGTTCTGCTCTGCATTTTTGATTGGTGTTTACTTAAATAGCAATATAAAAACACAACACTTTTTTTATATTTCCTTGTGCATGCAAGAAACATCTTATGTAGATTAACAGCATTTCAGAGGTGTGTCACTGCTGAGCTCATTGCAGTTTGAGATGCAAGGGGCTCGGCAGTGCAGACCAATAACCAGGCAAGTGGCTTGTGATGCTGGTCACAGTCTGATGGGCGGAAACTTTGTGTAGTTGAAAGGACTGAAGCGCTCCAATGAGAGAGCGCTTCAGTCCTTTCATTTGCAAACTGTTTCACTTTTCTGTGCTTTGACATCCATGACTCATGCTCGCACTCCTGCTTCCCCTCCCGCAAAGTATAGAAATAGTATGCTGTTTGGAGATGGACAGGTCAGGTTACTTGCAGAGTCTTTTCTTCTTTGATTCTCCTTTTCTATACTTTTCTGTCTACCGTCCTCCAAACAGTTGTCCCTCTTCTAGCCTGCTCTCTGCAGCAACAGAATGAACTTTCTCTCTCGCTCTCTTTTTGCCTGCCTACTCCCTGCTCCCGACTGAAACATCACTCTCTCTTTCTGTGTCCGCCAGCCTGCTCGTGGCTCTAAAACAATCAGTAATTGCTATAGAATGCACATGGGGAGGGTGGCAATTTCACTGACATAATTGGCTTTTGGAGAGGTTTTTATTTTGAGTATTTATGGATGGATTGAGAGTTAATGATTTTCTGAATAAAAGCTGCTAAAAAACAAACAAGCTGTTTCATAGGTGCCGGAACCATGGGGCAAGCGTCCACCTTCCCACTATTCTTCTCTTAAAGAAAGTGTCCCCTCTGCTCCACTACAAAAACAAATCTGTCTCAGATAATCTACAGTCAGCACAGAAATCATTCTTGAGTTCACTTCCTGGACCTTTCTGCATAACAAATAAGCACTGATGTGCCCTCTGTCCCTATTAACACCTCATTAAACCGTTTGACACCTCTGTCCTAATGGCAGTCATCCTGCTACCCTGTAGGACAGAGGTTCTCAAACGGTGAGGCCAGCCTCCCTTGGGAGGCCCCAACCTTGTCCAGGGGAGGCTCAAGCAAGTCTGAAAAAGTACTGTATTTAAATTTTGGGTTTTATATATTTTGTATGAAGAGATGAAGCAAACTGAAAGAGGATAATAACAGTAGGTGAATTTTATGTATTTATTTACTAATAGGTGACAAGGGAAGGCTCATTTCAGGTGTACCCAGGAAAGGGTAGGGAGTGAACACATTTCAAAAGCTAACTGCAAAACAATCAAGAAATATACAATGAGCAATAGTTCAAATAAATATGAACAATAAATTAATGAGTGGTGGTAATTGATCAATTTGTAAACTGATGGCAGAACAGCCCAAATACAAGTGTTGAGCATAGGAGTGCTAGGAGCAATAGCAGGAAGGAGCAACGTAATCCCAGAGAAGTTGCTTAGGAGCAGGGAAGGCAGGGAAGCGGCAAACTATGTAGGAAGGTTATTTCATATAGAGAGGAAACGGAGAAAGTAGTCTGACCCATGAAGGTACTGCAACAAGGGGTAACAATGGTTCAAGAATGAAAATAGCGGATCAAGTAGGCTGGCCTGTGGTGGTGGGGGGGGGAGGTGTTACAATAAGCTGAATCATACCTCTCAACCTTTTGTCCCCCAAATGTGGAACATTGCCTCTCAAAATGTGGAACTAATGAGCAAAATGTGGAACACTTAATCAAATCTTTACCTAAGAAGCCCAAAACACTGTTAAAATGTTTGCAATTATGTTTAGAAAGTCTGTTATTAATTGAATAATATATTTTTTGCATCATTTACTATAGATTTTTGCTTTAAAATGTTAACACTTAATGTGGGACAAGTCCTCACAATGTGGAACAGGGAGCTTTTGTGAAGTAAAATGAGGAACGTTCCTCGTAATGTGGTACAGTTGAGAGGTATGAGCTGAACAGTATTTGTTTATTTGTTATTCAGATAGCACCTTTAAGCACAGGAGCTCTTTTTCAAAAGTTTCAAGTCAGTATAAGACAAAGAACTGAATGTGAGCCAAATACTCAAAGGGGTTTCAATTTATTCATGGGGTACTGTGCAAAGTATAGTATGTTATTTTTCTTTGGGGAAGCCCAAGATTATTTCAATTTTTGGGGAAGGCTCAAAATCTTTTTCATGGATTTGGGGAGGCTCACTGTGACAAAGTCTGAGAACTGTTACTGTAGGACATGCACACAGCACAGTCCCAGTGACGCCTGTTCCCAAATAAACACATTTAAAGTGTTAAATTTCCAGTTTCATTTTCTCAGGCAGCCAGTTCCATGGAGACATAGTACATGAATTTTAGTGCTTACTTGTCTGCTCTGTTATTAGAATTTCAACTCTTGTCTCTCCGTGGAGTAAGTAGCAAGCTGTTGAACACGTCGTATACTTTGGAACACAGTAAACTGTCAAAAATGTTGGTGTATGCTGCTTTTTTTTTTTTTTTTTTTAGATACAAAAAACATTTAATGTATATAATCTCATGGATGTATGTGTTTATTTGTCCAAATTTTTTTTTTTTAATAATGTTAATAATATACCCAAATGCAGCAAAACAGCCAGTTGTGTTTTAATTATTATTGTATACAATACAGGCAATGCAAGGTGTGCTCAAACTTTGTAAAGTCCTCAGCTGGTGCCTTGGACCTTGCATTGAAAACAAATCCACATGATGGCTCTCAGACTGTTTGTAGATCCAGTAGTGCAAAGGGGAGGAACCAGCAGCTGGAGAAGGACAGAGCAGAACTCTGTGTGGTGGAAGAGGGGATCTCTTGGAGCTGAGCTGTGTTACTGATGGACTGATGGGTTAGTTCATAAACTTTACTTGACCTTTTTATTCTGCTCCCAAGATGGAATGTACTCAACTGCTCTTTGACTTTTGTCATGGTTATCAGACCTATGAATTTAAGAAGTGATTGCCAGCCTGGTGGCGCTGAGGCGCTGGATGCCTTACCTCATGCTACGCCAGGGACCCAGGTTCCGGAACAACCTCTGGGCGTCAGGAAGCCTGCATGGGGGGGGAGGGAGAAGGATTGAGCAGCTGCAGGGCAGCTCTCCCCTCTCAGGGTGGATGCCGTAGTTCCGCTCTCACTGGGTGGAGGTCCGGTGGGAAGTGTAGGCACGAGGGGGCAGCTGCAATAGCTAGGGTTGGAGTGGAGGGGGGCGAGCCGGTACCCCGTGTGCACCTCCACACGCACGTACATGTCTGCCAGGGTCACAGGTCAGGGAGAAAAAAAGGGGAAAATCCATAGAGTACACATGGGAAAAAAATGATGAACTGATGCTACTGTTTATATTCTTTGGGATGCTCTTAACCTGCGATTTGTGACTATAGGTATTCACATTTATGCAACAGGGGTGAAGGATAAATGAGTGTGATAAAAACATGCATCTTCACGAGAGTGAGATAAATGTAAGGGCTGACATTTATCTCATGGCTCAGAGTGAGATGACTCACTGCTGCCTGCAGCTAACTTAATTACCATGGCAAAACATCCTCACCTGCTTCCCACACTCTCTCACTCCCAGCTCATTACTGTGATACTCTTAGCTGACTGCAGTCAAAATTCTAAAGCACACAACTTCACAAAACAGTTTCTTTCTCACTGCTGCCTGAAGATAACAAAGGCCCTGTCCACACTACACCACTTACAGTCTGTAATGGTTCCAAACCGTTACAGACTGGAACCGTTACAGTGTGTCCACACTGCCGGCAAACAGTCTCGATAACGGTTTGGAACCATTACAGCCCGTCCACATTGTGGGTGCTGTGTAACCTTTATGGCTACACCCTATCCCACAATGCAGTTCATGCTGCACTGGGGGAATGCTGGAGCTACACGCTCACCCGTCCACACTATGGCCAGTAACGTTACAGGGGCAGAACCATTTTCGTAACCATTGTTGAAACCACCTCATAAGTGGTTTCAACAACGGTTACGAAAACGCCTTCTGTAACGTTACAGGTGTAAACACAAACTGTTGCAGTAATGGTTTGAGCCCTCTGTAATGTTACAGAGGCATAGTATGGAAAGGGCCTTACTTAGCATTGCAAAACACACTCAGCTTTTCCCACAGAGTTTGTAACACTGCCAGCCCATTCAGAAAATGTCACACACAGAAACAGCAAACACAGAAACAGCAACAGAACACAAAAAATCATAACAATACTTCTGAAACTCATACCCCTATTGTATAAATAGAACATACGATGGGCAGATCGTATGTTATGGAAAATATCTTCACTCCTGCATCGTGAGCTTTGGATACTCCCACTCGTGCCTTCAGCACTCGTGAGTATCCGGAGCTCACTCTGCAGGAGTGAAGATATTTTCCATATCGCACTCCTGCCCATCATGTATCCCCTATTTAAATGATGGTAACCACATTTGCTTCATTACAAATAGGCACATGTGTGTGTCTCATTTTTGTTTGACTTCCGTTATCAAGTGACACATAATACCTGATCAGTTCATAGCCTGGTATATTGTAATTAAATGAATTGATAAATGGGGCTTTTGGTTTCTTTTACAAATTAATTTTTACTGTCCATGGATATACTAAAGCAAAAATTCCTCACTAAACAAAATGTTTAAAAATAAGGAGCTAAGCAGTAATTTAGTTGATGTGGGGTAAAGAGCTGCTCCCTGGAAAATTACCTGCTTTGGAGGGGGCTGTCACAAGCAGAATGGAACTTCAAGGAGGGGGAGCCCATGGGAGCAGAAGAGGCATGACGGCATTAAAAGATTAGTGGAGTGGGTGCAGATGCGCCAGTATCTGAGCAGGACTTTGGTAGAGGATTAAGTGTGATTTGGGAGAGGGGGGCACATCAGGAATTGAGTGAGTCTTGGGATGTTTAGCATAATGGTTTTCTGAAACTTCAACCTTCCTTGGGTTAAACTCTGTGTCCATCTGTACAGCATGTCACTAAGCCACATGCAGTGGGGTATGGGTTAAAACCAGACCCAGACCAAAGCTGTAAAATCTGTACTGGGCACAGCTTGTGCAAATATTGCTGATCCACTCACTCCAGATGATCCGATCTGGCTTTTACCTATCTGATCTGGTCCTAACTGTCCAGTTTTCAACCCTGCCAAGGAAGGGTTGAAAAACAGGCTTCCAGGACTGGATCAGATAGGTAAAAGTCATACTGAACAGTGCAGCCAGAGTGGCTGGGCCAGCAGTATTTATGCAAGTTGCACCTAGTCTAGCCAATTTGGATTTTTACTGAACTGTTGTGGTTCAGGTCTGTCAGTCCAGTTTTTACCACATTCCCATGCAGTGAATTATTTATGTTTGGTCCGAAACCTTCGCTACAGTCTAACCAAAGATTCAGCTAGTTTGCTCTTGGTTTTACGTGCTATAAACATTTACACTAAGGAGTTTTCAGATACTGGAACATGTGTTTTATGTATTTGTTGGACCCATATTCTCTTGGTTGTATGTTGTGTAATTCATTGTTTGGGAGCATGGATTGCAGTAGGGGAGATGAGGCTCTTGCCAGATCTGAAATTATAACTCAAATTCAATGGTGGAAGAAAATTAGATTAAAATAAATGGAAAAATAGCATAGTATATGGTAAGCATTTGTTCTGCATGGATTTCCATATATGAACAGACACTGTTGTACCCTAGCAGCGACATAACAGCAAGGGGTCATGATGTTGCAAGACACTATGCTGCAGCAATATACCATGCTGTCAGTACAGCGTAATATATTGCATGTAGCATAAGTCTTGATTTTGTGGGTAGCTCTACCCCTTGCACCCCCCCAACTAAAATAACTAACTTTGGGGGGGTCAACAGTAAATATTGCACGAAGTGCAAGAATAAGAAAAATTTCATATGCCTGGGACCAGGAATCAAACCCGGTCCCAAACGCACTGCCTGCTTCCCTTCCTGCCAGCAGCTCATCCTAGGAGCCCCTCCTGCACACCCCCAACTAAAATAACTAACTGGGGGGGTTAACATTAAATATTGCACAAAGTACAAAAATAGGAAAAATTTCATGCATCTGGGACCAGGAATCAAACCCGGTCCCAAATGCACTGCCTGCTTCCCTTCCTGCCAGCAGCTCGTCCCATTGAGCCATGGCATCTGCTCAGCAGAACCCTGTCCCAGCAGTGGTCTTATCCTCTGCCTGGCACAGTGAGAGGGTGCAGTACTGTGCACAGACCCATTTGCGGTGTTGCACCCTCTCGCTATCCTATACTCAAGGCCCCTGGAATTCTGCGGTTCTGCGGTTGCGGAATTTGCCGCAGAATTTGCACCATGCTGCAGAATATATATAGTGCCACAGAATTCATTGTTTTTGGTGAATTTTCATATAAATATACTGTTTTTCCATAGTGTCAAGCTTTCTTTCCCACCTTGTTTATCCTGAAGCCCCTCCTCTATGCTCAGCATATGATGTCATCAATGACATCACATCATATTTAGCCAATGACAGGACTGCATTCTGCCAGATAAATGAATAAATCATGCCGCAGAAATCAGAAAATGCTGCCGCAGAAGTCAAGGAGCCCTGCTGCAGAAATCAGAAAATTCTGCCGCAGAACACCAGGGGCCCTGCCTATACTGCGCTGTTGCAGTTTCAGGGTTTTGTCGTATCCTATTAGACATACGACATATTGACCAAGTAGGTCACGTGACTACTGTGGTATAAAGTATTGTGGTATGAAATATTGATATACCACATTCATTATGCCACTGAGGGAAGCACACAGGGCATGGGGTAATGTGATTTTGAGCAGTGCAATCAAAGCATTTGCATGGAGAACTTAGTGATATTTACAAGTAAATACAAATGTGATAAACCAGAAACAATACCATAAAAAATAATATATGGGCAACCATTCCCAGCTTGGTGGGGTTTCCATCTTGAAGCTGAGATGACATAAGGGACATTTCCAGTTCCTAAGATATCATGTCAACCCTCTGATGAAAACACTGCCTTGATGTGTATGGTTATCCATAGATTATTCTATATTATAAAATGGGTAAGAGTAATACTGTACTGTGATTAGTGGAATGCAGTCACATGACCATGCCGATATCCCAGTGTGACCTCCCCCCACCAGCCCCCTTTGTTTCTTCCACCAGGTGTGCTGCTCTCACATCTAGGCACCACATACAGGGGTGGGGGTAGTCACTAAAAATATCTTGCAAAAACTCTGTGGCCCCATTACTTCTACTCCTGAGCCAGCCATCCTTCAGACAGGCAAACCAAGTGTGGCAACTACCTGGCTCACACCTGGGGGACCATTTAATGTGGCCATCAACCTGGGTCCCTGGGAGAAAATATTTGCTCAGCATTATGCTAGGTTTGTACTTCTGGTCAGGGGCACCCAAGTAAATCCGGACACTGGAAGCAATAACTGCAATGTCCAAACCGGGTTGGGATTCTAGAGTGTGGCTTTTATTCACATAACACAGAGAATAACAAAGCAAAGATGGACCCCCACAGGGCTACTCTCCCTGGTAATGCAGATTACAGAGGTACAGAGCACACTTCCTCAGTACGAACCCTCAGGTTCTGAATGGGTCTGGGCACACACGCCCCGAACTGGTACACTTCTCTTCTTTCCTTGACATGGCACCCCAGGCCAGTACTAGGACACATTTCCATATTGCATGGAGGTTGATGGTGGCTCCCTAAACCACTCATGAGCACATTCCGTCCCTCAGCGAAAATCTAAAATCCCATGTCTTGGTGCTTTCCTCAGGTATTGGCCAAATGCACCAAGAGAAAACATAGGTGCCCAAACTGAACCCGGAGAGGTAAACCTGGTTACTCCCGATGGGGGTCTCCCACCTCTTGCTCCCAAATCTTTACTCAGCCATTCATTTAGTTACAACACCTTTCTTTGAAACACTGTATATAGATGCTCTCTCAAAATGTTTTGCACATTTAACATTCTACTATTCACTCTGGAAGGTGTCCTGACTTTAAAAGTTCTGTATGTGGCTATGTCTTTACCCTGGACCCCCACTGTTGCAGATGCTTTTAAGTCCTACACAGTCTAAAAGTTCTGTACTTGGCAAGTCTCTCTTTGACCCCCACAGTAGGCAGACACTTTTACTTGAAACACTATCTCTGTGAATATAGTCTCTTTGTCAGAGAATCACTCACCACAGTATGCAGGTGCCCCAGGGCTTCTTTCCCACAACACAATCTCAGGTACTCACAGAACAAAATGACTCTCAGGCAGCTTCTCCCTCTCCAGGCAGGACCAGGGGATTGCCCCTGAATTCCTGGACTTCCCTCCCCATCCCTCCGGGGATGGGGCATTGGAACAACTTCTAGGAACGGTCTCTACCACTTCCTTCTGCAAGTCTTCTGTGTTATTCTCTAGGGTGAGAACACGCAACTCTTTTTCTAATGTAGCTCTATATCAGAGCTAGGCTCTGAGGAGCTGCACACTGCAGCACTCCTTACTCTCTTGAGTCTCTCCTCAGACTGACTTGAATCGCCCAATGGTCTACTGCTAACCCCTGCAGTTAGCATTCCATTGTGGCTTATGCTGCTGCGAGAATTCTAAGATGACATCATCATTCCAGCTCAGCAGAAACTGAAAACAGAGTGTGACAGTGTAAAACACATTTAACTGGCATCTCACTAGCTGCCTCTCCCTGCCTGCCACTGATTCTAAGAGGGATTCTAGTAACCCCTGGGAACAAGGGGGTTACACCAGCATAACAGCACAGGTCAGAAATGCTGAACTTTCAGAACCTCATTACATGGCCCTAAAATAAAAAAAAAAATCAGGGAAACCATTTTATAATAGCAATAAGGCATTCCAGGGTGTGCGTTACTGTGGGATAATGGCACTTCTCGGGTGTGTAAAGCCCTCAGCTTTGCCTCGGGCTTCACTTCTCAAGGCATACCGTTCTCCCACAATAACACATACCCTGTCATGCCTTATTGCTTAATTGTGTGTATGGTGTACAGTATATTATACTCACTTGTCCCCCACCACCATAATGTGGCAGAAATGAACTTTCTCCGTTTGTGTGCTTTGCAGTTGCCCTTTGATGGGTACTGTGCCTGAAAATGCCAATCTGTTTAAGCATTAAAGCGAGGTCAGATGGGGTGCTGAAAATGGGACTATACCAATTTGGAAGCCATCAAGGGCTACTGGAGTAATTATAAATATCCCCTGAAACACATCTTAGCCTGAGATGAGCAATCATTTAGCTCAGGATGATTTTTTAAAAATGTGTTGAATAATCTTCTTTGCTGTGTTTGACTGTTTTCCCTAATACCCAACCCTTACAATTTTACCTGTTTCTAGATATCGTCCTGCTTTGCCACTCTCAGTACCCTCCTCTGACTCCAGCCTCTGGCTGACATCCAGTTTGGCCACGCTATAGTTCACCACTACTGCAGCAGGCCTCCCCCCTCTGGGTATGAGGTGTATTGTAACTTAATATCAGTGGGAGAAATCTGGATGGACCTCAGGGCAGATTCTGGCATGCAACGGTTAATATTGGCAACTTTGTTTCCGACCAGGAATCCGGTGCTTAGGCTATGACCTCCCCCCCACAAGTTCTGGTGGTCTGCTTTTCAAATAGTATAGCAGAACAGTTCAACAACAGGACTGCTGGCATACCAAGTTATTAATAGATGGCATTAATCTTTATTACATACCACTTTAGTGGATCTAGAATATTGTTTGCTTTACTGATTTAGCTTTAATTATTAATTTTTATAATTAATTGATAGGTCACTATTCTTTTGGCATAATGCCTTAAACCTGATGCTGTATTTTGTAATTTCCTTGATTTCTTGACTGCTATTGTAATCCTTCCCAGGTTGTGCTTGGAGATAGGCATATGTACACCCACTGTATCATACCTAGTTATGAAAAACAAATAAATAAAACTTAAATCAACCTCTAAATGTTAGCAAACTCTACTGTTCACTTCATTACGTTTATAGTAAGTCCTGACTGTTACCAATGTTGCCATTCCTTCTTTCCCTTTATTTCAAACAACACAAATGTGTACCCCTGACACATATACCATGCAAGGAAATGTTCGGCATTGACAAATGCTTGTTTCTGATGCTTCCAGAACAAGATAGGTATCTGTCATTTTAAATTCCTTGCTGTTTCTAGTATTGGATGTTTTTGGTAAAATCATATTTAAGGTATGTGGGGCATTTAGCATTCAGCACAGTATTGTGGGTTCCAGTAGCAGACTTGGAGTGACATCCCAGGGCCCGTGGAGGCTACGCATGTCACAGAGGGGATGTGCTCAGTCACAGAGTTGGTATGGACTGCTTCACCATCAGCTGGCCAGCAGTGGCATTGTAACTGGCCACTGATGTCTTGCTCCCCTAAACAGAGCTGAGTACAGAACCAGCAAACAGAAGCAAATGAGAGACCATGCAGTGGTAACAGACATATGAATAAGAGGCACATCACCCCAGTAGAACAGGCAACAGCAGCCATGATGTTGCACAGTGGCTGCAGAAATGCAATGGAAATAAACTTATTTGAATCTGTTTGGCAAGTGAGCACACTCTTTCTATTCCTGTACTGCGTGCCATTAAGGCAGATATATCCTTCCCACATTCTCCCTTTTTCCATCAGAAAATATAAATCTGCCTGGGATTCAATGGCCTACGCAGTCAGTATAGTGTTATGCTTGTGCAACTGTGTTAGTTTGGTTTTGGCCATTCGCACTCTCTATTCCAGAGGAATTACTACCCTGTAGGAGTACCAAAGGCAAGGAACCCTCAAAGACGGTTCCACCCCCAAAGGTGCCACGGGATGATTCCTGTGGCTAAAGGTACCATAGGAAGGATCCCAAGGAGAGAAGTGCTGCCACTGGAGGAGGAGGAGGAGGAGGAGGAGGAGGAGTGGAGGATGGTGGGACAAAGAAAAAAGTGCTTCAGAAGGAGGCTGAGAGGAACTGCTTATATAGCTCAGGAAAGTGGAAGTGGCTGGCTGCTTGTCCACTGAACTACAGACCAAGCCTTCCAATTCAATGGCCTACGTAGCCAGTATAGTGTTATGCTAGTGCAACTGTGTTAGTTTGGTTTTGGCCATTCGCACGCTCTATTCCAGAGGAATTACCACCCTGTAGGGGTACCAAAGGCAAGGAACCCTCAAAGACGGTTCCACCCCAAAGGTGCCACGGGATGATTCCTGTGGCTAAAGGTACCATAGGAAGGATCCCAAGGAGAGAAGTGCTGCCACTGGAGGAGGAGGAGGAATGGAGGATGGTGGGACAAAGAAAAAAGTGCTTCAGAAGGAGGCTGAGAGGAACTGCTTATATAGCTCAGGAAAGTGGAAGTGGCTGGCTGCTTGTCCACTGAACTACAGACCAAGCCTTCCAATTCAATGGCCTACATAGCCAGTATAGTGTTATGCTAGTGCAACTGTGTTAGTTTGGTTTTGGCCATTCGCACACTCTATTCCAGAGGAATTACCACCCTGTAGGGGTACCAAAGGCAAGGAACCCTCAAAGAGGGTTCACCACAAAGGTGCCACGGGATGATTCCTATTCAAAGGTAACTAGGAAGGATCTCCAAAAAGAATGAAGTAGTACGAAGCATATAAGCAAGTAGTAGCTGTGATGTTGTAGTAGTAGTAGTAGTAGTAGTAAAAAAGCATCAGGCAGCTTGATAATGTAATGAGATGCCTTGATAAAGTAATGAGATTCATAGGTCAGCAATAGCATGAGTTTGGTGGGTAGCACTAGAGAATGAGGGAACCTGCTAAGGAGAGAGGGAATGGCAAGTAGGAACACCATCCACCTCCATCCAACAGCGGAACCTATCTAATAGAACTAGAAAACTCTAACTACAGCTAACTAACTTTTATGACCTGAGGCACAGAAGAGAGGAAAAAAAAAACAAACCTTCAAGGAGGACATTTCTGGGGATCCAAGGCCTAAGTCGCCTTTCCTCCAGGCTGGGATATTTTATTTAGTGAAGGCTCTGCAGCTGCGATTTGTAAACCCAATTAAAGGGAGATGGAAAATATTCCAATTTGGTGGAAAGCTCTCGCTCAATCCCTGTAACGGGAATGCTGTGGAAGGTTGCGAGAGGGGTCTGCAACATCGGGGGCAACCAAGGTGGGAGGAGGAGGACAGCAATGACTGCTGTGGCACTCACCTGGCATACTCACCCTAAGCACAAACCAGGTGAACCAGAGGCAGTCATAGGCAGTATGCAGTGAAGGTGCCTTGCTAGGGAAACCACAAAAGCCAATGGATAACCGTTGTAGTGAAACCACTACAGCCAAAGGAGATCAAAATAACCACCCTTCACAGCTAGTCTTAAATTCTACACCAGGAACTGCTGTTGCATCAGAGAACAGCTAAAGCCAAGCCCCGAACGAGGACATTCCCAGCTATGGGCCAGGTGAGAAGGACCCACCCCAAGTCAGGCATGCTCAAGATGTGGACTTAAAATGCAGAGCGAGACCGTCAGCTGCAGGAAAACCCTGTGCCAGAATGGTATGGCTAGCATGCCCCAGAACTGATAAGGAGCTGAATGAGCATTAAGTGCTGAGACCTTGCAAAGGTCAGATGCAGTAGTGAGTGCAGCAGACATTCCAGAGGCTGAAGCTGAGGGGATGGTGGTAGGCATGAAGCAAAGATTGTGTAAGCTAGAGTGGACCTGCACGTAGATCAGTAACAGTGCAGCAATAGTCTGACCTGCATGTAGGTCTGAAAAACATAGTAGCAATGAAGCAGCACTGTGAATAGTGGGGCAAGCCAGCCAGGCATTCAAAAAGCCAATAAAGGTGACACATACTCTAAGGATTTGTCAGCGGCAGAGACAGGATTTGGAACATAAGTAATTAGCCACACAGGGCCATGACTCCCTACACACCTCTAAGTCCCCGCCATAGGAAAAACAAGAAAGTGATGGAAGGGTCGAGACCCACATGCAGGTATTGAACCTAGGTGACAGCATCAGCAGTAGCTTAGCTGACCTCAGAGTATAACAGTGTGTACAAACATAGAGGCAGCATCTGTATTGAGTACACTGAGTTGTAAACTTCAATAAACATAAAAAGAAAGGAGACACCATGCCCTAAAGCAGCTGTCACCTGGCAGTGCAATGAAACTGCAGCAATGAGGTAAGTAGAATGAGTTGAGAGAGCATGATTGAGCTTCACAGCTAGGGTTCAGAGTGAGCCTGAATCAGGTGAAAACAATTAAGTGCAGCATGGAGAACAGTGATGGTTGAGATGAAACACACAGATAATTGTTGCAGTTGCATTGCAAGTAATTTGAGAGTTCAGTAACTGAGAGCAAGTAATATGAGCCCTGGAGCAGCAATATGCTAGGAGCTTAGAAACAAAGCCTCGAAAGACAAAACCAAAACACACAAACACAGAGAACAGGGAACAAGGCCCAAAACAAAGACACACAAACACAGAAAACAAGGAGTAATGACAGAAAGAAGCACACAGCCGGAGGCAAAATACAAACCAGAATCAGGAAAACTAACGCAGAAGTCCAGCAGAGACAAACAGAAGCAGCAAGGGGGGGGGTGGTGCGCAGGCCCCAGGGTAGGCCCCAGCCAGCTGCAGAGGACAGACAGCCTCCGTCCAGCAAAGAAAAAAGTGCTTCAGAAGGAGGCTGGGAGGAACTGCTTATATAGCTCAGGAAAGTGGGAGTGGCTGGCTGCTCGTCCACTGAACTATAGGCCACGCCTTCCAATTCCCCTTAAATTGTAGTCTCCCATGCTGCCATCTTGTTCTTAGTGGTATATAACTTGGCATCCTATTTAGTCCTAATAAGGTAGGCTGGTTGCAACCAAGAAAGATAGTGCTCTCTCTTTCTCTGTAGAATGTCTTTTTCATTTAGGTAAACATTTGGAACATTATTAAAAATGAGCAGACTGTTAATTTATTAATTTCACAGCAATGTGTTTACTCATTGATTGATGACCTGTCATAGATTGCGATTCAAGACCAGTACTGCAGTACCACAGACAAGATGGACTGTTCAGGTTTGTTCTACCCATCACTTTCTAATGTTTTATGGAATAAAACTTCTATCAGTCTTCTATGTTTCTAGAAGAACAAGAGGACAGAACATGAGATTGGAAAGGGGAAGACTGAGGGGAAACATGAGGAAGTTTTTCTTCACTGACAGGGTGGTGGATGCCTGGAATAGACTGCCACGAAGGTGGAGGCAAGCACAGTGGGATTCAAACATTCATGGGATAGGCTTAAAAGAACACTAGATATGGGAAGGGGGGCTTAGACTGATGACCACACAGGGTCAACATCAGCTATACAATTAGGGAAAATGGGAAGACTGTATGGGCCTAGCGGTCCTTACTTGCCGGCAATCTTCTATGTTTCTTGTTTTTTTTGTAAGTATAGTCTTTATTAAACTTTTTTCTTGTTATTACAACAGGGTACAAGCAGTCACCAATTCATCAACAGAGTTCAAATGTACATACAAGGATACATTTCATGGGTATCTCTGGCATAGGTGTTACATGCAGGTAAAATTAATACAGGTACATGCAAGAAATCAAACCATGTGTAAGGCAGCGTATTATACAGGAGAGCTCATGTGTTCACAACTGTGTTTTCCCAATCCTGGGACCCCCCCACCATCCCACCCAATCAGGGAAGCCCCCACCCCAGAACCCAGCAACAAGCTTGAATCTTCAGGGGGACAAAATTTGGGTCTTTGGACATGATATACAAGATCCATCTGTTCCATCTCAGTGGGCATAGTTCAAATCTGTCGTTCTGTGAGAAAGATATTTTTTCATATTTATATATGAGATTGACTATGTCCCACCAGTTGGGGACTGTGGGATTTGGACTTTGAGCCAGCACCATGTTATGGCCTTCTTGGCCGCCAGAAGGACTATCCCCAGGAGGTAACGTGTGTGGGAGTCTCTGAATTCTGGAGGGAAAATATGCACAAGAAAAATTCCCCAGTGAGGGGAACCGGCCCCTGTTCCAGGGTGTCAGAAAGGGTTGCAGCCTAGGGTACAAACAAAACACATATGAGTGATATGCAGCAGTCACCACACTGGTGCCAGCATTGTGCTGATCTAGTAGTGAGGTAAAGGGATGTGATGGCCGGTGTACGAAAGTATTTAGTGAGGAGTTGCCAGGAGAAGAGACGCCAAGTATGGGAGAATGTAAGTTTAGAAATGGCAAGGCAGCTGGCATCCCATTGTTTTTGTTTATGTATTTATTATACTTTTTGTGGTACCTGGCCATCAGTAATGTCCGCCCTGGTCACGGACTCCTGAACCTCCACCTCCGATCATAGCCTGCGCTCTCCACCAGTTACCCCTGGCTTACCCCCTCAGAGGGCGGGGTTGCGGCACTGGCCCTAACACTGCAAGTACAATATCTGATAGGGGGGAGCCGGCATCAGAGGCCCAGGACCAGGGCATCATGTGGACAGAACCAGGCCTGGATTTTTCTTTTCCCTGTAAGCAGGGGTGGGGACATGTAATGACAGCCAGTGTCCACCCGGCCCCTGAGATATACAGGTGTTGGTGTTCTTGCGGTGAGCCCAGCCTTCTCTGGGTGTCGCTAGACACCGAGCACACGTGTCCACCCTCCCCCCAGAGACGGAGAGCAGTCCAAGGTAGCTCAATCCTTCTCCCCCCAGCCAGCCCTCTGACAACCCGGGTCTGTTCTCGAACCCAGGTCGCAAGCGGAAATCCAACCACTGCACCGGTGGGCCGGCGTCATCCCATTGTTGAGAAGTTACACTTGTTCCTATTTCATCATCCATTTGTCAAGAATTTGCCCCGAGCCCACCCCGGTGTGTCCGTAAGGGCCTTATATAACCCGGAAATTGCATGTGGCAGCTCCATGGAGAAGAGAAGACCCTGAAGGAGCATGATCAGGGGAAGGTATTAATCAGGGTGGGGGGCCAGAATGGGGAGGGAGTGAAAATAATGTATCAGTTGGAGACACCTAAAGAAATCTGTCTGGCGTAGCTCATAAGAGCTGAGCATTTCTTGAAATGTCTTAAAGATGGGGCCATTTAGAAACTGTGAGAGAAAGGAGAGACCCAGGTGGTCCCAATTACGGTATGTATGGTCCATTCGGGCAGGGGGGGGACATTTTCTAACAAGGCAATCGGGCAGAGTAGCATCAGGTATAGCTGGAGGGGAAAGGTGCCTACGGATCAGTTTCCAAGTTCTGACTTGGTGTTGTATCTAGGGATTAGAGGGGGCCCGGTGAGTGTAGGGAGTGGTCAGGTATAGGGTGGCCCTAATCATGTCATCATAAGGGAAGAGCCCCTCTTCTATCTCCCTCCAAATTGCAGAGGAGGTCCTCATGAACCTAGTAGCTATGAAAGATAGGTGGGATGCCCAATTGTATAACCTCAAGTTGGGGAGAGCGAGGCTTCCCTGTTTTTTTTGGGGAGTGAAAGGATGGAGAACTTCACTCTTGGGTGTTTTCCTGACCAGACAAATTTCAGAACTGCCTTATTCCAGATACGGAATAATTTTGTTGGAAGGTGCAGTGGTACATTCTGGCAGAGGTAAAGGGCTCTGGGCAGAACTACCATCCAAATTACCTCTATTCTTTGGTATAGGTTCAGAGGGACGACATTCCATTTGGCCAGATCTTGCTGGAGTTGGGTGTAGAAGAGGTCATAATTATTTCGCAGTGCATTATGTGCATCATGGGATAGACTCCTAAGTATTTCAGTTTGCCAAGATCCCACTGAAATGGGTAGGCTTGCTGGAGTATTGGGGGGGGGTATAATGAAAGGCAAAGGTATTGGTTTTAGAAGTATTAAGCTTATATCCTGAACATGACCCAAAGGTTTTGAGAATTTTAAAGACCGCTGGGATGGACTGTGATGGATTTGAGAGGAAGAGTAGGACGTCGTCAGCGTACAGGGTGATACAAAGTTCCATCCCTCCCAGCTGGACCCCTGATATTTGGGAGGAGAGTCTTATTGACTGGGCCAGTGGTTCAGTAAAGATGGCAAAGAGTCTGGGCGACAGTGGACAACCCTACCTTGTCCCTTGGAAGAGGGGAAAATAGCCAGAGTGATGCCCCGAGACCTTGACACATGCCTGCAGGGAAGCATATCATGCTTTTATTATAGCAATAAAAGGGCGGAACCCATCCTAGTCATGGTAGTGAAGAGAAAGGGCCAGGAGACCCTGTCGATAGCCTTCTCAGCCTCTATGCTGAGAAGGACAGAGGGATCTTTTTGGGTCTGCATTTCATGCACTAGGTGACGAGCCCTTCGGGTATTATCTGTAGTAGATCTAGAACTCACAAAACCAGTCTGGTCGAGGTTTATCACGGTAGGAAGGACCGTGTCGAGCCGACGTGCCAAGATGGACGTGAGATAGTTGTAGTCCATGTTGAGGACTGATAGGTCTATAGGAGCTGCATGATAGGGGATACTTGCCCTGCTTGGGGATGAGAGAAACAGTAGCATATGGCCAGCCTGGAGGGGGGCTGGAATTCTCCTGTAAGACCTCATTATAGACTTGGAGTAAGAGGGTGCTGATTTTTTGAGCTGTGTTTTTATAGAACTCTGATCCATAGCCATCAGGGCCTGGGGCATTCATGTTTTGGGATCTAGAAATGGCAGCAGCCAGCTCCTCTGGGCCTGGGTGATGAGGGATATCAGATTTTCTTGTTGGTCCAGGGTCAGATTGGGAAGATGGATGGTTGTCAGGAAAGCATTAATGGTGACCTGGTCTGCAGGTTGTTCTGGGGTGTAAAGGGTTTTGTAGTAGTCACAAAACGTCTGAGAGATGTGACTGAGTTTCACATGAAGGGTACCTGTGCTAGGGTCTTTTATTGCTGCTATGGTTGAGTGTTTACGCTGTCTACTTAGCCAGTAGGTTAACAGGCAGTAGGCTCGTGGGCCTATTTCCCTATATCTCTGTCTTAAGAAAGTTAGTGCTATCTCAGTCTGCTGGGTGCAGAGGATATCCAGGTCACGCCGAGTCTGCGTGAGCTGTGCAGTTACCAAATGGTCCCCCTGCTGATGTGCAGTCTGTAGGAAATGCACAGTCTGTTCTAAGTGTTCACGCCTCTCCTTTCGGATCTTTGCCACGGAGGCTGTATGTTTGATTAAGTGTCCCCTTAAAACTGCCTTGAGGGTGTCCCATAGAATGGGAGGGGAGATTTCAGGGTCTGCTTTTTCCTCCAGAATCTCTTCAATCTTCTCACTCAGGAATTCCCGAAAGGATTCATTCCTGAGATACAGTAGGTCGGATTAAGTCTCCAGAAGGTGTTACGCCTCTCTAACCCCAAATCCCATGCAATAATCAGGGGTGTGCGGTCAGAGTTTGAAACATCCCCCATTGAGGCATCTACTATTGTTCCCAGGCACTCCTTCTGAGTATAGCAGTGGTTAATATGGGTATAGGTGCCATGTACTGCCGAATAGAAAGGATATCCTTTACCTCTAGGGTGGTGGAATCTCCACACAGCCAGCCCACCTCTTGGATTAAACGTTTAAAGAATTTGTGGGGGTCTGGTTGTTTACCTTTGGAGGAGTTTGTGGAGTCTGAGTTGAGGCTCTGGGATAATATTAAAGTCCCCCACCAGGATCAACATCCCCTTAGTCAGTTCCACAGTCTTATTCATGAGGTGACAAATTGTCGGGACACTGTCACCGGGGGGGGGATATATATTTGCTAGGGTCACCTCTTGGTCCTGTAACCACCCCTGTATGATGACCAGATGGCCCTCCGGGTCAACCCATTCCTTAGTGGCCTGAAAGGGGGTGTGGCTAGGTATCCGTATGGCGACCCCTCTCCTCCTTCTTCTGCCACCAAATGCAGAGAAGACCTGAATGAAACCTCTGCCCAGCAATTTCTTATGTTCGTCAGCTGACAAGTGAGTCTCCTGTATGTATACAATCTCCGCCTGGCTCTTCTTCAGCAGTGAAGTTATCCTAGTGCATTTTATAGGGCTGCCTAAACCGTTAACATTCAAGGAGTAGAGTCTGAGATGTTTACTAGCTATATTTAAGCCAGGACACTCTCAAGGTGTGATTATGACTCGGGTGTCACTCCCAAGCGGTTGCCCGTAACCAGTGCTCAGACCAGATCTCTAGGTCGAGATTAGTGACTGCTCATGGGAGGGTTGAGGGAAGAAACCCTCCAACCTGGAACCTAAAAGGGGGGGGGACTAACTGTGATTTTGGAAACAATCAGGGAATGGCAACTATGCAGGCTTTTGCCAACTGGGCTGAGCCTGCTGAACTTGGAGTGGCTTCCATAAGGGCTAGGAATTGGTTGGTGCCCAGCCCCAAATCTGTGCCAAACTTGGCCTGTCCCTACTAGAGGGCACCAGATGTAAATGTCTGAGATGGCGGAGAGGGGGAATGAGGCCATGCCTTGGTTCCTCCAAGGCCACAAATACAAAGAAAAGATCTATTCAGCAATGAAAATATGCTGTTGTTCTTGAGATAGCGGCCAGAAAGTAGTGAGTATCTGGATTTATCAGAAAACAGCTAGGCTACAGTGGAATCCTGCCCCACAGGCACAAGTCCCGAGGGGGAGGGAGGGGAATGAGCTCTACCTCCCACCACCCATAAGGGCAGTGCCTGCAGTGTCAGGAAACATCATAACCTTTTTTGGGGGGGAGGGTGCGCTACCAAGACTGCCCATAAGAGCAAAAACAGTGAGCTGCCCAAAGGGGCTCAGCCCCTGGCTCCCTGAGGAGCAAGCCCGTCAGTCACTGGTACATCTGGCCTTTAACTTGAAGTCAGCAGGGTAATTGACAAGTTGGGCACTTGGCCCGGAGTCTCAGCAAGGCCCATTATTGTCTCAATGTCCTCGTGGCTACTGTCTCATGATCGTAGGGCAACACTTGCGAGGCGGTCCCTTCCGTAACCAGAAACCAAACAAGGAAGGGAGAAGTGATGCAAGAAAAAGGTGCCACCGACCTGTCATTGGCCTCTCAGTCATGGCAACCTAGGCTGTGGAAAAAGCCAATCTCGTCCCCATGCCCCCGTGGCTGTTCCAAGCCCCACACCCAGCCCCCGACCCCCCCAAAAGAAAAAGCATGTCCAACAACACACTCACTGAGGACTGCCATCCAGGAGGCTGCTCAGCAGATTACTTTCTCTGCTTCCCAGAGGGGCCTGTACACCTAGGGCTTGCTAAGTTTGAGGCCGAATTGATGGACGGGGGGGGAGGAGGAAAAAGTCCCAGCCCCATTGTTTAGCATCCTAGCATGCCTGGGAGGGGGAAACAGGTGGCCACACCACTAAACCCAGGCAACACTATGGGGGGAGAGTAAGAACTGGCTCACCTGCGAAGGGAATTAGAAGACAGTAGTCCATTCAGTTGGTGGTTTGCAATGAGGATGCACTTCATGGCTGGCCCGGAGCTTGTTTCTTCAACCCTCCACAATCCATTGGATCACTGAGGTGGCCTCCCTGTGATGCTCCTCTCTCAGTGGCATCTGCTTCCAGGCCTTCTGCACCAGTTTCGCTGCCAGCGAAGTATTGGGCTGTTTCTTGGGACCCAGCACTACCTTCAGTCTGCAGCTACAGAGCTCATGGGTCGCCTCTTCAGCATTTTCAAAGGTAATTGGGCCTTCCATGAATTACACAGTCAGTTTGGAGGGGTATGGGGTCCTGAACCGTATTTTGGCTTCTCTGAGCTTCTTGAGGATAGGAGCATAAGCCCTGTGGCGTGCAGCGATCAAAGGGGAATAGTCATTATCTTCATAGATCCGATACTCTTGGAATGTGAGATCCCCTTGCTGCCACGATTTGTAGAGAATACGCTCTTTTTCTTGAAAACTCAAGAACCAGAGGACCATGGAGCGAGGGCGGTTGGTTGGGCCAGGCTGCGAGCCCAGTGCCTGATGTGCACGATCAATCTCCAGGGTGCAACTTTCCGGGAGGTCTACTTTAGATTTAAAGAATTGCTGCAAGAATTGGATGGGAATGCCACCCTCACAGCCCTCAGGAAAGCCCAAAACCCTAAGGTTATTTCTGCGGTTCCGGTCTTCCATATCTTCCACCTTGTCCTGTAGGTCCTGGATCGCATGGTGTAACTGGACTATGGCCCACTCAGTGCAGTCCACGCGGGCGTCCGTCTGTGTTGCCTGCTCCTCCAGTGAATTGAGTTGTTGCTCCATCTTGGAGATATCAGTGCAGAGTGCTGCGAAAGTGGAGTGGGTCTCCTTACGAAAGTCCTGCATTTCTTGCAGCACCATGTCCATCTGCCTAGCAAAGTTTGGAGCAGTCCCATATTCAGGCTGCGATGGCTTGCCGCGACCCGAGACTTGTGAGCTGTCACTGTCAGTGCCCCATCCATCGGGATCCGTGGGCTCAGATGGCGATTTTGGCTGGTCCGGTTTTCTTCTCGGCATTCTGGTAGGCTAATTTCAAATGTTGGTCCCAAATTTGCAGTTTTAGAAGTCGCAGAATGGAGTTTTAATGGCCTTGGAGGAGACAGAGCTAAAAGCTCAGGTTGCTTCCATGTGCATGCCGTCACGGGAAGTCCTACTTTGTTTCTAGATGAACAAGTTAACGTAGTTTTTCATATCTTTCAAGTGTAGAATTATCTTATGATGCTCAAGCATGTGAATATTTGGGGGTTACGTGAAGGGAAAATGAGGATTTAATGTAAGGGGATGAAACTAACAAAACATTTTCTTTCCTTTTTTTCCTTTCCTAACTCTGTCTCCCCCGCACACTGCCCAGGACCTCCTCCTGGCCATCACCGGTGCCACCATCCCATCTACCTGAGGTTACGTAAGCTCCGGACCACCCACTTCTCATCCTTGCATTAATGGCCTCCCTCCCCCAGCTTGTCCTGTGAGGCAGGGTTGCCTTATGCATGTTGGCTTCACCACTACACAGTCTTGTCTGCCCACATTGGTGGTGAAATCCAGAGCTGTCCCAGGGACCAGATGGCAGAGGCCTAGTCATGAACATGGGGGCAGAGTGAGGTTTTATCTGCCTAGACAACTGCCATTCTCCCCACTTATCTCCCCCTAATACTTCTGGTTTTATGATGCCTTGGCATGGCTACATGCACTTCTGCACACAGCACGCCTGCATCTTCAGTACTACCCCCATGAGTTGCGCTACTCTCGAGCCTCTGCTGGATTGCTGTCTCCCCGAGTCCCTGAACCCCTAGAGGAGGAGGAGAACTGTTGCTAGGGTGCTCAGTCCTCCTCCCCACCCTGCCTTCTAATGACTTGGGTTCATTCCCGAACCTGAATCTTCGGCGTTGGAAGCAGTAGAGCTACCACTGCACTATCAGGCTGGCTCTAACAAACACAGTTTCAAAAAAAAAATCTTACTATTGAAATTTGCTCTTCCTCTATATTAACCAAAACCCAAACATTTTAAAAATGTGTTTTAAAGCAGCAGTATTTGTTAGCCAAAACAATTCATCATATAGTTTTTAGTAAAAATGTATTTCTGACATTTTTTGATTTATCCTCAATGAATTTTCTGTTTTCTCAGATATTGTTAAAGCAATTATAGCTAATTGTTTTAATTACATCATTAAATATGGTCACCATTCGCTATTTTAAAAAATCTCCTCCATTGAGGTTACCGGTTGAATGCACATTCTAGATTAATTATGTGGATTAATTAAAATGGTGTTACCACATGTTTCTGGTAAACAGCACTCCACCAAGATATTTATTTTTTTCATGGCAGGCATGGCTCAGGAGTGTGAACTTTTAAAACCATTGAAATCCCATGCCTTTGTTCAGGAATAGACGAAAACAAAAATTTATTGGGATATCTTGATATTTTTGCCAAACATTATTGCTGAAAAAATCTATATGGTGATGAACAAATGCTGCTGCTTTAGAGCATATTTTAAAATGTTTTCTGTAAATTCAGGTCCAGCATATTTATATGTGTAAAATAAAAATGGCATTGATACAGTAGGATCCAAGCTTTCATTTAAATTAAAATTAATTTTCTAATCCTAATGGTTCAAAAGAGTTTTCTTTCCATTATAATATCTTTGTAAAAGCCTAACTTTTTAATTGTATGAACTAGAAACTTAATTTCTTTGGAGTCAGGTTATATGGGTACACTATGTCGACATATTTATCAATACACTGAAAATGCAGTTTTTCCAAATCTATATTAAAAATTAATGTTACTGTTCTAGGGGCATGGATACAGTTCACTATCCACACTCTGGCAGTTCCATTGGAAGTGCTGATTCATCTGATGTCTTTAAGCTAAGTGTCTCCTGCTCCTCCCACCATTTGGACAGTATATCCTCTGGCTCCACCCCATGATGTCAGATCTTTAATTCCATTGGAAGGGACAGGTCTCCTCTTTCGCAGCTCTGCAGCATTGAAGGTTACCATTGCAAATTTGGTGATTTCTTCATTTTTATTCATCTAACAACTTTGTTCCCTGACTATTGCTCTGCTCCCTTGATCTGGCTCTGCCTCTGTCAATGAAAGAGTCCGAGGAAGTGAAGCTATCCCACAGCTTCAGGATCTTGTCCGAGGATATCTTGTTCATCAGGTCACACCTATGGAACTTATACCCTGTCAGCACTAGGACCACATGAAAATTTTGCAAGCTGGGGCCGCCCATGGCAACGTCATGCATCAGCACCCATATAAGGCATGGGCAGCCCCCTCTCTCCTCAGTTCTTTTTCTGCAGTTGTTAAAACTCATCGGACCCAGTATCTGAATGCATTATTTCTCTAGTTTTAAAGCAAATCAGTATTTTAGTGATTTTTCAGCTTTCCTTTGCCACCAAAGGAAGCATTGAAGTTGTTTCACTATTGTAATGGTGGCAAGAAGACCTACAAAGATGACACACATGGTGTTTGTCTGCTGCCTAGGCTTCTCGCAAAACATGAAGGCCTCTGAGGCCTGCCAAAGATTTAATTCTGCTACTGGATGATGCAGACAGGAAGCACTTAAGAAGTTTCTCCTCAAGAAAACTCTTAAAGCAGCACTGTCAGTGTTTCCCTGACGTTTTGGCAAGGTGTCTCTGCTAGCTAGTGTCAGTTTCAGAACGGGCAGCCCATCCCTTACCTTACTTGTTTTTCTTTTCATTTGTTCTGTTTTCAATTCTCTTTATTTTTCATATTGTTGTATTTCCCTTGGTCCACTAGCAAACCAGTGCTACTGTTGTTCTTTCCCCCGCGTAGTAGCGTCACAGTCCTATGCTATGACTGGAAGCTACTTGCAAACAAATTTGAGTTCTCATCTGTGCCCAAGCATTTCCAGTGCTTTAACTGCACCAGTGTTGAATCACTCACTCTTCCTGTTTGATTCCTTCCGAGACTGTCTGGAAGGTGAGTTCCTATATATGAAGCCATCAGGGTGCTGACCAATTGAACTGTTGTTGGTTTTTATCTGTATCTCATTAGTAGTAGTGCCCTGTAAAAAGTATTTTGCGAGCGTTGTGATTTGCACACTAGTACTTGCTGCTGCCTATGGTATTCCTGTTACAATTATGCTGCTGTTTTAACAATGCATTTGCCATAACTATAACTACTCACAGCAAAAGCTATACTAGGCACCGTTATAATTATTCCTTTTTTGGCTGTTAGTTCAAGTTGTCCATTGGCAGTGTGACCATAGCGCTACTTTGAAATGTCATGGTGAAGTACCGCATCACTCTTCAAAGTGACAGTTAATTTATGAGATCTAAGTTTGTGTGAGCAGCTGATGCGATTTTTTTTCACCGGCACAAGTTGTCAATGTAGCGTTCTGGCCACTCGACAGATGCCCTGCTAGAGCATATTGCCACAAAGACCATTGAGTCAGACAGCCCTGTACATCGTGTGATTACTGTATTTTAGACCAGCAACAGACTCCGTTTCATGTTCTGTTGGCAAACCAACCCCTGAAAAGCAACAAAATCCCCCCCCCCCGCAGCATGTGGAATTACAGTAGCTTGTGATGCTGACAGTCATAGGTGCACCCTTACCAGTCTGTCTCTCATCATTGACTTCATTTTGAATTGTGGCATATACAAAGTAATGTTATGTACACCCCTGCCACCCTATGGTCAGTAAACCCTGCTCTATTTTTGTTTGTAGGGCCATGATCGAGATCAGAAGGGTTTTCTTGTGGCCAGTCAGTGTCTGCCCCATAATTCCACTGAGATTGTGTCACAGAGCTATGAGAGCAATTACACCCCCCCCCCTTCCAAAAAAGCAGGAACAACATTCCAGAAATCAATCCGCTACCTGGGTGTTCTGAGTAAAGTAAAATCTCCATGGTCATTACAGTACCCCCACTGTATGTATCTTTGCATTGGCACTGCTTGATTTCTAACTGTCAGACAGACTCTGTACTTCTGAGAGTGGTGGCACAGTGGAGCTGAATCCTTACGTTGTGCTGTGGCTACCTTGGTCTGCTGCGTTTTTTGTCATCAGATCAGAGGGGGCTGCAGTGTCTTTACACCCCCACCCAAAATTCACATATCTATCAGCTGCATGGATCCTGTTGTCTCAATAGCTAAATCTCAAAATTAGAGCTGGCACAAAAAAAGCTGAATGACCTTGAGTAGTGTCACCATAACTCTACAAAGTACAGCTGTTGAGGTCACCTTGTTGCAGCAGCAATTCAGGAGGGCAGATCTGCTGGGACTCCTTTGGTTATGTTCAGGGTAGAGTAGGAGCCTGCAACACTAAAAATAAACATTGCATGGTGTATTCATCAGTCGTGCCTCCCTATTCTCGGCATTGAGCTTCAGTATCAATACTGCTAAAACTGGCCGCCTGTTACTGTTATGCATGGATCCCTGCTATTTCATCGGGAAAGCCAAATTAACTAAAGGCACTGGTCAACTATTTGGACCATGACCTAATGTGTTTCATGAAGCCAGCATATTAATAAACTTGTATTGCTGCAGTATTTTTTGTCAATCAACCCGGAGTGTTGTAAAAATTTGTGGCTGTCTTACAGCTATAATAGTCATTTCATTTAGCGCTTACATAATCACCCTATTTCCAACCCCCCCCCAACCCCAAAAAAAACAACTCAGTATCATGTATATATATTGCTGTTTATATATGGGATACACAACCTATTACTGAGTATGGCACACTAACGCTACCAGGCTGACTTCACAAAATGCCAGGTCACAGAGGAGCACATCTTATTTATCATATATGCGCCACTTTCCGGGCACCCTTGGGCATGTTTATTATACATCATGCAGGACTGTGTTTTGCATATCTGTGCATTCATGATTATGCGTGATCATTGTTTGCCCTTGTTGACCTCCCATTTTAGGCTTATGCCTGGCAGCATTACTGTGGCACACTCAGTTAAAGCCTCTCTATAGCCATAATGTGCTGGTGTGCATTTGCTACACATTTACCCTTTTTTTTTTGCTTGCTCCCAATTGCTGCATTTTGCTATGTCAACGTGTATAATTTTTGGGCTACTCACATTACCAGATAGCTGTATGAGTCATTGCCTCTAAATTGACTATCGGGCAGCTAAGAGTGTTTCGAAATGAAAAGGCCAACTACTACAAAAGAGTGCTAACAAACTCTTAGAAAGATGGAAATAAGTTTTGGGCCAACCTAACGGAACTAACTGGGGGAAAAAAGTCCCACCCGCTATGGTCCACCTAAATGGCCACATCATCACAGATCAAGCCACCGTGGCAAATACCTTTAATGCAGCATTTACCAACCTTAGCCATGTTTTACCACCAACTTTCTTTGATCGCCTCAAGATACCATTAACTCAGTCAAAGTCAGAAATTTGGAGGGAAATCTGCCATCATACTTCAAAGCCGTCTCCAAGGACATCACAAAAAAGTACCTCCTTCGAGTACTTGGAAAGTCAAGATCAAGCAGCGACTCCCTCGACCTGAAACTCCTCGCGCTTACCCTCGATGAAGTCCTGACCCCCCCTCACCAAAATCCTTAACAGATCTCTCATGCTATCACAGTTCCCCCAAAAATGGAAATCAGTGATGGTGACACTTATCCACAAAAGTGGCGATAAATCTGTTACAAGCAACTATAGACCAATCTCCATTCTCCCCCCTCTCTCAAAAGCGCTGGAGAGAATAGCTGCTGACCAACTGATAGAATACCTTATTAAGTATAACCTGCTATGTCAAGAACAACACGGATTTCACAAGGGCCACAGCACGACCACGGCACTCCTAGAGCGTACCTGCTTACCTCCTACATCCACAATGCCCTGGACCAAGGGGATCTCGTTGGCGCCACCTTCATTGACCTAACTAAGGCATTTGACACCATCAACTATTCACTACTGCTTCAACAACTATCTCTAATAGGCCTATCTCTGGGCACAACTCTTTGGTTTCAAAGCTACCTCAGTGACCGAACACAGCAGGTAAAAATTGGCGAATCCCTCTCAACACCCCTCTTGGTCCGATCAGGAGCCCCACAAGGATCCATCCTGGCTCCTATGCTTTTCAGCATTTTCCTAAACAGCCTCCCTTCATCTTGCTCAGAAAAAAATCCTTCTCTATGCCGACGATGCTGTCATCTTCACCTCCCACTCTGACCCCCTCCTTTCTTCAGTTGCTACTACAAGAAAGCTTCACTGAAGTAGAGGCATGGTTTAAATACCACAAGCTTATTCTTAACTACAGCAAAACCAAATTAATGCTGTTCCATGGTACCCACAGCAAACATTAAAACAGAGACCTCTCTATCTCAAACAGCAAAGGGGCCACCCTTGAACAAGTACATCTATTTAAATATCTTGGGGTGATTCTTGACCCAACACTTGGACACTCTGAACATATCAATTATGTAGCAAAAACTGTGAATACCAACATAGGCCTGCTTTATAGACATAAGAACTGCCTCATGGATGAAGCCCTAAGCACTGCCATTCACAGTTCAGTAATCTCTGTAATAGACTATGGGCTTGTGTTCTACGGGTCTGCCACTGACACAGCTCTCTGACGCATTGCCACAGCACTAAACAAGGCATGTCATCTCCAAACATCTGCAAACTGCCTTACACATACCTGCGAGATCTACAAACACGCAAACTGGCTCCAACTATCTGGCAGAATTAAATATCAAAAATGCATCCTAGCAAAAAAGCAAACATTGGACCTACTACTGCCTGGATCACAAGCACTGCTGAGACCATATAGCGGCCCACAACAAACCAGGAATTCAAATCACCTCTCCTTCACTGTTCCCCTTTGCAGGACTACCCAAGGCCAATGATCCTTCTTTTTCAGAGCCTCCTCCTGGTTCAACACCCTGCCAGCAGAAGTTACCAGCAAAGCAACCCTGGGTGCCTTTAAGCTCAGCCTGCATCATTACCTCATCTCCTGTGCCTCCTGCGACTGCTATACCTAAATGGTTTATCCACCTCCCACCTTCATACCCTACCCTTCCCTCCCTACTCCTTCCCTCCTCTTCTACTCCCTCCACACACCTCTCCGCTGACCTTGCCCCTGACCCACCCCCCACTCCCTCTCTTTCTCCCTCTTTACACCAGCCTCTGGCCTCGCCTCCCTCTGTCGGATGGCTACCTATACGAATCTATATTCTTTAAATTGTTATAGAAGTGATTTGCACAATTGTGATGTTTTGGTAATTGACAAAGCCTTCCGGCTGCTATGTTTATTCTCTTTTGTACAATACCACTTCCTGTCCTAATGTTTCAAGTAACCTGACGTGGAACCTTTGAAAAAGAGCCTCTGGCTCAAAGATGCATTTGATTCCCTTAAATAAATAAAAAAATAAATAAATATAGGAACATGAAACTATATATGGACTCAGTATTTATGGCCAGCATGTTTGCAAAGAATGACCTCTTCTGACACCCGAGTCACACAACCCATCCAGCGTGTCTTTGCTGGATTTTAATTAAGCAAAATATTACTCCCTTGTTACAGTGTGGCATAGGAACTGATAGTAGTTTGGGATGCTGCTAGTCACCGGTGTACCCTTCCAGCAGTACTGTACCTGTCTCGCACCCTAGTTGTTTCTTAGGCACCTAGACATTTGAAAATGTTTGTGTGTGGATCTTTATAGCTAATTCTCTGACACACTGCAAACTGGTACACACTTACTCCAGTCAATGATTCTGAAATTGAACTTTTGTGCATTTCAGTCCTACATTTTCCACCAATGGTCAGCTCTCCATTAACATAATGGAGGTTTGCCCACAAAAATACAATCAAAAGAGTGATGTCTTTGTGGTGCTACAAATATGTTTGACTGATGAGTATTACTGACTACAGGTCATTGAAGTGCTTCTCACCTCTGCTTACATTGTTCTACTAAATAGGTGACAAAGGTTCCTTTGCCTTTTTTTTTTTTCACATTATCACCATCAGTTTCTGTATGTGGCAAGTATTCTTCCTTATAAATTGTTTCTACTCAAGGCTGCCTTTTCTCCACCAATGACATTTTAGCGTCACAACTGAGATATAAACCCACTTCTTTTTTTTCTCTATCATGCAGGCTTTTCTTTTTTAGGAATACAATGTATACAATTGTGATGCATTTGGTTTCCATGCTTACTTATTTCATAAAGTTAGGTGCCTTTTTTTTTCCTTATACTGCATCTTAATTATTGTATGTGCCATTGGGGGTTTACATTAGGATCAGTATGGCTTGGAAAAAGATTATTGACTAATGAATGACATATTGATTCAATTTTGCCCATGTTGGCAATTGATGGAGGTTGACTATTTGTTGGCCAAATGTCACGCAGGTCTGTTCAATCAGTGTTGTTTGGGGGGGGGGGGGGTATGTATTTTATTCTGTTAGTTGGATGTGGGCTGGTGTTCAATTAGGCTACAACAACATGGCAAGTGGACTGAAGCACATTCGTTGTGTCATAACCCCAGTGGCAGCGCTGTGCAGTAGCTGTCTTGAATTTGGACTTCAGCAAGGCCTTTGATTCACTGCCTCATTGTCGGCTGGGGTGGATGTTGGAACAAGTAGAGGCAGGGGCCAGCATGGTAGTCTAGATAGTGAACTGGCTGAAGGGGATGCAACAGAGGCTGGTAGTGGTGGAGGGAACTCTCAGTCCTGAGGGTGGTGATGAGAGGAGTCCCTAAAGGCTCGTGCTGAGTCCCGTGTTGTTTGGGTTATTCATTTTGGATATTTCTCTCATGGAGTTAAGAGCAGGATCATTCTATTCACAAATGATAGCAAGATGGGGGTGGTGGTGGATGATTATGAAGCATGTTGGGGCTACAGGAGGACCTGAACAAACCGGAGGAGTGGTCGGTGGAATGGCAATTGGACTTTGATGCAAAGAAGTGCATGGTTATGCACTTTGGGACAAAAAAACAGGGGATGGGATACCAGTTGGGAGGGGTTCAGTTGGGGGTCATCAAAGAAGAATAAGAACTTATGGGTGTTAGTAAATGGGAGCACGAACAACTCAGAGCAGTGCAGGAAGGCTGCCTTTAAAGCCAACAAGATGCTGGGGTGCATCACGAGAGGAATCTTTTCCAGGCATTAGTAGGTCATCCTGCCTCTTTACAGGACACTGGTCAGGCCACACTTAGAGTACTGTATGCAGTACCAGAGTCCTTTTATGAAGAAGGATATCACACTAATGGCGTCGCACTAAAATAAAATATCTTGGGATATAAAATTCCTCAAAACCTTGAAAATATTACGCTGGTCAATTATGAACTCCCTAACTATAAGAATCGAGGAAGATCTGCATGCCTGGTCGCAGCTTCAACTTTCTTTTTATTCCAGGGTGGAGTTAATAAAAATGAATATTCTCCCACGGTTGTTATATATGTTTCAGACTATTTCAGACTTCCCACCATTGATGTTTTTTAATTCTTGGAATCATACACTAGCTAGATTTGTTTGGGCAGGAAGGAAGCCCAGAGTTCGGAGGTCAATTTTGCAACTCCCAAGGGATAGAGGAGGGCTTGCCCTTCCAGATCTGCAGAAGTATGCCCAGGCCATGGTGCTGACTAAAATATTATATTGGAGTAATCCAAACTATTCTATACCCTGGAAAGTATTGGAATTAGCCCTTAATCAAATACAAGCCGTAATTAAAGTTTGCTATTCTACAGATACCCAGCTCCCGAAAAGAAACAAACTGTACAAGGGGGCAAGATCTAGTCTATTAGTTTGGGAATAGGCTTAGGGCTTCTCCCAATTGGGCACAGATTGGCTATTACTTATGAACATTAGGGGTAGAGCTACATAATCACTCACCACAAGTGAAACAGGTTATAAATAAATGGCATAATATAGGTCTCTCCTTTAACGTCCAGTTGGTCGATACACTGGGACTAGTCCCTTTTACTATCTTGCAGGGGAACTATGCTCTCCAGCATGGGGATTTGGCCATTTACTTACAGGTCCAAGAAAAATTGCTTCAGTATCCACCTGAGAGGCCTTCCCTTCCTAATCCTCTTCCTCTTCCATAGTTACTGAATATTTTTTAACAACCTTAGGAGGTCAGGTTTGGCCTCACATTGTAGGCTTGATATACAAAGGTCTGCAGGAGATTTCTAGAGAATCGACTACTGGGATTTTGGGGCCATGGAATAAAGAATTGGAAATCCCCATCTCAGAAGAAGACTGGTTGAAATTTACGAAGCCTTCCATGAGTATTTCGGGGTCCCATATCGGAGGGAGTTTGCCTGGAAGGTGAGAAATAGATTTTTCATCACCCCTGCGAAACTTGCAAAATTTTCAGAATCCTTTCAGGGTCGATGGTGTAGGAAATGCGAGGAGCATATGGCCAATCACGTTCAGATACTGTGGTCCTGCAGGAAGTTGACACAATATTGGACAGAGGTGAGGGAGGCATTAGTGGAGTTGGTGGGTGAAGAAGCAATGCTAACACCTGAATTGGTGCTTCTCTCTGTCCCTTCAGAGGGGGTACACATCCCAAAGGGTTCTCTTCTGGTCTCTTACTTAATAAGAAGGGAATTACCCGCCTGTGAGGTAAAACATCTCCCCAAACAATCCTAGAGTGGCACAGGGTCATGGGGGAATTGTATACCATGGAGAGGCTGATTGCCAGGGGCGGGAACAGAGAGGGTCTTTTTGAGCTCAGATGGCGTAAATGGGTCTTATACATATCTCAGCATGACCCTGACTTTGTGCCCTAATGATTTCCCTTAAAAGGTGAACATTCTGGAGGGATTTAAGAATAGGTAGAACTGGGGTGGGTATGATGCTAATATATTGCAGTGTCAGTGGCTCAGTAGGTAGCACACTCCCCTCTGAGGCCGGGAGATCAGACGGCTGTGGGTTCAGTTCCCACATCTGGCACTTGGGTTAATATCCCAGTACTGACACTGTAGTGTAGCATGAGAGGGGTGCTGCACTTCTGAGGTGAACGTCTTTCGGATGAGATGTTAAACCGAGGTCCCATCTGCCTGGATTGGTGGTAGTTTAGGTGGATGTTAAAGATCCCATGGCACTTATCAAAAAAAGAGTAGGGGAATTTCCCCGGTGTCCTGACCAAATTTCCCTCATTCACTAAAAATACCACCAACAGCATAATCTGGTTCAAGGTCAGTTGGCATTCATCTGTATTCCCCTTCCCCGGGTCATGCCTGAAAATAGGCAGGATTTGTCTAGTGCACTTACCCGGTCAACAAAAACTAAATAAATAAATATTTATATGGAAAATGTAGGATAAAACTTATCTCCTTAGTTTTCTTTGTCAAGGTAGCTGAGATCTGTGTTCTCCTTTGTTTGCTAGTAATTCAGAGCATTAATTTTAACAATTATAATGTACTGAGCCTGCTCTTAAGATGTATTCTAGAATTTTTACTGGAAAATATTTATGAAGTTTGTCTCACATTTACTGTATCTGTATTCCTTGTTTATAAAGAAAACAAAAAATATTACAGTTTAAAAAAAAAAAAAAGGCTATCACACTGTTGGATGGGGTGCAGTGCAGGGCAACAAAGATGATCCGGTGGATGCAGGGAAAATCTACGAGGGCAGGCTCAATGGGTTGAATATGTACACCTTGCAAGAGAGGAGGGATGGGGGGGATATAATTAAGACCTTTAAATATGTGAAGGGGATTCACAGAATTAGCATGGATGGTGTTTTTGAGCTGAGAACAGGAAGGGCATGAGAATGCGTGATTTAAGATTTGTTGGTGGGAGATTTCGGAAGGACATGAGGAGGCATCATTTCACAGAAAGGGTAGTGGAAAGATGGAACACCTATCCTGAGTAGGTGGAATCTGATCGTATGGTGGACAGCTTTAAAAGGGCATGGGACAGGGGGTGTGGGTGGCTAAATGTGAGGGGGGGGAGTGGGTGGCAGCTGCAGCATAGGGGGCTAGCTGCACACATGATCAAACTTGATAGACCAATGAGGCCTTTTTCTGCTGGTACTTTTGTACATTTGTGTGTTCATATAGATATATAGATACACAGATACATAGATATAGTTGTCAGATAAGGACTGCTAGGCCCATCCAGTCTGCCTGTTCAAGCTGCTTAACAAAGCATCCAGTGACCTAATCTGGTCATTGGCTTTCGCTTTGTCTTCCAATCTCTATTTAGTTACTTTGTTTGAAACAGTTCAATGCATGTTTGAAGCCTGCCATGGTGCAGGCTTCCACCACCTTCTTGGGCTGGCAAATCCATGCATCTACCACCCTTTATGTAAAGAAAAAAGATTCTGTCATTTCAGCTTATGCGGCCACCCCTCAGTCTCATGTCGTGTCCTATTTTATGGACACTACTGTTAATCTGGAATATGTTGTCCCTTTCCACCTTGCTAATGCTTGTGAGGTACTTGAATGTTTTTATCATGTCTCCTCTCTCCCTCCTTTGTTCCAGCATGCACAAATTGAGGTCCTTCACTCTCTTCTTGTAATGCTTGTTCTTTAGTCCCTTTCCCATTTTGGTTGCCCACCTCTGCGCTGTCTTTATTTTGTTAATGTCCTTTCAATGCTGTGGTCACCAGAACTGTACACCATATTCAAGGCAATGCCTCAACAGGGACTTGTACAGTGGAATTATTACCTACTTTCTTCAGCTTGTGATCTCCTTACAATACACCCCAACAACCCATTGTATACAACCTGTTGCCGATCTTGATGTCATCCGCAAACAGGCAAACCTTTCCCTCTATCCCACATGCAATGTCACTGATAAAGACATTGAAGTGGACTGGCCACGTAACTGTCCACTGAGGTACACCACTGGTCAATTCCCTTTTGTCTGATTTGGTTCCATTAACCACTACCTTCACTTTCAGTCCCTAAACCAGTTTCAGAGCCAGATCACCACATTGTGTCCAAACCACAGGCTGTCTAACTTGTTGTACTTGTGTGCTTCCATCCCACCCCCTTCCCCCACATGATCTGAACCCTTACTCTGAACCTGTTGCACCAGTGTTTGATGCTGCCCAGCGTCTGCTGTGATATCACCTCCTACGCCAGCTGATTGCACCCTGCCACTGGTCTTTAGACAAAATGGGGCCTCCTCATATGTAACTGCCAGGTACCTGTAGGTCTCAACCATATCCCCTATCTCTTTTCTACCCTCCAGTGAAAGCATATTGACTGGTCTCTGTCTCTCCCCGTAAGGTTTATCTCCCATCTTAATGATTCTGAATCCCTCACCCTCCTGTTCCATGTTGAATAAGGACCACATGTACATTGTCTGTATCTCATGTTTTTTTAAGTCATCCTCCACACTTTCTCCACCTTCATGTGCTCACCATTTCATCCATGTGTTGAATTCAATGGTGCTAATGTCTCAGCACTCTCCATTTGCCATTGGCAGGAAGAATCACAGATACGTTGACATAGTGCACTACATGGACCCGATAGCACCAAAGTTCCCATAATTTTTCAATCATTTTTAAACTGTTTACCAAGCATCTGCAATGTCAATTGTACCCATGTCTAAAATGACATTCCTCTCCACCCTGCTGTCTACCACTTTAAAGGTCACATGGATCCACACGCCATACCTCTTAACTGTGTATCCATGCCTAAACATATCACATCCCTCTCCATATTGCTGCCCACCCACACCTACTGTATGTAAGTGTAACAATGTATGTTTTTCAAACTGGATTTACTTCCTACACCTGTGTAGGCTGATTACCTTCCCTCTCGGCCAATGGCCTGGATGACCAGCCCTTCACCCCTTGTGTCCACCTAAGGAGGTGAAGTGTGATTGACAGGCTCTGCCCAAATGTCACATGAGTTTGGAAGCGATACTTGGGGAAGGATGTATCTGCATCCCTAATTCAGCACAGAACCTGGACGCACTCTATTACATCCATCACTCTTTGCTGTCATCCACTGCAAAGATTGATGTCTGTCGGTTTACAAATACATCCCTTTCCCTTCCTTGTATACCATCTTTTCCCCCACCTTCTTATTCAATGTGCAATCTATTGCTAGGTATTGTCAGCAATCTTTAATGTTGTAATGTATCAAGGTATGTAGATATACGTCAGTGTGTGGATGTTGTCTCTACTCAGATTGGATGGCTAACATTATGTATATGCAGTGATCCACTACAGTTTGAGAGGCAAGTGTGAATTACACCTTTCACAAAACCACATAAATACTGAGCAGTTTCATGTTGTGGCTCCTCCGTCACCACCCACCCATCACCCAGCCAAGTTCTGTCCTCATTGTTGAAGGTCACAGAAACCTGGTACACAGAAAACCTTGAATTGGGATGTCAACATGCCAGGGTACACAATTTACAGGTGGGGCTGTGAGGGTTAAAGAGGAGTTTCTGTCTACATAAGGGCAGGGAGCAAAGCAACAGGACTAAAAGTTAAACATGTATGAGAGGAGGCACTGTGGGTCACCCTGGAGGCAGGAAATGGCACCACAATTCACACGGTGGTTGTATACAGACTACTGTATTTTGAGGAGGTGATAGACAAGGAAATGATAGAGGGCATCCTTACAGTGGCAGCAGAATGGGAGAAATTTCTGATGGGAGAGCTGATTAAGCAAGATGTTAACTGGAGTACATTTGATGCTGTTACATTTAAGAGCAGGATCATTCTCGATCTGCAGGGGCCAAGCCTCAGACAGCTATTATTGTATCCCACTTGGGAGGGAGCAATCTTAGATCTGCTACTCTCAAACGGGGATGGAGATACACATTAACCCTTTTATGGCTACATGAGGGAGTGAAGAAAGACCAAGGGAAGAAATGTTTGAGGGTGGTTGGCTGTGAAGAAGCAGGGATACTGAACTAATGCTTCTGCGCAGTCTTCACAAAAGAAGAGGCAGGAGAGGTACCAAAACCAATGATAGAAGCACTATAGACAGGGGGGTCTATACCAGTCCATTTAGAGAAGAAGGAGTCCTTAAAGGACTCCTAAAACTGAAGGTAGACATAGCCATGGGGCATGAATGGATTATACCCAAAATTCAAAAAAAAAAACTGATGGGATAAATCAGTTGTTTTCAACCAGGGGTCCCAGGCCCCCAGGGCTTCCCCAAGGAAGGTGTGGATGGTCCATGGAAAGTGGTGCACAATGGCAAAGGTTCATAAACAGAGACCAGTGCATTTCTTGTTATTCTTTTCAAAATGTCTTGTTATTTTTAAAGAATTTATTTCTTTATAATTTTGTTTTATTTTTTGTTATTTTTTTTCTTTACTTAAGATGTACAAAACAGGTACAAAACCTTAATTCAACATCTAAAAGTCACAATATTGTATATTTCATGCCCTCAAACTAGAATAAATGCAGAATCTTGCTTGTTAATAATTAAAACGCAAGCGTACAGCAATATTCAATATTTCCTTTTTTATATTTTGCCTTCTGTCACTGACAATTGGGGTGCTTGTCCCCCCCAATCACCACAAAACAGAATGCCCTTCTTACTACATGCTTCTTCATGTTTTGGGCAGATGGCAAGCATGTAGAACAACATGCATTGAATTGGGGCCATAAACGGGAACCATTGAGTCCGCTAGTGAAAGAGTGCGTTAAGAGGTCAGAAAGAGAGAATAATGAGAGAAGACTCGTTCTGCACCAGAGCCTCGATACCCACCGCCAGTGGGAGGGTGACTGACTGCACTACAAGCTGGCAGAGAGATGAAGCAGCCCCCTTTGTGGTTGTTACCTGCTGACCGGTAGCCACCTGGAGAGGGGTTCTGCTCCGGGTACTGATCAGTAGTCATCAGAAGACAGTGGAGGAGCTGAGTCTGCTCCTGGGTCTCTTGCCAAGTGTTACTATAAACATCAATACTGAGTGAGACAAGCACTTTGGGCTGATTAGCTGGTTGTGAAAAGGATACAACTTATTACAAAGACAGCTCGATCGGCTACAATTAAACGAATGAGGTGCAAAGTGCAGAGATATGTGCTAGGAGCTAAATGGTATGTTTTAACTCAAGTTACTGATGCAAAAATGCACTGAAACTAACAAAAAGCAGTGTAAAAGTAGCGAAAAAAAATTGTTTTTCTTAAAGTGAACAATTCGTTTTATTTTATTTTTTCCTCAGGATTTCGTTTCATGACAATAATTTTGTTTTATTTCGTGCTATTTCACATTTGCGATTTGCACTGGTCTCTATTCATAAAGTCTTGCAAATTACCATTAACCAACCTGTTTACTGAGGACTATGAATTTTATATTAAACTGAAAACAACAAAAAAAGCATTTATATATTAATAACATATTGATAAGTGACTTTTTATATTGGTAAGTAACTTTACTTCCACTCCCACATCCGCACATCCTCTGTCTGCCTGTGAAAGTAGGGGGTCCCTGCTACTGCTGACTTTGGTACTGGGGGTATCCACACAAAAGGCTAAAAACCCCTGGGATAAATAGTGACACCTCTGTTTCCCTGTGTCACAAATCATGGGAGGATGGTGTGGTACCTGAGGGCTGGTAGATGGTAGATGTGATTCCCCTTTACAAAATTGGTAGCAAAGCAGAGGCATGAAACTACATACCTGTTAGTTTGATGTCACTGGTAGGGGAAATTATGAAGTTACTTCTGAAATAAGCAGCTGAAGGCAGGAGGTACTGATGCCACTCTACAGTTCTATGATGAGGCCACACTTGGAGTATGGGGCACAGTTCTGGAGACCACATCTACCAAAATCCATAGATGGCATGGAAAGGGTGCAGAGAAGGACCCCTAAAATGGTGTATGGGCTAAGTGGGAAGACATGAGGAGAAGATGATGAAACTGCATCTGTATCCTCTGGAGACAAGAAGGGAGTGAGGGGACAGGATCAAACCATTCAGTAATGTGAAGGGGATCAATAAAATGGTGGAGAGCATATTTTCTGGGAAGGTCAGTGCACGACCCACTGGGCATGTACTGAAGTTGGAGGGGGGGAAGGTACAAGGTAAATGTTGTCCAGTATTACTTCACAGAGAGAGAGAGAGAGTGGTTGAGCCCTTGAATGGTCTGTCCAAGGAGCTGGTGAGGGCCAGCACATTGGAGGGTTTCAAGAAGGCCTTTGTCAAACACAAGTGTTTGTCAATGGGAGGAAGGGTGAATCTTAGAGAGGGGTGGAATGGGGGGGAATGGGCAAACTGGATGGGCCAGGAAGGTAATTTTCCCACATCACATGTCTATGAATTTATGAATAAGGCCAAACAGTCACACTTTGAAGATAGAGGAGGGATGGCTCAGGGGTAATGACAGGAAGTATGTTTACACATGGTGGGCTGTGGATATCCTGAACGGCCTTCAAGAGGAGGTTCTGTGGTCAAAAACAGGGTGGAAATTCAAGAATGCATGGGACAGACATAGGGCAATCCTAGTGGGTGGGTGGAGGAAACAGTCGGTTGGTTAAATAGGATCTGCAACTTATCCAATAGGTAGTGAAATGGGAAGACTGGGTGTACTAAGCAGTCCTCCTCTACCCTTAAAGTCTGTGTTTTGATGTTACTATGTTTCTATGGACCTTCTGCTTTATGTAAGGGAAAGGAGAAACATGATAGAAACTTTTAAGCACCTCAAGGGCATAAACAAGGTGCAAGTGAGATATCTTTTCCAATGTAGAAAAGATACCAGAACGAGGGGGCACTATTCTGAAATTGGAGGGGGGGATTAAGAGGTAACGTGAGGATGTTTTTCTATACAGAGAGGGTGGTGAACGCTTGGACTAGTCTGCCTCAAGAGGTGGTAGGGGCAAGCACACTGGAGGGGTTTAAACATGCCTGGGACAAGCACAGGGGAACCTTGGGTGGGAAGGGAGTGATGAAAAGCCATTCACCACTTAGGGTGAGTGGATGCATACGTGCATAGGGCCTACGGGCAGACTGAATGGGCCTAGCGGTCCTTATCTGCTCACAATTTCTATGTTTCTATGTCTCAGAATAGAACCGTGCATGTCTACAGTGCACCATGGAACATTTCAAAACTGTCTTTCTCAGGAATAATGGTATTTTGTGATCTCTGAAAAGGTGTATGCTTTAAATTGCTATAGGTTTGGAAGTGCAGTGCATAAGTATGAGTGTTTGCATGACAGTTTAATGCCAGAGACCTTGCTAAGCACTCCATTTTATATTCTTTAGCAGAGCAGCTGAACTCTGCTCTGGACATTTATCACCCAACTGTCTTTTTGATGGTCCTGGTTTCTCACACAAAATCCTCATGAATCACAAGAACAAAAACAACAAGGTGATAATAGTTATGGAATGACTCTTAGTGGCATGCTGAATGAGATGATTAAAACTGTCATCATCTGCATCTCTCCACTCATTATGTGTGATTGTCCTGATCTTTGAGACAAAATCCAAATAAAGCACAAGGACAAAAACAAATTGGGTGATAACGCACATTGAGTAAGTCTCACTTGCAAGGCTGAATGAGTACAGTGAAGTACTTCTAACAGCTATCAACATCTGCCTTCACCTATATCTCACTCTTATACACGATGTCTAATGCAAAAAAATTAACTAGGACAAACGGATACAGAGAGGAAATAATTGTGTTGAGAATGGATCAAATATTATGCCTACACTCACTACAGATATGGACAACTTAGTCTCTCCAGATATAGTACATGTAGTGCCAGAAATAGATACGTAACAGTTTCTGACAGGCAAATAATAATATATCCTGCAGGCGCATGACATGCATAGGAATGACTGCAGATTTAGAGCATCAGGAACCTGCTTCTGGCCCAGTCCACTTGTGACTGCCCCGATCCTTCCCCATCTCCAACCCCCCCTGTTGTCTCCCCCCCCATTGAGTCCCCACCTCTCTCCACACGGTCATACCTGGCAACTCTCCCCTTATGTGTCCCTCTCTACTCCTTCATTCTCATATGCCTATAATTAACCCAATTCTAGTTTTTTTTATAACTGCTGTATTTGCATCCTTGCTTGTTAAATATTGATGATGGGTTTATTTCTACCCTACTGAAGTTTTTCTGCTAATCCTGAACTGTATGTATGCTTCCTATTGTACTCTGCTATGTAACTACTGTGTACTTTTTAAAAATTTGCTACACTTTTTGCCACCAACCGCCTGCCGTTAGCTCAGACCTTCCTGCCTTGCATCTCCGATAGCCATGCCCCCACTCATACCTCCTGACTTACCCCTCAGGGTGGGGCCACCACTTTGATCCAGACCCTCTACGCTGGGGGAAGGTGCTGGTAAAGACTGACATTGCCTCCCTGGATTCCCCCCATGGTGGGGTTCAGGTCCAGTCATCGTGATGGAGCTGGGAATAGGTCAGAGAGGAGGCGAGGAGCAAAGACGGCCAGGCAGGTGATCTTTATGATGGTGGTTGGTGAAATTTTTATCCTGTTAGCAGGGGTGGGGATGTGCAGTGATGCTGGTATCCGCTCCGCCCCTCAAACATGATGGCACCGAAAGCATGTGGATCCCCCAGCCTCCCCCGGGAGTCCCTAGACCGCCAGCACTCAACCTCCCCTGGAGAAGAAGAGCAGTTCAGAGGACGCTCGATCCTTCCCACCCCCCGGCCAGCCCTCCGGTTCCCCGGGTCCGTTCCCAAACCCGGGTCACCGGTGTCACAGATGAAGAACCAACCACTGCGCCAGCGAGCCAGCAACTACTATGTACTTATATGATGGGGAACCTTTGCAAAGGAGTTCTTGACCTAAAGGTGTATTTTCAAAAACTGAAATAAATAAATAAATAAATCACAATATAAATGAAACTACTGTGATGCACTATGATAAGTGGGACACAACACAGAGACCACAACTGTATTGCTAAATGCCAATAAACAAAGTAGCTGAAGCAATGTAAGCGATACCGGAGAGTATGTACAATCCCTGCCTGTGGCACATCGTGAGTGAAGCACTAATTCAGCATGCCGTGTGCTCTGACTTGGAATGTTTCTTGTGTCTATTGATGTGCCTGCAGCATGGCACCACCAACACAACCATTCATTTTACTATTCTATCCTCACATTGGCATTGTACTGCACTGTGAGTGGTATGAAACATTAAAACAGAGATCTGGGGAAAATAAGGTCCACTAGCCCCTTCCAGAATGCCCGTAGTCCTTTTACATTGTACTTTATGTAGCCATTGACACGATTGGTTCAATAACTACTCATCCCTCCCTCCCTCCCCTCATGGTTCCCTTGTGCCTGTCACCAGCATACTTAAACCTCTCCACTATGCTTTCGCCCACTAACTTGTGTGGCAGATTATTCAAAGTGCTGAATAGCCTTTCTGTGCAGAAAACCATCCTCACATAGCCTTAATAATACTGAATGGTACTGTTCTAGGGATGTGGATATGTTGTTCTATCCACACTTTCTGGCAGATCGCCTTTCCCTTTAAGAGGTGCCGGAACATTTTCAAGCTGGCTCCTCCCACCCACCCAGGTGGTATAACCCTCGGCTCTGCCCCATGACGCCAGATCTTCCTGTTATGGGTAGTGCAGCTTTAAGAAATGTTAGACAGTACAGCTTTAAGAGAATGCATTTCCTGTGAGCCTTCCTGTGTGTATTGAGAACAGTTTTTCCTCTAGTATGTCTGTGCTGAATGGAAGTAAACAGAGAAGGCCTAGATTTCTGTGGTGCACCTTTTCCTTATTACCAAGGCCCTGGTGTGTTTAAGGTACTTATTTGCAGCCACCAAATACAACAAACTGGCGACAGGGATGCTGAAAATGTTCATAGCTCCAGCTTACTGAATTACACCATTTTGTGACTTTCTGCATTGGAGGCAAGTAAGCAATTTGGAACTGTACAGTATTATGGAAACTTCAGCCTGCTTTGAGATTTTTACAGGAACAGACTGGGATACATGGTCCAGACGGTTTGATCAGTGGTTATTACTTAAACCTGCCATACAAGGTGCAAATGTTGAGCTACAGGATATACTTACTCAAGCTGCTTTTTGTACTTTCTTGAGGAGTGAAACCTTCAAACTTTTATGCAGTTTGTGTGCACCAGACCAGCCGGAGGATTTGTCATATCAAGAGCTACAGGCTAAATTGAATTCACAATACGGTTTAACAACTTTTCCAAGGGCTGAACGTTATAAATTCTACAGTCACCATCAGAAACCAGGTCAGTCATTACAATCTTATTTGGCTGAGATCAAAAGCTTAGCTCTCATGTGTGAGTAGAGCAGGGAGCATCTTGAATCTAATTTAGCTAATAAGTTTGTTATGGGGTTGAATAATGAACATTGTATTCAGCAATTACTTTCTGTAAGTGTCAAGAAGTCTACTGATGAACTTTTACAGTTGGCTCAAATGTGTGAGGCTGCAGAAAATGAAGTGCATGCTAAGATGAACACTAAAAATGAGGTACAAATAACTGCAGCAAATCCCAAATTGAAATGACTCAAACCTAAGTCTAAACCACTGTTTTCTTTCTTTTTGTTTTTTTTAACTTGTGGTGCAGTTGCACCACTTTATCTCTTTCCTATACTCCCCTCAGTGGTCCACTCCTTCAGGCATTGCTCATCCCCCCACATAGTCCCCTGACCTACAGTGTCTGTCCCCTAGAGTGCTGCGGTTACTCCTTACCAGGACCACCTCCATGGAGCACCTGCACAGCGGGGATCTGTCCATAGGTCCTGGACCTGGAAGGCGTTGGAGCAGCCGTCATCTAGTCCCACTGAGGGAATTTTTCTGATTTTCTGTGGTTTCCTGTCCCAACCCCCTGGGATGCCGGCGCAAGGACGTATGTCCAGAGGGTGCCGAGCAGACGCACATCTCCTCCCAAGCGCCTGACAGCATCCCCCTCTACCCGACTCCAGTGAACAGAGCTGCTAGAACCCCAGAGAGCCTGTGCTTCCACTGGCTCTCTTGGGAATGTTGGGTACACTAGACACCCCTGGTATCCCTCCCAGAGGGAGGAGAGCATCTGTTGGGATGCTCAATCCTCCCTCTCCCTGCTGACCCCCGCTCATTCACAAACCTAGGGTCACCGGCACAGCGCGAGGTGTGACGTCCAGCGCCTCAACCCTCAGCGCCACCAGGCCAGTCACAAACCACTGTTTTCAAAGAACAATTCCACCACTATACCCAAACTGCATGGCCAGTACAAATGTGCATCATGTGGGTCGTCTCAGCATAGCAGGGAGCAGTGCAAAGTCAGAGAAGTTCAGTGTCATGCATGTAAACATCAGGGTCACATTGCTAAGGTTTGCAGAAGCAGGAGAACTGCAGTGGTCAATTCAGAGAGCACAGACAGTGCAGTGGTTCCTATTGCACTGCAAATGCAGACTAAAGATGTTCCTTCCTTCTACGAGTTACTTGAATTGCCACAACTGAGGCATCAGTTGCATTTAATTGTAGATTCTGCTTCCCTAGTTACTTTCATTAACCATCAAACATGGTCTGATCTGGATGAACCACCATTGGCTCCTAGTAATAAGTTGCTGCATGCATTTGAAGGGCAACAAATTCAGCCACTGGGCTCGTTTTCCACTTTGGTACGCACAACTGATTCTCTTAGTACACCTTTAACTTTTCTGGTTTCAAAAAAGGGTGTCAACATTTTGGCCAGAGAGGCTCAGGTTCTTCTAAACATTCATATTGATCCAGCAGATTTTGGCCTACTTGCTGCTTTCCAGGTACCACAAAGCAGTAATCCGTCCAAGCTTGGGGAGATTTTAGACATGTATCCAGAATTGTGGAAAGGCCTTGGATGTTGCACAACAGCTAAAGCAAAGCTAGTTACAAAGCCTAATGCAGTCCCTAAGTTTTGTAAACCATGGAAACTTCCTTTTGTCTTAAAACCGGTGGTTGGGGCAGAACTGGACAGACTGGAAAAAGCGGGTGTGCTGGAAAAGGTTTCAAGTTCGGGCTACTCCAATTGTGGTGGTATCTAAATCAGGTGGTAAGGTTAGAATATGTGGAGATTTTAAGGTGACACTTAATCCAGTACTTGGTAGAGATGTATTTCCTTTACCCTTAACAGAGGAACTTTTTCATAGACTGAATGGTGGTGTAGGGTTCTCTAAACTGGACCTCACAGATGCATACCTTAAAGTGGAGTTGGATACAGACTCTCAGAAATTGGTAGTGATTAATACACACCAAGGACTGTACAAGTGCTAACGGTTATGTTTTGGCCTTAGTTCTGTACCTGCTATTTTTCAAAAAGTGATTGCGCAAATGGTGGGTGATATACCAGGTGTTGCTTGTTATTGTCATTGTCACGGGCAAGACAGAAGAAGAACATTTACTTACTTACAAAATACTTTAGAGAGATTGCAACAGAGTGGATTCAGACTCAGGAGAGAAAAATGCCAATTTTATCAACCAAGTGTCACATACTTAGGTCACACTATTGACAAAGATGGAATTTGTCTGAATGATGAAAAGGTGGAAACCATTGTGCACATGCCTGAACCACAGAATGTTTCAGAGTTGTGCTCATTCTTGGGTATGGTGCGCCACTATGACCGTTTCATACCTGGCTTAGCCACTAAATGTGCTATCCTGAATGAACTGTTATATAAAGGTACTCTGTGGAAGTGGACCAAGGGCCACAGTAAGGCAGTTCAAGCCATCAAGCTCTCTCTAACCGATGTGAATAGTTTAACTCATTATGACCCTAACTTACCTATCACATTGCCCTGTGATGCTAGTCCTGTGTGTATAGGAGCTATCCTTTTCCATACAGATCCAAAAGGAGTGGAAAAGCCTATAGCCCATACTTCACACAAACTCACTGCAGCTGAAAGGAATTATGCTCATATTCAGAGAGAGGCATTAGCAATTGTGTTTGGAGTTCAGAAATTTCGCCAATACCTGCTAGGTCACAATTTTCACCTGAAGATGGATCACAAGCCACTAGTAACAATTTTCTGTCCAGAAAAAGGAATTCCAGAGACAGCTGCTAGCTGACTTCAACAATGGCCATTAATTTTGTCTGCCTATAATTTTGACATTACATAAACAGACCAGCATGGAAATGCAGATGCCTTGTTGAGGTTACCAATATCCAGAGAAATGGAGTTTGATGTGGGACTTCAAGAGGAGCCATTAGTATGCCGGGTGGGGCCAGACAGTTTTCCAGCGCAATTCAAAGATATGGAGGACTCTACTGCTGTGTGTGCAATGGAGCTGCAACAGTTAGATCAGCTTTCAGTACTAGCCAAGGATATTGCCAAAGCGACTAGTCAAGATGCAATTTTGAAACAAGTGTATCAGTATACACTTGAGGGTTGGCTGCAAGGCACTACTTGTTCAGCTGAACTAAAACCTTACTATACAAAGAGACAGCAGTTTTCCATTGCTGAGGGGGTGTCTTCTATGGGGATTGCGTGTCATAGTACCCCAATGCTATCACTCAAATGTGTTGACTCTTTTGCATGCGGACCATCCAGGCATTGCTGAAATGAAATCCTTAGCCAGACTTCACATATGGTGACCTTCCATTGAGAGAGACATATACCAGCTTGTGCAAAGATGTGAAGGTTGTGCTGTATTGATGGGGAATCCAACAAGAGCACCAGTTCACCATTGGGAACAACCTGAAAAAACCCTGGGAAAGGTTGCATATCAATCAATCAATCAATCAATCAAAATCTTTATTTAATCAGGTGAACATCATTGAGCATAGCTCATTTACAAGATGGACCTGAGTGGTCAAGAATGTTGATATTGATATTGGCATATTGATTTCGCAGGACCTTATTTAAATTCCATGTGGTTACTCTTAACTGATGCTCATAGTAAATGGCCAGAAAGTAATCAAATGTCTTCGACAACTACTGAGAGTACCATCAAAGTGTTGAAATCTATCTTTGCTACCCATGGTTTTCCGCATGTGATTGTCTCAGATAACGGACCACAGTTCACGTCTGTTGAATTCTAAGCATTTTGCCCGCAATGTGGTATTCGACATATTTTCTCACCTCCCTGCCATCCAAGTTCAAATGGCAAAGCAGAACGCCTGGTTCAGACTTTTAAAAAAGAGTATGGACAAAGCTAATCCTACTACACCGACAGCAATACAAATACCGCTTTTGGACTTTCTTATGCGATGTATCGAACAACACCACATTGTGTCAGGGGAATATCCCCTGCAGAATTGTTGTTTGGATGTCAGATTCAAACTCAATTGGACCTTCTTCACCCTCTAGGCTATAAGGCAGTAACTGAAATGCTTTCTAAAACCAGATCCTTCAAGCCCGATGATCTTGTATGGGTCAGGATGTATGCAGGCCCGAAGAGATGGATAGAAGGTGTGGTGGAAAAAAAGTTCAGAAATGTTGTCTATAGCGTTCGACTGACTTAGAGGACTGAGAGGAGAGTGAAAAAACATGTGGACCAATCACGTACTAGAATTGAGACAGAACAAAAAGGGATATCCAGAGTTGAGGTAGTTATCCAGCATTATTTGTTCCAGAACAAGAACAAGAACATATAGTGGAACCACAGCAATTGAGACAAGATGTGGCTGATGCTAATCAGATTCCAGAACAACAGCCTCCAGTCCTACTATGTCGTTCAGGACATACAAGACGTCCACCAAAGAAAATGGACTTATAGAGATATAGCCTAATGACATGACTAAAAGGGACATTGCAGTAATAACTTTAATAGTTTCATACTATTTTCTGAATTATTGACTTACGTACTTTATAGCTAAGTCTGGAGGGATTGTTATGTGTAGTGCAGCTTTAAGAAATTTTAGACAGTACAGCTTTAAGAGAATGCATTTCCTGTGAGTCTTCCTGTGTGTGTTGAGAACAGTTTTTCCTCTTGTATGTCTGTGCTGAATGGAAGTAAACAGAGAAGGCCTAGATTTCTGTGGTGCATGTTTTCCTTATTACCAAGACCCTGATGTGTTTAAGGTACTTATTTTCGGCCACCAAATACAACACTTCCTTTCCGCTGGAAGGTACAAGTTCCCTCCTTAGCGCTCCCACACGTGGTAGGCCCTGGCTCATGACTCTTCCAATTTACTTCCAAAACTTACCTTAAAACTCATCAGAGTTTCATCTTCAGTTCCTTCTCTTGCTCCCGCGATGGAAGAAGAGTCAGTTCCCGTATTTTGCCGGTCCCTCTGTGGGCAGAAGATGTCGTGCACTGACCTTCACGCCACGTGCGTGTATTGCTTAGAACATGACCACGATCTGCAGGCTTGCGATATCTGTCGGTCCTTTGCCCATCAGTTCTGGACAACCATGCTGCCCGACTCCAGCTGGGGTAACCGGAGAAGCGTTACCCACCGGTTAAATCTAAGGATGCCCATTGGGTGGTCTCTGCAGCTGCGGGGTCCATTGAGCAGCTTGAACAGCTTAAGGCCTTCAAGGAGGAGGCAGCCCAGGCTGCGGCTAGTTCCTGTTCGGCTTCAGCCTTCGTTCCGCTCCAGTTGGGCTCCACTTATTTGATTTCCTTTAAAGAGCTGTGCCAATTCCTCTCTACCAAGGGAGAGGGTCCTTCTGAATCACACGTTTCACACTCTCGTAAGAAGGAGTCGAAAAAAGAGAAGATTCAACGTCGATGCTCTTGGGATCAGGTCTCAGGAGTGGTCCTGTTCTCAGGAGGCTCCGGTTTCGACTCCGGTCAAAACCGCAGCCGCTGGTTTCACGGAGCCATCGTCAGAACATTTGGCCTGACGAGGCCGATAACTCTCTTTTAAAGACTCCAGTGCTTCCGGTGTCCTCTGATGGGTCGGCTCAGCCTGCTGGGTTGAACCCGCCAACCCAAGACTCTGACCTGGAAGAGCCAAGGGGCTGCCTGGCTCCTTCTGATGTTCCCTGTCGGCCCCACCGACGGTCAAGATCGAGGTCTTGGTCTTCTTCCTCTGAGTCGGACAGATCTCACCATCACTGGCGATCTTGTTCCCAGCATCATGGAAAGTAGCGACACCACTACTCCTCTTCATCCTCCTCAGCTGAGGAGAGGCTCCGGCGCAAATTTCGACGGTGCTACGAAGATTTACTGTAGCAGCAGCTAGTCTTGTCTGGTCTGAAACTGACCCTGGTTTCTACCCCGGTTATCAAGTGGCTGTCACCTGACTGGCCGATGTTGGCTTCCGCCACTGTCATCCCCCGGAGGTGCCGGAGCAGGCCTAGCCGGCTCGGCCAAAGCAGACTACTCTGCTGATCGTGGTATAGCACCACCTGTACAGCTGAAGTCCAGGGCTCTGACCAGGCAGTCTCAGCTGGCCAAAGGGCTGCCCCATTGGCTGTCGGTCACCCTCACTCCTGACTGCCCAAGGCGGGTTAAGGGTGACTCAGGTGGACGCCCACTTTACGCAGACTCTTCAGAGTCCAAAGACTTATTGCTACACTTATGTCCCATCAATGTGGAGTCCTTGGGGGGGTCTTTCCATGGACGAGGGACCCACCTCGTTCATGGGCATTCTTCAGCTCATCTCCGAGTCCACAGGGATGGAGCTCGAGCCAATCCAAAAATGGGCTTGATATCCCCTTACAGAGATTGTGGACAAAGGGGACTCTTCTATGGAGGCCTTCCCTGTGGCCAGGGCCATTGTTGGCCCAGCTCTAGACCTCTGGCAGTGTCCTGCCTCTTGCCCTGCACCCTCGTCCTAGATGGACGCAAGTATGCAGTTCCTACCAGTTCCCTTGCAGGGTTTGTGGAGCATCTCTTGGCTGAGGGATTGGTGGCTGGCTCTGTTTTTCAGTGCTTGGGCAATACAGGAGATGTCGATAGACTGCTGGATAAAGAGTCCAAGAAACTGGACCATTCGGCTAAAAAAGTCTATGCTGCCTCTTCGTTCGACCTTGGTCAGGCTAGCTTGATTGTGCTGATGGCACACTTCTCCCATGCCCTTTTGGGTTCCCTGGATGAGGTGATTCCTCATCTTCTGGCAGACTTCCAGACCACGGTCAAGCAGGTCCAGGACCAGGGAAGGGCAGTGGTGAAGCAGCAACTCCAGACAGCTCTGGATATTGGTGATTCATGTGCCCGTTCTGTTGCGGTCACAGTAACCATGTGCCATAGGGCTTGGTTGAGGATCTCAACCTTTATGGTGGACACTCAACACAAGCTGGCCAATGTCCCCTTTTTGGGCACCAACCTGTTCGGGCCCGGTGTGGAGGACCACCTCCAGGGCATTGAAAAGTCCAATGCCACCCTGGACTATGTGACATCTGCTCAGAAGGACTAGGGCCCTAAGCACCAAAAGCGTAAGCCCTTTTAGTCTTCCATTCCTGCGGCTAAACCAGCTCAGCAGTATCAGGGTCAGCAGGCTCAAACCTGGTGACTGCGGGCCAAGTTGGTGGCCTCATCAGTCAGAAAGCCTGGAGGGAAGGGACCCGGTGGCCCCATAGCCGGATCCTCCTCCAAGCCTGCTCAGTGATGGGTTGGGGGGTGCCACCCTCAATCCCATCACACCTTCCCTGGGTCCTCCCATGGGGGGCCGGCTCCGCCACTTCCTTTCTGCTTGGTCTATTATCACGACAGACAAATGGGTGCGGGAAGTGGTCGGCAGGGGTCTGCCTCTGGAATTTAAGCAGTTCCCCCCCAAGCTGAGCCTGCGCCCCAAGGGAGAAGCTGGTGTCCGCTGTCACTCAGTTGGCTCTTTGAGATGGCATCACTCAGCTCCTCTGCAAGGAGGTTGTGCACGGAGTTGCGGAACCTCTGACAGACCTAGAGGCTGTTTCCAGATACTTCCTGGTAGCAAAATGGAGGGGGGGAGCTGGTACCCCATTCTCAATCTTAATGACCTGAAAAGGTTTCTCAGGTCTCACACCTTCTGGATGGTAACTCTGGCTCAGATCATACTATCCCTGGAGCAAGGCATGTGGTTTTGTTCCCTGGATCTTCAGGATGCATTCTTTCATGTCCCGATCAATCCATCCCACTGATGGTTCCTCCACTTCTGAGCCGAAGGAACCCTCTACTAGTTCCAGGCCATGCTCTTCAGCCTCTCATCAGCCCCCAAGGTCTTTGCCAAATCCATTGCAGTGGTGGCAGCTTTCCTAAGGCACTGCCGGGTCCAGGTTTATCCTTACCTGGATGACTGGCTCATAGCAGGCCCCTCCAGGCAGGAAGTGGTCCAGGGTTCTGGCCCTCCAGATTTGCTTCAAGCTTGGCCTCCTGATCAAAGAGGCCAAGTTGGAACTCATGCCCTTGCAGATGTTTCACTTCATTGGGGCAGAGCTCGACTCTTACCGAGCCAGAGCTCAGCTCCTGGTGGACAGGGCAGAGGTTCTCTCCTTCTTTGCCCAATCATTTCTGGTTGGGCAATTGTGCCCTGCCCGGGACTTCCCGCACCTTCTGAGATACATGGCAGCCTGCACCAGCATGGTCCGATGGGCCCGCTGGAATATGTGTTCCCTTCAATGGGAACTGGCCAGCCAGTGGCTTCAGCGCTCAGGTCATCTCAACCAGCTTGTCACGGTGACTCAGAGGATGTAGGATGGCCTCCGGTGGTGGCTTGTACCAGCTCATCTGCAGGAATGCATCCCATTTGTTCGCCCCGAGCTGATGGTCATCTTTTTTTTTATGATTCTGTTTTTAGCCCTCCAGCCTGGAACTCTCTTGGGCCACTTCACTCGCTGACTTGCTCTACTGCCTGCTGTATTCCTCTGCCATCTTCAAGTTCATTACGGTTCCCCAGGTTGGGGGATGGCAACCTGGAGTGACTGAAGGGGCAGTGGCGGGGAACCAGCGTTGGGCATGTGGCAGTGGCACTGGCAGGGCCGTCGTCTGTCTGGACTGGAGGGGTATTTCTTGTGTGTACGCCTGAAGCCCCCCCTGTGTCTGGTGTACATCTGATGCTGCAGAGCACTGCAACCCTGCCTACGTCAGCCATGCTCCTATGTGCAGTCTGGCATCTCGTGGTGTCCTCTGGTCTCCACCAGGGGTCATCAGAGCACCGAACAACCCAAGCCCTCCCACCCAGAGAGGAGAGCAGCCCAGTGGGCACTCGATCCTTCTCCCTCCCCTGCCAACCCCCCGACTCCCGAGGCTTGCTCACGAACTTGGGTTGTTGGCATGGCGCGAGGTGTGTCATCCAGCGCCTCTACCCTCAGCGCCACCAGGCTGGCTAGCCAATGGTCATCTTGACGACTGACACCTCTGTGATGGGTTGGGGTGCCCATCTTGGGGAGCACAGAGCCCAAGGGCTCTGTTCCCCTCAGGAGTCCCGATGTCACATCTACCTGCTGGGGCTCTGAGTGGTTCGGCTAGCCCTGACTGCATTCACTCCGTTCATTCAGGTCAAGTGGTCCAGGTCCAGATGGACAATACCACAACCATGCACTATCACAACTAGCAGGGTGGGATGCATTCCTTGCCCCTGTGCAAGGAAGCTCTCCGCACTTGGACCCTCGTGCTCAGCTTAGGGGTAGACCTCCTAGCCATCCATGTGGCAGGAGCCTCGAATCAGCTGGACAATGCTCTGAGTGGTCCCTCTATCTGGATGTAGTACAAGATCTGTTCTCCCACTGGGGCACCCCTCAGATGAACCTGTTCGCCTCCAGGGAGAATGTGAAGCTGAGGCTGTTTCATGCCCACCCTCCTCAGCAAGGCTCACTGCAGGGGATGCCTTCTCAAGGCAGTGGACCCAAGGCCTCTTCTATGCCTTCCCTCAATCCACAAGGTGCTCCTCAAGGTCAGGAGGGATAAGGCACAGGTGATCCTGGTAGCCCCAGACTGTCCTCGCCAGTTCTGGTATCCAGATCTTCTCAGCCTCAGCAACAGGCTCCTGGGGCATCTTCCAGCACACCTGGACCTGCTCTATATCAATCAGGGGAAGGTACTCCATCTGGACCTTCAATCCCAGCACCTGACAGCCTGGTTCCCGAGTGGCTAGAGTTCCAGGCTTTGGGTCTCTCCGATGAGGTCCTAACCGTTGTCGAGGCATCCTGTAAGGAATCGACTAATGCTATGCCTTCAAATGGAAAAGATTTCCATTTGGTGTCAGAGCAAAGGGTTGAACCCCTTGTTCTGTCCAGTGGCTAGCATTTTAGACTACCTATGGTTCCTCTCCCAGCAGGGACTTCAGTCGATGACCCTTAAGGTGCACCTGGCAGCCATCTCTGCTTACTGGGTGCGGGCCAATCAGCAGTTAGTGGCACAGGAGAAAGTGGTCTGGTGCATTTTCAAGGGCCTAGATCACATATCCCCTCCCGTGCATGAACCTCCACCTCTGTGGGATTTACTGCTGGTTTTGGCAAAGCTCATGGGCAAGCCATTCGAACCAATGCACAGGTGCGATATCTCCCACCTGTCATGGAAGACCGCCTTCCTGGTGGCCATTACATCAGCCAGAAGGATTGGGGAGCTCCAGGTGCTCTCGGTGGAGTCTCCTTACCTGGTCTTTCACAGGGACAATGTTGTCCTGTGCCCCTACCCGAAATTCCTTCCGAAGGTGGTGTTGGAGTTTCACCTTAATCAGGTGTTGACTCTGCCAGTGTACTACCCCAATTAAACCTCAGAGGCCGAGTAAAGGTTCCATACTTTGGACCCGAGATGAGCACTTGTCTGCTACTAAGAATGTACAGCAGAAGTTCAAAGAGAGGTTCAGCAGCTGTTTGTCACCTATGCTGAAGCCACACCTGGCAGACCTGCAGCCAAGTGGACGATTGGCAGGTGAATCACTTCCTGCATTGATCTCTGCTATAGGTTGGCGGGTAGGGCTAATGGTTCATTCCACCCACCATACCACTGCATTGGTGGCTGCTTCTAGGGACATCCCTATCCAGGAAATCTGCAGGGCTGCTACCTGGAAGTCAGCAAACACCTTCATTTCCCATTACCACATTGACCTCGAGTCACGCCGGGATGCTGGTTTTGGGGCCTCAATTCTCCAATGTCTGTTCCATAAGTAGAGTGTGTGCACCTTGCCTCCCTCCTCCTGGAGAACTGCTAGGAGTCTGCCAGAAAGTGTGGATAGAACAACATATCCACATCCCTAGAAACATAGATTACTCACCTGTAACAGTAGTTCTAGGAATGGTATATGTTGTTCATCCACACTGACCCACCTGACCTCCCCGGCTTCAACGCACACCTTTGCTTCCAGCGGGTAAGATCTAGCATTATGGGGTGCAGTTGAGGGTTATACTACCCGGGTGGGTTGGATGAGCCAGCTTGAAGACGTTCCGGCACCTCTTAAAGGGAAAGGCGATCTGCCAGAAAGTGTGGATGAACAACATATACTACTCCTAGAACTACTGTTTATTTATTTATTAGCTTTTGTTGGCCAGGTAGGTGCATTAGGCAAAATCCTGCCTATTTTCAAGCACGACCCGGGAGAGTACAATATACAGTTTACAAAAAACAGGACAATGGTGAGGTATAAAGCAGCAAATAATACAAAATCAGTTGATATCCTCGCAGGGATAGTCGTGGAAACAGAAAAATACTTTTAGCGGTGGCCATCCTCACAGGGATGGAAGGAAGCAGGTATGGGAAACAAGACAAAGCATTCAATAATTACAGTAACAATGGTAAACTAGCTTATGGAAAGCAGGAGAAGAGGGGGAAGGGTTAGGTATAGTCACAGGAATCAAGTGCATGTAGGTAGGAGAAAAGTGTAGACTTGAAGGAGGAGTGAGATGAAGAGCATTTAAGACTGGGAGGGAGAGAGTTCCAGAATTTGGGGGCAAAGTGAGTGAAAGCTTATTCCCCTATTTTTGTAGAACAGTACGGGATGGAGAGTGAAGAGGAATTAGAGGATCTCAGAAGGCGGGAATGAGACACCGGGGTGAGCATAGCCCCAATTCTGTCGGGGTGGAGGGGTCTAGTCATGGAGTCAGTGAAGCAGCCTAGAGTGTATAAGTGCAGATTCTTGGGGGACAACCAGTGTAGGGCGGAGTACAGGAGACAGTGGTGAGTAAGATGAGGGTCCGACAGGGCAAATCTGCAGATGTTATTGTAGGTGGTGTCCCACTTATTGAGAATACCAATGTTAGTGTGGGAAAAGATGGGGAGAGCATACAGAAGCCTAGGAAGCAAGACGCCTCTGGCCACCGAGATCCTAGCAGCAGGGGTTAGGGAGTGACGCACCCGGTATGCGGCACCAATCTTAATGTTGACGGATCTGTAAACCTCATTTAAATGAGAAAAGAAATCAAGAGCGAGGTTCGAGTGTCACATAGAAACATAGACTTTGACGGCAGATAAGGACCGCTTGGCCCACCTAGTCTGCCCATTTTCCTACCTAGAGGATGAGCTGCAGATCCTATTTAACCAACAGCCTATTTCTTCCTACCCCCCACAAAAATTGCCTTATGTCTGTCCCATGCATTCTTGAATTCTCCCACAGTTTTAGACCCCACAACCTCCTCAGGAAGGCTGTTCCATGTCCACCCTCTCTCTGTGAAAAAATACTTCCTCACATTGCCCTGAGCCGTCCTCCTCTATCTTTAGATTGTGTCCCTTGTTCTTGCAATCTCTTTTTCTGAAAGATGCTACCCTCTTGGACTTTGTTGATTCCACTGAGGTACTTAAACGTTTCTATCATGTCCCCTCTCCCTCCTTTCCTCAAAGGTATACATATTAAGCTCCTTTAGTCTCTCCTCGATATGGCTTCTCTTGCAGACCCTGCACCATTTTAGTTGCCCTCCTCTGAACTGCCTCCATCCTGTCTATGTCCTTGTGGAGATGGGGTCTCCAGAACTGGACGCAATACTCCAGATGGGGTCTCACCAACTGTCTATACAAGGGGATAATAACTTCCTGTTTTCTGCTGGTGATACCTCTCCCTATACATCCTGGTATCCCCCAGCCCTCCCTACCGCCTTCTCACATTGCTTGCCAACCTTAAGGTCATCTGTTATGATTACCCCCAGGTCCCTTTCCATTTTTGTCGTTGTTACTACCTCCCCCCCATTGTGTAATTTTCCCCTGGGTTTTTGTTTCCCAGGTGCATTACTTTGCACTTCTTTGCATTGAATCCAAGCTGCCATACTTCTGACCACTCCTCCAACCTTGCCAAGTCCCTTCTCATCCTTTCCACGCCTCCTTGTGTATCAACCCTGTTGCAGATCTTTGTGTCATCTGCAAAGAGGCATACTTTTCCTTCCAGTCCCTCTGCAATGTCACTTATAAAGACATTAAAAAGGACAGGACCCAGTACTGAACCCTGCAGTACCCCACTAGTAACCACCCTTTCTTTAGAGTGGACTCCATTTACAATTACCTTCTGTGTCCTGTTGTTCAGCCAATGTTTTACCCAGGCTACCACCCTGGGACCCACTCCCAGGCTGGTTAATTTGACTACTAATTTTTTGTGTGGGACTGTGTCAAATGCCTTGCTAAAGTCTAGGTAGGCCATGTCCACAGCCCCTCCCTGGTCTACTACTTTGGTCACCCACAGGGCCGGCTTTAGGGTTTTAGGGGCCCCCAGCAAGATTTGTGAAGCCATGGGGCACCCCTTAATTGATCCACTTTCACCCAATGTGTAGAACTGTAGCCCATACGTGCATTTTTTTTTTCTTTCTCAGTACAACCAGTGATGCAGCATATTTAAATTTGTTAGGAAAGTCAGTAGTGTCAGTCCTTGGGGCTGTTCTTCCCCTCCCATCCATTGCTGCCCATTTCCCTCTTATTGACTGGATGATAGCTTAGTAAGGCTTTTTAAATGGGGGGGCTTGTCTCAGTACTGGAGAATGGCACATGTGGTGTCTCTCCACAAGAGTGGACCCAAGGATGAACCTAGTAATTATAGACTAGTCAGCCTTACCTCTATTGTAGGAAAGCTAATGGAGACCATACTAAAGGAAAGACAAGTGAGCTTCCTGGAGGTAAATGGTCTGCAGGATTAAAGGCAGCATGGGTTTTTCTTGGGGACAGCCTGCCAGACCAACCTGATTGACTTCTTTAATTGGGTCACAGGATCGTTGCACAGGGACCAGGTGGTAGATGTCCTGTGTCTGGACTTCAGTAAGGACTTTGACTCTGAACCACATGGGAGGCGGCTCAGTAAACTGAGGATCCTGGAAGTCAGGGAAAAGCTGACTGAGTGGGTCAAGAGCTGGCTACAGAACAGAAACTAGAGGGTGATAATGGGGGGCTATCAAAGCCTAAGCCTGTGGCCAGTGGGATCCCACAGGGCCCAGTACTCAGACCAGTGTTGTTTAACATCTTTATTGGTGACATAGCGGATGGGGTCAAAAGTAAAATCTGCCTATTTGCTTATTAACTAAACTCTGTGGCAGAGTAGACATAGAGGAGGGGAGACAGGAGCTCAGGGAGGCCCTGGCTAGGCTCGAGAAATTGTTGAGTATCTGGCAGTTGGGGTTCAGTGCTAACAGTTGCATGGTCTTGTACCTGGGAGCTAAGAACCCAGGGGCCAGTTACTGGTTGGGAGGTGTACAGGTTACCAGTTCTGAAGAGGAAAAAGATCTAGGAGTAGCTCAATGCATCATATTGTACACCTTATTTTGCCACTCTGTATTTTATATTTTTATATGTATTTTTCTCCCTTTCGCCCCCCATCACACCTGGAAACGAGACTCGGCTCAGTGTGCCTTTCCCAATAACCAATCTTTAAATGAATTAAAAATAAAATAAATCAAGAGGGACCTAAGGCACCCTGCACAGTGCCGTAAAGTGGCAGCCAAAGCAAACAAAATGCTGGGATGCATCACCAGAGGAATCACCTCTAGGAAAGGAGAAGGTCATTTTGCCCTTGTATCGGTTTTTGGTGACTTGAGACCGCACTTCGAGTACTGTGTGCAGTTCTGGCGCCCTTATCTGAAAAAAGACATCAGATCTTTGGAGGAGTAGAGCATAGGTTGACCAAGATGATCCATGGTCTGAGGGACAAACCTTTTGAGGAGAGGTTGCAGGAGCTCTATGTATTCACTGGAGGACAGAAAGGAAAGGGGGTACATGACTGAGACCTTTGAGTATCTTAAGGATATGAACAAGGTTAGAACAGAGGGCATTTTCAATTTAAGGGGAAATGGGTTCACTAGGGGGCATAGTCTAGAATTGGTGGGGGGAAGGTTCAAAAAGGAAATGAGGAGGCACTTTTTCACAAAAGGCATGGTGTCCAAGTGGAACGATTTGCCTGAGGAGATGATTTCATTGAAAACAGTAAGCAGATTTAAAAGGGGGTCGGACAGGGTAAAAGGGAGAATCATAACAGGAGAGATGATGGTAGGGGGTAAAAGAGTGTGAGGGATCAAAACTCCATGGGGAAAAGGGAGATGGGGGGCAGCTCCAGTAAAATCTGCTAAGAGCTGCACACTCAAGCAGCCTTGATCAACCTAAATGGCCTGTTTCTGCTGACATTTTCGTACTTTCATATTATAATGCCGCATAAGAAGGTGCTTCACAGCCCTTTGTTGCTGTTTAAAAAGAAAATTAGTAAGGGAAACTGCTCTGGTTGGGGGCCCCCCATGAGTAGGGGGCCCACAGCGACCGCAGGGTTTGCTGGTGCCTAAAACCGGCTATGGTCACCCAGTCAAAGAAATCAAATAGATTTGTCTGACATGACCTTCGCACTGTGAACCCATGCTGCCTTGGATCCTGTGCCCCACTGGCGTCTAGGTACTCAACAATTCTTTCCTTCAGAAGTGATTCCATCATTTTCCCTACCACAGAGGTCAAACTGACAGGTCTGTAGTTTCCTGCCTCTGTCTTGGTCCCACTTTTGTGAAGGGGAATCACATCCGCCTTCTTCCAGTCCTCGGGTATCACACCATCCTCCCATAATTTGTTAAAAAGGGTAGTCAGTGGTGTCACTAGTTCTCCACTTAATTCTTTTAGAATTCTGGGGTGAATTCCATCTGGCCCCATTGCTTTGTCCACCTTCAGTTTTAGGAGTTCTTTCAGAACCCTTTCTTCAGTGAAAGGACTGGGATCGACCCCTCTCCAGAGTGCTTCTGTTAATTGGATTTGGCACCTCCCCACTTCCTCTTTTGTGAATACTGAACAGAAGTATTCATTCAGTATCCCTGCTTTTCACTGTCGCTTCTGCCCACCCACCATCCATTCTGTTCAGCCTCACTATCCCTCCCTTTGTCTTTCTACGCCCCTGATATACCTATAAAAGGTTTTATCCCCCTTCTTAACTGAGTTAGCTATCTTTTCCTCAGTTTGTGCCTTTGCTATTCTGACTACCCTCCCTGCTTCCTTCTGCCTTAATTGGTACAGTTCTCTGTCCTGCTCCTTCTGTGTTTTCTTATACTTCCTAAATGCTATCTTTTTCTTCCTAACCTTCACCTCTTTTGAGAACCATAGTGGCTTTTTCTTTCATTTTGATTTGTTTATTTGCTTCACACAAAGGCTTGTTGCCTCTGTGATGGCAGTATTGATATTTCCTCATTGTTGCTCCACCCCTCCTTCTAGCCTGTTTGCTAGTGCTTTTCTAAGACACTCTCCCATCTTGCCAAAGTCAGCCCTCCTGAAGTCCAGAACCCTCACTTTTGTATGGCTTGACTCTGTAGCAGAATTTATCGTGAACCACACCGTTTGGTGGTCACTTGTTCCCAAATGGCTACCCACTTCTAGATCTGAGATCCTCTCACTGTCCCCATTTGAGAGTATGAGGTCTAAGATTGCTCCCTCATGAGTAGGTTCCAAAACTAGCTGTCTGAGGCATGCCAACTGAAGGGCATCAAGAATGGCCCTGCTTTTGGATGTGGCTGCCACAAAGGTGCTCCAGTTAACATCTGGCATATTAAGGTCCCCAATCAACAGTATCTCCCCTTTCTCTGCCATCCTAAGTATGCCTTCTGTCATATCTTTGTCCATTCCCTTCCCCTGACATGGGGGTCTATATACAACCCCTGTGCAGATTGTGGTGCCATTTCCAGTCTCTAAGGTGACCCACAGTGCCTCCTCTCCTCCCTGTTTACTCTTTTGTTAAGTTGCTTTTATCCCTTCCCTTACATAGAGAGCTGCTCCTCCTCCTCTTCTTCCCTCCCTGTCTCTCCTGTAGGTTGTGTACCCTGGTACGTTAACATCCCAGACATGGTTCTCTGTGTACCATGTTTCTGTGACTGCCACAATATCCAGGCATCCCTCTTCCATCAAGGCCACCAGTTCAGGGAGCTTGTTGCCCAGACTACGGGCATTGGTACTCATTACTCTCCATATCGTACGGCCTTACCTCTTTTTGCCCCATCCCTGTCCTTACTGCATTTGTCACTTTCTCCATTTACCCATGCACTTCTCCCTATCGACATCTCTATGTTGGTGTCTACCTCACTTAGTACCCTGATATTTTGGGGGGGGTAGGATTTCCCTGCTCCTTTCCAGTGCCTCCCCCCTTGACTAGTTTAAATGCTTGTCAATGAAGAGTTTAAACCTATCACCTAGGATCCTGGTTCCCCTTCTGGACAGATGCAGACCATCATGCCAGTATAGGCCTGCATCCCTCCAGGTGGACCCCCAGTCCCCAATGAAGCCAAATCCCTGAGCTCTGCATCAGTTTTTCAACCACTGATTGAATCCCATGGTGTGGAGCACCCTAGCCTCACCCATGCCATAGACAGGCAGCACCTTCGAGAAGGTTACCGTGTGTGCTATTTGTCTAATGCCCCCTCCTCATCTCTACAAATGCTTCTTGCACTGCTCTGATCCCTTTCTTAGCCAGGTCATTTGTCCCTAGGTGGACAATTACATCCAGCTCCCTCCCCTGTGCAGCTGCTCCTGCGATCCTGAGGATTCGCTCCCTGTCCCTCAAAGCCATGGCACCTGGCAGGCACCTTACCTCCCTCTCCCCTTCCTCCCCCAGGTCTACCTTCCTAACAATGGAGTCCCCCACCAGGAGTTGTTTCCTTCCCCTGTGGGGTCCCATGCAACCCTCCTGTGGGTCTCCTTTGTGGAGGTTCCCAGCATCCTCCTTGGTCTCCACTGTGGGTGCCTCCATAGAGGAACCACATTTTTCCAGAATGGCATAGAAATTGTGGAGAGGTACAACTGGAGAGATGCACCTCTGTTCCACCACCCTCAGCCTCCCTGAGCCCACTATGGTCCAACCACTCGTCTTTCTTGGCAACCTCTGAGGCAATGGCAGTGACTCTGGTGGTCCCTGAGTGGGAGAGGAGGTCCCACAAATCCTGGCCAACTCAGCCTGGAGATGAGCAACCTCCTCCCTCAGCCCAGAGAGGTGCCTGCAGATGGGACAACACTGCATCCTCCAGAACATCTCCTGGAAGACTGCTGCTCCACAGCCACTGCACTGCACCACTCCCAACATGTCTTTTTTTCTGGCCCCCTAACTGTTATTTGGAATACTTACTCTTTCCTCTGTTTGTTTAATTTTTTTTTTTTTTTTTTCTCCTTCTCTTCTCTCTCTACTTACTTACTGTCTCTGCACCCTTTTAGCTCCTGATCTTCCTGTTCTGAAACAAGAAGTTCCTATATTTCTCAGTAGTCTCCTTACTTGCTCAGAATTAGACCTCCAGCAGCTGGGGGGGGGGGATGGAGAGCTACTCTTGCCCTTCTAGGATGGTGAGTCTTTTGTGGCTTTGTGATCTCTCACTTCCTGCTCCCAAACAGGAAGTTCCTGTTGTCGGTTAAATCCTGTGCCTATAAAAGTAGAACTGGTTTAGGGTTGGGGGAAGGAGGGCAATATAGCCCCAGTAGAGAAGTTTAAGTTATACCAGTAGCTTCCTCTCCTGGTTTTCTGTCTGCTTTGTGGCAGAAGCTGTCTAGGGCAGTGTTTATATCTGGTCTTAACCTGGCTCCTTCTAGTTAAGCCACTACCCCTACTTTGCAAATCTTTCTACACCTAGTTAATTTCACAGATAACAATTCCCTTCTGACACCTGTGACAAGCACCTAGATAAGTACACATATAACAGATAACAATTTACTTCAACTGCCTCTTGACAAACACAACTCCTTTTTTTTTTAACCTAAATTGAAGGTCCCAGTACAAGAGATCTAGTTCTTAGCCCCAGTAAAGAAGTTTTAGTTATACCAGTAGCTCCTTCCTCCTGGTTTTCTGTCTGCTTTGTGGCAGAAGCTGTCTAGGGCAATGTTTATATCTGGTCTTAACCTGGCTCCTTCTAGCTAAGCCACTCCCCCTGCTTTGCAAATCTTTCTACACCTAGTTAATTTCACAGATAACAATTCCCTTCTGACACCTGTGACAAGCACCTAGATAAGTACACAGATAACACAGATAACAGATAACAATTTACTTCAACTGCCTCTTGACAAACACAATAACTCCTCTTTTTTTTACCCTAAATTGAAGGTCCCAGTACAAGAGATCTAGTTCTTAGCCCCAGTAAAGAAGTTTTAATTATACCAGTAGCTCCTTCTTCCTGGTTTTCTGTCTGCTTTACTCCGAAGTATTTAAAGGAGTCTGTAGACGAGACTACAGACCCGTCATAGCAGCGCACGCAAAGCTTGGAGGTAACAGCATGAACTTTTCTAGCAGCCCCAAAGAGCATAGCCTGTGTCTTTGGTAGATTGAGGATCAGGGAGTTGGATTGGAGCCAGGATTGAATCATTTGGAACGCGGATGACAGGTGAACATTAAGGTCGGCTACAGAGCGAGCGGCCGAGTAGAGCATCAAATCATCAGTGTGCATGATGGAGTTGTAGTCGGTGAAGGAAGAAGGACAATCGTTGACAAAAATGGAAAAAAGCAAGGGTCTAAGAATGGATCCTTGCGGGATGCCACAGGAGATGGGAGCCGGAGATGAAAGGACTTTATTGAAGGAGATTGATTGGGAACGGTTTGAGAGGTAACTGCTGATCCAGGATAAGGTGGTACCAGAGGCACCAAGAGACTGCAGTTTGTGCATGAGCAGAGGTTGATAACCAGATCAAAAGCTTTAGTGAGGTCAATAAACACGGCCCCAGTAAGTAGGCCAGTGTCCACGTTAGACTTAACTTCACTAGTGAACAGGGTGAGTGCTGTGACCAGCTTGGAAACCACGTTGAACTGGTGACTGAAGATTGAAGTTTAATAAATGGGCAGATATCTGATGGTGAATAAGTTTTTCCAATGTCTTGCTGAGGGTGGGTAGAAGCGCAATGGGGTGATAATTGGACAGAATTTTAGGGTCTCCTTTCTTGAAGACCAGTATGATCCTGGCAGATTTCCAGGCAAAATGCACTGTGGAGATGCTAATGGACAAGTTAAAAAGCCGAGTAACAGGAGTGACTAGGAGAGGGGCACCAAGTCTGAGTAGCCTAGGTTCAATACCATCTGGTCCAGCACTGCCACAGAGGGGAATGTACTGTAATAACCTAAGATCATCAAGGTGAGAGATAGGAGAAAGCACCAGGGCAGGAGGAGTATGTGGAGGAGCTGTAGGAGAGGGAACATAAAACCAACCATAAAATAATCATCTTACAGATGAGTAACCTGTGTTTTCCTACTCTTCCGCTTTTCTAAACATTTGCCTCATGTAATGTGTATATAACATCATTTTTACCTTGCTTTCCCTCAGTTTGGCCAGGAATCTATTAATTTTATGTAAAATTAACCAGGGGTGGATCCAGGAGTCCTGCAGATGGGGGAGCTCAAGGCAAGATAAAAAATTTAAATATTAGGCTTGGGGTCTGGTGGGCCACCTAGGCCCCCAGAAAATTTTTCACATTTGGTGCATTCTGGTACATTTTAGAGGGTATTTCAAACACAATTTCCTCCCTCCCCATGCTCTGTGAGTTGTACCCTAGCACCATCCCCAGAGTCCTAAAGCACCCTCCTACCTGAAAAGATCAAAAGACCAAAAGACTACAGCTGTTCAGTTCATCTTATTCTGGACACTTTATTACAAGATTACATGCATGCAGCAGTACATCAGAAACAAATGTAAGACAAGTTGAAAGAGACTTGGTGATACAGACAAAGCACAAAATGGCACTAATTATCACAGTACTATAGAACCATGAACTGTGCAAGCATACGGTTCCATGTGGGAAAAAAAGTTAGGTAAAAAATCATTTGCTAGACATGCTTGCATAGTCTTAGTTCTTGGCCCTGCATCAGAGCAGGCAAGTCATGCTTCATAGTCTTAGTTCATGGCCCTCAGCAGAGCAGCAAAGTCATGCTGCATAGTCTTAGTTTGTGGCCCTCAGCAGAGCAGACAAGTCATGCTGCATAGTCGTATTTTTTGGCCCAGAGCAGACAAGACATGCTGCATAGTTGTAGTTCTTGGCCCTCAGCAGAGGAGACAAGACATGCTGCATAGTCATAGTTCTTGGCCCTCAGCAGACAAGACATGCTGCATAGTCATAGTTCTTGGCCCTCAGCAGAGCAGGTAAGTCATGTTGCATAGTCCTAGTTCTTGGCCCTCAGCAGAGCAGCCAAGTCATGCTGCATAGTCTTAGTTCTTGGCCCTCAGTAGAGCAGACAAGACATGATGCATAGTTGTGGTTCTTGGCCCTCAGCAGACAAGACATGCTGCATAGTCATAGTTCTTGGCTCTTAGCAGAGCAGGCAAGTCATGCTGCATAGTCGTAGTTCTTGGTCCCCATCAGAGCAGACAAGTCATGCTGCGGCCAAATAGTCAGAATCATCAGGGTAATGGCACACTATGCTGGTGTACAGTGTATGGTGCTGAAGTTGTAATTCAGTTTTTATCACAGGTGTCTTCATGCAGAGCCAGCAAGTCTTGCCATGTAGCCACATTGTGCATAAACCCATATAGCCAGTACACATTTTAAAATGGTACCATACTAATAGTCTGGCTGTGCAGTTTAAGAGAATCACCATCATCACCAACAGTCAGCATCACTATTCAAAATGTCAGGCAGTTCAAGCCTTCTTGGATGCTTTCTTGCAAATTCTTGTACTATCTTGGAAGGTGTGGGAATTCTGTCTCTGTGTGCATACATCAAAGCTAGTCCTGTTAGTCTCTCTTCTGTCATGGTTGATCTTGTGCAGGTCTTGATAAGGCACAATCTGTTGACTGCTCTTTCGCATTCACGGCTAGTGATGGGGAATGTTGCACAAATTCTTAGTACTGTACAGTATAAACATTTGGAAACAGCAGTGGATTGCAAAGCTTTAAGGAGTCAACAAGGCTGTTTGGTAGTCTCCCACAGTCCTTCCACCTAATGAACCATGTGTGCAGTTCTGCTTGCAGAGTATCAGGCTGGAGCAGATCATCCATGAAGTAACCCAGGTCCAGGGACTGTACACTGGAATGATCCTGTTCTGCTATCATGATGCTGGGGATAATCTGTAGGGCAAGGGCAGCTCTCTGATGCAGCTATGAAAATCTGCTGTCCATCTCTGCAAGGAGGTGGTCCAGGAAGGGAGTAGTCACTGCTTTCGGTAGTACACTTCAGGGTTTTCTGCATCCACATTTTCTCTGTTCCTTTGTCTTGCAGTTGTCCATGGCTTGCTTGGCTGAACTCCAACATTTTCAGCAACTGTTACAGCTTCTTGGTACCATCTGGAATGATTTTCCTCTATGTTGTCCCTAACATTTCTCAGAGCTGCCTGCGTGAGACTCACATGCCTCATGGCTTTCACCACATCTAGAGCTGAGCCACAAAGAGCAACACTTAGTGCACGCAGGTACTGGAGGCATTTTGCTGTCACAATGAGGGATACTAGAAACTTGAAGCTGGTCAGACACTTTAAGAGACCAGTTGCCTGAGCTACACCTTCACATCTAGTATATCGCTGGCTGATCTCTTCCAAGGCACTGACCACTGCTGGGTGTAAGAAGATCAACACTTTGAAGGCATCATGCCGTTCAACCCATCTTGTATGACAGAAGTGCACCAGCTTAACTGTCTTTGCATCCAGCTTTGCAATCTCCCTCTGAAGAACAGTCTCTCTTTTAGGTGAATATTCAAAAAACTTCACAACCTCATCTGCACTTCCCATCATGTTGTGGATTAACTGATTTTCTGAAGCTTTTACAATGCACCTGTTGAGTTGATGGGATCCACGCCTGAACCGCAAGGCCTTAGGATACTGGCTTTCAATTCTTGGTCCTGCTCCTTTGATTTTTCCAGCTTCTTCAGAGCACTGGCTTCTCATTTTCTTTGCATCAAGAGTTAGTTTCTCCAGCTGGGTGAGGATATCTGAAGAAATTTGTAATCCAGAGATATCTCTGCTTACATCCACGTAGCTAATAAAGTCTTCATGGATCTCACACCGTTCATCAACATAATGAAGTGTAAGAACCAGCAGCTCTTTGTTGCTGACATCTCAGGCCTCATCTACTGACACACAAAACCATCCACCCCCCCTTCTTGATCTCAGTGACTATGTCCCTTTGGAGGAGTTCTCCAGTGACCATAATCATCTCATTTTGTATTGTCTTAGAACGGTATGTGGCATTTCTGATTGCAAATTCAAAGTGCTGCTTCAGGATCTCATCTCCACTATCAGTGCAAAAGTCCAGCAGAGCCTGAAAGTTGCCACAATTAATAGTTTTGTCGCTCAGGTATTTTGAGTCATCTCTGTGTCCTCTGAGGGCTAAATTGTGTGTTCCACAGAGAATTACGGTGCTTGCTATCGATCTAAGCACTTTCAAGTTCTTCCTTCTTTCTTCTAGACCCTTATTGCATTGTACAACAACATTGTTGTCATTGTTCATTATGACTTGTTTGAAAAGGTCTGCTCGAACGGCACAGGAAGCATGGGTCTCGTATCCTGTTCCTCCATCCTTAGGATTGGTACCATGCACTTTGTTAAAAAAAATGAGCATCACAGTCTGATGTAGCCTTTCTCCAGCTTCTGTAACCAGTGCACCTCTCTTCTTGTTGCTAGCAGCAGAGTAATCAAAAAGTACACAGGGTAGACAAAATGCCGCATCAAGGGAAGCACTGTAAACTAGTCCGGGGCATATGTCTATCCATGAGGGCTGAAAGTAGCGTTTCTGCTTTCCAAAATTAGTAGCAGGCAACTTTTCCAAATTATTGATGTGATAGTCAGGAGTCAGTAATTTCAGTTTCTCTTCATCAGTCAGTCTGTGGTTCAAATATTTGGTGATGTCGTATTCGCAACAAGGACTACAAGCATATGCAGGCAAGATTAAAGTTTTCTGTGGTGGCTGTTCAGCTTCCTCTGGGCTTGTTGCCTGTTCTGGTTGACATCTGATAAAAAGAACCCCAAAATGTCACAAGGGAAACATTGAAGCAGAAATAGTGGGGCTCTAACCTGACAAGTTTACATCCACAAGTTCAGGCTATTTTACAGGAACTAGAGAAACCACCGAGCAACATACCTCTCAACCTTTTGTCCCCCAAATGTGGAACATTGCCTCTCAAAATGTGGAACAAATGTTCAAAATGTGGAACACTTAATCAAATCTTAACCTAGGAGGCTCAGAACACTGTTAAAAGGTTTACATTTATGTTCAGAAAGTCTGTTCTTAATTGAATTATATATTTTTTGCATCATTTACTATAGATTTTTGCTTTGAAATGTTAATACTGAATGTGGAACAAGTCCTCACAATGTGGAACAGGGAGCTTTTGTGAAGTAAAATGAGAAACGTTCCTCGTAATGTGGTACAGTTGAGAGGTATGCCGAGCAACCGTTCCTTTACTATTGAGAAGCAGCAACAGCACAGTTCAGTTACCAGCTCAAACCACAATGACTTGTGCAGCCTCATATCACAATTGAAATCTACATCTTCCCCCACCTCACAAGTCTGACACTTAAGCAGTAGACAAAACACCCAACAAAACATCACTGTTTGCCTAAATAAAATATGCAATTTTTAAACAGCATGTCATTACTAAGAGTCTTATTATCAGCCATGTACACAGTGTACCACATTAAATGACAACACCGATCAATGAAGAACGCCACTTAAACACAACTTCAAAACTGACACACATTGTAGCCTATGGAACATCTATTTTAACACCACAGTGGACAGCACACGTTGGTTGACATACCATCTGTCCCTATTCACACTTTAACTTAAACATACTGAACAAGTACAACCATGAAGTCACTGATGAGCAATACCAAAAAACATACATTTTTAGTGATGATGCCCCTGATGACTGGAAAAACTGTAATTTTAACATTTGGGCACTTTGGTGAGCTGATCATGTTTCCTTGATCGAGTCTGGGTGCACAAGTGGGCTGCAGCAAGGCGTGGCATGCTTGATCCATTCTGTTTTGAAAGTAAATGCATTTTATTTTAATGGTTCCCTTTTCACTATGGCCCATGTATAGTATGTTGTATTGTAGAGCTCAGATTGTCCCTCCCCCCCCCTTTTTGCACAGACACATTTATTCTGCCTGCTCTATAAACAAACTTTAATTGTAGTCTGAAAACAGCAAGGGACAATTAAAGGTAAGCCATCTGAGGCAGATGCAGTTTAGGCTAGGGACCCAGCTCATGGGTGGTCTACCTCAGCGTTGGTAGCTGGGTGAGTTCACAGCAGGGCCCTGAGGTGACTACCAAGAGATCCCCACGCCTTTTGAAATCAAAATAGTAAGTAGCCAATCTAAGCTGAAAAAATATGTTTATTGCTACATTTACCTGGGGGGGGGGGGTCAGGGTGTGTGCTTTTTGTTGATGTATGCCATATACAGTAGCACACCTCATTTAGAATCACATTTATAGTTTGTAAATGAGCAATGGTGAGCATCTAATGTTGGATAAAGTTTGTAAATGGAGAAGTATGGCTTTCTCATTTAGCTAGCTCCTGACCAGTCATCTGTAGATTGACCAGGGACCACACCTTAAGCTAATTTTAGGCTGATGCACACTATAAAGGTAAGCCATTGGAGGCAGATGCAGATTAGAGTAGAAACCCAGCTGATGGCTGGTCTACCTCAACGTTGGTAGCTGGGTAACTTCACAGCAGGGCCCTGAGATGAATACCAAGAGACCCCCACTACAAACCCAGGATGAAAAAATGTTTGATAGAACACGTGGTTTGACCTGGTCACTTAAGTATCCATTACTAGGCCCAGGTTTCTGAAAGGTGATAGGGAACAGTTTTTACACCTGGAGATGCCCTCCAGTGCTCCCTTTACTGTCTATCCAATATTCTGATATATTTGTGACCTGTTTTGAAAAAAATAATAATTTAATTGTGTTGCCTTTTTAACACATTGAATCCCTCTCTCCTCACCAGTTGCTGCTTTCTCTTTTCATACTGCCTGCCCTGAACATTCTATGACATCAATAATAACAAGCCAGGCCATTCAGATTAATAGCATGGAATGATGTTATTGATGTCATAGAACGTTTTAGAAATATGAAAAGAAAGAGCAGTAGCCACTGAGAATGGTTTAGCTCTATGCAGAACTGAAGTACCCCAAAGCTAGACTGTGTATAAAAAATGGTCAAGCATGAGGTGGGGGGGGCGCTGTTGAGCATTTCGACTAGGTAGATGCACCTAAGATCAGCTCCATGCTTCAGACAGTTTAAATCAAAAAATAACTAGCTAAATTAAAATTTAGAAGAAAAGGAAATAATATCTTAGCAGCCTACTTTTTCCGACGTTGATTGGTGCTAAAAAAAACGATGGGTCACACGCAGAAGCCAAGTGGAACTAGTTCCAAAGTTCCGCCACCATCAGCTACACAGACCCATGAATTCTTATGTCGCATTTATTGTCGGACCGGGATTTCTGTGGAAGCCCTTCAGGCCTCAATGCAGGCCATAGATTTAAAAAGTAGAGTTGCTCCTACAAGTTTGTGGACCAGATGCCAAGATGGAAGTAACATCTCTAACTGCCTCATCCGCTGAAAAAATGGCAACTAAAGCGCTAGCTACATCAGCTAAATTGGTGCAGGAGAGCAACCAATTGAGATACCGACTTGAAGCTTTGGAGAATGCCAATCAGGTCTCGCATGTTCGGATTGTAGGCCTTCCAGAAGGAAGTGAGGAGGGAGGTCTTTTGGGATTCTTGCAAGGTTGGCTCCCTGCAGCACTAAATTTACCCTATTCTACAACTGTAGGTCAATTGACCAAAGCTTACCGCATTACAGCGTGTGCAGCAGGGCTGGGGGCAGAAGTTACTCAAACTGTTCTGGTGGTTACAGCCAGCTCCTTGATGAGGGATACTATTTTCTGCGCAGCCAGATCCACAGGAAATCTGAACTTTGATGAGACTTCAATGCATTTATTCCCAGATCTTTCATTTGCCACCAGGAATCGTCGAAAGAAATTTGATGCTGTCAGGGCTTGTCTTAGAAGCCTGGGGATCACCCACTCCTTATTGATGCCTGTCCACCTTAGAATACACTACGGGGGACACACTTATCAGTTCTTTGATCCAGTGGATGCGGGGAAAAAGGTGGAAGCATTAGCGAAGGAATTTCAGATCAGCTCGGAGTCAGAAAATGAGACTTGAATTATGAACATATTGGGACAGCAATGTACATTATTTTGTCTCTTCTCGTTGAAGTGGTTTAGATTTGAGAATGAGTTGTAAAAGTCTCTCATACCATAAAATAGTTAATTAAGTAATTATGGCTTTTCCTAAGCCACTGAAGCTGAGCATTGTGTTGTTTCTATAAGTGCTGAAAATGTTGTGCACAAAATACTAGGAATGGGGTCACATCAACTTTATAGGTTGAGTATAATTTGACATTCTTGTTTTCCCACTTTAGACTTGACCTCCAATACCTTTGTAGGATGTGTTTTTGTGGACTATTCATTGTCTTGGGAATATTTAATTATTTTCCCCCATTGCCTTAAGCCAGACTGTGTAGGCTATTTGTAACCTGATACATTGGATGTCTGTACAGCAAATATGTGATGCCTGACAGAATGATTTACTATATGTAATTGCAATTTTATTTTAAATGTTATAAACATAAAGTTAAAAAAAAATGGTCACGCATATTAGAATACATAAGTGGCTTTGAAAAAAAGATGGAAGGGCAAGGGGCAACTAACCATGTAAAAATAATTCCCCAGTTCCTTTACGTGAGTTATGATAACATACCCTGCAGTAGCATGGCCCACAGTTTGAGTAGTTAGAGTTAAAGAAATTTCTGAAAGAATAAGATACTAATGGGCAGCTTCTTATAAGGTGATTAAGAAACAAAAGATGTGGCTTGGTCAGGTAAATATCCATTATTATACAATGGCAAGAAAAATCTTATGATTCTGATTGGCTACTGACCCGTAGAGACAGTGATGATATTAGACAATAACATCACTGTATCTAGGGCAGACACAAATATGAGCGCAGCACAGTTAAAGATACCCCTCCCTGCTGCACTACCCTGGCGACGACACGGCTTCACATGCCCGCATATCAAGCTTATTTTCCTATTGTTTTGTTCTCCTGGTACATGCCAGTAGTACCGGGAGAACCAGAAGGACAAACAAACAACTGCTGCTTCTAAATGGAAGAGACGACCGGTATGAGTGGTGACATGGCTTTAGTTTCAAAATGCCGTTCACTGTTCGTGACTGTCTCAGCACGTGCTCCCTTCTTCCCTTGCTATCAGAACTGTCACAGATCTTCTCCCGGTACCTGCCAATAGTACCAGGAGAAACAAACAACTGCTGATTCTAAATGGAAGAGACAAGCAGCACGAGCGGTGACACGGCTTTAGTTTAAAAATGCCGTTCACTGTTCATGACTGCCTCAGCGCACGCTCCCTTCTTTGCTCGCTATCAGAACTGTCACTGAAGCAGCACAACTAAACTATATTGCCACAATAATTGTGTGAGTATTGTGGGTGTGTGTGTGTGAGAGACACCTATACCAAAATAAACGCTCAGCACCTACGAGGAACATACAGGGACTGGGGAGCATGCAGCACCAGCACCACCTAGTGGGTACTACTTTTCCTTGTTTCATCATATATGCCTCCCACAGGGGAAAAAAAACAATAGAAATGTAATAAAACACACTTCTTTAAATTATTTTTATTTTTTTCACAACAAGCCATTAGAGCATTAGCACAGTCTAGGGTGTGTGTTATTGTAATAATGTTAATCCCAGGGAGGGCACTCGGCTTCGCCTCGTGCTTCAACCCACCCCAGGAGTGATGTTATTATACAATAACACACACCCTGTCTCACCTTATTGCTTAATTAGGCCCCAGGGTTCTTAAGTGAGTTCTGATAAAATACCATGTAGACTTTGGAAGTGCAAATAGCACAGCCACAGTGTGAGTAATTAAGATGTTAAAGCAGCATGTGAAAAAAATATATATGTACCAATGATTGGCTTTTATCAGGTGATTAAGAAATAAAAGATGTGGCCTGGTTAGTTAATATCTACTATCAGGTCCCAGGGTTCTTAAATGAGTTGTGATAAAATACCATGAAGACTTTGGCAGTTGCTGTAGCATGGCCTACAATTTTCAGTAGTTAGAGTTAAGGCAATTTCTGAAAGAATAAGATACTAATGGGCATAGCCCACAGTGTGAGCAGTTACATTTTAAGCAAAATACACTGTGTGTGTTTTTTTTTTTTAAAACTTGAGTAAGGAAGGATAATCGGCATTTGTGGAGAGTGTTGGACTGCTCGTGTGCTTTTCTGAAAATCCCACATACTACGGTGGAGATGTGATCACGCTGTGGGCGTGCTCATGTTGCAAAGTCCAATGTCCTCCACAATCTCTGAAAACTAGTAATGAGGGAACTGTAGAACAGAGTGAAAGTTAAGCAGAGAGTACATTTACAGGAATGCTTTCAGTTCGGTATTGTTTCTGGTGTTATGCATTGTAATATTTCATGATATTATTCTTTCTGTGGGGGCGCTACACCCCCAGGTGCACCAGTACCAATGAAGTTGTATTTTTTACCCGGGGGTGTGGGGGGCGGAGCGCCCCCACAGAACAATAATATCATGAAATATTATAACACATTATCCTGACTCCAGCATACAGGACATCACTGCTATTTGGGGTCCCAAACAAGAAAGTTCAGAGGCAGGTACATTATTACGGGTTTCACTGAGCTCATCACATAGATTCTAGGCACCAAATACAATACAGTATTTCAGATATTTTTGAAAGAAACAAGAAAGGTATGTTTAGGCTTTGGATGAGCTTGTCTTTTTATGTAAAAAAAAACCAAAACCAACAAAGTCATTCAAAGCCTAAGCACGCCTTTCCTGTTTCATCCAAAAATATCTGAAATACTGTATTGTATTTGGTGCCTTGAATCTATGTGGTGCGCTCAGTGCCACAGCAAAACTCCTGTAGTTCACTGAGATCTATCAACTTCCTTAGCCAGGATTATCCTTCCTTACTCAACTTAAAACACACACATAAAATGTATGTATGTATGTACTACTGACAAAGTGACAATATCAACAAAGCAAGAAACAAATTCCACCCCCAAAAAATACACTGTGGTACAGCTATGATAAATGTAACACACTTGTGGGATGTTTTTTTTTTAAACTTGCCTTAGTTGAAATGGCCATGGCATGGGCTAGTTCTCTCCCATGTGTGCTGAAGTGCATAGTACAGCACCACAAGAGATACAACCCACGTTCTGGTGGTAAGCTTGTTTTAATCTACTTCACCATTAAGAAGCAGCATGGTAGAGCTGCAGAAAATGCTCCCCTCCCCCACATTTGCTTACCAGAAGGGATTTCTGCCAAGACAGACAGCAGTGCCAGACCAGTGCACAGAAGGAGATGGAATGCCTTTACTACATGGCAACACTTGACCCCAGCCTGACTGTATGTTCCTTCTGAGTTTGCTCCTGCCTCCTGCCCTGAACCCGGGACTCGGAGTGCAATGAGCATGAACAAATATTCCAGGCCAGCCGCTGTGCAACTGAGGGTCCAGTGTACACCTCTGTGATTTGCTTGCCCTCCCACACAATAAATGCTACACAACTACAGTAAGATGAGACCTGCTCTGATAAATTGTTTCCCATACAGTATAGCTAATATAACACACCATACTTTTCAAATTGGTGAGCCGAGCCAGCCTTACAGCAAACATCCCTGTTCAAGTTCAGCCAAAAAGAACATCAGTAACAAAATGGCAAATCTAAATGATGCTTCATGATGATATACTTTTATAGCTTTTGATAATGCAGTATAAATAACACATCAGACTGTTTAAACTGAGCCAGCCTTACAGCATCCCTGTTAAAATTAAGTACCGTAGATTCAAGTCCAGCCAAAAAGAACAGCAGTAACAACAAGCATTTGTCAATGCTGAATGTTGATTGCGTTGGTCTGTTGAGCTCGCTCAGTGGCCCTGTGTCACTTGCTTGTTCTGATTCTCCTGGTGCTGCAGGCTGCACCTTTGTACGGGGGCTCCTGGCTGCATTGGCACACTTTTTCTGCCCACAAAGAAATCTGCAGCCGTCCTGACAGAGCTGTACTGAGGTGGGTCACTTGCCCTCTCTCAGTCGCTCATTTTGTTTCTGCTGGCGCTGCAGGCTGGCCTTTTGTACAGGGCTCCTGCCTGTGTTGCCGCCTTTTTCTGCACACAAAGCAATCTGCAGCAGTCATGATAGAGGTCTGTTGAGCTTGCTCACTCCCCCTCTCTCACTCGCTTATTGTGTTTCTCCCGGCACTGCTGGCTGCCCTTTTTGTGCTGGACTTCTGCCTGCATTGGCACCTTTTTCTGGCCACAAAGAAATCTGCAGCTGTCCCAACACAGCTCTGTTGAGGTCACTCTCTCTGCCTGTTTTACTCTCTCATTCTGTTTCTCCTGGTGTTGCAGGCTGCTGTTTTGTACTGGGCTTCTGCCTGCATTGGCAGGTTTTGCTGCCCACAAAGGAGTCTGCAGCTGTCCCAACACAGCTCAGTTGAAGTGGGTCACTCTCCCTCTGTCACTCGCTCATTCTGTTTCTGCTGGCGCTGCAGGCTGCCCTTTTGTACTGAGCTCCTGCCTCTGTTGGTGGCTTTTTCTGCCCACAAAGAAATCTGCAGCAGTCCTGACACAGGTCCGTTGAGGTAGCTCACTCCCCCTCTCTCACTCGCTCGTTCTGTTTCTGCCGGCACTGCAGGCTGGCCTTTTGTAATGGGTCCTGCCTGCATTGCTGCCTTTTTCTGCTCACAAAGAAATCCACAGCAGTCACGATAGAGCTCCGTTGAGCTTGCTCACTGCCCCTCTCTCACTCACTCGTCGTGTTTCTCCCAGTGCTGCAGGCTGCCCTTTTGTACTGGGCTTCTGCCTGCATTGGCACCTTTTACTGCCCACAAAGAAATCTGCAGCTGTCCAGATAGAGCTCTGTTGAGGTCGCTCACTCCGCCTGTCTCACTCGCTCATTCTGTTTCTCCTGGAGCTGCAGGCTGCTGTTTTGTAGTGGTCTCCTGCCTCTGTTGGTGCCTTTTTCTGCCAACAAACAAATCTGCAGCAGTCCTGACAGAGCTCCATTGAGCTCGCTCAGTCCCCCTCTCTCACTCGCACGTGTCGTTTCTGTCAGTGCTGCAGGCTGCCCTTTTCTACTGGACTCCTGCTTGCATTGCCGCCTTCTTCTGGGCACAAAGAAATCTGTAGCAGTCATGATAGAGCTCTGTTAAGCTCGCTCACTCTCTCTCCCTATCTCGCTTGTTCATTCTGTTTCTCCTGCCGCTGCAGGCTGCCATTTTGTACTGGGCCCCTGCATGCATTACTGCCTTTTTCTGTCCACAAAGAAATCCGCAGCAGTCCCAACAGAGCTCCGTTGAGCTCACTCTCTCCCCCTCCCTCACTTGCTCATTCTGTGTCTCCCTCTGCTGCAGGCTGCCCTTTTGTACTGGGTTCCTGCCTGCGTTGGCAACTTTGTCTGCTCACAAAGAGATGTGCAGCAGTCCCGACACAGCTCCATTGAGGTTGCTCACTCGCCCTCTATCACTCGCTCATTCCATTTCTGTGGGGGCTGCAGGCTGGCCTTTTGTACTGCACTCCTGCCTGCATTGCCACCTTTTCCTGCCCACAAAGAAATCCACAACAGTGACCATAGACCTCCGTTGAGCTCGCTCACTCCCCCTCTGTCACTCGCTCATTCTGTTTCTCGTGGCGCTGCAGGCTGCCCTTTTGTACTGGACTTCTGCCTCTGTTGTCATTTTTTTCTGCCCACAAAGAAATCTGCAGCAGCTCCGTTGGCCTCACTCACTCCCCCTGTCTCACTTGCTCGTTCCATTTCTGCCTACGGTGCAAGCTGCCCTTTTGTACTGGGCTCCTGCCTGCAAACTGCGCAATGCACATTCGTTACACACTCATTTTATGGACTTTCGTCACCAAATTTTCAACATAGGCATTTTAGGACTGCTGCTAATGAACAGTGTCACTGTCATTTTCATAATGTGTCCTAAACACGGATTTCCCACAGCGACCATGCTATTCTGGGCCAGAACTGCGAAAACGCATTTCCGCCAGGATGTGAAAAATGACAGCTGTACTGTTCATAAGGAGGTACAGAAGAATGGTAATGTTGGTAATGTTGAAAATCTGGAGTAAAAATATGATTAATTTGTGAAGTTATGAGCGTGCGTGCTTGCAAACTGCGCAACGCATGCTCATAACACAGTCATTTTATGGAGTATCGTCACCAAATTTTCAACATAGGCATTTTAGGACCTCTGCTCATGAACAGTACCACTGTCAGTTTCTTAATCTTCAGGAACACTGATTTCCGCACCGACTATGTTATTAGTAGTACGGAAGTGCGAAACACATTTCGCCAGGATGTGGAAAATGACAGCTGTATTGTTCACAAGGAGGTCTGAAAAAAAATGCCATTGTTGAAAATCTGGTGTGAACATATTGCAGATTTGCAAAGTTACGAGGGTGCGTAGCAACTGTGCAATGCACGCGCATAAAACAGTCATTTTGGGGATTTTCCCACCAAATTTGTAACATAGGCTTTTTGAGAGTCCACCTCATGAACACTGACACTGTCATTTCATTAATCGGCTCCGAAATGTGATTCCACGCAGTGACCACGAATGCCATGACAGTGCCAGAAATCTGGAAGGAACCGATAGTTTCTTTGATTTCCTGAGGTAATTCTCAGTCTGCCCGACTGTTTAGGTAAGTCAGTTGTTGTTATTTTAAAAATTTCACTGGGCTAATTCTTGGTTGATCGGTTTTAGCTGACTGATAAATGTCACAGACCAAGAAAAGAATGGGCCCCACAGGATTTCAACATTATACAGAGTGTGGAGAACCATTCACTAAAGCAGATCCTTATTTAATTTGTGTTTTTTGTTCGGGTTTTGACTACCTCAAAGAGGACTGTGAGATTTGCAAAAGCTTCCCTCAGTCGATCTTTGGGAGGCGACTTAAATGACTGCAGGACAACATATCTGAAACGGCTGCTGACCCAGCTACAGGCAAACCGTCCACCAGCCAAAAAGAATCGGAGGAACAGCCTTCTGGCAAGGGTGACGGTTCCTCAACCAAAAAATGGCCTGCAGATACTGCTGCTGATCCGGCAACTGCAGGTAAAAGAAAGAAAAAAGAGAAACATGCAGTGGTCAAACCACAACCGAAAAAGACACCAGTTCTGACCACTGAAGAAATAGCGAATGCATCCAGGTGCTCCAACCAAGTATCCCGGTTCCGGTGGAGAAGCGGCCACACACAATCCTCCGGTTCTACCTCAGTTCCCGGTTCTTTGGAACAAGGGGTAGAGCCTTTTGGGGAGGATAAGGATGAAGACAAGGATGAGGATGAAGATTCTGGAGAACTGATTGAACTGGATATTTCTCCTGATCCTCACCATCCTGATTCCCCTGACAAAGGGACTGAGGACTATACTTCCCATTTTGCTTTTATAAAGCAAGTGGCCCAATCCCTGGATCTCCCTACTCAGGAATCCACTGATGAGGAGGAGAAGGAACAGGATTAAATGGAGATGATGGATGTTCCAGTCTACAAAAGACTGTTACTGCCCATCCACAAATCCTTGAAAAAGCAGGTTAACAAGGTCCTGCAGACCCGCCCACTTCTGTGCCACCAGTAGATAGAAAGGTGGCCAAGAAATACTGGGTGGATAGGGGTGGAGCAGAGTTCCTTTTTGGACACCCAAGCCATGAGGGAATGGTGCAGGCTGAGGCCTGTGATAAGGCTGGCATACCCTTGGCATCTCACCCTCCAAACAAAGATTCCAGGAAAATGGATTGTATTGCTAAGAAGGTTTACATGGGATCCTCTCTTATTATGAGGCAGGCATCCTATATGGCCTATGTTGCCAGATACCAGAGGACCTTATGGATTACTGTGATGGAAATTTCAAAGTCTGTCCCAGCCCCTATGGCAGCTAACCTGACCTGGAGGAAGATGTGAAAAGGGGCATAGAGGCATCAAAAACTCAATTTGGGATAGATGAGAATAATAATGACACTGCTGCCAGACAAATGGCTTCCTCTGTGTCACTCAGAAGGTTTGCTTGGCTCATAACCACTAATCTGACCCAAGATACACAATCCAAGGCCCTGGATTTCCCATGTGAGCCTACTTCTCTGTTTGGTGAACAGACAGAGGCTTACATGAAGAAAATGGATCACTACAAGACAGCCTATAAAAGTGCTGCTGTGAAAGAAAAAGCAACTACACCCCAGAAGCAACAAGCCAGGGGAGGCAAAGGTAGAGGCAGGGGACACTATAGCCCTTTCTTCCAGCCTCAAGCATTTCCCCAGTACCAACCTCAGAGGGGTTATTTCAGAGGCAGGGGCAGGAGAGGTGGTAACTGAACTAGCCCCAGCACTCAGACAGCATCCCAAGACAAGCAGACACCCTGAGGTGTTTGCTCGGGTTGCCTCCCCAACCCCAATAGGGGACAGACTGGTCTACTACCTCCAGGAATGGCAAACCATCACCACAGACAAGTGGGTCCTGGAGGTAGTGGGCCAAGTTCTGGCTCTTAGCTTCAAGCTCATGCCAAAACTGAGGGCAAGGGTCTTCAGATCCTCTTACCTATCAGAAACATTGCTTTTGGAAAAAGAAGTATCAAATCTCCTATCTCAAAGGGCAATAGAACCAGTTCCTCTAGCACAGAGAGGAAAAGGGCTCTATGCAAGACATTTCCTCACAATAAAAAAAATAGGGGAGTGGTGACCCATATTGGATCTTAGGCATCTGAACAGACATTTGGTAAAGCCAAAGTTCAAAATGGTGGCCTTGGCAATAATCCTTCCAACCCTAAGGCAAGAGGATTGGCTTGCATCTCTAGATCTAGAAGATGCATACTTCCACATCCCCATCAGGCAGTTCCACAGAAAATTTCTCAGATTCAGACTGCCATCAGGCCATTACCAGTTCAAGGCAATGCCTTTCGGACCTACTTCTGCTCCAACGGTGTTCACAAAATGCTTGGCTGTGGTTATGGCACACATGAGGAGGCAGGGGGTAGCAGTATTCCCTTACCTGGATGACTGGCTAGTCGTAGGGCAATCCCCTCAACAAGTAAGGGAATCCCTGACACTCACACAGGAGGTACTTCAGTCACTAGGGTTCCTGGCCAACCTGAAAAATTCCGTACTAGAGCCAATACAGCTCCTGGAATTCATAGGAGCAGAGCTGGCCACCATGAGAGGAAAGGCTTTTCTTCCACAGATAAGGGCAGACAGCCAGATACAGTTGGCCAGTACCTTCAAGCTGCAAAGCCTAAGGCCTGCAAGGCACTTTCTGCAATTTCCGGGCCATAGGGCAGCCTCCACAACAACAGTGTCAGGGGCAAGGTTCCAAATGAGAGATGTTCAATATCAGCTCAAACTACACTGGCACCAGAAAAGAAACTCACTGTCAAAACTGGTGCCAGTTACAGGAACACTCCTGCAGGCACTTCAGTGGTGGCTAGACATGGACAACCTCAGACAGGGGATGCCATTCCTGCAGGAAAATCCTTCCTTTGTGCTGACCATAGATGCATCCCTACTGGGATGGGGAACACACCTGGAGGAGCACATTTCCCATGGCATATGGCTCAAGCAGGAGTCATTGCTGCATATCAACCTGCTAGGACTCAGAGCATATTCCTGGGACTTCAAGCATTTGCCAGCATGCTACAGAGAAAGGTGGTGTAGGTCAGGACAGACAACACAGTCACCACGTATTACATCAACAAACAAGGAGGCACAAGGTCAACGCCCCTGTGAACAGAGACCATGAAAATTTGGAGTCTAGCTTACACGATGGGAGTTTCCCTGTCAGCAGTCCACTTGCCAGGGAAGGATAATGTGCTGGCAGATGCCCTCAACAGAATCAATCGGAATCACCATGCGTGGTCCCTGAACAGGCAAGTGATACAAATTATGTTCAAGAGGTGGGGCACTCCAGAGACAGACCTCTTTGCAGCCCCAGACAACTACCAGCTTCCCCAATTTTGTTGCAGGCCCCCAGTAAGGGGCTCAATCCCACTGTATGCACTGCTTTTGGATTGGACAGGGATGTTTCTGTATGCCTTCCCTCTGTTCTCATTGCTGCGGAAAGTTTTGAACAAACTCAGATCCCAGTTGGCTACAATGATCCTCATCTCTCCAGATTGGGCCAGGCAGCCATGGTATTCCCTGGTTCTGGCACTGTCAATTGCCAAACCAATCGGCCTTCCCAGGAAGCACAACTTGCTGACTTCTTCCCAGGGCAGTTCCTATACCCCAACCTTCTGCCTCTCAGGCTCAAGGTCTGGCTCCTGAGGACCTAGAGTATGCTGACCTGCATCTCCAAAGGGGTCATGGAGGTCCTTAGGGTCTCTAGAAAGCCCTCCACCAGGAAGACTTACACATCCAAATGGAAAAGATTCTCCATTTGGTGCCAGAGCAACAATCTGGACCACACACAGGCGGGTTTGCCAGTTGTCCTGGATTACCTCACCCACCTTCACTCCCTTGGTCTGAGACCAGCCATTGTAAAAGTACACTTGGCAGCTGTCTCGGCTTACCTGTCAGCAGGTAAGGCATCATCTCTGACTTCTAGCCCAGTGCTCAGGAAGTTATTTAAGGGGCTGTTACACCTGCATCCCCCACATAGAACTCCTACCCCAGTGTGGGACCTGAACATATGTATTGCACAGCTCATGCAGCCACCTTTTGAGCCTATATCATCAGCAGATCTCAAGTATGTCACTTGGAAAGTGGTGTTCTTAGTTGCAATCACTTCTGCCAGAAGGATCAGTGAGCTCCAGGCTTTGTCCATGGAGACTGACTGTATTGCATTCCACAGGGATAAGGTGGTCCTTAGGACCAACAATAAGTTTCTCCCTAAAGTGGGATCTGACTTCAATATTAATCAGTCCATTACACTGCCAGTCTTTTTCACTGACCATTCCACTTCACGGGATCATAGACTGCATAGCCCAGACCTTAAAAGGGCTATCAGCTACTACCTGGAGCATACAAAAGGCTACAGAGGGGACAGGACCCAACTCTTCTTGACCTATTGGGAAGTAGGAAAAGGTAAACCAGCCACAAAAAGATCCATTGCTAGATGGATTGTTGCCTGTATCCAGTTCTGTTACAGCAAAGTGGGCAAGCAGCCTCCACAGGGTCTCAGGGCCCACTCCACTAGAACAGCTGTTTCTATAGCAGCTTCAAGAGACATTCCTTTGCTGGAAATCTGCAAAGCAGCTACCTGGAAAACAGTTCACACATTTACCAAACATTATTGCCTGGATACCCAGACCAGGAGTGATGCCAGGTTTGGTACAGAAGTCCTGCAGAGCTTGTTTCCTCAATAGGTCCTCTGCTGCCCACCTCCAAAGGCACTGCTTGGGTAGTTTGCATTTGTCAGAATACAGTAAGCTTTCCTTGGGCTTGAAGAAAACATTACTTACCATAATAATCTTGTTTCTTCCATGGGAATCATACTGTATTCTGAACGCCCACCCTTCCTCCCCTACTAGGACCTACAGGGCACTGCATACCGGCTGTACATGTTTTGTGAGACACCTGTGGGCATACCTATTTATTTCTCTGGCATCTTCTGACCTGAGTCTTGGTAGATGCCCTTACTGTTTAAGAAGGGGTTGTCCCAAAAGAGATTTTAGTTGTTATATTATAATAGATTAGTTAGCTAGTTAGTTTTAGCTTCTGCATGTTTTGTAAGAATCTGACGGTTGCAAGAAGTGCAACCAGGGACAGTGGTTTGAAAACTGAGCTTGAGCCTAACATTGCACTATTAGCACAGGTTCTGTTAACCATTTTGGCTCGGGGAAGTCCTATGGTGAGACCATACTGCATTTGTCAGAATACAGCAAGATTCCCTTGGAAGAAACAAGATTACTATAGTAAGCAATGTTTTCTTCTCAACATCAGCCCTCAGGTTGATGGTTGAGGTCATCATTGATGCGCTGTTTGGATTTTCTGTCCAGCTGAACTGGGAGGTGCAGTCATCGTACTGCTGCAGGATGTGGTGGCACTACATGGAACTCCTCTGGCAGTAGTGGACCATTGCGAGGTGGGGTATGGCTCTGCCCCCCCATAACCTATGGTGAACTGGCAGCAAACAGTGATGCCCATGCCAGTCCACTCCCAACAGATGTCCCTGACATCTACCTCTCCACCCTAGATGCCTTGGCAAGTAAGAGGTACATGTCCAGGTACTTCTTGGTCCCAAAAGGGATGGGGAGCTGGTGCCCCATACTGGATCTGCACAGTCTAAACCAGTTCATGTGGAAGTGCAAGTTCTGGATGCTCATTCTGAGCCAGCCTATATCATCCCTTGAGCTGGGCATGTGGTTCTGCTCCCTGGATCTCCAGGACACATTCTTCTACATCTCAGTCTGTCCTTTCTGCTAGCTGTACCTTCAGTTCCCTGTGGAAGCAGTTCTTTATTGATTCCAGGTCATGCCATTCAGCCTTTCCACACCTAGAGTCTTCACCAAGAGCATGGCAGTGGTGGGAGCTTTCCTGCAGTGCAAGGGCATCAAGGTGTATCCCTACCTGGATGTCTGCCTGATAGCCGGGCTGTCCAAGGAGGCTGTAGAGTGGTCCAGAGAGCTTGCCCTCCAGACCTGAAGAGACTTGGGCCTGTTGGTCAACTTAGACAAGTTCAAACTGGTCCCCTCACAGGGTATCAAGTTAATAGGAGCAGAGCTAGATTCCCTACAGGCCAAGGCCCATCTCCTACAGACCAGGCTAAGGACCTTAACTCCTTTGCCCGATCATTTCACATTAGACATTCACACCCTGCCAGGGACTTCCTGTGGCTGCTGAGATACATTGCATCCACCACCAATGTGATCAGTTGGGCATACTGGCAGATGTGCCACCTGCAGTGGGAGCTGGGCTGCCAGTGGTCCCAGTGCCTAAGTCATCTGGATGAACCGGTCTTTGTGACATAGCCAGTGCTGGATGTCATCCAGTGGTGACTGGTCCCTTAACATCTGGAGGAAGAAATCCCTTTTGTCTACCCAGAGTCAACAGACACACTCATATCAGACATGTCTTTGGTGGGGTGGAGTGCACCTCAGAGACCCACAGGTTCTTGTCACCCAGGGAGTCCCATCACCACATCAACCTGCTAGAACTCTGTGCAGTGTAGCTAGCTATCATGGAATTTTCTTCTCTGGTCAGGGGTCAGGTCATGCAGGTGCAGATGGACGCCACCTTGACCATGTTTTACCCTAACCAGCTGTGTAGAACTCCATTCCTCTGTGTCAGGAGGCCCTCCATACCAGGATCCTCTTGCACAGCTTGGGTGAAGATCTCCTGGTGATCCATGTCATGGGAGTGAACTAGTAGATGACAGATGCTTTTAGCAGGGTGGTGTTGTAAGCAGCCAGTGGCCAAAGTTTTAGTGACCAGTGGCCAAGGTTTTAGTGACCAGTAACCAAAGTTTTATACAAGTTTATCAACAACAACATTTATATGTAGTTGGCTAACCAAAAGGTTGAGAACATAGAAAAGGTGTAAAAAGGCTTGCAGGGGCTAAAGTGGCTAGTGGATATCATGATACCACCATGTAAATTAATGTAAGTGGCTAGTAAAGGGCTGAAAGTGGCTAGTAGATAACTACATGATACCAACATATAAATTAATATGCCTTGTAAGTGCAAGGGTGTTTAAAGAGTAATTGTTGAAACCATGCAAATGATAATGATGCCACCATGTGAATTAATATATATGTGGGTGCCCGGGTTCAAAAGGTGTTGAGGCCCTTTAAATAATTGTAGACAAACAGGTGAAGAGAGAAGCAGTGTTTAAGAACAGATGTTTTAAGGACAATTAGCTTTGCTTGGCTCAGCAATGAAATACTGTCAGACACGGGTGAGGTGACAAGTGGGGTACCGCAGGGTTCTGTGCTTGGACCTGTCTTGTTTAATGTATTTATTTCCTACATGCAGACTAGTTCAAACACCTATTTATCGAAATTTGAGGATGACACTAAACTGGGAGGAAGGGTTGACACACTGGACAACATGAACCTACTGTGCACAGATTTGCATAAAATCGAGGAATGGGCGTTGCTAGATGGCATGGAGTTTAACAACAATAAATGCACTGTACTTCACCTCGGTAATAACAACCCACATCAATCCTACAAACTAAATATACCACTCAAAACAACAAATTGTGAAAAAGATCTTGGGATTACTGTTAACAACAAATTATCCTCTAGTGATCATTGTAACAAATTAGCCAAACATTCAAATGGATTACTCAGAAGAATAAATCACACGTTTGTATCAAAACTTGAAAATTGCATTGTTCCCCTATACAGGACATATGTCAGACCATATTCTGACTATGGGTCACCATTTTGGAGCCCATATCTCAAGAAGGATATAGCTACCATTAACAGCATCCGAAGAAAAGTAATAAGAATGATACCACATTTAGCACACTTACCATATGAAGACAGGTTAAAAACACTAAAACTCCACTCATTAGAAACTAGGTGGTTGAGAGGAGATCTTATGTTTCTTTACAGAATTTTAAAACAACCAAATTTGATGCAACAATGTGGATTAAACTACACAACAAGGAAACTAGTTCCCAGACTACATACTAAACAATTAACTATCCCAAAAGCAAACACCAATAAAAGATTACACTATTTTACAACTAGGGCTCCCAGAACATGGAACAAGTTGCCCAATGACCTTGTCAACAGCACCAATTTTGAAACATTTAAAATCAAACTAGATTTATGGTTAGAAATTGCTAACAAATAGTGATCCACAAAATTGTGGGGGTACTCTCGATGGGCACATTGGCTTCTTATAACCCACTCTACCAAGTAATGCCAAGTAAAAAACCTGTTTTCCTGTAACTCAAGGTCATAGTCAGGATAAGGTGCAGCTGCTTCAACTGACTGCAGTTTAGCCTTGGTTAACACAGTTCCTCATTTCATGATTTCTTGTGTTTAAAAAAAAATATATAACAGAGAGCTGATAAGAAATAATTATCCTTGCTTTGGCCACTTTCTACTAAAAGGCTCCTTGCAATAAGTTTTTTTTTTTTTTTTGCAGTTCTAAGCAATTTATTTTAAATAGAGTAAAAGCCTTATTTTTGTTTTCTGCCTCATAAAGCATGTTATTTTTTAATGATGCAAAATCCCTGGACCATCCAAGGGTGATGATAAACAGAACTCCCCTGTCTTGGCAAAGTGTCAAATGTATCTTATGACTGAGGTATCTTGTGGCCAATGTACTTTAGAACCCTTGTCTCATAAATTTACTCTCTTGCCTTTTATGGTCAGAGTATCTGAAAACGTCCTTTTTTTTGCATTTCTTGTCACTGTATAAGTATCAGACAGACTGTATATTCTGTGTGTTTAAGAGGAATAGCCATACGGTTGCTAAAGATGCTTAACACCCAGAAAAAAGGAGCACTTTTGCTTCATTTTTTCTGTGCACCTGTAGCCCTGGTGGTAAAAAGCCATTAGCTGTTTAGAATTAATCATGTTAGAGGTAAAATTGTTGGGGCTTATTTGGGTATTAATAAATTGCAACTAATTTAAAACAACATCTGGTGTCAGGTGGCTTTATTGGATTACCAGGAACCACTAACCATGAACCTTGTACTTTTATTACCTTACTGTCATCAGTGTGGTATAGTTTTTTTATTTACAAATTGGCCGAGCCAGCCAGGAGGTGGTTTTGGTTCTGGTCTCGGTAAATCCGGTAAAGCCTAGTGTTTACTCTAAACAGGGTCCGCGCAGGTAAGGGTCATAACCTAACTGTGGGGCTGGGAAAAAGAGTCTAATAGACTCTGAGTGTTCGAGTGGACTTGAACCTACAGGAAAAGGTCTATGGAGCAGCTAAAAGCTTGGTAAGGGTAATGTATATGTATGTGGGGGTCTGAGGACCCCAAGTTTAGGGATATGTGGAGAGATGTATTAAGGAAAAGTCTCTCAAACAAACAAGGGCAAATGCCCTTGTAATTTGTGCCTGCTAGAAAGCAGGTCAGAGGAAAGAGGAAGTATATACTGTTAAAGCGGATGATGACTTTCACAGTTCAGGCTGCTTTTAGTAGAAAAGCGGTGTCTGATCAAGTCACGTTAGATAAGCAACATTTACAGAAAGAAAAACAAACCATTGTGGATGCATACACAGTAGGTGTGACTACAGACAGGTTGATTTGAAAATCCCCCCCCCCCAATGTTCACTATCTGTGCAGCTTTAAGTGTTTTTTGTATCAATTTCAAGTTCCCTTGCCTCCTATAGAGGTTGAAACATTTGATCCCAAACCCAGGTACTGGAGACCTCCACTAGTTGGATTTCAACCTAGTACTGCTACAGATTTTATTGTTGAACTGCAAACCAGAGCTCTGGGAAAAGACTTGGTTTTACAGGTTACTGAAATGGCCACAAAGGAAACCTTCTTTGAAAGGGTTAATAGCTGCAGCACTTGAAAGTAATCATCAAGGTTTTGTGGTCGTTCTTCTGGATCGGACCAGTGTATCAGGACAGAAGAAGGAAAATATCTTGGCACAGGGTAAGTCTGTGTATTTTGTTTTAAAAGTTTTTTTTTTAATTGTTGTCTGTTTCATTTCCAGTGTATATCTGTGTTCTGTAATTATGTTCTGTTGTCAAGGTTGCTCTGAAGATAACATTGGCTGCTTTCAGAGCAGAGAATGTTATAGTAAAGAAAAAAGCTTCTTTGCCTCATATCTGACTGTTTTAATTAGTTTTTTTTTAAATAAAATATTTGTTCTGCCTAGATAGGGTCAGTCAGTGAAGGACTTTCATATGTAGGACATTCGTTAAGTTTGTGAGCGAAGAGATATGATGTCATAGATTGCAATGTGTTAAAAGATTTATAGTTTGCAGACAATGTGCCAAACAGATGCTAGGTGAAGATGTAATGTGTTAACAGCTATGAATGGCTTTATCATACTTCTAGTTAAAACCAGAAACTTTTTGCTAAAGAGAAGTAAAATGTTAATCGCAAAGATTTAAAAAATGGCCGAGTGCCATTTTTTTGTTAGGCACCAAAGGGTGTAACCATGGTCTCTTAGCTGTGTCTTCACTTACAGATGGTGTGTTGTGCTGTATTTTCAAATAAGATTCAGTTTGGCTTCCAACAAACAGAAATAAGGAAGTTTCATTTTATAAGGTAGTTAGAAGGTGTTTCAAACGTTATATTTTGAAAAAAATGTGGAATGGAGCTATCTAAATTTGTTGGTTTAAGTAGTTGTAGTGTGTTACAAGATAGGCCGTAGGCAGCACATATCTAAAACAGTTACAGTTTTCTAATGAAACTATGGGCATTACCTCAGCAAATTGGTGTCAAATAATGTAAGTCTGATTTTGTGTTAAGCATTTCTTTTTGTGTGTGTGTGTGTGTGTGTGTGTGTGTGTGTGTGTGTGTGTGTGTACTGTCTGTGTATACTGTCTTAGCCAGCAGTTTTACTTTGCACTCTTTTGTTATTAAAAGATACTTTAATATCAGTAGTGTTCAAGGACACTACAGAAATAGCTGGGTTTGAGCAACCCTTGTGTGCACACTGTGTAACCTTTTGCACATTACTTGACCTTCTTGTGTTTCAACATTTTATGTTACTATCAGTTCAAACTTGATGTGTGTTCCCTACCTAAAGCACCAATTTGTACACAAAATGTATGTTTTCATGAAAGCACACCAACAGTAGCCAGCCCGGTGGCGCTGAGGGTTGATGCGCTGGTCGCTACACCTCGCGCCACGCCGGCGACCCGTGTTCGGGAACGAGCACGGGTTGTCGGGGTCGGCGGGGAGGAGATGGATCGAGCATCCGGAGGACTGCTCTCCATCTCCGGGTGGATTCGCGGCCGGTGCTTGCCTGACCCCTAGTGGAGGCTGGGGATCGACAGCACGCAGCCGCAGAGACAGGGGGGAGGCGGGACGTGGCAGACGCTTGACTAGTGCGGCACAGGAGCCGCAGCGCGGCACTCAGTCGCTGGAGTCATTGCACGCCATGCCCACCGGAGAAAAAATTCAGAAAAACGGAGCCTGGCAGCACGACTCGCTCCCCGCCGCCATTCCTTCGGAGGACGCCTCCTGGCATGGACCCATTTGGGTGGGTTGAGTCACTCCCCACCTCCCTGCCGTGAGGGTAAGTGGTGGTGCTGAGAGGAGGGGTCTCATGTCCAGGGATGGCGCTGGAGGAACGGAGTGGGGGGGGTGTAGCAGGAGCTCCTGAAGAAATAACATCCAAAAAAAAAAAAAAAAGCACACCAAGAGTGAACCCTACCATAGTATTATTTTTTATATAGTATTTGCACTCTGTCCAAGCAAAAAGGACAGACTTTTTTTTTTCTGGGCTTGCAGCCAACACAGCCAATGCTCAAGGCCTTCCTCCACAAGGGTTTGGTTGTGGCACGGCTCCTTTGTTCCTAAACAATATCACGTGATTCCCCTACTATGCAAGGTGCTTGGGGTTACTCATTACCCTCAGCATTTTTTTTACATACCTACAGCATACAGTTAAAAAGAAATATTACAGCTGTTTTGAGAGAGTTTACCATCTACAGTTAAAAACAATAATTTTGTTTTTATATGTGACCATGGTGTAATCATTTTTTTTTCTTTTGTGTATGCTGTTTTTTTCTTTCTTTCTTTCTTTCTTCTAGAGAAAAGAAAGTTTCCCATCCACTAGTAAGGTATGAAACTTACTAAACTACCTGCAATATAATTTGGTTATAATTTAAAAAGTATATTAGGTGGGGACTGCAATGGGCCACCCCATCACCATTTATCCAGTGCACACCTTTTTGAGGTGCTGCATGACTGGATACTAATATTGCCAGATCATTTCTGGTTCAATATTCATGCCACCATCCACAACTAACCCTTTTTGTTGCTACAGTATTCGCGCTGCCTCTTCCACCACAGTAGGAGCTCGAAGGGGGGGGGGCATACTATCCTTCCTTCCTGTGCAATACCCAAAAAGGCTGCAAGGTACATCGCTATCTCCCCATAGAGATAAATAAAAAAAATGTGTATTTGCTAATAATTATTTCTTATTTTTAGGTTTTGACCGAATGTATTTTGACAGTATAACCCAGCTCAGTACCTCTGCTTTTTCTAGTGCATTCAGTTAAACCTCACACCTATTGTTGGTACAAGGGCTTCTGCCCTCAGCAAGTAATCAGTCAAGCTGGAGGGGGGGGGGATTGTATATGTATTTCCACACATTCATATCTTTTGATTGTCTTTTCAGCTTTCTTATCCTGTCAAGACAAATACAAAACAACTTTCCATAGCCTTACAGCAATGGATGCAATCATCTGCCTTCTATAAACATAAACACGTTTTTATAATTTCAAAGTTCTAAAGCATCGCATACCCTGAAAAAGCCTTACAAGTTAACAAAAACAGAGTGGTGAATTGTTCAAATAATTCTTTCAACCAAAACTAAGTAATTTTTACCAAGGACTGCAACTTACGAATTGAAACTGTGCCCCGCCTTCTGCACCCTATTCCATGGTTATGTTCAACAAGTAAAGTCACAGTGCTCTAAGATTCCTGGACTCTGAACTAAACTTGCAGTCTACATTTGTTCTGTTGTTCAAAATGTATTTTATGCATTATGCTCAATACTGACATTGTTCTATTGCAAAAATGCTTATGTTTTATGTTTATGTTATAATGCTTTGATATACATCTTGCTACACTTTATCAAGTGTGTATTCAGAAAACTGCTCCACATTTATCAATGTTTTTAATGCCCATAACCAAACCTAGACACTGGGGTCAGCAATGCTGACCCACCCCTACACTATGTTCCAAGCAAAACCCCAGACAAATTAATGCTCTGTTTGTCTCATTACTCCCAGGTACCCTTGGAAAATAAAGTGCACTCTATGCAGATTTTGTAATGTTAAATCTTAACAATTATAATATGGCAGAATTTAGATTCTGCTCAAGAGCCTATGCTTCAAGGTTTCATGGCAGACCCTTACACTTGTCACAGGTGCAATAGGCACTATTATTAGTTGGCATAGGCCAACAATATATATATATATATATATATATATATATTAGAGGCAAAAAACTCTGTTTAATGCATTAGTTAGGGTTGTTCCACAGCGACAAAAGTGAGGAAATTCGCTGTTAGGGTTGAAAACCCTAACTCCGAATTCACCCCCCCCAGCACCACACACACACAGACACACACATGCAAGTATGGGGGAGGACCAAGTCAACACAACCAATGACAGACATCCAGCAGCAGGTGACAGAAATAACAAACAATTGTCTAAATGTACTACGAGACATCCCCACCCACCTGACCAGGTACTGCATGCTCAGTGGAGATCAACAGCAAAACTGAGGCCATGTACACCAAATGTACACATCCCTGATTGCAGCTGCACACAACGTACCACACTTAGTAGTTGCATGGCCTTACCTATCGATGCCCCACACCAGACAACACCACATGCCCTGGTGGAGGAGCTGGAGGAGAGTTTGGTGGCAGATGTTGGGAGACACTACAGACTGGGCAGAGGAATGGTGGTGGTGTTGGGGGACTTAAACATGCCAGGAACAGACTAGGAGACTATGACATCCTCAGTGACCAGGGAACAGAGGTTGTTGGATGTCTTTCAGGACGCGTTCCTAACTCAGCAGGTGGGGAAACCAACCAGGGAGGTGCGGGTACTGGATGTGGTCCTGGCAGACAGTGACCAGATTGGGGTCCTGGAGGTAAGGGACCCATTGGCGGGGAGTGACCATGCCACGGTCTGGTTCTGCCTGGACCTAGAAGGGCTAGAAGGCTGCACAAAGACGGAGGTAACTGACTTCAGGGGGACAGATTTTAAGGAAATGGGAAGGATCCTTAAGGAGCATTTGGATGTGATTGGGTCAGACATGGACGCTGATAGTAGGTGGGAAATCATCAGGAGAGGGGTGCAGGATGCTACCAGCACCTGTGCAAGGGTAAGATGAAAATGCGGTAGGGCCTGAAAACCCTGCTGGTGGACCAGGGAGGTCCAGGAGATGGTGCGGGGAAAGAAGGCAGCCTATAGGCAATTCAAGTGCTCAAGGAGTGAAAGGGATCGAGGGGAGTATGAGCTGATGGCTAGATGGGCCACTAGGGTGGTGAGGGTGGCTAAGGCAAGGAAGGAGCAGAACCTGGCCAGGGAAATTAGGAGAGGGAACAAGGGGTTCTTCAGACACATTGGGGAAAAACGAAGGGTGAAGGGGCAGATTAGCAGGATTAAATCAGGGGAGAGATGGGCACAAGACCCGGGGGAGCAGGCTGAGGTACTAAATGAGTACTTCACCTCAGTTTTCACCAAGGAAGATGGGGGTGCTGCATCATACATGGGAGGAGACAGAGATACTGAGGAGGGGGGGACCCTTACCGATCGACAGGTCTGGGGAGAGGGGGAGGCATCACTTGCAGGAGGGGGAGGGCTAAGCAGGGAGAAGAGGTACCAGAAGTGGAAATCACAGCAGACAGCGTGAGGGAAGCCCTCAGCTCCCTTAAGACAGAGAAAGCACCGGGGCCAGATAAATTACATCCCAGAGTGCTGAAGGAACTTGCAGATGTCCTGGCGAAACCCCTGGTGGAGCTTTTCACCATCTCTGAGGACAGGGTGGGTGCCCCAGGACTGGAAGAAGGTGAATATAGTGCCCATCCACAAGGGGGATCAAGGGAGGTGGCAGGGAACCACAGGGCCTGTCAGCCTGACATCAGTGGTGAGCAAGGTGATGGAGGGCATTGTCAAGGAGAGGCTAGGGGGGGACCTGGAAAGGTCAGGATGCCTGGACAATAGACAGCATGGATTCGTCCCGGGGAAATCGTGTCAGACAAACCTTGTGGAGTTCTATGACTGGGTGACGAGTGCCTTGGACCTGGGTAGACCAGTGGACGTCCCTCTTTCTAGACTTCAGCAAGGCATTTGACTCTGTTCCTCACGTGGGCCTGTTGGATAAGCTGGGAGAAATGGGGTGGGGAACCAGATAATCAGATGGATGAGCAATTGGCTCAGGACCGGACACAGAGGGTCGTGAGTTGTGGATAGTCTCATCCCAGGAGGGTCATTAGTGGGGTCCCACAGGGATCAGTCCTGGGCCCCCTCTTCAATGCCTACGTCTCTGACATAAGGACAGAAATCAGGAGTGAGATGAGTCTCTTTCCAGATGACTCAAAACTGGGGGCGGTGGTGGATGGGGAGGAGGGGAGAGTGGCCCTACAGGGGGACCTGGAGGCTCTGGAAAGATGGTCTAGAAAGTGGAAGCTGAGGTTCAATGCAGGGAAATGCAAGGTACTCCACCTGGGGGCCAGAAACTCAGGCCAAGTGTACACCCTTGGGGGGAATGCTACAAGTCTCGATGGCTGAGAAGGACCTGGGGGTGGTGGTGGATGTCAAGATGAACAACTCAGAGACTTGTAGGAGGGCAGCAGCCAAGGCCAACAGGATGCTGGGATGCATCGCTAGGGGGATCACCTCCAGAAGGAGGGAAGTGATACTCCCTCTGTATAACTGCTTGGTGAGGCCGCACCTTAGTATTGCGTGCAGTTTTGGAGGCCACACTTAAAGAGGGACATTACCTCCTGGAGATGGTCCAGAGGAGGGCAACCAAAATGATTTGGGGCTTGGGGGACAGGACCTATGAGGAGAGGCTCGAAGAGCTAAATATGTACACATTGGAAGAGAGAAGGGACCGGGGGGACATGATAGAGGTCTTCAGGTACATGAAGAGGGTAAATAGGGGAGGAACAGTCAGGGTGCTTTGAAGGAAGGAGGAAGGGGGCACTAGAGGGCATGGGTGGAAGCTGGAGGGGAAGATTCAGGGGAAAAGGAGGAGGTGCTACTTCACTGAGAGAGGGTGGTGGAGCCATGGAATGCGCCTGCCTAGGGGCTGGTGGAGGCAGAGACAGTGGAGGGGTTCAAGAGGGGGTGGGACAGGTACAGGGGAAGGGTTCTGGAAGCAAAATCCAATGCAGCAAGAATATCCGGAACTGGGAAGGGAGAAGCCAGAGGAGGTGAGGAGGGCAGCAAGGTCAGCACCCAGGGTGGAGGCTGACCAAACGAGCAGACACAAAAGACCGTTAGGCCTATTCTGCTGACATTTTAGTATGTTAGTATGTGATGGGCCACCTGAGCAATAGAGTTGAGCAAAACCAAGGAATTGTACAGGTATAATATCTCTGATTATAACAAGGGTTTGAGAAATGCAGCTTTCTAATTGACTGTAAACATTGTAACAGCCTTATGTTTAGTTTTTATTAACATACATGTAGAGCCTAACCATATGATGAACATGCTTTAATGTTGTTTAAAAAAACAGTTTTATTATGATAGCAATAAGCCACTCCCAGGTATTATGTTAATGGTCAGTTTATCACTGTCTAGCGACATGTGGCACTCGGCTATGCCTCATTCAACATTAAACCCCTACATGGTGATTAACAGACCATTTATACATAACCATTGGTCATGCCTTATTGCTTAATTGTCTTTATGATTAGATACTCTCCCTCTGCTAGGCACTGCAGGAGTTTTGCAACACAGTGTCACACCCAGTTACATCATACTCTGTCTATTTACTGGAGAACAGCTGTGAACATGAACTCATGAAGATCAACAGTGTAACTTGATCATTACAGTCATCGAAACCTTAGTGTGATTATAACTGAGAGTCAGTGATAGAGAATAACCCTTGCCATCCTAGTACACTTATCCCATTGTGAGTTAAATCAATACTAAAAAGACATTCTGTTTATATCTACACTATACCTACTTGATTGCTGTTGTACCACAATTGACATAGTTATCACTTTGATAGCATCAGTGACAGAAAGTGTGGCAAACCCAAACACTACGTATACAGCCTGAGTATGAAACAACTGTTAAAAAATTACGCTGTGTCCATAAAGTAGCATAGATCACTCATTGCAACAATAGTAAATGTATCACTGTTTGAATAAGTTAGTCATCACAGATGCAATGAGATTGTCTTTATCAGGTACAACATACTGAGTAAGTGCCTACAGGAAAATCTATCCTATAGACATCTCCGATACGGGTACGTCATTGTTGGCTCAGTAGTCCTATGATATTTAGAAGTTGCTTGGCCTGATCCATGCAATTACACAGTTTCTTACAAAGAATACTTACTGCATCTTTAGTATTGAAACACACTGAAGGTCTATGTATGTACATTAGCAGTACAGCTTCACCAGTAAGAATGCATCTGATACTGGCAGTACGAATTTCACAGCATTGAACAGGCAATGCTTTTCCATACGTTTACATCAGCCTCTCTATCTTCAGTAAACAGTTGCAGTAAATGTACTACTATGAAAATCACATACTAAATGTAACATCTTTTATCTTAAGCATGCTAGTGTCTTGTAGTTAATTTATGTACTTCTCTTAATTAATGTATACTCACTAGTGTTAAAACCTTTCTACAACTGTGATCATGCACCTTCAGCATTTATATTATTCACGACACAGTACCAGTTGTGGTGTGGTGTGTGGCATCGTATAGTAAGCCATACAACTACTAAGTGTGGTACGTTGTGTGCAGCTGCAATCAGGGATGTACGTTTGGTATACATGGCATCAGTTTTGCTGTTGATCTCCACTGAGCATGCAGTACCTGGTCAGGTGGGTGGGGATGTCTCGTAGTACATTTAGACAATTGTTTGTTATTTCTGTCACCTGCTGCTGGATGTCTGTCATTGGTTGTGTTGACTTGGTCCTCCTCCATACTTGCATGTGTTTGTGTGTGTCTGTGTGTGTGTGGTGCTGGGGGGGGTGAATTCGGAGTTAGAGTTTTCAACCCTAACAGCGAATTTCCTCACTTTTGTTGCTGTGGAACAACCCTAACTAATGCATTAAACAGAGTTTTTTGCCTCTAATTTCCCTTCTTTTGAGAATGATAACAAGAAATAGTGAATGTAATGCAGAGGCCCCGCTCCCACCACTAATGCGGCAGGAAGGGCCCGCGCTCCGCACATGATGTCTTGTGGCATAGTAACAGGAACAACAAGCATAAACAGAAGGCGCTAACAGTGGCGCACATGGTAACAACACAGGCGCGAATGAGAACGAAAGGGGAACGCACACGGTGGTGACAGGAAGCGGTCTGCCAAGCGTGATGTGTTGTCACATAGTAACATGGTGCCTGCAAGCGGAAATGTCAATGGGCATGGTGATTAAAGTGAAACAGAAGAGAAACAGTACTGTAGACACAAATGGCAAAAATAACAAAAGCGCGGCGCAAATGAAAACACAAAGGATAACGCACATGGTGGCGCAGATGTCAGATGATAAGTAAGCGGGTACGGAACCGCAAGTGGAAAGGGCAACAGTAACAGTAATGTAAGCGCACAGGCTGGTTTTCCCCAAAACCTGCATAGAGAAAGACAGTGAGTACAAATAATGTATGCATAATAATGAGTATCGGAGCAGAAAATGAGAACTTGGAATACTAAATAAGTTATATCTCAGGACCCGTACGACGTAGAAAAAAATTTAAAAGTCGTATGATTTACAACTGTCCTGGATAATTTTGTACTTAGCCCCCAGCAGAGGGCTAAGCATTTTTCAGACGAAAAGTCCGTATCTCGCACCATTTCCGAGATACAGGCCCTGAAAGGCGTGGCGAACGCTGTAATGTTATCCTATGGGAAAAAAAGAGAAGTTCGGAGTGCCATAACTTTGCCTCCCTGTAATATTTTTTCACCAAACCATGGAAAGGCACATCTGTGGGCTGTTGGCTGTCTTCCCTCCAAATTTCAGGAAAAAAGACTAAACCGTTATTTTGCAGCAGGGTGCCAAAGGATTCCTGTAATGCGTCGGGCACCGTAATGTTATCCAATGGGAAAAGCCATCAATTTTGGAGTGCCAGAACTTTGCCACTGTGTAATATTTTTTCAATACAACACTGAAAGGCACATCTGTGAGATGTCATCTGCGCTCCCTCCAAATTTCAGCCCAAAACTCCCAACCGTTCTTTTGCAGTGGAGTGCCAAATAATTACTGTTATTTTGGGCATAGTGTCGCAATTTGCGAAAGCTTTCGCAAAAAATTTGCAACACTTTCGTGAGTGCGACACTACTTTGCGAAAGTACTTTTTCCAGAAATCTGAAAAACATATTTCTGGGGTGTTTTAACCCACAATAAAGACATGGCTAGCATCCTCAGGGCCCGACTAGGTGAATACAAAAAGAATTAGGTTGCTAGAGGGTCTCAATTTTAAATGCCAAGCATTTTTCTGATCACTAACTGAAAACAAGATGGCGGATTTCACGACAGGAACAAGACCATTTGCGACAGTAAAAAGTGCATTGCGACACTGTCGAACACTATTAACTTTTCCATTGACTTATAATGGGAAATTGTTTTTGAATAACTTTGAACCATTTAATATTTTTCACGAAATCTCGAATGGCACAGGGGACCTTGGCTGCGCGTCCCTGAAGATTTCAGGCTGTCGCATAAACCGGTACGACCTGTAGGCGCGACCGTAGAATTCAGAAAAAGCGCTGGCAGCGTGCAGATCCCAAGCAATAACTCCGCAGCTGTATATCCGACCAGTACAAAACTTGGCAGATCCCCAGGCCTATGGTTCTTGATCGTGCATTCCAAATTTCAGGCAAATCCGTCAAACAGTAATGTAAGCACACAGGCTGGTTTTCCCCAAAAGCTGTATAGAGAAAGACAGTGAGTAGAAAGAATGTATGCAAAATAATGACTCTTGGAACACAAAAATCAATAGTTGTAATAGTAAATTGCTTATATCTCAGTAATCGTATGACATAGAAAAAAAATTTAAAAGTCATATGTATTATCACTTTCCTGGCTAGTTATATTTGTTAGCCCCAATAAGGGGGCTAAAATGTTTCGACAAAAACTCCGTATCTCGCACCGTTTTCGAGATACAGGCCCTCAAAGGCGCGGCGAACGCCGTAATGTTATCCTAAGGGGAAAAAAACCGAAGTTTGGACTGCCATAACTTTTGCACAGTTTAATATTTTTTCATGAAATCTTCAAAAGGCACATCAGGGGCCACAGCTGTACGTTCCCTGAAGATTTTGGGCCGGTCGCGCAAACCGTGCGACCTGTAGACGCGACCATAGAATTCCAGAAAAAGCATAAACGTGCGCGCAGATCATGCTCAATAACTCCTCAGCTGTGTATCCAACCGGTACAAAACTTGGCAGATTCCAAGGCCTATGATTCTTGATCGCTTGTTACAAATTTCAGGCAAATCCGTCTAACGGTTGCAAAGTTATTAAGGTGCAAAGTTTTGGGGTTTAACATAGAAATGGCTCCTCAACCCTAACTATGGTAGCACTACCGTGCTACCATTTATATATATATATATATATATATATATATAGATCTATTCGAAACCCCTTTGCACCCTCAGCCCACCCCAACTGGAATCGGAAGTGCGCATTGAAGTCATCGGCCATAAGTGTCACCCCATCACATGTGGAAAGAAGCTGAGGAATAGGAGAATGGGGTGACAGTTAGGACCGATGATCCCAATGCACACCCTGATTATAGTTGGGGGGGTGGGCTGGAGGAGTGCAAAGAGGGTTTCAACCCTAACATCGAATTTCCTCACTTTTGTCGCTGTGGAAGAACCCTAACTGATGCATTAAACAGAGTTTTTTGCCTCTAATTTGCCTTATTTTTGAGAATGATAATGAGAAATAGTGAATGTAATGCAGTGGCGGGAGCACGGGGGTGATGTTTTGTCGCATTGTAACATTGTGCCCGCAAACGCAAATCGTAATGCGCATGATGACGCAAAGCGAAACAGAAGAGGAACAGTACTGTAGACAGAAATGTTAAAACAGACGGAAACACAACTGCAAATGAAAGCGTAAAGGAGTAAGCGCACATGGTGGCGTAAACATGAGCAGTAAGTGAAATGTATCGGAACCACAAGCAAAGCAGTAATGGTAAGAGTAATGTAAGCGCACAGGCTGGTTTCCCCCAAAATCTGTATAGAGAAAGACAGTGAGTAGAAAGAATGTATGCAAAATAATGACTCTCTGAACACAAAAATCAGTAGTTGTAATAGTAAATTGCTTATATCTCAGTAACCGTACGACATAGAAAAAAAATTTAAAAGTCATATGTATTATCACTTTCCTGGCTAGTTATATTTGTAGCCCCCAAAAGGGGGCTAAAATTTTTCGACAAAAACTCCGTATCTTGCACCGTTTTCGAGATACAGGCCCTCAAAGACACGGCGAACGCCGTAATGTTATCCTAAGGGAAAAAAACAGAAGTTCGGACTGCCATAACTTTTGAACAGTTTAATGTTTTTTCACGAAATCTTCAAAAGGCACATCGGGGGCCACAGCTGCACATTCCCTGAAGATTTTGGGCCGGTCGTGCAAACCGTGCGACCTGTAGGCGCGACCGTAGAATTCAAGAAAAAGTGTAAACGCACGCGCAGATCACGCTTAATAACTCCGCAGCTGTGTATCCGACCGGTACAAAACTTGGCATATCCCAAGGCCTATGGTTCGTGATCGGGTAATATCAGGCAAATCCGTCAAACGGTTGCAAAGTTATTAAGGTGCAAAGTTTTGGGGTTTAACATAGAAATGGCTCCTCTACCATAATATATTTGTACCACTATTGCATAGTGTAACAGGCATACTGCTATAAATTATATGTTTTAAGTGTGTTATTATAACATTACAAGATTTTATAACACAGGTCTCAGTTAGGCCTGCCAGCAACACACAGACAGGGAAATCATGTTCATCACTGTCATACCCTCTTCTGTGATTTAAAAGCAGGGTGTGACCACAACATTGTCATGGATTCACAGATGGTCAAATGGTATTATTGGACCCCGGACTGCACCCCCAGGTGTGCGGTCGAACCCCATTTTTTTCCTTTTCTCTTTCCACAATTGTCAGAAATGTAGGCTCTGTCACGCCACTCTTTACAAAACAAAAAGGTTATTGGTTTAACAGATTGTTATTTATGTGTTCTTAACTCAGTTTCTAACACACTTTGCAAGTTGCAGGTTTCCACAGTGTGGCACACCTAACATCTCCACGTACAACAGCAGTAACACTTTCATCTAAGCTACAAAACCTTCATCTTTTTTCCTGAAAAGAAAACAACTGCCACATCTTCTATGTCATCACCATCTTTGTGCCTGACTGGTTCCATATAAGGACTACTATATGAAACTGGATATTAGTACCTCTGCAAGTGTAATGTTTTGAGCCAAATTACACCTATTTGTAGAACTTTAAATCAACTGAAAAAGGACCAGCCAATTTAGACTCTACAATCAAGCTTATTGTTTCTGCTTACTATAAGGCTAAGTTTGGGGTAGGGGCAATCCCCTAACTTCAGCAAGAAGATTTTTCTTTAATTGATCTTCAAGCAAGACATCCATTTTCGTCACTGCTGCTTTTTCCAAACCTGGCTGGTACTTTATACAAACCTATTGTTCTGTTAAGGACTGTGTTCTTAATCGTTTTATTGTAAACTGTTATTTTTTTTATGGACTAATAATCTTTGTGCAATGGTGTGATCAATCTCCACAACACAAATGCTATGCCAGTGTCTGTGTGGCTACTCCATTAGAAGGACTTAGTGTGCAATCTAATGCGCCCCCTGGCAAGACCTTATCAAATTCAGTTATCCAGCAGCCCGCAGCCTGAACACTGACTTTCTTACTATGCTGGTGTTTTGTTTTTAAATTACTTTCTGCATAGCTCCATGTTCTTTGTCAAGTTACTACCTTTCTGCAAATGACATTTCACCTGTACTGTAACTACGCCAACTTGTGGTTACTTAAATGAATTTTATGGACTGTTAATTTCATGGACTGTTACTTGTATGAACTTTTTAAACTGGTCATACACGTTTTATAATGACCTATCTGTTAAGAGATTATTAACAGATTCTTCAATCAAGCTCCAAGAGTGTGCCACACCTCAACAGATAGGCAGCATCTAACTTATCCACTCTCAAGGTGGATTCAATGAACTTTTTTTTGTTGTTGTTGATACAAGCTATTATGTTATGTTATGTTTTGTTTTGTTGTACATTCTATTCAATTGTTTTCTGCACTATTATGTGATATCAAATGTTCACTATCTTTTATACATGTCACTTGTGGTGTTGACATGCCTAGTTTCTGTTTTGTCACAAATACACCATTCCATTTTTGCTCATTCTGTGATTACCCCTGTACCAACCCCAGAACAGGATTCCTTTCATGGTTACCTTAACTATCTGTATTCTGGCAACCAGTTTTAAAAAAGGTTTATTTCATTTTTATTTAATAATTAGCATCTATATTTTTATGTTCAATTTTGCGAAGGTTCGGGGTTCCCCATAAGGTTCCCCCTTGCCTTCGAGGTGGGGACTGTTGTAAGTGGCCAGTGGCCAAAGTTTTAGTGAGCAGTGGCCAAGGTTTTAGTGACCAGTAACTAAAGTTTTATACAAGTTTATCAACAACAACATTTATATGTAGTTGGCTAATCAAAAGGTTGAGAACATAGAAAAGGTGTAAAAAGGCTTGCAGGGGCTAAAGTGGCTAGTGGATATCTTGATAACACCATGTAAATTAATGCAAGTGGCTAGTAGATAACTACATGATACCAACATATAAATTAATATGCCTTGTAAGTGCAAGGGTGTTTAAAGAGTAATTGTTGAAGCCATGCAAATGATAATGATACCACAATGTGAATTAATATATATGTGGGTGCCTGGGTTCAAAAGGTGTTGAGGCCCTTTAAATAATTGTAGAAAAATAGGCGAAGAGCATAAGCAGTGTTTAGGAACAGGTGTTTTAAGGAAAATTAGCTTTGCTCGGCTCAGCAAAAATATTTTGTACAAAACCTGTTTTCCTGTAACTCAAGGTCATAGTCAAGATAAGATGCAGCTGCTTCAACTGACTGCAGTTTAGCCTTGGTTAACACAGTTCCTCATTTCATGATTTCTTGTGTTTAAAAAAAATGTATAACAAAGAGCTGATAAGAAATAATTATCCTTGCGTTGGCCACTTTCTACTAAAAGGCTCTTTGTACTAAGGTTTTTTTTTTTTTTCAGTTCTAAGCAATTTATTTTAAATAGAGTAAAAGCCTTCTTTTTGTTTCCTGCCTCCTAAAGCATGTTATTTTTAATAATGTAAAATCCCTGGACCATCCAAGGCTGATGATAAACCGAACTCCCCTGTCTCTGCAAAGTGTCACATGTATCTTATGACTGAGGTATCTTGTGGCCAATGTACTTTAGAACCCTTGTCTCATAAACTTACTCTCTTGCCTTTTATGGTCAGAGTATCTGAAAACTTCCTTTTTTTTTTTTGCATTTCATGTCACTGTATAAGTATCAGACAGGCTGTATGTTTTGTGTGTTTAAGACGAATAGCCACACGCTTGCTATAGATGCTTAACACCCAGAAAAAAAGGAGCAATTTTGCTTCATTTTTTCTGTGCACCTGTAGCCCTGCTGGTAAAAAGCCATCAGCTGTTTGGAATTAATCATGTTAGAGGTAACATTTTTAGGGCTTATTTGGATATTAATAAATTGCAACTAATTTAACACAACATCTGGTGTCAGGTGGCTTTATAGGATTACCAGGGACCACTAACCATGAACCTTGTACTTTTACTGCCTTACTGTCATCAGTGTGGTATAGTTTCTTTATTTACAGTGGGAGAGACGTTGCACAAGTGGTCCCTGCATCAGGAGGTGGTTTGCCACCTGTTCTCCAAGTGGGACACCCCTGTGGTGAGAGAAGAGAAAGCTGAGGCTGTTTTGTGCCCATCCCACACACAGTTTGGGATGCTGTTGGGGGATGCCTTCACAAGGCCCTGGACCCCAGGCCTCATGTATGCTTTCCCTTCCTCTTGATCCACAAGGTGTTAGTCAAGGCTCAGAAGGACAAGGTGCAGATGATTCTGATAGCTCCAGACAGTTCTGGTATCTGGCTCTCCTCAGCTTCAGCAGCAAACCTCCATGGTGGTTACCTCTTCATCTGGACTTGCTGACCAGAAAAAGGAAACTCTCCTGCACCCAGACATTCAATCCCTGAACCTCACAGCCTGGTTCCTAATCGACTAGGGTTCAAGGCCTTGGGCCTTTTGGAAGCTGTGCTCCATGTTGTTGTGTCCTCCCAAAAGGAATTGACTCGCTGATGCCAAACACCCATTTTGGGTAGAAGACAGTTATGTATCGCAATTAATTTGGTCATCGGGAGGTGGATGATATGAAAGCTATCAACCAACTTTGGTGTAAATAGGCACCTGACTATCTAGTGTGCTTAGCTGATAAACAAAAGCTAAATAAATAAGAAGCTTTCAGTTTGGTCAAGTTATGATTAAAACTGGATGCGCCTTCCTTTACCCATCACTGTGATCTATATCGCTCTCTAGCTTTTCCTTCCCTGGAAAATTGCCGTCTAGCCCATTGCATAAAATTTGTCTCTAAATTCTGGTTTGATACGCTTCCCCCTTACCTTGCCTCCTCACTGTCCTCCCGCCAGACTGACCCTCTCTCCCTCAGATCCAGTGACTCTGGCACCTTGGCTATACCACGGTGCACAACCTCTATAGGCCAATTGTCAGTCTCCTATAGGTTCCCTAAGCTCTAGAGCTCAATACCTCATCAAATCAGGCACTCCTTCTCCCCATGGTCCATCTTGACCTCCCTCCTCAACTTCCTCTTTCCATCCTGCAGTTGCTCCTAATTTCCTCTCTGGCTCCTCACTCCTCCTCCTAATTTCCCCCTCTGCCTTTCCCATCCCTTTCCCAGCCTAGCACTTAAGGTGAGGAGAAACCAATGTACTTTATTGCACTTCCTTGTCTGCATTGTATGTATTAAGTCTGCAGTGCTGTTAATTTGCTCCTCTTGCATCAAATCCCAATGTTTATATAATGCTGCTAAAACTGATGCATTGCTTTTTTTTTACTCTGTTGCTTCTCTGTTTTATATTACCTTTGGAAATGTGTTGTTGATTATTGTATATATATACTTTTCTATAATACTGCATGAAAATGTGCTATTGATTACTGTACTCCCATGTTCAACTTCCCCTAGGATGCTCCGTGAGATGAGCAGTTTTATATTGTTCAGTGTGCCTTTCCTGGTGAAACTTTTCAATAAATAAAAATAAAATAAAAAAAAGCAAAACATTTTTGAAGAAAATCAAGACTTAGTATTATTTCACAAGGTCACGGAGTCATATAAATACTTTGGGATCAAAATGGACAACTCTTTAACTTTGGTAACCACAAAAAAACAACGGTGAATAAAGTAAACACCCAGTTAGGTGTGCTAAGATGCAGGGCCTTTGCCATCCTGAAGGTAGCAAGGAAATCAACAGCTCAACAGCTTTTACTGCCAGTCTTGGAATATGGCGGTGTCGTATACCAAAACACCAGTACTACTGTACTCCAAAACTCAATGTATCATATAATAGCTTCGCCAAATTCATCTTAGGATGTTCGTTTTGATACCCACACTAAAAATGAGAATAAAAATGTGCACAGTGATGGTCTTAAGAAGTCTTAAAAACCAAAAGAGTGTCCCCCTCTGTAAAATTATGATTGCCCAAGAGCATGGCCACACAGTCTCCAACAATCTGAAATATAAACAAAATGAAAACATCTAAGAATGCCTTGGATACTGAGCTGTTGGAAACCTGTATGTGTGGTTAATACACATTGGGTACACAAACCTAAGACCAAACTTCATCTCTTTGCAGTAGCATAACCAAAGTACATAAAAGAACAGTATAGTATCATCTCTCCTTCTACATTTAAATCTAGACCACTAGTAACCTGGTTAATTAAAGTATGTCTGTACAAATAACAGTTGTGATTTTAGAGGTATCTTTGTATTTTTTTTTTTATTTAGAATAATGTCACATATCTTCAGGATGAATAAACTTACTAAATCCTAACATGTCTTTAATGTAATATGTAACCTCCCACAGGGCAACGTTGTCAATTAGGGCTGTTAAAGTCCTAAAGTTATCTCCTGTTAAAAAATAAAGATTTTTATCTATCCATTTAGCTATCTGTCTGTCTGTCTGTCTATCTATTTCTGAACACAATTCCTGTACTGATAGACAGGGACAGGACATATGTATAGCAAACATCAGCTGGCCAGGCAGAATTTCCAAAACAACAGGACATGTGTACAACAGACAGTAGCTGGCCAGACAGATGAGCAGAGGGTAATTGGCTGCTATCTTGGAGGCTGCAGGAGCTTGGCATGTTGGAGCAGGAGCCTAATGAGAATGGGAAGGAACTCTGGACACCACAGAACTTTGCATTATGCCAATGGGAAGGGTGAAGGGTGCCACTGGACAATAGACAGTTCTGTCATTATGCTTACAGGGATTGATGGAGAGTAGGTGGGGTACCACTGGACACCAGTGAACTCCATCATAATGCCATCAGAGATTGGGATAAGGTGTGGGGTTTCACTGGACACCAGGGAATTCGGTCACTATACCTATGGCAATCAGGTGTAGGAGGCTGCCAGTCCTTTACTTGTAGAATGGTTAGGTATAGAGTCATCTGTCAGGCTGCATCATGCCTCAACACTATTCATGATGCAGAGGCATTGTGCTGTTTGGTTAATGGTTCAGTAATGTGATGCAAACTATTGTTTGCTACCTTTATCCATTATGGGATCATTAACATTTTACTCTTTGAATATAGCAGTGTGGAACACAAGCACTACCCTGGTTAGGATGCGCTGTTGCTCCTACACAGGCATATTCAGCATGTTGGCCATATACAGTTCTACTATGTGGCCAGCAGGAATCTCTGTTTTGTGCATTGCCACCCGATAGTGCCATATGCTAATATTGTTATACTAGAACAGCATTTGTGTGTGCAGCGTGTGGTAATTTCTGTTTCAGTATAGCAGTATTAAGACACTATACTATGTGCACAGAATAGGTACTATGCAAGGTGCAAATGTAGTACTGTACTTCGAATATGGTTCCTAATGTCTTTTAAAAAGGTTAACATTTAATCAGTAAGGGCTAGAAAGTGGATTTTTTTAAATGAAACTTTAAGTCCAGTCAGTATAGTTACATTATGTTAACATACATCATTGAGGATATCGCTTTCATCGAGCAACACCTATGGAACTATAAGCCACGAGGTGCTAGGACTACATGGAAACTTTTGCAAGACCAGCAGCCACCCACGATGACATCAGACGTCAGATGCTACATAAACATGGGCAGTCCCTTCCCTATTCAGTTCATTTCCTGAAATTAACCGTACTCATTAGACTGTTGACATAAATGCTGCTGTAATGACTGCTGCTTTATTTTTTTCTGTATAGCGCAGTAATCGCTTTTACAAAGTGATTTTCAACAACCTGTATGTTATCAAAGGAACCATAAAAATTGTTCTAGTACTGTGAGTACAGTGAGAAGATCTTCACTGGTGATTCTCATGACATCTGCATCTGTTGCCTCAGCCCAGACCACAGCTTGAAAGCCTGCCCAATCTGCAGGGGTTTTAATACTGTCACCCAGCAATGCTGAAAAGGGGCCCTAGAGAAACACCTGCTGAAGCAACAGATAGCCTGTATGGAGAAGGAGCTTCAGCAGAAGAGCACCACTGTATCTCTGGCCCACTTATCCAGGTCCAGGTCATTGAAATCCTGGGAAAAGTCATCTGGGAGCCACAAGCAGAAACACCAGGAGAAGGAGAAGGAGAACACCTCCCCAGTGTAGTGCAGATCACCCCTCTCCACAGCAGGTACGAACTCCTCTGCGCCGTTGACTGCTGCAGTGGCAATGCCTCTTGCCTCCCAATCTTCAACACAACTCCCAGGCTGGGGCATGGCGCTATTACTACCAGGCCTAGTATGGCTGGTACGTCGCTGTCGACACTGGGGGCTCTGCCTCTCCCATTGACTCCTACTGGCGTACCCATCGACTGAACAGGTGCCGATGTCTAGGTGGCTCTGTCTTCCTTCACAGACATGCTCAAATGCCTACTTCCTCCTCCTCCTCCTCCTCCTCCTCCTCCTGTTCCAAGGAGCCAATCAATGGGGCTTTCTACTACCCCCCCCCTGCAATGACACACACTACAGGCGTGCCTCAGCTGCCTCCTAGGGTGCCGCCAACCTCTCTGGTATGTTCCCTGCTACCCATCGACCAGATCGAGAACAATTTTGAATATGATCCTGATTTAATAATGCAGGATGATGATGATGAGGAACCTGAGGACTATGCTGAAAACCCTTACTCTACTGTGCCCTGCTGCAGTGAGATCTCAGTGATCCACACTCCAAGGTCTCCACCAGAGGACCCAACTTTCCTTACCATGATGCAGCAGTTACAGGCTGCTGTAAGTTTTGATTTAGAGGAGCAGGACACCACAAAGAAAAATCTAATAGATTTACTGGAGTTACCTGATTCTCCCCCTATTGTGGTACCACCTCTTCTCTCTGCCCTAGAGGCTACTACCTTTTTTTTGCCTGGTACAGACCAAATGTCATCCCAGCCATACCAAGGAAAGCGGACAAAATGTACATGACTCCTTCTGGGAAGCCCTTTTTTGCCACCCAGCCTGAATCATACTCTGTGGTTATTAATGCTGCCTATGGTAAGTCAAGGGCACCTGAACTTCATCCCTTCCTCTTGATAGAGTCCAGAAGGTTGGATATGCTAGGCAAGAGGACTTTTTCCTCAGCTTCCCTGGGTCTTAGGATTGTTAACTGTCAGGCCCACATGATTAAGTACCAGAACACTCTCTCGAGAAAGGGAAGGCAGCTGCACAAACCTTACCAGAGGGTATCCCCAAATAAGGGCTTCTTAAGGCTCTCACAGCCAGGGCTGATGTAGGAAAGTATTTGCTTTGCACGGCCTATGATGCTTCAGATGCTTCTGCCAAGGCTGCTGCCTTGGACATCTGTATAAGGAGGTACTTCTAGCTCAGGGTGGCAGGGTTTGCAAATGATGTGCAACAGTCCATTCTAAATGCCCCCTTTTGAGGACATAAACTATTTGGTTCTGATATTGAAGACATTCTTTCTAACCTTCAGGCCTCAGGCAAGACCCTGAAGTCCGTGTACTCCCTCTACCATACCCAACCAAGAGGTATGCAGAGGGTATATTTTCATCTCGCTGGTGCTAGACACTCCAGTGATCGCACAACAACGTAACAGCAAGGGAGCTGGAGCCTTGCCCACCCCAGACACCCCTCCAGGTGCATATTCAAAAGCCCCTTGAGGTGGAGGTGCATCAGAAACTACCACAGCCAGCTCTGCCTGACTCTATGTACAGCCCCCAACTACCATTACCTCCAAGGGTGGCTGTAGGGAGTTATCTCTCCCTTCAATAACTCAGTGGAAGGAGATGACATCAGATGCCTGGGTTCTGGAGATCATAGCACAAGGTCATGCTATGGAACTTTTGGACACATCTTTAGATCATTCACTGGTACCAACTCCCTATCCTTCAGACTAAACTCCTCTACTGTTGGAGGAAGTTCAAACTTTGCTTCAAAAGAAGGGCATAGAGCCTGTGCCCTTTGAACCAAAAAACCCTTGATGCCGACCACCTTAGATTGATGGACAATTATCAAGCCTATCAATCTGCAATCACCCGTAAGAAGGCAGAGTTCCTATCTGGGGAGATTGCGGCAGCCCAGAATCGACCAGCTCAGCTGTTCCGAACTGTAGACAGACTGTGCAACCCAGCTTGTCTACAAGTCCGGAAAGCTTTTTCACAAATAAAGTGCAATGAACTTGCTCAATTCTTCGCTACTAAGGTGGCTGACATCAGGGCGGCACTCCAACCGGCACACTCTAAGGGCGTTGCTTTAGATCAGCCAAGGTCACTGCGCCTTGGCTTTCCTGGAGTACTTTCAACCGATTGGAGTTCATGGATGTCATGCGGATCACCCAGGGTGTGCACCCTATGTGCTGTAGTTTGGACGCTGGACCAACTTCCCTTATTTTGGCTTGTATTGATGCCATTGGTCTGGTCCTAGCACGGATTGTCTGGTGCTCCTTGGAATCTGGAGAGTTTCCTAGTTCCCTGAAAGAGGCAGTGGTGACACCACTCTTAAAGAAAGCTACTTTGGACCCAAACTGCCATGCAAACTACAGACCAATCTCTAACCTTCCCTTTTTAGGGAAGGTGATTGAGAAAGTAGTGGCAGCACAACTGGAGGACCATTTGACCATCCATGACATCTATGAACCTCTCCAGTCCGGTTTTCAAAAGAGACATAGTACTGAGACAGCGCTGGTTCGGGTGCTCAATGATCTTCTGATGGCTAGAGATTGGAAGAGACGTTCCAGCTTGGTTCTTCTGGATCTCTCATTGGTGTCTGACACCGTGGACCATGGGGTGCTGCTTGGTCGCCTGAGGCACATCTGTGGACTATCGGGAACAGCCCTCAGGTGGCTTACATCGTTCCTCATGAAAAGAACAGAGAGAGTGGTGTCTGGGATTTCTTCCTCAGACCCAGTTTCTCTGTTGTGTGGGGTACCTCAGGGCTCAGTGTTGTCACCCATGTTGTTCGCAGTGTATCTGCTGCCCTTTGGAAACATTGTAAGAAGATATGGGCTGAGGTTTCACTGCTATGCTGATGATACCCAGCTCTACCTTTCTTTTGCACCTGACCAGGATGGAGCTGTCTCGGTCTTTAATAGCTGTCTCAAAGAAATCCAGAAGCAGATGGATTCCAGCTGGTTGAAGTTGAACTCAGAAAAAACTGAGGTGCTGGTTGTGGACCCAGGTCGCCGGATGGGGAGTTGGGGGCAGGTTCGCCCTCTGGACTTTTTCTTGGTGGCTTATCACTCCCGACCTCTGAATGGGTGTTTAACCTGGGGGTAATTTTTGATGAAGGGCTGCCCTGCATTCGCAGGTGTCAGCTGTTGTCAGATCTTCCTTTTATCATCTAAGGAATATCTCCAGGATTAAGCATCTGGTTCCGTCTAGTGACCTTCCTACCTTGGTCCACGCCTTTGTGTCCTCGCGCTTAGATTATTGCAACTCCCTTTACCTAGGGCTTCCTGGGGTGGAAATCTGCAGTTTGCAGCTGGTGCAGAATGCGGTGGCCTGGCTTTTGACGGGATCGGCTCAGTCCTGTCATATTTCGCTGGTGCTACACGAACTGCACCGGCTGCCAGTACAGTGGCGGATCACCTTCATAGTCAGTTTGCTGACTTTTAAAGCCATACATGGACTGGGCCTGGATTACGTGAAAGAGCTCCTGGTCCCTTACTGCCCTGGGCGATCGCTCCTCTCAGCCGACAAGAGGTTGCTAGAGATTCCAAAGGTGTGTTTGAAATCTTCTGGGGCCAGAGCATTTATGTATGTGGCCCCTACCCTCTGGAATTCTCTACCCCGTCAGTTACAGGAGTGCACAACTGTGGAGGGATTAAAGCAAGCCCTAAACACTTTTCTATGGCACCAGGCGTTCAGTGGCTGATTAACTGATGGATGGTATGAAGATATTTTTGATTTTATATGATTTATGTTTATTGATGTTTGATTTTTGATTTTAAAATTGTTAGGTGCCTTGGTCTTTGAAAGGCGCCATAAAAATAAAGTTTATTATCATTATAAGTTTATTATTACTCTTGCTACATCCTAGTCCTGAAGTGGACATGAGACCTGCAGCCTATTCTAGATCTCAGGGATCTGAACTTTTTCATAGAGTACAAAAAGTTCAGAATGGTCACCCTGCAAGTCCTGCTCCCACTGCTGCAAGCAGGGGATTGGATTTGTTCCCTTGACATGAAGGATGCCTACCATCATATAAAAATTTGCAGCCACACAGAAAGTATTTGAGGTTCCTGTTCCAAGGGGAGTGCTACCATATCAGGGTATTGTCCTTTGCACCACGGGTCTTTACCAAATGCTTGGCAGAGTGGCAGAAGCCCTTCTCAGGGAAGGTCTTTATGTCTTTCCCTACCCAGATGACTGACTATTGACAGACCACTGCAAGAATCAGCTCCAGCACATACCTTAGCTCGAACAAGACAAATGTTCAATGCTCTGGGTGTCCGTGTCAACATACCCAAGTCTGTCTTGATGCCTTGTCAATGCCTGCAGTACACAGGAGCAGTCCTGAACACTGATCAGGGCTTAGCCTTCCTGCCCCTGGCCAGGGCTGAACGACTGATTGCCCAGGCCCAGCTGGTACACAACGGCTGATGTGTCTCAGCCAAGACATTCCTTTGGCTCCTGGGCCTTATGGCAGTGGCTGTTGTCACAGTACCTTTGGCCAGGCTACACATGAGGATCCCAGAAGAAAACAAGGGAAAGCTGCACCAAGTGAGTAGACTGGTGCTACACCAAATATTAAATAACCAGACCAAAAGAGTAAGCACCCAGTCTAGAGCAGAGCAAGATGGGGGGGACTTCAACATGCCAGGAGTGGACTGGAGTACCCCAACAACCAGGAACAGAAGGGAGCAGGTACTGCTGGATGCCTTCCAGGACAGCTTCCTGCTGCAAATGGTCAGTGACCCAACCAGGTTAGGAAATACCCTTGACCTTGTGCTGGCAAATGGGGACTTTGTGAGAGAACTTACAGTGGAGGAACCGCTGTCAGGGAGTGACCACCACTCAGTATGGCTCACATTGGATATGGGCAAGGAAGGAATGGAATCGGGCACAAGAGCACTGGACTTCAGGAGAGCTGACTTTGGGAGGATGGGGGAAGTGGTAAAAGCGTACCTGGCCAGAATTCAATCTAGTATGAACACTAACCAGAGGTTAGAGCTCATAAAGCTGGGGATAGTGGAGTGCAACCAAAACCTGCTGCAAGGCCCAGAGCAAGAAGGCTAGGGCTAAGAAACCGAGCTGGTTGAGCAAGGAGGTCATGAAAAAGGTAAGGGGAAAAAGAGCTGCCTTTAGGAAGTACAAGAAAACAGGAAGGGGGGGAGGACAGAGAGGAGTACTTGACAGAATCAAAGGAGGTAACAAGGGCAGTAAGGGGAACCAAAGCATCTACAGAACTCAGGCTGGCACAAGGCATTAAGAAGGGGGAGAAGGACTTCTTTAGGTACATCAGGGAGAAAAGGAGCTGTAAGGACCACATAGTAAGGATTAGGAAGGAGGGGGGTTGGGTGGAAGCAGGGTGCGATAAGGCAGAAGCACTAAATGAGTGCTTCTGCTCAGTATTTACTAAAGAGAAGGGGGGAGGTGGACACCCAAGGGGGGAGAAATGGCAGAAATGGGGAGAGGGGTGACAGATGGGGAAATCATGGAGAGCAGAGTTCGGATGGTTTGAAGGCACTGAGGGTGGACAAGGCACCAGGCCAGATGGCATCCACCCCAGGGTACTGAAGGAGCTGGCAGAGGTCCTTGCAGGACCTTTGGCAGGCCTATTTAATGCCTCACTACATTCAGGGTGTGTACTTCAGGACTGGAGGATGGCTCATGTGGTGCCCCTCCACAAGAGTGGCCCCAAGGATGAACTGGGAAACTACAGACCAGTGAGTCTCACATCCATCGTGGGTAAGCTAATGGAGACTATCCTGAAGGAGGCTGGTAGCCCTCCTAGAGGCCAAAGAACTACAGGACAGCATGGCTTCATACAGGACAGATCCTGCCAAACCAACCTGGTGGAGTTCTATGACTGGGTAACTAGGCAACTGGACAGGGGCCATGCAGTGGATGTCCTGTATCTGGACTTAAGTAAGGCATTCGACTCGGTGCCACATGGAAGGCTGGGAAGTAAGTTAGTAGGCACAGGGGCGGGTGCAAAGCTGGTGAGATGGATAGGAAACTGGCTTCAGGGAAGGCAACAGAGGGTGGTGGTGGGTGGGGAGCTCTCACACCCAAGGGTAGTGATGAGTGGTGTTCCACAGGGCTCGGTGTTGGGACCAGTGTTGTTTGGGATATGCATTGCAGACATATCATGGGACATCAAGAGAAAGATCAGTCTGTTTGTTGATGATACCAAGGTAGGAGCGGTGGTGGATGACCTAGAGGGATGTCAGGGGTTGCAGGATGATCTGGCAAAGCTTGAAACCTGGTCAGACACCTGGCAACTGGGGATTAATGCCAAAAAGTGCAAGGTGCTGCATTTTGGGATGAAGAACCCAAGCAGGAGTTACCAGCTGGGGGGAGTGCAGCTAACCCAGACAGAGGAGGAGAAGGATCTGGGGGTGCTCATTACAGGGTCAATGAAGAACTCGGCACAATGTAGGAAGGCAGCTGCAAAGGCCAACAAAATGCTGGGTTGTATTGCAAGGGGTATATCCTCGAGGAGGAAGGAGGTGATTCTGCCACTGTATAGGTCATTAGTTAGACCGCACCTGGAGTACTGTGTGCAGTACTGGCGCCCGTATCTGAAGAGGGACATTAAGTTACTGGAGGGGGTACAGCGCAGGGTGACAAAGATGATCAAGGGGCTGGGGGACTTATCATATGAGAGGAGGTTGAGGGAGTTGAACATGTACTCACTGGAGGACAGGAGGGACGGGGGACATGATTGAAACCTTTAAGTACATGAAAGGAATAAACAAGACAGATACAGAGGGACTGTTCAAAGTAAGGGAGGGGAGGGACACCAGGGGCCATTATATGAGACTGGAGAGAGGAAGGTTCAGGAGGGAGATGGGGAGACACATTTTTACAGAGAGGTGGTGGCTGGGTGGAATGTGTTACCTGCAGAAGTGGTATCCAGTAGAACAGTGGACAGTTTCAAAAGGGGATGGGACAGGACAAGGGGGAAGGTTGATGAAGGGGAAGGGTGGAAGGGAGGGGCAGCTGCAGAATAAGGGGTGCTAGCTGCACATTTGAGCAAACTTGATAGACCTCTAGGCCTTTAGCTGCGGGCAAATTTCGTATGTTCATATGTTCGTATAAAATATCATTTATTTAAAGACTTGTGCAAAAATGTTGGCTGACCACCACAATGATGACAGGGCCAGAAAAATGACATCTTACGTTTTGCCTGGCTGGTTCCTGGCTTCATCAGAGATACCAATTCTGTGTAAAAGCTCACAATTTGTAGGCAAACCACCACGTGCAAAAGTGCATATGTGATAATTAAAAACAACTGTAGGACAGTCAATTGAAAGACAAGTAATGTCTCAGAGTAAAAGTAATCCCTTATTATGGCATTTAGTGAATGCTTTAAATGCACTCATTCTGGGACAACTCCAATTTTACTAGCTGAACCAGAAAGTGATTTGTTTAGACTGTGAGCACACTCTATCAATTGCAGGGAGTAGCCCGGGATTATGTGGGGGGAAGAGCTCCTCCCCCTCAGCCTCTTTAAGCGAAGCAGCTGTCTCCCGCTCTGCTTAGAGCGAGTCGCATTCACTGTTCGGTCGTGCTGGTCTATGGCTGCCTGTGAGCCTGTTCTCCCATCTGTCCTGTCATTTGTTTTTCCTGTCTCCCCCTCCTCCCGTTTGTTCTTTCCCTGTTCCGTTTTGGTTGTCGCTTCTCCTCCTGTCAGTCTGTTTCTCTGCTCCTTTCTGCTGCGTTTCCTACTTTCCTCTAGCCAACCCTCCGTTTGTTTCCTTCTCTGTGGCTGTTCTGTTGGTTCCTTGCTACATTGCTGTTTGCTCTACCTGCCTCCACGTTCTCTTGTTTTGTCTTCTGGCATTTCCCTTCAGGCAGCCCGGTTCCGCATCTAATCCATCGCTGCTTCTCATTTGCCTCCTGTGGTTTGGGTTTTTCCTTTGTCGCCGCCCGGATGCCTGCTCCTGCGCTTGCCCCACCTACGCTACCTCACTCTCCACAACTGCTTCCTACCTTTAAGGACCGACAGTAAGCCACCAACGCTCAATGAGTGGTGCCATGAATTTATAGACTGCTTACGAGTGGAAGAACTCTCAATGATTTCGGACATGCACAACCGCCGCTTCTTCAGTTCTGGGCTCTCATTCAGTGGCTGCCTCTCGGACGTGCTTCCCTTCTGCTTTGCCTGCTGCTTAGTCGCATCTTTGGCTTCTGAGGCGCCTGCTCTGCTATTGCTCCATTGCTCTCTTGTGCAGCCTGTATGCTCCTGCAGGACACCCTTCCTCAGTTCGTTCTGCTTTACCTTAACCCTTGCCTGCAGATTGGACCTGCCAGTTGGTCGCTCATCCTGGGCAGCTTCGTGGACTTGGCTTATGTGATGGACTTTCCTGCATGCCACTGCTAGCTATGCCTGTATGCTAGCTCCTGTTTCCTTGTGCTACAGCTTGTTCAATTACCAGTCCTATACTTACTGAGTACTGCTGCTATGTCACCTGCCCATGCTGGCCACATGGTGCTTGCTCTCCTCCCTTATCTGCAGCTGCCCTATGACAAGCTCGGCTGCCTATGCCTGCTTCTGTGCACTAAGCAATCGCCTTGCTCATTCCCCAAGTGTCTTGAGTGGGGTCTTGCTATTCATTTGCCTTCTCCGTCAGGCTCCACCCTTCAGATTGCAGGTCCACTGTTTTACTCCACTCATCGGTTCAGAGCTTACCGATTCGTTTCTCCTCCTACATGTCTCCCTCCTGCCACAGCTGACTTCCCTGGAGCTCCTAACTCTGGATTTCGCTTTGGTATGTCACTGCTCCTCACCTCTTCTTTGGACACTGGCTCTGCTTCCCTGCTCCTATGTCTCCATTGTGCAGCATGCTTCCTATTGTGATTTGCCCTCCAGGAATTGGAGTTCTCCTGACTACACTGCATTGCATTTTACTGCGCTCCTCTTGACCTGGCATCAGTCTACCTCTCTTTCCATATTTGCTGCGATCGCTCCATGTCGGACGAAGACTCTGCATTACTTACAGTTCGATGTTTCCATTACATTACGTACGTTTGCTCTGCTACCTACTTTGCCAATCGGATTGGGAACGTTGCCTACTGATTCCTGCTTTTGCAACCTGCCTTCGCCCGTCGGGCTGGAAGGTTTCCCTACTACTCGCCTGTTCCTACACCTTGCCTTCTCCTTAGAGCTAGGAGAATTACCTCGTACTCCTCTGCTTCTGCATCCTACCTTCGCCTGTCAGGCTGGGAGGATTGCCTACTGTTCACTTGTTTCTCTGGCCTGCCTTCACCCTTCGGGTTGGGAGGTTCTTCTCCTTACATTCTGCTTCTGCCTCACCCAGCTTGGGGCCTGGAGATTCCCATTCTGCTTCTGCCTACCTGCTCATGCTGCCTCAAGACATGGAATTTGCTGCTTTCCTTTTAGGACGCTCAGTTAGTCTCGACTCCTGCTCTCCCTGCCTGCCAGTAGCTCCTGCTTCTATGGATAGTGAATGGTCCTTGCGCTCCACCTGTCAGGCTATCTCAGTGCTCATTTGGCAGCGTCCAGGGCTGTTTTCTTGGATGTCTTGCCCTGTTACCTCTGTCATGAACTTGTTGCTGCTTCCTTCCAGGACTCCGTTGATGTCTCCTGCAGATCTTCATTATCCTGCTTGTGCTCTGCCGCATTCCTGCTTGTGACTTCGCTACTTTCATGCCTCGAACTTTGCATATCTCAGCTCTCATTATTATTCCTCGTACAGTTGCTCTATTTTAACATCAGTCTCTTCCATGCATTTCGTACCTATCCAGCTGATGGATTCCTGCACATCAAAGGACTTCCTCGCTTGGCTTTGGCCAGCAGACATTCCTAGATCTGGTTGTGCTTCTCCTGCTGGAATCAGCCATCTCTCACCTGTCACCTGTTTCATCTGCTGTTGGTTCAAGTTCGCTTCCTCAGGGACTGGTTGCCACGTCCTGTTTCTTCTCATTTCCTTCGTCCTCCTGCTTCTACTACCTCGCTCCAGATTCACAGTCCAATCGACTTATTCCTTTTTGGGCTCTGATTCTACTCCTTGGATGCTTCATAAACTTGCATCAGTGTCTCCGATTATCCTATACAGTCTGCCAGTACTCCACCTCAACTCTCCAGCCGCTGCTTTCATTCAATACCTAAGACTACACTTTTATCAGAACTGGATTCATCACTTGATAGCCTGGCCTTAAGCCTTCTCTCATGCCTTGTATCATACAAGCCCTATATTATTAGAAAACCTGGAAATTGTGCTACTTTTATTCGTCTTGCCTCAGTGACGTCAAAGCTTGGATGCAACTATCTTCTGGTATCCTGCATTGAGTTCGTCAATCATCAACTTCATCCACCATCATTCAATTCAATGGATTATGCCCTCTATCAACAGAAGTATGGAAGACGGTTCTTCAATATATCTACTCTCCAGCATTCTGAATTATCCATGGATTCTCGGACTCAGACTTTATTAAAAGGAAATTTCTTCTCTAAGACATTTACAATTCAGTTTTTCTTAGGCTACGTTTATATGGATTGAATTCTATAATTAGAATTCAGATTAGCCGATTAATTAATTAATTTAATTAGGATCTCTCTCCTTTAGTATGCCCAGAAGGACGGGCAGGTCAGTAGCCATTGGTCCTCAGAGGTTCCCCCCCAAGGGGGGTTTTCCTCTCCTGAGTGCTACTGGTCACACTCTCTGGAGTTGGAGGAGGTGACCGTCTAGTCCAGGGGTTCTCAAATGGTGAGGCTAACCTCCCTTGGGAAGCCCCAACCTATTCCAGGGGAGGCTCAAGCAAGTCTGAAAAAGTACTGTATTTAAATTTTGAGTTTTATATATTTTGTGTGACGAGATGAAGCAAACTGAAACAGGATAATAGTAGGTAAATCTTACGCATGGGTGACAAGGGAAGGCAAATGAGCCAAGGCTCATTTCAGGTGTACTCGGGGAAGGTTAGGGAGTCAATACATTTCAAAAGGTAACTACAAAACAATCAAGGAATACACAATGAACAATTGTGCAAACAAATATGAACAATAAACTAATAATGAGAGGTGGTAATTGATCAATTTTTAGCCTGATGGCAGAACAGCCCACATACAAGGGTTGAACATAGAAGTGCTAAAACAGCAATAGCAGGAAGGAGCAAAGTAATCCCTGAGAAGTTGCTTAGGAGCAGGGAAGGACAGGGAGAGGCAAAGTATGTAGGAAGGTTATTTCGTATAGAAAGGAAACAGAGAAAGTAGTCTGACCCATGAAGGTACTGCAACAAGGGATAACAATGGTTCAAGAATGAAAATAGTGGAGCAAGTAGGCTGGCCTGGGGTGGGGGTGTTACAGTAAGCTGAATAACATTTATTTATTTTATTTATTTGTTATTCAGATGACGCCTTTGAGCAGAGGAGCTTTTTTTGAAGGTTCCACGTCAGTATAAGACAAAGAACTGAATATGAGCCAAGTACTCAAAGGGGTTTCAGTTTATTCATGGTGTACTGTGCAAAGTACAGTATGTTATTTTTCTTTGGGGAGGCCCTAGATTATTTTAGTTTTTGAGGGAGGCTCAAAATCTTTTTCATGGATTTGGGGAGGCTCACTGTGACAAAGTCTGTGAACTATTGGTCTAGTCTTATCATTAAATATGCATGACTTCTTCAGCATTCATATACAACAATCGTTGATATTTATTTCTTTTTGGGGCTTTATAATTCTAATCCAAGCTTCCTTCCTACAGGTGGGATACAGAGAAAGGCCAAAACCATCAAAGATTATCTAAATGACTCATTTCAAGCATCCAAGTACTTAAGCACGATACATTCTATACTATTACCTAGTAAACATTGTCTTCTCTATACTGGCCTCTGTATCCAACAATCATATTCATCATTCAGCTATATGTTGCATAAGTACTGAGCTATGAACCACACATAATATAATTGCTATACCTGATTAGTATAGGTAGTGGGCTCACTTTGGTCAGTTATAAACCTTCTAATGACATTGGGGGACATTAATGTTAAACACTACGGGCCAGATATTCAAAACTTTGCCCAGGGGCTAAATTAGCACTGCCCGGCGGGCAAACTTAGCCCGGAGCACAGAGCAAGCTATATTGAAATGGAAATAGCCTGGTGCTAATCCTGCTGAATATTGCAGGCTAAGGAAGCTGGGCAAACTGGTCTGGGAGTGCAGGGCAAAAATAGCCCGGGAATAAGACAGCACTGAATAAAGCAACCAGGAAGTGCAACACACAACAACAACACAGTGCACAGCAACATGAGGGCAGGTACAGAAGAAATACATGGCCAATGTGTGTGCCAGTAAATGCATGGACTCAGTACAGCTGCAGGAAGCAGCAGATGTGAAAGAACAGTGTTCAAAACTGTATTTTATACCCCGTACCATTAGCGCCGCGTTAACACATTAGCGCAGCATTAGCATGGAGCTAAGCAGTTAGCCCAAGAACAAACCGTTTGCAGAGCTAAATATGCCATATTCAAAAGTGCCATGCAAATGAGCCTACTTAGGCAGTCTCTGGGCAAACAACCAGATTAGCATCTCATTGTACCCCTGATTTGCATGCAGTTTGCCCGCGATTACTTGCAGGGTCCCACAGAGCCACCTGTAGGTCAGTCTGGAAGTACAGGGGCTGACCAGGTCCAACTGCAGCTCCACCTGTAGGTCAGTCTGGCAGTGCACGATGATAGCTACAGGCTACATGTAAACAGTACAGCATAGCATAGCATATTGTACCCCAGGGGACAAGACAGCATAGGCACAGGTGGTGGTGGTGCTGCATGCAACTGTCACACTGTAGGGCATGCTACAGTGCACAGCAGACACTACGAGCAAGGGGCCAGTTGTGGAGGACACAGCACTGCCTATGGTGTGTAGGGCAGTGATGCTGACTGCACTGTACACAGTGACAGGCCCAACCTGCAGGTGTTTACTGACAGTGGACATTACTGTTACACTGTTGTGTGACCCACAGATGCTGTACCTGTGGCATGGGATGCTCACAGTGACATGTACATTTCTGGCTTTGTGTGCTGTGGCAGTTGTACAGCTGTGTGGTATGTGGCCGGGGGGGCATATATTATCCGAAAGACATACTAGTGTTGCTGGTATTCCCAATACTGGCCCATGAGCACTGCATGATGTGTCCCAGCCTTGTGGCCACACCTGGTCTATGGCACAGCCTCGCCACCAATACATGCTCACCTCAACATCCTCCATGCCCACAGTGCTGCATGTGTGTGCTGGCATCTGTTTGTGTCCACAGATGTGTGGTCCGCAGGTGTGTGCTGTATGGCCACACTGCCATGCTGTCCACTGGCGGCAGGGTCACCATTTACTGCCTGGCATGGCTGGGACTGGTGGCAGATGATGGCATCATTGTGATGCCATCGGTTGTAACATGCTTCCTCTAAGTTTGGCTTTATCCATGTGTCATATTTATTTGTTGGGTCGCGCAAAACCTGCGCTAAACCCGCGCAAACACCGCGCAAAGCCAAAGTGTCGTGCAAAGCTGATTGCCCATGGTCAAGACAAGCTTTTCCTGGGTGGTAATTTGCACCACGCTAAGTGTCGCGCTAAGTCGCACAAAACCACTTAGCGCGGCCCTAGTCACTGAATATAGCATTGTGCCTGTATTCATGTCAGTTTGCCCCTTGCATACATTATAATCTTGCCCGGTGCTAATGCAGTTTGCCTGTGCTATTTGGCCTTTTGAATATAGCAGACCCGCGCTAATCCCGCGCTAAACCTGCGCAAACGATTTTTGCCCGGCGCAAAGTTTTGAATATCTGGCCCTACGTGTCTTTAAATTCGTATATAGAAAAGACACATAGCTATTTTTATTGCTAATTTAGCTACTGTTCAGAATATGTCTTGAATGCTCAAATTAATTGCTTAACTCACATGTTCACCTTTAGTAGCACAGTACAATATGATTATGCTAACCAGGTAACCAACAATTGGAACTAGTAAAATCAAATGTATAGTTTTTCTATAAATTTGATTTTACTAAGAGAAATAGCTATGTGTCTTTTCTACATATGAATTTAAAGACACATGGGCCCAGATATTCAAAAGGGTTGCGCCATGCGCAACAGGGATGCACCAGTGCAAGTCCGAAAATGCGCCATTGTGCGATATTCAGCAGGAGGCAGCTGTGCCACCCAAATCACAATGCGCAAGAGCGCAATGGTAATGAATGCATGTGCAACTGAAGGGGGAGGAACCATGAATAAATGGTGCAGTGCGATATTCAACAGCATGCGCCATGCGCAATAGGGGAGCAAACGGAAGTTGCGCAATAGCGGAAATTATCCAAAATAAAAAAGAACAAGAGAGAGGCACAAGAACACTACAGAAAAGCCAGATTTGGGAGCGAGGTGACAGTAACCAGGTACACAGTAGCAGTGAGCAGGACAGGGCAGGAGCAGAACAGAGCACCTGGAAACTACCAGGAACAGGGAAGGAGTGGGGAGCCTGTGAGCCTGTGCCACTGTGCAGGAGGAAAGGGGAAGTGCCACATTGGACTGAGGGCACTGACAGTGGGCAGGACGTCCAAATCTGGGAGGTGTTCCTGGTGCAGGGAGAGTAGCAGAAAGGACAGTGGGGGGAACGGGAATACAGCTGCTGGGGGGTAACACAAGCCAGGGACATGGCCAGTGCCATCATTCAGATGGAGGCAGTAATGAGGGGTGTGAGAAGGCAGGCAGCAGGGGGGCGTGGCTGTGGAAGGGCCCATCGGCGTTATGCCCCCAACAGGCAGTACCGAGCCTGCACCAGCTTTGAGCTGTACAGTGACACCTAGATAGTGGGCCGGTATTGCCTGAACCAGGTGATCCTGAGGCAGCTCTGTGAGCTGTGCAGTGATGAGATGCAGGCACCCACATGATGGAGCCATGCTCTGCCAGTGGAGACAAAAGTGACAGCTGTCATGTGCCTGCTCGCCACGGGTACTTTCCAGAGACCAACAGGGGACACAACAGGCATAACCCAGTAAGCTGCATCTTGCCTACTCACACAATTCCTCAGCACACTGCTGCCACATGCTGCGGAGTACATCTGTTTCCCCAGCACACCGGCGAGGCGCACAGCAGACATACAAGAGTTCCACAGGGTAGCAAATATGCCTGGCATGCTTGGGGCCATTGACTGAACCCATGTGGCCATCCGCACGCCACCTGGCCCGGAAGGTGCAGCATACATAAATCGGAAGGGCTATGCAAGCATCAACTGCCAGGTGGTGTGTGATGCTAGGGGCGCATAACCAACGTCTGTGCCATGCACCCTGGGGGAGCACATGATGCCTTCATCTGGCACCAGTCTGCACTATGCAACAGGTTCAAGAGTGGGGACATCCCCACTGGCCACCTAGTGGGTGAGTATGCAAATCACGAAGAAAGACATAGATCCTGGGAGGGGCATAGTCAGAGCTGACATGGGTACTGGCCTAGATGGCCCATGGCAGGGCGACGCTGATCACCAAACTAATATCCACCCTCTACACACAGGTGACAGTGGATACCCACTCCGTCCCTGGCTGCTCACACCATACCAGCTGCCCGCGACCCTATCGCAGCAACGCTACAATGAGGCACATGCCACCACACGCAATGTCATAGAGCGGGTGTTCAGGATGCTGAAGGCACGTTTCCGTTGCCTGGACACATCTGGCGGTGCCCTACAGTACAGTCCCTCAAAGGCCTATGGGCTATTCCTGGCCTGTTGCATCTTGCACAATATGGCCAACGACTATGGGATAGCTGTACAGGTCGAAGAGGGGGGCAGCGATGGGGACGATGAGGATGCTGGTGCAGATGGTGATGGGCAGCCCCCCCTTGGTTGAAGGGACCCCCAACTGATCTGGATGGTGCAGCTGCACTGGGACACAATCACAGAGGAGCACTTCAACCAACCCAGGTAAGTCATGGGGCCATGTGCAACCACCAATGGCAACTGCACAACCCACAAACATGCATGGACAAACCCCAGAGGTGCATGTCGTAAAGGGAATTGGCTGAGCATGGAACCGCACATGCCGTCAGGGATGGGCAAGGCCTAACACGGCACACAGTCACACACACACCCCCACAAGACACGCACAAAGGGTAGGAGCCACACCGACCACAACTGCTACCCCTAGCCACACACACGTCCACAGACCACCACGCCCAATGCCTGTCATTGTGCGTGTCTCAGATGCTGGGCACCATTGCACAGTGGTGGACAACGCAATGCAGGCATCATCATGCACACACCACAGTGGCCAGCAGCCGGGAGGGTGTGCACATGGAATGTGTATATGTGTGTGCAGGGCTGGGTACCCCACCCGTGCATTGCACGATGAAGAACACGCTGCACACAGGGCAGCGTCAGACAGTAGCCATGGTGGGAGACAGGTCAGTCATGCAGCACAGTGCCACGGATGCATGGGCGGCCCAGCCAAGACCCGCCAGCAGTGACAGGCTGACCAATGGCCTCATGGAGTGGCACCAACGGTCCCTTAGGGAGACCGTTCTCGAGTAGGGGTCTGCAGCTCACCGAACATGCCTGCGCCAGGCGTGCTTGGGATGCCCACAGCTGAACCCGGTGTCAACAAGGATGGTGTTGCATGACGCCGGGAACGGGGGGTGGACATTGCACTGTGCGGTCCAGGAGCAGACCGGTGTCCCTGCTGCGACGCTCCTCTGCCTGGCGCAGGACCACACTGAGTGCATCCACTGCTGTCACAAGCCACAACTGCTGATCCACTGAATCATGGAGTATGCGAGTGTGCTCATCTAAGAGGTCATTCACCTGATCAGCATGATATCCCTTATGGTGTTCGTGGCCGTGATGGGCAGCACCCCTTGGGGTTGAGTGCTATGCACCAGGGCCATGCCTGGGCATGTCCACAGGCGGTGCACTGATGCCGCCCCCGACACTGTCCCCCCATTGCCATTAGCCGACTGCTGACACTACCCCTCCGGCTGCCACTCTCCAGGGCTTAACAGTGCCGCTGCAGCGGCCGCAACAGACCCACTGTCCTGGACACACACTACTGCTGCCCCACTGGTGCAGACAGGCACAGGCTGGGACTGTGATGTAATGCAGGCCTCCACGGTGGCACCACTCATGGTTATGCCCGTGCTGTAACCTGCTGTGCAGCCATCCTGCGGCCCACACGTATCACTGTCCATGATGTGAGCTCCATCATCATCAGTGACGGATCCGGCACCAGTCCGAGTCTCAGCATGCTGGCATCCATGGACACTGGCACGCTGGGACATGGGCAGGGCCTCCTCTGCACCTGTTCCACCAACATCAGTCCAGACAGCCAGGTGGGCCCACTGTCATTCTGACCCTCTGTTGTTGTCCCACCTCCATGCTGTCGCTTGTGTCTGTTGCAAGGGATGTGCTCTACTGTCTGTCACTTGAGCTCCGGGTGCATGCTGGTGGCGTACAGCTTCATGGTGCCTGCGCAGGGTGGCTGGCACTCCTGTGCCATGGAGGGGGTGCTGGCTGTGTATACACAGTTTCCATGGCAACACACCAGGGACTTGGTTGACCCGCTACTGTGTCCCTGTGTTGGTGTGCCCTTGGGTATGGGTGGGTGTTTGTCCATGCACTGTGTTGCATCCTGTGTGGAGCATGCTTCCATGCACCACTGTGGGTGTCTGCACTGGCTGTTGTGGCCAGTGCTGGGTCAGGTTGTGTCCTTGGGAGGGTGTGCAGGGTGCTGTGCTACTGGTGGGGTCCGGGGCATGCAATGTCACGTGTGGGGTACCTCGTGTACCGACACATGGTCAGTCTCTCAGCTGTACCTTGGGGGGGGGACGTGCGTGGCGGCACTGTGTATGCAGTTGTTGCATCACTGTCTGCTGCCACCCACTGAAGGGTGCTTGTGGTGGGGCTGCCTTGCATGGTTCTGTGGTGCACAGAGTTGCATTGTCATGGTGGGGGTGGTGGCATGCATGGGGTGTCCTGCACTGGTGGGTGATGCTCCTGGGCAGGGTGTCTGGGGATCGCGGTGCAGGGTGTGCTCTGAATTGGTGGGATGGTGTGGCACGGGGTGGCCTGACCTCCTTGTGTGCCGGTCACAGCTTGCCAGGGGGTGTGCTGGTACACCATGCCCCAGTTGCGGGTTTGTTGCTGGTATCCATGGGCCGGTGGTTATTACAGCTCTTCCCCAGTTGTGCAGTGCATGGGGTATGTCTGTTCTGCTGTGTGCTCCTCTGCCCATCTCTAGCATGGGTGGTCTGCCCATGCATATCCCTGGTTGTGCTGTTGCACTGCTGCCCTGCTCCACTGAGCATCCCTGGTTGTGCTGTTGTGCATCTGAACTGCGCCACTGCACATCCCTGGTTGCGCTATAGTGCAGTTGGTGCAATATTCAGTCATGTGCCACAAGCACATCTTGACCTGTGCAGTGTTTGAATATCACGCTTATTGCACATGGGCGCAGTGGACTTGCACTTGCTCCTGCTGTTGCGCACTTTTATGGCGCAGTTTGACTATCTGGGCCATAAGTGTTTAACATTAATGTCTCTCCATGTTATTAGAAGGTTTATAACTGACCTGAGTGAGCAAACTACCTATACTAATCAGATATAGTAATTATATCGATAGAATGTGCTCATAATCTTAACAAACCACTTTCTGGTTCAGCTAGTACAATTGAAATTGTCCCAGAATGAGCGCATTTAAATCATTCACTAAATGCCATAATAAGGGATTGCTTTTACTCTGAGACATTAATTGTCTTTCAATTGATTGTCCTACAGTTGTTTTTAATTATTACATATGTACTTTTGCACATGGTGGTTTGCCTATAAATTGTGAGCTTTTACACAGAATTGTTATCTCTGATGAAGCCAGGCACCAGCCTGGCGAAACGTAAGATGTAATTTTTCTGGTCCTGTCACCATTATGGTGGTCAGCCAACACTTTTGCACAAGTCTTTAAATAAATTATATTTTATATCCTGCTCTGCTCTATACTGGGTGCTCACTCTTTTGGTCTGGACATGAAGATCCCTCAGTGGACTCTAAGAGTCCACTGAGACCAGTTCACAGATGATCTAGAACAATGGGTTCTAGTAACGTCTCCTGTACAAAAAGTGCTCAAGAAGTAGATGGAACCCAGCAATCTCTTAAAGGGGGGTTCCTTTCCTGATCCCCTCCACTCACCAGATTTTAACAACAGATGCCTTGGGTGCACACTTAGGGCCCTATCAGATGCAGGGTACATGGACTCCAGTGGAGAGCACCTTACACATAAATGTTCTAGAAATGTAAGCTGTTCTGTATGAGATACGACCATTCCAGGCTCATTTGTCCCTGGGTCCTCTGCTAGTATAGACAGACAATGGCAGTATGATGCATTACATCAACAAGCATGGGGGACCTCACTCTAACCCTGTGCAGGGAAGCGATGACAGTCTGGTATTGGACTCTGGAACACAGTTTAGAACTGTCAGCAGTACACGTTGCAGGCTTCCAAAACATCTTAGCAGACAGGTTAAGTGGGTCCCAGTCCAGGATGCATGAGTGGCTGACCTCAGTGGTCAATGACCTGTTTGACAGATGGAGTCATCCAGAGTTGGACCTTGTTGTGTCCCCATACAATGCAAAATTGCAGCTTCTTTTGCTCGCTCGCTCCAAGGCCTGGAGTTTTCTGGTGAGATGCGGTGTCCCTCTTTTGGAAAGGGAGATTCCTGTACACCTCTCTAATTCAGAGAATGCTACACAAGCTCCAAATGTAGGGGACAACTCTGATCCTCATTACTCTCTTATGGTCTCAACAGATCTGGTTCCCCCTACTACAACAGCTGGCAATGGAACCATCTGTGCCTCTGCCCCTGTGCAAGGGTCTGCTGTCACAGAGCAGTGAACCCTGGTCCATCCGGACCTTAAATCACTTCATCTTCATGTATGGCTCCTGAAAACACAACTATTGCCAGGTTTGGGTTTCCCAAAAGGTGGCTGATGTCCTGGTGGCTGCCATAATGCCTTCCACCAGATCCACTTATTCTATGGAGTGGAAGCAGTTTGCTTTATGGGCCATTTCTCATCATTTGGATCCATTTACCTGTCCAGTTAAAACAAGTCCTGGAGTATCTGCTGTCCTTATTAGATGCAGGCCTGCAGCAGTCCTCAGTCAAGGTGCACATGGCTGCGATTTCTGCTTTCCATTTGCCTATTGAAGGTCATATGGTTGCCCAGCTGGAGGTGGCCTGTATGTTCTACCTGAAGCCTCCTATCCGTATGCCAGTCCCAGCTTGGGACCTGAATTTTGTGTTAGAAAAGCGTACTTTGGCTCCTTTTGAGCCAGCTGCAACTGGTGGCTTACACATTCTTTCTTGGAAAGCATTATTTTTAGTTGCAGTTACTTCTTCTCAAAGGATTTCAGAGCTACAAGCTCTAATGTGTGAGCCTCCTTATTTGATTTTTCATAAAGACCGGATGTCTTTGTGTACCATTTCTAGATTTTTATCAAAGGTTGTGTGTGAGTTTACTTTAAATCAAATTATCTACCTGCTTGTTTATTTTCCTGAGCATGCAAATCCAGGGGAAGCATTGCTCCATACTTTAGACATATGTAGAATACGCAGGTACTATATACACCGCACGAATGCCTGCAGAAAGTCCTTGCAGCTTTTTGTTTTCTTCACCCCTGGGAAAGAGGATGCCCCAGTTTCTAAACAGTGCCTGTCCAAATGGTTAGAAAACTAATACTTTGTGTTACAGGAAGTACAGCAAGGAACTTCCTGGGGTTGTTCATGGTTATTCCACTAAAGGCATGGTCACATCTGTGGCCTGTTTCAAAAATGTGTCTGCTGTAGACATCTGTGCAGCTGCCACCTAGAGTACTGTCCACACTTTCACTAAACACTTCAGTCTGGACACTGCGTCTTGAAAAAGGTCTGGTTTTGGCCTAGCTGTGCTTCAAGGCCTACTTTCTCAGGCCTGTTGACTCCGCCACCCAGACTGTTTACAGTCAGCACTGCTTTGTGCTCATTCCATCAGTGTGGCCTGATGAAAGAGATATCCTCGAAGAAGATAAAACAGTTATGTAATTACCATAATAGTACATCTTCGACAGAATCTCTTTCATCAGGCCATGCTGTCTCACCCTCCTTCTCCTTACAGGGTTCTGAAACCCTAATCAGTGTTGTCTCATCCTCCTCCGTGATGGTCTGCCTATAGCTCTCTGCCTTGCCTGGTTGGCAGAGCCCAAGGTTCTCTCCTGGTTCCTTACAGAGAGTTCCTCTAAGCATGATCTGTGGCAGGGAAATGAGGAGGAAAGGGGCAGCCCATGTTTATGTAGCAGCTGACATCTGATGTCATCGTGGACGGCCCCTGGTGGACTGCTTGCAAATGTTTCTGTATGGTCCTAGCACCTGACAGCTTATAGTTCCATAGGTGTGGCCTGATGAAAGAGATTCTCTTGAAGATCTACTGTTACAGTAAATACGTAACTGTTCTTTTCCAAAGTATCAGTATACTGAAAATACAGTTTTACAATATTGCCATACTAAAAATGAATTGTACTATATGAATTTGTATTTCTGCAGGTTAGTATATTGAAACTGTACTGCTGTGGTGTAACTAATTTGACTGATTTGAAAAGTAAGTTTATAGCCGTAATGGTTCAAAATGTTGCCTTTTTAAATTATATTCTTTCAAAAAGAGATAGCATTCGAATCATAAGGAATAAAAAGTTAACATTTTAAAATATAAGTGTGGAATCATAAGGCTGATACATTTACACCATGTCGGCACACTGTCAGTGTATTGGTATACTGAAAATGCAGTCTTACCATATGAAGTCTGCATGTAAAAATGCATTTTACTGCATCAGTGTGTATATATGTGCATTGATACATCAAAAGTGTATCTATGTGGTATAACTAATCAACTTGACTTAGTTTCTAGCCATAACGCTTCAAACATTAGCCCTTATCTAAAGATAACTGCTTGAAAAATTGCTAATTTTAGAACTGTAAGGTCTAGAAACTTTTTAAATGAAAACATGTAGCCAAATCATTTAAGTCACTGTATATCCTGTTCATTGAATGTCAGTGTTTCAAAACAGAAACACTAATCAATATTGTAAAAAAACACATTTTTAGTATATCAATATAGTAAAATTGTATATTCAGTATAGTGGTACATTACATGTATTTTAATGGAAGTTACCCATTCTTGCCCTATATGTTCCAAGCCATAATGGTTCGAAAAATAGACATTTTAAAAAAAATAGTTCATATGAAAAGGTTTAACTTTGGAAGCATAAGGGACAGAAGTTTCATTGTGATTATACATAAAAATTTAAAAACAGAATTTTACAGGCAGAAAAAGACCTGCAGTCCATCAAGACTGTCTGGTACACCTGCCTTAGTCCCTGCAGTCTGTCATAATACACACTGATATATGTCAATACTTTTACAGTAGTGTATTTACCATTCTTTGGGTTTAACATGAGTTAGCTCATCAAAAATGTACAAAAAAGCATGGCTCAAACTCCAAATGAAGTTAGACAACACTTGGTATGTATACATATATGAACAGTTCCTGTGTCTTTTAAGGTTATAAGACTGCTTTCTCAAGTTTTTTGGGTAAGAGAATTGAGAAGTGAATATGAACAGTTTTTGCACACAGATTACTTGAGAATAAACTCATATAGCCATAAGAGGCATGGACAATGTACATATAAACTTAATCATACAAGAAATGGACTTTGAATTTAAAATAAATGTTCTTTTTTTGAAAATTCAAGAAACCCATGTGTGAGAAATGCACTATGCCAACTAAAGACAGACGCTTCTTCTGATTGACTGAAAGTCAATTAGTAGAAAAGCACAGCTCCTGCTGTACTCTGCTGGTCCAGGGCTAGAGAAAGGTTCTTGGGATCCCCATGCAAGTGGGCTCATGACCCCTTAGAAGCAATCAAGGTGGTGTCTTCTGGGCACAGGGCTGGTGATCCTGAATGGCTCCTAACTCCACATTTATGGTAGACAGACTTGTCCTTCTGTAAGCAACTGTTGTACATGCAGCACTAAAAATGGACTCTGAAGAACCCTTCATAACAGGGTAGGACATATATTCAATTGTTAGGATACTCAAAGCTTGCCATTTATTCTTTTTTTCCTGCACCAGGTTTTTCTTCAGTGGAAAGATACATTGATATTGGACCTCTCTCTCCCCTTTCAAACAACATGAAGTCTTGCTATATTATGACTATTGCAGTTTGTCCCAGCCTTAGAACTGCTCCGGAGGTGAAAGAGTTAACTTCCATGCAGAGCATGGAGCTTAGAGCGCGAGCTCGGTTCAGAAGCTCTGTTAGGCTGGTTTCAAACCGAAACCGTCAGATTCTTTACTCCGCCTCGCTGAACAGTCGCTCCAGAGATTCCTCCTGTTGCTCGGTTCATTTCTTCGGTTTAAAGCGCTATTTCTCGGTTTAATTTAACTGCGATTTAATTATTTTAACCGCAAAACCGATCGGTTCAGGCTCTGTCTATGGTATTCGTAAGTAATAGATAGGGTTTTTTCTGTGTGGAACTTGTAAAGTGTTATTGGTTCGGTTGAACCGATCGAATTGTATTAAAATATAAGTCAGCATCCTTGGGACTCAGACAAGCTAACTATATGGCTTATGTTGCAAGATACCAGAAATCTAGATGGGACACTGTCATGGCCTTAGCCAAACAGGTCCCTGGCCAGCTCGCAAAGGAGCTGGAGCAGGTGGCTCTTGATGGTATTGAGGCATCTAAGGTGCAATTCCATGCTGCAGTGGATTCTAACGATGTATCCTCTAGAGTCATGGCTACATCTGTGGCTTTCTGGAGATTGGCCTGGCTCAGGTGTACTACTTTGTCTGGGATACCCAGTCTAAGGCTATGGATTTTCCTGTGGTGGGAAATTCTCTGTTTGGGGAGCAGACAGAGAATTATATGAAGAAAATGGATGAATATAGAACCACTTACAGGAGTGCACAAGCCAAGGAGCGGCAAGCCACTCCTCAGAGGCAGCCCCCCCAGGGGTAGGGGTAGGCCTTTTCACAGGCCTTTTTACCAGACCCAGGCTTCCGCCTCTTCAGCCTATGTACAGAGGGGGTTCTTCAGAGGGAGAGGCAGACGGGGTTCGAGCAGGCCTGCTCCCAACCCTCAGCCTAAAGCCCCTGCCAAAACAGGCACCCTGATGGGATTCCCAGGGTCGGCTCTCCACTACCTGTAGGGGGCAGGTTGGCTCACTTCGTCCAGGACTGGCAGTCTTTAACTTCAGACGGGTGGGTCCTGAAGTAGTAAGCCAGGGTCTGATTCTCAGCTTCAAGAAATTTCCAAAGATGAGAGCCAGATTTTTCCACTACAAACCCTTTAGAGACTCTTGCTTTGGAAACAGAAGTCTCAACCCTCTTGGCTCTCAGAGCTGTGAAAAGGTTTCTCCCTTCACCAGGGCAAGGTCTGTACTCCAGGTACTTCCTTACCCCAAAAAGACAGGAGAGTGGCGGCCTATCCTGGATCTAAGATATCTAAACAAGCACCTTTTAAAGCCTAAGTTCAAAATGGTGACACTGGGAATGATTTTACCCTCCCTAAGGCCAGGGGACTGGCTAGCCTCCTTGGACCTCAAAGATGCCTACTTCCATGTTCTTATCAGAAGCTCCCATCGAAAGTACCTCAGATTCGAACTGCCCTCAGGCCATTATCAGTTCAGAGCAATGCCCTTCGGCCTCACTTCTGCCCCAAGGGTGTTCACAAAATGTCTGGCAGTAGCAGTCGCTCACCTAAGAAGGCAAAAGATTGCTATTTTTCCCTACCTGGATGACTGGCTCATTGTGGGTCAGTCTCCAGACCAGGTCAAATCACGCCTGCTAGTTACCCAGCAGCTGCTTACCTCTCTGGGATTTCTTCTCAATCTTCCAAAGTCAGTTTTGGAACCTGTCCAGGTACTCACCTTTATAGGCGCAGAACTGGACACAAAGCAGACCAGAGCCTTCCTTCCCTTGGAAAGGGTAAGGACCTTAGTGGCCCTGGCGCCCTCCTTCACTCTGCAGGTCTCGACCAGCAAGGCATTTCCTGCAGCTCCTAGGGCACATGGCTGCCTCCACAGCTGTGGTGCAAGGAGCAAGATTTCAGATGAGGGACATTCAGTTCCATTTGAGAGCTTTCTGGTCTCAAAGAAGAGATCCTCTATCCAAGTTAATCCCAGTGACTCGAACTCTGATCCAGGCCCTTCAGTGGTGGCAGGATCTGAGCAATCTGAGACAGGGGGTGCCTTTCATCCCTCTGTCCCACTCCTTGACCCTTACTACAGATGCATCCCTCTTGGGATGGGGAGCTCACATGGGCGACCTCTCCACCCAGGGATTATGGTCCCTTCAGGAATCTCTGCTCCACATCAATCTGTTGGAACTCAGAGCTGTTTTTCTAGCACTTCAGGTTTTCTCTGCATCTGTTCAGAACAAGGTGGTACAGGTCAGAACAGACAACACCACTACAATGTGGTACATCAACAAACAAGGGGCACTCGGTCTTGACCTTGTGCACGGCGATGAAGTTGTGGTCTCTGGCTTACTCCTGAACACTTCCCTCATAGCAGTTCACCTCCCAGGCAAGGACAATATCCTGGCAGATGCTCTCAGCAGGATTTCCCAGGGCCATCCGAATGGTCACTGGATCCTCTAGTACTGGGATAGTGTTTGCCAGATGGGGCACTCCTCAGATAGATCTTTTCGCAGCCCCAGACAATCATCAACTTCCACTGTTTTGTTGCAGGCCCCAGTGTTGGGCTCAGTTCCCCTGGATGCCTTTCTCCTCGATTGGGAAGGGAAGTTTCTTTATGCCTTTCCCCCTTCCCTCTCCTGTTCAAAGTACTAGTCAAAATCAGGTCTCAGCCCTGCAAGATGATCCTGATTGCTCCAGACTGGGCCAGGCAGCCCTGGTACCCACTCCTTCTGTCCTTAGCAGTCCATCTTCCCCTGTGTCTCCCCAGGAACCACAATCTGTTAACCTGTGCTCAGGGGAGAGTCTGGTATCCGAATCTCAAATCCCTCAACCTCAAGGCTTGGCTCTTGAGCAGTTAGAATTTGCTGATTTGCAACTTTCTCAAAGTGTTCTCGAAATCCTGAAGGCTGCTAGGAAGCCTTCCACCAGAACTACCTATAACTCCAAGTGGAAAGGTTTTCCATATGGTGTTCTGGGAAGCATGTTTCCCAGAATCTGCTGATCTACCCACTGTATTGGACTACATGGTCCATCTTAATTCTTTGGGACTGAGACCAGCCATCCTGAAAGTGCACTTGGCTGCTGTCTCTGCCTTCATTTCAGCAGGGAAGCCCTCTTCTCTTTCTGCTCATCCTGTATTTTCCAAGTTTTTTAAAGGATTGCTTCACACCAATCCTCCATTCAGGGACCCTGCCCCGGCTTGGGATCTTAATGTATGCATTGCTCAGCTAATGCAACCCCCCTTTGAGCCTCTGTCTTCGGCAGAGCTTAAGTATTTGACTTGGAAAACTGTATTTCTGGTAGCCATCACTTCTGCCAGGCGTATAAGTGAGTTACAGGCTTTATCAGTAGAAACTGACTTTATTTCCTTTCACAGGGATAAAGTAGTCCTCAGGACTAACAGGAAGTTTTTGCCTAAGGTGGATTCAGATTTCCACCTTAACCTATCTATTCACTTCAGTGTTCTTCACTGACCATTCCTCCTCTGGTGAGAGGAGGCTGCACAACAGATGTTAAGAGGGCCCTAAGTTACTACATAGAGCATACCAAGGGTCACAGGTTTGACTCCCTCCAACTGTTTCTCACTTATGGTGAGGTTGGGAAAGGGAGACCTGCCACTAAGAGATCCATTGCCAGGTGGATCGTTTCTTGTATCCAATTTTGCTATCAAAAGCTGGGTAAGGTTCCCCCCTCAGGCCTGAGGGCTCACTCTACCAGAGGTACAGCTGCATCTCTAGCTGCTGCTAGAGACATCCTATCTTGGAGATATGTCAGGCAGCTACTTGGAAGACAGTACACACTTTCACCAAGCATTACTCCCTGGATATTCAGGCCAGGAGGGATGCTTGGTTTGCACTAACTGTAACTAGAGCCTATTCCTAAGTAGGTTCTGTCTCTCCTCCATGGAGGTACTGCTGTGTAGTCTGCAATAGTCATAATATAGCAAGACTTCATGTTGTTTGAAGAAAAATTACTTACCTTAGTAATGTTGTTTCTTCTAATGGAGTCTTGCTATATTATGACCTCCCAACCTGCCCTCTCAGAACTCCTACTTTGGGTATGGGGTGGGTAGTCCTCTGTTGGCATTTATTGATGCCTCTTTCATGTTTGGGTGTTGTGTTTATTTAGTTATTTTATCTTATTTTTCTGGTCCACTGACTTGAGTCTTTGTGTTGGGACCAGGAAAAATGTGTTAATATATTAGTGGCCAGTTGGCTGAGTGTAGGTTACAACTTCCACAGAACCTTAGTGAGTTTTGCTCATAAAGATCTGACGGTTTCGGTTTGAAACCAGCCTAACAGAGCTTCTGAACCGAGCTCGCGCTCTAAGCTCCATGCTCTGCATGGAAGTTAACTCTTTCACCTCCGGAGCAGTTCTAAGGCTGGGACAAACTGCAATAGTCATAATATAGCAAGACTCCATTAGAAGAAACCACATTACTAAGGTGAGTAATTTTTTCTTTCTGCTTATCTACTCTACTTTTATTGTCTCTGCCTATGCCACTTAGCTATGTAAAAACCCATGTATTAGTTTGATCTTTACTACTTGCTTCATTTTAATTGTCATATGCTTTACGTTTTATTACCCGTATGCTTTAGTTAAATTGTAATCTGTTTATTACTGCACTGCCCTTTCCCCTTTCCCCTGGATTGCACCTGAAAATGAGCTTTGGCTCAGTGTGCCTTTCCCGGTTACAAAATTTTAAATAAAATAAATAAATATGTACTTTTACCATTTTCATTCTGAAACAGATGACACTGCAACTTTCCTCTTGAAGACATCACAAGTCTTTGCCACATTTGATTGCTTCTAGCTGCTGTAACGTTTCTCTGAGAGGCTGCAGTGGGCATGGTGCTACTAATGGTAACACTAGTGTTTGGGCTAGAGAAATATAAAGCTTGAGTTATAAATGATGTTTATGAAGTATGAGATGTTGATTGATATGCCATTGGCACTGCCTTGCCCCATTTCCTGTTGTTCAAGTTCACATTCTTGCCTCGCTGCCCCTGTCCCATTTTTGTGAAGCTGTTGCTGATGGAGATGAACTACTTTTTTCCTGCTTTTCTGAACAGAAATAGCATCAAGATGATCAAATGGTAGAAATGGCAGATCATGCTTGTACCTGGGTTCTAACATAGACAGAATGTAGTGCTATGACGTCTTGTGTACAGGTATCTTTGAAGTCTCATTATCCAGTCGTTCGATCTTAGCCTTCACCAGGTCAAATGCATTTTTGTCACCACTGTCTGACATTTTTTCCATTTATTTATTATTTGTTTAAAAGTGTTTCACCAGGTATGCATGCAGAGATATAAAAACAATCTTGTTTACAGATGTGACCTGGGATTATCTCCTCATGTAGCAAATAAATAAACATGGCTCTGTTACTACTTACAGCTTGAGTGGCACATTTAAATGATGCATTTTAATTAGGGTTTCCATCAGCCTACAATCCTTTGGTGACAAACACATGGAACATCCATCAGCCTTTGGTAGCGGAAGCTCATTTAACAGCTGATTTACCTGCAGATGTTCTGTGTACTGCTACTGCCCAGCATCTTATTTACACAGTTTTCTTCCCTTAAAAAATCCTGCACAGCAAGACTGAGACAGTGCACAAAACAAGGGACATGTAAATAATTTCCTTTACTCAACGCACTGACAGCATTTGAACTATTGTTAGAGCAATAGTTCTCAGACTTTGTCACAGTGAGCCTCCCCAAATCTATGGAAAAGATTTTGAGCCTCCCCCAAAAATTGAAATAATCTTGGGCCTCCCCAAAGATAAATAACATACTGTACTTTACGCAGTGCACCATGAATAAATTGAAACCCCTTTGAGTAGCTGGGCCCACATTCAGTTCTTTGTCTTATACCCACGTGGAACCTTTGAAAAAGAGCTCCTGTGCTCAAAGGTGTTATCTGAATAACAAATAAATAAAATAAACAGATATTATTATTCAGCTTATTGTAACCCCCCCCCCACAGGCCAACCTACGTACTCTGCTATTTTCATTCTTGAACCATCGTTACCCCTTGTTGCAGTACCTTCATGGGTCACACTACTTTCTCTGTTTCCTCTCTATATGAAATAACCTTCCTGCATACTTTGCCTCTCCCCATCCTTCCCTGCTCCTAAGCAACTTCTCAGGGATTACTTTGCTCCTTCCTGCTATTGCTCTTAGCACTTCTATGCTCGACCCTTCTATTTGGGCTGTTCTGCCATCAGGCTACAAATTGATCAATTACCACCCCTCATTATTAGTTTATTGTTCATATTTGTTTGCACTACTGTTCATTTTGTATTTCTTGATTGTTTTGCAGTTACCTTTTGAAATGTATTCACTCCCTACCCTTCCCTGGGTACACCTGAAATGAGCCTTGGCTCATTCACCTTCCCTTGTCACCTATCAGTAAATAAATACATTAAATTCACCTACTATTATCCTCTTTCAGTTTGCATCATCTCTTCAGGAAAAATATATAAAACTCAAAATTTAAATATAGTACTTTTTCAGACTTGCTTGAGCCTCCCCTGGAACTGGTTGGGGTTTCCCCAGGGAGGCTGGCCTCACCATTTGAGAACCCCTGTGTTAGAGGAACCAAGACTAGCCTTCCGTGTCAATGGTGTCAGTCTGAGATTTTTGGCCTCAAGTCGCAAAGAATGCACAGTAATCTGCAGTGTGTGCTTTTTCTAAGCTGCACATGAAAAGTGTTGTGTAATGTCTAACATTGATATTGCTTTGACATCTGAGATGTTGGGGCTGTGAACGGAAGATGAAGTTGACAAAGCTGCCCAGTAAGCAATAACGCACTTAACATCTATTGCCTTTGCACGGATGCACAGGACTGTAGTAAGAGGCATCACTGGCATATCGATCAAACAGAAAGCTTTAGATGATTGGGTACTTTCCATTTGGGAGCTGACGCTCGCATGAACTGTCAGAAGCCCTCCCCTTCCACAAACAAATTGGATACAAGACCCAGTGCCAACATGTTTGCCATTTTTAGTTAAGGCCTGCTTGCTGTGTGCTGATTTTGGCTGTACTTTGTGTACTTGCTAAAATTATGAGACCCCAGCTCACAGTAATCAAAACAAACTCTGGCCAGAGCCGAAAGGGCTACATGTGTTGGGGGCGGGGGGGAAGGTTACAGAGGGAAGGTTGGGTGGAGAGGATATCTTTAATTGGGTATGGTGGGATGTACTTTTATACAGTGTTAGTAAACTTTACTCTTCTGACTTTTCCAACTGTGATAGTGCTGTATTAACAAAAGGACTTTATGTATTGATACAGTGTTCCCTTGGTCATGTCACAAAGCGCGATAACGAAACCATTAACAGTACCACTTGGGGAGCTACAAATAACACAGAGAGAGCACGTTTCCCAAAACCAGGGCTTCTTTTGTATTACGGGGAAATCAGGAACAGAGTAGCAGCTGGATTTCTTTTGTAGTAAGGGGATGGGAATAGAGGGGTGGGGGCAGTACAATGCACAATGGGCGATCCAAGTGGAAGAGAATGGGAAAACGGTTGGCACAGGCTTCAGTAAATCCTGCCCACCTACCACCGTCCTGCACTCTGTCAAGATTATTGCTTACATATTCAGAGTCTTTCTCTCTGACCATCTCCCCTTCCTCTCTATCGCCTGTATACACACACACACACACACACACACACACACACACACACACACACACACACTTTCAAGCATTGCCAAGGTAGTATTTTTTTAGCTACCCATAGAAAGCACACATAACCAAATAAGTAAACTGTATCAGCACACCACGGTGTAAATGCATCTTTCCCTTCTCTCAACTCAACTCCCCCCCCCCCACACACACACACACACCATGTATCGAGATTATCTTGTTGTGCATAGACAAGGGAATTAACAATATAAAGAGAATTTGGCTTGCATTACTATACAGGAAAACAACGTAGTTCAGGCTGGGTCCATATGGTAAACAGTACTCTTCTGACTCTTCCAACTGTGATAGTGCTGTATTTACAAAAGGACTTTATGTTTTGGTACAGTGTTCCCTCGGTTATGTCACAAAGACGCAATAGCGAAACCATTCTAGCACCACTTGCAGACTACAAATAACATGGAGAAAACGTTCCCCAAAACCAGTGCTTCTTTTATATTACAGGGAAATCAGGAACGGAGTGGCAGCTGGATTTCTTTTGTAGTAAGGGGATGGGAACAGAGGGGTGAGGGCGGTACAGTGCACAATGGGCGATCCAAGTGGAAGATAATGGGAAAATGGTTGGCACAGGCTTCAATAAATCCTGCCCACCTACCTCCGTCCTGCACTCTGCCAAGATTATTGCTTACATATTCAGAGTCTTTCTCTCTGACCCTCTCCCCTCTCTCTCTGTCGTCTGTACACACACATGTAGGCATTTTCAAGCATTGCCAAGGTAGTATTTTTTACCTACCCATAGAAAGCACACATAACCAAATAAGTAAACTGTATCAGTACACCACGGCATCTTTCCCTTCTCTCAACTCCACCTCCCCCCCCCACACACACACCATGTATCAGAATTACCTTGTGCATCAACAAGGGAATTAACAATATAAAGAGAATTTGGCTTGCATTACTATACAGGAAAACAACGTAGTTTACACTTTTTTTTTAAGGTAAAAGAAGGCCATATGACCCATCGAGTTCAGTGTCCATGTGTAAATTACAGAGAAGTACAGGAAAATTGCCCGAATTTAGGGAACATATAACATTTCTTTCCTTCTGCCCGCATCTCCCCCATGAGAGAATGTTTAGGAGGTCTATGAAGGATGAACTGTCGCTCCTGCATCACTGTGCTTTGCCTGTAGCACAAAGACAATTTGATGTTTGTTCAGTCTTCACTTTCTTTATCTTCAGGGACGATAGTTTAACTTCAGGTCTGGCTTCTTCGAAATCAGACGAGAACCCCTGTTCTGTATGCAACTTGTTAGGGACTCGTAAACACTGAACACAGCAATGCAATGATTTGTGGATTGTATATGGTAAATTTGCATACCTTAGTTACAGTGCAGGGATAACTTTTTCTGTTTTCTAACAGCAAGCGTACATTAGGAAACACTTTCAGGTGACTGTGCCGCGCACCAGGACATAAGTAACTCAACGGGAACTGGGTGCTGTACTAAATACTGGCGCTACGGAACTTTGTTCTGTATCATAGGGAAGAATCAACGGAAGCACTAGATAGGTAGGAAAGTAAAGGACCCTACTATAGTTACATCTGAGGACACATTACTGCACACTATAAAATCTATGAACTCATGAGATCAGAAGTGCAGCTGATCATGCAGGGGACAGTCTGCAAGCAAACACGGTATTTCTTTTACGACACAAGATGATATGGTTTGGGCTTTGTCGTGGTGTTTTTCCTTTTCTGTAAAGTATTCATATTTCTTTTGCAGTGAGGGGATGGGAACAGAGGGGTGGGGGCGGTACAGTGTACAGTGGGTGGTAGAGGGAAGGTTTCGAGAGCTTGGTGGGGAGGAGGTACTGAAGCTGATAAGAGACACGGGAAGGGATAGAGTGGTGCTGGGCAGAGAAAGGGCAGGGAGGAGCTGTTTGGATAGCAGTAGAAGCACGGGCACCAGAGAGGGGGCGGAGTTGTGATGGGTGAAGAGAATCCGTTTTTTTTTTTAATTAAGGAAAAAATGCAGAGTCCTCACTCTCTAATCGTTAAAGGACTGCAGGCTCCATCCACGCAGCCCATAAAATGGGACAAATCTGGGACACATAAGCAAAAATCAGGACAAAAGTGACATTTTGCAAAACTTGTGGGGACACTGGGACATGTTGCCTAAAATAGGGACTGTTGGTAGCTTTATCTCTGGGGGCCAGGAAAAATCAGGTTTTGAGTTCTAGTCCCACACTTGATCCAGTACTCAACACTGTCACTGTAGTGCAGCAGAAGGAGAATTTTGTTCTTTGTCAAAATTACTACGAAATTAAAAAAAATCTTTAGTTGACACTGTTTAGCTACACAAGTCTGGTAATTAAAGCACAGTGAATGAGTTGACATTGTGGTTTCAAAATGTAGCAAAACGCAGCTGGTGGGTGAGTGATGGCATACTACATGAAGCACGGTTAAGAAACTAAAAACTGCTCAGTTCTCACCCTACTGGAGTCCTATGCAAACACCATGTCTTGCAGAATGCCATGCGCCCATTAAATTGGAACAGACAACACTGCTGTGACAAGGGAAACACGAGTATCATTTTGAGATCCAAACATATTTTCTTGCATGGCATGATTTTAACAACGATCCCAAGGTGTTCAATCTATGCAAGTTTCTTCAAACCAGCAGTGAAGCTGCAGCCTGCCTTCTTTTCCAGTCTCTTCGAGTTACATACAACCCAGTGACTGGCAGGGAAGTGAGACAGTTTACCGATTATGAGAAATCTCTGTGTTTTTTAAATGTGTTCAACGGGACAGTATATTAATGAGCTCCTCCCTCACCACCATTCCCAACACATACAGACCTGCTCTGATGCCATCTTCTTCCTAGCACCAGCGATCTCTCTCTGACAGCTGTGGCCTCTGACCCCACCCCAAAGAGCAAACCATTCTCCATAGTGGGGGGGGGGTGCAACACATCCATATTTCAGAAACAAATTCACAAGATGTAACTGGAAGCCCCCTAAAACCAAAACTGAAATATGGGGCAGGGGAGTTGCCATGCTGCTGATCTGTGATTTATGTGGTCTTATTCACCAATGTAAACGTAAACGTGGCTGCTGTCGTGGTGTGTGCTGTTTACTACTGATGGTTTCGACCTTCAGAAGTGAGTTGTACCACAGAAATATGGATTTTTTTTTTAACTAAAAGTTTTGGGGGGCTAATTTCAGAAGAGAAAACGTACAGTACATTACATTCATCATGGGTCCTAGCCAGGCCATGCCCCTTGGAGTTACAACGCTAAATATTCAGATTTTAATAAAGACGAATTTAAAGATGTGTCAGAAACTTGTAGTGGAAAGATAACCATATAACTAACATTAGTAAAAAAATACATTTATCCTTTCAGAATGATATGTCGAGGTGTTTTTCCTTTTCTGCAAAGTATCCGTATTTCTTTTGTAGTAAGGGGGTGGGGGCGGTACAGTGCACAGTGGGTGGTAGCGGGAGGGTTTCAAGAGCTTGGTGGGGAGGAGCTACTGCAGCTGATAAGGGACACCGGGGAGGGGATAGAGTGGTTCTGGGCAGAGAAAGGGTGGGGAGGAGCTGTTTGGATAGCAGTAGAAGTACGGGCACCAGAGAGGGGGCAGGGTTGTGATGGGCGAGAGAATCTGTTTTTTTTTTTAAGGAAAAAAATGCAGAGTCCTCACTCTCTGATCATAAAGGACTGCAGGCTCCCCCCAAGCAGCCCTAAAAATTGGTATAACTGTGTGCACTGATGGCCGTGTGGGGAAAAAGCAACTGCTGCAGACAACACAAAATGAACAGCCATAGGAGTCCCGATCTGCAGCACAGTAACTAGAAGAAGCCACTTAAATAACCATGTGTCAGTCTCCTCACTTTGGGTCAATGTAGTCAACATTTTAACAGTACACACTTATCCAGGCTACAACTAGAGGACATTATTAGAAAGATTATATTTTCATTTTTATGTTTGCTTGCACGCATGCGCAAGAAACATGCAGCAGCTTAGGAGAGAAGCGAGTTGTGGAGGTGCGGCACTGTGGCAGCTAACGTGGGCACTGCACTTGGGTGCTTGCAACTGGTGGACCAATGCAGACCCAGTGTCCTGATAATACTGTTTCTGAAGAAGTGCCACCAAGTTGAAATGTTTTCGCTGTTGCAATCAGGGGCCACTTCATCATTGCAGCATCAGCCATTTCACTGCAAGGAGGGAGCGACCAGTCATTGCAGGGCGGTACCTTGCTGTCTGCATGCCCCCGACCCAGTACATTTGCCGATGGGGAAGCCCACTCCCCGTCGGCACACTGTAACCCCTTCCCCATTTGTTGTGTGCCGAGGGGGATGCCCAATCCCCCTTAGCATCCTGCACCCCAACAGTCTTTCTTTGCCGACAGGGCCCCAATCCCCATTGGCTTCAGTCCCCACCCTTCCCAGTAAATTTGCCGACAGGGCCCTCCCCGTCGGCATAATATCCCAAATTTGTTGTGTGCTGGCATTGGGTGCCCCAATCCCCGTCGGCTACAACCCAAAAAAACACTCAGGTGGCATGCTGGGAGCCCACCCCAGGATGCCAAATATCCCTGTTAAAAAAAAATAAATAAATGTCCTGCGATGTTTTCCTTTTTTTTTTATTCCTTTAAACCTGTAAAACAGAAAATGGTCCCTCGTTGAGTCCGGTGGCCCCTCCTCCAACCCTCACCCACTCTCTGTGCACCCTGCCTCCCCATCCCCCCATCCCCCTCACCCCATACTTACCTCCGGAGCCCAGCGCAACAATCTTCGGTGGATCGGGAACACGTCTGCACTCTTCAAAGCAGACCGTGAACTAAAGAAATGCAGGTAAGCTGTATAATGGCATAAATAGGTTTTTCAACTTTGGTGCATATCTGGCATTTTGGGAATTTTGGCACACATTTTCAACATGGGGTTATTGGGACCCCTCCTGTGAATTCAGCCACTGTCATGGCATTATTCGGTCCCGAAAGGTGATTTGCGGTCACTGAATGGAATCACCTTTGGGACGATTAATCAACGACAGTGCCACTGTTCATGAGGTGGGCTCTCAAAATCCTATGTTGCAAATTTGGTGAAAAAAATCCAAAAAATGCCTGTTTTAAAAGCTTGCGTTACGTAGTTTCCACGCACACTCATAACTTTGCGAATTTGTAATATTTTCACTCCAGATTTTCAACATTGGCATTTTTTCACACCTCCTTATGAATAGTACAGCTGCCATTGTACACATCCTGGCCAAAATGTGTTTTCTCACTTCCGGCGCAGAATTGCGTGGTCGCTGTGGGAAATCAGTTTTCGGGATAGATTGAGAAAATGACAGTGATCCTGTTCATGAGCAGAGGTCCTAAAAATGCATATGTTGAAAATTTGGTGATGAAAGTCGATAAAATGACTGTGCTACAAGTGTGCATTGCGCAGTTTCCACGCACCCTTGTAACTTCACAAATTTGTAATATTTTCATGTCAGATTTTCAACACTGGCATTTTTTCACACCTCCTTATCAACAGTACAGTTGTCATTTTTCACATCCTGGCCAAAATGTGTTTTTGCACTTCTGGGGCAGAATAGCACGGTTGCTGTGGGAAATTGGTGTTTGGGACAGATTAAGATCGAGAGGGGGAGTGAACGAGCTCAACTGAGCTCTGTCTGGACTGCTGCGGATTTCTTTGTGGGCAGAAAAAAGCATCAACGCAGGCAGGGGCCCAGTACAAAAGGGCAGCCTGCAGCACCGGGAGAAACGGAACGAGTGAGTGAGAGAGGAGTGAGCAAGCTCAGCGGAGCTCTGTCGGGACTGCTGCGGATTTCTTTATGGGCAGAAAAAGGCGCTAATGGAGGCAGGAGCCCAGTACAAAAGGGCAGTCTGCAGCGCCGGGAGAAACGGAACGAGTGAGTGAGAGAGGAGTGAGCAAGCTCAGTGGAGCTCTGTTGGGACTGCTGCTTATTTCTTTGTGGGCAGAAAAAGGCACCAATGCAGGCAGGAGCCCAGTACAAAAGGGCAGTCTGCAGTGCCAGGAGAAGCAGAACGAGCGAGTGAGAAGAGGGGGAGTGAGTGAGCTCAATGGAGCTCTGTTGGGACTGCTGTGAACTTCTTTGTGGGCAGAAAAAGGCGCCACACGAGGCAGGAGCCCAGTACAAAGGGCAGCCTGCAGAGCCAGGAGAAACAGAATGAGTGAGTGAGTGAGAGAGGGGGTGGGGGAGCTCGCCGAGACTCTGTCAGGACTGCTGCAGTTTTCTTTGTGGGCAGAAAAAGGCGCCAATGCAGGCAGAAGCCCAGTACAAAAGGGCAGCCTGCAGTGGTGGGAGAAACAGAATGAGCGAGTGAGAGAGAGCGGGGGGGTGAGCGAGCTCAATGGAGCTCTGCTGGGACTTTAGAGTTGCCCACTCTCCCGCCCAGGGTCCTCTGTGGTCCTGTATTACAGCAGGGTCTCTGGGGTGGAGACAAAGCAATGATGGTATACTTTGAGGAGTGCTGTAATAATACAGATTTAGTTGTTCTGTTTATTTCTCTAACTGAGCTAAGTACCGAGCTATACTGTTATGATTGCCGTAATAATACATATTTGTTTGTTCTGTTTATTTCTCTAACTGAGCTGAATAATACTTGGAGTATAATAGGATTTCTAACTGGGCTAAATGAAACTATATGAGAACTGAGAACAAAAAGTATGGTAGCTGAGGGGTGAAAAATGGACAAGGAGGCTTTAGGATTGCTACAGTAATACAGTATCTAACAGATTAAATTTGAGACTGAATTACCCAGGTTGGCAAGGAATGATAGGAGACAGTGTGTGTGTGTGTGGGGGGCAGGAATTTTGAGTAAATAGGGGCCTACCAGTTTAATAGGGTAAAGAACCTGAGAGTAAGAGCCTGTAACATAAGATGGGGGCCAAAATGGGGCAGGTGCCACATGTCAATAAGGTGGGCATCTTTGGAAGGGTGGTGGGGTTTACAGGGTGTGGGTCCACCATGATCCTGTACTGGGCTTGGAGGATGGGGGGTGTATGGTCTGTAGACAACTGGCTAGTTTGAGGGAGGAACTGTGGAGGTTAGGGAGGATTCTAAGTGGCAGGGCAGATGAGTATGGTAGGCATCCTGGCTGGGGGGGGGAATAGGGGATGAAGGGGGCGGAGGAAGAACAACTAGGGACTGAAACTGACCCCAGTGTCAGAGGCACTAGCAGAAAAGAGAGGAGAAGGGAGGGGTGCCCGAGGTGGGAGGGGAGGCCTCCTGTTAGGGGAAGAAGAGACCACGAGGAGTACTAGGGAAGAGAGCAGATGGCTACAGGTAGGGAGGGACCAGGGGTGGCACAGAGGGAACAAGTAGGAGGGAACGATGGGGGAAGAGATGTAGGAGGGGTATCGACTAGGAACAGATTTGAGCCTCTGCTATGGGGGGGAGCAGGAACATACTGAAGGGGGGGAGGACAAACGGGGCATGAGAGGGATAGCAACAGCTAGAGGAAGAGATAGCAAGGACGAAAGGGTAGAAGGGGGTCTAGTAAGGAAGGAGGGGTGGTGACTGGAGGACAGAAGGCTACAGGAAGCGGAAAGGATATGAGGGGTATCAGTATCAGGGTAGAAGGGAATGGGGTCTCTAAATCAACAACAACGGGGATAGGAGAGGGGTTGGAAATCAGCAGGAGAGGAGGGGAGGTCGACATGGGAAGCCCTGTAGGAAGTAGTCAGGCTGGGAAGGGGTTCAAGGGGGAATGGGAGGAATAAGGCAGAGAAAAGGGGGGAGGTGGAAGTAGGGGGTACAGATACAGAAGTCACAGAGGGAGCAGCTGGCGGGGGTAAGGGCAGGGAAGATCGAATACTGGGGTGGAGGAAGGGCATTAGAAGGAAGGGGCTAAGGGATGGGGTACTCATCTAAGAATTCTATACTGAAAGGGGTGAGATGGGGCAGAAGGGAAAGGCATTCGTATTTGGGTTGAAGCTATCCCCAGGTTGACTGCAGGAGGGCAGGGCAGGCACTGCTCAAGTGTGACAGCGGGGAAGGCAAGCATACATTTACTGTTGCGTAATTGGAAACTTGGCAGGGAGACTTTGGAAGTAATGAGGGAGGTTGAGTAGTAGGGCAGGCAGTGTGAGGGGTGGGGGAGTCGTGGCATTCTCGGAGGTACTCCCGGTACCATGTGCAAGCATGGGGAGGAAGGGTAGGATTGAGGAGTTCAACGAGGGACTGAGGGATTGGTGCCACACCAAAAATTATGGGTTATTGACTAACTGGGGTAGGGTCTGGGGAAATAGTGACTAGTACGCAGGGAACAGGGTACACTTGAGCAGGAAGGGAAGGGGAAGGGAGTACTAAAGGCATAATTAGAGGGGTATATCTCTACTAAGGTGGATGTAAATTAGTGGGGGGGGTGGCCAAAAGACTGAGGTTAGTAGAAAGGTAGAAAGTTAGTAGGAAGGACAAGACTAATGAGCTCCCCCCCCCGGATATAGGTAAAGGCAGAGGCGTAGTAACCCTGGGAGGGGGCGGGCAGAGTGGTCTGAGTGTAATACAGAAGGCACCACCACCCAGTAAGAATAAGGATGCGGACTACTGGGAGGAGGGACACAGGCCAAGGAGGAGAAGAGTAAGGAGAAGGAGGGGTACGGGTGGAAGGTGGTCTTTCTCAATGCAAGAAGCCTGGGGAACAAAATTGCAGAGCTTCAGGCACTCCTTTCAGAGGGGAAGGTGGACATTGCTGCAGTGACAGAGACTTGGGCCACAGAGTACCATGATTGGGGCTTGGCAATTCCAGAATGCAGGCTATACAGCATGGACCAGGGGGTTATGAAGGGGGTTACACGGTATGTGAGGGAAGGGATTAAATGCATAAGGGATGATGGAGAAGAGGAGAGGACAGAGGTGCTTTGGGTGCAGCTCCTGGACTCCGAGGACAGAAAGCTGAGGCTGGGAGTGGTGTCAGACCACCAGCCCAATCAGGAACTGGATGGGGTTGGCAGAGCACATAAGGAGGGTGTGTAAAGGGGGAGTGTGGTGATGGTGGGAGTTTTAACCTACCACGGGTTGACTGGAGCACCGGCCACTAGCAGTATCAAGGAGCAGGTGCTCCTTGATGCATTCAGGATGTCCTTCTGGCGCAATTGGTAGAGTGGGCCTACAAGGCTTGGTAGCACTGTGGACCCTAGTACTGGCAAATGGGGAGGCGGTGAGGGAGGTAAGGGTGGAGGACCCACTAGCAGGTAGCACCACCAAATAGTGTGGCTCGTTGTCGCGCTGGGCAGGGAGACAGGAGGCACGGGCACTAAGGTGGTGGACTTTATTAGGGTGGACTTTGGGGATGGGAGCAATACTGCAAAGGAGACTCCAGGATATAAGGCTGGGGATGGATGCAGAACAAAGGTGGGGAGTCATAAAGACTGGGCTAACAGGGCTACAGTAGCCTGCACCAGGGCCAGGAGTAAGAAGAGCAGAGGCAAGAAACTATGCTGGCTGAACAAGGAAGTGCTGCAAGGGGTGAGGGCAAAGACAGCTGCATACCGAAAGTACAGGAGAACAGGGAAGGGAGAGGATAAGGAGGCTTTCGGGAGTTGGACAAGGGAGATTGCCAGGAGGATGAAAAAAGCTAAGGCCTCCAGGCAATTACATTCCACACAGGGCATAAAGAGAGGGGAAAAGGACCTTTTTAGGTATGTCAGGGAAAAGAAGAAGTGCAAGGAACATATTGTGAGGCTAAAGCGGGGAGGGGATTGGGTGGAAAAGGCGGAGGAGCAAGTGGAACTTCTAAATGAGAACTTCTGCTCCATTTTCACTAAGGAGAAGGATGGCCCACTACCAGAATGGGCTGGGGGATGGGGAAAGGGGGGGAGGAGATGACGGACAAAGTGATCACAGGAAGTAGGGTGCCAGAGGGGCTGAGGGCAGTAAGGGTGGACAAGGCACCAAGTCCTGATGCCATCCACCCCAGGGTGCTGAGGGAGATGGTGGAACTGTTGACTGAGCCGCTGGCAGATCTGTTCAACACCTCCCTGGAAACAGGGTGTGTGCCCCAGAACTGGAGGGTGGGCCATGTGGTGTCCACACACAAGAGTGGGCCTTGGGAGGAGCCAGAAAATTATCTGCCAGTAAGTCTCATGTTCATAGTGGGTAAGCTTATGGAGGCGATACTGAAGGAGAGGCTGGTGGCCTTCCTAGATAGTAATGGCCTCCAAGATGGGTGGCAACACGGGTTCATCTCAGGGAGGTCTTGTCAAACCAGCCTAATAAAGTATTGTGACTGGGTGACAAGGGAGTTGGACAGGGGCCATGTGGTACATGTCCTGTACTTGGACTTCAGTAAGGCCTTTGATACAGTGACTCATGGGAGACTGGGGGGGAAGCTGACAGTAGTCAGGGTGGGAAAAAAGCTGACTAAATGGATAGAGAACTGGTTACAGGGGAAGGTGCAGAATGGTGGTGGTAGCGGAGCTCTCGGCACCCAGAACAGTGACAAGCGGGGTGCTGCAGGGGTCAGTGCTGGGCCCAGTGCTATTTGGGCTCTTTATTTCCAGTATAGCACACCGATTGGGGAGCAGAGTTAGTCTGTTCGCACATTATACCAAATTGGGAGCGGTGGTGGATGAAGAGGACGGATGGGAAAAACATGGTCAGTGCAGTGGCAGCTAGGATTCAGTGCAAAGAAGTGTAATGTGATGCACTTCAGGGCTAAGAACCAGAAGAGGCACTATTTCTTGGGAATCAGACAGGAGGAGAAGGACCTAGGGGTGTTGGTAACTGGGAGCATGAACAACTCAGCCCACTGCACGAGAGCAGCAGAGAAGGCAAACAGGATGCTGGGGTGCATCGCAAGGGGGTTCTCATCCAGACACAGGGATGTGATCCTACCTCTCTACAGATCATTGGTCAGATCGCACCTCGAGTACTATGTGCAATACTGGAGGCCATACCTGAGGAGAGATATAAAGTTACTGGAGGGGGTGCAAAGGAGGGCAACAAAAATGTTAAAGGGGATGGAAGGAAAGGAATATGAAGTTAGGCTGAAGGAGCTGAACCAGGGCCCCATGTTTTCTGTGACTCTGCGGTTGCAGCAGTGGCCGCAGAAATCAGTGCTGGCCGCAGAAATCAGAAAAAACAGCCACATAGCTGCAGAAATGCTAGCTATGCTCTGCAATCACACAAGGCAATGGCATAGCTACTGATATTTTAAGTGTGCCATGGCACACATGTTCATTAGAAGGGGTAACAAACTGATGCTGCCCACTACAAAGCCAAAAACTAGTGGGAGCATGGCATCTTGACTCGTGCTGGCTCTTGTTATGTAACTCCAACCAGCAAGTATTGGGGGAGACTGCAGCGAGAGTAGTAGAGCTTGATTAGGTTCACAGCAGTTATGATTTGCTTCTTTGTAGGTGGGGCTAGCTCAGCCATGTTAATTTGTCATTGTGAGGCTGCTCATGGTGCATGCGGAATCCCTGGAAAATGAATTTGGAAGGAAGAACTGGAAGGTGAGTAGAAGCCAAGAAGTGAGAAGAATCAGTGGTGCCCGTGGAGGTGGCATTGATCTCGGTGTGGTGGGAGGGATTGGAGGAGGAGCTGATTGCAGAAATGTGGCTGGCAGAAGTCTGAACAGAGGACTCTTTCCCCACTGGTGGACATTGATCACAGTTTTGATTTGTGGGCCCCAGATCTGTACCTGCAAGTGTGACAGTAATTTCTTGGCAGATTTGAACCTGCAGTCAACTGGTGGCATCAAGCGCAATTCTTAAGGAGGGTCAAGTTGCCCAGCTGCAGCAGAGTTGTGGACCAGGGCATACTAGAACTGGAGCAGGCAGGTAAGGAAAAAAATCAGAATGGAGAGTTTGATTGCTGCTATACATAAGTGAAATGAGGGTCACTAACTGAAGAACACCACCACTCCTGAGTTGCTGGGAGAAGAGAACATGCTCACCAAGGTTACTCCAGCTTAATAAGAATGACTTGCTTACATTTTTTTAGTGTGTCCCCCAAAAGAAAAATCAGGAGTCAACAAATCCTACAGACGCTGCAAGTTAAACCCTCCTTCATTGTTCTAGGAAAAACAATCCCTCCCCGACACAGATTTGTACACTGCACTCAGCTAGTTCGTTACAAGGCAGTTGGGATATTCCTAGTTTAAAAAATAATAATCTAAAAGAATGTTGATCAAAATCAGAAAAAATGGTTTCAATTTGGAGTCTCTTTAAATCTTCTAACTGTAAATATAAACCAAAAGAAATCCAAGCAGGTTTTGCCTTCTGTGTAGTTTTACCTGAGTGTGTTATGCCCTCCTCCAGTTATAACCTAGGAGAACAGCAAAGGCCATCAATTTCCAGAAAAAGAAGAGATGAGCCTTCAAATTCAGGGTGGGAGGGAAAAGTCATTAAAAGAGAACACTGTTGCCCATGGCTGCGTCAGATTTGGGTTATTGCAGTTTAATATTTGTGATAAGAAGACTACGTACTGCTAAATGGCCTACAGGTCCACTTTCAGTGGAGTGGAGTGGTTGCACCAAGGCAGTTAAAGGGTTAACCATGACTTAATCCCCTTGAAGGTATGCTCTTTAATCACAATTTAGCTGCCGCAGAATCAGCAGTTGTTTTTTTTTTGTTAATATCATCTTTATTACAATTCTTACTTACAGTCGATTGCGAGCAAAGTAATAAGAGTAGAAAATTAATTAAAAGATATTTACAGAAGTCCATCTGGTCTTAGTACACAAGGATTTCAGTTATTTGTAAAAGCTTAATAACAGGGAGGTTAGAGTTCATTGTCCTTAGAAGGTCAGGGTCATTCAAAAAAGCCAGATTCGGATTACCTTCCCTCCTCTAATTAATGTTCCGATAGCTCCTGGGTGTCAGACCAAATCATTAGGAAATTCAAATACACAACATGAGCAACTAGTATGCTTTAGCTACTTTAGGCATATCAAATCTAGCATACCCAGTCTAGAGTTGTTGTGGGAGGCCCCCTGGAATTCGTACACAGCAACCCCTCCCGGGGGTGGGGGAATCTTATCGTCCTATGGTACAAAAGTTGTATCTTTCAGCATATAGTACAAAAGCCACCTGTTCCATCTGGAACCAAATCTTTCCTCCCTACCATTCAGACTATGTGTTATCTTCTCCATTTGGTAAGTTTGTTTTGAAATGGTCCACCAATCCCGCAGTGTTGGGACCTTAGGGGAAAGCCATAACTTAGTGATGGCTTTCTTGCCTGCAGTAAGCAGGATGGCTAGGAGGTAGCAGGTATCCGGGTCTCTGAAGCCACTGGGGAACATTAGTAAAATAAATATCTGTGGAGTTAATTGCATGGACCTGTCTAGTAGTTCTTGAAGTTCAGACTATAATGAACAAATAAATGGTTCCAGCCTGGGGCAGATGAACATTACATGTGTGAGGTGGGCCTTTTCTTCACCACAGTTACACCAGCAGGAGGCTGAATGACTAGGTGAATAGTGGCTTGTGACCTCTGGGGTCTTGAAATAACAGACCAGAAATTTCCATGCAAATTCCCTCCATTGGTGTGAAGTGAAGTAGAAGTGCTCGCCACCTGTCGGCATGCTTGTTCCCATTGTTTGTCCTCTATGTGTGTGCCCAGCTCCTGTTGCCATTTCCCACGAATATCTGCAAGATTCGCCGTGGGGTTTGACATTAACGCCTGATATAGGGCAGATTTCAAATGACTTTGGTTTGGGATAGCAATTAAAGACTGCAGCTAAGTGATCAGTAGAGGTAGCTGCTCTGGGTTTCGTACCTCAGTTGGCAATGATTCGTAATAGTGTCTTAATTGTAAGTATCTATAGTGGTGTGTGCTTGGCAGGTTGAATTTTATCTGTATCTCCCGAAACGACCACAGAACCCCTCCAGTGGTAATCTGAGACAGGTAATTCAACCCATATCTGCTCCACTGCTGGAAGACATGGTCCATTTTACCGGGCTGAAAATCTGGGAGAACAGCTATTGGACATATTAATGGTATAAAGGGGAAAACTGAAAATTGCCTCTTAACTTGTTTCCAAATTGTCACTCTGTGCTGTAACTCTGAGGTTAGGTTAAGGTTTGAGTCAGGGGTTACAGTATATGACCGTGGAAAAGTATGGTATAATAGTCTGAGTCAGGAATGATTGCCTGTTCCATCTCTGTCCAGTGTGTATCCTTTGTGGATAGCTGCCTTGCAACTATATGTGTTAAGTGCACAGCTTGATAGTACTGATAGAGGTCTGGGAGGGCAAGCCCACCCATTGCCCTCGGTCTGGTAAGGAGTTTTAGTCTAACTCTCGGCCTGCGGCATGCCCAAATAAAGCGCAAAATAGCCTTTTCCCAGTCCAGAAATACAGGACGTGGCAGACTAATAGGGATATTGTTAAAGAGATACAGGGCCCTGGGCAAAGTTACCATTCAGATGATATCTATTTTTCTGGAGAGACTCAATGGAAGTGTGTTCCAACTGGCTAGGTCATCCTTAAGGCGAGTAGTAAAGGGGATGTAATTCTGCTTATAGGCGTCCTCTAGATTCTTAGTCAAATTTATCCCAAGGACTTTTATTTTCCCCAAATCCCATTTACAGGGAAATTATTCCCGAATATACTGAGCAGGGAAATATTGGAAGGTCAAGACCTCAGTTTTTGAGATATTAACCCTGTATCCCGAGACCTGCCTGAAAGCATCCAGGAGCTCCCTGACCCTCGGGAGTGAGGTCACTGGATTTTGGAGGTATAGGAGAACATCATCTGCATAAAGTGCTATGCAGTGTTCCTCTCCATCCATCTCAACCCCCTGGAGGTCCTCCACTTGCCTGATAAGCTGTGCTAAGGGTTCCACAAATAGGGCAAAAAGGGAGGTGGGATAGTGGGCATCCCTGTCTAGTGCCCCTGTATAGAGGAAAACACCGTGAATGGTGTCCCGAAAGCTGAGCCCATGCCCTCGGGGCAGAGTAAATGTTCTTGATCACCCAGACCAGGGACTGAGGGAACCCTGCCTCCTCCATAACTGAGTATAGGAATGGCCAGAGAACCCTATCAAAAGCCTTTTCGGCATCTAGGCTGACTAGGACTGCAGGGTAATCACTGGTGTGCATTTTACATATTATGTGATGCGTCCTCTTGATGTTATCTGTAGTTGTTCATCCACCAACAAAGCCAGTTTGGTCTTTGTGTATTATTTGCGGTAGCACAATCTCTAGTCTGCGGGCTATTATCCCCATAAACAGTTTATAGTCTGAATTTAGGACCGATATCGGTCGATACGAGTCGCAGAGTTGGGGATTTTTGCCTTGCTTGGGGATGACAGAGATAGTGGCACAAGACCAGGTGGGCGGGGGAAGGTCTCCTTCAAGTACCAAATTAAAGGTCCTAAGGAGGGTAGGCTTGAGCTTTTCTTTTGTGGCTTTATATAATTCGGCTCCATAGCCGTCAAGCCCTGACGCTTTCATGGTCCTGGCCCGGGCTAAAGCGTTGACCAGTTCCTGCATTGTAATAGGGCGAATCAGTTGGTTTCCTTGTTCCTCACTAATTCTAGGGAGGTTAAGGGATTGTAGAAAATCTTTTATATTTTCTGCAGCTACTGGGTGCTCTGGTGTATAGAGGGCGGAGTAGTATATGGTGAACGCATCTGCTATATCCGCAAGTTTGTTCAGAGGCCCACCATCCATTGGATGGCGAATAGTGGTTATAGTGGCAACTTTCTTTTGTTTCCTAATTTGGTAGGCTAGCAGCCTTACGGCCCTACGCCCAACCTCATAATACCGCTGTCGCAAAAACGTTACGGCTATCTCTGCCTGCTGTAGAGCCAACTTATCTAAGTCAAGCTTGACTTGTTTAAGTTGCAGGAGCACAGATCTATCACCTTGTTTATGTGCAGTTTGCAGAAAGTGAAGGGTTTCTTCCAGCCTAGCTTTATGTTGCTTGCGGGATTTTGCTTGGACAGATGTGTACTTTATTAGGTGGCCTCGCAACACCGTTTTTACTGTGTCCCAAAGCATACTTGGGGTAGTCTCTGAGCTAGAATTATCTGCAGTTATCTCAGTCAACTTGTCAGCAAGGTATTCCCTAAACTGTTTTGACTTTAGATGGTAGGGGTTTAGTTGCCACTGTGTACTCCTCCTCTGCAGTCCTATTTTCCATGTTATAGTTACAGGAGCATGATCTGATAAGGAGATATCCCCAATCTGGGAGTCCACCACCAAGTCTAGGTGCTGTATTTGGGTGTAGCAGTGGTCAATTCTTGAATATGTGTGGTGAACTACTGAGCAGTGTGTGTAGTTCCTAGTGTAAGAGTGTGGAGTGACGCCAGGTATCAATCCAGCCTACTTCAGTAAGAAACCTACTTAGGAACCTCTGCTGTGGGGTTTACCTGGGGGTCCTAAGACTCGATGAGTCTCGCTCGGGGTTAGGTAGGATATTAAAATCCCCTGCAAGCATTAATATACCTTTAGTGAATTGTGTGATTTTATCAAGCATGTTGCGAACCTTACTCACAGGAGAATCCGGAGGAAAGTATGCATTTGCCAAACCGACCTCAGTCCCTCCAATTAAACCCCAAAGAAGTACCAACCTACCGGAAGGGTCTATCCATTTAGCTTGCAGCTGCCAAGGGGTGTGTTGTGGCACTACTATTGCTACCCCCTTCTTCTTTCATTTCTGAAAGTGGAGCTATACATCTCACCTTTCAAAAGCCGCCCCAGTTTAATGTGTTCTGCCATACTTAGGTGGGTCTCCTGCAATTAAACGAGGTCTGCTTTACTTTTTTTAACATGCAAGAACCCTGGATTGCTTAATAGGGGAGGCGAGTCCATTGACATTCAGAGACAGTTACTTCAAAGGAGTCCCCTCCATAATAGGGTCCAGATATTATGTGTGTTTAGGACATTACGTTGTGAAGATTCCAGGGAGCCTCCCCCAAGAGACCCCATAAACCTCTGCGCATCATAGTTAAGTAAACACAATCGACATATTGTTATCATACAGCTGTTGTGATTAACTTTCCCAGGTTTAGCAATACTTACTACAGCTAACAACTTATTGCCTTTAAACTGGTGACTCAAATACAGTATCAGATAACAAACAGCAGCAACCATGTGTTCCAAAAAATGTATAGAAAGTATGTTAGAGCCAACAGGGCTCTAACTAGTACAGCAAGCAATTAACAAGGAAAGAAAAAGAGATGAATATACAAGTAAGTACTTCCAATTTCTGGGAGCTCTCCAAGCTCCCTGCCATGAGATATCCTCACTGGAGGGTATGCCTCTGAACAGAGGTACCCCAAGGCACCTCTAGTGCCTGAGATAGGTAAAGGGGAAAGGGTTTTGGTTAGTCACACTCCCACCCACAAGCCATTTGTAAAAGTATGTGGCGTCAGGGGGAGAGATTACAAGAGTTAGCAAACAATGCAACTTTATGACCGTAGCTCCAAGCAGGTCCCTGGAGCAACATTAGGGGCTCATTGATATTGTTTCCCTAAGGTGTGCAAGAATCAGTAGAGTTTGAATAGTAGTTCTTTTTAATGGCAAACCTGGGGTATGGCCATTCGAGTTCTCGAGACAGCCAGATATTAACATCACAAGTTTGGTGACAGAAAGGGAGAGGCAAAAACAACGAAGGGAGGGAGAATAGGACTGTATAGGCGTCACAACTAACTGAATTACCGGGCAGTGGGCAATGCACCCATGTTGCAGTGCCATCAGAGATGTTAGGCGTCTGCCAATGCCACAGCACCTGCAAGCCCCGAGCAGAACCCCCCCCCCGCACCACTATCTCCCAAGGATTGACTCGAGGGTCGCTACATGTTTGCGGCATGTCAAACTCATAATGGGTAGCTAATTTCAAAACCCTCCTCGTGCAGTGCTAAATCGCCAGCCCTGCCGTTAACACACTGTCAGCCATAAAATCCAGAGGGATGCTGGCACCGTTTAGGAGAGCTTTACCATCCCAGACTCCTCGGTGAAATTATTAAGCATCCAGCCGGTTACTAGCAATTATAAAGTGTAGAGTTGGAGAGGGCCAAACCAGTTTAAAGATTTCTTACCCTCTCCCACACCGCACATCATTCTGCAGGGGTTGATAATGCTTTACCTGAATAGAGAGAGACAGTACAGAGGGAGAAAACGTGTTAGTTCAACTGGACAGAGTAACTAGCTGTCATATAAGCTGAAACAGGACATGTACCAGAAGCATGGTAATTAGTAAGTAAGAACTTATCTGAAAAGATTAGTAGATAGGAACTGGCACACACAGAAACTCGGTGGTAGCAGTTAGAGTGTCCAGAGTGTTTGAGCAGCAGCCTTTCTGTTCTTCAAGAAAATGAAGTCCCACAGTTTGGCCTTGAGATCCTATCACTCCTAAAACTTCCAGAGAATCCAATGGGTCCCAGTTAACCCGGCCTCGGTACAGTCACCAAGTCGATTAGGTAGTCGATTGGGACTGCTCTCATAGCAAATCTACTATTTTGCGGATTGCTTCTGCACCCTGACGTTTCCTGAACTCTCGTTGCCCGGATTGCCAGGCCTGCTGTGATAGTTTGCTGCTAGCGTACCTCGAGGGGGGTGCATCGCCAATTTCTGAACCTTGATTCCGTGTTTCTGAAGGCCTTCAATCGCCTCCTCAGCCGAGCTGTAAGTGAGCTGACTCTCTGAATAGAAGACCGTTAGTTTGGCTGGATATGGGGTCTGGAAATGCAGGCCCACTTTTTTCAGTGATTTTAGTATCGGTATGTATGCTTTGCATCTTGCCATCACTTCAGGGTTGAAATCGCTCTCGAAGTACAACCTTTGGCCCTTGTAATTAACTTGCCCTTACTTCCATGCAGTGTGTAAAACTTGTTCCTTTTCTTGGAACCGGAGGAAATGTACAAGCATAGTACGCAGCCTGGCATCTGGGGGGAGCTCGGGACCAAGTGTTCGGTGAACCCACTCAAATTCAAGTGCAGCTTTCTTCGGGTGTTCAAGCGTTTGTTGGAGCAGATGGCGAACAAATTTGTGAGTATCAGTGCCCTCTTCCCCTTTCAGGATTCCCGATATCCGTACATTATTACGCCTACTTCAGCTCTCTGCATCTTCAGCCCGTTCTGGTAGTGCCTGTATACTCTGATTTAGCTGCACAATCACCCACTCAGATCTATCTGCCCTGCTGTCAACCTCAGTAGCATGCTGCTCTAGTGACTCCTGTTGCTTCTCGAGTTTCCCAATGTCTGTCCTGAGGGCCGTTGTAATGGAACGGAACTCCTTGCGAAAGTCTCGGAGCTCCACCAGTACCAATGTCATTTGGTGCTGCAGCATTGTCAAGGGAGGCTGGTCGGTCCTGCTGGTACTCTACCTCGAGGTGGATGAGGCCTGTGATCCCTCACTTCCAGAATCGGGGAATCTGCCTTCATCGGTTTTTTTAGCGCCTTTCTCCACACGCTTTGACATTGCTACACCTCCAAGTATGTCTCTTGTTTTGTTTGCTACTGTTTTGTGGTGTAAAATGGAAGATTTTGCTGGCTTTAGTGGGAGCCTCCTAATTCAAGCTGGCATCGGGAGTATGACATCACCGGAAGTCCAGCAGTTGTTCTGTCATAGAAAATATGAGGTCCTGCCACAGAATGTAGGTCCACTTTGCCACAGTAAACACGGGGCCCTGAGCTGAACATGTACACACTGGAGGAGAGGAGGTATGGGGGGGATATGATTGAAGCGTTTAAATACCTGAGGGGGTAAATAAACCTAGCACCGAGGGGGTGTTTAAACTGAGGAGTGGAAGAGAGACAGGGCACGGACTAAGGTTGAAAGCAGGACGTTTCAAGAGGGAAATGAGGAGGCACTACTTCTCTGAGAGGGTGGTGTCTAGTTGGCATGAACTGCCAGAGAGGGTGGTAACATGTAGGACAGTCAATAGCTTTAAGGAGGAGTGGGATAAAGCAAGAGGAAGAGTCGGGGGCAGGGGCTGGGATAAGCGGTGGAGGAACTGGGGGGGGGAGGCTGGGGCAGCTGCAATCTAGGGTGCTAGCTGCACACTCGGGCAGACTGACCGATTGGTGTGTTCTGCTGGCGGATTCATATGTTCATATGTTTGTATGTATGTTCGTATGTAAAATCACAGTGAGTCTGTTCATGAGCAGAGGTCCTAAAATGCCTATGTTGAAAATTTGATGACAAATGTCCATAAAATGACTGTGTTACAAGTGTGCATGATGCAGTTTCCACGCACCCTCGTAACTTTGCAAATCTGTAGTATTTTCACTCCAGATTTTCAACATTGGCATTTTTTCAGACCTCCTTATGAACAGTACAGCTGTCATTTTTCACATCCTGCCCGAAATATGCGTTTACACATCTGGCGAAGAATACTGCGGTTGCTGTGGGAAATCAATGTTTGGGGCAGATTAAGAAAATCATAGCAACAGTGTTATGAGCAGAGGTCACAAAATGCCTATGTTGAAAATCTGATGAAATAATTCCCATTAAATGACTGTGTTATGCACATGCATTGCGCAGTTTCCACGTATGCTCGGAAGTTTGAGCATTTTTAATAATTTCACTACAGATTTTCAACATTGGCATCTCTTCACACCTCCCTATGAATGGTACAGCTGTCATTCTTCACATCCTGCCTGATCTGTGTTTTTGTACATCTGGCGCACAATGGCACGGTCACTGTGGAAACTCAAATTTTGGGACACACCGACAAAATCACAGTGCCACTGTTCATGAGAAGAGGTCCCAAATGCTTTCATGAGGTGGGGGCCACAAAATGGCCATGTTGAAAATGTGTACTGCAAATACCAACATATGCCTGGGGCGTTACAGTTTCTAACCATAACATCCTACCCTGTACAGACTGACAGGCATCATGGGTGTGCCTTTGGATTGCCGACTATAATGCTCATGCCATTCCAACCCCACCCCCCACCCTGCACCCACTGACAGGCATTGAGCTATGCCTTGGACTCTTCAGCCCCACAGTTCACCCCATCCTATATTGCACCCATTTCAGCGTATTTCCTTATGGAGTGGGGTGACTGTAAAGCCAAACACCCCAAGGCACACCTCAACACTTGTCAGTGTCTGCAGGATAGGGTGAGGTGAAATGGCATGAACATTATGGGTGACAACCCAAATGCATACCCCAATGCCTGTCCGTCTCTGCAGGGTGGAGGTGGGGTTGGCGTGAAGTTCAATACCTCACTGCCATTCCTACTCTGCATCTGTCTAACTCCTGCATTTCCAATGCTAATACCAACAAGCAAACATTCGGCATTGACAAATGCTTGTTTTTAGTGAGATTCCTTTAGCTGAAATTCATTCCTTGCTGTCCTTGGGGTGTACCCATATCAGAGTCTGGTTGGCATCCATTACAGGAAGTAAACTGGCTGCTAGTTCAGCTACTTTCAGCAGTAGATGCTGACCTGACTCCAATCCAGGTACACCCCTGGATGGCAAGGAGGAGTGAATCTCATGAAAAGTCCAGTAAAATAAATTGAAATATCTCTCTAATATTGTCTTCTGGTTTTATCATGAATAAGTGTATCCTGTGGGTTTCAAATACTGAAACAAATAACCCCAAAGTATGAGACTGACCACTGATTTCTTGAGTGACTTTTTCTGTGTTGCTGGTTGATGTGAGTACAGTTGTTCATTTTGTGTTGTCTGTCCTGCTAAAATTACATTTCTTTAAAAACTGAGGTAGTGTAGCCTAGAGGTTAGAGTTATGAGCTGTGAAAGAGCTTGGTACCCTGCAGATCTGTGTTTGATTGCCACAACCTCCACATGCATACAGTGTGACTCTGGGCAAGTCACTTAACCTCCACAGTGCTCCTGGATCACCCATGAAAACAGGCACTTGTGCCCCGGTGGGCCTTACCTTGTTACCAAAGAATAATTACAAAAAAAAAAAAATGAACTTTAACAGAAGATCTTTTGAATATTTTTGGACATTTCAGTAGTGCTAGATAATAGCTACAACATATCACTAGGGTAAGTAAATTTTTCTTATGATTCGGGTCCCAAATAGCACCAGGACAAACAAAACAGTGAGGGACAAGGGTTACATTTCCACATACAGTATACAGTACATACAGTACTTATTAATGAAATGGCTTAAAATTCAGGATACAGGCATCAGGGTCTCACTTGATCCTGCAGGGTAGCTTAGGCCCTCCCACATCTCCAGGAAAAAAGAACAAAAGTGTGAAAATGCAGCCTTAGTTGGGCAGAAATTGCCACACCTATATTTACTGAGGTCCTCATGCGGTGCAGCTTCTCCCACTTCCTACTGTATGGAATTTGGTTTGCCTGCTTGGCTGTGGAGGGAGGAAATTGGCTGGGTCCTTCCTCAGGAACAGAAATGACAGAAGATTTGGCAGGCTGCAGCATGATAGGCTCTCTGACTGGCAGAAGGTCAGACGAATGAAGGCAGTCCCAATCAGGAAGCCAAAGGAGGGGAAATGGTAAAGCAAGAAAAAAAGATTGCAGTATTGTGTCATGTGGACACCCTTTTGAGAGGCATGGTCAGAGTTTCATTAAAAAATGTATTCATTTTTTTTTTGCCTTCATTTGTACAGTTTCACCATATAGAAGTTGCAATCGCTGGTGCTAAGGTGGGTACCATTTCATGCCCTAGCATGTATGGTACTCCCAGGGTGTCCCCGAGGTTGTGTGTATGTTTGTGTTGGGACATTATTACACAGTATAGGCAGCTTTAGTTGCAGAATTTCTAGTAGCAGCATCTACTGGTGTGCAGTCACTGTGTGCAGAAGATTCATGAGAACAAAAGTTGAGGAAAGGGGGCATCAATTTCACCTGTGCTTGCTATCCAAATCTATTAGCATGTGTGTTATGTCTTCACAGCACTGCACACATATTTCCATCAAGATGAAAGAGAAAGTAAATGCAGGTCAGTTAGAAATCAAGTTTATAATTCCTCAGAATTTTATGATGTTACACAGGGTACAGTACATAATACACTCCCTTGGCGACAACAATAAAATGTGTCTTTTCTGCTGATAAAGCAACAGTTGGTGTCCAGGCTATAATTACATATTTACTAAAAGGGGCAGGAGTAATCAGTTTTCCAAGATAATTATACAATCATGTGCTCTCAGTCTGGTGCTGCTTCCGAACTGGATACAGGGCAAAAGCACAATAGCAAGGCACTAAACTAAGGAAGATGCTGCAGGCAAGTATGCTGCAAACAATGTTGTTTATTAAGCAGAAACACTCATTTACCAAAATCCAAGACCACGGAACACAATCCAGTCTGCCTTCTACTCAAAGGATAGGAAATAATGGTGAAAAACAGCAGAGCACTTATTTTTGCACCTATCTTCTGAAAGGCGCTTTGCTCTAGAACCACACCTTTTGATCTTAGAGCTAGAGGCAAAAAGGAATAAGAAATTTTGAAGCTAACTTCACCAATGCTAGGCACCGCCAAGTGGCATCAGCACACAACACTGCCTTATATAAAGTGGGATCAGCCCCAACTGCCTAAGTTTCTTTTATCGCAGCATTGAGAGTGTTTCACCTTGTTAAAATAAGAGCTTCAGGTTTTACCTGCGTAGGGCTCATTGTCCTGTGTGTGTTTTTGTTGTTCTGCTAATTGAACTGTCAGTCATCATCAGCACCAGCATGCCTTTTGAGCTTTTAGTTTGATTTTTCCCTTTTTGTAATAAAATTGTCTGCAGGTGTAACCCCCCTGCAAATTGGGGTTCCCAAAAGTCTTCTAGGAGCCGAATAAGTGCTCCCAGCCTGAATGGTGTTCGGCATTTAAGCTGCTTAATTGTGAGTGCTTTTAGAGCCTCTGGTACTGTCTCTTCAAGAGCTGCCTGCTCGCAGGCTAAATTAGTTTGAATGGGGGGACTGTATATTTAATGCTCGAATCCCGGCCTGAGCTGCCGTCTGATCGCTCCGTTTCTGCAATCGCTAAAAGCGCAGAGGGGGCCCATCTGAAAGATGTAACTGTTTGCCTGAAATCATTTAGAGCATTAGTAAAATTGCAGTTTGTCTAACCTGCCTTTTTTACAGCTGGGACTCTGTGTGTGTTGCCCCTCCATTTTGGACTTAAACTGCTGATCTGGGCCAATTGGGTTAGGGGAGCCCTAAAATGGAGACTGCTTGAGCCAACCAGAACTTGGACTCTCACCTGGAGCCTGCTTAAAGGGGGAATGTACAGCAGGTGCTTCTGGGAGCTGTAGTTTGGACCTTGGCACCTTTTTGCACCAACATAGGGAGCCCTGCAGTGACTGACAACCGAATCCACCGACCAAACTTGTCTGGAGCCTAAGGGAAATGCCCTGAACTGTTGCTGGAGAGCCACACGCGAGTTAACTGTGAAAGGAGTAGGAGCTCTGTTCTGCTGCGGCGTGCAGTTCACGTGGGAAGCACATGTAAGGTCCTGAAGTCGGCCTGTAGCCATTAGCAAGTGCTCATCGGACTGAATCCGAGTTGTGGAGAGAAAGCAGAAGCGTGCAGAACCAAGCTTGCCCATAGAAGACTGAAGATTTGCAGAAGTGCACTCTGCCTGTCAGGGACTGCCGAAGCTGTGTGTGCTCCCGGGTAATTTGCAGTGTTTGCGATCGGGATCTAGAAGCAGCAGCCTGGTATAGTAATTTCCTTTACATATAAATGTGTCTAGTGCTTGTGGGGGATCGCGATTCCATTTCCCCTATTACTGTGAGTTGTGAGAAGCTGGAAGCTGAACTCAATCTAATCGGACTGAATCTGCCTGCTGTTCAAAACTGTTGTGCCCTGCCACTAGGGTCTCATTCCCATGCCCTGCTCTTCTGGCAATCCAGAACAACCACTTCCATCAGCTTCTCTGCTTGGGGTATTGTGAATACAAATCGGGGTAGCTCCCTGCACCAGTCTTTTAATCAAAGTGTGTCAACTGATTTCTTTGTGTTTTCTTTCTGTGGACTGAGCCATCTGACTCCAGATTACAATTGTGTGTTGTGCATATATTTTCCTCCCACAGGGCCCCATCCAGCTGCACCAGCCGGCCAACCTCAGGCAATGGACCTGGCTAGCGCCCCCCCCCCCATCTTGGGTAGTCAGAGTGTGACTTTTTGGACCCTATATGTAGGTACAGTACTGTGATTTGAATATTGCTAATCAACTTGATTTCCCCCTTCCGTGTTCCAGTCCCCTGAATAAACCAGATTTGTTGTTATTGAACTTTATACTGTCTGAGGTGTCAGTGCATACAGAACCAGCATTGTATTGTGTTGTGTATGTTGATTAACCTTGTTTTACAGGGGGTCCTCAGAGACGTGCCGCAGAATCAGTCTCGAAGGTAAGTGGTATCTATATGTGTATACGGTGTGCATATGTGGGGTATTGGGACGGTAACTCCTGTGTACTGTGTGGGCCACTGGTGGGAACAAAAGGGGGGTCACAGTGTCCCAGAGGGCTGTGACCAAGCTAGCTTAACTACTACCGACCCTGACCTCTGGGTGGAGGCACCCATCACTGGACCTAGGCCCCTTAACTTGTCACTAGTCGTACAGGCAGGGGTAGTAGCTCTTGGGATAGCACCACCTAGGGGTTACACATAGACTTACATTTCATGTGTTTCTCATGCCTTGGCTCAGAATATGGCATCTGCCACTGCGGATGCAAGTGGTTGCTTGCCAACCTAGCCTCTTTTATCTGTGCTTCTTTGGGGTCAGTTAGTCAGCTACATCACCTATTTTCATTCCTGCTAATGAAAATCATCCCTCCTTAGAATCTGAAGTTACTGTACACCTGAAATGTCCTCGTTCCCCCCCTCCCTTTTTTTGGGCAGGTGACAGACCACAGTTGATGCCCACACTCACAATTTGTGCACTCTCAGGGAAGTCACCACTGTCATCAGCACCCTCTGGAGAGAACTGTCTTAGTTTGACTCCTCAGTGGATCATAAAACATCTTTCTGTGCCATCCTTGGCACAGAATATGTTGCTGCCACCCTTACTGGCACTGTGCTTGATCTCTTGAGGCACTGCCAGGCGCATCAGTGCTGTCTTTGGTGTTGTTTGCTCTGCCATTGGCACCAACTATAATATCATCCACTACAGGATTGTCAGCAGCGTCCAGGTACCATACATGGTGCAGACATTGCTGCTGGATATCAGCCTGTGTTCCTCATCAAAGAGGGAGAAGCACAGTGTTGGATGGCCAGTGCTGCTATCTGGTATTCAAAGCCACCTAAGAAAAAGAATAGAGGGAACAGCCGGAACACACAGCAAAACAATAAAAGGCTCGGAGTTCAGTTAAAACATAGAATTGTAGTAACTGATTGCCAGACTTACATATAGTGAACTGTGGACACCAAGGGCCCTAGCTCTTTGCCTCACATTGAGGCTTTGTCAGGTGGTGTGAGGGGGTAATATAACATAGTAACATGCCAAGTGGTGAATTGATTGGCCAAGGTAAAACCAAGGGCTGTCAAGCACTGCAAGGTATGTTATGAAATATAATACCAACACTCTAGAATGTCTTGTTCCATTTATCAACTGGGTTTTAATGATAAACCCAATCAGTGTTTTTCATAGTCCGCTTCAGTGAGGCATGTGTTTTGAATGGTAACATCTCTACCTCTACCTTTGCTGCTGCTGAACTCCTAGTTTAGGGTGATTTCATCCACAGTTGGTCTTCCCCTTCTGCAAAAAACATAAACAAATCCAGTTCCTTCATCGCATGCATCATATCTTTGAACCTATCTTAATTAACCCGTTTTCCTTGAAACACTACCCAATAGATTGCTCCCCCAACTTACGCCATATAATTGAAGCAGGCCCCCACCACTGTTCTTAGTCACTGCTGTGTGTGTGTGTGTGTGTCTGTCTGTCTGTATGTGTCTGTGTGTATGTGTGTTTCTGTAAGGTTCACTGGCCATTCCCTCTAAGGTCATTCTGCTCCTGTTCTTTACATCATTCAAACTGCCCAATTACCCTCTAGGTTCCACTCAATTTTTTCTTCATTGTCTGGGACCAGTATATTCCACAACTGATGGCTCACGTCAAAGTATCCCATCTCCCCCATACTTCAGCTGAGCTCCACTAGTGCCTGCATGCTAGAGACACTACGTGATGCCTACATATGTCCACTAGCTCACCAGTGGACTTAGGAACAATCAGGTCTGCAACACCTACATTAATGCTACAAGGCTTGCAAAGCTCCTTACATTCTCTGGTGGTCTAAGGTGTCAGTGTGGCTCAGTTGGTAGCACGTCTGCCTCAGGGCCAGAAGGTTGTAGGTTCTGGTGCCATTCCAAGATCTGGCTCATACCAAAAATGGTGGTACAGTTCACAAGTGCAGTACAAGGGGGGTACTGTACTATAAAACCAATAGGCAATTATGCCCTGAGAAGTTGCAAATCTCTCCTACTGATGGTTCCCAAAGTTAACTCTCGCTTTGGCAGGGCTGCTATAAGCTTTACACTGTTCTCCTTGTGGAACAAATTGCGAAAAAAACTGAAACCAAGGTCACCCATCGGCATCTCATCTTTCAAGCTCTTATATTCACGTCTCAGAAATGATCAGTGCAGTTGTTTCCCATGACCATGAATTGTCATCATGCTAACCTGTACCATTTAACCATGAACAAATTACTTCTCGTGCTTGTCTCCTCCTTGGCCCTGGTCTGTCATCATGTTTTCATGTAACACCTTCATGCCTCTGTCCTCTCTTTGATACTGGTCTATCTTCCTGCTTTCTCCAGCCTTCTTTTTACAACTCTATACTGCACTCATCCACAATCTACATGCAATCATGCTATAAAAGTCCTAACTCCCCTTTCCCTCTCCTGTAGGCCCCACAGCTGCATCAGTTCTCGACCTATCCTTGGGACTTCACTTCTCACAATGTTTATCGCCTACACATATTACATACCCTCCTGGTACCCCATCTGCCATTAGTTGGTGGTTCTCTGTTACTTTCTATGGCTAGTACTAGTGACTGCCCTGGAAATGAACTAACTGGTACTTCTATACAGAGAGACATATGATTTATATACAGTTGCATGGTTCAATGGTGGACCTGCCTCTTGTATTTGAATCCTCCTCTGTTATGGCTTGCCTTGTCTTCCTTTTATTATTTGACTCCCCTATTACTGCACCATTGTGTTTGTGTTTATATACTTATTTACATGTATTTATATGTTTTTATGATGGTTGTTACCCAACCCTGTTCTAACCAGGTCCATCTTGTAAAAGAGCTCTGCTCAATGATGTTCACCTGGATAAAAAAAGATTTTGATTGATTGATTGACTACTGGGGTGTGCCATCCATTGGATGAGAGATTAAACTGAGGCCCTTTCTACCCACCTCTGGTGCTGTCCTGGTGGAAGTAAAAGATCCAAGGCACTTTTCACAAGAGTGAGGGATTTTCCCTAGGGTCCTGGCCAGCAGTCCCCTTCCCATAAAAAATGATTCATCCAAGACTGTGTGTAGGTGTCAATGTGTGAAATGGCAGCCACTACACATTCAGTCACTTCACTACCAGTCTCTCATTTCTTGTAAAGTGCATTGGGATACAATGTGTATGAAAAGTGCTATATAAATGCAATTCTTCTTCTTCTGCACTTACTATATCCTCCTCAATTTCTGACCTCCAGAGCTTGCATGAGGGCTAAAGTCATCCCCCAACACGAAGGTGGTGGCACTTCTGCCCCAGGAAACTATCACCATGTGTCTCTCTTCCCGACCCTAGCTCCAAGAGCACAACTTTTCTTGAATCCTCTGATTTTCTCAGTCCCTTTCAGTCTGACATTAGGAACTCCCATACCACTGTCACATCCCTGTTGTGACTCACTGACTCCAACCTGAAGGGGATGAACCAGGACCACAATACCTCTGGTACCTTTCTGAAACGTAGCTAAACATCTAAACAGTGTTACCCAGCCCCACATACTGGAAAAGTTTACTGGTACTGAACTATCTGATCTTGCAGTCAGATGGTTCAGCTTCTACCAAAGAGTCAGATCCCAGTCCATCTCCATAAGAGGTGACCTCTCCATATCAAGTCAGGTGTTCTGCAAGGCTCTCTCCTTAGCCTTATTCTGATCCCAATCTTCTTGAATGATCTAACAATAGCATGTGGTTGCTCTCACATTTATTTACATGCAGGTGATGTGGTGCTATTTGGATCTGGTCCCTCTGCTCCTGACTTGGATTCTCAGCTCCAGCATGACTTTAACAGTGTTGAAAACTGGTTTCATAGCAGTCATTATAGCTTGAATTCTAAACAGGCTCCATGACTTTTGGAACCAGGCAGTTGTCTGTCTGTTATTCTGACCTCCCTGATCTTCATGTCTCTGGATGTCTTCCAACTGGAAGAAGTCCCTGACTTTAAATGGAACTGGAAATTATTTCTAATGTGCAGCTGTTTATAAGATTCTTCTTTTAGAACATTATATTCATACCACCACAAATGAACTTTATTTCACTGTAATTGAGTAAGGGTTGATATGAAAAACTGTTTTATATTGTTTTACACAACAGGTGTGGAGAGAGAAGTCACAGAATTGAACTGATATTTCTGAACCCATTTTGCAAAAAAATCATGCTATCTTGCATTTTGAAGGTGTCACAATTGAAACCAAGCAAAGGTGGATACTTCACAATGGAATACTGAACCAATGATGAAGCAGCTTGCACAGTGCTGATGACATCACACTAGCCATGTGCTGTAATGAAACTAGCAGTTGAAATCTAACAGTAACAGTTACATCTTCATACAAAGAGATGATTTAAAAGTTATAACTATTAAACCTATGTTGCATAAATTGAATATGCAATGGTCTGACTTAAATATGCGGTTTATCATCACCTGTGAGGGGGCAGGATTTTCATAACTCACTTGTGGCTCTGCCACTCATGAGTTACGGTCCTGCCTTCTCACACTTGAAGATAAATTGTATATTTTGAGTCAGGCCATTGCACATTCCATATTTCTTTCTATGGGCAACATTCCAGACAGTTCTCTTCATGGAACCAGGAATTTAGCATTTTGACTATGTCTCAGCTTGGATTCAGAACTCTAAGCACTGTTCTAATAGGTCAACAGCTGGTGGTCAGAGTTCTCAATCCATGCAGTGACAAAGTCAAAGTTCCAAAATTGCAGGTTCCAGTTCTGGTGCAATCTCCAAGCCCTCCACAATTTGTTTACCTACAAAGGGCTTTACCAGTCCTTGTTTTACAATTGTGCTCTGTATACTTTTCCTAGGGGAAAGAATTGTAAATTCTTGTCCACTGGGTTTAAAGCTATACCACTGCTCAACTAACGACAGCCTTATTAGTTGAGTAGTGGCACTGATTTAAACCCAGTGGACTGTTATAATATTAAAAAAAGCCCCAGAAACCATGCTCCCATTGCTATCAATACAGTATGCCCATACGCTCTTCAAGCTATTTCATTACAGAACATCAGTGCGCAGAGGGAACAAAGCTGTAGTCAAAGTGGACCAGGAAGGGGAAAGGATCTAGTGACCAGCTGCTTAATATAGAGGATAATGTATGGTCATCGATGGTTAACCGGTTTGTTAACCATAGAGAGGTTGCCAGGGCGACCAAGTAAACCTTGAGTGCAAAGCTCAAGAGGTTTAGGTCGCCATGGCAACCTCGAGATGAGTTAAAAAATGGTTACCCATTGATGTACCATAACTATATTTTATAGCGTATGGTACAATTTAGTTTTTTTACAAAAGAAAGCAGTTCCTTACTGCAGTTTTTTTATGTTGCTGCTGATCTGCCCTTACCGCCGCGGCCGTTTCAAGGCCATCTGATCCATTTGCATGCATGCCCAGACTGTTCCTGGTTGTTAACCCATCGATGTGACGTACCATTGATGGGTTAACAACATCATGATGTCACATCGATGGTAAAACGTTGTTATAAAAAGGTAGATTTCTACCTATAACGACGTTCTACCATACATTATATGAGGATTTATAATCCCTTTCCCTAGGAAAAGTATGCAGAGCAAAACTGAAATAAGGGCTGGTAAAGTCCTTTGTAGGTAAGCAAAACGTAGGGGACTTAGGGTTAAAAAAAGGTCAACTGTTGCTCTTTAAGAGAACTGTGCAGAATGTTTAACCACAGAATGAAAACAGTTTAGTTTTAATTTTTATTCCAGGATATTTAAATATTTATTTATTTAACATTTTGATAACTGGGAAACGCATTCAGAGCCAAGGCTCGTTTCCAGGTGCGACCCGGGGGAAAAGGGGAGTAGAATAAACAAAGGACGTACAAAGTAAATTATCAACATTGCAATAGTACAAAAATGAGACAGGTAGATACACAAGTTGTCCCAGATAGGGAACATTAGGTCCTTGATGATAAATTATACAATATAAGTAATAAATAGTGCATTTATACACTATAAGTTATAACTAGTGCGATGGGAATTCAGAAGGAAATGGGATGACAATGGCTGTGAGGGACAGTCAGAGTCAGGTCAAGAGTGAGGAAGAGAGGGGGAGGTGCAAGAGAGGGGACGGTATCAAGGAGGACCGGGGGAGCAGCTACAGGGGGGTTGGGGGGAAGGCACTTCAGCTGATGTTTTAGTGTGGATCGAGTTGCGGCAAGGTGAATGGACAGTGCAAGTTGATTCCACAGAGCTGGTAGTCTGCAGGAGAAGGCAGCAAATATAGATCATTTGTGGGTATAAATGTAATTTCTAAAAATAAGAACATACTAAGGCAAGCACCTGTAAATTCAAGCAAATTTCCTGTCCACTTTGAATACCTGGGAGCATGGCTTGATAGCCATCTTGACTTCTTTGTCCATATTGATGCTTTCCATAGCAAACCCCTACCCAAGCTTGGCAAGCTAAAAAGAAACAAAGTCTGTATCCCACCCCTGGCCTGGTGAGCAATAGTTATATATTATAAATTGTGTCTTTTTCATTCCATGAGAGTGAATGAGAGACAGCTTGGAACAAGCCAAAAGTGGTCTTCACATGCAGCAGTCTGTAAATGTTACAGTATTCTTTGTTCCATGTTATGTAATACAGCAACTGCTGAAAAAGATATCTGATCCCCCCTCCCCCCGCTATCACCTAATACAAACACATCAGTAATTAATATGCACCTCATGGTTCCAAAGTGTGCATCTTCAAATCTGTAGTCTGAGTCCACATTTTTTAAGTGTATTACTCTCATGAGCTTGCTAAGTTTTTGTTTTAAGATCTGAACATTTTTGTCCCTGCCACGGTATTAGTTTGACTTCAATTAGTCCAGATGTTACTGTACTTAGAGAGAAAATATCTATACAGATTTGGCAAGTTTTGTCTCTTTTTATTTTCTATATTTCCTCTCTCTCAGCTGGCAGCAGTCCTGCTTGGTGTTCTGGGCAGCTCCAACCCCGTACCCTTGCCTTTTCCCAGTGCTTATCAAGATTCCAGGAGTGTGCACCATGGCATCCCCTTCCCGCAGTGGAGGTTCTCAGGCTGGACCAGGTCCCTTGGATAGGTAAGTCTTGTTGCTCCTGAAGTAAGCCTGGGTCGGCGGGCTGTGGGTCTGTGAGCTGCCCTGGAGTTGTCATGAAGCATGACGGCATTTTTGTGTTTTCTTCCCCCTCAGGGACACTGGCTGATGGGCATGCTTATGCACTCATATAGTCAATCGTCGGTCTCCAACTTCGCTGCTACACTTTACCTGCACCACTACCTGTGGTCACCTAGGTGGAGGTTACATAGTGACAGTGATCCCCCTCCCTCCCCAGAAGAGGAGAACATCCTGTGGGATGCTCAGACCTCCTCCCCCAGCTGGCCTTTGGATGATTCAGGCTCGTTCCTAAACCCATGTCATCAGTGTTGTGGGTGGTAATGCTACCATTGCACCGGCGGGCCAGTAGGTTTTCTCTCTAGATTTGTGCCTTAGAGTATTTATTTGTATTTTTTTCCAGTGGTGCCTATTCCATATTAAATTTGGTTGGGAGTCCTGGGGCCTCAGTTCAAAAGAAATTGGCAGCTATGTCTGTGACAGCAAGGTCCCTTAATTGGCTATTTTATTAAATTTGCTCAAGTAGACCACAAACCCTTATCAGGTATATAAAAATACTAATGGTAAATGTTGATTTTTCCACTGATTTACCATTTGTGTCACATTGCTAAATGGATATGATTTGTGTGGCTTTTGGGTGATTAGTATAATCAGTGTACTCTGTGCCCGTCCCACCACTAGAAGTTCTCAATGCGTCTCCCTAACATCATCACAGAAAACCCATGTAACTTAAAAAAAGGAAAAAGAAATGTAAATATTTGTTACACCATTCTGTTTTAGGTTTTCATTAAAGCTAAAATTTACTATGTGAGTGTATGTTGTGAGACGGGTGGAAGTTATGCTGGTTGAGACCTTTACTGACTTTGTTCTACTCACTCAGTATTTTGTCTGGGGCTAGCAGGCCTCATTTACTTATAAATGGGTCTCGCAGGTCTCTTTTACTTATAAATTATCTTTCCTGCCTTTGACTATGGGAATGTGGTGTATAGTGCTGACCCCAAATCCACCCTTGCGAAGCTGGGCCCCCTGTACCAATTCTTTCTGTCACTGCTACCTTGCCAACACATAATTGCTCATTCTACTCTTCTTTCTGGTTTAGGTATCTGCCCTATCTCAGCTCCCTCCTGCCATTCTCTACACCCACCCTGTTTCTACTCCTTTCAGGTATTTTCCTGCAGACTGCCTGGCCTCTGGTCTAACCTTCCCTCCTCCATTGATTTTGCTACTTCCCCCTCTTCCCTTAAAGCTCTTCATCAAGCTCACGTCTCCCATATCTGCTCCTGTACCTTCCCCCTATTTTTCTGACATAGAACTCCAGTACACTGTTTTATGCATTTGTTACTAAGCGTATCATATTAGAGTTTACTTTTGACATTTTGCAACCCTGTGCTGATCGTATGATTGCTTTTGCACACCTGTATTGATTAACACTTAACTGCAGTGTATGGTACGTAGCTGCCACTTAGCTAATTGTATGTGACTTTACTCTCGCTATTATGGCTGCTATTGTTTTCACCTCCCCTTGAACCCTCCCCCATGGATGCTTCTGGAAAGAATCTGTTTCACATCTCATTTGATCTTTCCTGGGGAAACTTTTAAATAAATAAATTTAAATACAAGACTTCTTTTAGAGAGGTTACTTAGGGGGTCAGTCAAGGCATATTTGAGCGTGGATGACAAAAAAGTGACTTCAAAGCAGTTATCTGTGACTCTTCATAAAATATAGTCATACAGAAACATATAACATGTCAGCAGGAATGGACCAGTCGGCCCATCTAGTCTGCCATATTTTCCCTGCCTATTACTCACCCTGGACTCTATTTGGTCACACCTCCCTCCTCCTCCTTTACCTCTATTTATTATACCCATGTGACTATCCCATGCATGTTTTAAGCTCCCCCACTGTCTTTGCCCACCACCTCTTCTGGCAGGCTGTTGTAGGAGTCCACTGCCCTTTCTGTGAAGAAGTACTTCCTCACAACCCTCTTAAACTTCCCCTCTCAAGCCTCACAGCATGTCCCCGTGTTTTGGTGCACCTTTTCCTATGAAAGAGAATCCCCTCCTGCACCTTGTTCAACCATGTGAGGCACTTATAAGTCTCAGTCATGTCTCCTTTAGCTCTCATCTCCTCCAGGGAGTACCTGTTGACCTCCTGCAGCCTCTCCTTATATGGTTTCTCATGCAACCCCTGCAACAATTTGGTGGCCCTCCTGTGGAACTCTTCCACCCTGTCAATGTCCTTGCAGAAGAAAGGACTTCAGAATTGGACACAGTACTTCAGATGGGGTCTCACAAGTGAGTGATACAGAGGCAACACCATTTCCTTTTTCCTGCTAGAAATCACCCTCCCAATGCACCCTAGCATCTGACTCATCTTGCTTACTGCCTTGCTGCACTGCCCTGCCACATTGAGATCATCAGATATGATCACTCAAAGGTCCCTCTCTTGCTTGGTAGCTGTAAGAACCCTCCTCATCTTATACACAGGCCCCGCATTTCCTCATCCTGTTTGTAGCAAGCTGACTGCCTTGCTCTGCACTCTCTCATGGTATCTAGGCATACCAGTTCTAGTTTTGTTCAAAGTCCTTACTGAAGTCCAGAAAGGTCATATTCATTGCCCTCCCCTGATCCACCTCCCTAGTTACTCAGTCAAAGAAATCTATGAGATTTGTTTGACATAACCTCCCACCTGTGAAGCTGTGCTGCTGGTTGTCCTGCAGCCAATTTGTCTCCATATAATCCATCAGTCTCTCCTTCAGCAGGATCGCCATTAATGATCCCATCACTGATGTGAGACTGACTAATCATAATTGCTAGCCATCTCCTTGCTGCTGCTCCTATGGAGAGGGATCACACTGGCCTTTCTCCAGTCCTCTGAAACCACCCCCATCTCCAATGAGGTGCTGAATAGTGTTGCCAGAGGGGTGGCTAGCACCATGCTCAGTTTCTTCAGTACCCTTGGGTAGATCCCATCCTGCCCCATTGCCTTTTCATTAAGGGCTTCCAAACCCCGGGGGACTCGCTCTTCCGTAATGGACTTGTGCTCACTACCTCACCCCCAATGCCTGTTAATCCATGTCAGTCTGCCCCCCTCCACTATTAAGACTGTACAAAAGTATTCAATTAAAATTTTAGCTTTTTCTTGGTCTTCCTCTGCACAGTCCCCCTCTCTAGTCTCCTGATCCTCACTACACCACCCCTTACCTTCCTCTTTATGTTCACTTACCTGAAGAAATTCTTATCCCCATTTTTTATCTCCTAGGTGATCCTTTCCTCCCTTTGAGATTTTGTTATTTACCTTGCTGCCTTCCTTTGTCTAGATATACCTCCCTGTCTGCCTCCATTTAGGTCTCCTTTTACTGCCTGAAAGCTGTTTTTCCTCCTTACCACCTTAGCCACCTCCTTGGAGAACAACGGTGGCCTCTTTCTCCTTTTACCCTTGCTTGCTGCCTTTAAACATCTTGCTGTTATCTAGTTATTCCCTCCTTTATTCTTTTCCATTGTGCCTCCACTGCCCCGGCTATCTCCCCTTCAAGGTATTTCCTAAGGCAGTGTAAATCTGTGTGATTTCTATGCCAAACCCTTATCATGGATTTGTTCTTAGTAGGTAATTACATCTCAGAGAAATACAGTTACAGCATGAGCAATTGATTAACAGCCATGCCAAAATGCAGGAAAAGTATACATATCACCCTGAGAACAAGGGCAGCCCCCCCAATCTGCAGTCTGGGTTCAACTCAACTGAGACAGCATTTCATGACTAGGACTTTTGTTTCAGCTTCCCTTATCTACATACAGGAAAAGCACTTTCCCAGTGCAGAACATCTGCAGCTTCAGCTCGTCATGTGCAACTGCTTCATATCAAACTAGTTATCCTTGGGTTTTCTTTCAGTAGTAGAGAACAATGCATTCTTGTCTCCTGCACATGCACATCTCCTGACACTACTTTTCCACATTCGGCATTGTCAGTAAAATTCCATTAGTAAGATTCACTAAAACTAACATGATAGCAGCATGTACATAAATGGTCACTCAGAAATTCTAAAAGGCACTTAGCACTAGTAAACTAATAATTCCAACAATGGGTGTCACCAAAACCTAAGCTTTAGCAGCAAAATACATTCTGTCATTAGTAATATACAGATAGCGAATGCATGCATGACAATGTGTATATATATGACAGATCACAAGCGTATGCTAACAGTCCCCCACTTGATACCCTTGCAAAGTGGTATCACAGCAAAATAAGGATATAGTGTATGGTAGAACGCGGTTCAGCATGGAAATCCATGCTCCCAACAGCGTTGTTGTGCTTGCCTCAGTGCATCACTATCTTGTTGTGCTGCACCGAGTACATCACTTGTGCAGCACAACAAGATCGAGCGCATTTGCGCATGTGCAATTGAGTGGCCCACAGCGATGTGGAAGTCGGCGCGCTATTACACATCCAGAAGTAAGCCTTATTTTAAGAGGCAGACTTGTTTGGGGGATCACGGAGTGCTGATTATGCTTGCCCATACACTATAAAATATTGTGTAAAAGGAAGCATACACAACAAGGCAGTTGTGATCGAGAGGTTTCCGTGGTAACCAGAGACCTTGAGAGCATAAGGATCTGTCATACTATATAGCCTGTAACGCATGAGCATATGTCAAGGCTGTAAGTTCACTATAATGTCATTTCAGAAGACACCTGGGACAATATAGCATAATAGATACAATAAGTACGCAAAATAACTCATAACATGATTAATAACTTCAAAGGAATCTCAAGTCATGAATTTGAAATTAACAAAGCAAAATCACCATCATGTAATAGAGTATACAATGATTGTTGTGCTTGATTCATGCTACTGATGATTCTTATCATGTGTTACATACTAACATTCTAACATACTAATTGCCAGCAGATTATGCCTTCCGGTCTATCGAGTCTGCTCGAACCTCAGATCCCATGTTGGGAACCGAGGACCTCCCACTCCCTTGTGTTCTGATATATCCCCTTTCTGTATCTGTCCCACTCTCTCTTGAAGCCCTCTACTGTGGAAATCTGGACCAGCTTGCCAGGCAGTGCATTCCAAGGATCCACCACCCTCTCAGTGAAAGACCTCTTCCTCTTTTCTCCCCTCATCCTTCCACCTTCCAACTTCAAACCATGCCCTCTAGTGATACCTCCCTCCTTAATCTAAAGATCCCCTCCGTGTTTACCCTATATATTCCCTTGAGGTACTTGAAGACCTCAATCATGTCCCCCGTCTCTCCTCTTTTCCAATGAGAACAGGCCAAGCTCCTCAAGTCTTTCCTCATATGTTAACTCCCCCAGGCCTTGAATCATCCTGGTAGCCCTCCTCTGTACCCTCTCCAGGAGCTGTATGTCCCTCTTCAAGTGTGGTCTCCAGTACTGTACACAGTACTCGAGCTGTGGTCTGTCCAGTCCATTGTACAGTGGCAGAATCACTTCCCTGCTCCTAGAGGTGATCCCCCTTACAATGCATCCCAACATCCTGTTTGCTTTGCTAGCCACTCTCCTGCACTGCTCAGAGTTATTCATATATGCATCCACCTGGACCCCTAGGTCTTTTTCCCCAGATGAGGCCTCCAGCACCTCCCCTCCCAGGGTGTACCTGTGTTTAGGGTTTCCCCAACCAAGATGTAACACCTTGCACTTGGTGGTATTGAAATTTAATTTCCATGTGTGAGCCCACCTTTCCAGGGTGTCCAATTCCCTTTGCAGAGCCAACCTCCCCTCTTCCCCCTCAACTACTGCTCCCATTTTGGAGTCATCAGCGAAGAGACTCATCTCACACCCTATGCACATCCTGATGTCAGATATGTATGCATTAAACAGGATCAGACCCAGGACCAAGCCCTGTGGTACCCCACTACCGACCTCTCTAGGGTTTGAGAGCTCCCCACTGACCACTACTCTCTGAGTGTATCCAGCTAGCCAGTTTCCTATCCATCTGACCATCAAAGGGCCCACTCCCAACCTCATCAGTTTCTCCACCAGTCCATTATGGGGGACCGAGTCAAACGCCTTGCTGAAGTCCAAGAACAGTACATCCACTGACTTTTCCCTGTCCAGTTCCGATGTTACCCATTCATAGAACTCCACAAGGTTGGTTTGACATGATCTACCTTGCATAAACCCATGTTGACGACTGTCCAGACCTCCCTCCTCCTCCAAGAATGCTCCCAATCATTCCTTAAGTATACTCTCCATTAATTTTCCCACCACCGAGGTCAAATGGATGGGTCTGTAGTTTACCCAGTACTTCCCTCTACCGCCTTTTGGATTGGCACCACATGCGCCTCACGCCAGTCCCTAGGTACCCTCCCTGTCTCAAGTGACCTGCTGAAGAGGTCTGCCAGGGGTGTGGCCAGTACATCCACCAACCCCCAGAGCACTCTTGGATGAATGCTATCCGGCCCAGGAGATTTATCTTTCTTCAGGGCCTTAAGAGCTTGCCACACCCTTTCGGAGGAGATAGCATCATCCGTCCACCCCACCTTGCTGGCCTTTCCATCCTTGGCCTGGGTTGTTACCCCAGGGGTGCCTCTCCCTCCCTTATGCTCCATTTCTGTTGCCCCATCGATCCCATGCACTACTGCTTCTAGCCCCCTCATGCCTTGCTTTGTAAATATCCCATCCCCCTTCCTAGTGAACACCAAGGTGAAGTACTCATTTAATACCTCCGCCTGCTCCCTCGCCTCATCATCCCACCCACCCATCATCTGATCTCAATCTGCCAAGCTGGCCCTTACTTCTTCTCCACTCCCCTATGTATTGGAAAAAAAAAACTTTTCCCCTCCCTGAATCCCCTGTGCCAGCTGCTGCTCTTTACTGGACTTTGCCCCCCTGTACCATCCAGAAGACTTTTCTAGATGCAAGATGGCACATTTCCATGTCCCTTCCCCTATCGATGTTTTGTATTTTTTGTAGGCAGCCTTCTTCTCCCTGACCGCAATCAGAACTTCACTGGTCCACCAGCATGGTTTATGTGACCTTGCTCCCTTATGTTTCATCTTAGCGCAGGTCCTGACTGCCTCATGAAGTCCCCGGTTTATGACCTCCCATCTCTTTTCCACGTCTGTCATTGTTGAAATCTCCTTCAAGTGGTCCTTGAGAATATTTCCCATGCCCATAAAGTCTGCTCCCCTGAAATCCACGGCCAGTGTCCTAGATCTCTCCCCCCATGCTCATTTGAAACCTGACAGTATCGTGGTCGCTCCCAGTCAGGGGCTCCTCTACAACCAGGTCCCTTACCAGTTCCCCATCCGCCAGAACCACTTTCAAGACATGTCCCTCCCTCGTGGGCTCCATCACATGCTGTGTTAAGAATACATCCTGGAAGCCATCCATCAGCCTCTGCTCCTTGGCCACCTTAGAGGACATAGTTCCCCAGTTAGTACCTGGCATATTAAGGTCCCCCATCAACACCACTCTCTCCCCTTTTGGTCTGCACTGGGCAATAATATTGTCCAGCAACCCATCCTCCAGAAAATCACCCATCCCGGTGGGGCCTATATACTACACCCAGCTTTACCTTACCTCCTGCCGGGGTTCATAAGGTGACCTATAAGGCCTCCACATTTCCCTCTGCCTCTTCTACCCTAGCAATTTCTATGCCCTCTCTAATGTACATAGCCACACGTCACCCTCTGCCCTCCTTTCTATCCTTCCTAAGCATTGTGTACCCCCTCACGTTTAGGTCCCAGTCATGGTTATTGTCAGCCTACGTTTTTGTGACCACTGCCACATCCACCCCCCCTCGAACAGCATAGCCTGGAACTCTGGTAACTTGTTTCCCAAGCTCCTGGCATTTATTAACACCCCCCCATCCCCTTAGTCGAACCCCACCCGGGTTCCTTGTGCCTCCAGCCATCCTCTGCTCCTCCTGGAACCTCCTCCCCCAGTCTGTATCTCCCCTCTTCCCCTTGAGTTTAAAGGCTACTCCCCTCACCTGGAGGAGAGGGCTTCAGGCCAGCCCCTTCCTTGCCCCCCCACAAGTTTAAACCCCACCTTTCTTGAATGTAGTTCCCTAATGGGGTAAGATGAAGCCTGTCCTTGGCATACAGTCCCTTATCCTCCCAAACTCCCTCCCAGTTACCTTAACACCCCCGACACACTTTCTTTCCCCCACTTCCTGAGCCAATCATTTACCTCTGTGATCTTCCTTTTGTTTTCCACTGAGACCCTAGGTACCGGCAATACTTCCAAAAAGAAAATGTTGCATCCATTATCTTGACAGACTCTAGCAAGTTCTCAGAACCTTGCTTGGATTTCCAAAACACTGTGTCCCTCTATATCGTTAGTCCCCAAGTGCACCAGGAAATCTGGTTTCCCTCCACAATCCCTTACCAGCTCGTACACCATGAACTTTGCTCTGTGCACCATCAGCCCAGAGATACACACTACCTTCACCTGGCTATGGCATCCCACTCCCTGTCCCACCCATTGGATACCTCTAATCATTGAGTCACCCAATAACAGAACCTTAACATCGCCTTCATCCTTATGGTTACTTCCACTGTGCCCTCTCAACTCCCCCATCCCCCCTTTATCCGTGATCCCAATTTCATGAGTCTTCCTGCCTTATTAAGCGAGACCCCCTTGCCACCCTCCCCTTTTCCCTCCCTTAACATTTTGCCAACTTAACTCAGAGACCCCCCGTATGGGTGTGCCCTTTATACCACTCATTTCTGGGCCTTTTATTGTGGCCCTGATCATATCCCCTTCCCCCACTCCATCCTCCTCACCCCTTATAATGGTACCCCTACCTCCAGAGGCCCCCTGCATGTCCCTTTCACCAAGGGCCCCATCCATGGTACGGACCCCCCTCCTGAAGGGGAGGTCCCTCCCCCACCTCCTTGTCTTCTAGTTTGTCTCCAGTTGTGCTCTCCTCCCTCGTTTCTGCAATATGTTGCATCTCCCCCTTCTGCTTCACATTGAAGTTTCCCCCTTCTCCCCGGGACTATTTCTATCCTTTCCATTTCCTTCCTGCGATGCCCTATGGGTATCCAACTCCTTCCTACTGGCCTCAGTATCAGTCTCCTCATTACCACTAACCCCTTCCTCCTCCTCTAGGTTGCTTAGTAACTCAAATGTATTGTGACACTCTATGCCAGCCTCCATTAAGTGACCTGGGTTTCCCCTGGTTACCTGGTGTGACACTCTATTCCAGCCTCCACTAAGTGACCTGAGTTTCCCCTGGTTACCCTGTGATTTCCTGGTATCCACTCCTCCAGTAGGTCCCCTATCAGTCCCAACCCACCTGTTCTCCCCTGCCTCCTATGATTTAGCCTGTTTCCTCTACCTGTTACCTCCCAGGAAGCTATCCCTTTGCTACCAGCCCATGCCCCATGGGTTCTCCACTCCTGCCTGATGAAACAAATCCAGGTTGCACTCTATCTCTGCCCTCCTGCTCCCCACAGACCCTCCCAGACATGTTTATTCCCCCCCCAACTCCAGGTTCCTCTGTGCCCAGGCAAGCTCCCTCTGATCTGCACTAACTGCCTACAGACTGAGCAACCTCCCTCCCTCCAGGCCCAGTTTAGGACCATGGCTGGGGGCCACCCCCAGAGGCCCTCTACAAACATTCTTGGATGTTCACCCTTGACCAGGTCCCCACTCTTGGGTAGACCTATCTGCAACCCTCTACTGCCAGCCCTTCAGGGCGATGTAGCCCGCTTAACCAATTTCTTATAAGCATAAACTCAGGATGCGCAACACTTATTACCCAGCTTCCTCTTACATAGTACTGTAAGACACCCCCACAGTGTCCTCCCCTTGCAGATCAAAGTCTATGCTCCTCAGTGCTTATAATGCACCTGCACATAACAGAATCGCTCTGAGCATAAACTGTACACACAACTTTGCTTGTCACAAAGGTACACTTGCACATAACAGAATCCCTTTGAATCATTAACTCTACACACAACTTCACTTAGTTACAGGTAGAAGTTACAGGTAACCAAGGTAACTTTAGATAGACTGTAAGACCCCCACTCTCAGTGTCTTGCCCTCCACCTGATACAGCAGCCAATGTCCCTCTTCCTCCAACAGTCCTTAAGTTATTAGTCCGTCCACTTCTCTCCTTCACTGCCAATCCATGGTAGCCCCACCCCTTGCTGGCTCTCCCAGCCTATTTAAAAAGGAGGTGGGGTTGGAGGGAGAGACAACATTAGCTCAGAGTCCCACACTGTGTGCAGCTGGGCCCTGCTTTAAAGGCCAACTGCTGGGTTCAAACCTTCGCACCCCTGATGCTGATAGGCTCACGGCTAGGGAGCCTCCTCCTTCCTCTGCCGAAACACTGCCGCCGACGTGGCCAAAAACGTTCCTTCCTCTGCCACCAATGCAGCCAAAATGTTAGCTCAGAGTCCCACACTGTGTACAGCTGGGCCCTTCTTTAAAGGCCAGCTGCTGGGTTCAAACCTTCATGCCCCTGGTGCTGATAGGCTCACTGCTAGGGAGCCTCCTCCTTCCCCTGCCAAAACACTGCCACCGATGCAGCCAAAAACACACCTTCCTCTGCTGCTGACACGGCCAAAATGTTAGCTCAGAGTCATCTTTATGGTCATCTTTACGGTTCAACAGAAGCTGTAAATGTAGGTTGAGTGGAGCATCCCGAACTTTTCTGGTAAGTAGCAGGGATAGCTGGAAGCTCCAGGACTCTCTAGGAATTTTAGCCTGAATGCAAACTTTTTTTAAAGAATTTAAAAAGGTGTCCTTATGCACATTGAAGGTTGGAATGTAATTTATAACATCATTCTGATGACCAGGTTCACTGAGAACATATTGTTCATCATGAAGTCGTACTGATATAATTGTTTGACCAATGTCAGTGTGAGTAGTGGGAGTGAAGCAGAAGTTTGATACAGTTACTGAACATGTCAGTTCCCATAAGTGAATGATTCATGATTACTGGCTATGCAGTACTGACCATCCATGCTGTAGGTTATCTTTGCCATAGGGAGGTGCCATTTTGTGAGTCATACCGGGCAGGTAACGTTTAGTATTATAATGACACTGGTACTCTGGTTGAGATCCCCATCAAGGCCATAGCCAGACTGAACCACATAAAAAAACTTTACAGGGATGTACGTATCTATATCCCTTCACTAGGCCACATGCTGTGGGTGGTACCTGCCAGATTGCTGTAGTGAAGTTGTATACTACTAGGGAAGGTGTGCCCATCTTCTGCTTATAAATATCTCCCTCTAGGTAACCTATTGAATGGACCATGGCCAGTTTGTCAAAAACAGCTTCAGCTAGGTCAAATACTGGTAGGGAATCAGTAAATTATATGTACACAGTATCCTGAATAAGACAGGAGCCACTGATGTAACACTTGCCATGGTTAGGGTGCAAGGTAACATACCCCAAGTTTCTAGCTGTCACGAATGAAAACTTTTGACACACGTTCAAGCATCCTGAATGGATGTCCTGTGAAGTGGTAACACGGGCCAGGCAATACAATTTGGTTAAGTAGTTATCTGAGATGAGGTCAGGGAAACACCCTGTTTCTACATCTCTGAGCAAATTACAAATCACTATGAGAACTTAGTCCCCATAGGTTGTTCATATTGCTTCTCCACCCGGGTGTTTGTATTGGGCCTTTACATTATTAGTTGCAACTAATTCATTGATCATAGCTTGTGCTTCATTAAATAAACATGCAGTACCACAGATATTGTACACAGAATACCTATCTTTAGTGGCCGAGCCCTTCATTCCCTGTAATGCAGGGTTTGAAATGGACACAGCAGATTGGTGTTAAAAATAACTGATGTATCCTGATGTTTTCCAGGTCTGCTTGATTTCAGACCAACATGCCAGGCTCAAACAACCTGAGATGGATCTTATCATTCCATCCAGGTTCTGAAGCTATTTGGAATGGAAGGTGTCTTTCTGTCGGCAGTTTCTTGGCTCACTATAGGATTTTGAGCTTTTGCCTGATGACTGGCAATCACAGCTAAAAATAAGGAAGCATAAAACAATGATATATTCATTCCCACATAAGGCTCATATTCCATCATGTCCCAATGTAAAAGCAAATTCACAGATTAAAAACAATGTGTTTATGCATAAACTGCTCATTATTCAATAATCTCCCTGGGATAACAGTAGCAGTCAAACCACTGAGTGGGCCCGGTCCCACTTCAGGGCACAGTTCAGTCTTTGCAACAGTTTCTGGTGCAGATGATGTTATAATGTTGGGAGCCAGTAGTGGCAGTCTAAGAACCCTCAATATGATATTGGTCACTGCCTGAAGGCATTGTTCTGCATCACATGCTTGCTTAGCAGTCAGATGATAGCTGCCTGTATCAGACTGGTACACTGGATCGATCAGCAAAGATGCATTGTTTTTATACAGATGTATGTGCCCTTGACAGTGTACTCCAAAACTCTGGTGTCAGTTTCTGAAAAACAAAAGAAAACAAAGAGGAGAGCTTCGGACCCCTTCTTCACTGATAGGTTAGTTCTAATCTTTAAACAGTTTCAGCTGATTTGCATGAAACCAGTTGTCAGTGGCTTTCTCAGACATTATACTCTGAGGGGCTACTCTAAACACATACAATGTAATTGTCAGAGTGTCTGTGTATGTCTTTTTTGCATAATTGGTCACCACGCAACTGTCTACATTTTCAAAATGCTTTTTTAACCCCAGATGGCCTCCTGTGGGCACATCATGTAGGTATCCAGTTAATATAGCCGGGGTATTATAGCGTGGTACAAAACCATGTGAACAATGTAGCGTAAGTGAAAACAGCGACAGGGAAAGCATAGCACGCACATAACAGTGCTACCCCGTGACTGTTTTCACCTTTCAAATGTCTGCTGCCAGCATGCCGTTGCCGTGGTTCAGCAGATATGGCAACAGCCTGTTGATTGCGGCAGTCCCTATGGCGGTCCAGGGTTCAGGTCTCACCTTGTATACCTTTTGTGGATTTCTTTTTGCCCTCAGTTGCCACGTGCCCACGCCCATAGTAACCCCCCTACCACAAGGTGTTTTGCTCCTCCAACTTACCCCAAGTCCTCTTGCTCCCCCACCCAAGTTGCGTCAGCCGCAGAGTTCTCCAAGTGAATCTGCCTACCCACACCACTTTTGCCCATACTCCAACACACATCTCCCCTTGGAGTTCTTTATAATATAGTTGGGGGTGCAGGGGCAGAGTCCCCTGCAGAAAGTTACTTATTCCCTGAGATACTGTTTGCGCTATTGTCTGTGCCTGGTTTTGTGCCACGTTATTCCCTTGATGCGATCATCACAGTAAACCCATCATGTACTGCAGAAATAAGTTCCTGTCTGAAGTGCTGTGGTATTACCTAGACTTTTTGTGTCCCTGAACCTACATACAATAGAAATTCAGTCTGTGGATGACAACTGTAATTTCTTTTTTGCTTTTTAAACAGTGAGCCTACAGGAATCAGCTGCTGCCATAAGGCAGTTAGTTACTTGTCTTGCTTCTGCAAGCTGCTCAGATAAATGGTCTCAGTTTCTTTTTCTGTTAGATCTGCCATAGGCTGTGGGGGCGGGAAAGTGGAAAAGGTCCATGCCCCCTTCCCTGAGCTCCTTGGTTTGCAAGGAGATCAGGTTGGGTATTGATGTTGCTAAAGGGTGTGGTTTTGGAGTGGGCTTTAACCATTTTTTTTCTTAGAGGCAGTAAAGTAAAAGCTGCCAGACAAGCAAAAACTCTATCAGAAATTTCACGGAAATCCAAAAATAGTGCTAGAAAAAGGGTTGGGGCAGTGTCAGGAGATGAGTTTGATTGGCAGGGGAGTCAGTGATCAGACAGACACACAGACTGCAAGCTGTACCAAAAGTCAATCTCTCCACACACAGTACCATGAATCATGTATGAATAACAACACGGGAATCCTATCTGTGATGAAATGTTAAAATCTTAAAATGCTGACGGGTTAGTTTCAGATTTTAAACTGTTTAATCAAAACTGTTGCAGAGAAATCGGATGTCTGCACTTAACACAATATCATTGTTGTCTGTGGATTGGATTTCAGCCAGCAACTCTGTTTGAGCAGCTCTGAGAAGTCAAGATTGTCATATGTACCTTTCCTTAGTCAGTTTTAGTTTGAGGCACCTCTTTCGGAATCCTGCCCCCCCCTCCCCATGGAGAAGGAGAGAAGAAAAAAAAAACATGTCTGAGCCTGTTGTACTCAACAAGCAGGAGACAAAAAACCTGTAGCTAACATTACTGGGGTATGCCATAAGTTGGGACCCGTGGTAACTGAGATGAGACAGATGTGCCAAGCAATGGAAAAGCTACAAATAACTTCAAATGAGCAAACATTAACAGCAGAAGGAGAACCTTCTTGTTTCTTTTCAAAGTTAGGTATTGTACCCCTCCTTTACTAGGTTCAAACCAGTGAAAGTGGTAGCTGTCATGACTTCGTGCCTCTTTAAGGGGTGACTTTAGTATCTCTAATGCCCTCTGGTGTTTAGGGTAGGGATTTAATCACATTACAGTAGTTCATACCATACCATGCTTTAGCCATAAATATATCCCTATCAGAAAACATCTCTTTGTACTGTTATTAAAAAAACACATACCAGCCAGATTCCAGTCCCATGTGCATATGCCCAAAGAATTAAACAAAACATTCTCTCTGAATTAGTCTGATTTAAGGACAAATTGGTCCAAGGTACAAACCAGGGCTCTAGGAAGTAAGCTCTGCACTCATACCACTCCAAAATGAATGCTCGTAGACAAGGATGTATATCCAATATTTATTGCAGCAAAGATGCCCAGGACAGCACCCTACATCCCCAGTGCTTCAGCCCAACACAAGGCCTGTCTCAGGAGGAGGGTCTGAGGAATAGTACACAATGATCATATTTAAAGCAAGTGATTAAAGGTACATACACCCTAAGTGATAAACATATACAAACTGACTACAAATATTACAAAAAGCATAAAAGTATATCCTTTGTGTTCACATTAATTCAACATGATTTTGCTAAACTGTTAGAACTCTATTGTTTAATTATTATTTTGTAACTAGTATAAATTTCATTCCATTAAAGAGTTTCCAGTAAAATAGCTTTGCAAAAATCAGGTACTCATCTTAAATTGTCTCTATGATCAATAGAGAGAAAATATCAGTTTTGGAGAAAGCTGGAACAAGAGCAGAAAGACAGAATTCTTGTTAAGGCAATAGAATGTAGAGAGTTATTAAACTGGGCAGGTACAGAGCTATGAGGGTCTCTAGCCCATAAATTGATTCTTTAGTATGACCAGATTTCTGAATTTCAGGGGGTATGCAAGGGTGCATAGTGATCAGAACTGGAGGGTACCAGGCTAGACTCCAAATTAGTTATTTATTTATTTTTATTTATTTGAAAGTATCAGATTTACAACCTTTGAGCCAACGGCTCATTTACAAAAGTACCTCGTCACATGGAGGACAGAGAAAGAAAAAATAAAAAACAGAGTGGGTAGAGTTACAATGGAATAGCCGTCATGTATAGATTACAGACATTATTTACAAACATTATATACAGTTTTAGATACAGATATTTACATAAGCACAGCAAAACTTTGTTACCATGAGAGAGTATAGTTGTAGTTAGAAAAGACTGAAACAATTAAAAATGATCAGGTAAGAAATCATTACAAATATGAAATAAACTCAACTTCTTCATTTAAGCCCATTGGTACAGCAGTTTTTAATGTTAAAATCCATTTTGTCTTTTTTTGTAAGATAATTTTACCTCTAGTCCCTCCACTAGGATTTCTTTTCACATGTTCTAATACAGTGTATTTAAGACATTTGGGCTTACTGTTATGTGACTCAGCAAAATGTGCACCGATTGCATTCTGGGTGTTGCAACTGATTATTGCTCTCACATGTTCTTGAATTCTTTGTTTTACTGGTCTGGTGATTTTGTCAATATAATATCTCTTACAGGCACACCAGCAAATGTATAATACAAATGGGGTAGTGCAAATGGTAAATTCCTTTAAGTCAAATTTCTCCCTTGATTTTTCAAAAATATTGCCCGTATGGGCAAACTGGCACACATTGCATCTGCCACACTTAAAATGTCCCTCAGGAGTTACCCCCAACCATCTTGTTTCAGTCTGTGTACTAGCAGCAAAATGACTTCTTACAATTCTATCCCCAATGCTCCACCTTTTATTAAATGTCACTCTTGGTTTTGGCTCTATTTGTTCCTTAAGTATGGGGTCACTCAGCAAAACCAGCCAGAGTTTATGGACTATGCCACCAACTTTGCCTGCCAGGGAATTAAGCTCAGTAATAAATGTTACTGTATCGCTGCTCTGTGTTTTTTCCTTCTCTATATGGTCTCTGATTTTTCTAGGAATTAGACGCTTGTCTCTCTTAAGTGACATTACCATTTCAAATGCTTCTGTCAAACTTTGTTCCATGTAGCCTCTTAGAAATAGCCTAGTTTTTAAATCCCCTGCCTGTTTCACAAATTCCTCTCCTTCAGAACAATTTCTCCTCAATCTGATCATTTCTCCATAAGGAATTGAATCAATATGTTTTTTGGGTAGGCACTACCTGCATGCAGGATGGTATTACCTGCTGTTTCTTTCTATACCCTGTGGTTTTAATAGGTTCTCCTGGTCTGCCTGTCAGCTTTAGATCTAAGAATACTATTTCTTCTGTATTAGCTTAATATGTGAAATCTAGCCCCATGGTGTTCTGGTTTAGCAATTCCATAAAGCTGGTGATCTCATTTATGTCCCCTGCCCAGATGACTATCACATTGTCAGTAAATGTGTACCAACTGACGATGTGATCTAAATGCTGATTTTTGTTACCATCAAACACCCATTTTTCTTCAAACAGGCCCATATAACCAGGTTGGCATATGATGGGGCAAATTATGTCCCCATCACCTTCCTTCAAATCTGCAGAAAAAAACCTTTGTCAAATATAAAGTAATTATGTGTCAAGCCAAATCTGATAGCCTGTAACAGAAAGTCTGTGGGGTTTTCTGGGTTCATTTTCAGAAAGTGGGAAACAGTTTCCAATCCAACATTATGCCTGTCACACTTGGACCACTGATTCTGATCCCTGTATAATTTTTTGTTGTAAATATAAGACATTAATGTATAATGACTGTGTCAGAGGAAAATGCTGTCTTACTGGAATTGATACATCAAGACCCCCCAGGATAAGTTCAAAGGACAGGACATAGCTAAACTACAGATATCTGGGGTGAAATTACCTTGTCAATTTGCTTTCATCCCAGGAAATAAGATTAGCCTTTCATAAATCCCTCAGGGAAGTCCTTTGACTTGCAATAGTTGTCAGGAAGAACCTGTGTTGGGAGGAGTGTCGGAGGGAAGCCAGAATGGACATTGAAGAGAGGTTGATGTCTGGGCCAGGGAGGACCCAGACGAATTTGGAAGGCCCAATATACATTCCCGGGAACCCTTGAATTACATCAGAGAGACCTTTGATGTGTAGATTCCAAGGCCAGACGAAATTAAAGAAGCAAATACACTTTTGCTTTGAATACAGTGACTTAGATCAAAGAAACTTTTGAGATGTATGTGTAGCAGAACACAAACCGATTTTGTCTGGTTAATCTGTGGAAGGGAAGTCAGTGAGGTCACCTATTATGTTTTTTTTTGTATTATATCTTAATTGGACATCCTGTGATATACATACCTCTCAACCGCCTGCCTCGTAAATCAGGGACAAGACTTAAAAAAATCAGGGACAAAGGACCAAAATCAGGGACACATCTTCAAAATTAAAGATATCCACCCAGAAAGCTAGCAGAATATGGGGCTTAGTGCAAAATGCATTTTCTAAGGAAGAACAAGTCTGTAACTTTAATGCTTGACATCATTTAGTGCTTACAGTTCCCACTGTTTAGCCACAAAAACACTAATTTTAGGAGGGACAGAGTAAAATTTTGAGGTAAAATCAGGGACATCCCTGAAAATCAGGGACACTTGAGAGGTATGGTGATATAAGATATAGATTTTATTACACCAAGATGGCGTTAGGTGACCTCAGAGAGAAGGCAGGCTCAAGACTCTTCTTAAGCCTACTGCAAACCTTGAAACACACACAAGACAATTTTTTTTAATTATCTGACTGAGGAAGAAACATCACAGCACTGAAAGAAAGTAAGATTAGACCAGTCTGAATGTATGTATTTGTAGGAATCTGTACTTTAACCTGTTTGTTTTAAGGCTGTATGTGTTGGGATAATTTGTTCTGTAGTGTTTTCTGTTTTCCTATTTTAAAGATTTATATATTTTAAAACAGAAACTGCCTGGAGTGCCTTGACATTTCTTTTTATTTAAGTAGAGCTTAGAGTGGTTATAGTCGACACTGTGTTTGAGCGTATTGTATACCAAACTGGGATATGGATAGCGTTCTCTAAAGTCTTGCATAGAGTTCTAAGGGTTCATTTGAAAGACCTGGTTGAGTGCCTGTAGGCAAAGATATCTGGCCCCCTGAAGACAGAATTATCTGAGCCTGATAATTGGGTACGCTAACAAGAGGTTATCAATTTGAATCCCTCCAGGACTTGAGACTAAGGTGACTTGAACCCACAAAATAGACAAGAGGGTTACCTTGTTCTGTTCACTGTCCACAAATCATACGCTCAGAGGTTGGTACTTTGGGAGTAGAGGACTGACTGGGTGAGCGAGTTTGTGACAGATTGGTTGGCAGCGGTGGCATAAAAAGTTTGGTGGTATAAGCTTCAGTGTTCAGTGTGTCAGCTTGAGACCGTTTAGATCACTTGGAAAAAAGAAATACAGTGTTTTATTTAAAAAGGAAACAGAACTATATTCCTTGACTTGCAGTTAAGTTCCCACCCATTTTTTTTTTTCTCTGAAGTGCCAGTCAGAATAGTATTAGTAGTGAGGGAAGAAGAAAATGGCTTCCGACTACAGCAGACACACTGTATATTTCTTAAAGCAGTTGTGCGGGGACAGGGGAGTCTTGTTTAGGGTGAAAGCCAGTAAGCAGAACCTCATAGAGACCCTGATGGTAGCAGATACCCAGAGCAGCGAGTCATAGACCGTGACTGAAAGGGACCAAACCTCAAGTCTGGAAGAGCTAGCGGCCAGTGAGGGGTCCCAAGCTGATGAGGCAGACAGCAAGACCACTGTCAGTGAAGGGCCAAAGCAGCAGGGACAAGTCACCAGTATCCTGAATCCGGAAGTTCTCAGGTTGCAACTTGAGTTGTGCAGGATGGAGTTTGGAGTCCCAGGAGAGGAGAGAAAGGGAACAGAGAGAGGCAGATCATTTGGAGTGTGAGCGCCAGTGAGAGGCAGAAGAGAAGAGATCACAAGAATGCAGAGAGGCAGATCGAGAACAGTGAGCTGCAGAGGAGAGGAGAGAGAAGCACCAGTGGCAACGCGAACTGGAGAAGCTACGACTCCAACCAGCAGCACCAGGGCAAGTAAGTGGCTTGGGTTTAACTGGGATTGCAGGACTTGGTTACAAATTGAACTCCAAATTAATAGACGAGTTTAAGGAAGAGGAGGACATGGATGCCTTTTTAAATTCTTTTGAAAAAGTTTGTATTCAGGCTAAAATTCCTAGAGTGTCCTGGAGCTTTCAGCTATCCCCGCTACTTAGCGGAAAAGCTTGGGATGCATTGGGTCAAATGAATAACGAAGACAGTGATGATTACAGCAAGTTAAAAGCTGCACTGTTAAAAAAAGTTTAAATTAACTGCTGAATCATACAGAGCTAAATTCCGTAAGCTCAGGAGAAGCCCTGATATGAGCTATGAGGAGCTAGCCATGAAACAACGTCAGTTTTTAAAACGTTGGTGGGAAGGAACTGAGGCAACCTCTATTGATAAAATTGAAAATGTGATTTTGTTAGAACAGTTTTATTGGGCATGCCCAGCAGAGTTAAAAACCTGGCTAGAGGACCGAGATCCAAAAACAGTGCAAGAGGCTGCTGAACTCTCGGACCGATATGCCAAGAGCAGACCTGCTCTGAGAGTGAATGGGGTGAGTGTGGCAGCGCAGAAAGGGAAAAGCGCACCTTCAGGGCAGCTAAAACCCTCACTGCCTCCACTGAAACCAGTTAGCCCCAGGTTTCAAAGAAAAGATTTCTCTGAAGTAAGAAATGTTTGTTGGTTATGTAAAGAAACTGGGCACATTGCCAGAGAGTGTCCAAGAAGGGCAAGCAATAATATGCAAAGTAGTACCAGAAAGGAAGTGGGTTGTTTGTGTGTCCCTGGAAGCAAGCCAGTGAACATGAGTGAACACATGCACCCAGTCATGGTAAATGTCATACAGATGCAGGGGTTAAGGGACACAGGGGCATCCCTGACATTGGTAGAGGGGGATCTGGTACAGCCTGGTCAGCTTATACCAATAAATATGTAACTGTACAAGGGTTTACTGGTGAAGAGAAAACATTGCCACTCGCTAGTGTTCTCCTTGACTGGGGTGAAACAGGGGGAACTGTGCAACAGGTGGCTGTAGCCAACACATTAGCAGTGGATGTGATCCTGGGTAACAATCTCCAGCAGGGGGTGGTATGTGCAGTTACCCATAACCAAGCGGCCAGGGAAAATTATAGTTCCCTGAGCCCCACAGAAACCAATGAGAGGCTGGTTCCCCAGCCTGTGTCTCCAGATGGGGAGACTGATAAAAAGGGGGTAGAAATTTCCCCAGTAGCAAGTAACCTCCCAGCTACAGAGGGTTGCTCTAAAAAGGGAGGGGTGACCCCTTGTTAGAGAGTAGGGACTGACAGTGATCCTGGGGGCCCTTACGATAGTGCTAGGAACCCTAGTTTAGCGATGGAAGGGGACCTGTCCCATGCCTTGGGAAGGTGTGAGGGATTTGCAGCTGCTCAGAGAAGTGACCCTAGTTTAGAGAAGCTGAGGGCTTGGGCAGACTCGGCCGGTGCACAGGGAGGTGACGGCAGACATAAGGTTTATTGGGAAAATGGACTTATGTATACACAGGCAGTACGGACAGAGGGAGGGATGCTAGACAGACAGCTTGTCATTCCCCAGGGATATCATGAGCAGTTGCTCAAGGTTGCCCATGATATTCCCTTGTCTGGTCATCTGGGAATCATGCGTACAATGCAGCAGTTAGCCCAGAATTTCTACTAGCCTAACTTCACCCAGCAGGTGAAGGAGTATTGCAGGTCTTGTCACCGATGCCAAGAAATAGGGAAGGCGGGCAAGAAAACCCAAGCCACCCTGATTCCGTTGCCCATAGTGGAGGAGCCATTCCAGAGGGTGGGAATGGATATTGTGGGGCCTTTAAATACCCCCAACTCCTCAGGGAAGAGATGCATCCTGACTGTGGTGGATTATGCCACCCGGTACCCAGAAGCAGTCGCCCTATCCTCTCTGAGGACAGACAAGTGCCAGATTCCTTGCTTGGGATTTTCTCCCATGTTGGGTTTCCGCAGGAGGTAATCACTGATCGGGGGGGTTGATTCATGTCGGACCTAATGAAATGTTTATGGAAGAAGTGTGGGGTGGTGTAGAGATGCACGACACTGTATCACCCCCAAGCCAATGGGCTTGTGGAACACTTCAATGGTACCCTAAAGTCAATGCTCCGGGCGTTTGCTGAATAGCATGGGAGGGACTGGGAGAAATACCTTTCCCACCTGTTGTTCGCATACAGGGAGGTGCCCCAAGAGTCAACAGGGATTTCCCCCCTTTGAACTCTTGTATGGACGCCGGGTGCGTGGGCCCCTAGACTTGATCAGGGAGGACTGGGAAGGCAAGCACGCCACCCAAGGAACTCCCATTGTGGATTATGTCCTAAGGTTTATGGAAAGGCTGAAGGACCTTATGGGGACAGTCCAGAGCAACCTGGCAGCTGCCCAACAGAAACAAAAAGTATGGTTCGATCGCACAACCGGAGCTCGCTCGTACATGGTGGGTCAGGAAGTCATGGTCCTTATTCCGGTCCAGAAAAACAAGCTGCAAGCTGAGTGGGCAGGACTGTGCAAAGTGGTTAGGAAAGTAAATGATGTAAACTACATTGTGGAGTTATCTGAACATAGACAGACAGAAAGGATGTGCCATGTCAACATGATGAAGCCATATGCAAATAGGGCTGACATGGTGTTCGTAGTGTGTAGTCATGGGGAGGGGATGGATGAAGGAGACCCCCTTCTGGACTTGCTGGAAGAGAGTAAGCAGGAGTCCTCTATGATGGCAGTAAACTTGTCTCCCCAGCTGGCCCCGGGCCAGATCCAGAAAGTAAGGGAAGTTTTAGCAGACTTTGCCCCCTTGTTTAGCGCGACGCCTGGACTAACTCCCTTAGCAACACACGATGTGGAGACAGGGACACAGATGCCCATATGGTGGACAGCATATCGGGTGTCAGAGGCTGTCCAAAAGGACATTAAGAGGGAAGTGGAGGAGATGCTGGATTTAGGGGTAATCCAGAGATCCCACATTCCCTGGGCCTCACCCGTAGTCCTTATACCCAAGCCAGATGGCTCAACTCGTTTTTGTGTAGACTATCGTGGACTGAATGCGGTCACAAAGTCAGACACCCACCTGATGCCTTGGATGGACGAACTCCTGGACAAGTTGGGGGGGAGACCTACCTTACGACCATTGACCTGACAAAGGGTTATCGGCAGGTAGAGTTGACAGACAGAGCTAGGAAGAGGTTGGCCTTCTTCCCTCTGACAGGCTTATTTGAGTTCAAAGTAATGCCTTTCGGAATGAAGAATGCCCCAGACACTTTCCAAAGGTTGGTGAACCAGGTGTTAAATGGTGCTGAGGAGTACGCCGTGGCGTATCTGGATGACATTGCCATCTTCAGTACCAGCTGGGAGGAACACCTTTCACACCTTAGGGAAGTGCTGGGCAGAATACAGAGGGCCGGGCTCACTGTCAAAGCCGAGAAGTGCCAGGTAGCCATGGGAGAAGTGGCATACCTCGGGCATGTGGTAGGCCAAGGACAGCTCCGTCCTAGCCAAGTCAAGATAGAGGTAATCCAGTCATGGCCCAGACTGGAAACTCAGAAGCAGGTCAGGAGTTTTCTCGGGAGAGCCGGGTACTATAGAAAGTTTGTACCCAATTACAGTGCCCTGGCTGCACCCCATCTGACCTGACAAAGAAAAGGATGCCCAAGAAAATCACCTGGGGCCCAGCCTGTGAGGAAGCCTTTACCAAACTAAAGGAGACACTGTGCAGTGCTCCTGTTTTGACAAGTCCCAACTATAGTAAAATCTTTATAGTTCAGACAGACGCCTCAGATGTGGGTATTGGGGCAGTACTGAGACAGACATCCAGCGAAGGGAGGGACCACCCCATAGCCTACCTGAGCCAAAAGTTGCTCCCCAGGGAGCAAGCATACTCCACGGTGAAAAAGGAGTGTCTTGCCCTAGTGTGGGCCCTAAAGAAATTGGAGCCATACTTGTATGGGCAGCCTTTTGTGGTGCAGAGTGGCCACAACCCCCTGGTTTGGTTGACGCAGATGGGGAAAAACAATGGCAGACTGCTCAGATGGAGTCTTGCTTTACAAGGGTATGATTTGAAAATTGTACATAAGGCTGGAGCCAAGAATCAGAACTCAGATGGGTTATCCCATGTGTATGAGGAATAAGCTGATTTGGGAAGCTCATCCTATGTAGGGGATAGATTCCCCAAATTCAGTCTAGGTGGGGAGGAATTGTCACATTTGGACCACTGATTCTGATCCCTGTATAATTTTTTTGTTGTGAATATAAGAAATTAATGTATGATGACTGTGTCAGAGGAAAATACCGTCTTACTGGAACTGACACATCAAGACCCCCCCCAGGGATAAGTTCAAAGGACAGGGCATAGCTAAACTGCAGATATCTGGGGTGCAATTACCATGTCAATTTGCTTTCATCCCAGGAAATAAGATTAGCCATTCATAATTCCCTCAGGGAAGTCCTTTGACTTACAATAGTTGTCAGGAAGAACCTGTGTTGGGAGGGGTGTTGGAGGGAAGCCAGAATGGACATTGAAGAGAGGTTGATGTCTGGGCCAGGGAGGACCCAGACGAATTTGGAAGGCCCAATATACATTCCCGGGGAACCCTTGAATTACATCAGAGAGACCTTTGATGTGTAGATTCCAAGGCCAGGCGAATTTAAAGAGGCAAATGCACTTTTGCTTTGAATACAGTGACTTAGATCAAAGAAACTTTTGAGATATATGTATAGCAGAGCACAAACCGGTTTTGTCTGGTTAACCTGTGAAGGGAAAATCAGTGAGGTCACCTATTATGTTTTTTTTGTACTATATCTTAATTGGACATCCTGTGATATAAGATATACATTTTGTTACACCATGGTGGAGTTAGGTGACCTCAGAGAGAAGGCAGGCTCAAGACTCTTCTTAAGCCTACTGCAAACCTTGAAACACACACAAGACAATTTTTTTTATTATCTGACTGAGGAAGAAACATCACAGCACTGAAAGAAAGTAAGATTAGACCAGTCTGAACGTATGTATTTGTAGGAGTCTGCACTTTAACCTGTTTGTTTTAAGGCTGTATGTTTTGGGATAATTTGTTCTGTAATGTTTTCTGTTTTCCTATTTTAAAGATATATATATTTTAAAACAGAAACTGCCTGGAGTGCCTTGACATTTCTTTTTATTTAAGTAGAGCTTAGAGTGGTTATAGTTGACACTGTGTTTGAGCTTATTGTATACCAAACTGGGAAATGGATAAAGTTCTCTAAAGTCTTGCATAGAGTTCTAAGGGTTCATTTGAAAGACCTGGTTGGGTGCCTATAGGCAAAGATATCTGGCCCCCCGAAGACAGAATTATCTGAGCCTGATAATTGGGTACGCTAACAAGAGGTTATCAGTTTGAATCCCTCCAGGACTTGAGACTAAGGTGACTTGAACCCACAAAACAGACAAGAGGGTTACCTTGTTCTGTTCACTGTCTACAAATCATACGCTCAGAGGCTGGCACTTTGGGAGTAGAGGGCTGACCGGCTGAGCGAGTTTGTGACAATACCTAATTGATGTATATAAGCTACATACATCTATAGTGATCCAACTCCAATTTGCATCCCATATTTTGCCTTTTAATTTATTCATTAGGTCCATGCTGTTTCTTATATAAGAAGGTAGTGTAAAAACATGTGGCTGTAGAAAGCTGTCAACAAATATACTCAGATTTTGAGTAGCAGAGCCTATACCTGCAATTGTGAGTCTACCTGGGTTTTTTTATTATATTTTTATGTGTTTTAGGCAAAATATAGAACGTGGGCACTATCGGATAGTCCACCTTTAAAAAGGCCCCCTCCTTTTTATTGATCCAACCACACTTTATCGATATATCGATTTATCTATAAATTCAAATAATTCCCCCTGATACTTCACTGTAGGATCTCTCTTTAGTTTGCAGTACTTGTCTACATTTCTCAACATACATTCCTTCGGACATAATCACTATATTACTCTCTTTGTCTGACTTTTTTATTACTATATTCTTTATTTGTTCCAATTCTTTCAATGCTAATATTTCTTCCTTATTTAAATTATTATAGTAATTTGTTGGTGACAAACAATTTTTCAGCTTCCTCTATGAACATTTTGTCAAAGGCTGTAATAGCTGGGCAAATTACCTGTGGGCAAAAAAGCAATGTTGGCTAAAATTTCTACCTGTTAGCTTCACAGACATGTGAATCGTCCCTCCTAGTGTCCATTTCTTGAACGAGTGCAGCTACATCTATTTGGTCGATTGTATTATAATCCCAGTCTTCAGGTACCCAGGTTGTCTGTCCCATGTCCTCAGGAAATGATTCAGTATGCTCCATTAGGTCTGTGATATCCAGATCTGCGCCCCGTGACCTTGCTTCCTCTACTTGACCTCCCATGTTGTTCTCCTCCAGCTCGGCAGAATGTTCTCTCTCTCTCTCGTCAAAGAAATATTTGAGCTTCATCTTTCAGATTAACTTGAAAATATCCACTCGAAACTTAAAAAGGTCTGACTTTTGCATTGGCACGAATGTTAGTCCCTTTAATAATACTGCTGTTTGATGGTTGAAGTAGTGTCCGTCAAGTTAATGATATCCTTTATTTGTTCCTCAGTGTTCTGGTAGGTATGTATGTTTTTTTGCCTCCCTCCTTGTTTTCCTCTTGCGTTTATTGTTGTTTTTGTCTGTGGTACCAGTTGTTGGTTCCCCTGTCTTTTTTCTAAAAAAAACCTTGAAGTGGAGGTACTTGCTTCGGATTGGGCATTATTGGCTACTTCGGCACTTTCCTCTTGTACGTTATTTTCTTCAAATGAAACCACCTTATTCTCTTTACTCGCCCCTCTATTTTTGTGTTTGTTCCAATTATTATTTCTTCTTTGACTTGACCTAGGTCTGCCTCTGCTTAGCGAGTGTGTTTTCCGTTTCCAAACACTTTCTCGAAATCACCTATTTCCCTGGTAAGCTTAGTTCTTTTTTTGGCTATGAGATCAATTTCATGTTTAGCAATTTTCTTAGAAAATGCTTTATTCAAAGAATCAAAGTCTCACTTACCTTTGTATTCTGACAATTGTGTTTGTATCAGTTTTATTTCCGTGTTAATCTTGGCTCATATTCTGATGTCCCACCTAATCAATGCCCAGAGGAATGCATTGGTACACTCTGTTGCTACTTCCTCCCATTCTCTTCTAAACTCTTCATCCTTGTCATCAAACCCCGATGAAGGTTTTTTTTATCAATTCTCAGTCCTCTCGGTGAGATTTTTAATTCCAAATATTTCTCCAAACTGATTTGATTGTAATAATGATTAAGTGCTTTAATTTTGAGCCTTTCAAGATTCACAAACAAGTCCTTGGGTGTCGAGTCTCCTAGTTCTGACTCTTCATTTCCTCCCCCATTGAAAATAAAGTGTTTCTGTTGTAGTCGGCATCTGTTGACCTCTTCTGGATCCTCCAGGTAATATATTTCTTCTCCTTCTTCCTCAGAGCTACTCAACGAACTCAACTCTACAGGTAGCACTGGAGTGGCACTCAGATTGGTCATTATAACAACCAAGTATCCTTTTGTTAACAGTTCCTTGTGCCTTAATTGAAATTCAGTTTAAAAAGTGATTTGACTCCTTTATTGAAGAAGTAATGTAAAGTACTTTACCACAAAAGTAGTCTCACAGCTCTTTTTGTGGAATATAGAGTTTATAACGCTTGCGTGCATTTCTCTGTCGCAACCAGAAATCAGCAATTCAGAACATGACGTGGGTTCAGGTGTGCTCAGGAAATAACTCCTAGTGCAGAGTAAGGGCCACCAGCCCAAACACACAGAACAGTAGGAAGTAAACTCTGCACTCATACCACTCCAAAAGAACACTCGTAGTCCAGGATTTGAATCCAATATTTATTGCAGCAAAGATGCCCAGGACAGGACCCTACATCCCCAGTGCTTCAGCCCAACACAAGGCCTTTCTCAGGGAGGCGAGTCTGAGGAATAGTACACAATGCCCATATTTAAAGCAAATGATTAAAGGTACATACACCCTACGTGATAAACACATACAGACTGACTATAAATATTACAAAAAGAATAAAAGTATATCCTTCTTGTTCACATTAATTCAACATGATTTTGCTAAACTGCTAGAACTTCATTGTTTAATTATCTTGTAACTAATACAGTTTTCATTCCATTAAACAGTTTCCAGTAAAACAGCTTTGCAAAAATCAGGTACTCATCTTAAATTGTCTTCATGATCAGTAGAAAGAAAATGTCAGTTTTGGAGAAAATTGGAACAAGAGCAGAAAGATATAATTATTGTTAAGGCAATAGAATGGAGGGAGTTATTAAACTGGTCAGGTACAGAGGTACGAGGGTCTCTAACCCATAAATTAATTCTTTACAACATGTGGAGGTTGTTCGTAGATTGTTAAGAGGATGCATTAGTAGAAGGTCAGTGGTCAAGATTAAAAAAGGGGGAAGAAAGAAGAAAAGAGAAATTTAAACAGTGTGGAGTTGAAGGTCACAAATGTTGCTAAAGGTCAAATGTAACTTTGTCAAATTCAGACACTAGTGGAAAATTCTGTACAATCATTCCATCCAATGGATAATTAAATAATAATTTAATGTCTGATTAGATTTTAAAGTCAGCTTATCTGGTGTAGGGCTAGACTGGAGTTGTCAATGCCAGTGTAACCCCTAGATGGCGCTATCCCAGGGGCTACTACCCCTGCCTGATTTGCCACTAACAGGTTGAGGGGCCTGGATCCAATGGCGGGTGCCTCCACCCAGAGGTCAGGGTTTGCAATAGTTAAACTAACTTGGTCACAGCCCTCTGGGACACTGCAACCCCCCTTTCTTCCCACTAGTGGCCCACACAATATATCAGAATTACCTTCACAGTATACACTTACCCCAGGTCTGGTTCCGCACTGGGACCTCCTGTGAAATGAGATACAGTGCAACAATCACAGTACAGTACTTTAACATAGACAAATACCTCAGGCAGTATAACTTTGCTGAAACAAGCAGCTCTGATTTATTTAGGGGATATAACAAGGACAGGGGAAATCAGGTTAATTAGCTTATCACTCTAATAATCTACCTATGGCTCTGTGCACAGGCCTATCCCTATCAATTACTGTCCCTGGATACCCAAGCCCTAGTGGCTAGTCCAAACCGTGGCAGCTGGTAGGGGCCCTTTCACACAGAGAAAAGGAGAATTAAACAGTCGGCAATACAGTAATTCCATTTGGATTTAATGTGGCAATTCAACAGGGAGTGACCCTGAATTAGTACTCACGACCTCCAAATAAGATAGGGTCCTTCAATGTCAGCAGGGCTCACTTGAGGTACACAAACCTCTTCACACATCCATATAAAGAAAGCACTATACCAGGCAGGTTGCATCTGTATCCGATCGCAATTACTGCACAATACCCGGGAGAACACACAGCAGATTCAGTTCCCGACAGACCGAGTGCAATTTTCAGCAATTCCTCCAGTCTTCTACAGGGTGAGCCTGGTTTCTACTCTTCAGAGATCCTTTGATTCTTTTCACAGGACGGATTCAGTCCTAACAAGCTGTTACACAAGCTGCAGGCCGGAACTCTGGGCCTTACACCGTTTTTGACTAAAACTGCACACTGAAAAGCACAGGGCTCCTTCCTTCTTCACTGCCAAAGCTCAACTGAAACTCCAACCCGACAAAACGGGCACTTCCTTTGAGTTCCTCCCAGTTCTTGACTGGATTGGCTGTACTCACATAGACTGCTGCTGTTGGTCCAAAAGGCACTGAAGTCTAAACTACATCTCCCAGAGTCACTGCCCATACAATCCTCTTGTGGCTGGCTCAGATTATGAGTCCAAGTTCTGATTCGTCAAGGCACCATTTTAGAGCTAGCTTACCCCACACTGATTGGTCCAGTTCAGCAGTTCAAAACTAGAATGGGGAACTAGCAGACACAGTTCTGACTGCAAAGAAAGCAGGTTAGACAAACTGTAATTTCATTATTACTCTAAATAATTTCTGGCAAACAGTTATATCTTTCAGATAGGTTCCTTTGCACTCCTAGTGACTGCAAAATGAAGTGAATTGGCAGCAGCTCGAGTGGTACTCAGAAAGCACACAGTCCCCCATACAAACTAATTATGTCTGCAAGCAGACAGCTCTTAAAGACAGTACCAGAGGCTCTAAAACACTCACTGATAAATGGCTTAAATGCCAAACACCATTCAGGCTTGGAGCATTCAAGCAAGCTCCTGGAAGTCTTTTGGGAACCCCCATTTGCAGGGGGTTACACCCTTCCTGGCCTGGGAAAGCTGGCGTCGCGTCAAGCAAGTACCCATAAGTTTCAACTGCAACCATATACATTTGCATTAGGCTCTACATGTAATCATCAGTCAATATATCATTTTACCAAGAACACATTTCTGAAACATTGCGGTCGTCACTCTTTACACAGTATACATACACATTGTACCATAACTCAAGTTATTACCTCTTGTACATGAAACCTGAAGAGGAGGGCCCTTCCTATCAGTTACCTTGGGGCTGGATGGGGCAGGGCACCATATGAGAGGGCAACACAAGTAACTTGGAGTTAGCACTGATGCTCAGTTTGGGCAATGAGCTGGGGACACATACACTCCTTTATGGACAACATTGAGAGGCAAGTCCACAGGCCTCCCAAGTGAATCATAACTGAGGTGCACCACAGGCTTTACAGCTCGACCAGTCTTTCTAGGGGAACTGTTATAGTCTCTGCACTCTGAGCCTCATTTTCAGCATTGTCCTCACTTGTCAGGAGTCTCCATGGGGTAGAGAGGCTAGAACTTGGGGCACTTTCAGCTCCAGGAGTTACAGTTTCTGAGTCCACAACATTTGGCTCACATGAGCTTCGGACACTGGCAGTGGACTGTCAGGGCACTCAAAATACTCTTCTTGTTCGGGTGTATCACCAGTCTGCCCCAATCTATCATTTTCCTCCTGAAAGCTCAAACAGTTCAACCATGCACAATGATTCCATTTCATCTGATCTGATGCTTTGCACTTCACTTTCTGGGAGCATTGGCTCCAGGGATGAAGCTGGGGCTTAGACAGTCCAGAAGGCCCAGCTTTGTCTCCAGTATTGACTAGGGATTGCCCCAAACAATTGACTCAGTTCGTAAGAAGGATAATATTCAAAGTCACTCTCACTTTCTTCCGATATGGACTGACAGTCATGCTCAACTGGGACTTGTGGAGGGAACACTTTAACTTTGCTTCTGTAGGTGCAGACTTTCTTGATCTTTTCTTAGCAGCAGCTCTAGTCACTGGTCCAGAGGGGCATCTTCTGGGGCTCAGACTCAATTAAGATTTGTCCAATGGGCAGTAAATGATTTCTATGCATTGTTTTTACATCTTTTGAATTATTCTCAGGCCTTACTTTGTACACTGGCAGATCATCTAGTTTGCCCACTACAATGTGAGGAGATGGTGCCATCTGTCAGCAATCTTGTGCTTGCCATGCAGTCCCAGATTTCTTAGCAATACCGATCTCCCTCCTGGAGTTCCTGTGCTTTCACCTTTTATCATACCTTTCTTTGTTGGCCAGATTTCTTTTGGCAGCCATGGTTTGAGCCAGTTGGTACGCATGAGTTAGCTGGGCCTTTAACTTTTGCACATACTGTAAATAGTTGTAAGCTTGAACCCCATCAGGAGAGACCCCAAAACACACATCTACTGGTAGTCGAGCTTCTCTTCCAAACATCAGGCGGTAGTGGGGGCCTGGGCAACTGACCTTGCCACAAAAGGACGTGAATTAGCATTTTTGGTGCCCTCACTGGGATCATGTCGTGCACCTCTTAACCACTGATTTCTTCTCCGAAGCTCTCCTTGTAGCCTATATGCAACTTTGTCAGTGTCTTTTGGGGACTGGCATTCCCTTTTCATGTGCCCATCTTTCCACAATTATAGCAAAACATACTTTCTGGAGTTTGAGCTGGCCGAGGCGCCACACTGGAGCCAGGGCGGGTATTACTAACTGGAAACCTGGGTGCCATCTCTGTCTGCGGCGTGATAAGCATTTGGAGACATCTCGTCAGTTTCTCCACTTCCATGGTCAAGGAATTGAGTTTGGAGCTGTTATCAGCAGGAGATACATGGTGGGTACCCCACCCCATAGCAGATGCAGTCGGATATAGGTCAGGGCCCGTCTTGCAGGCGTGGCCTTCATAAAGGACTGTTTTGAATTCCGGATCTCTCTCAACAGTTCGCCCCATTGTGGCATATCTTTTCCTTGTCAGAGCACTCATTGACTGTCAACCTCTGCCCCTGAACTTCCTTGATGGGTCACCCTCAGTCACTCGGGTCGTAGCCACAGCTGTTGGTGCAGGTACCTCCAGGTCGCCTTTTCTCAACTCCTGAATTTCTCTCATTAACTCATCATAGGAGGGTGGGGATTCCAGTCGATTTGCCAGGCGTAACTGAAGCAACAGCAGTTCTGAGAAGGGGGCAGACTTAAGGATTCTGTCCAGTCTGGTTCGGTCCAGTTCAATCGCTGGCAAACTACCCTTTCTGAGGCATTCTTGCAACAATTTTTCCAACCGAGAGACATACACAGACAACTCTCCTTGGTACTGTTGTGCATTCTTACTCTCCACCATAGGTCCTCATCAGAATCTGGGCTCCCATACACATTCTCCAAGGCCTCAAGATAGGCCTGTGCAGTCGCTTCAGGGTTACTGGCCCGTTTAGCACGGATGGTAGCCAGGGCAGGACCTCAGAGCTCTCACTAACCCTCTTTAGCTTTTACGCCTTCGAGCATTGCCATTCTAGCACTTGGGGGCAACATAGTCTATCCAGGTCTCCCAGTCATCCTCCCTTGGGGGTGGGGAGGGTGCCAGAGAAGATCCTCAACCTTGAAGAGTCGTGACTAATGGCAGGTGCAGAAATAGGAGTCTGCATTGGTTCAGCCACCATTACGGGCACTGGAGCAGGAGAGGGTGTTGGGGAGGAACACCCGCAGGTGGCAGAATAGTTTCTTCAAGTCCCCACAGTTTTCCCTCTCCCAGCAACCATTCAGCAAATTTCTCCTCAAAGGTTTCAGATAGTGGTGGGGCTGATTCCCCCGGTCTTTACTGTCCTTAGTTATCACTCTCCAAGCAGTGAGGGCTCCCTCTGGGGTAATGGTCTGTGGCACTTTGGAGCTATCTATGGGATCCTTAAACTCTACTAGGGCCAGGAAAGTGTGGGTGAGCAGATTAGCATGCGACCCACCACCACAGGGTTTTGTAAACCTTCCACCTGGAAAGTACTCCCTGCACAGTGTCCGTATTGATACCCAGGGGATGTCCAGGATAAGCATAGCATTTTGGGGGTCGATCTCCTCCCCAGTACACCACTCCACCAGCCGGTGCACAGCCACTTCTGTCGGGTACCCATTTTTTCTTAACAGTGGTTCGTAAATATGGCCACTAGAGGACACACAATCCCAGCAGTGAGCCTCCAAGATGTAACCCCAGATGGCGCTATCCCAGGGGCTACTACCCTGCCTGATTTGCCACTAACAGGTTGAGGGCCTGGATCCAATGGCGGTGCCTCCACCCAGAGGTCAGGGTTTGCAATAGTTAAACTAACTTGGTCACAGCCCTCTGGGACACTGCAACCCCTTTCTTCCCACTAGTGGCCCACACAATATATCAGAATTACCTTCACAGTATACACTTACCCCTAGGTCTGGTTCCGGCACTGGGACCTCCTGTGAAATAGATACAGTGCAACAATCACAGTACAGTACTTTAACATAGACAAATACCTCAGGCAGTATAACTTTGCTGAAACAAGCAGCTCTGATTTATTTAGGGGATATAACAAGGACAGGGAAATCAGGTTAATTAGCTTATCACTCTAATAATCTACCTGGCTCTGTACAGGCCTATCCCTATCAATTACTGTCCCTGGGTACCCAAGCCCTAGTGGCTAGTCAAACCGTGGCAGCTGGTAGGGGCCCTTTCACACAGAGAAAAGGAGAATTAAACAGTCAGCAGTACAGTAATTCCATTTGGATTTAATGTGGCAATTCAACAGGAGCGACCTGAATTAGTACTCATGACCTCCAAATAAGATAGGGTCCTTCAATGTCAGCAGGGCTCACTTGAGGTACACAAACCTCTTCACACATCCATATAAAAGAAAGCACTATACCAGGCAGGCTGCATCTGTATCCCGATCGCAATTCTGCACAATACCGGGAGAACACACAGCAGATTCAGTTCCTGACAGACCGAGTGCAATTTTCAGCAATTCCTCCAGTCTTCTACAGGGTGAGCCTGGTTTCTACTCTTCAGAGATCCTTTGATTCTTTTCACAGGACGGATTCAGTCCTAACAAGCTGTTACACAAGCTGCAGACCGAACTCTGGGCCTTACACACGTTTTTGACTAAAACTGCACACTGAAAAAGCACAGGGCTCCTTCCTTCTTCACTGCCAAAGCTCAGCTGAAACTCCAACCGACAAAACCTGGCACTTCCTTTGAGTTCCTCCCAGTTCTTGACTGGATTGGCTGTACACACAATAGACTGCTGCTGTTGGTCCAAAAAGGCACTGAAGTCTAAACTACATCTCCCAGAGTCACTTGTAACCCCCCTGCAAATGGGGGTTCCCAAAAGACTTCCAGGAGCTTGCTTGAATGCTCCAAGCCTGAATGGTGTTTGGCATTTAAGCCATTTATCAGTGAGTGTTTTTAGAGCCTCTGGTACTGTCTCTTTAAGAGTTGTCTGCTTGCAGACATAATAGTTGTATGGGGGACTGTGTGCTTCTCTGAGTACCACTCGAGCTGCTGCCAATTCACTTCATTTTGCAGTCACTAGGGTGCAAAGGGAACCTATCTGAAAGATGTAACTGTTTGCCAGAAATTATTTAGAGTAATAATGAAATTACAGTTTGTCTAACCTGCTTTCTTTGCAGTCAGAACTGTGTCTGCTAGTTCCCCATTCTAGTTTTGAACTGCTGAACTGGACCAATCAGTGTGGGGTAAGCTAGCTCTAAAAGGTGCCTTGGACGAATCAGAACTTGGACTCATAATCTGAGCCAGCCACAAGAGGATTGTATGGGCAGTGACTCTGGGAGATGTAGTTTAGACTTCAGCACCTTTTTGGACCAACAGCAGCAGTCTATTGTGAGTGACAGCCAATCCAGTCAAGAACTGGGAGGAACTCAAAGGAAGTGCCCGGTTTTGTCGGTTGGAGTTTCAGTTGAGCTTTGGCAGTGAAGAAGGAAGGAGCCCTGTACTTTTTCAGTGTGCAGTTTCAGTCAAAAAACGTGTGTAAGGCCCAGAGTTCCGGTCTGCAGCTTGTTAGGACTGAATCCGTCCTGTGAAAAGAATCAAAGGATCTCTGAAGAGTAGAAACCAGGCTCACCCTGTAGAAGACTGGAGGAATTGCTGAAATTACATTCGGTCTGTCAGGAACTGAATCTGTGTGTTCTCCGGGTATTGTGCAGTAAGTGCAATCGGGATACAGATGCAGCCTGCCTGGTATAGTGCTTTCTTTTATATGGATGTGTGAAGAGGTTTGTGCACCTCAAGTGAGCCCTGCTGACATTGAAGGACCCTATCTTACTTGGAGGTCGTGAGTACTAATTCAGGGTCGCTCCCTGTTGAATTGCCACATTAAATCCAAATGGAATTACTGTACTGCTGACTGTTTAATTCTCCTTTCTCTGTGTGAAAGGCCCCTACCAGCTGCCACGGTTTGGACTAGCCACTAGGGCTTGGGTACCCAGGGACAGTAACTGATAGGGATAGGCCTGTGCACAGAGCCATAGGTAGATTATTAAGTGATAAGCTAATTAACCTGATTTCCCCTGTCCTTGTTATACCCCTAAATAAATCAGAGCTGCTTGTTTCAGCAAAGTTATACTGCCTGAGGTATTTGTCTATGTTAAAGTACTGTACTGTGATTGTTGCACTGTATCTCATTTCACAGGAGGTCCCAGTGCGGAACCAGACCTGGGGTAAGTGTATACTGTGAAGGTAATTCTGATATTTGTGTGGGCCACTAGTGGGAAGAAAGGGGTTGCAGTGTCCCAGAGGGCTGTGACCAAGTTAGTTTAATATTGCAAACCCTGACCTCTGGGTGGAGGCACCGCCATTGGATCCAGGCCCCTCAACCTGTTAGTGGCAAATCAGGCAGGGGTAGTAGCCCTGGGATAGCGCCATCTAGGGGTTACACGCCCATACAATCCTCTTGTGGCTGGCTCAGATTATGAGTCCAAGTTCTGATTAGTCAAGGCACCATTTTAGAGCTAGCTTACCCACACTGATTGGTCCAGTTCAGCAGTTCAAAACTAGAATGGGAACTAGCAGACACAGTTCTGACTGCAAAGAATGCAGGTTAGACAAACTGTAATTTCATTATTACTCTAAATAATTTCTGGCAAACAGTTACATCTTTCAGATAGGTTCCTTTGCACTCCTAGTGACTGCAAAATGAAGTGAATTGGCAGCAGCTCAGTGGTACTCAGAGAAGCACACAGTCCCCCCATACAAACTAATTATGTCTGCAAGCAGACAGCTCTTAAAGAGACAGTACCAGAGGCTCTAAAAACACTCACTGATAAATGGCTTAAATGCCAAACACCATTCAGGCTTGGAGCATTCAAGCAAGCTCCCGGAAGTCTTTTGGGAACCCCCATTTGCAGGGGGGTTACACCAGCACAAACTCATTGTTACCATAAAACACATACACACAAATAGCTATAAACTGCAAAGTAAAATGTATCCCTTAATTGCAGTCTCAAAATAATCAGTGTTACCTTAACAAGCAGCATTGAACACTTGTTGATTATATTTTCCTCTCACTCACTCAGTCTTACTGAGATAATGTCACAGCACATGAACGCAGCCTTGAACATTTGTAAAACATAAAGAAGCACTAAAGCCATTGTTTATTTAACCACTATCACACATCACTAAAAGCCAGCTTTTTCCATAATAGCTGCACAGCAAAGTATATGACTCAATACTGAGGTGTGTGTGTGTGTGTGTGTGTGTGTGTAAGTAAGCAGAGAGAGAGGTCAGAAAGAACATTAGAAGATGTCTGTCTTAGGTGATCAAGCCAAGATAGATTATTTTATATGTGTTCTTATTGATTTTATTTATATATATGTACAACACTATGATTTTTTTGGAATAGCGTTTAATAAATAAAGATTGCTTGCAATAAAGATAATTCTCCATTGTGATTACAAATAAAACAAAAATAAAAGTGCACTTAAAAATGAAACCGCAGCATGCCACTGCATGCGCCTTCAGTCAGCACTTAGGTCCCTGCACCTTATCTGCCAACTTATGGTCAGGCTACATTTTAGAAGCAACAGCTGGGCGCGCTATGCACCTTCGGTCACTGGTGGAGCTCCCACGCCTCTATCCACCAACGTACAGTATCAGGAGTAGTTAGACTGCAATCCTTGCCTACCCCAATGTTGATTCCTATGGTCTCTTAATGACGTCCCTGTACTGGGATGCCAGTGTAAATCTGTGCGCTTTCTATGCCAAATCATTATCACGGATTTGTTCTTTGTGGGTAGTGACATCTCAGAGAAACACAGTTACAGTATAAGCATTTCATTAACAGCTATAGCAAAATGCAGAAGTATACATACCACCATGGGAGTCAGGGCAGCTCCCCCCCCCCATGAGAAGTCTGGGTTCTACTCAACTGAGAACCCAAAATGATCCTGTATTTCTACGGTAATTCATGACTAGGGTTATTGTTTCAGCTTCCCTTATCTACATACAGAATAAGCACCTTCCCAGTACAGAACATCAGCAGCTTCAGCTCATCATATGCAACTGTGTCATATCAAACTTGCTAACCTTGGGTTTCCTTACTGTAGTAAAGAACAATACATTCTTGTCTCCTGCATATGCACATCTCCTGACAGTACTTTTCCACATTCAACATGGTCAGTAGAATTCCATTAGTAAATCTCACTAAAACTAACATCATAACAGCATCTACATAAATGGTCACTCAGAAATTCTAAAAGGCACTTAGCACTAGTAAACTAATAATTATAACAATGGATTTCACTAAAACCTAAGCTATAGCAGCAAAATACATTTCTGTCATTAGTAACACACATATAGGGAATGCATGCATGACAATGTGTTTATATGACAGATCACACATGTATGCTAACAGCAGTCTCCATTTCATTAAAATCTTCTCTAATGAAGTCCAGGCATTCATCTTAGTGGGTTTTTACTCCTTTCCAATCTACATGCCAAACCACACTGTGCGATGATCACATCTGTAATGCTGTCCCCATTCGTAAGATCTGCCACATTTCTCGTGAGATCTGTAACCTGCTGCCTGAGAAATACCCCTTGCTGGGAGTCCAGGATTACCCTGCTTCTAGCTGTAGCTGCAGCTAGGATGTTCCAGTCTACATCTGGCAGATTAAAGTCCCCTATAATTGCTACATCCCTTTTGCTTGCCATCCTGCATATGGCCTTGCCCAAATGCCTGTCCAATTTCTCCCCGTGTTGGTGGCCTGTACACTATCCCAATGTGGATAAAGGCCCCAGACCCCATCTTTAAGTCAACCCAAAGAGCCTCCAGTCCCTCCTCTTCCCCGCTGTGTCCTTGTATTTTCATGGCCTTTATACTGTACCTTCTTTCACAAGTAAGATGACCCCCTTTCCTCACAGCCCTATCCTTTCAAAACATGTTGTAAGCTGGCAAGGCCACTTCCCAGCGGTTGTAATTGGTGCACCATGACTCTGTTATGGCCACCAGATCCAGATCTGCCTGTGCAATGGTAGACTCAAGGTCATGAATTTTGTTTCCTAGGCTTCTTGCATTGTTGCACGTGGCTATCCACTCCTTTTGTCCCTCTCTGTTCCTACTTTGCCCTCCCTTCCCAGAGCCATCCTTCTCTTTTCCCAGGTACTGTTCTCTTCCTTTTTATCACCCCTCTGCCCACTCTTCCTAGTTTTTTTTCTCAGCCTTAGATCCACCTCTCAACAACTCCTCCCTTACCCTTACTCCCCTTGGGGAATTTATTTCCCCTGGACTTTTCTTCTTTGCTGCTACTTTTTCTGGGAGGGGGCAGTCACTGCCTTCCTCATTTCCTCTGCATCCCCCTCCGGCTAGTTTATATGCCCATCAAAGTAGCATTTAAACCTTCCACCCAGGACAGCCTTTCCTCTCCTGGATGGGAAGCAATCTCTTTTGTACAGGCCTTTATCCCCGGTAGAACCCCAGTCCTTGATGTAGCCAAACCCCTGCTCCCTGCCATCAATAAGCTGCTGAAGACCATGGTGCAGTACTCCCTATCCTCCTATCTGCCGTACATAGGTGGCACATCAGTGAAGGCCATGTGTGCTAGCTGCTTCAGGCCCCTTCCCAGCTCCCTAAACCTATCCTGCATCACCCCTGCAGCACCCCTTGCCAGGTAATTTGTTCCAGATGGATAAGGACATCGACATCCAGCTCTCTCTTCTTCCACACCACCTTAGTGGTCCTAAGGATCCACTCCCCATCCCTCCATGTCCTGACACTAGGGAAGACCATCACCTCCCTCCTTCCCTCCTGTGGTGTTTCCAAAACTACCCCTCTATAGACTGAGACATCCACCAGAAGTTGCTTCCTCTTCTACTGAGGTGCTCTGCCTCCATCTTGGGGTCTCTGGTTTGAAGGACCTCACAGCCTCCCTTGCCACTACCATGGTGCCTCGTCTTGGTAGTTCCATCCTACTAAAGTGGTGAAAGAGTTGTGTAGTGGCACTGGATGAGGAATGTGTTCCTGTCCCCTGCCCCCACAGTCCTGGAGCCCACCATAGTTCAGCCAGCCCTCCTTCTTGGCACCCTCTCAGGCAACAGTGGTTGACCTGGTGGACCCTGAGTGGAAGAAGAGGTCCCCTGAATCCTAGCCAACTCAGGCCAGAGTTCAGAGACCTCCTCCCTCAGCCCAGAGAAGTGAACGCAGATGGGGTAGCACCTCAGTCTCCACAAGGTCTCCCTGAAGACTGCCACTCCAGAGCCACTGCACCACTACCATCAGTACATACATAAAGGGTAGACAGCAGCATGAACAATATATTCCCCTGAAGAAAACCTAGCATTAGTCAAAACTGGGCCCTGTGTGAAACAATCTATGCATCCAGGGGTGTGCCCTAAGGATTTGCTGCTCTGCATTGGGACCACAGGGGCCAATGCATGACATAAGCTACATGTCTAAGTTTGTGCCCCACGTCTGCTGTTTTGTTTAAGGCCCGCAGATTCGGGACCACATACAATGGGTCTGCTCCTTTGACCCTACAAAGCAAGGTGCAGGTCTGGGCCCAAGCCTGATGAATCCGCTTCTTTGCCTAGAGCCCTACATCAAATAAGACACCCATGGGGCATGGCCCCAGACCTGTACCTTGGTCCTAGGTCATGAGGGTAGGGAATCATGGTGGTATTAGGGCTGAAATCCCTATCACCACATTTTCTGACTTTTGTGGCTTTGGAAACCTAATGTATGCATTAACATAGTTTTTTTTTTCCCCCCTAAGAATTTAAATATATGAAAATTATGTATCATTTCATGGAAAACACGGGGGCACATCTATGTGGAATTATGTCTACATTTCGCAACAACTGGACACTTCATCCGGGCACCACATTCTCTTATTTGCCTCCAAATTATCCTTTTGAAGAATGTAGCTTTTTACTTAACGTGAAGTACATAATTCCGTTCTGACCATTTTCTCTATCATCTGGAAGATGCTGTTACCAATTCTTCCTGCTTATTTATTGAATTATCCTAAGACTTTGGCTCAAGCCTTTGGTGATAGTCTTGATCTACAGTGCCATTAATGTCCTCATATATGCTCCAACATAACATTGCAGACATCACTGCTATAGTTAGGGTGACCACCAACATTACTGCTATAGTTAGAGTGACTCCTCTGTCCAGAACTTTCTGGGATAGTCCTGAAATCATGTCTCTTTCCTGAATTTTTAACTGATCAAGACAGCACTGGTATAGGAATTTCTCCTTTTTAAAACTTATATTTTGTTGAGTTGTAACAAGTTAAAATACAAGCCATTTCATCTGAGATCACTGGATAATACACTTAAGACACTGAACATACAGTGGCAGGAATATCTTTATGAACCTCAGCTTGTGTTACTACATGGAGGGGTACTGACCACTGAAGCTGTAGCAGAAAATACAATAAATACAAGAATGACCAATTCTGCCAGGAACAAGAACCATGCCGTACAGTGGGTGGAAAATATCTAGGAGATGTATCATTTCTCAAATCACTGGGATTATTGTCCTCTGTATTAATACTCATTAGAGAGATGTGACCATGAGTCTAAGCTTCTCACTGAAACAGCCAAAATACTTTTTAAAGTAAATGCATTATATAACATTGTCCTTAACCTTTTCGAATATACAGTACTATCATGCACTATAATTATCTGTCCGTGGTAACATCAAACTTTTGTTTTAGATGTTTAAAAGTAAATGTGGCCATTTGAGGAATGAATGTAACCATCCAAGCCATAAACCTGGTCAAACATTTTCAGCAGTTCAGTTAGCACAGGTCTATGAATGCTCCCATTCTTATAAGCAGTGCCTGCGCAAGTGCAGTCCAGGTCAGTAGTGGTTGGTGGTTAAAAAAAAACACTACTAGTAACAAGGAAGAAGAAGAAGAAAAGTGTGAGGTTGGCCATGTGCAGTTACCATCTTTCATGTTTCAAAAATGTTTCAGACATAAATTCAAACATAGACTCTGATAACCAGAATAACAGCTTAATGTTATAACCACTGAAAACATGAGGTATCTTTGGAGTCTCAGTGCAGTTCTTAATATCTATGCCTTGCCTTATCCCACTCCCATTATATAGGTTTAGCACCTATAAGGAGTTTCTGCTCCTTATGTTGGTCTACAACACCTGTTTAGAATCCTCTAAAGAGTTAATTCTCTGGAGTCTAAAGAGGCTGGGCCAGCTGGCCTTCTCCAGTTTCTTGAGGAGAGGAGCCAGCTGACTCTAGCTGAGAGAGCTGCAGGAAGTTGCCTCAGTCTGGGGAGGTGACTGCCAGGCATGTATGCCTGCTCCCTGAACTGAACCTGGTCCTGTATGGAAGGCCCAGAAACATCTTGCTGTTATCGCTGTAGCTGCCGTTAGCAAGGACACCCAGGCAAATATACAATCTACTTCAACAATTCAGAGCCTAAGTAGAGAGCAAGAAATGAAGCACTGTTACTGCAAGAAGAGAAATAGAGGTGATTTAATCTGTTTTCTATCATGACTACACAGGGCACACAGCAGTGCCCTCACTCCCTGCACTAGGCAGCAGCATTGAAAGTATACCCCTTTAGCTATTATTCAGTCCAGGACCATCAGCCCATGGGGGGTCAAGTCTTGGGAGAGGTTAAGAGGTGGTAGCCTCAGACTCCTAGGGGGTGTCTGACTCTCCTAGCCACTAAATTGTGATCCCTTCCTCAGGGACATAGTCTTAAGCAGCACCAGTGTGGATCTGTACTCTGTGCCCATGTGGTCAGTATTTGGGGGAGAGTGGGAGGCATCACCAGTGGCACCCTCAGACCCCCAGGGAGTGTATGGCTCTCCTACCCAGGTAAATTGTGTGGGTAACAGCCCCCATGGGTACCATTAGTTAGTCTGCATTGAATGCTTGTGTAGTATATGTGAATGTAAGGGCCTGGGGCCCCTAACATGAATGCCCTATGCCGGGGACAGGTACAGGGAAACTGGTACTTGGTTTAGGGGAAGTCTTAGTTGTTCTATTCCCTGGGTAGCTCCAAGGAGTAAAATACTGCATTGCTGTGGAAGAACTGTGCAGGGTGAAGACTGATGCTCACAGTAGTTAAAAAGTAATCTGCACCTGTGCTAAAGTGTAAGAGAAGCAGTGTCCTGATCCCCTAGTAGATCCAGGCTACAGGGCCCTAGTAACCATATGCAGTACTGATTAGTTGCCTAATAACAGATCAAATGTGTGTTCAGCTTGTAAAGAGTAATTTCAAAACTATACCTGTTTACCCCAGTGGGTTGTTGGCACAACCCCTGCAATTTGGAGGGATGGGAATTACAGCTGGAACAATGCTTTTACCATTGCCTCTTGAAGACCATCCCCAGGATTTACTTCGCTCCTTGTGCCCCCCTGGATGACCCCCCATGGTAAGGGCTGCCTGGGAACCACCCCTTACCCCCAGATAGAGTTACAGTGTTGGTGGGGGAGCGAGAGCCTCGGTCTACAGTGCGGGACCTATGGCAGTGCTGCAGATGGCATCCTGCTTGGTCGGAGATTTTCACGTTTTCTACCCTACACTGGAGCACTGTGGAGATGGTGCGTCTGACGCTGAGACGTCAGAGCAGCAATTCTCCCCCTCCCTGTGTTCTGGCTCCAGCCTGCATTGCTACCTGAGGGTCACTCAGGTGGTAGTACTGTGGCAGAGACCAGGATCCTTCTCTCTTCCAAGGGTCGCTGGCATCACAGGTGGTAGCCCTACTGCTGTGCCGGTAGGCTGACCTCCATAGCAGATTTTAATATGAGCTGATAACATCTGGACATACTGGACTCCTAAAGTTCTTAGTTGGGAACAAACTCCATCAAAAGATTTCTGTCTGAGCCTGGTGGAATAACTCAGGTCTGGAAATAGTCTCACTTTGCCCCCTGATGTTCTAGGTTTTCAACTCACCTGGCAGCATAGAGAACTTTGTCCCTCTCCCAGTACTGGCCAGAATTATTGCTATCGTGTGAGCCGGGGGTGGGAGTTATATAATAAGTATTTAGGTGAAAATCTTCCTCAAGCCATCTTTGCATGGATGCTTTAATGACCCCCTCATCCTCCGCACCCTTCAGTATGCCTACCACAGGAATGTTTGTAGAGCACATCTGGTTTTCTAAGTGCGCAAGGGGATATCTGAGCACTGTATTTTCCACTGCGGTAGTAGTAAAAGCTTTTGTGGCCATTTCTGTAGCATCTTTAGCTTCCACTTGGACCCATGTGATTTTCGCATCTAATGCAGTCACTTTAGTAACATTGCGGTTCCAGTTTGAGATCAATGACCTCTATGGCCTTCAGAAGTGTTGTGCATGTGGGCTAAGCAGCATCTGCTGTCACTGAGGAACCTTTGACCAGGCCCTGCTTGCATTCCTCTGTGGGTATTTCAGCCCATTTCGGTAATTTTTTGGTATTAGTCTGATCACAAGTTTTTGTTTTCTGTTCATGTCGATTTAAATTAGATTTTTGGAGGTCTGAGATTTGTTTCCAGGTTTTTAACCTTATCAACAACTGGGGCCCCTTCTCATGTATCTTGCCACTTCGGCAGTTGACTCCGCTCCCTCTACTATGGGAATTTCTTATGGATGTCCCGAATGCTGTGATGCTGCCAAGACAGATTTCAGGACTAACTGTCCTTAATTTACTCATTGGAGGCCTTTGGCCCATGGGGGCCCCTTGCAAAACTTGATGCGTGGCCCCCTAACAGACAGTGTTACCAAAGGGGTGGGGGCAGGGTCATTCCTTCCCAGCCATAAGGGTAAATCACCAATACTCTCCTATTTTTCTCCTCTCCCTTGTCTTAATTTGTCATCTGACACAACCACAGTGATATATCCAGTAGATCAAAATAAGATATGCCATAGAGAGGTTTTTGCAGATAGCACACACACAGTACTCACTGTCATATCATCCCAGAAGAGTCAGGGGGCACCTCAGTTGGCTATCTTGATAGATGCAGAAAAAAAAACTTCAATAGGGTAACTGGCAATTTTTAAAACTAAATGCTGGAGAGCTTTCAAATCCTCAAATGTACAGAGTAGGTATCATATGGCCCTTTATGAATGACCAGAAGAGGTAGCTAGTGAGACTGAACAATATTAATTCTGGCAGGCAGATTTGCTCTGTTATGGGGTATGAAGAAGAAGTGCATGCCTCTCATTCACATACAAAACATGCTGAGCGAGCAACCACTAGGAACTGTTCATGTTCTCTCTGCCACATGCCTTTCAAGTTATTTTGTGATCATGATGGAGAGTTATTTTTATTCCTTGACTTTTACAGCAAGCAAAATGATATTTTTAAGAGGTTCAACTTCTATGTTCTGTTTGAGTATCAGAAATATATAGTTCCATTTTATTTATTTATTTAATATTGTGATGACAACATATATCAGAAATATTCACAAATTATTTGACTTAGCTGCATCAGCATCATCAGCGGCAGGGGCTATAGGGAAACTGTGACAGCAACAGCAAAGAACAAGTCAGCTGTCAGTAGTAGAGATGGGCGAAGTCAGCAAACTTTGCTCCACGAATTCATTCACCATTTTGGGGAATTCGCAAAGCACAATTTTCAAAATGTGTGAAATTTGCGGATCGCAAAGTGTGGAATTTCACTGTGAAGTGCGGAATTTCACCTGTGAAATTCCACACTTAACAGTAAAACTCTACACTTTACAGCAAAAACTTTGCAATTAGAGTGAAGTCGAAGTTTCCCAGGTCTGTGGAAGCTTTGCATAGCTTCGCGAAGTGGCGAATTTCATTTTACTTCATCACATCTCTAGTTAGTAGCACTAACTTTTCCAAGTAGTCTTAGGATCGGTGGTATTAAAGAGAAAATAGGTTGATATGAAGCAGCAGCAGGGTTGCTATTTCTGGCTTCACGTTCACCTGCAGTAAAGTAAAAATGCACCATATTCAACTGTATTTTCAAGTGCATTTTTTTGTTATAAGTTCCCTGACTGAATAAGTAATGTGGAGTAAGATTTTTTTTACCTCCAGACACAGACTAGTAACTAAGGGGTGTCCGGTAGTGGTGAGAGGCTGAGTAGAGAAGTGAGCGCAGTCAGTCATGGGCACGGACAGATGGACCCGGTAACTTAGTTGGAGTCAGTGAGCTGTGGCACGGTCCTGGAGCGACACAGGCGACTGGGCCAGCAGTCAGTTCCGACAATAACTTAACAGGTTCACTGCAGTGCTGCTGCCAGCCTGGAGATTTGACTTTATGACTCTTCAGATAGAATCACACGACCCGCCAAAAGACCGCAAATGACTGTTCTGGGCGGGTGGCTGCAGCTCCTAGTACACACCGGTCTGGGCATGATGTAAGTTCCCAAGTAACTTGGCAACAGCAAGGTCGGTGTGAATTGTGTGAGACTCATGGTGTGTGTGTGTGTGTGTGTGTGCTAGGGTGAGAGATTGGTTCAATCTCTGGGACTGCAGCAAGAGTCCAAGATATCAGACATGTTGGAGTGCTGACAGCAGCAGACAGCAGAAATTCCTACAGGATGACTCTGAGCTTCCTGGGTCATGGACCGTGGGCAGTTCACTCTCATAATATTTTTTGTTTTGTTGCCAGCCTATACTCAGTACAGCAGTACTTGCTCACTCGGAGCCATACCTCTCAATCTCTTGCCTCATGAATCGGGGACAAGGCTTAAAACAATCAGGGACACATCTTAAAAACTGGTACTATTCACTCAGAAAGGTGATCGAATAAAAGGATTTGTGTTACAACGCATTTTCTGAAGAACGAGAAGTCTGTAACTTTAATGTTTGACGTTATTTTGCACTTTTAATCCCCACTGTTCTGTCACAAAAACACAAATTTTACGAGAGGCAGGAACATTTTGAGGCCAAATCAGGGACGGTTGAGATGTATGCTCGGAGCCCCATGCAGATGCATGGGCTGCATGTGCCTAAAGCCTCCACTGAATTTACTGTGCTGTAAGGTGGTCACCCTAATTATATTAATCCAGGGAATGCTGCAGCGGCAATAGAACACTGGCTCAAGGAAACTGAATGGGAATACAACCATATTTTAACAACTCGAAGAAGTCCTTGTCCTTTGCCAGGTTTTAAAGAATCGAATACCTCTTTAAGTGTTTACCACTACATGTAAACATAGCAAATGAATGCACTTTTAAACTTACTGAAAAGAGAACGGCTAAAGGAATCAAGTTTTGTAATAGGGAGGCTTTCATCAAACATCGTGCTTTAGCCACTACCAGTGCATTTAACTTTATATAAGCGCGGTAGATCCACTAGAAGGTCGCTGGCTTTGTATAAATCCCGCGCGCGCGCACACACACAGAGCCTTTCTAAGGCGATTTCGCCGCCATTTTGCTTGTTGAGGACTTTGAGATTTGTTTTAGTGAGAGAGAGAGATCAACAGTTAAAACAATCTTTCTGTTGCTGCAGTGTGACAAATATCGCGTTTCGGCTCGAGTGTCGTATTTAAAATACTTTAAATTATCCATGCTGGAAAAATGTTGAAAAGGTTGGTAGGTGGTAATGAAGATACTCTAGCTACTACTAGCGGCGATGGACCGTCCACCTCAGGTAGTTGTCCACGTTCTTCCGACACGACTGAGCGGCAGCCACGTTACAACTTTGGGTTGCTGGAGACTCCTCATACAAAGAGTAGTAATAGCAACCACTCGGCGTCGGGGTCTGGAACATCTTCTACCTTGAATAGAGTGCATAGCGATTCGTTTACGAGCGGCCTCACTCCAGGAGCTGTCAGCAGGAATGCCGCTTTGTCCAGAGGTAGGGATTTACATTTATGTAGTTAACACCCATAAGCTTTTAAAGATGAAACTGCGATTGCGTGATGAGCTGAAGACCACATGGGAGAAAGAGAATTCAGAGCAGGTCCAGAAATATTTCTCAGTCTTTCAGGGAGGATAGGTTCGGGGCGCATGATACTGATTCTGTTTATTTCCTTTCTGACTGGTGTGGGTGGTAGTGAGGCGTGCACAGAGGCCAATAAGTAGCAGGGATGCCAGCTTTCATGAACTTTTGCAGGTGGTCACTGCCAGTAGGTAGCATTTTCCTAGGGTTAGTTTCCCTGGTGAAGTGACATCCAGTGGCGGAGCCAGGTTTGGGAGCATTTGGGAGGCGGGGGGACCATCCAGTCAATCATGGGCTCCACAGTGGGCACTAAACATTGAACAAAGATGGTGGAGCACTACTACTCACACTGGGGCAGCCAGGAGGGGCAACCGCCACACCACCCCCCCATCTCCGCCACTGGTAACATCATTTATTGCAGGTTGCCCTCAAAACACTGAGGGTGCTTAAGTTAACATTGTGGGTGTTTGAGCACTCCAGCCCCCATGGAGTTGGCACCTATAAGACCTGAACAGAGCTGAATGTGCAGGGAGGCCAAACATGACATACCCCTGCACAGAGCTGAAAGTGCAAGGAGGCCATATGACACTACTGCACAGAAATAAATACTTCACATATATCTGAGAAAAAGTCTGATTATTTTACTCTGGGCAAAATAGGACTTGTTGGATTATACAGGAAAATTCTTTTCAGATGGTTACAGATCTAAAATATGGGAAGATCAGAAGTGCACATTATGAGTGGTTGAGATCAAAATTGGAGATTATATGTAAGCAATAACACACAACGGGGTGTGGTTTATTCTAGATAAATTGCGCTTATAAAATGGGTATATGTTGACAGATATTGAAACTTTTTTTAAAAATTAAGAAATAGTAACACTTTTTCTGTTTTGAAGTAAAATAGTCCCTCCGCTGCACTGAGAGGAACCTTTGAAAGTCACACGCAAGGTGCAGAAGATCTAAGGCAATGGGCAACAAATATTTTCTTTCCTGATTTGTCTTACACTCACAAAAAATAAGGCAGAACTAGAAAACCTGCCTGCTGCCCAATAACTGGTATACCGTTCAAACAGCGATGGAAAAACAGCGAAGATCGTTACAGTGACAGAATCGTTTGTTCATTGTAATGGTCTGCTATTTATTCGACACTGCTGTCTCTGGGGAGTTCACTCCCCCTTCCTGAGACAACCCCAACTTGGAGTTAGCAATCTGTAGTGCGGTTGGTGCAGTGTGATAAAAACACTTGTGTCTCCTGATGGCACAATGCCAGCTGTCGGCATTGAGCAGTCGCTGTAATGCCATGTGACAGAATTCCTGGACCCCCAATACCTCACACTGTTTACTAAGATTTCTTTTTGTTTCCCAATGCAATTAACTTACCCTGTCAACTCTGTAGTCCTGCCGTTGCTGTGTTGTCAGTCCCGTAATCCCCGCTCCCATGAACCCCCCCACTGACAAAGACACCTTGTAACTGTGAGCTCTTTTTTCATTCACAGTTGGGGGACTGTGTGCCATTTGAAAGCACACTGCCGCTTGTGTTGTCCCATCATATTGTAACAACTAGTTGTCTTTTCTGATGATCTCGCTATCTGTTGGATGGAAGCGAAAGACCGCTGGTGAGTCGATGAGGAGCGCAGGTCCAGGAGTCCAGTACAGGAGACAAAACATGTTGGCATCTCTGTGGCGAGGTATCCATTGTGTTTTGTATACCTTTCTACAGATTTCTTTGTCAGTGGTTTAGTTTAATAACAAAGGCGGCCACAAGTTTTCCTGAGATCTCTCATTACTAAGAAAAGAAGATGGCAGTTTTCGGTTATGCGAAGGGAGGGTGACACAAGGATGTCTTTTGGGGGTGTTTGCCGTTTGGGCGGACTTTTTTTTTTCTGTGGTATATCCAAAATAAAAGACATTGCTGGAAAGGGGCGCCAGACAATCAGCTTCCTCTACTGTCTTTACTCATTTTATAAATAAAAATAATGCCTGGAGTACTCTCATATAACGAAAATGTTATGCACACCCAAGGTGTGGCTGCTCCATAAAACCCAGAGGTTTATAATAGTGGCCAACGCCAAGAGTGTGTATAAAATTTGAGATTTACCAAGCTCCCTAGGCTTTGTTTTATATTATTGCTGGTCTCTGTTGTTTTTCCTTTTTTGTCACATGCCCTCTCCCACCTGCATGGCGCAGGTTGCAACCTGAGCTCCGTGTGGGCTAGGAGTTGAAAGTACCGTCTAACACTTTCACTTTGCAACCATGTAGGTTGCAGCAGCTTGAGTGTGTGCAGGGGCTGTTAGGGAAACCCCACGTGTGAATGCCATTATAACCTAGTTTCCCTATGGGGAAAAAAACAGAGCCCAGTTATTATAGAATGTTAAACGTGGGTATAGTAAATTTGTGTAACATCTATATTAGTGTTAGTCCTGTGATAGGCATCACAATATCCAAGTATAATTTTAACAGGGCAAACAAACCAGCAAATGTTACTCTAATATAACACTGAAAGAAAGTATGCAGTAAGACATGTTACGGTGTGTAATTATGGGTCAATAATTGCACACCTCAAGTGTGCTGTTAGGCATGAGTTGCTTGCATTGAGTGACTTTAAAGAGGCAAGTAAAATTGTTGACCAAAATTACAAATCTGGAAGTGTCTTTTTTGAACTTATAACATGGGATCTACCTAAAAAGTTTTAAAAAAGTTTGTTTTAGAGTTTTAATAAGAAAATATTGTTTTCTATGTAAAATAGGAGTAGAAAACAAAAAGATAGTTCAAGTTTAGGTGCATATTGTGGCAGAACCTGATTCACAGGCTAAACAAGTAGAAGAGTATAACTATGGCTAGAAAATTTGATTTTTAGCCAATCAGGTTTAGAGTACTGGTATCAAAAGAAGGCTAGTAGTGCAATGAAGGATGGTTGGTAAAAGGCAATTTTGGAGAATTTTATAAAAACAAATTAAGCTGATGGCTACAAATATAGGGTGGTGGTAAAAAAATATAGGGCGATGGTAAAAAAAAAAAAAAGTAGGGCGGTGGCCCACCGCGCTAAAATAATGAATGGGGAACACTGTACAATCTGCTGACTTTGTCTCAAGGCAAGATAACATTCCCAGATCCAAGAAGTTTACATTTCAGAGCATGGTTCTCGAAGAGCTAGAGTTCAATGGACTAAATCTTTGTGAGGTTGTGGAAGTGCTTAAGGTTTCCAGGAAAACAGCAAAAAGCAAAACTTATGCCTCAAAGTGGAAAAGATTTTCCATTTGGTGTTCCCCTAGGCAGCTCAACGCATTGTGAGCAAGTCTGTCTACAATCCTAGATTACCGAGTCCATCTTCAATCCTTGGGTCACAGGCCCTCAACCCTGAAGGTTCATTTGTCAGCAGTGTCAGTGTACGCTTCAGCTGGCAAGGACAGGTAGGTGGTCTCACAACCTGTTTTCAAAACATTCTTTAAAGGCATTAATCACCTATATTCTCCAGTAAAGGATCCTGTCCTTCCATGGACTCTGAATCTTTGCATTGAACCCATAGAAGATGCCTTCCAAAAGTGTCAGAATTCCATCTGAATCAGTCACACTTCCAGTTTTCTTCACAGCTAAATCCATGTCAGGAGTACAAAAGCTCCACAGCTTGGATATGAAGAGGACACCAAGCTACTATTTGAATCACACAGGTGATGTCCGGTCCACTAACACTCAGTTATTTGTTACCTGTGGTGAAGTGGCAAAGTTAAGCCAGCATTCAAGAGAACCATTTCTTGTTGGATAGTCTCCGATATACAGTTCAGTATGACAAAGCTGGTAAATTGCCACCTGAAGGCCTTAGGGCTTGCTCCACAAGGGGTATGTCTGCCTCTGTGGCAGCAGCAAGAGATGTTTCCCTGCACAAAATTTGCAAAGCAGCTACCTGGAAAACAGTACACTCTTTCGCAAAGCACTACTGTCTGGACATACAGTCCAGAAGGGATGTCAGCTTTGACACTGCTGTCATGTAGAATGTTTTCCCTAAATAGGTTCTGTACTACCCAACCTCCCAAGGTACTGCTATGGAGTCTGCAGTTTGTTAAGCATAAGTGAGGGATTCCTAGGGTTTAAAGAAGAAAATGACTCACTGTAGTAATGTTGTTTTTCCAAAGGGATCCCTCATCGAACATCATGAAGAAGCCAGCAGAAGGCCATTTGGTCTATCAAGTCTTTCATGTTGCAGGGTCCATAGCTTGAGCTAATGTCCCTGCCCTCCTCCCCACTCCTCCCATCCTCCCTACCCATGATCTCTTACCTTCCCCCATGCCTAGCCCAGCTCTCTTAAACTGCCCGCTGGCTTCAATGAGATGACCTCTTCCAGCAGCTCATTCCAAGTGTCCACCACCTTCTCTGTAAATAAATGCTTCCTGACCTCCCTCCTAAACCTCCCACCATCCAGTTTAAGACTGTGCCCCCTTGTGTTATGGTTGCCACTCAGCTTAAAGAGGTTCTCCTTATCAGCCTTATTTATCCTTTTCAAGTACTTGAAAGTCCCAATCATGTCCCCTCTATAGCTTCTGTCTTCCAAAGAGTACATGTTCAGTGCTCTCAATCTCTCCTCATATGCCTTACCCTGCTGATCCGCTATCATCTTTGTAGCCCTCCTCTGGACCTTCTCCAGCAGGTTAATGTCCTTTTGGAGGTGTGGGTACAGTACTGAATTCCATACTCTAGCTGTGGCCTTACCAGTGACCTGTACAAGGGCAATATAACCTCCTCTCTCCTACTGCTGATCCCCCCCTAGATATGCATCCCAGCATCTTGTTTGCCTTTGCTGCTGCTTTCTTGCACTGCTTGGAGTGCTTCAGGTCACTAGTGATCATCACTCCCGGGTCCTTCTCCTCCTCTGATGTAGCTACTCGGACTCCACCCAGGTAGTACTCTATCCTGGGATTCTTTGCTCCAATATGCATAACTTTGCATTTCTTGGCATTGAAGCCAAGCTGCCAGATCCTGGACCACATCCCCAGCTTTTCCAGATCTTCCTGTAGGTCCTGTATCCCTTCAGCTGTGCCCACTCTCTTGCAGAGCTTGCTTAACAACCCTAATTCCTACTTCCCCTTCCGGAACCTGGTAAAAGGTTCACATATGAATCTATACTTTCTGTTTGCTTGAGCATTGCTTGTTACAGAGCCTTTACAATTTATTGTCAGGGGTCTTAGTTATTTTATTTTCATAACATTTAAAAATTGTTCTGCCACTTTGAAACAGTTTTTACAGACTTTTTTGCAATACATTTTGGTATATTTTTGGTAGTTTCAGTGGTCACTGCTGACCCTAGCTTTAGAAATAAATCTAACGTTACACAGCAGGGGTAAGCGTGACCACACAGCAGGGTTTGAATTTCATTCTAAGATTCCATGATTAACATAATATTCTAAAGCTCGGGAGTGGCTCATTCCAAGGGAATGATTGCAGTTTGTTAAGCATAGTGAGGGATCATTTGGAAGAAACAACATTACTACAGTGAGTCATTTTTTCCTTTTTACCTTCTGGTACTTGCTGTTTTCCTGGCAGTGCATCTGTCACTCTGTTCCTGATTCCCTTCCTCCTTTTTCATGTCTTGAGCTATGACTGACATGAGGAGTATTCTTCTGTCCATTTCCAGATTATCTACTGATGTTTTCTGATTTGCCTGCCACTGGCTACAGAAGATTTTGTAATGGAGCTGAGTGATAGCTCCCGTAGGATATAATGTAGGATGTCACAGCTTTAGTCTCTTGCGTGGCACCCGCAGTACCTACAAGGTACAGTAGGAGTGACCGATGCACTGCTGGTAGAAAAGAAAAAATGGGAAGGTAAGACAGTTTTCATTCTCTCTTTTTGGAAAAGCACCAAAATTGATGCTGTTTTACGTTGGACAGTTCCTTTAACAAGGGACGCTAAATGCTTCTAGCTTACACATGTTCAAGTCTGGTCTTTCCAGCCATCTTAGAACTCCCTGTATTCCTTTTGGTCCACAATCCCCATCTCCCTGACCATGATCATGTTGCATAACAATCCTCATGGCCTCTGTTTGCATCGACTCCACTTTGTTGGCTTGCTTTGATTAGCATTTGGACATACTTACCTTTACAGTTTTTTGTGTGTTTGTATATTATAGCATGTAAGTAACCATTCCTGCAGGACTATGTTAACCTGTTGACTGCTGCTTTCCTCCCTGGGATCCCCATGAAAATGAGATATTGCATGTCATGGAGCTATCCTGGTTGCAGCGATTTCAGATAAATAATAAATAAGGAAAAAGTAGGACTATTTTAAAACAAACACAAAAAACAATACACGGGGGGTATTAAAATGACTTCACAAATGCCCAAATTTCCAATTATATTAAAAATGTAAAAATAAAGGTTTATGTCCCTTAAAACTGTCACTAGCCAAAACAGTTGCTATGCATGTCTGTATTTAGCTACAGATAACATTTTTCAATTAGTCAAATAGCTACTGCAAATTCACTGACATATTCTGTGATTTTTTTGGGTTTTGTCATTTGGTTAAAAGGTTTAGGTGATAATTAGCTAAAATGCTATCGAGGTTGAGCCTTCCTGCAACCCCTGGACCAGATGTATGTACTGCAATCCACTCAGCTGCTGAGGCTGTTATTTTCTCTCAGCTGAGGCTGGCAGCATATGATTACCCTCTCTTGGCACCAGTGGGACTGGGTATAGCTAAGGGATACTCTCTGTGTCTAGGGGTAAAGTAACATGCTTGCTGGAGGGTCATAGAAAACTTAGAACTTGCTGGCAGATAAGGAACACTAGGCCCATCAAGTCTGCCCATTTTCCTACCTGTATCAGCAGCCGCTGACCCCACTTGGTCCTCGGCTAAGCCTCTCTTTACCCCCTCTAGGGCACACTTATGCCTATCCCATGCATTCTTGAATTCCCCCACTTTGTTTGCTCCCACTACCTCTCCGGGTAGGCTAATCCATGCATCCACCACCCATTCTGTGAAGAAAAACTTCCTCACGTTGCCCCTTAGCCTGCCCCCCTTTAATCTCATATTGTGCCCCCTCGGTCTTGTACATCTCTTAAACTGAAAGATGTTGCCCACCTGCATCTTGCTAATACTCTTAAGATACTTGAAGGTTTCTATTGTATCTCCCCCTTCTCTCCTCATTTCCAGCTTATATATATCGAGGTCCTTTTATTTATTTTATTTATTTATTTAAATTTTGATGAATGGGTGGGCCCTCTGAGACAGTCAAGTCCCTTTTTCAGGGGTGACCTGGGGAACCAAATGTTCCAAGCATAAGTACAGATACAAATAATTATGTACAAATATCATTGTATAACCCCTAGTTGGTGTTATCCCAAGGGCTACTACCGCTGCCTGCGTAACCAGATGCATGTTAAGGGGCCTGGGTACTGAAAACGTGTGTCTCCACTCTGAGGACAGGGTTGGTGGTAGCGTAGCTGACCTGGGTACAGCCTTCCGGGACACTGTTACTCCCTAGTGACCTAAACAATGATCTGAACACACAGTTACCACAACCCCCACACAGCAGGTGTACCACCACACTTGTTGCACTTACCACCAGGGCTGGTTCCACCAGCTTGGCCCTGGAGACCCCCTGTAAAATAAGGTTAGACACAGCAAGCAATAGACATCCAGTGCTATTAGTATAGAAATGCACCACAAACAGCTTAAGTACAAAAGATTCAGATCTGATTTATTCAGAGAGAATGAACAAGGAAGGGGCGTAATCAGGTTGATTGGTTTACGTACAGATTCAATCAGGCTACAAGGCATTTAGAGTCCCTCAACAGAGTCACACGCACTCTGGGTACCCAGTGGGTGAGGTAGGCTAGCCTGATGCGGTGCCCGGGGTAGGCCGGCATTGCAGCTGGTCGGGTCCCTATAGGTGGAAAGAAATAGCTGTGCACAGTAACCCATAGTTTGCAAACCAGAGCCAGGTATCTCAGTTCGTGATAATCAAGCAAAACAATTAAATCAGATGACACACTTTGATTGAGCTGTTGTTGCAGGGAGCTACCCTGGTGTTTACTCACGCTACCCAGTACAGGACACAGCATGGATGAAATGGAGACTGCAGGATGACTTGCTGGTTTGCCAGGAGAAGCAGGGTCCACACGATTCACCGTGGTGTCGTTCCTGTTCGTGATGTTGAGCAGGGGGCTGATCCCCAGGCAGGTCGCTCGTCAGTGTTCTCTGTGGCATGAGCAGCTGGCTGGGCCAAGGTGGCAGGGCCCAGGCCAAGTGAACAATTCGGATAGCAGTCCGGTAGGGCTGGATGCAGCTTCCAGCAAGCGTGACACAATCAGGCAGTGGGGAACCAAATCGCGACCCACTAACCGCATTCAGCACACTTATAGTAAAGAAAAAAACAGTATCACAGTTCGGATGGCAGTCCGGTTGCAGTATACAGTGTCTCTGCACAAACCGATGCTCCGCAGTAGTCTCAGGTCCTGACAGGCCGATTGCACTGAGGCAAATCTTTGGTCCCCTTCAGGAAGATCCAGTTCGTCACAATTCAGGATTCTGGTTACAGCACAGCAACTTCGGAGAAAGTCCGATTTCTCTTTGGCTCAGAAAAATTCCCTCACAAGGGAAGATGAGGCAGGCAGGCCAAATACAGCCTTCCCACCAGTTTCCCGTGCTACTACGCAGGGCAGCTGCTTGAATCACTTGAGCTGTTCACTCTCCAAACTCTAACTCCACACTGACTTCTGATCATCATGCCCATTAATCGTGGCACAATGAAATGGCTCAGAGACATAGTCTGAAATAAGGCTTCTCTTATCTCTCCATGCGGGAGAGCTGAAGGCAGGCAGGCCAGACTCAGCCTTTCCTCCAAGTCCCCACGCTACCCCGGAGGGCAGCAGGTCCTCAAGCTGGAGCTGCTCACTCTTCCAGCTCCAACTCACTTCTGCCTCGCTGCTGCAGGCAGCTTGGAGATTTCCCTCTGATCCAAAAGGTCCAATTGGTTGATCCGTCTGTCTGCCATGCAAGGGCTCCCCCTCCAGTTCTGTTTTGGGGCCAAAATGTAAAAACTACAATTCCTACAGAAATTTGCTCCCACAAGACGTCTGGGAACAGACTCCATTTTAGGGTCCCAATAGGCACTCCCGAACCAAGATGGTGGTGAAATGCAGATAGTCCATGCTGCAAAGGAAAGCAGGTCAGACAAACTACAATGTTATTATTACTACAGCAAATAACCAGCAAACAGTCACATTTCCTGACAGAGCCTCCTCTGCGCAAATAGCGATGGCAGAAGGAAGCAAAAGAACTGCAGGCCAGGCAGAACTTGAGCCTGAAACTACTCGGCCCCTGCCAGATTAATTTTACACACAAAATAGGCAGCTCTTAAAGAGACAGGCACGGAGGCTAACAGTGCACTGACATGCAAACACTTTTAAATGGCTAGGACACAGAATACCAGCCTGGCAGTGGGCATTTAGGCACACCCAAGGAAGGTTTTCAGGAACCCCTATTTGTAGTGGGGTTACACCCTTCCCTGCCTGGAAAGAACATGACGTTCGCGCCAAGTCTATACCACAATAGCATAGAAAAAGACAATAGACTATGCAAGATACAGTATACGTAATGTTACTATACAGAACAATAAAGACTGATGCGTCAGCAATCGTAAACTTGGTACATTACTATATTTATTCAGTACTGTATATATATATATATATATATATTTATAAAATGTTTGAGACAATCATGGTCAGCAACAGCAACAGCACTGGACAAACACCATCACATGACCGTGCGTATATCAGAGCGCGACCGCACACCTGCACTTTTACCCCCCCCAAAACAATTTTGACATTTTATAAGATAGATAAACCACTTGAGGTGTGGTTATTGCTATATACGCACGCTTTGGCGGTTGACGACTCGCCTTTGGCGGCCTCGGCGCATAACGCACACCAAGGCATGCGTATATCAGAGCGCGACCGCACGCCTCAGAGTGGTATATCTATTACATATATACTGCAGTAAGAATACTTATGTATTTTCCATACACTTAATAACGTCCTAGGATTCACACAAAACTATTATTATACTTATTTACATTACTGCTTCCTGTACTCTAAATACAGATGGGGGCCCATCCCTATGATCCTTAACAAGGGCGAGAAACCCAGTTGTTGCCAAATTTTCCAGCAAAGTCAGACATTGGTCCTCCCAGCCACTAGGGGGCACTATTCCCAACGGGGGTGCCTCCAAGATGTAACCCCTATTTGGTGCTATTCCAAGGGCTACTATCCCTGCCTGCGTAACCAGATGCAGATTGAGGGGCCTGGGTACTGAAAACAGGTGTCTCCACCCAGAGGACAGGGTTGGTGGTAGCATAGCTAACCTGGGTACAGCACTCCGGGACACTGTTACCCCCCTCTTTACCCTCTAGCGGCCTAAGCAGGGTTCTGAACACACAATAACCACAACCCCAAAACAGCAGGTGTACCACCACACTTGTTGCATTTACCACCAGGGCTGGTTCCACCAGCTTGGCCCTGGAGACCGCCTGTAAAATAAGGTTAGACACAGCAAACAATAGACATCCAGTGCTATTAGTACAGAGACAGTTTAAGTGCAAAAAGATTCAGATCTGATTTATTCAGGGGGAATGAACAAGGAAGGGGCGTAATCAGGTTGATTGGTTTAAATACTGATTCAGTCAGGCTGCAAAGCATGCACTTTAGTTCAAGTTCAAGTTTATTGCAGGAAAGCTCCATTGAGCAAGCTCATTCTCAAGGAGGTCCTGGAACATTAACACAGACATGTGGACAGTACATACAGGGTATCATCGACTATAGATATACAAAGTGCATACAAAGTTCACAACAGACAATTCGTGATAGTATTTTTTTTGTTGTTCTGTTGGTACAAGACCAGAGTTGTACACGTAAATCAAATAAATGCACTTAAAAAAGCAATAAAAAAAATGCAATAAAAAATGGTTAGTGTGCAGGGAAAGAAACGAAAGGACAAGTAAGCAGGTAGGGTTGAAGATTAAAGCAAGAAGGGATGGCTAAAGATTAGGAGAGTAAAGGGAAGAAAGGTGTGGGTAGGAGGTCTAGAAGAAATGGGCAGTTGGGGCAAATCGAGGGGATCAAAACCTTTAGCACTTTAACCTTAAATTGCCTATAGGGTTGCTGTCCTGGGTTGGATGGAACAAAGGCAGTCAGTACACGTGTAGCAATCATAAGGGTGAAGGGGGAGGCTTAGTGGCAGCTACAGATATCTTTTATTTTAGAAGAAGCCAGTGTTTTGTAGAGATTAATTGAGACAATGCTGGTTAGTTTCAGGACAGCTTGGAGGTGGTTCCATAAAGTTGGAAGGGTGGATGAAATAGCTTGTTGGCCAAAGGTAGTACGAGTTCTTGGGACATCAAGTAGGATGTATTTTGATTTCCTGAGAGAGTATGCACTGCGGGAGATGCAGATAAGAGAAGCTATGTAACTCGGCAGTTTGTGAAGGAGTATCTTAAGGGTCCAGATACCAGCATGGAGCAAGCGTCTAGTGGCAAGTGAGGTTCAACCTACAGCTGTGTACAGATCACAGTGCTGAATTCCGTAAGGGGAACTGGTGAACCATATAGCACGGCAGTAGAAAATGTCAAGCTTACTTAGGCTTGAAATTGCAGAGGAGGCGTAGATGAAATCTTTATAATCAAGTAGGGGAAGAAATGTGGCCAGAACAAGCCTGGTTCGGGTCACAAAAGGGAAGAAATACCTATTTCTGAAGAAGAACCCTAACCGTGCTTTTAGCCTCCTGGATAAGTGCTCAGTATGGTCGTTAAAAGTAAGCTTATTGTCTATCCAAAAACCAAGCTATTTAAATTTGGAAACGACTTCCAAGGGTTCACCCAATGAGGTAACAGTAAAGTCCTTTGGCAACAAAGAGGGGGGTGCCAATGGAGGTACTATGTGTAAAGATCATAGTCTTGGTTTTCTTGGTGTTTAAGAGAAGCTTAGTTTTAATAAGATTAATTTCAAGCTGTGCAATGTCAGCTTGCAAAACGTCTTTAACTTCCGTTAAAGTTGTGCCAGAGGTATACAATACAGTGTCGTCTGCGAAGAAGTGAAGGCTGGAGTTCATTATATACGAATCAAGATCATTGATGTATAGAGAGAATAGGATCGGGCCTAGAATGGAGCCTTGGGGGACTTCCCTGGCAATCGGAAGGGAGGCTGAGAGAAGACCATCTTCTTTGACTTTCTGTGTCCTACCTGAGAGATGACTGGTGAACCACTGTACGGTAGAAGGAGTGGCACCTATGTTAATAAGGTGGTTAATTAGAAGTAGATGCTTTACTAAGGTCCAGGAAGACTGCACCGGTGATCTTCTTAGAGTCCACAGCAGAAGTCCATTCATTAGTGACCTTAGCCAAAGCTGTGACAGTGCTGTGTTTAGACCTGAAACCAAATTGCGCCAGGTTTAGGAGTGAGTAGGATTCGATATGTTGTTTCAATTGGTAGTAGATCAGTTTTTCAAGAACTTTGGAGAGAATAGGCAAGATGGAGATGGGCCTGTAATTGTTTAAGTCACAGGGGTCTCCTGATTTGAAGAGAGGAAGAATGTGTGTGGATTTCCAGCAGCATGGAACTGTGGCAGAAGTGATGGATAGATTGAAAATATGTAGAATGGGGCAGTGAGATGGGCAAAGCCTAGTTTCAGGAAAAAAGGTTTGAGTCCATCGTCCCCAGCACTTTTCCTGGGATCTAGGTTAAGGAGAGAATCTTCAACTTCTTTATAGGTAATCGTACACAGCTGAAGGGATAAGATGGAAAAACGGTAGCAGAGGTAGAGCTAGCACAATTTTTCGCATGGTTAGCGTAGGGTGAGGAGTCAAAAGCAAGTCCAGCAGTGACAGAGTGTGAGTTAAGTTCTTCGAGGATTTGGGTATTGTTTTCCACCACCCTCCCATTGGAGAATATCTTGGTTGGAATAGAAGGAGCTGAGGGACGGTCTTCAATGGATTTAAGTGTCCTCCAGATTTTTTGTGAGTTCCCATTAGCCTGCTCCAAGGTAGTGATGTAAAAGTTTGCTTTTGCTGCACGAATGCTTTTTACACAGGCATTCCTAGCCGTTCTGAAGGCCTGCCAATCTGCAGGGCTCTTGCAATACCTGGCCTGAGCCCAAAGTTTGTCTCTGTTAGTAAGCGCTGCCTTGAGGTCTGGGGTAAACCAGGGATGGGAGTTGTTACGCACCCTGACTTTGATAATGGGAGCATGCTTGTTTACTAGGGTGGTAAGGTTGTTATTAAGGATGGAGACAGCTTCATCGGCAGTTTTAGCAAGATATAGATCTTGCCATCTGACCTTACTCAAGTCAGACAGAAAACTAGCCACATTGAACTTGTGAAAAGACCGCTTGGATCAAAGTTTGGACTGTTGGCAGGTTTTAATTTGTGATCTTGTGCATACCACCACACTGTGGTCACTCATATCATTATGGAACACTGCTGAATGTGAGATTTTATGAAAATGAGTGGTTAGAATAACATCTAGAATGGAGCTTAGCGTTTAGCGTCCCTCAACAAAGTCACACACATTCTGGGTACCCAGTTGGTGAGGTAGGCTAGCCTGATGCGGTGCCTGGGGTAGGCTGGCGTTGCAGCTGGTCGGGGCCCTATAGGTGGAAAGAAATAGCTATGCATAGTAACCCACAATTTGTAATCTAGAGCCAGATGGCTCAGTTCGTGATAATCAAGCAAAACAATTAAATCAGATGACACACTTTGATTGAGCTGTTGTTGCAGGGAGCTACCCTGGTGTTTACTCATGCTACCCAGTACAGGACACAGGATGGATGAAATGGAGACTGCAGGATGACTTGCTGGTTTGCCAGGAGAAGCAGGGCCCACACGATTCACCGTGGTGTCGTTCCTGTTCGTGATGTTGAGCAGGGGGCTGATCCTCAGGCAGGTCTCTCGTCGATGTTCTTCTCTGTGGTGTGAGCAGCTGGCTGGGCCAAGGTGACAGGGCCCAGGCCAGGTGACCAATTTGGATAGCAGTCCGAAGGGCTGGATGCAGCTTCCAGCAAGCGTGACACAATCAGGCAGTGGGGAACCAAATTGCAACCCACTAACCACATTCAGCACACTTACAGTAAAGAAAAGAAACAGTACCACAGTTCGGATGGAAGTCCGGTTGCAATATACAGTGTCTCTGCTCAAACTGATGCTCCGCGGTAGTCTCAGGTGCTGATAGGCCGATAGCACTGAGGCAAATCTTTGGTCCCCTTCAGGAAGATCCAGTTCGTCACAATTCAGGATTCTGGTCACAGCACAGCAACTTCGGAGAAAGTCCGATTTCTCTTTGGCTCAGAAAGATTCCCTCACAAGGGAAGATGAGACAGGCAGGCCAAACACAGCCTTCCCACCAGTTTCCCGCAGTACTACGCAGGGCAGCTACTCGAATCACTTGAGCTGTTCACTCTCCAAACTCTAACTCCAGACTGACTTCTGCTCGCCATGCCCATTAATCATGGTACAATGAAATTGCTCAGAGACATAGTCCAAAATAAGGCTTCTTTTAACTCTTCATGCGGGAGAGCTGAAGGCAGGCAGGCCAGACTCAGCCTTCCCACCAAGTCCCCACGCTGCCCCGCAGGGCAGCAGCTCCTTGAGCTGGAGCTGCTCACTCTTCCAGCTCCAACTCACTTCTGCCTCACTGCTGCAGGCAGCTTGGGGATTTTCCTCTGATCCAAAAGGTTCAATTGGTAAATCTGTCTGTCTGTCAAAGCAAGGGCTCCCCCTCCAGGTCTGTTTTGGTGCCAAAATGTAAAAACTACAATTCCTACAGAAATTTGCTCCCACAAGACCCCTGGGGACAGACTCCATTTTAGGGTCCCCAAAGGTATTGATTGGTCCCAATAGGCAGTCCAGAACCAAGATGGTGGTGAAATGCAGAAAGTCCATACTGCAAAGGAAAGCAGGTCAGACAAGCTATAATATTATTATTACTACAGCAAAAAAACAGCAAACAATCACATTTCCTCACAGAGCCTCCTCTGTGCAAATAGCGATGGCAGAAGGAAGCAAAAGCACTGCAGCCCAGGTGGGACTCAAGCCTGAAACTAATCGGCCCCTACCAGATTAATTTTATACACAAAATAGGCAGCTCTGAAAGAGACAGGCACGGAGGCTAACTGGCCACTGACATGCAAACACTTTTAAATAGCTAGGACACAGAACACCAGCCTGGCAGTGGACATTTAGGCACACCCAAGGAAGGTTTTCAGGAACCCCCATTTGTAGGTGGGTTAGACCCTTCCCCGCCTGGAAAGAACTTGGCGTCCGTGCCAAGTCTATAACACAATAGCATGGAAAAAGATAATAGACTATACAAGATATAAGTGACACTACTATACAGGACAATAAAGACTGATGCATCAGCAATCGTAAACTTAGTACATTACAATACTCATTCAGTACTTTAAATATATACAAGTATATACATATATATGTATATGTACTGCAGTAACAATACCTATGTAATTTCCAAACACTTAATAACTTCCTAGGATTCACACAAAACAATTGCTATATTTGCATTACTGCTTCCTATACTCTAAATACAGATGGGGGTCCATCCCTATGATCTGTAACAAGGGCGGGAAACCCAGTTGGCACCAAATTTTCCAGCAAAGTCAGACATTGGTCCTCCCGGCCACTAGGGTGCACTAATCCCAGCGGTGGTGCCTCTAAGATGTAACCCCTAGTTGGCGCTATCCCAAGGGCTACTACCCCTGCCTGCGTAACCAGATGTAGATTGAGGGGCCTGGGTACTGAAAACAGATGCCTCCACCTGGAGGACAGGGTTGGTGGTAGCATAGCTGACCTGGGTACAGCCCTCCAGGACACTGTTACCCCCCTCTTTACCCTCTAGTGGCCTAAACAAGGTTCTGAACACACAATAACCACAACCCCAAAACAGCAGGTGTACCACCACACTTGTTGCACTTACCACCAGGGCTGGTTCCACCAGCTTGGCCCTGAAGACCCCCTGTAAAATAAGGTTAGACACAGCAAGCAATAGACATCGAGTGCTATTAGTACAGAGACAGTTTAAGTGCAAAAAGATTCAGATCTGATTTATTCAGGGGGAATGAACAAGGAAGGGGTGTAATCATGTTGATTGGTTTAAATACTGATTCAACCAGGCTACAAAGCATGCACTTTAGCAACCCCCAACACAGTAACACACATTCTGGGTACCCAGTTGGTAAGGTAGGCTAGCCTGATGTGGTGCCTGGGGTAGGCCGGCATTGCAGCTGATCAATGCCCTATAGGTGGAAAGAAATAGCCATGCATAGTAACCCACAATTTGTAATCTAGAGCCAGATGGCTCAGTTTGTGATAATCAAGCAAAACAATTAAATCAGATGACACACTTTGATTGAGCTGTTGTTGCAGGGAGCTACCCTGGTGTTTACTCATGCTACCCAGTACAGAACACAGGATGGAAGAAGTGGAGACTGCAGGATGACTTGCTGGTTTGCCAGGAGAAGCAGGGCCCACACGATTCACCGTGGTGTTGTTCCTGTTTTGTGATGTTGAGCAGTGGGCTGATCCCCAGGCAGGTCTCTCATCGATGTTCTTCTCTGTGGCGTGAGCAGCTGGCTGGGCCAAGGTGGCAGGGCTCAGGCCAGGTGAACAATTTGGATGGCAGTCCGGTAGGGCTGGATGCAGCTTCCAGCGAGTGTGACACAATTGGGCAGTGGGGAACCAAATTGCAACCCACTAACCGCATTCAGCACACTTATAGTAAAGAAAAGAAACAGTACCACAGTTCGGATGGAAGTCCGGTTGCGATATACAGTGTCTCTGTGCAAACCAATGCTCCCCGGTAGTCTCAGGTCCTGACAGGCCGATCGCATCGAGGCAATTCTTCGGTCCCCTTTAGGAAGATCCAGTTCATCACAATTCAGGATTCTGGTCACAGCACAGCAACTTCGGAGAAAGTCCGATTTCTCTTTGGCTCAGAAAGATTCCCTCACAAGGGAAGATGAGGCAGGCAGGCCAAACACAGCCTTCCCACCAGTTTCCCGCACTACTACGCAGGGCAGCTGCTTGAATCACTCGAGCTGTTCACTCTCCAAACTCTAACTCCAGACTGACTTCTGCTCGCCGTGCCCATTAATCACGGAACAATGAAATGACTCGAAGTCATAGTCCGAAATAAGGCTTCTGTTATCTCTCCATGCGGGAGAGCTAAAGGCAGGCATGCCAGACTCAGCCTTCCCGCTAAGTCCCCACACTACCCCGCAGGGCAGCAGCTCCTTGAGCTGGAGCTGCTCACTCTTTTCAGCTCCAACTCACTTCTGCCTCACTACTGCAGGCAGCTTGGGGATTTCCCTCTGATCCAAAAGGTTCAATTGGTTGATCTGTCTGTCTGTCAAAGCAAGAGCTCCCCCTCCAGGTCTGTTTTATCACCAAAATGTAAAAACTACAATTCCTACAGAAATTTGCTCCCACAAGACCCCTGGGGACAGACTCCATTTTAGGGTCCCCAAAGGTATTGATTGGTCCAAATAGGCAGTCCAGAACCAAGATGGTGGTGAAATGCAGAAAGTCCATACTGCAAAGGAAAGCAGGTCAGACAAGCTACAATATTATTATTACGACAGCAAACAAAACAGCAAACAATCACATTTCCTGACAGAGCCTCTTCTGCGCAAATAGTGATGGCAGAAGGAAGCAAAAGCACTGCAGCCCAGGTGGGACTTAAGCCTGAAACTACTCGGCTCTTACCAGATTAATTTTACACACAAAATAGGCAGCTCTTAAAGAGACAGGCACGGAGGCTAACAGGGCACTGACATGCAAACACTTTTGAATGGCTAGGGCACAGAACACCAGCCAGGCAGTGGGCATTTAGGCACACCCAAGGAAGGTTTTCAGGAACCCCCATTTGTAGGGGGGTTGCAGTTGGACAGTTACATACATTCATGGACTAAACTAGCCTTCCCATTCATTGGGAGACAGTACAAATTACAGATGTCAGTTGCAGCATAGGTGAACAAACTGTAAGGTTGATACGAGTATACAATATAATCGTAGTAGAGTCAATTAGTACATAAGTGCAGAGTATAGACAATTGTCTGTGTAGAGACTTATAGCCCTAGACATTGATCGTACACACCAGGACAGTATAGGCAGCAGGTGGAGAAGTTTAAAGAAGATTAGGTACAGTTCCCATTTCAGACAGGAGGGTTGTAAAATATTTCTCTATATTGTCTTTTGAAGCAAGTAATGGTCTTGCATGAGAGTAGTGAGTGTGGGAGGTCATTCCACTTCTGTGGTGCTGCGATGGAGAAGGATCTTCTTCCAACAGCTAGGCGAGTCTTGGGCAGACCTAGCATCGGGAGATGTGAGGACCTGAGTGTTCATGGGAAGGGTTTCAGGGTTATTAGGTTAGATATACTTGGAGGAGGTTGGAGGTGTATGAGCTTGAAGGTGGCGCAACATACTAGGGGGTTAAGTCTGGTCATGAAAGATGGCCAACCCAAATTGTTCAGCACATTACAGTGATGGGCACAAGCTGGGGCCTTAATAGCAAATCGGGCAATTCTGTGATAGGCCATTTTGAGGTTGTTCAGGAGTGTAATCTTAGAGGAGTGAATTATAGAGGCACCATAGAAGAGACCTGGGAGAAGGGTTATTACTTCTTCGCATTGATATTGCATTAGGGAAAGGAGGAGTAGGAGTTTGAAGAAGGTTGTGCAATGGCTACTTAAAGTCTGTTTTTGAGTGTGGATAGGAAGGATAGGAATATAAAAAGCAGTTGCTCAATATATCTAAACGTGTGCAACAAAGGAGGTATGGGAAATAAAGAAAATGTTTTGCACTGATAGAAGAGGAGAGGATACTTGGGGAGTGTTTGGTATCCTGCATCTGGAAGAGGTGGGGGTCGCTGGTGGGCAACAACAGCAATGGGTAGGAGTAGTAGGCTGCAACAGTACGGTGCACCAATCTTTCTAAAATTGCCTGGAGTGTGGGAGGATGTTTAGTGTGCAACCACATAGAAAAACTTAGAAAGGAGATTGAAGGTCTGCAGGAGGAACTAAGACAGGCAAGGCAGATTGGGGTGGGTTTAGCCCAATACTGGAGGGAGGAAGAAGGGGAGATGAGGGAGGCGATTTAAGCCAACAGTGGTGAGAGAGGTCAGAAGAAGGAAGCAGAGACAAAGGCCCAGGCCAGGAAGAACAATTGCCGGAAACCAGGTCAGGAGACAAAAGACAAATGGAAGGAGGAGATAGGGACTTGTGAGGGAGGCGAAGAAGTGGCAAAAGTCATGGAGTGGAAAGAGAGAACAGGTTACTATGAAGAGAGGGCGGGCATTTGTTAGGGCCTTCAGAAAATAGTTGTGCACTGCTAGAGAGGAAGAAGGTGGAGGAGGAAATGATGAAATTAGAGGAGTAATTGATAAATGCCTGGACCAAACTGGAGCGGGGAAGTTCTGCTGGGAGAACTGCAACAGGGGTAAAGGGGGAAATAATGTGCAGGAGGAAGAAGAGGAGCTGGAAATGAGAGAGGGAGATGAATGGAAGCAAGCAGGGAGTAAGGGGGTGGAATCTTAGTGCTGGGGGACTCAATACTAAGAGGAGTTAGGTGGGGTAGCAAGGGGGAGAGGCATAGTCGCATTTGGGTGGAGGCCATGCCAGGAATGACAGCGGAAAGGGTGGAACAGTCTGTTCTGAAATATGCTACCTGGCTGACAAGACAGTAGATACAGTCCAGAGGAGGTTTGAGGAACTAGCACAAATATGTGAGGGGGCAGGAAGATCAGTAACTTTTTCAGAGATACTTCCTGTGCCAAAGGCAAGCACAACAAGAAAGCTGAGAATAGAGGAATTTAACGGATGGCTAAGAACCTGGTGTTGTGCTAAAGGGTATGGACTGTTGGGGGGTGGAGAGGGACCTGGGAGGACAGTAGTCTCTATGCCAAGGACAGACTACACTTGAGTGAGGAGGGAAAGAAAGTGTTGAAACAGAGGATGGAGGAGTACATAGAGGAAGTTGGGAATTTAAACTAGGAGTGGGGGGTGGCAGTTGGGGAAGAGATATGCAGAGACCACAGGTTGGAAACCATGAGCTTACCCCCATAACAGTGACAAAGGACAAGCGGCAAGTACTGTTAGTGATACTAGGAAGGAGGGCAGGATGGGGGAGGGTGGATGGTGGTTACCCTTAATGCTAGGAGCCTTGGGAGAAAACTGCAGAGTTACAGGTTATCATGGCAGAGAGAGAGGTGGACATTGCAGCCATCACGGAACATGGGCCACCAATACAATGACTTGGACCTGTCTGTACCAGGTACAGGTTATTTCGTAGGACAGGGTGATTGGGAAAGGAGGGGGTGGCACTATATTGTGAAGGACTGAAGTGTGTAAGGGAGGAAGGGAGGAGGGTAGTACAGGTCACTTTGGATGCAAATCCAGGATTCCAAGAATAAGATTCTTAGAATGGGAGTGGTGTACAGGCCACCATCTCAGACGGAGGAGTTAGGAACTAGCGGGACAGATCAGGAGGACCTACGAGAAGGGTAGTGTGGTGATTGTGGGGGGACTTCAACATGCCAGGAGTGGACTGGAGCACCCCAACAACCAGGAACAGAAGGAGCAGGTACTGCTGGATGCCTTCAGGACAGCTTCCTGCTGCAAATGGTCAGTGAACCAACCATTAGGAGTACCCTTGACCTTGTGCTGGCAAATGGGGACTTTGTGAGAGAACTTACAGTGGAGGAACGCTGTCGGGGAGTGACCACCACTCAGTATGGCTCACATTGGATATGGGCAAGGAAGGGTGGAATCGGGCGCAATAGTGCTGGACTTCAGGAGCCGACTTTGGGAGGATGGGGAAGTGTTAAGGGTACCTGGCCAGAATTCAATCTAGTATGGACACTAACCAGAGGTGGGAGCTCATAAAGCTGGGGATAGTGGAGGCAACCAAAACCTGCTGCAAAGCCCAGAGCAAGAAGGCTAGGGCTAGAAACCCGATCTGGTTAAGCAAGGAGGTCATGGAAAAGGTAAGGAGGAAAAGAGCTGCCTTTAGGAAGTACAAGAAAACCGGGAGGGGGGAGGACAGGGAGGAGTACTTGACAGAATCGAAGGAAGTGACAAGGGCAGTCAAAGCATCTACGGAACTCAGGCTGGCACAAGGCATTAAGAAGGGGGAGAAGGACTTCTTTAAGTACATCAGGGAGAAAAGGAGCTGTAAGGACCACATAGTAAGGATTAAGAAGGAGGGGGGTTGGGTGGAAGCAGGGTGCGATAAGGCGGAAGCACTAAATGAGTACTTCTGCTCAGTATTTACTAATGAGAAGAGGGGGGTGACACCCAAGGTGGGAGAAATGGCAGAAGCAGGGTGGGAAGTGGTGACAGATGGGGAAATCATGGAGAGCAGAGTTCGAGAGGGTTTGAAGGCACTGAGGGTGGATAAGGCGCCAGGCCCAGATGGCATCCACCCCAGGGTACTGAAAGAACTGGCAGAGGTCCTTGCAGGACCTTTGGCAGACCTATTTAATGCCTCACTACATTTGGGTGTGTACCTCAGGACTGGAGGATGGCTCATGTGGTGCCCCTCCACAAGAGTGGCCAGGATGAACCGGGAAACTACAGACCAGTGAGCCTCACATCCATCGTGGGTAGCTAATGGAGACTATCCTGAAGGAGGCTGGTGGCCCTCCCTAGAGGCCAAAGGACTACAGGACAGCAGACAGCATGGCTTCATACGTGGCAGATCCTGCCAAACCAACCTGGTCGAGTTCTATGACTGGGTAACTAGGCAACTGGACAGGGGCCACGCAGTGGATGTCCTGTATCTGGACTTCAGTAAGGCATTCGACTCAGTGCCACATGGAAGGCTGGGAAGGAAGTTAGTAGGCACAGGGGCGGGTGCAAAGCTGGTGAGATGGGTAGGAAACTGGCTGCAGGGAAGGCAACAGAGGGTGGTGGTGGGTGGGAGCTCACACCCAAGGGCAGTGAGCAGTGGTGTTCCACAGGGCTCGGTGTTGGGACCAGTGTTGTTTGGGATATTCATTGCAGACATATCATGGGACATCAAGAGCAAGATCAGTCTGTTTGCTGATGATACCAAGATAGGCGTGGTAGTGGATGACCTAGGGGATGGCAGGGGTTGCAGGATGATCTGGCAAAGCTTGAAACCTGGTCAGACACCTGGCCAACTAGCTTTAATGCCAAAAGTGCAAGGTGCTGCATTTTGGGATGAAGAACCCAAGGAGGAGTTACCAGCTAGGGGAGTGCAGCTAGTCCAGACAGAGGAGGAGAAGGATCTGGGTGTGCTCATTACAGGGTCAATGAAGAACTCGGCACAATGTGAGAGGCAGCTGCAAGAAGGCCAACAAAATGCTGGGTTGTATTGCAGGGGTATATCCTTGAGGAGGAGGAGGTGATTCTGCCACTGTATAGGTCATTAGTTAGACCACACCTGGAGTACTGCGTGCAGTACTGGCGTCCGTATCTGAAGAGGGACATTAAGTTACTGGAGGGGGTGCAGCGCAGAGCGACAAAGATGATCAAGGGGCTTTATCATACGAGAGGAGGTTGAAGGAGTTGAACATGCACTCACTGGAGGAGAGGAGAGACAGGAGTGACATGATTGAAACCTTTAAATACATGAAAGGAATAAACAAGACAGGTACAGAGGGACTGTTCAAAGTAAGGGAGGGGAAGGCCACCAGGGGCCATGATATGAGACTGGAGTGAGGAAGGTTCAGGGGAGATGAGGAGACACTTTTTACAGAGAGGGTGGTGGCTGGGTGGAATCGTTACCTGCTGAAGTGGTATGCAGTAGAACAGTGGACTGCTTCAAACGAGGATGGGACAGGACAAGGGGGAGGGTTAATGAAGGGGAAGGGCGGAAGGGAGGGGCAGCTGCAGAATAAGGGGTGCTAGCTGCACATTTGAGCAGACTTGATAGACCTCTAGGCCTTTATCTGCTGGCAAATTTCGTATGTTCGTAAGGGTGGCAGAGCCAGTAGTGCTTCTTGCGCTACTTGAGAGGTAGGGAGCAGTGCGATATAGAAGGCCTAGTTTCTGATTAGTAGTCTTAGTGACAAAGTTTATGTGCTCATTAAAGGATAGATGCTTGTCAAGTACTACACCCAGGTATTTAAAGGAGGTAACATTTTCGAGTTGAATGTTAGTGGATGTTTTGATAACCGGGGGGGGGGAGGGGGCGGCTGTGAGGTTGTGTCAAAGCAGGTATGGTGGAACAACAAGGGTTTAGTCTTTTTTGTGTTCAAAACTGGTAGGTTATTTTAAACCATGTTTCTAGGGTCTGAAAGTCATTTGTTAGGCCAGAGTTAATACTTGAGATGTCACAGGAGGATATATATATAAGATGGCATCATCTGCATATAGCTGAACTGATGCCCCTCCACAATTCAGAGGAAGATCATTAATGAATATTGAGAATAGGAGGCCCTAGGATTGATCTTTGGGGAACCCCGTCGGTGATAGGAGATAAGGTTGAGATGGTACTGGCCTATTTGACACATTGAACCCTATTCTCTAAGTAGTTAGAGACCCAAGTGAGAGAGAGAGAGAGAGAGAGAGTTTTTGTCAAGACCAAGGTGGCGAAGCTTACGGATGAGAAGTGAGTGGCTGACTAAGTCAAATGCCTTCGTTAGGTCGACAAAGACTGCATCAGTGACTTTGCCCTGGTCCATAGCCTGGAATATATCAGTGGTGACCCTCGAGAGAGCAGTTTCTGTCCCATGCGATTTCCGAAAGCCATGCTGGTTACTAGTGAGGGCATTGGTCTGTTCAAGGTAGGATGATAGTTGATTGTAAAATATTCTTTCTTGGATTTTAGCAATTGGACACAAGATAGATATGGTTATATAGTTTTCGATAAGGTTGGTCAGACTACTTTTGTATACTGGGACAACAATTGCGGTTTTCCATTTGTCTGGGATGGTTTGTGAGAGGAAGGATCTGTTGATTAGGCAGGAGATCGGGTAGGCAAGTGCAGGTGCACCTATTTTAAGAAATCTGTGTGGTAGGGAGTCAGACCCTGGTGAACTGTCAGCGTTAAGTACCCTTAGTAATTTAAAGACCTCTTTTCGGGAGGTAGTTTTGAAGTGGAAGAGTGGGTGTGGAAATGCCAGGCGGCTAGCTGGTGGCACAGGACAATTAACAGGAAGGTCAGTTTTTTAGGCATCAAGGTCCGTAAAGAAATGGTTCAGCCCTACCGCTATCTCCATGGGTGAGGATAGTGTGGAGCCTTTTGCTGTCATTGATTTGGGAAGATCCTTTCATTACCCTTTAGAAGCACATTGATTTCTTTCCAGAAACATTTGGGGTTGGGAGAGGTGTTGTTCCTGTAGTGATAGGAGATGCTTCCTTTTGGCTTTGCCTATCTTAGATTTACAAATATTTCATAGCTGGCGGTAGGTGTTCCAGTCAGATTAGAGTCTAGAGATTTTGAAGGCATGCCATGCTTTGTCATGAGAGCGCATGAGGTGCCTCAGTTCCTGTGTGAGCCAGGGAGAGTGGGTGCCTTTTGATCTTCTTAGTCTGTGGGAAGCATGGTGATCAAGGATGGAGGTGAAGGTATTGACCAGATATTCTAATACTAGGTTTGTCAGGAAGGGAGGCTCTTTTTTTTATCTACTTATTTTATTGTACAGCCATATGACATTTCATGTACAGCAATTACATATTTATAAATGAAAGAATCATGTCACATACATGCAAAAAGGTATAATGTACTTAGACCTTATCTAGATCTATTTTTTACTATTATTTTAATTTTGCAACCCATTTTCTTAAAAAGAGATAAAACAAAAATATGTTACTCTTATCGAACTAGTATATGGGATCTTTGAATATCCCTATGTATGACATCTAAAAAGTAAACTAAACAGTCTCCCAGCTCAAACGCTCAATATACCATTGAGTTAATCTGCTTCCCGCCATGAAATACTACTATCCTTCTCTGGGGTGAAACCCCAGGGTGTCTACTCTATGTCCAGCTAGTCCAACTTAATCATTAGATATCTAGAACTCTTACTCTCTGTCCTTATTCTTGATTAATATTCCACCTGGCCCATCTCTCTATAAAAGCCTCTTTTCTATTCTGCACTTGGAAGGTAATATCCTCCATAGTCTGTATGGATATGATAATCTCTCTCTCCACTCTTGTACCGTGGGTGGGAGAGGCTGTTAACTATTGACGAGTTATTGCTTTGTTATAGGCTGTGGTGCATTTATACAGAACCACATATGTAAGGAATTAGTGCCCCTAATACCGCTTGTGGGGAGGCCTATCAGTATTTTATAGAAAGATAGGTGCCTTTCTAACTGGAATATTTGGTCTAGCTGATCCTGTATTTGTATCCTGAAGGGACCTAATCTGGGGCATGCAAACAATATATGGAGGTGGGAGGCTGCTTCCTCACCACACCATCTCCAACAATGTGGGAGAACCTTTGGGTCCCACTTTGGCACCCTCACTAGAGTCAGGAAGAACCGCACCTTCACCCGCCAGACCAACTCCCGCCAGAGTGGAGATGAGGTCACTTTGGATGAGTTGGCCTAAATTCCATTCCACTCCTTCAGTGACAGGTGTTCCCCCACCTCCTGTTCCCATTTGTTTATGACACACTGACCTGTTCCACTCTTATGCGAGTTTAAAAATTGATAGATTTTTGTAATGGCATGTTTAGGAGTGGTTAAGGAAAACAAGTATTCTAGTTTTATATTCCCATTGTCTTCTGTAGGATCCCTGGTGGCAATTCTCTGTTTCATTTGAATGTATGCTGAAATCTGCGTATATTGCCACTTATCTGTGGGGCTCCATCCCATTTTAATGGCACTTTCCTCAAAAGAGAGAAGCCGTCCCCCACGCATAATCTGCCCTGGGCATTTAAAGCCCTTTATCACCTGTTGTTTATGCCAAGGGTCTAGTCTCCCCGGTGCGAAGTCTGTAGCATCAACTAATCAGCAATACTTTCATATTTCTTTCTTTACTTTTAAATGAGTACAGAATCTGTCCCAGGCCTCAAGTGTTGTCTGAATAGCTCTATATGTTCCTGCAGCCAAGGGTCTCTCATGGGAGGGTTTAAAGACAGAAAAAGAGGTTTTGTCCCCTTGCAGAAGAGCCATTTCCATTTCTTGCCAGTGTGCCCAGGCAGGTCTCTGTTCCCATAATTTATCTGGACTGCCAACCAATATTCCATTAGGTCTGGTCTGGTTTGGCACGTCCACCTGTTTTTTTATCTATCATCAGTAAAGTTCTGCGCACTCTGCGTTTCTTGTCAGCCCAAATAAACTTGAGCATTTTACTCTGAACATCTCTAAACCATTTCTGAGATAAATGTGTTGGGACACATTGAAAGAGAGATAATAACGTGTGCAATATGTTCATCTTGGTTGTCTGGATCCTGGCATACACTGGGAAAGGGAGGAGTGCCCACCGTTTTATGTCCGCCTCTATTTGAGTGAGCATAGGTTTATAGTTGTCAATATAGAGAAGGTTATTTGTGGCCCTAAGTGTGATGCCTAGATACTTAAGAGTGGGTAGGTCCCATCTAATTTTGTACTTTGCACGAAGGGTCTGGGAGGGGGTATAATTTATCTTTAGAATCTCTGTTTTTGTGGTATTGAGTGTTTAACCTGACATTGTTATCATACCGATCACTCTCGGCAAATAATCCTCTGGTGTTTTCGTGTATAGGAGGACATCATCCGCATATAATGCTATTTTGTGTTCCTGTCCCTCCACCCAGACCCCCCGGACACTCTGGTCTTTTCTTATCCACTGTGCTAATGGCTCAATATATAGCACAAATAGTAGGGGTGAAAGTGGGCACCCCTGGCGTACCCCTCTTCCCAGGGCAATCCTTTTTGATACTGTACCATTGGTACAGACCTAAGCATGTGGTTCTGTATACAATCTCCCAGTAGTATCTATAAAATTATCTGCAAACCCAAACCCGGAAAGGACTCCATACAAAAATCTTCAATTTACTTGATCAAATGCTTTTTCCGCATCTAGGCTTATTACTAGAGCTGGTATTCTGGTTATGTTCAGATGGTCAATTATATGTATGGTTCGACGTACACTGTCCGCTGCCTGTCTATATGATATAAATCCAATTCGGTCTCTGTGTATCACATTTGGAATTATGGTCTGGAGTCTTTTTGCTAATATAGTAGTGAAGAATTTATAATCCACATTCAGGACCGAAATTGGTCTATAAGATGAACAGGCAGTCAGGTTTCTGCTGGGCTTGGGCACCACAGAAATTACAGCCTGTCTCCAGGATGGGGGGACAACTGTTCTCTCCTCCAGCACTTCCTGATATGCCGGTCTCAACAGAGGAATGATAGCTTGCTTGAATTTTTTGTAAAATTCCACGCGGAGTCCATCATTACCGGGTGACTTACCTGTCCTTCATTCTGCTATTACTCCACTAATTTCCTAATAGGGGCCAGATTAGTTGGGCATTCCACTCTTCAGTCATCTGTAGGAGGTTCAAGCCTTCCAACAATGACTTAATTTTCTCTGTTGTTTGGTTATTATGTTGGGTATACAGTTCTTTATAATGTTTTCTGAATATTACAGATATCTGCTCCATGGTAGTTGCTTTTATTTTCATTTGGGGGTGTACTATTTTGGTTATATGGGCACAGGATTTTATAGCTCTAAGTCTGATAGCGAGGAGCCTTTGAGATATGGGACCTCCCTCATAGTATTTTTGTTTTAAAAAATGTAGGTTTCTCTCAACTTTGAGGTATAATAATTTATTTAACTGTTTCTTTAATTCTGTCAATTCTCTTTCTTTCCTGCCTTCAAATTTTAGTTGTTGTTCCTCTAACACTTTTATCTGTCCTTCCAACTGTTTTTGTTTTTCCATCCTTTGTTTTCTCCTAGCAGCCGAAATGACTATTAGTTTGCCTCTAGTGACTGCTTTAACAGTGTCCCACATCATCCCGTGGCTCACTCCACTATCTTGATTGTCTTGTAGTGTCTGTGTCATAAGTTGTGGGATTGTTCCATGACCTCTGGGTCATTAAGGAGCGACAAATTAAGTCTCCAAAATGTGTCTCATTTAGTCATGGAAAGGTCTATTGTTAGGGGCAGTGGGGTGTGGTCTGACAACCCTAATGTACCTATCTCACATTTCTGAACCTTAGTGAGGGATTCCTTAGAAATAACAAAATTCTCTCTCCTAAGCTGTCTTCCTAACTCCTGGGCTGTACCTCCTGATGCTGATCCACAGGCAGGAATCAAACCTCTGCAGCAGGGGACATCCAGTCCTCCACTTCCTGTTCTCCTCAGTTTATTTCCTGCCTTCAGTCTGGCAGGTACTCTGCAAGCAGAGCTCTGCCATGTGGCAGAGTTGAAGACAGCAGACTGTAAGTCAAGCAATTTGGATTCTTGAGGATATTAGAATTTGCAGATGTATTTTAGAAATCCAGTGTGGGTGCCAGTCTCAGCCTTGCAAGCTGTACAGTCTGGCTCCTTTTTTCAATGTGTTGCTTTTTTCCCCAACACTTCTGCACTCGGCCTGACATGCTACCTCAGTGCAGTGTTAGCGTGCTTCAGGGAATTCAAATCAGGCACCGGAGTGCTCAGAGAGGCGCAACGTTTATGTCAGGGAGTCAGAATGGCACCAGAGGGCTCATAAAGGATGCATGGCCCCATCGTGGTGCTGTTCTTCTGCGCTCTCTGCAGTATTGAGTTAGAATGGTGCAATTTTTTCCCACGTTTTTTCTGCGCAGACTGCAATGCTCAGCCCTATGCCTCAGTCATTGGAGATGGAGTGGGAGCGCAGGACTTAGGGAGAATAGTTCTCCCGTCAGATGGTATGGTAGCCCGTATTCTTTTTCCCTTCGGTGGCATTCATTTTTGAACAAACTCAGCCACTCGTCTATGGGGACTGACAGCATATCAAGGCAGCTCCGTGACAGGGAGCTCTCGCCGACAAGCGCTGCAGGGTGCAAGGAGCCCTTTTCTAGAGAGACCATTCGACTGGCATGGTAAAGGTCCTATCCCAAATCTTTAGACTTCCTGTCGATGGCTGGCATTCCATTACCTCAGCCGCTCGTCGACAGTGGACCGGTAGTGTGGTTTAGTGTCTTGTCCCAACAAGTTTCTCAGGAAAAACATTTTTTCTTAGCACCGGAGTGCTTTCAAGGGGCTAAGCAGGCACTGTAGGGTTTCCGATCAACGAACGGCTTTTTGGGAAAGATGCAGCCGTTCATAGTCAGTAGAACTAGTAGGCGCTCATTCAAATAAGCGTGCCAAGCTGCTCGTCGATCTGCCTTCTCGTCGATGAGCGCTAAGAAGCATAACAGTGTGGTAGTGCCGTGACAGGGGATCTGAGAGCCATAGGGAACTTGCTTCAGCACCTACCCCCAGCCAATCTCCCTCTTCAAAGACAGGGATTTATTTTACCAGTCCCTGAGAAGGGAACAGGCATTCCTAAGTGGCTCTTAAAGGCTCAGCTCTAATTACCAAAGCAGACTAAGTTTCTTCAAGTGAAAGCCTTTTTTGATGTCAGGACCTCAGACAAGCATCCCAGGGGCAGAAAAGCTAAAGGGCAGCACTCAGTATCTTGCCCTTAAAGGGCCAGCAGCAGCATAGACCAGAAAGCCCCCAAGGGGAGGGGGTACGCTGAATATCAAAGGCAGCATCTGTGAATGCAGAGATCTCGACACAACCCCTCCCTCGGCTCAGACGGATAACCACAGTGAAGAGAGCAGCGGCCAACGGGGGACCCGGTAGTCCGCAGTCTCCTCTTGGACCCCAGGCATCACCCACCGGTGAAACGGGATCTTTGCCTTGGACCCTACATACTTCACGGCCCCCGCTTGGGCCCCAGCCCTTATCGCAGGTAAAAGGAGACCTTTGCCTTGGCCTTATCGCAGGTAAAATGGGGTCTTTGCCTTGGTCCCTGCATGTTCCACGGGCAACCTCTGGGGTTTCCAGGTGGGAGACCTCCCAAGAAAGCTAAAGGAAGAGGTCCCCATCTCTGTCCTCATCTGAAGAAGAGCAGTTGTCCTCACATCACAAGGCCTGGAGGGCCTGGTCTCTTTCATTTAATATATATATAAAAAAAAAAAGTCATAGCCGAGATTCCTCTCGGATCTTCCCTGGAGGCTTCCACCCAGTCAAACAGGCTTCTGCCTACCAGCTAACACCAATTTGGCTGCAGCCTTCCCTATTCCTCCAGCCACTATCGCCAGTTTGGCTACAGCCTTCCCTATTCCTCCAGCAATAGGGGACTTGCTAACGGAGGAATGACAAGGGCCAGAACACACCTGTACAGTGGCCCGACAGCATACTAGTAGTTTCAGGCTTAGCCAGAAGCAACCGGAAAAATGGTTAAACTACCATAAAGGCTACCCTCCGAGATGGTTATTGGACAGGAATGGAGAGGCCCTCCCTCGAAGAGACGCTTTTAGTCCTCCACTCCTCCCTTAAAGCAGCTGCGAACAACCTGTTCTCAACACCACTGACGTGGCATTCCAGCATGCTGATTGAGCCACATATAACCAAGCCCAGCCAACCTGTTTTTCCGCAGGAGCCGCAATACCTTGGGCCACTATCCTGGCATTCCAGCGTGCTGACGAGCCAGATGTAGATAAGCCCACACTGCAACAGCCTCAGAGCGGGACTATTCTTGGCATTTTCAGCTGATGTCTCAAAGGAGGCTGCCAGTTGCGCAGCAAGGGCCATGCTTTAACTCACCTCGCCTCAACACACTTAAGGCTGCAGGCATGGCAGGTGGACAGGTCGCTGTAGTGGGGAGTCACCCTCAAAGAGGTGATAACGGAATTCGAGGAAACCGAGAAGGTATACATGCTGCTTCAAGGGAAAGAAGCGAATCCTGGTCTCCAGGCTTCTGAAAGCATTTTCGTGCCCACGGCTACAGCAAGGGTAGAATGAGACTCCTTCAGGAAAACTCGCATGGTTCTTCTCCCATAACCAGCATAACTACAGGGGAGGATGTGGTGGCACCTGAGGGGGCGGCAACAAAAAGCTACATTGAAGACCTCTGACCCATCCTCGAGTGAAGGGGAAAATGGGTCCTTACCAAAATACACAAGGAGATTCAGAGCGTAGTACATCACCGATTCCCAAACAAATTAAACTCAAAGCCACCTATGACCTCACGTGGTTCACTGGCCAATTTTCTACCAGTAGATTAGCAATGTCCCAAGCAATTACAGTCTTGGCATGCTTAAGTAATTACCATTCTCCTTCCAGCAGGGGCTAACGAGCAGGTTCCCCCTCAGACTGGAGTAGGGATGTTTCCTCCTTCATTTTCATAATCCTAGAAGGCATGGCAGACCCATTGACAGTATTTAAGGTGCTAGTAGTGGTTATAGTCCACTTAAAGGCCTCACAGCTCAGCCAAGCATTACAGGCAGTGGCAGTGGCAGTGGCAGAGGTAGTCAGGTCCTCTATGGCACATGGTAGCTCAACCAAGCATTACAGGCAGTGGCAGTGGCAGAGGTAGTCAGGTCCTCTATGGCACATGGTTTTCCCATCAACTGGAGAAAGAGCTCCCTAATTCCAAACCAGACCCGTGATCCTCCGGGGGGCCTCACATCATGACACAAGGTTTCTTCCCCCGAAAACTGGATTTTGGGATCTGTAATTGCTCATCAAGGAGTCTTGCAAACTCCTCGGCTGCCTGCTTATTTTTTCACACAGCTTATTAAGATTGATTAAGCCCTTCCTCCAGGGACGGTCCCAGAGGTCAGAGGTCATGAAGGGCCACGAGTTAGGCCATCCGCACTAAGTCGGAATTGTGACCAATGCACACCTCAGGAGCTGGGAAGGACTCACCTGCATCAGCTGTTTGTACCGGGCAGGGGATTGCTGTTGGACACAAGGTACAGTATAAGCGTTTCTGAGGTGGGAACAGTAGACCTTGCCCTGAGACACACTGAACAGCAATTCCTCAATCATTCTAGCCTGATTCCAACTGACAATCTGGCAACGCTGACATACACCAACCATCAGGGCGAAATGAGAAGCTCAAAGATGCTAAAGGAATCCCTTCTCTTTCAGTGGGTTGAGCACCACTGAGCGATGTTTGTATCGGGACAGGAAAATGTCATAGCAGAATGACTCGGTCACAAGGTGCGTTGACCAAGGGATCACAGCTGAAGGACAGTGCCTCCCACATTCACACAGAATAGTGGGGCAATACTCAAACAGATCTTTTCGCCTGCGGGCAGAACTCCAAGGTAAAGCAATTCTGTTCCCTGGCCAAGGACGAACCAGCGGTGGCTCAGGACACCTTTTCCCCATAAATTGGGATCTGTTCTATCTCCTGTATGCCTTCCTCCAATACCGCCTCTATTAAGAGTCCTCCACAAAGTGGCCTTGGACAGGAAAGTCATGATTCTAGTCTGTCCCTTATGGTTTTTCCGCACTTAGCTGTTTCTCATTCATTGGTCAGGGTGACCACCTCAAACATTCAGGTTCAGCCAGGGCATTCTCCATCATGGTCCAGTTCTGCGCCCCATTTTAACAACTGGTCTCTCTCTCTAGACCTGGAAAGTGAGTGGAAAAACTTTCAAGGAGCTATGGGGCACAGCTCCTGTTATTGACATGATGGGGAACTCGTGTGTCTCTTCTTCCTCCAAAGTGCATTATAGAACCTGGAGGAAATTTTGGTTCTGGCTTCATTCCAGGCACATACAGAATGACACAATATAATCGCCTGTACTACTGCAGTTCCTTTAAGACAGATGGACAAAGGACTGCAACCAGCCACCTTACAAATTAGAGTTTATGCACTGGGGACACTCTTGATGGACCCTGGGGAATTGTTGGGCTCATATCCCCATGTCTGGTAGTTCTTCAGGCAGCAGCAATAAAACATCTTCAATCCACCAAAGCTATCTCCTTGGAGTCTTAATATAGTTCTCAAGGCCATAACCAAGGCCCCCTTTAGAGCGCCTCAAGCCATCCATCATGCATCTCAAAATAAAGGTCGCCCCTTTTTTTCAGAGCTATTACTCCAGCCAGGAGTTTCAGCAAACTAAAAGCATTGCTTGCCCGAGAGCTGTACACTCGTTCATCAGGCTAGAACAGTTCCAATTTTTGTTTGCCAAATTTATGTCTCCCCTCTGTTACAATCAAGGGTTCATTCTTCCTTCCTTCTGCCCACTCTCTAAAAGCAACAAGGATGGAAAATTTCATACACTAGACCTGGGAAGAGGGAGAAAAATGTACATTAAGAGAGAGGAAGCTATTCACAAAACTTCAACTGTGTTCATGCCAGCTAAAGGGAAAACATTTGGGGCAGCAAGGATTCAATAGGCTCTATAGCCAAATGGATTCTATCCGTCTCCTCTACGGCTTATGATCAGGCCACAGTAACTTGCCTGACCCAGTGAGAGTCCATGGCCCCCTTCGGGCTTCGGGGGTGTAATTCAGAGAAGCATCGACAGCACACTCACACTGAGTAGCTTTTTGAGCATCCATTCACACACTAGCGCAAAAAAAATAAAATAAAAAAAAAAGTTCTCACTGGAGGTGATGTCCTCAGCAGAGGCATCCTTGGCCGCAGAGTGTCTCAAGTGGTGGTGAACCCTTAAGGCCTCTTGACATTCTTCCCACCCGGGACATCTGGGGATGTACTGCTTTTGTATATCCCAGGAGTAAGGAAGCCCGGAGACCAGCGTAGGAGAGAGAAATCGAAATTTAAATACCTGCACATTTTCTTTCTCCTACGGCTGGTCTCTGGGCTTAAGATTCCCTCCCAGAATGTATATAGTTGGCTGGCCTCACAGCCATATATGCCTTAAAATTCTTGTTTTTTTGTTCCCAAGTTTTTGTAGTATTACCACATTGGACTGCTTTAGGAAGAATGGAGGAGGACAGGAAGTGGAGGGCTGGATGTCTCCTGCTGCAGAGGTCTGATTCCTGCCTGTGGATCAGCATCAGGAGGTACAGCCCAGGAGTAAGGAAGCCCGGAAACCAGCTGTCGGAGAAAGAACATTTACAGGTATTTAAATTTCAATGTCTAGAGTACAGGTGATAAGTTGCTAAGTAGCGGGTGAAACCTTTCCTCTGACCCTCAAGAAATTTCCAAGCATCTTGGAAGGCAAGCGGTACCAAAAGGGCCCTGACCTGTTTTCATGTTCTGTAAGATTTCCTAGGAACCCGAGATGTTGTGTCATTCATGGGATCCATGGTCAGGTTCCAATCTTCTTCCGAGGTGGTTGTCCCCTCCACCTTCTGTGCTATCGCTAGTAATATTTGCTTGTAAAGTTCAAAAAGAGAGTTAAGAGGCATGTATATTGAGGCCAAGGTAATTTTATGCCCATTTAGATTGCCTTTTAGTATTGCATACCGCCCATCAGTATCTTGTGTCTGTTCAGTGACCTCTAGGGGCAGATGTAGTGACACCAAAATGGCTACCCCCCTGCGTCTGACCTGTTTATACGAAGAGGCACTTAAATTTAATAACTTCCTCTGCTCCTCTGCGGACAAATGCATCTCCTGTAGGAGAATAATGTCTGGTTTTAGTTGCTTTATGTACTTCAGTGTTCTCTTACGTTTAATAGGACTCGTTAGACCATTAACATTATAGATCACTATCTTTGTACCCATTTTAAAATGTTAGTTTATCTGTTTGTACCTTGGCACATGGTAGGCCCGTCTCCTTTGCACACCCCTTTACTCATTGTATCCTGTGAATTGGGAAATATATAAGACTCAAAGTGCCAAACAGTTAACTATAACACTACTTAACAGTAGAAAACTATTACCCAACAGGAGTTCAACTTTTGATTTATAACATAGTTTACAAAAGTGGCTTCCAAGGTAGGGGAACCAGAAATTCAGTTCCCTTTCCCTGCATGGTGAAAAGCACTTCACAGGGCTGTAGTTTGTGGAAGATCCTCCATAACGAGGATCACTACGGGGCAATTTGTTAGTTGTAGCATGTAAAAAACCCATTGCCCTAATAAGAAATACGTCCGCCATCTCCTCATCCTTCAATGATGTTTCCACCCCCAACCCTACAAGCAGACTTTTTGTCATTAAATCCTATTATTTTTAACATCGAAGTATGTTTAACTCTTATTTCGTAGTGTTGGCATGACCTCATATATTTTTTACTACCCTTCTCCCTCCCGATTGATGTCCCCACACAAAAAAAGTTTCAAGTTCTGTTCTGGGCCCCAGCATCCTTCGTTTGTTTTCAGGCTCATAGTAGTGTCCCATATTTCTCTTTCATCGCCTCATTCCCTCATCATCCCAACCCTTCCATTTATTTTCCAGCTGCAAAGCAAGGCACACCTTGCTCAGCTATCCCAAATGAGATGCTGTTACCCATTCAGTTTATTGTTGAAAGTCGCTTGTACAACGTTTAGGTGCTTGACTTCTATGGTGCAATAAATGCAGGCCTTATTGTTCAGTTCATTAGCACCCATGGCCCTACATGTGACAAGGCCACTGCCCCCCCATCATCTCTGGCCCCGATCCACTCACCTTTCCACTGCAGAGTGTCTATGTGGGGGTGTATCAGAAATAGAAAACCCAGAGCCGGCCCGGTGGCGCTGAGGGCTGAGGTGCTGGATGCCTTAACTCGTACCATGCCGGCGACCTGTGTTCAGGAATGAGCACAGGTCACCAGGGGTCAGCCGGGGAGGAGAAGGATAGAGCGCCCAATGGCTGCTCTCCTTCTCGGGGAGGTGGGGGTTAGCTGCAGGCTACCGCTGCAATACCGCTATCTTGGGAGCCCGGGTGGAAGGTACAGTAAGATGGAGACGCAATAAGGGCATTGGGTGGATGTCGGCTGGGGGCGGAGTGGGAGGCGCGTCTCAGTGCGCCTTCTAGCTCACTGGCCCTCATTGCACGCCGACGTCTGGGAAGAATACTGGAAAAACACCTCGGTCTCTCCTTGGTGATGACACCTCTCTGGGGATCTCCAGGTTCGTGGGGCAGACTGTTGTTGTACCGATTCCACAACACACAAAAAAAAGTATGTTGGTTTGGGGAGGTAAGCACGGGGGGATCCCTCAACCCTACCTGGGGGTTATACCGGGGGGTTGACAGTGTGGAACCGGGTACTCTAGGGGCAAATCATGAAGGGAGTGGATCCTGCAGACAGAGGATGTCTGGGAGAGTGGAGAGAGGAGGCAAGTAGGGCGCATAAATATAGGGTTAAAAAGACAAAAAAATAAATATAGAAAACCCGAAACCACAGTACCTGCCCTTCAGGTGTCCATATTTTAAACTCTCGATCTTCCTTTCTGACCCATCGAGTGTTGGTCCTTCTTGATCTTGTTTCCAAGGGAGCCAAATAGGAGCGGCCCGCGTCTCTGGTTATCTGGTCCCACTGGGAGCAGCTTGCACAGTTGTTGAAGGTTCCGGTCTTCTTCTGTTAGTTTAAGGCCTGGTATCTGCTCTAATATGATTCCCTGGTTTCTAAGTGCCTCTTCTGCTTCTTTTGGAGTGTCATTCATCCAAGGGCACTCTTCCCAGAATATTTTAATTTTGGCTGGGTAGGGGGTTTGGAATCATATTTTCTGACTTCGGAGAGCTTTCATGACAGGTTTGTATAATAAGCGCACTCTCTGTATTTCGGGGGGGGGTAATCTTGATCTAGGAAAAAGTCTAGCCCCATTGTATGTAATATCTTTCTGTTGCTAAGCACGCCTAAGGATCTCCTCTTTTACCGTATAGTTGGCGAACTTCATCAGCACTTGGCGCGGTCTGGCTGCTGGATCAGATGGCCTAGGACCCGGGATATGATGTGTCCGCTCAATGCATATCTTAAGTGTGAGTGGCAGTGAGAGAACGTCGCTGAGCAGATCTTGTAAGAAGAGGGCCATATTTTCAGTCTCTGCCCCCTCCGGTAGCCCTGATAGCCTGAGGTTGTCTCTTCTTGATCTTGCTTCGAGATCGATGCATTTGGCTTGTTGTAGGTCTGTATGCTCTATGAGGGCCACTATAGTGCCATTTTGCTTCGTGGACCTCATTTCCAGTGCAGTAACTCTGCTGTCTTCCTCTTTCAGCAACTCATCCAGGTCTGAGAGCTTGGCATGTAGTTTTTGAAATTCGGTTCTGTTTTCTTTTCTCAAGGCTTGAATTTCCCTCAAGATTATGTCTAGTCGGGAGGAGTCGGGAGAGCCTGTCTCCTTTTCAAGAGCCATGGCTTGCGTTTACATTTGTGGTGGTGTAGGGCTGCGACTTACATCCTGTGGGAGCACTCTGAATCGGGAGCCATCCAACGTTGATTGCATCTTGTCGGTCTGATTTTTCGATGTTTTGTGCTCTCCTCTCCCTTTCAAAGGCATTTTGGTGTGCTGTACTGTTCGATTGTCTGGAGAATGAGGTTTTTATTAATTCGCCCATGGAGGAGCTCAGTCCCTATACTTTAGTTCATACCATGGCGGAACCGGAAGGGGGAAGGAAGGAAGGGAAGGAGGTTCTTGCCCCAGGAGTCCTTTAGCATCAGTAACGTTTTTGCTCTTAGCTGGCTAGGTGCAACTGCCCCGGAGCTGTGCCTTTAAGAGATATTTAAATGAGCTTAGGGCCAAGCCAGTCAAAAGACAGGAGGGGGTGTGAGCTGAGTGAGAGCTGTTGAAGACTTCAGAATTTTTTCTCCGCTGGACTAAACAATATTGCCTGTGAGGTGTCTCCCAATTTTCCTTGTTGACAGCCTCCTAGTGCTTATCTGGGTAAAGTTTTCCTCATAAAGTTTTTCCTTTAGTGTGCCGAGTGAAATTTTTTTTTTTAACCATGTCATATTTTCTACGCCTTTTTCCTCAGACAGCCCCCATCTAACCGACCTCCCCCAGCCCCGTCACCCGGAATTACCGGGGCTTACCTTACTCCCGGCCCGAGAGCGGTGCCTGCGGAAAGTTGGTTGCCATCCTGCCGCCGGTGAAGATTTTCTCCTCCATTTACTCCCAGGGGCCCCAGGAGTGGGTACGCATGTGTGTGGAGGCACACAGTAGTCCCACGGCCCCAGTAACAGACCCTTTTCTCCCACCCTATTGGCCTAGCACCTGTCTCCTCCTTGGCCAGTGTTGTCCCCAGCCTCCACCAGGTGGCAGCCATTAGCCGGAGGCAGCCCCTACACCTCCCCAGAGAGCTTGCCTGTTGGCAACTCCATCCAGCTCCGCCCCCCCACCCACTGCTGACCTCTGACAGCCTGGGCTTGTTCCCGAACCCAGGTCGCCGGCATGCCACGAGGTAGTGTCCAGCGCCTCAGCCCTTGGTGCCACTGGGTCAGCCTGAGTGAAAGTTTTACTTTTTCATTAGCGCTGCACAAAGTTTTTATTCTTAGCACATCCACGCTATTTTGACTTTATTTTTACCTTGACTATTTAGTTTAAAGCCTAATTTTATCACGGGTGCTTATTTTTGATGGTTTCCTTCATTTTTGGGCAAATTCTTGTGGGAACCTTCGCGAATTAGGGACAGTTGCCTTGTTTTTTACCTCAGATCTAGTGGGGTTTACCGTGACGCAACTGCAGTGGATTTCAAGTTTAAACAGCACCTGGAGGTTTTCTCTCCAGATTGGCAATTACGAGGAAACCTTTTTTGTTATATTATTGGACCTTGATATCATCTGTGTCAGGACTGTCCGTAAGGGTCCAGCGGCCACCTGTGCGCAGTTGAGTATTACTGGGTTTTAACTGGGGCAGGACTGGCCGGTGGCATTTTCACAGAAACCTGCACTCAGTTCGTAGGTCCAGGACTGGTTTGCTGTGCTTAAATTGGCAAGCATAGCAGGCAAACCTTTGATTATTATGGCTGAGGATAAATCAAAGGCTTCCGACGAGGGGCCATTCAAAAGTACTAATACCAAAAGCAGAGGTGCTGAGGAACCCTCCAGATCCCAGCCAAAAAAATAAGGCTTCGAAAGATGAAGTTCCTCACAAATTGAAAAAATAATAAGAGTGACGAAAAAAGGAAGCTTGATCAAGCCTTTGATGAAGTGGCTAAAAAGAAACTCTGTCAAAACAGATACGATCCCGTTGCTCCTGGGAAAGCAAATAGCGAGACAACAGGCAGCTTAAAGCATACAGAAAAAAACAAAACACTTACAAACTGCGCAGGTTCTTCTGTTAGTGCAAGATATAGAAAAAACATGGCAACTGCTTCAGACCCTTCAAAAGATGGGTCCTCGATTTACTGGGGCTGGCAAGCACTCTTCCACAGTTCACTCTTCTGTAGACTGTGAGGGTGGCACAGATGATCAATTTTATGATGCACCTGGCATGGATTTTGTGGGCCTTAAGCCTCAGGAGTCCCCGGACCCTCATCTTGGGGAACCCCTGGGTGACCACGAGGATCCTTCCTCTGTGTTTACATTTATACAAAATATGCTGGACACCCTGGACCTCCGCAGGAGCCCAACCAGGATGTCAATGAAGATGAAGATTATAGGGAGATGAAGGGTCTTTCATCCTCAAAGACCTTGGTCGTCCCTATCTATAATGCATTTAGAAAAAATACCATGAAGGTGCTTTACCACACCACTTCAGTATCAGGGGCTGATAAGCGGCTTGAGAGAAAATATAAATTGTCTAAAAATGGTACCGAGTTCCTGTCTGCACACGCTAGCCACGAGAGTATAGTGCAGTAGGCAGCTTGTGAGAAAGCTGGAGTCTCCTTGTCCCTCCCTCTCCCCCTGACAAGGATTCCAAGAAAATTGATTTTATAGCAAAGAAAATGTATGCCACAGCTTTCCTGCTTCTCAGACTTTTCTTCTTACATGGCATTCACAGCCAAATATCAGAAAGCCCTTTGGAAATCTGTCCAGGCTATTGCCCGCAACGGATCAGATTCTATGATGCAGGAGCTGGTGGATATGTCAAAAACTGCCCTGGAAGCTACTATGTACCAATTCCACATGGCAGATGACAACAGTGATGTAGCCCCTAGGGCGATGGCCCATGCCATCTCTCTGAGACGATTCGTCTGGCTTAGAACAACCAGTCTGACCATAGATACTCAGAACAAGGCCGTAGATTTTTCCTGTGATCAAAATATGTTGTTTGATTACAGAACCACTGACTACATGAAAAAAGTCAATGAGTACAAGGCCTTCCGGCAGAGCCACTCATCCCAGCCTAAGCCCACCACCCCTCAGAGATCCCGTCCCAGGGGCGGTAGGGGAAGAAGTTTTGTTCTCAGGGGTGGTAGGGGAAGAAGTTTTGTTCTCATGCCTTGCAATCCCTATTCCCAATCTGACTTTGGTCAGTACAGGGGGTCTTTCAGAGGCGGGCAGAAGGGGCCAAAGAAGATCCACCTCTACCCAGCCATCTGCCTCTCAGTCTAAGTCCTGATGTGAGTGTCCAGGTCGCCTCCCCACTTCCGATTGAAGGCAGACTCTTCCACTATCTTCAGCACTGGTCCCTCATTACCTCAGACAAGTGGGTGCTGGAGATAGTGGAGAAGGGTCTGTCATTACAGCTCAAGCAGCTGCCAGACCTCAAGCATACCCAGATGTCAAGACCTCTTCCCCCAACACAGATACCGCAGTTGGAAATGGAGGTACAAAACCTTCTGGCTTTACGAGTGATGGAGATGATCTCCACCCATGAGAAGGGCTAGGGCCTCTACTCCAGGTATTTTCTGACACAAAAGAAAACTGGGGAGTGGCGACGTATCTTAGATCTCAGATAGTTAAACAAACATCTGAAAAAACCCAGATTCAGAATGGTCAGTCTGTCACTGGTCATACAGTCCTTACAGCAGGGAGACTGGCTAGCCTCCCTAGAGTTAAAGGACGCCTACTTCCACATACCCATAAGGAGATCTCACAGGAAGTTTCTCAGGTTCAAACTTCCTTCGGTTACTATCAGTTCACCACAATGCTCTTCGGTCTGTCCTCGGGCCCAAGAGTCTTTACCAAGTGTCTCGCAGTGGTAGCAGCACATCTCAGGAGACTGGGTGTCACTCTCTACCCCATCTGCACATAGTAGCAAAGTCTCCTTGCCAGGTCAAGGAATCTCTTTCCCTCACAGAATGCACTCTGGGGTTTCTGGGTTTCCTGGTAAATCTAAAGAAATCTCACCCAGGACCCACCCAGCTGCTCACCTTCATAGGGGCCCAGCTGGACACTCAGAAGGGATATGCTTTCCTCCCACAGGAAAGAATTCAGAGTTTCCTTTCAGTGGCAGATTCTTTCACCCGGGGACAGCCAAGACCAGCCAGACATTTCCTTAAACTTCTGGGACATATGGCCTCTATAACTGCAGTAGTCCCAGGGGTCAGGTACAGGATGAGACTCCTGCAAGCCTACCTCAGAGCTCGCTGGTCTCAGAGAAGCAACACATTTTCAAAGTTGATGCCTGTGTCGGAGTAGTTCCTCCCAAACTTGCTGTGGTGGAAGAACCCTGCAAATTTGCAGGCAGGGGTTCCCTTTCAAGCTCCTCTTCCCACAAAGGTGATCACCACAGATGCCTCCCTTTTGGGCTGGGGAGCTCATTTGGACAGTGCCTTAGTAAGTGGCAACTGGACTCCCGAAGAGTTACAGTTGCACATAATCTTTTGTAACTCAGAGCAGTCTTACTAGCTCTCAAAGCTTTCGCTCCCAGCATAGAAGGACAAGCGGTTCAAATTCGAACGGACAACACCATTGCAATGTTCTACGTAAACAAGCAGCATGGTACCAGATCAGGAATACTCTTGGAAGCTCTGAAGCTCTGGTCTGTAGCATTCTCCCTGGGAGTCAGCCTCTCGGCTATTCGCCTCCCAGGCAAACTCAGTACTCTGGCGGATGCTCTAAGCTGCATCAGTCAAGACCAGAGCGAATGGACACTGAACAAGCAAGTACTAGCCACAGTGTTCAGGCAGGGGGCACACCAGATGTGGATCTGTTTGTCTCTCCTCTCAGTTTTCAGCTTTCTCAGTACTGTTGCAGGCCCCCAGTTCCAGGAACACTTCCTCTGGATGCCCTGATCCAGGACTGGTCAGGGAGGTTCCTACATGCATTTCCTCCCTTTCCTCTGATATTCAGGGTTTTGCTGAAACTCAGCAGCCTGCATCGATGATCCTAGTGGCTCCGGACTGGCACAGGCAAGCCTGGTACCCTCTCCTTCTCTCAATGTCCTGCAACAGGCCCATTCACCTGCCTCCAACTCACTCCCTGCTGACCTTTCTTCAGACAGGAGTGCAGTACCCAGACATACACTCTCTTCACCTCATGGCCTGGTTCTTGAGGAGTTAGAGTTTCCATCCTCACAGTACTCTGAACAGGTCTTTAAGATACTGAGGATGGCTAAAAAACCGAACACTAAGAAGACTTATGCAGCCAAATGAAAAAGGTTTTCCCTCTGGTGCAAGAGCAAAAAAGTTTGAACCCCTATCAGCTTCAGTCCCTCAGCTGCTAAACTACCTGGTACACCAACAGACGTCAGGCTTGAAGCCATCTTCACTTAAGCTACACCTGGCGGCAATTTCAGCCTACCTTTCGGTGAGAAAGAAAAAATAATTTTTTTCCACTGGATTTTTAAACAGTTTTTCAAAGGCCTCTTGCACCTCCAGCCTCCAACCAGGGAGCCTGTTCCTCCTTGGAGCCTGAACCTTTGCATAGATAAGCTCATGAATCCACCCTTCGAGCCTATGTCCACGGCCCACATCAAGTTTGTAGTTTAGAAGATCATCCTCCTGGTAGCCATTTCATCTGCCAGGAGGATTTCAGAGCTACAGGCCCTGTGTACTGAGTGGAATTATATCATCCCTCATAACGATAAAGTTGAACTCAGGACAATTAGGAAATTTCTGCCAAAGGTGATTTCAGAGTTCACTTGAACCAGTCCATTACTCTAACTGTCTTCTTTACTGAGCCATCCACTCCTGGCGAGCAAAAGCTCCACAGCTTGGCTGTCAAAAGAGCCATTTTTCACTACCTAGAGCATATTAGACAGTCCAGAGGCTGTTCCACTCAATTGTTCCTCACCTACGGGGATGTAGGCAGAGGAAGACCAGCTACCAAGAGAACTATTTCTCGTTGGTTGCTCTGTTGTATTAGATTCTGCTATGAGAAAGCTGGTCAACAATCTCCAGTGAGGCCCAGGGCCCATTCCACCAGGGGCACTGCAGCCTCGTTTGCAGCAGCAAGGGAAATCTGTGCACACCTTTGTGAAACACTACAGTTTGGATGTGCAGACCAGATCTGATGCCAAATTTGGCAGGGCAGTTCTGCAGAGCCCCTTTCCTAAGTAGGTTCTCTGCCCACCTCCCACTTGGTACTGCTCGGTAGTCTAAAAAAAGTTGCTGATGCTAAAGGACTCCTGGGGTAAGAAGAAAAAATTACTCACTGCAGTAATCTTCTTTCTTCCAAGGAGTCCTTTAGCATCAGTAAGCTACTGCCCTTCCTCCTCGGTTCACCTGTTGGAGAAGGGCTCTTTATGTCCACTTTTACCAAATTTGGAGTTTCTTATTGATGAGTTTTTAGCTTGTGTTGCTGTTGTTTCTATTTCCACTTTTGTGAACATTTGCATGGTTTTTGAATCCTATTGATTCTTTTTCGGGGCATTTGCCCTCGTTTTTTCTCGAAAAAATTCTGAAGCCTTCAACAGCTCTCACTCAGCTCACACCCCCTCCTGTCTTTTGATTGGCTTGGCCCTAAGCTCATTTAAATATCTCTTAAAGGCACACCTCTGGGGCAGTTGCCCTAGCCAGCTAAGTGCAAAAAAGTTACTGATGCTAAAGGACCCCCTGGAAGAAAGAAGATTACTGCGGTGAGTAATTTTTTCTTATTGGTGACCAGTCAGCTGTGGCAATAGTTGAGCAGAAGGCTTCAGCAACAAAGTTGATTAGGTCCCTAGTTTTATGGATTTTGGGAGGGGGATGTGGAGAATTATTCTTCCAGATGCAAAAAGTCAGAAAATGGTCACTGAGTGCATCAGGGAGGATTCCAGCGGCCTGAATTGAATTTGGATTATTAGTTAGTATCCAATCTAGAAGAGTGTGCTTGCCTAACTTCATATTCAGTCTTGTGGGATTGTTGAGGAGTTGCTCTAGTTTAGCGTCCAGTAGGGCAGAATGGTACTGTGTTTTAAGAGGCCCAAACCAATTAAGATTAAAGTTACTGCATATTATAGTGTTTTTCTTAGGGAGGGAATCCAGACCAGTGAGGAATTCGGCATAGGAGGATGCTTGATTCGGGGGTAGATAGATGCACCCTACTGTTTCATTCTTGACTTGGCCAGGGGTGACTGTAATAAAGACGTACTCTGCAGCTGAGTTGATCTTTAAGTCAGTTAATTCATTGACTACCAGTCCACCTCTAGCATAAATTAACCCCCCTCCCTTTCTGGGGACCCGGTCCTGTCTGTAGTAGGTATAGCCAGGAAGGGTGACCTCATGAGGTAGTATGGATGGTTTTACCATGATTTGGTAATGCAGAGGATGTCTGGTTTGTAATACAGTAGCAAGGATTCCAATTCTGTGATTTTTTTCCCTAATGCTCTGTATATTCATATGAGCTATATTGAGACCTTTGGAGTTAAGCCTATTAGGGCAGGAGGTTAGGGGGTCAGGAGTGTCCCTCATTGTGTGGTTCGGTTTTTGCCTCTTACTGGGTCCCGGGTTTAGTTCGACATCACCAGACAGTAGTAGGAGGCATGAGCAGGATTGGGGAGAGGGTGTGCAGAGGTCAGGTAGTTTGTGTATTCATTTGGAACGCTGCAGGAGGAGGATGGTTTTATTATGCTGGGCCATGGTTAATAATATAAGGTGAGCGAAACGCCCATGTGGACAATGGGGCAATAAGTCAAGGGTGCTGGGTGGTGGTAACCTTAAAGTGGAGGGTGTCACAGATTCAGGGTTTGAGATCATATCTGCTGGTTGCAAGTGTGCCAGGAAGGACAAGCAGATGAGTAGTCCTTTGGTGAAAGGGAACATTATGATGCAGAAAGTAGAAGAAATCAGACCAGGGAGGAAGAGGGAGGATGTGTGGTGTAGGATAACACCACTAGGCAGTTAACAACCAGAGAGATCTGGTGAGCTGTGTGCATTGGCGTAATACTGGGATCAAGGTCTCTGCATCCTAATTGATGACAGGATAACCTAAGGCTTGTCAATAGGACCCTTCGTAAGGGAGGAAGTTATTGAGGAGAGAAAAAAGTAAGTTAAGTCAAAGAGAACGATCAGCAAAAGTTGCGATGAGCATATCCCCTTTAAGAGGAGGAAATAGTTAAATTAAGTTGAAGAGAATGATCAACAAAACGTTGCAGTGAGCTTTAAGAGGGGAAAATAGTGAAACTAAGCTGAAGAGAACGATCAAAAAAAAGGTTGCAGTGAGCAGTTCCCCCTTAAGAGAAGTTTGCTCACTTTAAGTGTTTCAGGAGTAGCTATAGTCAATGAGTAACATGGGGGATAATAGGGGGAGGAGTTTGAGAGTATTTTATATTGGTTGGGGGCGGGGGTGAGTGGGCGCGAAATTTCAGCAGGAGCACAACAGCCAGCCGGCAGTTACAGAGCATGGCTGGTAAATTGAAGCAGTGAAAACAGATGGCCTGGGCCAGGGAGCCTATTGAAATCAGTCAGAAGCTGCTATGGTCCAGTGGATTTGTGGCTTCTGCAACCCATCTTACTGTACCTTGCTTCAGGAGCCGGAGGAGCTGAGTTTCAGGGATGCTGGCAGCCGGACGATTTGGAGCGTGCTGTGAGCGCTGCTGTCAGCCAGGTGCCCCTATCAGGGGCTGCTCCTAGGGAGAGAGAAGAAGAAAGAGATATTAGTAATTATAGATGCTCCACAGGGCAGGCTTCAGGTTAAATGGTGGGCGGGTTAAGTTTTAGTGGGAAAAGAGGTGCAAATCGCTCAGAGTTCAGGGCAGGGAAAGAAGACAAAAGAGTTGGGAAGGGAGTAACAGGAAGGTGCCTTAGCTAATGGCTATAGATTGACGTGGGGGGGGGGGTAGTGTGGCCAGTTGAGACAGATGACCAGAAATTACAGTTTTGCAAATAAGGGTTAGAGTGTTTAAGAATTAGGAGTTAGGGGGGAAAAGGAAGATGGCTCTATCTGGTTGATGGCAAAAATTTGCTTTTATCACAAAGGAGTCATGGTGTTCTCACTGTAGAGACCAGATAGAGCATACAGGGATTACAGAACAAGTGAAAGAATCAGACAGCAGTGAGAAAAGAAGGAAGCAGTCTCTAACAGGAGAGGGTGAAAAATACTAGTTTCACTGAGGAGCTGAAATACTTAATACTAACATAATCAACAATCCAAGCCTGCCTTAAACAGAGAAAAAAAAGCATAAAATCAGGCAACAGTTTTCAGTAAAAGTACTAGCTGGATATAACAATGAAATTTTGGCAGGAAGGGTAATAATTCTAGTTCAATGGCCTACGCAGCCAGTATGGTATTATGCTTGTGCAACTGTGTTACTTCCGTTTTGCCCGTTCACACACTCTATTCCAGAGAAATTACTGCCCTGTAGGGGTACCAAAGACAAGGAACACTCTAGAGGGTTCCACCCCAGAGGTGACGTGGGCCAATTCCCTTGGCTAAAAGTATCTTAGGAAGGATCCCATGGAGAGTGGTGCTGCTGCTGGAGGAGGAGGAGGACGCAGGAAGGATGGCGGGGCAAAGAAAAAGGGCTTCAGACGGAGTCTGAAGGGAACTGCTTATAGAGCTCAGAAAGTGGGAGTGGCTGGCTGCTTGTCCATTGAACCATAGGCAGAGCCTTCCAATTCAATGGTCTACACAGCCAGTATAGTGTTATGCTTGTGAAAGTAGTAGTATAAAGCATATAAGCAATCAGTAGTTGTGAGAACAGTACTAAATAAAGCATCAGGCAGCTTGATAATGTAATGGAATGCGCAGGTTAACAATAGCATGGGTTTGATGAGTTGCAAGAGAGAGTGACGGGACCTCCTGAGGAGAGAGGGAACGGCCAAAGGGACACCACCCCCCTCCATCCAACAGCGGATCCTGCCTACGGAACTTGGGAACACTGTGCTAACAGTTATAACCTGAGACATCGAGGAGAGGAGAAAAAAAAAACTTTGAGGAGGAAATCTCTGGGGATTCAAGGCTTAGGTCCCCTTCCTTCCAGGCTTGGGATATTTTATTTAGTGATGGCTCTGCTGCTGCAATTTGGAAACCCAATTAAAGGGAGGTGGAAAATATTCCATTTTGGAGGAAAGCTCTCACTTAGTCCCTGTAATGGGAACACCGTGGAAGGTTGTGAGCACCACTCTTCAACAATGGACAACCAAGGCAAGAGGAGGAGAGCAGCGACTGCTGAGGCACTCACCTGGCCTACCGATCTACCCTCAAACCAAGTGAACCAGAGGCAGTCATGGGGAGAATATCTTGAAGGGTGCCTCCTTGCTGGGCGCTAAATGGGCCCCCGTATACAACCCCAGCCCTTCTTAGCTGAGTTTTAACTTCTACAACTTGAGGTGCCATCGGTGCAGTTGGCGACTGAAGGTCCACCCGGAGTGAGAACATTCCCAGCTCTGGGCCAGGTGAGAATGACCCCACCCCAAGCTTCACATGCTCAAGCTGTGGACTCAGGTGCAGAGCAAGACCATCGGCTGCAGGGGAAAACCTGCACCAGAATGGAATGGCTGGCATGCCCCAGGTACTGATAAGGCTGAATGGGCATGAGTACTGAGAACTTGCAGGGCAAATGCCAGGGAGCATTACACAAAGGTGGCATGAGCAAGCGTGGATCTGTACATAGTTCAGTAAGGCAGGGTAATGTAGTGGGGCAGGGTAACAATAGTTGGACCAGCACGTAGGTCAGTAAGCAGTAGGAGTAGTCAGACCGGCACGCAGGTTTGCAAAACATAGTGTAACCCCCCTACAAATGGGGGTTCCTAAAAAGTCTTCCTTGAGCTTGCCTAAGTGCTCACTGCCAGGCTGGTGTCTTGCATTTTAGCAGTTTAAATGTGATTACCAGAGCCTGTATAGCCTCTGTGTACTGTCTCTTTAAGAGCTGCCTGATTGCAGCCTAAGTAATCTGAGAGGGAGCTCTGTTGAAAGATGTAACTATTTGCTGAAAATCATTTAGAGTGATAATGATAATGTAGTTTGTCTAACTTGCTTTCTTTGTAGCAAGGACTGTTTTGTTTTGTCTCCACTGTCTTGGTCCTGGATTGCAAATTGGACCAAACAGTACCGGTGGGACCTAAAATGCAGCCGGACTACAGGAGCTGTCTGGAATCAAAATCTGTAGGAACTGTAGTTTTGAACTTTTTATGCCTTTTTTGTAACTGAAGGGGGAGCTCTTGCTTTGATTGACAGCCAGATCAGCCAACCAGACCTTTTGGATCTTGGGGAAGTCCCGGGCTGCTTGCAGTTTTCAGTTAGATCTAAGCTGGAAGCTGAAGAAGAAGGAGCTGAAGTGATTTTGAGCAGCAATCCTGAGCGGATTCGCATGGGAAAACTGTGAAAGGGTTGAGTTTTTGGCTTGCATGTCTGCTGTTGCTCCTGAGAGGGAGAGAAAATAATTATTTTGGACTAAATCCAAGTTTGTGTGACTAAAGTAAGCTACCGAAGTGGGCAAGGCTCAATCTGAAGAAGACCGAAGATTTTGCTGAATGCGATCTGCCTGTCAGGAGTTCCAGCTACCCCTAAGCTCCTGGTGTGTGCAGAGACTTTGCAGTTGTGCCTGGGGAGTGCTTTGCCTGGTACAGTAGAATTCCCGTACATGTAAATGTGGTATGAGCTGCTAGTGTGTTGTGAGTTAGTTCCCCACTGTATGAACTGTGTTCTGCTTGCTGGAAGCTGTATCCAGCCCAAAACGGACTGCATCCAAATTTGTCTCCATGTGGTCTGGGCCTTGCCAGACTGGCCCAGCCAGACTACCCGCTGCACAGAGAAGCCATCGACGAGAGACCTGCTTGGGGATCAGCCCCCTGCTCCACGCTTGAACAGGAACGACACCTCTGCAACTCGTGTGGGTCCTGCTTCTCCTGGCATTCCAGATCAACTACCTGCAGTCTCAATTTTCATCCAGCCTGTGTCCAGTCTTGGGTATCATGAGTAAATACCAGGGTAGCTCCCTGCAACAACAGCTTAATCTGAGTGTGTCATCTGATTGTCTTGTCGTTTCATTTCCTTTACGAACTGAGCCCTCTGGCTCCGGATTACAAATACTGTGTACTGTGCATGTTGTGTTTTCCATCACAGGGCCCCAACTAGCTGCAACCCCGGGTAATGGTCCTGGCTAGCCCATCTCTTCTCCACCAGGGTACCCAGAGGTGGACTGTGTGGGGGGACTCAAAGCACATGCATAACTGCTTGATTGATATAACCTTAAGCCAGTTAACCTGAATTTGCCCCTTCCTTGTTCAAGTCCCCTGAATAAATCAGATCTAACTTTTTCTGCATGTAATCTGACTATGGTTCCAGTTTGTGCTCAAAGTACTGTACTGTTGCTATTTGCTGTGCATAACCTTGTTTTACAGGGGGTTCCCAGGGTCGAGCCAGAGGAACCAGCCCTGGTGGTATGTGCAAACAGTGTGTGTACTTGTGTGGTATACCAGGGGTATTGTGGAAGTGATTATTGTACAGTGTTCAGGCCACTAGAGGGAAAAGAGGGGGTTACAGTGTCCCAGAGGACTGTTCCCAGGTTAGCTTGACCACTACCAACCCTGACCTCTGGGTGTCGGCATCCGTTTCAGAACTCAGGCTCCTTAACCTGCTACTAGCCAAGCAGGCAGGGATAGTAGCCCTTGGGATAGCACCACCTAGGGGTTACAGTAGTAGCAATGATGGGACATGAACGTAAGTGGGGGCAACAGAATGATATCGGGGCAAACCAGCCAGGCATTCAAAAAGCCAAATTAAGGTGACAAATACTCTAAGGATTTTCAGTGGTGGAGGCAGGATTTAGAACAGAAGTAATTAGCCACATGGGGCCATGACTCCCCCCAAACACTTCCCAGTCCCCACTGTAGGAAAAACAAGAAAGTGATGGAAGGCTCAAGAACCATATGCAGATATTAAAACCAGGTTACAGCATCAGCAGTAGCTTAGCTGACCTCAGAGTAGAACAGCAGTGTACAAAACAGGGAATAGCATCCGAGATTTGTAATCTGAGATTTAAATAAATAAATAAAAGCATCAGCTATGAGTTGTAGTATTCTATAAGCATGGAAGGAAGCACAATGCTGTGAAAACAGCTATGTCCACAGGGGAGGTAGATTAAGCAGGGAAAACATGATTAAGCTGCATAGCACGGGTTCAGAGGGAGCTTGACTCAGGTGAAAACAATTAGGCTTGATAGCATGGGGAACAATTAGGCCTGTAGCATGGGAAGGAGCTCTGGTTTGTGTAAAAACACAGGTACTAGTTACATAATAATGGGAGTAACTAAAAGCAAGTAGCTGAAGCTGTAAGAGCTAAATGGTAGGAGCAAGCAAATGGTAGGAGCTGAGAAAACAAATCGCCCAAAAAGGAAAACAAAAATAAAAAGAAAACTAAGACATAAAAATAGAAGAAACAGGGAAGGAACAAAAGGAAGCTCACAGCTAGAAGCAAAATACAAACCGGAAGCAGAAGAGCAGAATGCAGAGTCCAGCAGAAAGAAGCAGCAAGTCGCTGGAGGGGGCAAGCCCCAGCCAGCTGCAGAAAGCAAACAAACAGAGCCTCCAGCTGGCAAAGAAAAAGTGATTCAGAAGGAGGCTGAGGGGAGGAAGTGGGAGTGGCTGGCTGCTTGTCCACTGAACCATAGGTGGAGCCTTCCAGTTCTCAGAGGAGCTGTACCACATTCAGCTGCCTTAAACAGAGAAAAAAAATGCGTAGAATCCGGCAGCAGTTTTCAGTAAAAGTAATAGCTGGATACAACAATGAAATTTCGTCAGGAAGGGTAATAATTCTAGTTCTCAGAGGAGCTGTACCACATTCAACTCGACAGACTCATACAGTACATGCTTATCCTAACAGAGAAAAAAAATCAAGAAAAAAAATCGGGCAACAGCAATTTAGTAAGAAGTACAAACTAGTGTTTTAAAATTAATACTGAAATTTTGGCAGGAGCACAACAGCCAGTCCGCAGTTACAGAGCACGGCTGGTAAATCAAAGCCGTGAAAGCAGATGGCCTGGGCCAGGGAGCCAATTGAAATCAGTCAGAACCGGCTATGATCCAGTGGAATTGTGGCTTTTGAAAGCCGTCTCATTGTACCTTGCTTCGGGAGCCAGAGGAGCTGCATTTCAGGGATGCTGGCAGACGGCCGGTTCAGAGCTGTGCTGTGAGCGCTGCTGTCGGTGAGGTGCTCTGTTCAGAGGCTTTTATCTCTCCTCATACATATTCTGGTGCAAGCCCTGCACCATTTTAGTTGTTTTTCTCTGAACTGTCTTCATCCTGTCTATGTCTCTATGGAGATGCGGCCTCCAGAACTGTACTCAGTACTCCAGATGAGGCCTCACCAGTGCTTTGTACAGTGGCATTACCACCTCCCTTCTTCTGCTAGTGATACCCCTTCTGGTGCACCCCAGCATGCCACTGGCCCTCCCTACCGCCTTAGCACACTGCCTGGCCACCTTTAGGTCATCTTAAATTATTATTCCCAACTCACTTTCTTCCTTGGTGACTGTCAAGAACTCGCCCCCATCCTGTAACCCTCCCCTGAGTTTTTGCGCCCCAGGTACATGACTTTGTGCTTCTTCGCACTGAATCTTAGCTGCCACACTTTGGACCACTTTTCCAGTTTTTCTAGGTCCCTTCTCATTCTCTTCACCCCTGTTGGAGTGTCCACCCTGTTCCAGATCTTGGTGTCATCTGCAAACAGGAGTGTAGCCAGAAATCTCCATTTTGTACACAATCTCCAACAGTTGCACCCCCCCCAATTAAAAAATGTATACCTCCCTTCCAAATGGCTCCTCTTGCAAACAAGTTAGATTGTTATCAAATGATTCCTCTACTCTCTAAAGAGGTTATACATGTATCAGACCCTCCCCAGTGGCCTACACTAACCCAAATACTACAGGTTAGATTGATAATATTAACAGAGTGACTTATGGTTTGTGACAGTCACTCAACAAAACTGTACACAAATGTGTACAGTAAGTATGCCTGTCTACACCCTTGTCTGCAAAGAGCCAAACCTTCCCTTCCAGTCCTTTAGTAATGTCACTAACGAAGACATTGAAAAAGGTCTGACCCTAGGACTGAACCTTATGGTACCCCACTGGTCACCCCCCTTTCCTCAGACTGAACCCCATTTACCACAACGCTCTGCTTTCTGTCCCTCAGCCAATTTCTAACCCAGTTAACTACCTTGTGACCCACACCCTGGCTACTTAGCTTGTTTACCAGTCTTTTATATGGAACTGTGTCGAAGGTCTTGCTGAAATCGAGACAGGCAATGTCCTCTGTCCCCTCCTCTGATCCACCTCCTTTGTCACCCAATCAAAGAAATCTATCAGATTTGTTTGACATGACCTTCCTGCAGTGAATCCATGTTGCCTCGGATCCTGTGCTCCACTGGATTCCAAGTGTTCCACTATCCTTTCTTTTAGCTGCACTTCCATAATCTTCCCCACTATGGAGGTGATGCTGACTGATCTTTAGTTACTAGCCTCCTCTATGCTCCCACTTTTGTGAAGAGGAACCACATGTGCCCTTCTCCAGCTCCTTCAGAGCCACTCCTGTATTGAGTGACTTGCTAAACAGGTCTACCAATGGTGCTTCCAGCACTGCCCATAGTTCCTTCAATATTGTATGCCTTCTGGTTCCGTTGCTTTTTCCACCCTCAGTTTTGTGTTCTTCTAGAACTCTCTCTTCTGTAAATGGACTGATATTCACATTCCTCCTCCCTTGGTTTGTGATGCCTGGCTGCGGTTCCTCTCTCTCCCCCCTTCTTCTGTGAACACTGAACAAAAGTACAGTATTTGTTCAGTATTGACACTTTTTCTATGTCCCCTTTCACTGATTCCCTTCCTTCTCCTTTGAGCCTTACAATCCAAGCCCTGGTCCTCCTTCTTTTACTAATGTACCTATAGAATGTTTTATCCCCTTTCTTTACCATTTGTGTTGTTCTGTCCTCTGTTCAAACAACATGAAGTCTTGCTGTGTTCTGACTATTGCAGTTAGGTCCTGCCTTTCAACTGCCCCAGAGAACAAAGAGTTAACTTTCCATGGCCAGCATGGAACGTTCAGCGCGAGCTTGGTTGAAGCCCCTGTCTGCTGTTGTTTAAACTCCAACTGTCAGATTCTTTACTCCGCCTCACTGAACAGTAGCTCCGGAGATTTCTCCTTTGCTCGGTTCGAAAAAGTTGGTTAAAGTGTTGTTTTTTCGCTCGGTTTCTACCGAATTTCTGCTACCGAATCTGTTGATTTAAGTCTCTGTCTGTGGTACCGTGAGTACTAGATAGGTTTTACATTTAGTTTCTGTGTGGAACTTGTAAATTTGGGATCGGTTCGGTTTGAACCGATCAGATTGGTCTTAAAAAGTTTTGAATTTATTAGAGTGTGGTAACCGGTCCGTATCGGTTCTAAAAAAAAAAACGGATTTAATTACGTTTTTTCCCAAGACCTGTAACACGGTCAGGAACCGATAGAGGTGTCTTGCCTGGCAGATTGCCGAAAAAAGGGTACATTTTGGATAGGATTGGCCATGTCTGAGAAATGCAAGAAAAAAACCGGGCCCACTGGGTTTCAACACTGCAGTGTGTGGGGAAGCCTTTGCTAAGGCTGATCCCCACACCACCTGTGTTTATTGTCTGGGGTTTGACCACCTCGATTCAGACTGCCAAATTTGTAAAAGTTTTCCCAAAGCTACACTGGATAAGAGAGTAGGTAGACTGAGGGAAAGGGAGGCCGAGAAGTCCGCTGACCCGGATGACCAGCCCAGTTCGGTTCCGACTGAACCAGAAGGAGTGCCCTCTGACCAGGGCGAAACTTCTTCGGGCAAAAGGAGAGCCGATTCTGAGGAGTCGGTTCCAGTTAAAAGAAAGAGAAGAGAAAAATCATCCGGTTCGGATCCACAAATTCTTTCTCAGACTGCTGATGAAATAGCCAAAGCGAAAAAGATAGTTCAGTTGCTAACTTCGGTTCCGGCCAAACCGGCACCATCTGTCAGGGGCTCGGTTCGGTCGGTTCCCCCAGTTCCGGATTATACTTTAGAAGAAGAAGAGGAGGAGGAGGGAGAGTATGAGGATAATGATGATGATGGTGATTATGAAAGTCTGGATGTGCCTATTGACCCGGACGTCTCCCCAGACAGACCTTCAGGTGTTTCTCCTCCTAGGCTTTCTGAGTCCCCTTCCCACTTTATGTTTTACAAGAAAGTGTCTGAAACCCTCCAGCTTCCAATGGAAGAAGTAGTAGAGGATCAGGAGGAGCCTGATTTTGTTGAAATGATGGACATCCCAGAGTCCAGGAGGCTGTCTATTCCCCTCCATAAATCTTTTGGGAACCAGACATTTAAAATTCTGAAGACTCCTAACTCCATACCTCCTGTGGACAGACGAATGGACAAGAGGCATACTCTTTCAGGCTCGAACACAGAGTTCCTTTCTCAGCAATGCAGCCATGTTGGGGTAGTGCAGGCTGCTGCCTGTGATAAGGCAAATATTCCCTTGGCATCACACCCCCCAGATAAGGACTCCAGGAGGATTGATGCCATGGCAAAGAAGCAGTACATGGCAGCATCTTTGAGACTCAGGCAGGCTAACTATATGGCCTACACAGCTAGATGCCAGAAGTCCAGGTGGGACACTGTGCTGGCTCTGGCTAAACAGGCCCCTGACCAGCTTGCCAAGGAGCTGGAGCAGATGGCTATGGATGGGAGTGAGGCATCCAAGGTGCAATTTCATGCTGCTGTGGACTCCAGTGATGTTTCATCTAGAGTCATGGCTACATCTGTGGCCCTTCGGAGGATGGCTTGGCTCAGATGTACTAGCCTATCACAGGATACCCAGGCTAAGGCCATAGATTTCCCTGTCATTGGTAATTCTCTGTCTGGGGAGCAGACAGAGAATTACATGAAAAAGATGGACGAGTACAGGACCACCTACAGGAGTGCTCAGGCCAAAGAAAGGCAAGTCACTCCTCAGAGGCAGCACTCCAGGGACAGGGGCAGGCCCTTTCAAAGGCCTTTTTACCAAGCCCAGGCCTCCTCTTCTGCTTATGCTCAGAGGGGGTTCTTCAGAGGGAGAAGCAGACAGGGAATGAGCAGGCCTGCTTCCACCCCTCAGCCTAAAGCCCCTGCCAAGCAGACACCCTGATGGGTCTGCCCAGGCCGATTCCCCAATACCTGTAGGGGGCAGGCTGGCTTACTTTGTCCAGGACTGGAAGTCTCTGACGTCAGACAAGTGGGTCCCAGAAGTAGTAAGCCAGGGACTGGTTCTCAGCTTCAAAAAATTTCCCAAGATGAGAACCAGATCCTTTTCACCTGCAAATCCATCAGAGACCCTTGCCCTAGAGGCAGATGTTTCTTCTCTCCTGGCTGTCAGCGCCATAGAAAGGGTTCCTGCCCTAAACAAGGGCAAAGGATTGTACTCCAGATACTTCCTAACCCCCCAAAAAACAGGAGAATGGCGGCCCATCCTGGTTCTAAGATATCTGAACAAGCACCTTTTAAAACCAAAGTTCAAAATGGTGACTCTGGGAATAATTCTGCCCTCTCTAAGGCCAGGGGACTGGCTAGCCTCCCTGGACCTCAAAGATGCCTATTTTCACATTCCCATCAGGTGCTCCCACAGAAAGTACCTCAGGTTCGAGTTGCCCTCAGGCCACTATCAATTCAGAGCAATGCCCTTTGGCCTAACATCAGCCCAAGAGTGTTCACAAAGTGCCTGGCAGTAGTGGTTGCTTTTCTAAGGAGAAAAAGATCTCCATCTTTCCATACTTGGAACGACTGGCTCATAGTGGGTCAGTCTCAGACCAAGTCAAGTCACATCTGCAAATAACTCAGCAAGTGCTCACTTCCTTAGGATTCCTCCTCAACCTTCCAAAGTCAGTTCTCGAGCCAGTTCAGCTCCTCACCTTCATAGGGGTGGAGCTGGATGCAATAAGGGCAAGAGCCTTTCTTCCCCTGGACAGGGCAAGGACCCTTATGGAACTGGCATCTTCATTCACCCTTCAGGTGTCTCGACCAGCAAGGCATTTCCTGTAGCTCCTGGGCCACATGGCAGCCTCTACTGCAGTGGTCCAGGGAGCAAGATTTCAAATGAGGGACATTCAGTTCCACTTAAGAGCCTTCTGGTCCCAAAGAAAGGATTCCCTTACCAAACTAGTCCCAGTGACTCGAACCCTGATCCAGGCTTTGCAGTGGTGGCAGGATCAGGACAATTTGAGGCAAGGAGTTCCTTTTGTCACACAGTCTCATTCAGTGATACCACAGATGCCTCCCTGCTGGGCTGGGGAGCCCACCTGGGGGATCTTACCACCCAAGGGCTGTGGTCACCTCAAGAATCTCTGCTTCACATCAGTCTCTTGGAACTCAGAGCAGTGTTTCTGGAAGTGCAAGCCTTTTCCAAATCTGTACAGAACAAGGTGGTCCAAATCAGAACAGACAATACCACCACAATGTGGTACATCAACAAGCAATGAGGCACTTGGTCTACGGCCTTGTGCACAGAAGCAATGAAGTTGTAGTCCCTGGCCTATTCCCTGCAAGCCTCTCTGATAGCAGTTCACCTCCCAGGGAAGGACAATGTCCTAGCAGATGCTCTCAGCAGGATATCCCAGGGCCATCACGAATGGACCCTAGATCCCCTAGTTTTGAAAGTGATTTTCTCAAGATGGGGCACTCCACAGATAGATCTTTTTGCAGCCCCAGACAATCACCAACTTCCTCTCTTTTGTTGCAGACCCCCAGTCTTAGGCTCAGTCCCCCTGGATGCTCTGATTCTGAATTGGGAAGGGAGATTCCTGTATGCTTTCCCCTTCCTCTCCTGTTCAAAGTGTTAGTCAAGATCAGGTCTCAACCATGCAAAGTGATTCTGATTGCTCCAGACTGGGCCAGACAGCCCTGGTACCCACTGTTGCTGTCCTTAGCAATCCACCTTCCCCTGTCTCTTCCCAGGAATTACAACCTGTTGACATCCTCTCGGGAGGATTTGGTATCCGAACCTCAAATCTCTCAATCTCAAGTCGTGGCTCTTGAAGAGTTAGAGTTTGCTGATCTGCATCTTTCTCAAGGGGTTCTGGATATCCTTAAGGCTTCTCGAAAGCCTTCCACCAGGAAGACTTACAACTCCAAATGGAAAAGGTTCACTGTTTGGTGCCCTAATAAGCATATTTCTCCAGAATTTGCTGGGTTGCCTACAGTCTTGGACTATATGGTTCATCTTAATGGCTTAGGACTTAGGCCGGCTACACTTAAAGTGCATCTGGCAGCTGTTTCTGCCTTCTTGTCAGTAGGCAAGCCCGCTCCTCTGTCAGCCCATCCTGTGTTTTGTAAGTTCTTCAAGGGATTGCTGCACACCAATCCCCCCTTTAGGGGCCCTGCTCCTGCTTGGGACCTTAATGTTTGCATTGCTCAGCTTATGCAACCACCCTTTGAGCCTTTGTCCTCTGCAGAGCTTAAGTACTTGACTTGGAAAACTGTGTTTTGGTAGCCATTACCTCTGCCAGGCGTATCAGTGAATTGCAAGCCCTGTCAGTGGTGCCTGATTTCATCTCTTTCCACAGAGATAAAGTGGTCCTAAGAACTAACAGGAAGTTTTTGCCTAAGGTGGTTTCAGATTTTCACCTTAATCAGTCTATGTCTCTCCCTGTTTTCTTCACTGACCATTCCTCCTCTGGAGAGAGGAGGCTGCACAACTTGGATGTTAAGAGGGCCCTCAGCTACTACACAGAGCGCACCAAGGGTCACAGGTTTGAGTCCCTCCAGTTGTTCCTCACATATGGAGAGGTCAGTACGGGCAAACCTGCTACTAAGAGATCTGTTGCCAGGTGGATTGTCACTTGTATACAATTCTGCTATGAAAAGCTGGGTAGAACCCCACCCTCAGGCCTGAGGGCTCACTCTACTAGAGGTACAGCTGCTTCCCTGGCTGCTGCCAGGGATATTCCTATCTTAGGAATTTGTCAAGCAGCCACCTGGAAAACAGTCCATACATTCACCAAGCATTACTCTCTGGATATCCAGGCTAGGAGTGATGCTCGGTTTGGCACAGCAGTACTTCAGAGCCTATTCTCAAAGTAGGTTCTGCCCCTCCTCCCTGGAGGTACTGATTGGTAGTCTGCAATAGTCAGAATACAGCAAGACTTCATGTTGTTTGAAGAAAAAATTACTCACCTTAGTAATGTTGTTTCTTCTAATGGAGTCTTGCTGTATTCTGACCTCCTCCCCTCTCAGAACCTGTTTTTTGGGATGTGGGTGGGCAGGAGCAGTGTTGGCACCCTAGAGGTGCCCTTTTTCACCCTCCTTTGCTTTGGGTGTGTGTTGTGTTTTGTTTTTTGGCTTTCCTGACTTGAGTCTTTGCTTTGAAACCAAAAACCTTTTTAATAAATTTAGTTGCCAGTTGGCTAGTGTGAGTTTTACAGTTTCCACACAGAACTTCTAGTGAGTATTACTCGTAAATATCTGACGGTTGGAGTTTAAACAACAGCAGACAGGGGCTTCAACCGAGCTCGCGATGAACATTCCATGCTGGCCATGGAAAGTTAACTCTTTGCTCTCCGGGGCAGTTGAAAGGCAGGACCTAACTGCAATAGTCAGAATACAGCAACACTCCATTAGAAGAAACAACATTACTAAGGTGAGTAATTTTTTCTTTGTGCCTTTGCCCTCCTACCTGCTTTCCCTGCTTCCCTCTGTCTAATTAAATACACCTCCCTGTCCTCTTCCTTGTGTGTCCCCTTGTATTTTTTGAAAGCCAACTTTTTGGCCCTTACTTTTTCTGTCACATCCTTTGAGTACCATAGTGTTTTTTTCCTTCTCTTGCCCTTGTTTCTCTGTTCAGTGCACTGGTTTGTCACCTCCACTGTGGCTCCTTTTTGGTTTGCCCACTGTTCCTCAACCCCACCCCTGTCTTCCTTTCTTGCCAGGGCTTTTTTGATACATATCCCTATCCTAGCAAAGTCTGCCCTCCTGAAATCCAAGACCTTCGCCCTTGTATGGCTTGACTGCGAGACTGTTCTCATATTAAACCACACTGCGTGGTGGTTGCTGGACCCTAGATGTCCTTCCACCTAGACTTCCGTGGTTCTGTCCCTGTTTGTCAGTACTAGGTCCAGAATTGTACTGTCCCTGGTGGGTTCTAGAACTAACTGCCTGAGGCCTGCCCCCTGCAAAGATTCCAGGATGTCTCGGCTCCTGACTGAGGCAGTCACCAGGATGGTCCAATCCACATCTGGCAAATTAAAATCACCTGCCATCTTGTGGATGTCTTCCACTAGCACCCTGTCCACCTCCTCCCCCTGTACTGGAGGCTATAGATCATGCCTGTGCGAATTGCTGTTTCATTGCCCATCTCAAGGGTGACCCTCGGCGCCTCGGCCTCCCCTGCCTTCCCTGTACTGCTGTTGCCTTTATGCCCTCCCTGACGTAAAGAGCCACCGGCCCCTCTCCCTTTTTACCCTCTCTATTCCTCCTGAATAAAGCGTATCCTGGTACAGCTATCTCGCAGTCATGGTTTCCAGTGTACTATGTCTCGGTTATTGCTACTATGTTCAGGTCAGCTTCCACCATCAAGGCCACCAGGTCTGGAATTTTATTTCCCAGACTGTGGGCATTTGTATACATGGCTTTCCATGTTTCTCTATCTGCCCCCCCCCCATGTTCTTCCTGCTTTTGCTCTCTTGCCTCCTCTATCTAACCAAACTTTCATTCATGTGCTGCCTACCTTCCTCTGCTATACCCCTTTTATCGAATTCAGGTATTCCTGGCAGTAACTTAAGTATCTGATCTTCCCTCTTGGCTGCTCTAACATTTGGGGATGGGCAGTCTGGGTCTCCTTGCTCCCATCTGCCACCCTCCCCAGCTAGTTTAAATGCTTGCCAATAAAGCATTTAAACCTTTTATTGAGGACTGCTTTGCCCTCCCTGGATGGGTGTAGGCCGTTTCCCTTGTACAGGCCCACATCGCTCCAGGTGTAGGTAGGTAGGTAAAACTTTATTTTTATATAGGAAATACATGTCATTTGGACTTTTACAGTCCAATTTGCAAGATAGTCCTGTGTTTATCTAAAGTTACAATAAAAATTCACATAAAATTACACTAATGCAAGTACATTGACGTACTACAAAAGGATATAGAAAACATAAATTACAATATTCAAGAAAACAGTATTTACAATGCTTTGCAATTAAGAGTCATAAATATGGGGACTTCTTAGATTTACTGACAGGTAAACAAGAATAAGTCCTTAATTGCCATATTAAAAGTTCCATGTGCAGTTTCTGCATGTACTGTGGGGGTAATTTATTCCAAAATGACGCAGCTCAGGAATTTAAGGTTCTATTCCCATATTTATTTTTCTGTTTTCCTTGGTGGAATTTGTTTAGGTGAACAAGTCTAGGTAATTTATTTCTTAAAATCAGATTCATCTGGGAAAACAATGTGAGCGATACCATGTTCAAGATAATGTACAGTATCTTATATTTGTGGATTAATACTATCCAATGCAACACTATCCAGTCTCTAGTGTGCCCCCAGTCCCCAGTGAAGCCAAAACCCTTCTGTCTACATCAGCCCTCCAACCAAGTGTTGAAGTTCCTGATGCGGAGGTTCCTAGCCTCCCCCCTGCCATGGACTGGCAGCACCTCCGAGAATGTCACAGAGCTCACTACCTCCCCAAGGCACCTTTCTAACTCTCTGAAGTCCTCCTGCACCTTCTCCATCCCTTCCTTGTCCCTGGCTAGGTCATTTGTCCCCAGATGGACAATGATCTCCAGCCTCCCCCTCCTAGCTACTGCTTTAGCGATCCTTTGGATCCGCTTCCCCTCCCTCCAAGCTGTGTGTCCTGGAAGGCACTTGACCTCCCTCTCCACCCCACTGCCTGTGCCCAACTCCATTCCCCAGACAATTGAGTCCCCCACCAGGAGTAGCTTCCTTTTGCTCTAGGTTCATCTGCCCCCTGCCCCTGTTAAATATATTTTATGCTAGCAAGTGCCTGCTCTGAATGAAACTCCCCCCCCCCGTAATATTTGAAAAACACACACTGCCCTCATTCCTCCAATATGTAATCAGCATTACCCTTTTTGTTAGAGTAGAAATGAACCCACTACACAGTGCTTAAACAGTTATCACTTTTTGCTGAACAGTCACTATATTTTAAAATCACCCTATATATGGATGATGTCCTGCTGTATTTGGAGGACCCAGAATTCTCTTTCTCTTCTGTGATGCAGATTAAGTGCTTTTCTGTGCTCTCCGGTTATAATCTTAACATGTCTAAAACTGAAGTGCTCGTGATTCATCACCAGCTGTTCCCTCAGATCGACAAAAATACCCTATGAAATGTGACCTAGCCAAATTAAGATTCTTGGAATAACATTAGGATTTAATTCAGGGCACCTTTTGTTCTTCCTTCGTAAAACAGATAGCAACAGATTTTAAAAGGTGGGACTTGCTGCCACTTCCTTTTTATGTTAGAATACAAGTGATTAAAATGAATGTCTTGCCTAGCTACCTGTGTCTGTTCCAATGTGTCCCTTACGTAGTCTCTCCTAAACTACTTCTGGCATGGCAGAAGCAAATTCAAGCATTTATTTGGAAAAAGGCCATGCCCAGAGTACACCAGCCTACTTTACATCTCCCTAAAACTCAGGGGAGATGGTTGGCTCCATCATTATCAGGGTATTAGACAGCAGTGCAGATGCGTATTGTACTACTTTGGAGCCAACAGCGGTACCAGGCATATTGGAAGGATATTGATTTAGCAGAGGATATTGCTGTATGTCTGGAAGCTGTACTTTTTGATCCAGTCTTAGCAGCCACAGTACATCACATGGAGCTTAGGGATGTTGCTACTGTACTGGAGAGATGGGCCTGGAGTACAACAGCCATCTTTATTAAGCAGATGCTTTGGTGTTATAAATGGTGGGCATGGAAGAAAAAATTACTCACCATAGTAATGTTGTTTCTTCTAATGGAGTCTTGCTGTATTCAGACATAATGCAGTTAGCCCCAGCACTTGAACTGCCCCGGAGAGGAAAGAGTTAACTCTATGCAGAAGCATAGAACGTTGAGCTCGAGTTCGGTTTTCAAACCTCTGTCTGTGGTACTTCCCAGTGTAACCATCAGATTCTTACGAGTTAACTAACTAGTAACTTAAGTATGGAAATTGTTCAAAATATTGCCAAAGGGCAAAATATATCTTCTTGGACCCCAAAAGACTCAAGTCGAGAATCCAAGAAGGAAAGGTAGTGACAATATTTAAGTAAAACACCAGAAAAAATAATAATAATAGCATCTACCCCACCCAAGAGGGAGGGTACAAGGTACACCCCTGAGGTGCAACACTGTACCTGCCAGCCCACTTCCCAAAACCAGGTTCTGAGAGGGGAGGCGGGGGGGGGAGGTCCGAATACAGCAAGACTCCATTAGAAGAAACAACATTACTATGGTAAGTAATTTTTTCTTCAAACAACATGAAGTCTTGCTGTATTCAGACATAATCCAGACTACCAAGCAGTTCCCTATGGAGGAGGGAATGCTGAACCTACTTTGGGAAGAAGCTCTGCAGTACTGCTGCACCAAATCTAGCATTGCTCCTAGCCTGGATGTCCAGGGAGTAATGCTTAGTGAAAGTATGTACTGTTTTCCAGGTGGCTGCTTTACAGATCTCTAACAAAGGTATACTCTGGCTGCAGCTAGAAAAGCAGCTGTACCCCTGGTCGAGTGATCCCTCAGGCCTGAAGGGGGCGTCCTACCCAACTTGTCATAACAAAATTGTATACAAGAAACAATCCACCTGGCAATAGTTCTCTTACTGGCAGGCTTACCCTTTCCCACTTCACCATAAGTAAGAAACAATTGAAGACAGTCATTTCTATGTGCCTCAGTATGCTCAATGTAGTAGCTAAGGGCCCTCTTAACGTCCAGACTGTGTAACCTTCTTTCACCTGAAGAAGAGTGGTCAGTGAAAAACACTGGGAGACATATGGACTGGTTCAGATGAAAATCTGAAACCACTTTGGGCAAGAACCTCCTATTGGTTCTGAGGACTACTTTGTCCCTATGGAAGAAGATGAAGTCAGGTTCCACTGACAGAGCCTGTAACTCACTAATCCGCCTGGCAGAAGTAATAGCTACCAGGAACACAGTTATCCAGGTCAAGTACTTAAATTTGGCCAAAGCCAGAGGTTCAAAGAGTGACTGCATTAGCTGAGCTCTGCAGACATTAAGATCCCAAGGCGGAGTGGGCTCCCTAAAGGGAGGGTTAATATGAACCAGACCTTTGAAAAACTTTCTGAAAACAGGATGAGATGCCAGGGAAGAGCCCTTCCCTGCTGAGAGGAATGCAGAGACAGCTGCTACATGAACCTTCAGAGTGGCAGGCCTAAGGCCTAAACCATTGAGATGAACTAGATAGTCTAAGGTTGTGGAAATGTCTGCAGAATCGGGCAGGATGCCTTTCTGAGAGCACCAAGTACTGAACCTTTTCCATTTGGAGTTGTAAGTTTTTCTAGTGGAAGGTTTCCTAGAGACCTTCAGAAAATCCAGAACTCCCTGAGAAAGATGTAGAGCTGCATATTCTAACTTCAAGAGCCAGGCCTTAGATGGAGAGACTGGAGATTGGGGTACCAGATCCGCCCCTGGGAGGAGGACAGGAGATTGTATGTCCTGGGCAGAGACAGGGGACGTGACACTGACAAGGACAGCAGTAGAGGATGCCAAGGCTGTCTGGCCCAGTTTGGAGCCACCAGTATCACTGTGCAGGGTTGAGTCCTGATCTTGATCAGAACTCTGAACAGCAGAGGGAAGGGAGGTAAGGCATAGAGAAACCTGCCCTTTCAGTCCAAAAAGAGAGCATCCTGGGGAACTGTCCCCAGGATTGGAGGTCTGCAACAAAATAGAGGAAGTTGGTGATTGTCTGGTGCTGCAAAGAGATCTATCTCTGGAGTGCCCCAGCTGGAGAAGATGACCTTCAGTATGTGAGGATCCAGGTACCATTCGTGGTGTCCCTGTGAAATTCTGCTCAGAGCATCTGCTAGTACGTTGTCCTTGCCTGGAAGGTGAACTGCTACCAGAGAAGTCTGAAGAGAATAGGCTAGAGACCACAGCTTCATGGCTTCTGTGCACAAGGCCGAGGACCGAGTACCTCCCTGCTTGTTGATGTACTACATTGTGGTGGTGTTGTCCATTCTGACTTGGACCACCTTGCCCTTGACTGAATCCGAGAAGCTCTGCAGGGTAGGAAAAACTGTCCTGAGTTCCAGGAGATTGATATGAAGGAGAGACTCCTGTGGAGACTAGAGCCTTTGAGCTGTCAGGGCTTCCAGGTGGGCTCCCCACCCTAGGAGAGAAGCATCCATAGTTAAAACTACTGATGGGACTTGAGGGAGAAATGGACCCCCTTGTCTGAGGTTGTTCTGGTCCAGCCACCACTGGAGAGCTTGGACCAGAGTCTGAGTCACTGGAATCAGTTTGGTAAGTGAATCCTTCTTTTGAGACCAAAAAGATCTCGGATGAAACTGAATGTCCCTCATCTGGAACCTTGCTCCCTGCACCACTGCTGTGGAAGCTGCCATGTGGCCCAGGAGCTGGAGGAACTGTCTTGCTGGGTGGGAGACCTGAGGTCGAGAGGAGGAAGCGAGATCCACTAGGGCCTTTACCCTTGTCAGGGGAAGGAAGGCTTTTGCTTGTACAGTGTCCAACTCTATGCCTATAAAGGTGAGAAGCTGAACTGGTTCGAGTACAGACTTTGGAAGATTGAGAAGAAAACCCAAGGAGCTGAGTAGGTCCTGGGTAGTTTGAAGAGCTGACTTGACCTGTAAAGGAGACTGACCCACTAACAGCCAGTCATCCAGATACGGAAAGATGGTGATACCCTGTCTTCTGAGGTAAGCCACCACTACTGCAAGGCACTTTGTGAACACCCTTGGAGCTGATGTTAGACCAAATGGCATGGCTCTGAATTGGTAATGGCCTGCAGACAACTTGAACCTGAGGTATTTTCTGTGGGAGCACCTATAGGAGTATGGAAGTAGGCATCCTTGAGATCCAGAGATGCTAGCCAATCCCCTGGCCTTAGAGAGGGAAGTATTATTCCCAGCGTTACCATTTTGAATTTAGGCTTTGAAATGTGTTTGTTCAGATACCTTAGGTCTAGGATGGGTCACCACTCCCCTGTTTTCTTTGGGGTAAGGAAGTACCTGGAACACAGTCCTTTTCCCTTGTGCTGAGTAGGAACTTTCTCTATAGCTGTGAGAACCAGAAGAGAGGAAACCTCTGCCTCTAGGGCAAGGGTTTCTGAGACTGATGCAGGTGGAAAAGACCTGGCCCTTCTTTTTGGAAATTTTTTTGAAGCTGAGTGCCAGTCCCTGGCTTACTACTTCCAGGACCCACTTGTCTGAGGTCACAGACTTCCAGGCCTGGAAGTAGTAAGCTCCAACCTCCTACTGGAAATGGGGAGTCAACCTGGGCTGACACATCAGGGTGTCTGCTTGGCAGGAGCCTTAGACTGAGAGGAGGAGGGAGCAGCCCTGCTCAGCCCCCTCCTACCCCTCCCTCAGAAGAACCCCCTCTGTGGGAAGGGAGAGGAGGCCTGGGCTTGGTAAAAAGGCCTTTGAAAGGGCCTTCCTCTGCCCCTAGACTGCTGCTTGTGCGGAGTGGCCTGCCTTACCTTGGCCTGTGCACTCCTGTACGTGGTCCTATATTCATCCATTTTCTTCATGTAAGCCTCTGTCTGCTCCCCAAACAGAGAGTTACCTACTACAGGAAAATCCATGTCCTTAGTCTAGGTATCCTGTGAAAGGCTAGTACATCTGAGCCAAGCATGTCTTCTGAGAGACACAGATGTAGCCATGACTCTAGATGCCACATCATTGGAGTCCACAGCAGCATGAAATTGCATTTTGGATGCCTCAATTCCATCAGCAGCCACCACCTCCAGCTCCTTGGCTAGCTGGGGAGAGGCCTGTTTAGCCATTTCCAGAACCGTGTCCCATCTGGATTTCTGGTACCTGGCTGTGTAGGCCATATAAGTAGCCTGCCTGAGTCCCAAAGAGGATGCCAAATACTGTTTTTTGGCCATGACATCCACTTTCCTGGAGTCCTTATCGGGGTATGAAGCCAAAGAATGTTAGCCTTGTCATAGGCTGCAGCCTGCACTACCCCAACATGGCTGCAATGACTATAAGGGAACTCTGCAGCTGAGCCTTATAACGAATACCTCCTGTCCATTCTCTTATCCACAGGAGGTATTGAATTAGAGGTTTGTAAAATTTTGTGTGTCTGTTTCCCCAAGGATTTATGAAGAGGGATTGACAGCTTTTTGGACTCTGGGATGTCCATCATTTCCACAAAATCAGGCTCTTCATCCTCCTCTGCTGCTTCAACCAAGGGAAGCTGCAGGGTTTGTGCCACCTTTTTGTAGAAGAAAAAATGTGAAGGGGACTCAGAGAGCCTGGCAGGAGAGACACCTGAGGGCCTGTCTGGAGAGATGTCCGGTTCAATGGGCACATCCAGACCCCCTTCATCGTCATCATCATCAGCAGGATAGTCTTCATCTCCCTCTCACTCCTCATAGTAAGTATCTGGGTCATAATCCGGAGGAGACGGTTCCGACTGAACCGGCGGTATTGGTTCAGATGGAACCGGTCTAAGCGATTGGACAATACTAATCACTTTGGCTATTTCGTCCGTGGTTGGAGAGTGGGATACAGGATCCGAACCGGCAGACTTGCACTTTTTCTTTGACGGAACGCTCTTCTTTTGCCCGAGGAGGTATCGCCTAGGTCAGTAGGTACCTCCTCAGGTTCGGCCACAACTGAACTGGGCTGGCCATCCGGATCTACGGACTTCTCAGCCTCCCTTTCCTTCAGCCTACTCAGTCTTTTATCTAGAGTGGTTTTAGGAAAGTTCTTACAGATTTGGAAGTCTGACTTGAGGTGGTCAAACCCCAGACAACAAACACAGATGAGGTGGGGTCGGCCTTAGCAAAGGCCTCTCCACACTCAGTACAGTGTTGAAGCCCAGTGGGACCGGTTTTCTTCTTGGGTTTCTCAGACATGGCCAACCTAACAAATTACCCTATAGCAGCTTTCAAGCCAGGTAATAAAACAACCGATCGGTTACAAACCGTGTCACGGGCTTTTTAAAAGAACCAGCAAAAGTCCGGTTCTTTTGAATCCGATCGGTACCGGAACACCGCACTAATTCCAGAAAGAGAGAAAAATTAAATTAAATTTAATGAAGTCGGTTCCAAACCGGACCGACTGGAAAGAAACAGAAGAAAGACAATTTCCACTCTTTTTAGCAAAATAAACACAGTCACTACCTATCTACATACTACCTGTACCATAGACAGAGGCTGGAAATCCGAAAATAACAAAAATATGCGGTTTAAACCGAACACTTTTTCCTTTTTTTTTTCCTTTACCGAACCAAGCAGAGGAAATCTCCGAAGCGACTTCACTTTTAAGCGGAGTAAAGAATCTGACGGTTACACTGGGAAGTACCACAGACAGAGGGTTGAAAACCATGCTCGAGCTCAACGTTCTATGCTTCTGCATAGAGTCAACTCTTTCCTCTCCGGGGCAGTTCAAGTGCTGGGGCTACCTGCATTATGTCTGAGTACAGCAAGACTTCATGTTGTTTGAATGCCTCTTTTGTCCTGGCTAAGATAGACACCTGGTTTAGATGAGAACCATGCTTTGGTGTTTGTGCACCTTGGCAACTGTTAAATGGTGCAGTAGTATACTCTTCTGAGGAATGCATGCATCTGTTCAGCTGGAGACAGACAGATTTCGCTATATTCAGATAAGAAACTATATCCTTACACAGCAGCAATTTGTATTCTGATGGGGAGGTTGAGACTCCCCCACCAAGGACTTTAAAACCTTTTGGGAGCCCTCAACGGTTATGGGAGCTTTCTCACATCTCTGTCTTGTTTTTTGGAGGGTCTGGGCAACTCTACTAACTACATCAGATTAACGTTGAAACAAAATCTTTAGGTTCCTATACCAGAGAAGACTTTGCTTTAAGGTGTGGGAGGGGGTGTGGTGCACCTCATCGTCACCACAGTTGAGAGTGTGATTGGAAGACGAGGATCCTTTTTTTTCTGGTACCTTAATTCCAGATTAAATGGGACCCCCAGTGTCCCCCAGGAACTTCCATTCAGAGGCAGCCCCTTAGGGTACCCACACCCTCCTGGTGTCAACCTTACACTGACCCCAGAATTAATGGTGATCTACATTAAATACCTCCAGACTACAAAACCCCCAGATTCGCCACTGCTATCTTGGTGCCCAACCCTGGAGGCTACCAGGTAACTGGACAATGAGCTTTGTTGTTATACACAGGATCTACAGATAGCTGCTGCTGTGACGAGGCCCTTGCCTCCTCAGATGGCCTGGCAAGCTGCCTGAGGCAAAGGTGCCCCCGAAGGTACACCACTACCTTCCTGTCACTCTGCCATCTTGATGTCAACTCCCCTGGCATAATACTGACATTCTAAGCACCACCCCGCTGGCTTTCAGAGACTCTACCATCAGTAGACCTCAAGGTCACCTCGAAGTCTGGCAATCTAGTAAACAACCCCCCCCCCACCCTGCTGGTAGTGAGGGTTATTACGTTCCAGCTTCAACGCAACTGCACTGTTTCAAATTTCAGGGTTGCACAGGTCCTGTTGTATGGATGCATTTCTAATTCTAGTCTCTTAGCTTTTGTCTTCCATATATCTGATCATTTTGGTGGCCCTTCTGGGTTGGACATTTTCTACTGCCTCAGTATCCTTTTTATAGTGAGGAGCCTGGCACTGCTGGCAATACTCCGTGTGGTGCCTGCACATTTGGGTCTAAATATTTAGCAAAGTTTTGCTAGCACTTTGGAAAGTTGGTTGTAAATGTAGGAGTACACAATTTAAGACTACAGTATATTCAACAAAATTTTTATTCATTTAGAGTCGTGTTTTGGGGACAAAAAGCTCAAATGTAGACAACAGCATGCTCATGATAACGTCAGCTGCAAGCTCTTCTTCATTAAGGGGGCTGAACAGTACTAGAACGGGAAGAACCCCTTTGTCTGCAGGCAGTCACCATACCAGATCAGCCCATAGAATGCGAACTCCACAGACTGGACACTCTGGTAAGGTGAACTTTCTCATGTTATGAAGTCTTATTCTTGCTAGTGGAGATATATTTGATTGACACAATGTGGGTAATTACATGTAGGTGACAGTACACTGTGCAATACACTAGGGCCCAGATATTCAAAGGGGTTGAGCCTGGCGCAACTGAGTTGCGCCGGTGCAACCCTGGTATTGCGCCCCGGGCAGTATTCAAAACGGGAACTTGCACAGTGCAAGTCTCGATGTGCGGGGCGCAGTGTTAATGTATGTAGTGCAACGGAAGGGGGCATGCCCATGCAAATGCGGCACATCCTGATATTCAGCCCGGGATGTGCAGTGCATCTGTTGGCACAACCCCCTAGATGCGCCGCATACGGGGGCACAAAGTTGAGCCCGAAAAAAGTGTCTCAGATGCTGGCCACCCACAGGTGGGCTGCTGTATTGCAGGGTGCAACACAGCAACCACCAGCCATGGGTGGCCTCCCGCCCACCCAGAACACCATCCACAAGCACCCATATTGGCCCTGTTGGTCTAGTGGTACGCCCCTCCCTCCCCGTAGCCGCGATCGCCGGTTTTAATATTTAAATCACATCCCTGGTAGTCTAGTGGTACCCCACCTCCCTGTAGTTGCGATCACCAGTAATAATAACTAAATAAATTCTTAGTAGTCTAGTGGCACCCCCCAACCTGCCCATAACCCCGATCGCGGGCAAACCCTTCAGAACGTAATCTCCGGTGGTCAGTGGCAGCCCCATCCACACAGGAACCCTGCCCACCCAGCTCCCCCGTCACGGTGGGCAGCTGCAACCACCACCATACGCCTGACTGGCCACCATGAATGACAGCTTAGAGTATGAGCTGTAAGCTCATACTGTACTAGACAGTCACAAATATGTGAATGACTTCAATTCACATATTAATGACTGTCTAGTACAATATCTCTCACAGCCATTGGTCCACAGTGTGGAACAATGGGCTTACAGCTCATACTGTAAGCTGTCATTCAGCAGACGCCGAGTGGTATGTGGTGTTGCAGCTGCCGCCGATGAGTGGGGGCAGTGGGTCCTGGGGTGGGGGCACTGACCACCAGGATTACGCTCAGAAGGGTTTACCAGCAATCGGGGTTATGGGTGGGTGGGGGTGCCACTAGACTACCAGGGATTTAGTTAGTTATTACCGCTTATCGGCTACGGGAGCAAGTAAATTACCAGACTACCACAAATTATATTTATTTATTAATACTGGCTATCATGGCTATGGGGCGGAGGTGACCCAGGGCCCCCTCTGTCTGCACCACATGCAAATGGCCCTATTTGTGCCTTGCATACATTATGGCCCCATTTGCATGTCCAGGTCGGAATATCTGGGAAATGTGCCCAGTGCAGCTACAGTTGTGTTAGAGCATTCCCAGTCCTACCTGTCTGGGGGATGTGCCGGCGCAGTATATATGCACCCTGCGCATTCTGCGCTGTATTCAGAGGTGATGCGCCATGGCACATCTCCTTTGAATATCACCCTGTCTTGCTACGGCGCACCTTAGTTGTGCTGCACCTCCACTTGCGCCATTGCTGGGCGCAGTCTGAATATCTAGCCCTAGGGGTGCGTGTAGTTAAATGTTGTCACAAACAATACAGAGTTTGTAGAATAAAATAGCTTCATTTATTTGTTATTTCCGTTTTGATTTAAGTTTTTAATATAAATAATATTTAATGCTTTATTTGAATATTTTCTTTGCTTTTTAAAGCAGTTGGAAGTTTTCACAAAAACTAGAGTTTGTAGAACAAAATAGCTTAATTTCATACTTTTTTATTTCCGTTTTGATAATTGATATAGGTTTTTAATTTAAATAATATTGAATGTTTTATTTTAATATTTTCTTCACATTTTTAAAGCAATTGTCAGTGCATGTCAACTGCTTATAAACTGGTGTTTGTCAGCAGTTTACATGCTGTTGTCATTCAGTGATGACTGTGATCAATATTTTCTAAAGAACAGCAAAGTATAATTTAAAAATGCAGTGAATGTGATTCTGCTTTAACATGTATCACTATGAAGCACAACTGAGAAATAAAGTCTCTTTTAATGCTTTTAAAAAAAAATCTCACTTGTTAGCGATTTTTTTAACATGCAGTACAGGATTGCATCAACATGTAAACTCCCTTATTGTAACCCATTAATATATGTTTCACGTACAGTATTTTTTAATTTAAGTACACACATCATATGGGCAAGCAGCTGCAGTTTATGAGGCAGTTAGATCATCTTAGTAGTAAAAATATTTATTTTTAGACAGAAAATGGTGGAAAAACACATCATTAGGACCGAGGTCCTGTTTACAAGATGGTACTGTATTCCATTAACAAATACTTACAGTTATAAGTTTAAAACATTTATATCAAATGCTTTTAAATACATTATAAAGACTTACATTCAATGACTTCTTCATAAAGTATAACAAAGGGAGGGGATATGATATTCTATACATACATTATTTCTAACTTGTCTGTTTTCTATGCCATTCTCATAGTCTAGCCATTGCACGTGCATCAGATCTTTAATTCATGTTTCAATTAAGGAGTAAAAGACGTTACACTGTCTTACTAGAATTTTTTATTGCATTCCACAATGTCATTGTAATTACAGGAAAGCACATATTTCCATACTTGTTTAAAGACCTTGGGGTGTTAAAACTTCTCATAGTTATATTTCTCAAGTTATATTTATGTTACGTTTTTTCTAATTTATCGTACAAATATACAGGCATACTATAATTTAGAACTTTAAAGATTTGGTTTGCCCGAATTAACTTTCTTTTATTCTCGGAGGTTAACCATCCTAATTCACCAGGTAGATCACAGTGATGGGTTTTGTAATCCCATCTCAGAATAAATCTAGCCAGACGATTGTAAATCACATCAATTTTCAACAGCAATCCTTCGGTTGCGAGGCCGTATACATGACTGCCATAGTCGAGGACTGGTACCAAAAGTTGATTCGCTATTATTGTTCTCATACATTTGTTTATACAAAATCCTGTACGTCTAAACACCCCATACCTTCTATTTATTCTTTTTAAGGTATCTTCAGTATTATTATTAAACTTAGACTTGGACTAGAGCTTCATTTTTTGTTGTTTTTATATTCATTTCAAGTGTATTTCTGCCAGTATTTTTATGTCCATTGTTAAATACCATTAGTTGTTTTTTTTAACTGTTTAAAATGAGCCCAGAACCTAACAACCATGTGCACAGCCCCGAGAAGTCGTGCTGTAAGTTTGCTTCTTGCATTTCCTTGTTGTTCCTACTAACCACCAGCACAGTACCACCTGCGTAGAGTCTTATATTAGAATACATTGCTATTATGGCCAGATGATTTATATAGATTAAGAACAATGTGGACCCCAAAATGGAGCCCTGAGGCACACCCCTTTGAACCAGGGCTTTTTTCGAGAGGCAACCATCAACCTGAACCCACTGAGTTCGATCTTTCAAATAAGATTTAAACCAACCACAAGACTCTTCTGATAGTCCACTATCAAGCAACCTCTCCCCAATAGCCTGTGGTCCACAGTGTCAAAGGACTTTGATAAGTCCACGAACACTGCACCCGCCGACACGCCTCTTTTTAATTGGGAAGCTGTTATATCCACCATGTCGGTGAGTGCAGTGTCCATGGAGTATCCCTTACAGAAACCAGACTGGTACCTGGACAACAGGGAGTGCTTTTCAAGATATGCAGTCAGTTGTCCCTGCACCAGCCTTTCCAACACCTTGGAGACCACTGACAACAATGCTATGGGTCTATAATTTGTTGGTTCAGTGGTTGGTCCACCCCTGTGAATTGGGATCACCTTTGCATTTTTCCATATGGTTGGAAAAGAACCCTCCATCAGACTCCAGTTAAACAGTCCTGTCAGTACAGGTGCCGTGATATCCATTGATTCCTTTAAAAATCTGTTTTCTATAGTCCAACTCAAAGGATTTCCTAGTCTTTAGTTTCCTTATTTCTTCCTTAACTTGTTTACAAGTACTACATCGGAATCTAAATCTAGGTATATTCCATGTCAGTGTATTTAACCCTAAGGTACCACCTAAGGGATAATATCTTTTAACATTGTAAAAGCGCTTTGACACATGTGAATTGTGCTTGGTATAAATAAAGATTATTATTAGTATTATTATCAGTTTTTAAAACAGGTGTTGGGATTTCTGTGTCTGGCAAGGGTACAAAATATTTGTTTAAGATGTTAGCTGAAGATTAAGGAGCTTGAGGTTTTCCATTCCTAACCATTTATATTGGAGGCCTCTTATTCATTGGAGTTTCAAAAGATTCTATTAGAGAGCAGTATTACTATGTCAGTGGTTTTAGTAATATAATATTTCTGCTTTGTTTTTCTGGTCTTTAAGTTTAGAGCATTTCTTGCCGTTTTGTACTTCTCCCGAGCCACTGGATCCAGTGATTTGCCAGCCAGTTTCCGTAACCTGTTTTTGATGCATATCTGCTTTTTTAGTTTTTTAGTTATCCATGGAACATGATCCTTTATACCTCTCAACCTTTTATCACCCAAATGTGTGACAAGATGTGTGACAACAGGACAGAATGTGTGACACATCATCAAACATGACATTTCAAGCTCAGAATACTGTAGAAATATGTGCACTGATGTCTCTAATGTTTGCTGATAACCTAACATCTTATATTATTATACATTTTTGCTTGAAAGTCTCAGTTGTCAGTGTGGAATGTCACTTTCTCAATGTGGGACTAGGGTTTCTGAGGGATAAAATTAGTGACGTACCTCGTAGTGTGTGACAGTTGAGAGGTATGTCCTTTCTTTGGGTCTGATTTTTTTTTAAATATAGTTTTTATTGAGAGATACAGACACAGTTCAGTACAGCATGAAAATCAAGTACGTGTTGCTAAATGATTGCAACTTAACAGTCAAATCTGAGGTTCAGTACAAGTATATTATGCAGTGTCTGTTATTCAGTGGTACTTTTTCATGCATTCCCTAGACATCGTTACAGAATCCATTTTTATCATATGATTCCATTTGCCCATAAGTCAAAGATTGTTTTCCCTTTGACCCTTCCCCGGGGGAAGCAGCACCCTGCCCCATTCTGCAGGATTTAACTTTTTATGGGACAAAATTCTCATCGACTTGTGCCATATACCATATCCACTTCTGCCACTTTAAATTAAATGTGGTTAATTTGGCATTGAGGCCAGCCATTAATTTCTCTAACTGGTATATATCCATTATAATTTTTCTCCAATCTGCTACTGTTGGAATGACTGGCTTCATCCACTTCTTGGTAATAGCTTTTTTTTTTGCTGCCAAAAGAAGTATTGGTAATCAAGTTTTATGCCAGGAGGGATGATGTTGGGGCATGATCTTCAATAGGACCATTTTGTCCATTAGTTCTACCATTTCCCCTACACAGTCCTGTAATTCATCCTGCAGAATACACCAAAAGGGAGTCAAAAAGGGACAGGACCAAAATACATGTCCCAAATTGGCCAATTGGCACCGCCAACAAATGCTATAACTAGGTGTTAAATTTTGGGTCTGATTTTTTTAAACCGGGCTAACTCATCACAAGTTTCGCCAAACCATTTTGTAAATTCCTGTACAGCTTAAGTTGAGAGATGGCATCAAAACAGTGTATCCCATCGAACTCTGCTAAGTTAGCCAGAAAAGTTCTTTATTAAAGTTTTTAAATGTTCGTTGTCTTATTTTTAGAGGTGCTGTTGTTGGTATTTTCTACTTTCTGTCTAAAATCTCTAGGATACAGTTTATTGAGCTGTGATCTTCCAGGGTTGGCTGATTTATAAAGACTTGCAGTGCTCTAATCTAAGTCCAATATATTTCCTACACTGGCCTGGTCTGTTTTCTTGGTGGATAAGCAAATCACTTTGGCTACGTCTGACGGTTTAAAACTATTTTCCAAAGCCTTCCCTCTTTGTTTTCCCCATGCAGCATTAAAATCCCCAGTTAGTATTAAGTCTGAACCCATAGTCATCTCCTGGATGTTCTGAGAAAGGTTGTCAAATTCACTTGTTTTTGTTCTAGGGGGCGTGTAAATCACTCCAGTGGTTACATTTAACTTTGGAATATTGACCAGTGGGCAATCAATTATTCCAGTTTGCCCTGAAAAAGTAACTTTGGTTTGGCCTAGGTCCCATTTAGTGAATAATAAAACCCCACCCCGCTCCGTCCTTCGCTGTCCACACGGTGACTTTAAAACCCTTCCAATTCTACTTCATTTGTATTTATTTTCTGATTTAGCCATGTCTTTGTTAATGCTACTATCTGGGGTTTCCTTTGATATCCATGTTCTAAACTAATTAATTTTATTTTTGAAACTTCTTGCATTATCGTGTATGATTTTTAAATTACTTAACACTTCTGATCCTGGATTAGTTTCTCTGTCCCCTCCTAGCAACAGGGCGATAACTAAAGAATCGCCCAATTTTAAGAGCTCAAACCCATAATATTATTAGCCTTAAATTGTTTTGTTAGGTGGAAGAGGAGTTGAATTTTTCCAAAGGGATTTCTTCTCTTACTTATATCATGATGTCCTACATTTGTTTGTGCTCTCCCCAGATTTTGTATAGACCCTAATTCAATAGCTAAGGCAGCAGTATTTTCTATTACACAAAATCTAAAAGCAAAAACAAGGTGCTGTGTCAGCATGTGGTCTGAAAGGAAAACAAAATGGTTATATTAAATGCACACTGAAAATAGAAGATAGAGTTAAAAATCAACGTTTTGACCATAGGTCTTCTTTAGGAAATATTTAAAAGAGAAAAACCAAAGTTAGTGTAGAGGAGAGGTAAAATAAGGAATATATATGTGGGTAAAGAAAATAGGGGAGGCTCTGGGAGAAGTGATAAATGACAAGATGAAGACAGAATCTGGAAAACAAAAAGGTGATGATGGGAGTGACAAGGCATAATGGCAGTGAATGAGCTAGAGAAGTCCCCAGGTTGGGGCTAATTAACAGGGCATAGTAAGAAGGCTGAAAGGTGACAAATCTGGGGAAAGGAAACATAGATGAAGACATCTGTGGAAAATGAAAATAGATGTGTACAGATACAAACAGACTTTAGGGAAAAGAAGGGGTGGCTGAATGATATTAGTAGAAAATAAGTCTGTCATTAAAACCGGAGGGCTGCTGGGAGCCAAGACGGATGATCAGCTTGGTTTCCATGTTTTTCCTATGGTCAGAATCCCAGAAGCCCTGCTGAAGGACACAAACAGAAAGATCATTGACACTGTGGTCCCTGGAGATAAAGTGGGATACAATGGGTGTCAGTATAGGTATCAGTGTCTCCATTCCTGACTGCCCTGTAATATTCCCTGAAATGGTCAGCAAGGCATCTACCAGTTTCTCTGATGTAAACAGATGCACGCTTCCTGCAAAGAATACAATATACCACATTAGTGGAGGTGTATGAGAACTCCTTGGTGATGTGAAAAACACCTGTGGGCCCCTGAATTTCAGTCATACTAGAAATAAATTTGCAGATGTAGCAGCAAGTTCTGTTACAAGGTTTATTTTTTATTTATTTATTGAATTTTGGTAACTGGGTAGGCCCACTGAGGCAAGACAGTCCCTTTTTCAGTGGCGACCTGGTAAGTGCAGTACACTGATAGTGCAGTAGTTGACACAGGAAACCATACAGGTATGACAATTGCAATAACAAGACCAACTAATATAGTTACAGGAACATGGCATAATACAACACAGTTACGTCATACAAACATTCACAACTAGTGTAAAAAATTTTTCAGAGAGCACAGTTACTATAGTTAAGAACCACTAGTATAGATAACAGTACCATAGAATATACTATGGCAGACAGTAACATAATCATCAATCCCTATTTACAGATACCATTGTACATAATTCAGATTGTACAGGTAACATTGTACCTAACTGAGAAATCCAGTGATGCTAAGCACACAGGCAGTGGAGCGGTAGAAATTCTGGAAGTCATTGATAGCAGGAGCAAGATGGGACAGCTAGATGAGCCTGCAGTGAGCACTGAAATTGAGGGAGCGAAGAACAAGCCAGGACTAAGGAGGATCAGGGGTGTAGTCAGAAATTTCTGTTCTGTACACACTCTTTCCAACTGCTGCCCCCACCATTACAAAATGTACACATCCTCTCCAACTGCTGCCCTCCTCATTAAAATAATTTACACATCCTCTCCAACTGCTGCCCCGTATTTCAAAACAAATCGGATTATCAGATGATTTACCTAATCTTAACAGGTTGCATACGTATATATGTATTAAACAATAGAAGTTTAAACTGATACATATACAAAGTGGCGTGCACTAACTCAAATACTCCAGAACAGAATGTTAATGGTAAAAAAAAGCATATGGTTTGGGACAGGTACTCAAAAAACTGTACACAAATGTGTACAGTGAGTATGCCTGCCTACTCCCTTGAGGAAGGTAACGAGTTCCAGAAGTACTCAGCAGAAAAGGCGAATGATCTCCGGGCCACAGAGAGACACAGGTTTGGCACTATGAGAAAGAGTAGGGAGCCAGGTCTGAGAGCACACTAGGGGAGTTTACATTGGATGATATCAGCTAGGCAGGGAGGCGTGAATTGATATACTAGCTTGTGAACAAAGCTCAGGGTGGCATAGCGCAGTTTGACTTCATAGGGCAACCATCCCAGGGCAGATAGGACATCACAATGATGATGATGGTGAGCGTGGGTTCCCAGAGTGAACCTACCCACTCTGTAGTAGACCTGTGAGAGATGAGATGATATGGTTGCAGAGGTCGAGAGAATCAACGGTGCACCATACAAGAAGAGAGGCTGGAGGGTGGCATCTACAATCTTGCAACAGGCAGTTGAAGTAAGGAAGGGACGAATGCGGTATAGGACCCTGATTTTTTGGTTAAGGATTTTGGTGAGAGCTTTACTTGTGCATCCAGTGTAAGTGAGGGATCCAAGGTGACCCCCAGGTATTTAAATGACTCAACAGATGCAAGGGCAGTCCCAGTACGTTAAAGCAAAGCCAGACGGGGAAGGGTGTGTGAAGGTGGTCTAGAGAATAACATGCACTTCGTTTTTTTAGTGTTAAGCACCAGTTGCTTTTGAATGAACCAATCCTCAAGAGTGTTAAAGTCAGATTCCAGCTTTGCGTTGAGCCAGCCTATGTCAGAGGAGGAGCGCTAGAAGATAGCATCATCTGCACAGAGGTGGACTGAGGCTCCACCACAATTATTAGGGAGATCGTTGATGTATAAAGAAAAAAGTAGAGAACCCAGTATGGAGCCCTGGGAAACACCGTGGGTTATGGACCTTGGGGCTGATTGGGATCCTGCCCATTTCACACGCTGAGTGCAGCCATAGAGGAAGCTTTGAATCCAAGCTAGGGCAGAGGAATCAAGGCCAAGTATTTTCAGCTGTCATAGCAGCAGGTTATGGTTGACTAAATCAAAGGCTTTGGTCAGATCTACGAATTTGGCACCTGTGGCACGGCCAACGTCCATGGCATAGAATATGTCAGATGTGACTTTAATCAGGGCTGTCAGGGTGCTGTAATTTTTCCTAAACCCATCCTGGGAGGTTGCAAGCAGCTGGTGTAGGTCTAGGTAGTACTGTGTTCAGTTCTGGAGGCCCCACCTCCAAACAGACATAGACAAGATGGAGATGGTATAGAGGAGGGCGACAAAAATGGTGTCAGGTAAGCAACATAATTCGTATGAGGAGAGACTCAGAGCTCTCAGTATATACTCCCTGGAGGAAAGGAGAGAGAGGGGGAACATAATAGAGACCTTGAGATATCTAAAGGGGATCAACAGGGTACCAGAGGGGAGCATTTTTCACATGAAGGGAAATAGCAAAACAAGGGGGAACAACTTAGAGGGAGCTTGAGGAAATTCTACTTCACTGAAAGGGTGGTGGAGAGATGGAACAGTCTCCCCCAGGAAGTGGTAGAGTGTACAGTTCAGGGATTCAAGAATATTGGGATAGGCATATGGAATTATCAAGCTAAAGTGAAGGGGAGGGGGGCTTGTAGCATCTACTGTACCTTAAGTATTAGAAGAGGGATAGGGCAGACTGGATGGGCCACAATGCCCTTATCTGCCGGCAACATCTATGTATTTATTTATCTATGTAGGTAGTCCTGCAGGTAATCATAGATTATTTGTTGTTGTATCTTGGCTAGTTGGCATAAAATAGAGATTGGGTGGAAGTTTTCAACTATGGAGTTGGGACCTCCCTTGTGGATGGGGACAACTACCACCACCTTCCATTTCTCTGGGGCGGTACAAGTAAGGAATGATCTGTTAAATATAGTCCAAACTGGACGGGCAAGAGTATCAGCTCCTAGCTTAAGGAATTTTGGTTCCAGTGTGTCATGCCCAGGGAAACTGTCAGTCTTCAAATTCTTGAGCAGATGGCAGACTTTATCAAGGATGGCTGGAAAGCACCTTGCTTGACTGGTTTTAGACAGCGAGATAGCAGTGGTTTCTTGAGGGACCTGACTGGTACTTTAAAAAATTGTGCCTCCTTTGGTTGTTGGTGGTGGTGGGGGGGGAGGTCTGAGCACTCCAATGCAAGTGGGCCAGTCCAAGAGCTCACCTTAAGTAATGATGGCCAGTCTTACAGTAACTCATTCCTGGGAGGGGACGAACAGTAGTCTAATGATGTCTTGGAAAACTATTGCCTGCAGGGGAGTGTCGGCTTCTTTGTATTGGCTTGACGGGCATGATCGATGTAGCCAAGCCCAATACAAGTCTTTTACAATTCCTTGAGGTAATTACCTATGGCTCTGTCAGATCTTAGCTTCATCTTGTAAGATCTTAGAGCACTACGTAGCAGTGTTGTACTGAGCAAAGACTTCTGTGGAACCCTCAGAAGAATGTCCAGGCAAAGTTCAGTGAAACAAAAAGTTGCTTAACTTCACCAACAAATAAGGGTTCAAGCAGCTTATTTTGGTAGAAATAATACAGAACAAAAATACTTTTTGCTTGATTCAGCTCTCTAGTTCACTGCTGCCCTGTTCCCGCTCTGTCAAGCTCCCAAATTCGCCTCCCTGCTTTTTCTGGTTTTCTCTTTAGGTCTCTCAGGTGAGGATTATTTGTACCCCTCTCCTACAAGGTCTCCGAGCCTTTGTACAGCTAGAGTATGTGTAATTTTTAAAGGGTCAGGCCAGCAGGACTGAGTTTCAATTCGTCCTGTTCTCCTGCTAGTATCTTAGTGGAAAGGGGGGCCTGGGCTAAGGTTGTGTAGACTCCTTCACATACCCTGCCCCTCAGAGCTGTGCCCATTGCATGCTTGGCACTAGCTACCATCAAGCTGCCCTCCTGTGAAAAAAGCATCATTATGGAGGGAATCCATACAGTTACGCACCTAGAACAAAAACAGCTGCAGAGCCAGGTACTACTGGGTGACTCAGGAATTAAGTGTCCTGAATGGCATGCAGCCATTTGAGAGATGCAAAAAAAGATAACAGGTGCATCACAGGCAAAATACTAGGGTGCTTACTGAAGGAACTTGAACACATAAAACAAAGTTTGTAGCACTCCCAAGCTGAAATGAAATCACTGCAGACAGAAACGGCAGTTCAAATGAGTTTATTCAATTCCACAAACTCATGGCTCCCTAGCACTTCAGCCCCACAATTGGGCCTTTGTCAGAGGGTGTGTTACAACTATTAGGTGCTACCATTTTATGCGATACCTTAAAGAGCTCCTGACACAGTTGAGACAACTTTGAAAAAAATTTTAATATTCAGTCATAATTGTAGCTTATATTTTGTATTTTATTATGTAATTCCCACCCTTTTTTCCTTGTTCTATGGGTATTTGCATCTATACAGTATCTCAGCTCTTTGAGCTCTGGCTGCCTGCCTACATCTGACATCATAATTCTGTTTATGACATCAAAATATGTTGCTGTGGAGATAATTATGATGTCATAAACAGGAGATTGTGATGTCATGTGTAGAGAAGCAGCCAAAGCAGATAGAGTCTAGGGAACAGAGCTCTTGTTTTCATGTAACTGTTTTCAGTAATAAAGAAAGTGGGGACTTAATTACTGAAAATATACAGTATGAAGTACTAAAGAATATGGGATGGAGCTGAATATAAATCTTACTTTTTTCAAAGTTTTGCTAATGCTGTCAGCTGTTCTTTAAAGTGATACATCATTTATGTAGTGATTAAATTCAGAATTTTATAACAACTTTTTAATTCTTATCATATCCCCATGGGTAGAATTTAAGGAAAAAAGGGGGTATTCTTGGCAGAATACCAGATTCAGAATTTTGGTATCCCGCCTGGAAATCTGGTATTCAGCCTAAGTTCAGTGGGTTTTTATGTTACACATATGCATAGAAAATTTTGAGCACCCGCATATAATTTGGCCAGTTTTAGGAGTTTTTCCACCGAATTTTCAACATGAACTTTTTGGGACCCAGCCTCATGAAGAGTATCACTGTCATTTCTTTTGTTGGTTCTGAAAGGTGATTTTGCACAACAACTGTCTCATTCTGTGCCACAGGTGTGAAAACACATTTTGGGCAGTATGTGAAGAATGACAGTGGTACTGTTCATGAGGGGGTGTGAAACAATGGCAATGTTATGAATTTGGAGTGAAAATATAAAAAATTGCCAAAGTTACAAGTGTGCGTACAAAAATTTCAACGACTGCGAATATCTCGGCATTTTTTCAATATTTTTGCACCAACTTTTTAACTTGGGCTTTTTGGGACCCCACCTCATGAATACTGACACTGTCATTCCATTACTCAGTCCCAAAAGGTGATTCCATGCAGCGATTGCAAAATCACCTTTCGGGACTGAGTAACGAAATGACAGTGCCAGTGTTCATGAGGTGGAGTGCCAGAAACCTTATGTTGAAAATTTGGTGCACAAATATTGAAAATGGCCGTGATATCAACATAAGTTGAAAACGCCACTGACAGCCATTATATGGCATGTATCTTGATTCATCAGTTTGTGATTTGGCTTTGAAGATGACAGCCGCCAAAGTCAGATGGTAAGTATAGGGCAAGGGGGGGGTGTGGGGTGGTGGGTTGCTCACTGGGAGGGTTGGGATGGAGAAATGACGAGGGACCGTTTTCTTGTTTTGGAGGGAAAAAAAGACTGGGGATCGTTTTCTTTTTTTATACAAAGAGGGGATTAGTGGAACATTTTGGGACACTGGGAGTGGGCTCCCCAGTGCCCCAAAGTACTGGGAACGGGGGTGCTAGCACCGACATGGGGATTAGACCCCCCCCCCTGTTGTCGGGTCTAATGCATAAAAAAATCGGGTATATCTGGCACAGCACCAGGGCTCAGATTTTGGTATTCCAGTATGAAATTTGGTACTCAAAATGTACCGGAATACCGTTAAATTTAAGCCCTGGTCCCATTATAAAAATTAGTAATAGAAAAAGAATATCTTAGAAACACATGGGCTACCTTTAACCAGACATATGTGTAAAAGGAAGGCTGTGTAGTTTGAGAGGTGTGTGTGGGGGGGAACATCCACATAAGAAGATGCAAAAAGGTGGTGGTGGGGATGGGGGGGGATACAAAGCTAAAGGTGCCCAGGTATATTACTTAAGTTAAAGATCACTTCTTAAACTTAAGGATTTAGGAAACAAAGATCACAGGTACTAAATTTTACTTTTATTAATTTCTTTTGTGGACATTGTTAATCCCGTTCCAATTTTTATAAAAGGGAATCCTCCTACGTTTGGGAGAGCTTCAAACAACATGAAGTCTTGCTATATTATGACATATGCAGTGAGTCCTAACCTTCGAACTGCTCCGGAGGTGAAAGAGTTAACTTTCCATGCCAGGCATGGAATGCTGAGCTCGAGCTCGGTTGAAAACTCTATCTGTTGTTCTTCAAACTCAAACTGTCAGATTCTTTACTCCGCCTCTCTGAACAGTCGCTTCGGAGATTTTCTCCTTCTGCTCGGTTCATTTTGTCGGTTAAAGTATTATTTTCTTGTTTTTTTGACCGAATTTAAACCACAACCGGTCGGTTCAAGCTCTGTCTGTGGTATTGTAAGTACTAGATAGCTTTTACATTTAATTCTTCTGTGTGGAACTTGTAAACAGTTATCGGTTCGGTTTGAACTGATCAGGTTGTTTGAAATATATTAATCTGTCTTTTTAGAGTGTAGTTACCGGTTCTTATCAGTTCTACAAAGTTTTATAAAGTTTTTCACGACCTTGACACGGTTGGAACCGATAAGAGGATCTTGCTTACGGATTGCCATAAACGGGCAAGTTTGGTTAGGACTGGCACTATGTCTGAGAAACCCAAAAGAAAAACCGGGCCCACTGGGTTTCAACACTGCAGTGTCTGTGGGAAGTCTTTGCCAAGACTGACCCCCACACCACCTGTGTTTATTGTCTGGGGTTTGACCACCTCAATTCAGACTGCCAGATTTGCAAAAATTTTCCTGCAGCTACCCTGGGTAAGAGAGTTGGTAGGCTCAGGGAAAGGGAGGCCAAGAAGTCCGCTGACCCGGATGGCCAGCCCGGAGGGAGTGCCCTCTGACCAGGGCGAGACTTCCTCGGGCAAAAGGAGAGCCGACTCGGAGGAGTCAGTTCCAGCAAAAAGGACAAGAAAATCAGCTGGTGTGGAGCCAAAACTTTCCTCTCCAACCGCTGAAGAAATAGCAAAAGCGATTAAAGTTGTCCAGTCGCTTTCCCGGTTCCGACGAACCGGCACCATCAAATAAGCGTCACAGTTCGGCCGGTTCCACCTGTTCAAGAGTATTTAGAGAATTTTATGAACCGAGGAGGGGAAGACGAGGTATGAGGAGAGTGAATGTGGATTTGAAAGTCTGATGTGCCCATTGAACCGGAAATCTCCCCAGACAGACCTTCAGGAGTGTCTCCTCCTAGGCTTTCTGAGTCCCCTTCTCATTTTATTTTTTATAAAAAAAGTGTCTGAAACCCTCCAGCTCCCTATGGAGGAAGCTGTGGATGATCAAGAGGAACCTGACTATGTGGAAATGATGGATATCCCAGGGTCCAGGAGGCTGTCTATTCCTTTGCATAAATCTTTTGGGAAACAGACAGTAAAAATTCTAAAAACTCCTCACACTATACCTCCTGTTGATAAGAGAATGGACAAGAAGTACACATTGTCAGGCTCTGATACGGAGTTCCTTACACAACAATGCAGCCATGTTGGGGTAGTGCAGGCTGCAGCCTGTGACAAGGCAAATATTCCCTTGGCCTCACACCCCCTGACAAGGACTCCAGGAGGATTGATGCCATGGCAAAGAAACAGTACATGGCAGCATCCTTGGGACTCAGACGAGCCAAATTATATGGCTTATGTTGCTGATACCAGAAATCCAGATGGGATACTGTTATGGCTCTAGCAAAACAGGTCCCTGGCCAGCTTGCCAAGGAGCTGGAGCAGGTGGCTGCTGATGGTATTGAGGCATCTAAGGTGCAATTTCATCTGCAGTGGACTCTAATGATGTGTCATCAAGAGTCATGGCTACATCTGTGGCACTCCGCAGAATGGCTTGGCTGAGATGTACTAGCCTGTCACAGGATACCCAGACTAAGGCCATGGATTTTCCTGTTGTGGGTAATTCTGTGTTTGGGGAGCAGACAGAGAATTACATGAAGAAAATGGATGAGTATAGGACCACCTATAGGGTGCACAGGCCAAGGAAAGGCCACTCCTCAAAGGCAGCCTTCCAGGGGCAGGGGCAGGCCTTTCATAGGCCTTTGACCAAGCCCAGGCCTCCTCTTCAGCTTCACGCAGAGAGGGTTTCTTTAGAGGAGAGGCAGGCGGGGTACAAGCAGGCCTGCTTCCACCCCTCAGCCTAAAGCCTCTGCCAAGCAGGCACCCTGATGGGGTGGCCAGGGCCGATTCTCCACTACCTGTAGGGGGCAGGCTGGCTTACTTTGTCCAGGACTGGAAGTCTCTCACATCAGACAAATGGGTCCTGGAAGTAGTAAGCCAGGGACTAGTTCTCAGCTTCAAAAAATTTGCAAAGATGAGAACCAGATCCTTTCCACCTGCAAATCCATCAGAGGCACTTGCCCTAGAGGCAGAAGTCTCTACCCTCCTGGCCCTCAGAGCTGTGGAAAGGGTTCCACCCCTACACCAGGGCAAAGGATTGTACTCCAGGTACTTCCTTACCCCAAAAAAGACAGGAGAATGGTGGCCCATCCTGGATCTCAGATACTTAAACAAGCACCTTTTAAAACCAAAATTCAAAATGGTGACTCTGGGAATTATTCTGCCCTCTCTAAGGCCAGGGGACTGGCTAGCGTCCCTGGACCTCGAGGATGCCTACTTCCATATTCTCATCAGAAGCTCCCATCGAAAGTACCTCAGGTTCGAGCTGCCCTCAGGCCATTACCAGTTCAGAGCAATGCCCTTTGGCCTCACCTCTGCTCCAAGGGTATTCACAAAATGCCTGGCAGTAGCAGTTCCCGCCTAAGAAGGCAAAAAATTGCCATCTTCCCTTACCTGGACGACTGGCTCATAGTAGGCCAGTCTCCAGACCAAGTCAAGTTACATCTTCAGATAACTCAGCAACTGCTTACCTCTCTAGGTTTCCTTCTGAATCTTCCAAAGTCAGTTCTAGAGCCTGTCCAGCTCCTCACCTTCATAGGCGCAGAACTGAACACAGAGGAAGCCAGAGTCTTCCTGCCTTTAGACTGGGCAAGGACCCTGGTCTCTCTGGCCTCCTCATTCACCCTGCAGGTCTCTCGACCAGCAAGGCATTTTCTACAGCTCCTAGGGCACATGGCTGCTTCTACAGCAGTAGTGCAAGGAGCCAGATTTCAGATGAGGGACATCCAGTTCCATTTGAGAGCCTTTTGGTCTCAAAGAAAGGACCCTCTAACCAAATTGATCCCAGTGACTCGAACCCTGATCCAAGCCCTACAATGGTGGCAGGATCAGAGCAATCTGACACAGGGGGTTCCCTTTGTCACTCAGTCTCACTCTTTAATCCTTACTACAGATGCATCCCTCTTGGGTGGGAGCTCACATGGGTGACCTCACTACCCAGGGACTGTGGTCCCCTCAGGAATCTCTGCTCCACATCAACCTGTTGGAGCTCAGAGCAGTTTTCTAGCACTTCAAGCTTTTTCCAAATCTGTTCAGAACAAAGCTGTACAGGTCAGAACAGACAACACCACTACAATGTGGTACATCAACAAGCAAGGAGGCACTCGGTCTACGGCCTTGTGCACCGAAGCAATGAAATTGTGGTCTCTGGCTTATTCCCTGAACACCTCCCTTACGGCAGTTCACCTCCCAGGCAAGGACAATGTCCTGGCAGATGCCCTAAGCAGGATTTCCCAGGGCCATCACGAATGGTCACTGGATCCCCTGGTCCTGGAGGTAATATTTGCCAGGTGGGGCACCCTGCAGATAGATCTTTTGCAGCCCCAGACAATCACCAACTTCCCTTTTTGCTGCAGGCCCCAGTGTTGGGCTCAGTCCTCTGGATGCCTTAGTTCTCAACTGGGAAGGAAAGTTTCTATGCTTTTCCCCTTCCCTCTCCTGTTCAAAGTGCTAGTCAAAATCAGATCTCAATCCTGCAAAGTGATTCTGATTGCTCCAGATTGGGCCAGACAACCCTGGTATCCACTCCTACTGTCCTTAGCAGTCCATCTTCCCCTGTGTCTTCCCAGGAATCACAATCTGTTAACCTGTGCTCAGGGAAGGGTTTGGTACCCGAACCTCAGATCTCTCAATCTCAAGGCCTGGCTCTTGAAGAGTTAGAATTTGTTGATCTACACCTCTCCCAGGGTGTAAGGATATACTGAAGGCTTCCAGGAAGCCTTCCACCAGGGCTACTTACAATTCCAAATGGAAGAGGTTTTCCATATGGTGCTCTGGGAAGCATATTTCCCCAGAATCTGCTGATTTACCCACAGTCCTGGATTATATGGTCCATTTGAACACTTTGGGGCTCAGACCAGCTACCCTAAAGGTGCATTTGGCAGCTGTGTCTGCTTTCATTTCAGCAGGTAAACCCTTTTCTCTTTCAGCTCATCCTGTATTCTCTAAGTTTTTAAGGGATTGCTTCACACCAACCCTCCATTCAGGGACCCTGTCCCTGCCTGGGATCTTAATGTTTGCACTGCTCAGCTTATGCAACCTCCCTTTGAGTCTTGTCTTCAGCAGACCTCAAGTATTTGACTTGGAAGACTGTGTTTCTGGTAGCCATCACTTCTGCCAGATGCATAAGTGAATTACAAGCTTTGTCAGTGGAGCCTGATTTTATCTCCTTTCATAGAGATAAGGTGGTCCTCAGGACTAACAGGAAGTTCTTGCCTAAGTTGGTTTCAGATTTCCACCTTAATCAATCTATTTCTCTTCCAGTGTACTTCACTGACCATTCCTCCTCTGCTGAGAGGAGGCTGCACAACAGATGTGAAGAGAGCCCTTAGTTACTACATTAGGCGTACCAAGGGTCACAGGTTTGACTCCCTCCAACTGTTCCTCACTTATGGTGAGGTTGGTAAAGGGAAACCTGCCACTAAAAGATCCATTGCCAGGTGGATTGTCTCTTGTATCCAATTCTGTTATGAAAAGCTGGGTAAGGTTCCTCCCTCAGGCCTGAGGGCTCATTCTACCAGAGGTACAGCTGCTTCCCTGGCTGCTGCCAAGGACATCCCCATTCTAGAGATTTGTCAAGCAGCTACCTGGAAAACAGTTCACACTTTTACGAAGCATTACTCTCTGGACACCCAGGCTAGGAGTGATGCTCGGTTTGGCACAGCTGTGCTTCAGAGCCTATTTCCTAAGTAGGTTCTGTCCCTCCTCCATGGAGGTACTGCTGTGTAGTCTGCATATGTCATAATATAGCAAGACTTCATGTTGTTTGAAGAAAAAATTACTCACCTTAGTAATGTTGTTTCTTCTAATGGAGTCTTGCTATATTATGACCTGCCCTTACCTGCCCTCTCAGAACCTCTGTTTTTGGGATGTGGGTGGGCAGTGCAGTGTTAGCATAGTAGATTCCCACCTTGTTTTTCACCTCTCTCTTTTCTGGGGTGACTGGGTGTTGTGTTTTCATTTTTGGGTCTCCTGACTTAGTCTTTGTTTGGGACCAAAAATGTGTTGTTATATTTAGTAGCCAGTTGGCTAGTGTAGGTTTACAGTTTCCACACAGGACCTTAGTGAGTTTAGCTCATAAAGATCTGACAGTTGAGTTTGAAGAACAACAGACAGAGTTTTCAACCGAGCTCGAGCTCAGCGTTCCATGCCTGGCATGGAAAGTTAACTCTTTCACTTCCGGAGCAGTTCGAAGGTTGGGACTCACTGCATATGTCATAATATAGCAAGACTCCATTAGAAGAACCAACATTACTAAGGTGAGTAATTTTTTCTTTCCTTTCCCTGCGAAATTCATGACCCGAGGAGAAAACAGAGAAAACAATATTAAGTATATATGTTTACTAGTATTACATTTCTGGCACGTAATTAAATATTTTCTACACAGTGTTGACACATGCAAATATATAACACTGGTGAAAGACTTATCACCGAGCAGTTTAGAAAGTCAATTATCATTCAGCAAAACATGTTTTTTATGACTCTTTCATATGGGAGTGAAGTCGACTTCTTCATTGAGCCCTTGGGGTTGTATTGTGTTAAGAGATACTATCCATCTGTTTTTTTCCTGATTCAACTTATTTAGCCGATCACCTCCTCTTTCAAATGACAACATTGTTGCCAGTGTCATAAATTTTAATAAGAATGGATCTGAGTTGTGAGACTCTGCAAAATTACTTTCTAATGGGCTAAAACAAAATGTGCAAACATTCAATCGATAGCTCTCTTCATTTATCCCATTCCAGTCTAGGATAGCCACCTTTGCCTAGTCATAGTCACTGGCATTGCATCTTCTAGGCTCCAGTAAGTAGCTTGTACATCTCCAGTCAGATATGGTGTAGTGTGAGCTGCACAAATTTCTCATGGCCAGTCAGTGGTACTGGTAGCTCTCAGAAGTCATAAGGTAGGCTTTGGGGTCATCCTCAAGACCCATTTTTGTTAGCAGGGGGTGAAATCCTTCAGTGACTGGGTTTTCTGTTACCTGGGGCATAGCTTTTCTGTGTTTGTAGCACCTGCTTCATAAACTCCTGCTGTTGCTGGCCTCTCTGTGCCTGCAGCTGCCCTTGCTGGGCCATCCAGTCCCTTTGCATCTGTGCCACTGGCCCCACTTCATAAAAAGAGTAGTAAATATCTACCAAGTAATTGTCGGCCAGTAGCCCTACAGAATATCTCAGCTAAAATCTTCCCTCGCATACTGTTACAGGAGCTCAATCTGTGGATAGTTGAAAACAATATTTTAAGTAATCGTCAATTTGGCTTTAGAGAAAAACATTCTACAGTGGACTGTGTATATATATATATATATATATATATGATATATATATATATATATATATATATATATATATATATATGTACTGGATCACTTAATCCGGAAATTCAGAGAAAAAAAACCTTTTTTTTGCCTTCTTGGATCTGTCTTGCGCTTTCGATAATGTAAATAGGAGGATACTATGGGAGATTCTGACAGGATGGGGCATAGATAGTAAGCTGTTAGTTTTAATACTGAAGATGTATACTGATACCATTATCCAAATAAGATAGTCAATGGATGGAAAACTAACTGAACCAATACATGTGAACAGAGGTGCTAAACAGGGCTATGTACTAGCCCCTGTTCTTTTTAATCTATATATAGATCAGATTGTGCATAAGTTAGATGGTTGTAATGCTGATGCCCCACATATTGCTGACATATGTATAAATACTATACTTTACGCAGATTATGTGGTATTGATTTCTAAAACTACGAGTGGACTTCAGAGAGCCCTGTCATGTATAGCATTAACATTATCCAGTCTACAGTTAGCCATAAATATAGATAAATCAAAAATATGTATTATAAATAGGCCAAAAAAACTAAATTTTAAATGGGCAGTAAACTATAAATTTAGAGGAAGTTGAAAGTTATGTATACCTGGGAGTCTTACTTCATAATAAACAACTATGGAAAACATGTATAGTAGAAAACAAAAAAACGAGGTAGACAGTTTTGGCAAACAATAAGTTTGCAAAACAATATATGAATAACTCAGATTCAACTCTATTGGGTACATACTAAGGTAGAATCATCTGTATTATACGTTACTGAGGTCTGGGGGAAACAAAGAGATGTGGGTATACTAGAACCAATCTAAAATTTATATATTAGACTAACACTGAACCTCCTACAGTTATCCCCACAGGATTTTTCAGAGATTCTTTCCTTAAAAATAAATATATTAATTAGACAAGTAAAATACTTCACTAAAATGCTCTGAAATAGTGATATTAATTTGGTATTGTCTTGTTGGAAAGACAGCAAGGCTGATCTTACTTCGAGATGCAGCTCTTGCAGCAGGTTACACCATTAGGACTGAAGCCGGCAGGCGTCAGGACCCCACGGAAATCTTCTAGCTAACAGTCTTCAGCGGGGACCGCCTCTGACATCAGTCCCGCCCCCGATGTCAGACGTAGTACATAAGGAGGCGGTCCCGCCAGAATCCCCAGTTCTTTCCCGCCGTCGACTTGCATGTCTCGACCCTTCAGTCTGTTTCTAGCGCGCAACGCCTGGAATAGTTCTTTTTCCGAATTGGAAACCTTTTTCTCAATCGAACATCTGCCATCTGATGTCCTCTCCAACTTCCGCGGAGGGCCATCCATCAAAGTGCGCCTGTGGGAAGCAAATTCCCTTTAAAGACCCGCATTCGGCCTGCGTGTGGTGCCTAGGCCCGGACCACGACACCCGGGCCTGTTCTTTCTGTCAAGGATTTAATAGCCGGACCCCGGATCCGTCGCCAGAAGGCCCTACAAGCTTACCTTCTTGAAGAGAGAGTGAAGGCCATGGATTCTGCCTCCAAAGGGGGATCGTCTGAGAAAGCCCGCCAGCACCTCGAAAAGCACAAGGAGAGGGTGAGATCAAAATCCACTTCTAGGGCTTCCGACTCCCATAGCTCCGGCTCCCGGTCCGACCGCTCGCCTTCCCGGGGCCGCTCTCAGCCTCTCCCGGTCGCGGTCAAGTCATCCTCGGGTTCCTCTACTCTGCAGCCTGTTAAGACATCCAGGCCTTCTTCATCTTCTTCCAAGGCCTCGCCGAGGTCAGGGGACTGCCATCACCACAAGTCCAGCTCCCGCCACTCGGCTTCCGACGTCCGGTCGGTCTCCTTGCCCCCTCCACCCCAGCAGAAAACCAAGGAGCTGACATCGCTCAAGAGGACGTTGGCCCACCCGACGTCGGCCAAGCACCACCGGTCCCGGGACCTGACGACTGCCGGACGCCCATCGCCGGTCAGGCCTTCTCCACCACGGACGCCCGGCCGGGGACCGCCTTAACCCAGTAGAGAGAGGAACTCCCCCACACCACCGGGATGGCTGCAAGAGGCGCTACGGAGGAGGAGTTGACTCAGCCAGAAGACCAGGCGGGCGAACCCGGTCCTGTCGAACCCCCCAGGGAACCCTCCCCTGAGGCAGAGACCCCTGGGGAGCCGACGCTGCAACCCGACGACCGACCACCGGCGCCCGGTCTGTCGTCGGGCCTCAGTATTTCAGAGGTCAAGGAGTTATTCACCTACTGGTGGGATACCATAAAGAAGGAAGTGGTTCCCCACACCTCCTCCTCCTCCTCCTCCTCCACCTGTGACTCCACCAGCCCCAGCGCCCCCCTACCCCATCTGGGGCAGCAGGCTGAGTACCTTCCTCCCAGGAGCCTGCGGAATCACCTAGGGGCAGACCAGACAAGAGGAGACCTCCGTCCAGATCTTCTTCAGGGTCACCCAGCCTCAAGAGACCCAGAAGACGCCGCCACTCGCCTTCGACGGAGGACTCGGGATCAGACTTCTCAGACGGATCCAGATCCCCTTCTCCCATCAGCGTCCCCTCTCTGGACCCACGTGAGCTCCCAAGATATCCTCCGGATGACCCATCGTTCTCGGAGATTATGAGGCATATTCAAGAGAACATGGGCTGGGACGCAGAGGAACTTGACCCCGAGAGGCTACGCCTTGCACGATATCTTCGGCAAAAAGGACCCAAAGCCTGTGGTGGTGTCACCCTTGGTGGACACCTTCGTGGACTTCACCAAGGCAGCGTGGAAACGTCCACACTTGCTCCCGGCGATGCCGAAGAAGGCTGACCGCCTGTACAAGGCCACTGGGGAGGACCAGTACTTGGCATCTCATCCTCTGGCCGCATTACAGCCTCACATGACCGGTCCCAGAGGCTGCAAGATCTGAGTACCCTGCCACCGGACCCAGAGTCCAAGCAATTGGACGCAATGGGCAGGCGCACATACGCAGTTGCTACCTGTGCCATTAGGTCCCTCAACTATCTTACCCACATGGTCCAGTTTCAGAATGCCTTGTGGGAGCAGGGACTAGACCTGGCAGAAATGATGCCAGGCCGGCCCGGTGGCACTGAGGGTTGAGGCGCTGATCGCCACACCTCGCGCCATGCCGGCGACCCGTGTTCGGGAATGGGCATGGGTTGCCGTGGGTCGGCGGGGAGGAGATGGATTGAGCGTCCAAGGGACTGCTCTCCATCTCCGGGGAGGGGGGATTTGGGTGGCCGGGGCTTGTCTGACTCAGCGGAGGCTGGGGGGTCAACAGCACGTAGCTGCAAGCTTGGGGGCGGGTCGTGGCAGACGCTTGATTGGGGCACGCACGGGAGCGTGCGTGCACCCAGTCGCTGGCGTCATTGCATGCCATGACCTGTCGGGAGGAAAACAGCGAAAAAGTGAGCCCGGCAGCACAAAGTTTTCCCCCGCGGCGCCATTCCTGGAAGGGCGCCTCCCTGGCATGGATCCTTTGGGGTGGGTTGAGTCGCTCCCCACCACCCTGCCGCGAAGGGTAAGTCGCGGGGTGCACAAGGGAGGGGGTCTGATGTCCGGGGATGGCGCTGGGGGGAACAACGGAGGGCGGGGGTTGTAGCCGGAGCTCTGGAGGAGAGAAAATAATACTCCAAAAAAAATGATGCCAGAAGGTGAGCAGAAGGAAGAGTTGCTTCAGCTCCACCGCACGGGTTCAGACGTGGGAACCCAGGTGCTTCGAGCCGCGTATGACTCCGCGGACTCCTCGGCCAGAGCGGCAGCCTCAGGCGTATGCCTCCGGAGACACTCATGGCTTCGTGTCTCCAGATTTATCCTGGACATCCAGAAAAACATTCTGGACGCCTCGTTCCATGGAGAAGTTCTTTTTGGTGAGTCTTCGGAGAGGGTTCTCACCAAACTTCAAGAGGCCGGGAAGGCGGTGCGGTCTGTCCAAGCCATGTACAGACCCAAGCTCGGTTCCTTTCGTAGGAACCAGAGCCGTTTTTGCGGCCGGACGCAGAGACAACAGTCCCGCACTGGCCTGCAACAGAGGGGCTCCTTCTCCGGAAGAGCCCTGGGGAAGTCGTCTGCAGGCTGAGGCCAATGCCCTGCCAAGTCGGCCAAGCCTACAGGACCCTCAGCCGCCACAGCATGACTCCTTCCTGGCCCCGCCCCTCAGGATCAACGGGACACCAAGGTCGGGGGTCATATTGCGGACCACCTGCCAGGGTGGCAGTCTATTACCACCGACAGGTGGGTTCTTCAATTGGTCGAACAAGGCCACTTTATAGAATTCGTGGACAAGCCACCCACAAGGCCTCCTCTGCTCTCCCGTTACTCGGGTCAGCACAGATCGCTCATCAGGCAAGAAGTACTCACGCTTCTACAAAAAAGGAGCGGTGGAGTACGTCCCGGAGAACCAGAGAGGAGCCAGCTACTATTCCCACTTCTTTCTGGTTCCAGAGAAAACAGAGGACCTCTGTCCAATATTGGACCTCAGCGATCTCAACATGTCGGTCGCCTACAAACGTTTTCGTATGGTGACCCTCCAAGGGCTCATTCCCATGCTGAGGAAGGACACCTTTCTAGCGTCTCTGGACATGCAGGACGCCTACCTGCACATCCCCGTTGCTCAAGCGCACAGGAGGTTTCTGCACTTCGAGTTCCTTGGCCACCACTTTCAGTTCCAGGCTCTTCCTTTCGGACTGTCATCGGCCCCCAGGGTCTTTACCAAGTGTATGGCAGTTGTGGCAGCATCTCTAAGGAGACAGGGCCACTATGTGTTCCCGTACCTGGACGACTGGCTTCTCATGGCCGCCTCCAGAGAGGCGCTGTTGTTGGCCATCCAGAACACCCAAACACTTTTTCAGTCACGGTACTCTTATCAACTTCGAGAAGTCTCTCCTGGTACCGTCCCAGAAGCTGCAGTTCATAGGCGCAGTTCTGGACACCATCCAAGGGAAAGCTTTTCTTCCCGAGGACAGAGCGGAGCGCATCAGGTCCCTCATCAGGGACCTCTCAGTGAAGAAGACTGTCCCCGCCAGACTGGTCCTTCGCCTGCTCGGACACATGGCTGCGGCCATTCCAACCGTACCGATGGCAAGGCTCCACATGCGGGTGACCCAGTGGATGCTAAAAGTGCAATGGGATCAAAGGCAAGACCACATGCAGCAGCTGGTCAGAATCACGAAGGCCGTGATTCGGGACTGGCAATGGTGGCTAGACCCAGGGACACTCTCTGTGGGTGTTCCATTTGCAGCGCCGTCCCTGGAGGTAATCCTCTCCACAGACACCTCAGGGCTGGGGTGGGGAGCACACCTGAACGGGGTGAGGTCCCAGGGAACGTGGACCCCTCAGGAAGCTCACCTCCATATCAACATTCTGGAGATGAGGGCGGTCCTTTATGCCCTGCAGGCCTTCCAGTCAGAAATCCCACGAGTACCCTTCTGCTTCAGACAGACAATATGGCGGTGATGTATTACCTGAACAAACAAAGAGGCACACACTCTTACCCCCTTTGCAGGGAAGCTATGAGAGTGTGGGATTGGGTAATCCGACACGGCGCGAGCCTGATTGCAGTCCACGTTCCTGGAGTGGACAACACAATTGCAGACGGCCTGAGTCGTTCCCAGGCCAGAGTCCACGAGTGGGAACTTCTTCAGGAGGTAGCAGAGGATCTGTTTCTTCGATGGGGCACTCCAGAGTTGGACTTGTTCGCTTCCCCATGCAATGCAAAACTGCCCAATTTTTGCTCGCTAGATCCAGGGCCTGGTGTTTTTTGGCGAGACGCGTTGTCCCTCTCCTGGGTGGACAGATTCCTCTACGCTTTCCCTCCCTTCCCGTTGATCCAGAGAGTCCTTCTCAAACTTCGGAAGGAGCACCCAACAATGATCCTGGTAGTGCCTTTCTGGCCCAGACAGATCTGGTTCCCCATGCTGACTCAACTGTCCCGGGAACCTCCACTCCCGTTGCCCTTCAGCTCCCACCTGCTGTCTCAAGAAGTGGATTCGTTAGTCCATCTGGACTTACACTCACTGAACCTGCATGCTTGGCTTCTCGAGACATAACCATTATGCGACATGGGGTCTCGCAAGAGGTGGCGGAAGTCCTTTCTGCTGCCAGAAAGCCGGCAACGCATGCGACGTACGCCATGAAATGGCACCGGTTTTGCCTGTGGTCTCAGGCACGCGGCCTGTCCCCTTTAGATTGCCCAGAGAAATCAGTTCTGGAATACCTGCTTTCCCTCTTCCACTCAGGCCTTGCCTACTCCTCGATTAAAGTTCATCTCTGTGCGATTTCAGCTTACCACTACCCGATAGGTCAATGCACAGTGGCACAACTCAATGCCTCTTGTGATTTCATGAGGGGGGTGTTACACCTTAGGCCACCCATCAAGGATCCCGTCCCTCCTTGGGACCTACTCTTTGTCCTGGAGCAGCTCACGCTGCCCCCTTTTGAACCTGCCGCAGATTGCGAGCTGCGTTTTCTGTCGTGGAAAACGTTATTTTTGGTTGCTGTCACGTCAGCAAGGAGAATTTCTGAACTACACGCTCTTATGTGTAAGGAACCTTATTTAATTTTCCACCAGGACAGAGTGTCTCTGAGGACGAATCCTAAATTCCTGCCTAAGGTGGTCTCAGCCCTTACACTTAATCAGGACATCGATCTGCCAGTGTACTTCCCCAGGTACACCAATAGAGGAGAGGCATTGCTTCACACCCTAGATGTTCACCGCTCCTTAAGATACTACTTGACCAGGACCAAACAGCATCGCAGCTCCGAGCAGCTGTTTATTTCCTTCGCTGAGAGGATGTTGGGCCAACCAGTCTCAAAACAGACCCTTTCCCGCTGGCTTGTCCAGTGCATTTCGTTTTGTTACAACAAACAGAAGCCCCTTCTGGGCACAGTCCGGGGCCACTCGACTAGGGGGGTGGCTACTTCCTTCGCAGCACTGCGGAGCGTCTCCACCTCGGCCATTTGTGCCGCAGCTACTTGGAGCTCCGTGCATACCTTCATCAGCATTACAGCCTGGACATCGCCTCACGGCGGAGAGCAGGTTTCGGCCTTGCCGTTCTACAGGGTCTCCTGTCCTATAGTCAGTTTTTTTCTAGATCTCTCCGTTATACCTCCTCCCAGAGTGTCTAGAGGCGCTATTGCTTGGGAATCAGTCCTAATGGTGTAACCTGCTGCAAGAGCTGTATCTTGAAGTAAGATAGTACAGTTACGTGAAACTTACCGTGAGTAGATCTTCGAGAACAGCTCTTGCAGCAGGCTCTCGCCACCATTCCCCTTGGAGGAGGTAAGGCCTAACCAGGCTTTGGCAGGAGCTTACGCTCTTTTCTTCTTCTGATGGCGGATCCTCGGTCTCCACTTCTGATGTCATTCAGTGGCGGAGGTCTCCGGTAGGGAGAACTGGGGATTCTGGGCGGGACCGCCTCATATGTCTCGTCTGCGTCGGGCGGGACTGACGTTGGAAGCGGTCCCACTGAAGACTGCTAGCTAGAAGATTTCCATGGGGTCCTGACGCCTGCTGGCTTCAGTCCTAATGGTGTAACCTGATGCAAGAGCTGTTCTCGAAGATCTACTGTTACGGTAAGTTCTTACGTAACTGTACTTTATGCTGAATGGTTTCGTACAAGTAATAAAATGGTCCTGGCTAGGAGAACTGGATAAAAATTTAAGAAAAATAGGTATACAGAGTATTGCACAATTGGATATTATAGATAATATTAATATAAATGCATTGCAAAATATTGTTCTGGAGAGAATAGCTGATATTGCCAAACAAGGAGATCTTGAAGGGATTTCACTTTCACAAAACTTTGGAAATTACAGGTTGCTAAAAAGTATACATAAGAGAGAAGATTATATTTTTTCATGTGAAAACAATATGCATTACAAAACAATATCTAATTTGAGATTTGATGTAAATGCTAGAGTGTCCTCGGGCTTTATTCAATGGGCAACTTTTAAATCAGGAATAGGCTGTAAGAACAATTGCTCAGGTAAGTGGGATACAGGTCATATTTTACTGAACTGCTCAAATTTAAATAATTTAAGGGAAAATGGCTCTCCCCTTATTTGAATGCACTTAGAGGCAGAAGCAGGGAACCAAAACTAAAGTTCCAGCTGAATACAAAAAATACAGCCACCTTGTATAGTGTAGCACAATTTACAGTAGCTTCTATCAGATTGTTAACATTTTGAATGTATTGTGAACCATATTTTATATTGTAAAATGTGTGTGTCTATACTTATAATGTTTTTAAGAAATATAAATATTTTATGTGTCATACTATTTTTGTAATACACATTGAAATAAATGTTGAACTTTGAACTTCTTTGCCAGTTGTTGGTCTCTCAGAGTCTGTTGTTGCACTAGCAGTTGGTCTCTCTGGGCATGCTGTTGCACTTGGTGAGCCATCCAGAGTCCCTTTGCATCTTGGCATACTGTGCTTGCCTATGTGCCTGTTGTGCTTGCTGTTCTGCCAGCCATTTCAGTACTTTGTTCAAGTCCATTTTACCCCAATTTACACAAGGTGAGTTTCGATTCCACCGCTTAAGCTAACAAATGTAGCAGTGTTAAAGCGAGCCAAGACTTCTGGGGGAACCCTCAGTTGCTTTACTTTAGCACCAAATAAGGGTTGAAACAGCTTACTTTTGGTCCAAATTCTCCTCCCTGCCTTTTCTGGTTTTCTCTTTAGGTCTCCTGCATGAGGATCATTTGTGTCCCTCCTCCACAGGGATTTCTAAGCCTCTGTACAACCAGAGCATATGCCCTTTAAAGGGCCAGGCCAGAAATCAGCATAGCTAGGTCTCAGTTCATGCTATTCTCCTGCTAGTATCTTAGTGGAAAGGGGTTTGAGGTGAAGGTTGTATAGACTCATTCACACACCTTCACATTAAGCGTTTGGTGGGTTTGTTATTGTTTATAAATTTGGTTTACTGTGTTCCAAAGTTGGGCCATGCTATGTCTGAGATTGCATTTATTGTTTTCAAGGGAGAGCAGTGTCATCTCCCCCCTAAGATATCGTGGATATGTTTGACTTGAATGTTGTTACACATAATGTGAGAGGTTTGGGGAGTCCAATAAAATGAAATAGAGTGTTGCAGGCACTCCAGAAACAGCATGCCTCCATAACCTTGCTCCAGGAGCCACAATTTGACTCTGTCTTGAACATAAGAAATTAACGAGAGCATGGGTAGGGGAATGTTATATCCCCTTCTTTGAACAGCAGTCTCATAAGAGGGGAGTAGCGATATTCGTACGTCGAGGTTTGCCGATCAGAATCGATCTAGTACAACTAGATCCAAAGGACAATTCACTGGCTGTTACCTGCATTACTCATTACATATTCTTTTTGTGATATTGTTTCCTTGTTGTACTCTCCCGGGTCGTACCTGAAAACAGGCATTTAAATGTCAAGTGTACCCTACCTCCTAAACAAAAACTAAAATAAATATATGCGGAGGGACAGCATAGGGACACCCTACCTATCCTACAGAACATCCATGCCCCCAAGTTCAGAAAGAGGAAAGGGATACTTCAAGCCACAGGAATCCCTCACTATGCTTAACAGCTGCAATCTTTCCCCGGAATGAGCTGCCCAGGAGCCTAGAAATTTATGCTAATTATGGAATCTTAGACTGAAACTCAGAACTCTGCTGTGTGGTCACATTCACCTCTGCCTTCTAACATCAGATTTTTTTCTTCACCTGTAAGAAGAAGTCGCCCCAAAGTCATCTCTGCAACTTCAGTGCAGTTTGGTTTATTATTTTCTTATCTTTAAAAAAGTAACAAGTTTATTTTTTAATAACTCTGCGTTAGTGTGTATTTTTAAGGATTTTGTTATATTTTTCACTTTTTCTCTGGTTCCTCGTTGGTTCCCAGGAACCAGAGAAAGGCCCATTGTGATGGGGTTCCCACTTTTAGGGCACCATGTTACTTGACTTGTTCTAACAAAAAAAAAAATACACAGCCTTTTGTAACCACTTTGTGGTTCTTATTTCTTGTCCTGGTTCCCTTTTCTGGTGGAACCAAGTCACTGTTTGGCCTTTTTTTCTATTTGTATTTAGAGTATTTTACAGTGGTTCCCTTTTTTAAAGAAAACAAACAACAATTCTCTATTTTTTGTACTGGGGAACCGAAGCACTCCAAAGGTCATCAGAAATTGACATCACTGGCAGATCCAAAAAGAGGATAGTATCTACAGGCTTTAAAAAATGTAAAATTTGTTTTCAACTCATGGCTAAGGCAGACTGCCATGAGTTGTGTTTGAAGTGCTGGGGTCCGGATCATGATTTTATTTATTGTGAGCTTTGTATCAGGTTTTGCTCTAAAACAGTAAAGAAAAGGGCTACGAAATTAGAAGACCTTATGGCTTCTCACTCTGCCTGTACGACACTTAAAGGCTCAGAAGAGGGTCCAGCCCTTTGGAGTAAGCAGAAGGATAAGGCTGCTAAAAATGGTTCAGAGGTTAGGGTCTCTGGATGGGGGAACCCCGAATCCAGCAAAAAGGAAAGAGCTTCTGAGCAGTCATCTGACTCGGTGCCTGCAAAGAAAAAACAAAAGGAAAAGCATGTCGCTCTCCCTCCTCCTCCTCTTGATGAAGGAAAGGAGGTGCCAGTGGACAAAAATAAGATGCCCTCATTTGAGAACCATGACTAAGGCATGGAAGTTCCTCAAGGCCTTCCTGGTTGTGGGGAACCTTTATGAATATGTCTGCCTCCTCCCCATGTTCCAGTACCAATCAGCAGTGCCTGTGGAGGAGGATTCTGAATTATACTACAAGGAGGAGGAGGAAGGAGAACATATAGAGCCTGACAGTTCTCATGAACGGGAGTTTTGTTCCCTTCCTTGTCCCTCAGATGATAAGATTACACCTTACTCTGTTCCTTTGTGAGGCAAAAGGTCAATACCCTCAACTGCTCATCACATGAGACTGCTGCAGATGAGGATGAGGTGGCATTTTTGAGCATGATGGGCTTAACCCCCACAAAGAGGTTGCTTTTGGCCATCCATAAATCCCTCAAAAAGGCTTCTTGTAAAGTGCTGGCAACACCCACCTCAGCTGCTGGCACTGACAAGAAAATAGAGAAGCAATATCAGGTGGACAGGCAAGGTGCTGAGTACCTGTACTTCCACCCTGATCATGAGGGAGTGGTCCAGACTGCCGCCTGTGACAAGGCCAGAGTGCCCATTTCTTCCCAGCCTCTGGAAAAGGATTCCAGGAAACTGGATAGTATCGGCAAAAAAGTCTATACATCAGCTTCCCTGCCTTTAAGACGGGCAGCATACATGGCCTGCACAGCTCAGTACCAAAAAGCCCTTTGGAGATCTATTTTTGCAATGAGCGAGAAAGCTACTGGTGACATGGCAGAGGATCTGGCACACAGGAAAAACTGCCATGGATGTCACCAGGTACCAGTCCCACATGGCAGGAGATGCCAGTGACACTGCTTCAAGGGTCATGGCACATGTAATGTCCCCAAGAATGTTTGCATGGCTCAGAACAACAGAACTGTTTCTCAGGACACTCAGACAAAAACAGTAGATTTCCCTTGTGAGATAAATTATTTGGTGACAAAACAGAGGCTTACATAAAGAAGGTGGATGAATACAAGACCACCTACAAGCAATACTGAAAAGGAAAAGGCCTCTACATTCCACAGGCCTTTTAGAAGGGGAGGTAGGGGCTGGAGTTACTACCCCTGTGCTTACCTTACCTATGGTGTTGTCCCTCAGAGAGGATTCTTCAGAGGTAGAGGCAGAAAGGGTCCTAGGTATATGGATGCAACACCAGCCCCCAAAGCCCAGGCAGAAGAGAACTCCTGACAAGCCTGTGCATGTCCAACCATTGCCAGTGGGGGGAAGGCTGATTCACTATTTCCAGGCATGGGAAAGAATTACCACAGACAGGTGTGTGCCGGAAATAGTGAGTCAGGGTCTGACTCTGCAGTTCAAAAGATTTTCAAAACTGCAGACTCACAAAATATTAACACCTCATGCTGCAACACAAAAACTCCTGTGGGAGTTAGAGGTAAAGAAGTTGATGCAAGCAGATGCAGTGGAGAAATTCTCCCCCTCACAGTGGGGGAAGGGGCCTTACTCAAGATACCTCCTGATGCACAAGAAAAGTGGGGAATGGCAACCCATTTTAGAACTGAGATACCCAAACAAACACTTAAAAAAGGAAAAGTTCAAGATGGTAAGACTGGGATCAGTAATTCCATCTCTGCAAAAAGAAGACTGGCTAGGGTCACTGGATCTGAAAGACACCTGCTTTCACATACCATTCAGGCCTCCACACAGAAAGTACCTCAGATTCAGATTAGGGAACTGCCAGTACCAGTTTGCAGCCCTACCCTGTCCTATCCTCAGGTCCCAAAGAGTTCACACAGTGCCTAGCCATAATGGTGGAGCATTTGAGGAGGCAAGGGGTGGTAGTCTTACCCTGCCTAGATGACTGTTTAGTCTCAAGAGAGTCACACCAGGAGACCAAGTCCTCTCTTCTCACCCAGCACACCCTGAAGGATCTGAGTTTCCTAATAAATGCCCAGAAGTTCCAGGCAGAACCTGTTCAGGTTCTGGACTTTATAGGTGCAGAATTGGATGTCCACCAATGGGAGGCAATTCTTCCTCGAGAAAGAGTGGCAAACCTGATAGCGCTTGCAAGGTCCTTCAAGGCAGGACAAACCAGACCTGCAAGAAACTTCCTCTAGTTGCTGAGGCACATGGCCTCATCCACAGCAGTAATACCAGATGCCAGATTCCAAATGAAAGATATCCAGTACCACCTGGGGACCCATTAGTCCCATAGAAGGGACCCAGTGTCAAGATAGTGCCCGTGTCAAAGTGCCTGTTAATATCACTGGAGTGGTGGAAGGAAGAAGACAGCCTCAGAGAGGGGGTTCCCTTCTTGCAGGGATCACTCGTGATTTTGCTCGCTACAGATGCCTCCCTCCTTTGCTGGGGTGGCAATCTGGAGGATCTCACCATATGCAGGGTGTGGAGCCCACTAGTGTGAAGTCTTAGGAGCACATAAACCTCCTGGAGCTCAGGACAGTATATCTGGCAATGCAAGCTTTTTCCTCCCACACATCAAGGGTCTGTCTGTCCGGATCAGGACAGACAACACCACTACCATGTATTATAGCAACAAACAGGGAGGAACAAGATCTTCAAAACTGTGCACAGAAGCAATGAAGATCTGGAACCTAGCCTATTCCCTAGAGTGCAACTATCAGCAGTACACCTACCTTGGAAAGACAACATCTTGGCAGATTCTCTGAGCAGACACAGCCAGGGAGACCACGAATGGACTCTAAACAAGCAGGTGCTGGATGCAGTGTTCAGAAGGTGGGGTTCACCAGAGTTCGACCTGTTCGCATCCTGGGAAAACTACCAGTTCCCCTTGTTCTGTTGCAGACACCCTCTTGGTGGGAACAGTCAGCGAGGATGCTCTAATCATCGGTTGGGCAGGAAAATTATTTATGCATTTCCTCTGTTCCCACTCTTACTGAGGACCCTGTCATCCTTCCCCTAAGGTACAATCTGATGACCTTGTCCCAGGGTAGGATAACATTTCCAGATCCAAAAACCCTGTGTCTTAGGTCATGGTGCTTGAAGAGTTAGAGTTCTCCAGACTAAACAACTTTAAGAAGGTTTTGGAAGTGCTTAAAGTTTCCAGAAAGCTAGCAAGCAGGAAAACCAACACCACAATGTGGAAAAGATTTTCCCTGTGGTGTGCTCCTCTAGGCAGCTCAGCCCATTTCAGGTGGCTTTCCCTGCGGCCTTGGACTGCCTAGTCCGCCTACAGTCCCTGGGTCTCAGGCCTTCAACCCTATAGGTGCATTTGGCAGCAGTGTCAACATATGCTTCAGCTGACAAGGACAGGTTTGTGGCTTCACAGCCCATTTTTAAAACATTCTTTAAAGGCCTTATTCACCTGCACCCTCCAGTAAGGGATCCTTTCCCACCATGGGACATGAATCTGTGCATTGCCCAGTCATGGGTGCTCCTTTTCAAGTCAATGGCAACTGCTGATTTGAAGTATGTCTCCTGGAAAGTAGTTTTCCCGGTGGCTGTGACATCTGCCAGAAGGGTGAGCGAGCTGCAAGCCCTATGTACAGATCTTAATGATATAATTTTCCACAGAGACAAGGTAGTCCTGAGAACTAAAAGAAAATTTCTCCCTAAAGTGGTGTCCGAATTTCATCTGAACCAGTCAGTTACACTTTCAGTGTTCTTTACAGCAAAATCCAGTTAAGGAGAGCAGAAGCTCCATAGTTTGGATGTTAACAGAGCTCTGAGTTACTATTTGGACCATACAAAGGAGGTGAGATCCACTAATACTCAGTTATGTGTCACTTGTGGTGAAGTGGGTAAAGATAAATCAGCTTCCAAGAGAACAGTTTCTCATTGGATAGTCTCCTGCATACAGTTTTGTTACAACATAGCTGGCAAGCTGCCATCTGAAAGCCTCAGTGCTCACTCCACACAGGGCACCTCTGCTTCTGTGGCAGCATCGAGAGGTGTTTCCTTGCAGACAGTCTGCAGAGCAGCTACCTGGAAAACAGTACACACTTTTACAAAACATTACTGTCTGGACATACAATCCAGAAAGAGTGCCTTTTAGTCTTGTAGAACCTTTTCCCTAAGTAGGTTCTGTATCCAGCCTCCCAAGATAATGCTTTGTAGTCTGCAGTTTCCAAGCATAGTGAGTAATTCCTGGGGCTTGAAGAAAAAAAAATTACCTACTGTAGTAATGTTGTTTCTTTCAAGGGATCCCTCACTATGCTTAGCAATCCCATCCTTACCTTCTCTTCCAGAACATGGAAAAAGTACTCACAAGAATCTGTTCTTATCAGTTTGCTTGAGCATTACTTTGGTTCCCATAGAAGACAATTAGAGGCAGTGCTGCGCATGAAGATGTCTTATACAGCAATGAGGACCTCACGTGTATCATGTTCTTTTATACTGAGATATTCAGAACACTCCACATTTGTGCCATTTTTTTAAAAACTACATTAGCCCTCATTACCAAAAGTGCTCTAAACTGTGAACGTATTGATCCAACCATTGCAGTGTGTAGTTGACATTACCTGCTCCCCCACATCTACCCACCAGCTCATCCGCCTGCCCGCCAACCTTGTATACAGACAAGTTCAATTCAAACTGCAACAAGAAAATAGCATTCCCTCACCAAAAGCAGTCCAGATCGATTTAATGACTGGCATTTTTATTAATCATGCTTTGTCACTTCCATAACTACCACCCATTTCAGCATTTTTTTAACAACCCAACTCCGTGCGCAAATTACTGAAGTGATACAGATGGCATTATTTATAAAAATGGCAGTGATTAAATCAACCTGGGCAGCTTTTGGTGAGAAAACTCTATTTTTTTTGGTAGTTTGGACAGAACAGGTCTGGATACAAGACTAGCGAGCGGGGGTTGGGGAGCAGGTAATGTTGGCTATAGATTGACTGTGGGGATCATCTGCGACTCGCAACAGTGACTGAAACAACCTGGGCTGCTTTTGGTGAAAGAACGCTTTAAAAAAAAATTAATTGTTGGGAAATGAGACTGGTGGGCAATTGGATGGACAAGCTAGTGGGCAAGCGGAGAGGGCAGGGGCGGAAAGATAGCTGCAAATTGCAGCATTTTGTATAATACTTTCACAATTGAGAGTTACAAGATACATGATTTATAAAATGTAAATGGGGCTTTTGAGATGTCTCCTGGCTTATCAAGAATGTTGTCTTGTGCCTCTTTTAGGGTTGCAGAACTGCTCAGCTTCGCCTTGTGGTTCTCGAACCCTAGGAAGGCACAAGATGACTTAATGCAAACTTTAGGATTGGTAAGATACACTAGTACCTTTGCCAGAAGAGCCCATAATTTAAAACTAAAAGGAAATATTAATAGGACAAACAGACGTAGTAACTGGTATAGCCAGAGAATTATTCCAATCTGGAATGCATTACCATTTGATGTATTTAATAGTAAAAGCATGTTAATCTTTAAAAACAAGCTTGATTGTTTTATGGGGCAAAATAAGATATTATTCAACAGATAAATGTGCATTCCTTTCACCTATATATAGGTGGCGAGTTTCTTATGGATCTATGGTCTCCATAACTCGTAACATCCTATGATCCTATGATGGCACTTTTGATAAGCCAAGAGACATCTCAAAAGACCCATTTATATCTATATTAAATGTTTATTAGTTGCTCTTATTATCTTTCAGATAAAATTAGATGCTATCAAACTCAGATTGTGAGATCTGCTGGGGGCAAAGATGCGCTGTGTGATGCCTCCTAGGGAAGATAAGAGAGAGACTGATTAAACATCTCTGTAATAAATATTTGAATTGTTTTTGAAATAAGCATTACTGATATCCATATATATTCATTCCTTGTAATGATCAATGGCAGAAATGTACACGTTGCCTTTGGCATATTCCTCAGTAAACTTGAGTTAATTATATTTGGTCTACACTATTGTCTTTAGGGCAAAAGGAAACTATAAAAAAGACCATCTGGAGTTCCCCCCCATATCTCAGTGGTAGTACCTGTCAGTATTACCTCTCAGCATAAAATCGTCCAAACCAGATTTAAAGACTGGCTTTGTAACACATCCATAGGAGGGTCATTTCAGATTCCAACAATCTACTGGGTGTAAAAGAATTTCCTGTTCATAGCTGTATTAGTTGTTCTTATTATCTTTCAGATTAAATCAGATGCCATGAGACTCAGATTGTGATATCTGCTGGGGGCAAATGCACTCTTAAGACACCTCTGAGGAAGATAGAGACATGATTATACATCTCTGTAAGAAACATCTGCATTTTTTTGAAGAAAGCATTGAGGATATCCAGGTATGTTTTTTAAGTGCAGTGGTCAGATGCAGAAATGTACACTGTGTTTGTCTTTGGTATATTCCTCAGTAAACCTGAGTTAATTATATTAGGCCTGCACTATGGCCTTTAGGGAAAAAGGAGGCTAAAGAAGACCATCTGGGGGCGCTGTTGAGCATTTCTACAGAGCAGATGTGGCTCCTTCTGGCCCTGCAACTGAAACTAATAAATCTATAATTGAGTCAATTACTGAAAACGTTTGATCTAATTGATTGGTATCATTGGACTCTTTACATCGGGCTGCAGTTTTTGGTACCAGATTTGAGTATGGGACGTACAAATAAAGGTGGACCAGGCGGTGCAAAAAATCAGGTCTCAACAGAACAACAGGCCGCGCTCAATGCCCCTGCTAGCAGCTCCAGTGAACCTCCCTGGAAAGCCCTGCAAGCGGCCATGCAGGCCATTGATGACAAGGTAGAGTTGATTTTACAGCGACTGGGGGAACAAGACCTGAAGATCGAGGCGGCAACAAAAACGGCCTCATCAGCTGAAAGTCAGGCAGTAAAAACCCTATGAAGCGCAGCTAAACTGACTCAAGAAAAAGGGCAATTCAGATAGTGCCTGGAGACACTGGAAAATGCGAGCAGGGCACCGAACGTCAGACTTATTGGGCTGCCAGAGGGGTCTGAGAACCCTGATCTCTCCTTTCTACAGTCCTGGCTACCCTTGGCTTTACAACTCGATAAGGACTTGGGGAAACACTTTCTTAAAGTGCATCGGATATCCCCGTGGTCTGCTGGGCCATAGAAAGACCTACCTCACACAGTCTTGTTGGTGACATCGAGTGTGACCGTGAAGGAGCAGATACTTCAGGCGGCCTGTAATGAGGATCACTTAAATTTTGAAGGACATACTTTACATTGTTTTCCTAAACTATCCAATGCCACGAGGGCTCACAGGAAGAGATTTGATGAGGTTTGTGCCACCCATAGAAGCTTAGGGGTGGCTCACTCTCTGATGATGCCGGCATGCCTGAGGATTTTCTACGGGGGTCACACATTCCAGTTCTCTGACCCAGAAGAAGCAGGCAAGCATGTGCAACAGATTAAAAGGAAGTTTGAGGCCTCCAGAGCTGCAACTTGTTCTGACTCAGACCAGGAATCGTAAGTTGAGGACACTTGAAGAGGGTAATATAAAGGGCTTATCGCTCTGTGTAAACCTTAACAAGAAGGATTTTGTGAGATGCCAGCCACATAGGTTCATTTTCTGATACTTAAATAGTGTTTCATGGACTACCTTAAGAGACTTTAACAGACTTTAACAGGTTTTCATAACTATCGAGGTACTATCAAAAGAGGGCCCTCTGTCTTCCTATTATAGGGAATGTTTTATTTGGGAACCTGGTCATATGTCCATGTTAACTGAATGTTAAGCCAGCTTTATTAAGAATGTTTAAATCTCTGTAATACGTGATTGTTTAATTAGTTCAACATGAAGGTTGCTAGAGTGTGAGGGGCACACTAAGATTTCAGCTTGTTCTATGTTTGGTATGGTGGTTTAATCAATGCTGGAAGTTGAATTCCTCCTTTTTTTGAACCTTATTACTTGGACTGACCACCTCTCATGTAGTAGTGTAGCTGTCGGGACTTTCTTAGATAACGATCTGTGCTAATGTTGGTATACCCCTGAATCCATAACATATACTTTTAGATTAAGATATACTGCCTTAAACTATTTATTTATTGAATTTTGATGACTGGGTAGGCTTAAACTAAATTTCTTGTATTGTCTTAAACTAAATTTCATGTATTGTCAAGTTGATGTCTGACTATTGTAATATGGATCTTTATGTCCATGACAAATGAATAAACATAGAGGTTTAAAAAAAGAAGACCATCTGGAGCCCCCCCCCATCTTTGTGATAGTACCTGTCAGTGTTGTCTCTCAGCGTGAAATTGTCCAAACCAAAGTTAAACATTGGCACTGTAGCTCATCCATAGGAAGGTAATTTCATATTCCAACAATTCTGTAGGTGTAAAAAAATCTCCTGGTCATAGTTTTAAAAGATGATCTTTTTTGTGTTTAATACATTTATTGCATTTTTATCACATAAAAACATTACAATACAGTACACGGGAACAGCAACTGGGAATACAGACAAGGAAAAAAAACATACAAAAACTAATTTCATTCTACACAGTCAAAATGAAAATTTAAATATTAGAACACCTGTGAAGTACATTTGCACTCGGAGTGACTGTACAGAGAACCTTTGGGTGGCAGTCTCAGGACACACACTACAAGCAGATAGTGTATTCAGACCAAACCCTCAGGAAAGATCATAGCCTTCGCTGTAGTGGGAGAGTCCAGGAATCTGTTGCAGCTTCAGGAGAACAATTCTTCCTAACCTCTGACTTCATCGTCGGTGTGGCATTGGAGTCGCCCAGGCTGATGGTCCTGGGTGACTTCAATGCCTGGGTCGATGATGAACTCACGCAGTTTGGCCAAGACTTCCTCCAACTCAAGTCTTCATTGGGGTTCACACAGGTAGTTACCTCTGCTACTCATAGTCAGGGTCACTCTCTTGATCTGGTCTTCCTCCTGGGGATTGGGTCCACTGACTTGGTGGTGGAGCCAGTTGTGTGGTCAGATCACTACACAATAAGATTCAATTTCTAGCCCCCCCCTTATAGGCCTGCCCCTGTGGAGATGGTCAGATACCGCCCTTTGAGGGATATAACCCTGGAAGGTCTGTCGGCGGTATTAGACCTATTGGGAGTTCCGTGGGCAGGTGTGGATCCAGAGAATCTAGTTCTGGCCTATAATAAGACCATTACTGAGGCTCTGGATGTTCCAGAGAATCTAGTTCTGGCCTATAATAAGACCATTACTGAGGCTCTGGATGCTATTGTCCCAGTCTATGTTCGTCCTCTTTCTCTCCGCCCTCAGTCCCCCTGGTTTGATGGGACCTTGAGGGAGTTGAGATGTGTAGAACGAAGGCTAGCGCATCACTGGCAGAGAACGACCCTTGAGGTCGACCACCTTAGATTGATAGATCATTATCAAAGTTATCAATCAGCAGTCTCACGTAGGAAGGCAGAGTTCCTCTCCGGTGAGAGAGCTGCTGCTCAGAATCGACCAGCTCAGCTCTTGTGACTCATGGACAGGCTGTGCAACCCAACCTATTTACAGGTTCGAGGAGCTTTTTCACAATAAAAGCGTGATGAGTTTGCTTGATTCTTTGTGGATAAGGTGGCTGATATCAGGGCCAAAATCTGTTCAGCATCCTGTATGGGGGTTAGCGATGGTCAGTGTATGGTCACTATCCCTCAGCTTGCTTGGATATCTTTTCACCTGCTGGTGATGGGGGACATTATGCGGATTGTCCAGAATTTGCGGCCTACCTGCTGTAGTTTGGATCCGGGCCCTACACGCCTACTACTAGGATGTATGGAGACTATCGGCCCAGTCCTTGCAGAGATTGTTTGGTGTTTCTTAGAACTGGGAGTGTTCCCTAGCTCCCTGAAAGAAGCGGTGGTGACACTGCTTCTTAAGAAAGTTTCTTTAGACCCAAACAGCTGTGCAAACTACAGACCCATCTCTAACCTTCCCTTTGTTGGGAAGGTGATTGAGAAAGGGGTTGTGCTGCAACTGGAGAACCGTTTGACCATCCATGATGTCTTCGATCTGCTCCACTCAGGTTTCTGGATGAGACACAGTACCGAAACTGCTCTGGTTCAGGTGCTCAGTGATCTCCTGATGGTGAGAGACCAGAAGCGTCATTCCATCTTCATGCTTTTGGATCTTTCTTCAGTGTTTGACACTGTGGACCATGGGATTCTGCTCGAGCGTCTGAGGGTCATCTGTGGCCTGGCTGGTCCAGTTCTCAGATGGTTTCGTTCCCTCCTAGCTGGTAGGTCTCAGAGGGTGGTTTTGGGGATTTTTTCCTCTGAGCCATTCTCTCTGCTGTGTAGAGTCCTTCAGGGCTTGGTGCTGCCCCCCGTGTTATTTGCAGTGTATTTGCTTCCCCTTGGAGGCATTGTAAGATAATATGGGCTGAGGTTTCATTGCTATGCAGATGATACACAGCTCTGTCTGTCTTTTGCACCCAACCAGGATAGTGCAATCTCGATGTTTAACAGCTGTCTAGCAGAGATCCATGACTGGATGATGTCCAGCTGGTTGAAATTGAATTCTGGGAAGACTGAGGTGTTGGTGGATCTGGAGTGCCAGATAGAGAGGTCGGTGGTGGGATTACCCTCCGGGCTTTGGCTCAATGGGGTACAACTGCCTACCTCTGAACAGATGTGAAATCTGGGGGTGGTTCTTGATGATGGACTGACTCTGCGTGCGCAGGTGTTGGCAGTCGTCAAGTCTTACTTTTACCATCTTAGGAACATCGCCAGAATTAAGCACCTTATTCCGTCCTTATGATTTGCCCACGTTAATCCATGCCTTTGTGACCTTGTGCTTTGACTACTGCAACTCCCTTTACCTGGGGCTTCCGGGGGTTGATGTCCGCCGCTTGCAGCTGGTGCAGAATGCTGCGGCACAATTATTGACTGGGACTTCTCGTTCCAGTGATATTACCCCTGTGCTGCGTAATCTGCACTGGCTGCTTATACAGTGGTGGACCACCTTCAAGGTCAGGCTTCTGACCTACAAAGCCCTGCACGGACAGGGACCAAGTTATCTGCAAGAGCGCCTGGTTCCCTACAGCCCTGGTTGGCCTCTTCGCTCAACTGACAAGGGGTTGTTAGAGGTTCCCAGGGTGTGACTGAAGACATCTGGCACCCGGGCTTTTATGTTTGTGGCCTCATCCCTGTGAAATTCTTTACCCCGTCAGATTAGAGAGTGCAGGACCGTGGAGAGCTTCAAGACTGATTTAAAGACATACTTATTCAGACAAGCTTTTAACATTTGATGTCTTGAGAATTTTAATTGCTTGATTTTTTTTTTTTTTTTATTAATCAGAATTACAACCTTTGAGTTAAAAGCTCATTTACAAAAGATCATCGTCACAAGGGTAGGGGAGGGTACATAAGTTTGGAGTCAGTAGCAATTTAATAGGCATTGTCCAGAACATCTAATAGTAAGAAAAATTTGAACAGGAGAAATCAGTAAACATTGGTAATAGCATGATAATGTAGGATGACATAGGCAAATAACACATAACTAAAACACAGGTACATAGTCAATGAGGTTGGGTTCACACGTCATGCCATACAATAAAGCGCTTAAGTCAGAATTAGGTGTTAGTTTGAGAAAAATCAGAGGTGGAAGATTGGCAGGATCTTGTATTGGGAGGAAACAGGAGATGGAGCTGTTCATCAAAACTGATACTTAAAGGAGTCAGCCTAGGCATAGTAGTCAGAAAGGGTAGAGGGAACCAATCAGGATTAGGTAGGAGAAGAGGAATCAGAGGAGAGGGATGATGGTAGGCTCAAAGGTGGGTGGTGTAAGGAGTTCAGCGGGTGAAGGTTTGTCAGGGAGAGTGTGAGAGGAGAAAGGTGAGCAGACATTAGCAGGTGGTGAGCAGGGAGTTTTGTGTCAAATTGTAGAGTGAAAGAAGAACCTCGACAAGCCTAGGGTTCTGGTACCTGCTAGGCTAAGAGTGGCTGTGGCAGTGTACAGGAGGGGAGATAGTCTTTAGAAGCATAGCTTTGGGGAACAGAGGCGTGCTGGCTCATGGGTTAAGAGTGGCAATAGCAATGTACAGGAGGGTGGATAGACTTCCTTAGCTCGTACTTGAAAGGTCCAAGTTGGGTAAGGCTTATGGTGGCGGTTGGTATCTCATTTATCCAAGCAGGGGCCCTGATGGCAAAGGCTTGTCTCCCCACGGCAGTCCTTCTGAATGGAACAGCTAATGCATATTTGGCATCACTTCTTGTGACATGTTCAGCTGGAGCAGGATGGAATAAGGCCTGTACAGAGGGAGGTGCAAGTCCGAGTATGGCCTTCTGTCCCAAGATGCAGGCATGGAGCTTAATGCGGTCCATAAGTGGGAGCCATTCAGTCCGTTTGTACAGTTAACATGTATGCAATAGGTGATCCGCCCCTAACGCAAACCTACAGGCTTTATTTAAGGAGGCGTGCACTTTGAGCAGGCTAGTTTCAGTGGCGGGCTCATAGACTACAGTCCCATAGTCCAGGATTGTACCCCTGACTGCCTGTGTCCTGGCCTCAGGAGTAAGACAGAACTGGTGCCTGTACAGAGCCCCATGTTTCCTATTAACTGCGGTGGTAATATTGCGTATATGTTTGTCGAATGATAGGGACTCATCTATGGTGAGATCAAGATACCGGAAGGAAGTTACTTGCTCCAGGGTGGTGTGAGAACTGCAGGCGATTGAGAGAGGTGAGGTGGACCTCTTCTTTTGTCGTCCAGCAAAGAGCATTGCCTTGTTTTTTTTTACTATTGAACACCAGCATGATGTCCTTGAACCATTCCTGTAGTAGGTTAAAGTTGTTCTGCAACTCCTTAGTCAGTGCTTCCTGGCAGGAGTTTCATGAGAATAGCACTGTGTCGTCTGCATATAGCAGGATCTCAGACGAGGGGCAGGCATCAGGGAGGTGGTTCACAAAGATGCTGAAGAGGAGAGGGCCTAGTATAGACCTCTGTGGTGCACCTACTGACACCCCACAGGTGTTGGAGGTAGCACCGTTAATTCAGACTTTTTGAGATCGCCCGGATAAATAGCTGGAAAACCACTGGACTGAGCCAGGGGACAGCCCTAGGCCTCTTAACCTGTGAAGCAGCAGCTGGTGGTCGACAAGGTCAAAGGCTTTGGTTAGGTCTGTAAAGATTGCCCCAACCAGCTGACCCCAGTTGAGTGCCTCATGTACGTATCCAGTGAAATTAATAAGGGCAGTATTAGTAGTGTGCAGTCTGCGAAAGCCATGCTGTTGGTGGGAGAAGAGGTCGTATTTGTGCAGATGGTCTGTGAGCTGGTCAGCTACGATTCTGTCCAGAGCTTTTGAGAGTAGTGAGAGAATTGAGATGGGCCTATAATTCGAGATTAGTGACCGGTCACCCCCTTTGTGCACAGGTGTGACCAGGGAGGTTTTCCATGTGGAGGGGAAGGTAGCCAGTCAGAGTGACAGATTGAATAGCTTGTTGATGGGTCCGATGACCTCGGGAAAGGCTATAGAGATCAGGTTCATGTCTATACCATCACCACCCATCCTAGTTTTGCCAGGGACTCTGGTAAGGTATTTTTTTGTTTCATTGATGGTTACCCTTTTGAAGTAAAAGGCTGAGGAGGTCCTGGTATTGGAGGAAGAGGGTGAGTGGTCAGAGGTTGCTGTTCCATCCGGGTACGTAGCTGGTTTAGTGGAAAGAATGGCACTGTAATCCGTAAATGCCTTGTTGAAAATATTAGCCATTATATCTGCATCAAGTATTACTTCATCGTTGTGGTGAAGCATGGGATGGGGGGGGATCTGTCGCTGCTTCTGATTAGGTTTTTTGTAGATGCCCAGAATTTCTTGCCCAACATTGAGATTGAAGGTTTTTGTGGTAAGTAGCCTTAGCCTGTCGGATAGCCCAAGTGCAACTGTTTCGGGCCGCTTTGTAGCTTTGGATATCCATAGCAGTCCCAATTATTCTAGCCCGGTGCCAAAGTAGATCACGCTGTCACATCAGGCTTAGGATTTGTGGGGTGACCTAGTCCATGCTGCAGCCTTTAATCAGTTTCTTTCGAAACGGGGCAAATTTATCTGCTGTTGCATTGAAGTGGTTGAGGAAGATCTCCAGGGCTGTGTCAACAGAGGGGCACGAGTCAAGGAAGCTTCAGTCTATCCCTTTGAGGTAATTCCTAAAGCCACCCATTGTGGAATTTTTTATGACTCGGTTCCTCACCATTCTAGTGGGAGACTTAGTCTGTTTAGTCGTCCACTCACATTGGACAGGTGAGTGGTCGCTGAGGGTGTCAGGGAGCACCTTGCCATTCTTTAGCCGCTTGATGTTATATTTATGTGAAGCTGATATAGCTATGAGAATTTTAACTGGAAGTTTGAAGTATTTATGTGATTTATTTAATATGTTTGTATGTAAAGCGCTTTGATGTTTCGAATTGCGCTATATACATAAAATTATTATTATTATTACTACATAGGTAATTCATTCTAGTGCTAGAGCCCATAAAGCCAATGTTTTTCATTGGGTCAGAGTAGGAGTTACATAAGACACGCACATATTTTGGATATATTGCCAAACTAGGGTAAGTAAGACCCTATGCATCTGGGATATGGTTTGCAGTGTGCTTGTTCCTGTGTCCCCCACTCCAAACAAAAGCGACACTGATGGAGGACAAGGGGTCTGTCTACCAAATATCCTTGCAAGCTCCCCTGCTGTTTCCACTCAGAAGGGCTTTAGAGTAGAATACTCCCAAAAGTAGTGGAGGTATATGACATGATCCACTCCATGCCTGCCACACATGGGGGAAATAATGGGGTTAAACCTGTGTAATAATACGCTGGGTGGACAATATGATCTGTGTAGAAACTTAAATTGTGATTCCTTGTATTTATTGTGAAGTAGTAATCCCATATGCAGTCAACACAGTTCTCCAGTGTTCTTTCAAAATAATAATACCCAGATCCCATTCCCATAGTGCTTTCATGTTTTTTGACAGATCTGGCAAATAAGTCCTGTCCTGCTTAGCCAAAGTGGCTACCAGTCCCTTCGGTGAGATTCTAGCTACAGAAGTTGCCCTTTCTAGAGAATACAGTAGGGATGCTTGCACAGGTTCCCTCCCCAGATCCCTGCCATAGACCTGGGCTTGAAAGTAGCGATAACGATGTGAGCTCGATATCTCCAAGTGGGTTTGCAGTTCATTGAAGGTTCGAAAGTCCTCCCCCGCATACAGGTCCCCTATACACTTGATACCTTTCATGTCCAGGTTCTGTAACTTGCTATCCTCCATCCCAGGTAGGAGCTCTGGATTCCCCACTAAAGACACCAACAGAATGTGATCCTTCCTGGCCCTCTACGGCATCTGACATCCTCCCAGGCCTCCAGGGTAGAACTCACCAAGGGGTTCCCTCCCCCTCCTCAGCCAATCCTTTTTCTCTCCTGGTTCAAGATACACCAAGAGTCTGCTCGGGAGCCCTTCTTCTTCCCGGTCCAACCAACTGGCTGCATCTCCCGTTAACACAGTCATGTATGTATCTATTGTAACACAGTGAGGGGGGTTGTGTTGCACTGGGATCTTGTAGGCGGGGATATGAGCACACTTTGCACCATGACACAGGATATTCAGGGTCACACAGCACTATGCCTGTATGTTTATTAGTAAAAATACTGAGAGAGGTACGTTCAAAAATAACTCAGGATGCAAACAAAACAAAAGAAAATAATAACTGGCTCTTTGTTGAGCGCTACCTACACAGTGAATTTTCAGTTCCCCTGTCTATAGCCCAGATAGCTAAGCTATTTCCTGGGGCAAACAAACAAAATCAGAAAAGAGTCTCTTGGTCTTTGTTTCAAATGAAAGTCATTTACCAATGTTGGGTTTTCAGCCAGTCCAAAGTCAAGATCCAATTCGTAGTCGCATGCCAAACAAAAGGTCAAAGCCGAGAAGTCAGCTGATTCAAAATTCTCTTTCTTTCTTTCCTTCTTGCTACAAATGCTCACCAGCCACCCTCCACGCCTTTTTCCTAATCAGGTACTGAGAGAAAGCAATTGTTTGAGCCTTCTCTTTTGTGCAGGCAGTCACTCTCCTGCACCTGTTCTTAATCAAGCACTCAGCTGGTTGGAGCTGTGGTGCAATGCCTTCTGGGGCTTGTAGTGTGTGTACCATGCTTTGTAGTTCTGGCAGAGAGAAAATGGAACAGACCTGCTGGGAGATGCCTGAAACCATAGCTCAATACTTACGTCCGTCACAACAAACACAGGGATACAAGATTGGAGACCATTTAGATAAATTAGCATGTTATGCAGACAATTTACTGCTTTATATTACCACCCCAGACTCATCACTTGTCGACCATCTACAACTAATCAAACAAGTTTCAGGATATCAAATAAATCCCCATAAAACAGGAATATTAATGATACAATGTACCCCCTCACCTCTCCTGCAACGGAAATACTCCTATAAGTGGAACCAAACCCACATAATGTATTTAGGTATACAAGTAACCCCAGACCCTTCAACAATATTCCCTCAGAATTATAATCCCCTGTTTACTCAGGTCAAAACAGATCTACAGGTATGGACCTATCTCCCAGTATTCCTTATTATCAGAGTACAGACCATCCAAATGAACACACTGCCACAAATATTACATTTATTACAGAATATTCCCTATATCCCTTCTAAGAAAGAGTTTGGCAAATGGAATAGTATTATTTCTTCCTTCTTGTGGCAAGGGAAGACACCTAGAGTGGCACTGTGAAAATTACACCTCCCTAAAGCCAGTGGAGGGCCGGCTCTTCCCAATCTGTCAAATTATGCCATGGCTGCTTTACTCAGTCACATGTTATATTGGTCTCATACATGATCACAGACCCCATTATGGGTACAGGTGGAATGAGCAATATCTTCATCTTCATTAGACAACACTACAATATTTCAACCAAATAACTATGAACACATCCGAGAAAAGTCTCCTTATACAGCAGACCTTTTACGTTGTTGGAGAGGGGGCCTTATTTACACTTACCAATTCTATCAAAATGGAATATTTAAATCCGTCTCAAAACTGCAAACAGGATTTTCCCTTGTTCAGCCTGATTTTTACAGATACTTACAGGTCCGCCACTTTTTGGGTACCACCTTGTGCCTTGAAGTACATCCCCAGACATTTCCACCACTCTTCCTATTACCACAGATCCAAGCAGAATATTCCCCAACACACCTCATTTCCTGTTTTTATAAAGTACTGACTGATCTTCCATCAAATTTGATGGAGGGAATACAGACAAACTGAGAAGCAGAGGCTGCAGAGCTTATGCTGGAATTAACCCCAGAAGACTGGTTCCATATCTAGTGCAGACAATACCAAACAACAGGCTCCTACAATTGGAGAGAATATGGCTGGAAGGTGCTGGCTCGATAGTTTCGCATTATGCAAATTACAGCCAGATACTTGTCTTCTCGAGATTCTTCTTGTTAGAGATTGTGCGGCTGTGAGGTGTCGACCCACACTCAGGTTTTTTTGGTTCTGTTCAGTACTTACTCAATATTGGCAAACGACAGGGCAGACCCTAGGAATAATATTTCCGGACTTGGGACCTCTAACACCAGAAGAAAAAATTACTTACCATAGTAATCTTGTTTCTTCCAGGCTATTCTCTAATATTCAGAACTCTTGCAGTTATCCCTTTAAGTAGAGCCGCCGCCCGGAGATAGAATGTTTGCTAATGATGGAATCATCATTGGCTCATGCTAATTTTCAAATGCTGCCCTTATCAACTGCCAGTGTTCTACTGCTTCAGATTTCATAAAGAGCCTGCAAGGACAGGTCCCGTCAATAGCTACTACTATCTAATAAAAATAACAAGAACAATAAATTAACCTAACCAAATCCCCAAACTGGGGTAGAAAAACAAACCCCTCGTAATGTCAAGATTCACCTGAGGAAGGGGAAAACATTGCCCAACAGGGCTCAAAAACAGACATGCCAGTATGTGGCACCCTCACACATGCTTACTCAGTTTGGATTGCAGAGGCTAAATGTTCTAGAAGGGGAGGCAGGGTGGGTGAGTTCTGAATATTGGAGAATGCCCTGGAAGTAACAAGATTACTATGGTAAGTAATTTTTTCTTCTCACCCCAGGAATTCTCCAGTATTCATAACTCTTGTAGACTACAAAGTAGTACATTTGATAGTGGGTACAGAACCTGCTTTGGAAATAGACTCTGCAGGACTGCTGTGCCAAACCTGGCAACACTTCTGGACTGTGTGTCCAGGCTGTAATGCTTTGTAAAGGTGTTTACTGTTCTCCAAGTAGTTGCTTTACAGATCTCCACTAATGGGACATCCCTGGCAGCTGCTATGGTAGCAGCTGTGCCTCTTGTAGAATGAGCCCTCAACCCTGGTGGAGGCTCTTTTCCAGCTTTGGAAAAGAAAACCTGAATGCACTGAACTATCCAGTGAGAAATGGACCTTTTAGATGCTGGATTTCCTTTTCCCACATCTCCATAAGTCAGGAACAGCTGCTTTCTGTTCTGTCTGTGGTCCTTAGTAGCTGTCATGTAGTAGCTAAGTGCTTGTTTGACAGCCAGACTGTGGAGTCTGCGCTCACCTGAACTAGAATGTTCAGTGAAAAAGACTGGTATAGTAATGGACTGGTTAAGATGGAAATCAGAAATTACCTTGGAAAGAAACTACCTTATCTCTGTGTAATTAAATGTATTCCTGATCAGTGCACAGAGCTTGAAGTTCACTGATCCTTCTTGCAGAAGTTACTTCCACCAGAAAAAATGTTTTCCATGTGACATTTCAAATGAGCTGATGCCATAGGCTAAAATGGGGGACCCATGAGCCTAGCTATACAAACATTCAGATCCCAAGCTGGCACTAGTTCCCTATGACGGGGGTGCAAATGGGCCAGACCTTAGAAAAATCTCTTGAATATAGGATTGGATGCCAAGGAGGCACCCTTTCCAGATGAAATGTAGGCAGACACTGAAGCTAGGTGGATCTTTAGAGTAGTGGGCTGCAGATAAAAAGAATGTAAATGAATAAGACAGTCCAGCAGTGCTGGGATCCCTGGCTTTGCTGGTACCACATCATTGTTGGAATACCAAATTGAAAACCTTTTCCATTTTGAAACATATGTTTTCTTAGTGAATGGCTTTCTGTAACCCCTTAAGACATCCAAAACTCTGTCTGAGAGGTGCAAGCCTGCATACCCTAAGTCCTCAAGAGCCATGCCTTTAGTCTGAGGGATCTGAGGTTCAGATACAGGATCCTCCCTTGATTGGAGGTTAAAAGGTTGCGCCTCCAGGGAAGGTGTATGGGTTTGGCAACAGACATGGAAGGCAGCAGAGAGTACCATGGCTGTCTGGGCCAATCTGGTTCTATCAAGATCACTGATGATGTTGGGATCTCAGCTTGATCAAAACTCTGAGCACCAAAGGGAATGGAGGGAAGGCATACAGTTGCATGCCTGACCAGTCCAAGGCCAGAGCATTCAGGGGGAATTGTCCCCTGGGCTGGTGGCCTGCAACAGTACTTTGGCAGGTGGTGGTTCTCATGGGATGCAAAGAGATCTGTCTCTGGGGTTCCTCATCTTCTGAAAATCACTTCTACCACCTGTCTGTTCAGGGACCATTCGTGATGGGCCTGGTTGATCTGACTCAGAGCATCTACTAAGGTACTGTCCTTTCCTGGCAGATGAATGGCCTGAAGGAAGACTCCTAGAGAGTAAACCAGGCTCCATATTTTCATAGCCTCTCTACAGAGAGGGTTTGACCTCGTACTTCCCTGCTTGTTTATATAATACATTGTAGTGGTATTGTCTGTTCTGATCTGTACCACCTTTCCCTGCAGAAGTGGTTTAAAGGGTTTTAGTGCCAACAACACTGCTCTGCGCTCCAGAAGGTTGATCTGCAGAAGTGACTGCACTAGACCATATACTGTGGGTGGTATGAGCCCCTACGTGAGTCCTCCACCCTAGCAGTGATGCATCTGTTGTAAGAATCACTGATGGGAGCTCTTGCTGAAAAGGAACCCTTTCCCTTAGGTTGGCTTCCTCTTTCCACCACTGGAGGGCCTGGATTAATGGTTTTGTTACTGGGATCAACTTTAAGAGAGGATCCCTTCTTTGGCACCAGTGAGCCCTGAAGTGGAACTTTTTATTTATTTTTCATAATTCGGTTTACAACCTTTGAGTCAAAGACTCATTTACAAAGGCATCTCGTCGAAGGAAGGATAGATAACAATTGGTGGTGAGATAAAACAATGGAATACATTACAGGTGAGGTACAATAAAAGAATACGCATAACAATTCAGTAGTGCAAGGGTGAACAAAGGCTTCAATTAGTTACATTTAGTCTAGCATACATTTAGATATCAAGGTACTGCTTGGGGTTCTAGGAGCCAAACCGGGGGGTGGCGGGGTTAGGGGAGAAAGGCAGTCCAGGAAGGACGTTGTCTGTAAGTGGACCAGGCAGAGCTCAAGGTATGGGCCAGTCAGAGGCATTTACAGCTCTGAGAGTCAGTGATGTGGTTTCAGAGGGCGGTTTTGAAGGGGCCGATTTTGGGGAGGTTTGTGATGTGGGTGGGGAGGGAGTTGAACCAGGAGGGGGTTCTGTAGTGGAATGATCTTTGGTCGAGAGAGGTCCTGGCTCTCGGGACCTGGAAGGTGGCTTTGGTTGTGCTTTGGATGGCGACCGAGTGGGAGGCCAGCTTTGGGGATGCAGCAACGAGAGCCCAAGAAGTGACTTTTTGGCCAGGATACATGTGTGGTAGCACAGGCACTCATCAAAGGTGAGTAGATTCGAGAAGGAGTAGAGCTAACATGTGTGTGTTCTGCTGTGGGCACCAGTAAGGAGCCTGCAAGCCTTACTGATCAAGGTCTGGACTTTGGTGAGGGCGGTGGGGTCAGCAGCTGCATAGATAGGGAGCCCATAGTCGACTAATGACAGGATGGAGGAGGTGATAGCCAGCCGGGAAGGCATTCTGAGGGAGGCAGTCTTTGTGGCAGTAGAGGAGTCCAATCCGGGTGTTTATGGCAGTGGACAGGGAATTAAGATGAGAGTGGAAAGAGACAGCTGAGTCGAAGGTGATACCCAGATATTGTATGTAGTCACTTGTTTGAGGGGGTGAGGGGTGCTGGGGAGGATGAGAAGTGGGCCGTTTTTAGAGGTACTTTGGCGGTGGGCAAAAAGCACAGATTTTGTCTTTTTGAGATTCAGAACCAGATGATGGCCGTGGAACCATTTTTCAGCTTGGCTGAAAGCAAGTTGCAGAGAGTTCTGGAGGGTGATGGGGTCGGGGTGGGAGGTGACGAGAACCACGTTGTGGGCATATAGGAGCACTCTGCCCAAGCAGGAGCTAGGGAGGGAGGGAGAAAGAGACTGAACAGTGTGGGGCCCAGGATGGAGCCCTGAGGGACACCTGAGTGAACAGGGAGGGTGGCTGATAGGGTATTATTTATCTTGACCCTTTGTGATCTGGCATGGAGGAAACTGGAGAACCAGGCAAGGGGACCAGATGAGAAACCTAGTTGGCAGAGGAAGTCCAGCAATAGGGGGTGGCACACAGTGTCAAAGGCCTTAGATAGGTCAATGAACACTGCCCCGGTGACGTTCCCAGAGTCAAGTGCAGAGTGTATATGGTGTGAGAATTCTAGGAGAGCTGAAGTGGTGCTGTGTCCAGGGCGGAAGCCATGCTGTTCTGGACAAAGTATGCTGTATTTGGTTAAGTATTCCATGAGTTGGGTGGATACTATTTTTTCCAGGGCTTTAGAGAGTGGGGGGAGGATGGAGATTGGTCTGTAGTTATTTGGTAGCGTGTGATCTCCATTCTTATGAATTGGGGTAATTTCAGCTGATTTCCAGGCACTCAGGAATTGACCGAGGCACAGGGACCGGTTTAACAGGTCAGTGATAGGGGCTAGCATGACATCTAGGGTTAGACAGAGAATCCTGGAGTCAATTGGGTCACACCTGGGGTTATGGCTGGAGAGGGCTTTTAGTATGAGTGGTTTGGCTGCATGGGGAGATATGGCGCGGAGGAGAAATGGAGGGTGATTCAGAGTGGGGTGGGGCTTGAGGTAGGGATTGGGTCGAAAAAGTGGCCAGGAAGGGCTGAGCTTAGGTCAGAAAAAGCTGTGTTGAGGCAGACAGCAATATGTGGGGGGGTCTGTGGTAATAGTGCCATTATCAGATATCTGAGATGGGGGGAGTGGGATTTTCCATTGAGCTCCTTAATATTATCCCAGAACGCTTGCGCTGAGCCCCAGGAGAAGGCCAGAGTGGTTTGGTAGTAATTGGCCTTGGCTTGCCTAATGGCCCAGGTGCACTGGTTTCAAGCGGCATTATAGGCCTGTCTGACTCGACTGCGACATGCCATAGGTTGTCCCACTGCCTCAGTTGTTGAATAAGGGAAGGGGAGATCCAGGTGGCGTTATGTATCTTGGAGTGGGTACTGGTAAAGGAGACAATGGGGTCACAAGCCTTGCAGAAGGCACTGGGGAGGTAGGCTAGCGCAGTGTCTATATCAGACGTGAGTGAGATTGGGGACCAGTCGAGCTGGGCAAGGTACCACTTCAGTTTACTGAGGTCCCCAGGGCAAAAGCAGTGGCGGGAGGTGAGCTGGCATTTGAGTTTTTGCATGGGGAGGACCAGAAACAGAGGATAGGGGAATGGTTGCTGAAGGAGTTGGCTAGGACATTAACAGACTTGATTTTATGTAGGCGATTGGAAAGTATTATGTTGAGGAGGGAGCCTGTGCCACTTGACTGGTTAAATCTGGTAGGAAGGGTGACTAATTCAGCTAAGTCAAGGGCAGTAAAGGAGTCCTTTATGTGCGCAGCGGTGGAGCCAAGCAAATTTACATTGAGGTCACCTAGGACAAGCTGCTCAACTTTATGGGACAGAGAGGAGAGGTAGTCTGTAAGGGTGTGGATTGCAGGTCCCTGGGCCCATGGGGGTATGTATGTAGTTGTTAGACAGAGCGGGCCCCTGCCCAGGTCAGGGGAGATTTTTAAAGTGATGGCTTGGGCACTATGACTGAGCTTGGGGGCAGGGAGAGCATGGTAAAGGAGGGAGTCACGTACGTAGACTGCACATCTGCCTCCACGCTTACAGACTCTATCCTCACGGAATAGGGTGAAACCAGGGAGGCAGACAGTTGAGTCAGGGGTTGATGCAGAGAGCCAGGTCTCCATTACGGCAATGATATTGGGCCTGTGTTGAGAGACACAGCACTGGAGTGCAGCAGTTTTCTTTGGGAGACTACAGAAGTTCATTGAGGCAATGCGGCAACCACACCCAGCCATATGTGATAGTGGGGTAGAGGATCAAGGACCAGGGTTGGGGAGGACGTTCCCGGAGAGCAGGAGAAGTAAGGTAATGAGTCTTCGGAGTGGGCTGCAGCGGTTGGAGTTGTTATACTGGAACTGCTGCAAGGATCTGGTGGTGAGGGTGCAGGGGATGGGTAGGGAGCTAAGGGTGGGTGTGGCTAGGGTGGGGTGAGGTCATCCTGTTCTGGGGGTGGGGTTGGTGTTGGCGGTGGGTGCGGTGGGATGACATGGTGGTCCAGTGTGAGAGGTGAGTTTGGGATGGGAGTGGGGGGATGGGATACAGGGTGGGGGTGGATGTGGTCAGGTAGAGTAGGGGCTGAACGAGCATGATGATCATAAGAAAACTAAGCATACCAGCCAACATGCCTATGGTTTAGGGACGTCTGGAGTATAAGGGGGGTAGAAGTACTTGGTTAGTGTGGCCACTGCTACGGTGCTGGGGTAGCGTCGCCGCCTCTGGTGCTAAAGGTGCAGGGTTCGAGACTGTCATCAGAGGGTGGTTTGTGGGCCCAGGAGAGAGAGAGAGAGGTGGAATTGGGTGCGAGAGAGGCTGGAGAGTGTAGGCAAGAGATGCTTGGTGGGAGAAACAGCGACTCCTAGTGGCTGCACTAGGTACTGCTGGAGGTCGGGGGTGGGTGGCTGGGAGAGGGAGAGGGATGAAGGGGGTACTGGGCAGGATATAGGGTAGAGGAGTAGCTAGAGTAGCTAGAGTGGCTAGAATGCCTAGGAGTAGAGGAGGTCAGGGGAGTATAGGAGGAGTGTGTGCAGAGTGGAGGAAGCTCCCTCTGGTGGCTACAGAATATAAGCTGCAAATGGGAAAGTAGGGAGATAGTTTAGAGGCATACAGGAAGTCACGTGACAGGAAATGGTGTATAAATTAAGGGTCGAGCTTGGGTAGAGTGCTGGCTGAGGCGGGTGGAACAGTCGATGCATGCAGCACGTCGGCGGGCTAACAAGCCAGGAGAGAAGGTAGGATCTTTACCTATTAAGCCCTCAGTTGCTGTCCCTGTCCCCGATGTGGAGCGAGTGAACTGCAGAGGATTCTGGTGGGGAGGGGGGATTCACGGAGGCTGATAAGGGAAGGGAGAACAAAGAAAGACATTAATATGCAGCGGAAGGCTTGGGGCCTAGAGGTCCTCACTGCGCATGCGCACACTCTCTGTCAGAGTATCGGGATAAGGCAATAGTGTGCATGCGCGGAGTAATGGTGTCCTGGAGAGGCTCCAAGGTAGGAATCACAAACATGCACAAAATACTGAACTGAATGTCTCTCATCTAGACTCTAGACCCTGACATTGTGTCTGTGGTTGCAGCCATGTGGCTCAGCAACTGAAGAAACTGCCTTGCAGTTTTTGGTCTGTTCAAGCTGAAGGAGCCTTCCAACTAAACAATACTTCTTATCCTGTCCGAGGGCAGATAGGCTTTGCCCTCTAGGGTATTCAACTCTGCGCCTATGAATTGCAAAACCTGTGCAGGTAGAAGGACATATCTTTTTGAGGTTTATCAGAAAACCTAGGGACTCCAAGAGACTCTGGGTGAGCTGAAGGTGTTCCCTTACCTGTTTTGGTGAGTTTCCTACCACAAACCAGTTGTCAAGATATGGGAATACTGTGACACCCAACCTTTGCAGGTGTGCTACCACTACTGCCAAACACTTTGTGAACACTCTCGGGATGAAATTAGGCTAAATGGCAATGTTCAGAACTGGTAGTGACCTGAAGGGAGTCTGGATCCAAGATACTTTCTGTGAGACTCCCTTATAGGGATGTGGAAATAGGCATCTTTTAGGTCCAGGGACGTCTACCAATCTCCTTTCTGGAGTGTTGGCAGAATCACTGTCAATGTTCTCATTTTGAACTTTGGATTTGTCAAATGTTTGTTTAACAATCTGAGGTCTAGGACAGGCCACCACTCCCCTTTTTTCTTTATGGTGAAAAAGTACTTTGAGTAAAAACCTTTTCCTTTTTACTGTGGAGGAACAGGTTCCACTGCGTTTGACAGCAGCAGGTTTTGAACCTCCTTTTCTAATAGCTTTCTTTCTGCTATGGAAACTGGCTTGAAAACCTTGGATCTTAGGTTTGGGAAGGATTTGAAGCTGAGGGACAAACCCTGACTCATTACTTCCAGAACCCACTTGTCCGTGGTGATGCTTTCCCAAGACTGAAAGTAATAAGCCAGTCTTCTCCCTACTGGTAGTGGGGAGGCGGCCTTGATAATGGAGTCAGGGAGTCTGTTTCGTCTGATGCTGAGCCTGGCCAGCCTGGGAACCTCACCTGAATCCCCTTCTGCCCCTGAAGTACGCTTTTTGTTGAGGGTACTGTTGTTACTGTGGCACAGCCTAGGCCTGGTAAAAAAGGCCTGCTGTAGGGAGATCTGCTCCTGCCTCATAGAATTTGACGGCAGATAAGGACTGCTTGGCCCACCCAGTCTGCCCATTTCCCTACCTAATGGATAAGCTGCAGATCCTAGTTAACCAGCAGCCTACTTCTTTCTACCCCCACCCTCTATAATTGCCTTATGACTGTCCCATGCATGCTTGAATTCAACCACTGTTTTTGACTCCACAACCTCCACCGGAAGGCCGTTCCATGCATCCACAACCCTCTCTGTCAAAAAATACTTCCTTACATAACCTCTGAGCCGCCCCCCCCCATCTTCAAATTGTGCCCTTGTTTTTGCACACCTTTTTGAAAGATGCTACCCTCTTGAACTTTGTTGATTCCTTGAGGTACTTGAAAGTTTCTATCATGTTCCCCCTCTCCTCCTTTCCTCAAGGCTATACATATTAAACTCTTTAGTCTCTCTTCATATGTCTGCCGGTGCAGACCCTGCACCATTTTAGATGCCCTCCTCTGGACAGCTTCCATCTTGTCTATGTCCTTGCAGAGATTGGGTCTCCAGAACTGCACACAGTACTCCAGATGGGGTCTCATCAGTTGTCTGTACAGAGGGATAACAACTTCCTGTTTTCTACTGGTGATCCCTCTCCCTATGCATCCCAGTATCCCCCCAGCCCTCCTTACTGCCCTCTCACATTGCTTGCCCACCTTTAAGTCATCTGAGATGACTACCCCCAGGTCCCTTTCCATTTTTGTTGTTGTTAGTATCCCCCCCACTGTGTACTCTTCCCTGGGTTTTGTTTCCCAGGTGCATTACCTTGCACTTCTTAGCATTGAATCTAAGCTGCCAAACATTTGACCATTCCTGTAACCTTGCCAAGTCCCTTCTCATCCTTTCCACGCCACCTTGTGCATCAACTCTGTTGCAGATCTTTGTGTCATCTGCAAAGAGACATACTTTTCCTTCCAGTACCTCTGCAATGTCACTTATAAAGACGTTGAAGAGGACCAGTCCTAATACTGAACCCTGCGGTACCCCACTAGTAACCCCCCCTTTCTTCAGAGTGGACTCCATTTACTATTACCCTCTGTGTCCTATTCTCCAGCCAATTCTTTACCCAGGCTTGGGACCCACTCCCAGGCTAGCTAACTTGTATATTAATCTTCTGTGTGGGACTGAGTCAAATGCCTTGCTAAAGTCTAGGTAGGCCTTGTCCACAGCCCCCTCCCTGATCTACTACTTTGGTTACCCAGTCAAAGAAATCTATTAGATTCATCTGGCATGACCTTCCCGCTGTGTATCCATGCTGCCTTGGGTCCTGTGCCCCTCTGGCCTCTAGGTATTCGACAATTCTTTCCTTCAGAAATGATTCCATCATTTTCCCTATTCATCCACCTTTTGCATATAAGCCTCTGTTTTGTCCCCAAAAAGCTAATTATTTTCTACGGGGAAATCCATAGCTTTATTTTCAGTGTCCTGAGTGAGGTTTGTGGCCCTGAGCCAAGCAAACCTCCTCAAACATACAGAGTTTGCCATCCATCTGGCAGTAGTGTCATTTGAGTCAGCTGCCATCTGGAACTGGTACTTAGCAGCCTCCAACCCACACCTGGCAGTCTCAGCCAAATCTTCTGAGACCAGACTGTGCTTTCTTGGACATATCCAGAACAGACTGCCACAGTGACTTCTGGTACTATGCTGCATAGCTGGCCTAATTGCCAAGGAGGCATACACATACCCTTTTTTAGCCACGCTATCCATTTTTCTAGAATCTTTTTCAGGAGGGTGGGAGGCTAAAGGCACTTTTGCTCTGTCACAAGCTGCTGTTTGTACCACTCTCTGATGATCAGGGTGGGTGAACAGAAATTTAGCACCATCCCTGTCAAGTTGATATTTCTTCTTCAACCTTTTATCTACAGGGGCACTAGAAAGAGGAGTTTGCAGGACTTTAAAAGCATCTTTTTTGAAAAACTTACAGATAGGAAACAACAGCTTTTTTGTCGGTGTGAGCTCCACCATTTCGAGGTACTCGGCCTGTTCATCATCTTCCACTGCCTCACTGATAGTGAGGACCAAAGCATCAACCATTTTTCTAACAAAAGAAAAATGTGATGAAAAATCTTCTGTTGTTCTAGGAGGGGAACCAAACTTCTGTTCAGAGAAGACTTCTGGTTCAATCCCTTCTTCCTCCTCCTCATACTCCTCATAGTCCTCAGTCCCTAGGCATTCTTGAGTTGAGGGCTGTGAAGAAGGGGCGGCTTGCTTAGAAAGAGTTTGTTCCTGGATGGGGGAACAGGGGCCGGTGCCAACCCCTGCAAAGCTTGAATGACCTTCAGGGCTTGAGCAATTTCCTCAGCTGAAGCCATTGACACATACTCAGCTGAAGTCCCCTTAGGCCAACTGTTTTGTCTTTTTTTATTTTTTCCAAAGGAACTGGGTGGTCAGCCGGTTCTGCAGGTCTTTTGCCTTGTGCACCCTTATCAGGGGTGGTATGAACAGTATCTGCGGTTTCACCTGCTTGCTTAGAGGGTGAAGGCTGGTCAGAGCCTAAGGAACTCTTCTGCAATTTTTCTGCAACCTCTCCAAATGCTTTTCCACTGTTTCAGAAGGAAAGGTTTTACAAATATCACATTCTGCAAAAAAAAAGATCCTGGCCAAGGCAGACAACACATAAGGAGTATTTGTCAGCTTTGGCAAAGACTTCCCCACAATGGGTATAATTTTTGAAGCCAGGTTAACCAGTTCTCTTCTTTGGTTTATCTGACATGATGTAAACCAGTGGAAAAAAAACCCCGCAAATAACGTTTTAAATTTAAAGTGTTTTTTGCAGTTTGCGGTCAGTTCCGGAACCGATAAAAGTTCCAATAAGAACCGAGAATCAGTACCAAGTGAACCAAGGTTATCGGTTACTTTTTTACAACTTAATTAAAATAATTTATTAAAATGAAATAACTAACTAACCAGAGTTTTACCTTCAAATAACTCCGGAATAGAAACTAAAGCTCAGTTCCCCCGCAGTTATCCCGAACTGGGAGAAACCGAGATAATAATACTAAAAGCTAAAAACTAACTTAGCAGTTGACAATTTAACGAAAGATAAAGGCAGCAAATGAAAAAATATGATAAAGATACTTAAGTTCTCTGAATTCAGCACGACAGGAATGACTGAGGAGAGCACTCCAAGTCATCTGTACTTGTCAGGCGGAGAAGGAAATCTGAAGCAGCAGAACACTGGCAGTTGGATAAGAGTAGCATTTGAAAATTAGCACGAGCCAATGATGGTTCCCTCATTAGCATATATTCTATTTCCGGGCAGCTCTACTTAATGGGATAACTGCAAGAGTTATGAATATTGGAGAATTCCTGGGGTGAGAAATAGCAGTTCTTCTACACTCTCTCACAATTCAAACAACGGCACAACATCTTCTGAGCACACTTTTAATTGCTGTTAAAAAAGTGATTTCAAGACTATGACTTCAACCTACCCCCCCATCCCCCGACAATCCAGTAGTAGAAAGACACCATGTATGACTTTTACCAGATGGAAAATATGACAGCTAGATTGCAGGACAGAACACCTCTAATAATGAAGAGATGGACTGCTTGGTTTATGTATATAGCTAGTCATAGACCTGAGTTGGATCCCTGATGTATGAGGGATCATGACCTGTCAGACTAGTATCTGGTCAGCCCTTTTTTAAAATGTCTGTAGCCATGGAATTAAGACACGTGAGGTCCCCTCAACACTAGATGTTTGCTCCAATTGGAAATTCCTCCTTTCTCCCTCTAGGATTTAGAAATGTTACCTGTAAACTCGTTATCTTTGAATGATGATTGAGCTACATGATTCTGTGATTGCTGTGTTTCAGTTGTCATGCTTCTATTTCAAATGAACCACTCCAAACTTTAATAAATATTAAGTTAAAAAAAAAAACACTGCTGACACACCTACTTTTAGACATCCAAGGTCTGGACGTAAATATCAGATTAGGTCGTTTATTAGCTGTTCATCAACTTCAGTAATTTACATGCTTACTTGCCCATGTGGGCTAGCATATGTGGGACAGACAAGAACACAATTTAAGGAGTGTATAGGAAAACATAAATCTGCCATTAGAAACAATGTTGCAGCCAACACAATGGCACAACACTTTGAAGAAGCAAGACATGGACCACCTGCAAATCTGAGATTCATCAGGATTGAAAGAGTGATGCTGGGACAAAGAGGTGGAGACTTGCAGAGCAGACTGGCACAATGTGAATGTTTTTGAATCTATATACTTCAAACTTTGACACCATATGGACTGAATGAAACCACTGCAATGCTGTTTATAAGACTATTAATAGCCATTTTGGCTAAAAAACTTTTGTGCTGCTAGCCCTTGGGCTACTGTGTTAGGTGTTGTATCCCACCCTTTTGTTTAATTTTATTTTTCCCCCTTTGTTTTCCAAATCCCACCTTCCTCTCCCCCATTCTTTCCTATTGTGTCTAGTTCATGTTGGGTTTTGATAGGTTTTCCTTTTATACAGCATGTGTCTTTCCCGTTTTCAGCAATGTAGTGCTGCTGCTATATTTTAACTAGTTTTTAACCTTTACTATTCACTTTATTGCACATGGTTGTTTTGTTATTTTGTTATTTATAGCACTGCTTGCAATTTTTGTTTTCAGCCACACTTTTTTAGTGCTGCTGAGTAAATCTGCACGCTTGCCTCATGAATATTCATGAGCTTTGATTGTTTATAAGAGCTAGGTTTGGGAGCCAATCAGCTCTGAGGAAAGCTATGCTAAAACATCAGCTGACTGCCCCACATCATGCACAAGGGACTGTCAGCTTCCCGGTCTTTGCTGGTTTGGAAAGCACTCTTTCAGAGTGCCAGCATGATATTTATTTCCGATTCTTAAAGTTCTTGCTGCCACCGACTCTGCGCTCTGCACTTTTGCTGCATGTACTGAGCACTTTAAAACACAAGTCTTTTGGAATCCATTGAATAAAGCAAGCTTTTTTCTACTCTGAGGTAAGCTGCAATTATTTAATTTGGATGTGGTTTTGTGGCTTTTGGATAATGATGCTACAGGAATGGAGGAAGGTTAAAAAAAAAAGGTGCTAAAATTAAAGATGCTTCCTCCTTCAAGTACCTCGGAGTCTGCCTTGATTGGCATCATGATTTCTCAGTGCAATATTGATGTACTTCATCATAAGGCTACACCCTAAGCTTGAAACATTGTACAAGAATAAAGTGAGTATTCTGCTTCCTGCCTGCCAAGAAATCGTAGTAAAAATTATTCTCCCTATCTTTGACTATGGTTATTTAGGCTACAGTGGTGCCCCTAAATCTTTCCTTACCAGACTGGACCCCCTTTTTCATTCTTTTTGTCATTTTGCCTAGATTGCCTCCCTTATATGCACCACTGCTCTCTGATTCAGCTCTTTCTTTCCACTCTCTTGATGATAGGTGCCTTTCCCATGTGCTTCTTTTATATCTAAATTCTGGTTCAGCTCCCTTCCCTCATCTTTAATCCCTTTTATCCTTTCCACCTTTTTCCTCCTACTCTCTCCGCAACAATATTTCCCCTTCTTTCTCTATTCTTTCTAGAAAACCTACTGCTGGACAATCTGCCTTTTCTTACCGATTTCCTAAATTTTGGCCCTCCTTTCCCCCTTCAATTCAATCTGCCTCTTCTCCTTCCTCCTTAAAGTCTCTTCTTTATGACTTTTGTCATCCTACCTGCAACTGTCTAGGATACGCTCCTTTCCTTATTTTCTTTCCCTATTTATATGTATGTTAATTTTACTTGCATTAATTTATTAATTTGCCTCAAATATTTATAATGATACATTTAGTTATCTTCTTCTCCCCTCACCCCCAGGAAGCATCTGGAAATTAGCCGTCTTCAGCTCAGTATGTCTTTCCTGGCTAAACTTTTAAATAAATAAATAAAAACCCTTACTGTTCGTGTTACGTTTTCTCTGCCTGTTTAGCACCACACTGGCATAGCCATTAAGGCTGGAGCCCCCACTTGGTTTTGTTCTACATAACAGGGTGTTACCTGTAATTGGCGTTCAATAAGGTTCATATATTATCCTGCCACTGTCCCTGACTATTTGTCTAATGTCCAAAAGTTCCACAGTTGAAGAGTCTAAATGGTGTGTACACTGTATATTCAGATTGTCAACATTACGTCATTTGATAAAATCAAAAATGGACTCCTGCCCTCCACCCCAGAAACATATGTCATCAATAAAACGATGCCAGTTCATTATGTGCCTGAGGTGGGGCTGGAGTCCACAAAGACCATCTCCTTCTCCGACCATGTGAAGAAAAATGAGTGTAAGATGGTGCTAAAGAAGAGTCCATCACCATACCCTATATTGGAGGTAGCGCTTCCCATCAAAAGTGAAATAATTATGGTACAAATTACATCAGATCGAAATAAATGTCTGGGGTGCTGTTGTACGTTTTTTGTCACCTGCTAGAAATTCTTTTGTGGCTCGAATCCCCATGCTGATGTAAATTTTGCATAGGTGGCCATTTTGTATCAAGGTTAAGAAATGGAAAGCTCAGACTTCAAAATGTATTCCAGGAGTCAAGCGTTAATGTAAGTATATAAGGAAGCTATATCAAAAACAGCCCAGCAGAGAGTATCACACCATGGCACACTTTCCCATTTTTGGATTACATCCACTGTACTGTATCTCTCAGGTAATGTTTTGTCTTATGAACAACAATTGGTGAAAGTGGTCCCCAAATCTAGAGGGACCTTCAGTGAGTGGCCTCATGCCAGAGACAGTGGGTCATCCAGGAGGGTCTCCCACAGATTTGTGCACTTCTGGAAGGGTATACGGTGATGGACACAATGAATGTGCATTTTTAGGAAAGTACAGTTAGGTAAGAACTTACCATAACAGTAAGTCTTTGAGAGGATCTCTTGCAGCAGGCCACACCAATGGAACTACAGCCGCCAGGTGCCAGGATCACATGAAAACTTTTCTACCTAGCGGTCTATCAGGTGGCTGCCCACTCTGACAACACACACTGACGTTGCCATATCCTATAAGAGTGGGCGGCCCCCATGCCCTCCTCAGTTCCCCCACCAGAGATCATAAGCAGCCTATCTCCTGCTAGGAAACCGAGGAAGAACTGATAGCTCCTGCAAATGTATAAATAACAGAAAGGCAGAAATCACTCCACTAAGAAGAAGGAGAGACAGACACAGAATGGCCCACAGGCCTAGGGGGATGGAGGGTGGAGCAGCATGGCCTACTGCAAGAGATCCTCTCAAAGATCTACTGTTATGGTAAGTTCTTATGTAACTGTACTATCTTACTTTGAGGGTATCTCTTGCAGACAGCCACATCTATGGAACAAGTCCCAAGCAGTTCTGACAGCCGAAGAATCAGTCTGGGCGTGGCTGGAAACCAAGAACCTAAGAAATGCTAGTCGACTGAAGCTGGCAGGATCTCCACAAAGTTCAACGTACGATGGTTAATGGCAGGAAAAGAACTGAGGCAGAATCAAAAAAAAGCAGTTGGAATGTGACGTTGGAATGGGTGGCCCCCTGGTAGACTTCTAGTTAGAAAAGTTTCCATGTGGTCCTAGTGCCTGTAGTTCCATAGCTGTGGACTGCTGCAAGAGATACTCTCAACGTGAGATCTTCTTTTTTTTATGAAATGCATCCCCCCAAAAATGCATTGTCAATTATTTCATCCAATATACCCTTATAGGCCCAGGCAGGATCAAATGTCACAAGCTCATTGCAATGGGCATCTGACAGTTGCTTTTAGAACTCCTCCACATATTTGTGTCCTGCGCCATGACCATTTCACCTTTATCTGCCATTTAACAGTTTCTGGTATATGTGGCATCTTTTGAATCTCTTTGACAGTTTGTCATTCTTTGGTATAAAGGTTCTGAAATGGTTCTGCGCAAGAGAATCAGTTAACTTAGCAATATCTTATTTTACCATTCCCTCAAAGGTCCAAATGGTATGACATCTAGTGGTGTTAGGGCAGAAGGTACTTCTAGGCCTAAAAGGTGTATTAGCCCTTGCTTGTACAGAAACATTATCAACATTTTGGCTAATATTGGACACCTTTGTACAATGCTCCACACTTGATTCTTCCATTTCATTACTGTTGGTATTAACATTTGAAAAACTGCCCAATGTATAAAAACATCATAACCAAATTTGCTTGAGTCCTCTGATTCATTTCCCACACTGACATTTCCATTTTCTGCATTCATTATTGTCAATGCCATATCCATGCTACCATCAGGAATTCCAATGGTGGCCATCAAATTTATATATTCTGAAAAACCCAAGTTTTGTATTTTGAGCACAGTCCTGATTAGTTTCTGTAATTCAATTTAAGGTTTAGCTTCCAACAGTTTGAATAACTACTTTTAAAGAGAAGCTGTGCAACTTGGTAGACAGGAGAAAAGAAAGCCCTTTGTCCAGGGCTCATACCTGTTTCATTGAAATGGGCTGTAAGGAAGTGTTCAATACTAGCAAATTTATCGGTGACTCTCGGCTGCTCTCCTGGTTACCACCTGTGGTCCTCCATTTGGTTTTCTTACCCATTCTTGTTTGTTTTTCCTCTGCTCTCCTCCCCCCCCCCCCCAAATTTTGGTTTTGCTCTTTTGGGGCAGGGGGAGCCCAATTCCTTCCTCTAAAAAATCCATTCAGCTTGACTCTGCTGGATTCATGTGTATGTTGCTGGGATTCATTGCACTGTTACCTTTCTTGTTTCTCTTGCATCACGAGCTTGGGTGGCCTCTGCTCTTTGAAAGTGAGCTCTTTTCCCAGGAGAAAATGTTCCCTTCCTCGAAATCCCTCATATCACTCAAGAGCTTGCTTTATTTATGGTATTAGGCCTCCTTTTCGTGCTTTTTTTTAGTTTTTCCTTTCATGCCAGTTCTAACTCCTTGTAACTTGGGCACTCTGCAAATGGCTGTAACTCATTTTTTAACAATATGTTTATTTTTGTCATATTCTGACATAAGAAAATATACTGTATCAGTGCTCATACAGAGGGTGGTACATTTAGAATAGAACAGGTACAGGTGATACTCAGTACAGTTAATTCTGCATTCTTGTACAATAAGGGGTGTAGTATTCAAAAAGTTAATTATACAGTCCGGGTAGTTCCAATAAATGTAAGCCTCTTCAGTGGCAGCGTGGATACTTGTAAGATAGTCCACAACTGTAACGCAATCAACCTGTGATTGCTATTTAACATGATGATAGGTAATAGTATAACAGGGATATATGACTTTAAAACTAGGAACTTCCTCTACCCACCACCTGCAAGCTACAGTGTGAAACTGAACACCAACAGTAAATGTATTATATGTGTACAGTTGCTGTGTCTCTTACGGTTATAAGAGTGCATTCTTGAGTTCTTTGTGTGAGAGAACCGTGAAGAGAAGCTGGGCAGTTCTGGCACACAAAGTACCTGAAAAAAAACTCTTAACCATAAGAGACACAGCAACTGTATATATAAACATTTAAATCATGTTGAAGAACTTTGTTTAAAAAAAAATAATTTTAATTTAAAATCCTAAATGTTTTACTGTGCAGAGTATTTAAGAATCCCCTTTGTGGGAAATGGACTGTGCTAACGGAACCTAGAACTTCACAATTTTAGAACTAGGTACATGAGACACATTCTTATGGTTATAAGAGTACCTGGAATGTCTAGAAATTCTTTCAAGTTCAAGTTTATTTGTTCAACCCTTAAAAATATCATTACAATAAATAAATCTAAAAATCATCAAATACAAATGAACGACCTTGTGCTCACAAACAGGGACAGTGTGATGGGGGTAACAGTGGGGGAGCACCTGGGGAACAGTGACCACCAGTCATTGTGGTTTGAAATCACAGAAGGAGCAGAACCAAACCACACAAAAACACGTATCCTGGATTTTAGGGGGGCAGACTTTGGGAAAATGGGGAGATACTTGAAAGAGGCCTTAAGGGGAATGAGACAGGAATCAGGGGTTGAGGAACAGTGGGCAGTATTTAAAATGGGGATTACAAGAACAACAAAATTATGCATTAAGCAGATTAGCAAGAGGAAAAGGAAGAGGAGATCATTATGGTTTTCCAAAGAGGTAGCAGAGAAAGTGAAAGCCAAAAATATTGCATTCAGGCAATACAAAAAGACACAGGCAGAGGGGGATAGGGAGAAGTACCAGGAGAAGCAAAGGGAGGCATGGAGATCAGTAAGGGAAGCCAAAGCTCAGACAGAAGAACACATTGCAAAATCAGTGGGTAGAGGGGACAAAACCTTTTACAGGTAGATAAGTGAAAAAAGAAAGACAAAGGGAGGGATAGTGAGACGGAAGGGGGAGGATGGGGGCCGCGTGGAGGATGACAACACTAAAGCTGACATACTGAACAGGTATTCTGCTCAGTCTTTACAGAGGAAGAGGAGGGTAATGGGTCTGAAGGGAGTACAAGGGGTGAGAATGGTGCAGAAATGGACACAAGTCCCTTTACACGAGAAAGGGTCCTGAAGGAACTGGAAGTAATAAGAGTTGATAAAGCAATGGGGCCAGATGGGGTGCACCCCAGGGTCCTTAAAGAACTAAGGAGGTGGTGGCTGAACCTCTGGCTATCCTGTTTAGCTGATCACTGGAAACAGGGAGGTACCCAAAGACTGGAGGACAGCAGATGTAGTCCCTTTATACAAAAGTGGGAACAAAGAGGAAGCAGGGAACTACAGACCAGTCAGCCTCACCTCGGTAGTGGGAAGATCATGGAAGCACTGCTGAAGGAGAGATTGGTGGAACATCTGGTTGTCAATGGACTACAGGACCCAAGGCAGCATGGTTTCACCAAGGGGAGGTCATGTCAGACCAATCTCATTGAATTTTTTGACTGGGTGACTAGGGAGGTGGATCAGGGGAGGGCAGTGGACATGGCCTGTCTGGACTTCAGCAAGGCCTTTGACACTGTGCCACAAAGAAGACTATTACACAAACTGGGGAATATGGGTGTGGGCAGGACTTCAGTGTGGTGGGTAGGTAACTGGCTGGGTGGCAGGACACAGAGGGTGGTGGTAAATGGCTGTCACTCCACAGAGGGAAGAGTGACCAGTGGGGTACCACAGGGATCAGTGCTGGGACCGGTCCTATTCAACATCTCATCAGTGACATTGTGCAGGACCTAGAAGGCAGAATTTCACTGTTCGCTAATGACACAAAGCTCTGTAACAGAGTAGACACATCAGAGGGTGTAGACAGAATGAGAAGGGACCTGCAGAAACTTGAAGAATGGTCAGGGGTTTGACAGTTGAAATTCAATGCAAGGAAGTGCAAGATAATGCATATGGGGCACAAAAACCCTGGCACAATATATCAGTCGGGGGGTGAGGATATAGCATGCACCAAGCCGGGAAGGGATCTTGGGGTTATCATCTCTGATGACCTCAAGGTAGGGAAACAGTGTGACAAGGCAGCAGGTAAAGCAAATAGGATGCTGGGATGTATAGGCGGGGCATCACCTGCAGGAAAAGGGAGGTCATAATTCCGCTATACAAGACACTAGTGAGGAGTATAGTGTACAGTTCTGGAGACCATACCTACGTAAGGACATAGGGTAGAGAAGGTTCAGAGGAGGGCAACAAAGATGGTGCATGGATTGCATCACAAGCCCTATGAAGACAAGTTGAAGGAACTGAACATGTACTCCCTAGAGGAGAGGAGGGAGAGAGGGGATATGATAGAGACATACAAGTATCTTACAGGGAGGAACAGGGTGCAGGAATACACTATTTTTAAGCAAAAAAGATGTTCCAGGACTAGAGGGAAGGATGAAGTTGGAGGAGGATGATTCAGAGGAAACATGAGGAAGAATTTCTTCACAAGGGGTGGTGGACAAGTGAACACCCTGCCAGAGAGTGGTGGGGCTGAAACAATCCACAGGATTTAGATGCATGGGATAGGCGTAAAGGAATTCTGGAGGTCAGGGGTAAGGGGCAACAGACTTCTAGGAAAACAAACTGAACTTATAAGCTCAAATGGGCAGACTGGGTTGGCCATAGGCCCTTATCTGCCAACACTGTCTATGTATCTATGTATCTATGAAATACATCCAATGCATATTAGAAAAAACAGAGTCTAGACAGTTTAGAGTCAGGATAAGGGGGGAAAATGAATACATTTAGTTATTCAGATAATATAGCTAAATAAGCCACAGCTAACTAAGGCCTTTGGGGGCAAGTCCAAAATGTTCATAGTCCAGATATTTTAACTCAACATCCAGTGCTGTTATGACCCCCATTCCTTAAAACAAAATGTGCATCTAAAATGAGTAGCACTAAACATACAATTCCACACATCAGGTCAGTACTCTGTTAAGCTACAGGGAAAGCCAGTTGAATTATTTTCATATGTTGTAAAATTAGAACAATAAGCATGAAAACTGGTGCAATTATGAGCAGCTACAACATATTATTACTGCAAACCGTCAGGTTTCTTGATCAGCATCTGAACATATTATTACTGCAAACCGTCAGGTTTCTTGATCAGCATCTGAGTCACTAATATTGCAGCCCTCAGAGGACTGAAACTCACGGGCTATTAATTCCCTGCTTCTAGGGAGTCAGAATATTGAAATGTCTTACCACCACAATGGATGCATAGTCGGGCCAGCATCAGGAGAGAGTGTGACACTCCTAACCCACAAAGTCGAGCTCTTACTGCATCAAATTTCTTCCGTCTCAAATAGGTAGCAAAAGAGAGATCTGGAAACAGATGGACAGTAGATCCATTAAAGGCTAGCCCTCCCGAAGACCTTGCCGACTGTAGTAGCTGATCTCTGATGTTAGAGCTCGTGGTCACCAGCAGAATCACTCGAGCCTCGCCACGTGGCCCAACGGCCCTAGGTGTAATCCAAAATGCTTTGAGAAGCTGACCTTCCAAAGTTCCCTGAGGGAGTTTAAGAGCTGCTGGTAGCCACAAATAAAGAAAGGTAAGGAGATCTTCCTCCTCGCTGCCATCCGGGAGACCGATTAAGCATATATGCGATGCCCTATGAGAATTCTCCAGTGCTTCTAGTCTGTAACAGAGTTATGAGTTTTCTTGTACAAGCTTAGTTGTTGTTGTTAAAGCTTGTATCGCCGCTTTCTCTGCTAATGCTGCTGTTTGGGTAACTGCCTCCAATTTTGCATCTTGTTCAGTGAAATGTTGAATGATCGACTCTATTTTAGAGTCGATAACTTGCATGGAGGTTTGTAATGCTCTCCATGGGAACTCTCCTCCGGCGATAGTCGTTGGGGAGTTTGTGGCCTGCTCAGTCATTGCTGCCGCATGCTTAGGTCCACTAGTTGTGGTTTTTTGATTGCGACCCATGACCATCTAGTATCCCACAACTGTGGACAACCTGATCTGTTCACTGCTGGAATTAAAATTAACTTTCCTCCACAGCAAATTGTGAAATTTATCGAATCAAGCTGATAGATGTGGAAAGCTGCATTCAAGTGCATCTTGCCAGTTTGCTGCTCCACAGCACCCCCCCCAAAGTTATTCATTTTGAGATAATTCTTTTTCTTACTTTATTGACTATTACAAAAAAAAAATGCTACTCTATTTATAATCCAGTAGTCCTCTGTCATAATGAGAATAGTGGTTACTGTAACCATATCTATCTCCATTCAAGATTTCATGCAGGGACCAAGCCAGCAATTCCTTGCTTTATTATACTAGGTAGTAGATCAGGGAGGGGCTGTGGACATGGCCTACCTAGACTTTAGCAAGGCATCTGGCACAGTCCCACACAAAAGATAAATATGCAAGTTGGCCAGCCTGGGAGTGGGTCCCAAGATGGTAGCCTGGGTAAAGAACTGGCTGGAGAACAGGACACAGAGGGTAATTGTAAACGGAGTCCACTCTGTAGAAAGGGGGGTTACTAGTGGGGTACCGCAGGGTTCAGTACTAGGACCGGTCCTCTTTAATGTCTTTATAAGTGACATTGCAGAGGGACTGGAAGAAAAAGTATGTCTCTTTGCAGATGACACAAAGATATGCAACAGAGTTGATACACAAGGTGGCGTGGAAAGGATGAGAAAGGACTTGGCAAGGTTGGAGGAATGGTCAAATGTATGGCAGCTTAGATTCAATGCTAAGATGTGCAAAGTAATGCACCTGGGAAACAAAACTTAGGGAAGAATAACAACGGGGGGTAAGATGATAACAACAACAAAAATGGGAAGGGACCTGGGGGTAGTCATATCAGATCACCTAAAGGTGAGCACGCAATGTGAGAAGGCAGTAAGAAGGGCTGGGGGGATACTGGAATGCATAGGGAGAGGCATCACCAGTAGAAAACAGGAAGTTGTTATCCCTCTGTACAGACAACTGGTGAGACCCAATCTGGAGTACTGCGTGCAGTTCTGGAGAACCAATCTCAGCAGAGACATAGACAGGATGGAGGCAGTCCAGAGGAGGGCAACTAAAATGGTGCAGGGTCTGCATCAGAAGACATATCAAGACAGACTTAAGGAGCTTAACATGTATAGCCTCGAGGAGAGGAGGGAGAGGGAGGACAAGATAGAAACTCAAGGGAATCAACAAAGTCCAAGAGGGTAGCATCTTTCAGAAAAAGAAGTGTGTAAGAACAAGGGGGCACAATTTGAAGCTAGAGGGGGGACGGTTCAGAGGTATTGTGAGGAAGTATTTTTTTACAGAGAGGGTTGTGGATGCATGGAACAGCCTTCCTGAGGAGGTTGTGGAGTCAAAAACAGTGGTGGAATTCAAGAATGCATGGAACAGGCATAAGTCAGTTCTAGGGGGTGGAGGTAGGAAGAAGTAGGCTGTTGGTTAGCTAGGATTTGCAGCTTATCCATTAGGTAGGGAAATGGGCAGACTGGGTGGGCCAAGTGGTCCTTATCTGCCATCAAATTCTATGTTTCTATGTTTCTAGGTACAGTTCCAAATAACATGTATCATATCCCCCCCCCCCCGAGACAATAGCAGTTTGAATCAATAAAATAAGCACCTTTATTATATCTAGCTGTGAGCATGTTGCTGCCAAAATAACTCAAGTCTGTACATGGTACAGACCCTTCTTAACTGGGCAGCAGAAAGAGCATCTAAATAATATTTATGACTGAAAAATCACAATTATTAGCCACAAACTATGCAGAAAATCTAGATTTATTAATATTTTCCAAATCTAACTCAGCCCCAAAATGTTTATATTTAAACAAAGGGTAACATTCCTTTCCATGTATCAACTGAGTACAGGCAAATTATACTTTTTTTAACTTGAATAATATATATTTTAACCATATGGACTCACTGTATGACATCTTTTGCTAGCTGTTCTTCAAGGCACATAAAAGGTGCCCTATTTTTCTGCATTCTTGTTAGATTTTTTTTTTGTTTTATTTTAGTCTTTGGTAACCGGGTAAGGCCCACTAGGTACAAGTGCCTGTTTTCAGGGGTGACCTGGGAGCACTGAGCGGTTAAGTGACTTGCTCAGAGTCACACAGTATGCAAGTGGAGGTTCTAAGAATCAAACTCAGGTCTGGTTTGCTGAATGTACCAAGCCTGTTCACACCTCATTCCTCTAACCTCTAGGCTATACTGCCATCCCCTAGATGAAGCCAGTAATTAATTTTTTGGGTAGCCATAACAGAATTAATGGTATCCATACCAAGCTCTGCCCTAACATATGAAGTTGGCATGGACTGACCAACGCCCAGGGCCGATCTGAGCAGTTTTGTTACTGAAATTGCTTTTTCCCTATTCTTTATATCCCAAATCTCCACCCCATGAAGTAGCTGGGATAAATAGTTGGTTCTAATCACTTCTATTAATGGTCTTACTGTATATCCACCACATAATTACATTTTCTAAGGCCTGATGCTGTTTTCTTAGCCCTTATCATTGTCTTTTCAACTTCTCTAGCCTAAAGGACATTGGATGAGAAAGTTAAACCTAGATAATCGTAACCTGAAACCATGCCAACTTTACGCTCCTCTATGGTCCAATACCCATTTAGTTTGCTAGAATCAAAAGCCATAACTTGGGTTTTGGTAAAATTAATTGTGAGCTTCAACTCACATACTTTTACATTCGATAAATCGAGTTTCTTCTGCATGCTCTTTTTAGAAAAAGATGGTAAGATGAGATCATCTTCATAGGCCATAATCAGGCACTGAATGTTATTAATTTTACGGGAATCTGAATCCAAATGTATAAAGTCCCTTAGTATTTGATCTATATATACAGTAAGCAACAGAGAGTAGGGGAAAGGACACACTCCTGTCTTACACCCTTATTAGTGGTGATCTCACATGAGAGCTGTCCCTTGGTCCCAAGCCTTACACTTGCCCTAGGTATAGTATGTATTATAAATAGTATTAACCAAAATTTGGTCAATTCCACACTCCCACATAAGTTTCCATACTATGTCTCTTGAAATTGAATCAAAAGCTGATGAAAAGGTCTATAAAAGCAACACAGAGTTTCTGTTTTCTGACATATATACTGTATATATTTTTCTATAAGATGCCATGTGGTAAAACAGTTATCCATAGTAGAATATCCACTGCAAAAACCTGCCTGCAATTAACAAAAATCTCCTGTCAAGGCAATCTGATAATTTAATCTTTCCAAAATAATCTTGGAAAAGATCTTCAAATGTATATCTAGTAAACTAATTGATCTATACATTGCTGGATTGGCTTTATCTCCTTTCTTATATATAGGTACAATTTCAAATCCTCTCCATGAATCAGAAATAAAGTCTTCAAAAATACATTTGTTGTAACAAAAAAAAAAACAGGATATTACACCATGTGGGAGTATTACATGATTAAACTTCAGCTGGTATTTGATCTGGACCAGGAGCTTTTTTAAGTTTAAGTGTGTTTAGAAGTCAGCAGTCCTGACTGGCTAAGTATGATGTCATGATTCATAAGAAAAAAATACTCACCGTAGTAATACTGTCTCTTCCAAGGTGTCCTTTAGCATCACTATGTGCAGTAAGTTGACCAGGTTGAACTGCCTGGGAGGTGGAGCCATGAATAATTCATATATGAATTGGCCAATCAGAAAAGAGCAGGAGCGTGTGCTGAGTGGAGTCTGCCCAGAGGGCACCAGAATTATTTTGAAGGAAGAATGGGAACATGCCCATGTTAGTGTGGACCAACAGGATCCAAAAATCATGCAACAGCATGACTAGAAAACCATTAAAACATGAAAAGTTTGCTCTAAATGGAATTCAAAACTCAGGGACAAATTTGGCAATAATGAGGATGCAGAGTCCTCTTCAGATAGGTTTGCTGGGGAGGAAGAGTGTGAGTTTACTGATGCTAAAGGACACCTTGGAAGAAATACTGTTACTACGGTGAGTAATTTTTTTCTCACTCCAAGGGTCCTTTAGCATCACTAACTATGTGCAGACTACAAAGCATTGCAGTTGGGTGGCGGGTACAGAACCTATTTAGGGAAGAGGCTCTGCAAGATCGCCCTGCCAAATTTGGCATCAGATCTGGAATGTACATCCAGGCAATAATGCTTTGTGAATCTGTGTACAGACTTCCATGTGGCTGCTTTGCAGACATCAAGTAAGGAACTATCCCTTGCAGCTGCCACTGTGGTAGCAGTGCCCTGGTAGAGTGAGCCCTGAGGCCCTCAGGGGTCTGTTTACCAGCCTTGTCGTAGCACAACTGAATATAGGAGACTATCCAATAAGAGGTAGTTCTCTTAGTGGCTGGCCTTCCTCTACCTTCCTCTACCTACCTCCGCATAGGTGAGGAAAAGCTGGGTAGTGGAGCCCCTAAACTGCTTGGTGTGCTCCAGGTAGTAGGATGGGGCTCTCTTCACATCCAGACTATGGAGTCTCTGTTCTCCAAGAGTGGATTTCTCAGTGAATAAAACAGGAAGAGTGATAGACTGGTTAAGGTGAAATTCACAGTCCACCTTAGGCAGGGATTTCCTGTTTGTTCTGAGCTCTACGTTGCCTCTGTGAGGGATAATGTAGGCGGGATTTCCGCAGAGTGCCTGCAACTCTGAAATCCTTCTAGCAGAGGAAATGACAGCTAAGAAGACTGTCTTCCAAGTGACATATTTCAGATGGGCCGTAGCCATGGGCTCAAAAGGCGGCTCCATGAGCTTGGCAATGCACAAATTAAGGATCCAAGGAGGAACAGGTTCCCTGGTTAGAGGCTGAAGGAGAAGAAGGCCTGTAAAGAATTTTTTGAAAACAGGTAAAGAAATGATAGACTGTTCTTTGCCGATGGACAGGTAAGCAGAAATTGCAGCTTTAAGGATGATGCTTTCAGGCCTGAGGCCTGTAAGTGCACCAAATAGTCCAGAAGACAGTGGACTGATGCTTTGAGAGAATTTATGTGCTTCGTCTTGCATCATAAAGAGAATCTTTTCCACTTGGCTGCATAAGTTTTCTTGGCACTAGGTTTCTTGGCCATTCTCAGGATGCTATGGACTTGTTCCATACTGGGATTCTGGGTACTCTAACCCTCAACAGCCAGGCTTTGAAGTGAAGAGACTGCAGGTTGGGATATGTCATCTCTGTCTGAGGAAGAGTCAGCAGAGAGTGACTGAGGGAAGCAGAATCGGCTTGCTGGAAGCCAGGGCTAGGAGGTGAGGTACCATGACTCCTTGGCCAATCCGGTGCCACCAGGATCATTGCTGCAGGCTCAGACCTCAGCTTCAGCAAGACCCTGTGAATGAGAAGAAAGGGAGGGAAGGCATAAAGGAACTTCTCTGACCAGTCCGGACACAAGGCTTCTGTTGGAAGAGTCCCTAGTACTGGAGGCCTGCAGCAGTACAGAGGAAGTAGATGGTTGAGGTGAGAGGTAAATAGATTTCTGGTGTGCCCCACCATCTGAAAACTGTGGCAAGAACCTGCTTGTTCAGAGTCTATTCATTGTGCCGCTGGTTGATACGACTGAGGGCATCCGCCAGAGTATTGTCCTTGCCTGGAAGGTGTATGGCTGAAAGACTGATGTTGAGAGAGTAAGTCAGAGACCAGATTGTTCTACCTCTGTACAAAGCACTGTGGATTTTGTGCCACCCTGCTTGTTTATGTAGAACATTGCAGTGGTGTTGTCTGTTTTGATTTGCACGAACAGTCTTTGAGCTCGTGGCAAAGGACTTCAGAACAAGGTAATGGCTCTGAGTTCTAATATTTTGCTGTAGCCTGCAGATTCTTTGGGAGTCCAAATGCCACTGACAGAATAGCTGTCCAGATGAGCTCCCCACCCCAGAGGAGGCGTCTGTGGTTATGATTTCTGTGGGAGAAGGCAATTGGATGGAGATCCCTACTGACAGGTTGGTGGGATCCTTCCACCAGTCCAAAGCTTGCAGTAATGTTTTGTGACTGGAACCAGCTTGGATAAAGAATGTCTTCTTTAGGACCGTAAGCCTGAAGGTGGTACTGTATGTCCCTCTTCTAGAATCTAACTGGAACGACAGCTGTCATGGGACCATGTGTTCCAGAGCTTTTTGAAAAATGTCTGGCTGGCCCAGACAAAGGAGTTTGCTAGTGATATGAATTTTGCATCCTTTTTTGCAGGAAGGAAGGAAGGTCTTGCTTTGTTGAGTATCCAGCTCTGCACCAATAAAGATAAAGAGCTGAGCTGGGGTCAGATGGTACTTCTTTTCATTTATGAGGAAGCACAGAGATTTCAGGATTCGCTTTGTAATGTTAACAGCCTCTGCCACCTGTAAAGGAGTCTTGCCCACCAGGAGCCACTCATCCAAGTATGGGTGGACTGAAATGCCTTGTTTTCTGAGATGAGCTGCCATCACAGCCAGGCATTTTGTGAACACCCTTGGGGCTGAAGAAAGGCCAAATGGCATAGCTGCAAACTGGTAGTGCCCTGATGGCAGCCTGAACCTTAGGAATTTTCTGTGGGACCGCCTTATTGGAATATCAAAATAGGCATCCTTGAGATTTAGGGAGGCTAGCTAGTCTCCTTGCTGGAGGGAATGAATCACTGCAGAGAGAGTGACCATTCTGAACTTTGATTTGAGTAAGTGCTTGTTCAAGTGCCTGACGTCAAGAATAGGTGGCCACTCCCCATTTTTCTTCTCTGCTAGGAAGTATCTGGAATAGAGACCTTTCTGTCTCTGGGAGGAAGGTACTCTTTCTATTACCTTTGCTGATAGCATTTTTTTTACTTCCAGCTCCAGAAGAAGTTTTTCTGTAGGAGTTTGGGGTTTTGACAGAAAAGAACCCCTGAGAGGTGGAAACTTGTGGAACTGAAGGGGCAGGCCCTTTTCCATTACCTCCAGGACCCTGCTTTCTGAAGTTAGGAGGGACCAAGACTGGAGGTAGTGGGAAAGTCTGCCCCCTACTGGTAGAGGGGAGGTGACCTGGACAGAGGAATCAGGGCTTAAATTGTGTGGCAGGAGTAGGGGTACCCCTCCTTTGTCCTCCCCTGCCTCTCCCTCTATAGAATCCCCTCATCTGAGTATAGTTCACAGGCATAGGATACAGAAGGTAGGGTCTAGGGAAGAAATCCCTGCCCCTGTTCCCCTTGTTTTGAGCTCTCTGTTGAGTAGGGGCCTTATCTTTGGCAGTGTTGCTCTGGTAGGCTGCTTTGTACTTGTCTACCTTCTTCATGTAATTCTCAGTTCTATCACCAAAGAGGTAGTTTTGGTCACAGGGAAAATCCATTGCTTTGGACTGGGTGTCCTGTGATAGGTTAGTTGTTCTTAACCAAGCAAAGCATCTAAGGGAAATGGCCTGGGCCATAACCCTGGAAGCTGCATCACTGCTGTCAGCTGCCATTTGGAACTGGAATTTAGTAGCTTCCAAGGCAGTTCTAGCTGTCTCCAGTACGTCCTGGGCCATGCTATCTCGGTTATGCTGGGCAATAGCCATAACAGATTGCCACAGATCCTTCCAGTACTTGGCAGAATAAGCCAGGTATGAAGAAAGGCGCAAGATGAAAGATGCTGAAGTTTATGATCTTTTGGCCATGAAGTCAAGTCTCCTAGACTCCTTTTCAGGGTGCTGAGAGGAGAGGAGAGAGGAACATTAGCTTTATCACAGGCTGCCTGCTATACTACTTCTTCATGACTGGGATGCTGGTACAGGAAGTCAGTTTCAGTCCTAGATAGCTGGTACTTTTTGTCTATTTTCTTGTCAACTCCAGATAGGAAGTAGGTATCTTGAGGAGTTACATAGTACTTTTCAGAAAGCCTTATAAATAGGAAGTATAATCTTTTTTGCAGGGGAAAGACCCACCAAATTCCTGTTGTCTTCATCCTCCTTCTCTTATGTGGAGTTCTGTGAGGGAAGATCCAGGGTGTCCACCATATGCTGCGAAAAAGTTAGCATTGAGGAAGTCTCCTCCTGATTACTGGGGGAAGCTCCAAAATTAGGATCAGGGGAAAAATCAGGCTCCAGGGGGCTTTCTTCTGAGTCACTGTCAGGGTCCATGCCACAATAAAAATCTTCCATCGTCCCTAGGAAAGCCTCCTGTATGAGAAGGAGCTGAACTGGAGGGGTGACTAGGAGTGGCAGTGGTACTGAACATGGATCCCATGCCCTGCAGAGTTTGATAAAAGATGCCATCCTTTGGCCATTTCTTCCGCAGAGGGTAAACCCCCTTGAAAATCTGGGGGATTGTGCCCAAGGCTCAATGTTTTTAGATTTATCTTTGTGTTTTTTGCCTACTTGATGTTTCTGCTTGGCTTAATGAGGAAGTGGCAGTAGCGTGCTTATCTTTTAGAGGTTTTTCACAGGCACTTCATCTGTGACCTGATCTGGTTTTCTTTTCATACTTGGCACTTCATCAGCACCTCTGCTTCCCTCTTTCCCTTTAGATGGTACGTCATCAGCACCTTTGATTGATGGATTGATTGACTGATTGAATTTTGTCGACCAGTAAGCCCACTGGCTAGAAGTCCCTTTTCAGGGGCGACCGGGAGGGGGGATACAGGCGGTAAGCAACTGAAATTGAACCAGATTAAGCTGTTGGTGGTATTTTTAGTTAACGGGAGAAATTTGGCCAGGACACCAGGGAAATTCCTCTACTCTTTTTTGATAAGTGCCATGGGATCTTTAGCATCCACCTGAACTACCACCAATCCAGGCAGATGGGACCTCGGTTTAACGTCTCATCCGAAAGACGGCACCTCAGAAGTGCAGCACCCCCCTCACAGGTCATGCTGTACTACAGTGTCAGTATTGGAATATTAACCCAAGTGCTAGGTGTGGGAATTGAACCCACAGCCCTCTCATCTCCTGACCTCAGCGGCGAGTGTGCTACCTACTGAGCCACTGACACTGACTTTGCTCCTATTACCTTTAGGTTTAGAAGGTACTTCATCAGCGCCCTTGTTTTTTAGACAGCCCCTCATCGGTAGCCTTAGCAGCCATTTTCTTAATCTTCTTGCTCTGTTCTTAGAGTCTTAGAACAAAATTTAGAGCAAAGGGAACAGAAATGAGCTGGACCTAAACACTGTAAACACAGGTCATGGGTATTAGCTTTAGCCACTATTCTGTGGCACTTAACACAGTTTTTAAAATCTGTGGGTCCAGTCTTCTTTTTTGGCTTTTCTGACATGCCAGTTTGTCAGAAAAGGTGCAAACTATTGGTTCCCAAAAGGGAATAAAATTAAAAGCAGTTGATTCCCTCACAGTAAAGAACCACGCTTTAATCACTGTAAAACACAAAGAAAACAAGGAAAATAGCAGTTCCTAGTAAAAAATGGGAACCGTTATTAAAATAAGGAGAAGAACTGTCGAAATACACTAGACGCGATTAAATTTTACTTCAGAAAAGTAAAAAGAGAACCGCAGGGAACCATGGAAGAAAGAGAAAAATGCGGTTCTGGGAACCGGTCGGGAACCGCTAAAAACTCTTTAAAAATAAAAAAAATTACCAAAAATACTCACAGACTCAGCACAAAAGTGAAGAAATAGGGTCAAAAAAGTGGTTTTCTCTAAGAGACAGCGAGCAGCTGAGAGGCAGTGTTTCTCAGACAGTCGGAGAAAAAATTCTGGTGCCTTCTTGGCAGACTCCACTCAGCACACTCTCCTGCTCTTTTCTGACTGTCCGATTCATATATGAATTATTCATGGCTCCACCTCTGAGGCAGTTCATCCTGGTCAGCTTACTGCACAGTTACTGATGCTAAAGGATCCCCGGGGTGAGAATAAACATTAACTGATAACTAAACTCCTAAAGCAGTATGCCCATATGGAACGGAGTTTAAGAAAAATATTACTTACTCTATTCCTAGAACTTTGACTGCATGGCTCAATATGGCAGCTGTGACTCTACTGAGAACTCTGCAACACAGGCTGACATCCCAAATGTGAGCTGCACCATTTCTAAATCATGGCACAGCACTGGAAAAGCAAACTAACACAACCCGCCCTTCTGTCGCAGTTAAGGGTTCACCAGGAAAGAAAATATTTATGTGGCCATTATAAACCCCATCTCCAGCATACCATAAGGGAACACAATCCTTTTATTAGAAAAGTTTGTTTATGCAGTGAGTGTTCAAACGTATGATGAAATCGAAAAGTTATATTCTGCTCATCTTCTGAACCTTCCTCAGGTACATCAGCCTTGGTAATTTTCTTCTAAATTCAGCATTTGTGCACTCAACACAGTGATGGGCATCTTTAGGGTCTGTATATTGTCATGTTTTGTCTCCATATACAATACAGAAGTGTGTGGGGATGAAAAAAGAATGAACTATGCCCAGAGCCCTAAACTGTTGTCAAACTGAGTCAAATTGTTTTCTCCAGGATCGGGTCTAGGATGTCAGATCGGGATAAAGTTTTATAACTGCCTGTATTTCTGAGCCTGCTGTACAAAGTAGCACAGTTCGTGGTTGATTTGTCACTTAGGGAGCCACATGAGGGTTTCCATGATAAGCCTACTTTAGAGCACTAAAATCAAAGTCCTCAGTTATCAGGAACTTTTCATTAATCCAAGTTTTTAAATAACTGAACAAATTTTCACCTTTGGGTATTCCAAACAACATAGGTTCCCCACCCTTAAATCATTCTCTAATGCCTCAAGCCAACCTTGTAGTTGACTGTTGCCTTGGGTGAGCGAGGAGAAGGCTGTTAGAGAAGAGGTGAAGCACTTTTCTGAGTCATTCATGGTTGTGGCTAAGTCCTTCATTTATTGGTCATGGGTCTCAAGTTTGGCAGGGTTCACTCAATCTTTGTATCCATTGCTTGCATGGAGTCGAAGCATGGTTTTCCATGGGGCTCCAATGTTGTGTTGAGGTGGCCAGCTCCAGTGTTACCCATCTGATCAGCAGCCTTACCATGCTGATGAGGCCCGACTTTGACAGTCTTGCTACAGAACAGTTATTACTTACCATAACAGTAGATCTTCAAGAGAATATCTTTGTTAGGCCAAGCCTTTGGAACTATACCAGCATCAGGACTAGGACTACACGGAAATTTCTGCGTTGGGGCCACCCACAATGTCGCATCAGCATCTACATAAAATGTGGGTGGCCCCATCTCTCTCAGTTCCCTGCTGGAGATTAGACTCAAAGGACCTCCATTTGTATTTTGACTGCATCACTATATGTTTGTTTATTATGTAAAACTCATTGTATTTTGCTTCCTACTGCTTCCCCTCCTCCGGGTTGCACCTGTAAACGAGCCCTGGCTCAGTGTGCCTTTCCCAGTTACCAACATTTAATTAAATAAATAAATACATTTCTGGGAAACCAGGAGATCAAACCTGAACCAAGCATGCTAGGTGAGAAATGGTGCTAGACAGAATAGCCATGGATTAGGAAAAGGAAGAAATCTGTGATGCCACCTTAGGGGGACGGAGGAAGGGATAGCATAGCCTAATGGAAGAGATTCTTTTGAAGATCTATTACAGCAAGTATGTAACTGTTCTAACTTCTTTGAGATTATCTCTTCCATTAGGCAACACATTTGGAATGAGTCCCAAGCAGTCTCAAATGCTACTGGGAGAGGGGTACAGTTTGATTCACAGCAGGCCCTGCAGTACAGCCAGACCAAAACCTGCTCATCTATGAGATACAATGTCCAAACTTTAATGCTTCGTGAAGGTCTGGACAGTGCTCCATGTAGCTATGGCAGAAATGTCAGCACCAGAACATTTCTGAAACGGGCAGCAGAAAGGCCATACCACTCATGAAGTGACCATGAACGCACAGAAAATTCCTTCCTGTAACAGAACATAATACATTGTGCCAGACATTTGGACAGGAGTGCCCTCTTTCCCAGGAATGAATGAAACAAAAAGCTGAGAGGACTTTCTGCAGTCCTTGGCACGATTCACATAATATCTCAGTATTCTATGAACATCCAAAGTAGGGAGCAATGCTTCATACTGATTGGCATGCTCAGAGTAATAAACAGGACGGTATATTGTTCGATTCAATGTAAACTCAGATACCACCTTTGATAAAAACTTAGGATTGGTATGCAAAGAAACTCTGTCTTTGTAGAAAATCAAATTAGGTGGTCACACATAAGAACCTTCAGCTCTGAAATATCTTGAGCAGAAAGAAATCAAAATCGGGCTCATGAGGGTCCTATTGCAACGTTTTACACAGCTGGAGTAGTGTGTTTTATTTAAGGGTGTTTTAAAACAAAGGAAGCACAAGGCAGGTTAAGAACGAGCATTCCCCTGTGACTCACAAGCCACAAGGGTTCAGGTCTTTTTAAAGGCAGAATTAATGTCATAATTTGCCCATTTTAGAGGTCTGGGAAGAAGCATTGCCATAGCAATGGTGACACTAGTGTTGGGCACTTCATAAAAGCTCTGCCTCAAGCGAGCAGAGGCAACACGAGCAGAGGCAAGCGGCGTCTGCCACGGAAGACGGGGAACGGAGCCAGACTCTATATGTGAAAAGAAAAGAAGTTTTCAGCTTCTGATAATACCAGTAAGTGAAGCTTAATAATAAACTGTAGTATAGATACTGGAATTTAAATCCCTGAGCTAACAATCACATAACCGATATAAATTAGTTCAAAGTTTAAGTACAGATTAAGTGCTTAAAACAAAATGGACTGTGCTCATGTAACCTTAACCAGTGGAGAAATTGGTATAAAATGTAGTAGTTGTGGTAAATTCAGTACACTGGATATTACAGAATTCACACAGTACAGTTGTGAACAATGTATAGGATTAAAGGAACTGAGAATCAAAATAATTGGATTAGAAATACAAAATGCTTAACAAGTCTATCATCAAAAGACAGAAGTAAATCAAGGACATGAAAGAGAAGTAGAAAACTGCTCAGAAGGTACAAGTAAAAGGGTTAGGGAAAATAAGGAAGGAGATGATAGTTGTGGTAAAGAAAGCCCCCAAACCAGTAAAAAAGGTAGATGAGCAATGGAATTTTCAATTCTGACTAAAAATCATTTCACACCATTAATGAATCTCATTTAAACTATAGACAAGGAATCTCTAGAACTCATGGATATAGTAACAGACAAAGATACCCAGGAAATTTCAGAAAAGTCCAGTGCAACTGAAAAAACTGTAATGTAAACATTGTGAATTAAATTTTCCAGATAAATATGTCATGTGAAACAAATGGAACAAAAATATGCACTGTCTATATCATTGGGGATTCTACAGTTAAATACACAAACTCATTCACAACACTTAAACAGAAAAGAACAGGTCACAAGTATGTCACTCCCAGAGGCAGGTATTCAAGACATTTACTCTACTACCAAATATAGTGAAGAAAAATGAAAAACTTGGTAAACCAGTGGTATTAATACAGGTGGGAACAAATGACCTAAAGAAAAAATCTGAGGAAGAAATATTTAATGACCTAAAAAAGACACACACATCTTAAGGAAATAGGGTGTGGCGTAATTTTGTCAGAAATTCTGACGGTACCAAGAGCTAAAACATGGTTGAATAAGAAAATTGTAAAAATGAACAACTGATTTAGGTAATGGTGCTTGTTCCAGGGCATTAAGTGCATACAAACATGGGAAACATTTAGTGTAAACAGAAATTTTTACTGTCAAGTTGGGCTGCATTTAAATAGAAAGGGCATTCAGCTGCTAGGAAATTTGTTTGACAAACATTGGTGGTTATTTAAATTAAATGGACAGGGGTGAGAGGACCCAAATACCGCAAATGAGACTGTGGACTTGATAAATAAAGAAAAGAACAACATAAAGTAAAACAACAATGTAAACGGCATTAATATGTTACTGGTAAATGCTAGAAGTGTACAAAATAAAATTGAAATAAAACACATACTATATGAAGGTCATATTTAAATCTGTGCAGTCACTGAGGCATGGTTAAACAAAGATGAATGGGGCAAAAACATACAAGGGTATCAATTATTTCATAAGGATCAAAGTGGCAGGGGTGGAGAAGGATTAGCACTTTATACAGCGGATAATATAAGAGCCAATGAACTTGTGATTAGTCAGAATATGGAATGTGGGGAAGAGTATGTGGGCTCAGCTAAATGTAAACTGTAAGAAACTAATTATTGGTTTATGTTATAGACCCCCCAAACTTGAACACAGAAGATAACATGCCATTTTTAGATACAACTGAGAAAGTAAATATAGAAGGTGACTATGTACTTTTAGTAGATTTTAATTTTCCAAAAATAAACTGGGAATAGATGACAGGGACCACACCACTGGAGAATAGATTTTTAGACATCACTGTTGCAAAAAAACTAGAACAGAAGGTACAGATACCCACTAGAGGAAGAAATATATCAAATTTAATTCTAACTAATTTTGAAGATGAGTTAAGTACCATCACAGTTATTGAACTTCTTGGAGACAGTGACCACAACATGGTGAAAGCAGAAATCAGATTGAATAATAAAACAAATGGTGGTATAACATATTTAAAATGCTATAACAGGGCAAAATATGAGGATATGAGAACATATCTCAAAACATGGGATTGGAAAAAGACCCTAGAAGGAGAGACTCTGGAATACACATGGGATCAAATAAACATTAAAATCAAATTCTGCTTACCGTAAATACATATGTCCCTGTGAGTAAGAAATATGCTGGGTCAGGGAGGATTCCAAAATGGTTCTCCAAAAAATACAAATAAGAGTATCAAAAGAAAGAGGAAAGCATACATGAAATATAAAACGAATCCATCAACAGAAAAATAGACTAAATAAAAGCTCATAGCTAATAAGTGTAAAAAATCATCAAAAAATCCAAAACTGACATAGAAATAAAAATGGCAAAGTCTACACAAGACAATAAAAAACAGTTCTTTAATTATATCGGAAGTTTAAAAGGAATAAAAACACAATAGAAGAACTAAGAGATAATGGTTTGATTATAAGCGACGAGCAAACAATAGCGAACAAGTTCAATGAAGTGTTTTCAAACCTAAAGAAAATAACAATACTTCTGCACAAGTATGAGCCATGAAACTGAAATCAAAATACTATCAGAAAAGGAAGTTAAGGAAAAAATTAAACAGTTTAAGGTGAATTAATCTGCAGGGCCAGATGGAATAAATCCTGCGGTTCTTAGAGAGTTAGCAGATGTACTGGCTGGTCCCCTTGCCGTCTTATTTAATACCTCACTGAGAGAAGGGAGGACAATTCAAGAGTAATAAGAAGCAAATGTGACCCCAATTTTTAAAAAAGGTGACAAATTAGATGTCAGGAATTACAGACCAATTAGCCTGACAGCCGCTTGTTGGCAAGCTGATGGAAGGTTCATAATACTGTTTCTGTCCTGGTAGATCTTGTTTGACGAACCTAACACAGTTCTTTGAGCCAGTTAGTTGTGCTTTGGATAAAGGGTTACCTGTAGATATAATCTATTTGGACTACTCTAAAGCTTTCAACTCAGTGCCACTCAGAGAACTCATAAATCAACTTATAAGTCTACAAATTCACCTAAAAATTAAACTGTGGTACATTCATGACTGAATATCAGATACCAAAGGATGTGTATCCAGGTTACTCCTCTGGTAGGTAGTATGGTTATGGTCAGCAAGTATGCTGACGACACTAAGACTGGAGTAGTTGTAAATAATAGGGAAGCAGCAGAGCTTTTCAGAGAGACCTGAAACAGTTGAAAAATTGGGTAAAGAGTCATGGACTCGAATTCAATACTGATAAATGCAAGGTTATGCATTTAGGACCAAATATCATCATAGCTAACTATATTTTAAATAACATGACTATAGCAACAACAAGTGAAAAAGACCTGGGTGTCTATATTATGGATTCTTTGACCTTTGACACACATACAAGAGAGATGGTAAAAAAAAAATAAATAAATAAATAAAATCATTGGATGCATTTTCAGGCATATCAAGAATAGGAAGGCATAGGTAGTCATTCCATTATGTACCTCTCTAGTAGGGCCACATCTCGAATATTGTGCTCTACTTTGTTCACCACAGTTTTGGTAGCATAGAAATGATGGAGAGAGTGCAAAGGACTATGTCAAAAAGAATGATTAACTTAAAAGACATAACATACAACAAAAGATTAAACAAATTGGGCCTTTACTCTTTACAATATGGAAAGCAGAGAGGTGATCTGTGTTATATATGAAAAAATTACTTACCATAGTAATGTTGTTTCTTCCAGTGGAGTCTTGCTGTATTCTGACAATATGCGGTTAGACTCACCGGTTCAACTGCCCCGGAGAACAAGGAGTTAAACTGTATGCAAATGCATAGAACATTGAGCTTGCGCTCAGTTTTCAAACCACTGTCTTCGGTACGTTCTAGTAACTGATCAGATTCTATGAAGCGAAGTAGATATATATAGGCAAAAAAACTAACTAAGCCCAAACAGAGGGCTCCAACAGGGCAAAATACTCAAAGACAAAAGACATGTAGAAGACTCAAGTCACAGATGCCCAAAGAAGACCAGTACCCATCATTGGGTTAAGTCCTATAGGTCCTATAGTCCTATAGGTGCTGCAGGGGAGGTAGTGTGGGGTGGGAGGTCAGACTACAGCAAGACTCCATCAGAAGAAACATTACTATGGTAAATAATTTTTTCTTCAAACAACATGAAGTCTTGCTGTATTCTGTGACAAGGCACTACCTCGCCACAGGATTCAGGTTCAGCTTTGCCGTGGTTAAGGAGTCTCAGGAAGACCAGTTTGTTAACATCAAACCAACCAGGTATATTTTTATTTTCTTAATATGGTTGGTGACACAGAACTTTGGGCTTCTGTCCTTTTCCTTTTTAAGCCCCACTGGGGAAAATGAAACAAAAACAGAAATAAAGAGGCCTAGCTCCGGGTGGGAGCGCTGACTAAACAATCCCCGACCCTAACTAGAAACCCCCCTTTTTCTAGAAGGCTAGACCTTCTGGAAGAACACAAACAGTAAAATGGAAAACTCACAATGGAAATAGCTTTTTTCCTTTTGGCCTAATTCAGGAGACCAATCTCCTGAGGGTTGCTTAAGGGACTCCTGTTCTGGAACACATCCAAGCAGCTTGTCGGCCCTCTACCCCTGCAGCAACTGCCTGCTGGCTTTTCCTTCCTGTTTTTAAAGCTCTCCTGTCTGTGCAGCTGCAGCTAATCAGCCAAATCAACTGCAGCTGTACCCTGACTATCTTACTCAGGGAAACCCCTCCTCCAGTACCTGAGTTTACCACATCCCCTCCTCAGCTCAACACTATAGGGTTGGGCGGCCTGATGCCGAGAGGTTGGGTCTTGGGAAAGTCTGTTCGCATTTCCATTCAGTGTCCCCGCTTCTGTGGTGGACCACTGAAGTGGTCATGGTTAGTAGCAAGGAACCATCTCTGCCACTCTGCCATTTTTTCCGCTTTGTTTGCATTCACTTGAGTGGAGCATGGTCCGTCACCAGAGTGAACTTGCAACCTAGTAAGTAATATCTGAGGGTTTCCAACACCCACTTCACTGCAAGGCACTCCTTTTCCACTATGGCTTCGCTGTTCCCGGGTAACAACTTCCTACTTAGGTACAGGATGGGGTGCTCTTCACCTGCCACCACCTGGGAGAGTACTGCCCCCAATCCAACATCTGAGGCATCTGTTTGCAGAATGAATTCTTTATCGAAATCTGGGGAGACTAGTACCGGATCAGAACAGAGGACCGTCTTGAGCTGGGTGAATGCCTCCTCCACTGCTTCTGACCACCTCACGATGTCCGGTGCTGTCGCCCTGGTTAACTCCGTTAATGGAGTGGCCCGAGTGGCAAAGTGAGGGATGAAATTCCGGTAGTAACCGACTAACCCTAGGAAAGCCCTCACTTGCTTCTTCTTGTTTGGTTGGGGCCAGTTTTGAACTGCTTCTACCTTCTTCACCTGGGGTTTCACCAATCCCCATCCAACCACACAGCCCGTGTTTTGCCTCTGACAAGCGATCTTACATTTAGGTTTACGCTATCCTTGACTTCTCCTCGCGTATCTAATGCGGCCTCAACCTTCGAAGGTAAGTTTCCCAGTCCGTACTATGGATGACCACATCATCGATATAGATGGCAGCATAGTGAGAGTGTGGGTGCAGCAGTCAGTCCATCATGCGCTGAAAGGTCACAGGTGCTCTGTGCAGACCGAATGGGAGGGCTTTGTAGTGGAATAAACCCCCTGGGGTGACGAAGGTGGTTCCTCCTGGGCTGCCCTTGTGAATGGGATCTGCCAGTATCCCTTCGTAAGGTCTGAGGTGGAGAGGTATCTGACCTTCCCCAACTGGTCAATCAGTTATTCGACCCTAGGTAGGGGGTATGCATCAAACTGCGATACCTCGTTTAGTTTCCTGAAATCATTACAGAACCTCCAAGTATTATCCGGTTTTGGCACGAGGACGATGGGGCTTGACCATTCACTATGGGACTCTTCTATGACGTCGAGCTTCAACATCCTCCGACTTCGGCTCGGATTTCTTTCCTCTTGGCCTCTGGCATACAGTAGGGTCTTTCCCTTATCTTTATGCCCGAAGCTGTCACAATGTCGTGGTAGGCTGCAACCGTCCGACCAGGTCGTTCGGAGAACACATCCCCGTTTCGCTGTACCATTTCCACTGCTTCTTTGTACTGTGTAGGAGACAGCTCGGGTGAGATATGGACTTGTCCCTCTGTTTTACCTTCTGCCGGGGTTACAGCCAATGAGACAAAGCAGGCCTCCCGGTCTTGCCATGCGTTCAGGAGGTTAATATGGTATATTTGGAACTTCTTCCTGCGATTGGGTTGACTTACTTTATAGTTCACATCACCAACAGCTTCCACGACCTCGTATGGACCCTGCCACCTGGCCAGCAGTTTGCTTTCTACTGTAAGAACCAGGACCATCACCCGATCCCCCGACTGGAACTTCCGGATCCTCGCCTGACGGTCCTAATAAGTCCGTTGGGTCTCTTGGGCTTTTTCTAAGTGTTCCTGGACAATAGGAGTGACCCGGGACAACCTTTCCTGCACTTGGGAGATAGAAACATAGAGTTTGACGGCAGATAAGGACCACTTGGCCCACCCAGTCTGCCCATTTCCCTACCTACTGGATAAGCTGCAGATTCTAGTTAACCAACAGCCTACTTCCTGCAACCCCCCACTAGAATCTGGTGGATGCCTGTGGGACCTCTCGGATAGCGAGCATTAAGTAGGGAAGGAGTAAGTCCCAGTCCTTTCCATCTCGGCTCATGACTTTCTGCAACATCCCCTTCAAAGTCTGATTAAATCGTTCAACCAGACCATCTGTCTGGGGGTGGTATGCTGAGGTCCTCAGGGCTCAGATCTGGAGGAGTCTGCAAAGCTCCTTCATTAAACGTGAGACAAAGGGAGTACCCTAGTCCATCAGTATCTCCTTTGGGAATCCGACCCTCCCAAAGACTTGAATGAGCTCTTGGGCAATCGACTTCGAGGTCATGTTACGAAGTGGGATCCTTCTGGATATCTTGAAGTGTAGTCTCGATGACCAGGATGTGTTGGTGGCTCCCAGGCTGACCTGTCTAGGGGCCTACCAGGTCCACTGCAGTCCTTGCAAAGGGTTCATCGATGATTGTCAAGGGCACCAACAGGGCTTTTAACTGCGGGGGACGCCAACTGGCATTCTGGGCACGAAGTACCTCCTTACCTCGCATAAATTCCAGGCCAGTAGAATCTTGGAGTATGCGGCACAGTGTATTTTGACCCCAAGGTGTCCTCCAAGAAGGTGAACGTGTGCCAAATCCAGTACCGCCTTCCTGTGCTGGCGGGGGACCAGCAACTGTTCCACATCATGTTCTTCATCTGGTATCACTCGGTGTAGGAGGTCATTATTTAACATGAAATATGGTCTGGGTCGCTTGGCTTTGCCTTCTACCGGCACCCCGTTAATCTCCACAACCTCTGACCAGATATTCTGAAAGAGAGGCTCGTCTATTTGGTTCCGACCAAAGTTCCTGCAGGCTATCCCGAGGATACTCAATTCAGGGGGATTCGACTCTGTCTCCGCTTCTGGGTCCTCCTCTTCCTCCCTATAACTCTCCCCTCGGGCACCAGACCGCTCATCCTGTTGTCCCTCTGGGAGCAGGGTTCTACCTCCTACCAGCATGGACCTGCCACTGGCAGCCAGTATCTTGGTCCCTAACTTTTTACAATCCCTGTATTCCTTTCATGATTTCAGGACTTTCCTGCCTCCCCATACAACTCAGTGTCCCAATGCCTATAAGGGAAATAATGACTCACCTCTGACCCTCAGGATTCCTAGCACCATAGCCTCGGTTACTGGGGCCCTGGCCTTCTGGGTTCCCCCCTCATGGAGTAATGTCTCAAACCCCAGGAAATCTCAACCCACCAGGACAGGATGCGCCAATGAGGGAGGACCCCCACCGCGACCTGCCTCTCCTCCCCCTGTGCGTCCACAGTAACTAGCACAGTGGGGTAATAAAACACTGTGCCATGGACACAGGTGATCCCGGCACGTTTCTGGAAATTAATTTGGGAGGGTTGCACCAAACTGTGAACTATAAGGGTGACCTTACTCCCGAGTTGACAAGGGCTATAACGGCCTATCCGTTTACCTTAACCACCCGGATAAATCAGTGTCAAGTGGCGACCACCTCTACCACATTAATCAAATGGCAATCGCTCTGTGGGGACCCACCCCAGTTGCACTGCATTGGTTCGACCCCATTCGGGCAGCTGGCAATTACATGTCCCTGCTCCCCGCACCCATAACAGAGGTAGCGTTCTCGGGGTGACCCTTTGGGCTTCTAGGAGAGGTCATGTCCCCCTCTATTTTCGAACCCAAAAGTCCCTTCGTGGCCTCAGACTGCTCTTCGATAGTCCTTCTCCCGGGCCTTGTCCGGTCCGACCTCTCGGGGTCGATATCTCCGGTTTGTAGTCCGTCCCAAGTCCCGAGAGTAGCCGACCCCAATGTCCGGGAAAGTTCCTTCATGGCATAATGCCGCTCCACCAAGATGACCAGTTCATCACAGGAAGCGGGTCGGCTGTCAACCCACTGCCGTAGGCGGGGCGGTGGTCCTCTTAAGAACCGGTCCATTACCAGGAGCTCCACAATTTTGGCAATGCTATGGAGCTCGGATCGCAACCACTTCTTGGCCAAGTGGAGGAGGTCGTACATCTGCGACTGTGGCTTCGCTGACTCCCAGAATCTCCAGCTGTGGTACCTCTGGGCTCAAAGGGCTGGAGTCATGCCAGCACGGGCCAAGATCTTTTTCTTCAGCCTTGGATAGTCAGTGGCAACTCCCTCATCCAGATCATAATTCGCCTTCTGGGCCTCGCCGCACAAAAACGGAGCTAAAATGCCAGACCACTGTACCTAAGGCCATGATTCATGAGTAGCCGTCCTTTCAAAAGTGAGCAAGTATGCTTTAATGTCATCAGCCATCGTCATTTTCTGCAGTGGGAAGCCCGTATAGTCCGGTAACCCTCTGGGGTAGGTCCTCCCAGGTGACCTTCTCCCGGCGTGGTCTCGATGAGATGCTTTACCATTTCCTGGAGGACGACGCGGTCCTGGGCTGTCTGTGTGAGCAGCAACTGGTTCGTCTCTTGTTAAGCCCGGGTATCTTCCTGCTGGGCTGCCATAGCCTGGATCAAGGCTTTCACCACGTCCTCCATGCCTGGTCTCCTTTGCTCCGGGATGGTTCGGATTCCAGCCAAATTCTATGCCGACCTGATCCCACTTCTCACACCACGTGTGACAAGGCATGACCTTGCCACGGGATTCAGGTTCAGCTTTGCCGTGGTTAAGGAGTCTCAGGAAGACCAGTTTGTTAACATCAAACCAACCAGGTATATTTTTATTTTCTTAATATGGTTGGTGACATAGAACTTTGGGCTTCTGCCCTTTTCCTTTTTAAGCCCCACTGGGGAAAATGAAACAAAAACAGAAATAAAGAGGCCTAGCTCCGGGTGGGAGCGCTGACTAAACAATCCCCGACCCTAACTAGAAACCCCCCTCTTCCAGAAGGCTAGACCTTCTGGAAGAACACAAACAGTAAAATGGAAAACTCACAATGGAAATAATTTTTTTCCTTTTGGCCTAATTCAGGAGACCAATCTCCTGAGGGTTGCTTAAGGGACTCCTGTTCTGGAACACACCCAAGCAGCTTGTCAGCCCTCTACCCCTGCAGCAACTGCCTGCTGGCTTTTCCTTCCTGTTTTTAAAGCTCTCCTGTCTGTGCAGCTGCAGCTAATCAGCCAAATCAGCTGCAGCTGTACCCTGACTATCTTACACAGGGAAACACCCTCTCCTCCAGTACCTGAGTTTACCACACACTGACAATATGCAGACTACATAGCAGTGCCCCATGTAGGTGGGTGAAGAACCTATCTGGGGAATAGGCTCTGCAGTCCTGCTGTGCCAAACCTGGCATCACTCCTAGCCTGAATAGCCAGGCTGTAGTGCTTAGTGAATGTATGTACAGATTTCCAGGTGGCAGCCTTACATATCTCAAGCAAGGGGATTTCCCTGGCAGCTGCCAAGGAGGCAGCAGTCCCCCTAGTAGAATGGGCCCAAAGGCCTACTGGTGAGTCCTTACCCAGCTTACTGTAGCAAAACTGGATACAGGCCACAATCCATCTGGCTATAGTCCTTTTTGAAGCTGGTCTGCCTTTCCCACCTCACCATAGGTAAGAAAAAGCTGGGAACAATCCTTCCTTAGCTCCTTTGTCCTGTCCATGTAATAGCTAATAGCTCTTTTTACATCCAGACTGTGGATCCTGCGTTCATCTGAACTGAAATGCTCCAAGAAAAATACAGGCAAGGTAATAGATTCATTAAGATGGAAATCAGAAACCATCTTAGGAAGAAACTTCCTATTAGCTTGGAGCACAATCTTATCCCTGTGGTGTGTAATATAGTTGGACTCCACTGACAAGGCTTGAAGCTCACTGATTCTTCTAGCAGAAGTGATGGCCACTAGAAATACAGCTTTCCAAGTGAGAAACTTGAGTTCTGCTGAAAACATCGGTTCGAAAGGAGATTGCTTAAGCTGACTTATGCATATATTCAAGTCCCATGCAGGGGTAGGTTCCCTGTGTGGAGGGTGAAAATGTAGCAACCCTTTGAAAAACTTTTTGAAAATTGGGTGTGCAGCCAGAGAAGAGCCCTTCCCTGCTGAGAGATAAGCAAAGACAGCAGAGAGGTGTACCTTCAGGGTAGATGGTTGTAAATGCAGAAACTGAAAGTGCACCAGATAATCCAGAAATTCTGGTAACCCAGTCTGCTGTGGGTCCTGGTCTTTCTGGGAATACCAAATAGAGAATCTTTTCCACTTAGAGGAATAAGTTTTCCCAGTAGCAGTTTTCCTGGAACCCTTCAGAATATCCAAGACAGATCGAGACAATTGTAAGTCTGCATATTCTGTCTTCAAGAGCCAAGTGCTGAGGCGAAGAGACTGAAGACTGGGGTACATTATCCTCCCCTGAGAGGATGTCAGCAGGTCGTACCTCCTGGGGAGAGAAACCGGCTTGGTCACAGACAGTAGCATCGAGTACCATGGCTGTCTGGCCCAGTCTGGGGCTATGAGAATCATGGTGGCAGACTGAGACCTCAGTTTGAACAAGATTCTGGTTATCAGGAAATGGAGAAAAGCATAAAGGAACCTGTTTGAGCAGTCCAGAAGGAGAGCATCCAGTGGTACTGAGCCCTGGAGTGGAGGCCTGCAACAATAGAGTGGTAACTGGTGATTGTCTGGGGCTGCAGAGATCTATCTCTGGCACCCTCCCACCTCCTGAATACTGAGAGAAGGACCTGCCTGCTCAAGGTCCATTTGTGACGGCCTCAGGCTGATCCTGCTGAGAGTATCTGCCAGTACATTGTCCTTCCCTGGCAAGTGAACTGCTGACAGTGACATGTTCAGGAATATGCCAGATTCCAAATCTTCATGGATTCTGTGCACAGCAGTGAGGATCTTGCCCCCCACTTGCTGATGTACTACATAGTGGTGGTATTGTCTGTCCTGACTTGAACCACCTTGTTCTGTAGGAGACTGGCAAACTCCTGAATAGCCAGGAACACTGCCCTGAGTTCCAGAAGATTTATGTGCAGCAGAGACTCCAGAGGAAGCCAAGTACCTTGGGCTGTGTGATCTCCTAGGTGAGCACCCCAGCCCAGGAGAGAAGCATCTGTTGTCAGCACTAGAGAGGGTGCTTGAGGGAGAAAGGGAACCCCCACTCTGAGGCTGTCCATCTCCTGCCACCACTGAAGGGCTAACAGAAGGACGGAAGATACTGGAATCAGTTTGGACAGAGGATCCCTTTTCTGAAACCAAAAGGATCTCAGATGGAACTGAATGTCCCTCATTTGAAACCTGGCACCGGGACCACAGCTGTGGTGGAGACCATGTGTCCTAGGAGCTGTAGAAAGTACCTTGCTGGTCGAGGGACTCGAAGGTGAAAAGATTCTGAAATCAATAACAGCCTGTGCCCTTGCAGAAGGCAAAAATGCCCTTGCCTGAATGGTATTCAGCTCTGCCCCAATGAAGTCCAGCACTTGTACAGGGGTCAAGACAAACTTCTTGAGATTCACAAGGAACCCTAGAGACTGAAGAGTATCCTGAGTGAGCTTTAGCGCTTCTGTGACCTGCTGAGGGGATTGACCCACCAGCAGCCAATCGTCCAGACGGGTAAACTGAAACCCCTTGTCTTCTGAGAAATGCCACTACCACTGCCAGACATTTGGTAAACACTTTTGGTGCAGATGTCAGCCCGAAGGGTATGGCCTTGAATTGGTAGTGGCCTGAAGGCAGTCGAAACCTGAGATATTTTCTGTGAGACTGTCTTGCTTGAGAATAGGTAGGATGGTAGCCAGGGTTGTCATTTCGAACATTGGCTTTGTAAGATTCCTATTTAGGAATCTAAGATCTAGAATGGGCCACCACTCCCCATTTTTCTTTGGTGTCAGGAAGTACCTTGAGTACAACCCTTTACCCCTGTGCTAATAAGGCACAGGCTCCACTGCTTTTGGATGCAGAAGAGTGGAGACCTTTGCCTCCAACAGGGTTGTTTCTGTAGGGCTAGAAGGTCTGAAAGCTCTTGCTGACAGTTTTGGGAGCAGTTTGAAGCTGGGAGCAAGACCCTGACCTATTATCTCCAGGACCCATTTGTCTGAAGTGATGGATTGCCAAACCTGGAGATAGTAGGTCAGCCTGTCTCCTACAGGGGAAGGGGAGGCGGCCCGGACAGACTTCTCAGAGTGTCTGTTTAGCTGGGGTAGTAGACTGGGGGGTGGAAGCAGCCCTGCCAGCACCCCTCCTGCCCCTCAAACAAAGAATTCTGGACAAGGGGAAAGTCCATGGCATTATTTTGCATGTCCTGGGACAGAGTAGTGCACCTGAGCCAGGAGAAATGCCTGAGGGATATAGCAGATGCCATAGCCCTAGAAGCTGCATCATTAGAGTCCACAGCCATGTGGAACTGGGACTTTGATGCTTGTATCCCCTTGTTGACCAACTCCTGGAGATCAGCAGAACGCTCAGGAGAGGCCTTTGTGGCCAGTTGTTCCGTAGCCTCCCCAAGGGACTTTTGGTACCTGGAGACATAAGCCATATAAGAGGCTTGCCTAATACCAAAGAAGATGCCAGGTATGCTTTTTGCAAGAGAATCCACTTTCCTGGAATCCTTGTCAGGGGATGAGAAGCGGGGATGCCAGCCTTCTCACAGGCTGCAGTCTGTACCACCCCTACATGGCTACAATGGCTGGATAAAAGTCAGTGCCACTGCCAGCCAGAATATATTTTCTGTCCATTTTCTTATCCACAGGAGAGACAGACCTAGGGGTTGGAGGATCTTTAAAGTCTGCTTTTAAGGGACTTATGAATGGGAATCGAAAGTCCCTGGGATACAGGAAGATCCTCTTTCTCATCATCCTCCTGCCTGGCTTCCTGTACAGAGAGGCTGGGGTCTCAGCCACCTGTCTCATGAAAGCAAAATAAGCCTCAGAGACAGGCCTGGGAGGGTATTCATACTGGGGATGGTCAGGGGAGACCTCTGGGTCAATGGGTTCCCGTCTTTCTCCTCCTCATCATATTCTTCAGAAAAATAATGCTCCTCAGAATTAATGTGTCCTGCAGGAGTTGAACAGTATCCAGACCCGTTGGCCACAGAGCGGTACCCGACAGTTCATAAACCCAGATTACAAAGACTGCACTATCTGAATGGCTTTTTAATTTCACCCGCAGTTAGGACGAGACCGAGTGTTTATGCGGTTCCAAACCCAAGCGTTTGGCTTTTTTTGATGGTGCAGGTTCAGAAACTGACTCTGAATGTCTTTTAAGTGTCACCGGTTCACCCTGGCCTGAGGGAACGGTTGTTGGATCCGAAGGTTCGGTTGAACCGGAACCGCCTCAGAAGTCTTTTCCATCCCTTCGTTCAGTTTACTGAGGCGTCTGTCTAAAGTAGACTGAGGGAAATTTTTTACAAATATCACAGTCTGCTTGTAAGTGGTCAAAACCCAAACAGTAAAGACAGACCAAGTGCGGATCAGCTTTTGAAAATTGCTCCCCACATTCGGTACAATGCTGAAACCCAGTGGGACCAGTTTTTCTCCTGGGTTTCTGTGACATAACCCTGCAATATGGTGCTTAACCCAGTGGCTTAGTTATGTCAGTGTTAGTGACTCAGCAGGTAGCACACTCGCCTCTGAGGCCAGGAGATCAGCAGGCTGTGGGTTCTATTCCCACACCAGGCACTTGGGTTAATATCCCAATACTGACACTGTAGTGCAGCATGAGAGGGTGCTGCACTCCTGAGGTGCCGTCTTTCGGATAAGACGTTAAACCAAGCTCCCATCTGCCTGTTCTGGTAGTTCAGGTGGATGTTAAAGATCCCATGGCACTTCTCAAAAACAGCAGGAATTTCCCCAGTGCCTGGCCAAATTTCTCCTCATTCACTAAAAATACCACCAACAGCTTAATCCGGTTCAAGGTCAGTTGGCATTCATCTGTATCCCCCTCCCCTGGGTTGTGCCTGAAAATAGGTAGGATTTGTCTAGTGCACTTACCCGGTCAACAAAAAATAGATAGTTAGGCCAGTTAAGCAAATATTCAATATCTACTTAATCCGAATAGGCTTACTTAGGCCAGGATAAAGAAAATTTAAGAAAATTACCCCTGAAGGCTTAGTTAGGCCGGGTAATAGAGAACAAAGTCCGAAACCAGCCAACGGTTTAGCATCAGCCAAAAGGAACCGATAAAACCCTCAGTTCTGGTCAGGACTTTGAACCGGATCCCAAATACAATGAAATTAAACAAAAAATGGGAAAAAAGGAAGTTTGGTCTCCTCACAGTCGTGGAAACCGATCGGAAACAGAACACTTACCCAACCTAAGGCAGTACACAATACCGAAGACAGTGGTTTGAGAACAATTAAAACAAAATAATAAAGCGGTTCTCGAATAAACTGATGAGACTCAACTTGACGAAGGCAACGAGGAGAAATCTCTGAAGTGTCTTCATCGTAATGAACAAAGAATCTGATCAGTTACTAGAATGTACCAAGGACAGTGGTTTGAAAACCAAGCTCGAGCTCAACGTTCTATGCATTTGCATAGAGTTTAAATACAGGTTACTCACCTGTAACAGGAGTTCTAGGAATGGTATATGTTGTTCATCCACACTGGCTGGCAGGTTCCTTGACGCTTTAAATCTTGCTGGAAGGTCTTCAAGCTGGCTCCTCCCACCCACCCGGGTGGTTAAACTCTTGGCTCCGCCCCATGACGCCAGATCTAGCCCGCTGGAAGCCAGGCTGTGTGTCGAAGCTGGGGAGGCCGGGTGGGTCGTGTGGATGAACAACATACACCATTCCTAGAACTCCTGTTACAGATGAGTAACCTGTATGTCTAGGGACATGGATATGTTGTTCATCCACACTGTCTGGCAGACTCCTAGCAGTTCTCTGGGAGGAGGGAGGCAAGGCGCACACCCCCTACTTAGGGAATAAGGACTGGAGAACCGAGGTCCCTAAACCAGCATCCCGGCGTGACTCAAGGTCGATGTGGTAATGGGTAATAAAGGTGTGTGTTGACTTCCAGGTAGCAGCCCTGCAGATTTCCTGGATAGGGACGTCCCTGGAAGCAGCCACCGAAGCAGCAGTATGACGGGTAGAATGAGCTCTTATCCCTTTGGGAGGCTCCATGCCCGCCAACCTGTAGAAGATTTATGCAGGAGGTGACCACCTGCCTATAATCCGCTTAGCTGCAGGTCTGCCAGGTGCGGCTTCAGCATAGGTGACAAACAGCTGGCGAACCTCTCCCGAACTTCAGCCATTCGCTCCTTATAATAAGAGAGCACTCTTCTAGGGTCAAAGTATGGAGCCTATATTCGCCTCCAGGTGTGACTGGGGTAGAACATCGCAGAGTCAACACCTGGTTAAGGTGAAACTCCGACACCACCTTCGGAAGGAATTTCGGTGGGCGTGAGGACAACCTTGTCCGTGGGAAGACCAGATAAGGAGACTCGATGGAAAGCGCCTGAGCCTCCCCATCCTTCTGGCTGACGTGATAGCCACCAAGGAAGCAGTCTTCCACAACAGGTAGAGATGTCACACCTGTGCATCGGTTTGAATGGCTTGCCCATGAGCTTAGCCAGTTCCAGCAGCAGATCCCACAGAGGTGGGGTTCTCAAACCAGAGGATATGTGATCAAGGCCTTTGAAAAGTGCCGACCACCTTCTCCTGCACCACCGACTGCTTCCTGGCCCACGCCCGGTAAGCAAAGATGGCTGCCAGGTGCAGCTTAAGGGTCGCGACCAAAGCCCTAGCTGAGAAAGGGACCACAGGTAGTCCAGAATGCTTGCCAAGGAACAGGAGGAAAGGTCCAGCCCCTTGCCCTGACACCAAATGGAGAATCTCTTCCATTTAAAGGCACAGCATTTCCTTGTCAGCTCCTTACGGGATGCCTCAACGATGTTGAGGACTTCGTCAGAAAGACCCCAGGCCTGGAACCCTAGCCGCTCAGGAACCAGGCCGTCAGGTGCAGGGATTGAAGGTCCAGATGGAATACCTTCCCCTGGTTGACTGAGATCAGGTCCGGGTGGGCTGGAAGCCACCTCGGGAGCCTAGCGCTGAGGCTGAGGAGCTCTGGATACCAGAACTGGCGGGGCCAGTCTGGGGCTACCAGAATCACCTGCGTCTTTTCCCTCCTCGCCTTGAGAAGCACCTTGTGGATCAAGGGAAATGGGGGAAAGGCGCAGAAGAGGCCCAGGGTCCACGGCCTCGAGAAGGCATCCCCCTGCAGCGAGCCCTACTGAGGGGGGTGGGCATGAAACAGCCTCAGCTTTGCATTCTCCCTGGAGACAAACAGGTCCATCTGAGGCGTGCCCCAGTGGGAGAACAGATCTTGTACTACCTCTGGCAGGAGAGACCACTCGTGTGACGCAGCTCCTATCCAGCTTAGGGCATTGGCCAGAATGTTGGAGGCTCCTGCCACATGGATGGCAAGAAGATCCACCTCCAGGCTGCGCACGAGGGACCAAGTGCGGAGAGCTTCCCTGCACAGAGGCATGGAGCACGTCCTGCCCTGGTGGTTTAGGTAGTACGTGGTCGTGGTATTGTCCATCTGGACCGGACTACTTGACCCGTACAAGCGGAGGCGAAGGCCGTGAGGGCTGGGCAGAACAGCTTGAAGCTCCAGCAGGCTGATGGCATCGGGACTCCCAAGGGACCAGAGGCCATGCGCTCTGTGCTTCCCAGATGGGCACTCCAACCCATCAGAGGCTCGGTCAATAGAGACCGTCAGCTCAAGGCAGACAAATGGGATGCCCTCCTGCAGATGAGCTGGAACGATCCACCACTGGAGAGCGTTCCACATCTCCTGGGTCACTGCCACTGGCTGGTCCAAGGGACCGAAGCGCTGTGACCATTGGCTGGCCAGTCCCCATTGTAGGGGGGCGCATGTGCCAACAGGCCCATCGGACCACGCTGGTGCAGGCCACCATGAGGCCCAGGAGGTGCAGGAAGTCCCGGGCAGGGTGCAATTGCCCAACCTGAAATGACTGGGCAAAGGAGGAAAGAACCTCGGCCCTGTCTGCCAGGAGCCATGCTCTGGCTCGCAGAGAGTTGAGCTCTGCCCCGATGAATTGGATCACCTGCTTTGGCACGAGTTCCGACTTGGCCTCCGTTGATGAGGAGGCCAACTTGAGAAACAAACCTGGAGGGCCAGATCCCTGGACGCTCCACCTCTGGTCTGGAGGAGGCGCAATCAGCCAGTCTTCCAGGTAGGGTACACCCGGACCCCTCGGCACCGCGAGGAATGGTGTCACCACTGCCATGCATTTGGTGAAGACACTGGGAGCTAGAGAAAGTGTGAAAGGCATGGCCCGGAACTCGTAAAGGGACCCCTCTGCTCTGAAGAGGAGGAATCACTGGTTGGACGGATGGATTGGGACATGAAAGAACGTGTCCTGGAGGTCCAGAGAACAGAACCACATGCCTCGTTCCAAGGATGGAATGATCTGAGCCAGAGTGACCATCCTGAAGGTTCAAGACCTTAGGAACCTGTTCAGGTCATGCAGGTCTAGAATGGGGCACCAGCCCCCCCGTCCGTTTCGGGACCAGGAAGTACCTGGACACAAACCCTGGGTCTGTGGAGGATCCGCCACCTTCCTGATCACCTCCTTCTGGAGGAGCAGGGCAGTGTCGACGGCGGGCCGACAGAGAGCCTACGGACCCCATGGCCCCCGTAGGACGGCAGCTCAGAAGAAGCGGGGACTGCTCAAACTCCACAGGCAGACCCCTTCCTACCACTTCCAACACCCAGTGGTCCGTGGTGATAGCAGACCAGGTGGAAAGAAAGTGGTGAGCCGTCCCCAAGGGAACCAGGGAAGTGACGTGGCTGGGGGCAACACCCCTCAACCCGTCACTGGGCAGGCTTGGAGGAAGGACCAGTCGAGGGACCTCCTGGGCCTTTTCCTCCCAGCTTCCTGCTGGAGGAAGCTGCAGGCTTGGCTCTGGGGTGCCAAGTGCGAGCCTGCTGGCCCTGATGCTGGTGTTGCTGAGCCAGACGTGCCGCAGGGGCAGAAGGGTGAAAGGGCTTATGCTGCTGCCAGGGGCCTTTGTCCTTCTGGGTAGATGTGACCGAGTCCAAGGTGGCACTGGACTTCTCAGTTCTCTGGAGGTGGCCTTCCACCCCAGGCCCGAACAAGTCGGTACCCAGGAAGGGGACGTCTGCCAGCTTGTGCTGGGTATCCGCCGTGAAGGTGGAGATCCGCAGCCAAGCTCTGCGGTGCATGGCCACTGCAGCCGCTACTGACCGGGTACAGGAGTCTCAATATCGAGAGCTGTTTGGAGCTGCTGTTTCACCACTGCCCTTCCTGATCCTGCACCTGCTTGACCGTAGTCTGGAGGTCAGCCGGAGATGAGGATTACCTCAGCCAGGGAGCCTATAAGGGCGTGGGAGAAGTGCACCATCAGTATGGCTGAACTGGCCTGGCGGAGGCCGAGGAGGGCATAGCGTACACTTTCGCTCGGCATAATCCAGCTTTTGAACTCTTTATCGGGGCATCCACGTCCTGGTGTTCCCAGACACGGAAAACACTATCAGTAACCAACCCCTCCGCTGAGGGGGTGCTCTGAGAAACCGGACAGTGACCCAGTGGGGACCGCGTATTTCCTGGCCATCCTGGTCGAAGGAGCAGGACAAGAAGCCAGCCACTGCCATAACTCCAAGACTGGGCCAACAATGGCTTCAGCCACCGGAAAGGCCTCCGTGGGAGTATCCCCTTGGTCCAGTATCTCCATGAGGGGATACTTGGCCCACTTGGATACGGTCTCGAGCTGCATCCCAGTAGACTCTGAGATGAGCCGAAGCAAACCCGTGAACGAGGATGGGCTCTCGTCCATTGACTGTCCCCTGGAGGACTCCAGGTCAAGGGGCCTGGAGAACAGGGAAGAGTCATCATCAGACTCCGAGGAGTCTGCGAATAGCCTAGGGGCCTGGCCACCCTCCACCTGCTGAGGGGCGGTCGAAGTGAGGTGACCGACAGACAGTGGGCCAGTCCCTGACCCGACCGAGAATCCTTGGTGAGACCCCAGATTTAGGTTGTGGAGGCAGGGTTCCACCACAATCAGTGGGGCAACTGGTTTGGCCGAACAACCGATGCCGATTTGGGCTCCTCGACCACTGCGAGGGTTGTTTGACCTTTCAGTGTGACACCACTTAATAGCCGGGAAGGTGACAGCATCGGCTTGTTCCGGTCAGAAGGAGTTGCTGCCTCATTAAGTCCTCGTAGCGTCGACACAATTTGCGCTGAAGCCTTTCCTCCTCCTCCGAGGAAGAAGACAGGGCAGTGGCGCCGCCGCTTCCCTCATTGCGAGACCGAGACCGCGGTGTGGTGGGATCGGCCTGAACCGAAGAGGTCCGAGACTGAGACTGAGACCATCGGTGTTTTCGAGGGTGGGTCTGGGAGGGAGCGGGGGAAACCTGTTCCTCCCTCAGCTTGGGAGCCTTAACCGGGGACTCCGGCACAGGAGGCGCAGGCAAGTCCTGGGTGAAGAAGGGTTGTCGGCTTCTCCAGTCAACAGCCCATCCGACGGGTGGAGAAAAATCTCAACCGCATCGATGGGTGTCTCAGCCGGCTGACCTGACAGGGACACCATGAAGCCAGCAGCCTTAGCTGCAACCTCGACCGAAGTCGAAAGTTGACTGTCCAGGTAAGGGGACCTCACCCGCTCCCACGAACGCCGTTGGTGGGACTTACCCTTTGAGTCCTTCTTCTTGGACGAGAAGAGTGTCCCGATGGACCCTCACCTTTCGTGGAGAGGGATTGACAAAGCTCCTTAAAAGAAGCCGTGTAGAAGGAGCCCAAGGAGAGAGGGATAAATGCTGCGACCGAGGAAGATGAAGATGCAGCCTGGAGCCGCCTCCTCCTCGAGGCGATCATCTGTTCAAGTTGCTCAGCGAGTCTGCCGCCGTGAAAACCGCCAGCGGGCCCTCTACTGACTTCACCGGTGTCACGCTCTCGGGCGCAAGTTGGAGCCTGGCAGCACGGTCTTCGAGGACATTTGCTGAGATGGACCTGCACAATCGCAGGCCTGCAGATTGTGGTCAAGCTGTAGGCAATGAAGCGCGTGGAGTGCAGGTCGGTCGAGACATCTTCTGCCCATGGGCACCGCCAAAAACCGGAATCGGTTTATCCATGCACAGAGGAAGAAACAGACCGAAGTCTTGTAAACTTTAAAATTTGTTTGGGTTAAGCGAAGAGTTTGGATCCAGTCTAAGCATGGGCTGAGGAGGAACCTGAGCTTCAAGCAGTAAGAAGATCTGGTGTCATGGGGCGAGCCGAGGTTTTACCACCTGGGTGGGTGGAAGGAGCCAGTTTGAAGGCCTTCGGCAGATTTAAAGCAGCAAGGGAACCTGCCAGACAGTGTGGATGAACAACATATCCATGTCCCTAGAACTCCTTGTTCTCCGGGCAGTTGAACGATGGGTCTAACTGCATATTGTCAGAATACAGCAAGACTTCATGTTGTTTGAAATAAGGCCTTTCACAATGAGGCATTATTGTTAAACAATAGGATTATGCAAAAGTACTGTTGAAAGAACAGCCAGATCACATGCCCTGTAGCTGAGGGAGAAATCTACAAAACAACCAAAAAGTAGATGGTTTATCCAGAAAGCACTGTCACAATGGAATGCCTGAAGCAATTGTTAATACCATGGATCTGTTCAAAGATCACTTTATGAATATATGGGAAACACAAGGGTCACATTCTACCACTGTGTGTGAATTACAAATGGCTAAAGCCAACTCACTCATTTCCAATTCTATGATTCTATGAAATGACTGCAACCAAAAGAAAAAATACTCACCTTAGTAATGTTGTTTCTTCTAATAGAGTCTTGCTATATTCTGACAGTAGCAGTGAGTCCCAACCTCGAACTGCCCGGAGATGAAAGAGTTAAGTTTCCATGCCAGGCATGGAATGCTGACTCGAGCTCGGTTGAGACTCTGTCTGTTGCTGTTTAAACTCAAACCGTCAGATCTTACTGAGCTAAACTCACTAAGGCCCGTGTGAAGCTGTAAACCTACACTAGCCAACTGGCTACTAGCATAAAACACATTTTTGGTCCCAAAACAAAGACTCAAGTCAGGAGACCCAAAAAATGAAAACAAACACCAACTCACCCCAAGAAGAAGGGGTGAAAACAAAAGTGGGCACCTACTGAGTGCCAACACTGCACTGCCCACCCACATCCCAAAAGCAGAGGTTCTGAGAGGGGCAGGCAGGGGGGGAGGTCAGAATATAGCAAGACTCCATTAGAAGAAACAACATTACTAAGGTGAGTAATTTTTTCTTCAAACAACATGAAGTCTTGCTATATTCTGACAGTAGCAGACTACAAAGCAGTACCTCCATGGAGGAGGGACAGAACCTACTTAGGAAATAGGCTCAGAAGCACAGCTGTGCCAAACCGAGCATCACTCCTAGCCTGGATGTCCAGGGAGTAATGCTTGGTAAAAGTGTGAACTGTTTTCCAGGTAGCTGCTTGACATATCTCTAGAATACGGATGTCCCTGGCAGCAGCCAGGGAAGCAGCTGTACCTCTGGTAGAGTGAGCCCTCAGGCCTGAGGGAGGAACCTTACCCAGTTTTCATAACAAAATGGATACAGGAGACAATCCACCTGGCAATGGATCTTTTAGTGGCAGGTTTCCCCTTACCGACCTCACCATAAGTGAGGAACAGTTGGAGGGAGTCAAACCTGTGACCCTTGGTACGCTCTATGTAGTAGCTAAGGGCTCTTTTCACATCTAAACTGTGCAGCCTCCTCTCGCCAGAGGAGGAATGGTCAGTGAAGTACACTGGGAGAGACATTGATTAAGATGGAAATCTGAAACCACCTTAGGCAAGAACTTCCTGATAGTCCTGAGGACCACCTTATCTCTATGAAAGAAGACAAAATCAGGCTCCACTGACAAAGCTTGTAATTCACTTATGCGTCTGGCAGAAGTGATGGCTACCAGAAACACAGTCTTCCAAGTCAAGTACTTAAGCTCTGCTGAAGACAAAGGCTCAAAAGGGGGTTGCATAAGCTGAGCAATGCAAACATTAAGGTCCCAGGCAGGGGCAGGGTCCCTGAATGGAGGTTGGTGAAGCAATCCTTGAAAAACTTGGAGAATACAGGATGAGCTGAAGAGAGAGGACTTACCTGCTGAAAGAAAAGCAGACACAGCTGCCAGATGCACTTTCAGTGTAGCTGGTCTCAGCCCAAGCTATTTAAATGGACCATATAATCAAGGACTGTGGGCAGATCAGCAGATTCTGGGAAATATGTTTCCCAGAGCACCATATGGAAAATCTTTTCGATTTGGAATTATAAGTAGCCCTGGTGGAAGGTTTTCTAGAAGCCTTCAGGATATCCATTACACCTTGGGAGAGGTGTAAGTCAGCAAACTCTAACTCTTCAGAGCCAGGCCTTGAGATTGAGATATGTGAGTTGGTACAAACCCTCCCTGAGCACAGGTTAACAGGTTGTAATTCCTGGGAAGACACAGGGAAGATGGACTGCTAAGGACAGTAGGAGTGGATACTAGGGCTGTCTGGCCCAGTCTGGAGCAATCAGGATCATCTTGCAGGGTTGAGATCTGATTTTGACTAGCACTTTGAACAGGAGAGGGAAGGGGAAAGCATAGAAACTTCCTTCCCAATTGAGAACCAAGGCATCCAGGGGGACTGAGCCCAACACTGGGGGCCTGCAGCAAAAAAGGGGAAGTTGGTGATTGTCTGGGGCTGCAAAAAGATCTATTTGCGGGGTGCCCCATCTGGAAAATATCACCTCCAAGACCAGGGGGTCCAGTGACCATTCGTGATGGCCCTGGGAAATCCTGCTGAGAGCATCTGCCAGGACATTGTCCTTGCCTGGGAGGTGAACTACCGTGAGGGAAGTGTTCAGGGAGTAAGCCAGAGACCACAACTTTATTGCTTCGGTGCGCAAGGCCGTTGACCGAGTGCCTCCTTGCTTGTTGATGTACCACATTGTGGTGGTGTTGTCTGTTCTGACCTGTATAACTTTGTTCTGAACAGATTTGGAAAAAGCTTGAAGTGCTAGAAATACTGCTCTGAGTTCCAACAGATTGATGTGAAGCAGAGTTTCCTGAGGGGACCACAACCCCTGGGTGGTCAGGTTGCCCATGTGAGCCCCCCCACCCCAAGAGGGAGGCATCTGTAGTAAGGATTAAAGAGTGAGACTGGGTGACAAAGGGAACCCCTTGTCTCAGGTTGTTCTGATCCTGCCACCACTGTAGGACCTGGATCAGGGTTCGAGTTACTGGGATCAATTTGGGCAGAGGGTCCTTCCTTTGAGACCAGAAGGTTCTCAAATGGAACTGAATGTCCCTCATCTGGAATCTTGCTCCCTGCACTACTGCTGTAGAAGCAGCCATGTGCCCCGGGCTGTAGAAAATGCCTTGCTGGTCGAGACACCTGCAGGGTGAATGAGAAGGCCAGAGAGACCAGGGTCCTTGCCCTGTCCAAGGGAAGGAAGGCTCTGGCCTTCTCTGTGTCTAGCTCTGTGCCTATGAAGGTGAGGAGCTGGACAGGCTCTAGAACTGACTTTGGAAGATTTAGAAGGAAACCCAAAGAAGTGAGCAGTTGCTGAGTTATCTGTAAGTGTAACTTGACTTGGTCTGGGGACTGGCCCACTATAAGCCAGTCGTCCAGGTAAGGGAAGATGGCAATCTTTTGCCTTCTTAGAGAAGCAACTACCACTGCCAGGCATTTTGTGAACACCCTTAGAGCAGAGGTGAGGCCAAAGGGCATTGCTCTGAACTGGTAATGGCCTGAGGGCAGCTCGAACCTGAGGTACTTTTGATGGGAGCTTCTGATGAGAATATGGAAGTAGGCATCCTTGAGGTCCAGGGACACTAGCCAGTCCCTGGCCTTAGAGAGGTAGAATAATTCCCAGAGTCACCATTTAGAATTTTGGTTTTAAAAGGTGCTTGTTTAAATATCTGAGATCCAGGATGGGCCGCCATTCTCCTGTCTTTTTGGGGTAAGAAGTACCTGGAGTACAACCCTTGCCCTGGTGTAGGGGTGGAACCCTTTCCACAGCTCTGAGAGCTAGGAGGGAGGACCTCTGCCTCTAAGGCAAGTGTCTCTGATGGATTTGCAGGTGGAAAGGATCTGGTTCTCATCTTTGGAAACTTTTTGAAGCTGAGAACCAGTTCCTGGCTTACTACTTCCAGGACCCATTTGTCTGATGTCAGAGACTCCCAGTCCTGGACAAAGTAAGCCAGCCTGCCCCCTACAGGTAGCTGAAAATCGGCCCTGGCAACCCCATCAGTGTGCCTGTTTGGCAGAGGCTTTGGGCTGAGGGGTGGAAGCAGGCCTGCTTGTACCCCGTCCTGCCTCTCCCTCTAAGAACCCCTCTGGGCATGCGGAAGAGCCTGGGCTTGGTAAAGGCCTATGAAAAGGCCTGCCCTGGGAAGCTGCCTTGAGGAGTGGCCTGCCTTTTCTTGGCTTGTGCACTCCTATAGGTGGTCCTATACTCATCCATTTTCTTCATGTAATTCTCTGTCTGCTCCCCAAACAGACAATTACCCACAACAGGAAAATCCATGGCCTTAGTCTGGGTATCCTGTGATAGGCTAATACATCTGAGCAAGCCATTCTTGAAGTGCCACAGATGTAACCATGACTCTAGATGACACATCATTGGAGTCTACTGCAGCATGGAATTGCACCTTGGATGCCTCAATACCATCAGCAGCCACCTGCTCCAACTCCTTGGCAAGCTGGCCAGGGACCTGTTTTGCTAAAGCCATAACAGTGTCCCATCTGGATTTTGATACCTAGCAGTATAGGCCATATAATTGGCCTGTCTGAGTCAAGGATGCTGCCATGTACTGTTTCTTTGCCATGGCATCAATTCTCCTGGAGTCCTTGTCCGGGGTGTGAAGCCAAGGGAATATTTGCCTTATCACAGGCTGCAGCCTGCACTACCCCAACATGGCTGCACTGTTGTGTAAGGAACTCCGTGTCTGAGCCTGACAATGTATACCTCTTGTCCATCCATTTATCCACAGGAGGTATAGTGTTAGGAGTCTTTAAAATGTTAAATGTCTGTTTCCCAAAAGATTTGTGCAAGGGAATAGACAGCCTCCTAGACTCTGGGATATCCATCATTTCCACATAGTCAGGCTCCTCTTGGTCATCTACAGCTTCTTCCATAAGAAGCTGGAGGGTTTCAGCCACTTTTTTATAAAACATGAAATGGGAGGGGGACTCAGAAAGCCTAGGAGGAGACACTCCTGAAGGTCTGTCTGGGGAGATGTCCGGGTCAATGGGCACATCCAGACTTTCAAATCCACATTCACTTTCCTCATACTCCTCTTCCTCCTCCTCCAGTTCATAAAATTCCTCTAAATCATACTCTTGAACCGGTGGAACCGGCCGAACCGAGCGCCTGCCTGATGGTGCCGGTTCGGTCGGAACCGGGGAAAGCGACTGAACAATTTTGATCGCTTTGGCTATTTCTTCAGTGGTTGGAGAGGAAAGTTTTGGCTCCACACCAGCTGATTTTTCTTTTCTAGTTCTTTTAGCCGGAACCGACTCCTTAGAATCGGCTCTCCTTTTGCCCAAAGAAGTCTCGCCCTGGTCAGAGGGCACTCCTTCTGGTTGGGTTTGAACCGAACCGGGCTGGCCATCCGGTTCAGTGGACTTTTTGGCCTCCCTTTCCCTGAGCCTACCAACTCTCTTTTCTAGGGTAGCTGCAGGGAAACTTTTTACAAATCTGGCAGTCTGCATTGAGGTGGTCAAACCCCAGACAATAAACACAGGTGGTGTGGGGGTCAGCCTTGGCAAAGACTGACCCACACACAATGCAGTGTTGAAACCCAGTGGGTCCGGTTTTTCTTTTGGGTTTCTCAGACATTGTGCCAGTCCTAACCAAACTTACCCTTTTATGGCAATCCGCCAGGCGAGATCCTCTTATCGGTTCCTAACCGTGTCACGGGTCGTGGGAAAAAACGTAATAAAATCCATTTTTTTTTAGAACCGATAAGAACCGGTAACCACATTCTAAAAATACAATTTACGATTTTTTAATAACTTGATCGGTTCAAACCGAACCGATGAACCGTTTACAAGTTCCACACAGAATAGAGTAAAATATAACCTATCTAGTACTCACAAATACCACAAACAGAGACTGAACCGACATGTTACGGTTTAAATTCGGTCGAAAACCGAGAAAAGCGGTACTTTAACCGACAAATTGAACTGAGCAGAAGGAGAAATCTCCGGAGCAACTGTTCAGTGAGGCGGAGTAAAGAATCTGATGGTTTGAGTTTAAACAGCAACAGACAGAGTCTCAACCGAGCTCGAGCTCAGCGTTCCATGCCTGGCATGGAAACTCTTTCATCTCCGGGGCAGTTCGAAGGTTGGGACTCACTGCTACTGTCAGAATATAGCAAGACTTCATGTTGTTTGAAATAATGCTTTCCATGACAGGAAGCATACAAAAATATGAAGACGCCAACAGAAAAAGGCCATTTGGTCTATCTAGTCTACTCGTAATGCAGGGTCCACAACTTCAGCTACTCCTCCCATCCTCCCTACCCATGATCCTTACCTTCCCCCATGCCTACCCAGTCTCTCTTGAAGCTGCCACTGTCTTCAGTGAGACCACCTCTACTGGCAGTGCATTCCAAGTGTCCACCACCCTCTCCATGAAGAAGTGCTTCTTGACCTCCCTCCTAAACCTCCCCCCTCCAGCTTAAGACTGTGCCCTCACATGTTTGGTTGCCACTCATCTTAAAGAACCCTCCTTATCCACCGTATTTATCCCTTTTAAGTACTGAAGATCTCAATCATGTCCCTCTCTCTCTCCTTTCCTCCAAGGAGTACACGTTCAGTGCTGTCAACCTCTCCTCGTATGCCTTACCCTGCTGACCTGCTATCATCTTTATAGCCCTCCTCTAGACCTTCTCCAGCAGGTTAATGTCCTTTTTGAGGTGTGGACACCAGTACTGAACTCCATACTCTAGATGCGGTCTCACCAGTGACCTGTACATGGGTAGTATAATCTCCTCTCTCCTACTACTGATCCCCCTAGATATGCATCCCAGCATCTTGTTTTCCCTTGCTGCTGCTTTTTTGCACTGTGTGGAGTGCTTCAGGTCACTAATGATCATCACTCCCAGGTCCTTCTCCTCCTGTGACGCAGATACCTGGACTTCATCCAGATAGTACTCCATCCTGGGATTCTTGGCTCCAATTTGCATAACTTTGCATTTCTTGGCATTGAAGCCAAGCTGCCAGATCCTGGACCACCTCCTCAGCTTTTCCAGATCATCCGGTAGGTCCTGTACCCCCTCAGCTGCGTCCACTCTCCTGAAGAGCTTGGTGTCATCCGTGCATAGGCACATTTTGCCCTTAATGCCATCCCCAATGTCACCAATGAAGACACTGAACAACACCGGCCACAGCAGCACCGAGCCCTGCAGGACTCTACTAGTGACCTCTCTGGTGCCAGATAACTCTCCCCCACAACCACCTTCTGGGTTCTATCCCTCAGCCAGTTTTCCACCCATCTGGACATCTTATCCCCAACCCCGAGATCCGCCAACTTACTGATCAACCTTTTGTGGGGCAAACAGTCAAAGTCCTTGCTGAAATCCAGATACAGTAGAGTAACAGCGTAAGCCAAAACTCATGGCTGGCTCAAAAGGAGCCAATGTCAGTTTCTTCAGGACAAAATTCAGTTCCCACGGTGGGACCCGATTATCGGCAGGAGGTTTTATACGTAAAATACCTCTCAGAAAAGTACAGGAGATCTCCAGCTGGGCAACCATGCACCCATCAACAGGGGCATGGTAAGCTGATATAGTGGCCAAATGCACCTTTAATGAGGAATGCTGTAGACCAGAGTTTGACAGTGACAGCAAGTATTCCAGTGCAGCATTTACCAGACAGGTGAATGGGTCCAAATTTCTGGAAGCAGCCCACAAAGTGAACTGCTTCCATTTTGGCGATAAGGTACTGTATGCCTGGTAGAAGGCTTTCTGGCTGCAACCAGCACATCAGCAACCTTAGGTGATACACCAAAACATACTATGGCAATGTTGTTCAGGAGCCGTGCATGCAGATGCAGAGATTTCAGGTTCAGATGAACCAGAAATCCCTTGTCCTGAGACAACAGATCCTTGCATAGAATTAGTGCAACTGGGGGCTGCACTGCCAGCTGTTGCAGAAGTGGAAACCATATCTGACAAGGCCATAGGGGAGCAATGAGGATGAGGGTGGCACCCTTCATCTTCACTTTGAGCAATACCATCTGTATTAGTGGAACTGGAGGGAATGCATACAGAAATTTCCCTTTCCAAGAGAGGTACGTGTTTCACCAGAACACTCTGGGTCCTAGAGCGGATGAGCAGAAATGCAACAGTTTTGTGTTGTGTGGGGACAATCAGCACAAAGCACAGCTCAGCTCAACAGACACCAGTATCATATAAAACAAATTCTGGTCAGAGCTGATACAGCTGCTGAGGGCAGCAAGACCGAATAAAAGAATACTTGGGGCACTTGCCATGCTGGAGTCTGCTGTACCCAAGATGGTGGCCGTGACAGAACTGCACATGCACGATACTCGTGCATGCACAGTTTGATTCAGTGGCCATCTTGGGCATGGCGGCCGTCACTTCTACAGTTGTAGAAGGAAAAAGTAGTGCCACAGGAGTGCCCCACGAAGGGGGGTGTTTATGTGGCCGGCAGAAGGGAAAGACCACTAAAATACAACAGACAGGAACAGTGCCACAGCACTGTGGAAGCACGCAGGACAGCAATCAGCTCACGTGCTTCCACAGCGCTCCTAAAAAGAATTATAGTAATACATCTGTGGAGCTCCACCCATGCAACCGTAAAAACACACCAGGCTACAGAACAAATATGAAAAGATTTAATATACAGCTAGTAAAAACATCTGCAGTCAGCTAAGTGCTGTTTTTATTAGTTGTATATTCAATCTTTTCAAATTTATCCTGCAACCTAATGTGTTTTTTTATACGTACTGGTGTCTGTTGAGCTCAGCTGTGATTTGTGCTGAGTAAACCTGCTTTGTTCCGGCTCTGGATGTGGATCCCTTTAGCTGCCTATTTTTTGCATTGTGTGTGGATGCAAAAAGGTCCAAATCTGGATAACTCCATCTTGCGAAGAGGTGGTCTACCACTGAAGTCAGCAGTTCCCATTCATGTATCTTTGACTATGACCTGCCTAGCTTGTCTGCCATGATGCTTTGGATACCTGGGAGATGCACTGCTGACAGGTCTAGGCCATGTTCCAGCACCCAGTACCACAGGTCATTGCTTCCCTGCAAAGGGGATAGGAATAAGTACCCCTGTTTGTTTATATAATGCATCACATTTACATTGTCCGTCTGTATCAACAGAGGACCTAGATTCAGATCCACCTGAAATGCCTGTAGGCTTTACAAGACAGCCCTCATTTCTAGCACATTCATATGCAACTTGGCTTCCACCTGTGTCCCACGAATCTTCTGTCTGATAGAGCCACAGGTACGCCACCATCCCAAAGCTGGAGGCATCTGTGGTGAGGAAATGCTTTTGAGCTGGAATAAGGAATCAAATGCCCTTTAATAGGCTGTTGCAGTCCATTCACTACGTCTGCACTCTGCACAATGGAGTTGGGTCTGTGCTCTGCGCAATGGAGTTGTGACAAGTTCCATTTGTTCCCGCTCGTCTGTCATCTTATCCCATTGACCCCTTAATGCAAGGGTCAAAATTAACATACCCAGCCTGTTCCCTGTGCAAGTAGAAACAGGCTGGGTGCATGTAATTTTTACCCCCACGTGCACTGTAGTGCAGGTAGCTAATTTCAGTTTTGTAAGGCTGCAGTTACCACAAGCCGCCACAGGGGTGCAGCGCCGGAGCGCGACAAACTTTTTTTTTTTTTTTGCTTTTCAGGGGCTGACGCTAAATCACATGCACAGCGCATGCTGCCATGAGGACTCATTCAGGAGTGAGCGGGAGCGAGTACTGGCTGGACTGAACTGTCAGAGAGAGAGGAAGACATGCCAAACGAGGAGGTCAGAGTAGACATCGGGAAGGCGGGAACATGCGGCCGGACATCGGGAGGAGCTACAATCTCAGAGAGGCAGGATCAAGCAAGCTGAGTTCCTGGGCTGCGGTGGTGACTGGCTGGTAAAGAAGGGATTTGGGGTGGGCACTGGACAGAGAATGTTGCTGCTGAGATGGGCACTGGGCAGAGAATGCTGCTGCCGCTGACAGTAGCAATCATGGATGGGCAGGAAACAAGTGCTTGAAACGTGGTGGTGGGGGGGTCCAGAGCACAGGTTGTGATGGTAATAGCATATCTGTAATGCAATCTGAACACTACTGTACCATGTGTGCCTCTTTCTGTCACCCACATGGTACGGTAACAGTTCAGATAGACATGTGTGAACTACACATTTTGGAGTTAGCTGCTACAGTGATTAGATGCTTGGCGCCAAGCTCCGTGTGTTGAATTTGCTATCAGTTGTATTTTGTTGAAATACTGATAGCAATATTGATATTTTTATGCAGGATCATCGGATTTTGTTTAAATAAAAAATTGAGCAAAGCAAACAGAAAGGCAAATAGATCGAGTTGGGGTTTCTTTCACCCCTGCCCCAAGGAGATTTTGAGCAGGCTTTGCTTCAGACTCTTTGGAGATATATAAGTAGTAGTAGTTGTAGTAGTAAAATTTTATTTATACAGAAAAATATGCCATTAGGGTTTCGAAAATCCCTATTTACAAGGCATCCCTGTGTAAACAATCATACTAGTTATATAACACTGATCATTTCATAAAAAATATATTAACATACAATTAACTCACAAACATTTCATTTATAAATACATCCATTCTTCATGAAACATTAACACTCATGAAATACATACAAACATTACATTTAGGAATTCATTCATCAGTAATTGATTCAAATATCACCTATAACACAAACATTTAAAATGTAACTCTCTTTTCACTGCCGATTTAAATCCTGATAATGACAAGCCAGGGTCCCTGAGGGAGGGGGGTAGCCTATTCCATGTTTTCGATACTTTATACTGGAGGGTCATTGTACTATATTTATTTTTAATTTTAGGGGTAAGATACACTCTTTCTCCACAATTTCTTAAATTTAATCCATGTTCTGGTTTTTTTAGGTTACACAATAAATAATCTAGTGATTCATTCTTATGTAAACCCTTTAGTTGAATTAACCAGGAAATCTCAGCCCTCTGTTCTAAGGAATTCCACCCTAATCTTGAGTACATGTCACAATGGTGAATACCAAAGTCACACCTCAAAACGAATCTAGCTAATCTGTTGTATAGAACATCTAAATTATATTCTTGTTTTTTCAAGGTATGTCTATAAATGTGGGAGCCATAATCAATCACAGGAAGAAGTAGTTGATTCACTATATTCTGTCGCATCTCCCTTGTTAAGCACTTGATATTAGTCTCATAACCCTAATTTAGAATTAACTTTTTTTATAAGTTCAGTCACATGCTGATTAAAGTTCAATTCTTGATCAATTATGACCCCCAAGTATTTATAGTACCTGGTTTGTTCTAATATTTTCCCCTCCTGTGTCCTAATTAACAAGTTTGTTCCCACACTATCCTTCTTAACTGTACCAAAGTACATGGTTTGGTTTTTTTTATTATTAATCAGTAAACCAAGTTCAGTGAAATGTTTTTGCATATTTAAAAAATCTCTCTGTAGTTTTTGTTCTAATTCACCCACATTTTTGCCGGATGTGACTAAAACAGTATCATCCGCATACAATCTAATATGTGAGTTTTTAATTACACCAGGTAGATTGTTCAGGTATACCAAGAATAAAAGGGGACCCAGGGTTGATCCCTGGGTACACCCTAGTAAACCAAAACCCAAGCTAGAATTTCTACCGCTTACTGTTACAAACTGAGTTCTTCTCTACATAGGATGAAAACCAACCACCGGATACATCGTCCACTCCCAAACATCTTAATTTATCAATCAGGATGTGGTGATTTACTAAGTCAAACGCCTTGGATAGGTCCACGTATACCGAGCCCACCGATCTCCCCTCCTCCAGGGGGCACCCATTTAAAAGCTGATCAGCAGCTGCTGTGAGAATTGATCTATTAATATAAAGGCTGTGCGTGTATTCTAAAAACATTGTCAGGAATGGCGGTTATATAATCTAGCCTACTACAACCTTGATTTCCCCACTCATTTGTTTTGAGGGAAATCTAGCTGAGCATTGTGTTTGTGTTTTTTTGTGGGGGCAATTTATACTAAAATCTAATGCACTTCATATTACCAGCACAGTCTTACTGTGACCTCTACAGTTCACAGAGCAGACAGTAGTACTCGGCACCAAAGTACCCTACCTTGCTCTGAGTCTGACCACTGTTTTTCTTTATTTTTGGTGGGGGAATTTGTAATTTAGAATCACTTTCTGCCACAATTTCAGAGACTTACAACTTTCAACAGACAGCAAGTGGAGTACATGCTTTTTTAAGTCTAGCCACTCCAGCAGTACCAAAGTAACATCAACTCCACGAGACTCTAGGACCACTTTATAGTGATCAACAATTGTTTGAATTGCTTGATCTCCATATGTTTCAAGTGTGTCTGTGGATGTTGGCCAGGACTGAAAATTTAAAGCTCTTGAAGCTAGTAGCACTTTATTGCCCCATATTTCTGGAACTCGCTCCCCTCTTCCCTGCTTGACAGACCCTCCCTCTCCTCGATTAAGGCCGGTCTTAAAGTCTGTCTCCTTGAACTGAGCCACTGCTGCTGCAACAGCTAGATAAAGCTCCCTACCTCTCCTTACCATAATTTGGCTACCGACAAACCCTCTGCTCCCTGTGTACTAGCTAACCTCTATTGACTGTTACCTCTGTACAAACTGAGTATGTTTTTTGAAGACTCATGGACTTAATGTACCCTACTGACAATGCAATTTCTCTGAATCTGTTACTTGCAGCATGCTCTCTGTCTCTGCCTTACTGTTACCTTACCTCCTGTACAAACTGTATATGTATTTTTGAAGCTGTATACTGTAGCTAATGTAAAGTAGGTGGTGTACTCACCCCGGGTCGCCCCTGAAAAAGGGACCTCTGGTCCCAGTGGGTTTACCTGGTTAACAAAATCTAAATAAATAAATAAATTGGTCGTGAAGGACTGAAAGCGAAATTCAATGTGCTGTGATGTTTTCTGAAGAATTTTTTTGATCTTTGAAATTGTGGCTTCTACAATGTCTGAAGGAGAACCTGATCTGTGCCTGCTAGTTTCATTAGCTAAATCAACACTGTTGTACTGAGTTAAGTTCTCATTTACAAATGTAAGTGTTATGCGGTGAAGAGTTTCTTGATTCGAGAGACCATTTAGTTTCTGAATTGTGCTTTCTACTCTGCTGTGAACTTTTTCAACAGTGGCATCCTCTTGCTGAAAGCACAGACTAAGAGCGGATAAGTAACCAAAAAACACTTTCAGATAGTTCATGTATATAGCACATTTTAGTGCTTTTTGGCCATGATCCTGCTTGTTTGTCAGTGACACATGTTCGAGGTGAGGCACTAATGCAGCCCAGTTCCTTTCAAGGGCAGAAATGGCCCGTTCTCTGTGTGCAAGCCACCTAGTGCCACCAGTGTTAACTAGTTTGACCACATTAATATTTAAAAGGGATCCCGTTTCCTGTAGGCCTTTCCAACTTTTTGGTGACCTGTGGTAAACGAGTAAATGTTCAGCAGAAGTTGTTCTAATGACTTGTAAAAGGGACAGCCTCTGAAAGAATCCTTTACAGCAAGCTCTAAACGATGTGCACAGCAGTGTATGTCAATGAGGTGTGGGCACTGGAAATCTTGCTTTATTCGATTAAGGACACCTGAAGTGCTCCCCAACATTACAGCAGTACCATCAGATGCCGCACTTATCAGCTTATGTTTCCAACCACCATCCTTTAAACCACCTTCACCCTCTGAAGCATTAATCACAGTATTTAAAATGCTTTCTGAATTAGGGACACTGACTGGTTTCAGTGCAAGAAATCTTGTTACAGGTAGGCCATTTTCAAAAACGCGTACATAAATGCCCTCCTCCTCAGTCACACACTTATCTGTGCAGGAATCAACAAGAAAAGAAAAGAAGTCATTGTCTTGTAGTAGACTAGCAGTAGTGCTTTGAATATCTTGGGCAATATAGTGAATGAAGATACGGCATTGCTTGTCACTTCTGTAACTGTGACCCATAGCATCATCCCCATGATTTCTTCTTTGTAAATCTATTAACCCAGGAAAATCTCTGAAAGGCCTTTCAGTCTTAGCAACGTAATATGCGGTAGCGAACAATTTAAAAATTTGATCCATTTCTTTTTGTTTCATTAATTGTATGGATTTCTCTATTGGTCTTTCTCCAACTTTTGTTTTATTTGCAATATATGCCCTCTCAGCATTTTGTGTGCACTGGACACTTCATGTGCTGAGATAATGTGTACTCTAAAAGTACTGCATCCAGTTCTGAAATTATTTTTGCTTTGGCTTTTATCATAATTCTGACACCATGTACACAACATGGCACATTTATCTGTGTCATATGTAAGCCACTGCCTGCCCTTTTTCCATGATTCCTGAAATTTTCTAACTTTCGGGGCCTTAGCTAGGCTTTCAGTACAAGTAGTAGCTCTTGAGAAATCTTCAGTGGTCATCACAACAGTTTCACTGTCTGGGCAAGGAGGTGGTGTGGTTATAGCTGTAGTAGTAGTAGTGCTAGTGCTAGTGCTAGTACTAGTGCTTGGTGTTGGGGAATCCGAGTCGTCTCCCACAGTCTCTTCAAGACGCTTTCTCTTAAAGCAGCAGTACTACCAAATCAGGAAGTGACCTATCAAAATTCTGTTTTTCGGCTGTAAGCATGCACCCAAAGTTCCAGTTTCTATACCTGTAAATGTTTTTTTCCAGTCGTCTTTAGTTTTTTAGGTATTTGCAATTTATTTGAAGTGTTGTAGTGCTACAACAAATATGGCAGCTGACTAATTTCAGCTGCGCTTTTTCTTCAGGTCGCATCACATATTTTGACAACAGCAGAGGGACCCTCTGCTGATCATTCCTGATGTCCCTGCAAGTCATATAGATGTGCAGTTGGCAGCAGAGGGGTTCCAGTGCAACATGCGTAGTGGCATAAACATAAACAAAAGCAGAGAATAACTGAGCAAATTACTCGGCGATAGTACAATGCCGGCGAGAAAGAGTACCAGGTATATGATTAGTGTCAGTGGCTCAGTAGGTAGCACACTCGCCTCTGAGGCCGGGAGATCAGAGGACTGTGGGTTCAGTTCCCACATCTGGCACTTGGGTTAATATCCCAGTACTGACACTGTAATGCGGTGTAACCCCCCTGCAAATGGGGGTTCCCAAAAGACTTCCAGGAGCTTGCTTGAATGCTCCAAGCCTGAATGGTGTTTGGCGTTTAAGCCATTTATCAGTGAGTGTTTTTAGAACCTGTGGTACTGTCTCTTTAAGAGCTGTCTGCTTGCAGACATAATTAGTTTGTATGGGGGACTGTGTGCTTCTCTGTTTGAGTACCACTCGAGCTGCTGCCAATTCACTCCATTTTTGCAGTCACTAGGAGTGCAAAGGAACCTATCTGAAAGATGTAACTGTTTGCCAGAAATCATTTACAGTAATAATGAAATTACAGTTTGTCTAACCTGCTTTCTTTGCAGTCAGAACTGTGTCTGCCTAGTTCCCATTCTGGTTTTGAACTGCTGAACTGGACCAGTCAGTGTGGGGTAAGCTAGCTCTAAAATGGTGCCTTGGACGAATCAGAACTTGGACTCATAATCTGAGCCAGCCACAAGAGGATTGTATGGGCAGTGACTCTGGGAGATGTAGTTTAGACTTGGCCTTTTTGGACCAACAGCAGTCATCTAGTGGTGACAGCCAATCCAGTCAAGAACTGGGAGGAACTCAAAGGAAGTGCCCGTTTTGTCTGTTGGGAGTTTAGTTGAGCTTTGGCAGTGAAGGGGAAAGGAACCCTGTGCTCCTTCAGTGCACAGTTTTAGTCAAAAACATGTAAGGTCCAGAGTTCCGTCTGCAGCTTGTTAGGACTGAATCCGTCCTGTGAAGAGAATCAAAGGATATCTGAAGAGTAGAAACCAGGCTCACCCTGTAGAAGACTGAGGAATTGCTGAAAATTGCACTCGGTCTGTCAGGAACTGAATCTGCTGTGTGTTCTCCGGGTATTGTGCAGTAATTGCGATCGGGATACAGATGCAGCCTGCCTGGTATAGTGCTTTCTTTTACCATATAAATGTGTGAAGAGGTTTGTGTACCTCAAGTGAATCCTGCTGCCATTAAGTGACTTTTGCCTGTGACTGTTTACCATATAAATGTGTGAGGAGTCTCTTGGAGCTCAAGAGTACCTGCTGACATTGAAGGACCCTATCTTATTTGGAGGTCGTGAGTACTAATTCAGGGTCGCTCCCTGTTGAATTGCCACATTAAATCCAAATGGAATTACTGTACTGCTGACTGTTTAATTCTCCTTTTCTCTGTGTGAAAGGGCCCCTACCAGCTGCCACGGTTTGGACTAGCCACTAGGGCTTGGGTACCCAGGGACAGTAACTGATAGGGATAGGCCTGTGCACAGAGCCATAGGTAGATGAGTAGAGTGATAAGCTAATTAACCTGATTTCCCCCTGTCCTTGTTATATCCCCCTAAATAAATCAGATCTGCTTGTTTCAGCAAAGTTATACTGCCTGAGGTATTTGTCTATGTTAAAGTACTGTACTGTGATTGTTGCACTGTATCTTATTTCACAGGAGGTCCCAGTGCCGGAACCAGTCCTGGGGGTAAGTGTATACTGTAAAGGTAATTCTGATATATTGTGTGGGCCACTAGTGGGAAGAAAGGGGGGTTGCAGTGTCCCAGAGGGCTGTGACCAAGTTAGTTTAACTATTGTAAACCCTGACCTCTGGGTGGAGGCACCCGCCATTGGATCCAGGCCCCTCAACCTGTTAGTGGCAAATCAGGCAGGGGTAGTAGCCCCTGGGATAGCGCCATCTAGGGGTTACAGCAGCATGAGAGGGGTGCTGCATTTCTGAGGTGCCGTCTTTCGGATGAGACGTTAAACCGAGGTCCCATCTGCCTGGATTGGTGGTAGTTCAGGTGGATGTTAAAGATCCCATGGCACTTATCGAAAAGAGTAGGGGAATTTCCCCGGTGTCCTGGCCAAATTTCCCTCATTCACTAAAAATACCACCAACAGCTTAATCTGGTTCAAGGTCAGTTGGCATTCATCTGTATCCCCCTCCCCCGGGTCGTGCCTGAAAATAGGCAGGATTTGTCTAGTGCACTTACCCGGTCAACAAAAAAGCTAAATAAATAGTGGGGTACAGGGAATAAACTGTCAAAAAAGCGCAATTTTTTTTTTCTGTAGTACTGCTGCTTTAAATCCAAGTTTAAAAAGTCTCATGGTGTCGGTCTGAACTTGTGAATACTGACTTGGAGAAGTTTTTATGTTACTCAGTATTAATAAATGCAACAAGGAAAAGTGTCTCCTGTCTTTTTTTTTAATAATAAACTTAACAAGAAAACCTGACTGTCTCATCTGATTATTTTTTATAAAGATTTTAGATAGTCCACAGTCTAGACAGCGTAGCTTGTAAAAAGCTTAAGTCAGATTATTTTTTTATAAAAGTATTCCAATTTTAGATAGTCCACACACACACAAAAGATTGTCAATTTTTTTATAACAGCATTCAGAGTTTAGATAAGTCCACACAACATAGCTTGTAAAAAGTTTAACACTCAGATTATTTTTTAATAGTACTCAGATTTTAGATGGTGAACAACAGCATAGCTTGTAAAAAGCTTATACTATAGTCAGATTTTTTTTTATAAAGTATTCCGATTTTAGAGTAGCTTGTAAAAAAACAGATTATAGATTTTTTTTTTTTTGCAGATCCTTCTTAAATTTTAGTGAAGCAAGCAACACTCCACAATCCACAGAGTAGATTGGTAGGTCAAAAAGTTACAAGTTGTAGTAGCTCTTAGAACTGGCTTTTTAGCTAGCTTTGAGCTACCTGGGCTAGCAGTAGCTCTTTAATTACTTTTCTGTGATTTAGTTCACACAGCAAGTATAGCAAGCTGTAGCAAGCACCCTTCACAGGAATAAAAAAAAAAGACCTGTTTAAAATTGACTTCGGGCACCTCAGCTACAAATAGTTTAACTGTCATAAGATCAGAGAGAGAGCTGTGGCTTGATAGCTTTAGCTTACTTAGCAAGAATTAGTTAAAACAGCTGAACAGCTCTAGCCGTCTTGGTACAGATTTTTCCAAAGTCCTCACCCCAGACAGTAACTTGACTGAGTCTATAGACTGTGAATATAATGATGAGACTACTAAACTTTTTTAGTCTTATCTTACTGCTTCAGGGTCAGCCTTCAAACTAAGAGAAAGGCAGTAAAGGCACCCTCATAGACAGTAGCCCTTTCTCAACTTTTTATTGACCTGAACTTTCCAAAATAGAATGCTAATTTCCTCAGCGCAAGTTACAGCTTTTTGATTTGATGGCCAGGTAGCTTCAGTTAGGTAAGATTTGGTTAGGCATAGGCAGGGCAAGCATTAGTAATACTAATAATAACAAAACCTTTTACTGTATTGAGGAAGGCAGGCACTCAGATTAATATATATTGATAAATTCAGACTGTTGCAGCCTGCAAAGTCTGTAATTAATGGTCCCCGACTGACTTCTATGTGCTGTAGTCAGCACTTTCTGCCTCTCTTGCTGTAATTTCAGCAAAATATGATGTACAACAAGCTAAGGTAGCAGTAGTTAATGGCAAGCTATAATATGTCTATCTTGTGCAATTAGACTGGTAAATTCAGCTTGCTTCACTGTCTGCAGTGCAGACTAAGTGCTTCCAGAGGTAATATGTCTCACTGAGATACCCCAGCCCTCTCTCCACGTGTCACCACTGATTTTGAGATCTGATTTATTCCCTCACTTTCAAATGCCAGACTTAATGCTCTCCTTCATGTTGTTTCAAATTTTTGCCCCTCTGGAGAGAGTCCTTAACAGTCTCACACTCGCTCGCTCCCCTCCCCCGATTAAGTCCCTCAAAGTACTCTCAGGTTCCAAAAAAAAAAAAGTAAACACAGCTCTTAAAAGAGCTTTTGATTCTTTTAGTTTAATTTAGACTGATCGTTGATCCCGATTGCAATGGGGCAGGAAGGCAGCAACTACCAGACGACGAGTCACTGTCTGCAGACTAAGTGCTTAACAGTCTCAAAAACTCGCTCGCTCCCCTTCCCCAATTAAGTCCCGCACAGTGCACTCAGGTTCAATAATAAAAAAATAAAAAGTAAACACAGCTCTTAAAAGAGCTTTTGGTTCATTTAGTTTAATTCAGACTGATCGTCGATCCCGATTGCAATCGCTCCTCTCCCCCGCTTAACTCCCATCTCCCGCACAGTGCTCGCTCAGGTTCAAAAAAAAAAATAATTAACACAGGCAGGCTGGTTAGCTCTTAAAAGAGCTTTTGGTTCTTTTAGTTTTTCTTTGTTCAACAAGAAAGTGGAACTGGAACTACTCTAGCAGGCAGCAACAAGGCTACCACACGACGAGTCGACCTGTCTCTACACTACCAAGAGACAGAATGGCATTGGCACGCTTTGCGATCCTCTTCCTTGGGGCTCTCAGCATGTCAGCTGATGCGATGAACAGCACACATGTGATCGGCTCTTCTTGGCATTAGCGTTTTAGCGCTGTTGTACCTGCGCTTCTCCAGTCTGCTTCTCCCTCCTGATGGCTCCCCCGGCCGGACAGTGAACCCTGGAAAAAAAAAAAAGTGAAGTGAGGCAAAAAAACGGAGCTCCACACAATTACCTTAGGTGCCCAAGTGGGCATGTACTACACAACAGTAGGTATCCTGAGGCAATAGTACATGCCCTTGGGCACCTAAGGTATAGGAATTTCACACCCTGCCACCCAGTCTACAATTGAAAGAGCGGTAGTGCATCCATCAGCACCAACAGTAATTGTGCTTGTGTCTGAATCTGAAATTAACAAAAAAAACCTGAGCCTTAAAATCATTACTAAAAATAAATACAACTGTGGTATAAATACCTCAATCTTCTCCCTATCCTGAACTACTGCTTCTCCATCTACTCTCAAGTCTCTTCCGTGCTCCAGGCTAGGCTCATATCTGCTTACAACAATGTGTGCTACTTTGCACTGTCAGCCCCTTCCTTCTCTCACCACTACAACCTTTACCGATCTCTCAGATGGCTCTCCCTGCAAGGTTGCTTTGATTTCTCACTCGGATGCTTCACTGACACTTTCCTCAGATGTGGCCCCACTTCCCCTCTCTCCTCCCTTTGTACCCACCGCACCACGTCTAGGTGCCTTCGCTCCTCTGCTGTCCCTCCCCAGATGATTCCACAAACTTCAACCAAAATGGGTGGGAATGCCCTCTCGGTAGTGGCCTCCAACTCCGGAACGGATTACCCACACCTCTCAGAGCTTCCAACTCCCGTCTTAACTTTAAACTCAACCTCAAGGCATTGCTTTTTAACAGAGACACACGCAATTGCCCCTGTTAGTTCCCCTTCCTAGGAACATTCTATATTCTGCGTGCCCACCCTACTGATGTTTCTGACTCTGCTCCTTCTGTTCTGCACAAGTTTTCAGTTGATGTATGTTGTGACTGGGACTGGGGGGGGGGGCGCTGTTGTTCTTCTCTTCCGCACTTTTTGACCTCTGCTCTCTGTAAATATCTTGTGTAGCTTGTATATGATTTTTGTGTTTATCCTTTGGCTCCTGCAACATTCACTGTCTTCATCCACATTGTATTTACTCCGGTCACCAACCTGTACCTGGTTCTGCTCGAGCCTACTGTATATACAGTATTTGCATATGTATGTATGTTTGTACACGGCATTGAACCAATGAGTGTTTCGCATTCTCTTCCATGACTATAGGCCCGGGTCATGCCTATAAGTGGTCCCCTGGACCAGTGCACCTACGCCGTTATTAAAGACATAAATAAATGAAAAATGAAGTCTCCAAGCAAATAAGGTGAGCTGGCCAAAGGCTAAGGAGATGGCTGTTACAGAAGCCACCATGGTGGTTAATTGCTGTGGTGTCTTACAGGTGATGGCAAAAGTGAAAAGTACCCAAGCCATGGATAGCTTTAAGGGTGTGCACCATGCTCTGAGAACAGTCAGTGATTGCAGGAGCACACTTTCTTTGTAAAATATTCAGTCATCTGTGCTCCTCCTGCCTTTCTGGAGCACAGTTAGGGGTTGGAGTTCCTGGCAGAGGGATGGTGGGCGGGGGGGGGAGCCCAGCAGGGACACTGGGGTACAAATCCGGCTGTTTTATTAATTGGGTGGAGTTCAAAGTTAGATCAGCAAATGACTGGGTGAGCAGGTAGCTGCTATGTTAATTGGTGGGCTGACAGGATCAAGTGTGTGGGTAGCCAGAAAGTTAGTGTGCACTTTGACATGCAAGTGTACTGGCACAAGTTAGTGGCAGAGTTGGTAGGCAGGTAGCGAAAGAGAATGAGTGCAACTAGCAGACTAATGTGCATATGGGCAGGCAGGGAGAGATTGAGCATGCATGGCTTAGAGCGGGTTTATGGGCGGGTGGCAAACAAAAGTGGGAAAGAATGACAGGGAGGGAATGAGTATCGACCACAGGTGAATTAAAAGTAGGTAAACAAGCAAAGAAGGAAAGATAATATATTTTAAAGTCCATAGACAAAAGAAAGGAAAAAAAAAATAGTTGAAACAGGAACAGAGGAACTGTGGCCTAAGGAAGATGAAAGAATGACAGCAAAAGTGAGGCAGAAAGACCAGAGTAAGAAGCAAAACCGGAAAGAAAGAACAAACATCACAGAGGGATAAAAATTAAAATTAAAGACAAATCACAGAGACAGGTAAGCCAAAAGAAGCAGCAAGACAGTGAGACCAAAAATCATGGGGTGTCCTGCATGTACCGAAGGAAGCCTGATAGGTAATTCAATTTGTGTGTGTGTGTGTGTTTTTGTTTAGAAAGTTGCCTAAATTCAACAGGCTGTCTTTGGAATATTAAAAAAAACTACTGTCTTTTGTTTTATTTTATTTTTTTTTAATAATGTACTTTATTAATTTGTATGCATATACACAGGTAGTACAAGGAGTTTTACAGGATCAACTTGATACAAAGAAAATGAACAGGAGCCTTAGGGTTACATCGGCTCAAATAACACTATCTAATTATTCCCCTGCCAACCACCTCCCACCCCCTTAACAAGCCAAGTAAGAGAAAAAAAAAGGAAAAAAAAAGAGTGGGAAAAAACCACCCCAAACCATCCCCCCCTAACTTCTACTCATATCATTATGAATAAGGCAGCAAGTTAACCGAGCAGAATAACATCTACTTGGTAGTAAGTCCTATGTTAAACCTATCCGATGCTTTAGCAAAGGGCTTAGTCATTGTCTCCAGCAGCTTAAATACTACAAGTTATGAGATCTAGTGTAAACTCAGCAGTGGGATGGGCTTTAGTGATTAGGCAGGGAGTAGAGCGTATAGATTTTGCCCCATTTCTTGTCAAAGACAAATGGGATATGCCTAAGGAATGTTATCATTTTTTCCATCCTCAGGTTGAATAGGAGCTCATTTAAAGGGACACTGTCAACCCCCTTAGGCCTCAAAGTGTTCCTATTTTAAAAAATACATTGTATTTATTTATTTATTAGCTTTTGGTAACTGGGTAAGTGCAACAGACCTGCCTATTTTCAGGCACGACCCGGGAGAGCACAGGACATTGGTTACAATATGCAGAAATGCACAGACATAATATAGGTATACAGGAGCAAAACAGGATATACATTGGGTAGCACAGTAATAGTTACATAAGGGTACATTTTAGGCATAGATCATAATAAGGATGTAAAATAAAGCAATTAGGGTAACCATAAGACAGCTGAGGACAGTAAAGACATCAAGGTTCATAGCCACCTAGACAAGCATATTGCATGGGAGAACATTAGTGTAGTACTCAGGGTCAGACACGACAGCCTGCAGTGAGACAAAGCAAATTAAGAGCATTTGCATTGGCCAGAGGCTAGAAGGTGGGTGAACAGCGAGTTTTTGAATTCTCGATGGGAGGCTGAAGTTTTCACCATAAGGGGGAGTGGGTTCCAGAATTTGGGAGCAAAATGGGCAAATGCCTGTTCATCCATTTTTGTCAAGCAAGGTCTAGTGGAGAGCATGGGGACAGAGGAAGACCTGAGGATACGGGTGTGTGAGGCAGGAGTCAGGAGGTTGGCAAGATAGACAGGGCAGGGAGGTCTAGACAGGGAGTCGATAAAGCAGCCCAGGGAGTAGGCTCGAATATCCTTAGGTGACAGCCAATTTAAGCCAGCGTAAAGGAGACAATGATAGGTAAGACGTGGGGCAGTTAAGGCGAATCTACAGATGTTGTTGTAGACAGTGTCCCATTTGTGGAGTTTAGCAGAGTTTGCAGCAGAGTTTGCCAGCATTCCGTAAAGATTGTTGATGTAGCTGATAGTTTGATTCTGACTGTTATTTTATTTAAAAAAGTAAAAAACAGACTGCCCAATATACTGGTGTTATCACACCAAAACAGGTTTGTTTACATTACTTGATCAACTCCAAATGCATCTTTCCTGGACTTGGGCACACCCACAAAACAGTCTACTCCCTCATGATGCAGTGGGAGTTTAGGAGACTACTGCCTTATGAGTGACTGCACTGTTTGGGTGTGTTTCTAATGTTCAGGAAGTATGTAGTAAGAACAGAACCAAGATTGTAAACAAAAACAAGGTTCTTTATAAATATACATTGCCATGCATTTCAGTTCTACTAAGCAAGGAGACAGACAAAACAAACAGCAACATCAGTGAATTTTAGAGAGGGTAAGCAATCTTAAAAGGTGGAGTTTCAATTAGAAATAATATGATGAAAAACAGGTCGACAGCGTCCCTTTAACCATTCAGAATAAAAGATGATTGTGGAGTCTTTCCAGTGTTTTAATACCAGTCTTTTAACTGAGTAGGAGATAAGGGTCATGATGTATCTTCTTTCATTTACCAGGGCCTGGGAGAAATCCCCAAGTATACAAATTTCTGGTGTGAATAGATCTTCAGTTCCCAATAGGGGGTCTGCCTTATCCCTTATCTCACTCCACAGTGGTCTAACTATGGGGCAGTCCCAGAGGACATGAAGTAGAGTACCTTCACTTTGGCCACACCTGCTGCAGTTTGCATCCTGTGCCTTCCCCATTTTAAATAGTTTAAGTGGTGTGCAGTACATATTATGCAGGACGTAAAACTGCATGAGGCGAAGCTTCTGTCTTTTGTTTTATACTTTGAACCGTAGGCCACTGAAGGTTTGAATGATCTGTAACAGATGTACTGTATGCTTTTGTTGGAAATTGCTGTATGGTGAATGTGAAGGACTAGTCCAGGATATGGAACATGAATTGCTCCATTTACCTCTGTGTACACAACACAAGTCTATGGACACAATTTTCCTTTAGAATGTTTCTCAATTTACCTTAAAGAGCAACTGACACGATTGCGCCGGCAGCTTGTACTAAGTAGCTGCCTGCCCAAGGAGCTTTTCTAGACCAAAATGAACATTTTTAGTTAAGTAATTAATAACTTATATTTGAAAGCTTGGCTTATAACTTCCAAGTACGAGCCGAGCTGCTGCCGAGCACTGCAGCCCCGTCCCTTAAAATAGCACTTTGATGACGTACACTCAGGAATGGGGTTGCAGGCATATACATGTATAACACTGAGACTGAGGAGGACATCTAAATACACATAGTACCTTTGTCTGCAGTTTTATATATACGGGCTAGAGTATACATTATATATTAGCCCCATACATAGCAAACCTGCAGACAAAGGTACTGTAATGTGATGCGTCCCCTCTAAATTTATCATATATATATATGCAGCCCATTCACGGTATACGTCATCAGTTGTTTTACTGTAGCTTCGGTCATGGCTCGGCTCGTGCTTGGAAGTTATGTGCCAACTTCTAAATGTAGATCTTGCCTGAGACACAGCTCTTGCAGCGAGGTTACACATTGGGACGACGCCCAGGCGCCAGGACCCCATGGAAAATTCCTGTAGCTAACTCGGCGAGGACCGCCCAGCGTCGGTCCGCCTCCGGCGTCAGGCGTGGTACAAAGAGGCGGTCCGCCAGATTCCCCAGTTCTTTTCCGCGTCGACTTAGCTACCTGACCCCTTCAGTTACCAGTCTAGCGCGGCGGCGTGAATAGTTCTTTTCGATAAGATTTGCAAAATCTTCAGAATCCTCTTCAAGCAAAGATCTTGATGTCATCACCAACGGGCGCATCAACCAGAGATACGCTTGTGGAAAGCAGATCCGTTCAAGGACCCCCACCGGCCTGCGTACGGGTGCCTAGGCCCAGACCGATACCGGGCCTGTCCTTCGCGCCAAGGTTTCAATAGCCGTGCGGATCCGGCGTCAGAGGGCTTTGCAGGCGCTTTCTTCTGGAGGAACAACTGAAGACCATGTCCTCAAGGGGAAAGCTCCAGGGTCCACAAGCACGCGGAGAAGAGAAGGGAGGCCCTTCCAGGTCCCTTCTAGGGGTTGGTCCGTAGCTCGGTTGAAATCTCCCAGCTGCAATCAGAAACCTTCATCTCGGAGAAATCATGAGCCTTCCTCCTTCCAGGGCCTTGGCGAAGTCCGAGGGCTACACCATCACCACCGCAGAGTCGGGTTCCCGCTCCTCGGTACCCGGCGTCAGGTGCCGTCGGTGCCTCCGCAAGCGTTGAGCTCACGCCCTTAAAAGGCTGTAGCCCAGGCGCGCGGCTCGACCAGCGCATCGGCCGTCGCGCCTTCTTCCTGGAACCGCCGTCGGGCCCGACGACCAATGCCGCCATTACATCCCAGAGGGGCGCCGGTGGGACCGACGCCCCCCTCCTGAAGAGAGGCCCTGTTGCCTCCGACTGACATCGGTCAGAGCCTCTATCGGAGGAGGACCTAGAGCAGCCCGAGGACCAGTGAGCGACCCGGTCCGTGGGTACTCCCAGGGATCCATGCCATTACCAGAGCCCCTGTGGAGCGGCGGGACCTGGCGACCGCCCACCGGCACCGGGCGTCGTCGGGCCTCTCTCTAGTGGATGAAAGATCTGTTCATCTACTGGTGGGATACCATTAAAAAGACATGGTTCCCCCTCCTCCTCCTACTCCTCCTCCTCCTCCTACCCCGGTTCCTGCCCCCTCGCCATCGGGTCGGGCGGGCAGTATTCCTCTCCCGGGGCCTGAGACCCCTCCCAGGAGACCTGATAGCGGAGACCTCGTCGAAATCCTCTGGATCACCAGCCCCAAGAGATCCAGGAGGCCGGGCGATACGCCTTCAGCGGAGGACACGGGATCAGAACTACTCCACCTCTAGATCCCCATCTCTACTCTCCATCCTTCTCCGGACCCGTGAGATGCCTAGATCTCCTCGGATGATCCCTAGTTCCTTGATATTACTGAGAGACATATACAAGAGAACATGGGATGGGATGCTGAAGACTTAGACCCGAAAGTGCGACTGCGCAAATATCTTCGACAAAAGGACCCCAAGCCTGTGGTGGGTACCACCTTAGTTGACACTCCGTGGGCGTCACAAGGCTGCGTGGGCGTCCACACTCGCTCCGGCGAGACCCGAAGAAAGCTGATCGCTGTACAAGGCTCCCTAAGGACGACCAGTACCTGGCGCAGCATCCTCAGGCGATTCTCCTGGTCATCACAGCCTCATGACCGGTCACAGAGGCCACAACATTTGAGCACCTGCCACGGACCCAGAGTCCAAACAACTGGACGCATTGGGTAGGCCTGTACGTATGCCGCTACCTGCGCCATCAGATCCCTGAACTATTTAACCCACATGGTTCACGTTCAGAGCCGCTTTGTGGGAACAGGGTCTGGGCGGCTGAAAAAGATGCCAGTGAGCAGAAGGAGGAGATGCTTCCAGCTCCTCCGTGCGGAGGTTCGGGTATGGGGACCCAAGTGCTAAGAGCAGCGTATGACTCCAGCGGACTCATCGGCCAGGCTTAGCAGACTTCTGGCGTTTGCCTCCGGAGACACTCTTGGTTCTTGCGTCTCGGTTTTTACCCCGGACGTCAAAAGAACATCTTGGGCGCCCTTTTGAGGAGAAGTATTGTTTGGTAATCCTACAGAAAAGATCCTTACCAAACTCAAGAGGCCGGGAAGGCGGTAAGGTCAGTTCAGGCCATGTGCCGACCTAAGCTTGGTTCTTCGTAGGAACTAAAAGACGTTTTCGTCTTGTGGACGCAGAGGCAACAGACCCACTCCGCTGCACCTCAGAGAAGCTCTGGTTTTCGTAGAGCCCAGGGCAAACCACCCGCCAGCCGAGGCCAGCGTTCTCCTAGGCAGGCCAGCCAGCGTCCATCTGCCGACAGCCTGACTCCTTGCCGGCCCCGCCCCTCAGGATCAGCAGGAGGTTTATAGTCGGGGGTCGCATTGCGAACTTTCCTGCCGGGATGGCAGGCCATTACCACCGACAGGTGGGTTCTTCAATTAGTCAGTCTAGAGCCACTATAGAATTCGCAGGAAAGCCACCCTCGAGGCCTCCTTTGCTCTCCCGGTATCAGGGTCAGCACAAAGCAGATCTGGCAAAAAGTACTCGCTACTACGAAGGGGCGATGAAGTGCGTCACGAGGAGCTCAGAGGACTAGGATACTATTCACTTCTTCCTGGTTCCCAAGAAATCAGGGGACCTCCGTCCAATCTTGGACCTCAGCGACCTCAATGTAATCGGTCCTTACAAGAAGATTCCGCATGGTGACCCTTCCAGGTCTTATCCCATGCTCAAACAGGGGCGCCTTTTAGCGTCTCTGGAGCATGTAGGATGCCTACCTGCATCCCTATGGCTCCAGGCGCTGCAAGGAGGTTCCTGTAGCTTGGTTTCTCGACCACCACCTTCAGTTCGAGCCCTTCCTTTGGACTGTCTTCCGCACGAGGGTCTTCACCAAGTGCATGGCAGTCGTGGCAGTGTCTCTGAGGAGACAGGGCCTCGTGTTCCAGTACCTGGACGACTGGCTTCTCATGGCCGCCTCCAGAGGGCGTTGGCTACTTGCAATCAAAGCACCAAGGATCTGTTCCGATCCCTGGGCATCCTCAGCAAATAGAGAAGTCTCTCCTGGTACAGTCATAGAAACTGCAGTTCATAGGAGCAGTTCTGGACACTGTTCGAGGAAGAGCCTTTCTTCCGGCCGACAGGCGGGCGCATCAGATCCCTCATAAGGGACCTATCACTAAGCAAGGTTGTACCATGGGTCGGTCCTTGCTTGCTCGGACACATGGCTGCAACATTCCTACTGTCCCTTCATGAAGACTCCACATGCGCATTACTCAGTGGATGCTCAAAGTGCAATGGGACCAAAAGGCAAGACCACTTGCAGCATCGGTCAGACTCACGAATTCAGTGATTCAAGACTGGCAGATGGTGGCTGGCAGGTCGCTCTCATCAGAAGCGTCCGTTCATTGCGCCGTCCCGGTCCACCCTCTCACAGAGCAGCTTCCGGTCTTGGGTAGAGCACCTGTGACGGTAAAGTCCCAGAATGCGTGGACCCAGATGGAAGCTCACCTTCACATCAGCGTGCTGGAAATGAGCGGTCCTCTATGCCCTGCAGGCCTTTCAGTCAGTTATCCCACGTGTACTCTTCTACTTCAGACAGACAACACGGCGGTGATGTATTACCTCAACAAACAAGGAGGCACACTCTTACCCCTTTGCAGGAGGCCATGAGAGTGTGGGATTGGGAATCAGACACGGCGCGAATCTGATCACTGTGCACGTTCCCGGAGTGGACAACACGGTTGCAGACGGCCTGAGTCGTTCTCAGGCCAGAGTCCACGAATGGGAACTCCTTCAAGAGGTAGCAGAGGATCTGTTTCTTCGATGGGGAACTCCAGATCTGGACTTGTTCGCCTCCCCATCCAACGCAAAACTGCCCAATTTTTGCTCGCTAGATCCAGGGCCTGGTGTTTTCTGGCGAGACGCGTTATCCCTCTCCTGGGCCAACAGATTCCTCTACGCTTTCCCTCCTTTCCCGTTGATCCAGAGAGTTCTTCTCAAACTGCGCAGGGAGCACGCAATAATGATCCTAGTAGCCCCATTTTGGCCCAGACAAATTTGGTTCCCTTTGTTGATTCAACTATCTCGAACCCCGCCTCCGTTCAGCTCAGCTCCCACTTACTGTCTCAGGAGAAGGGTTCACTTGTCCACCCGACCCACGCCTTTGAACCTGCATGCTTGGCTCCTAGAGACATAGCCATTTTGCGGCCACGGGTCTCGCAAGAGGTTGCAGAAGTCCTTTCTGCAGCCAGAAAGCCGCAACGTGATGTACGTATGCCATGAAATGGCGCCGCTTTTAGTATGGTCGCGAGCACGCGACCTTTCCCTTTAGGTTGTCCTGTGGGAGTAATATTAGAATATTTGCTCCCTCTTTCATTCGGGTCTAGCCTACTCCTCTATTAAAGTGCACCTCTGTGCATTCGGCTTACCGCCTCCCGTGGGAAATCGTACAGTGGCTCAGGTGGGACGCCTCGGGAATTTCTTAGGGAGTGTTGCACTTAGGCCTCCTATTAGAGTCCCTGTGCCTCCATGGATTTGCTTTTTGTCCTTGAACAGCTCACGCTTCCCCTTTGAACCTGCCGCGGATTGAGAAGCTACGTTTTCTGTCGTGAAAACGTTGTTTTTAGTTGCTGTTACCTCGCAGGAAGAATTTCTGAACTTCACGCCTCATGTGCAAAGAGCCTTATTTAGTTTTCCACCGGGACAGAGTATCCCTGAGGACGAACCCTAAATTCTTGCCTAAGGTGGTTTCTTCACTCACTCTGAACCAGGATATCGACCTTCCGGTCTACTTCCCGAACTACTCTAATAGAGGAGAGGCTCTGCTCCATACCCTGGATGTTCACCGCAGCCTGAGGTTTTACCTCAACAGAACTCAGTCCTTTCGTAGTTCTGAGCAGCTTTTCATTTCCTTCTCTGAGAGAATGATGGGCCAATCAGTTTCCAAACAGTCCCTTTCTCGCTGGCTTGTCCAGTGTATTTCTCACTGTTATGGTATCAAACAAAGCCCCTCCGGGTACGGTCGGGGTCATTCCACCTAGAGGGTGGCTACTTCCTGCAGCGCTCAAAAATGTTTCTACTTCTGCTATATGCGCTGCAGCCACTTGGAATTCTGTGCATACCTTTATCAGGCATTATAGTCTGGACAGCCGCCTCTCGTGAAGGGCTGGTTTGGTTTGGCCGCATTTCAGGGTCTCCTGTCCTAGGTTCAGGACCTGGTTTTATCCTTTAATTTCTCCTCCCGGATTTTCTGACAGCGTTACTGCTTGGGAATCAGTTCTAATGGTGTAACCTGCTGCAAAAGCTGTGTCGAAGTAAGATAGTACAGTTACGTAAGAACTTACCGTAACAGTAGATCTTCGAGAACAGCTCTTGCAGCAGGTACCTTCCCGCCCACCTTCCCCCTTGGAGGAAGCATGGCTCAGTCTTTCTGAGCAGGAATTGTTATCTTTCTGTCTTCTGACGCGAATCCTAGGTCTCCGCTTTTGATGTCAGCTCATGGGTAAGAAGTTCCGCGGGAGAACTGGGGAATCTGGGGACCGCCCCCTTTGTACCACGCCCACGCCGGAGGCGGACCGACAAGGTCCCCCTGTAGTTAGCTAGCTAGAATTCTTCTGGTGGTCTGGCGCCTGGCGGCTTCGGTCCTAATGGTGTAACCTGCTGCAAGAGCTGTTCTCGAAGATCTACTGTTACGGTAAGTTCTTACGTAACTGTACTTTATTATTTTGTTGCGTAACTAAAAATTTTCATTTTGCTCTAGAAAAGCTGCTCAGGCAGGCAGCTACTTAGTATGAGTTGCCTGCCTGAGCCTGAAGATGACAGTTGGTCTTTAAAAATATAAGAATACTTGTAGACTTGGTAGTCTTGCTCGAGTCTCTACTGAATGCAGTTGGTCAGCACATGAGATGAAGTGGTGCAGGGCTCCAAGGTCTAAACAGATCCCTGTACTTTACAGGCAAATGTACAGTAGCAGTCTACAGGAAACTGCTCCAGATCCAGACCTGTATTATTTACATGTGAAAACAAAGCAATTCAGGAAAGAATCATGCCACAGTTATAGGGAGGGAAATGTTACACTGATACAGGAGCCCAGGTGGTGTGGTCTGGACAGGTGGCTGAGGACTATGAGCCAGAGGTGAGTGAAGAAATCAGTGGTGTGTTTCTATCCATCTGTCTACAGGTGGCTATGGTGCTAGGAGATTCAGTGTCTAGTAGTGATTGTGTGGGTGCATTTAACACTTGATGGCATCAGTAACATAAACTAAGGTGTCACACTGCCATGTGCTTAGATCTCAGTAACACATAGGAAACGGACAACAAAATGATTATTGCACATAAATTACTCAGAACGTTCATTACAAGCAAGAAATTGTTAATGAACTAGTAAATTAAAAAGAAGATGGGTAGGAGCACGGCCAAGGTTTATAGGAGCACATACTTTAGGGTACAATTTAGAGTTTTTGTGCTCCTCTATTTGCGAGGAGCACACTGTGCAAAATCCTTAACACCACCCCTGACCCAAGCACTGCCCTGAAGTGAACAGCCAGCTAGGTGGTTGGTAACGGGACTTGGTGGCCCCGTGGATAGCGCTATGCACTCTTTCCAACACTGGAAACCCAGGTTAGGGAGTGAACTCAGGAAGCCAGTTGGGTGACCCAGGGGCTGTGGAGACAACCCCCCCAAAGAAGGGCTGGCATCGAGTATTACCACACTAGTGACTCCTGCTGTGGGCAAGGCAACTTGCCTCTTGCACAGGGGCACACTAGTGCATTGAGGTCTGACAGGGCAAGGCCCAATGTCAGGGAGGTGGCCGGAGTCAGGGAAGGGAGAAAGGAAAAACCCTGAAGGCAGGATGATATCAAACAGTCCACCGCATGCCCTGCACCACTGACTGGGCCCTGGCTCCAATCTGGATTAGGACACCAGGGGTGGGAAAGATGGCCCTCCCTCCCCTGTCCCCACACAATAGATAAATCCGTGGGGGACTGTCAGAGCCAGGAAAGCCAGGAGTCAAGGGGGAGGGTACTTGAGAGTACGGTGTACCACTCTTTAAAATCAAGCCATACTTTTGTTGTTTAACTTTATGTGTACTGTCTGACATAATGCAGAAACATTAAAACTTCTCATACAGAGCAACAGGAGCAGTCACTGGTAACACTTACCATTTACAGCCTTTTGATACTCAAATAACTAGCTCTATATTCTTGTTCAATAGGACTTGGGAGGAAAACGATACAATTTTTTTACAAAAGATATAACTTCTAATGAACGCCAGGCTCTTCAGCGGCTATGGTGTTAACTAGAGGGAGAAAGAACATCAAGGGAGATAGACACAGCCCACCAGGGGCTATTATTTAAACCAGTTCAAAGTAGGGATTTGAAAAGGGATTGTAGGTTCCTACGTGATTTCCCATTCGCTCAACCCTCAACAGGATCGAGTTGGAGAGCATACACAGAGGATGTCCTTGCCAGGAAGATGGCTCGCTAGCACCCCTCTAAACCATACAATTAATATATGTCCTTGTGCTCATCTCATTCATAGAACCCCCACTTTTTTTTTTTACACTTTGACTATGGTCCGGGGATGACTGGTGATGGGGCTGTGCAGGCTGGGGACTGAAGGGAGATGGTGGTGAGAAAGGGGCATAAACAAATTATGAAAAAAACTATGGAATGTAAAGGGCGTAAAACTGTCCTTATTCTACCAGAACAGGTATCAACTTTACATATTTCAAAATCACACAGAAAAACATTCTGAAATGGTCAGGAAAAAAAGGGATACACTTTTTTCCAAAACCTTAAGTGTTAATAAAGATGCTGCAGCATTTAAACTATTGCTGCCCTCTAGTGTGCTTTTAAGCAATAACACTCACTAACTGAACTCCCAACAGTGAGTTATGTTTGCATCTTACACTTGTAATAATAAAAAGCTCAATGTGTGTAATATGTATTGAATAACACTCAACAAGATTTACAGAAATGCTGCAGTAACTGCACACCCAGGATGAGCTGTGAAGCACGAGACAGGCTTCAACTACTCCTGAAATGCAGTTATTACAGTACACTACACACCATTCAGTGTATTCCACTTTCAATATGCACAGAAAGCTCAAGTGTGTTATAAGTAGGAGACAAGTAATGGACTCCAGAGAAATAATCATATTTATTGTCACATGTGAGGATAAGACACATATAACTCACAAGCGGTGAAGCCACAACTATATTATAGTAACATGGAAGAAACACAGAAACAGAAAATGACAGCAGATAAAGGCCTAGTGGCTCATCCAGTATGCTCCATGCCTGTCTATTTTTGGGGACTGTGCCATTTTTAGCCCACCCTACTTCCCCTACAGTCTGTCTTCTTATGCATTATACCCATGTGTTTTGTCCCATCCCCTTTTGAACCCTCCCACTGTTTCAGACCTGATGACCTCTTTCAGAACTTTGTTCCAGTCTGCCACCATTCTTTCTAAAAATAAATACTATCTGAAATCTTTCTTGAACCTCCACCCCCCTGCTAGTTCCAGGAAACTACCCCTGGTTCTCATACTACCACATACTACCACTCACTATGAACTGCTTGCTGCTGCCCACCTTGCTTATTATGGGAAGGTACATGAATGTCGCAATTGTGTAGTCCCTTTCTTTGTCCTCAACCTTGTACATGTTTAGATCCTCCAGGCTCTTCTCACAGGACCTACCCTCTTGCCACTATATCATTTTGGTGGCTCGTCCCTGCACCACCTCCAGTATGTCCGTGTCCTTCAAGTGTGGGCTCCAAAACTGCACATATACTTCCAAGAGTGAGGACAAACCAGGGTATTTATACAGCGGCTGTATTATCTCCCTCCTCTGCTAGTGATCCCTCTCCCCTGTGCACCCCAGTATCTAATTTATCTTGCCCAAAGTAAAACACTATGCCGATGCCTTCATGTTCTCCATTATTAACTCTCCCAGGTCCCTTTCCTGTGATGTGTCTTCCACTACCACTCTGTTCACTTTATACTCTGTTCTTGCATTCTTAGCTCCTATGTGCATTACCTATAACTTTTTTTACGTTATAATTTTAGCAATGTAATTAAAAGCAGCAGTATTTGTCAATCAGGAACATTTTCACCATATAGTTTTTTTTAACATTAATATATTTCTGACAAAATAATAAGGGCACTCTGAACTGGGTGGAGAAATAAGCAGATGACACCAAACTCAGTGGCCCAGTCTTTTCACAGAAGCAGACTGATAGTATACAGGAAAATCTAAAGAAAATAAATGAGTGAGCAACCAAATAGGGGAAGAGCTTATTACACTTCAGTACAGGGTATTGGGTTAATTGTATCGAGTGGTTTTAACAATACAGTGTGGTCACAGAAAAAGCAAGTGGGGTCCTCAACAGCATTTGCAGAAATTTTACAAAAGAAATCAGAAAGTTATAGGAGGTCTGTATAGGATATATTTAAGACCACACCTAGACTGTGGGTCACAATTCTGGGCAACACATCAGAGAGGGGATATTAACTTATTGGGAAAGACATAGAGAAAAGTCACTAAACTTATTAGGGGCCTCAAGAAAATGCCGTACCCTGATCGACTATGCTCCATTTTAAGAAAGGAAGGATCAGGAGAGATGTACTGCTTCTTTATAACATCCTTGAAGACAATTCTCTGATGTCCGAATTGAAACTGGAATTTAAACCAAGGGCACTAGTATGAGAAGGCATAACAGACAAATCAAAAAACAGGTTACTCACCTGTAACAATAGTTCTAGGAGTGGTATATGTTGTTCATCCACACTTCTTGGCATGTCCCTTTCCCCTATTATTCTTGCTGGAAGGTCTTAAATCTGGCTTCTCCCACCCGGGTGGTATAACCCTCGGCTCCGCCCCATGATGACAGATGTTAGCCTGTTGGAAACCAAATTGTGCGTCACAGCTGGGGAGGTCAGGTGGGTCAGTGTGGATGAACAACATATACCACTCCTAGAACTACTGTTACAGGTCAGTAACCTGTTTTTCTAGAGATATGGATATGTTGTTCATTCACACTTTGTGGCAGACTCCAAGCAGTTCTCCAGGAGGAGGCAGGCAAGGCACACACCCAGTAATTAGGAAACAGAGATTGGAGAACTGAGGCCCCAAAACCAGCATCCCGGCATGACTCTAGGTCAATGTGGAAGTGGGTGATGAAGGTGTTTGCTGTCTTCCAGGTAGCAGCTTGACAGATTTGCTGGATAGGGATGTCCCTGGAAGCAGCCACTGATGGAGCGGTATGGCGGGTGGAATGAGCTCTTAGCCCTACAGGAGGCTCCCTATTCGCCAAACTATAGCAGAGATCAATGCAGGAAGTGATCCACCTGCCAATCGTGCACTTTGCTGCAGGTCTGCCAGGTGCGGCTTCAGCGTAGGTGACAAACAGCTGGCGAACCTCTCCCCGAACGTCCGCTGTTCTCTCCTTGTAATAGGAGAGAGCTCATCTCAGGTCCAGAGTATGGAGCCTGTACTCGACATCCAAGGTGTAGTTCAGGTAGAACACTGGCAGACTCAACACCTGGTTAAGGTGGAACTCGCAACACCACGTTCAGAAGGAATTTTGGGTGGGGGCGCAGGACAATCTTGTCTCTGTGGAAGACCAGGTAAGGAGACACCACCGAGAGCGCCTGAAGCTCCCTAGTCCTTCTGGCTGACATGATAGCCACCAGAAAGGCGGTCTTCCACGACAAGTATGACATCTCACACTTGTGCATTGGTTCGAATGGCTTGCCCATGAGTTTTGCCAAAACCAGCAGTAAATCCCATGGAGGTGGAGGTTCACGCACCGGAGGGGATATGTGATCTAGGCCCTTGAAAAAGAACCAGACCACCTTTTCCTGTGCCACTGTCTGCTGACAGGCCCATGCCTGGTAAGCAGAGATGGCTACCAGGTGCTCCTTAAGGGTCGTAGACCGAAGAACCCCTTTGGACAGAGACCAATGGTAATCTAAGATGCTAGCCACTGGACAGGACAGAGGGTCCAGCCCCTTGCCCTGACACCAAATGGAAAACCTTTTCCATTTGAAGGCATAACACCTTCTGGTTGACTCTTTTCTGGATGCTTCCTTTACTGTGACTACATCCTCAGAGAGACCCAAAGCCTGGAACTCTAGCCGCTCAGGTACCAGACTGTCAGGTGCAGGGATTGAAGGTCCAGATGGAATATCTTCCCCTGACTGACTGAGATCAGGTCCAGGCATGCTGGAAGATGCCTTGGGAGCCTGTTGCTGAGGCTGAGGAGATCTGGATACCAGAACTGGCATGGCCAGTCTGGGGCTACCAGGATCACCTGTGCCTTGTCCATCCTCACCTTGAGAAGTACCCTGTAAATCAAAGGAATTGGAGGGAAGGCGTAGAAGAGGCCTGGGGTCCACGGCCTCGAGAAGGCATCCCCTGCAGTGAGCCCTGCTGAGGGGGGTGGGCATGAAACAGCCTCAGCTTGGTGTTTTCCCTTGAGGCAAACAGGTCCACCATCAGTTTGTTCCAGTGGGAGAACAGGCTGTGAGCTACCTCTGGGTGGAGAGACCACTCGTGGGATGCCTCGCCTAAGTGGCTGAGGACATCCACCAGTTGATTTGACGCTCCTGCCACATGGAAGGCTAGGCGATCTGCCTCCAGTCGGCTCACGAGTGTCCAGATGCAGAGCGCTTCCCTGCACAGTAGTCAGGAGTGCATGCTGCCCTGTTTGTTGAGGTAGTTCATGGTCGTGGTGTTGTCCAGCTGGACTTAAACCACCTGACCCTGAAGCTGCTGAGCAAATGCTGATAGCGCCAATCTGACTGCTCTGAGCTCCAGCAGGTTGATATGGTAGCAGGATTCCTCGGGGTCCAGAACCTGTGGGCCCTGTTGTCCCCCATGTGGGCTCCCCAGCCTGTGAGAGAGGCATCAGTTATAAGGATGACCGTCGGCTCTCTTCCTGCAAATGATTCAGAACGGTCAACCACTGAAGAGCATCCCACATCTTCTGGGTCACAGTGATCAGCTGGTTGAAATGACCTTGGTGCTGAGTCCACTGGGTTGCCAGCTCCCATTGAAGGGGGCGCATATGCCACCAGGCCCATTGGACCACAGTGGTACAGGTCAACATGTACCCCAGAAGGCACAGAAAGTCCCAGGCAGGGCGCAAGTGCCCAACCAGAAATGATTAGGCAAAGGAGGAGAGAACCTCCACCCTGTTCGCCAGGAGCCGGGCTCTGGCTCGGCAAGAGTCGAGCTCTGCCCCGATGAAGCATATCACCTACGAGGGCATGAGCTCTGATTTGGCCTCGTTGATCAAAGAGGCCAAGCTAAGAGCAGGTTTGGAGGGCCAGGTCCCTGGACCTCTCCACCTCTTGCTGGGTGGAACCCGCTAAGAGCCAATCATCGAGGTAAGGGTATTTTCTGACCCCTCAACGCCTGAGGTGGGCTGCCACCACTGCAATGCATTTGGTGAAGACCCGGGGGGCGATGACAGGCCGAATGGCATGGCTCGGAACTCATAAGGGGTTCCCTCTGCTCGAAAGCAGAGGAATCTCATGAGATGGACAGACTGGGATGTGGAAAAACATGTCTTGGAGATCCAGTGAGCAGAACCACGTGTTCTACTCCTGGGATGGTATGATCTGGGACAGAGTTACCATCCTGAAGGTGCATGGCCTGAGAAACTGGTTCAGGTCATGCAGATCTAAAATGGGGTGCCAGCCCCCGTCCGCTTCAGGACCAGGAAGTACCTGGAAACAAACCCTGGGTCAACTGGGGGAATCTGTCACTCGGGCCACTGCCTCCTTGAGGAGGAGTTTGGCTATGTTGTCTCTCAGAGCTGACCAAGTGTGGACTGATACCCTTTCCTCCCATGGAGCGCGGGCTCAGCTTGGAGGGTACTGCTCGAATTCCAGAGGCAGACCCTGGCCAGCCACTTCTAGAACCCACCTGTCCATGGTAACAGTGGACCAGGCAGAAAGAAAGTGGCAAAGCTGGCCCCCCACGGGAGGACCCAGAGCTGGCGTGACGGGAATAGGGGTGGCAGCCCCTTTCTCGTCACAGGGCAGGCTTGGAGGAAGACGGTCCAGATTGGAAAATGCCTGAACCACGACCTCCTCTGTGGGCCGCTGGACTTAGGCCGAAGGCGCCAATGCTGTTGCTGCCCACCTTGGAAGGAGGGCTGCTTGGCCACAGGAGCAGGGTGCCGAAATGGCCTCTTCTTCTGCTGTTTCTTGGCGCCTGGGGCATCTTTCTGAGCAGAAGTAGCTGACTCTAAGGTGGCACTGGACTGCTCAATTCACTGCAGGTGACCATCTACACCTAAGCCGAGGAGATCGGTGCCCAGGAAAGGAACATCAGTCTCAGCCAAGCCCTGTGATGCATGGCAACCATGGTTGCCACCGAAAAGGCACATGAATCCCCAAGGTCCAGGGCCATCTGAAGTTGCTGCTTGGCAATGGCCCAGCCCTGATCCCAGACCTGCTTGACCATAGTCGGAAAATCCACGGGGAGGTGCGGGAGAACCTCATCCAAGGAGCCCAACAGGGCATGAGAGAAGAGCGCCATGATGACAGCCGAGTTTGCCTGATGGAGGCCTAGTGAGGAGGTGGCATGAACCTTCCTGGTAGAGTGGTCCAATTTTTTGGATTCCTTGTCTGGAGATCTATCGGTGTCAGCAGAACTGCCTGTGCATCTGAACACAGAAGCGGTCACCAGCCCCATAGCTGAGAGGTATTCCATGAACCCCGAGCAGGACCCAATGGGCATCGCATACTTTCGGGCCATCCACGCAGACAGCAATGGGCAGGAGACAGGGTGCTGCCAAAGCTCCAAAGCTGGACCAACAATGGCCTCAGCCACTGGGAAGGTTTCTGTAGGGGTATCCCCTCTCTTAAGAATATCTGCAAGAGGGTACTCCGCCCGCTTCTAGACAGGCTCCAGGGGCACAGGAATGAGGCACAGAATCCCCAAAAAGGACGAAGGACCTTCCTCTGTCAACAGACTGCCCACTGATTTATCGTCAAGTAGACGAGAGTGTAGGTCGGAGTCGTCAGGATCTGAAGTATCCGGATAAATCGGCCGGCCACCAAGGTTCCCTTCTACGTGCCTGGGGCGGTCAGGTGTAAAGGTAACCGAAATCCTGCAGGGAAGACCTGGAACAATCATGGCTTCCTTCAAAGGAGTCCCTCCCGTGGGCTGTTTAGGCAGTAGCTCCACCACTATCAGTGGAAAGGTCAATTTTGGCCGAACCGGGGTGGGTTCTACCGGCTCCGCAGGCGGAGGAACTGAGATGATCGATTTTGATGGAACCGGCTTCAGCCTAGAAGGTAAAAGCCAGGTAATGGCCGGTGAGGAAACCGAAGCCAGTGTCTGGCCAGAAAAAATCAGCTGTTGCCATATGAGAGCTTTGTAGTGTCGACAGGAGTTTCCGTCGAAGCCTCTCCTCATCCGAGGAGGACGAAGACGAATGTCGGCATCCCCTTTTCTTTGAGTGCTTATGCACCTTCCTCGGCCTATCAGTTGAGGGGGGTCCGAGACCTTGACCTCGATCGGACTGGCCAACTGGGTCACTTGGGAGACACCAGGGGAATCCATGATTTTCCCAGATAAGGAAACGGTTCCTCGACAGGATTACCAGCAGGCTGGGTCTCCTCATCGGGAAGAAACAAAGCAGGGGTCCTGTTAAGAAAGTTGTCAGCCTTGTCAGGCGAAAACAGATCGACAGGGTCGAGTGTGATCTCAACCGCGTCATCGATCGAGTCTTCGGTCAGCTGACCAGACGGCGGGACTGAGAAGGCAACGGCCGAAGTTGCAATCTCAACCGAGGTTGAGACTGGAGATTCCTGGGACCGAGATTGCTCTCAATCCCAAGAACGTCTTCACTGAGACGAAGAATCTTTCAGTTCCTTGTCCTTTTTATGGGAATGGGAGACATGCACGCCCGAAGGCTCTTCGCCCTTAGTGTGGAGAGACTGGCACATCTCCCGAAAGGAGCCTGAGCAGGTAGAACCCAGATTTGAGTAGAACAAAAATCAGCCAAGAGGAGAGTTCTGCTGCTCGCGCTGCTTCTGCCTCGAAGACCTGCATTTGCTCTAACTGCTTGGTGGATCCCGCAGCCGCAGAGACCGCACACCGGGCCTCCTTCGATTTCACCAGTGGATTCCGTTTTTTGGGCCTGTTCAGCTTGAGTCATGCGAGACGATCGTCGAGGACGTTCGGGTGGAACGCGAGACAAATCTCGCAGGCCTGGGTGTCATGGCTGACACATAAGCAGTAGACGCATGTGGTATGTGGATCTGTGCGCAACATTTTCTGACCACATGGGCACCAATGGAAACCAGGGGAAGATTTACCTTCCATGACTGAGAAACAACGATCGCAGTCGCTAGCTCGAACAAGCTTAATCTTCAAAAAATCCAAAGGAAATGAAGCCAGGGTCTACAGAACGCGGAAGCGAAGAGGAGGCAACCTGTATCTTCCAGCGGAAAGGAAGATCTGGCATCATGGGGTGGAGCCGAGGGTTCTACCACCTGGGTGGGTGGGAAGAGCCAGGTTTAAGACCTTCCGGCAAGAATTAAAGGGGAAAGGGACATGCCAAGAAGTGTGGATTAACAACATATCCACGTCCCTAGAAAGACAATTTTTTCATTGGGGTTCTCGGTGCCCCGGGACAGCACTTGTGCTGTTAATGTATGCTGAGAAGGCTTCATCGAATGGGGGTATCTGTTTAGGGTGCTGTGGAGGTTTGGGTTGGGGGATGCATCCAACATGGTGAGGTTACTGAATAGGGACCTCAGGGTTAAGATGCTTGTCAGTGAGAGGCTGTCAGAAGGATTTCAATTGCACCATGATAGCACAAGGCACGAGTGCCCCCTGTTCCCATTGCTATTCACACTGGCCATCAAGCCTCTGACGATTAAGATTAGGGAGAGTGCAGACATTGGGGGGAGGGGGTCATGCAGACCACATAAGCTTACACTATATGCAGATGACTTGTTGCTGTACATCACAGAGGCATGCACAACAGTTTCCACTTTACTTGAACATGGTGGAGGCATTTGCCTCTTTTTCAGGTTACAACCCGAAACTGCATAAATCAGAACTGCTCCTGCTAGATGATCCTAGCACCCCAAAAGGGAACAGCACATTGTTTTAAAAAAATGTTTTAATCAAGGTGTTTATGCTACTAGGGCCATGGCAGGTTTGACTTCCTTCATCCAGCTCCACCACCCCCTCCACCATCCACCATCTCCCCTGCTTACCTGATGGCGATACAGCTCCATGGATCTTCCCCCTGTGGCAGGGTAAGGAGAGGAAGGGCCATCGTTCCCTCCACCGAAACACAATCCAGCATGTGTTGCAGGTGCCAGTAATATGGAGGAGGAAGGAGAGGTGAGTGGGAATCGTATGCCTCTGCTGTGCTGTCATTTCTGCCTGCTTTTTCTCCCAGCCTGAGGTTGTGGCTATGGAGGGCACATGTGTGTGGATGCACACATGCACTCTGGCCAGTTTCCTTTTCCCCTCTCCCTGATGTATAGTCAGCCTCCAGCCAGCCGTGTTCAGACATTTAGCCTCCACTAGGTGTCAGCTAAGACAGGGACAACTTGGAACTCTCCTCGGAAGAGGAGAGCTGCCGTATGGCATGCTCAGTCCTGCTCCTGCCCTCCGACCCCCCCCCACCAGCCCCAAGCAACCCAGGCTCATTCGAATCCGGGTCACCAGCGTAGCACGAGGTAAGGCACTGTAACAGCGCCTTGGTCCTCAGTGTCACCGGGCTGGCTAGCACATCGGGTTTTAAAGTTGTTGATGGGGAACTCCTCTATCTGGGTATCAACGTGAGGAGGCAAATTGACGGGCTGTATTACCTTAACTGCAGACCCCTGGTCACTTTGACTCTGGCTGATATGACACAATGGCTAGCACACCCCATGTTGTGGATGGGTAGGATTAATCTGTTAAAAATGAACATTCTGCCATGTATACTTTATGTGATGCAGATGTTGCCTATAGGGCTGACCAAAGCAGATATTAAGACACTAGAGAAAGTGTTCACTTCCTTTACTTGGCACAACAAAAGACCCCAAATAAACCTGATGCAACTCAAGAGTGGCATAGAGCATGAGGCCTTTGTTTCCCAGACCTCAAGGGCTACTATTTAGCAACACAGCATATTGTAACACAGCACTGGGCAGAGTTGTGGAAGGGCGTTATCAGCATCAAGTGCAAATAAATATGGGGAGAGAGGGCATCCCTGCCTGGCTCCCCATGACAGGGGGAAGTGAGGCGAGTGATATCCATTAACCTTGACCAATGCTTTAGGGTATGTATATATACCTCTAATATTGTTAAGAAATTCCTGGGAGAAGCCACATTTTAATAAGGTAAAATGTAAAAATTGCCAAGATACCCTAGCAGAAGCTTTTTGGGCATCTAAACTTAGTATCATTAGTGGGGTATTAGTAGAATAGGCATGACTGATCAGGTATAGGGTTATTTTAAAATTATCCATAATCTGTCTGGACTTAATAAAGCCTGATTGATCAGGATGGATAAGAAGGGGTAGAATTTCTTCCAAACGATATGCCAATATGCTATTGTATATTTTATAATCCTGATTCAAAAGTGAACTAGGGCAATATGAATCACATACATGGGGAGGTATATTAGGTTCTAAAATGGCAGAAATCATGACATGTCGCTGTGTGACAGGATATTCTGCTGTTTTATGACTCTCCCCTATGGTTTGTAGTAAAGAGTCTTTTGTTACCTCAAAGAAGACCTTATAAAATTTGGCCCTGTATCCATCAGGGCCGGGGCTTTTCCCTTTTTTCTGGTGGTTTATCGTAGTATAAAGTTCCAGTTCCATTATAGGCTGCAACAAATAAGTTTTTTGTTGAGGCGCTAAAGAGGGAAGCTGTAACGCTGACAAGAATTTGTCTATTAAAGATCTGGTGATGGTGGGGAGGTCTCTGTATATAAATCAAGGTAATATTGTTGGAATAGTCACAGGATCTGGGAGGCGCTCGTTGTCTCTTCACACGATTGGAGGTCTTTAATTTTTAAAATGGATACCATCTGAGTTTGTTTTCGGAGACGGTACACTAACACGTTTGAAGCCAGGGCTCCACCCTCACAGTATTTTTGATGAAGCCAGATCAAGGGCTGTTCCGTCCTATCAGTCAGCATCTTTTGTGTCTCCTGCTGTGTTTGAAAAACCTGCTGTGCTGAGGAATGATCCCCCTGCATATGGGCATATTGGAGGAATTTTAACTTGTTATGTAATTCTTTAAGTTTTGCCTCACTGCTTCTTCTTTCGTGCAGAATAGGCAATAATACATCACCACAAGACAGATTTTAAAGTGTTCCATAAAAGTTGAGGGAAGACCTGAGGTGAAGCATTATCTCTTAATATATCCAGGAAAAGATTTTTTAACAAGTCTTGAAATATTGGGTCCCTTAATAAGGAATTATTAAAGTGCCAGAACATATTCTTGCATTCTTATGTTATATTGAATTCCAAATATATTGGGACATGATCAGAAAGGTAAATATTAATATCTGAGCTATAGATCAAGTCAGGGTGCTCACTGCTTACACAAAAGTAATCCAGCTTTGAGAAATGTTTGTGTACATGAGAATAAAATGTAAATTTACGGGTGGAGGGGTGGAGGTAACACTAAGGCCCAGATATTCAAAAGTTTAGCAGTCGCAACTCAAAAATCATCCTTCTGCGATATTCAGAAGGGGCCAGTTGCGCGCACCGAAAACATGCTGAGCAACAGCGCAATGGAAATGAAGGCATCCGAACCAGAAGGCGGGTCCATGCATAAAGTGCGCAATGCGATATCCGAACACTTGGCATAATGCGCAAGAGTGGCCTCAGCGGAAGTTATGAGTACCGGATTTGAGCCAAAATAAAGGCTCAAGGAAGCGGCGCGAAGAACCCAGCAGGCCGCAAACTGGGGAGAGAGACAGAGAGAGAGAGAGAGACAGGAGCTGGAAGGGCAGAGAGGGACAGTGGGTCCAGGAGGACAGAGAGGCCAGTGGAGGGTGCCCGGTGCAGTGGAAGCAGCAGTGGGGGCAGCGGGGGTAACACAGGAACAGCAGCCGGGGGGGCAGAAGCCAGGGAGATGGACAGTGTCAGCTTCCACATGGAAGCTGTAATGAGGGGGTGACACCATGCTGCAGGGGACGGGTCGCTGAGGGGCCCGCCGGGCGTATTCTCGACAGGCGGTATCGCGCCCGCATCAGCTTCCGAGCTGCACAGACGCCGAGATTGTGGCCTGCACCGCCTGAACAGGGCAATACTGGAGACGGCTCTACGAGCTGTGCAGTGATGTGATGCAGGCACCTCACGACGGAGTCATGCTCTGTCCGTGGAGACCAAGGTGACAGCCTGCATGTGCCTGCTGCCACGGGCACCTTCCAGAGGCCGACAGGGACACCACAGGCATTACACAGTCGCCACGCCACGCATCCTCACCCAATTCTCAGCGACTGCTGCCTCATGCCGCGGAGTACATCCATTTCCCCAGCACCGCCGCAGAGCGCATAACAACATGCGGTGAGTTCCACAGGGTAGAAGACGTATGCCTGGCGGTTAGGGGCCATAGACTGCAACTCCATGTGGCTATTCGTGACGCCACCTGGCCCCGACGGCCAGGCTTTATCGGAACCAAAAGGGCTTTTCCAGTGTCAACTGCCAGGTGGTGTGTGATGCCACTGGGTGCATTATCAATGTCTGTGCCACACCCTGGCGGAGCACATGATGCTTTCATATGGCACCAGTCTGCACTGTGCCATCAATTCGAGAGGGAACATCCCCACGGGTCATCTAGTGGGTGAGTACACATGTATGGAATGCAACCTGTGCAAGGGTGGAATGACAGGTGCCATGGTAGTGGCACACAAGGATATGGGCAATATGGACCTGACATGACACTGATCTCCACTATCTCCACACAGGTGACTGCGGATACCCACTCCGTCCCTGGCTGCTCACACTGTACCGGCGCTCACGACCCCAGCGCAGCTATGTTTCAATGAGGCACATGCCGCAACATGTAACATCATAGAGCGGGTGTTTGGGATGCTCCAGGCACGCTTCCGATGCCTGGACACCTCCGGCGGAGCCCTACAGTACAGCCCCCAAAAGGCCTGTGGGATATTCCTGGCCTGTTGCATCCTGCACAACATGGCCAAAGACCATGGGATAGCCGTACAGGTCCAAGAGGGGGACAGCGATGGGGACGCCAGTGGCACCGGTGATGTGGGTGATGAGCAGCCCCTCCTAGGACGGAGGGACCCCCGACTGACCCGGCAGGCCCAGCTGCACCGGGACACCATTGCAGAAGAGCACTACGCCCAACACAGGTAAGTCAAGGGGACATGTGCAGGCAACACTGTCCATGCGCAAACCACAGGCACACAGGGGAACACACCGTGCATGAAGGTCAGGGGAGTTGAAGGTTCCAGGCATACCAACACACCATCAGAGAGGGGTGAGCACTCATATGGACACACACACACACCAGGCAGCATACATGGGCAGCAGCACAGCATCATGGAAATGACATTGCCAACACACAGCACCACCAACCACCCCCACCACCTGGACTGTCCACGACGTGTGTCAGGACCTGGGCACCCTTTGCACCTTGGTGTACAGTGCAATGCAGGCATCATCATGCACACGCACCTGTGGACAGCAGTTGGGAGAGTGTGCAGGTGGTCGTGTGTCAGCTTGGTGAGCAGAGCACCCAGCAGTGCACTGCCCACCATGACACACATTGCACACAGGGCAGCACCAGACAGGGCCTGCACTGGGAGACAGCTCAGTCAGGTGAGCACTGTCCCACGGCCACCACGGATGCGTGGGCGCCCGCCCGTGGCCCAGCAGCACTGGCAGGCTGAGCAGGGCTACATCGGGTGGCGCTGGTGCACCACCAGGGGTCCCACCGCGCGAACGCGACCTTGCCCGCATACGGGTCTGCATCCTGCCAAACAAACTTGCACCAGGGTGCTCGGATGCCCATAGCAGATCCCGCGCCGACAGGCCTGGTGTCGCACGACGCCGGAACGGGAGTGGAGAGCGACTGTGGGTGTGTGGTACAGGGGCACCTGACTGTGTGCCCAATGCGCCCACGACAGAGACCACTGACTGGGTCAGTCGTCAATGGCGGCGTCACATCCATCCGCGCCTGAGACCAGCTCGGCTCGGTCCCGAGCACACTCCCTGCTGTGCCGCTCCACGGACACAGACAGTGCCTCCACAGACCTTGCAACCCGCCTCTGCAGCTGTACTGATTCCTGCAGCAGGCGGGTGTGCGCGTTCAATGGGTACTGTGCCCCAATGGCATCGTGACCCCCAGGGTGTGGACGGTACTGGTGCACAGCACCCCTTGAGGGTGGGCACTGTTCGCCAGGACCAGGTATGGGCGGATCAAAGGGCGGTGGACATGTGCCACTGCCTGACACTGTACCCCCAGACCTGGTGTGCGACTGCTGCGCCCCTCCAACTGCTGAGCCCCAGGTCCACCTGTTCCACCTCCGTGCTGACAACAGTGCCAGACACCTGCACAGCCACCGGTGCTGCCCCACCGGTGCTGACAGGCACAGCCTGGGCTGTGCAGCATGCTGGTACACAGATGTGAACCAGGAAGGCCCAGGGCACGTGTTGGCCTGCCATGTGTCCGTCATGGGACACACACCTATCACTGCCCATTGCAGGCCTGCTATCATCAGTGGTGCAGGTGTATGCCACTTGCCATAGACACAGCATGCTGGCATACCTGCATGCCAGACTGCTGTGACACAGGCTGTGCACCCTGCACCCGTATCACTGACACCGGAGTTGTTGGCCCAGCGGCAGCTGCTGCTGCAGTGCCTGCAGGCTGGTGGCAGAGGTGGATGGTCCTTCCTCCACGCCCAGCAGGTCTGCATCACTGTCTGGACCCACCACCACCACTGCCTCCTGAAGACGAACAGGATCTGTAACAGAAAAGAGTACATGTGAGTGCATGTGAACAACAACCCCGCCCCCCAACAACACCACCATGTCATACCGTTACGGTGATGGGCTTCCACCTATCTGGAATCTCACTCCACCTGGCTACGCCCTTAGTGGCACTCCGCTGCATGGCTGCAACCAGTGTCTCCTCTGTAGGGGTCGGCTGCAAGCACCACTGGTGGGCCCCACCAGTGCCAGCATCGCGCGCCCTGAAGGCTGCCACCTTCTCCTTCAGCCTCCTGCGGTCAGTCCCCATTTTCTTCTTGCATTCCTGCACGGAGCGTTGGTGGCTTCCGCAGGTTGACGGCCCGAGCTACCCCCTCCCATGCAGCTGCACGTTCCTGAGGGGTGCCCCTCCGTCCACTCACTGGTGGCTCATCCTCCAGGTAGGCCTGGAAGAGGGCCTCCGTCTCTGCACGCGGTGAAGTTCGCCTCTCCTCACGCCCCCGCCCACACCCTCAGCTTGGCTCTGGTCAGTCATGGTGATCTGTATGGGTGGAAGTGGACACCTGTCACTGTGCAGTCAACAGCATTTCCCCATGAGCACAGCTGCCGGCCGGGGCGGGCGCTTCACGCTTCCACTCCTCATGGCAGATACTGATCGAAGGGTGCCCTTGTCCCTTTCTAAGTGCCCCTTACATGCTCAGCCCCTCAGCCTTTATCATCCTCCGCACCCTGCCCATGAGCATTGTCCTGAGCATCACACAGCATGTAACTCACCTCACCTGCAGTAACCAAATCTGGCCAGCACAACCCACTGTCGTGATTTTTATAGCGCAACACATGCAAATGAGGTGTGGCGCTACTTTAATGACATGCTAATCGCGCCATCGCCTTTGAATGGCTGATCGAATGATTTGCATATGTTGGCTGAATATCGCGCTTTTGCGCTTTGTGAATACGGAAGGTCCGGGTGAGCCAATGGCGCATGTTTGTGGCTGCGGCTACACTGCATTGCGATGCCCAGACAGCTACGCAAGAGCGCCTATCTGCAGACCTGCTGAGCGCGATAGGGCTATTCAGGCCATGGCCACCATTGTGCCAGTGGCGCTACAGCACTGGGCACTATGTGGCGCTGTGGCACTACTGCGCGATAGTCCACTGTGGCACTGGTGCTCAGCTTGGCAGTCGCACAGGATGCCTATATCGCCCTATGGCGCTGTGCGAGCCTTGCATCATTGCCGTGACCTTGTGTATGCTCTCTGCCTCTGGCACTGTTCGCGATGCCATGTGTACGCCCCTATTGGCGCCGTCTGGTGACAGTGCCATGTATGACGCGCTGTTCAACAGCGATTGGAGCCTGTGGTGGTCTATTGCGCAACAACTCCACGTGGGGTCACGGCGCAGCAGGGCCATATTGCCTGCTGTAAAGTTGGTGCCATGGCTAGGAGGAGGGCGTGTGTCCTGGAGCCAGCTTGAAGTGGCCAACCTGGTGGCCTTGGTGGAGCCCCACTGTGAGGCACTGTATGGTGAGGCCCCCCACCATGCCTAGGACCCATGTGGCAGCAAGTGGCCCACTGACCTGGTGGAGGTCACTGGCGGGGCAGGTCTGTTGAGCAGTGCCGCACGGTACAGTGACCTCCGCCGGAGGAGCCGGAACTCTCTGACGCGCTGGGCGCTCAAGGCACAGGCGGGCGTGGTGCTCTAGGCCAGGTGAGTGTACCATCTATGCACCTATATTCTCTGTAGGGGTGTGTGTGCTTGGGTGGCTGTGCATAGGTGCCGCCTCGGACACGGTTGGCTGTGTCAGTGTGTAGCTGTGCGATGGATGGTTATGGCTGTGTGGGCAGGCACCTCACTGGGGCAGGGGCACTGTGCTTTTGAGTCACACTGATGTTTTGTCTCAACATATGTCTCCACAGGCCGGGATCTGAGGATGCAGGGCCGGATGAGGAGGGCCGTGCCAGGGCCCCGGTGGCAGCAGGAGTCGCCCGGATGCAGCAGCAGCAGCTGCAGCAACAGCAGCAGGGTCAACAGCGCAGACAGAGCTGCTTGAGCAATGTGGAGTATCATGACTTCATGGATGCTATTGCATGCTGCGGGGGAAGTCCACAGCCCTGCACAATACAACCATGCAGGAAGGGGATGTCATAATTCCACTATGCAAGACACTAGTGAGGCTCCACCTGGAGTACAGTGTACATTTCAAAGACCATACCTACGTAAGGACGAGTGGCCAGGAAGGTTCAGAGGAGGGCAACAAAAGATGTGTATGGCTTGCATCACGGTCCTATGACGACAGGTTGAAGGAACTGAACATGTACTCCCTGGAGGGGAGGGGGGAGAGAGGGGATATGATGGAGACATACAGATATCTTACAGGGGGGATCAGGGTGCAGGACACACTTTTTGAAGTGAAAAAGATGTTCCAGGACTAGAGTGCATGGGATGAAGTTGGAGGGAGGACGATTCAGAGGACACATGGTGATGGACTGTCTTCACAAAGCGGGTGGTGGACAAGTGGAACACCCTGCCAGAGGAAGTGGTGGGGGCTGACACAATCACAGGATTTCAGACTGCAGGGGACAGACATGAAGGAATTCTGGAGATCAGGGGTAAGGGGCAACAGACTTCTAGGGAAACAACGTGAACTTACAAGCTCATATGGACAGAGTGGGTTTGCCATAGGCCCTTATCTGACGACACTGTCTATGTATCTATGTATGTAGGCACGACACAGGTGACATACATCACTGTGCAGTATCACAGCACGTCTGTGTATGCGTCACTGGTGGTCCAGGCATGCACTGGGCACATAGCTGTGTAACTGGCATCGCACCATGTTGCCACGTCACTTGCCAGCCTTGTTTGTACTGTGATGGACGTGGGCAGTGTGTGTGTGGGCAGTGGTGCGCATAGCTGGTGCTGCCTGTTTGTGATGGCCATGTGCATGTTCACTGTGGGTGGGTGTACGCCATCACAGGTGCGGGACATTGGCCATATGGCTTGCAGGTTGGTGGTGTTCAGGGTTGTGGTCAGTCACAGCCATTGACTGTGTTCCCATTTTCCTAGGGCCTCGAGGTTCTCCGGCGCATTGGGAGGGATGTCCGGAGCATGAGACAGCTGCTGGAGGACAACCAAGCCATCCTGCAGTCCATCCACAGGCATGGCCTTCGGAGGAGGCGGCATGGGATGGGCCAACACCAGCCAGGAGACAGGCGGCCGGCGGGACCATAGATTGTTTTTACCCTTCCCACTTCTCCCATCCCTACCACCCTGCCTTCCCTCTCCAAGTTTGTAATCCCTACCCCTTGACCAACCCGACCTTGTGCCCATCCCCCCCTTGTAAATAGCTCTGGTTGATTGTTTTGTACTTTACTCTTTGAAAATACATTTTTATTTTGATATGAATGTTGTGTTGGTCTCTGATTTGCAGCTGGCTATGGTTGCTCAGCTGCAGTGGTGTACAAGCCATCTGGGGTGGTATGGTCCTGGGTACATGTGTGTGTGTGTGTGTGAGTGTGTGTGTGTGTGTGTGTGTGTGCGTGTGCGTGTGTGCATGGGGAGGTATCACCAGCATGGCATTGACTTTCTGTTGGTCTTGCCGTCTGCTGCCACCCACTGCTGGGTGCACAGGGTGGGTCTGGCTTGTATGCTTCTCTGCAGCACGGGGTTGACTTGTGCCAGGGGGGATGCATGGTGTTTCCTGCAGTGCCAGTCACTGCACATGGGTGGTGTCTTGGGGTCCGCGGTGCAGGATGTGCTGTGCGTACGGGGGGCTGATGTGCACTGTGGTTGTCAACCCCCTGTGTGTGGCACTCTGCGCCTGCCAGTGGTTGTGCTGGGGTGTCATGGCTCTGCTATGCTTTGTTGGCTTGTCCCCATGGGCACGTGATCATCCGTCCCACCCCAGTGATGCTGTGCTTGGGGTGCAGGTGGTGTGGGTTCTGCAGTGTGTTCCTGTGCCCATGTGTGGCATGGCTGGTGGGCCCCAGCCTGCCTCCCTGGATGTGCAGTTCCATTGCTCTGGGGGCTGTGCTTGCGCTATGGCAGCTCTGGAATGCTCAGCTGAGCTTCCCTGGTTGCTCCATAGAGCAACATTTTGGCTCAGCTTCTCCTTCCTGGTTGCGCGATGGCGCAGTATGTGCGATATTCAGACGTTGGTTGCTTGCGCAATTTGCTCTGCTCCATGTTTGAATATCGCACCTGTTGCGCATTTGCGCAACTGGTTTGTGCTTGCTCCTGCTGTTGCGCTAGTTTTGAGCGCAGTTTGAATATCTGGGCCCAAGTGTCAACCATTTCCCTTCTCGAAGCAATCTTTGCAGGTGTTTCTGTCCCAAGGAGAGAGTCAGAACCTTTGAGGCTGAATTATCAAATTTTGGATTTAACAAACAAGTTAGATCCCCTCCTATGACCAGCATGCCCTGTTTGTGAGTAACAGTAGCATCCATTATTTGCTGAATTGAGGAGGCATCACTGCCTGGTGGAATATAAGTGCTGTACATTGTCATCTGCTGACCATGTGTTGTGCCTGACGCCAACACTAGGCGTCCCTACTTATCCGCGTAATGGTGCATTACTACAAAGGGTGACTTTTTTACTATCAGAACCACCGTCCCCTCTACATCTCCCATGTTTATAGGCCAAGTCCACCACTTGGGAAAAGCCGAATTTCAATCATTTCTGATGTTCTATTTTAGACAAATAAGTCTCTTATAAGAAATCTGGTTTTAATCTCCTGAGGTCTGTCAGAGTTCAGTAGCATTTAATTGGTCTGATCAGCTGATTTACATTGTGTGAAACTATCTTAAATTTAACTCTCATATTTTGTATGTAAACAGGCTATCTCTGCAAGGGCTCTCCTCCTCCCTGCCATCCCATTAAACCACTGTGCTAGTAAGCTTCTCCCCCCCCCCCCACTACCATTTCCATGCCTTGTCTGCAAGCAATATAACATTATAGGTCCATGCATGCTACAGTATGTAGACAATTATTAATAATCCAGCTAAATGTACCACTATTACTGTTGAAAAGAAAAAAAGGATTCCAACCAGGAATCTATAAACTGCCCTTAAACATTGGGTGCTACAAAACAGTAAACCTTGCTTTAACGTCAACAGTGGCCAACTGGGCCAAAAGATTAATAGTCAGGGATGAATGAGCTTAAATATCCCATCATCCATGTGTAACCCCTAGATGGCGCTATCCCAGGGGCTACTACCCCTGCCTGATTTGCCACTAACAGGTTGAGGGGCCTGGATCCAATGGCGGGTGCCTCCACCCAGAGGTCAGGGTTTGCAATAGTTAAACTAACTTGGTCACAGCCCTCTGGGACACTGCAACCCCCCTTTCTTCCCACTAGTGGCCCACACATATATCAGAATTACCTTCACAGTATACACTTACCCCAGGACTGGTTCCGCACTGGGACCTCCTGTGAAATGAGATACAGTGCAACAATCACAGTACAGTACTTTAACATAGACAAATACCTCAGGCAGTATAACTTTGCTGAAACAAGCAGCTCTGATTTATTTAGGGGGATATAACAAAGACAGGGGGAAATCAGGTTAATTAGCTTATCACTCTAATAATCTACCTATGGCTCTGTGCACAGGCCTATCCCTATCAGTTACTGTCCCTGGGTACCCAAGCCCTAGTGGCTAGTCCAAACCGTGGCAGCTGGTAGGGGCCCTTTCACACAGAAAAGGAGAATTAAACAGTCAGCAGTACAGTAATTCCATTTGGATTTAATGTGGCAATTCAACAGGGAGCGACCCTGAATTAGTACTCACGACCTCCAAATAAGATAGGGTCCTTCAATGTCAGCAGGGCTCACTTGAGGTACACAAACCTCTTCACACATCCATATAAAAGAAAGCACTATACCAGGCAGGCTGTATCTGTATCCCGATCGCAATTACTGCACAATACCCGGGAGAACACACAGCAGATTCAGTTCCTGACAGACCGAGTGCAATTTTCAGCAATTCCTCCAGTCTTCTACAGGGTGAGCCTGGTTTCTACTCTTCAGAGATCCTTTTGATCTTTTCACAGGACGGATTCAGTCCTAACAAGCTGTTACACAAGCTGCAGACCGGAACTCTGGGCCTTACACACGTTTTTGACTAAAACTGCACACTGAAAAAGCACAGGGCTCCTTCCTTCTTCACTGCCAAAGCTCAACTGAAACTCCAACCGACAAAACTGGCACTTCCTTTGAGTTCCTCCCAGTTCTTGACTGGATTGGCTGTCACTCACAATAGACTGCTGCTGTTGGTCCAAAAGGCACTGAAGTCTAAACTACATCTCCCAGAGTCACTGCCCATACAATCCTCTTGTGGCTGGCTCAGATTATGAGTCCAAGTTCTGATTCGTCCAAGGCACCATTTTAGAGCTAGCTTACCCTACACTGATTGGTCCAGTTCAGCAGTTCAAAACCAGAATGGGAACTAGGCAGACACTGTTCTGACTGCAAAAGAAAGTAGGTTAGACAAACTGTAATTTCATTATTACTGTAAATGATTTCTGGCAAACAGTTACATCTTTCAGATAGGTTCCTTTGCACTCCTAGTGACTGCAAAATGGAGTGAATTGGCAGCAGCTTGAGTGGTACTCAATCAAAGAAACACACAGTCCCCCATACAAACTAATTATGTCTGCAAGCAGACAGCTCTTAAAGAGACAGTACCAGAGGTTCTAAAAACACTCACTGATAAATGGCTTAAACGCCAAACACCATTCAGGCTTGGAGCATTCAAGCAAGCTCCTGGAAGTCTTTTGGGAACCCCCATTTGCAGGGGGGTTACACCTGGACTCCAAAAGGGAGAATCCTAGTACTTCCAAAGTATGGGGTGCTGAAAAATACTCCCCTATGGTTGGCGGTTTAAAATGCTGCCTATGGAGAAGAACTACTCCTGAGTGGGAATAGGCTCCCTCAGGGTGCCACTGACCCTGTAAAATGGGGAATGCAAGGGATAGGAGAATAGGGTGCAAGGGTAGCAACAAAAAAACATGGGAAGTGAATAACAGAAATGTGGAGGGGAAGATGTGCATCATCACTCCTTGACCACCTGTTACAATCCTTCTCCCCACCCCGACTGCCAATAGATTTGATCCGAAAAAGGTATTTCTGTCAGGAGAGCAAACAGTTCTGTAGTAGTTTGAAGAGTCTGTCTCAAGTCTAGTGGTCACAGGCATCCTAGTTCCAAAAATGAAAAGAGATTTAACCATATTCAAAAATAGCTGAGATTTCAGTATGTCTATTATAAAGAAATAGAACAGGTTTTGTGTTCTGGGATGACAAGGCTTTATAACAAACCATAAAATCAAATTATTCCAATGGCAGAGTGTCTGAATGCCATAGCAAAGGAAAAGAAAAAGCATTCATTTATTACTTCAGGCTCAGTTACTTCTCATCCCATTTATAATGTTGCCCAACAACTAAACAGGTTGTTAGATTTACAAAGAAAAGCTATTTATAACTTGAGAAAATAAAGTCAGGCATCAAAGGAAAAATGTGTTAACCATTTGATTTAGTTTCTCCCCAGGCGAGTCTTGCTCCACAATCTCTTAATGGAGGAACATCCCCTCCACCCTCCAGAGGAAAGAGGGCTGTAGCAAGAGGCAAAATTGTAACCCTCGCCACTGAGGACACCATTCATGTTTCCCCATAGCAGACCCCACCCCGAACCAGGAACAAACCACGGCAAGGCCAGGCATCCCCCAGACCCAGCACCGTCGAACTCTATAAAAGGTGCCTGAGTGTAATTCCCTTCCCTCAGTAGCTCCCCCAGGCATAAGGACTTGGTGCACGGAGGGCTCATAAAGATGGCAAAATCATTGCAGAGGTGACCCCAGATTGTATGATCCATGCCTACCTGGGTAGAAAACACAGACCTTATAAACATGTGCAGTAGGATCTGTATGAAGGCAACCTTTCCAGGTAGTCCTACTCACTGCTGCCTATTCAGCCAATTAGATTTGCTATTATTGAGATGACTAGTTGAAAAGGATACAGTGAAGTTCGGAAACACTCTCTGACAAGAAACTAGGTCACCTATGAACCTCCGTTTAGGCAGTAGACCCCACTGTTCCTGTTCGTACCTTGTAAGAGCTGGGGTCACAATCTTAGACTACATCTAGCACCACTGGGGCCCAACCATGTCACAAAACCAACTGTAGTCCCTTAATCAGTATGAGGGTGCCAACTGCAGTATGAGAAGAGAGGTGACTAAGTATTGAGGTCTGATGCAGCCCACCCTACTCCACCAGGAATCCCCCCCGCTGGAGACAGAGCCTGCCAGAGCCCAGGGCTAGATGGCATCTCGGTCATGCCCCCCGTCAGTAAAGGGGTGTCCCCATGTCACGGAGCTACGCACTGTACAGGAAGAGAGTTATTTTCGGCCAGAGCGGTTCAGGTATCCTGAATGGTGATCTGCTGCAGCAGTTTATTCAAGGTCATTAAGGTGGGTTACTGAAACACTAGGTCTTAAGTAGAAGCCTGTTTTGTGGTACTTCGGGTAGGCACTCTCTGAGACAACGCCGTTTGAGGAGGCAGAGCAGATCCCCGTTTCTGCAGATCTAAGGCTGCCGCCATTGCCGACTCATAACTTCGTTGTCCGTTGGGATATTGCACGACTAATGGGGCAGGATACGGGGTCCTAAATTTCAGTTTGCTTTGCCAGAGGACAGGGAAGAGAGGGATGTATTCTCTCCTGCTCTGCATCGTCAGTGGTGCGAAGTCATTGTCTAGAAAAATTCTAGTGTCTCCGTAGAACACCTTCCCTTGAGCCCAAGCTTTTTTTTAGGATCATTTCTATGGGTTGATATCTGAGAAAGCGCACTATAATAGATCTTGGGTGAGTTGTAGGAGTCACAGGTATGGGGCCAAGCACCCAATGCACACACTCAAGTTACTGTTGAAAGTCTGAGTCTAAAGTAAGTGCAGTGCGCAATACAGTCTCAACAAAATCTGAAATATCTGAACCTTCATTATTCTCCGGCACTAAGTAAATCCTTATGTTTCTCCTGCGATGGTGGTTTTCAACGTCTTCTTGTCGTTTGGCCATTTGCTGGCAAACCCTGATCATCTGTGCCATCATAGTTTGCAGCTGTTTCACATGGTCGGCCTGTACCGATGCATTTTCCTGTAGGGACGTTACTTTAATTTCAAGGTTAGTCAGATCGGTATAGACAGATGCCATAGAGTCCTTGAAAGTGTGGAACTCAGCTTTAAAATCTTTAAGTTCAGCTAAAATTGTATCCAATTTAGTAGCCATGTTATTTTTGGTTGTTCAAACAACATGAAGTCTTGCTATATTATGACATGCAGTGAGTGCCAACCTTTGAACTGCTCCGGAGGTGAAAGAGTTAACTTTCCATGCCAGGCATGGAACGCTGAGCTCGAGCTCGGTTGAAAACTCTGTCTGTTGTTCTTCAAACTCAAACTGTCAGATTCTTTACTCCGCCTCACTGAACAGTCGTTCCGGAGATTTTCTCCTTCTGCTCGGTTCATTTTGTCGGTTAAAGTATCATTTTCTCGTTTTTTTTGACCGAATTTAAATGGCAACTGGTCGGTTCAAGCTCTGTCTGTGGTATTGTAAGTACTAGATAGCTTTTACATTTAATTCTTCTGTGTTGAACTTGTAAACAGTTATCGGTTCGTTTTGAAATATATTAATCTGTCTTTTAGAGTGTGGTTACCGGCTCTTATCGGTTTTAAAAAAAACGGATTTTATTACGTTTTTTTCCACGACCCGTGACACGGTTGGGAACCGATAAGAGGGTCTTGCTTGGCGGATTGCCATAAACGGGCAAGTTTGGTTAGGACTGGCACTATGTCTGAGAAACCCAAAAGAAAAACTGGGCCCACTGGGTTTCAACACTTCAGTGTCTGTGGGGAAGCCTTTGCCAAGGCTGACCCCCAAACCACCTGTGTTTATTGTCTGGGGTTTGACCACCTCAATTCAGACTGCCAGATTTGCAAAAATTTTCCTGTAGCTACCCTGGATAAGAGAGTTAGTAGGCTCAGGGAAAGGGAGGCCAAGAAGTCCGCTGACCTGGATAGCCAGCCCGGGTTCGGTCTCCATCCGGTCCGGAGGGAGTGCCTGACCACTGTAACGTACTCGGCAAAGGAGAGCCGACTGGAGGAGTCGGTTCCAGCAAAAGGACATAAGAATCAGCTGGGGTGGAGCCAAAACTTTCTCTCCAACCGCTGAAGAAATAGCCAAAGCGATTAAAATTGTCCAGTCGCTTTCCCGGTTCCAACCGATCCAGCACCATCAGGTAAGCGATGGTTCAAGCTGGTTCCACCTGTTCAAGAGTATGATTTAGAGGAATTTTATGAACCGGAGGGAGGGGAAGAGGAGTATGAGGAGAGTGAATGTGGATTTGAAAGTCTGGATGTGCCCATTGAACGGACATCTCCCAGACAGACCTTCAGGAGTGTCTCCTCCTAGGCTTTCTGAGTCCCCTTCTCATTTTATTTTTATAAAAAGTGGTGAAACCCTCCAGCTCTCTATGGAGGAAGCTGTGGATGATCAAGAGGAACCTGACTATGTGGAAATGATGGATATCCCAGAGTCCAGGAGACTGTCTATTCCTTTGCATAAATCTTTTGGGAAACAGACAGTAAAAATTCTAAAACTCCTCACACTATACCTCCTGTTGATAAGAGAATGGACAAGAGGTACACATTGTCAGGCACTGATACAGAGTTCCTTACACAACAATGCAGCCATGTTGGGGTAGTGCAGGCTGCAGCCTGCGACAAGGCAAATATTCCCTTGGCCTCACACCCCCGACAAGGACTCCAGGAGAATTGATGACATGGCAAAGAAACAGTACATGGCAGCATCCTTGGGACTCAGACAGGCAAATTATATGGCTTATGTTGCTAGATACCAGAAATCCAGATGGGATGCTGTTATGGCTCTAGCAAAACAGGTCCCTGGCCAGCTTACCAAGGAGCTGGAGCAGGTGGCTGCTGATGGTATTGAGGCATCTAAGGTGCAATTCCATGCTGCAGTGGACTCTAATGATGTGTTGTCAAGAGTCATGGCTACATCTGTGGCACTTCGCAGAATGGCTTGGCTCAGATGTACTAGCCTGTCACAGGATACCCAGACTAAGGCCATGGATTTTCCTGTTGTGGGTAATTCTCTGTTTGGGGAGCAGACAGAGAATTACATGAAGAAAATGGATGAGTATAGGACCACCTATAGGAGTGCACAGGCCAAGGAAAGGCAGGCCACTCCTCAAAGGCAGCCTTCCAGGGGCAGGGGCAGGCCTTTTCATAGGCCTTTTTACCAAGCCCAGGCCTCCTCTTCAGCTTGCGCCCAGAGGGGGTTCTTTAGAGGAGAGGCAGATGGGGACAAGCAGGCCTGCTTCCACCCCTCAGCCTAAAGCCCTGCCAAGCAGGCACCCTGATGGGGTGGCCAGGGCCGATTCTCAACTACCTGTAGGGGCAGGCTGGCTTACTTTGTCCAGGACTGGAAGTCTCACATCAGACAAGTGGGTCCTGGAAGTAGTAGCTGTGGGACTGGTTCTCAGCTTCAAAAAATTTCCAAAGATGAGAACCAGATCCTTTCCACCTGCAAACCATCAGAGGCACTTGCCCTAGAGGCAGAAGTCTCTACCCTCCTGGCTCTCAGAGCTGTGGAAAGGGTTCCACCTCACACCAGGGCAAAGGATTGTACTCCAGGTACTTCCTACCCCAAAAAGACAGGAGAATGGCGGCCCATCCTGGATCTCAGATACTTAAACAAGCACCTTTAAAACCAAAATTCAAAATGGTGACTTGGGAATTATTCTGCTCTCTCTAAGGCCAGGGACTGGCTAGCGCCCTGGACCTCAAGGATGCCTACTCCATATTCTCATCAGAAGCTCCCATCGAAAGTACCTCAGGTTCGAGCTGCCCTCAGGCCATTACCAGTTCAGAGCAATGCCCTTTGGCCTCACCTCTGCTCCAAGGGTATTCACAAAATGCCTGGCAGTAGCAGTTGCCCACCTAAGAAGGCAAAAAATTGCCATCTTCACTTACCTCGACGACTGGCTCATAGTAGGCCAGTCTCCAGACCAAGTCAAGTTACATCTTCAGATAACTCAGCAACTGCTTACCTCTCTAGGTTTCCTTCTGAATCTTCCAAAGTCAGTTCTAGAACCTGTCCAGCTCCTCACCTTCATAGGCGCAGAACTGAACACAGAGGAAGCCAGAGCCTTCCTGCCTTTGGACAGGGCAATGACCCTGGTCTCTCTGGCCTCCTCATTCACCCTGCAGGTCTATCGACCAGCAAGGCATTTTCTACAGCTCCTAGGGCACATGGCTGCTTCTACAGCAGTAGTGCAAGGAGCCAGATTTCAGATGAGGGACATCCAGTTCCATTTGAGAGCCTTTTGGTCTCAAAGAAAGGACCCTCTAACCAAATTGATCACAGTGACTCAAACCCTGATCCAGGCCCTACAATGGTGGCAGGATCAGAGCAATCTGAGACAGGGGGTTCCCTTTGTCACTCAGTCTCACTCTTTAATCCTTACTACAGATGCATCCCTCTTGGGGTGGGGTGCTCACATGGGCAACCTCACTACCCAGGGACTGTGGTCCCCTCAGGAATCTCTGCTCCACATCAACCTGTTGGAGCTCAGAGCAGTTTTTCTAGCACTTCAAGCTTTTTCCAAATCCGTTCAGAACAAAGTTGTATAGGTCAGAACAGACAACACCACTACAATGTGGTACATCAACAGGCAAGGAGGCACTCGGTCTATGGCCTTGTGCACTGAAGCAATGAAGTTGTGGTCTCTGGCTTATTCCCTGAACACCTCCCTTACAGCAGTTCACCTCCCAGGCAAGGACAATGTCCTGGCAGATGCTGTCAGCAGGATTTCCCAAGGCCATCACGAATGGTCACTGGATCCCCTGGTCCTGGAGGTAATATTTGCCAGGTGGGGCACCCCGCAGATAGATCTTTTTGCAGCCCCAGACAATCACCAACTTCCCTTTTTGTGCTGCAGACCCCCAGTGTTGGGCTCAGTCCCCCTGGATGCCTTAGTTCTCAATTGGGAAGGAAAGTTTCTCTATGCTTTTCCCCCCTTCCCTCTCCTGTTCAAAGTGTTAGTCAAATCAGATCTCAATCCTGCAAAGTGATTCTGATTGCTCCAGATTGGGCCAGACAACCCTGGTATCCACTCCTACTGTCCTTAGCAGTCCATCTTCCCCTGTGTCTTCCCAGGAATCACAATCTGTTAACTTGTGCTCAGGGAAGGGTTTGGTACCCGAACCTCAAATCTCTCAATCTCAAGGCCTGGCTCTTGAAGAGTTAGAATTTGCTGATCTACACCTCTCCCAAGGTGTAATGGATATATTGAAGGCTTCTAGGAAGCCTTCCACCAGGGCTACTTACAATTCCAAATGAAAGAGGTTTTCCATATGGTGCTCTGGGAAGCATATTTCCCCAGAATCTGCTGATTTACCCACAGTCCTGGATTATATGGTCCATTTGAACACTTTGGGGCTCAGACCAGCTACCCTAAAGGTGCATTTGGCAGCTGTGTCTGCTTTCATTTCAGCAGGTAAACCCTCTTCTCTTTCAGCTCATCCTGTATTCTCTAAGTTTTTTAAGGGATTGCTTCACACTAACTCTCCATTCAGGGACCCTGCCCCTGCCTGGGATCTTAATGTTTGCATTGCTCAGCTTATGCAACCACCCTTTGAGCCCTTGTCTTCAGCAGACCTCAAGTATTTGACTTGGAAGACTGTGTTTCTGGTAGCCATCACTTCTGCCAGACACATAAGTGAATTCATAGAGATAAGGTGGTCCTCAGGACTAACAGGAAGTTCTTGCCTAAGGTGGTTTCAGATTTCCACCTTAATCAATCTATTTCTCTTCCAGTGTACTTCACTGACCATTCCTCCTCTGGCGAGAGGAGGCTGCACAGCTTAGATGTGAAGAGAGCCCTTAGTTACTACATTGAGCGTACCAAGGGTCACAGGTTTGACTCCCTCCAACTGTTCCTTACTTATGGTGAGGTTGGTAAGGAAACCTGCCACTAAAAGATCCATTGCCAGGTGGATTGTCTCTTGTATCCAATTCTGTTATGAAAAGCTGGGTAAGGTTCCTCCCTCAGGCCTGAGGGCTCACTCTACCAGAGGTACAACTGCTTCCCTGGCTGCTGCCAGGGACATCCCCATTCTAGAGATTTGTCAAGCAACTACCTGGAAAACAGTTCACACTTCTACCAAGCATTACTCTTTGGACACCCAGGCTAGGAGTGATGCTCGGTTTGGCACAGCTGTGCTTCAGAGCCTATTTCCTAAGTAGGTTCTGTCCCCTCCATGGAGGTACTGTTGTAGTCTTCTGATGTCATAATATAGCAAGACTTCATGTTGTTTGAAGAAAAAATTACTCACCTTAGTAATGTTGTTTCTTCTAATGGAGTCTTGCTATATTATGACCTCCCCTGCCTGCCCCTCTCAGAACCTCTGTTTTTGGGATGTGGGTGGGCAGTGCAGTGTTGGCACTTAGTAGATGCCCACCTTGTTTTTCACCCCTCTCTTTTCTGGGGTGACTGGGTGTTGTGTTTTTCATTTTTTGGGTCTCCTGACTTGAGTCTTTGTTTTGGGACCAAAAAATGTGTTGTTATATTTAGTAGCCAGTTGGCTAGTGTAGGTTTACAGCTTCCACACAGGACCTTAGTGAGTTTAGCTCGTAAAGATCTGACAGTTTGAGTTTGAAGAACAACAGACAGAGTTTTCAACCGAGCTCGAGCTCTGCGTTCCATGCCTGGCATGGAAAGTTAACTCTTTCACCTGCGGAGCAGTTCGAAGGTTGGGACTCACTGCATATGTCATAATATAGCAAGACTCCATTAGAAGAAACAACATTACTAAGGTGAGTAATTTTTTCATCTGGTTGTTCTGGAGGCCTTGGCTGAGTGAGAGCGTGTCTGTTGTTGCACCCCTGAAGCCCCAGAGTCAGACATCTCCAGGGCTAAGACGTCGTCCTCAATTGCAAGTATAGTGAATTTATTTTGTCCTCATGTTGCCTTATTGTTAGCCATACCTCGCAAGTTGCGTTGAATTAAATCAGAGTTTAAAAGAACTGGGTTTAGCAAAGTTAATTAGCGTGTCGGGTGTGGAGTTCTTTTCTCAGGTGGCCATCCAGGAGGCGACGTCACCGGAAATCCCGTGTCAGCAGTGTTACCTCAATGAACACACTGTCCACAACAAAAGTTGGCATTAGGTACAGCTGGTAGCCAATTTGGTTTCATCATCCTATTTTGATAGTGGCTGTGTACTGTCATGTCCCTAACATTTCGTTCACATCTATACATAACTCTAGGGGTGTAGTATTTACTTCCATCAAATGTTGGATCACTTCAGCACCCCCCAGTGTTTTCTGATTATAGCAATGACTTGATTGGCGTTATTACAGTTTGTAGTCACAAAAGTGACAGTTGTTCTCCCTCTGAATGAACCTTTGGAGTGAGAAGATCCTCCCTGGTAGCAGAATCAGCTCTTTCTGCTGCCTTTAAAATACAGTGTGGACTGTAGCCCCTTTGGAAAAATCTGTGTGACATCAACTTTTTATTTTGCTTATATTCTTCTCTAGTGCTGCTTATTCTCCTAACCTGCAGCATCTGACCTACTAGAATATTATTCATCAAAGACCATTGATGATTGCTCTGAAAGTGGAACAGTGTGTTCTTACCCCAGGGATCCTTCAGTATGCTTGACTGTTGCAGTATGCCGACTGGGTTCAGCTGCCCTGGAGGTGGAGTTGATGCTAATGAGCTAAGGAATTAGCCAGTCAGAGTGTAGGAAGGGTTGTGCTGTCTGCAGCTTGTGCCAGAGGGCATTTTGATTCATTTTTCCACTGACTGGAGCAACACTGCCCCGTAACTCTCTCTTCAAACTTCGCTTGAAGAAGCTTCTTTTCTTCAAAACCAGTAGTATTTTAATGTCAGTGCTGTCTTTAGGCTTTTTTGAGGTATTCTGTGTATTTTCTTCCCTTTTCTTGTAGTTCCCTTCGGTTCTTGGGAACCACAACCTCTGTTTCTTCAGAGGTTCCAACCGTGGTTCCTGCTCTTTTTTCTGAGATAAACTATTAGCACTTATTTAGAAAAAGTTGCGCTTTTCACTCTGTATTTTAAACTGTTAGCGGTTCCCTAATTTAATCAGGAACTGCATTTTTCTTTATAAAATTTGTAGTTTTGACTTTCTGGGAACCGTTTATTCAAACAACATGAAGTCTTACTGTATTCTGACAGTAGCAGCAGTGAGTCCCAACCTTTGAACTGCCCCGGAGATGAAAGAGTTAACTTTCCATGCCAGGCATGGAACGCTGAGCTCGAACTTGGCTGAGGCTCTGTCTGTTGCTGTTTGAACTCAAACCATCAGATTCTTTACTCCGCCTCACTGAACAGTCGCTCCGGAGATTTCTCCTTCTGCTCGGTTCAGTTTGTCGGTTAAAGTACCGTTTTTCTCGGTTTTCGACCGAATTTAAACCGCAACCTGCCAGTTCAGTCTCTGTCTGTGGTATTTGTGAGTACTAGCTAGGTTATATATTAATTCTATTCTGTGTGGAACTTGTAAATGGTTCATCGGTTCGGTTTCAACCGATCAAGTTGTTAGAAAATCTTAAATTGTACTTTTAGAGTGTGGCTACTGGTTCTTATCGGTTCTAAAAAAAAATGGATTTTATTACATTTTTTTCCACGACCCGTGATACGGTCAGGAACCGATAAGAGGGTCTTGCCTGGCGGATTGCCATTAAAAGGGTAAGTTTGGTTAGGACTGGCACAATGTCTGAGAAACCCAAAAGAAAAACGGGCCCACTGGGTTTCAACACTGTAGGAAAAGGGAGGAAGTCTTTGCTAAGGCTGACCCCCACACCACCTGTGTTTATTGTCTGTGGTTTGACCACCTCAATGCAGACTGCCAGATTTGTAAAAATTTTCCTGCAGCTACCCTAGAAAAGAGAGTTGGTAGGCTCAGGGAAAGGGAGGCCAAAAAGTCCGCTGAACCGGATGGCTAGCCCAGTTCGGTTCAAACCGAACCAGAAGGAGTGCCCTCTGACCAGGGCAAGACTTCTTCGGGCAAAAGGAGATCCGATTCTGAGGAGTCGGTTCCAGCAAAGAGAACTAGAAAGGAAAAATCAGCTGGTGTGGAGCCAAAACTTTCCTCTCCAACCGCTGAAGAAATAGCCAAAGCGATCAAAACTGTCCAGTCGCTTTCCCCGGTTCCGACCAAACCGTCACCATCAGGGAGGCGCTTGGTTCGGTCGGTTCCACCGGTTCAAGATTATGATTTAGAGGAGTATTATGAACCGGAGGAGGAGGAGGAAGAGGAGTATGAGGAAAGTGAATGTGGATTTGAAAGTCTGGATGTGCCCATTGACCCGGACATCTCCCCAGACAGACCTTCAGGAGTGTCTCCTCCTAGGCTTTCTGAGTCCCCCTCTCATTTCATGTTTTATAAAAAAGTGGCTGAAACCCCCCAGCTTCCTATGGAAGAAGCTGTGGATGACTAAGAGGAGCCTGACTTTGTGGAAATGGTGGATATCCCAAAGTCTAGGAGACTGTCTATTCCCTTGCACAAATCTTTTGGGAAACAGACATTTAAAATTTTAAAGACTCCTAATACTATACCTCCTGTGGATAAGAGAATGGACAAGAGGTATGCATTGTCAGGCTCAGATACGGAGTTCCTTACACAACAATGCAGCCATGTTGGAGTAGTGCAGGCTGCAGCCTGTGACAAGGCAAATATTCCCTTGGCTTCACACCCACCAGACAAGGACTCCAGGAGGATTGATGCCATGGCAAAGAAACAGTACATGGCAGCATCCTTGGGACTCAGACAGGCGAATTATATGGCTTATGTTGCTAGATATCAGAAATCCAGATGGGACACTGTCATGGCTTTAGCAAAACAGGTCCCTGGCCAGCTTGCCAAGGAGCTGGAGCAGGTGGCTGCTGATGGTATTGAGGCATCCAAGGTGCAATTCCATGCTGCAGTGGACTCAAATGATGTGTCATCAAGAGTCATGGCTACATCTGTGGCACTTCGCAGGATGGCTTGGCTCAGATGTACTAGCCTGTCACAGGATACCCAGACTAAGGCCATGGATTTTCCTGTTGTTGGTAATTCTTTGTTTGGGGAGCAAACAAACAATTGCATGAAGAAAATGGACGAGTATAGGACCACCTACAGGAGTGCCCAGGCCAAGGAAAGGCAGGCCACTCCTCAAAGGCAGCCTTCCAGGGGCAGGGGCAGGCCTTTTCATAGGCCTTTCTACCAAGCCCAGGCCTCCTCTTCTGCTTACGCTCAGAGGGGGTTCTTTAGAGGGAGAGGCAGAAGGGGTACCAGCAGACCTGTTTCCACCCCTCAGCCAAAACCCCTGCCAAGCAGGCACCCTGATGGGTTTGCCAGGGCCGATTCTCCACCACCTGTAGGGGGCAGGCTGGCTTACTTTGTCCAGGACTGGAAGTCTCTAACATCAGACAAGTAGGTCCTGGAAGTAGTAAGCTAGGGACTGGTTCTCAGTTTCAAAAGATTTCCAAAGCTGAGAACCAGATCCTTTCCACCTGCAAACCCCTCAGAGGCACTTGCCCTAGAGGCAGAGGTCTCTTCCCTCCTAGCTCTCAGAGCTGTGGAAAGGGTTCCACCCCTACACCAGGGCAAAGGGTTGTATGTACTCCAGGTACTTCCTTACCCCAAAAAGACAGGAGAATGGTGGCCCATCCTGGATCTCAGATACTTAAACAAGCACCTTTAAAACCAAAATTCAAAATGGTGACTCTGGGAATAATTCTACCTCTGTAAGGCTAGGGGACTGGCTAGCGTCCCCTCAGGAATCTCTGCTTCACATCAATCTGTTGAAACTCAGAGCAGTGTTTCTAGCACTTCAAGCCTTTTCCAAATCTGTTCAGAACAAAGTTATCCAGGTCAGAACAGACAATACCACCACAATGTGGTACATCAGCAAGCAAGGAGGCACTCGGTCTATGGCCTTGTGCACAGAAGCAATGAAGTTTTGGTCTCTGGCTTATTCCCTGAACACCTCCCTCACAGCAGTTCACCTTCCAGGCAAGGACAATGTCCTGGCAGATGCTCTCAGCAGGATATCCCAGGGCCATCACGAATGGTCACTGGATCCCCTGGTCTTGGAGGTGATATTTTCCAGATGGGGCACCCCCACAGATAGATCTTTTTGCAGCCCCAGACAATCACCAACTTCCCCTTTTTTGCTGCACGCCTCCAGTGTTGGGCTCAGCCCCCCTGGATGCCTTAGTTCTCAGTTGGGAAGGGAAGTTCCTGTATGCTTCCCCCCCTTCCCTCTCCTGTTCAAAGTGTTAGTCAAAATCAGTTCTCAACCCTGCAAGGTGATTCTGATTGCTCCAGACTGGGCCAGACAGCCTTGGTATCCACTCCTACTGTCCTTAGCAGTCCATCTTCCCCTGTGTCTTCCTAGGAATCACAACTTGTTAACCTGTGCTCAGGATAGGGTTTGGTACCCGAAATCTCAAATCTCTCAATCTCAAGGCCTGGCTCTTGAAGAGTTAGAGTTTGCTGATTTACACCTCTCCCAAGGCATAATGGACATTCTGAAGGCTTCTAGGAAACCTTCTACCAGGGCTACTTATAATTCCAAGTGGAAAAGATTTTCCATATGGCGCTCTGGAAAGCATACTTCCCCAGAGTCTGCTGATCTGCCCACAGTCCTTGATTACATGGTCCATTTAAATAGCTTAGCTTAGACCAGCTACACTGAAGGTGCATCTGGCAGCTGTTTCTGCTTTTATCTCAGCAGGTAAGCTCTCTTCTCTTTCAGCTCACCCTGTATTCTCCAAGTTTTTCAAGGGATTGCTTCACACCAACCCTCCTTTCGGGGACCCTGCCCCTGCTTGGGACCTTAATGTTTGCATTGCTCAGCTTATGCAACCCCCTTTTGAGCCTTTGTCTTCAGCAGAGCTTAAGTACTTGACCTGGAAAACTGTGTTTCTGGTAGCCATCACCTCTGCCAGACGCGTAAGTGAGTTACAAGCTTTGTCAGTGGAGCCTGATTTTATCTCCTTTCATAGAGATAAGGTGGTCCTCAGGACTAACAGGAAGTTTTTGCCTAAGGTGGTTTCAGATTTCCACCTTAATCAATCTATGTCTCTTCCTGTGTACTTCACTGACCATTCCTCCTCTGGCGAGAGGAGGCTGCACAGTTTAGATGTGAAAAGAGCCCTTAGCTACTACTATAGCATACCAAGGGGTCACAGGTTTGACTCCTCCAACTGTTCCTCACTTATGGTGAGGTTGGTAAAGGGAAACCTGCCACTAAAAGATCCATTGCCAGGTGGATTGTCTCTTGTATCCAATTTTGTTATGAAAAACTGGGTAAGGTTCCACCCTCAGGCCTGAGGGCTCACTCTACCAGGGGTACAGCTGCTTCCCTGGCTGCTGCCAGGGATATCCCTATTCTAGAGATCTGTCAAGCAGCTACCTGGAAAACAGTTCACACTTTTACCAAGCATTACTCCCTGGATATCCAGGCTAGGAGTGATGCTCGGTTTGGCACAGCTGTGCTTCAGAGCCTATTTCCTAAGTAGGTTCTGTCCCTCCTCCATGGAGGTACTGCTTGGTAGTCTGCTACTGTCAGAATACAGCAAGACTTCATGTAGTTTGACGTAAAAATTACTCACCTTAATAATGTTGTTTCTTCTAAAGGAGTCTTGCTCTATTCTGACCTCCCCCCGCCTGCCCCTCTCAGAACCTCTGTTTTGGGATGTGGGTGGGCAGTGGCAGTGTTGGCACTCAGTAGATGCCCACCTTGTTGTTTTCACCCCCTTTCTTGAGTGAATTGGTGTTGTTTTTTTCATTTTTTGGGTCTCCTGACTTGAGTCTTTGTTTTAGGACCAAAAAATGTGTTTTTATGTTTAGTAGCCAGTTGGCTAGTATAGGTTTATAGCTTCCACACAGGACCTTAGTGAGTTTGCTCGTAAAGATCTGACGGTTTGAGTTCAAACAGCAACAGACAGAGTCTCAGCCAAGCTCGAGCTCAGCGTTCCATGCCTGGCATGGAAAGTTAACTCTTTCATCTCCGGAGCAGTTCGAAGGTTGGGACTCACTGCTGCTACTGTCAGAATACAGCAAGACTCCATTAGAAGAAACAACATTACTAAGGTGAGTAATTTTGTCTTTGCGGTTCTACACCGTGTGGGAACCAACCGTTTTCTTTCTTTTTTCCCTATTGGGAACAGCAGGTTTACAGGTTTTCTGACAAATTGGCGTGTCTGAAAGACCTAAGAAGAAGACTGGACCAACTGGTTTCAAAAATTGCATTAAGTGCTTTAGAAAAGTGACCAAGGCAGATAGCCATGATATTTGTTTAAGGTGTTTAGGTCCAGAATATAACTGAGCTTTGCTCTAAATTTTGTTCAAAAACAGTTACAAAAGGGCTAAAATGTTGGAAGTAATGGCCTCTCAGTCTGCCTCCCGCTCTGTTAAAAATCTTGAAGGGAGGTCTTCATCCCAGCAAAAGTCTAAAGACATGTCCTCAAAGGACCCCCTAGAAAACAAGTCGGATAAAAATAATAATTCTGACCAAGACAAAAAAAAGACAAAATGAGTAGGTCCCTGAATCTGTGCCTGCAAAAAAGAAACAAAAAGAGGAAGATATCACTGCCCCTCCCGCTGAAAAGCAAAGGGAGACGCCAGTGACACAGAAAGATACAACCTCATCTGAAGAAATGGCTAAGGCTTGGCAGTTATATCAAACATTTCAGGCTATGGGCAAACTCTTTAATGCTCCTCCTGACCCTAGTACCTCTTATTCTTCAGACCCTGGACTCAGCTAGGGCTTTTATTATGAGGGTGATGAAGAGGAAGAAGAGGGTGAATCGTTAGAGCTAGATGTATCCCCTGACCAAGAGTTTGGTACCCCCTCTAATGGCCAGGAGGATTTTTCCTCTCATTATACTTTTGTCTAGCATATGGTAGACATCCTGGACCTTACCATCCAGGGGGACCACTGATCAGGAAGAGGAGCAGGAACACTTACTTTATAGATATAATGGGTCCCCCCCCCCCAAAAGGCTGCTTCTGACTGTTCATAAGTCCCTTTGCAAAGCAACATTTAAACTGCTTCAGAACCCACTTCTAATCCTGGAGTGATCAAGAAAATTGAAAAGAAGTATCAGAAAGAACTAATGCCAAATTTCTCTACATCCACCCAGACCATAAGGTAGTGGTACAGTCTGCAGCTTGTGACAATACTAAAGTACCTTTATCTTCCTAGCCCCTGGAAAGGGAATCCAGGAGGCTGGACTCTATGGGTACAAAATCTTACACCGCAGCCTCCTTGCTGCTTCGCCTCTCTACTTACATGGCCTATTAGTAGGGGTATCGCAAGTCATAAGAGGGAGGTAATAATCCCTCTTTACAAGACACTGGTTAGGCCGCATCTGGAGTACTGCATGCAGTACTGGAGGCCACACCTGCACCAGGACATTAACAAAATGGAGGCAGTCCAGAGAAGGGCAACCAAAACGGTGCAGGGACTGCATCAGAAAACATATGAGGACAGATTAACAGAGCTTAATATGTATACCCCAGAGCAAAGGAGGGAGAGAGGTGATATGATCGAAACAGTCAAACATCTTAAGGACATTAACAAGGTGAAACAGTCTAGCATGTTTCAATATAAGAAAGAGCACACAGCATGAGATTAGAGGGAGGCCGATTAAGGGGTGATGTGAGGAAGTTCTTTTTCACAGAAAGGGTGGTGGATGCATGGAATGGCCTGCCTCAGGAAGTGGTGGATATGAATACAGTGCAGGGCTTCAGACAGGTATGGGATAGGCATAAGGGAGCAATACAGATGAGTATGAATAGATAGGCCATTGACAGAGTATAAGCCTATGCTATGGCACATTCATAAGGTAGAAAAAATGGGCAGATTGGATGGGCTTTGAGGTCCTTATCTGCTATCAACTTCTATTTTTCTATGTTTCTATGCAGCTCAGTACCAAAAGGCTCTCTGGAACTATGTGCTAGTTATTAGTCAACAGGCCCCAGACAGAATAGCTCAGAATTTGGTACAAACTGTTAAGACTGCCTTAGAAGCCACACAGTACCAGTTCCATATGGCTGTGGACACTAATGACACAGCCTCCAGAGCCATGGCCCAGGCCATCTCTCTCAGGCATTATGCTGGGTTGAGGACAACCAACCTGTCCCAGGATACTCAGACTAAAGTTATGGATTTCCTCTGTGAGAATAACTCCCTCTTTGGGGATGAAATAGAAGTTTACATGAAGAAAGTGGAGGAATATAAAACTACCTATCAAAGCAATGCAGCAAAACAGAAAGCCTCTGCTTCTCAGAGACCCCAGAGTAGGAGAAACAGCGGCAGAGGTTACTACCCAAGGGCCTTTTACCCTATGCCTATGCCCCTGGATTACTCTCAGATGAGAGGTTACTTCAGGGGAAGAGGAAGGAGGTCACAGAGGAGGACCGACCCCCTCACCTTCCCCAAAGGCTCAAACTAATAAGCCTCCTAACTGCAATGTCCAGGTCGCCTCCCCTCTCCCAGTAGGAGGAGGAAGACTGACCCACTTCCTCCATCATTGGTACCACATCACCACAGACAAATGGGTGCTAGAGTTGCTGGGTCAGGGACTTACTCTGCAGTTCAGAAAGTTTCCCCCCCTATAGAGGCCACAAACCTCTGAAACCTCTAATCCCAACAGAATAACTATCGTTGGAGCTAGAGGTAAAGGTTTTTCTGTCTGCGGATGCAGTGAAAGAGTTCCCTTCCCTTAGTGGGGAAGAGGGCTCTGTTCATAGAAACATAGAAACATAGAATTTGACGGCAGATGAGGACCGCTTGGCCCACCCAGTCTGCCCATTTCCCTACCTACTGGATAAGCTGCAGATCCTAGTTAACCAGCAGCCTACTTCTTCCTACCCCCAACCCCTAGAATGGCCTTATGACTGTCCCATGCATGCTTGAATTCCACCACTGTTTTTGACTCCACAACCTCCTCCGGAAGGCTATTCCATGCATCCACAACCCTCTCTGTGAAAAAATACTTCCTTAAATTACCTCTGAGCCACCCCCATCTTCAAATTGTGCCCTCTTGTTCTTACACACCTTTTTTTTTGAAAGATGCTACCCTCTTGGACTTTGTTGATTCCCTTGAGGTACTTGAAAGTTTCTATCATGTCCCCCCTCTCCCTCTCCCTCTTTTCCTCGAGGCTATACATATTAAGCTCCTTTAGTCTCTCTTCATATGTCTTCCGGTGCAGACCCTGCACCATTTTAGTTGCCCTCCTCTGGACAGCTTAAATCCTGTGTCATGTGCTGCTCAGGAGACTGGGTCTCCCAGAACTGCACGCAGTACTCCAGATGGGGTCTCACCAGCTGTCTGTACAGAGGGATAATAACTTCCTGTTTTCTACTGGTGATGCCTCTCCCTATGCATCCCAGTATCCCCCCAGCCCTCTTCGCTACCCTCTCACATTGCTTGCCCACCTTTAGGTCATCTGATATGACTACCCCCAGGTCCCTTTCCATTTTTGTTGTTGTTAGTATCTCACCCCCCCATTGTGTACTCTTCTCCTGGGTTTTTGTTTCCCAGGTACATTACCTTGCATTTCTTAGCATTGAATCTAAGCTGCCATACATTTGGCCATTCCTCTAACCTTGCCAAGTCCCTTCTCATCCTTTCCATCCCACCCTGTGCATCAACTCTGGTGCAGATCTTTGTCATCTGCAAAGAGACATACTTTTCCTTCCAGTCCCTCTGCAATGTCGCTTAAAAGACATTGAAGAGAAATCGTCCTACTGAACTCCTGCGTAACCCACTAGTAACCCCTTTCTTCTGAGTGGACTCCATTTTACTGTTACTCTGTGTCCCATTCTCCAGCCAATTCTTTACCCAGGCTGTCATCTTGGGACCCACTCCCAGGCTGGCTAACTTGTATATTAATCTTTGTGTGGGACTGTGTCAAATGCCTTGCTAAAGTCTAGGTAGGCCATGTCCACAGCCGCCCCTGATCTACCTCTTTGGTCACCCAGTCAAAGAAATCTATCAGATTCGTCTGGCATGACCTTCCCGCTGTGAATCCATGCTGCCTAGGGTCCTGTGCCCCTCTGGCCTCTAGATACTCGACAATTCTTTCCTTCAGAAGTGATACCATCATTTTCCCTATCACTGAGGTTAAACTAACAGGTCTGTAGTTTCCTGTTTCTGCCTTGCTCCCACTTTTGTGAAGGGGAATCACATCTGCCCTTCTCCAGTCCTCGGGTACCACCCCATCCTCCCATGATTTGTTAAAAAGGGTAGTCAGTGGTGTCACTAGTTCTACTCCTTACTTTTTAGAATTCTGGGATGAATCCTATCGGGCCCCATTGCTTTGTCCACCTTCAGTTTTAAGAGTTCTTTCAGAACCCTTTCTTCTGTAAATGGGCTGGTATCAACTTCTGTATCCAGAGTGTTTCTACTGTTTGTTTTAGGTACATCCTCTTCATTTGTAAATACTGAGCAAAAATATTTGTTTAGTATCTCTGCCTTTTCACAGTCTCCTCTGCCCACCCTCCCTCCCCTTTATTAAGCCTCACTATCTCTCCTTTGGTCTTCCTTCGCTCCCTGATGTACCTATAAAAGGTTTTATCCCCCTTCTTAACTGAGTTGGCTATCTTTTCCTCGGTTTGGGCCTTTGCTGTTCTGACTGCCTTCCCAGCCTCCTTTTGCTTTAACTGATACAGTTCTCTGTCCTGCTCCTTCTGCGATCCTTGTACTTCCTGAATGCTTTCTTTTTCTCTTGAACCTTCACTGCCACTTCCTTTGAGAACCATAGTCGTTTCTTACATCGTCTTATTTTGTTTATTTGCTTCACACAAAGGCTTATTACCTCTGTGATGGCAGTTTTTATTATTCCCCATTGTTCTTCCACCCCTCCTTCCTGCCCATTTGCTAGTGCATTCCTTAGGCACTCACCCATTTTGGCAAAGTCAGTCCTCCTAAAGTCCAGTACTTTTGCCTTTGTATGGCTTGACTCTATTGCTGTGTTTATTGTGAACCATACTGTTCGATGGTCGCTAGTTCCCAGATGGCTACCCACTTCTACATCTGTGATCCTCTCTCCATCTCCATTTGAGAGAACCAGGTCTAAGATTGCTCCCTCTTGAGTGGGCTCCAATACTAGTTGTCTAAGGCATGCCCCCTGTAGGACATCTAGAATAATCCCACTCTTCAAAGTGGCTGCTGCAGCTGCACTCCAGTTAACATCTGGCATATTCAGATCACCCATCAGCAATATCTCCCCTTTTTCTGCCATTCTAAGTATACTTTCTATCATTTCCTTGTCCATTTCCTCCCCCTGAGAAGGGAGTCTGTATATAACCCCTGTGCGGATTGTGGTGCCATTGCCTGTCTCCAAATTTACCCACAGCTTCTTCTCTCCTGTTTACCCTTTTGTGCTGTTGCTTTTATTCCTTCCCTTATGTAAAGAGCTACTCCTCCTCCTCCTCTTTTAACCTCCCTGTCCCTCCTGTAGATAGTGTATCCTGGTATGTTTACGTCCCAGTCATGATTTTGTGTGTACCATGTTTCTGTGACTGCCACGATATCCAGATGTTCCTCCTCCATCAAGGCCACTAATTCAGGAAGCTTGTTACCCAGACTACGGGCATTGGTACTCATTGCTCTCAACTTCCAGGTACTTTCTCACACAGAAGAAAAATGGGGATTGGCTGCCCATCCTGGACTTAGTGTACCTGGACAAACACTTGCTCAAACCAAAATTCAAGCTGGTCACCCTGGCAGTGGTGCTCCCATCCTTGCAACAAGGAGACTGGCTAGCTTCTCTAGACCTCAAGGATACCAATTTTCACATTCCAATCAGGCCGTCCCATTTGGTCTTACTACAGCCCCCAGGGTTTTCATGAATTGCCTGGCAGCAGCGACAGCTCACTTCAGAAGACAACAGGTGTCTGTGTTTCCATACCTGGACGACTGGCTAATAGTAGACAAGTCCCCACAGAAAGTCAGAGACTCACTCAGCCTTACACAAACTACTCTGTATTCCCTGGGTTTTATCATCAACAAGGAAAAGTCCCACTTTGAACCAGTTCAGTTACTAGAGTTCACTGGTGCAAAATTGGACCCCCAACAGGGAAAATCCCTGCTCCCTTGGGACAGGGTGCACAGCCTCCTGGGCCTGGCAGACTCCTTTGCCCTGGGCCAGCCAAGGCTGGCCAGACATTTTCTCAGGCTCCTGGCCTCCATGGCCTCCACTACAGCTGTAGTTCCAGGCACCAGGTTTCAGATGAGGGACATTCAGTATCATCTGAGGGCTCAGAAAAGAGACTGTCTGTCAAAGCTCATTCCAGTCACAAGGACATTTCTATAGTCCCTGGATTGGTGGAAGGACATGAAAATCTCAGGGAAGGAGTTCCCTTCCAACAAAGGCAGCCCTCCGGGGTTCTCACCACAGATGCCTCTCTCCTAGGATGGGGTGCTGATCTGGCAGACCAGTCCATAAGTGGGACTTGGTCCCCCAGGGAATCCAGTCACCACATAAACCTTCTTAAACTCAGAGCAGTGTACCTGGCTATCAAAGACTTTGCCTCCCTTCCCCAGCTGATAGGTCAGTCGGTTCAGATCAGAACAGACAATGCCACTGCCTTGTTCTACTGTATATCAACAAGCAAGGGGGCACAAAATCCACCAAACTTTGCACAGAGGCCATGAGGAATCTGGTCTCTGGCTTACTCCTTGAACATACAGCTGTCTGCCATCCATCTCCCAGGCAAGGACAATGTGCTGATGGACGTCCTGAGCCGCATCAGTCAGGGCCACCACGGATGGACCTTAGACAAGTGCTGGACACAGTCTTCAGGAGGTGGGGCTCCCAAGAGATAGATATATTTGCCTCCAGCCTCAACCACCAGCTCCCACTTTACTGTTTTAGGCCTCCAGTACTTGGCACAGTGCCAGTGGATGCTTTAGCTCTGAACTGGGCAGGGAAGTTCCTGTATGCCTTCCCTCCATTTCCCTTAATCCTCAGAGTTCTCCAAAAGCTCAGGGATCAGACAGCTATCATCATTCTTGTGGCCCCAGACTGGGCAAGGCAAACCTGGTACTCTCTGCTCCTTGCACTGTCAGTCAAGGGACCTATTCACCTACCCCTGAGCAACAGTCTCTTGACCCTGCCTCAGATGGGGATAACATACCCCAACATAGAGTCTCTTCGTCTCAAAGTTTTGTACTTGGAGATTTAAAATACCCCAATTCTCAGTACTCAGAACATGTCCTTAAAATCCTTCATCTGGCTAAGAAGCCTAGCACTAAAAAGACCTATGCTTCTAAATGGAAAATATTTTCTTTGTGGTGCAGAGACAGGTGACCCTCTGAGAGCCAGTCTGCCCTCTCTCCTAGACTACTTAGTGCATTTGCAGGCCTCATGCTTTAGGGCCTCATCCCTCAAGGTTCACCTAGCAACTATTTTGGTTTACCTTTCTGCTGGCAAGGAAGAAATCTATAATTTCCCTTTCCATTTTTAAAAAGGTTTTCAAAGGCCTCTTGCACCTTCAACCCCTACATAAGGAGCCTGTCCATCCCTGGGATTTGTACCTCTGCATAGCTAAGCTCATGACGCCTCCCTTTGAGCCTGTGGCTGCCGCAGACTTTAAGTATGTCATGTGGAAAACTGTTTTCTTAGTAGCCGTTACTTCAGCTGAAAGAATTTCTGAGCTGTAAGCTCTCTGTAGTGAACCTAATTACATTATCTCCCACAAGGATGAAGTAGTCCTCAGAACCAACAGGAAATTCTTTCCTAAGGTAGTCTCTGAATGTCATCTCAAGCAGTCTATGACACTCCCTGTCTTTTTTACAGACAAATCCACCCATGGGGAGTGTAAACTCCACAGTTTGGATGTTAAAAGAGCACTGACCTACTACCTGGAACACACCAAGCTGCTCAGAACCTCTCATATCCAGCTTTTCCTCTTCTGTGGTGCGGTTGGCAGGGGCAGACCGGCCACTAAGAAAACTACAGTATCTCCCACTGGATAGTCTCATGTATTCAGTTTTGTTACAGTAAGGCTGACAAGCAGCCCTCTCAGGGCTTTAGAGCCCACTCCATTAGGGGCACTGCAGCTTCACTGGTGGCTGCAAGGGACATCCCCTTGCTCGATATCTGCAAAGCAGCTACCTGGAAGACTGTACACACCTGGCATGACAGGGGCTCCAGAGTGATCTAAGGTGCCTCTTAAAGACCTTACAAGAGGGCTGAAGGAACTGTGGTGTTGTTTCAGCTGGAACTGGCTCCTGTGGCACGCAGACATTAAGGGTGCCATCTGCCGTGGTTTCCCTTTCTCTGGGGAATTCTGGACTGCTGTGGAGTGTGTACGTGAGCCAGTAAAAAATGTGGCCGCCTGGATGAACATGGAGGGGTGAAGTTTCCTGACATTTTTGTGGGTTCCTGGAGGAGTTCGTTTAGGTGGCCGGTGGTGTCCTTGACAAAGTGGTAACTTTTGCATGTTTCCGATTGACCAGGGCGAGTGAGAGTTGCCCTGAGTCTTTAGGATCCTGCCCTTTCTTGGGGCTATATTGGTGACAGTTGTTTCCTGCCCAGCAGAGAACTGGGATTGTAAGTGGACCCTGATAACCCTATTGACTGAGCTTTGGAACGTTTTTCTGACAAATTTGGAGTGTTCATACTTCTGTGTTATATACCCTGTCTAGTAGGGTTTATTATTCTAAGTTCTGCAGGCTGCTGTTACAGAGAATTAAACTGCTGCTATATACCTGTCTCCTGTTTTTAAGGGTGGGGTCTTTGTGGGTTGTTGGGTGGGTGTGGGGTTTTTAGGTAATTGTGTGTTTACTTAGTGTGGTTGGTTAGGTAGTTTTGTATTAGTGTGTGTGTGTGTGGGGGTGTTTGTGCAATATAGTGAGGATTGTTGTGGTTATGGAACATTGCTATTGGTCAGGATGTGTTTGGGGAGGTATGGAGGTCTGGGGTGGGCCAGGATCATGTACAAGACTTCCCAGCTGCTTGATCTGCGGCCCTTCACTGACCTTCCTGTGTCCATCATGACTGTTCGTCATTACCGGGAGGTCGGAATTAGGAGGTGCGGCATTGACTGGGCATGGCAGGGAACCTCGAGCACGCCTGTGGGGGGCAGGATAGGGGTGGTCAGGTGCAGAAGGTGCCCTGGGGATCATTGGGCCCAAGGGAGAGGCCAGCCGTGTTTAGTGCCCTTCCCCAGGGTTCCCACCAGACCGCGTGGGCAGGTAGTTAGAGGGGCTACATTGTCCACCAATCCCCTGAGGGCAGTGCTTTTTAATGTCAGATTGATCAGAAACAAGAACGCAACTATAGCGGATTTGGTTTCTAAAGTAGATCTGGCTTGCATCACAGAGACCTGGGTGGGAGATGATGCTGGCCTGGTTCTAGAGGCCGCCATCCCCCCTGGATACTCTGTAGTGCACTGCTCCAGAGTGGGACACAGGGGCTGGGTGTGGCCATCTGTTTTAGATCTGAGCTGGACTTCACTGTGCACCCTGTGGGAAGGCCAGGTTCATTTGAATGTGCGGCTGTTCGTGGGGGTCCAGGTGCAGGTTATAGGATTCTCCTGATTTATTACCCTCCTGGGGCAGTGGGAGAATTCCTGCAGGAGGTGGCCGATTTCGTCATTGGCAAAACGCTGCCACTAGATGTTTAAGTCTTGGGGATTTCAATGTTTGGGCTGACAATGAAACATCTAGGCTTGGTTACAACCTTCTCCAGAGAATGTCATTGCTGGGCCTGTTGCAAGAAGTTTCTTCTGTGATCCATCAGGGCGGGCACATGTGCGACCTGGTTTTCCTCACTGGGGCTTGAGATAAATTATTTCAAGACTGATCGGGTCACTTGGATCTGATCATTGCACAGTGGAGTTCTCGTTCAGGGCCCCCCTTGAGAGCCCTACGCCTGCTGAGATGGTTAGCTACCACCGTTTGAGGGGTTTGACCCTGGAGGGTTTTCTGGCGGTAACTGATATATCTAGTGTGGGCAATGCATATGTGTGTGTGTGTGGGGGGGGGGGTCTGCGTCAGTCACCGCCTATAACAAGGCAATGTCTGCCGCGCTTGACTCTCTCACAGCAGTCTGTGTATGACCCAAGTCTTCTCACTTGAGGACCCCTTGGTTTGATGGGAAGCTCAAGGTGATGAAGACTGTAGGTCAGAGGTTAGAGCATTGCTGGTGGAAAACCGGGCTGGAAGCAGACAAACTGGCCCTGTGTGCTCACTATTGTGAGTACCAGGGGGCAATGAACTGTAAGAAGGCAGAATTCCTGTCCAGGGAGATTGCTGATGGAGGAACAAACCAACTGTGCTTTTTTGGACTGTAGACAGGCTGATAAACCTGGCCTGTCTGCAGCCGAAAAAGACTTTTTCAAATGAGTTATGTGAGGAGTTTACTCCGTTCTTCTCGGACAGGGTGTTTTGCATCTGGCAAGGAATTCCGCCAGTGAGCCACGCCATGGCCGACAGTGATCGCCTTGGGCATCTGGAGAGTGCTGCATCTGGTTGGGGTGAGTTTAGACCAGTGTAGTTGGCTGAGGTCATTGAGGTTGCTTCCAAGCTGAGACACGCATATTGTAAACTGGACCCGGTGCCGACGTGTTTCTTGATGGGATGCCCCAACTCTGTTGGCCTGGTGTTTGCCTTGATTGTCTGGTGATCTTTGTCGGAGGGGTTTTTCCCTGATGTCTTGAAGGAGGCATTGGTGAGATCCCTTCTGAAAAAAACATTATTGGACCCTGACGTCAAGGCAAATTACCGTCCTGTCTCCAACCTCCCTTTTTTGGGTAAGGTTGTAGAGAAGATTGTGGCACTTCAGCTTGAGGAGCAACTCTTGGCCTATGATCTGTACAAGCCTTTCCAGTCTGGGTTTTAGGTGAAACATAGCACTGAAACTGCGTTAGTTCGGGTGCACAATGACCTTCTTAGGGCCAGAGATTGAGGGGAGGGGACAATTCTTGTTCTCCTTGATCTCTCCTCAACCTTTGACACAGTGGACCATTGTGTTACTTGACCACTTCAGGGAATTTTGTGGACTCACTGGCACGGTCATCTGCTGGTTTGAGTTCTATCTCACAAACAGGAGACAAAAGGTAGTGATGGGGAATTTCTCCTCCTCCCCTACCCTCCTGTCTTGTGGAGTTCCTCAAGGATCGATCTTGTCACCAGTGTTGTTCACTGTGTACATGCTACCCCTTGGAAGGCTCATTAGGAAGTATGGCTTGGGTTTTCATTGCTTTGCTGATGATACCCAGCTATACCTTTCATTTGTCCCTGGAACATCCAATGCAGTGAACTTGCTAAATAATTGCCAAGCTGAAATCAGTGACTGAATAGCCTCCATCTGGTTGTGACTGAACCCTGATAAGATGGAGGTACTAGTTGTGGAGTTGAACAAAGGGCGTGATAGGTTGGCCTCGGGTGCAGAAACAGGATTATTTCTGGGATCTGTACCGTTGAAGGCCTCCTCTAGGGTGTGGAACCTGGGTGTTATTCTGAATAGCGGTCTGACGCTTGAGGTTCAGGCGTTCGCCGCTGTCCATGTCAGTTTCTACCATCTGAGGAATATCACTAGGGTTAGGCCCCTAGTTCCACCTCTGGACCTCCCAACTTTGGTACATGCCTTCGTGACGACGAGGCTTGATTACTGTAATGCGCTCTACCTCGGGGTCTCTGCGGGTACCCTCCGCCGGCTTCAGCTGGAGCAAAATGCAGCTGCCAGGCTGTTGATGGGGCAGTCTAAGTACTGTCATATCACCTCAGTGCTGCAGGAATTACACTGGCTTCCAGTCAGGTGGAGGCTCCTCTTTAAGGTGGGTTTGCTCACCTTTAAGGCCCTACATGGATTGAGCCCTGGCTACCCGGCAGACCTTCTTACACCAGCCACCTCAGTCCACTCCTTATGTTCCTCCTCTAGAGGCCTCCTGGCAATTCTCAGGATGAGGCTAAAAATTGCCAGCGACAGAGCCTTTAGTGCGCTGGCCTCATACTGTGGAATTTGCTTCCACCAACTGTAAGGGAGGCCCTTCAGTTGAGGTATTTAAGGCCCACCTCGAGGCCTTCCTGTTCACTCAGGCGTTCCTTGATTTTGCTGTATGACATATTTTGCCTAACCGCTATATAGATTGTTCTTGACTTTTTGCTTCTTTTTCAGTTAGTTGTATTTCTAATTTATTTATTATTTTGGTATTTATTATTTATTGCTGTTTTACTGTATTGCTGTTGATGTTGTGTTTTTTATTTCTGTACAGCGTCCAGAGCCTCTGGGATTGGGCATCTTTTAAATAAAACTTGCCTTGCCTTCACAAAGCATTATTGCTTGGATGTACAGTCTAGATCAGATGCCAGACTTGGCACAGCAGTCCTGCTGAACCTGTTTCCAAAGTAGGTTCTATACCCTCCTCCTAACTGCACTACTTTGTAGTCTGCAATAGTCAAGCATAGTGAAGGACCCCTGGAGTGAGAAGAAACAATTACTCACTGTAGTAATAATTGTTTCTTCCAAGGTGTCCTTCAGTATGCTTGACCTCCTACCCATCCTCCCCTTACATAACCTGAGCGTGGTCCTGCAGTCATTTACTTTGCCAAATTTTAGCTGCTTAGAATAGATACATGTCAAGTTTTAACAGTCGTGTGTTTTATTATTCCTTTTACTTGTTAATGACCTTTATGATTTTTGATAGGCTAGATTGTTGGGGCATTTTTGCCCCTTTTTACAGCTATGAAATGAATGTGAATGCCCTCTGGCACAGGCTACAGACAGCACAGTGTTTCCTGCACTCTGATTGGCTAATTCCTTAGCTCATTAGCATCAACTCCACCTCTAGGGCAGCTGAACCCAGCTGGCATACTGCAATAGTCAAGCATTCTTGAGTATTGCTGTGCTAGGAGTTGAGTGCACTACGAGGGTGCATTCAGAGTTGTGTTAAGGGCTGCTATACTTTTAGTCAGGGGAGGAAAAACCAGTCTGTTTTACTTCAAGGCTAACCAGATCTGTGGTCACATGACCTCTGCCTCCTGTTATGAGAGGCAGAGGTGTTTTAGACTGCTGCACAGTTAGGTGCAGTTGAAGGAGTCCCTTAGCACGCCTAAAGCAGTTGAATAGGTTGACTTTTTAAAGGCAGCCTACTGCTACAGTCTAACAATCTGGGCAAGTGTAGGGTTGCTAGGCAACCTCCAGGCAGCAGGGGAACCTCACTTCTGCCCTGCAGAGCTTAAAACCAATGCCTCAGCAACTGGAGGCTCAGTATTGCTGTGCTAGGAGTTGAGTGCACTACAAGAGTGCATTCAGAGTTGTGTAAAGGGCTGCTGTACTTTTATTCTGAGGAGAATAACAATCCGTTTTACTTTAAGGCTAACCAGATATGTGGTCATGTGATTTCCACCTCTTGTGAGGGGCAGAGGTTTTTTAGACTGTTTTACAGTTAGGTGCAGTTGAAGGAGTCCATGAGCGCTTCCTAAAGCAGTTGATTAGGTTGCCTTTTTAAAGGCAGTCTACAGCTACAGTTTAACAATCTGGGCATGTGTAGAGTTGCTAGGCAACCTCCAAGCAGCAGGGGAACCTCACTTCTGCCCCACAGAGCATAAAACCAACACTTCAGTGAGCGTTGGGGAGTGCAGGGTGGAGGCAATGCTGACAGAGGCAAGCTGCATCTGCCTGCGTCTGCCGAAGGAGGCGTGGGAGGTGGTCTAACCCCTGTCCAAACTACACCATGAAAAAGGTACCACTAAACTGATTTTCTCCTGGGGGTTTAGTGCTATAACACCGGTTGATATACATTGATAGGTTATACCTTGAAGCACCATCAATGCGTCTTATTAAACGTACATGGAGGGTTTTCTATAGAGGTTTAACAAAATATAATCTCACACAAGAGGAAATTACCAGCCTTACAGCTTGCATTCCTTTTGTGCGTCAGCATGGTGCTGGAAAAGGCAGACATCATCATGACATTGGATGGTGAAGTACAGTAGGAATCAAATGCATGAATTGCTGCAAGTACGAATTTATGATTACAGATGTTAGCTTGGGTTTGTTCGCCTGTGCCAAATGTATAAATAACATTGAATTTCTCCAAGAAATAAATACCTTCTACACTAAATTGGACCAACTAGAGAAAAGCCAACAAACCATGGCTGTGAGATTCAAGAAAATAAATACTCCCTCTCAATCTGAAACCAATTTCCCTCCCACCTTGGTAACACCATCTTGTGGTAACTCTAGTACCTCACATGAAAATCTCTCATCATCTAGCTCCAGTGGTTCTCCTGACTTAACTACTATGTCCCTTCACATCTCCCCTAATTCACTATTAAATTCTAACCTTATCTCTGAAAGCAATGATAGAAAACAGAATAGGGAGGAGGATGAAGAAGGGGGATACATCTGAATCAGAATGGGCAACAGTGGAGACTAAGTGTAATTTCAAAAAGAGTAGAAATTCCCATGTTTTCCAGATTCCTGTAAACAACCATTTCCTCCCTCTTAGTAACAATATGGAAGATGGGCAGACCCCTACACCTCCCCTATGTGAAATTATACCTCATCCTGAAGACAACACACCATTAATAGAAATGATGCCTTCTGCAGGTAACAGCCAGCCCATTCCCTCTAGACCCCTAACAGCCAACCTAGGGTGCAGTGGAATAAATGCCCAACCTCACATATCTCTTGTACCACCACCACCATACGGTGATGAGATTTTTCAAAAAGACATTGCTGATTTAAACAGCACCTGTAATAACCAAATCATTGTACCCATTGAACAATTAAATTGTAATCCAGAGGTAGAGGAAACCGCAGATGCAGTTCAACAGACTGAAGAGGGGACAAAAATGGAAGTAAATAATAACACTGGATAGTGCCCAAACCCCAAGTAGGCAAGTTTATGTTGTAGGTGATTCTGTCATTAAGTACATTGATAAAATCATATGTGACAATGATAAAGAAAATTGCACTTGCAGTTGCTTCAGAGGGGCTCAATTAGCAGACTTGAGTAAAATGATAAATAACATCATGAGCAACCCTGGAGAAAATCCCCCGGTGATAGTTCATATTGGGACCAATGATGTTGATAAATCGGGTCTGGAATATATTAAGCAAGACTACATTACTCTAAGTGAACTTGTCAAAGTGAAAGGTTGCAGTGTGTACTTTTCAGAAATCTTACTAGTCCCCAGAGCAAATTCTTCAAACATAACAAAATAAAAAAGATAAATGAATGGATCCAAAAGTGGACGTTGCATAATGGGTATGGTTGCATAACCCACTGGGAACAATTTGAATCAAACCACAATCTGTTTAGCTGGGATGGTCTTCATCTCACCAGGCGAGGGAGCAACATTTTGGGGGAAAAAATTCAGTAACATCATCTCAAGTACTTTAAACCATTAGGTATGGGGAAAATGGGGTCCTCCTAAACTCAGTGTATTAAAAGTACAGTCAAAACAAAAGTATTGAAACAATACAAGCTGTTAATGGCAAATGCTAGGAGTCTAAACCAACTAAAAATATCTGAACTTGAGTCAATTCTTGTTAAAGACCAAGTAGATATTATAGCCATCACAGAGAGTTGGTGGGATTACTCCAGCCCTTGGAATAAAGAAATACCAACCTACAAATTATTTTATAAAAACAGATGTGACAGGAATTGGGGGGGGGGGGATGTCTGTACATCAAAAATGACATCTCATCTTACCAGACTCAGATCCTAAATGTTCAATATAAACTCTAGAAAGTCTCTGAATAAAGGCACAGTTTAGGGGTAGACCCACGATATTAATGGGTGTATGTTATAGGCCCCCCATAGCCAGTAAAGAGTATTCGGAACACCTCATAAAAGAACTTATTACAGCATCCAACCTTGGGGACACACTAATACTAGGTGATTTCAACTTACCTGGCATAAATTGGGGAAACTCTCTCAGGTTCAAATAAAACTGAAAGATTATTTGAAGACTCAGTTATAAGCAGTGGACTAGAACAACTTATCCACGAACCAACTAGGGATATTAACACGTTGGATTTACTCCTGACAAATATCAAGTCCGACTTATCTGACATCAGTATTCGGTCCCCTTTGGGGAACAATAACCATAACAGAATCACATGTAAACTGGCAGTCTCTAGTGCAAAACCCATTAATAATACATTCATTAGAGACTACAAAAGGGCTAAGTTTGAAGTCATTAAAACTAATCTTTCAAAAATAAACTGGGAGAAAATTATGGCTCATCACTCTGTCGATGAATCATGGAAGTTATTACTTGGGATAATCTCCAAACTCAAAGACACTCATGTATCAATCCTAAAAAAATACAATAATAAATGCAAAATACCACCCTGGTTAACCAGTGCAATAAAAAAACAAATCAAAATTAAAGAAAAGGTGTTTCACTAATTAAAACAGCACTCTACTAAATCAAATATAATAACCTATAGAAAGGAACAACAGAAACTCAAATCTATGATAAAAAGGGAAAAAAATCAGATTGGATTTTCAAATATCTCATACTAAGGATAATGGTAAAACTCTATTCACTTACATTAATGACAAAAATAAAAACACCAGAAACATGGGACCATTAGTGCATAATGGACATGAGATTGACAATGACTTGGAGGAAGCTAACCTGTTAAACTCATACTTTTGTTCGGTATTTAAAGACAAAAGCACATCTAACCATAAACTCCAACATTTTTCAAGTACATATGCAATAAATGAAAATGAGATCCTAAAAGCTATTAATGACTTGAAAACTAGCACCAGCCCAGGTCCTGATAGCATACACCCCAGGTTTTTGAAAGAAATGGGGAACGCAATAACCAAACCACTAGAACTTATTTTCACTAAATCATTGGCAGAGGGAGTTGTGCCTGATGATTGGCGTCAAGCAGTTGTGCCTATTTACAAAAAGGGGAACAGAAACCTAGTCAGCAACTATAGGCCAATAAACCTCACCTCCTTATGCAGTAAAATAATGGAAAAACTGATAAAAAAACATGCTGGATACTGAAATATGTAGCTTAGATTTAAATGATGATAGCCAACACGGATTTAGGAGGGGTTATTCGTGCGCAACAAATTTGATATAATTTTATCATAGAATCAGTGATTGTCTTGACATGGGTCTGAAGGCCACTAGAGGTGTGCTAGGGAGGAGGAATCATAGTACCATTCAGGCTTGACATTGTAAAACTCACAGTATTCCCTTGTGACAAGTTTCTTGATAAATCAGCTTGTTTTGGACGTGAAAAAACAAAGTGGCTGGCAGTACAGCTTAGAGGTTAGGATAATGAACTGTGAACGAGCTTGTTACATCCAGCAGTCCTGGGTTTGATTCCCACAACCTCCACTTGCATACTGTGTGACTCTGAGCAAGTCACTTAACTACCCCAGTGCTCCCGGGTTGCCCTTGAAAACAGGCACAGGTTCTAGTGAGCCTTACCTGGTTACCAAAGAATAAAAAAAGAAAGTCAAATGCAATTGCCTATAAAACTTATAAAGGTCAACTCAAAGTTGAAATGGGTTAATAGGGGCCGCAAGAACAAAGGAGAGAGTCCCTTCTGAAGTACAGCCTCTTGTTCATCAGAAACATCCTTATCAGGCAAATTTATGGCCGCTACTTGTTCGGGCAGCTGGACCACCTCGGTGTCCCAGATGGCTGCCAGTGCCCTCTTCCTCACTCTCTGCCTCATCCTCCTCCCATACCCCCTCCTCATCCTCCTCCTTCTCCCCTCCCCTCTCCTGTTGATGTCCCATATAGGTTGGTTGGTGAATAGTGGGGTTTCTTCCTAGTATTTTGCGACACTGCTAGCCACTTTGGCAATCAGTTGTTCTGCCTCAAGTAAAGGAACATTTTTCTTAATTTCATTTTCCATATTATTTCTGCCTGTGCACTTTCATAGTCTCTATAAGACTTCTTAATTAATGATAAAATTAGATCATTAGATGCTTTGTTTAAAAAAAAAATAACCTTACTGTTTGAACACCCTGTTATGAACAGAAAGCTCCCATCCTGGTCCCTGGTCAACGGCATCCCCTATGGTCAGTTCCTGTATATTAAAAGGAATTGCACTTTGGAGCAAAGCTATAAAAAGAAACATGGGAATGCTGTCAAGCAGGTTCAGGGAAAGGGAATATGCAGCACAAGTGGTTTCAAGAGCAAAAAGAAGAGCTGAATGGGTAAACAGAGATCTCTTTCTGCAACCGAAAAATAGAAATGAACAGGAACCACAACTTATATTTGTGACAGATTTCCATAGTGACTCAGTGAAAATCAAAAAGATTATAATGGATAAGTGGGATATTAACACTGACCCTGAAATGAAGTCGATGATGGGACCCAAGCCAAGGGTGACCTTTAGAAAAGACAAGAGCATCTCAGATTTAGTTACGAAAAGCACTGTGTTAAACCAACTGATGATACAATTCAAAGAAAAGTTTTTTACTGTACAAATAATATGGTTGCAGCATCTGTAAATTTGCAGACATGGTCGGACCCATACCTTTTACACCCCCAAACAAAAGAAAAATGTTACCTCAATCACCAAACTAATTGTACAATTTCCTCCATCATCAGTGCTGGATGGTATGAGGGCGGAGAGGTATATGTTGGGAGAACAAAATGCAAGATTAGATTCAATGTTCAAGAGCACGTGAGGACAACAGTCACAGCAGATTGTGACAATGCTCTAGGCAAGCATTTTAAAGAGAACCTTCTTTAATGATAAAAACTAGAAACATGGAGCTCCCTTACATGGGGAGCTTCTCCAGGCTGCTTGCCAAATTTATTTAAATTGCCCCCAAAGGAAGGGAAGGGATCATAGTTTACCCCAAGGGCTGGCTGCACGATCCCATTCCACTTCCTGACTCTCTGATCAACCCCTATGCTCTGATGTTTTTGTGATGTCTTTACAGGGTTGGGCGCGCTCCAGTCAGCTGAATGGATATTTTTTTTCAAATGTGGTTCCCCAGTCTCAAATCGGGTGTTGGTACCCCGGCATTAGTCAGTACCAAAACCCGATTTAAGATCAGGAAATCACATTTGAAAACGATCCTCTATTCAAGTGAATAGAGCGTGTCACCTGTAAAGACATCACAAAACAGAGAGCGAGGGAGGATCAGAGAGTCAGGAAGTGGAAAGGGATCATGTGGCCAGCACCCTGGGGGCAAATTACAGTCCCTTCCTTTGAAGGCTATTTAAAAAGTTGGATCTTCTTCAAGGGTAACTCTTTCATCAGGCCTCATCTTTGGAACAGTACCCACGTCAGCACTAGGACCACATGGAAACTTTGCAAGCCAGGGGCCATCCATGACGACGTGATACACCTACATCTATATAAACATGGATGGCCCTCCTCTCCTCAGTTCTTAGCCAGTTATCGAGCAGACTCGTAGGACCCGCCATTGAAACACCTTTGTAAAAGGCCGCCGTTTTCTTTATTTTGCATTTATTTCACATATCAAATATTTTATTTAATTGTGATTTTGGCTACTTGTATGCCATCAAAAGAACCATTAATGCTTGTTTGATTTTGCGACTGCAGAGAAAAAACTCTACAAGAGTGACATGCACGAAGTGTGTGTCTGCTGCCTAGGCGGCCTCTCTCACGATGTGAAAACCTGTAAGATCTGCCAAGGATTCAACTCTGCTACCAGGCATCGTCGAAAAGGGGCATTGGGAAAATTGCTTCTGAAAAAGTCCTTAGCTGCAGTGGCACAGCAGATACAGCGCAAGTCTGTGTTGCCCACCCCGTTGGCTGAATCATGGTCGGCTAAGTCCCAGGACAAATCCTCCTTGGAGAGCCATGAACACAAGCACCGGGGCAAGGATAGGGCTTCCCTGGTGAGGTCCAGGTCACTGCTGCAGATTGCAGGTACATCCCAGCCTACAATGCCATCCCTCTTGGCAGTGGTGCCCATCGTCTCCTGACTGTCGACCAGACACTAAGGTTGGAGGTTGGCATATGCGCTACTGGGCCTATTATGGCCAGTATGTCATCAGAGAGCCACCCTCTGCCATTGACTGTTGTGGTCACAACCACTACTCAAAGTGGCATTGATGCACAGGCAGTGCTCCTATCATTTTCTGATATGTTACGGTGCCTCCTGCCAGGCCTACCTTCAATTCCAGTGGGCCTGTTGATGGGGACTACTAACACAACTACCCTGTCAACGCCACAGTCTAATATAGCGCAGATACTGTCAAAGCACCTGCTCTTGAAAGCAATGAACCCATCAAACTCCTGTTTTGAAGTTTTAAATACTTTAATACAAAAAGAATAGATATAAAGTGCACAGACGTATCTAAAGTCCACTTACTGCCGCTGTGTTTCAGTTAAGAAACCCTTCATCAGGGGGCGTCCAGCAGACAGTTCTTAATGCCCCATTTAGTGAACAAAAACTGTTTGGACATGATGTTGAAGAAGCTTTGCAAAATCTTCAGGCATCAAAAACTCTGAGGTCAGTAAAGTCCCTGTTCCATATCTCAGGTAGAGGTAAGGGTAAGGATAACTTTTGTCTGTCTGCTGTCAGATGCACCTGTCAGGCCTACCAACAGCAGGGTAGCCAAGACCTTGCCAGTCCCCTCTCCACCCCAGGTGTCCATACAAAAGTGCCTAAAGGTAGTGGAACTGAGGGCTCTGCCCCCTCCCCCGGCTCAGCCTGACTCCTCATACACACCCCAACCACCATTACCTCCAGGGGTGTTTGTAGTTGGCTGCCTCTCCCTCCATCTGGATCAGTGGGGGGAAGTGACTACAAATGACTGGCTACTCAAGATTATAGAGAAGGGTCATGCCCTGGAGCTTCTGGACAACCCTCTAGACCATCCACCAGTTACAACAACATATCCACCAGGACACCTGTCCCTGTTGCAGGAGGAAGCACAGACCCTGCTTAAAAAATGGGCCATAGAACCTGTACCTCTCAGAGGCACAAAGGGTTTTATTCCAGATACTTCCTAGTCCCCATATTGACAGGAGATCTGTGGCATACTCTAGATCTCAGGGACCTCAACTTCTTCATAGAATACAAGAAGTTTCAGATTTTTTTTTTTATTTATTTCAACCTTGTACTGTACTGTATACACTGTATATACTTTTTCTTCCTTGTATATTATTGCTTTTTGTATACCTGCTTCTGTACTGTACTTTGATGTATTCATGGCTAGGTCCACCTTGCAAATGAGCCTTGCTCAATGGTGCCCGCCTGGATAAATAAAGATTTTGATTGATTGATTGATTGGTCAGTCTCTTTACAGGGTCTCCTTCCCCTGTGCTGCAAACAGGGGATTTGATATACTCCTGGATATGAAGGATGCCTATGTCCATATCAGAATCTGGAAACCTTACAGGAAATATCTGTGGTTCCTTTTCCAGGGGGAGCATTACCAGTTCAGAGTGTTGTCCTTTGGCTTGTCTTTTGTACCATGAGTCTTTACCCAGTGATTGGCAGTAGTAACAGCAGCCCTTTGCAGGGCAGACCTGTGTGCCTTTCCTTTCTAACTCCAGGAATTCTTCAATATGCTTAACTCTTGCATTCAGCCTCTTGTGTTGAACTGCCTGGAGAATGGAACATATGCAAATGATGGAACATTCACTGGCTCGTACCACCATTCAAACTGCTGCCCTTACAAACTGCTGCGTTCTATAAGACTTAGATTTCATTCTTTGCCTTCTAGTCGAGACGCCTTGGAGATTTCTCCTCACAAGTTGTGATATTTGTTGTTTTTCATGATAAAAATAAGTAACTTTTAATTTTTATTTCATCTGCTACCGTTGCTTTCTGATTTTATAGTTAGCGCTAGGTTAGTTTATTTTTGTTTAACTTAGTTTCACAGTTCTTTCTTGGTTCTCTGAAACTGTCAAGGAACCAGCGTTTCTGTTAGATTTATTTGCTTCTCTGTTAATTTTTTTTTTATATTTTTTCTATTACTTCCTGTGGTTAAACCAATTCTTTTATAGTTCTTTTCTAGATCACGGCCTTTTTCCTCAGAAAAACCAACCGTAAACAATGGAGATTGTGTTGTGTTAAACGCTGTTTGGGCAAAGTTTATTACATATCTGCGGTTAAGTTTGGGTTTAAATCTTATCAGTTTACTGGGCTAGTATGTCAGATAAACTTAAAAAGAAAATGGGCCCTAAAATTGCACACAGTGTGGTGAGATTTTTGGCAAGGCATATAACGATGAGGTGTGTGGTCTGCCTTGGAGAATTTCATGTCACAGCTGAGTGTATAATCTGTAAAACTTTTCCACCTAAAATGGTGGAAAAAAGGCTGGAAAGGTACAAAAAGAAGATGGCATCTTTAGCGGTTCCGGGGGATAAGAGCTCTGACCAGCCTTCTCCTTCAACTGAAACAGATAAAACTGTGGAACCTGAACCGTCTACTCCGAGTAAAGGAGGGCCATCAAAGATAAAGCTAATTGGCTGACAAACCGGAACCGGTGAAAAAGAAACAAAAAAACAAGCACACAGAACCACCTGCTGGAAAGCCTAAGGGAACTTCTGTGGAAAAACTGGCTATGCCTACAGCTGAGGCAATTGCACAAGTCTTAAAAGTTATTCAGGCTTTGCAAGCAGCTACTTCTCATGAATTGGTACCAGTTTCGGTCCAACAGGTACCAGTAAATCCCTCAGTTCAGCCTTTGGTTCAGCAACCGATACCATCGGTTCCGGTTCCTGATACTCGGGAGCAGTATGAGGAGTATGAAGAGTATGATGAGGATGAGGAAGGGAAACCCATTGAACCCGAGGTCTCCCCTGACCAGGAATTCGAATCTCCTCCCAGACTACCTGAAGGTTTCTCTTCACATCACACATTTGTAAACAGATGGTAGATGCTCTGGATTTAACAACCAACGAGTTGGTAGAGGATGAGGAGGAGGTGAAGTTTCTGGATCTCATGGGATTAACTCCCACCAAGAAACTACTGTTGCCAATAAACAAGTTTCTCAAAAAACACATACTAAAAATTTTACAGACTCCAAACTCTGCTCCATGCTTGGATAAGAGAGCTGATAGAAAATATCAGCTGGATAGGTCAGGAGCAGAATTTTTATTCTCCCACCCTGACCATGAAGGGGTGGTACAGAGTGCAGCCTGTGACGAGGCAAGGTGCCTTTGGCATCCCATCCCCCTGATAAAGACTCACGAAAAATTGACAGTATGGTCAAAAAAGGCTACCTGTCAGCCTCTTTGTCCATCAGACATGCAAATTATAATGCCTATGTGGCGGCCCAATATCAAAAGTCCCTGTGGCAGTCTGTCATGGCCATGGTGGACAAGGCCCCAGCTGGATTGGCAGCAGGCCTAACTGAGACAGCCAGGTTCCACCTGGAGGCTTCTAAGTACCAGTTCCAGATGGCAGTAGATGCTAATGACACTGCTGCCAGATGGATGACCCTTCAAATTGCTTTAAGAAGATTTGCTTGGCTGAGAACCACTAATCACCAGACACACAAACAAAGGCCATGGACTTTCCCTGTGAGAACAACTCACTTTTTGGGGACAAGACAGAAGCCTACATGAAGAAGGTGGATGAATACAAGACCACCTACAAGAGCAACTCGGCCAAGGAGAAGCCTTCAGCTTCCTACGGGCCTTATGGAAGGGAGGGCAGAGATAGGTCCACTTATGGCAGACCTTTCTTTCAGGCCCAAGCTTCACAGCAGTACCAACAGTATCCTCAGCAGACAGGATACTTCAGAGGATGGGGCAGAAGGGGTTCTAGGCGAGGGAACCAAGCTAACCAGGCTCAGTCCCAGCCAAAGCAGAACCCCTGACATGGTTACCAGGGTCGCCTCCCCTGTACCAGTAGGGGGCAGGTTAACTCACTACTTCTAGGCATGGAAGAACATCACCACAGATAAGTCGGTCCTGGAAGTAATGAGTCGTTTGTCCCTCCGTTTCAAATCCTTCCCAACCTTAAGAACAAGAATCTCCAGGCAGAGCTTCCACTTCAGAAATGAAGCTATTGGAGGGGGAAGTGGAATATTTGTTACTGTCAAAGGCAGTGGGACCAGTTCCTCTACAGCAAAAGGAAAAAGGATTCTACTCAAGGTACTTCTTGACCCGGACGACAAATGGGGAGTGACAACCCATTCTAGACCTAAGATTACTGAACAAGCATTTGGCAAAGCCAAAGTTCAGAATGGTAACCTTAACTATGATTCTGCCAACCCTCCAGAAAGGAGATTGGTTGGCATCCCTGGATCTAAAAGATGCATACTTCCACATTCCCATAAGAGAGTCCCACAGAAAATACCTCAGGTTCAGATTCTCTTCAGGTCATTACCAGTTCTCAGCACTACTGTTCGGCCTCCCTTCAGCCCCAAGAGCATTCACAAAGTGTCTGGCAGTGGTGGTGGCATACCTAAGAAGGCAGGAAATAACAATGTTTCCCTACCTGAACGACTGGTTAATGGTGGGAAAATCACCACAACAGGTAAGTGATCCCCTAAAGGCAACCCAGGATCTTTTGGAGTCCCTAGGGTTCCTGGTCAGCGTCAAAAAATCTGTCCTGCAACCAGTCCAGGTGATGCACTAAATAGGAGCAGAGTTGGACACCTAAGGGGAAGGGCATTCTTACCTCAAAAAATGTGAGCAACATTCTGCAGATTACTGGGACTTTCAAGTTAAACAAACCAAGACCAGCAAGGCAATTCTTGCAGCTTCTCGGGCATATGGCTGCAGCAACAGGCACAGTCATAGGATCCAGGTTTTGGATGAGGGACATACTATTCCACCTCAGTGTGCATTGGTGTCAAAGAAGGGGGACCCTCTTTCAAAACTGATACTGTAACAAAGACATTATTGCAGGCCTTTCAATGGTGGCAGGTCAGGGAAAACCTCAGGGAAGGAGTTCCTTTTCAGCAGGAGTCTCCCTCCATGGTCCTCACAACAGACGCCTCCCTCCTAGGCTGGGGGGCTCACTTGGAGGCACACTCCATACATGGCACCTGGTCAAGTGCAGAGTCTGTCTAGCACATAAATTTGCTGTAACTCAGAGCTGTGTTTCTAGCCTTGCAAGCCTTTGCATCTCTAGTACAAGACAAGATGGTACAGGTCAGAGCAGACAGTACCACTACAATGTATTACATAAGCAGGGAGGAACAAGGTCCAGCCCTTTGTGCACAGAAGCAATAAAGGTGTGGATTCTAGTCTACTCACTTCAAGCCTCACTGGTAGCCATTCATCTGCCAGGAAAGGACAACACCCTAGCAGATGCCCTAAGCAGAATCAACCAGGATCACCACGAATAGTCTCTAAACAGACAGGTGTTGGAGGTGGTATTCAGAAGATGGTGCTTGTGGGGGGTAGGAAGAAATAGGCTGTTGGTTAACTAGGATCTACGGCCTATCCTGTAGGTAGGGAAATGGGCAGACTAGATGGGCCAAGCGGTCCTTATCTGCCGTCAAAGTCTATGTTTCTATGTTTCTATGAGCACCCCAGAGGTAGATCTCTTTGCATCCCATGACAACCACCAGTTGCCAAAGTTCTGTTGCAGACCACCAGCAAAAGGCACAGTACACCTGGATGCCCTAGTGCTGGATTGGTCTGGGAAGAAACTGTATGTATTTCCCCCTTTTCCTCTGCTGCTCAGGGTCCCGATCAAGCTCAGGTTCCAACCAGCCACGATGATTTTGATAGCTCCTGACTGGGCTAGGCAGCCATGGTACTCACTGCTGTGCTCCCTGTCAGTAGCTCCACCAATACACCTCCCTCAGAAGCACAATCTCCTAACCTCCTCACAAGGGAGGATCCTGTACTCGAACCTCAGGTCCCTCAGACTCAAAGCCTGGCTCTTGAAGACTTAAGAGTATTCAGGTTTGCAACTCTCAGAGAGTGTCCTTAATGTCCTGAGGGGATCGAGGAAGCCCTCGACTAAGAGGACTTATGCTTCCAAATGGAAAAGGTTTCCTATATGGTGTTCTGCCAATGATGTGTTACCTTCACAGGCAGGGTTGCCAGCCTTGTTGGATTACCTTACCAATTTACATTCCTTGGGTTTGCAGCCCACTACCCTGAATGTCAATTTGGCTTCAGTATCAGCTTACATTTCAGCTGGCAAAGGTGTCTCCATGGCATCCAATCCCATTTTCAAAAAGTTTTTCAAAGGCTTAGCCCACCTGCACCCCCCTCACAGGTAACTGGTGCCTGCATGGGACCTTCATTTATGCACTGACAATCTTATGGAACCCCCATTTGAGCCCATGGTCTCAGCACATCTGAAATATGTATGGAAAACATTTTTTTCTGGTAGCAATCACCTTGGCCAGAAGGATTAGTGAGCTCCAGGCCCTGTGTACAGAGCAAAATTATATCTCTTTCCATGGGGATAAGGTGGTGCTTAAGACTAACAGAAAATTCTTTCCAAAGGTAGTCTCTGACTTCCAATTGAACCAGTCCATTACTTTGCCAGTCTTTTTCACGCAAGCTGCACATCCTGGTTGTCAAGAGAGCTTTAAGCTACTACATTACTCACACCAAGACCACAGACAGGACAGACAGCAGCTGTTCCTGACTTGTGGGGATGTGGGAAAAGGAAAATAAGTATCTAAAAGGACCATTTTATGCTAGATAGAGCAATGTATTTAGTTCTGTTATTCAAATGCTGGTAAGGATCCCTCAGTAGGCCTGAGGGCACATTCCACGAGGGGCATAGCTGGTACAATAGCAGCTGCATGAGATATTCGACTACTGGAAATCTGTAAAGCAGCTACATGGAGAACAGTACCTACTTCCACAAAGCACTACTGCCTGGACAGTCAGTCCAGAAGTGATGCCAGGTTTGGCACAGCAGTTCTGCAGATCCTGTTTCCAAAATAGGTTCTGTGCCCACCTCCAAAGGTACTGCTTCATAGTCTGCAAGAGTTAAGCATAATGAAGAATTTCTGGGGTTAGAAGAAAAAAATTACTCACCTTAGTAATCTTGTTCCTTCCAAGGTATTCTTGGTTTTTTGTGATACGGTGAATGTACATCACCAAAAATAAGAACAGTGATGTACATTCGCAACGACAAAACTACCATTAAGTGTTTATGTGGGGGGCTTCACTCCAGCACCCCCCCTTATTAAAATAACAAACTTCAGGGGGTGGTGCATGTCAGGGAGCGGGAAGAACCAGGATGACAAAAAAAATAAGACACCGGCACAGAAAAGCACAAAATATAGCCAGCCCAGTGGCGTGGAGGGCTGAGGCATCATGCCTTACCTCCTGCCACGCCGGCGACCCGTGTTTGTGGTGCGAGTGGGTCTCCTGGGGTCAGCCGGAGAAGGAGAGGATTGAGCGTCTGGAGTACAGCTCTCCTCTCCCGGGGAGGGGTGGGATTGGAGATCGGTGCATGCCTGGCCCCTAGTGGCAGCTGGAAGCTAGCACACCAACTCCACAAGATGAGGGAGTGGAGACGAAGCAGACGTCCAGCATGCTGTGTGTGGAAGCGTCCGTGGCTCGGCCATTGGCGTCATTGCACACTGAGTCCTGCACTCGATGGTTGGGAGAAAACCGGAGGCAGAAAAACACCATAGACCGGCAGGATGCTCCTGGCCCTCCTCAGGCACTGCACCTGGCCAGCTAGCACTGCAAGCCAGAGGTGAGTCTCAGTGGATGCAGGGGTGATGGGGCTGGGGGGGCCAGAGGAAGGGGGCCGGTTCCACGGATAGGGAGATAAAGAAATTAATGTAAAAAAAATAAATAAAAGCACAAAATATTGTACTCCACCACAGCCCTGAACTCTGCACCCTCCCCACCAGAGCCAGCCACACTATCAACTGCGTCACTAGGCTAGCTCAGTGGCTTTCCCTCTTGCCACCCCCACGTACCTTATGGATACCTTCTGGTATCCTGTCGCTGTTCCTTTTGCCCTGCACTTTCCGGTTGCTACCCTTTCAGGGTCGCTCTCCTCACAGGCGCTGAGATTGAGTCACTCAATCTCAGTCGCCCTTTTAATGGTATACTGGTATTCAGTATGCTTAACTCTCCCTCTCTGCCTCTCCTTCCAGAACCAGTGGCCTCTGCATATCAGCAGGTCTTCTGTATAAATAAGGGGTTTCTCCCTAGTTGTGTTATAGTTATTGAACCCTGTTTAGTGTTTTATTAATATATTATTAGTGTAATTTTGATAGTTTAGTTTAGTGGGCCTATCCTTGCAGGCTCCAATGAATCTGAGTGGTATAGAATGCAGCAGTTGTAAGGGCAGCAGTTTGAATGGTGTCATGAGCCAATGAATATTCCATCATTTGCATATGTTCCATTCTCCAGGCAGTGTAACACTAGAGGCCGACTGCAAGAGTTAAGCATATTGAAGAACACCTTGGAAGAAATAAGATTACTAAAGTGAGTATTTTTTTTCTACCTGGATGACTGGCTATTAAAAAGCCCACTCCAGAGACCAACTGCAGATGTTAGCTAGAACCAGACAGGTGTTCGATGCTCTGAGGGTGACAGTTGGTATGCCAAAGTCGGAACTGACATCCTTCCAGTGCCTGCAGTACACAGAGGCAGTGTTAGATACAGCCCAAGGTTCTGTGTTTCTGCCACTAGACAGAGCAGAACAACTGAATTGCAAGCACAGCTGGTGCTCAACAGCTGTTATGTCTCAGCAAGGATGTTTCTGCCTGCAGCGGCCGGTGGCGCTGAGGTTGGCGCTGGGCGCCTCACCTACGCTGCAGTGCCGAGCACGGGTTCAGGGAATGAGCATGGGCTGCTGGGGGTCGGCAGGGAGAGACAGGATCAAGCATCCAGAGGATCCACTCTCCTCTCTCGGGAGCTCCAGGGGTTTGCCTGGCACGCAGTGACCTCTGGTGGAGACCAGAGATACTGCACTTGCACGCTTGTGACTCCACCTGGGGGTGGGGGGCGAGGGCATATCTAAGCAGAAAAATTCCCGCCCCTGGGGGTAGGTGACAGTGCCACCTACCTCTCGCCACACTCCACTGGCCAGACTCCCTCCTCTCCTGGGCCGAGCCCAGTCTGGCCTGAATTCTAGATAGAGTGCCCAGGGAGGACAGCGTGGCCCCACCTCAGGGGGCTCAGAGCCGGTGGGGGGGATAGCTGGGCTAGTGCCAGGAGTCAAGGAGGTGTTTCAGGCTTGGAGGTAGAGCTGGAGGAACAGGTGGCTGCCTGAGAAAGTTACCTGGGGAGTCGGGGCTAGAAAAAGAAATAAAAAAAAAAATTAAAAAAAGGATGTTTTTGACCCTTATGGTGGCAGCCATTGTCACAGTAACACTTGCCATGCTGCACATGTGAATCCCTCAGTGGACCCTGAGAGTCCAGTGGGAGCAATTAACAGACGATCTAGAACAAATGGTTCTAGTAATGTCTCCCATGCACTAAGTGCTCTAGTGGTGGATGGAATGCAGCAGCCTGCTCAAAGGTGTCCCATTCTTGATTCCTACCTCATATCAGATCCTCACTACAGATGCCCCAGGATCCTGGTGGGGAGCCCACCTGGGGCCTCTTTAGACACAAGGCACGTGGAACCAGGTGGAGTGCACTTTGCATATAAATGTCCTGGAAATGAGAGAAGTCCTATACGGGCTTCAAGCATTTCAGAACCATTTGTTCCCAGGTCCTCTGTTAATATAGACAGACAACATCAGTGTGATACATTACATCAACATATGGGGGCCGGGGGCATTCCTACTCACTGTGCAGGGAAGCAATGAGAGTTTAGTGTTGACCTCTGGAACATGGAATACAGGTTCCAGGAGTCCAGAATATCTTGGCAGACAAGCTAAGCAGGTCATAGTCCAGGGTGCATGAATAGGAACTGCTGACCTCGGTGATCAATGACCTGTTTGAAAGATGGGGTCATCCAGAGTTGGACCTTTTTGCGTTCCCCACACAGTACAAAACTGCCGTATTTTTAATCGCTCGCTTCAGGGCCTGGAGTTTTCTGGCGAGATGCATTGTCCCTCTCCTGGAAAGGGAGGTTTCTGTATGCCTTTCCTCCCTTTCTGCTAATTCAGAGAGTACTACTTAAACTGAAGATGGAGGGGCAACTCTAATACTCATTGCTCCCCAATGGCCTTGGCAGATATCGCATCCCCTGTTGCAACAGTTGGCAGTGGAACCCGCAGTATCTGCCCCAGTGCAGGGGTCTGCTGTCGCATGAACAGGGAACTTTAGTCCATCCGGTCGTGAAGTCCCTACATCTACACGCATAGAAAAATAGAATTTGATGGCAGATAAGGACTGCTTGACGCATCCAGTCTGCCCATTTCTCCCTACCTTCACAGTTACCACAGACCGTGCCCGATCTACAGCTCTTTCTCCCTCCCCCCTTCCTTTCCATAATGATTCCCTTGTGCTTATCCCATGCATTCTTGAACACCAGCACTGTTTTCGCCTCCACCAACTCTGCTGGAAGGCTGTTCAAGGAGTCCACCAGTCTTTCTGTGAAGAAGTACTTTACTCACATCTCTCCTGAGTCTAAGTCCCTCCTCTAGCTTCATAGCATGTCCTCTTGTTCTTGAACACCTTTTCTTCTGAAAAATACTCCACTCCTGTGCCATATTTACCCCCGTGAGGTATTTAAAGGTCTCTATCATATCTCCCCCCCCCCCACCGTGTTCCAGGGTATACATATTTCTGAGGTCCTTTAGTCTCTCCTCATAGGGCTTTTGATGATGACCCTGCACCATTTTAGTTGCCCTCCTTTCTCTATGTCCTTCAGGAGATGTGGTCTCCAGAACTGGACACAATACTCCAGATGGGGTCTTACCAGCGATCTATACAGAGGCAACACCACCTCCCTCTTTCTGCTGGTGATACTCCTCCCTATGCACACCAGCATCCCACTGGCCCTCCCTACTGCCCTGTCACACTGCCTGGCCACCTTTAGGTCATCCGATGTGATTACCCCAGGTCTGTTTCCTGCTTGGTGGTCGCCAATACCACTCCACCCATTTTTGTACTCTGCCCCTTGCTTTCTGTGCCCTTAGTGTATTATGTTGCACTTTTTTGTATTGAAACACAGCTGCCATACCATTGACCACTCCTCTAGTTTTCTTAGGTCTCTGCTCATCCTTTCCACCCGTCTGGAGTGTCTACCGTATTGCAGATTTGGTGTCATCCATAAAGAGGCAGACCTTCCCTTCCAGCTGCTCTGAAATGTCACTTTTAAAGACATTAACGAGGACTGGTCCCAGCACTGATCCCTGAGACACCCTGCTGGTCACCCTCCCTTCCTTGGAGTGAACTCCATTTATTACCACCCTCTGCCACCTATCCCTTAACCAATTTCTTATCCAGTTTACCGCCTTTGGACCCACTCCTAAGCTACACAGGTTGCTTGCTAGTCTCCTGTGTGGAATGGTGACGAATGCCTTACTGAAATCTAGGTAGGCCACATCTGCCGCTCCACCCTGATCTAGTTTCTTGGTCACCCATTCAAAGAAATATATCAGATTTGTTTGACATGGCCTCCTCCCTTTGAAACCATGCTGCCTCAGGTCTTGTAATCCCTCTGGATTCAAGATGTTCCACTATCCTTTCCTTCAGCAGTGATTCCATTAACTTTCCCGTCACCAATGACAGGCTGACTGGCCTATAATTGCCAGCCTCCTCCCTGCTGCCACTTTTGTATAGTGGGACTACATCTGCCCTCCTTCTGTTCTCTGGAACCACTCCTGTTTCCAGTGAGCTGTTAAATAAAACTGTCAGAGGTGCAGCCAGAATTTTCCCTGAGCTCCCTCAGTACCCTTGAATGCACCCCATCTGGCCCCATTGCTTTGTCCACCTTCGGATTAGCAAATCTATTCAGGGCTCTTGCCTCAAAAAAGGACTAGTGTCCACCTTCTTCCCTCAAAACCTTTTGTTACTTTTTTGCGCCCCTCCCCTTCTCCTTCTTCTGTGAACATTGAACAAAAGTATTTATTCAGGATGTCTGCCTTTTCCTGGTCCCCCTCTGCACAGTCCCCCCCTTCCCTTTTTAACCTTACAGATATACCTAAAAAATGTCTTGCTACTGAAGATGTAGCCATAGCTCACTTTGAAGTTTCACAGAAGGTAGCAGATTTTCTGGTGGCAGCTAGAAAGCCATTCACCAGACTCGCCTATTCTATGAAATGGAAGTGGTTTGCTTTATGGGCCGCTTCACATAACCAGGATCCAGGGGCCCGATTCCAGGACAGCCAGCGTAACTTGCACGCAGTTGTGAGTTACGCCGGTCGCCTCTATGCCAGGGACCCTACGCCGCATTCCAGAAGTGGCAGGGTCCCGGCAATTACGATCTGCGATATACGCCATGCGTGTGGCAGTAGCCCACGCATGGTGTTTATCTGCTGCAGGTCGCAACTCCCCATGAACACCAGGCGGCCCCACCGACGCATCCCCTGCCCCAGAATATCACCAGCCGCACTAGGGGGCATGGAGGGGGGCAGGATAGGTGCCCCAGGTGTTGGGGCGTGCCGGAGAACGGACCCCCGGGGTCCCTGCTGTTTCAGGGGTGGGGGCAGGGGTATGTGATAGGGGACACGGGGGGCACGTCTGTGCCATTGCCGCAGAGTGCCAGGAGAGACGTGGCAGCCGGCGGATGTTCGCCGGCTGCCACTTAGAGCAGGTCGGACCTATCGAAACATAGCCACGCCACTGTGGCTTTTGGAATTGCTGCTCGTCACGGCAGCCGCCTACCGGAATTGGGCTAGGTTGCTGTCGTAACCCGCAGTTGCACCAGGCATTGCGGGCTGTGGTGTAAGTGCTGGCTTAATCTGCTTTTGTCACAGCCCGCAAACACCGGGGCGCAACCCGCATCTTGGAATAGGGGCTGGTGTATTGACTGGCGTAAGTAGCGAGATACGCCATGGGGTTTGGCGTATCTCGCCTTACGCCGGTGTATGCCCTTCTGGAATCGGGCCCCATTTACCTGCCCGGTTAATCAGGTTCTAGAATACTTGCTGTCCTTATTGGATTCTAACCTGCAGTATTCCTCAATCAAAGGGCACTTGTCTGCTATATCAGCCTTCCACGTGCCTGTGGATGGCTGTACAGTTGCTCAGTTGGAGGTAGTCTCTATGTTTTTAAGAGGCATTTTACACATTAAGCTTCCCATTCAAAATCCAGTCCCAGCTTGGAATCTGAATTTTATTTTGTAAATGTTGACTCTGGCTCCTTTTGAGCCAGCTGTGACTTGTGGCTTACACTTTCTGTCTTGTAAAGTGTTATTTTTAATTGCAATCACTTCTGCTTGAAGGATTTCCGAGTTGTAGGCTCTAATGTGTGAACCTCCTTATTTGATTTTCCACACAGTCTCTGCATACTAATCCTATGTTACTACCAAAGGTGGTGTTTGAATTTACTTTAAATCAAACTATTTACCTCCCATTGTATTTTCCAGAACATGCCAATGCAGGGGAAACATTGCTGCATACCTTAGATGTGCTTAGAATACCCAGATACTGTACACACTGTACAGAGGACTGCAGAAAGTCCTCACTTTTTGTTTCGTTTACCTCCAGGGAAGAGGGCGCTACAGTTTCAAACACCATGAAGTCTTGCTATATTATAACAATAGCAGTCAGCCACTGCAGCTGAACTGCCCCGGAGAGGAAGGAGTTAACTCCAGAAGATCTGGAGTTTTACAGCGCGAGGGCGCTGTGCCCAAAGCTCTATCTGGCAGTTTCAAATGAAACTGTCAGATTCTTTACTCCGCTTCACTGAACAGTCGCTCCGGAGATCAGCTCCTTCAGCTCGGTTCATTCTCGGTTCAAGCTGGTATTTTTCGGTTCATTTGAACCGTAAAAGTTATTATTTTACCGTGATTTCGGTTTTTAAAGCTCTATCTGGTAAACCGTAAGTACTAAAATTTAAGTCTGTGTGGAAAATTAATTATCGGTTCGGTTTTGAACCGATCGGTTGGTTTTTTTCTGCATTTTAAAAGTGTACAGTGGTTTTAGAGTGCGGTTCCCGGTTCTTATCGGTTCTAAAAACAGAATTATAACGTTTTTTCAAATACCGTGACACGGTTAGGAACCGATAAGGTGTCTTGCCTGGCACTGCCATCAAAGGGCAAGTTTTGGTTAGGCTGGCATTATGTCTGAGAAACCCAAAAGAAAACGGCCCACTGGGTTTCAACACTGTGATGTCTGTGGGGACGCCTTTGCCAAGGCTGACCCACACACCACTTGTGTTTATTGTCTGGGGTGACCACCTCCTGTCAGACTGCCAGGTGTGAAAATTCCTGCAGCCACCCTGAGAAGAGATTGGGCCGCTCAGGGAACGAGAGGCCAAAAGTCCGCTGACCCGATGGGCCAGCCCGGTCCAGTACCCACTGGACCAGAGGGAGTGCCTCTGACCAGGGCTAGACTTCTCGAAGGAAGGCTGGTTCAGAGGAACCAGTCCCAAGTAAAAGACAAGGAAATCAGTAGGTCTGAGTCCAAAATTGTGTCTCCAACTGCTGCAGAGATAGCTAAAGCCATTCAGATTGTCCAGTCACTGTCTCAGGGATCTGTAGAACCACCAACAGCTGGTAAAAGGTTGGTCTGCTCAGTCCCAGTGGTTCAGGATTTTGAAGTTGAGGATTTTTATGAACCACAGGAGGGGAGGAGGAATTTGATCAATATATGTGTGGCTGGGGGTCTGACGTGCCTCATTGAACCGGACATCTCTCCAGACAGACCTTTAGAATCTCCTCCTATTCTGTCTGAGTCCCCTTCTTTCTTTATTTTTACAAAAAGGTTGTAGAAACCTCCAGCTTCCTTTAGAGGAGGCTGTGGATGAGCAAGAGGAGCCTGATTATGTGGAAATGATGGATATTCCAGAGTCTAGTTGGTTGTCTATTCCTTTGCATAAGTCATTTAGGAAGCAACAACAAAGATTTTAAAAATCCTCATTCTGTCCCTCCTGTAGATAAAAAAATGGACAGAAGGTATACTTTGTCAGGCTCGGATACAGACTTCTTACTGAGCAGTGTAGTCATGTAGGTGTGGTACAAGCTGCAGCCTGTGACAAGGCTAATATTCCTCTGGCCTCACATCCTCCTGATAAGGATTCCAGGAAGATTGATGCCATGGTGAAGAAACAGTATATGGCAGCTTCTTTGGGACTCAGGCAGGCAAATTATATGGCTTATGTAGCTAGATATCAGAAATCTAGGTGGGACACAGTATTGTAGTTAGCCAAGCAGGCCCATGGCCAGCTGGCTAGTGAGTTGGAACAGGTGGCTGCTGATGGCATTGAAGCTCTAAAGTTCAATTTCATACTGCTGTTGATGTTAATGATGTTTCTTCTAGGGTCATGGCCACTTCTGTAGCTTCCCGTGGTTGGCATGGCTCAGATGCACTAATCTGTCCCAAGATACCCAGTCAAAGGCTATGGATTTTCCTGTAGTGGGAAATTCTCTTTTGGGGAGCAACGGAAAACTATATGAAAAAGATGGATGAATACAGAACTACCTACAAAAGTGCCCAGGCTAAGGAGAAGCATGCCATGCCACAAAGGCATGCTCCCAGAGGTAGGCAGGCCCTTTCCAGGCCTTTTACCACTTCAAGCCTCCTCTGCTGTCTCGCAGAGGGGTTTCTTCAGAGGCAGGGGTAGACGGGCACAAGTAGACCGCTCCTCCTCAGCCTAAGGCTGTTGCTAAGCAGGCACCCTGATGGGGTGTCCAGGGCCGATTCTCCTGTACCAGTAGCAGGTTGGCCTATTTCAGCTGGAACTGGCTGTCCTAACTACTGGACAGATGGGTTCTGGAGGTAATAGGCCAGGGTCTGGTTCTCAGCTTCAAACACTTTCCAAAGATGAGAGCCAGGCATTTTCCACCTGCAAATCCTTCAGAAGCCCTTGCTTTGGAAGCAGAGGTTTCTGCTCTGCTGGACTGCAAAGCAGTGAAAGGGTTCCTCCTTGCCATCAGGGCAAGGGCTTTATTCAAGATACTTTCTTACCCCAAAAGACAGGAGAATGGCGGCCCATTCTAGATTTAAGATACTTGAACAAGCATCTGTTGAAACCAAAGTTCAAAATGTTGACTCTGGCAATGATATTGCCTTCCCTAAGGCCAGGGACTGGCTAGCTTCCCTGGACCTCAGGATGCCTATTTTATGTTCTGATCAGGCCTTCTCACCGAAAGTACCTCAGGTTCGAACTGCCCTCAGGCCACTACCAGTTCAGGCAATGCCCTTCGGCCTTACCTCTGCGCCAAGGTATTCACAAAATGTTCGCTGTAGTAGTGGCTCACTTAAGAAGGCAAGGTTGCTGTGTTTCCACCTGGACGACTGGCTCACGTGCGGTCAGTCTCCAGGTCAGGTGAATCCCACTTGCAAGTCACCCAGCAGCTTCTCACTTCCTGGATTCCTGCTAAACTTACCAAAGTCAGTTCTGGAACCAGTTCAGGTCCTAACTTCATAGGCGCAGAATTGAACACAAGGTTAGCCAGGCTTTTCTTCCCTCGGAAAGGGTGGACAGACTCATCGCCTGGCATCCTCCTTTACCCTCGGTCTCTGACCAGCAAGGCATTTTCTGCAACTCCTCGGGCACATGGCTGCTTCCACAGCTGTCGTGCAGGGAGCAAGATTCCAGATGAGGGACATTCAGTTCCATTTGAGGGCCTATTGGTCTCAAAGGAAGGACCCCTTACCAAGTTGGTCCTAGTTACTCAAACTCTGATCCTAGCCCTCTACTGGTGGCAGGTCCAGAGCAATTTAAGACAGGGGTTCCTTCATTCCCATTTCTCACTCCCTCACCTCACCACGGATGCCTCCCTGTTAGGTGGGGGGCTCACCCTGGGCGACCTTGCCACTCAGGGGTATGGTCTCCTTAGAGTCTCTGCTCCACATCAATCTTTTGGAACTCAGAGCTGTCTTTTAGCTCTTGGTGTTTTCAGATTCTGTCCAGAACAAAGTGGTTCAAGTTAGGACAGACAATACCACCACAATGTGGTACATCAACAAGCAAGGGGGCACTCGGTCTTCAGCCTTGTGCACCGAAGCAATGAAGTTGTGGTCTCTGGCTTACTTCCTGAACACCTCCCTGATAGTGGTTCATCTCCCAGGGAAGGACAATGTCCTGGCGTGCGATCTCAGCAGAATTTCTCAGGGCCATCACGATGGGCTCTGAATCCACAAGTGCTGGGGTCTGTCTTGCCAGATGGGGCCTCCTCAGATAGATCTTTTCGCAGCCCCAGACAACCACCAACTTCCTCTTTTCTGTTGCAGGCCTCCAGTTCTGGGCTCAGTCCTCTGGGCTCTTTCTGTTGGACTGAAAGGAAGTTCTTGTATGCCTCCCCCTTTCCTCTCCTTTTCAGGGTACTAGTAAAATCAGATCTCAACCTTGCAGAGTGATTCTGATTGCCTCAGATTGGGCCAGACAGCCCTGGTACCCTCTGCTCCTGTCCTTGGCAGTCCACCCTGCCCTGAGCCTGCCCAGAGTCCACGACTTACTGGCCTGTGCACAGGGAGAGTGTGTATCGGACCTCAAATCCTCCACCTCAAGGCTTGGCTCTTGAGGAGCTAGAATTTGCTGACTTACACCTTTCTCAAGGTGTCATGGATATTTTAAAGGCTTCAAGGAAGCCTTCCACTAGGGCCACTTATAATTCTAAGTGGAAGAGGTTTTCCATCTGGTGCTCTGAGAGGCAGATTATCCCAGAATCTGCTGATCTTCCCATTCTACTGGACTATTTGGTCCATCTGAATTCCCTAGGCCTTAGACCAGCTACCCTGAAGGTTCATCTGGCAGCTGTCTCTGCTTTTGTGTCAGCAGGGAAGCCTGCCTCCCTTTCTTCTCACCCGGTGTTCTCCAAGTTTTTTAAAGGGTTATTTCATACTAACCCTCCTTTTCGGGAACTAGCTCCCGCCTGGGACCTGAATATTTGCATTGCTCAGTTAATGCTAACCCCTTGAGCCTCTGTCTTCTGCAGAGCTCAAGTATTTAACTTGGAAAACTGTTTTCCTAGTAGCTATCACTCTGCCAGACGATAAGTGAGCTACAGGCCCTGTCAGTGGAAGAAGATTTTATCTCTTTCCACAGAGATAAGGTAGTCCTTAGGACTAATAGAAAGTTTTTGCCTAAGGTGGTTTCTGATTTCCACCTGAATCTATCTATCTCTCTCCAGTATTTTTCACTGAGCATTCTTCCTCAGGTGAGAGGAGACTGCACAGCTTGGATGTCAAAAGAGCCTTAAGCACTATTTAGAGCGCATCTCAGAGGTCATAGGTTCTAATCCTCCAACTCTTTCTTACTCTATGGTGTAGGTTGGCAAAGGGAAACCTGCCACTAAGAGAACAATTGCAAGGTGGATTGTTTCTTGTATCCAATTCTGTTATCAGAAACTGGGTAGAGTACCCCTCAGGATTGAGGGCCCACTCCACCAGGGTATAGCCATGCGCTTCTAAGCGGTTGCTAGAGACATCCCATTCTGGAGATTTGTCAAGCTGCTACCTGGAAGACAGTTCACACCTTTACTAGCATTATTCCTGATGTCCAGTCCAGAGAGATGTTTCGTTTGGTACAGCTGTGTTTCAGGAGCCTATTTCCTAAGTAGGTTCTGACCCTCTCCATGGAGGTACTGCTGTGTATCTGTTATTGTTATAATATAGTAAGACTTATGGTGTTTGAAGAAAAAATTACTCACCTTAGTAATTGCTTTTCTTCTCATGGAGTCTTGCTATATTATAACCACCTCCTCCTACCCTCTCAGAACTTCTACTTGGGTAGGGTGGCGAATTGGTGCAAACTGTGTCATGCTATTGTAGTTTTTCCTTTACCTCTTTTCCTTTGGGTTAGGGATCTAGATTGTTTCATTTAGGTTATTTATATTGCCCCTTCCTGGACTTGAGTCTTTGGGGAAGGGGGTTCATATGTGCTTGTCAAGGGTGGTAAAACGAACCATAATACCATCAATTTTTGTTATTATGGCTCTGAGTGTTTCTTTGTTCTTCATATTGTTGTTATTACTACTAGTAGGTAGCCATGGGCTAGTGTAGTTTTTTCCACACAGACTTTCCGTCCTTTGATGTTAGCTTCGTAGAGATCTGACAGTTTCATTTGAAACTGCCCGATAGAGCTTTGGGCACAGCGCCCTCGCGCTGTAGAACTCCAGATCTTCTGGAGTTAACTCCTTCCTCTCCGGGGCAGTTCAGCTGCAGTGGCTGACTGCTATTGTTATAATATAGCAAGACTCCATGAGAAGAAAAGCAATTACTAAGGTGAGTAATTTTTTCTTCTAAGCAGTGCATGTCCAAATGGTTAGCACACTGTATTATGTTCTGTTACAGGAAGTATGGTAAGGTACTTCATGGTTATTCCGCTAGATGCGTGGCCATGTCTGTAGCTTGTTTTCAGAAAGTTTCTGCTGCAGAAATTTGTGCAGCTGCCACATGGAGAAGTCCGCTGTCACTAAGCATTACAATCTGGACACTGTCTCTTGTAGATGAGCTGGGTTTGGCTTAGCTGTGCTACAAGGCCTATTATAAGCCTATAGGCCCCATCTTCCCAGACTGTTCGTTTTTGGTACTGCTTGGGACGTGTGCCAAAGGTGTGGCCTGATTAAAGAGATATTCTTGAAAAAGTTAGAATAGTTATGTGAGAACTTACTGTCACAGTAGATCTTCAAGAGAGTCTCTTCCATCAGGCCATGCAGTTCCACCCTTCTTCCCCCTTCAGGGTTGCAACAAAGGATTTTTTGCTGCTTTCATTGCCATCTTTGTCAGCATTCTGTCTTGCCTGGTACATGGAGTGCTGGGGCCTCTTCTGGTTCCAAGAGGGAGGTCCTCTGAGCATGATCTCTTTGGGGGGGGCCGGACTGAGGAGAGGAGGGGCCACCCACGTTTGTATAGACGCTGGCACATGAGGTTGTCCTAGGCAGCACCAGGCTTTCAAAGTTTCCGTGAGGTCCTAATGCTGACATGGGAATTGTTCCAAAGGCAGGGCTCCAGATAAGGTGAGTACCAACCTATTTTACTCACCTCGTTTTAGGAAATGCTCTTCAGAAATTTTTTTTAATGAGTACCAGTGCTCACCCAACATTTGTAAATGCTCCACACTCCATAAAATAGTGCTTCATAACATAACTGGTGATTCAAATGAAGCAGTTTTTTTTTCCAGATTTACAGCACTTATCCGCATCCCAATTTTGTTTTACTCACCATATTTTAAAACTGGTAAGTAAACTATTCCTACCTGCCAACACTATCTGGAGCATTGTTCAGAGGCGTGGCCTGATGAAAGAGATTCTCTCGACTATTTACTGTTATGGTAAATTCTTATGTAACTGTTCTGCAAGCAGTCTGGAGGAACTCCTGATGAGGTAAGGGAGCTCCTTGTTTCTAGTTGTTATCATTAAGAAAGGTTCTCTTTAAAGAGCTACACAGTTTTAACCAGTGGAACAGATAAGGGGAATAAAGGAGCATTTTACTACCATTTTTGCATGATTTGCTCCCACTTTCTGATTTTAGGACTTTGTTTCTCACCCTGTACTTTTACAGTATATTGGTACATATGCTCACAATTGGAAGCCTAATACAATGATACCAGCTATACACTAACAGAATTTTAGACAGAAACAGCATTAACATCTGCTGTGTATAGTGCTGGAGACCATTTCAGGAGTGGCTCAGTGACCGGCCAGAAGGGCAGTTGAAACGTGGAAAAATGTTAAAAACAGGATCAGAGCACTATACTGCAGTAAGTAGAAAAGTATGTTAAGCAAGCACAGCAGTATCAGACAAAGATAGTGACTGCGGGCACCCAGTGACCATTTGACTTGGTTTTGGGGGGGCAAGACAAGTTAATGGCTGGTATTACTACCATTTAGGTGAAAATACAACCAGGTGGAAGAAGCTAGCAGCAAATACTTTCCAGTGCAAAATAAAGTATGTGGACCACTGGTCCTAGCACTAAAACCTTCAGGTTCAGAGTTTTGACCACATTTCAGAGCCCCCCAGTGGAGGGGATAGATTCCTGGGCCCGATTCTCAAAACCCTTAAAATGATGTAAGGTGCTTGCATCAAACATCAGTGATACAAGTGGCACCTTGCCTCAGTGCACCATGAGCTATTTTGAAAAGGAGCCTGTGTCAAATGCAGGATGCATGTGCCAAAGGTAGCTTGTACCAGCCTTGCACTACTAAACTGGCTGCAGCATGGCGCCAGGGGATATGGGCAGACGCAAGCTGCCACATCCCCTATATCGTGATTCTCAAAATTGTCCCAGAGGGCAAATTTCTAAGTACCGTTAGACCAGCTAGGGCTGGTCTAAGGGTACTTGGAATATATCCCTCTGGGACAGTTGAACAATTTGAGGCAATGTGCCGCAGCCTCCTCCCCTCCCTGATCTCACTTGTAATAATAATATTTAATAAAAAACCCTTCCCTGGTGGTCTAGTACCCCCCTTCCCAATCCCTGATGTCGCCTGTAATAATATTTAATAAAACCCTTCCTGGTGGTCTGGTACCTCCGATGTCACCATAATAATAATATGTAATAAAACCCCTTCCTGGTGGTCTAGTACCCCGCCTCCCCAATCCCTGATGTCGCTCGAATAATAATATTTAATAAAAACCTTCCCTGGTGGTCTAGTACCCGCCTCCCAATCCCTGATGTCGCCTGAATAATAATATTTAATAAAAACCCTTCCCTGGTGGTCTAGTACCCGCCTCCCAATCCCTGATGTCGCCGTAATAATAATATTTATTAAACCTTCCTGGTTGTCTCCCGAGTCACCCATATAATTATGTATTAAAACCCTTCCCTGGTGATTCAGACCTCCCGATCCCCAATGTCTCCAATTCTAGATCACCAGGGAAGGGTTTTTTATTATATATTACGGATGACATCGGGGATCGGGGCACTAGACCACGAGGGAAGGGGTTTTTACTACATATTGTTATAGGCAACATCGGGAGTGGGGCCACTAAACAACCAGGGATGGGAATTAATTTATTTTATTAGGGGATCGGGGATGGGAAGACCGCTAACCTTTGCCACATGGAGCCTGTGGCAAACCCCTCCAATGCGCCTTGTGTTTGTCGCATGGGAGAGGTTGCTGCAAGTGTGGGGACTTAGGCACTGTGACCCATCCAGTACCACAGTCTGGTGTAGGGTCCCTGATGCACCAGGCTTTGGCGCAAGGTGCTGTTTGCCACAGCTTGCACCAGTTTAAACCCTCTTTAAGAACTGAGCCCAGGATCTTGACGCAGCATAAAATGCAATGCATCCATAGACTGAATGCCCTGATACCCAGTGGTCTCAGGGATTCTTTCGACCTAAGACCATTCTTATTTATATAAAGGGGACATAAAAATGACTATACTTCCTTATTTGCAAGATGAATATAGCTTGATGAAAATATCACCTCGTACCATTTGTATATATTGTTAATAAGTGGATTAAATGCGTTAATATTTACATACTGTACGTATATCCAGCTTTGTTACAGAACTGTTGTACCCTGTTCTTTGCTTTTGGATAGCTTATCGAAGGTATTTCAAAGTTAATCCTTTTTTCTGAGTTATAAAAATTATTTTTGAATTGGCTATTGGAGTGCTACATAGTACATACATTAAGTTTTTCTTTTTTTCTTTTTGCTCCGCCATACTTCCGGCCCCGTGCCAACTACCCTTCTTCCTGACTGCCACGCCTCCCACCGTCCAGCTGGGGAATCTGCATGATGCAGGACCCGAAAGTGCCAGGGGCTGTCATAATTGGTGGCAGGTAGACATTTTTTTCTGTCCCCCCCCCCCCGAAGTCTGGTGCAGGCTGTGCTACCCCATGCACAGAGCCTCACACACAACTAGCAATGCCCTGTGGGGGAGACAGGCTCCCTTGTCCCATCACAGGGGTTGCAACAGCGGTGGAACCATAATGCCATCCTACCTTGACTGGGAGAACTGCCACTCGACAGTGCTACCCCAGCCCCCCGGCTGCCTGATCCAGCTGCCCGAATTCGCACCTGAACCCAGATCATTGGCGCAGGAATATAATGTAAATCGCTTCCACTGGCACATCTAATCCTCTAATAAATTAGGATTTTTGAGGAGTTATCATTCCTTATCGTTTCTCTAACTCCATTGATTCTGGGAGAATGAAATTCTCGTCTTCCAGAAGCATTTTTAACTATTAGGTACAAATTGTGAATTTGGTGTATATAAACATACTGCATTTAGCACTATAATACACTAAAGCACTTACCTTAAACACTCTTGTTGTAATCTCTGCCAGGTATTAGAAATTAATTATGCAAATGGGTCACTTTATAATGTATGAGATGCACTATAAATATAGTACCTGTAAAATGAAGCCTTTTTTAAGGTGATTCTTGGGGGGAGGGGGTGTTCGCCTCACTGCTCTGATGTTGCTGTTTCAGTAGAAGCTATCATAAATATGTAAAAATATTGAAGCCCTTTGAAGAGTACATTGACTTCTTTTTTGTAACTTGATAGGTGGGCAGTGGTCTTGGGTCGGGAAGAGTACAGACAGTAAAGGTGGTGGGGCAGATATCTGTGAAGATAAGGGCAGTTGAGTTTTTAAGGCTAGGGTTCAGGAGTGAGTGCAGGGTCTGGGGCTGACTGTGGCCATAATTCCTCTAAACCTTTTGTTAATAAAATGAGAGGTACTGACAGACAGTGTTCCCTTATTCATTATTTTAGTTAATAAACTGTTTATGGAAAATTCTGCTTCCTGATTTGTGGGGAAGGTTCTGAAGCAATGTGGTTCAGGAATAGTAACCACACTGCTAAACTTATCTTAATTTTCTTTTACAGTAGACTCATTTTATAAGCACAGTAAGACACTTTAGGGTGTGGGTTACTATTTCAAACCATACTAAGAGGTGGCTGAAGGCACTCGGCCCAAGCACCTTGTGCCTCACAATGCACCTGAATGTGCAATTCAGGTATAGTAACCTACATCCTATTGTGCCATTGCTTACATGGTGGGCTACCACCCTACATTTTGTTTACCACTGCTCAGTATATTTCTACTATCACCTTACTTTTATATGAAAAATTAGCCAACATTGTCTTTCACCACCAACTTTTATTGTACCACTAGTCCTACTTTGATAATAGTGATCTTTATCTTACCTCTACCCACCTGAGCACATGTGAAATGCATATAGTAGTCCTAAGGAATGGTGCACTTTTTCACCACCACTGGGCTCTATTTACAGACAGTGGGGGATCTCTGCAGAATGTGCCAACCTGGAACCAAGAATGTAGGATACAGGCCTTCAAAATGTGGTACATACCATAAACTCATGGAGCTATGCACTCAGAACACTATAGAAACTTGTATTGTTTGTGCAGTTTAATTTAGCACCATAGAGTATTGTTAATTCTAGAGGCATGGATATGGTTCGCTTATCTACACTCTGGCAGTTCCACTGGAATGGTCTGATTGGTCTTCTTTAAGCTAAACTCCTTCCACCACCTGGTGGTATATCCCCCAACTCTGCCCTGTTACATCAGATCTTTCTGCAGGAAGAACAGGCCACCTCCTTCGGAGCTCCTGCTTAGTTTTTTGAGTGCTTCATTGGTGAACTTTCTTTGAAATTTCCAAATACTTTTGTAACCCCCCTGTTACCCGGGGTTACAAGAATCCCAGTTAGACCTAGTGGTAGGCAGGGAAGGCAGCTTGTGAAACTCCAGTTAAATGGATTTCACACTGTCTCACTCTGTTCTCAGTTTCAGCTGAGACTGAGGGATGACATCATTTTAGAACTGTCGCAGCTGCATAAGCCACACTGGAATGTTGCAGTTGGAGGTTAGAGTAGTAGAACATTGGGGATTTTGAAGTCAGTCTGTTGCAGTCTATAGTAGAGGAAGGAGGTGCTCTGCTGTAAGCAGGCCCTCAGAGTCCTAAGTTCTGTCAAAGAGCTATTTTTTTTTGTATAGGTGTGTGTTCTCACCTGAAGAGGAACACAAGAAGGGCCCAGTGAAGTGGTAGAGACCGCTTTAGCAGCTCAGGGGACCCCTATCCCTGTGGGATGGGGGAAGGATCCAGCCTGCTTCCAGGGACAACTCCCCTGGTCTGGCTAGGGAAAAAGAAGCTACCTGAGTTAAGTTCGTGCTGAGGCACCAGAAGTTCTAGACAAGAGTTCTTTGAAGAGAAAGTGCCTGTGGGGCACCTGCAACCAAGGGGTGAGTTCACTCTGCTAAAGGGCCAATGTGTTTTCACCTGAAACAAGATGAAACTAAAGTGACTGTTACTGTGGTGTCAGGAAAAGACAGCCAAGTACAGTTTGGAAGATGTGGGGATTGGACTGCATAACTCTGTGGGGAGCCTAGAGTAATGGACACAGCCACTTATTTTATTAAGTATGTTCAAGTTCAGCACAAATGGGATGTAAAGACAGTAGATTGAATGTGAATACATTTAAAGAGAATCTACACAGCAAAGTGTTTTCAAGGATGAGGTGTTTACAGTCCAGAGAAATGGCCGAGTATGAATTACGGGAGCGAGAGGTGGGAGACCTCCCATCAGTAGTAACCAAATTCACTCCACGGGTTTGCTTTAGGACACCTGTTGCTTTCTCTCAGGTAGTTGGCCAGTGCCTGAGGAAAGTACCTAGACGTGGGATTTATGAGGAAGATTCCCTGATGGAGCCAGAAGTGCTCATAGATGGTTTAGGGAGCCACCAGTAAATGTTTCCATGCTATATGGAAAGTGTCCAAAGGGCTGGCATGATAGCCGAGCCATGGAAGGAAGGAAGGTAGTCCAAGTGGCTGGCAAGGGAGCCGAGCCAGGAAAACCCAGAGCAGAGTACAAGTTCGGGCTGTGTGCCCAGTGTGTTTCAGAGCCTGAGGGCTAAAGTGAATGAGGATGTGTTCTGATCTCCATAAATCTGCATTACCAGGAGTGTAGCCCCGTGGGGGTCCATCTATGCTCTTTTATTCTGTTGGATATGAATAAAAGCCACACTTTAGAATCCCACTTCTGGTATTGGACATTACAGTTATTGCATCCTGTGTCCGGAGTTACTTGGGTGCCCCTGTTGCAGAGTAGCCAAACTTAGCCAATGTGCTGAGTGACATATTTCTCCCCGAACCCCGCCCACCAGGCAGTGCTGTCAAGATGGAAACGGCATACCTGGGTGGGGGTTACAAAAATGGAGGCACCACTGAGGATTTGGGTTTGGAAGTTAGGGAGGAATGTAAGAAAGGTTGCTCAGACAATGGCTAGCGTTTTGGCTATCTGGCAGTGGGTAGCCCAAATCAACTGAAGCAATGTAAACTAAATGTGCCACTGTGTGCTGTTATCCATGTGCTGCTGTTAAAATGCCAACTGTTTACCAAGGAGCAGTAAAGCCTGAGAGTGTATGCCCTTGTTCTGCATCAAATTTACAGCATTTGCCAGCTTTTAAAAGTGTTTGTGACAAAGAAAAGTGTGAAAAACTGTGGGTATCAAAAGGAAAATTGTGCCATAGACGTTGGAAGTGCTTTCTGTGTGGACTGAGAGACTTGTTGTGCTTAATGGCCATAAAAAATGGTTAAAATGGTGCTCCCTCCGTGGTCAGTAAAAAAAAAAAGTGTGGTTTGCAGTTTAAATTTTGCCTGCTCGACGATCGCCGTGAGGAGAAGAGCATTCGAGAGGTAAGAGGCTCATTTGCATGGCTTCGAGTGATTGGTGAGACTGCAGTCAGTCCCGCCCCCAAGCCAGCTCTAGAGCGACTGCACAGCGTTCGAGAGGGAGAGTGAGTGGAGTGTGCGAACTGGCTTGCCAGGAGGAGTGTCGAGGTGACTGAAAGCACTGTAAAAGTTTAAAAAACTGACTTTTCTCTTTAAATTCGGGCTCAACCCACATCTTGATCGACTGGACTGTGAGTGTGGTGTTCAGAGGGACAATCGGCAGGACTGCCAACCCGCTTCCTTCCAGAGGCCTGCAAGACTGGCCGCAGGCCGTTTTTCCATCGCAGCAAACAGCTACTGATAACAGTGAGTACCAACAGAAATAATCGCTCAAACTGTGTGATTTCACCAAAACCCAGCTGAATCTGTGTGTAGCAGTGTAATCGCGTTGCAAAGAAGGACTGTGTTAAGTTTTACCAGCAAAAGCAAGAATTCTAAGCAATCGACTGTGAGCATAATTATAGGTTCAGAGTCAGTATAATTGCAAACTCTGCAGGTTGCAGGTGCCCCACAGGCGCTTTCTCTTCAAAGAACTCTCATCTAGAACTTCTGGTGCCTCAGCACGAACTTAACTCAGGCAGCTTCTTTTTCCCTAGCCGGACCAGGGGAGTTGCCCCTGGAAGCAGGCTGATTCCTTCCCCCCACCCCCGCAGGGATGGAGCCCTGAACCACTGAAAGCAGTCTCTACCACTTCACTGAGCCCTTCTTGTGTTCCTCTTCAGGTGAGAACACACACCTATACAAAAAAATAGCTCTTTGACAGAGCTTAGGACTCTGAGGGCCTGCTTACAGCAGAACACATCTTTCCTCTACTACAGACTGCAACAGACTGACTTCAAAATCCCCAACATTCTACTCTAACCTCCAACTGCAACACTCCAGTGTGGTTTATGCAGCTGCGACAGTTCTAAAATGATGTCATCCCTCAGTCTCAGCTGAGACTGAGAACAGAGTGAGACAGTGTGAAATCCATTTAACTGGGGTTTCACAAGCTGCCTTCTCTGCCTACCACTAGGTCTAACTGGGATTCTTGTAACCCCAGGTAACGGGGGGTTACACTCACTCTGGGCCAGTAAATGACTGTCCGCAGTCATTAGCCACCTGGCTTAGGCCATCTCACCCCATGTGTTGACTATGGGGAGGTAGCACTACCTTCTCCCCTACCATGTGCTAGCACAGGCAGACAACACTCAGGGCCTAGAGGCCTTCGGCTGACACATTAGCCTCTACTCTACCCGCTGACTATGGGTACCTAGTGGCTCTGGTAGAATTGTCCAGAGCATAGCCATAATAGGTCAGTACAGCCTGTCTATTCCCCCTAGCCCTCTAGGGAAAACCTGTCTGCCTTTAACTTAAAATTCCCAAAACAAAACAAACAGGGGACCTCCCCCCAACCTGGGACACCATGCAACCACACACTAGGAGCTAATACCATACACTATGCATTACTCCCACACTCCCCCACAACCATACCTGTGGAAGAAAAAGTTACACACAGTAACAACAACAACAACAGTACTTTAAACACTACACTCTAAGGTACTACTGAGGAACTCCGCTGAGTCCCTCCTCCTCTTCCTGTCTTCTCTTCTATCTTCTTCAGGAACACTTGCAAGAAAAAGAAAGACAACACACTCTCCTAATCTGCATACACAGTCTATCTGAACCCCTACCATCAAAACACTGAAGAATCCCAAAAAGATTTTTTTAAGAAAAGTAGAAAAGACAGTATATACACTAGAAAACAGTAGAACACAATTACATTATTTATAATACACCATATTTGGGGAATGGAGTGCCCTTAAAGTCCCATCTAGTGACCACAGTGCCCGAAGGCAAGTCCATTAAAGAGTCTCTCCTGGGCCGGAGCCCGGTGAAGCACAGTTCTAGCAGGCTAAAGTCCTGAAGGGGAGAGTCTTTGAGGACAGTTCAAACATCTGGAGTCTGCTAGTGTAGGGTGTGTACTGCAATGTTATAAGAATAGAAAAGTCTGGACTTACCAGTCCCTTGTAGAACAACACAATACCACACCTGGCCCTCGGCCAAAGACTCTCCCTGGCAGCCTTCTTCCGATACAGTTGGGAGGACATCTTCCAGGAAATGACAGGAGGGCACATCTGGAAACTGCTGGGGTGATGTCATCTCTGGAGATGGAACCTTGGAACAGGAATAAAAAGGAAAACAGCTGGTCTGAAGTCATCCGATACCCAGGCGATGAATCAGGATACAGCTGGGCTGGTGTCCTCTCTGGATCTGAAGTCATCTGGTGAGCCAGTCGATGGATTCTGGAAAGCCAGTACACTGCAGAACTGATGAATGTGGGGCACCTGAGTCCTGGACGTACAGACTGGCGGAACAACATAGATACGGCAACGTCTGGAGTGGCAGCACTGGCTACCACTGCTCTGCTTTCCATTTGGTAGGCATGGGCACATTCGCAGGACGGTCTCTGCATTGTGGCCAATAGCACAACGGGTCAGGTGCTTGAATTATTACCCCGTCTGGGCGCTCATAATCCACACTGTGAAAGGAGTGTAGCTCCGTTGGGGTCCATCTGTGCTTTGTTATTCTGTTGGATGTGAATAAAAGCCACACTTTAGAATCCCACTTCTGGTATTGGACATTACAGTTATTGCTTCCTGTGTCCGGAGTTACTTGGGTGCCCCTGTTGCAGAGTAGCCAAACCTAGCCAATGTGCCAAGTGACATATTTCTCCCCGAACCCAGCCCACCGGGTAGTGCTGTCAAGATGGAAACAGCATACCTGGGTGGGGGTTACACTTTCATTTCATTTAATTTTATTTTTTCATACTTGTAAGCACAGTGAGCATGCCTGACCGTTTTCGTGAGCGACAAGTGTACAAAAAAAAAGTAAACATTGCATGATAATTGCACAATAAATACACAACAAAAAAAGACAAAAATATCAACAGACATATCAAATAGATACATTACAAACAGTTCAAGGCCTAAAAACAGGTACATTTATTGGAGTCATAGAGCCATTATCGTCATTTTTTTAAAACAAATATACAATTGTCTGTATTAGATGGGGAGTGTATTAAACAACTGAGGGACTTTGTAAAGACCTTTGGCAGAAAGTTTTCCTGACAAAAGGGATGGAAAAAGTTAACCTGCTTTGCGATCTGGTGCCACAGCCATTCCGCGCCCTTGAAAATAGGGCATATATAGAGGGAGGTAATAAACCTAAGGTACCCTTAAAAAGAAATAGCCCAATCTTGTAATAAACTCTGTTTTGTAGTGACAGGCAGCCAGATAGTTTAATAAGTTCACAATGATGGATGCGATAGGCAGAACCTGTCATAAATCTCAGGATAGTATTATACGTAACCCTAAGAGTATCAAGAGTTTCATTTGAGGTGGCAGTATATAATTAAACCATAATCAAGTAAACTTAACAAAAAGCTATGAGTTAATAGTAAACATGGTTCGTTTGTAAGAAAGGGTCTAACCCTATACAATAATCCAATTTTTTGATTTCATTTTCTTTGCAGGGAAAAAATATGTGGCTCAAAGGACAAATAAGAATCCAACAAAATACCTAAGTATTTAAAGGTGTCTACCCTCTCAATAACCTGACCTCTAAGATCTACTATGGGATTTAAAAGGGGGTTGGGTTCCATCATGGGTCCTGTGAACAGCATAAATTTGGTCTTTGTTGAATTCAGAACCATACACCTGGAGATGAGCCAGCTTTGAAAATGAGAAAAGTCATCCTGGACAATCTTTGATGCAGAAAAGGGGCAATCAGATCCCATAGAGAACTGCATCATCTGTACAGAGTGTCATAGATGTTTGAGTGCAGATTTGGGGGCTGAATTCATATAGAGCGAAAAGATCTGGGGACCCAAGATGGATCCCTGTGGGGTCCATCTTGGGCCAGGTTCCTTCAACTCCCTCTGATGGTCAATGATGGAACAATGGAAGCCAGGATTTAAATTTTGTGTGCTGTGCCGGCACAGAATATTAGTCAATGACCCGCATGACATGTGCATGTACTGCCGGGGGGGGAGGCAACATGACGTGACTGCATGTGGGTTCTGCTTAAGCATGCTTCCTGAGTCCCTCAAGAACAGGAAGCTGAAGGTGTCAGTGAGTCAGCCTTTGGAACGGGATCCAAAGGACTGCTCTAAGGGCCACAAGAAGGCATCAGTTGCAACTGAGGCAGCTGAACAACTTGTGGCCCATGAGGCGGAAGCGGAGGGAGCTGCCGTAGGAACCTCCTCAGTCTTGGTGCTATTCCCTGGGGCCAGTGTTGGAGGGTCATTAATTGGAGAGTTCCGAGAGATGTGTCTGGCCCTACAGACTTTGGGGACGAGCCCTGCCCCTGTGGTACTAAGAGTAAGTTGTGGGACCAAGAGCTATCAAGGTCATCCCGTCCCTGGGCTTGCCTGACTCCTCAGTGACTGTCGCATGTCCCCCCAGCTGGGGGGCCAGGTTGGGCAGGTTGAGGGCTCTTCAGATCTTCTTTGAGGATATCTCTTTCATCAGGCTGCACTTTTGGAACAATCTTCTGCCAGGCAGTAGGACCACATGGAAACTTTAACCAGCAGTCATTCAGGGGCTGCCCATGATGACGTAAAACATCAGTGTATACATAAATATGGGCTGCCCCTCCTGTCTTCAGTTCTTTTCCTGCTGTCATTCAGACTCATAGGACCTGCGGAAATGTTGCTGCACATAGCCGCCGTTTAGTTTTTTCTATATACCTAAGTAATCATTTTTAGAGTGATTTTCGTTGATTCGTATGTTGTGGAAAGAACCATCTAAACTCTTCTGTTACCGAGCGTGCAGAGAGAAAATCTGCACAGGGGACTCCCATGACGTCTGTGTCTACTGTTTAGGCCTCGAACACAATGATAAAGCCTGCAGAATCTGCCGGGGGGGTTCAGTTCTGCAACCAGGTGACACAGAAAGGCGGCTTTAGAGAAATTTCTACTCCAAAAGACTTTAGCCAGAATGGAGAAGCAGCTTTAAGAAAAATCCACATTGCCAGCCTTGTCGACCGAATTGTGGTTGTTGAAGTTCTGGGAAAAATCTTCAGGAAGTCACAAGCACCAGGACAAGGATAAGACCTCCGTGGCCAGATCCAGCTCGCCCCTGCAGTTTACGGGTATGACCCCTCCTTCGACGTACACTCCGGTGGCGATGCAGATCCCCCCCCAACTGTTGACCAGACACCAAGGTCGGGGTTTGGCATAGGCACTACTAGACCTGTTATGACAAGTACGTCGCTGTTGTCAATGGGAACCTAACCTCCACTGTCGATCCCTCGAATCATACTTGCTAAAGTGGCGCTGACACTCAGGCAGTCCTCATCACCTTTTTAGATATGATAAGGTTTTTACTGCCTTGTTTCCCTGTTCCAGGGGAGGTCTGTTGATGGGGACCACTGTGCCTGCCCCCTTGATGCTGCAAGGTGCTCCCTTGCCGCATAGACTTCCGCAGCCTCCATCACTGGTGCAGTCTTTGATTCCTGTCGATGATACAGTCAGTCATGAATATGAATACAGCCCTGATATAATGATGCAGGAAGATGAGGAGGAAGACTATAATGAGAGCCATTATGTATATGGCACCAGCTCCAGTCTCCTTCTGTAGTGAGGACTCTGTTGTGAACACACCTAGATCACCTCCAGCGGACCCCTCATTTTTCACCATAATGCAGGCTGCCATGGGTTTTACTGTAGAGGAGCAGGATTCTACCAAAAGAACCTGTTGGAGTTCCTGGAGATGCCAGAGTCTCCCTCTGCTGTAATTCCTCCTGTTTCCAGCTGTGGAGGATGCCACTTGTGCAGTCTGGTACAGGCCAAACAATATACCAGCTGTGCCCAGAAAGGAAGACTAAATGTATTCTGCCCCCCCAGGAAGTCTTTTTATGCTTGCAAGCCTGGGACTGATTCAGTGGTTATCACAGCTGCCCATGACAGGTCCAGGGCAGCTAAGCACCAGAGTTACCTCCCTCCTGATAAAGAATCCAGGAAGCTGGATGTTCTAGGCAAGTGTACATATGCCTGTGCCTCACTGGGCCTACATAGTGCTAATTACCAGGCTCATATGATTAAGTATCAGAACACCCTCTGGAGGAAGGCGAAGGCTGCTGCATAGGCCCTGCCCAAGTGTTCTTCTAAGCAGGAGTTAATGAAAACTCTTAGTGCTGGTGCTGATGTGGGAAAGCATTTGCTCTGCACAGCATATGACATTTCTGATGCCTCTGCCAGGGTTGCGGCCCCTGGCATCTGTCTCAGGTGTTACTCTTGGCTCAGAGTGGCAGGGTTTGCCACTGGTAATGCACCAGACAATTCTCAGTGCCCCATTCAGAGGGCAGAAATTGTTTGGCTATGAGGTAGAAGAAGTCAGGAAGGAGGGTTAGAGGTTTTACAACAGGCGTTGTTGAATAAAACAAATGTTCTCCCCCACCCCTACATTAAAGACATGGCCTGTTTTGTTTTGGAAGCCAGTTATTTTATGTCTGAAGGCCTTTATGCACAACATAAAGGAACTGACAATGGGCAGTACATTCACCCTGAATCTTGCCTGTTTATATAGGGGAGTATGGGAAAAATAATGTTCATATTTGACAGGAACCAAAACAGTTTTGCGCCTCACATAAAATTATGGAAGTGGTATATTGACAATTGCCTGCTGATCTGGGATAGTGACTTTGAGATGCTTCAGATGTTTCTGACATATAGCAATTCTGCCTGTTTACATCCTAGATTTACACATGAAGCTGATCAAAATGAGATTTCCATTCTGGACTTTCCAGTTTTCAAAGAAAATGGGAAATTGGAATCCAAGTTATATAGAAAACTGCTGTCCAGAAATACACTACTTAGAATGGATAGCTGTCATACACCAAATGTAGTCAAAAATATTCCCAAAGGACAGTTTATATGTGCTAGAACGGTATGTTCAACGGAGAGAGGCACTAACCAAGCTAGTAGAATGACTTCAAGATTCCTTGAGAGAGGCTATCCAGCACTGTTGTTATCATCTGATGCCCTGTCTGATGCTAAGAATATGGATGGAGAGATTCTGCTTTGTGGCAGGGACAACACTGCAACTAAGGACATACCTACTTTTGTCACTTGGTATAACCCAATTGCACCCAAGATTGGATAGGCAATAAAGCATTGGAACATACTTCATTTGGACCCTAAGCTGGAATCCATTTACAAACATGCACCACGTATAAGTTATCATTGGGGGAGGAGTCCTGGGGATATTCAGGCACATATAACTCTGCCCTCTTTTGATAGCCACTCCACTTGGCTACCAAAACTGCCAACGGGAAATTTTCATTGTGGACTTTGTGTGCCTTGCTCTAACACATTTAATATCCACACTTTTACACATCCCAGTTCAGGACAATAACTTTGAAATTTGTCAGTTCATAAACTGTAGTTCTGCAGGTGTTATATACCTCCTTTCTTGCTCTTGTGGCCTGGGGTATGTCAGCCATACTAAAAGAGCCCTAAAAACAAGAGTGGGTGAACATAAAGCTACTACTAGGAACAGTAATACTGAATATGCCATGGCAAGACATAATAGCTGCAGGGCATGGTTCAGCTGTTTACCTACGGGTTGTGGGTTTGGAGAAAGTGGAACTTGGAGTGAAAGGTGGAGATGTGGTTTGGAAGCTTCATCAGCGGGGGGCTTTTTGGATCTCAAAATTAAATACATTGATGCCTCAAGGACTTGATGATATCCCCTTGCATTCCTATTTATAATTTTGGCACGATAAAGTGGTTACCATTTTATCTGCTTTGGTCATTACGGCTGTGGGCGGAGCTTATAGTCATTTTGCGATCTGTTACCTTAAAACAGCTGATCGTGGCACCTTCCGTTGGACTTTTGGAAGTATCCTTCCAAAAGTCCAATGGCGCTTGTAACACTCTGCCATGATTAGCCACTATGGAGTAACAGTCGCACTATTTTGGCTGTTACTTCTGTTTTCTGGGAGAAGAACTGGGCATCTGCCACCATCTTTTGAATGGCAGAATGCCACTCGCCGCAACTATGCATGCGCAAATGCCGTGCATGTGCAGTTGCGTCGACACCACCATTTTGTGGATTGCACTCCTCCCACACCCTCCCGCTGCTCCTGTCCTCCCTGCTCCCTCTGTTCCCTCCCAGCACCAAATAAAATACTTAGTTCAAACAACATGAAGTCTTGCTGTATTCTGACTATATGCAGTTAGCCCCAGCACTTGAACTGCTTCGGAGAGTAAAGGGTTAACTCTATGCCAAGGCAAAGAACATTGAGCTCGAACTCAGTTTTTAAATGTCTGTCTGTGGTACTCTGAAGTCTAACCGTCAGATTTCTTACTCCGCCTAACTGTGAAGTCGCTCCGGAGAGCCCTCCTGCGCGTCGGGTCTGTAAAAGTTCGAATTGGTCATTTTTTTCAACCACGGTTCATAATTTCTTTGGTATTCTTACCTCTGTCTCGGTAACAGTAAGTGGTAGTAGTAGGTAGTGGTATTTTGTTGAAATTGTTAGAAATTGTTCTGTCTTCGGTTCTTTTCTGGTCGGTCCGGTTCAGAACTGAAACGTATTAGTTTTTTCTGTTTATTTGTACAATTATTTGTGGTTTTCTGGTACCTACTGTATCAGTTCCCAAAAAAATCCAGATTTTTGTGGGATTTTTTTAACCGATTCATGACACGGTTGGAACCGATAGGTTTTAGTTACCTGGCTTGAAAGCTGAGAAGGGTGACTTTTTCTGATATTCAGCATGTCTGAGAAACCCAAAAAGAAAACTGGTCCCACTGGGTTTCAGCACTGTACTGAGTGTGGGGAGGCCTTTTGCCAAAGCTGATCCCCGTCTTGTATGTGTTTATTGTCTGGGGTTTGACCACCTCAAGGTAGACTGCCAAATTTGTAAAAACTCTCCTAAGGCCACTCTTGAAAAACGTTTGAGTAGGCTGAAGAAAAAAGCGAGGCCAAGAAGTCTGTTGATCCGGACGGCCAGCCTGATTCGGTTGCTACCGAACCTGAAGAGTTGCCTACTGAACTGGGCGATACCTCTTCAGGCAAAAGGAGAGCCGACTCTGCGGAGTCAGTTCCGTCAAAGAGAAAGAGAAAATCAGCCAGTTCGCATCCAACATCTCATGTTCCGACCGCTGAGGAAATAGCGAAAGCGACCTCTATAGTGCAGTCGCTTTGCCTGGTTCTGACCGAACCGACATCGTTCAAAGGTGATCGGTTCAGTCAGAAGTTTTGGCCTCAGATATTGATCCGGAGGCATACTATGAGGGCTATTGGGAGGAGAAAGAAGATGATGCAGAAGGAGAGTTTGAAGGCCTAGATGAGCCAGTAGAGACTGACATCTCCCTAGACAGGCCTTTCAATGTTTCCCCTCCCAGGCTTTCTGAGTCCCCCTCCCACTTCTTGTTCTACAAGAAGGTGGCTGAGACTCTTCAGCTTCCTATGGAAGAGGCTGATCAGGATCAGGAGGAGCCTGATTATGTGGAAATGATGGATGTTGCAGAGTCAAAGAGAGTGTCTATCCCTTTGCACAAATCCCTGGGGAAACAAACACAGAAAATCATGCAAATTGCCACATCCATTCTTCCTGTGGATAAAAGAATGGACAGAAGGTATGCTTTATCAGGCCCTGGCATGGAATCCCTTTCAGCACATTGCAGCTATGTTGAGGTAGTGTAAGTTGCAGCCTGTGACAAGGCTAGTATTCTCCTGGCATCTCACCTCCCAAATAAGGATTCCAGGAAAGTGGATGCCATGGCTAAGAAACAGTACTTGGTATCCTCTTTGGGGCTTAGGCAATCAAATTACATGGCATATACAGCCAGGTACCAGAAGTCTATGTGGGATACGGTTCTGGAGCTGGCTAAGAATGCCCCTCCCCAGCTAGCCAAGGAGCTGGAGCAGGTGGCTGTGGATGGTATAGAGGCATCCAAGGTACAATTTCATGCTGCTGTGGACTCGAATGATGTGTATTCTAGAGTCATGGCTACATCTATCTCCATGAGGAGGTTTGCTTGGCTTAGATGTACTAATTTTTCGCAGGATACCCAAACTGAGGTCATGGATTTCCCTGTAACTGGTAATTCTCTGTTTGGTGTGCAAACAGAGAACTATATGAAGAAGATGGATGAATATAGGACCACCTATAGGAGTGCTGCAGCCAAGGAAAAGCAGGCCACTCCTCAGAAGCAGCAATTCAGGGCTGGCAGGGGCAGGACTTTTCACAGGCCTTTCTACCAAGCTCAGGTCCCCTTCTTTTCTTTCCAGCAGAGGGGCTTCTTTAGGGGAAGAGGCAAGTATGGGATGACCAGGACCCCATCATCCACGCAGTCTAAGCCCCCTGCCAAACAGACACTCTGAGGTGTCGGTCAGGGTCGCCTGCCCAGTTCCAGTAGGGGGCAGGTTGGCTCACTACACCCAGGCCTGGAAGTCTATTACTTCAGACAAATGGGTCCTGGAAGTAGTGAGCCAGGGACTTGCTCTCAGTTTCAAAAGGTTCCCAAAAATGAGAGCAAGGTCCTTCAGTCCTCCCTCTCCCTTGGAGACAAAGGCCTTAGAGGCAGAAGTCTCCTTTCTTCTGCTTCTGCAAGCAGTAGAGAAGGTACCTCATTGTCACAGGGGAAAAGGACTTCCAGATACTACCTTACCCCAAAAAAGACAGGGGAGTGGCGACCCATCCTAGATTTAAGGTACCTGAACAAACACTTAACAAAACCAAAATTCAAGATGGTGACTCTGGGAGTAATTCTTCCCTCTCTGAGTCCAGGAGACTGGCTAGCCTCTCTGGATCTCAAGGATGCCTACTTCCACACACCTATCAGACATTCCCACGGAAAGTACCTTAGGTTCGAGTTGCTCCCAGGCCATTACCAATTTAGAGCTATGCCTTTCGGCCTAACATCTGCTCCAAGGGCGTTCACAAAGTGTCTCGCAGTAGTGGTGGCATTCCTCAGGAGATAGGGTATCCTTCTGTTCCCATACCTGGACGACTGGCTTGTTGAAGGCCAGTCCTACGACCAAGTCTAGAGGTCACTCAAAAACTTCTAGACTCCTTGGGTTTTATTCTGAACCTAGAAATGTCTGTCCTGGAACCAGCCCAGATCCTCGCTTTCATAGGGGTAGAACTAGACACTATTCAGGCAAGAGCTTTTCTCCCTCTCTCAAGGGTTCAGTCCCTTGTCACTCTGGCTTTCTCTTTTTGTCCTCTAGTTTCTCGTCCAGCCAGACACTTTCTACAGTTGCTGGGTCACATGGCAACACCCACAGCAGTGGTCCAGGGAGTAAGGTTTCAGATGAGAGATATTCAGTTTCATCTCAGATCTTATTGGTCTCAGAAAAAAGACCCTCTCTCCAAATTGGTTCCTGTGTCTCAAACCCTAGTTCAGGCCCTCCAGTGGTTTGCTGGAGGAGTACAGTCTTCAACAAGGTGTCCCCTTTATCAGTCAGGCTCCTTCAGTGATTCTCACCACAGATGCCCCTTTACTGGGGTGGGGGGCTCACCTAGATCAGCTTACCGCTCGGGGAACCTGGTCTCACCAGGTGTCTGTTCTACATATAAACCTTGAACTGAGAGCTGTCTTTCTAGCACTTCAGACATTTTCAGCTACTGTTATGGGAAAAGTGGTGCAGATCAGGACAGACAATACCACAACCATGTGGTACATCAACAAGCAGGGAGGCACTCGGTCCTCGGCCTTGTGCACAGAGGCCATGAAAATATGGTCTCTAGCTTATTCCCTTCAGGTTTCCCTGACGGCTGTGCATCTCCCAGGGAAGGACAACATTCTAGCACATGCTCTCAGCAGGATTTCCCAGGGTCACCACGAATGGACCCTGAACCCTCTAATTCTTCAGGTCATTTTCAAAAGGTGGGGCACTCCAGAGATAGATCTCTTTGCAGCCCCAGACAATCACCAACTTCCTCTTTTTTTCTGTAGACCGCCTCTTATGGGCCCTGTCCCTCAGGATGCTCTCTTGTTGGATTGGACAAGCAGGTTTCTCTATGCATTTCCTCCTTTTCCTCTGATATTCAGGGTTCTGATCAAGATCAGGTCTCAGCCCTGCAAGGTGATTCTAGTGGCTCCAGACTGGGCCAGGCAGCCTTGGTACCCCCTTCTCTTGTCACTGTCAGTGACAATGCCTCTGTGTCTTCCCAGACAGTTCAATCTCGTCACCTCCTCACAGGGGAGGATTCTTTATCCCAACCTTCAGACTCTCAGGCTCAAAGCCTGGCTCTTGAAGAGCTAGAATATGCAAGCCTGCATCTTTCTCAATCAGTCTTGTGTAACCCCTAGGTGGCACTATCCAAGGGTCACTACCCCTGAATGCTTGGCTAGTTGCAGGTTATGGGGCCTAGGTTCTGATACAGGTGCCTCCATCCGGAGGTCAGGGTTTGTAGTGGTCAAGCTGACCTGGGCACAGCCCTCTGGGACACTGTAACCCCCATTTTCTAACCCCAGTAATGCTCAGGATTTTCATAACTTTATGCAGTAAACCTGGAGGGTTGGACTACCCGGAGAGATGGAACACATGCAAATGAGTAGAATTCTTTGCACGTGAGCATCTTTCAAATACTGCCTCTACCAACTCTAGTGTTCTAACCGCTTCAGATTTTTCTCTCCGCCTTAAAGTCTGGTCGCTCGAAGTGGTTGTATTACTCTTTCGCATGAAAGAAGATTCAAAACCTTAAAAAACTTAAATATTTTCTATTTCTTTTATTGCCTCTACTGATTGTTTATTTTAAAGGGTTATAGAAAACCCTCCGCATAGAAAACGTATTCTTCCAAATTGAAGAGATTCTCTCTCTCTCTGGTGTTCCAGCATGACCCTTTTGTCCCAAAAGGCTGGAGTTTTGGTTATCCTGGACAATCTCACTCATTTGCATTCACAAGGTTTGCAACCCAGTTCCCTTTAGGTTCATTTAGCAGTGGTATCTGCCTACCTTTGTGTGGGCACCAAGGTGTCAGTAGCATCTGATAAACTTTTCAAAAGATTTTTTTAAAAGACTGATGCATTTATACTCACCTCACAGGGCACCAGTGCCTGCTTGGGATTTGAATGTGTGTATACCCAAGCTCATGGGCCCTCCTTTTGAGCCCATGGCTACTGCCCACTTGAAATACCTTACTTGGAAAACAGTCTTCCTAGTGGCTATTACTTCTGTAAAGAGAATTAGCGAGCTCCAGGCTGTCTGCATTGACCAAGACTATATCTCATTCCACAGAGATAAGGTAGTCCTCAGGACTAACAGACAGTTTCTTCCTAAAGTGGTTTCAGACTTTCATCTGAACCAACCAATCACTCTACCTGTCTTTTTCACAGACCATACCAGTTCTGGTGAAAGAAGATTACACAGTCTAGATGTGAAAAGGGCTATCAGCTATTAAATGACAGCCACTAAAGACCATAGAAAAAATGGAAAACAACTTTTCCTTACAAATGGGGATGTAGGAAAGGGTAAACCAGCCTCAAAAAGATCCATTTCTTGGTGGATAGTCCAGTGTATTCAGTTCTGTTACACTAAGGCAGGTAAAGAGCCCCCAACCGGATTGAGGGCGCATCCTAGAAGAGGAACAGCTGCTACCCTTGCAGATGCCAGGGAGGTTCCCTTGGTGGACATGTGCAAAGCAGGTACCTGGAAAACAGTACACACCTTTACAAAACACTGTAACCTGGATATTTTATCCAGGGGTGGTGCTAAGTTTGGCACAGCAGTCCTGCAGAGTCTGTTTCCAAAATAAGTTCTGTGCCCACCTCCAATTGTACTGCTTGGTAGTCTGCATAAAGGTATGAATATCCTGAGCATTACTGGGGTTAGAAGAAAAAATTACGTACCATAGTAAACTTATTTCTTCCCAGTGATGCTCAGATATTCATAACTCCCCTTCCTTCCTCCCCTTCCAGAACTTCAGCCTCTGCACTCCACATGCTGGTGCCACCAAGCCATATTATTTGTTGCATTTTCTCTGTTTTAATCATTTTTAAACTGGTGTTTTTCAATGTTCTCCTTTTAGAGTTTTATTGATGTGGTTTTGTCAAAGTTATCCTCCTTTTGGAGTTTTTTTTCTAAATTCTATGCTTTAATTAGGGGAAACCCCTCTTTTATAGAATATTAGTTACCTTAGTTTCCTAATGCCTGACTTCCAGGCTTCTCACAAATCTGAAGAGGTTAGAAGACTACAGTTGGTAGAGGCAGTATTTGAAAGATGCTCACGTACAAAGAATTCTACTCATTTGCATGTGTTCCATCTCTCCGGGCAGTCCAATCCTCCAGGCTTACTACATAAAGTTATGAATATCTGAGCATCACTGGGAAGAAATAAGATTACTATGGTAAGTCATTTTTTCTTCTCCTTCTAGCAGTGATGAAATTGAGCAGGAACGTACAGGAACTCCATTCCTGTACCTTTTTTGCAGCAGGAACGGAGTTCCTGTACTTCCTCCCACTGACACTGGAACTGAAATTCTTAAATCAACAACATAGTGACAGTTTCTGGCCCTGTGACCTAAAATCAGGGTTTCCATAACAACATTTGACTTGTACAACAGTGCAATTTTGCTAGAAATACTTCAATATCTCTAACTGAATCTACTAGTATCTAAACAGATAGACGTGTGTTCACACAGCTATCCTTCAGATTGAAAATCTTCATTCTGCATTTCATATTTGACAGTGCCTGAGTTCCTGTACTTCTTGTCTACCACTTGCACCACTGCCTTCTAGTGGCCTGAACAGTACACAGTAATCACTTTCACAATGACCCTTATTCACCATGCAGTTTCCCACAATGTTTGCACTTACCACCAGGGCTGGTTCCTCTAGCTCGACCCTGGGGACCCCCTGTAAAACAAGGTTAAACACAGCAAACAGCAACCGTACAATACTCTTGGCACAAACTGGAACCACAGTCAGGTTAAATGGAAACAGAGTTAAATCTGATTTATTCAGGGAACTTGAACAAGGGAGGGGCGTAATCAGGTTGATTTGCTTAAAAGCTCTATTAATCAGACAGTTAGGCATGCAGTTCAGAGTCCCTACACGGTCACACACTTTGGGTACCCAGGTGGGAAAACGGTGGGCTAGCCAGGAACGTTGCAGCTGGTTAGGGCCCTGTGATGGAAGAAAACAACATGCACAACACACTATTTGTAATCCAGAGCTGGAGGGCTCAGTTCGTGAAAGAAAAGGCAACAAGGCAATCAGCTGACAACACTTTTAGACTTAGCTGCTGTTGCAGGGAGCTGCCCTGATGTTTACTCACGATACCCAATACTGGACACAGGCAGGATGAAATCAAGACTGCAGGCTGTTGAGCTGGAGTGCCCAGAGAAGCAGGGCTCACACGAATCACCAAGGTGTCATTGCTGTTCAAGGCGTTGAGCATGGGGCTGATCCCTAGGCCAGTCTCTCGCCGATGACTTTCTTTGCGTAGCAGGTATTCTGACTGGGCCAGTATAGCAGGGCCCAGGCAAACGGAAATGGATACAGATTCAGTCCATGGAGCTGGACACAGCCTCCAGCAAGCAAAACACAGTTCAGACACACAGTGGGGGACCAAATCACGACCCACTATAAGCACACAGCACATTCACATATAAGGAAATTCCACTGTATCAGGCAAATGACTCTCCAGTCGCAATTACAGAGTCTCTGCACAATCTGGGAGTTCAGAGGTAGCTGGAAGTCCTGACAGGCTGATCGCATTCAGCAAACCTTCGGTCTTCTTTAGGTTAAAGCCTGGTCACAATTCAGTGTCTTAATTCGCACTCCAAGTTCGGATTCAGTTCGAAGAAAGCACAAGTTCCCTCTCAGGAACAGCAGGCAGGCCAAACTCAGGCCTTTCCACAGTTCTCCTGCTCGAATCCATTATGGATTGCTGCTCAAACTATCTCAAGCTGTTACTTCTTCACTTCCCAACTCAGATCTAACTGAAACTGCAAGCAGTGTGGGACTTTCCCTAAGATCCAAAGGGTTCCGTTGGCTGAGCTGTCTGTCAGTCACAACAAGGGCTCCCCCTCCAGTTTATTTTAGGAGCCAAAAGCCCAAAACTACAATTCCTACAAGTTTTGGCCCCACCAAGCCGCTGTAGGCAGGCTCCATTTTAGAGTCCCAAATGTACTGATTGGCCCATTCTGCAGTCCAGGACCAAGATGATAGAAACAAACAGAACTGTCCATGCTGCAAAGAAGGCAGGTTAGAACAAACTGCAATATTATTACTACTCTAACAAATGATCAGCAAACAAGTACATCTTCTAACAGAGCTCCCTGTCAGATTAATTATGACTGCAATCTGGGCAGCTCTTAAAGAGACAGTACACAGAGGCTATACAGGCGCTCTCTGGCAATACATTTAAACTGCTAAAACACAGGACACCAGCCTGGCAGTGAGTATTTAAGCAAGCTCAAAGAAGACTTTTCGGGAACCCCCATTGGTAGGGGGGTTACACTTGGACATTTTAAAGGTTAGCAGGAAACCTGCTACTAGAAAGACTTACAACTCCAAATGGAAAAGATTTGGGTTTTGGTGTTCCCAGAGGCAGGTCCAGCCAGAGCAGGCTGATATTGCTACTGTATTGTACTATTTGGTGCAACTTAACAGTTTAGGCCTCCGGCCTGCTACTGTCAAGGTACATTTGGCAGCTGTGTCTACCTTCCTTTCTGCTGGTAAGGGCTCTTCCCTGGCATCTCATCCAGTTTTCAAGAATTTTTTCAAGGGCCTGGTACATGTTAATCCTCCCTTTCGGGAGCCTACCCCTTCTTGGGACCTGAATATCTGTATCGCACAGCTTATGCAGCCCCCTTTTGAGCCTCTGTCCTCAGCTGAGCTAAAGTACGTGACTTAGAAAACTGTATTCCTGGTAGCCATTACCTCTGCCAGGAGAATCAGTGAATTACAGGCTTTATCAGTGGAATCTGACTTCATTTCATTTCACAGGGATAAGGTGATCCTTCGAACCAACAGAAAGTTTCTTCCCAAGGTGGCATTAGACTTTCATTTGAATCAGTCTGTGTCATTGCCTGTATTTTTCACTGACCATTCTTCCTCTGGGGAGAGAAGATTGCACAGTCTTGATGTAAAGAGGGCTCTTAGTTACTATGTGGAACACACTAAGGCCCATATAAATGGCTGTTCTCAGTTGTTTCTCACTTATGGGGAAGTAGGAAAGGGCAAACCTGCCACCAAGAGAACTATTGCCAGGTGGATTGTCTCCTGCATCCAGTTCTGCTATTCAAAGTTGGGGAAAGAGCCTCCCTCAGACCTGAGGGCTCACTCCACCAGAGGTACAGCTGCTTCGGTCGCAGCAGCTAGAGAGATACCATTAGTGGAAATCTGTAAAGCAGCCACCTGGAAAACTGTTCACACGTTTACCAAGCATTACTCTCTGGACATTCAAACAAGAAGTGATGCTAGGTTTGGCACAGCTGAGCTGCAGATTCTGTTCCCAAAATAGGTTTTGTGACTCCCTCCTCCAAGTGGGTACTGCTTGGTAGTCTTCATATAGTCAGAATATAGCAAGACTTCATGTTGTTTGAAGAAAAAAATGACTCACCATAGTAATGTTGTTTCATCTAATAGAGTCTTGCTGTATTCTCCCTTCCTGCCTCCCCTCCTGGAACCTAGTAGTTTTGGGATGTGGTCTGGCAGGCACAGTGCTGCACCCCAGAGGTGTACTTGGCATGCCCTATCTTATTAAAGGTTTTTGTTGTAAATGTTTTGATTGTTTTCATTACCTGCTTAGATTCTTTTTGGGGTTCTCAACTTGAGTCTTTTGACCTTAAAAATTCTGTTTGGTGCCTTTTGGCATAACATTTTAGAAACAATTTCTAACTATTAAGTTAGTTTAGTGCTCGTAAGACTCTAACGGTTAGACTTCAGAGTACCACAGACAGAGGTTTGAAAACCGAGCTCGAGCTCAATGTTCTATGCTTTGGCATAGAGTTAACCCTTTACTTTCCGGAGCAGTTCAAGTGCTGGGGCTAACTGCATATAGTCAGACTACAGCAAGACTCCATTAGAAGAAACAATATTACTATAGTGAGTTATTTTTCCTTCCCTCCCAGCACCAAATAAAACCCTTCCATTCCTCCCACTGCTGCTGTCCTCCCTGCTCCCTCATTTCACCATTCCTGCACTGACATCAGGGCGCCCAATCCCTGTGTCAGCATCGTGTACCCACCTCCACTCATGTGGCACACTGGGAGCCCACCCAAGTGTGCCCAAATTTATGTTTTTTTTCCACTGTGCCGACATCGGGGTGCCCAGTTCCCATTTTGGCATCATGTACACCCCAACTCATATGGCACACTGGGAGCCCACCCCAGTGTACCCAAATATATGTTTTTTTCATTCCTCCCCACACCAGCATTGGGGTGCCCAATCCCCGTATCAGCATCAAGTACTCTCCCAACTCATGTGGCACACTGGGAGCCCACCCCAGTGTGCCCAACGTTATGTTTTGTTTTCTTTGTTTTCCTGTAAATAAAGAAAATCATCCCGAATGTATTTTTTTGTTTTCCCTTTAAAAAAAGGAAACGGTCCCTCGTCATCATGCCAGTCCCCCCTCCGCCATCCCCACCCTATTACTGAGCATCCGTCTCCCCTTAACCCCCCTTACCCCATACTTACCTCCGGAGGTCGGCGCTGTCATCTTCTCTGGACCGGGACACGTTTGCACTCTTCAAAGCCGAACTGCAAACTGAAGAATCAAAGGTAAGCATGGTATAATGGCAGTCAATGGGGTTTTCAACTTATGCTGATAAAGCGGCCATTTTTAGGACTTTTGGCCCCCAGTTTTCAACATGGTGTTCTTGGGAGCCCACCTCGTCAACACTGTTACTGTCATTTTGTTACTCAGTCCCGAAAGGTGATTTCATGGTCACTGCACGGAATCACCTTTCGGGACTGATTAACAAAATGACAGTGTCACTGTTCATGAGGTGGGGTCACAAAAAGCTCATGTTGCAAATTTGGTGAAAAAATTCCAGAAAATGACTGCGTTACTAGTGTGTGTTACGCAGATCTTCCTGGACATAAAGTCTCCACCACTCATTCACACTAATGGGAGTTCGCCGGAGGCGCTAGGACCCAATGGGAGCAAACTTTTTCAAGAGGGCCAGCACCTGAGAGGGAGCCACGAGGAAGCGGCACCGCGAGCCCCGGTTCGTGCGACCCTCCAACCACCTCAGTTCCTTTTTTCCCACCGCTGAGTGTGCTTCAGTGACGATGTCGCTCACCCACTGGGAGTTAAACTTCACTAGCAGCAATAGTTCAGTTTATTGTTTTGTAGAATTATTTTGAAGCAGTACCGATTATATATTTTAATTGTACAACAGAAGTCTTCAGCCCTCCTTTGACGGAGTCGACAATGAGCAGGTCAGGTGGCAGTAGGGAGACTTCTTATGGAAGCTGTTCAGTCAGCTGGGCTGGGTCCGGGTCTGCCACTCTCCCCTGAGGGGGATCTGACAACGGACAGTCCAATGCTCAGGGGGATGGGTGGTCCCCCTGAAAGCATAAAAGGAAACGGTCCCATTCTCGGAGCCATTCGGCCTTGAGTTCTTCTTTGACACATAGGTCGAAGAAGAAATGGCATCACTTGAGGACACCCTCTGGTATGTCTGCATGTAGATGGTCAGTTATTAGGGCCAGCCGCCGGTCTCCACCTCTGTCGGAGTCGCTGGTTTCTGTCTCTGGTAGCTGACCTCCTCGACACCGGAGCCCCTCCCTGCCTATTGGAGGAGCTTCTGATGAGCAGTTTCACCAGTGGGCTGCTCTTATGAAGCAGTGAGCTCGGAGGTTGGTCCAGTTGCCCGGGGCCGGTCAGTCCAATGCCGGGGCCTTCGTGCCATTCGATTTCAGAGGGACAGGTAGGGTGGTTGGACCTTACTAGTTGCATGGCACCTTCTTCAGTGCCGTCAACTCCGCGCTCAGGTGTTTATCCCCCTCACATGGCTGTGGCACAGGGGTCCACACTGATGCCTCTATCTCCTGTCATTTTCTCCTCTTTTACCTCAAATTGCAGTTTTCTGACCCCTGGGACTCTCTCTGCGCTGTCTGCAGTGCCGTGGGCTCTCTTGGCGCCATCTGCCGTGCCGCAGGCTCTGTCAGTGCTGTGTGTGGTGCTGGGGGCTCTGTTGGCACCGTGTGTGGCGCCGGGGGCTCTGTCGGTGCTGTCTGCAGTGCCATGGGCTCTGTCGGTGCCGTGTGCAGCGACACTTCGGCTAGCGCCTTCCTCCTTGTTCTTGGCGTCGTTTTCCTCTACGGCGCCGGGGACTGGTGTGGCACAGGCTGGTCTTCAGGGCTTCTCGACTCCCGATTCTTTCTTCTTTTGTTCTTCCTCCTGATTTATACTTCTTTCCTGTCTATACAGTCCCCCATGGACTGTCAGGAGATGATTTTGAGCCTGACCCAGATCTTCGCCTGGGTGATGATGTCGATGACACTGCCCTGGGAGCAGGGATCAATCCTTCTGCAGAGCCTGTGGTTGAAGACCTTTCCTTTAAGTCTCTGCTCAAAAATTTAAATTCTACTCTTTCTCTCCAGACTACAGAAATCGATCTTGGGAGGCTTTTGCGACTCCAGTATCTTCATGTCCTGGAGATCTCTTTGGATTTAACCCCTCCGGTACAGCCCTCTTTCGAGACCCTTTCTCAGATGGTGTGGAAGAATTCAGCTCTCATTCCTTCTGTGGCCAAGTCCATAGATAGGAAGTATGCCCCTCCCAAGGATCACCCCATTTTGGCCTCACAAGCCTTTGCTGATACCATTGTAGTCTTGGCAGAGAATGATAAGGCTGTCCTTCCTCAAGGATCTACAGCCTGACCAAAGAACAAAGAATCTCACAAGATAGACACTTTAGGTAAGAGAGCCTTTGCTGCCTCAACCCTGGGTATGCGCATTGCCAGTTACGAGGGTTATTTTTCTAAATATGAGTATGTACTTTGGCATTCCCTCAAAGAAATGGTAGAAGCTCTGCCCGAATCGTAAGTTAGCTCAGAGCTACTCCAGATCATAACTAGGGGTATCGAATCCAATAACCAGCAGGTTAAAGCTGCAATGGACGCCTACGATACTGCCTCCCAGGTGGCGGCAGCTGGCATCTGCACCCGACGCCACTCTTGGCTACATACTTTGGGCTTTACGGATGACGCCCAGCAGCAGGTCTTGGCTTTGCCTTTTGACGGAATGTATCTGTTTGGGCCTCAGGTGTAGCAATCTCTGGAGGCCACGCAGAAGACTAGGTCTGCCATTAAGATGGCTAGACCTGCACCCGGCCCCTCCCAAGGGGGTGCGAACAAGCGTCAGTTTCATAACTGTCAGTCCTTTTGGGGCAGAGGAGGTTTTAACAAAAACCACAATCCTCAGCCACAAAAGAAAGTGCAGCAGAAGGCACAAGGGCCCAAAGCGCCCAGTGCCACCTTCTGAGTTTCTGGCCCAGGTCTCACCTCAGCTGTCCGAGAGGGACGTCTCCTCAGTGATGGGAGGACATCTGACTCAGTTCTACAATCAGTGGAAATCTATAACATCAGACAAATGGGTGCTCTGGATAATCCATGAGGTGTACTCTCTCAGTCTTTCAGAAAACCATCCGGATCATGCTCCCAAACGACAGCCCAGGCTGTCGGCAGTACAGTCAGACCGTCTTGCTTCTGAGGTACAAGGCCTTCTGAACAACAGGGCAGTAGAAATAATTCTGCTGGATCAACAAAACACAGGTTTCTACTCCCATTACTTTCTGGTCCCGAAGAAAACCGGCGGCATGTGCCCCATTCTGGATCTCAGAAAGTTAAACAAGTTCCTTCACAAGGAGAAGTTCAAGATGATATCACTAGGTACCCTGCTACCTTTGCTTCATCAACATGATTGGCTAGCCTCTCTGGACATGCAGGATGCCTACCAACACATTCTCATACACCCAAAGCACCACAAATACCTAAGGTTCGTGGCATTGGGTCAACACTGTCAGTTCAGAGTCCTGCCCTTTGGGCTATCTTCAGTGCCTCGAGTTTTTATAGAGTGTTGTGCAATTCTCGCGGTGCACCTCAGGAAAATCGGAATACAAGTGTTCCCATATCTGGTCGACTGGCTCCTAGCAAGTCCCTCCAGGCAAGAGACTCTGGAGGCCATGGCCACGGCCTCAGACTTCCTCATGTCCATGGGAGCCCTGCTGAAGCTCAACAAGTCGCAGTTTCAGCCCTCCCAGAAGCTCCTCTTCATAGAAACTCTTCTGGACAGCTCCTGTGCGAAGGCTTTTCTTCCAGAGGACAGAAGGAGTGATATTTTACACATGACCCAATACATCAGAGAACACAGCTTGGTTCAAGCTATCTCAATGTAACCGATGGTAGGCCTCATGGCATCCTCAGTGTTCACTGTACCCTTAGCTTGTCTCCACATAAGAACCTCTTAGTGGATGCTCAGTACTCAGTGGTCCCCAACCACTCACCCTCGGTCCTTTCTCATCAAGGTGATGGAACCTCTGAAGAGGTCACTCGCCTGATGGTCGCAGGAGGACAATCTTCTGGAAGGATATCCCTTTGCCACTCTGGATCATCAGATCTCCATTACCACGGATGCATCCCTGATCGATTGGGGAGCCCACTGCCAGGATCTCCACACCCAAGGTACGTGGACTCAGGACGAGTCCCAACTTCACATAAACGTCCTGGAAATGAGAGCTGTCCTCTATGCAGTCCGAGCCTTGAAGGACGTACTCTGTCACAAGAACATTCTCCTTCAAATGGACAACAAAGCAGTGATGTACTACATCAACAAACAGGGCGGTGCACACTCTTACCCATTATGCAGGGAAGTAATGAGAGTGTGGGAGTGGTGCCTGGAACACAAGGCTCTGATTCAGGTGGTTTACCTGCCTAGAGTACAAAATGAGCTGGCCGACCATCTCAGCAGAACGGAGACGGATCCTCACGAGTGGTCTCTTGACTTAACCGTCGTTCAGTCACTCTTCAAAGAGTGGGGAACTCCAGACCTGGACCTTTTTGCGTCCCCACTCAACGCAAAACTGCCTCTCTTCTGCTCCAGAAGTCCAGGACCTGGCGTTTTCTATCAGGATGCATTCAGGCTACGGTGGACAAGACGCTTTATATATGCCTTTCCTCCTCTTCCCCTAGTTAAGAGGGTACTTCTCAAACTGGAGTCTCAAGGGGGCAGAATGATTCTCATTGCCCCCTTCTGGCCTTGGCAGATATGGTTTCTGCTACTCAACAGTCTGTCGGAAACCCCCCTGAAGACTCTTCCCCTTCAGACGAACCTTCTGACCCAGGGTCCTGTGGTCCATCGCAACCTGAGGTCGCTTCACCTTCACGCTTGACTCCGGAAGAGATAGAGGTGAATAGGTTCAGTGTTTCTCATAGAGTTTCAGATATTCTTTTGTCTGCGCCACTAGAAAAACCTACACAGCCAAATGGAAGTGTTTCTCTATCTGGTGTGCAGAATCCTCTTGGAACCTTTTTTCTTGCCCACCGAATAAAGTCTTAAAGTATTTTTTAGACCTCTCAAATACGGGTCTGCAGTACTCCACAGTCAAAGTTCATCTTTATGCCATTTCAGCATATCACGAGGCGGTACTTTCCATGTCACTGGCTCAGTTGCCTGTAGTAAAGAGGTTTCTTAGGGGTATTCTGCATACTAGACCTCCTATCAGACATCCAGTTGCAGCCTGGGACATTAACCTTGTGCTAGACATGCTCACTCGTAAATCTTTCGAGCCTCTAGCTACTTGCAACTTGAAGTTCCTCACTTGGAAAACGACCTTCCTGGTGGCCATTACTTCGGCCCATAGAGTTTACGAAATACATGCACTGGTCACAAACCCCCCGCACACTGTATTTCACAAGGACAAAGTAGTTCTTAGGACTCATCCTAAGTTTCTCCCCAAGGTTGTCTCAGAATTCCATCTAAACCAGCCTTTAGTCCTTCCTACCTACTTTGCGAACTTCCAGAATGAAGGGGAGTGTACACGTCATTCACTGGATGTTAAAAGAGTGCTGCAGTTCTATCTAGATAGAACAAAAGAAATTTGCAAGGCTCAGCAACTGTTTGTTTCCTTCAGTGAGACCCGGTTGGGTCAACCTGTCGCTATCAGATGCATTTCAGCATGGCTGGTGGCATGCCTTCGCCACTGCTATTCTATGGCACAGGTCAAGCTGGAAGGCAGAGTGTACGCTCACTCTACCAGGGCAGTCACGGCATCTCTAGCGGACAACCGTAACGTGCCCATTGCAGATATTTGCAATGCGTCCACCTGGAGCTCCGTACATACTTTCGTTAAGCACTATGCCTTGGATGTCAAGACGACATCTGTCATTTGGCAGGACCATTCTTAACGGATTTCTGTTCTAAGCATGTGAGCTCTTTATCTCCTGCTGCCCATCTCGGGGGGTTATTAAGCTTGGTACTCTCCTATTAGTGTGAATGAGTGGTGGAGACTTTATGTCCAGGAAGATATGGAAATTACGTACTTACCGTAATTCTTGATCTTCTTGGACGAAGTCTCCACCACTCATTCACACGCCCACCCACCTTCCCCGAGCTCACTTCTTTTTTTATGGTCTTCACTTCCTCAATAGCTGGGCTGTGAAGACTTTATTGTTGACCCTTCTTACACGGGTCATTCGGACTATCTTATGTCCGATTTTTAGGCTAGTCCTTCAAGGTTAATTAAGCTGCACCTCCTCGGAAAAAGGTACTGAGGTGGTTGGAGGGTTGACGCTGAGATAGTCATTAATGCACAAGCCGGGGCTTGTAGTGCCGCTTCCTTGCAGCTCCATCTCAGATGCAGGCCCTCTTGAAAAAGTTTGCTCCCGCTGGATCCTAGTGCCTCTGGCGAACTTCCATTAGTGTCAGTGAGTGGTGGAGACTTCGTCCAAGAAAATCAAGTATTACGGTAGGTATGTAATTTCCATTTTCTATGCATGCTCCTAACTTCACCAATTTTTAATATTTTCACTCCAGATTTTCATCATTGCCATTTTTGCACACCTCCTTATTAACAGTACAGCTGTCATTTTTTGCACCCTCCCCAAAACATGTTTTCGCACCTGTGGTACAGAATGGAGCGGTCACTCTGCAAAATCACCTTTTGGGACAAGTGAATGAAATGACAATGACACTATTCATGAGGTGGGGTCCCAAAAGCTCATGTTGCAAATTTGGTGAACAAATTCCAATAAATGACTTCGTTACGAGCATGTGTTGCGCAGTTTCTACGCACGCTCCTAACTTTGCTAATGTTTAATATTTTCACTTCAGATTTTCAACCCATTGCCATTTTTGCACACCTGCTTATTAACAGTACAGCTGTCATTTTTAACATCCTGCCTGAAACGTGTTTTCTCACCTGTGGCACAGAATGGCGCAGTCACTCTGCGAAATCACCTTTTGGGACAAGTAAAGGAAATGACAGTTGCACTGTTTATGAGGTGGAGTCCCAAAAAGGCCACGCTGAAAATCTGGTGAAACAACTCCCAAAAAATGGCTGAGTTACACAAGGGCGTTCAAACTTTTCTACGCACACGTGTAACTTTGGTCATTTGACAGCTCACCACAGCCGTATTGGCTCTGACTAGAGTTTGTTTTAATATATGGCATGACTTGTGTGCTCTGCCATGTCAAATATTTTTGTTATAAAGCTGTTTTTGTTTCTGTGTTTCCTGCATGCCTACATACACATCCTTTTGCATTTCATGTAAAATGCCTTAAATGTACCTGACACTTTTGATCAGACTGTCTCTTCAAGAGACGTATTTTAAGACTCACAGAGAAAGAACAGTTTCATGCTTTGAGGGTGACAATTCAGTTCGTCAGTACATAAGCACGTAGCGAGAGCACTGTGGCACCGGGCTGGCATGTTTGATGAGCAAGGTTCTTCTGATTTGTTATTTCTGGTCTGCATGGTTTTGTATAACCAGCAGTAGGTGTAGTGCTGCTTGATTGTCCAGCACACTTGTTTTTATCAGCGGAGTTTAGCAGAGTCTGCATACCTACTGTTCATGCTGTGAGCCATTTATCTGTATGTGGGTAAGCTACAAACTGTTGCACATAGTGCACTATTTTATGCTTTTTGATACACTTACATTGCTAGTTGAACTAAAATAGACAGGAAAATGATATAAATTTTAAGAAGCAGTTTATTGTAACTTTTTATTTCAGAAGTATTTTTTTTTCCTTTTGCTCATTAGAAAGTTTTCTGTGCGACAGTGTTGTGTTGAATGTGTGGAACTGACCTCAGCCTGACAGCTGACACATCTTTCTCTGTCCCCCCCTCCACTACATCATCAGCATTGTGATCTTACTGACAGTGACATCACAGGCAACTGACCTGGCAGCTGCTGAGTGGCTGTTCCTAAGCAGGTGTGATGTCACAGTCGGTGAGATCAAAATGCTGAATATGTAATGGGGGGAATAGAGGTAGAATGTCAGCTGCTAGGCAGAGTGCTGTCTGACACATCACACCTACTAACATCAGGTAAACAATCTAATTCTAATTAACCAAAGGGAAAAAAAAAACATACCTCAGATATAAAAAATAATGGTTGGCTGCTTCTAAAAATTAATATTAGCTTTAGGGAGTACATTAGCTCTTTAATAAAGATGCCTTTGGTTTGGAGACCACGGTCCCTGTGATTACTGGTACTGACCCACACTCCACTGAATGGAGTCGCTGTGCTTTATTCAAGTTTTAAAAGATCTTCAGTTCTCTGGCAAGACTGTAAAATCAGTATGTTTCCTGTACCATACCCAAAACAGATGTAGGAGCAGGGGTTCTTTTTGCCTAGTTGGTGTCAGTGGGCAGCACTCAGCCTACAGACAGTCGAGAAGGGGCAAAGGTGTGGGGGTCTTGCTTGTCCCGGGCACAACTGCAGGTGCCCATTCAGAAGCACGTAAAGGTAGTGGAGCTGGTAGCTCCACCCTCACTGGCTCTGCCTGACTCCTTCTGTACTCCTCAACCACCACTACCTCCAGGGGTGATTGTAGGGGGTTGCCTATCCCACAACTTAGATCAATGGAGGGAGGTGGCTACGGATGCCTGGGTTCTGGAGATCATAGGCCGTCATACTGTGGATCTTCTGGACAGCCCTTCAGATCATCCATCAGTTCTGATAACATATATCCCCAGGGCACATATCCCTGTTGCTAGAGGAAGTGCAGTCTCTGCTCCAAAAGTGGGCCATAGAACTTGTACCTCTAGAACAGAGGAAAGAACCTGTACCTGTAGAACAGAGGAACACAGGTTTTTACTCCAGATACTTCCTCATCATGAAGCGGACAGGGGACCTGAGGTCTACTTTGGATCTAAGAGATCTGAAACATAGAAACATAGAATTTGACGGCAGATAAGAACTACTTGGCCCGCCCAGTCTGCCCATTTCCCTACCTAATGGATAAGCTGCAGATCCTAGTTAACCAACAGCCTACTTCTTCCTACCCCCACCCCCTAGAATTGCCTTATGACTGTCCAATTGCATTCTTGAATTCCACCACTGTTTTTGACTCCACAACCTCCTCCAGAAGGCCGTTCCATGCATCCATAACCCTCTCTGTGAAAAAATACTTCCTTACATTACCTCTGAGCTACCCCCCATCTTCAAATTGTGCCCCCTTGTTCTTGCATACCTCTTTTTCTGAAAGATGCTACCCTCTTGGACTTTGTTGATTCCCTTGAGGTACTTGAAAGTTTCTATCATGTCCCCCCTCTCCTCCTTTCCTCGAGGCTGTACATATTAAGCTCCTAAGTCTCTTCATATGTCTTCCGGTGCAGACCCTGCATCATTTTAGTTGCCCTCCTCTGGACTGCCTCCATCCTGTTTATGTCTTCGAGATTGGTCTCCGGAACTGCACGCAGTACTCCAGATGGGGTCTCACCAGCTGTCTGTACAGAGGGATAATAACTTCCAGTTTTCTACTGGTGATGCCTCTTCCTATGCATCCCAGTATCCCCCCAGCCCTCCTTGCTGCCCTCTCACATTGCTTGCCCACCTTTAGGTCATCTGATATGACTACCCCCGGGTCTCTTTCCATTTTTGTTGTTGTTAGTATCTCACCCCCCATTGTGTACTCTTCCCCTGGATTTTTGTTTCCCAGGTGCATTAGCTTGCACTTCTTAGCATTGAATCTAAGCTAGCATACATTTGACCATTCCTCCAACCTTGCCAAGTCCCTTCTCATCCTTTCCACCCCACCTTGTGTATCAACTCTGTTGCAGATCTTTGTGTCATCTGCAAAGAGACATACTTTTCCTTCCAGTCCTTCTGCAATGTGGCTTATAAAGACATTGAAGAGCACCAGTCCTAGTATTGAACCCTGCAGTACCCCACTAGTAACCCCCCTTTCTTCAGAGTGGACTCCATTTACTATTACCCTCTGTGTCCTGTTCTCCAGCCAGTTATTTACCCAGGCTACCATCTTGGGACCCACTCCCATGCTGGCTAACTTGTGTAATAATCTTTTGTGTGGGACTGTGTCAAATGCCTTGCTAAAGTCTAGGTAGGCCATGTCCACAGCCCCTTCCTGATCTACTACTTTGGTCACCCAGTCAAAGAAATCTATTAGATTCATCTGACATGACCTTTCTGCTGTGAATCCATGCTGCCTTGGGTCCTGTGCCCCTCTGGCCTCTAGGTACTTGGCAGTTCTTTCCTTCAGAAGTGAGTCCATCATTTTCCCTATCACTGAAGTTAAACTAACAGGTCTGTAGTTTCCTGCTTCTGCTGCCCTGCTCCCACTTTTGTGAAGTGGAATCACATCTGCCCTCCTCCAGTCCTCAGGTGCTACTCCATCCTCCCATGATTTGTTAAAGAGGGTAGTCAGTGGTGTCACTAGTTCTACCCTTAGTTCTTTTAGAATTCTGGGATGAATCCCATCAGGCCCCATTGCTTTGTCCACCTTCAGTTTTAAGAGTTCTTTCAGAACCCTTTCTTCTGTAAATGGGCTTTTATCAACTCCTGTATCCAGAGTGTTTCTATTGTTTGATTTAGGTACCTCCCCTCTTCATTTGTGAATACTGAGCAAAAATATTTGTTCAGTATCTCTGCCTTTTCACAGTCACCCTCTGCCCCCCCCCTTTATTAAGCCTCACTATCCCTCCCTTGGTCTTCCTTCGCTTGCTGATGTACCTATAAAAGGTTTTATCCCCCTTCTTAACTGAGTTGGCTATCTTTTCCTCGGTTTGGGCCTTTGCTGTTCTGACTACCTTCCCAGCTTCCTTTTGCTTTAACTGATACAATTCTCTGTCCTGCTCCTTCTGTGATTCCTTGTACTTCCGGAATGCTTTTTTTTTCTCTCGAACCTTCTCTGCCACCTCCTTTGAGAACAATAATGGTTTATTACATCATTTTGTTTTGTTTATTTGCTTCACACAAAGGCTTGTTGCCTCTGTGATGGCAGTTTTGATTATTCCCCATTGTTCTTCCACCCCTCCTTCCTGCCCATTTGCTAGTGCATTCCTTAGGCACTCACCCATTTTGGCAAAGTCAGCCCTCCTAAAATCCAGTACTTTTGCTTTTGTGTAACCCCCTTGCAAATGGGGGTTCCTAGAAATGCCAGTCTGGGTTTACTCTAGCCCGTTTTGTTCTGTCCTTCTCCCACTGTCTCTTGGGCTTCTCCTGACTTGGCCTCTAATTTTTCTGGCTTCCCAGGTCCTGTTTGCCCTTGTGTGCCCCAGCTTGCAGTCAAATGAAAATTCAGCCCCTCGGGGCTTAAACTGCTGACCGCGAGCTCCTGCTGCAAATGTGCTGCCTCCAGGGCAGCGGGTGTCGCTGGCGCCGCGAAAGCGCCTTTTGATGTGGAGCCGCTGATTTGCGGGTCACCTTGGGACTGTGCTGCGGGTCCGGATCCCTTCCATCTATTTGGGGCCCGGTGACCACGGACAGCCTGCTGGGGGACCTCTCTGATGGAAATTAAAGGAGTTCTGACCGGGGCTCATTTGAGTATGCCTGTGCAGGGCCCCGGTCATCTGAATAATGCATCACAGTGTATCTGGCTGCCTCCAGGGTAGCTATGTTCAGATCCAGCCGAAAAGTAAAGAATGAAAATGTTTTACATAATGGAACTGTTGCTGCTTGTTGGGAATATAGTGTGCACGTGGGGAAAAGTGTTTAAAGTTAAAATGAGTACTGCTTCCCTGGCAATTCCAGTATCTGGGACTCTGTGTCAGCCTGTCAGCTGCTGCAAGGGAGCTGTAAGGCGCAGTAGCGACAGGAAAAGTAAAAGAGCCATGTTTTTCATCTATGCAGTGACTGCAAGTGCTGCCTTTAAGCTATAGAACTGTGGGGCATTTGAGGCAAATAATTACTTCTTTCTGGCTGCACCAGGACATTATTCAGGACTGTATCTAATCTGCTATAAGGGACAGTGGGTTAAGCAGCCATTGCCAGCATTACAGCCAATTGGAATTACAGCAATAGAAAGCCAGGACTTGTGTGACATTCACTGCATCTCATGGGTAAGCACCCAAGTGCTTATGGGGGCTTACAGGGATATTATTTTAGGCACAAATTCCACAACCCAATTGTGCCTAGAGTGTTCTGATTGACAGGTCTCTCAGCAACTTGGAGACATGTCACCCCATCCCTGCTACCAATTAGGAGTCGAGCTAGGAGCTCTATAAAGAGACAATGTTGCAAGTTTGTCTGGAGATTCAGAGGGAGATTCATAGATGCAGAGCTGAGAGAGAGAGCAGCAGAGCAGGCTTCAGCCTGCTGGGAGCCCCCCATGGGGGAGGGGCTCAGGCTCCAGCCATGCCATCAGGCCTGGGCCACTTAATTCAAGCCCTTTCAGTCTTCAGAGGGCAGTTGTTGTTTTCTTCAGTTAACTAGTTACAGTAATTGTGCTTTCTGCAGCAGCTAGTCTGGAGGTTGCCAGTACTGCCCTCCAGAGGCTAGCCTTCCCTCCCACGTCTGGGAAAGATGTGGACCGAAGAATCAGATGTCCAGCAGCGGTGAGAGCGCTGACCAGACCAGATGACATCATGCAGTGGTGAGAGCGCTGACCAAGTACCTCAACGGTGAGAGAGCTGAAGAAGTCTTCAGGATGCCTTTGATTGCGGATGAGACCCGTGGAGGACCTGAGTGAGTACCCTTGTACCCCCCGGTGCAAGGGAGAAGCTAAGCAAGTAATCTTGGGGGCCCCAAGCCCCATTAAGAAATGTGTGCAGTTGAGTGTGAAGTATTGAAGTCATCAGTCTGGGCTACTAACCCCATAAGAGACTGCCCAGTTCAAATGGATGCATCTTGTCTGTGGCCCAAATGGCTAAGTTGCAGGTGCAGCAAGATGCTTAGCTTAGTGAATCATATAAATGTGTAGCTATGGGTTAGAGTCCTGCCATCATGGAGCTGTCTGCCAAGACGCGCTTGCCGCTTCATGAGACAGGAGGCCCTAGAGCGTATTATGCCTAAGTTACCTTAAAGAGAATGTACCTGTGTCTGCACAGAATTTCGTCTAAGAGCACTTGGTATTTATTTTTTTTGTTTATTTATTTGTTCTAGGATTACAAATACCTTTGAGCCGAGGCTCTTTTACAAAGGTTCCATGTCATTGGTACAACTGAGATAATCATAAGCAAAGATAACAGTTTATAAAATTAAAAAAAACACATAGTCTTATAGATGAGAAATGAAAAATAAGGTGAAACTTTGGGGAGGGGAAAGGGAGAGGAGGAGGGTGAAATCAGGGAGACTAAGTGGATGGGAGAAAAGTAGGTGGGGGGGTCAGAGAGAGGAGAGGTGGAAGGCGGATAAGAATAGAGGTAGTGCAGCTGGGTGGCATTTGTCATGGGCGAGCAAGGGAGGTGAAGATAGAAGGGGGGTAATGGCAAAGTGCAGGAGTAGATGTGGATCCAAAAGGGCATCTTCAGCTATGGAACCAAAAGACATGTTAAGCCACAACAGTCACAGAGGTTGGAGGCAGTGAGTGTTAGGCGGAGACGAGTCTTAGAGTGCTGAGCAATAGTGAGGATGAGATGTCGCCGGGAAGACCGTTGTACCAACTAGTGGCCCGGTAAGCAAAGGATCTTTGGCCTTGTGTTGTGCGGCAATGCAGGATTTGCAGAAGCTGAGATTTTGATCCCCTAGTATGTCGGGTGTGAATTCTCGGTTGTATGAGGGCACAGACTCCGGGGGGGCAAGGCCCAGAAAGATTTTCTTAGTAGTAATACAAGTATGGTGTTTTATTAGATTGGCAAGATTCAACCATCCGTTTGAGAATAGAGGTCACAGGTGTGAGTTAGGCGTTGGGAGCCAGTGACAAGTCGACAGGCCTTGTTGAGGGCGGTGGATACACATTTGAGTGCGGTGATTGTAGCAGAGCCATAAATGATAATGCCATAATCAATGATGGATATGATGGAGCTCTGGACAGCGACAGAGAGGGCATCGGGTGTCAGGTGTTTCCTATGACGGAATAGCAGGCCTAGCCCGGAGTTAGCGGCTTTGGCGACATGGTCGATGTGGGCAGTGTAGGAGAGGTGAGGGTCAAGGGTGATCCCGACGTATTTAAAGTTTTTGACCTGTTCCAGTGCGGCACCTTGTCTGGTGATAATGGAGAGTTGGAAGTGCTTATGTTTATTATGGGAGCTGCTGAAGATCATGGCCTTTGTTTTTTTTTATTAAGGATCAGTTTGTGCTTTGTGAACCAATTCTCAACCGAGGAGAAGCTGAGTTGGAGATTTTCTTGCAATTTCTTCGGGTCCTGGTGTGTGGCAAGGATTACTGTATCATCGGCATACAGGGTGATATGTTCAGTGCAGGAGTCCGGTAGGGTGTTAAGGAACAGGCTGAAGAGTAGGGGGCCCAGTATTGAACCCTCGGGGACTCCAGAGAGGACAGGTTTGGAATCAGAGTGCACATTTCCAATTTTTACACGCTGGGAGCGTGTATAAGCGTGGAGCGTGGTATAAGTGTTAAATGGCTAGACGTGCTGAATAGGACTCTGCTTGTGGATAATGTTCTTGGTATATAGAATGTACTGGATGTGACTGCCTGTGACTAAAGTATGGGATGCTTGATAAAAGTGTTGTTGCCAACTTACTCTGGATGGATGCCTTTTGGTATATAAAGTACTGGATGTGACCGTGTTTAAACTGCGTTTAGGATGCTTGACAGAAGCATCACTCTCATTGCATTGGATGGGACTTCCAAATATTGTACTGAATGTTCTGGATGTAAGATCCACATAGTTTGTTCTGGAATGTTCAGAAGTATGCGAGTGCAGGGCAATCCGTGATTTGTCTGCAAGTGCAGGGCAATCCCTGCTGTGGTTGTAAATAGTAATTTGCTGCTTTACAAAAATCTGGCTCCAAGTTGCCCCCACCTTCAAATTAATAGTCGGCCACCTCGACCAGCTGCAACTCCATCAGGCCTGCAGCATCTTGGACTGTGGTATCTGTTTAACCATTACAGTGTGAGATTGCGGGGTTTCTGCTGTATCTGGGAGTGGTACCAGTGTGGGTATTATTAATAATTATGTTTAACATCTGATTTATCAGCAGCTAGATAGCCAGGGCTCTGGATGTCTTAAGTCAAATGGTAAAATGTGATTTATGTCTGCCTGTTAATATGTAGCCACCCAGCTGGAGGGTTCACCAGCAAAATCCAAAATGATCCCTGTACATGTGTAAATACGGTAACATAATCTCTACTCCTCCTGTTTCCCCTTCCTAGCTCCTTTATTCCTCCCGAAATAAATGTCTTGTTGTTGTTTGAAATCCTGTGTGAGCATATTATTAGAGAGAGACTTTAATTCAAAATGTGGAAATGTGGGGAACTGTGTATTGCGGCATGTCTGGGGAGGGTAACTGGTCATCGTGGGTGGTGTAGCAGCTCACGGGGCTACACCCAGCACCATCTCACCCACGTAAAGCACCCTGAGTGGAGGCACTGCGTAAAGGTTTTAAAAATTTTTATTAGCTAGTGAACCAAAACCCCTTAGCCTATGTCCAGGGTAGTAGGCAGGGGTGTAACACTGGGGGGTGGCGCCGCCCAGGAGTTACATGTGTATGGCTTGACTCTACTGCTGTGTTTATTGTGAACCATACTGTTCGATGGTCGCTAGTTCCCAAATGGCTACCCACTTCTACATCTTTGATCCTCTCTCCATCTCCATTTGAGAGTACCAGGTCTAAGCTTGCTCCCTCTCGAGTGGGCTCCAATATTAGTTGTCTAAGGCATATCCCCCTGTGGGGCATCTAGAATAACCCCACTCTTAGAAATGGCTGCAACTGCACTCCAGTTAACATCTGGCACATTCAGATCCCCCATCAGCAATATCTCCCCTTTTCAGCCATTCTAAGTATACTTTCTATCATTTCCTTGTCCATTTCCTTCCCTCTGCCCTCTGAGAGGGGGGTCTGTATACAACCCCTGTGCGGATCGTGGTGCCATTGCCTGTCTCCAAATTGACCCACAGTGCTTCCTCTCCTCCCTGTTTACCCTTTTGTTCTGTTGGTTTGATTCCTTCCCTTATGTAGAGAGCTACTCCTTCAAACAACATGAAGTCTTGCTGTATTCAGACATAATGCAGTTAGCCCCAGCACTTGGACTGCCCTGGAGAGGAAAGAGTTAACTCTATCCAGAAACATAGAACGTTGAGCTCGAGCTCGGTTTTCAAACCTCTGTCTGTGGTACTTCCCAGTGTAACCATCAGATTCTTTACTCCGCCTAACAGTGAAGTCACACTGGAGATTTCCTCTGCTCGGTTCGGTAAAAGAAAAAGAAAAAGCGTTTGGTTTAAACCACATATTTTTTGTTATTTTCGGATTTCCAGCCTCGTCTACGGTACAGGTAGTATGTAGATAGGTAGTGACTGTGTTTTATTTTGGTAAAAAAGTGGAAATTGTCTTTCTTTGGTTTCTTCCCGGTTGGTCCGGTTTGGAACCGACTTTGTTAAATTTAATTTAATTTAATTTTTTCTCTTTCTGGGATTAGTGTGGTGTTCCGGTAACGATCGGTTTCAAAAGAACCGGACTTTTTGCTGGTTCTTTTAAAAAGCCCATGACATGGTTTGTAACCAATCGGTTGTTTTTATTACCTGGCTTGAAATCTGCTATAGGGTAATTTGTTAGGTTGGCCATGTCTGAGAAACCCAAGAAGAAAACCGGTTCCACTGGGTTTCAGCACTGTACTGAGTGTGGGGAGGCCTTTGCTAAGGCTGACCCCCACCTCATCTGTGTTTGTCTGGGGTTTGACCACCTCAAGTCAGACTGTCAAATCTGTAAAAACTTTTCTAAATCCACTCTAGATAAAAGACTGAGTAGGCTGAAGGAAAGGGAGGCTGAGAAGTCCGTAGATCCGGATGGCCAGCCTGGTTCGGTTGCGGCCGAACCTGAGGAGGTGCCTACTGACCTAGGCGATACCTCCTCGGGCAAAAGGAGAGTCGACCCCGAAGGGTCGGTTCTGTCAAAGAAAAAGCGCAAGTCTGCCAGTTCGGATCCTGTATCCCACTCTCCAACCGCAGACAAAATAGCCAAAGCGATTAGTATTGTCCAATCGCTTAGACCGGTTCCGTCCGAACCGATACTGGCAGTCGATTCAGTCGGATCTGTCTCCTCCGGATTATGACCCAGATGCTTATTATGAGGAGTGGCAGGGAGACGAAGACTATCCCGATGATGATGGCGATGATGATGACGATGAAGGGGGTCTGCATGTGCCCATTGAACCAGACATCTCCCCAGACAGGCCATCAGGTGTCTCTCCTCCCAGGCTCTTTGAGTCCCCTTCACACTTTTTGTTCTACAAAAAGGTGGCACAAACCCTGCAGCTTCCCTTGGTTGAAGCCTCAGAGGAGGAGGATGAAGAGCCTGATTTTGTGGAAATGATGGACATCCCAGAGTCCAAAAAGTTGTCTATCCCTCTTCATAAATCCTTGGGGAAACAGACACACAAAATTTTACAAACCTCTAATTCAATACCTCCTGTGGATAAGAGAATGGACAGGAGGTCTTCGTTATCAGGCTCAGCTGCGGAGTTCCTTTATAGTCATTGCAGCCATGTTGGGGTAGTGCAGGCTGCAGCCTGTGACAGGGCTAGCATTCCTTTGGCTTCACACCTCCCAGATAAGGACTCCAGGAAAGTGGATGCCATGGCCAAAAAACAGTATTTGGCGTCCTCTTTGGGACTCAGGCAGGCTACTTATATGGCCTACATAGCCAGGTACCAGAAATCCAGATGGGATACGGTTCTGGAACTGGCTAAACAGGCCTCTCCCCAGCTAGCCAAGGAGATGGAGGTGGTGGCTGCTGATGGAATTGAGGCATCCAAAATGCAATTTCATGCTGCTGTGGACTCCAATGATGTGGTATCTAGAGTCATGGCTACATCTGTGTCTCTCAGAAGACATGCTTGGCTCAGATGTACTAGCCTTTCACAGGATACCCAGACTAAGGCCATGGATTTTCCTGTAGTAGGTAACTCTCTGTTTGGGGAGCAGACAGAGGCTTACATGAAGAAAATGGATGAATACAGAACCACGTACGGGAGTGCACAGGCCAAGGAAAGGCAGGCCACTCAGCACAAGCAGCAGTCTAAAGGCAGAGGCAGGCCCTTTCAAAGGCCTTTTTACCAAGTCGAGGCCTCCTCTCCCTTCCCACAGAGGGGGTTCTTCAGAGGGAGGGGTAGGAGGGGGATGAGCAGGGCTGCTCCCTCCTCCTCTTAGTCTAAGGCTCCTGCCAAGCAGACACCCTGATGTGTCAGCACGGGTCGACTCCCCATTTCCAGTAGGAGGCAGGCTGGCTTACTACTTCCAGGCCTGGAAGTCTGTTACCTCAGACAAGTGGGTCCTGAAAGTAGTAAGCCAGGGACTGGCCCTCAGCTCCAAAAAATTTCCAAAAAGAAGGGCCAGGTCTTTTCCACCTGCATCAGTCTCAGAAACCCTTATCCTAGAGGCAGAGGTTTCCTCTCTTCTAGCTCTCAGAGCTATAGAGAAAGTTCCTACTCAGGACAAGGGAAAAGGACTCTATTCCAGGTACTTCCTTACCCCAAAGAAAATGGGAGTGGTGACCCATCCTAGACCTAAGGTATCTGAACAAACACATTTCAAAGCCCAAATTCAAAATGGTAACTCTGGGAATAATCCTTCCCTCTCTAAGGGCTGGGGATTGGCTAGCATCTGTGGACCTCAAGGAGGCCTACTTCCATATTCCTATCAGGTGCTCCCACAGAAAATGCCTCAGGTTCGAGTTGCCTTCAGGCCATTACCAATTCAAAGCCATGCCATTCGGCCTAACATCAGCTCCAAGGGTGTTCACAAAGTGCCTTGCAGAAGTGGTGGCTTACCTCAGAAGACAGGGTATCACTATCTTCCTGTATCTGGAAAGACTGGCTTTTAGTGGGTCAGTCACCTTTACAGGTCAAGTCAGCTCTTCAAACTACCCAGGACCTACTCAGCTCCCTGGGGTTTCTTCTCAATCTTCCAAAGTCTGTGCTCGAACCAGTTCAACTTCTCACCTTTATAGGCATAGAGTTGGACACTGTACAAGCAAAAGCCTTCCTTCCCCTAGCAAGGTTAAAGGCCCTAGTGGATCTCGCTTCTTTCTTTCGACCTCTGGTCTCCCGCCCAGCAAGACAGTTCCTCCAGCTCCTGGGCCACATGGCAGCTTCCACGGCAGTGGTGCAGGGAGCAAGGTTCCAGATGAGGGACATTCAGTTTCATCTGAGGTCTTTTTGGTTTCAAAAGAAGGATTCACTTACCAAACTGATTCCAGTGACTCAGACTGTGGTCCAAGCTCTCCAGTGGGGACTGGACCAGGACAACCTCAGACAAGGGGTTCCATTTCTCCCTCAAGCCCCATCAGTAGTTCTAACTACTGATGCTTCTCTCCTAGGGTGGGGAGCCCACCTGGGAGCCCTGACAGCTCAAGGGGTCTGGTCTCCACAGGAGTCTCTCCTTCATATCAATCTCCTGGAACTCAGGGCAGTTTTCCTAGCCCTGCAGAGCTTCTCGGATTCAGTCAAGGGCAAGGTGGTCCAACTCAGAAAGGACAACACCACCACAATGTGGTACATCAACAGGCAGGGAGGCACTCGGTCCTCAGCCTTGTGCACAGAAGCCATGAAGCTGTGGTCTCTGACCTATTCTCTTCAGACTTCTCTGATAGCAGTCCACCTTCAAGGGAAGGACAACGTACTAGCAGATGCTCTGAGCAGAATTTCACAGGGACACCACGAATGGTCCCTGGATCCTCACATTCTAAAGGTCATCTTCTCCAGGTGGGGCACTCCAGAGATAGATCTCTTTGCAGCACTGGACAATCATTAACTTCCTCTGTTTTGTTGCAGACCTCCAGTCCTGGGGACGATTCCCCAGGATGCTCTCTTTTTGGACTGGAAGGGCAGGCTTCTCTATGTCTTCCCTCTGCTGTTCAGAGTCCTGATCAAGATCAGGACTGAACCCTGCACAGTGATACTGGTGGCTCCAGATTGGGCCAGACAGCCTTGGTATCCTGTACTGCTGTCCTTGTCAGTGTCACGTCCCCTGTCTCTGCCCAGGACATACACTTTCCTGTCTTCCTCCCAGGGGTGGATCTGGTACCCCAATCTCCAGTCCCTCCATCTCAAGGCCTGGCTCTTGAAGAGTTAGAATATTCAAGCTCTACATCTTTCTCAGGGAGTTCTGGATATTTTAAAGGTCTCTAGGAAACCTTCCACTAGAAAAACTTACAACTCCAAATGGAAAAGGTTAACTATTTGGTGCTCTCAGAAAGGCATCCTGCCCGATTCTGCAGACATTTCCACAACCTTAGACTATCTAGTTCATTTCAATGGTTTAGGCCTTAGGCCTGCCACTCTGAAGGTTTATCTAGCAGCTGTCTCTGCATTCCTCTCAGCAGGGAAGGGCTCTTCCCTGGCATCTCATCCTGTTTTCAGAAAGTTTTTCAAAGGTCTGGTTCACATAAACCCTCCCTTTAGGAAGCCCACTTCGCCTTGGGATGTTAATGTCTGCATAGGTCAGCTAATGCAGCCACCCTTTGAACCTTTGGCTTCGGCCGAATTGAAGTACTTGACCTGGAAAACTGTGTACCTGGTAGCTATTACTTCTGCCAGCCGAATTAGTGAGTTACAGGCTCGGTCAGTGGAACCTGACTTCATCTCCTTACACAGGGACAAAGTGGTCCTCAGAACCAATAGGAGGTTCTTGCCCAAAGTGGTTTCAGATTTTCATCTGAACCAGTCTATATCTGTCCCTGTGTTTTTCACTGACCATTCTTCTTTAGGTGAAAGAAGGTTACACAGTCTGGACATTAAGAGGGCCCTTAGCTACTATATTGAGCATACTAAGGCACATAGAAATGACTGTCTTTAATTGTTTCTCACTTATGGTGAAGTGGGGAAAGGTAAGCCTGCCACTAAGAGAACTATTGCCAGGTGGATTGTTTCTTGTATACAGTTTTGTTATGACAAGTTGGGTAGGACGCCCCCTTCAGGCCTGAGGGCTCACTCGACCAGGGGTACAGCTGCCTCTCTAGCTCCAGCCAGAGATATACTTTTGTTAGAGATCTGTAAAGAGGCCACCTGGAAAACGGTACGTACTTTCACCAAGCATTACTCCCTGGACATCCAGGCTAGGAGTGATGCTAGGTTTGGTACAGCAGTACTGCAGAGTCTCTTCCCAAAGTAGGTTCTGCATTCCCTCCTCCTTAGGGAACTGCTTGGTAGTCTGCATTATGTCTGAATACAGCAAGACTTCATGTTGTTTGAAGAAAAAATTACTCACCATAGTAATGTTGTTTCTTCTAATGGAGTCTTGCTGTATTCAGACCCCCCGCCTCCCCTCTCAGAACCTGGTTTTGGGAAGTGGGCTGGCAGGTACAGTGCTGCACCTCAGGGGTGTACCTTGTACCCTCCCTCTTGGGTGGGGTAGATGTTTTATTATTATTTTTTCTGGTGTTTTACTTAAATATTGTCACTACCTTTCCTTCTTGGGTTCTCGACTTGAGTCTTTTGGGGCCCAAAAAGAAATATTTTGCCCTTTGGGTATATTTTGAACAATTTCCATACTGTAGCATATTAGTTAGCTCGTAAGAATCTGACAGTTACACTGGGAAGTACCACAGACAGAGGTTTGAAAACTGAGCTCGAGCTCAACGTTCTATGCTTCTGCATAGAGTTAACTCTTTCCTCTCTGGGGCATTTCAAGTGCTGGGGCTAACTGCATTATGTCTGAATACAGCAAGACTCCATTAGAAGAAACAACATTACTATGGTGAGTAATTTTTTCTTCTCCTCTTTTACCCTCCCTGTCCCTCCTGTAGATAGTGTATCCTTGTATGTTTACGTCCCAGTCATGGTTCTGTGTGTACACCATGTTTCTGTGACTGCCACGATATCCAGATGTTCCTCCTCCATCAAGGCCACTAATTCAGGAAGCTTGTTACCCAGACTACAGGCATTGGTACTCATTGCTCTCCATTTTTTGATGGCTTTACCTCTTGTAGCAACATCTCCCACTGACCTTTCTACCTTGGTCTTTTCCTCATTTAGTACCCTGTTTTGTAGGGGGAGGCTGGGAATTCCCTGCTGCTTATCAGTGCCTCCCTCCTTGACTAGTTTAAAACTTGCCAATGAAGCATTTAAACCGATTGCCCAGAAGACTTGTTCCCTTCCTGGACAGATGCAGACCATCCTGCCAGTATAGGCTGGTATCCCTCCAGGTGGAACCCCAGTCCCCAATGAAGCCAAACCCCTGGGCTCCACACCATTTTTTCAACCATTCATTGAATCGCATGGTGTGAAGTACCCTCGCCTCACCCATGCCATAGACAAGCAGCGCCTCAGAGAAGGATACTGTGTGTGCTACTTGTCTTAGTGTAACCCCCCTACAAATGGGGGTTCCCAAAAAGTCTTCCTGGAGCTTGCCTAAATGCTCACTGCCAGGCTGGTGTCCTGCGTTTTAGCAGTTTAAATGTGATTACGAGAACTTGTATAGCCTCTGTGTACTGTCTCTTTAAGAGCTGCCTAATTGCAGCATGAGTAATCTGAGAGGCAGCTCTGTTGAAAGATGTAACTATTTGCTGAAAATCATTTACAGTGATAATGATAATGTAGTTTGTCTAACCTGCTTTCTTTGTAGCAAGGGCTGTTTTGTTTGTCTCCACTATCTTGGTCCTGGACTGCAAATTGGACCAAACCGTTCTGGTGGAACCTAAAATGTAGCCGGACTACAGGAGCTGTCTGAATTCAAAATCTATAGAAACTGTGGTTTGAGTTTTGTGCCTTTTTTGCAACTGAAGGGGACGATCTTGCTTTGACTGACAGCCAGATCAGCCAACCAAATGTTTTGGATCTTGGGGAAGTCCCGGGCTGCTTGCAGTTTTCAGTTAGAACTAAGCTGGAAGCTGAGCAAGAAGGAGCTGAAGTTTTTCTGAGCAGCTATCCTGAGTGGATTCACATGGGAGAACTCTGAAAGGCTAAGTTTTTGGCCTGCATGCCGGTGTGCTGTTCCTGAGAGGGAGAGAAGAGAATTATTTTGGACTAAATCCAAGTTTGTGTGACTAAAGTAAGGTACTGAAGTGGGCCAGGCTCAACCTGAAGAAAACCGAATATTTTTGCTGAATGCGATTGGCCTGTCAGGAGTTCCAGCTAACCCTACGCTCCCGGTGTGTGCAGAGACTTTGGCGATTGTGCCTGGGGAACACTTTGCCTGGTACAGTAGAATTCCCGTACATGTAAATGTGCTATGAGCTGCTAGTGGGTTGTGAGTTAGTTCCCCACTGTGTGAACTGTGTTCTGCTTGTTGGAAGCTGTATCCAGCCAAAACAGACTGCTTCGAACTTGTCTCCATGAGGTCTGGGCTTTGCCAGACTGGCCCAGCCAGACTACCCACTGCACAGAGAAGCCATCGACGAGAGACCTGCCTGGGGATCAGCCCCCTGCCCCACGCTTGAACAGGAACGACGCCTCTGCGACTTATTTATTTATTTACGAGTTTTACCAGGTTGGCATACTGAGCAACATGCTCGATTCCAGATGCGACCTGTGTGGGCCCTGCTTCTCCTGGCATTCCAGATCAACCACCTGCAGTCTCGATTTTCGTCTAGCCTGTGTCCAGTCTTGGGTATCGTGAGTAAATACCAAGGTAGCTCCCTACAAGAACAGCTTAATCTGAGTGTGTCATTTGATTGTCTTGTTGTTTTGTTTCCTTTATGAACTGAGCCCTCTGGCTCCGGATTACAAATATTGTGTACTATGCATGTTGTGTTTTTCATCACAGGACCCCAACCAGCTGCAACTCTGGGCAACTGTCCTGGCTAGCCCATCTGTTCTGTACCTGGGTACCCAGAGGTGGACTGTGTGGGGGTGGGGGGACTCAAAGCGCATGTATAACTGCTTGATTGATATAACCTTTAAGCTAATTAACCTGATTTTGCCCCTCCCTTGTTCAAGTCCCCTGAATAAATCAGATCTAACTTTTTCTGCATGTAATCTGACTGTAGTTCCAGTTTGTGCTCAAAGTACTGTACTGTTGCTATTTGCTGTGCTTAACCTTGTTTTACAGGGGGTCCCCAGAGTTGCGCCAGAGGAACCAGCCCTGGTGGTAAGTGCAAACAGTGTGGGTACTTGTGTGGTGTACCAAGAGTATTGTGAAAGTGATTATTGTACAGTGTTCTGGCCACTAGTGGGGAAAGAGGGGGGTTACAGTGTCCTGGAGGGCTGTGCCCAGGTTAGCTTGACCACTACCAACCCTGACCTCTGGGTTGAGGCACCCGTTTTAGAACTCAGGCCCCTTAACCTGCGACTAGCCAAGCAGGCAGGGGTAGTAGCCCTTGGGATAGCACCACCTGGGGGTTACATGTTTATCCTGTGTAAGGATTTTTTTTTATCTTGTCTTTTTGTCTTCGTCTCCTTCCAGTTATTGTTTTGTTATATATAAATATACTTATATTATATAGTCTGTACACTTATATTGTCAGTGCAGTGTTCAGGAAAGGATATGACAGTAGTATGCACCTTCCTCGTTTGAGGAAATAATGTCAGAACCCCTGGTGTAAAGGAAGTGGTACCTGGGGTGAGGGGAAGGGGGGAGGAATTTGGGCTCAAACTGTGCCCTCTCGAAACAATCAGCTGAAAGCTCTGACCCACAACTACGATGAGTGTTGACCTTCCTGTCAGCAAGACAACCTACACAACAATTTAACAGAGAAATTACCCTGCTAAACAAACAGAGAAAATTCAAACAGCTGAGTCAAACACAGGTAAAACTCCCCAGCCCCAATACAGCCTGGCAATTTGTACTCTGAAAGCAATCAGCCCCTAAACAAGTCAGCTGTGCACCAGGAAAGAAACAGTAAACAGTTATTTCAATCTCTCTGGGTTTAAACTCCCAACCTTCCAAAGCAGTACTGAAAAACTCCTCCCAGAAACCCTTGACTGACTAGTGTCACACCTGTGATGTAAGCAGGCCTTGTTGTGAATATAGTCTGCTCTGTCTGGGTTGAATACACAATCCCTCCACTGAACCCAGGAATAATAATTAAATCACACCTCAGCCAAAGTACAGTTCTAAAAGGTGCAAAAATATCCTTACAAATACTAGGTCTCTACTCCAGTGATCTAACAAAGTGAAAAGCAAATTCAGTAGTAGTTTGCTCCCTCTGCTTATAAAATTAACACTCCTGAAATTGAATCCTGCAAGCCCCTTCTTAATTCAAATAATCAAAAATGAAAGTGTAACTCCCTTGCAAATGGGGGTTTACTAAAACGCCTATAGTACTGTCTCTTTAAGAGCTGCCAGTTTGCAGACTGAATTAGTCTGCTAAGAGAGAGGGGACCGTGTGTTCTCCTGCTCGAGTCCCACTCGAGCTGCTGATAATGTGCCCCGTTTTTGCCGTCGCTAAGCAGGCAAAGCAGGCACTTTCTTGGGCTGTCTGTTGATGTAATATATGTTGAATGGGTAATGGAAAATGTATTTTATGTAACCTGTTTCCCTTGCAGCTGGGACTTTGTGTACTTTGCCCCTCCATTTTGGATCAGAACTGCCTTTTGGATCCAATCAGGAGGGAGGGGCGCTTAAAATGGAGTATTGAGCAGCTAACCAGGACTGGGACTCTGTCAGGAGCCGGCTGCCAATGGGAAGTATGGCCAATGATTCTGGGAAGTGAAGTCCAGGAGTGTGGCGCCTTTTTGCACCAATAGGAGGAGACAGAGAAGACTGGCACCTGAAGCCCTCCAATAGGATCGGGTGGCGCCCGAGTTGGAATCCTGCCCAGCGGCTGAGAAGGCAGAGTCGTTGTGGCCGTGAGAGAGGAAGGAGCTCCAGGCTTCTGCGCTGTTGAGTTTTCGCGCGGGAAGCACGTATGGAAGGCCAAAAGTCGTGCGGCTCGATCGCCGAAGTAGTCGGACTGAATCTGCTGTGTGCTGCTATCAGAAGAGGCTGTGCATGTTGCAGCTGCCTACCAGGCTCACCCTGTAGAGGACTGGAGAATCTGCTTCATCGCGCTCGGTCTGTCAGGAAAAGTGAAGCTGCGCTGTGACTCCCCGGTTTAGCAGTGAGTGCGGTCGAGATATAAAGCAGCTGCCTGGTATGATAACCTTCTGTTTTACATATAAATGTGTGGAGAGTGTTCTGATCACAGGCCTGCGTCCCTGGGTGGTGTGAGAGGGATCCTGCTACAAGAGTCGTGAGTAAAATCAGGGTAGCTCCCTGTCAGTTGATCTACTGAGTGCAAGTGTTCGTCTGTTTTCCTCTCTGGCTACATGAACTGAGCCTACCGGCTCTGGATTACAAATTTGGGTATTGTACAGTTGTGTTCATCTTCAGGGTCCCAACCAGCTGCACCGAACTTGGCTAGCCCCCTTATTGCCTGGGTACCCAGTGACAGTGACTCATAGGGAACTTAGCCTGTGCACAGTGCTCTGAAACAGTAGAGTGGTTAAGCTAATTAACTAGATTTCTCCCTGCCCTTGTTTTTTCCCCCTAAATAAATCAAATTTGGTTGTTTTGCAAAGTATACTGTCTGAACTGCGTGTTTGTGCAAAAATACTGTACAGTGGCTATTGCAGTACTGTATCTTACTTTATAGGGGGTCCCCAGAGTCAAGCTGATCGACCAATCCTGGGGGTAAGTGTATATTGTAAAGGTACTGTTGGTAACTTGTGTGGGCCACTAGTGGGAAGAAAGGGGGGTTGCAGTGACCCAGAGGGCTGTGATCAAGTCGTTTCAGACTGTCTTAACCCTGACCTCTGGGTGGAAGCACCTGCCATTGGACCTGGGCCCCTTAACCTGTTAGCAGTTATGCAGGCAGGGGTAGTAGCCCTTGGGATAGCGCCATCTGGGGGTTACAAAAGTATCAGTAAAACTGTATTTCAAACCTTCCTCACAGGTCCCAAGCAATATTATGCCTTTCCAGGCTCCCAGTTCTGAAAAATGAGTATGATTGTGTCCTCTGCAGTACAGTAAAGTCTTCCAGCCTTTTCCACCAAAAAGTCAAGGCTTGTCTGACTAATAGAATACAAAAAGTTCTGGATGGTGACCCTATAGGGTCTCATTCCCTTATTGCAAACATGGAATTGGATTTGTTCCCTCGATATGAAGGCTGTATACCTCCATGTCAAAATCCAGAAACCTCACAGAAAATATCTGAGGTTCCTGTTTCAGGGGGAACATTACCAGTTCAGAATGTTGCCCTTTTGCTTGTCTTCTGCACCATGAGTCTTTACCAAATGCTTGGCTGTGTGGCAGCAGCCCTTCACAGCGAAGGCCTGTATGTTTTCCCTTACCTGGATGACTGGCTATTAAAAGCCCAATCCAGGGAGCAACTACTTCAGACCTTAACTCGAACCAGACAAATGTGTGATGCTCTGGGGGTGACAGTCAACATACCAAAGTATGTACAGACACCTTGCCAAAGACTGCAGTACATAGGAACAGTTCTGGATACTGCCCAGGGTTCAGCATTCCTGCCTCTGGACAGGGCAGACTGCCTGATTGCTGAAGCACAGCCGGTGTGCAACAGCCATTAAGTCTCAGGAAGGACTTATCTATGCCTTCTGGGACTAATAGCGTCAGTCATTGTTACTGTGCCACTGACCAGACTGCGCATGTGGATCCCACAATGGATCCTGAGAGTCCAGTGGGACCAGCTGACAGACAGTCTAGAACAGATGTTTTAGTCATGTCCCCCTTGTGCAAATTGCTCAACTGGTGGATGAAATGCAACAACCTGCTGAAAGGCATTCCATTCTTGATTCCTTCCCCACATTAGATCCTCACCACCAATGTTTCTGGCTCAGTGCGGGGAGCCCACCTGTGACTTCTGCAGACACAAAGCATGTGGAACTAGATGGCGCATGCTTTGCTCATGAATGTTCTGGAAATGAGAGTGGTCCTGTACAGACTTCAGGCCTTCCAGAACCACTTGTCCCCAGGTCCTCTCTTAATACAGACGGACAGTGGCAGAGTGATGCATTACATCAGCAAGCAAGGGGACAAACTTATTCTTACCCATTGTGCAGGGAAGCAATGAGACTTTGATATTGGGCTCTGGAGCATGGTCTACAACCTTCAACAGTACATATTCCAGGCACCAGAAATTTCTTGATGATAAACTTAACCAGTCACAGTCCAGGATGCATGAGTGGGAACTGCTGATCTCAGTGCTTGGTAGATGACCTGTTCGAAAGATGGGGTCATCCAGAGTTGGACCTTTTTGTGTCCCCACACAACACAAAACTGCTGCATTTCTGCTCACTCGCTCCAGGGCCTAGAGTTTGCTGGTGAGATGCGTTGTCCCTCTCTTGGAAAAGGAGGATCTTCCTGGACAAAAGTCTCTACCATTCATTCACACTAATGGGACTATACTCAAGGTGCTAGGACCCCGTGGGAGCCAAAAATCTTCAGGCGGGCCGGCTCCGGGATAGGACTGCACATGCGCGGCGCTGCAATACTAGCTCGCGCCGTATAGGCTATCTCGCCATCAACCCTCCAACTGCCTCAGTTCCTTTTCTCCTGCTGTCGAGTGTGCTTCGATGACGATGTCGCTCACCTGCCGGGAGTCAAGTCTTCGTCTATACGACAGCAGCTATAGCCGTTCAGTATTCGATTAACTTACCATTTTTAGTGTTCTTTTCTGATTTAAAAAAAAAAGATGTTTTTTAGACGGTAGCGGTGACAGTAGGGAGACTTCATTTGAAAGCTGTGAGGGCAGTGGGGCTGTGTCCAGTCTGCCACCCTTTGTGGAGAAGGGGTCCGACCATGGGCACTCTGGTGCTTGTGGGGGGGGAGGACAGTCCGCCCAAAGCACAAAAGTAGTGGTCGTATTCCCGACCTTGATCGGGAACCTGGCTCTGCTTGACCTCGAGCTCTTCTTCCTCCTGTCGGTGGAAGAAGAATTGGTACAGCTCGAGGTCACCCTCTGGTATGGTGGTGGAGAGTGGCAGGCCTAAACCAACTCTGGTGGGTTCCTCTGTGGCTTAGCTCTTAACGGCCATGATCTTCAACACCGGATCCTGTCTCTCTCCTCGATGGGGTCCTGGTGAATAGTTTCACCTCTGGGCCGCTCTTTTAGAGCAGGGGGTATGGTGTCTACCCAGTTGTCCTGGCCAGTGTACCCGGTTCTGGGGCCTTCGGGCCTTGGAGACACTGGACTGTGGCTGGGTCAGTCTGGCCATGATGTGCACGATGCCCTCTCCGGTGCCAATGCCATCGACGCCGACTCCTTGTGCCTAACCCATCTCCTTTTTCCCTGCAGGGGCCTGCATGGGTACTGCTTTTCTTCTCCCCCTTTTTTTTTCGTGTCTAGGTGCAGCAGTGGTTCTGGTGCTCTGTGTGGTGCCAGCGCTGGTTGTGGTGCCGGTGCTGGGTGTGATGCCGGTGTCGGTTGTGGTGATGTCATTGGGTGGTACTGGCACCGTGCATGGCATCGTCGCCGGGTCTGGCGCCATGTGTGGTGCTGCATGTGGTGTGGATGCCGAATATGGTGCTGGTGCCACAGACGTTACTGAACTCTTCGCCTCTCCAGGTGGCGGTGTCTCCCGTATTCCTGGCCTAGACCTGCCTTTTGGAGGTTATTCTGGGGTAGAAGTGGATCTGGATGAGTCTCTCCCTATTCCGTTTTGTCGAAGATGCAGCAGATGACTCATTTTATGGGCTGGAATGCAAGCCTTCTGTATCAGTGTGGTGGAAAATCTTCTTTCCAGTTTTTTCCTCAGGGATGTGGGGGTCCACCATAACATTTCAGTCTTCATCTTTGGACCAAAGCAGACTTCTACGTCTTGAGTTCCTTTATTCCTCAGTATGAGTGCACCTTGTGGAACACACTCAATGCAATGGTCGAGAACCTTCCATTGCTAGGGGCATATAGCCCAATAATCAGCTGAAAGCTTTTATGGATGCCTACAACTCTGCCTCTAGGGCAGCTGCTGCTGGCAGCAGATGGTTAACATCTCCTTGACGGTGCTTATCTGTTTGGCCCTCAGGTTGAGCTCTGGAGGCCACTCAGAACAATAGGGCTGCCATTTAAACAACAGGTGGCACCTGCTGCCTCTCAGAGGAATGGGAACCACCGACATTCTCGTAACAGGCAGTCCTTTCAAGGTAGAGGCCTAGGTGCCTTTATCAGGAATCAACCCCTGAGCCACATAGAGAACGCAGTAGAGGGCACAGGGCCTGAAAGCACTCTGTACCAACCTATGTGGATCCAGCCCAGGTCCCACCTCAGCTGTCTGAGGGGGTACCTCTTGGCGGTAGGAGGGGCGTCTAATTCGATTTTACAATCAGTGGAAGTTCATTACAGTGGATATATGGGTCATCAGGATTGTCCGAGAGGGATACTCTCCCAATTTCACAGATTTCCCTAGACCGTCCACCCAGACGGCAGCCCAGTCTGTCCACCTCATGGTCACACTCTCTTGCTTCTGAGATACGGGGCCTCTGCAGGAACTGGGCAGTAGAAGTTGTTCCACAGTGGAATGGAGCACAGTTCCTATTTCCATTGCTTCTGGTTCAAAGATGACAGGCGGCATGCAACCATTTGTTGACCTTGGAAGGTTAAACAAGTACCTGTTCATTTATTTATTTATTTTTATTTATTCAGTCTAGGATTACAATTACCTTTGAGTGCCAGGCAGCTCATTTACAAAGGTTTCACGTCAACAGGGAGAGGATACATACAGAATGGGGAGAACAGACATGTTTCACATAGCATTTAAGCAAATATGAATAAAATACAGAATACGAACTACAGAATACAAAAAACACAATTAAATCCTTGCAAGTTTAGCAATGATTACAGGTAGGGAGTAGGAAGAAGAGGAATTATGGGGGGAGTAAATGCAAAGAAGTGGGGAGCAGCCATGCGGTATTGTTGGGTTAGCAACTAGGATAGCAGGGGAAGGAAGAATGTTGAGGAGGGGGTGGGAGAAAGGGGGAAAGGGGTTCAGGAAGGGAGAGGAGAGTGAGGGGGCAAATCATGAGCATGTGATAGCAGAAGAACAGAGAGGGGAGGTCCTGAGATGGATGGACAAGGATGTTAGATAGTGCGATCACAGGAGTTTTCAGTTAGGAGGTGCTGACGGAGCTTGTGTTTGAATTCTCTGAGATTACTAAGGTTAGCCAGACCATTGTGGAGGGCATTGAGCCAGTAAGGCGCTCTGATACAGAAGGAGCGTTGGCATTTAGTAGTCCGGAACATCGGGACTAGTAGGAGTGCAGAGGAGGAGGTGCGCGTATGTTGGGCCCTGGGGGATCTGTGGAGTAAGCATCCCAAACCCAAAGGCATGTGTCCAAGGAGAATCTTTTTTGCAAGCAGGCAAGTGTGATATTTAATTCTGCCATGTGAGTTGAGCCACCCAGCCTGTTTATAGACATCGCAAGTGTGGGTGAGGTGTGGTGCGCCAATTTAGAGTTTACAGGCCTTGTTCAGTGCAACAGTGAGCCTTTTGAGTACAGTAGTAGAGGCAGTTCCGTAAATGACAAGGCCATAATCGATTATAGAGAGCACCAACTATGAATAGCTAGATTTAGGGCTTCAGGTGTTATGGATTTTCTCAGTCGATAGAGGAGCCCAATCCTGGTGTTGACAGCTTTGGCAGCATTTTCAGTGTGGGGTGTATAGGTAAGGTGTCTATCAAGGGTAACCCCTAGGTACTTGAAGTGCTGTATTTGTTCGAGGGGGTCATCTTGGGTATTTCGGATGGTGAGAGCATGAGCTTTGTGTCGACTGTGGGTGGAGGAGGACAACAGGACTTTTGTCTTCTTGTTGTTTAGCACCAGTTTATGTTTGCGGAACCAATGCTCAACTTCCATGAAGACATTTTGAAGGTTACTTACGAGGAAGAATGGGTCAGGGTGGTTGGCAAAAATGTCAGCATCGTCCATGTAGAGCAGAGTTCGTTGGTGGCAGGCAGATGGTAGGTTGTTGAGGAAGATGCTGAAGAGGAGTGGACCCAAGATTGAGCCCTGGGGTATACCGGACCAAACAGGCTTCTGGTCGGGGATAGCATTGGAAATCTTCACGTGCTGGGATCTGTCCCCAAGATAGCTTCTAAACCAGGGCAGCACCTCAGGTGAGAGACCAGTTAGTGAGAGTTGTTCAAGGAGGAGCTGGTGATTAATCATGTCGAATGCCTTAGTTAAGTTTATAAAGACAGCACCCACAAGACTGCCTTGGTCAGTTGATTTGTGGGCGTAGCTGGTGAATTCTAGGAGTTCAGTGGTGGTGCTGTGCCCTTTCTGAAAGCCATGCTGCTGCTCACACAATAAAGAGCATTTATCTAGGTAGTCCACAAGTTGGTTGGCAACAATACATTCAAGTATTTTAGAAAGGGAAGGAAGGATTGATATAGGCCTATAGTTGCTATGTAGTGCACGGTCCTCAGATTTATGAACAGGTGTAACAATGGCTGTTTTCTAGACCTGTGGGAATTGCGATTGGGTTAGAGAGAGGCTAAGTAACTTGGTAATAGGTGGGAGTATTTCCTCTGCTGTGAGTGCGATTAGCTGGAGGTCTAGAGAGTCACCACTGTGCCTGGACTTGCCCAGCACAGTGTTCAGTTGTTTCCTGACCTGGATAACTGAGACACGTTTAAAGTAGAAAGGGGGTGATTATTTGTCTTGTTCCCTGGCTGATATCCAGACGTTAAGGGAGGAGTTCACTAAAACCTATGCATTCAAGGCTTCACTTCCTGGAAATTTGACACCTAGCCAGCCCATCCGGGCAACAGACACAGGAAGCAGTCGCCACAGCTTCTCAGTTGTTGTCTCCATGGGGTTTTCTGATTCAGGGAAGATTCCAGTTTCATCTGCCCAGCAGCTCCTCTTCTTAGGAGCCCTCCTGGATACCTCCAAGGCAACAGTTTTCATTTCCAGAGGACGGGAGAAACAACATCTTCAGATGGCTCGTTACATCACAGAAAATTACTATATTTGGGCCCTTTATGATTGAGCGGATGCTGGGACTCTGTGTGCTCGAAGGTTGCGCTTCCCGACTCCGGCTGGGGTGACTGGAGAAGCGTTACCCACTGGTCAAAAACGAAGGATGCGCGTTGGGTGGTCTCTGTGGTTGCGAGGTCCGCCGAGCAGCTGGAACAACTTAAGGCCTTCGAGGAGGAAGCGGCTCAGGCTGCGGTGGGCTCTTCTTTGGCTTCGGCCTTCATTCCACTTCAGCTGGGATCCTCCTATTCGGCTTCCTTCAGGAGTTATGCTAGTCTCTCTTACTAAGGAGAGGGCCCTTGGTCGCATATGTCGTGCTCAGGAAGAAGGAGTTGAAGAAGGAAAGAAAAGTCGACCGTCGACTTTTGGGACTAGGAGGCGGTCCCGCTCACAAGGAATCCCCTGCTTCAACTTGGTCGAGTAGTGGCCGAGGCCACTGGTTTCTGACCAACCCCGTCAGACCAGTTGGCTGAGACGCCTGTCGATGTGGGCGAGAGTTTTCTCGAGCCGATCGGTGGGTTGTCACCCGATCCAGCCGACGACTCTTTATTTTGGACAGCGGTGCTCCTGGTGTTCTCTGACGGGTCGGCTCAGCCCGCTGGGCAGGACCCACCCGTCAAGGAACCTGAACAGGAGGAGCCGTGGGTTTCCCCAGCTCCTTCTGAGGTCCCCCGTTGGCCCCGCCCATGGTCAAGGTCTCGGTCTCATTCCTCGACTTCGGCATTGGACAGGACTCACCCTCACCGGTGATCCTGTTCCCGACGTCATGGGAAGTGGCGGCGCCACTCTTCATCTTCGTCCTCCTCAGGTGAGGAGAGGCTCCAGCGCAAGTTGCGTCGGTGCTACGAAGATCTCATGTGGCAGCAGTTGGTCCTGTCCAGGTTGAAGTTGATTCTAGTTTCCACCCCGGCCATTAAGTGGCTTTCACCCAACAACCAATGTCGGCCACGGCCATGACCACCATCACCGAGGTGCCGGTTAAGGCCCCGCCGGCTCAGCTAAAGCCGGCTACTCCAGCGATCCGGGTGGAGCTGCCGCCCGAGCAATCGAAGTCTGGGGATCGGACCCAGGATTCTCGGTCGGCCCAAGGCCTGCCCCATTGGTTGTCGGTCACTCTCACTCCCGATTGCCCAAGGCGGGTGGAGAGCGACACGGGTGGGTGCCCACTTTACAAGGACTCTTCGGAGTCCAAGGACTCCTCCATGGTCTCCTGTCCAGTGGACATAGAGTCCTTGGGGGCTTCTCCGTTGACGAGGGACCTACCTCGCTGATGGGAATTTGTCATCTCATCTCCGAATCCATGGGTGTGGAGCTGGAGCCTGTGCTGAAACAGGCTAAGTACTACCTTACAGAGATTCTGGATAAAGGGGATACTCCTATGGAGGCCTTCCCAGTGGCTGAGGCCATTGTGGGCCCAGCCTTGGAGCTGTGGCAGCATCCAGCATCTTGTCCTATGCCTTCTTCCAGCATGGTCCACAAATATGTGGTGCCCATGGGGTTCCTGTTGGGCTTTACGGAGCACCCCTTGGTGGTGGGGTTGGTGGCTGAGTCCGTTTTTCGTCATTCGGTCAATAAGGGCGATGCGGACAGACCCCCAGATCGGGAATCCAAACAATTGGACCATTCCGGGAAGAAAGTGTACGCACCTCACTGGGTCTCTGTCAGGCCAGCTCAGCTGTTATCATGGCACATTTTTCCCACGCCCTCTTGGGTTCCCTGAATGAGGTTATTCCTCATCTTCCAGCTGACCTCTTGACTATGGTCAAGCAGGTCTGGGACCAGGGTAGGGCAGTGGCTAAGCAGCAACTCCAGACGGCTCTGGACATTGGAGATTCCTGTTCCCGTTCAGTAGCGGTCGTGGTGGCCATGCGCTGCAGGGCTTGGCTGAGCATCTCGACCTTTACGGCAGATACACAGCATAAGCTGGCAAATGTCCCCTTCTTGGGCACCGACCTGTTCGGTCCTGGTGTGGAGGGCCACCTCCAGTACATAGAGAAGTCCATTGCCACCTTGGACTCCACCACATCTGCTCAAAAGTACAAGGGCCCCAAGCGTCACAACCGCAAGCCCTTTCGTTCATCCATGCCTACGGCCAGACTGGCTCAGCAGCAACAACAGGGCCAGCAGGCCCAAACTAGCTGTCCTCAGGCCAAGTCTGTGACATCCTCATTTAGGAAGCCCGGTGGAAAGGTCCCGGCTGCCCCTCCGCCGGACCCTCCTCCAAGCCTGCCCAGTGACGGGTTGGGGGGGTGCCTCCCTCAATGCCGTCATGCTTGCCCTGGGATCTCCCGTGGGGGACCAGCTCAGCCACTTCATTTCCGCCTGATCTACTATCACCATGGACCATTGGGTTCTAAAAGTGGTAGGTTGAGGCCTGCCTCTGGAATTTGAGCAGTCCCCTTCCTTTCAAGCCCATGCCCCATGGGGGGGGATCTGGTGTCCGCAGCTTCTCAGTCGGCTCTCAGAGATGACGTAGCTCAGCTATTCCTCAAGGAGATGGTGTGCCAAGCAGTGGACCTGCCTACAGATCCTGGGTTTGTCTACAGGTACTTCCTGGTGCCACAGCAGACAGGGGTCTGGCTCCTCATTCTAGATCTGCACGACCTGAACAAGTTCCTCAGGTGATGCACCTTTTGGATGGTAACTGTGGCACAGATCATACCATTCCTTCAGCAAGGAATGTGGTTCTGCTCCCTAGACCTTCAGGCCACGTTCTTTCACGTCCCGATCTGTCTGTCCCATCATCGGTTCCTCCGCTTCAGAGCTGAGGGAACCCTTTACAAGTCCCAAGCCATGCCCTTCAGCCTGTCTTCAGCCCCCAGGGTCTTCACCAAATGCATGGCAGTGGTGGTGGCGTACCTGAAGCACTGAGGGGTCTGGGTGTACCCTTACCTGGATGACTGGCTGATAGCAGGTCCCTCCAGGCTGGAGGTGGAATGGTCCAGGGATCTGACCCTCCAGACTTGCCTAAAACTTGGCCTCCTGATCAACGAGGCCAAGTCGGAACTTGTACCTGCACGGACTCCTGAAGAGCCAGAGCTCAGCTCCCGGTGGACAGGGCGGAGGTTCTCTCCTCCTTTGCCCAATCATTTCTAGTTGGGCAATTGCACCCTGCCCAGGACTTCCTGCGTCTTCTGGGCTACATGGCAGCCTGCACTAGTATGGTCCGATGGGCCCTCTGGCATATGCGTTCTCTTCAGTGGGAACTGGCCAGCCAGTGGTCTCAGCGCTCAGGTCATCTCGACCAGCTGGTCTCTGTGACCCAGAGGATGTGGGACGTCCTCCAGTGGTGGCTCGTCCCATCTCACCTGCAGGAAGGGATCCCTTTTATCCGCCCCGAGTCGACGGTCATCCTGATGACGACGCCTCTCTGATGGGTTGGTGTGCCCATCTGGGGGAGCACAGAGCCCACAGGCTCTGGCTCCCCCAAGAGTCCCGATATCATATCAATCTGCTGGAGCTTCGAGCGGTTTGGCTAGCCCTGACTACTTTCGCTCCATTTGTTCGGGGTCAAGTGGTCCAGGTCCAGACGGACAATACCATGACCGTGTACTATCTCAACAGACAGGGCGGGACACGCTCCTTGCCCCTCTGCAAGGAAGCTCTCTGCATTTGGCCCCTCATGCTCAGCTTGGAGGCAGATCTCCTTGCCATTCACGTGGCAGGAGCCTCGAGTCAGCTGACCGATGCAATCAGCCATATAGGCAGGGCGTCTCACGAGTGGTCTCTCCTCCAGGAGGTGGTGCAAGATCTGTTCTCCCACTGGGGTACCCCCCCAGGTGGACCTGTTCGCCTCCAGGGAGAATGCGAAGCTGAAGCTGTTTCATGCCCACCCCACTCAGCAGGGTTCGCTGCAGGGGGATGCCTTCTCGAGGCCGTGGTCCCCAGGCCTCTTCTGTGCCTTCCCTCCACTTCCCTTGATTCACAAGGTGCTCATCAAGGTCAGGAGGGACAAGGCACAGGTGATCCTGGTAGCCCCAGACTGGCCACACCAATTCTGGTATCCAGATCTCCCCAGCCTCAGCTCCAGGCTCCTGAGGCAGCTTCCAGAACGCTCGGACCTGCTCTCAGTCAGCCAGGGGAAGGTAATCCACCTGGACCTTCAATCCCTGCACCTGATGGACTGGTTCCTGAGCGGCTAGAGTTCCAGGCCTTGGGTCTCTCCAACGAGGTCCTCAACGTTTTTGAGGCGTCCCGTAAGGAATCGACCAGAAAATGCTATGCCTTTAAATGGAAGAGATTCTCCATCTGGTGTCATGGCAAAGGATTGGACCCCTCATCCTGCCCAGTGGCTAGCATTTTAGACTCTCTTTGGTCCCTCTCTCAGCAGGGGCTACGGTCGACGACCCTAAAGGTGCACCTGGCAACTATCTCTGCTTACCGGGCGCAGGGCAGTCAGCAGTCAGTGGCGCAGGAGAAGGTGGTCTGGTGCTTCTTCAAAGGCCTAGATCACTTATCCCCTCCGGTGTGTGAACCTCCACCTCTGTGGGATCTACTGCTGGTTTTGGCAAAGCTCATGAGCAAGCCATTTGAACCTATGAACAAGTGTGACATGTCACACTTGTTGTGGAAGACCGCCTTCTTGGTGGCTATCACGTCAACCAGGAGGACTGGGGAGTTACAGGCGCTCTCCATTGAGTCTCCTTACCTGGTCTTCCACAGGGACGAGGTTGTCCTGCGCCCCCACCTGAAATTCCTTCCGAAGGTGGTTTCAGAATTTCACCTTAACCAGGTGATTACTCTGCTGGTGTTCTACCCCAATCACACCTTGGAGGCCGAGTACAGGTTCCATACTTTGGACCTGAGATGAACGCTCGCCTATTACAAAGAGCGAACGGCGGAAGTTCGGGGAGAGATTCGCTAGCTGTCTGTCACCTGCACTGAAGCTGCACCTGGCAGACCTGCAGCCAAGTGGACAATAGCTAGATGGATTACATCTTGCATTGACCTCTGCTATAGTTTGGCGGGTAGGGAGCCTCCTGTTGGGCTAAGGGTTCATTCCACCCACCATACCACTGCGTTGATGGCTGTTTCTAGGGACATCCCTTTCCAGGAAATCTGCAGGGCTGCTACCTGGAAGTCAGCACACACTTTCATTTCCCATTATCACATCAACCTTGAGTCATGCCAGGATGCTGGTTTTGGAACCCCAGTTCTCCAGTCTCTCTTCCCTAAGTAGGGGGTGTGCTTCTCGCCTCCCTCCTCCCTGAGAACTGCTAGGAGTCTGCCAACAAGTGTGGATAGAACAACATATCCACGATCCAAAAAACTCACTCACCTGTAGCAGTAGTTCTAGTAGTGGTATACGTTGGTCATCCACACTGACCCACCCGACCTCCCCGGCTTCGACGCACACACCTGGCTTCCAGCGGGCCAGTATCTGGCATCATGGGGCGGAGCTGAGGGGTATACCACCTGGGTGGGTGGGAGGAGTCAACTTGAAGACTTTTCTGCACTTCTTAAAGTGGCAAGGTACTTGCCAACAAGTATGGATAAACAACATATACCACTCCTAGAACTACTGTTACAGGTGAGTAACCTGTTTTTCAAACACCATGAAGTCTTGCTATATTATAACAATAGCAGTCAGCCACTGCAGCTGAACTGCCCCGGAGAGGAAGGAGTTAACTCCAGAGGATCTGGAGTTCTACAGCACGAGGGCGCTGTGCCAAAGCTCTATCTGGCCAGTTTCAAATGAAACTGTCAGATTCTTTGCTCCGCTCCACTGAACAGTCGCTCTGGAGATCAGCTCCTTCAGCTCGGTTCATTCTCGGTTCAAGCGAGTATTTTTCGGTTAATTTGAACCGGCAAAAAGTATTTATTTTACTGCATTTCGATTTAAAAGCTCTATCTGGTAAACCGTAAACAAATTTAAAGTCTGTGTGGAAATTCAATTATCGGTTCGGTTTGAACCGATCGGTTCTTCTGATTTTAACGTTTTGAAGTGTTTGGTTGGGCTTTTAGAGTGCGGTTCCGGTTCTTATCGGTTCTAAAAAACCTGGTTTTAAATAGGTTTTCAAATACCCATAACACGGTTAGGAACCGATAAGGGTGTCTTGCCTGGCACTGCCATCAAAGGAGCAAGTTTTTGGATAGGCTGGCATTATGTCTGAGAAACCCAAAGAAAACCGGGCCCACTGGGTTTCAACACTGTGATGTCTGTGGGAAGCCTTTGCCAAGCTGACCCACACACACTGTGTCTATTGTCTGAGGCTGACCACCTCCTGTCAGACTGCCAGGTGTGTAAATTTCCCTGCAGCCACCCTGGAAAAGAGGTTGGGCCGGCTCAGGGGCGAGAGGCCAAAAAGTCCGCTGACCGGATGGCCAGCCGGTCCAGCACCCACTGGACCAGAGGAGTGCCTCTGACCAGGGCTAGACTTCCTCAGGCAAAGAAAGGCTGGTTCAGATGAACCAGTCCCAGTTAAAAGACAAAGAAATCAGTAGGTTTGAGTCCAAAATTGTCTCTCCAACTGCTGCAGAGATAGCTAAAGCCATTCAGATTGTCCAGTCACTGTCTCAGGGACCTGTAGACCACCAACAGTTGGTAAAGGTTGGTTCGTTCAGTTCAGTGGTTCAGGAGTATGATGTTGAGGAATTTTATGAACCACAGGAGGGAGGAGAATTTGATCAATATATGTGTGGCTGGGAGGTCTGGGCGTGCCCATTGAACCGGACATTTCTCCAGACAGACCTTTAGAATCTCCTCCTATTCTGTCTGAGTCCCCTTCTCATTTTATGTTTTACAAAAAGGTTGCAGAAACCCTCCAGCTTCCTTTAGAGGAGGCTGTGGATGAGCAAGAGGAGCCTGATTTTGTAGAAATGATGGAGGTTGTCTATTCCTTTGCATAAGTCATTTAGGAAGCAAACAACAAAGATTTAAAAAAATCCTCATTCTGTCCCTCCTGTAGATAAAAAAATGGACAGAAGGTATACTTTGTCAGGCTCTGATACAGACTTCCTCACTGAACAGTGTAGTCATGTAGGTGTGGTACAAGCTGCAGCCTGTGACAAGGCTAATATTCCCCTGGCCTCACATCCTCCTGATAAGGATTCCATGAAGATTGATGCCATGGCGAAAAAACAGTATATGGCAGCTTCTTTGGGACTCAGGCAGGCAAATTATATGGCTTATGTAGCTAGATATCAGAAATCTAGATGGGACACAATATTGCAGTTAGCCAAGCAGGCCCATGGCCAGCTGGCTAGTGAGTTGGAACAGGTGGCTGCTGATGGCATTAAAGCCTCTAAAGTTCAATTTCATACTGCTGTTGATGTTAATGATGTCTCCTCTAGGGTCATGGCCACTTCTGTAGCTTTCTGTAGGTTGTGCACGGCTCAGATGCACTAATCTGTCCCAGGATACTCAGTCAAAGGCTATGGATTTTCCTGTAGTGGAAATTCTCTGTTTGGGGAACAAACAGAAAACTATATGAAAAAGATGGATGAATACAGAACTACCTACAAAAGTGCCCAGGCTAAGGAGGCATGCCACTCCACAAGGCCGCAGCTCCCAGAGGTGAGGCAGGCCCTTTTTACCAATTTCAAGCCTCCTCTGCTTTTGAGCAGAGGGGTTTCTTCAGAGGCAGGGGTAGACGAGGCACAAGTAAACCGTCCCCCTCCCCTCAGCCTAAGGCTGCTGCCAAGCAGGCACCCTGATGGGGTGCCCAGGGCCGATTCTCCTGTACCAGTGGGGGGCAGGTTGGCTTATTTCAGCCAGAACTGGCTGTCCTTAACTTCGGACAGATGGGTTCTGGAGGTAATAAGCCACGGTCTGGTTCTCAGCTTCAAACAGTTTCCAAAGATGAGAGCCAGACATTTTCCACCTGCAAATCCTTCAGAAGCCCTTGCTTTGGAAGCAGAGGTTTCTTCTCTTCTGGACTGCAAAGCAGTGGAAAGGGTCCCTCCTTGCCATCAGGGCAAGGGGCTATATTCAAGATACTTTCTTACCCCAAAAAAGACAGGAGAATGGCGGCCCATTCTAGATTTAAGGTACCTGAACAAGCATCTTTTGAAACCAAAGTTCAAAATGTTGACTCTGGCAATGATATTGCCTTCTCTAAGGCCAGGGGACTGGCTAGCTTCCCTGGACCTCAAGGATGCCTATTTTCATGTTCTGATCAGGCCTTCTCACCGAAAGTACCTCAGGTTCGAACTGCCCTCAGGCCACTACCAGTTCAGGGCAATGCCTTTTGGCCTTACCTCTGCGCCAGGTATTCACAAAATGTCTAGCTGTGGTAGTGGCTCACTTAAGAAGGCAAGGGGTTGCTGTGTTTCCCTACCTGGACGACTGGCTCATTGTGGGTCAGTCTCCAGATCAGGTGAAATCCCACTTGTAAGTCACCAGCAGCTTCTCACTTCCCTGGGATTCCTGCTAAATTTACCAAAGTCAGTTCTGGAACCAGTTCAGGTCCTAACTTTCATAGGTGCAGAATTGAACACAAAGTTAGCCAGGGCATTTCTTCCCTCGGAAAGGGTAGACAGACTCATTGCCCTGGCATCCTCCTTACCCCACGAGTCTCGACCAGCAAGGCATTTTCTGCAACTCCTGGGGCACATGGCTGCTTCCACAGCTGTAGTGCAAGGAGCAAGATTCCAGATGAGGGACATTCAGTTCCATTTGAGGGCCTATTGGTCTCAAGGAAGGACCCCCTTCCAAATTGGTCCCAGTGACTCAAACTCTGATCCTGGCCCTCCACTGGTGGCAGGACCGAAGCAATCTAAAACAAGGGTTCCCTTCATTCCCATTTCCACTCCCTCACCCTCACCACGGATGCCTCCCTGTTGGGTGGGGAGCTCACTGAGTGACCTGTCCACTCAGGAGTGTGGTCTCCTCAGGAATCTCTGCTCCACATCAATCTTTTGGAACTCAGAGCTGTCTTTTAGCTCTTCAGGTATTTTCAGTTTCTGTCCAGAACAAAGTGGTTCAAGTCCAGGACAGACAACGCCACCACAATGTGGTACATCAACAAGCAAAGGGGCACTCGGTCATCAGCCTTGTGCACGAAGCAATGAAGTTGTGGTCTCTGGCCTACTCCCTGAACACCTCCCTGATAGCAGTTCACCTCCCAGGGAAGGACAATGTCCTGGCGGGATGCCCTCAGCAGAATTTCTCAGGGCCATCATGAATGGGCTCTGAATCCACAGGTGCTGGGGTTTGTCTTTGCCAGATGGGGCACCCCTCAGATAGATCTTTTCACAGCCCCAGACAACCACCAACTTCCTCTATTTTGTTGCAGGCCTCCAGTGCTGGGCTCGGTCCCCCTGGACGCCTTTCTGTTGGACTGGAAAGGGAAGTTCCTGTGTGCCTTTCCCTCCTTTCCTCTTCTTTTCAGGGTACTAGTGAAAATCAGATCTCAACCCTGCAAAGTGATTCTGATTGCCCCAGATTGGGCCAGACAGCCCTGGTACCCTCTGCTTCTGTCCTTGACAGTCCACTCTGCCCTGAGCCTGCCCAGAGTCCACGACTTGCTGGCCTGTGCACAGGGAGAGTGTAGTATCGGACCTCAAATCCCTCCATCTCAAGGCCTGGCTTTTGAGGAGTTAGAATTTGCTGATTTACACCTTTCTCAAGGTGTCCTGGATATTTTAAAGGCTTCAAGGAAGCCTTCCACTAGAGCCACTTACAATTCTAAGTGGAAGAGGTTTTCCATCTGGTGCTCTGAGAGGCAGATTATTCCAGAACCGCTGATCTTCCCATTTTATTGGACTATTTGGTCCATTTAAATTCCCTAGGCCTTAGGCCAGCTACCTTGAAGGTTCATCTGGCAGCTGTCTCTGCTTTTGTGTCAGCAGGGAAGCCTGCCTCCCTTTCTTCTCACTCTGTGTTTTCCAAGTTTTTTAAAGGGTTACTTCATACTAACCCCCCTTTTCGGGAACCAGCTCCTGCCTGGGACCTGAATGTTTGCATTGCTCAGTTAATGCAACCTCCCTTTGAGCCTCTGTCCCCAGCAGAGCCAAGTATCTAACTTGGAAACTGTTTTCCTAGTGGCTATCACTTCTGCCAGACGCATAAGTGAATTACAGGCCCTGTCAGTGGAAGAAGATTTTATTTCTTTCCACAGAGATAAGGTAGTCCTCAGGACTAATAGAAAGTTTTTGCCTAAGGTGGTTTCAGATTTCCACCTGAACCAATCCATCTCTCTCCCAGTATTTTTCACTGAGCATTCTTCCTCAGGTGAGAGGAGACTGCACAGCTTGGACGTCAAAAGAGCCTTAAGCTACTATTTGGAACGCACCAAGGGTCACAGGTTCGAATCCCTCCAACTCTTCCTTACTTATGGCGAGGTTGGCAAGGGAAACCTGCCACTAAGAGGACAATTGCAAGGTGGATTGTCTCTTGTATCCAATTTTGTTACCAAAAACTAGGTAGAGAACCCCCCTCAGGACTGAGGGCCCACTCCACCAGGGGTACAGCTGCGTCTCTAGCGGCTGCTAGAGACATTCCCATTCTGGAAATTTGTCAAGCTGCTACCTGGAAGACAGTTCACACTTTTACCAAGCATTATTCCCTGGATGTCCAGTCCAGGAGAGATGCTCGGTTTGGTACAGCTGTGCTTCAGAGCCTATTTCCTAAGTGGGTCCTGACCCTCCTCCATGGAGGTACTGCTGTGTAATCTGCTATTGTTATAATATAGCAAGACTTCATGGTGTTTGAAGAAAAAATTACTCACCTTAGTAATTGCTTTTCTTCTCATGGAGTCTTGCTATATTATACTCCCTCCCTCCTGCCCTCTCAGAACTTCTACTTGGGTAGGGTGGCAAATTAGTGCAAGCACTGTGTCATGCCATTGTAGTTTTTCCCTTTACCCTCTTTCTTTTAGGGTTAGGAACTAGGTTTTCATTTAGGTAATATATTGGCCCTTCCTGGACTTGAGTCTTTGGGGAAGGGGGTCCTAATAGGTGCTTGTCAAGGGAAAAACTAATAATAATAATAATAATACCATTATTCATTGTTATTATGGTTATTAGCGTTTCTATTGTTGTTTTATATTGTTGTTATTACTACTAGTAGGTAGCCATTTGGCTAGTGTAGAGCTTTCCACACAGACTTGTTGCTTAGTGTTAGCTTGTAAAGATCTGACAGTTTCATTTTGAAACTGGCCAGATAGAGCTTTGGCACAGCGCCCTCGCGCTGTAGAACTCCAGATCCTCTGGAGTTAACTCCTTCCTCTCCGGGGCAGTTCAGCTGCAGTGGCTGACTGCTATTGTTATAATATAGCAAGACTCCATGAGAAGAAAAGCAATTACTAAGGTGAGTAATTTTTTCTTCTGCTCCCTAGACCTCCAGGATGCATTTTCCACATTCCTATCTGTCCATCCCACTGCCGTTACCTTACGTTTCAAGCAGAATGGGTCCCGTACCAGTTCCATGTCATGCACTTCAGCCTCTCCTCAGCTCCCAGGGTCTTCACCAAATGTATGACAGTGGTAGTGACCCACTTGTGGCACCTCGGGGTGAGAGTGTAACCCTACCTGGACGATTGGCTGTTAGCTGGTTCATCCAGAGTGGTCGTGGAAAGGTCCTGAGATCTGCCTCTCCAGACTTTTCCAAAACTTGGGCCTGTTGGTCAACGTGAACAAGTCTGAACTGATACTAGAGCAGGTGATCAAGTTCATTGGGGAAGAAGTATTAATCCAGTAGTGGGCTACCAAGAAATGCTATAAAGTATAATTCCTCAGCAGGCAAGCTGTAACGCCATGGATCCTTGACAATGCCTGTAGGGCTGCTATCTCCCTCCTTCTTGCTCCTACCCTAGCACGATGTGCCATCTGATGATGCCTTATGGGCTGAATCCACCTTTCTGCTTAATACTTTCCTTACCTGCTGATTTTACTAATGCTGTATGTTGAGTCTAGTTAAATGTGATACACTGTAAATGTATTGTTAGTTCATGCGTACATCAGAAACCTTATGAAATGTTATTCAATCTGTATTGTATTTAATGTGTAACCTTGTAACCCTATTGAACTGTCATGGAGGCTATGAAATGTTTCTGGAAACCGTACTGTGATTAATGTATACCCTTGTAACACTATGTACTGATGTGGAATCTTTGTAAAAGAGCTACTTGCTCAAAGGTTGTAATCTGAATTATCAATAAATAAAAAACTAGACTCCCTGCGGGCCAGGATCTGCCTCATTGTGGACTTGGCGCTGGATTTTACCTCATTCACCTGCTCATTTCATGTTGGACTGTCGTGCCCTGCGTAGGATTTCCTGAGGCTGCTGTGGTACGTGGCATCCTGCACCATTGTGGCCCATTGAGCCTGCTGGCGGATGCGCTAACTCCACTAGCAATTGGGCCATCAGTGGTCCCAGCACCTAGGCTACTTGGACGATCCGGTCACAGTGACCCAGCAGATGTGGGATGTCATCTAGTGCTGGCTGATACCAGAACACCTGGAGGAAGGAATCCCATTTGTCCACCCAGAGCCAACCATCACTTTCACAATAGACGTGTCTCTGGTGGGGTGGGGCGCATACCTGGGGGACTACAGAGCCCACAGGTTCTGCTCACCCTGGGAGTCCCAACACCACATAAACCTGCTGGAGCTCCATGCAGTGTATTTGGCTGTGACAGAATTTGCTTTGTTAGTCAGGGGTCAGATTGTGCAGGTCCAGTTGCAGAACACCACAACTATGTTTTACCTAAACAAGCAATGTGAAACTCACTCTCTTCCTTTGTGTCAGGAGACACTCCGCACCTGGTTATTCATGCACAGCCTGGGTGAAGATCACCTTGCAGTCCATGTCGCAGGAGAAACCAGTCAGCTAGTAGATGCTTTTTGCCAGGTAGAAGAGGCATTGTACAAGTTATCCCTGCATCAGGAGGTGGTGAGCCACCTGTTCTCCCGATGAGTGGACCTGTTTGCCTCCTGGGAGAATGCCAAACTGAGGCTGTTTTGTGCCCACCCCGCTACAGTCTAGGACACTGCTGGGGGGTACATTCGGGAAGTCCTGGACCCCAGGCCTCGTATACACCTACTGTCCATTCCCCTTGATCCCCAAGGTCGATGTTAATGCCCAGAGTGACAAGGCGTGAATGATCCTGATAACTCCAGACTGGCCACAGCAGTTTTGTTACCTGGGTCTCCTCAGCCTCACCAGCAGGCCCCTGTGGAGACTGCCTCTCTATCCAGACCTGTTGACCAGACAACAGGGGACGGTCTTGCACCCAGACCTTCAGTCTCTGCACCTCATGTCCTGGTTCCTGAGCAGCTAGACTTCCAGGCCTTGGGTCTCTCCGAGGAGGTCCTCCGCATTGTGGAGGCCTCCCAGAAAGAGTCGACTTGCAGATGCTGTACCTTTAAATGGAAGAGATTTTCCATTTGGTGTCACAGCAAGGGGTTTGATCCCCTTGTCTGCCCTGTGGCTAGCATCTTGGACTACCTCTGGTCCCTTTCCCACCTGGGACTGTGGGCAACGACCCCCAGGGTGCATGTGGCAACCATCTCTGCTTACCGGTTGCAGGCTAGTACACAGACGGTGTTCCAGGAGAAAGTGGTTAGGTGCTTTTTCAAAGGCTTGGACCACCTGTTCCCTTGTGCATGAACTGTCTCCACCATGGGACTTACTGGTGGTTTTAGCAGTGTTCATGGGCAAGCCTTTCAAGCCAGTACACAGGTACATGGTGTCACTCCTGTCATGGAAGACTGCTTTCCTGGTGGCCATTATGTCAGCCAGAAGGATTGGGGAGCTCCAAGTGCTCTTGGTGTAGTCTGCTTACCTGGTCTTCCACAGGGACAAAGTCGTCCTTTACCCCAACCCAAAGTTCCTCCCAAAGGAGATAATGAAGTTTCATCTAAACTAGGTGATTAACTTGTGGTGTATTTCACCAGTCCATTTTCAGTGGCCGACCGTAGGCTTCATATCCTGGACCTGCAGAGAGTGCTGTCTTATTATGTGGAGCGCATGGCTGGAATTTGGGGACAGGCTTGACAGCTGTTTGTCAGTTATGCCGAAGCCATGCCTAGCAGACCAGCAGCAAAGCAGACTGTTGCCAGGTGGATCACGTCCTGCATTAACCTCTGCTAAAGGTTGGCTGATAGGGAGTGTGGTGAGATAAGGCCATACCTTATTGTTCTAATCATATTTCATGGTATTTTTATGTGTGAAATGCATCACAAATGCCATGGTGGCTGAATGTAAGTGCAAGGGATCATGGGTACAAAGACGTGGGCCCTGGAAAATGATGTTGTAACTCTTGTTACTGGGCAGAGAATCTGTCAGTTGGTCTGCAGGGACTAGGATTAATTAAATCATTTAAAAGGAAACAAAAAAATAATTAAGCAGAGCTGGCTAGCAGGCACGTCCATTTATGTCTGAATGGGCCACAGCATCCAGAGAAGCCTGAATGTCTGGCTTCTCTTTGTCTCTGCAAGGCTACCCTGAGCTAATCTCATTACTACTAAATGGGCTGACATTTAAGTAAATAGCTATACTGAGTGTAGCTTGATTACAGCCATTTCAAAGAGAAGGAGGGCTGGAGGGTTTTCCTAAGAATTCCAGTTTAGACTAGCTGACCTCTTGAGTTTTTTTCTCTTGTATTCAGAACTGCATATTTGTTTGTAATAAAATACTAGAAACTGATTGGTTGCATAGTCCTAGCAACAGAATGCTAGCCAGTTGCAGGGCAAGTCACTTGACTATCCACTGGACCTGCCCTTTGAGAAATCCCACGAAACAAGGGAGAAAGACTGTATCTGACCCTTTTAGCCTTTAGCCTTTTTGCATTTGGGGACCCTGCCTGCTTAGGAGAGTAGAGACATTTTCTTTAAGTATTCTTCTGCACTACCATGAACCAAGATTTTCAGCTGCCTTTGTAAAGACTTCGCACTTCAAAATTCAGCAGCTAAGGACTTGAGGTAGACTTTAATCTCAGAGTTTGAAAGTGTAGGTTTTTATGTATATTTTCCATTTTATTCTTAATATCCTGTAACCGGTGTCTAAAATATGTGTCGTTATGTTATTTACTGCATTTATTAATTAATTAGTAAAGCTTTTGGCATATGTTTAAGATAATTCTGCCTATGTCTTTTGTGTGAGTTGCCTTGGTAAGGATTGTTCAAACCATACTATGCCTCTGTGATTGCTTAAGGGCCAAAACACTACCACAAGAAAGAACCACTAGGGACTCTGTGTGACGAAATGAGGGGAGTAAATATGAAGGGTCTCAGGAGGAGTCTGTTGGGGTTTGAACCAAGCTCTGCATTTCTGGTGGAAAGACACATATTAGAGTGTATAGGGCCCCCCCCCCGAAGCCTATACACGCCTGCTGCTATTCTGGTGCGTTGTGCAGTGGCCGAGAGGGTTCTGTCCCAGAAACATAGACTCAAGACTGTATTTGTACTCCCTTGCACAGAGAGGGGTGCCCTGAGATCCTCTGGTGTATGTTCACTTATGAGACATTGAGCGTGCTAAATGGACAGAGGAAGGGTATCCCTGAACTCCCCCTGTCACAAGAGGAATTCGCTGTGACACAGAGAATCCCAACCCACGGGAGTTGGCTTGTGACAGGGAGCCTCCTATAGGACTTAATGCTCATTCTACCAGACATACTGCTACTTTGGTGGCTGCTTCCAGGGACGTTCCTGTCCAGGAAATCTGCAGGGCAGCCACCTAGAAGTCAGCACACACCTTCATTTCCCACTACCGTATCAACCTTGAGTCACATTGGGATGCTGGTTTTGGGACCTTGGTTCTCCAATCTGTGTTTGCCAAGTAGTGTGCCTGCCTTGCCCCCTCCTCCCTCCCAGAGAACTGCTAGGAGTCCACTAGAGTGTGGATAAGGGAACCATATCCACACCCCTAGAAAAATAGGTTACTAACCTGTAACCGTAGTTGTAGGCATGGTTTATGTTTCGCATCCACACAACCCACCCGGACTCCCTTGGCAAATGGCATATGGATTCCAGCATATAAGATGTCATGGGGTGGAGTTGGATATACCACCTGAGTGGTGGGAGGAGCTTAGCTTAAAGGAATCAGTTACTGGTGAATAACCAATCGTTTTTCTGCTTTAAGGTCTGAGCTTAACGTGCCAAACACTACCATCTGTGTGTGTGGGTTAGGGTTAGAGTAGCACCTTTTCATTGTGTGGCGGATGAGGAACAGATGAATTCTGATGGGTTAAATGAGAGATGTTCATCTTAATGTGAGACAACTGAGAGGTATAACTGAGGTAGTAGTTTAGTTTGGCATAGGCAGAGTGCAGCGCTATGAACCAGAAGACCCAGGTATAAATCCCACAACTGACCACTATTACTCAGTATTTGACCTTAGCCACTCCCTTAAACTCCCTAGGCCAGATTTACAAAGAGCTAGGTACATGCCTTGGATGTGCCTTTGCTTCTCTTGACCCTGCTGCATCTGTCACCCTGTTAGACACAGCAGGAGTGATTTTCTAAACCAGCTTGAATTGCAACAGTTATACCTGGATTACAGCAGCATGTGCCCATTTAGAGATCCATTTTCTGTGCTTGGACTAAGTGAGTCAGACCCAGAGACAGCGCTAGATAGGGCAAAAAGGGAAAAAGTTGCAGCTTGCCCAGAAATGACCCACTTTCCACAGGACAGTGGGTCCAAAGTGGTGCATCTGTCTCTAACAATAGCTGAAAGATGGAAAATTAAACAATAGAAAAGTATTTTCACTCAACAAATTTAAGCTTCTGTACTAGTGAAATTTCTACTTACGATTAGGTTTGGACCCAGTTGTTTCTCATTTTGACCCACATATTTTACACCTATGGGTCTAATTTGACCCATGTTTTAAAACCCCTAGCGCTGTCACTGGTCAGACCCTCAAATTATTATCTGGCTTACTTAAGAGTGAGGTAGTGGGACTGGCAAAGGGGGTAAGGGACACAAGAGGCCAAACTGCAGTCAGAACTGACATCAAAAAACTCTCCTTTTTTCCCTCTGGACCAGCACAGAGTGGTAGTGTACTTTTTTTTGTTTGTTTAGTTTGCAAACAATGGGCTCAATTTATTAAACATATACATTACTAATATGGGTGCATAGGTGAGGATAAGTGTATCTGTTGCATAAAGAGGTGTCAGAGAAGCCTCTGCAGCATTCACTACCTCCCCCTGGATGACCTGGGTGTGCTTCCCCTACCTAATTCCCATTGTGGTGTGGCAGGGCATTGGCCAGATTAGTGGCATACCAGGGGATTGGTGATTTAATGTGACTTTCCTGAAGTCGCATGGCTGAGTACACCCAGGGTGTGTGTATCATATGCAGGGAGAACCCCTCTGTAAATTCCTCTGCACACCCTCAGCTCCTGGACAGCTTCCATCAGGAAATAATGTCCCCTGTCCCCTGTACCACCCTTCCCTTTGCTACTAGACCAGGGATGAGCCAGTCAGTAAAGGAAGTTTTTTTTTTTCTTAAATTAGAAATGTCCCTTTTCGACGGTCTATTGGAACAAGCGCAGGTTGTCGAAGGCCAGACAGGGGGTGGAGGACTGAGTGTCCTAGAGGACACTCTCCTCTTCAGGGCAGGAGAGCAGCCTGTTTCACAGCTATACTGCCACTTGGGTAGCCATGGGTGACAGTGCAGCTGAGCAGCTCTGGGGAGGGCAAATGTAGGCTGGTGCCATACTATGCACACTTTCGTGTGTATGTGCATGTGAACTCAAGCTGCCTACATCTGGAGGTTGGGAGAAACAAGAAGAAAAAATCCCCCCTCCCCCACTGTGCAGCATGACAGCCCTGCAGCACCAGCAGGCACCGCACCCTCCGACCTGGGCAGCTCCCAGATGACTGGATATAGGCACCCAAAGGCGCTAGCCCCAGCTGCAGGGCTTCACCATGGGGGGTAGGCCATGGGGGTAATGTCAGGAGATGCCAGTCTCGGGAGAAGGCATGGTGATGGGGCTGGGGTGCCGTGGGGGCCAGCCGAGGGGAGTCAGGTGAATAAAGAACATACAAAAAAAGAAAATATCACCAGTCCCCTCCATGGCCTGACATATACCAGGATCTGTGGGTGCTAAGCAGGGCATCCACTAGGTAGCTAGCCTTACTGACATTCCCAAGTAACCTTCACAGCACTCCTCATGAACATATGAGGACAGTCAGTGGCAGTAAATGCTTCCAATATGTTAGATGTTCTCTGTGGCATCAGTGTGGGACTCCTCACCTTAGCAACGTGTAAACTGGACATTTGCCAGCCTGTTTAGTAAAAGAACTGTGAAACAGAGTAAAACACCTGAAGAGCAGGTGATTGTTTCAGAGGTATTAATTTGTTGATTTGTTTATATTTACTAATTTACTGTATGTTTTATTGCATTTTATATTGTATTTTGTACATTTCGTTGTCAGTCTTGTTGATACTACTTTGACGTCAGGTCGTACCTCAAAACAGAATGTATATCCCAGTGCAATTCAAATGAAATGAAATAAAAAATTTAGCTTTTGCAGTTCACGGCATTAAAGGATATTTATTTTACTTTCACAGTGACTTCCTCATCTGCAGTCTCAGCTCATTCTTTTGCATCAGTGATTGTAGCTGTCGTAGAAGGGAGGGGACTGGCCCGAGGAGAAATTGGAATGGCTAGTATCGATTTAAAAAGCCCAGAGCTGATACTGTCTCAGTTTGCAGACAATGCAACATATGCAAAGGTAAAATCTTAAGCCACTAAATAATTTGTGGAAATAAAGCTTACCCAGACTACATTATAGCAATTTCCATCAAAACAGATTCTGATTTTGAGCATGGTCAGCTGGCCAAATAAACATTCAGACTTGTGTTTTAAGCCAAAGTGTAACAAGCATTTGTTAATGCCAAATGTTTGCTTGCTGGCATTGTCATTGGTAGTGTAGGAGTTACAGAGCTGCATAATAGGAATGGCAGTAAAGTATTGAACTGAAACCAACCCCATCACCACCCTGCAGACAGTGACAGGCATTAGGGTGTGCCTTTGGGTCATCAGGCATAACGGCCACGCCATTTCACCACACCCTACCGTGCAGACACCGACAAGTGTCACGATGTGCCTTGGGGTCTTTGGCCCTTATGCGCACCCCATTCCATCAGGAAATATGGTGAGATGGGTGCGGTATAGGAGAATGGGGTGAACTTTGGGGCCGAAGAGTCCAAGGCACACCTCGATGCCTCTTAGTGGCTGCAGGGTGTGGGTTGGGGTGGAATGGTATGAGCATTGCAGGTGACAATCCCAAGTCACAGCCCTGATGCCTGTCATTCTCTACAGGGTGGGGTGTTATGGTCGGAAACCCTAACACCTCAGGCATTCGTTGGTATTTTCACTCCAAATTTTCAACATGGGTTTTTTGTGACCCCCACCTCATGAACAGTGGCAATATCAGTTTGTTAGCCGACAGCTGCTTTTGCACAGCGACTACGGCATTTGTCACCACAGGTGCAAAAACACATTCTGAACAGGATGTGAAAAATGACAGCTGTACTGTTCATGGGGAGGTGTAAAAAATGGCAATGTTGAAAATCTGCAGTGAAAATATTAAAAAAACTGGTGAAGTCACGAGCGTGCGTAGAAACTGTGCAACGTGCACCTGTAATGTAATTAGTTTGGGAATTGTTTACAGCAGATTGTCAACACAGGCATTTTGGGACCTCTGGTCATGAACAGTGTCACTGTGATTTTCTTTATCTGTCCCAAACAATGATTTCCCACAGCGACCACGCATTTCTGTGCTGAAAGTGTGAATACACATTTCAGCCATGTTGTGAAAAATGTCAGCTGTACTGTTCATAAGGAAGTGTGGAAAAATGCCACTGGTGAAAATGTGGGCTGAAAATATTACAAATTCATGAACTTACGAGGGTGCGTGGAAACTGCGTAATGCTCACTCGTAACACAGTCATTTTTAGGAATTTTTTCACCAAATTTTCAAAATAACCATTTTAAGACCTCTGCTCATGAACAGTGTCACTGTGATTTTCTTAATGTGTCCCATACATTGATTTCGCACACCGACTGCGCCATTGTGCGCTACATGGGCGGAAACATGTTTTGGGCCAGATGTGAAAAATGACAGCTGTACTGCTCATAAGGAGGTGTGGTAAAATGGCAATATTGAAAATCCGGAGTGAAAATATTGAAAATTTGCGAACTTATGGGCGTGCGTAGGATCAGCGCAACAAATGCTCATAATACAGTCATTTTTGGGAATTTTTTCACCACATTTTTAGCATAGCCATTTTAACACTTCTGCTCATGAACAGTGTGACTGTGATTATCTGAATGTGTCCCATACGTTGAGTTTGCACACCGACTGCGCCATTGTGTGCTACATGTGCGGAAACACATTTTGGGTGAGAAGTGAGAAATGACAGCTGTACTGCTCATAAGGAGGTGTGGTAAAATGGCAATGTTGAAAATCTAGAGTGAAAATATTGAAAATTCGCAAACCTACGAGCGTGCGTAGGAACAGCGCAACGCATGCTTGTAAAATAGTCAATTTTGGGAATTTTTTCACCAAATTTTTAACATAGCCATTTTAACACCTCTGCTCATGAACAGTGTCACTGTGATTTTCTTAATGTGTCCCAAACATTGATTTCGCACACCGAATACGCCATTGTGCGCTACATGCGCGGAAACACATTTTGGGTGAGATGTGAAAAATGACAGCTGTACTACTCATAAGGAAGTGTGGTCAAATGGCAATGTTGAAAATCCAGAGTAAAAATATTGAAAATTTGCGAACCTACGAGCGTGCGTAGGAACAGCGTACCGCATGCTCGTAAAACAGTCATTTTTAGGAATTTTTTCACCAAATTTTCAACATAGGCTTTTTGAGAGCCCACCTTATGAACACTGGCACTGTCATTTTGTTAATTGGTCCTGAAAGGTGATTTTGCGCAGTGACTGCAAAATCACCCTCCGGGCCCGATTAACGCCATGACAGTGACAGAATTCATGAGGAGGGGGTCCCAAAAACCCCATGTTGAAAATTTGGTGCCAAAATTCCAAAAAATGCCTGAGATACATGCAGCAAAGTTGAAAAAACCCTATTCATTACATTATACAGCTTACCGGCATTTCCTCAGTTCGCGGTCGACTTTGAAGAGTGCAGATGTGTTCCCGGTCCACCAAAGATTGTCGTGCTGGAGTCCGGAGGTAAGTATGGGGTGGGGGTGGGGGTGGGGAGGCAGGGTGCACAGTGGTGGGGCGAGGTGGGGGGCAGAGACAGCGAGGGACCGTTTTTCTGTTGCTGTTTTTGTTGTTTCTTTTTACAAAGGAGGAGATGACGCTGGACTTTGCCACGCTTGGGGTGGGCTCCCAGCGTGGCACAAGGACGGCGTGGTGGGGCGTGGAGCCGACGGGGATTGGGCACCCTGTTGGCGACAGCATCTGTTGCCACGCTGGGTGGGCTCCCAGGAGCACCCTGTACTCTGGGGGACAGTGGAGCTGCCTGGGATTGGCCACCCCGCTGGCTATACATGTGTAGCCACGCTGGGGTGGGCACCCAGCGTGGCATGTACAACTCTGTTTGGGGCGCAGCACAGCCGACGGGGATTGGGCACCCCGTGGTTGTACAGTGCGAGGGGGCGAGCACGCAGTATGTGTGTAACCCCTGCAAATGGGGGTTCCCGAAGACTTCCAGGAGCTTGCTTGAATGCTCCAAGCCTGAATGGTGTTTGGCGTTTAAGCCACTTATCAGTGAGTGTTTTAGAGCCTCTGGTACTGTCTCTTTAAGAGCTGTCTGCTTGCAGACATAATTAGTTATATGGGGACTGTGTGTTTCTTTGATTGAGTACCACTCAAGCTGCTGCCAATTCACCCTTTTTGCAGTCACTAGGAGTGCAAAGGGAACCTGTCTGAAAGATGCAACTGATTGCCAGAAATCATTTACAGTAATAATAAAATTACAGTTTGTCTAACCTGCTTTCTTTGCAGTCAGAACTGTCTGCCTAGTTCCCCATTCTGGTTTTGAACTGCGAACTGGACCAATCAGTGTGGGGTAAACTAGCTCTAAAATGATGCCTTGGACGAATCAGAACTTGGGACTCATAATCTGAGCCAGCCACAAGAGGATTGTATGGGCAGTGACTCTGGGAGATGTAGTTTAGACTTGGTGCCTTTTGGACCAACAGCAGCAGTCTATTGTGAGTGACAGCCAATCCAGTCAAGAACTGGGAAGAACTCAAAGGAAGTGCCCGGTTTTTGTCTGTTGGGAGTTTCAGTTGAGATCTGAAAGTGAAGGGGAAAGAAACCCTGTGCTCCTTCAGTGCACAGTTTCAGTCAAAAAACGTGTGCAAGGCCCAGAGTTCCGGTCTACAACTTGTGTAACTGCTTGTTAGGACTGAATCCGTCCTGTGAAAAGAATCAAAGGATCTCTGAAGAGTAGAAACCAGGCTCACCCTGTAGAAGACTGAAGAAATTGTTGAATTACACTCGGTCTGTCAGGAACTGAATCTGCTGTGTGTTCTCCTGGTTATTGTGCAGTAATTGCGATTGGGATACAGATGCAGCCTGCCTGGTATAGTGCTTTCTTTTTTTACCATATAAATGTGTGAGGAGTCTCTTGAGATCAAAAGTAGCCCTGCTGACATTGAAGGACCATATCTTCTTTGGAGGTCGTGAGTACTAATTGGGGTCGCTCCTTGTTGAATTGCCACATTAAATCCAAATGGAATTACTGTACTGCTGACTGTTTAATTTTCCTTTTCTCTGTGTGAAAGGCCCTACCAGCTGCCACGGTTTGACTAGCCACTAGGCTTGGGTACCCAGGGACAGTAACTGATAGGGATAGGCCTGTGCACAGAGCCATAGGTAGATTATTAGAGTGATAAGCTAATTAACCTGATTTCCCTGTCCTTGTTATATCCCCTAAATAAATCAGAGCTGCTTGTTTCAGCAAAGTTATACTGCCTGAGGTATTTGTCTATGTTAAAGTACTGTACTGTGATTGTTGCACTGTATCTCATTTCACAGGAGGTCCCAGTGCCGAACCAGTCCTGGGGTAAGTGTATACTGTGAAGGTAATTCTGATATATTGTGTGGGCCACTAGTGGGAAGAAAGGGGGGTTGCAGTGTCCCAGAGGGCTGTGACCAAGTTAGTTTAACTATTGCAAACCCTGACCTCTGGGTGGAGGCACCCGCCATTGGATCCAGGCCCCTCAACCTGTTAGTGGCAAATCAGGCAGGGGTAGTAGCCCCTGGGATAGCGCCATTTAGGGGTTACATCTTGGAGGCTCACCGCTGGGATTGTGTGTCCTCTAGTGGCCATATTTACGAACCACTGTTAAGAAAAAAATGGGTACCCCGACAGAAGTGGCTGTGCACCGGCTGGTGGAGTGGTGTACTGGGGAGGAGATCGACCCCAAAATGCTATGCTTATCCTGGACATCCCCTGGTATCACACGGACACTGTGCAGGAGTACTTTCCAAGGTGGAAGGTTTACAAAACCCTGTGGTGGTGGGTCGCATGCTAATCTGCTCACCCACACTTTCCTGGCCCTAGTAGAGTTTAAGGATCCCATAGATAGCTCCAAAGTGCCACAGACCATTACCCCAGAGGAGCCCTCACTGCTTGGAGAGTGATAACTAAGGACAGTAAAGACCGGGGAATCAGCCCCACCACTATCTGAAACTTTTGAGGAGAAATTTGCTGAATGGTTGCTGGGAGAGGGAAAACTGTGGAGGACTTGAAGAAACTATTCTTGCCACCTGGGGTGTTCCTCCCCAACACCCTCTCCTGCTCCAGTGCCCGTAATGGTGGCTGAACCAATGCAGACTCCTATTTCTGCACCTGCCATTAGTCACGACTCTACCGGGTTGAGGATCTTCTCTGGCACCTCCCCACCCCCCAAGGGGAGGATGACTGGGAGACCTGGATAGACTATGTTGCCCCCCAAGTGCTAGAATGGCAATGCTCGGAAGGCGAAAAGCGAAAGAGGGTTAGTGAGAGCCTCCGAGGTCCTGCCCTGGCTACCATCCGTAAAAACGGGCCAGTAACCCTGAAGCGACTGCACAGGCCTATCTTGAGGCCTTGGAGAATGTGTATGGGAGCCCAGATTCTGATGAGGACCTATGGTGGAGAGTAAGAAATGCACAACAGTACCAAGGGAGTTGTTGTCTGTGTATGTCTCGGCTGGAAAAATTGTTGCAAGAATGCCTCAGAAAGGGTAGTTTGCCAGCGATTGAACTGGACCCGAACCAGACTGGACAGAATCCTTAAGTCTGCCCCTTCTCAGAACTGCTGTTGCTTCAGTTACGCCTGGCAAATCGACTGGAATCCCCACCTCCTATGATGAGTTAATGAGAGAAATTCGAGGAGTTGAGAAAAGGCGACCTGGGAGGTACCTGCACCAACAGCTGTGGCTACGACCGAGTGACTGAGGGTGACCCATCAAGTGAAGTTCAGGGGCAGAGGTTGACAGTCAATGAGTGCTCTGACAAGGAAAAGATATGCCACAATGGGGCGAACTGTTGAGAGAGATCCGGGAATTCAAAACAGTCCTTTATGAAGGCCACCTGCAAGTACAGGGCCCTGACCTATATCCGACTGCATCTGCTATGGGGTGGGGGTACCCACCCATGTATCTCCTGCTGATAACAGCTCCAAACTCATCCTTGACCATGGAAGTGGAGAAACTGACGAGATGTCTCCAAATGCTTATCACCAAGAGACAGAGATGGCACCCAGGTTTCCAGTTAGTAATACCCCGCCCTGGCTCCCAGTGTGGCGCCCGGCCAGCTCAAACTCCAGAAAGTATGTTTTGCTATAATTGTGGAAAGATGGGCACATGAAAAGGGAATGCCAGTCCCCAAAAGACACTGACAAAGTTGCATATAGGCTACAAGGAGAGCTCGAGAAGAAATCAGTGGTTAAGAGGTGCACGACATGATCCCAGTGAGGGCACCAAAATGCTAATTCACGTCCTTTTGTGGCAAGGTCAGTTGCCCAGGCCCCCACTACCGCCTCTCCAGACTGGTCCAGAATAGTGGGTCCCTCCATGGAGACCACTGTAAAGGTGAATGGAGTGTCTACAAGAGCTGTATTAGACAGTGGCTCCCAAGTGACAATTATGTTCCAGGATTGGTATCAGGAGCATTTGTCAGACGTACCTCACAAACCATTAGAAGGACTGCATGTATGGGGTTAAGTGAGAAGGCCTACCCTATTCCGGTATATCCGACTTGGCTGTCTTTCCCCACCTCCGTGGCTGGAGTGGCGAACAAGTAGAGACCTAGCCTTAGTGTGTCCCCCACTGGACTGTATGATGGTGTCCTTTTGTTGATTGGAACAAATGCTCATATGTTCGGAAGGCTGGCACAGTTGTGTTATGAAAAACAGGGTCAAAGACTAGTAGAGCTTTAAGAGTTCGCTTTAATTAAGAAGGCCTATGAGGCACAGAGAGATGCTGAAAAACAGAACCAGAGGAACCGGTCGGAATTGTATGGAAGAAGGATCCTGAGTCTCTGATCCTGCGCCAAATGCCCAGTGTACCTTACAGGAGAGGTCCGTATCAGAAAGGATGTTAAGAATAAAATATTAATGTTGGATGCACCAGGCGATGGAAAATTGCCAGAGGGACTGCTGGTCAAGCCTAGTATTTTGCCCGCTAGAGCCCATGCTTATGCCAGAAGGGTAATGGTCCAAGTTCATAATGTGTCTGAAAGAGACATTCGAGTAAACAGAGGTTGCATCCTGGCTAATGTGCATTGTGCAGACACTGCAGTGCTACCCAGCAGCAAGAGTTCAAGGAAGAATGACAGAGTAACGCCTGACTTGTTTGATTTCGCGCGACTCGCTGCCAGCTGAATGGAAAGTGAGGATCAGTGAGAAGCTTGCCCAGAGAGACCAGGTGTTTTCTTTAAAGGAATGGGATGTAGGATGCGGCAAGGAGCTGAGCACAATATCCGGCTGCATGATGAAAGACCATTTCGTGAGAGGTCTCGACGCCTGGCACCTGCTGACATAGATGATGTGAGACGGCATCTGCAAGAGATGTTAGCTGCTGGTGTAATACAAGAATCCAGAAGCCCTTATGCTTCCCCCATTGTGGTAGTGAGGAAAAAGAATGGAACAGTAAGGATGTGTGTGGATTATCGCACCTTAAACCGGCGGACTATCCCTGATCAGTACACAATGCCCCGCATTCAGGATGCTTTGGACTGCCTAAACGGGAGCAAGTGGTTCTCTGTGCTGGATCTCCGCAGTGGGTACTACCAGATCCCGATGGCCCCAGAGGACCGTGAGAAGACTGCCTTTATCTGTCCGCTTGGCTTCTATGAATTCATGAGGATGCCTCAAGGGATTTCAGGTGCCCCAGCCACTTTTCAACGATTGATGGAGTCGCAGTGGGGACATGAACTTACTAGAGTGCCTGGTATACCTAGATGATGTTATTGTGTTTGGCAGCTCACTGGAGGAACATGAAAGCAGATTATTTAAGGTATTGGACCGACTGGAGGACTTTGGCCTTAAACTGTCCATTGATAAGTGTCAATTCTTTCAAACATCAGTAAAGTATGTGGGACACATAGTATCCACCGAGGAATAGAGACCACCCAAGTAAAGTTGAGGCCTTGACCACCTGGCCACAGCCCAAAATCTAAAAGAACTGCAAAGATTCCTGGGATTCTGTGGTTATTATCGCGCTTCATCAAGGACTATTCAAGAGTGATCCGCCCTTTACTTAACCTTACTCAAGGGTATCCCCCAACCCACAAAAAATACCAAAAGTCAGCGTCCCTCAAGACTGAAAGAGTGTATTTTCATCCAAGTGAAGTATTTGGGGTCCGCTGGACTCCTGATTGTGAGACTGCTTTTCATGAGATCATATATCAACTTACCCATGCTCCAGTGCTGGCCTATGCCGATCCAAGAAAACCTTACGTCCTGCACACTGATGCTAGCTTGCAAGGGTTGGGGCTGGTTGTACCAAGAGCACGAGAATGGCCTGAGACCAGTGGCCTTTTGCCAGTAGAAGCCTGACCCCATCCGAAAAGAACTATCCTGTACATAAGTTAGAGTTCCTAGCTTTGAAGTGGGCTATTGTTGACCAATTCCATGAGTACTTGTATGGGGCTAAAATACTAGTAAAACTGACAATAATCCTTGACCTATGTGCAGACCTCAGCTGTTGGATGCCACTGGCCATAGGTGGCTTTCTGCATTATCTACATATGACTATGCTCTTGAATACCGAGCAGGTCTGAACCACATAGATGCTGATGCTCTCTCGGAGGCCTGTTCCCCAGAATGATTGGGTCCGATTGGCAGAACCTGATATTCGGCACTCTGCCGGAAGTTTGACAGGGAGGAACAAATGTCCACGGACCAGTGGACTGCATGGTGGATTGCTTGGGAGCCTCTGAGAATTGCATACCTGCTGCTTATTGCCACTTTTCTGCAATAGACATTGGTGCACTGCCTCAGCTGGACAATGACAGTATTGGCAGGCTCAATCCCGCGATCCCATGATCAAAGCAGCTTTAGAAGCCCTCTATGCAGGAAAAGATGTGTCCAAATTACTCCACTGATTTGAGAACTGCACTGTTATACAAAGAAGGTCCTAAGTTGAAACTGATCAATAAACTGTTATACAGAGAAACAGTAGACAGAGGGGGACAAGTAGACAAACAACAACTAGTGCTGCCCACTGCCTTCGAGACTCAGTACTGAGGTCCTTGCACAACCACATGGGGCACCTTGGTATAGACAGAACACTTGACTTGGTGAGATCCAGATTCTATTGGCCTAAGATGGGGCTGATGTGGAGCAACACATTCGAACTTGTAGTCGCTGCATAGAGGAAAGCTTTGCCCCAGAGGGCTGCCCCTTGTTAACATCACCACCAGTGCACCCATGGAGCTGGTCTGTATTGATTTTCTGAGTTTGGAGTCAGATCAAAGAAATATCAGTAATGTGCTGGTGGTCACTGACCATTTCACGAGATATGCCCAAGCTTCCCCACCAAAGACCAGAAAGCATCCACTGTGGCCAAAGTACTTGTAGAAAACTTTTTGTTCACTATGGGGCTCCACAAAGAATCCATTCTGATCAAGGGAGAGACTTTGAGAGTCGTCTGATCAAAGAGATGCTTTCTCTGTGGGAGTGCGAAAGTCCAGAACCACTCCTTACCACCCCAGGGGACCCACAGCCTGAACGTTTCAACCGCACTTTGCTAGATATGCTAGGCACCCTGCACCCAAAGGACAAGCCTAGATGGAGCCAACAAATTAGCACCCTGGTACATGCTTATAACTGCACCAAAAGTGATGCCACTGGATTCTCCCCTACCGCCTGATGTTTGGAAGAGAAGCTCGATACCAGTAGATGTGTGTTTGGGGTCTCTCCTGATGGGGTTCAAGCTGACAACTATTTACAGTATGTGCAAAAGTTAAAGGCCCAGCTAACTCATGCGTACTAACTGGCTCAAACCATGGCTGCCAAAAGAAATCAGCCAACAAAGAAAGGTATGATAAAAAGGTGAAAGCACAGGAACTCCAGGAGGGAGATCGGGTATTGCTAAGAAATCTGGGACTGCATGGCAAGCACAAGATTGCTGACAGATGGCACCATCTCCCTCACATTGTAGTGGGCAAACTAGATGATCTGCCAGTGTACAAAGTAAGGCCTGAGAATAATTCAAAAGATGTAAAAACAATGCATAGAAATCATTTACTGCCCATTGGACAAATCCTGATTGAGTCTGAGCCCCAGAAGATGCCCCTCTGGACCAGTGACTAGAGCTGCTGCTAAGAAAAGATCAAGAAAGTCTGCACCTACAGAAGCAAAGTTAAAGTGTTCCCTCCACAAGTCCCAGTTGAGCATGACTGTCAGTCCATATCAGAAGAAAGTGAGAGTGACTTTGAATACTATCCTTCTTACGAACTGAGTCAATTGTTTCGGGCAATCCCTAGTCAATACTGGAGACAAAGCTGGGCCTTCTGGACTGTCTAAGCCCCAGCTTCATCCCTGGAGCCAATGCTCCCAGAAAGTGAAGTGCAAAGCATCAGATCAGATGAAATGGAATCATTGTGCATGGTTGAACTGTTTGAGCTTTCAGGGAGGAAAATGATAGATTGGGGCAGACTGGTGATACACCGAACAAGAAGAGTATTTTAGTGCCCTGACAGTCCACTGCCAGTGTCCGAAGCTCTCCATGCGAGCCAAATGTTGTGGACTCAGAAACTGTAACTCCTGGAGCTGAAAGTGCCCCAAGTTCTAGCCTCTCTACCCCCATGGAGACTCCTGACAAGTGAGGACAATGCTGAAAATGAGGCTCAGAGTGCAGAGACTATAACAGTTCCCCTAGAAAGACTGGTCGAGCTGTAAAGCCTGTGGTGCACCTCAGTTATGATTCACTTGGGAGGCCTGTGGACTTGCCTCTCAATGTTGTCCATAAAGGAGTGTATGTGTCCCCGAGCTCATTGCCCAAACTGAGCATCAGTGCTAACTCCAAGTTACTTGTGTTGCCCTCTAAGTATGGTGCCCTTGCCCGTCCAGCCCCAAGGTAACTGATAGGAAGGCCCTCTCTTCAGGTTTCATGTACAAGAGGTAATAACTTGAGTTATGGTACAATGTGTGTAATACTGTGTAAAGAGTCACGTACTGCAATGTTTCAGAAATGTATTCTTGGTAAAATGATATATTGACTGATGATTACATGTGTGAGCCTAATGCAAATGTATATGGTTGCAGTTAAAACTTATGGGGGGGTACTTGCTTGACGCGGACGTCCAGCTTTCCCAGGCCAGGAAGGGTGTAACCCCCCTGCAAATGGGGGTTCCCGAAAGACTTCCAGGAGCTTGCTTGAATGCTCCAAGCCTGAATGGTGTTTGGCGTTTAAGCCACTTATCAGTGAGTGTTTTAGAGCCTCTGGTACTGTCTTTAAGAGCTGTCTGCTTGCAGACATAATTAGTTATATGGGGGACTGTGTGTTTCTTTGATTGAGTACCACTCAAGCTGCTGCCAATTCACCCTTTTTGCAGTCACTAGGAGTGCAAAGGAACCTGTCTGAAAGATGTAACTGATTGCCAGAAATCATTTACAGTAATAATAAAATTACAGTTTGTCTAACCTGCTTTCTTTGCAGTCAGAACTGTCTGCCTAGTTCCCATTCTGGTTTTGAACTGCGGAACTGGACCAATCAGTGTGGGGTAAACTAGCTCTAAAATGATGCCTTGACGAATCAGAACTTGGGACTCATAATCTGAGCCAGCCACAAGAGGATTGTATGGGCAGTGACTCTGGGAGATGTAGTTTAGACTTGGTGCCTTTTGGACCAACAGCAGCAGTCTATTGTGAGTGACAGCCAATCCAGTCAAGAACTGGGAAGAACTCAAAGGAAGTGCCCGGTTTTGTCTGTTGGGAGTTTCAGTTTGAGATCTGAAAGTGAAGGGAAAGAACCCTGTGCTCCTTCAGTGCACAGTTTCAGTCAAAAACGGTGCAAGGCCCAGAGTTCCGGCTCACAACTTGTGTAACTGCTTGTTAGGACTGAATCTGCCTGTGAAAAGAATCAAAGGATCTCTGAAGGTAGAAACCAGGCTCACCCTGTAGAAGACTGAAGAAATTGTTGAATTACACTCGGTCTGTCAGGAACTGAATCTGCTGTGTGTTCTCCTGGTTATTGTGCAGTAATTGCGATTGGGATACAGATGCAGCCTGCCTGGTATAGTGCTTTCTTTTTTACCATATAAATGTGTGAGGAGTCTCTTGGAGATCAAAAGTAGCCCTGCTGACATTGAAGGACCATATCTTCTTTGGAGGTCGTGAGTACTAATTGGGTCGCTCCCTGTTGAATTGCCACATTAAATCCAAATGGAATTACTGTACTGCTGACTTTTTCCTTTTCTCTGTGTGAAAGGGCCCCTACCAGCTGCCACGGTTTGGACTAGCCACTAGGGCTTGGGTACCCAGGGACAGTAACTGATAGGGATAGGCCTGTGCACAGAGCCATAGATAGATTATTAGAGTGATAAGCTAATTAACCTGATTTCCCCTGTCCTTGTTATATCCCCTAAATAAATCAGAGCTGCTTGTTTCAGCAAAGTTATACTGCCTGAGGTATTTGTCTATGTTAAAGTACTGTACTGTGATTGTTGCACTGTATCTCATTTCACAGGAGGTCCCAGTGCGGAACCAGTCCTGGGGGTAAGTGTATACTGTGAAGGTAATTCTGATATATTGTGTGGGCCACTAGTGGGAAGAAAGGGGTTGCAGTGTCCCAGAGGGCTGTGACCAAGTTAGTTTAACTATTGCAAACCTGACCTCTGGGTGGAGGCACCCGCCATTGGATCCAGGCCCCTCAACCTGTTAGTATGGCAAATCAGGCAGGGGTAGTAGCCCCTGGGATAGCGCCGCATTGGGGTTACGCGTAAAATTGTGTGTGTATGTGAGGAGCATGTACGAGCAGGCGATATCTTATCGCTGTTCTCTACCGAAGCGAAATTCTTTCAACCGTACGCCACTGCATTTTGGACTGCTGTCATACACAGCTCCAGCAGGCATTGGAGAACTGGGGCCGTGCCTGCAAACACACTGACTGAATTGGAAGAGGGCTGCCACACCTCCGAAAACTCGGATGATGGCACTATGTTTCTTGCACATACGTGCAAGCAAACATAAAAAGCACCTTTTTAAGAACTGAATGTAGCTCACACGAAAAGCAAAAATGCTTGACAAATCTCAAACTACATTCATGTCATGTTTCTTTAAAAATGACTTGCTAAAAGGTCTGTAGTGTTGGTAAAATGTTAAACAAGAATATAGGTTAACTGTAAAATGTCACTCAGTTCTGCTTTTTATGTATACTCATAATTGTTCATGTACTACGCTTAAAGGACTGTTTGTAAGCTGTTTGGAATTTACAAGCATTAACACAGTTTTAGAAGAACTGTGTCACAATGAGAACACATTTCAAACAGTGCTTCAGTCTAATAAATAATAGTACAGCTGTACCCTTACATGGCAACTGACTGATCTTTTTTTGCTAATTAGGAAATTAGCTGTTTGAACAGCCAAAACTAAACTGTTAATTGCATGAGTGATGTCCAACCTGAACTGAATAATTTGCCACATCTGCATACTTTTCATAGTATCATGCTTATCTGAAAGCTACATGGTGCTGCTCAGATTTACTTGACAAAATCGCCAAATATTTGAGTGTTTACTATTGCCTGGGGCTCTGTTTAAACTACATGGACTTTCCACACATTATACATTTATTATTGTCTGAGCTGTAGATGCATAGGAAGATGTGAGGTTTAAACCCCAGGAAATCTTACTGTATTCTGATAATTGCAGTATGGTCTCATCATAGGACTGCCCCAGAGCCGAAATGGTTAATAGAACCTATGCTAATGATGGAGTGTTAGGCTCGAGCTCAGTTTTCAGATCACTGTCCCTGGTTGCACTACCTGTAACGTCAGATTCTTTACTCCACTTGCCTCAGTGAGACGTCTCCAGAGAGCTCTCCTTCACTTCATCTGAAGAAGTTATTTTCTCAGTTTAAATTGTAGTCTGTTTTATTTTTCCTTGATTTTTTGAAGCACTGTCCTTGGTTCACAGATAGAATTAGTAAGATAGTGTGAATTTGGTAAGTTTTATCGGTTCCTTTCTGGTTCTCCCCTAATCGGGAAGGAACCAATGCTTTGATTTGGTTTGTATTTATTTAGTTTAATTTTGGTACCATCTGGTAAGATGGTTTAGTTAATTTAAACTTTTTGATAATATTTACTGAGGTAATTCTAACCAACCGATAAATGTCACAGCCTAAGAAATGAACGTGCCCCACAGGTTTCCAACATTGTACAGAGTGTGGGGAACTGTTCGCTAAAGCAGATCCTCATTTAATTTGTGTTATTTGTTTGGGGTTTGATCACCTAAAGGAGGACTGTGAAATTTGTAAAAATTTCCCTCAGTCGATGCTTGATAGGTGACTTAAATGACTGCAGGAGAAAATGTCTGAGAAAATCGCTGAAGGAACCAGTAGCAGACACTCATAAGGAACCGGGGAACCAGCCTTTTGACAAGGGTGACTCCTCATCTACTAAAAAGAGATCTGCCGAACCGGCTGCTGACCCGGCGCATTCAGGCAGAAGAAAGAAAAACACACAGAGGTTGAATCGCAACCGAAGGCATCGGTTCCAACCGCTAAGGAGATAGCAAACGCGATTCACATAATTCAGTCCTTGCAGACCAATCCAGTCTTGGTTGAAAAATGACTGCATTTGGCTACTACATGCTCTGCTTCGGTTCCTAGTTCAGGGGATCCCGAAGTGGAGGTTTGTGCAGTGGAATATTATGAAGACGATGATGAGGAAGAAGACTATGGAGAGCCCATTGAACTGGATATCGCCCCAGATCCTCACAGCCCTGACTCCCATGATAAGGGAACTGAGGATTATACATCTCATTTTCAGTTCGTTAGGCAGGTGACTCTGTCTTTGGACCTTCCCACTCAAGAAGCCACTGATGAGGCAGAAGAACAAGATTACAAAGAGATGATGGATGTGCCAACCTCTAAAAGGGTTTTGTTACCCATCCATAAATCCCTAAAGAAATAGGTACTGAAAGTACTGCATACCCCTACTTCCATTCCACCCCTGGAAAGAAAGGTGGATAAAAAGTGTGGGGTGGCACAAAGTTCTTGTTGGGACACCCTAGCCATGAAGGAGTGGTGCAGGCTGCAGCCTGTGATAAGGCTGGCATTTCTTTAGCTTCACATCCTCCTGATAAAGATTCCAGGAGGATAGATTCCATTGCCAAAAAACAGTATCTGGGGTCTTCTCTTGCAGTAAGGCAGGCATCTTATGTAACCCACCTACAAATGGGAGTTCCCAAAAAGTCTTCCTTGAGCTTGCCTAAATGCTCACTGCCAGGCTGGTGTCCTACGTTTTAGCAGTTTAACTGTGATTACCAGAGCCTGTATGGCCTCTGTGTGCTGTCTCTTTAAGAGCTGCCTGATTGCAGCATATGTAATCTGAGAGGGAACTCTGTTGAAAGATGTAACTATTAGCTGAAAATCATTTAGAGTGATAATGATAATGTAGTTTGTCTAACCTGCTTTCTTTGTAGCAAGGACTGTTTTGTCTGTCTCTACTATCTTGGTCCTGGACTGCAAATTGGACCAATCAGTTCTGGTGGGACCTAAAATGTAGCCGGACTACAGGAGCTGTCTGAAGTCAAAATCTGTAGGAATTGTAGTTTTGAACTTTTTACGCCTTTTTTGCAACTGAAGGGGAGCTCTTGTTTAGACTGACAGCCAAATCAGCCAACCTAACCTTTTGGATCTTGGGGCATTCCCGGGCTGCTTGCAGTTTTCAGTTAGATCTAAGCTGGAAGCAGAACAAGAAAGAGCTGAAGTAATTTTGAGCAGAAATCCTGAGTGGATTCTCATGGGAGAACTGTGAAAAGGCTGAGTTTTTTGGCTTGCATGTCTGCCAGCTGCTCCTGAGAGGGAGAGAAGAGAATTATTTTGGACTAAATCCAAGTTTGTGTGACTAAAGTAAGCTACTGAAGTGGGCCAGGCTCAACCTGAAAAAGACCGAAGATTTTGCTGAATGCGATCGGCCTGTCAGGAGTTCCAGCTACCCCTAAGCTCCCGGTGTGTGCAGAGACTTTGCGATTGTGACCGGGGAGCGTTTTCCTAGTACAGTAGAATTCCCGTACATGTAAATGTGCTATGAGCTGCTAGTGGGTTGTGAGTTAGTTCCCCACTATGTGAACTGTGTTCTGCTTGCTGGAAGATGTATCCAGCCCAAAACGGACTGCATCCAGATTTGTCTTCATGCGGTCTGGGCCTTGCCAGACTGGCCAGCCAGACTACCCACTGCACAGAGAAGCCATCGACGAGAGACCTGCCTGGGGATCAGCCCCCTGCTCCACGCTTGAACAGGAATGACGCCTCTGCGACTCGTGTGGACCCTGCTTCTCCTGGCATTCCAGATCAACCACCTGCAGCCTCGATTTTCATCCAACCTGTGTCCAGTCTTGGGTATCGTGAGTAATTACCAGGGTAGCTCCCTGCAACAACAGCTTAATCTGAGTGTGTCGTCTGATTGTCTTGTTGTTTCGTTTCCTTTATGAACTGAGCTCTCCGGTTCCGGATTACAAATATTGTGTACTGTGCATGTTGTGTTTTCTATCACAGGGCCCCAACCAGCTGCAACCCCGGGCAACAGTTCTGGCTAGCCCATCTCTTCTCCACCTGGGTACCTAGAGGTGTGACTGTGTGGGGCGACTCAAAGCGCATGCATAACTGCTTGATTGATATAACCTTTAAGCTAATTAACCTGATTTTGCCCCTTTCTTGTTCAAGTCCCCTGAATAAATCAGATCTAACTTTTTCTGCGTGTAATCTGACTGTGGTTCCAGTTTGTGCTCAAAGTACTGTACTGTTGCTATTTGCTGTGCATAACCTTGTTTTACAGGGGGTCCTCAGGGCCGAGCCAGAGGAACCAGCCCTGGTGGTAAGTGCAAACAGTGTGGGTACTTGTGTGGTGTACCAGGGGTATTGTGCAAGTGATTATTGTACAGTGTTCAGGCCACTAGAGGGGAATGAGGGGGGTTGCAGTGTCCCGGTGGGCTGTGCCCAGGTTAGCTTGACCACTACCAACTCTGACCTCCAGGTGGAGGCACCCGTTTCAGAACTCAGGCCCCTTAACCTGCTACTAGCCAAGCAGGCAGGGGTAGTAGCCCTTGGGATAGTGCCACCTAGGGGTTACATCTTGGAGGCTCACCACTGGGATTAGTGTCCCTAGTGGCCAAATTTCGAATTGCTGTTAAAAATAAATGGCTACCCCAACAGAAGTGGCTGTACACCAGTTGGTGGGTGGTGTACTGGCAGGAGAGATCGACCCCAAAATGCTATACTTATCCTGGATATTCCCTGGTATCAATAAGAACACTGTAGAGGGAGTACTTTCGAAGGTTGAATGTTTACAAAACCCTGTGGTGGTGGGTCGACAGGCTAATCTGCTCGCCCAAAGTTTCATGGCGTTAGTAGAGTGTAAGCACCCAGTAGACAGTTCCAAAGTGCCACGTACTATCACCCCCAAAGGAGCCCTCACTACCTGGAGAGTGATAACTAAAGACAGTAAAGACCCCGGGGAGAATGAGTCCCCCCCCACTATCTGAGACTTTTGAGGAGAAATTTGCTAAGTTGTTGCTGGAGGAAGGGAAAACTGTGGAGGACTTGAAGAAACTATTCCTGCCACCTGGGGGTGTTCCTCCCCCAACACCCCTCCCGCTCCAGCACCCGTTATTGCCCCTCCTTCTGTGCCCATTCCAATGCTGGCTCCTATATCTGTACCTGCCATTAGTCACGACTCTTACCGAAGGTTGAGAATCTTCTCCAGCACTCTCCCCACCCCGGAGGGGAGGATGATTGGGAGACCTGGATAGATTGTGTTGCCCCTTTGGTACCTGAATGGTAGTGTGCGGAGGTTGAGAAATGGAAAAGGATCATAGTAAATTTGAGGGGTCCAGCCCTAGAGGCCATTAAATTTCTGAGGTCCACGAACCCTGATGCATCTGCCCAGATGTACTTATCTGCACTTGAAGGCAATTTTGGGAGCATTGAGTCAGGGAAGAACTTGATGTGGAAATTTCAAGGTAAAAAAACAATGGCCAGGGGAAAGTTTGTCTGCATATGTTACTCGTCTGGAAAGAGCGCTGCAGAAGGCTTACCGAAAAGGTGGGGTAGCCGCCAGTGACATAAACCATGTGAGGCTGGGGCACATACTGCAACATGCAAAGCATTCTAAATTGCAGCTCCTTCAGTTAAGGCTCCCAGATAGAAGGGGTAACCCACCGGACTCTTGTGACTTGATAAAAGAACTCTGGGAGGTTGAAGATGAAGAGGGGGACTGTAATTCTAGGGTGAGCACAGCCCAAATGATCAAGGCTTCGGAAGGCCCTTCCGAAGTGGGACCAATGAGGGTGTGCCGCAATGGGATGAACTGCTGAGGGAGTTCAGGGAAACAAAAAGCATTCTCTTTATGAAGGCTGCTCCTGCAAGTACAGGCACCGACTTATCCAACTGCATCTGCTATGGGGTGTCCACCCAGGCATCTCCTGCTGACAGCAGCTCGAAACTCGAGGTCTTGACTATGGAAGTAAGAGATTTGACGAGATGTCTCCAAATGCTCGCCACACAGCAGACAGAGATGGCACCAAGGTTTTCAGTCGGTAGTACCACCGCCCCAGCTCCCAGTGTGATGCCTTGGCCACCCCAAATTCCAGAAAACATATTTTGCCATAATTGTGGGAAGAATGGGCACATGAAGAGAGAATGCTGGTCCACAAAAGACCTAGATAAAGTTGTATACAGGCTTCAAGGAGCGCTTCGGAGAACAAATCAGCAGTCGAGGAGTGCCCAAAATGACCACAGCAAGGGTTCAAGAAGTAGTAACTCAAATCCCTATGTGGCTAAATCATCTGTCCAGGCCCCTGCTGCCGTCTCTCCAGACTGGTCCAAAATAGTGGGCCCTTCAATGGAGACTACCATGGCTGTGAATGGTATTCCTACTCGGGCTGTGCTGGACAGTGGGTCGCAAGTGACCACTGTATTTAAGGACTGGTATGACAAACACTTATCTGCTGTGTCCTACAATCCCTGGAAGGCCTACATATGTGGGGCTGAGTGACAAGTCTTATCCCTACCTAGGATATGTCCGCCTCTGGTTGTCATTTCCTGCAGCTGTAACTGGAGTAGACGAGCAAGTCGAGACACTGGCCTTAGTGTGTCCCCCTACTGGACTGTATAATGGGGTTCCCCTGTTAATTGGGACCAACGCCCATATGTTTGTGAGACTGGCACAACTCTGTCGTGAGAAACAAGTTCGACGGACTGGGAGGGCCTTAAGAATTCCTGCTCTGATCAAGAGGGCCTATGATTTGCAGCAGAACCAAGGGAGTGGACCAGGATGAACCGGTAGGGGTCGTGTGGAAGAAGGATCCCAATTCAATGGTACTGGCCCCTAACACCCAGTGTACCGTTCAAGGGGAGGTCCACCTCCGCAAAGATGTCAAGAACAAAATATTGATGTTGGACGCACCAGGCGATGGAAAGTTGCCGGAAGGATTATTGGTTAAGCCCAGCGTCTTGCCAGCTTGTGCTCATGCCTATGCACGACGAGTGATGGTCCAGATTCATAGTGTGTCAGATCGGGAGATCCAGGTGAACAGAAGATACACCCTAGGTATGGTACACTGCGCAGACACTGCAGTGTTGACCAGCAACAAGCACCCTGGCAAGACAGATAGAGTGACTCCCGATTTTTTTGATTTTGGTGACTCCCTGTTGCCAGCTGAATAGAAGACTAGAATTAGCCAGAAACTTGCCCAGAGAGATCAAGTGTTTTCGCTGAAGGAATGGGACATGGGCTGTGTCCAGGGTGTGGAGCATCACATACACTTGCACAACGAAGGACCATTTTGAGAGAGGTCTCGACACCTAGCCCCTGCAGACATAGACGATGTGAGAAGACACTTGCAAGAAATGCTCGTGGCTGGTGTGATACAAGAATCCAGGAGCCCATATGCTTCTCCCATTGTGGTTGTGCGTAAGAAGAATGGATCTATGAGAATGTGTGTTGATTATCGAACTCTGAATCGGTGGACCATCTCCGATCAATACACCATGCTCCGTATACAAGATGCTCTGGAATGTTTGAATGGGAGCAAATGGTTCTTGGTGTTGGATCTTCGCAGTGGATATTACCAGATTCCGATGGCTCTGGAGGACCGTGAGAAGACAGCCTTCATCTGTCCTTTGGGGTTCTACGAATTCCTGAGAATGCCACAGGGGATATCGGGCGCCCCAGCCACCTTCCAGTGACTGATGGAACGAGCAGTGGGAGACATGAATTTGCTAGAATGCCCGGTGTACTTGGACGATGTCATTGTGTTCGGGAGCTCCCTAGAGGAACATGAGAGTTGACTGTCAAAGTACTAGACCGACTGGAAGATTTCGGCCTCAAGCTGTCCATCAACAAGTGCCAGTTTTTTCAAACCTCTGTGAAGTATGTGGGGCACATAGTGTCTACAGAGGGGATAGAGACTGATCCTAGTAAAGTTGAAGCCTTGACTACTTGGCCCCAGCCCCACAATTTGAAAGAACTACAACGTTTCCTGGGATTCTGTGGCTACCACCGCCAGTTCATAAAGGACTATTGCAAAGTGATTCGACCACTCTTGAATCTTACCCTGGGTTACCCTCCTACCAATCGGAAATACAAAAAAGGGTCCAACAAAGAACCAGACAAAGCATATTTCCACCCAAGTGAACTTTTCGGGTCTCGTTGGACACCTGGCTGTGAAGCAGTTTTCCACGAAGTCATATACCAGCTCACCCACGCCCCCATCCTCGCTTATGCTGATCCCACCAAACCCTATGTGCTGCATACTGATGCCAGTCTGCAGGGTCTAGAAGTTGTACTGTATCAAGACCATGTGGATGGTTTGAGACCAGTGGCATTCACCAGTAGGAGCTTGACCCCGTCAGAGCGAAACTACCCTGTGCACAAGTTGGAGTTCCTTGCGTTAAAATGGGCCATTATCGACCAGTTTCATGATTACCTCTATGGGGCAAAAATATTGGTGAGGACTGACAATAACCTGTTGACCTATGTACAGACTTCAGCTAAGTTAGACGCCACAGGGCACCGGTGGTTTTCTGCATTGTCAACATATGATTATGCTGTCGAATATAGACCAGGCCTGAATCATATTGATGCTGACGCCATATCTCGGAGGCCCATTTCCAGGAGCGACTGGGTCAGGCTGTCTGAACCTGCCATCCGAGTATTGTGCCAAAAGTCTGATAGAAATGAACAGATGTCTACGGACACAGCGGACTGCTTAGTAGATTGCTTGGGCCCCTCTGACACCTGCATACCGGCTCCGTATTGCCACTTCTCTGCTCTAGATATTAGTGCACTACCTCAGTTTGACAATAACAGCATTCAGTGGGCTCAATCCCGAGATCCTATGATTCAGCCAGCACTTGACATCCTTCGCAGGAAAAGATGTGTCCAAGTTGCGTTCCTCTGATCTGCGAACCACTTTATTGTTTAAAGAAGGCCCCAGGTTGAAGCTGCTTAATCAGTTGTTGTATAGAGAGACTGTAGATTGGGGTGGCCAAATAGACAAGCAACAATTGGTCCTGCCCACAGCCTTCAAAGATTTGGTACTGAGGTCCCTCTCACAATCAAGGCGGGCCCACCGGTCACCAGACCCCTGACCTAGCACGATCTCGATTCTACTGGCCCAAGATGGGGGCTGATGTTGAGCACCATGTAAGGACTTGTAGTCGCTGCCTGCAGAGAAAAGCCCTGCCTCAGAGGGCTGCTCCCTCTCGTCAACATACTACCAGCATCCCAGTGGAACTAGTCTGCACTAGACTTCTTGAGTTTAGAGCCTGATCAGCGAAACATTGGCAATGAGTTAGTGGTTAGGACCATTTCACATGGTATGCACAAGCTTTTCCCACCAAAGATCAAAAAGCATCTATCTGTGGCCAAGGTGCTAGTGGAAATTTCTTCGTCCACTATGGTGCCCTCCAGCGACCACTCTGATCAGGCCGGACTTTGAGAGTCGGCTAATCAAAGAAATGCTCTCTGGGGGTACAAACAAGAACCACCCTCATCACCCGCAGGGGATCCTCAACCAGAACGCTTTAACTGCACCCTGCTAGACATGCTAGGCACCCTCCACCCAAAAGATAAGCATAAATGGAGCCAGCAGATTAGAACTTGGTACATGCATACAATTGCATGAAGAATGATGCTACTGGTTCTCTCCCTACCGCCTCATGTTTGGGAGAGAGGTCCGGCTGCCTGTTGATGTCTTTGGGGTTTCTCCCGATGGGGTCCGAGCCGAAGTTTACCTGCAATATGTACAGAAACTGAAAGCTCAATTGAACCATGCCTATCAACTGGCCCGGACAATGGCCGCCAAAAGAAATCTAGCCAACAAAGAGAGACATGCTAGAAAAGTAAAGGCTCAAGAGCTTAGACCTGGAGACTGTGTGTTGTTGCGAAATTTAGGATTGGATGGTAGACACAAAATTGCTGATCGATGGCACCATCTTCCTCATGTCATAGCTGGAAAGTTGGATGATTTGCCAGTGTACAAAGTGCGCCCAGAGAATAACTCCAAAGTGATCAAGACCATGCACCGTAACCACTTGCTACCTATTGGTCAAGTTATAATCGAGGCTGAACCCATCGACATTGATTCGCCTGGACCAGTGACTCAAGCTGCTGCAAGAAAGAAACAGAGTCAGCCTGCCCCCGTGGTTGCTGATTTAAGACTTCCCCTGCAGCAGGCCCAGAATGATAGTGACTGCCAATCTAACTTGGATGACAGTGAGTGTGATAATGCCTATTACCCCTCATATGAACTGAGTCAGTTGTTTTGTGGAACCTAGTTGAATTATGGGATGAAACTGGGCTTCTGACTGCCTAATCCGTATCATCCTTGAGCAATGCTTCCTGAAGGTGAAGTGCGAAGTATCACGCCTGAGGATGCTGAGTTTTGTGTATCGTGGAACTGTATGATTTGCCTGAAGGAGAGGCTGATGGTATGAGTCTTTCTGTTGACATGCCAGAACTTGAGGAACACTATGAGAGTGCTGACAACCCTCTCCTTCAGTGTCAGAGTGTCTTCAGAATGAGCCAAGTGTTGTAGAAACAGAGACTACAGAGCAAGGGGCTGACAGTGCTCCCAGCTTGGACATTTCCCTTCATGCAGAGGCACCCCTCACAAGTGATGAAAGCTCCAAGACCATTGCTGAGTACAGAGACTGTGGTTGTTCACCCCAGAAAGACTGGTCGAGCTGTCAAGCCAGTGGTGCGCTTCAGTTACGATTCCCCCGGGAGGCCAGTGGATTTGCCTCTCAGTGTAGTCCACAAAGGTGTTTATGTCTCTCAGAGCTCACTGCCCAAATTGAGCTTGACAGCCCATTCCAGGTTACTTGTTTTGCCCTCTTACCATGGTGCCCCTGCCCCTTTCAGCCCCAAGTTAGCTGATAGGGAAGGGCCCCCACTTGCATTGTTTAAAGTACAAGAAGTTATTACATGATTCTGTATAGTAATGTTCAATTTACCTGTGTGAAATATGCATAATGTATTGTCAGAATGGAAATGATATAGTGGAGTACATTGAAATGTATAGTAAAGTGACAAGTTATGCCAATTGATGAAATCAGATAATACTTGTATAGCTTGCTAATGATATAAATATCTTGTATATGTTGCATTTTCAATGTTATGATGGCACAGACTTGATGCGGACACCAAGTTTTCCCAGGCAGGGAAGGGTGTAACCACCCTACAAATGGGGGTTCCCAAAAAGTCTTCCCTGAGCTTGCTTAAATGCTCACTGCCAGGCTGGTGTCCTGCGTTTTAGCAGTTTAAATGTGATTATCAGAGCCTGTATGGCCTCTGTGTGCTGTCTCTTTAAGAGCTGCCTGATTGCAGCATAAGCAATCTGAGAGGTAACTCTGTTGAAAGATGTAACTATTTGTTGAAAATAATTTACAGTGATAATGATAATGTAGTTTGTCTAACCTGCTTTCTTTGTAGCAAGGACTGTTTGGTCTGTCTCTACTATCTTGGTCCTAGACTGCAAATTGGACCAATCAGTTCTGGTGGGACCTAAAATGTAGCCGGACTACAGGAGCTGTCTGAAGTCAAAATCTGTAGGAATTGTAGTTTTGAAGTTTCTGCAACTTTTTTGCAACTGAAGGGGGAGCTCTTGCTTTGACTGACAGCCAGATCAACCAACCAAACCTTTTGGATCTTGGGGAAGTCCCGACTGCTTGCAGTTTTCAGTTAGATCTAAGCTGGAAGCTGAACAAGAAAGAGCTGAAGTAATTTTCAGCAACAATCCTGAGTGGATTCTCATGGGAGAACTGTGAAAAGGCTGAGTTTTTTGGCTTGCATGGCTGCCAGCTGCTCCTGAGAGGGGAGAAGAGAATTATTTTGGACTAAATCCAAGTTTGTGTGACTAAAGTAAGCTACTGAAGTGGGCCAGGCTCAGCCTGAAGAAGACCGAAGATTTTGGTGAATGCATTCGGCCTGTCAGGAGTTCCAGCTACTACAGCTCCCGGTGTGTGCAGAGACTTTGTGATTGTGACCGGGAGCGCTTTGCCTGGTACAGAAGCAGAATTCCGTACATGTAAATGTGCTATGAGCTGCTAGTGGGTTGTGAGTTAGTTCCCCACTGTGTGAACTGTGTTCTGTTTGCTGGAAGCTGTATCCAGCCCAAAACGGACTGCATCTGAATCTGTCTCCATGCAGTCTGGGCCTTGCCAGACTGGCCAGCCAGACTACCCACTGCACAGAGAAGCCATCGACGAGAGACCTGCCTGGGGATCAGTCCCCTGCTTCACTCTTGAACAGGAATGACGCCTCTGCAACTCATGTGGACCCTGCTTTTCCTGGCATTCCAGATCAACCACCTGCAGTCTCAGTTTCCGTCCAGCCTGTGTCCAGTCTTGGGTATCGTGAGTAAATACCAGGGTAGCTCCCTGCAACAACAGCTTAATCTGAGTGTGTCATCTGATTGTCTTGTTGTTTCGTTTCCTTTGCGAACTGAGCCCTCTGGCTCCGGATTACAAATATTGTGTACTGTGCATGTTGTGTTTTCCATCACAGGGCCCCAACCAGCTGCAACCCCAGGCAACAGTCCTGGCTAGCCCATGTCTTCTCCACCTGGTTACCCAGAGGTGTGACTGTGTGTGGGGGGAGGGACTCAAAGCGCATGCATAACTGCTTGATTGATATAACCTTTAAGCTAATTAACCTGATTTTGCCCCTTCCTTGTTCAAGTCCCCTGAATAAATCAGATCTAACTTTTTCTGCATGTAATCTGACTGTGATTCCAGTTTGTGCTCAAAGTACTGTGCTGTTGCTATTTGGTGTGCATAACCTTGTCTTACAGGGGGTCCCCAGGGGTCCGAGACCAGAGGAACCAGCCCTGTGGTGGTAGTGTCAAACAGAGTGTGGAGTACTTGTGTGGTGTACCAGGGGTGTTGTAAACTGATTATTGTACAGTGTTCAGGCCACTAGAGGGGAAAGAGGGGGGGGTTACAGTGTCTCGGAAGGCTGTGCCCAGGTTAGCTTGACCACTACCAACCCTGGCTTCCCGGTGGAGGCAGCCGTTTGAGAGCTCAGGCCTCTTAACCTGCTACTAGCCAAGCAGGGAGGGGTAGTAGCCTTTGAGATAGCGCCACCTAGGGGTTACACTTATATGTCCTATGTTGTAAGGTACCAGAGGACTTTGTGGAACACTGTGGTGGAAATCACAAAGTCAGTGCCAGCCTCTATGGCAGTGGATTTGGAGGAAGCTGCAGAAAGGGGCATAGAAAGAACTCTTAAAACTGAAGGTGGACAAAGCAATGGGGCCTGATGGGATTCATCCCAGAATTCTAAAAGAACTAAGGGTAGAACTAGTGACACCACTGACTACCCTCTTTAACAAATCATAGGAGGATGGGGTGGTACCCGAGGACTGGAGGAGGGCAGATTCCCTTCACAAAGTGGGAGCAAGGCAGAAGCAGGAAACTACAGACCTTGTTAGTTTAACCTCAGTGATAGGGAAAATGATGGAATCACTTCTGAAGGAAAGAATTTTCGAGTGTCTAGAGGCCAGAGGGGCACAGGACCCAAGGTAGCATGGATTCACAGCGGGAAGGTCATGCCAGACGAATCTAATAGATTTCTTTGACTGGGTGACCAAAGTAGTAGATCAGGGAGGGACTGTGGACATGGCCTACCTAGACTTTAGCAAGGCATTTGACACAGTCTCACACAAAAGATTAATATACAAGTTAGCCAGCCTGGGAGTGGGTCCCAAGATGACAGCCTGGGTAAAGAATTGACTGGAGAATAGGACACAGAGAGTAATAGTAAATGGAGTCCACTCTGAAGAAAGGGGCTACTAGTGGGGTACCGCAGGGTTCAGTATTAGGACCGGTCCTCTTCAATGTCTTTATAAGCAACATTGCAGAGGGACTGGAAAGAAAAGTATGTCTCTTTGCAGATGACACAAAGATCTGCAACAGAGTTGATGCACAAGGTGGGGTGGAAATGATGTGAAGGGACTTGGTAAGGTTAGAGAAATGGTCAAATGTATGGCAGCTTAGATTCAATGCTAAGAAGTGCAAGGTAATACACCTGGGAAACAAAAACCCAGGGGAAGAGTACACAATGGAGGGTGAGATACTAACAACAAAAAATGGAAAGGACCTCAGGGTAGTCATATCAGATGACCTAAAGGTGGGCATGCAATGTGAGAGGGCAGCAAGGAGGGCTGGGGATACTGGGATGCACAGGAGAGCATCCCAGTGAAAACAGAAGTTATTATCCTCTGTACAGACAGCTGGTGAGACCCATCTGGAGTACTGCGTGCAGTTCTGGAGACCCATTTCATAAAAGACATAGACAGGATGGAAGCTGTCCAGAGGAGGGCAACTAAAATGGTGCAGGGTCTGCACCGGAAGACATATGAAGAGACTCGTAAGGAGCTTAATATGTATAGCCTCGAGGAAAGGAGGGAGAGGGGGGACATGATAGAAACTTTCAAGTACCTCAAGGAATCAACAAAGTCCAAGAGGGTAGCATCTTTCAAAAAGAGGTGTGTAAGAACAAGAGGCACAATTTGAAGATAGAGGGTCGGCTCAGAGGTAATTTACGAGTATTTTTTCACAGAGAAGGTTGTGGATGCATGGAACAGCCTTCTGGAGGAGGTTATGGAGCCAAAACAGTGGTGGAATTCAAGCATGCATGGGACAGTCGTAAGGCAATTCTAGGGGGTGGGGGTAGGAAGAAGTAGGCTGCTGGTTAACTAGGATCTGCAGCTTATCCATTAGGTAGGGAAATGGGCAGACTGGGTGGGCCAAGCGGTCCTTATCTGCCGTCAAATTCTATGTTTCTATAGAGGCACCTAAAGTGCAGTTTCGTATGGCAGTAGACAGTAATGATACCACTGCCAGACAAATGGCCTCTTCTATATCTCTAAGGAGGTTTGCCTGGCTCAGGACAACTAACCTAACTCAGGACACCCAATCCAAAGCAATGGACTTTCCCCTGTGAGCCTCTGTCTCTGTTTGGTGAGCAGACAGAGACCTACATGAAGAAAATGGACGAGTACAAAACAGCCTATCAAAGTGCTGCTGCTAAAGACAAGTCCTCTACACCCCATAAGCAGCAAGCCAGGGGTTCCAGAGGCAGGCCTTATAGGCCATTCTTTTAGCCCCAAGCTTACCCCCAGTACCAGCAGCAGAGGGGCTACTTCAGAAGCAGGGGTAGAAGGGGTGGTAACCGGATTGTCCCTAGCACTCAGCCAGCTTCCCAGCCTAAGCAGACATCCTGAGGGGTCTGCTCGGGTCGCTTCCCCAGTGCCAGTAGGAGGCAAGTTCACCCACTACCTCCAGGAATGGAAATCCATTACTACAGGCAAGTGGGTCCTGGAAGTGGTGGGCCAAGGTCTGGCCATCAGTTTCAGATTAAAACCAAGGCTGAGGGCAAAAGTTCCTCGCCTTTCTTCCCCAGCAGAGATTTTGTTGCTAGAGAAGGAAGTATTAAACCTTCTATCCCTAGGGGCAATAGAGCCAGTTCCCCTGCAGCAGAGGGAGAAAGGCCTCTATTCAAGGTACTTCCTCACTTTAAAGAAAACAGGGGAGGGGCGACCCATATTGGATCTCAGACATATGAAAAAGCATTTACTGAAACCAAAATTCAAAATGGTCACTCTGTCTACAACTCTGCCCATTTTAAAGCAAGGGGATTGGTTTGCATCCCTAGACCTCAAGGATGCATACTTCCACATCCCAGTAAAGCAGTCACACAGAAAATTTATCAGGTTCAAACTGTCCTCAGGCCATTACCAGTTCAAGGCAATGCCTTTCGGTCTCACTTCTGCTCCAAGGGCATTCACAAAAATGTCTGGCTATAGTTGTGGCACACCTAAGGAGACAAGGAGTGGCAGTATTTCCGTATCTAGATGACTGGTTAGTTGTAGGGCAAAATCCTCAACAGGTCAAGCAGTCTCTGGTCCTCACACAGGATCTCCTGCAGTCCTTTGGGTTGTTAATAAATCAAAAAAAGTCAGTGCTGCAACCAGTGCAGCTCCTAGAATTTATAGGGGCTCAACTGGATTCAGTGAAAGGAAAAACCTTTCTTCCACAGTAAAGGGCAAGCAACTTGGTACAGTTGGCAAGCTGTTTCAAACCTGGCAGTCTCAGGCCTGCCAGGCATTTCTTACAGTTGTTGGGCCACATGGCAGCATCAACAACAACAGTGCTAGGAGAAAGGTTTCAGATGAGAGAGATTCAGTATCATCTAGGACAATACTAACTCCAAAAGAAGGATTCTCTGTCAAAGCTGGTCCCAGTGACCCAAACTTTTGTGCAGGCTCTGCAGTGGTGGCTAGAAGAAGAGAACCTCAGGCAGGGAGTTCCCTTCCTACAGGTATGACCCTCCAGGGTGCTTACAACGGATGCATCCCTCCTAGGGTGGGGAGCACACCTAGAGGATACTGTCCACGGTTCGTGGTCCAAGCAAGAGTCCCTGCTTCACATTAATCTGTTGAAACTCAGGGCCGTCTTGTTAGCATTGCAGGCATTTGCCAGCATACTTCAGGGGAATGTGGTACAGGTCAGAACAGACAACACAACCACAATGTACTACATCAACAAATAAGGAGGCACAAGGTCCACTCCTCTAAGCACAGAGGCCATGAAGATATGGACCCTGGCTTATTCACTGAATAGCTAGTTGTCAGCTGTTCATCTGCCAGGCAAAGACAATGTCTTGGCAGATGCACTGAGCAGAATACATCAGAGCCACCACGAATGGTCCCTGAACAGTCAGGTACTACAAGTGGTATTCAGAAGGTGGGGGACTCCAGAGATAGACCTCTTTGCCTCACTAGACAACCACCAGCTGCCAAGATATTGCTGCAGGCTACCAGTGGCGGGTTCAGTGCCACTGGATGCACTAGTTCTGGACTGGACAGGGACATTTCTGTATGCCTTCCCTCTGTTTCCCTTGTTACTAAGGTTTCTGATCAAGCTCAGATCCCAGTCTGCCACAGTGATTCTAATTGCTCCAGATTGGGCCAGGCAACCTTGGTACTCCATGGCACTGGATCTGTCAATAGCCAAGCCAGTCAGCCTTCCCAGGAGGCACAACCTACTGGCTTCTTCCCAGGGCAGGATCCTGTATCTGAACCTTCGGTCCCTTATGCTCAAGGCCTGGCTCTTGAGGACCTGGAGTATGCCAATCTGCATCTCTCAGAAAGTATTATGGAGGTCCTCAGGGTTTCTAGAAAACCCTCTAGCAGAAAGATTTATTCTTCCAAGTGGAAAAGATTTTCTATTTGGTGTCAGAGTAAAAACCTGAACCATAATCAGGTAGGATTGTCTGTGGTTCTTTATTACCTTACCCATCTGCATTCTCTAGGCTTAATGCCTTCCACATTGAATGTGTATTTGGCTGCAGTTTCTGCTTATCTGTCAGCAGGTAAGACATCATCCTTGGCCTCTAATCCTGTGTTTAGGAGGTTCTTTAAGGGTTTGCTGCATTTGTACCCACCTCATAGAACTCCCACTCCAGTGTAGGATCTGAACATTTGCATAGCATAGCTTATGCAACTACCCTTCGAACCCATGGCAACAGCTGATCTCAAGTATGTGACTTGGAAGACTGTGTTTCTGCTTGCCATTACCTCTGCCAGGCGGATCAGTGAACTCCAGGCCTTGTCCATGGAGCCTGATTATGTGGCATTCCATAGGGACAAAGTGGTCCTTAGGACAAATAATAAATTCCTCCCAAATGTGGTTTTGGATTTTCACATTAATCAGTCCATCACACTTCCAGTCTTCTTTTCTAACCATTCTACTTCAGGTGAATCTAGACTGCATAGCTTGGATGTTAAAAGAGCTATTGGCTACTACCTGGAACATACAAAGAGTCATAGAGGGGATGAAACCCAACTGTTTTTGACTTATGGGGAAGTGGGAAAAGGCAAACCTGCCACTGAGAGATCCATAGCAAGATGGATTGTGGCATGTATCCAGTTCTGTTATGGCAAAATGGGCAAACAGCCCCCTCGAGGGTTCGGGCCCATTCTACAAGGGGGACAACTGCGTCTATAGCAGCTTCAAGAGATATTCCTGTATTGGAAATCTGTAAAGCAGCTATCTGGAAAACAGTCCACACATTCACTATGCATTATTGCTTGGATACCCAGGCCAGGAGTGACGCCAGGTTTGGCACAGCAGTGTTACAGATCTTGTTTCCTAAATAGGTCCTCTGCCCGCCTCCAAAGGCACTACTTGGGTAGTCTGTAATTGTCAGAATACAGTCAGATTTCCTGGGGTTTGAAGAAAACATTACTTACCATAGTAATCTTGTTCTAAGGGAATCTTACTGTATTCTGAGCTTCCACCCTTCCTCCCTGCTAGGACCTACAGGGCACTGCACACTGCCTGTTACTGATGTTGGAAACCTCTGGGTACCTATTAGTTTATTGGGCATCTGTTGACTTGAGTCTTAGTAATGCCCTTTGTTATTTGAAGGTGTTTTTCCTACCCTAGTTAGGGTATTTAGGATTAGTTAAGTAGCTTAGTATTTTTGGCTTCTGCATGCTTCGTAAGAATCTGACAGTTGCAGGAAGTGCAACCAGGGACAGTGATTAGAAAACCGAGCTCAAGCCTAACATTCCATCATTAACATAGGTTCTATTAACCATTTTGGCTCTGGGGCAGTACTATGGTGAGACCATACTGCAATCGTCAGAATACAGTAAGATTCCCTTAGAAGAAACAAGATTACTGTGGCAAGTAATGTTTCCTTATTAGACATGAGGATTTTATGTAGCGTGATTAGACCTCTTTGGAAAAACATATGTAAGGCCATGCCCGTAGTTAAGTGGGGGAAGAGCTCCTCCCCCACATCCTATTTCAGCCAGCAGGTTGCACACCGCCCTGCTTAGCGCAAGTCGCACTCGCTGTGTGGTGGTGCTGGTGCTTGGCTGCTCTCTGCACTCGTTCCATCTGCCTGTGCCCCCCCCCCCGATTCCCTGTCATCGTCCGTTTGCTCATTTCCCTCCCCCACTTTTTTTGTTGGTTTGTGTTGTTTTCTTCTTTCTTTTGGGGGGATTCCCTATTCCTACTTCCCTACTGACCGTGTGTTCAGCGGTCTCTGCTCGGCTCTTGCTGTACTCCTTGCTCCTATTGTTTCCTTTTAGCTTTTCTTTTCATGAGCAGCTGCCGCTCCATGCCCGCCCCAGTTCACGTTTACCACCTGCCTCGCAGAGTTTCTCCAACGCCTTCTGCTACCGCTGTTCTGGTTTCCTGCTCCTGTTGCTCCATTACCTGACGCCATGGAGACTGTTGGCGCCCATTGCAGCCCCTGTGTATTTTAACGGGGCTACTACCGCTACTGATTGCAGTTGTTTCGTGCTACGTCGGCTGAACTGACCTGCTACCTCGACTGTTTTCTGCAGCTTGCTGGCAAACCTTTCCTGACCGACATGGACTTCTGTTTTGTGCTTTGCTGCTCAAGCGACTTGCCAGGCTCACAGGCATTGGATCAGGACAACTACTCCTGCCGCTCTGTTCAGAGACGTCTCATTATGTCCCACGATTGCCGAGCTCTTGTGGAAGGGAAGATTATGTGATCCTCATTTGGCTCCTCAGCTGTATGGCTCCAGTAGCTATAATGCGGCTTCCTCACTTCACCTTGCTATTGACTCGCCAAGCCAGCGTCAGCTGTACACCTATAATTCTACCTCACTGGGACTTTGCTGCTTGCTGCAGACTCTTACAGGGCTGAATCTACTTCTTGGGCATATTGACATTTAACCTGCTTCCTCTGAAATTCATCTGCTCATTTGCTCTCACTCAGTTTGTACTACGGCTTCCCAAGTACTCTATGGCATCATTACTGTTTTCTGTACAGCTCCCTGACCTATGGAAACTCCTGTATTTGCAGGCTCGCAGGCTTCTGTGGACAACTATTACCCTGGACTCGTTACTCTTTGGGACGCATCTGTTCAGCTCCCTCAGGCTGTTCTGCTACCTATAGGATGTTCCAGCATTATTCGACAAGTTCTACGGTCCTTCTTCTGTAGCTCTACTGCCACCATCTGGCCTGGCTATGCCTTTCATTGAACTCCTAGCCGTTTACTACTGATTGGCAATCGCTCCCTCTCCTATGTTACCCTGCATGAGGGTCTGCGGTGCTGCTAGCCTTCGTGAGGCCTAGCTGCCACTCTTTTTCCTTCTTTGGCTGACCTATATGGGGTTCCGCCGTTCATCCTGCCTGCATTTTAGCCTAGCTACTCCCTTGCCTTCGGCTTCTAGCCTCCGGCCATGCACTTCAGTCATCCACCCCATCATTGCTCAGAGCCTGCTTCGACACTTCTTGCTGACCATCTGGGCTTCTATCGAAATTGGTCACACTCCAGGATGTCTTGTCTTCAGTCCTACTGCTCAAGTTCTGGACGCTGCAGCTCACCTTGCCTATTCACACTTTTCCATCTGTCCAGGATCATCCATGCTCCATTATGGATTTCCTATCGGATTATGTTTTAGGATTTTACATCACTATCCCTGGATGCTTGCCTTGCTACTTCACTTTATTTGCTCTTTCCTCACTTTCCGGCTGACCTACGTGTGGTCCAGCCATACTGGCTCCCCTTTTTGGGGCTTAGCTGCCACTATTTACTTACCTCACCAGCTGACCTGCGTGTGGTCCAGCTGTGCATGCTAGCTTACGTGGAGCTGGCTGCCACTTTTTACTTACCTTAGAAGCTGCCTCACATGGTCTAGCTGCATGCTCACCTTCTTGGGTTTAGCTACTAATTCTGTTTACTCACTGGCGACATGCTCATTCAACCGTACCAACTACGGTTCATCGGCTGACCTGCACATGGTCTAGCCGCACTTCCCTATCTCATTGGGCTAGCTCCCCCTTTCGCTCCCATGGATGCTTCCTACAGAGCTGCTTTTTCATTCAGACCTACCTTTCCAAATATGCTCCCTACAGCTGTCAAATTCCTTTGGATTTCTGGAGTACATCAAGATATTCGCTTCAGTTCTGTTGGATGCTCCTCGCCATGCTACTTCAACTTCCCGGAGTTAATACTACTGTCTCCGCCAGGACTCCCTGCTGACCTTTATTCCATACTGTCTTCCTTGGTTGAACTGATGCCTAAAACATTGACTTACTACAATTTCAAGATGCTTATTACCCTCGTCGAGCTGCCAACTCTTCTGCCAAGGTCTCTTCACTGTAATCTTTCCCATCCTTGATCTTCAGGATATGACAGTCTACAGCACCATTTTGCTGTCATAAGTCTGCCTTAAAACTACAGTACTACTCCGCACTAAACTGACTCAAGATATGCTGCCATTATAATACCATTTACAATTTTTTCCTCACTACTTCGCTGCTATTTCTGCATTGCATGCAGTTCACATTTCTATTCGTTATCTACCACTGCTCTGCAACCTGCCTGTACCGGGCCGGAGGTTCACCATCATCATGCAGTCCTGCGCCCGTACGAGCCTGAAGGTCCTTTGCTCCTATAATACTGCACCATAATTGCCTACTTCTATGACCTGCTTTCGTCCATCAGGCCAGGGGTTTAACTACTTCTACTCTACGCCTGCCTCGTCCAGCTCGGGGCCTGGAGATTCGCATATTCTACTATATGCCTACCTGCCACCGTGTCAGCCAGCCCTAGGAGCTCCTTTACTATGGACTCACATTTGGATTGTTTTAGCCATCTGTCATGTATTCTTTGGATGCTTCTGCCCTGCCGCTTCAGTCATACGAGAATTACTACTGCTGCACTCTTACCTGGACACTTAGTTGAGCTTATCCAGAAGACCTTCAATATCCTGATTTATGCTCTAAGGCTTCTTGGACCCTGTGACGACGCTATTTCATTTGACTTAGCATCTTCAATTATCACCGTCTATGACTCATAAGCTTGACTATTCAGGACTTGTCAGAATATTTTTACCAAGTCAATTCTAGCTAATGTACCATTCTGGCTTTGAAACGTGGATATCAACATTGTTATACAACCATTTGGATTCAGACAAAGCTCTTCGATTCCCGTGCTATTACCATTCTTCATACCTCTCTCTGTATACCGTACATAAGTTATGCATACTACTTTCCTGCTACTACGTCTGCATCATGCAGCTTTACTTACTACTACAACTGACCTATGTACAGGTCCACTTATTTACATTACTTGCTCATACTACCTGCTTCGCCCTTATAGGGCCTAGAGGTCATCACGACTAAGTCACCGATTTTACAACCTACTTCGCTCCTTGTGATCTGGAAATACATCTGACTTATGTCTACCTATTCGCACTACGATCTCTACCTGCTTCACGTACTCGCTTCCCTCTCCGGATTGGGGGTTCCTACTGCTCCGTCCTCCCGATCAAGCAGCATACACCAGTTCTTGTGCTTCTTCGCCACGGCCTTCATTCGTGAAGCTTGTTAAGCAGAACATGACCCAACAGTCCTTTTTCTAGACATGGATGCTGAGCCTTTGATTCCTGGTTCTCCTCTGAAATGTCATGCTCAACTGCTGGAGTGCTTCACCACTGCAACTCGCCGCTTCGGATTCATATCAGCCATGGATTCCACTCTACTATCATTCCGGCCCGCTCATGGATTTTCGAACTTGGAGTTTATTAGGTGAATGCTTGCTCTGTTCCTGACATGTCACGATTCAGTATTTCTTTAGTTCTCTGTTTCTCTGGATCAGGTTCTACAACTTTGGGGTTCGGATTAGCCGATTAATTAAAATTTTAGGATTACTCTCCTTTAGTATGCCCAGAAGGATGGGCAGGCCAGTAGCCATAGGATCTCAGAGGTTTCCCCCTAAGGGGGTTTTTCCTCTCCTGTGTGCTACTGGTCACACTCTCCGGAGTTGGAGGAGGTGATCATACTGCTACTCATTTTCTTGGGGGTGTCTTCCTACTCGACTCCTTCAACAGTTGGATACAGAACAATCGTTGATATTATTTTTTGTGGGCTCTCATAATACTGGACTAAGCATCCTTCCTATGGTGGGATACAGAGAAAGGCCAAAAACTATCAAATCATAACAAGTGACTCATCAGTTCAAGCATCTAAGCACCTTGCATATACTATCTAGTTCATATGTACTATAATCACAGACTTGCTCATGTCTATGCTAAAGTACCTAAGCACGAATCATTTCATACTACCAGTACCTTGCAAACATTGTCCTACTTACTGGGATGGCCTCTGTATCCAATTACAACCTACAGCATCCAGCTACTGTATGTAACATGAGCACTGAGCTCTGAACCACAGTTAATTATTTTTTTAATTTTTTATTTCTCAGCCACACTTACATCTGGTTCCTGCTTTTCCAGCTTGTGTACACAAGGTCTCCTAATTGTCCCACTCCTCCTTCATCCTCAGCATACTCAATGGCTTCATACTGCTGCGGGTTTTCCACTCTGGTTGAGCCCCTTTCCCCTTTCAGAGCAGCCACCTTCCTAATTATGGAGAGAGAAGTTATTCTGGGAGCATTGACGTCAAGGGAAGGGTCAGTCTTTTATAGTATTGGTGCATGTGGAAAGGGTTGGCTGTCCCTGTCATCTATACACCATTTTGAGGGTTTTTAACCCAATTTTTAGCCCACCCAACTCCCCATGTTAAAGATGATGATTCCTAGCTATAACAGTTTACTAGAGAATACATTTGTTAAATTTAAATTTTTTTTTTTAATTTTAGACCTCCTTTCCAGGGTTTATAACACATTTTGGTAGTCTCTCCAAAAAGCCTACATAAAAAGCATTGGCCAATATGGTATACCCTACTGATCTCACTGTGTCTTTGCTTCTAACATTGTAATGCTCATGGTGACAACAGATTGTGATGTCACAAGCAGCAGTTGTGAGGACAGTTGGAAACAGTCAGATACTCTTTGAAAAACTCAGTGAAATATACAGTGCATTATTGGAAGTATTAAGTTGGCTAAGAACAAAAGAAAGTTAAAGAAAACTAGAAAACAGTAAAGTTAGACATAACTTGGAAATCTAATAGCTTTCAGCTTTTTATTATAGTACAGAGCTGCTCTTTAAGCAGGCTTAGTTTCAATTACTGTAGAGGGGCAGGCAGCATGTGATCACCTCTTCCACCACAGGCACCTCCACCATGTCACTCCTGTATTTCACTAGAGAGAGCAGCCATGCTGCACTCAACCTCCCAGAAGGAGAGCATCCAGTCAGGCACGCAAAGTCATCCCTGCTGGCCTACGCCTTTGGTGTCCTGGGCTCAGGGGAAAAACATTTTCATAACAAAAATCATACCATTGTTTATTGTTTTTCTTCTATATGCACCTAAAATGCAAAAATGTTTAAAGTTAATAACATTAAAAAAAAGTATCTCTGTCAATGCTGTTTAAGTGTACAAAAGTACTACCATATATTGATACAGTAAGTACAGTATAAATGATCAGTCCAGCATGCCAGTGGTTTCTGAGAGCTGTTCTTCACATAGAACGATGCAGAATAACTTAATTTAGGACCGTGCAGAATGATTAGGGAATAACAAGACTAATCTTATATTACTGTAGTGCTCTTTTAGGTGTGTATAGTGAACAAACATCTGATGAATATTTCCATGTTCCATATTGTGTGTTGTTCTGTATAACCCTAGATATGATTCATTTTCTTTGTGCCTCTAGAAATTGACACTGAGGAGTGGCAAAGTTGGAGTTACAGACACTTTCAGAAAGCCCCTGTATGATATTCAAGGTACAGCAGGATTGCAGAACTCACCCAAAGTGGGCCCCTCCAGCCAACGGGGCAGAAACAGACATGTTTAGATATACTAGTGCATATACGGGATGCTTCAGGCAAACTGTAGATTCCCCGTTTTTATTTTTTTTCTTGAGATATTCAGAGGACGTAAAAAATGGAGTACATTAATGAAAAAATTACTGCAATAAAGAAAAGGGTTGCATCTCAGCTATTCCCCCGATCTGCTGGACTTATAAACAGTGGACCAGATAAGGGGCATATTGACATATTTTACACCTGTTTTTAAGTGTTTTATGCCCAGTAAAGCTTTTGTGGGCATTTGCTCCTGACCACACAGTCTTAGAGGATATGCTTTTGTGCAACACAGTGTCTCTACCATGACAAAGAACCTCTGTGCGTAAACACTGCATGTCTCTACCATGCATGTCCACGCGGAGAAGACGCTTGTTGAGGCAGTGGTGCCGGTGTTGTCTCAACCTTATACTACTCTATAGAAGCATATTGAATTCCATTTAAATGACTTACACGATATCCCCACACATTTATTTTCCTCCCCACTGGCACTTCCACCACTTCAGGATTTTTTATTGGCCAAAACATGTGCATTAACCCCTTCACCATGGATCCAAGGTGGCTGCTTGTCTGTGTCTGTGTCTGTAGCTTAGTTTTTGTGGATTTACATGGTTTTCTGCTTGGAGTAACTACACCATTCTTGCTCACTACATCTGTGAAAGTCTTCTGAACTGGATTTCTGCAAAACATCACAACCAGGTATCTGCATTTTTCATTTAAAAATCAACTTTTTGGAAGCTATCCAAAGCAAAACATAAGTCAAGCAATTAAGTCTGATAAACTCAGTGACTCTAGGTCTGCTTGAATCCACATTTTCGTCTGACCTGCTCCATGATCTGTATGTGGGCTTTTCAACAACCTCTTTGAATGACAAAGAAGCATGCAGACAAAAGGATTTCACATCCTGCATATGCGTAGGCACAGTTCATCACCTGCAGGAATTCTAACACATTCTGTGACTCTGGACCTCAGCTGTTGATAATTTCTTTTGGCTTATGACTTAACCACCAGGTATCTACAAGATGCTGAAATCCTTTCTCCTATAAATTCTCCTTATGCTGCTCCTGCTCTCAGGAAATGTTCACCCCAACCCAGGACCACCTGGGCAGCCAGCAGTGGCACCAATCAGAAGGACAGGGACACTTACCATGGCATCCATCAATGCCTGCAGCATCCTCAACAAACTTGATTATCTCCAAACATGGATCCTACAGCACAACTCTGATGTCCTCTCAGTTGTGGAAACATGGCTAAACCCTAAAATCCGTGATACCTCAGTCTCTATCCCTGGCTACTGCATTTTCAGGCGAGACAGGATTGCTAAACGAGGCGGGGGCTGTGCCATCTATCTTAAGGATACCCTTATGGGTCACATCATCCCATCCCCTAGCCTGAGCAACTCCTCTCAGGTCCTCACAATCAAAATCCTCCTTGGTGCACATAACAAGGAACTCACTGTCATCTCGGTTTACCTACCCCCAAGAGACCAGGCTGCTGGCTTCCATAGCATCATGGAATATCTAAGGGTCCAGCAACATAATTCTGAAACAGTAATCATGGGTGATTTTAACATTAACTGGCTCTCCGCTGAGGCTGCTACCTATAAGGATGCAGCTGCAGCGCATCACCTCACTCAACTGGTCAATGCCCCCACCAGGTGTAACTATAGGACAGGCTCCCTTACGCTTCTAGACTGGATTCTATCTAACCGCCCTGAACGCATCTCCAATGTTTCTGTACTCCTGGATACAATAAGTGACCACTCGCCTGTCATCTGCTCCTGGTCAAACAAATACCACATGCTGCCTCCCAAGCTTATCTATGCCAGGGTTATCAAACAAGGGCACCTCCAGCTGTTAAAATCCCATCTAACCCGGCTGAACTGGGCAGTGCTTGACTCCCTCAATGACACCAACAAAGCTCTGGACCTATTTATCAAACATTTCAACGAAGCCTGTGACATCTATGCACCAGTGAAAAAGATGAAGGTCAAAGGACAGACTAACCCCTGGTTACTACTGACCTTTAACTCTGCTCAAGCACAGAGACCACCTCTGGCATTGTGCTCGTGCAACTCCGCCTGAAGTAAACATACAATTATACAAAGCAGCCAGAAATGATTGCACTCGAAGAATACGGAATGCTAAGCGCAGCTATTACAAAGAGGCTCTGACCAACTCTTGGGGCCAGGGAAACAAATTCTGGAACAACATGAAAGAACTCACAGGCAGGGATCCTAAAGCACCACCCACTATGCCCAACCTTCATGGCACTCCTACACTCGACCTAGGTATCATCACCAGCACTTTTAATAATGTATTTGCAAACCTGGACAATGTCCTTCCACCAAATTTTTTCGACGACCTCCCCTCCAGCTCTTCCCAAGTTACCCCCCAACTAGAACGTACAACCCCAAAGTTTGTTTTTAAGGAGGTCCCACCAGAAGTAGCTAGAAAATACATTCAAAAGGCCATTGGCAAACAAGGGTACAGTGGTGACTCCCTTGACCTGAAACTGCTGGCACAAGTCCTCGATGAAATCTTAGAACCACTTACAAAGATCTTTAATCTCTCGCTTAGATTGGGCCATTTCCCCTCTCTCTGGAAGAAAGCCACTGTCACACCAGTTCACAAAAGCGGAGATAGGACACTGCACACCAATTACAGATCGATTTCACTCCTCCCCCAACTATCCAAAGCGCTGGAGCGAATAGTGTCGGACCAACTAGTTGAATTCCTGGTTAAGTACAATGTACAGTGCCCAGAGCAGCATGGCTTCAGAAAAGGGCACAGCACCACACTGCACTACTGGAATTTACAACCTTCATCCATGCCACGCTTGACAAAGGGAATTGTGGAGGGGCAGTATTTATAGACCTTACCAAGGCATTCGACACAGTTAACCACCGCCTACTGCTCAAACAACTGTCCTCCATTGGGATCTCCAGCGATGCCCTTCCATGGTTCACCAGCTACCTTGATAATCGGATCCAACGTGTAAGGATTGCAGGGATCTCTTGGATAAGAAACCGGTCCGCTCGGAGTCCCCCAGGGTCTATTCTGGGCCCCTACTCTTCTCCCTCTTCATCAACAATCTCCCCAGTGCCTGCCACCAAAAATATTACTATCGCATGAGCGATGCAGTCCTGTTTTCCAGCCACCATGACATTACAGTGCTTGAATCCCAGCTGCAGCTCGACTTCAATCACATCGAAGACTGGTTCAATTCTCATAAACTTGTCCTGAACCACAGCAAGACTAAAGCCATGTCCTTCTGTAACCGACAGAGCAGGCACAACTCTCTGTCCCTCACCATCAAGAACCACGCTGGGAACCCACTTGAACATGTCAAGGAGTTCAAGTACCTTGGTATTACCCTGGATAGTACCCTCTCCTACACTCGGCATATTGACACTGTTGCCAAGACCGCCAATACTTGGTTGGACTACTACACAAACACAAGCACTGTATGCCTGCGGATGCCCTTAAACCAGCCATCTACAGCTCTGTCACCTCTATCATTGACTATGGCCTTGCCATCTATGGCTGTGCCCCAACAAGTGCTCTCCGCAGGATCTCAGTTGCTCTCAACAAAGCCTGTAGATTACTGACGGGTGCAGCCTGACAAACTCACACCTGTGACCTCTATGCACAGGCCGGCTATGGCCTACCCCAATGCAGCAGAATACAATACCAGACCTGCTTACTTACCAAAAGATTCTCCTTGGTCTCATGCCACCTGGTGTTAGCTCACTCCTTACTACCTACAGTGGCACTCAACAAACACGTGGTGCCCAATCTCTAACCTTTCAGGTTCCCAGATGTCGTACCTCCATGGGTCAGCGGTCCTTTATCTATAGAGCCGCTCAATGGTTCAGTTCCCTCAATAAAGAAGCACTTTCCTCTACTACACTCGGACCCTTCAAAAGGAATCTCAAACTTTACCTCACCTCTACCACTCAATGTGACTGTTTCGTTGAACAGAGATCTCTCTAAAACCTCCCAGCTCACTCATGTCTCACAGCCCACCCTTTCCCAATCTCATTCCCTCTGGCACTGGGCCTTCCTTGTGACTCCTTTCCTGCTTCACATCTCCACTGGTACAAGACATTTTCCACCACCATCGGACAGTGGCCCATTAGCCTGCCAACTTCCTCTCCCGGTCGCATGCCTGCAATACTAACTGCCTATGGTGCCCTCTATCTCTTATTGTTACCGCAGCCAGCTGCCTACTCAAGCTGCTCGTTTTATGAATATTATCACAATGTATGTTATAACTGAGTACCATTATTTTTTCTTTTAGTTGTTTTGGTTGTTTATTGTGCATTCTTTTACTACCTCTGTATGTATGTTGACCCTCATCCTTTGACGTGGAACCTTTGTAAACAAGCAGTTTCTGCTCAAAGGTATTTGTAATCCGAGAATTTAATAAATAAATATAAAAAAAAAAATTAAACTCTTGAGGGTGGTTGGAGGGCTTCCCAGTATTCCAGCTTCTGTGGTTTTATGCCAATACTTAGCCTTTGATTCCAGTTTTACACCTACAAATATAGATCTCACTTTCTGTAGGTGGGGAAGGTGGGTCTGGAACATAGCTTTCAGTTTTTGGATGAAAAAGGGTCCTTTTTGATTACCTCCAATCTAGATTTGGTATGACTAACAGAAAGCATTTCAATCACCTACAAGTTCAGGGGTTCCTGCTGAAACTGGGTAGGGATACGACTAAAATTCCTAATCCCATGGACATAGTGTGTCATATATTAATATCCGCAAGTTGAGGTGAAAGACGGGGTCACTTGATAGGCAGTTTCTATAGGGGGCTTGCAGGATTTGGCAAAAACAGACTCCAGACTGATACTAGAATGGTGGTCTTGCGGCCTTTTTGAAGAGATTGACCTGGAGTCCATGACCAAATGGACCCTACCAACTGTTAAAGTTATTTCCTCTCCCTTTGGGAAAGAATTTTCATGGAGGTGCCGATCCTGGTACTTACCGACTCCTATGGTACAGACCTCATACGGTACACGGGGGTTCGCTGCATTTCCTGCTGGAGGAGAATGTGGGGAGACGAGGACTGACCATGTACATATTTTCTGGTCCTGCTCATGGCTCCTTCCTTATTGGAGAGAGTTTGAGTCCCATCAACAGAAGTTGTTTCTAAATATGCCTCCCTCCCCTCATGGCCAGTTTTGTTTTAATGAATGTACCTCCTAGGGGAATGAAAATCTGGAGCAATTTCAGAATTTTGTTGACTATGTTTTTGGTCACATCCTGCAAAGTTATAACCAGACTTTGGCTTCAAGAGGACATACCTACCCGTCAGCATTGGGTAGCTATTGTCAGTCGGCTGTACCGCATAGAATGATGACTTCCTTCTTTAGAAATTTTCTCTATAAATTCTCAGAAATCTGGCAACCACGAGTGCTAGATGTTATGGATCTTGGTCCATCTTTTGTTCCAGAATATTTGGACACTTAAAGCACTATATGGGCAGCAACAATGGCCTTTCAAACCCCAGGAATCTCCCAGTAGTATTAGACATATGGAGTCAGCTTAGAATCTCTGACTGCCCCGGAGCTGTGATGTAATGTGGAATGTATGCAAAACATGGAACTTAGAATGCTACATTCAAACTGCTGCATGTAGTTGGACTGTGTTCCATCTGACTGCCAGATTCATTTTCTCCGTTCAGACAGCTAGACTTTCCCCAAAGAACTCCTCAGCAACTTCATTGCAAGATTGTTATTTTCTGTAAAAAAGTGGTATTTATTCACTATTTTTATTATAACTTTGCCTCTAGTAGTTTTTATATAAAAATATTTACTTCTAACCCCAGGGATTCTTCAGTATGATTAACTTTAGCAGTCAGCCTCCTGTGTTGAGCTTCCCCAGAGATGAATGGAATTTATGCAGATGATGGAACATCTATCGGCTAGTGCCACCATTCAAATTTCTGCCCTTAACAACTGCTGCATTCTATAATGCTCAGATTTCTTTCTCCACCTGCCTAGTTAGGTGCCTCAGAGACCGCTCCTCAGCAAAACCTTCAAAACATTTATTTTCACCTTTTATTTATTTATTTTATTATTGAAGTCTCGGAATTACATTACCTCTGAGCCAGAGGCCCATTTACAAAGACTTTACATCAAGGAAGGAAGGAAGGAACAAAGGGACAGTTCCATAGTAAAAGGGCAAAAACAAGTATACAAATTACAAAAAATACATAATACAAATAAATAACAAAGTAAGTGCAAAGTAAGTGCTGCTAGGTTACAGTACATGAGTTTCAGGGTTACAGTTATTTTACACTTAGAAAGAGTGGTGAGAGGGAGTGACCTTGTCAGTAATCCTTGTCAGTAAACCTCAGAGACTGAGGATACAGGGAGTTGGAGAGTAAGGTAGATCTTACTTCGAGTGGGAGCTCTTGCAGCAGGCTATTACAATCAGGACTACGCCGCAGGCACTAGGACCTTCCAGTGAAACTTCTGCCAGCAGTACACAGCAGGGACCGCCCCCGACGCCGGCACCACCCTGACGTCGGTCAGGGTACAAGAGGGGGCAGATCCAGCTCCACCTCAGTTCTTTCCCGCCGCGTCCTGCACGTGAAGAAGAAGGAACAGCTTCTGCTTGCAGTTGCAGCTCAAAACTTGTGGATTTCATTCTACAATCAAGATTTTACTCTCATTTTACTCTCACACGGGTTTTCTCATCCTGAGGTACCCGACGTCAATCTGCTGCCCGTCGGTTGTGTTTTTCCGCCTTTTGAGCGTTGTTTTCCTCGCTCTTATCTCAGTTGTCAAGTCCGACGTCAGCCGTTGCCCAGCCGAGATCGACGGATGTCTTCTCGGGCGTCGGTATCTCCTGAACACTTAAGTGTGAGTGTGGGAGGCAGATCCCAGCGAAGGACAGCCATTGGCAGTGCGTTTTTTATCTAGGCCCGGACCACAACACCGCCAACTGCGCAGATTGCCAGGCCTTTACCAGCCGGACCCACATCCGCCGCCTCAAGGCCCTTAAAGCCTACCTGTTGGAGCAGAAGATGGATCTGCACTCCTCGGAGGGGAAGTGAAAGAGAAAAGGCATAGCAAGGACCGTAGTCGGTCCCGACACCGGTCCCGTCACGGTCGTGCGCACTGCGCCCTCTCTAAAAGGCCCGGCCCCCGGGTTCTGGAGAGCTCCCGAAGACTACTCAGGCCAAGGCCGGCCCATCGGGGGAGAAGCCGGCCAAGCCAAAGGTGACCCCGCTAAGGGTGATCGCTAAGCCCTTAGAGGTGCCTGCTTCGGCCCCACCTGCTAAGGCCCCGACGCCGCCAGCTAAAGGCGCGCCTCCGGAGACCAAGGACTCTCTGGCGCCCTCCCGGCGGCACCCCGTCGTTGGCTTACACCGACGCCCGGTCGGCGAGGCGAAGATGCGGAACGGTCATGGAAGAGTCGACGCCCCGCCGCCCAAGTCCTCCTCCTCCTGGCCCTCAGGAAAGTTTCCTTCACGCCCGACGCTCCGGAGACTTCCTTCCAAACGAGTGGCTGAAATATTCACCAAGGATGAGCTCAAGGATCTTTTTTCCTTTTGATGGGGGCAGGTCCATAAGCGGTCCTCCCCATCGCCGGCCCAGACACCGGTACTGGACCCTGCAGAAAAACCACAGCTGGGAGGTGAGTCTTCCCCGAGGAAGTCGTCAGAGCACCAGCCTGCACCTCCCTCCAGGGCTCATTCCCGCACAAGTTCTCAGGATCACCGACGTCGCTCCTGGGACTTGGGTGACCGACATTGGTCTAGGACACACTCCAGGAGCCCTTCTCGCTCCAGGTGAGAATGCTCCCGACGTCGGTCCTCTGACCGACGTCGGTCACTGCTCCGTCGCCGGTCCAGGGACTGAAGTCCCCTAGCTACCGACGTCAGCGAAGGCATGGTCATAGGACAGGGTCAGACTATTCCAAGTTGGATAGTCGATCCTCCTCACCGACGTCTACCTCCTCTTCCTCTCTCAGTCTGAAGTGCTTCCCGGGAGAGAAGGACCAACCTCGCTCGCCTCCGGACGATCCTACCTTTATGGACGTCATGAGGCACATCCAGGCTTACAACGAGTGGGACACGGAGGACCTGGATCCAGAATGCCGGAGAGTGGCCAAGTACCTGAGGCAAAAGGAGCCAAAGCCTCTGGTTATCCCTCCTTTGGTCAATACATTCCAGGACCTTACCAGAACCACCTGGATGCATCCGGCCTCAATCCCGGCAGTTCCAAAAAAGTCGGACAGACTGTATAAGGCCCCGAGGGCAGAACCCTTTCTAGCGGAACACCCTCGAGCCGATTCTTCAGTGATCACGGCTGCCCATGACAAGTCCAGGCAACCGAAGCACCTCAGCTCCCAGCCTCCTGACCCGGAGTCTCGCTACTTGGACCAGGTGGGAAAGAATGTATATGCTGCCTCCACCTGTTCCATCTGTTCCCTCAGTTTTCTAACGCATATGGTACAGTACCGGAATGCGATGTGGGAAAGGGGACTAGAGCTGATGAAGACCATGCCGGACTCTGACCAAAAGGCAGAGCTCCTGGCCCTCCTTCAGTCAGGCTCAGATGTAGGCTCCCATGTACTGAGGGCCTTGCATTACACTGCAGACACAGCAGCCAGGGCAGCCACTTCCGGGGTGTGCCTCCGGCGCCATGCCTGGTTGAGAGTCTCGGGCTTTCACCAGGATCTGCAGGCCGGTATCAAGGATCTGCCCTTCCAGGGTACCGTGCTGTTTGGGCAGGAGATGGAGGCCTTGATCTCCCGCCTCCAGGAGTCGGGCAAATCGATCTGGTCGGTCCGCCAGATGTACCGTGGCAACCAGCGATGACAACACCGTAGATGGCCTTTTCTTAAGTCCTCAGGCAGTCAAGGTCCAGCCCATGGCAGCCAACAGGGGCAGAGAGGAGGCTTTCGCAGGAGATCTGGAAACCAGCAATCTGGTGGACCTCCTGCCCATGGGCCCAAGTCCTCCCAGGCCTCTCTCCCCACTCCCGGCTCTGCCCAATGACTTCCTTCTGCCCCCCCTCTTCCACGGGAAGATCCGGGGAGCCGGTTGGGGGCCGCTTCTCCCTTCATTTCGAAGGGTGGAAGTCAGTCACCACAAACCAGTGAGTCTTGGATATCATCAGGAGAGGACATACGCTGGAGTTCACAGAGTTTCCATCGCACACTCCACCAAAGCTCTCCCGTTATCCTCCTTCTCACATCCCACTAATAGAAGGAGAGATCCAGACCCTCTTGCAGAAGAGAGCAATAGAGAGGGTCCCCTTGCATCAGCAAGGGCAGGAGTTCTATTCCCACTTCTTTCTGGTCCCAAAAAAAAGACTCAGGACCTTCGTTCCATTCTGGACCCCAGTCCTCTAAACCTCTTTATCGAGTACAAAAGGTTCAGGATGGTGACTCTTCAAGGTCTCCTTCCCTTGCTGCACCAGAGGGACTGGCTCTGCTCTCTCGACATGCAGGATGCATATATGAATATCGGAGTCTATCCTCCCCACAGGAAGTTTCTGAGGTTCCACTTCCAAGGGAAGCATTTTCAGTTTCGAGTGCTTCCGTTCGGCCTCTCTTCCGCTCCACGAGTCTTCACCAAGTGCCTAGCAGTGGTGGCTGCGGCTCTAAGGCGTATGGGGCACTACGTGTTCCCCTACCTAGACGATTGGCTGCTTACGGCCCCATCAAAAGTAAGCCTTTGACGAGCTCTCGAAGACACTCATGCTCTGTTCCGAGAGCTGGGGATCACCCTGAACTTACAAAAATCGTCCCCGGAGCCCAGCCAAAAGCACGCCTTCATAGGAGCGATCCTGGATTCCGTCCAGGGCCTGGCCTTCCTCCCCCAGGACAGGGGAGCTCGCTTGCGAGAGATTTCAGAACAGATCTGCATAACTCCTCGAGTTCCAGCTTGGAACTTCCTCAGTTTACTGGGGCACATGGCGGTGGCCATTCCTGTCACTCCCTTGGCCCGCCTCCACATGAGGGTCCCACAGTGGATGCTCAGGGTGCAGTGGGACCAGAGCCATGACGATCTAGACTCCCCGGTCAAGATCTCTGAGCCAGTCAGAAGAACTCTGCTTTGATGGATGGACCCCAGCAATCTAGAGAAAGGGGTTCGCTTTCGTCCGGAGCCACCATGTCAAACTCTGACAACAGATGCCTCGGACCTGGGGTGGGGGGCACACCTGGGTGCTCGTCGAACACAAGGGGTTTGGTCACCTGAGGAGCACTCCCTTCACATCAATGTGCTGGAAATGCGAGCGGTCCTCTACGCTCTACAGGCTTTTCAAGGGGACCTGGTACCAGGCTCTCTTCAAATTCAGGCAGACAACATGGCGGTCGTTTTTTACATCAACAAGCAAGGGGGCAGTCATTCGTATCCTCTTTGCAGGGAGGTGATGAGAGTCTGGTACTGGGCGCTGGAGCGGGGCATTCTGCTGTCCGCAGTGCACGTTCCAGGCATCCTAAACGGTCTGGCCGACGGCCTCAGCAGGTCGTGTTCTAGAGCGCATGAGTGGGAGCTGCTACAGTTTGTGGCGGACCAGCTCTTCGACAGGTGGGGTCTTCCAGAGCTGGACCTCTTTGCGTTACCATGCAACGCCAAACTGCCAACGTTCTGCTCGCGAGAGCATGCGCCTGGAGTTTTTTTTGGCCAGACGCGTTATCCCTTTGCTGGGCAGGGAGGTTTCTCTATGCCTTTCCACCCTTCCCTCTCATTCAGAGTGTGCTGCTCAAGTTACAGGCAGAAGGGGCCCGAATGATCCTAGTGGTCCCCAAATGGCCTCGGCAGATTTGGTTCCCACTGCTGCAGCAGTTGTCAGTGGAACCTCCAGTTCTGCTGCCCATATGCTTGCAGTTGCTGTCCCAGGACCAAGGGTCGCCGGTCCATCTGGATCTTCGGTCCTTACACCTACATGCTTGGCTCCTTCAGACGTAGCTCAACATAGATACGGGGTTTCCCCGGAAGTGGCGGCGGTCTTAGTGTCGGCAAGAAAGCCCTCTACTCGCTCTGCCTATGCTATGAAGTGGAAGCGTTTTTGTCTCTGGGCATCGCCGCAGCATTTGGATCCCCGTCACCTGCCCTGTGAACTCCGCATTACAGTATCTCCTCTCCTTGTATGATAAGGGTCTGAGTTACTCCTCTATCAAGGTGCACATGTGTGCAATCTCTTGCCTATCATGCTCTCGTGGGAGATAGAGCATTAGCATAATTGGATGTAGCCCGCACCTTTCTTAGGGGAATTCTACATATGAGACCTCCCATCCGGGACCCCATCCCACCCTGGGACCTCCTTTTTGTGTTGGAGAAACTCACCCTCCCTCCTTTTGAACCAGTAGTGGATTGTGAGCTGCGTTACCTTTCTTGGAAGGTTTGTTTTTTGGTTGCTGTTACCTCAGCTCGAAGGGTTTCCGAGCTTCAGGCTCTGATGTGTAAAGAGCCCTATTTGGTTTTCCACAGGGAAAGGGTTTCCCTCAGAATGAATCCTAAGTTTCTTCCGAAAGTGGTCTCAGAATTGACCCTCAACCAGTCGGTTGACCTTCCTGTTTATTTTCCTTCCCCTTCCAATAGAGGGGCTCTCCTCCACATTGGATGTCCACAGGACTTTGAGGTATTACCTCAAAAGGACTGACTCAGCACCGTCAATCCAGACAACTCTGTAGCATTGCACCACATTGCTTGGAGTGGGCAGTGTCCAGTAAACTATCTCTAAATGGATAGTTCGTTGTAGCTCGTTTTGTTACGAGAAATATAATAAACCCCTACCGGGCCCGGTTAGGGGTCACTCCACCAGAGGAGTATCAGCTTCTTTTGCCGCCCTGCGAAATGTCGCCATAAAGGACATTTGTGTGGCTGCAACCTGGAACTCGGTGCATACCTTCGTCAAGCATTACAGCTTGGATATCGTCTCCAGACGCCGAGCTGGCTTCGGCCTAGTTGTATTAAAAGGGCTTTTGTCCTGAGGCCTCTGGAGTCAGCATATTCCACCTCCCGGGGTCGTCTACCTCCTTATTGTGGGACTGCTTGGGACTCAGTCCTGATTGTAATAGCCTGCTGCAAGAGCTCCCACTCGAAGTAAGATAGTACAGTTACGCAAGAACTTACCGTAACAGTAGATCTTCGAGAGGAGCTCTTGCAGCAGGCGCTACTTCCCAGCCACCTTTCCCCTTGAGGTGTGCAGATCCATTTTCGTTTTCTTCTCCAATTTCTCTTCATAGTAGGCTTCGTCTCCTTCTCTTGTCAGGCCTTCTTCTGGGTCTTGGCGGGAGAACTAAGGTGGAGCTGGGTCTTCCCCCTCTTGTACCCTGACCGACGTCCGGGCGGGGCCGACGTCGGGGGCAGTCCCTGCTGTGTATTGCTGGCAGAAGTTTCACCGGAAGGTCCTAGTGCTTGTGGCGTAGTCCTGATTGTAATAGCCTGCTGCAAGAGCTCCTCTCGAAGATCTACTGTTACGGTAAGTTCTTACGTAACTGTACTTTATAGGACAAGTCCAGTGTATGGTTGAGAGCAGGTAGGCAAAGAATAGAGTGGGTTGATGTCATCCAAGCCAAACAACTTAAGAACAGGGAGAGGGGGATGAAAAAAAAATAGGAATAGGACATAAAGAGATTTGCAGAGGGGATTGACAAGGGTGGTGTTGGGGAAGTGAGAAGGGGTGTGGTGTGTTATTGCTGAAGTGGGGGTAAGTCAGTGGAAGGGCTTGGGGGGGCAACGTCAGATAGATAAGTGTAACCCCCCACTGGCCCCTTATTTAACCAGCAGGCACACCTCTCACACTGTAAGGGAACAGAGAGGGGTGGGGGTTACATTGATTGCCACCATAGACAAGGTGGGGTATGCAGATGGAGTAGACATTATAAAACACAAACCAAGTGCCGCTACTAGGCACACACCTGGTGGGACCAATACCATAGGCAAAACCCAGGTCCCAGGGAGAAAACGTTTACTTAGAGATATGCTAGGTTTGCACTTCTGGACAGGGGTACATGAGGAAGAAATAACATAAAATGTCCATACTAGGTTGGAATTCTAGAGTATGACTTTATTCCGTAACAAAGTAGGAACACACAAAGGAAAGATGGACCCCCAAGGGTTACACACACAGTAAATGCAGACATCTGAGGTACAGAACTCCAAATTTCCCATATAGCATAGGATGACTGTAGAAATTGTAGAACTAGCCTCCGGTAAAACACACCAAGCAAATTCCTTCGACGAGGCATACACGACCAGTACTTGGAAGTCCCATATGGCATAGGATTACTGTAGAAAATGTGGACTAGCCACAGGTGAACACACAAATTCTTCTGGACTTGGCACACACCACCAGCATTTGAACACTTTCCATATAGCATAGGATTAATTGTGGCGCACTGACCACGTCAGAGCACTAAAGGCTCAACTGGAGAAAAACCCACTCACTGGGGTAGACGTTCCTTCAGGCATTGGCCACATGCACCGACAGAAAAAACACAGGTGCCCTTCAGAACCCGGAGTGCTAAACTGGTCACTCCAGATGGGAGGGGGGTCTCCCACTTTTTGTTTCCAAGTTCATACTCGGCCATCCCTCTGGAAAATACACCTCACTTTGTACCAAAAGTTACTGTTGATGCTTTCTAGAAATGTAATTCACACAACATCAGCACAGAACACTACAGGGGTGTCAAGAACAAAAGTCCCGTTTACATGGCAGTCACAGACTGGACTCCACTGTGGACAGCCAGCTTTTCAATGTCTTAGGTGACAGGGTCCCTCTGACAGAGAAATTCACCTTAAATGCAGGTACTCCTGGGCAGACTTCAGAAAAACAAAAGTACACACAAGATGTTGTCACACAAGGCAGTTTCACAATGTCCTTGTAGGATCAGGGGATTGCCCCTAATATCCTGGCAGCCTGCTTCATCCTTCCTGGGATGCAGAACAGGAAATCCCTGGAGACGGTTTCCACCACTTAGACAAAGCTGGAAAATACTGTACTCCACTAAGGTGAGAAAAACTGGAACACTGCAGCTCTCTATCAGAGCTGCTACTGGAACTGCAACTGCACTCTGCAGACTCCAGCCAAGAACTGACTACAGAATTCTAAATTCCCCACTCACAGCAACTGCTGTGTGACTTATGCTACTGTGAGAGTTCTAAGGTGACATCACCTCTCCAACCCCAAGCTGAGACCAGCAGCAGAGAGGGACAGAGTGAAATCCATTTACTGGCAAATCACTAGCTGCCTTCTCTGCCTAACATAGAAACATAGAAGTTGACGGCAGACAAGGACCGCAAGACCCATCCAGTATGCCCATTTCTTTTTCTACCTTATAAATGTGCTATTGGCCTTTGCTCTGTCAATGGCCTATCTTTTCATACTCATCTGTGTTGCTCCCTTATGCCTATCCCATGCCTGTTTGAAGCCCTGCACTGCATTCATATCCACCACTTTCTGAGGTAGGCCGTTCCATGCATCCACCACCCTTTCTGTGAAAAAGAACTTCCTCTCATTACCCCTTAATTGGCCTCCCTCTAATCTCATGCTGTGTCCTCTTGTCCTGCTATTTTTCTTATATTGAAACATGTTAGACTCTTTCACCTTGTTAATACCCTTAAAATGTTTGAATGTTTTAATCATATCACCTCTCTCTCCTTCCTTTGATCTAGGGTATACATATTGAGCTCCATTAATCTGTCCTCATATGGTGCCGGCCCGGGGGCGTTGAGGGTTGAGGCGCTGAATGCCACACCTCGTGCCGTGCCGGCGATCCGGGTTTGGGAACGGACTCGGGCGCCGGGGGTAAGCAGGGGAAGGGTTGAGGACTGAGTGCCCGCGTGGTGCTCTCCTCCCTGGATCGAGGGGAAGGGATGGCCCGGCGAGCCAGAGACCCCCGGTGGAGACTGCAGGTACTGCAGCAAGCCAGGCAGGCATGTACTAGTGTGGCCGTCGCTGGCAGGGTTGCCATGCGCCAGAAGTGTTGGGGCATGCCCACGCATGGGGAAGGGACAGAACATGGAAAAAAATGGTCCTGGGGTAGGCGATGGTACCAACCCCCATGCCCACTGCTGGGTCCGACCTAGCCGACCTTCATAGATCCTCCGCCCGGGGCCCACGTCTGCAGCTGGAGTCTGTGGTTTGAAGAGCGCCCAAGGTAGGAGGGGTGACCCCACCCTGGAGGGGTTAAGCTGGGGGTGCCAGCTGCGAGGCGGGGGTGAGGAAGATACGGACGGGGGGACTCCAGGAAGGGCAGGACCCAAGTTGGATGCCTGAGAGAGGCTCCTAGGACCGTGACCGGAGCGAAAGACAGTGGGGAAAAAAAAATCTGTCCTCATATGTTTTCTGATGCAGTCCCTGCACCATTTTGGTTGCCCTTCTCTGGACTGCCTCAATTTGGTTAATGTCCTTGTGAAGGTGTGGCCTCCAGTACTACACGCAGTATTCCAGATGGGGCCTAACCAGTGTTTTGTAAACAGGGATTATTACCTCCCTCTCCCGACTTGTGATACCCCTACTAATACACCTTAACATCCCCCTAGCCTTACCTACTGCTTTAGTGGTCTGCTTGGATGATTTCAGGTCATCGGTGATGATGATGCTCAAGTCTCTTTCTTCCCTTGTGACTGCCAGCAACTCCCCTCCCAGCCTATAGGTGGCTTCAGGGTTTCTCTTCCCTATGTGCATGATCTTACACTTCTTTGCATTAAACCCCAGTTGCCACTCTTCCGAACATTTTGCTAGTTTATTCAGATCTCTTCTCATTCTGCCCGCCCCATCTGGATCATCTGTTCTGTTGCAGATCTTGGTGTCATCTACAAACAGACAAACCTTACCCTCCAGTCCATCTGCAATGTCACTGATGAAGATATTGAAGAGGACTGGCCCTAGGACTGATCCCTGAGGTACCCCACTTGTGACTTGCATCTCTTCCGACTGTTTACCATGTAACACCACTCTCTGTTTTCTGCCCGTCAACCAGTTTGCCACCCAGTTGACCAACTTCTGACCCACCCCGAGCCTACCCTGCTTATTAATCAATCTTCTATGTGGAACAGTATTGAAAGCTTTGCTGAAGTCAAGGTAGGCGACATCAGCTGCTCCCCCTTGGTCCACCACTCTGGTTACCCAGTCAAAGCAATCTATGAGATTAGTTTGACAGGACCTTCCTTTTGTAAACCCATGCTGTCTTGGATCCTGTGCTCCTGTGCATTCCAGGTGTTGCACTATCCTTTCCTTAAGGAGTGCCTCCATAATCTTGCCCACTACTAAGGTAAGCCTGACTGGTCTGTAGTTCTCTGCTTCCTCCCTGCTACCACTCTTGTGGAGCGGGATCACATGAGCCCTTCTCCAGTCTTCTGGGACCTCTCCTGTGCTCAGAGACTCACTAAACAGTTCTGATAATGGCTCTGCTAGTTCCACCCTTAGCTCCTTTAGTACCCTGGGATGTATGCCATCAGGTCCCATTGCCTTGTCCACCCTGAGCTTATTGAGCTCTTGTAGGACCCTTTCTTTTGTGAAAGGACTAGTGCTCACCTCCATCCCCCTGTGCCCATGGTGCTGAGCTGTGGGCCCTGCCCTACCTTCTCTTCAGTAAATACTGAGCAGAAGTACCTATTTAGGATAGATGCTTTTACGTGGTCCTCCTCCTCCACCGCCCCTGTCTCCTTTGATCTTGTAATACCCCTCTAGACTTTCTCCTTTCACTAATGTATCTATAGAAATCTTGTCACCTTTTTTTACTGTCTGTGCTAGTGTTTCCTCGGTTTGGGCCTTTGCCTGCCTTACTGCCATCCCTGCTTCCCTTAGGGAAGTTTGGTATGCCTTCCTATCTTCATCCCGCTGTGTTCCCTTATATTTCCTGAAGGTCAGCCTTTTGGTTCTGACCTTTTCTGCTACTGATTTTGAGAACCAAAATGGTTTCCTTTTTCTTTTGCACTTCCCTTTCTCTCTAATACAGTGGGATGTTGCCTCAAGTATTGCATCCATAATGCTTGCCCACTTTGCCTGTACCCGCTCACCTGTATTTCTTTTTGCCAGGGCTAACTTAACTCTGTTGGCCACCTTATCAAAGTCAGCTCCTCTGAAGTCCCATATTTTTGCCTTGTAATGGGATGACTTAGTTGCAGTGGCCAAATTGAACCATATCATGTGATGGTCACTGGCCCCCAGGTGGCCTTCTACCTGGAGATCTGTGATCCTTTTTTCTGTTAGTCAGTACTAGATCTAGGATAGCCTTGTCTCTTGTGGGTTGTTGTACCAGTTGTTTGAAGCCTTCGCCCTGCAGGGAATCCACCATGTGTCTAGTTCTGGCAGATGTTCCTTCTGGTATTGACCAGTCTGTATCTGGCATGTTGAAGTCTCCCATTATCAGAACCTCCCCTTTAGCTGTTATGTTTTGTATATCTTCTAACAGTAATGTGTCTGTGTTCTCCCCCTGGTCTGGAGGCCTATAGACAACCCCAGTTCTTATGGCTGTCCCATTTCCTGTTTCCAGGGTGACCCACAGTTCTTCTGGCTCCTTATGTGTATTTTGAATTTCTGTAGCTTTGATATTTTCATTGACATACAGGGCCACTCCTCCCTGCCCCCTTTTTGTACCTTGGTCTCTTCTGAACAGTGCATAGCCAGGTACTGAAGTCTCCCAAGTGTGGTTACTGGTAAACCGCATCTCGCTAATTGCTACTATGTCCAGTTTAGCCTCTGTCATTATTGCCTGTGGGTCTGGGCTGTTGTTTCCCAGACTGCGAGCATTTGTGTACATGATTTTCCATTGGCCAGATTTCGGTGTGTTAGTTGTTGGGTGAGGTTTGGCGTTTCCCCTGTGTGTCGTATGGGAAGCTGGACCTTTTTCCTTATGTGGTGATGCAAATGAACTGCAAACGTGCTGAACTCCTGTCTGACCACTGCTGAGGGGGAAGGGTGTTCTTCCCATTCGACATATGGGGTGCTGCACCCCTCTCCCCATTTGCTAGTTTAAATATTCTGCAAAGACGTCAAACTTCTGCCCTAATGCTCTGACTTCCTCCTTAGTCAGATGCAGTCCATCAGATTTAAAGAACTTTCATTCCCAAAACTGTTGCCAGTTCCCTACAAATTTGTGTCCTTTTTCCTGGCACCACCCCTTGAGCCACATGTTTAGCTCCCCTATCTCCCCTTCTCTGACCTTTCATCCATCTGCTCCACTCTCCCAGATTGGCAGGATCTCAGAGAAGGAGATGGCGGATGAACTGGATGATAGTTTGTCACCCAGCCTGGTCATGTGTTCCTAGGTCTCCACAGCTGACCGACTGGCAAGATCATTAGTCCCTGTGTGTACCAGGATGTCAATGTTTTCTCCTGCTTCCTGAACAATTTTAGCAATGCGGTCAGTGTCTCTCCACGCTGATGTACCTGGGAGACATCTGACCATTGCCCTGGCTGGAGATGGTATCATCCCTGAATCAGAGTCTCCTATGATCAGAAGTGTTTTGGATTTCCTTTTGCTTTTTGTTTTGGTTCCTGTTTTGGGCGAGTTTTGTTGTGCTAGCTCCTGTGCTGCAGTGTCTGCTCTGCAGCATCCTCTGCCCCTTTGTTTGATTTCGGAGATAGCGGCAGATACCTGTTTGTAGTTTTTTTCAAACAACATGAAGACTTGCTGTATTCTGACTATTACAGTTAGCCCCAGCACTCAAACTGCCCCGGGGAGTAGAGGGTTAATTTCTATGCAGAGCATAGAACGTTGAGCTTGAGCTCGGTTCAAACCTCTGTCTGCTGCACTTTGAAGTGCAACTGTCAGATTCTTTATTCCGCCTAACTGAACGGCCGCTCTGGAGATTTCTCCTTAGCTCACGGTTCGAAAGTCGGTTAAAGTCCTTGGTTTTACCAATTATTTTTCACAAGTTTCGGTTTACATCTCTGTCTGTGGTACAGTAAGTACTAGGTAATGAACTAGATATAGTAAACTTGTGGAAATTGTAAAAATTTATTTTTTCGGCTGGTTTGGCCGAACCGGCCGTTTAGTGATTTATATATTCTGTCTTTGTTTTTCAATTTAGAGTGTGGTTACCGGTCCTTATCAGTTTTAAAAAAAACTGCATTTTCTTGTGGTTTTTTCCAATACCCGTGACACAGTTAGAAACCGATAAGGGTGTCTTGCCTGGTTGTTTTCCATAAAAAGGGTAAGTTTGTGGTTAGGATGGCTACATCTGAGAAACCCCCCCAAAAAAACAGGCCCACTGGATTTCAACGCTGCAGTGTGTGTGGGGAGGTCTTTGCTAAGGCTGATCCCCACACCACCTGTGTTTATTGTCTGGGGTTTGCCCACCTTGATTCAGACTGCCAAATCTGTAAAAATTTCCCTAAGTCTACCCTGGAAAAAAGATTAGGTAAGCTCAGGGATAAGGAGGCCATGAAGTCCACTGACCCGGATGGCCAGCCAGGTTCAGTTCCGACCGAACCTGAGGTAGTGTCCTCTGACCAGGGCGATACTTCGTCAGGCAAGAGGAGAGCTGATCCTGAGGGATTGGTTCCTACAAAAAGAAAAAGAAAAGAAAAATCGGCTGGTTCGGATCCAGAGACCCATTTTCTGACCGCCAAAGAGATTGCCAATGCGATAAGGATTGTAGAATTGCTTTGTCCAGTTCCGTCTGATCCGGCGCCTTCTGGTAGGTGCTCGGTTTGGTCGGTTCCTCTGGTTCAAGATTATGCCCTTGAAGATTTGTATGAACTGGATTTGGAGGGGGATGAAGATGATGATGATGACGATGGTGTGGGAGGTCTGGTTGAGCCAGTTGACCCGGACATCTCCCGAGACCGGCCTTCTGGTGTTTCCCCTCCTAGGCTTTCTGAGTCCCCTTCCCACTACATGTTTTACAGGAAAGTGGCAGAATCCCTCCACCTCCCTGTGGAAGAAGCTGTAGAGGAACAAGAGGAACCTGATTATGTGGAGATGATGGACATCCCAGAGTCCATGAGACTGTCTATTCCCCTTCATAAGTCTTTTGGGAAACAGACACAAAAGATTTTAAAAACTCCAAATTCTGTACTTCCTGTCGACAGAAGGATGGACAAAAGGTACACCTTATCAGGTTCAGGTACAGAGTACTTGTATCAACAATGCAGCCATGTTGGGGTTGTGCAGGCTGCAGCTTGTGATAAGGCTAATATACCCTTGGCTTCACACCCCCCAGATAAAGATTCTAGGAAGCTGGATGCCATGGCAAAGAAACAGTACATGGCATCCGCCTTGGGACTCAGGCAGGCTAATTATATGGCCTATGCAGCCAGGTACCAGAAGTCCAGGTGGGACACTGTACTGGCACTGGCTAAGCAGGCTTCCCCAGCTAGCTTCAGGAGCTGGAGGGGTAGCTGCTGATGGAAATAAGGCATCTAAGGTACAGTTCCATGCTGCTGTGGACTCCAATGATGTGTTATCTAGAGTCATGGCTACATCTGTGGCTCTTCGGAGAATGGCTTGATTCAGATGTAGTAGTCTCTCACAGGACACCCAGGCTAAGGCCATGGATTTCCCTGTGGTGGGTAATTCTCTGTTTGGGGAGCAGACAGAGAGTTACATGTGTAACCCCCCTGTAAATGGGGGTTCCCAAAAGTCTTCTAGGAGCTTGCTAAGTGCTCCAAGTCTGGATAGTGTTCGGCGCTTAAGGCGTTTTAAGTGGCACTGCAGCGAGTGCTTTTAGATTCTCTGCGTACTGTCTCTTTAAGAGCTGTCTGCTTGTACACATGATTAGTTTGTGTGGGGGGGACTGTGTGTTTCCCTGCTCGAGTCCTGCTCGAGCTGCTGGCTAAGTGCTCCGTTTCTGCCGTCGCTAAGTGGGCAGAGTGAGCACTTCCCTAAAGATGTAACTGTTTGCCTGAAATCATTTAGAGTATTAGTGAGAATGTAGTTTGTCTAACCTGATTCTTTTGCAGCACGAACTTGCAGTGTAGCTCCTTTCATTTTGGTCCCAGACTGCTGAAATGGGCCAGTTGGATCGTGAGGACACTAAAATGGAGCAAGCTGTGGACCAATTAGGTCTGGGACTCTGAAGTGGAGCCTGTTATACGGGGGCTGTAGGTAAGGAGCCTCTGGGAATTGTAGTTTTTAGAGTGTTGGTGCCTTTTTACACCAATAGAGGGAGCCTGTTGTGACTGAAAAGGAGAATCAGCCAACTGGAACTGTTTGGATCTAAAAGAAAGCCCAGGGCTGTTTGCTGGAAAGCTAGATCTGAGGTGACAGTGAAGAGAGAAGGAGCTCTGTTGTTCGAGCAGCGTGTAGTCGCACAGGAAGCGCGTGTGTAGGCCCTAGAGTCGGTCTGCAGCCATTGGTAATCGTAGTTCGGACTGAATCCGAGTTTTTGAGGAGGAAGAAGCAATAATTTCGGACTATTTCTGAGTTTGTGAAAGTGGAAGACAACACTGAAGTGTGACCAGGCTCATCCTGCAAAGGACTGAAGATTTTGCTGTATGCAATCGGTCTGGTAGGAATTCCTGTTAATTTTAAGCCCCAGATGAATGCAGAGACTTGCGATTGTGTTTTGGGGAATATTTTGCGTGATAATGTGGGAATTTTTATATATAAATGTGCTGAGTACTGAAAGAGAGAAAGAGGTATTTTCGGACTGATTCCGAAGCTGGGAGCATGAAGCCATGTTCTTGCTATGTGACCAGGCTTAACCGGAAGAAGACCGAAATTTTGTTGAATGCAATCGGCCTGTCGGGGACTGCTGATGCTGTGTGTGCTCCTGGGTATTTTGCAGTAATTACGATCGGGATCATGGAGCAGTTTGCTTGGTACAGTACTTTCCTTTACATATAAATGTGCCTTAGATTGGAGGGAGATTACAATCTTAATTTCCCTCACTCTGCAGTGTGTGCTGAATGGCGGAGACCCAGAAACAACTCCATTCATCCAGAACTCTGTATTGGGTATTGTGAGCACAACTCAGGGCAACCCCCTGCAACAATCTGTGAATCAAAAGTGTGCCATCTGATTTATTTGTGCGTTCTTTTTCCTGAACTGAGCCCCTGCTTTGGATTACAATTTTGTTGTGCATGACTTTCTTTTCTTTAGGGCCCCAACCAGCTAGCTGCAGCAGCTGGCCATCCCCGGGCAACGGACCTGGCTATCCCCCCCCCATCCTGGGTACCCAGAGAGTGTAACATTTGGACCCTAAATTGCATGCACAGTACAGTGATTTGTGTGTTTACTGCCAATCAACCTGATTTGCCCCCTTCCTTGTTACTGCCCCCTAAATAAATTAGATTTGTTGTTGTTGAACTATATGCTGTTTGTGGTGTCAGTACATATAGATACAGCATTGCCTTGTGGTTGTGTGCATTATCTAACCTTATTTTACAGTGGGTCCTCAGGGACGTGCTGCAGAATCAGTCCTGAGGGTAAGTGGGTACTGTATGTGTAATGACTGTACATATGTGGGGTATTGGGAAGGTAACTCCTGTGTACCGTGTGGGCCGCTAGTGGGAACAAAGTGGGGGGGGGGTTCCAGTGTCCCAGAGGGCTGTGCCCAAGCTAGTTTAACCACTAACAACCCTGACCTCTGGGTGGAGGCACCCATCACTGGACCTAGGCCCCTTAACCTGTCACTAGCCATACAGGCAGGGGTAGTAGCCCTTGGGATAGCGCCACCTAGGGGTTACACATAAAAAAGATGGATGAGTATAGGACCACCTATAGGAGTGCGCAGGCCAAGGAAAGGCAGGCAACTCCTCAAAGGCAGCAGGCTAGGGGCAGGGGCAGGCCTTTTTATAGGCCTTTCTACCAAGCACAGGCCTCTTCTCCCTTTCCTCAGAGGGGGTTCTTCAGAGGGAGAGGCAGAAGGGGGATGAGCAGGGCTGCATCCATCCCTCAACTTAAGGCTTCTGCCAAGCAGACACCCTGATGTGTCGGCCCTGGTCGACTACCCCATTCCTGTAGGAGGCAGGCTGGCTTACTTTGTCCAGGACTGGATGTCTGTTGCCTCAGACAAGTGGGTCCTGGAGGTGGTAAGCCAGGGGCCGGTTCTCAGTTTCAAGAAATTTCCAAAGCTGAGGGCCAGATCTTTTCCACCTGCAAGCATCTCCAAAATCATTGCCCTAGAGGCATAGGTTTCATCTATACTGGCTCTAAAAGCTGTAGAGAGAGTTCCTACATTGCACAGAGGCAAAGGTCTGTACTCCAGGTACTTCCTTACCCCAAAAAAGACAGGGAAGTGGCAACCCATCCTAGATTTAAGATACCTGAACAAACATCTTTTAAAACCAAAATTCAAAATGGTGACTCTGGAAATAATCATTCCCTCTCTAAGGCCAGGAGACTGGCTAGCCTCCCTGGACTTAAAAGATGCCTACTTTCACATTCCCATCAGGTGCTCCCACAGAAAGTACCTCAGGTTCGAATTGCCTTCAGGCCATTATCAGTTCAAAGCTATGCCCTTCGGCATGACATCAGCTCCAAGGGTATTCACAAAATGCCTAGCAGTAGTAGTGGCCTTTTTAAGAAGGAAAAATATTTCCGTATTTCCATACCTGGACGACTGTGTCATTGTGGGTCAGTCCCCAGACCAAGTCAAGTCAGACCTTCAGGTGACTCAGCAAGTGCTCACTTCCCTAGGATTCCTTCTCAATCTTCCCAAGTCAGTTCTCGAGCCTGTACAGCTCCTCACCTTCATAGGGGCAGAGGAAAGGGCAAGGGCTATTGTAGAGCTGTCTTCTTCATTCCACCTTCTGGTCTCTTGGTCAGCAAGTTACTTCCTTCAACTTCTGGGCCACATGGCAGCTTCTACAGCAGTGGTCCAAGGGGCCAGATTTCAGATGAGGGACATTCAGTTTCACCTGAGGGCCTTTTGGTCTCAGAAGAAAGATTCTCTAACCAAACTAGTTCCAGTGACCCAGACTCTGATCCAGGCTCTCCAGTGGTGGCAGGATCAAGGCAACCTCAGGCAAGGAGTCCCATTTGTCACTCAGTCTCACTCTGTGGTCCTAATCACGAATGCTTCTCTATTGGGGAGCCCATCTGGGGGCCTCTCACAGCCTAGGGACTGTGGTTCCCTCAGGAATCCCTTCTTCATATCAATCTCTTGGAACTCAGGGCGGTCTTTCTGGCCTTGCAAGCTTTCTCTCAGTCAGTGCAGAACAAGGTGGTTCAGGTCAGGACAGACAGCACCATCACCGTGTGGTACATCAACAAGCAGGGAGGGACTCTGTCCACAGCCTTATGCACGGAAGCCATGAAATTGTGGTCCTTAGCTTATTCTCTGCAGACCTCTTTGATAGCAGTCCACCTTCCAGGGAAGGACAATGTGCTAGCAGATGCATTGAGCAGGATCTCCCAGGGCCATCACGAATAGTCCCTGGACCCTCTGGTGTTGAAAGTGATTTTTTCAAGGTGGGGCACTCCAGAGATAGATCTCTTTGCAGCCCCAGACAATCACCAGCTTCCTCTGTTTTGTTGCAGACCCCCAGTCTTGGGCTCAGTCCCTCTGGATGCTCTGATTTTGAACTGGGAAGGGAAATTTCTATATGCCTTCCCTTCCTTTCCTCTACTGTTCAAGGTTCTGGTCAAGGTAAGGCCACAACCTTGCAAAGTGATTCTGATTGCTGCAGACTGGGCCAGGCAGCCTTGGTACCCCCTGTTGCTATCCCTAGCAGTCAATCTTCCCCTGTCTCTTCCAAGGTGTTACAACCTGTTAACCTCCTCTCAGGGGAGGATTTGGTACCCCAGTCTTCAGTCTCTTAATCTCAAGGCATGGCTCTTGAAGAGTTAGAGTATGCAGATTTGCATCTGTCCCAAGGGGTTATGGATATTCTCAAAGCCTCTTGAAAGCCTGCCACCAGAAAAACTTACAACTCCCAAATGGAAAAGATTCAGCATTTGGTGTTCCAAGAAGCATATATCCTCAGACACTGCTGAATTGTCTACAGTTCTGGACTATATGGTTCATCTTAATGGCCTAGGCCTCAGACCAACTACTCTCAAAGTACGTTTGTCAGCTGTTTCTGCTTTTCTGTCAGTGGGAAAGTCTTCCTCACTGTCATCTCACCCTGTATTCTGTACATTTTTCAAGGGACTGCTTCATACCAGTCCCCCTTTAGGGATCCTACCCCTGCTTGGGATCTTAATGTTTGCATTGCTCAGCTTATGCAACCCCCTTTTGAGCCTTTGTCTTCAGCAGAACTTAAGTACTTTACTTGGAAAACTGTGTTCCTGGTAGCTATTACCTCTGCCAGGCGTATCAGTGAGTTGCAAGCTCTGTCAGTGGAGCCTGATTTTATCTCATTCCATAGAAATAAGGTGGTCCTTAGAACTAATAGGAGGTTTTTACCTACAGTGGTTTCAGATTTTCATCTGAACCAATCTATGTCTCTCCCTGTGTTCTTCACTGATCATTCTTCTTCAGGACAAAGAAGTTTACACAGTTTAGATGTTAAAAGAGCCCTTAGTTACTACATTGAGCATACTAAGGCTCACAGGTTTGACTCCCTTCAGTTGTTTCTCACTTATGGGGAAGTGGGTAAGGGCAAACCTGCCACTAAGAGAACTATTGCCAGGTGGATTGTCTCTTGTATTCAATTCTGCTATGAGAAGCTAGGCAAAATACCTCCCTCAGGCCTGAGTGCTCATTCGACTAGAGGTACAGCTGCTTCCCTGGCTGCAGCCAGGGATATTCCTTTGCTAGAGATATGTAAAGCAGCCACCTGGAAAACAGTCCATACATTTACCAAGCATTACTCCCTGGACATCCAGGCTAGGAGTGATGCTCGGTTTGGTACAGCAGTACTGCAGAGCCTATTCCCAAGGTAGGTTCAATTCCCTCCTCCATGGAGGTACTGCTTGGTAGTCTGCAATAGTCAGAATACAGCAAGACTTCATGTTGTTTGAAGAAAAAATTACTCACCTTAGTAATTATGTTTCTTCTAGTGGAGTGTTGCTGTATTCTGACCTCCCTCCCTACCTCCCCTCTCAGAACCTATTTTTGGGAAGTGGGCTGGCAGGTGCAGTGTTGCACCCCAGGGGTGCATTTGGGTACTCCCTCCTTTTAGAGAGGGGTAGTGGGTTATATTATTAATTTAACAGTCTTAAGTTGTTCACTACCTGGTTTTTGATTTTGGATTTCTTGACTTGAGCCTTTTGGGGATCCAAAATATTTGGTTACCATTTGGCTAGTAAAAATTTTACAATTTCCACATAGTAGTTAGTTAGTATTAGCTCGTAAGAATCTGACAGTTGCGCTTCAAAGTGCAGCAGACAGAGGTTTGAACTGAGCTCGAGCTCAACGTTCTATGCTCTGCTTAGAAATTAACCCTCTACTCTCCGGGGCAGTTTGAGTGCTGGGGCTAACTGCAATGGTCAGAATACAGCAAGACTCCATTAGAAGAAACATAATTACTAAGGTGAGTAATTTTTTCATATGGTTTGTGGAGGAAATATGTTGGAGAGCACCGAGTGATGGGGCACCCAATTTGAGCCTCCTAACCACCTGCCAACCTCCTGGACCAACTACCCTCTGCGGTCGAGGTGCTTCTGTTGGATGTTGGGGAAATGGCGGGTGGTTCTTATAATATATTTCCTCTTGAATATGAAACTTGAGGCACGCAATCTCTGCCCATGCTGCCTGGAGCTGAGCCCTAAGATCTCCAATGGCCCAGCATGTAGGACAGTGTCCTAAATCCTGTAAAACTGCCCTTCTGAAAAGTGTTCTGCAGTACCTGCAGTTAATGATATCCATTCCAGATAAGTTGCTGGGTTTATAACCTGGTCAGAGTAATTGGAAGGAAGAAAATGAAAGCAAAAGTTTGATTTTGTGTTTTGTTTGTTTGTTTTTTGTATAACTTGTTATAACAAGTTAAATTACTAGTGCCCCCATAAATGAGGTCGCGACAGATCCTAGATGCTGATCCACATTGGATGGATCTTGAAAGGTTCATCATCTCAGATACTGATTATGTCAGTACACTTTTCTGTGAGGCCCCCCGAATGGAAGACTATCAGAAACTGCCCCCGGAAATTAAACATAGGGTCCTGGCCTGGCATCAACTTAGAAAGCAGCCCCTGATCTCCCCCTTTATTCCATTAATATGTCCAATAGCTGTCCTCCCCCGGCTTTTTGCCATGGAAGCTAGATGATGCCTTTCAGCGATGGACAAGATATGGACTTAGGTATCTGTTTCAGATTATGACAGGTGGGAGGCTATGGACGTTTCGGGAAATACAAACAAAGTTTGGTTTACCCAACTCACATCACTATAGGTATTTGCAACTCAGGCACTACTATAACTCTTTACTACTAATAGTGCACACCCCTAGCTGCTACCCCCAGTTAATTACCTCCATACAATCCATGCTCACCTCCCCAAATCAGAGACACTTAACTTCTACCTTTTATAAATCCTTAACAACCTCACCAGGAAAATCTGAAGACAACCCTCCAGAAATGGCAATGTGAACTGGATGCACATATAGAACTAAAGCAATGGCAGCAAGCCGTCGGCAGGCTGCCCTTTTCTAGCTCTCATCAATGGCGTATGCTTGGAAGTTTCTGGTTAGATATTTCTATACACCAGAAATCTCTAGCCACTTTAAGCAGAATGGTACAGCATCCTGCTGGCGATTATGCGGTGAGAATAAGGCCCATCTAACGCATGTGATATATGGCTGCCCTAAATTGACCCCATTTATTCAGGCCTTGCAGTCCGAACTTCAACTGATCTTTGGATTCCCCCTCCAACTCTCTCCACAACTCTTTATTCTTTTGATCTTTCCCAAGGACATTAAGGACCAAAATATTCGATATCTACTATCTATTCTTCTTACGACAGGGAAAAAGGCTATAACTAAATTATGGAAGACCCCTGCCTCTCCAACCTTAGAGGACTGGCATAATATAACAAAGCAAATCTATCACATGGAAAAAATAACCTATAAATTGAACAACCATGTAGGGGCCTTTAACTCAAGATGGAACAGGTGGCTTTTTTACTATGCTTTAAAAGATTCAGCATTTATCCCCTAGTTGAAAGATGGGAATAACTCCCAATTTCCTTCCCCCCTTCCTTCCCCTCCCCCTTTCCCGAAAATATAATAGATTCCTATACTCCTGACAACTACGGACGAATCAATGGAGCATTATTGAAAGATTCTCTGAGGGCTAGCAATATCTCTGCGACCTTGTCCCTTCAGAGACATATTACCACAACAGCTCTTTCAATTTACTTTTAAAGAGAATAAGCTCCTTGATGAATTGGGATAATGGAAAGTGCAGGTTTATATTATGTAAATAAACATGTGTGTCCAGATAATTTGTACTACTTGGTAATATGAATAGACCTAATGTCCATAACCTTACTGTACCAGCTGGCACTATGTGAATTCCATGGATTTTTTTTTTTTAATCTATCTAAGGAGACTGCTGAAGTGAATATATGTATTGTAAAGTCTGTACCTGATGAAAATGCAGATGAGTATTAAATAAAAAGAGAATAAAAAAAAAGTAAATGAGGTCGCCGTGTGGATACCCCACTGATCTACCCCTTCCTGCTTTGCCACAGTAAATGTTATGACTGTGTTACCCTATAAAAGGAGTGTAGTGTGGGGTGGTTGGGGATGGGGGTGGGTGGCTGGGCCCTTCCCCTGCTGAAAAAGAAGAACCACAGACGAAAGAAACAAGGAGGTAAGAGCAGAAACAATCAGTCAACAACAAATGCAGTAACCCTGAAAGCTTATCCTAATGATAGATAAAACTGTAAAACCTGTAAAGCACCACCTGTAATAATTTCACAGAAGATATACCCTGTAAGAAACACTTTGCTACAGAGAAAAAAAAAGCAGTAACAGAAGATATACCTTGCAAAAGACAATTTGAATCAGAAGATTACAGCAGTAGTCTTTTAGCACACACCTGTAGACACACCTTGTAATAATGTAGCAGAAGGTATACCCAGCAACAACGATTTGAATCAGAGAAAAATAAAGCAAGAAAATGTTAGCAACAAATAGTAAAAATCCCTGTGAGTACAACATAAAAATAACAACACACAGTAAATCTGTCTAGCCAAAAGAAGTCTTAATCCTTTCCCTTGCTCTGGTAAGGTTCTTTGCTCTGTCCTTTCGAGCAACCCTGAAGGAAAGAGCTCAGGTGAAGCTAGGTGCCTTAGCCAGCAAACCTAGTCTTCCACCTCCAAGATATCAACTAACCTGACCTTTTAACCATTCTTTCTGTTGGAAGTTACTGACAGTTTGCCAGCTCCCCCAGATACACACCTAATCCCCTGGAAGAACTGTGGGAGGAAAGCAATTAGCTCCTTCAATGTGAGAAGGAGACTGCAACACCTCTGAGACAAAACCCTTTTCAGCAAAAAATAAAATAGTGGCAAACAGTAATTTTGCTTAGTCTAATGATAAAAAGTCACAAAAATGTAAGCATCACCTGTAATAATTTCACAGAAGCTATACCCTGTAAAAAACACTTTGCTAGAGAGAAAAATAAAGCAGTAATGGAAGATATACCTTGCAAAAACAATTTGAATCAGAAGATTACAGCAGTAATCTGTTAGCACATACCTGTAGGCACACCTTGTAATAATACAGCAGAAGGTATACCCAGCAACAGTTTGAATCAGCGAAAAATAAAGCAATAAAATGTTAGCAACAAACAGTAACAATCCCTGTGAGTACAAAATAAAAATAACAACACACAGTAAATCTGCCTAGCCAAAAGAAGTCTTAATCCTTTCCCTTGCTCTGGTAAGGTTCTTTGCTCTGTCCTTTCAAGCAACCTAGAAGGAAAGAGCTCGAGTGAAGCTAGGTGCCTTGGCCAGCAAACCTAGTCTTCTACCACTAATTCTAATGGGATTCTAGTAACCACAGGGAACCCTTACCCATCACCAGACCATCCTACCCTGTGTGTTGCCTATGGGGAGGTAGCGCTACCTTCTCCCCTACCATTTGCCAGGCACAGGTAGACAACACTAAGGGCCCAGAGGCCATTGGCTGACTCGCCAGCCCCTACTCTATTGATCTTCCTATGGAGAATGAATGGCTCTGGGAGAACTGCCCAAAGCTTGCCCTAATAGACCAGAACTGCGGCCCCTATGGTCGGTCAGGACCATAGCCTGTCTATCCCCTAGCCCTCTAGGAAAAATCTGTCTATCCAAACTACCCACTGGGGAACTTCCCCCCAACCCAGGGTACCTGCGAACCAAAAGCACACCTGGGAACAGTGCTATACCAAGCATTACACTCTCATCTCCCCCACACATACACCTGTGGAAGAAAACAACAATGGTTAACACATGTTAACAACTACACAATATCCTAAATACTCTAAAGCACAGTGGACCGCCTATGAGTTCCCCAAATCCTGTTCTGGTCTTCTCGTCCCTCTTCATCACGACAACCTGAAAGAGAAAACACAAACAAAACACCCCAAATTTGCATACCACAGTATTACAACTCCATCAAACACTAAAGAATCCCAAAAAATATTATATAGAAAAGTAGAAGACACTGACATTATACACAATACACTTTTTGGGGGGGATGGAATGCCCTAAAGGTCCCATCTAGTGACTGAATGTTGTGGCCCGAAGGCAAGGTCCATGAAAGAATCTCTCCTGAGCCAGAGCCAAACACAGTCCTTGAGCACTGTGGTCCAAAGGGGAGAGTCTTTGTGAACAGTTCAAGCAGTTTGGAAGTCTGCCAGGTGTAGGATGTGTATTGCAAAGTGAGTTAAAACATAGAAAAGATGGATCTTACCAGTTCCTTGAAGACCGAACAACAGAATCGCCTACTTCTCCAGCTGAAGACTCTCCCTCTTTGGTGGCATCATTCGGGTATAGCTGGGTTGACGTCCTCTGGAAAACAGGCGATGAAACAGGAAAACAGCTGTGGTGATGTCATCTCGGAAATCAAACCATGGAACAGGAAAAAACAGTTGGGAAGATGACATCTGGCATACCAGGTAATGGATCAGGAAAACAGCTGGGATGAGGTCATTTGGAAGGCCAGACGATGAAACTGGGAAGGCACACTGCTGGTATGACGTATTTTGGACGCACCTTTGATCCTGGAACACCAGTCGGGCTGCATGTTCTTCCTTGGATACTGCTACTGCTGGATGGTAGACACTTTGTTGTCACTGCTTTGCTTCCCTCGGGGTAGGCATGGGTATATTCACATGTAGTGGCACCATTAAAGGTAGTACCACGCTGGGTGAGGTGTAAGAACTATGACCCCATCTGGGCGTTTGTAGTTTATGTTGGGGAATGTCTTATTCCCTGCCTTGTCCACAATTCGCACAGTGTCCATAAACAATGTCCTGCCCAATTTCCAGAATTTCAGTATATCACTGATGACTCTGTCTCTAACACAGTGTGTTGTACCTGGATGCAGATTCTTGCTTGCATCTTCCAATAACCAGGTTTGCCTTTTCTGCTCAGTTTCCTCCCAGACTCTATGAGAAAAGGTAGGAAAGGACCTCCTATATATGGCGTCGGCCCTCCTATGAACCAGTCTCTCCTCTTTACTACTCTTCATAAGTACACGGCCCATGGCACGGCTTGGGGGTGGCCAGTCCTGGTTCATCCAGTGCTGCATACTTAAAGAACGGAAAAACTTATCCCCAACCATCTCTGCAGACAGGGCAGTGGTTCACCATCTTCTCTCTGGTTTCTCCAAGGCAAGAGCTTGAGGCTGCTCACTGGGACCCTCAACATGAAGATACATATCCTCATCCTTCTCTTCGTCACTTAGGACCTGGGCCTAGGAGTGAGCAATCATCCTCACTCCCAAGACAGTCCACTTCTCGCTGGGCGCGGAGGTAGACACCTCCCAATCCAAAGTTTCTTGAACTTCGTCCTCCCCTACTAGGCTAGGACTAGGACCCTCTCTCCATGGGTCCACGGATCCTTCCTCCGCACTGCCCATATGAGACACAGGCAAGGAAACATCACGGGATGTCTGCCCTTGCAGTAAATCCATTCTTTCTTCCTTTGTGCCACGCTCTACTGGGCCTTCTCCAACACGTTCAGCCTGGTACTGTGTGCTACTACGTGCAGGGTTTCCTACTTTGGTCTAGGTGGGAGCCAAATGAATTCGTGGTGCCTTGGACAAACCATACTCTACTAGGCAACCCAAACAATGAGGTATTAAAAACATGTCCCTTTCAGCCTTGAGGCACATTATGCATACTCTCACAGGGTAGTTGGGTATTGTAACATGAGGAGGCAACCTATCACCACAGAAAACGTGCTCTGTTTCCTTTAGTTTGACCACCTCCTCTGCTGTCATAGCTCGGGCATGATCCAGGTAGCGGGATGTTCCCGAAGCCATGTCTGCAATTTACACACATGAAAGTCTGTTATTACTTCTGTTTCATGATACTCTGAACAGTCTCTTAAAATGGCTCCCTGCTGCTGTGTTTATATTTATTGGCCCACCCTGTAATGGCGGCTGCAGCACTCTCCTCTTGCATCAAATCTGTCTCTGACTCAAATAAACTGCGCATCTGACCTCTCTGCTACTGATTTCTGCTCAAACTGTAACGATTGCACTGCTTTTATTCTTCTCAGCACATTCATATGATTTTTTGCAGGACTTTGCGATTAGCACACACTCAACTATTTACACATGCTTAAAGTCACTGAAAGCCACAGTATTTCTTTACAGAATTTCCTGTTTATTACAGCCTAATATACAACTCACAGTTTCTCACTTGCTTAGAACATTATACTGCTGCTGAATCTATTATAATGCTTACAGTCTATGCTCAACATTTTTGTTCTTTGTGTTTGGTGCTCCAACTCACAGTCCTTCTTTGCAAAACAATCTCACTGCTCACGCACAGATCCAGCTGGCTTTTAAAATCACACTCAGTTTGAGGCACAGTCATTTCTGAATGGTACTCACTGAATCAATAGCTGGCTTTCTCCGGTGGACATTTTTGGCCTGGTGCCAATCCTGGAAGGCCACTGGGGTGAAACAGGCTGGCGATCCCGCCGATTGTTACCATGAACACCATGCTTTCTTCCCAGTCGGCGGATAACGGGTTGAGCCCAAATTGTAACAGCAAAAGTCTGTATTTTACAGATTAGAAATGTTCACAAGCCCCTTGATGGTTGATCCTGCCTACCAGCTTGCACGCCACTCGCTCTTTCCTTCTCGAACACTGGGCTGCACTCTGAAGCTGGCTAGTGGGCAGGACTGATTGCAGTCACACCAATCACTTGACACCATGCAAATTAGCCTATCTCTTTCTCCTCGCACTCTTCCTCCACTGTGATCGTTGAGCAGGGCAAAATTTAAACTGCAAACTGAACTTTTTTTTCTCGGCTGCAACTTCATGGCGGGAGTGCCATTTTTGACCATTTTGTCTCTCAGAACTTGGCTATTTCTTTAGCGACTCCCCCAATTCACACACAAAGAACATGAAACTTTCAGGGCACATTTATCTCTCTGTTTCTCAAAGTCCACATTACTTTTGGCAATGAAAACTTGAGATTTAAAAGTTCTGTTAATGTTCTTGATGCAGGACAAGGGCATACACATTGTGGCTTTACAGTCCCTTGGTAAAGATCGCACATACACACAGCAGCACTTGAACAGCAGGCGCACAGCGGCACATATGGATGGCACTATCCCAAGCAGAACCTTTTGCACAAAGCTTCCCATTTCAGTTTTGGGCGACCACACTGCCAGACAGACAAAACGCTAGCCATACACTAAGCAAACTATTCTGTGTTTTCTCCCCGAGTTAGACAACATCGTTGGACGAGCCCCCATTTTTATAACCCTCCACTGGCCCCTTATTTAACCAGCAGGCACACCTCTCACAGTCTAGGGGAACAGAGAGGGGTGGGGGTTACATTGATTGCCACCGTAGATAAGGTGGGGTATGCATATGGAGTAGACATTATAAAACACAAATCAAGTGCTGCTACTAGGCACACACCTGGGAGAAAAGGTTTGCTCAGGGCTATGCTAGGGTTGCACTTCTGGACAGGGGTACACAAGTAACTACACATGGGAAGCAATAACATAAAATGTCCATACTAGGTTGGGATTCTAGAGTGTGACTTTATTCCATAACAAAGAAGGAACACACAAAGCAAAGATGGACCACCCAAGGGTTACACACACAGTAAATGCAGACATCTGAGGTACAGAACTCCATTTCCCATATAGTGTAGGATGACTGTAGAAATTGTGGAACTATCCACCGGTAAAACACACCAAGCAAATTCCCTCAACTAGGCACACACGACCAGTACTTGGAAGTCCTATATGGCATAGGATTACTGTAGAAAATGTGTTCTAGCCACAGGTGAACACACAAATTCTTCTGGACTTGGCACACATGGCCAGCATTTGAACACTTTCCATATAGCATAGGATTATTTGTGGCACACTGATCACACCGGAGCACTAAAGGCTCAGCTGGAGAAAAACCCACTCACTGGGGTAGAAGTTTCTTCAGGCATTGGCCACATGCACTGACAGAAAAAACACAGGTGTCCTTCAGAACCCGGAGTGCTAAATTGGTCACTCCAGATGGGGGGGTCACCCACCTTTTGTTTCCAAGTTCATACTCAGCCATCCCTCTGGAAAATACACCTCACTTTGTACCAAAAATTATTGTTGATGCTTTCTAGAAATGTAATTCACACTTAACATCAGCACAGAACACCACAGGGGTGTCAAGAACAAAAGTCCCACTCACATGGCAGTCACAGACTGGACTCCACTGTGGACAGCCACCTTTTAAATGTCTCAGGTGACAGGGTCCCTTTGACAGAGAAATTCACCTTAAATGCAGGTACTCCTGGGCAGACTTCAGAAAAACAGAAGTACTCGCAAGAAGTTGTCACACAAGGCAGCTTCACAGTGTCCTGGTAGGATCAGGGAATTGCCCCTAACATCCTGGCATCCTGCTCCATCCCTCCTGGGATGAAGAACAGAAAATCCCTGGAGACGGTTTCCACCACTTAGACAAAGCTGGAAAATGATGTACTCCACTAAGGTGAGAAAAACTGGAACACTGCAGCTCTCTATCAGAGCTGCTACTGGAACTGCAACTGCACTCTGCAGACTCCAGCCAAGAACTGACTACAGCATTCTAAATTCCCCACTCACAGCAACTGCTTTGTGGCTTATGGTGCTGTGAGAGTTCTAAGGTGACATCACCTCTCCAGCCCCCAGCTGAGATCAGCAGCAGAGAGGGACAGAGTGAAATCCATTTACTGGCAGATCACTAGCTGCCTTCCCTGCCTACCACTAACTCTAATGGTATTCTAGTAACCCCAAGGAATTGGGGGGGGGGGTACATAAGAAAGAGGCAACAATGCCAGGGTAGGTGGAGGAAGGGAGATGGAATCAAGTAGCTGAGGTGTAGTCAAAGTAAGAGTAGTCTGGGGGGTAGGGGAGAGGTAAGGGTAGTAAGGAAATAGAGAAGATAAGTAAGTAGCGAGAGCAGGTAAGGATAGGTGGAATAGGACTCAGTGTAAATTAGGTCAGACATTCACAGCAACTGCATTTCATTAGATGCTGCTGAAGTTTGATTTTGAAGGGTCCAATTTTGGTGTCCGATAGGAAGTCAGGTAGAAGGTTATTTAGCTAGGAAGGTGCTCTATACATGAAGGGGTGCTGAGCCTGCACAGTGCGGCAGAAAGGTACCTGAAAGGTTGGGTTGGATGAGCTTCTGGTACTTATTTTATAAGTATAAATGTTTTATTACTTTTATATCTGCTGCCTTTACTTTGAATTTATAGTTAACGCTAGTTTTAGTTAGTTTTTAGTAAGTTTTACCTCAGTTTTGTGGTTTCTCATCGGTTCCTTGAAACTGTCGAGTAACCGGTGGAACCAGTTGTTTTAGTAGTCTTATTTTAAGAATTTTGTATTATAGAACTTAGGTTGGGTTCTGATTGTGTTAGAAGTGGTTTCCATTTAATTTTAATTTTAGCGGTCTTTTCCTCGGTTCAGGAACTGACCGCATTAGTTTACCGCTAATATTGTACCGACTTGAGCAACTTGGAGAACGTGCAAAGAAAGGCCACTAGACATATAAACGGGATGAAAGCAAAAGATTACACCACAAGACTCAGAGATTTAAACATGTTCACACTATAGTATAGAAGACTAAGGGGTGATTTGTGTCTACTATACAAATCCTTAACAGATCATTACCTGGACGGAAGCTGGGGTTAGCAATCAGGTGTAAAAGTTATAACACAAGGGCTCATTCGTTCCAGCTCGCGAGAGAACACTGCAGAACATGGAGGAGAAAGAAGTGGTTTAATCAGAGAGAGTGATCACTACTTGGAATGAGCTACCAGGCTCAGTAATAGAAAGTCCGTCTATGGATGAGTTTTTACAGTAGGATGGTTTATTAAGCAAGCACAATGGATAAAAGTCCTTTCAGCTCAGTATAGACCTATGATACCTATGATAACTATGACTTGTCTGTTGGGAACTGGAGTTAAGTCCTATTTTATATATTTTGGAATTCTAATATAACACTTTTGGGCATGTCCGATAAGTCTAAAAAGAAGATAGGGTCTACTAGATTGAAAAACTTTGCCCAGTGCGGGGAAGTTTGTTTTTTTTTGTGAACTTTCTTTAGTCGCCTTGGACACCGGGGCCCCTTTGGGAAGACCCGCTCGACAGGCACTACTGCCCTGCCTGAATCTCCACCCGGTGAGGAATCGGGAACAGAGTCCTTCCCCTCTGAGGCCCCGGAGAGAGGAGAGGACCCAGGAGAGGCAACCGGTCAAGGACCGGCGGTAGGCGTGTGTGTGTGTCTGCCCCTGGAAACTGCTGTCTACTTTGTGGTGCTGGAGGGATTTTTCTGTCTTTTATTTGCCTCTGAGATGGCGGGCATGCAATGATATCAGTGTGGACTCCCACAGAGGTCTGCCGCTGTCTCCCCCAGCTTATGTCCCCACCCAGTGCAGTACCCCGATCTCCACCGGGGGCCACTACAAGGTGGGGAAACCCCTGGATCCCACCCCAGGAGAGGAGTGGAGAGGAGAGCAGTCCTCTGGACGTTCAATCCTCTCGTCCCCCGCCATTCCCAGACGGCCTGAGTCCGCTTCTGAACCCGGGTCACCGGCGTGGCGCAAGGTGTGGCGTCCAGCGCCTCAACCCTCAGCGCTGCTGGGCAGGCTTCGTGTGGGGAAATCTTTGCTCGAGCTGACAAATGCGAACTGTGTTTATTTTACCTGGGGGCTGATCACTTTCAGGCTAATTGTGAAATTTGCAAGTCTTTCCCAGAAAATAACAGAAAAGCGTCAAAAGGGCTTTCAAGAAAAATGGCTCTTCCTGATCCAACAGCTGACACTTCGGCCCCAGCAAAGGAAAAACCTAAGGATGTGCATAATACTGCCCCTGAAAAAGGCGAAACATCCAAAGGAAAAAGAGCCTCAGAACCGGTGGAAGATCCGGTTCCAGCAAAAAAGAAAGACAAAAATAAAATTACCAAACTCAAGACTGGAAAGTCAACAGGGCTCTCGGTTACTAAGTCTAATATGCTCACAGTGGAGGCTATGGCACAGGTTTTAAAAGTTTTACCCTTCAAACAGCTGTTCAGCTGCAACCAATTCTAGGGGAACCATTGGTTCCAGTTATAGTTCTGGCTATGGTTCCGGTTGTTTTCTTGGTTCAGGGAACAGTTCCAATAATCCATGAAGTATATGAGGAGGAAGAAGAGCCTATTGAACCTGAAGTATTCCCAGAACAAGATTTTGGTTCTCCACCCAGGGTACCAGAGAATTACTCCTCACACTTCAGTTTTGTGAAGCAGATGGTGGATGCCCTGTATCTCACCACACACAAATCTGTGCAAGATGAGGAGGATGAATTTATACAGTATGATGCGGTCAACTCCCACATAAAGACTGTTACCCCCCATTAACACATTTCTAAAGAAACATGTCCTTAAGATTTTGGAGACTCCAAACAGCATTCTGTCTGTTTTAAGACTAAATTGGGCCTCACGAATGTGGTAGTGGGTGAGGCTGAATCCTTTGAGTATACAGTTGTAACAGGTGTAGGCGTTCGAATCGTTCTCATCTACTGTCCAACCGGGATGGGAAACGCTTCTTACAGGAAGTAGCAGACTTCCTCGTTGATATGTCGTTTGAGTCGCCCAGATTGATGGTTCTGGGTGACTTTAACGCCTGGGTCGACGATGAACTCTCACAATTTGATAATCACTTCCTCCAACTTATGTCTTCTTTGGGCCTTACACAGGTAGTTTCCACTGCTACACATAAATCTGGGCACTCTTTGGATTTAGTCTTCCTCTTAGGGATTGACTCATCCGACGTGGGGGTGGAACCAGTCGCCTGGTCTGACCACCACACCGTGAGGTTCAATTTTTACACCCCCCTTAGAAAGCCTTCCCCTGTGGAGACGGTCAGGTACCACCCATTACGGAATATTACTTCCCAGGGCCTTGTGGCAGTCCTTGACCTCTCATCCCTCGTGTTGACTAGCAGTGACCCAGAGGCGCTGGTGGTGGCCTATAACATGGCCATTACGGGCGCCCTGGATTCTATTGCTCCTGTTCGTGAGCGCACCCTCTCCCTTCACCCCAGGTCCCCTTGGTTCGATGGGACATTGAGGGAGCTGCGGAGACAGGGGCGAAGGTTAGAGCATTGCTGGCGCAAATCCGCCCTTGATGCTGACCACCTAAGGTTGATGGAACATTATTCTATCTATCAATCTGCAATCACCGATAAGAAGGCAGAATTCCTGTCCAAGGAGATTGCAGTTGCACAGAATCGACCGGCTCAGCTGTTTTGGACTGTAGACAGACTGTGCAACCCAGCCTGTCTGCAAGTCCGAAAAGCCTTTTCGCAAGTAGAGTGCGAGGAGCTCGCTCGGTTCTTTGCAACGAAGGTGGCTGACATCAGGGCGGGCTTGCATCCAGTAATCTCTAAGGGTGATGTTGTGGAACAGCACGAGATCACAATACCTCAATTCTCTTGGAGTTCCTTTCACCAACTGGAAGACATGGATATTATGAGGATCATCCATAGTGTGCGGCCTACGAGCTGTAGTTTGGACCCTGGACCAACTCCCCTGATTTTGGGTTGTTTTGAGACCATTGGTCCAGTTATGGTGCAAATAGTCTGGTGTTTCTTAGAGTCTGGGGAGTTTCCTAACTCCCTGAAAGAGGCGGTGGTGACACCCCTCTTGAAAAAAGCTACTCTGGACCCATGCTGTTTTTCAAACTACAGACCTATCTCTAATCTTCCCTTTATTGGGAAGGTTATTGAGAAGGTAGTGGCAGCCCAATTGGAAGACCATTTAACCATCCATAATGTCTATGAATCCTTCCAATCCGGTTTTCGAAAAAGACACAGCACCGAGACTGTGCTGGTTTGGGCGCTTAATGATCTTCTGAGGGCGAGAGATCAGAAGAAACGTTCCATTCTAGTTCTTCTTGATTTCTCATCAGCTTTTGACACTGTGGATCACTTGGTGTTGTTAGCACGCTGGGTCAATTTGTGGAATGTCGGAACTGTTTTAAAATGGTTCACTTCATTCCTTATTGGAGATCACAAAGAGTTGTGTCGGGGTTTATTCCTCGGCCCAACTCCTTTGTTGTGTGGGGTGCCTCAGGGTTCAGTGCTGTCACCCATGTTATTCTCAGTGTATATGCTGCCCCCGGAGACATTATAAGATGGTATGGGCTGAGGCTTCACTGCTATGCAGATGATACCCAACTATACTTGTCTTTTGCACCTGACCAGGATGGAGCACTCTCGGTGTTTAACAACTGTCTGGAAGAAATCCAAGGGTGGATGGATTCTAGTTGGTTAAAGTTGAACTCAGCGAAGACAGAGGTGTTAGTGGTGGACCCGGGTATTCAGATAGCGAGGTCACATGGTGGCACGCCTTCTGGAATTTTTCTTGGCGGTGTGTCACTTCTGCCCTCTGAACAGGTGCGCAACCTTGGGATTGTCCTGGACGATGGGCTGACCCTTCAATCTCAAGTGTCGGCCGTTGTCAGGACTTCCTTTTACCATCTTAGGAATATTTGCCAGGGTGCGTCACCTTGTTCCTTCTGACTCCCTACCAACGTTGGTCCACGCTTTTGTGTCCTCGTGCTTGGACTACTGCAATGCCCTTTACTTTGAGCTTTCTGGGGTTGAAATCCGTTGCCTTCAGCTGGTGCAGAACGCTGCAGCCCGGGTGTTGACTGGGACAAGGAGATCCAGTCATATCACATCGGTGCTGCGCGAACTGCACTGGCTTCCTATACGGTGGTGGATCACCTTTAAAGTCATTTTATTGACTTTCAAAGCCCTTCATGATCAGGGTCCGACATATCTGAAAGAACTTCTGGTGCCTTACTGCCCCGGCCGATCACTCCGCTCGGCCAGACGAGGGGTTGTTAGAGATTCCAAGAGTGAATTTAAAATCTTCTGGTAGCAGAGCATTTTCTTATGCCGCACCCACTCTTTGGAATTCTCTACCACTCTGGTTAAGGGAGTGCACCTCCGTGGAGGTATTTAAGAAAGATTTAAAAACCTACTTATGGGATTTGGCTTATCTGGATGATTAATGGAAACTATTTATAAATATCTGCTATTGTATGGATGTTTGTATGGCTTGTTCTAACTAAATGTTTTAATGTATTTTTATATGTTTTAAATTGATATTGTGTATTGTGTTTGATGTAAAGCGCCTTGATATTTTTGAAAGGCGCTTTAAAAATAAAGTTGTTAGTATTATTATTATTCCCCCAGTGGATAAAAAGGCTGACAGAAAATATCAGCTTGACCCACTAGATGCAAAGTTTCTGCTTTCACACCCTGACCCTGTAGGGGTAGTGCAGGCAGTAGCCTGTGACAGGGCAAAGATACCTCTAGCTACCCACCTTCCAGAGAAAGACTCAAGAAAACTGGATAGCATGGCCAAGAAAGGCTACTTGGCCGCATCACTGGGCATCAGACAGGCCAACTATATGGCTTATGCTGCCCAGTATCAAAAATCATTGTGGGCATCTGTCATGGCTATGGCAAATAAGGCACTGCTTGGACTGGCAGCTGATCTTATGGAGACAGCAAAATTTGGCTTGGAGGCCACAAAATACCAATTTCATATGTCAGTAGATACCAGTGATAATGCAGCCAGGTGTGTGGCCCTAACTGTGGCTCTCAGAAGATTTGCCTGGCTTAGGACAACAAACTTAACACAGGACACCCAGAATAAGGCCATGGATTTTCCTGTGGAGAATAACTCCCTCTTTGGTGACAAGACAGAGCCTTATATGAAGAAGGTGGATGAATACAAAACCACCTACAGGAGTAACTCATCAAAGGAAAGGGGTTCAGCCTCGTACAGAACCCAAAGAAGGGCAGGTAGAGGTAGGGGTTACAGCAGGCCCTTCTTTAAGGCCCAGGTTATCCCGGTTTACCAACAGCAGAGGGGCAGTTACAGAGGAGGGAGCCGTAGGGGCTCCAGGTGAGGTGATCAGTCCCCACAGACTGCAACTCCGACAAAGCAGAACCCCTGATGTGCCAGTCAGGGTTGCCTCCCCATTATTAGTAGGGTGCAGGCTGACTCACCACTTCCAGATGTGGAAAACCATCACCACAGACAAATGGGTACTGGAAGTGGTAAGTCAGGGACTGGCCCTTAGCTTCAAAACTTTCCCAAAACTAAAAACAAGGTTTTTCAGACAATCAAGCCCTACAGAAAGGGCACTCTTAGAAAAAAAGGTGTCCAATCTACTGGTAGCAAAAGCAGTGGAACCAGTACCCCATTCCCAATGGGGAAAGGGTTCTATTCAAGATACTTCCTAATCGTGAAGAAAAGCGGGGAGTGGCGACCCATTTTAGACTTAAGAGCTCTAAATAGGCACTTAGCAAAGCCAAAGTTCCGGATGGTAACTCTGGCAATGATTCTTCCAATACTTCAGCAAGGAGACTAGCTGGCATGGCTGAATTTAAAGGATATCTACTTCCACGTACCCATCAGAGAATCACAAGAAAGTACCTCAGGTTCAGACTACCTTCAGGACATTACCAATTCTCAGCCCTGCCATTCGGGCTGACCTCAGCTCCCAGAGCATTTGCAAAGTGCCTGACAGCAGTGGTGGCACATCTGAGGAGGCAGGGTATCATAGTGTTCCCTTACGTAGACAACTGACTAGTAGTCAATCAGTCACCATGGCAGGTAAGAGAGGCCCTCAGGTGCACCAAGTCCACACTGGAGTCACTGGGGTTTCTCATAAACACCCAAAAATCTGTGCTACAACCTACCCAGGTACTTCACTTCATAGAGGCAGAGTTGTAAATCCTGCAAGGAAAAGCATTCCTCCCTCTGGACAGAGTGGACAACATCCTGCAACTAGCAAGGTCATTCACTCTCAACAGGCCAAGGTCAGCAAGGTGCTTCCTACAATTGTTAGAGCACATGGCTGCAGCAACAGGGACAGTGCAGGGTTGCAGATTTCAAATGAGGGGTATTCAGTTCCACCTCCGATCACATTTGGTACCAGTATCAAGGCCTTTCATACAGGCCCTTCAGTGATGCCAAGACAGATATAACCTGAGAGGTGGAGTTCCATTCAAAAAGGAATCTCCATCCCTGGTCCTCACAACAGATGCCTTCCTCCTGGGATGGGGGGGGTACACCTGGGGGAACACACAGCATATGACACCTGGTCCCCTGCAGAGTCACTACTGCACATAAATCTCTTTGAACTCAGGGGCGCTCTTCTGGCATTGCAGTCTTTTGCTTCTCTGATAAAAGACAGGGTGGTATAAACCAGGACAGGCAATACCACCACAATGTAGTACATCAACAAGCAGGGAGGGACAAAATCCAACCTGCTGTGTACAGAAGCAATGAAATTATGGAGTCTGGCTTACTCCTTACAAGTGTCCTTGGTGGCTGTCCACCTCCCAGAGAAGGACAATACCTTGGCAGATGCACTCAGCAGAATCAATCAAAGTCACCACGAGTGGAGCCTCAACAGACGGGTGTTGGAGGTTGTATTTTGAAGGTGGGGCACCCCAGAGATAGATCTGTTCTCATCAGAAGAAAATCACCAGCTGCCCAAATTCTGCTGCAGGCTGCCAGCAAGGTGCACAGTGCCCATGGATGCACTGGTGCTAGATTGGTCAGGGAGGAGACTGTATGCTTTTCCTCCATTTCCTCTGTTACTCAGCTTTCTGATCGAAGTCAGGTCAGAGCCAGCTACCATTATCCTGATAGCTCCAGATTGGGCCAGGCAGCCCTGGTACTCATTCCTACTGTCCCTGTCAGTGGCCAATCCCATACACCTCCCTCAGAGGCATAATCTCCTGACCTCCCCACAAGGGAGGATCCTGTATCCGAATCTTAAGTTCCTTAGACTCAAACCATGGCTCTTGAGGACTTAGAATATGCTAATCTACACCTCTGTGAAGGTGTACTAAAGGTCCTTAGGAGTTCTAGGAAGCCATCAACTAAAAAGACGTATGCTGCCAAGTGGAAGAGATTCTGTATTCGGTGCAATACTGCAGGGGTCATGCCCTCACAGGCAGGGTTGCCAGTCCTTCTGGATTATTTGGCACACTTGCACTCTTTAGGCTTGCAGCTTACTACCCTTAAGGTTCACCTGGCTTCAGTTTCAGCCTCATTGTCGGCTGGCAAGGGAAACTCTATGGCAGCTAACCCTATTTTCAAGAAGTTGTTCAAGGGTTTAGCACATTTGTATCCTCCCCACAGGAAACCAGTGTCCTCATGGGATCTCAATATCTGCATTGCCAAGCTCATGGAACCTCCATGTGAGCCCATGGTTACAGCACATTTGAAGTTTGTCACTTAGAAAGCCATATTCCTAGTGGAGATCACCTCAGCTAGAATAATAAGTTAGTTACAAGCCCTGTGCATAGAGTAGAATTATATCTCATTTCACAGGGACAAAGTAGCGCTCAGAACCAATAGGAAATTCCTTCCAAAAGTGGTTTCTGATTTTCACGTAAATCAGTCAATCACTCTGCCAGTCTTCTTCACCGAACACTGTAGTTCAGGTGAATGCAGGCTGCATAGTCTAGAGGTCAAGAGAGCTCTCAGCTATTATCTTGACCATACTAAGGTCCACAGGCAGGACAAACAGCAGTTGTTCCTGACTTATGGGGACGTGGGGAAAGGAAAGTCAGCTACAAAAAGGACAATTGCTGGCTGGACAGAGGCATGTTGTGTGCTTCAAAAGGGGCTCGGACAGGGCAAGGGAGAGGGTCAAGGGAAGGGAAGAGTGGGAGTGAGGGGCACCTGCAGAATAAGGGGTGCTAGCTGCACATTCAGAGCAGACTTGTTAGACCACTAGGCCTTTATCTGCTGGCAAATTTCGTATGTACGTATGTATTCAATTCTGTTACAGTAAAGCTGGTAAGAAGTCCCCAGTAGGCCTGAGGGCACATTCAACAAGGGGTACAGCTGCTACAAATTGCGGCTGCCAAGGATGTCCCCTTATTGGAAATTTGCAAAGCCTCTACATGGAGAACAGTATATACTTTTACAAAGCACTACAGTCTGGATACTCGATCCAGAAGTGATGCCAGGTTTGGCACAGCAGTACTGCAGAGCTTGTTTCCTAAGTAAGGTTCTGGGCCCTCCTCCTAACGGTTGAAGCTCAGGGGTTTCTGGTGTAGACAGCAGAGTTTTGGGCTATTTTGTTGGCAAAAAAATTGTATCTTTTTTTTACTTGCAAACCTTTGCCATTCTGCATTATTTGTTGGTGTGTGCCACTGTTTTTCTAACTTGAAGTTAGTACTGCTTGGTAGTCTGCTAGAGTTAATCATATTGAAAAATCCCTGAGGTTAGAAGGAAAATTACTTACCAAAGTAATCTTGTTTCTTCCAAGGCATTCTTCAATATGATTAACTCGCCCAACCTACCTCCCCTTCTAGAATCAGTTTGCCTCTGCATTGCAGCTGGTATCTCTTATCTTCTGTTTGTTATAAAGGTCTTACACTGGTCAAATTGTGTTTAAAACTAGGTGGCCCTGTTTTGCTTATTATCTGACAAAGTTTGAAAGGGACTTTTTAATGTTTAATTCTTTTATTGACAGCATAATTTAGGCGGAATTTACCCTGCAGACTCCAGTGAAATCTAAGCATTATAGAACACAGCATTTGGTAAGGGCAGCAGTTTGAATGGTGGCACAAGCCAATAGATGTTCCAGCATTTGCATAAATTCCATTCATCTCCAGGGCAGCTCAACACAGGAGGCTGACTGCTAGAGTTAATCATACCAAAGAATACCTTGGAAGAAATAGGATTACTTTGGTGAGTAATTTTTTGTTTTGGGTTGTTATTCATTCTTAGCGTTTCCCCCACGGTTCCCGGGAACCCAGGTTACATAAGTTTAAACACTGGTGTTTGCAATATTAACTGCTACTTATTTTATTAGTTTTTTTTTAGTTTTCTGGGGTATTTTCACTTCCTTTTGAAGCAATTTACTTTATGTGCATCCGGTTCCCTTTTTCAGTTGGGAACTGACCACTTTTGGATAAATAGTAACAAAGCCTTGGTTTAATCGCAGTTTCTTATTCCTTAAGGGAACCAACCATGATCTGTGTATTTTTCCCTGTTACTGGGAATTTACTTTGACTTTCTGACATTTGGCATGTCAGAAACACCTAAAATGAGTTGTCAAGTCATCTTTATTTAAAAATGCTCTTCCAAAAAGACCACAGCACTTTACAAACAAGTACAGTATACAAAACAGGGTACATATGAGGTACATAGCATCAGTGCATCAAACAGAGTACATTTGAAAACAATGGAATATCTAAAGGCAGTCTAACAGTAACTATGTTCAGGATATGCTAAACTAAAAAGATGGGTTTTTAAGGCAGACTTAAAGCTTTCAATAGTTCAGCACTCTCTAATCTGGCGAGGCAGAGAATTCCACAGGGTGGGGGAAACAAAAGCAAAGGAACAGGCTCCAGAATTCTTTAAGCACACTCTGGGACCTCTAGCAGTCCCTCATCAGCAGAACGGAGAGAGTGGAGGGGACTGTATGGGCGAAGGAGGTCTTGCAAGTAGCTTGGGCCCAGTCCAGTTAGGATTTTAAAGGTTAATAATCTGACTTTGAAGATGATTCGCCAGTGAATTGGCAGTCAGTGCAGTTCCTGAAGTGCTGGCATGATATGACTTGATCTAGGTAAGCCAGTCAGTAGCCTAGCAGCCACATTCTTCACTGATTGCAGTCGGCAAATATCAGACCCCGGTAATCCCAGGTAAAGGGCATTGCAATAATCAAGGTGAGAGACAACAAAAGCATGGACTAATGTTGGAAGATCATCAGGTGGGACAAGATGCTTAATCCGGGCAATGTTCTTCAGATGGAAGAAAAATAATTTTACAACAGCAGACACCTGAAATTTTAAGATCAGGCCGCTATCAAGCATAACACCCAGATTTCGAGCTTGCTGTGAAGTAATCAGTTGGGTTCCACCAAGCAAGAGCCCGGAAGGTTGGCCCACTGATGATCCAGAACCTCAGCGTCCTGTCTCAGTCACCAATACCAACGTCTTGTCTGGGTTTAACCTCAGCCAGTTAGCACTCATCCAGTTCTGGATCTGGGAGAGGCAGTTGTTAAAAACCGAAATCAGATCGCTCTGCTCAGGAGTAAAAGACATCTAGATCTGAGTAACATCTGCATAACGGTGAAAGCTCAGCCCATAACATCTTATAATGTCTCTCAACGGACCTACAGGATTTAAAAACTGCTTTAAGTGTTTTAGATATTTACTAAGGCCAATCACCACGATTTATGTTCGGAGTGCCTGCGTCCCAGTCTTATTTTTTCAAAGTGTATAATACTTTTGCCCTAAGACCATTAAGAAAAGGTCCAAAAGCTTGGGGCTGAGCTTGAAGCAGAAATGGCATTGCTCGTAGAAGGCAGTATTTTAAAAAAATCCAATTCCTTAAAGTTCGTTCAGCAAGATAAAATGTTGCCCATTTGACAGCTGAAGATCAGCAGTGGTGAAAGAAGTTTTTTCAGAGTCTCTGTCATACTCTGTTGCAGAGCTATGGGCCATGGAAACAAGCCAGGAGCTGGAAGTGAAGGAGCCCGACCCAAAGATCCTAAACCAACCACGAGTAAATAGTTGAAACCGGGAGCCAAGGAAGAGTCTGTGAAGCAGCCGTCAAATGCTACATTATTCAAGGTAATTCAGACTCTGGACAAAAAAGTTGAAAGCTTTGCTACAAAACTTAAAAGCATGGATACAAGGATGGGATAGTTGGAGGGAGAAATGAAGAATACCTCTAAATCAGCAGAAACAGCTCTATCGGTCTCATCAGGGCTCACTAAAGAGAACATGGTGCTCCTTTGGAGACTTGAAAACCTTGAGAATGCCGCATGATCTACCCATATTTGGGTCCTAGGACTGCCTGAAGGGGCAGAAGGAGAAAACCCGAAGAACTTTGTGACCTCCTTTCTAAAAGAGGCCCTGGTTATGACGGAACCCATCTCTGTTTTGAAAACTTACCATATTAGCCCTCATAGAGAGAGAATCTGCCACAAATGAGCTTCCCCTATGTACACTACTTGTGGTGCTGTCTAATGTTCTGGAATGGGATAATATTTTGCTATATGCCAAACAACGGGCCCCTTTGGAGTGGCAGAACAGTAAAATTCACATATTCCCGGGCTTGAGTTATGCCACCCGCCAACGCAGAAAGAGTTTTGACAGAGTTCAAGCCTGCTTAGGACAACTAGGAGTCCATCATATTTTACTAATGTGAGCCAGTCTGAAGATCATGTATGGGGAAAGAACTTATCAATCTGCGGACGCTGGAGAGGCTGTCAAGTGCGTGGAGTGGTTGGACGAGAGTTCAGAGCCAAAGAACAAGCCTCAGCTGAGGACACTGAGGATAATGATTAATGTGTATGGGGCCATGGATGTTTGTTGTCCCTGGAGCATCTACTTTGCCTGACTGCCTCCCACCCCTTGGCCCTTGGCTGAGATAAATACTTTTGACTGTGAGTACATTGGGATGATCGCTGTTTTATGGAGATCTGGCTAGTTGGGGTAGAGGTCGGGGGAGGGGAGACGGGCTTAAAATGGCACTTCATAATGACGCATTTGTGTAAATAAAGCTGGTGTCTGTCTTTTACACTGAGACAGACTTTTGGTGCCAAGGCTTTTTATGGACATGCGCATACGTTGAGGACAAAACTTATGTCGGATGGTAGCTACCTTTCTGATGAGGAAATATTTGGACTGTATTGTTTGGGTGATTTATAAAATTTGTAAAGTTAGCATAATTTTCACAGTTACCTGCTGCGATCATTATATGGTATAAGCTGAGTTTTTTTGTAGACTGATAAATCAATGTTTATATGCCAATGTAACCCCCCTGCAAATGGGGGTTCCCAAAAGTCTTCCAGGAGCTTGCCTGAATGCTCCAAGTCTGGCCGGTGTTCGGCGTCTGAGCTGTTTAAATGTGGTTCTAAGTGAGTGCTATTTGAGCCTCCGTGTACTGTCTCTTTAAGAGCTGTCTGCTTGCAGACTTAATTAATTTGTATGGGGGAAGGTGTATTTAATGCTCGAATCCCGCCCAAGCTGTGTAGAAATCGCTCTGTTTCTGCAGTCGCTAAGAGCGCAGAGGGAGCCTAAATGAAGGATGTAACTGTTTGCCTGAAACCAGTTAGAGTGTTAAGTAAAATGCAGTTTGTCTAACCTGCCTTTCTTGCAGCTGGGACTCGGTGTGTGTTACCCCTCCCATTTTGGACCTAAACTGCTGTGCTGGGCCAATTGCATTAAGGGTTCCCTCAAATGGAGCCTGTGGACGAATCAGAACTTGGACTCTTAATTTTGAGTCAGCCACAAGGGGATTGTATGGGCAGTGACTCTGGGAAATGTAGTTTTGACCTTGGCACCTTTTTCTACCAACAGAGGGAGTCTTATTGTGAGTGACAGCTGAATCAGCCAACAGAATAGTGTGGAGCTAAAGGAAATGCCCTGCTCTGTGACTGGAAAGATCAGATCAGTTGTGGCAGTGAAGAGAGAAGGAGCTGTGTGTTTAAGCGATGTATAGTTTCACGCGGGAAGCGCGTGTGAGTCCCTGAGTTTCGGTCTGCAGCCTTTGTGAGTGCCAGTTTGGGATGAATCCGAGTTGTGAGGAGAAAGAAGCCCTAGAAGTGTGGAAACCAGGCTCACCCTGTAGAAGACTGGAGAAACTGCTGAATCGCACTTGGTCTGTCAGGAACTGAAACTGCTGTGTGTGCTCCCGTGTATCTTGCAGTAATTGCGATCAGGATTGAGGAGCAGCCCACCTGGTATAGTACTTTCCTTTTACATATGAATGAACAGTGTGTACATGTGGGGTATTGGTACTGTAACTCCTGTTTATCGTGTGGGCCATTAGAGGAATTAGAAGGGGGTCTCAGTGTCCCAGAGGGTTGTGACCAAACTAGACCAACCATTACAAACCATGACCTCTGGGTGGAGGCACCCGACATAGAACCTAGGCCCCTAAACCTGTCAGTAGTCAAGCAGGGGTAGTAGCCCTTGGGATAGCGCCACCTGGGGGTTACACCAAGATTTGTTTTGGGATAACTGTCTTATTCATTGGATAAAAGTTTTAATACTCGTTTCTTTAGCTGTTTGCAATACAGTTCAAACAACATGAAGTCTTGCTGTATTCTGACTATTGCAGTTAGGTCCTGCCTTTCAACTGCCCTGGAGAACAAAGAGTTAACGTTCCATGGCCAGCATGGAACTCTCAGTGTGAGCTCGGTTGAAGCCCCTGTCTGCTGTTGTTTAAACTCCAACCGTCAGATTCTTTACTCTGCCTCACTGAACAGTCGCTCCGGAGATTTCTCCTTTGCTCGGTTCAAAAAAGTCGGTTCAAGTGTCATTTTTCGCTTGGTTTCTACCGAATTTCTGCTACCGAATCTGTCGGTTTAAGTCTCTGTCTGTGGTACCTTGAGTACTAGATAGGTTTTACATTTAGTTTCTGTGTGGAACATGTAAATTTCGGATCGGTTCTGTTGAACTGATCAGTTTAGTCTTAAAAAGTTTGTGAATTTACTTAGAGTGTGGTAACCAGTCCGTATCGGTTCTAAAAAAAACGGATTTAATTACGTCTTTTTCCAAGACCCGTAACACGGCCAGGAACCGATAGGGGAGTCTTGCCTCGCGGATTGCCGAAAAAAGGGTAAGTTTTGGTTAAGATTGGCCATGTCTGAGAAACCCAAGAAAAAAAACGGGCCCACTGGGTTTCAACACTGCATTTTGTGTGTGTGGGGAAGCCTTTGCTAAGGCTGATCCCCACGCCACCTGTGTTTATTGTCTGGGGTTTGACCACCTCGATTCAGACTGCCAAATTTGTAAGAGTTTTCCCAAAGCTACCCTGGATAAGAGGGTAGGTAGACTGAGGGAAAGGGAGGCCGAGAAGTCTGGTGACCCGGATGGCCAGCCCGGTTCGGTTCCGACCGAACCAGAAGGAGTGCCCTCTGACCAGGGCGAAACTTTGGGCAAAAGGAGAGCCGATTCTGAGGAGTCAGTCCCAGTTAATAGGAAGAGAAGAGAAAAAATCATCCGGTTTGGATCCACAAATTCATTCTGCGACCACTGATGAGATAGCCAAAGCGATAAGGATAGTGCAATCGCTAACTTCGGTTCCGCCCGAACCGGCACCATCTGGCAGGGGCTCGGTTCGGTTGTATCCCCCAGTTCCAGAATACACTTCAGAAGAATTTTATGAACCGGAGGAGGAGGAGGGAAAGTATCAGGATGATGATGGTGATCATGAAAGTCTGGATGTGCCTATTGACCCGGACATCTCCCCAGACAGACCTTCAGGTGTTTCTCCTCCTAGGCTTTCTGAGTCCCCTTCCCACTTTATGTTTTACAAAAAAGTGGCTGAAACCCTCCAGCTTCCAATGGAAGAAGCAGTAGAGGATCAGGAGGAGCTTGATTTTGTTGAAATGATGGACATCCCAGAGTCCAGGAGACTGTCTATTCCCCTCCATAAATCTTTTGGGAAACAGACAATTAAAATTCTAAAGACTCCTAACTCCATACCTCCTGTGGACAGATGAATGGACAAGAGGTACACCCTTTCAGGCTCGGACACGGAGTTCCTTTCTCAGCAATGCAGCCATGTTGGGGTAGTGCAGGCTGCTGCCTGTGATAAGGCAAATATTCCCTTGGCATCACAGCCCCCAGATAAGGACTCCAGGAGGATTGATGCCATGGCAAAGAAGCAGTACATGGCAGCATCTTTGGGACTCAGGCAGGCTAATTATATGGCTTACACAGCTAGATACAAGAAGTCCAGATGGGACACTGTTCTGGCTAAACAGGCCCCTGACCAGCTTGCCAAGGAGCTGGAGCAGGTGGCTGTGGATGGGATTGAGGCATCCAAGGTGCAATTTCATGTTGCTGTGGACTCCAATGATGTTTCATCTAGAGTCATGGCTACATCTGTGGCCCTTCGGAGGATGGCTTGGCTCAGATGTACTAGCCTATCACAGGATACCCAGGCTAAGGCCATGGATTTTCCTGTCATTGGTAATTCTCTGTTTGGGGAGCAGACAGAGAACTACATGAAAAAGATGGACGAATACAGGACCACCTACAGGAGTGCTCAGGCCAAAGAAAGGCAAGCCACCCCTCAAAGGCAGCAGTCCAGGGGCAGGGGCAGGCCTTTTCACAGGCCTTTTTACCAAGCCCAGGCCTCCTCCTCTTCTTCCTATGCTCAGAGGGGGTTCTTCAGAGGGAGAGGCAGATGGGGCATAAGCAGGCCTGCTTCCACCCCTCAGCCTAAAGCCCCTGCCAAGCAGACACCCTGATGGGTCTGCCCAGGCCGATTCTCCAATACTTGTAGGGGGCAGGCTGGCTTACTTTGTCCAGGACTGGAAGTCTCTGACATCAGACAAGTGGGTCCTGGAAGTAGTAGGCCAGGGACTGGTTCTCAGCTTCAAAAAATGTCCCAAGATGAGAACCAGATCCTTTCCACCTGCAAATCCATCAGAGACCCTTACCCTAGAGGCAGAGGTTTCTTCCCTCCTGGCTCTCAGAGCCATAGAAGGGGTTCCTACCCTACACAAGGGCAAAGGATTGTGCTCCAGGTACTTCCTAACCCCCAAAAACAGGAGAATGGCGGCCCATCCTGGATCTAAGATATCTGAACAAGCACCTTTTAAAACCAAAGTTCAAAATAGTGACTCTGGAAATAATTCTGCCCTCTCTAAGGCCAGGGGACTGGCTAGCCTCCCTGGACCTCAAAGGTGCCTACTTTCACATTCCTATCAGGTGTTCCCACAGAAAGTACCTCAGGTTCGAGTTGCCCTCAGGCCACTATCAATTCAGAGCAATGCCCTTTGGCCTGACATCAGCCCCAAGGGTGTTCACAAAGTGCCTGGCAGTAGTGGTTGCTTTCCTAAGGAGAAAAAAGATCTCTATCTTTCCATATTTGGACGACTGGCTCATAGTGGGTCAGTCTCCAGACCAAGTCAAGTCACATCTGCAAATAACTCAGCAAGTGCTCACTTCCTTAGGATTTCTCCTCAACCTTCCAAAGTCAGTTCTTGAGCCAGTACAGCTCCTCACCTTCTTAGGGGCGGAGCTGGATACAGTAAGGGCAAGAGCCTTCCTTCCCCTGGACGGGGCAAGGACCTTTATGGAACTGGCCTCTTCATTCACCCTACAGGTGTCTCGACCAGTAAGGCATTTCCTTCAGCTTCTGGGCCACATGGCAGCTTCCACAGCAGTGGTCCAGGGAGCAAGATTCCAGATGAGGGACATTCAGTTTCACTTAAGAGCCTTCTGGTCCCAGAGAAAGGATTCCCTTACCAAACTAGTCCCAGTGGCTTGAACCCTGATCCAGGCTTTGCAATGGTGGCAGGATCAGGACAATTTGAGACAAGGAGTTCCTTTTGGCACTCAGTCTCATTCAGTGATACTCACCACAGATGCCTCCCTACTGGGCTGGGGAGCCCACCTGGGGGATCTTACCACCCAAGGGCTGTGGTCACCTCAAGAATCTCTGCTTCACATCAATCTCTTGGAACTCAGAACAGTGTTTCCGGCACTGCAAGCCTTTTCCAAATCTGTACAGAACAAGGTGGTCCAGATCAGAACAGACAACACCACCACCATGTGGTACATCAACAAGCAAGGAGGCACTCGGTCTATGGTCTTGTGCACAGAGGCAATGAAGTCGTGGTCCCTGGCCTATTCCCTGCAAACTTCTCTGATGGCAGTTCACCTCCCAGGGAAGGACAATGTCCTAGCAGATGCTCTCAGCAGGATATCCCAGGGCCATCACGAATGGACCCTAGATCCCCTAGTTTTGAAAGTGATTTTCTCCAGATGGGACACTCGACAGATAGATCTTTTTGCAGCCCCATACAATCACCAACTTCCTCTCTTTTGTTGCAGACCCCCAGTCTTGGGCTCAGTCCCCCTTGATGCCCTGATCCTGAATTGGGAAGGGAAATTTCTGTATGCTTTTTCCCCCCTTCCCTCTCCTGTTCAAGGTGGTAGTCAAGATAAGGTCACAACCATGCAAAGTGATCCTGATTGCTCCAGACTGGGCCAGACAGCCCTGGTACCCCTTGCTGCTGTCCTTAGCAGTCCACCTTCCCCTGTCTCTTCCCAGGAATTACAACCTATTGACATCCTCTCAGTGGAGGATTTGGTACCCGAACCTCAGGTCTCTCAATCTCAAGGCACGGCTCTTGAAGAGTTAAGAGTTTGCTGGTCTGCATCTTTCCCAAGGGGTTCTGGATATCCTCAAGGCTTCTCGAAAGCCTTCCACTAGAAAGACTTACAATTCCAAATGGAAAAGGTTCACTATTTGGTGTTCTAATAAGAGTATTTCTCCAGAATCTGCTGGGTTGCCTACGGTTCTGGACTATATGGTCCATCTCAATGGCCTAGGCCTTAGGCCAGCTACACTTAAAGTGCATTTAGCAGCTGTCTCTGCCTTCCTGTCAGTAGGCAAGCCCTCTCCTCTGTCAGCCCATTCTGTGTTTTGTAAGTTCTTCAAGGGATTGCTGCACGCCAATCCCCCCTTTAGGGACCCTGATCCTGCTTGGGACCTTAATGTTTGCATTGCTCAGCTTATGCAACCTCCCTTTGAGCCTTTGTCCTTTGCAGAGCTTAAGTACTTGACTTGGAAAACTGTGTTTTTGGTAGCCGTTACCTCTGCCAGGCGTATCAGTGAATTGCAAGCCCTGTCAGTGGAGCCTGATTTCATCTCTTTCCACAGAGATAAAGTGGTCCTAAGAACTAACAGGAAGTTTTTGCCTAAGGTGGTTTCAGATTTCCACCTTAATCAGTCTATGTCTCTTCCTGTTTTCTTCATTGACCATTCCTCCTCTGGAGAGAGGAGGCTGCACAGCTTGGAGCACTGTTCAGTTCAGTATAAAAAAACATGTCAGCTTTGTTCTTTCAGCTTACTTTTGTAGTTTCCTGGGAAAGAAGCCACGAAGTGTAGCGTAGCGTGATGAGGAGAGAGAGAGTGGCTTGGGGGCTTCAGAACACTCGACGCAAGCGTTAGCGAGTGTTGCTATAGCTCTCCTCGCTCTGCACTGTTCAGCTTTTTTCCCCAGGAAGCAAAAAATGTAAGCTGAAAGAACAAAGCTGACGATTTTTATACTGAACTGTGCTCTTTTTCTACAACTTGTACAATATTGTTTAGAAGACTGAACACTGCTCAGTCACATCACTCAGCAGGGAAACTGCAGAAAACTGAAACTTAAGGAAAGCTACGCACTAGCAATTATAAAAGATAAAGAATAGGCAAGTGTATATTGATGGATTTATTTTTTTTTTTTCAACACACCTTTGGCATGTGGTGTGATGACCACATAAATCTCTTGAGGTTTATGGGTCATCATCATTACACCCACCCGGGCCCACACACACTTCCACACCACTCAATCTCAAGTTCACTGGTTCTCCACAGACTATGGTCTGGTCCCCCAGGCTAATGTGGCATTTCATGATGGCCACCTGTATTAAGTTTATGGCCAGCCTTCATCATTACACACACCTCAGGTGTGCAAAAAAAAACATTTACACTTGCCTATCCATTATTTTCTATTTAATGGCTTGTTTACAACAAGTTCACAATAATCTCAGGTACTGCTTGGTTGTCCTGTCCTCCTGCAAGAAATACACAGTAAGCTGGAGGTTTACACAGAATTTGTACGCTAGTAGTAGCCATGGCACACTTGACTTGAAGCAAGGTGTTTAACTTGAATGCAGTATGTATGAACTCTAAGAAATGAATGGCAAAATCAATGTCCACTCCAAAAGGAAGGACAATTAAGAATTGAAACATTGAACAATAAGAATAAGAGTTATTACATTACATCATGTTAACAATGTGCAAGGCTGAACTGACTTGACTACATTAATTTACAAATACAGGCATGTTACAGAAGTTACACAACACAGCCTAAAGTTACTCAGGTTGTCAACATAAACAGCCTCTGAACTGTATGTTCAAGGGACACATTCATGTGGCACTGGCACTAGGCAGACACAGTTAGATAGCCCATGGAAATCTTATTTAATTGAGGTACTGTGTGTGTGTATACTCAACCTGTGCTGCTGCTGCATGAAGTTCAGAGATATAGATGAGTCTGTGCAACATAAGTACTACTTTGGAGCCATTCTTAGAACCTTGTGATGTCAGTGACGATCAAGTAGTGCCTAAGTACATTAAGTTAAGCACTACTCGATTGTCACTGACATCACAGGTTCTAAGAAATTAAATGGCTCCCAATCCCGATGTAGTATTTATGTTGCACAGAGTCCGTCATCTATATCTCTGAACTTCAAGCACAGGTTGAGTATATACACAATACCTCAATTAAATAAGCTTTCCATGGTCTTTCTGTGTCTGCCAGTGCCACTGTACATGAATGTGTCCCTTTAAACTGGATCAGGGATAGTGACACAGGTGTAACAGGCAGCATATAATGAGACAGTGTTTCTTCCCTAGTTTCCTTAGAGCAGCCGCATTTGCTTTGGAGCCTATCATGAACTGAATTTATTGCTGTATTCCTTCCAGAATTAACACTGATATGGTGCCACTTACTGAAGGGACTTGAATTAAGCTTATCAGATAAGTTTTGAATAGATTCATGACAGCAGGAAGAATAAAGAGTTAAACAGTTCAAAGAAGTCATGGCTGGGGTAGAGAGGACTACACACACAAAACCCGAATGAAAGGAATCATCAGTGTCAGACTATCTTGGAGCCACATCTACTCATCTGAACTGAGTGGCTGACACTCTATATAATCAGTTCAAAAAAGAGACATTAAGAAATAGTTTCATGTTCCTTCTAGCAGAGAGATGGATGTACAAACTCGCTGTGAACAAGTAGTTTTCTTTGTGTTTTGTGACTGTAGTTAAGGAACGTGTACTGCTGCTAGCATCTCAATAGTGAAAACTCTAGCATCAATATATCTACCAGTCATGTTGAATGGGAACTGTATTTTAGTGTTACAAGTTGCAACTTGTAGTCAATGCATAAGTATTTCAAAATGCAATAAAGGTGTTATTTTTTTCTATCAAATGTTGTGTGATGTGTTTGTTATTAAGTTCAGACTGCCTGCGATGATCTGTGTGCACTAAGTGAGTGAAGCCCTCCTTCTCCTCCTCAAGTAATTCTTCTTGATAGTAGTCCACTATGATGTAATCTGAAAGTGAGTGAACAAGATGACTCCATCTACACCCTTTGCCCCCCCTCCACTGGTGGTATTCTTTTGAAGGTGGTGCACCGTGCATGAAGTGCCTTGGCATCTTTAAAAAAAGAAAAAAAAAATCACTGTAAATTTTTGTTCAGCAACACAAGCATATTTACATGCTCTGGTGTTAGTCTAGACCTCATTGGCGTTAGGACCAGACCACTAGCGCCTAAATACCCTTTCTGATGGTACACTTGTTGCTGGAATGCATAACATTTTGCGAGCAACATTTGCTAAAAATGGTAGTTCTGCTTCATGGCCTTTCCACCACAGAAGAGGATCCAAATCTGTATTCAGATATGGCAGGGCCATGTAATGAGTTATCTCATTTCTCACTTTGCTCTCTAGTGGAATTTCTTCTTCTCTTGGTCCTTCAACCTGAATTCTTCGTATTTCAGTGATGTGTTTTAATAACGCGGAAATCCCAGGGCATGAAGAACTTTGTGACAATCTGTGCTGTGCTGATGGATGATACACATTGTTTGTGATACCACCAGAGAAGGGGGAGAAAAAGTCTTCAGTCACACGTTCGTTGTCATTTGACAACATATGGTCATCGTCATCATCCATGGAAGCAGACGTTGCAGACAACGTAGTAGCAGCAGCAGTAGTATTTGGTAGTGTGGTACCTGTACCTCTACACTCAGGCAGCAGCAGACTGTGTGTTTGTGTTGGTTCTGGTGCAATACCAAGGCTGACGGCTTCTTGTATTACCATGGATATAACCAAATTGGTATCTTCTGTAAAATTAGCTTTGAATCGTGGATCAATAAAACATCCAGTTTTGAGTGTGCGTTCAATTTGATCCAATTCCTGATACCTTTTGAACAGGTCATCATATATAGCTTCTCTCATTTGCTTACCCAGTGGTCCATCTGTTGTCTTTGGGCTTAGGACTTCTGATTTTAGGTCATGCAGAAACGGTTTCAGTGCTGACATTGTTACATATTGCTCTGCTGCTAAAGAGTCAGTGAACGTATTCAAAGGGCCCAGTATTTGATTGATGTCCTCAAGCACACCTACATCTGAGTCCTTTGGCATCAAATGCCATGTATTTCGGTCTGAAACCAACACTGCACACACAGCCTGCTGCTGCTCTATAAACCTGGCCACCATGGCATATGTGGAACCCCATCTTGTAACTACATCATGAACAAGAGAATGTTGTGGCACATTTAGTTCTGCTTGTTTTTTCTTTAACTCTCTCTTTTTCTTCCAGCTGCGAGTGAACCCTTGCACCAGATGCCGACATGCTCTAAGTGCACTCTCAACTTTATTGATCTTTAATGCTTTTCCAATTGCCAAATTGAGATTGAGGCCAAAGCAATGCAACCAGTTGACTTTCATCACATCTCTGAATGCCTTTTTAACATTGCTTCCATTTTTGGTGGTAATTGCAGACATATTTTCAATGCGTAGTGCCCATTCCTCAAGAAGCTCCTGAAAGGATTCAGCAATATTCTCTGCTGTGTGGTCATCTGGAAGAAAGAGTGTCTCTAGGCAGTTTGTCTTTAGCTCCCATTCGCTTGTTATGTAATGTACTGTTAGACTCATGTAAGGCTCACCACTTCCTCCACTGCTGGTCCACAAATCAGTTGTAGCAGCAAACCACCGTGCCCCTGCCACTGAAGCCTCCACCTGTTTTCTCACCAGATTGTACATTCTCGGGATTTCTTTAGCAGAGAAATAGGACCTACCAGGCATCGAATATCTGGGATTTAGTTTCTCTACTAGATTGCGGAAAGCAGGCCTATCTACAATTTGGAATGGTTGCATGTCCTTTGCAATAAAAGATGCTACAGCTGGTTTAACTCCTGTGCCTGTTGTGAAGCTGGTTCAAATTTCCTCCCTTTCTAATGCCATCCAGAATTGATGGCTGGAGTGCTACTTTTCTGTCTTTGATCTGGTGAGCTCATTACAGATAATGATGATGATGCCTTGCCTTTACTGCCTTTCTCACACTGACTCTGAGTCTGAAATGAATTAATTACAGTTAAATGTAACATTAACCTATAACATAATCTAAATTAAATTACAATATTCACATTACAGAAAAAAATGTCACTCACTTCATCTTTGACTGTGTACTACTTTTTTTTCCTTTTTAATTAAGGCATCATCTTTCTTGTGTACATTCATGTTTCAAGCTGTGCTTTGTGCTGCAGTCCCTATGCTAGCCTATGGTCATATTGTGACTTATGTTGCTATGTTCAGACCGCACACATGACCACCACACACATTTGTACTTTTTGACTTAACATAGGGGAGGGTCAAGTGACAGTCACGCGAGTGAGTAAATGCTAACCAAACCAAATAGCGCTCCCTGTCCTCTTTACAAGGATGGCTCCAGGTTAGGAGGAGTAAACCCCAAAGGTTGCCAGCTGTACCAAACACCTTGAGAAATATGATATGGCATAGGACTAGGGAACAATATTATAGTATTTGATGAAGGCCGTCCCTAAACTTAAGACAGGTGGCCAACACCAAATGCCAAATTAGTCTGAGGGACCATAGCCATGTGGGGAGACCAAATATAAGGTGGTGTGTGTGGTGGGCCGGCCGGGCGCAGTGCGTACCATTCAGACTGGAGGAGCTGTCACAAACACAATATTTGATGAAGGCCATCCCTAAACTTAAGACATGTGGCCAACACCAAATGTCAAATTAGTCTGAGGGACCGTAGCCGTGTGGGGAGACCAAATATAAGGTGGTGTGTGTGGTGGGCAGGCCGGGCGCAGAGCGTACCGTTCGGACTGGAGGAGCTGTCACAAACACAATATTTGATGAAGGCCATCCCTAAACTTAAGACAGGTGGCCAACACCAAATGCCAAATTAGTCTGAGGGACCGTAGCTGTGTGGGGAGACCAAATATAAGGTGGTGTGTGTGGTGGGCAGGCCGGGCGCAGAGCGTACCGTTCGGACTGGAGGAGCTGTCACAAACACAATATTTGATGAAGACCATCCCTAAACTTAAGACAAGGTGACCAACACCAAATACCAAATTAGTCTGAGGGACCGTAGCATTAATGGGAGACCAAATATAAGGTGGTGTGTGTGAGTGGGCAGGCCGGACTGGGCGTACCGTTCAGACTGGAGGGAGCTGTGACAAACACAATATTTGATGAAGGCCATCCCTAAACTTAAGACAGGTGGCCAACACCAAATGCCAAATTAGTCTGAGGGACCGTAGCTGTGTGGGGAGACCAAATATAAGGTGGTGTGTGTGGTGGGCAGGCCGGGCGCAGAGCGTACAGTTCGGACTGGAGGAGCTGTCACAAACACAATATTTGATGAAGGCCATCCCTAAACTTAAGACAGGTGGCCAACACCAAATGCCAAATTAGTCTGAGGGACCGTAGCTGTGTGGGGAGACCAAATATAAGGTGGTGTGTGTGGTGGGCAGGCCGGGCGCAGAGCGTACCGTTCGGACTGGAGGAGCTGTCACAGATAACAGTATTTGATGAATGCAGGCCATAATGACTTAACTTACATAACATCCAAAACACCTGAATAGAGTAGCACCCCAGTCCAGAAGTGTGGAGGACCACAGAAGGTGAAGATTCCATTCCTATAGCTAGTTTGTAGAATAATGGAACCTGATTGCAGCAACGAAATTAAGCTCAATACATATCCACTATTACAGCCTTAACAAAAAGCTAGGTATGACCATTAACTAGCACCAGCAGCATCTGCGCTCAGCTTATATGAGGTTTGTCTGTAGGAGGCCCTGATGAACCTTATATGAGCTAACAGATATTGCAGGTGCTAGGTAAGGCCATACCTAGCTTTTGTTAAGGCTCTAACAGTGGATATGTGTTGGGCTTACATTTTGGTGCTGCAATCAAGTTCCAGTACTACAAACTGTTTTATTGGAATCTTCACCTTCTGTGGTCCTCCACACACTTCTGAACTGGAGTGCTACTCTAGTAGAGGTGTTTTTGACATTTTAAGCTGAGTGTGCCAATGCTCAGCTTATTCACCATGCCTGATCCGCTGAGAGCCAAGCCTGTGAGTTCTTTGTTTCTTTGACTGACTGACATACTCTGACTTTCTTTCTTCACTATTATTATAGTTTTTCAGTTAATGTTGGTAACCTGGTGGTTTGCTGCTAGAACAGAATTGTTGCCTGTATGTTTGAGGGAGTACATTTGTTTGCCACTAAATAGTGGACAGAAAAAAAAACGTCCCAGAAGCATACACTCATAACTGGACTCTGGAGAGGCAGGCTGAGGCTACCAACCCAATTACACAGACGAAGAGCTGAGGAATGCAAAGTAGAATGAAAATATGTATGCACTGCCGCAGTGCCATCTGCCATGGTGCCAAGTTTTGTATGGACTTGTGCGCCGCCGCCACATCCACTACTGCTGCTGCTGAGCCTGTACATTTTGTATGGGGGACGGGTGCCAGTGAGCATCACGAAGGCTTAGTGCCAATGCCAATAACAGTTCCCTCTATCCTTATCTCCACAGTCAACCTCAAGCGATATGTCATGATAGCATGCATCATATTTTTCTTTTTTCTCTATATAAACCTTGATGAAATGCCCTAAAAACACCAGCCAGTGGTGCGTGCACACACATTCTTTAAATTACTCACGCAAGATTACTCCCGTGTTATTACATCCTGCAAGGGAGAACGCAGGGGCTGTTCCCATTGAAGTGAATATAGCTAGATGATTTTGTGTGGTATGTAATGCAACATACAATGGCCAGTCTAAAATTAACGAAGGGGTTCACTCCAATAACAAGGGCCTAGTTAGTGAAGCGATGCCCTTCATGAATCTCAGAGACTAGTAAGACTGTCCATTACATGTTGTATCATGCAACATCAAGCAAGCCTCATTTACTTCAATGACAATAATTATTATACGCCCCAATGCTCATCCTTGCATGATGTCATGGCACGGTGGGTGGGGCTTATTCAATACTTGCATAAGAAGAAAGTACATGAATGTACTTGGCTGCTGTTTTGGGGTAGAAAATACCATATCAGATGTTCCAATGGCTAATTATTCAGGGACTGCAGTATTGACCAATAGTAACATGATGTCTTACTCTCAATCTAAGATAACACCCCCCCCCCAACACACACACAGTGACACACTGCCTATTAGACATTGTGTCATACCCATACCAGGAATTTTTTTTTAAAGTGATTCTGTCACATTCTGTCTAATAGAAAAAAATGTGATCATGTGACAAAAGCACTTTAAAGTAAACCTAGCACGACTAAGATAAATACAGCATGACATATAAGTATCAGTGTACACTACTGAATCTTTCCAGTTCCATCCTTACCGTCTTATTTTTCAAGCTGGCCTCAGAATGTAAAGCGGGATGATGATCCCTGAGGTGAGTAAACATATTGGATGTATTACCACCGTTTGCAGAAATGTGGACTCGGCAAGTTCTACAAATTGGTCTCCCATCTTCCTGGACTATTCCATCTTTTTTGGCATACCCAAAATACACCCACACAGATGATTTTACCTTCTTTGTTGGTGGGTATAGTAAAGTGGTCATGTCACTCTGGCTATCATTTTGATAATGTGATGTGCCACTGCATACAGCAACTGAACCCGCTTTAGAAATTGCGCACAGCAATGTATCTTTAGCTTGTTGTTGACGGTGATCTTTTCTTTTTAAATTTGGAGGAGTACTACACATGGTATCTGAATGGGGAAGAGGTTGACTGTGGAGGCACTCATCAGGAGGTGTTATTTCTGTTGATTTGTCTGCTTCCATCACTTCTTCCAAATACAGTACTACTTCATTATCTTTTCCTTGTAATGCATCATTTTCTTCAATGCTGGATGCTGCCATTTTTTGTACGTTATTCAGAGAGGCTGACAGACAAGATCAATGAGGATCAGTATGGAGTAAGACTGCTACCAATTAGACTGGTCTAACTCGATAACTATGAAACAGACTTCAATCGCACTGTGATTAAGATGTCACACAGCGCATGGATCAGGAGGACCGAGTTGGAATTTTAGAATGGAGGAGGAGGAGAGGAGGGCTAACTCTCAATACGTGTGTTGTGTTTAAGATGATGCACCTCAGTTGCATACTACTGTGAAGAAGAGATGCACTTAACATTAAAGTGCGATTAGTAGTTTCCTTGAATTAATTCTGCAACTACGTCAGTCGTCACCTAGCCTATCAAAGTAAGACGGGTAATAAGAGAAGAACTGAGAAAGCAACAGCAAAGAGACAGCTTGCAATTCAAATCTGTTGCTACAACTCTGAGTTGTGTGTTGTGTATAACAAGAATAGTTTTGGTAGATGTAGATTAAGAAAGTTTAAACCTGCAGAAACTGCAGCTGTACTTGTACTTTACACTGGGTGACTTGCCTTCAGCTTCAGTTATACAAACTAGTATGATCAAGCCGTAGTACACCATTCAGTCAGTGTGCTGTGCTGCACCTGATGCTATAAGCTTCAGAAATTTAAAACAAACTCACTTGCTATTACTAAATGAAAAACATCCACTTCAGATGCAAGTAGTCTCCTGTCCTAATCCTAATTAAAACGTGTCATAAAACCTCAAAAAGCATTCACATTCACAAACAATGCCATCAGTACAGGAATGTTATACAGGGATGTCAGTGTGTCACTGAAGTCTCAGGCAGTCACTGACTGTATTTCAGTTTTTCAAACATGTATATCAGTAAACAAACATTATCCATCACCCTGCAACAATTAACATGTGAAGAAAAATGCCTGAATATAGATTCTTTTATTCTTTAATCAGTCACTTAGCTGAAGGCTGCATAAAGTTCTTCAGAATGGCGTCCGCCAGGGTAACATTTCTGGATCTTCAGTCACTGGTGGTTTATTCTGTTGAGACCTTGGAAGGAAGGGGCTCTCAGTCTCTTCACAGTGTCTCTCTCCTGGTTAAAAAAAACAAAAATTCAGCAGACTTTTTGGAACCCTGGTCCATTATTAATTTATTAGTAAATAAAATCAAGCACATTACACCACTGTTATGCCATATATATTGACATCACCCTGTTATTAACTATTATGTGCTTTGCAGACTGCAGACACTGTACCATTCATGACGATCTAGCTATGTGCCTCTGTGGGAGCCTGTTTGCGAATGATGTAAAAATCTGCAATAGAGTAGACATACAGGATGGACCTGGGAGAATGCAGAGGGACCTAGGGAAACTAGAGGACTGGGCCAGGATTCAGGAAGTGGAAATTATCGCTCATCAACATGGCGAAATGCAAAGTTGTGCACCTGGGCAGAAAGAATGGCAGGATGGACTACAGACTGGGGGCAAGCCGCTAGCGGTTACCATGGAGGAGAGGGACCTGGGCATCATTATCTCACAGTCACAGGACTTGAAGGTGGCTGGGCACTGGCAGTGCAGCAGGGCAGTGGCAAAAGCCAGCAGAGTGTTGGGTTGTACTGGGGGGGGATCACCCACAAGAAGAAAGAGGTCCCGATTTCCCTGTACACCCAGCTGGTCATGCCTCATCTGGAATATGGGGTCCAGTTCTGGAGGCCTTACCAAAAACAAAAAAAGGATGAGAGAGGGTGGAGCGGGTACAAAGGAGGGCAACCAAGATGGTGAAGTGGCTCAGTAACCTGCCGTATCAGGAGAGGCTGGGAGCCCTGAGTCGACATGTACCCTCTGGAGCTGAGGAGGGAGAGAGAGAGGGACATGATAGAGACCTTGCTTCAACAAATACCTAAAAGAGATCAACAAAGTGCTTGCCTACTTACTGAGTCTGAGAACCCATTCCAATTGAAGGGTGTACCAGAAAAAGGGTCCAATCTCCAACTCTGGGGAATAGGTTTAAAGGCAACATCAGGAAGAACCAGGAGTTCAGTTAATTTATTTTCAGTGAAGTCTACTCTAAAACTTTTTGAGGTCAAAATCTGAAGTCATTCCAATTTATTGGAAGTCAAAATACTTTCAGGATCCCACTTTTGGACGTCAATATTATAGGAAGGACAGATTTATTGATGTTAATTTAATACATTAGTGGTAATATACAATTTCTTTCAGAACAATCCATAATTTCTGACTTCCATGCCTGCAGTTTTGGAAGTCATCTGATTTTTGGTTTTACATCTGGAAATCAATGACTTACTCCCTCTTTATTTGGAAGTTTTCGCCTTATTTTTGGAAGTCAAATACTCCGAAAATAGAGTTAACTAACGCCCTGGAAAGAACTTCTTTACAGAGACAGTTGTGGTCTGGTGGACACCGGGAATGGGCTGCCTAGGGAAGTGGTGGTCGAGAATTCAGTGGGGGAGGTTCAAGAGGGTTTGGGACAGACAGAGGGCTGTTGAAAGGAGGGGGGGTCTGGGCCAGGCCTAGAGGATGCTAGGCAAATGGGCAGACTAGGTGGCCCTGGAAGTCCTTTTCTGCTGTCACTTTCCTTTGTTCCTAAGTTTCTGAATGCTGCAACTTAAGCCTCATAATCAGAAAATGCATGTGCTAAAGTACTGAAAATGCTGACAGGAAGAATTCATATGCCCCCTGATGCCAAATTGCCAATACCTTTGTGATCAGGCAGGCTGTACAACATCATAGTGTAAAAGGGAGTATGACTATAGAACAACAATAACTAACGTAGTGGTACTGGTGGCTCAGTCACTGTTCCCTCACTACCACAAGAAGCAACATGAACTCTTTCATGTGCAAAAGTCACAGTAATCCAGTTCTGTCTGTGCCCCTTGACTGTGCACCGGTGCTTCTGACAATGTGCCTAGCTTCCGCTAGGCGCCACTCTCGCACCGACCGCAGGAACCCCCCCTCCCCCCAGAGACGGAGAGCAGTCCTTAGGACGCTCAATCCTTCTCCTCCCGGCCCTCCAATAACCCAGGCTCATTCCCAAACCCGGTTCGCCGGCATTGCAAGCGGAATTCCAACCACTGTGCCGGCGGGCTGGCTCGGAGCTGGTTAGTTATGCTGCAGTGGCCAATGGCCATGATGATTTGTACCAGTTCCAAACGGTGTAGTAAAATCTTTGAAAAACAGCCCTGACACTGACCAACACATTCACATCACATCTATGAAGTACTGTGCACCACCCCCCACACTATCCATATAATGTCTTTACAAAACATGCAGATAGAGTCAGGGCGGATGGATTGGATGATGATCAGGCAGATGGCAGCCGGGAGCACACACAGGAATGAAGTGATAGCTCGTGCTCGAGCATCCAACCGTTACCCAACCACTCCACTTCTGCTGTGAAGAAGGAGGAGTTGCTGACCCGTGGTATGGCAGAGGCTGAGAGCATGGCAACACTGCCATCATGCCACACACACTGCGGTCCAGGGTGGAAGGCCGAGCGTGACAGACTTAGGTGGCTTAAGTGAAGCCTGCCCTTCACATCAATCAAGTGGCACACCACGCACACACTTACCAGAAAAATTACCCTGCTCCGTCAGCACAGCATGACCATCACTACTCACTGTCCGGTACACAGAGGAGATGAGGGACCCATCTGGTGAAGGGTTACACTGGATTACCCTGGGGGTGGCTATGTGAGGTGTGAGGCTCGGGACAGTGGGGTTGCAGCGGAGAGAGCTTTGGCAGTATGAAGGAGTGGCAGGAATGTGGTAGGATGTAGGAGGATTAAAAAAAAAATTAAAAAAAGCTCAAAAGACATAACATTTACCAATAAGGTTGACCCAGGGGTCAGGACAGGAGGAACCTTGTCTCGCTGCTCTTGCATGCATATGCGGAATCACGGCCTTACACCTGAAAAGAAACAGTTTACCATATATTAAACACACAACAACAACTGTGCAGCCAGTCACTGACCACCACCAGCAGCAGCACAAGCAATGCATTAACAAATTTAGCCTCTGTCTAACAAGTCTCGGTTACAATTACAAATGGCGTGTCTGGCTTACCTGTCTTGATAAACACAGGCTGCCGCCGCCACATACATCCATCCACCTTAGGTTTAAACAGTTTTACAAGCCCTTAATATTACCTGGTGGGTCAAGCAGTGACTTGACTTACTTGAGCACTAATATAATATGCTTGCCTGTTGCTTGCCTGTTACCTCACACAGGCACCACACTTACCATTACAGGATCAAGGAAAGGAGGTCAGGAATTTCTCACACTCGCAGTCGCCGACTCGCATATACAGCTCACGGCCTGTAGAGAAACAATTTATACCATATATTAACATTTAACAAGTTAATAGGAATTAGGAACACATAATTATGCAAATATAAAATAAACAATACCACACCAGTGCAGTGCAGTGACCACCAGCAGCAGCAGCAGCACTTTATCCCTACCACCCCCCCTCTGTAGTGTCCACCTCCATTGACCCAGTCCCAAATCCCATCACCCAGTGACTGACCACCATAATAGCTATTGTAGGTAGCATTTTGCAAATAGCAACGTAAATGAATAATAATGAGAACCAGCAGCTGTACACCAGAATCCTCACCTTGGCCGTCGTACGCTTTACACTTGTTCCTTACCTTTTGCTTCCTTCCACAGGGGTCAACTCAAGTGGCTATTATTTTAAGCAATAAAATAAGAATAGTAATCATCACTGGCAGCTGGCTACTGCATTAATACCAGTGCTGTTTGCACTACAGCGACATTAAATGGGTAGAAATACTCATGAAAACTCAGCATTTCATTTACAGGTCACCTTTAATTAATATTTGGGCCGCTCTGTCCTGCCACACCCGAGTCTGGAGGAGGACTACCTTCTCTCAGCTTTTAAAGCACCAGTCCAAGTTAACCAACATTACACCACCAGGTCCAATTGTATCAGGCTGCTCACTCAAGTTGCATCTCTCCTGGGGGACTCCATCCACTTCCACTCCCTCACCTTCCCAATCCCTAGTCCAACCCTCACCCTTTAAAACACCATCATGTCATGGCTGAGACAAGTTTCGCTGTGATTTTGTGAATGACCCTGCCTCACCTCCACCTGTCCTCCACCACCACCACCCTTTACCTCATTCAATTTCAGACACAGAGTGTCAGGAGGACTGTCAGCTGCTCAGCACAGCAATAGCAATTACTTGAGCAGGAATCATCAGGGCAGGCTAGGCTACCAGAAATATCACTTCTTCTGTGACTTGTCTGTTGCTTAACCTTGCCCACAAGGTTAGCCCACCCACATCAGTAACTTTACTGTGCTTCAGCCTGGTCACTGTAGAAAACTACCCCCGAGGCCAGAAGTCAGGAGAGGTCATCACATTTACTGGGGCACTGCCAGTGGTCAGAGCTAAGCAAAATGGCAGGTATTATTAACTGCCGTCCTTCCCACTACTCCCAATCCAACTACTCGCTGCCCTACCCTCACAGTCACAGTGACACACAGGAGGACCCACCAGACATTTACCGTGCTGCAGCTGCCTGTACAGTATGGCATAATGATAATGAATTAGAAAAAAAAATTTCAGTCACACACACCCACCTTTTATTGTGGCTAGAAGTTCCCTCTGGTCTTCTAATTTTCACTAGAACCCGACTCTCCTCTTGATGTGGAAGGAGGATGTGGACTGGTGAGAGCCGGCTCGGAACCGGGACATGAGGTCGGACCGTCAGAATACTAACCAGCGCAGCGGCACACGAGTCGGACTGGACAGAGTGGTAGACCAGAAAGTAGCAGCTGGCTGGTGGTAATAACCTGCTTGGTATGGTTAGGGTAGTCGGGTATCTCGGGGTCACTGGGTCAGTTTTTAGTTGTGCAACTTGTGCTGCTGAGCTCCACGGGGGACTCCGACTGATGGCATGGTGGTCGTGGGTGGCAGTATGGCCTAATGGCCTTCCGACTCGAGTTCAAAGTGCTATATAAGCACTGAAAATAAATGCTGCGCCTCTGCTCACAAAAAGTTATGGGGCATACAAGGCGATCTTGTTTTGGGGTTCCCCTCGTCCCCTCGACTAGTTGTGATGATCTTACTGTGCTGTGAGAGTCAGACGGGAGGGACAGATGGAGTCAGATTCGTCGTCGTCGTCTTGGAGGATGGAGCACGGGCCTTCGATTCTGGCTGCCGAAATTTGCTGCTCTTGCACACTCTCAGACTGCAGAAGAAAGAGGGCGTTTCTAAGATGCCTCTCATTATTTAACTGCGCGCTGGCATAGAGGCATCTAAGAAGCGGATTGGACACAGTGGTGGACTGGTGGCAGGTAGGAGGCTTTGGGGATTGGGGATTGGACACAGAGTTTCTGACAGGCAGGGCTACCCCCCCCCCCCCAACCACTGGAAACAGCGGGAAAAAATATGTGCAGATTAACAGAGGGGGCAAAATGGAATCCATCGGACGGAACAACAGCAAGCAGCCAGGCAAGTGGAATTATCACGATTTATCGGCTGAAACGGTTATCGCGGTTAAGATAAAAAGCCATGATACTCATATCGCAAGCTACTGATACCGCGATAATGTTTCAAACCGGTAAACCGTGGCACCCCTACAGTTGGCTAGTGTGAGTTTTACAGTTTCCTTACAGAACTTCTAGTGAGTATTGCTCGTAAAGATCTGACGGTTGGAGTTTAAACAACAGCAGACGGGCTTCAACCGAGCTCGCGTTGAACGTTCCATGCTGGCCATGGAAAGTTAACTCTTTGTTCTCCGGGGCAGTTGAAAGGCAGGACCTAACTGCAAGAGTCAGAATACAGCAAGACTCCATTAGAAGAAACAACATTACTAAGGTGAGTATTTTTTTCTTCTGGTGCATCTGATAGTTTATGTCAGTTTAATGGTTAGAGCAATGCATAAACCTATTATAATGTTTACTCGTATAGCTGGATTAGGGGAAGCTATACCCACATTAAAGGGTGCACAAACTTATTTTACAAATGTTTCTGGTTATCCCTGCTCATGGCGGTAAATGGCTCTAAGAATATTCTATTGCTGGAAATGTAATTTCAATAATTTTAGTAACCCCCCCCCCAGTGATGTAACAATTGATAGGGGCATATATAATCCTTTCTGTAAAAATGAAGTTGTATCATTACACTGTAATGTCTGAACTGTTTAAAGTGCCTACCTATAGGCTTTTTGTGCTATGTTGTGTACAATCCAATGAATACAAATAAAGTTTAAAAAAAGAGGAAAGGGTCAAAAGATTGGAAGAAATAGCTTCTGCCCCACCTCAGTTTTACCTAAACACCCTGAAGAGGCTCCTTCATCCCATTCTGAAGTGAAGGAGAGACCCTCTAAAGATTTTTTCAGACCCCAAAAGCTCTGATAAGGTGTATGAACATACTAAACACAAAAGAACCACTGAACAGGCTCCTGAGTTGGTGCCTGCCAAAAAGAAATATACAAAAAAGCATGTCACTGCACTTCCCACTGGAAAAACAAGGGAGCTCCCAGCAGACAAATATAAAATGCCCTCTGCAGAGGACATTGCCAAAGCCCTGCATGTCATTCAGGCCTTACTGACTGCAGGTTCCATCCTGGGTTCACCGGTTCAAGTCCCACCACTGGTTCCCAAGGACCAGGGCCAAGAGGTCTACTTTGAGGAGGAAGAGGAAGAACCAGATTTAGGAGAACCCACTGAACCAGAGGTATCCCCAGATCAGGAATTTAGTACCCCTTCTCGTGGGCATGATGATTTCTCATCCCACTTTCATTCGTTAGGCTGATGGCTGACACCATGGACTTCCCCTCACAGGACTTTATAGACGATGAGGAGAAGGCAGATTTTTTGGATATGATTCGGTTGGTCCCCACAAAATAAGTGGCCTTCCCTTGCCATAATTCCCTTAAAAAGACCACTCTGAAATTCTGCAGATGCCTTCCTGTGTTCCTGGAGTGGACAAGAAGGTGGAGAAAAAGTATCAGCTGGATAGGTCTGCTGCTGACTTTCAGTATACCCATCCAGATCATGAGGGTGTGATACAGGCTGCTGCCTGTTATAAAGTTAAAGTCCCCCTGGCATCGCATGCTCCAGATAAAGATTCCAGAAAAATTGACACTATGGGGAAGAAGGGCTATTTAGCGTCCTCCCTTCTCCTCAGAAAGGCAGCTTATATGGCTTATGCTGCACAATACCAGAAGGCCCTCTGGAACTCTATGTTAGATTTAACGGATAGAGTCCCAGGCGAGGTGGCACATGCTATGGCAGACATTGCCAGGACGGCATTGGATGCCACAAAGTACAAGTTCCATATGGCTATGGGTGCAAATGATACTGCATCAAGAAGTTGTCCCTATCGGTTTCTTTAAGAAAGTTTACCTGGCTTAGGGCAACCAGTCTTACACCAGATACACAGTTAAAGGCCATGGATTTTCCTCGCGAAAACAGTTCTCTTTTTGGTGACAAGACTGAGACATACATGAAAAAGGTGGAAGAGTACAAAACCACCTTTAGGAGTAACTCCAGAAAAGAGAGAGCCTCCACTTCTTTTAGAGCCACATGAAGGGGAGGCAGGGGTAGAGGGTACTACCGCAAAACTTATGCTCCATTCTGTATGCCTGTAGAATATACACAGGCCAGAGGTTACTTCAGGGGCAGGGGCAAGAGGTCTTCTAGGCGAGCTGGTCCATCTCCAGCTCCTAGACCAACAGGCTGCCACCCCTCTTCGAGTAGGGGGCAAGCTGTCTCACTACTTCCAGCATTGGGAATCTGTTACCACATACAGGTGGGTTCTGGAGGTGGTGAGTCAGAATCTCTGTCTACAGGTCAAACAGTTTCCAAAACTCCAGGGCCACAGAGTTTTCTGGCTTTCAACTCCTGCAGAGACAATTTTGCTGAAGTTGAAGGTAAAGAAGCTTCTGCAAGCCAGAGCAATAGAGCTATTCCCTCTCAACCAAAGGGGGAAGCGCTTGTACTCCAGATACTTTTGACCAAAAAGAAGAATGGGGATTGGCTTCCAATCTTGGACCTTAGATTTCTAAACAAACATTTGGCAAATCCCAAGTTCAAAATGGTAACACTTGCCAACGTAATCCCTTCTCTAAAGAAAGGAAACTGGCTGGCATCTCTGGATCTGAAAGACACCTACTTTCATATTCCAGTCAGGCCTTGCCACAGAAAGTACTTAAGGTTAACTCTGTCCTCAGGGCAGTACCAATTGTCAGCACTCCCCTTCGGTCTCACTTCTGCCCCAAGAGTATTCACAGAGTGTCTATCAATGGTGGCAGCTTACCTCAGGAGGCAAGGTATCATTGTATTCCCTTACCTGGATGACTGGCTAGTCGTAGGGGAGTAATACCAGCAGGTAAAGGAGGACTCCATCAGGGGTCACTCAAAGCACCCTGGAGTCTCTGTGCATTATCATCAACGCTCAAAAGTCCCAGATAGAACCAGTTCAGTCACTAGAATTCACTGGGGTAGAACTGGATACCACCCAAGGCAGGGCATTTCTCCCCCAGGAGAGGGTGACAAATTTACTAACCCTGGCAAACTCCTTTGCCTTGGGTCAACCCAGGACTGCAAGACAGTTCCTAGCATTACTAGGACACATGGCCTCAACTACCGCAGTAGTATCAGGTTCCAGGTTTCAGATGACAGATATTCAATATCACTTGAGATCCCATTGGTCCCAAAGAAGGAACACCTTTTCAAAACTTGTGCCAGTTACAAAACCTCTGCTACTGGCTCTGCAGTGGTGGAAAGAAAGGGACAACCTTAGGCAGGGCATCCCTTTTCAGCAACAGCACCACACTTTAGTCCTAACAACAGATGCCTCCCTCCTAGGGTGGGGGGCTTACACAGGCAACCTCAAAATCAGTGGAATTTGATCACCCCAGGAATCCAAGCTGCATATCAACCTTTTAGAGTTGAGCAGAGTCCTCCTTGCCCTAAAGGCCTTTGCTCCTCATTTGAGGGGTTAGTCAGTCCAGGTCAGGACAGACAACATAACCACCATGTGGTACATCAACAAGCAAGGGGGTATAAGATCCTTAAGTCTGTGCACAGAAACCATGAAGATTTGGTCCCTAGCATATTCCTTGGAGGTGCATCTGTCCACCATTTATCTCCCAGGGAAGGACAATACACTGGCAGATTCACTCAGCAGAATCAGTCAGGATCATCATGAATGGGCTTTAGCAAGCAAGTGCTGGACACAGTTTTCAGAAACTGGGGCACCCCAGAAACAGATCTGTTTGCTTCAAAGGAAAACCATCAGCTTCCTCTTTATTGCTGCAGGCCCCCCTTCTTGAGCACGGTGCTGGATTGGACAGGGAAATTCCTATATGTTTTCCCTCCATTTCCACGGATATCGAGAGTCCTTCTCAAACTCAGCTGTCAATCTGCAACCATTATACTGGTGGCTCCAGACTAGGCCAGGCAGCCATGGTACTCACTATTGCTTATTCTGTCCACCAAGCAACCAATTTGTCTTCCCCAGCGATGCAGTTTCCTGACAGTTATTCAAGGTCAGGAAGTTTTTCTAAACCTCATGAGCCTGCACCTGAAGGCCTGGTTCTTGAAGTGTTAGAATTTTCTGAATTTAACTTGTCAGAGGAGGTCCTTAAAGGAAAACTTCACGTAAGTGCCTGAGCATGTATTCTTTTAGTTTTCCCTTTATTATGTTGTTATGCTAAACCTTATATTTTTAAGTGTTGCTATTTCTGTGTTCAGCAATAAATTTTCATACCTTCTTGTAAGGCAGTCGTTTTCCATGATGTGGGGTTCTGGGGCATGGCCTGGCTGTGCTGAAGATGGCTGCTTAATTCTGCTTCTCCCTGGGACTACCATCTATCATCGTCCATCCTCCTGGTCCCAGTTTGTCAGCATTTACCTGCAAGTGGAGTATAATTTTACTAACATCATAGCTCAGCTCTGGTAAATTATTTTCTCTATATCATAACTCTATAGCTACTGTATAATTTTTCTGCATTTATACTGCTTCTCTATGAAGGCCTACTACAATGGCTGAACAGCTCCTGCAAAACAGCTCCCTTAGCAGAGTGGAAAAAATGTTTCAACAGCTCATCTGTGAAATTAACGACTTAAAAATAACATCTCAACAAAACATCACTAACGTGCAAGTCTTAGACCAAAAAATCAATGATGCAGGAGTTAAAGTTGCTCAAAATTAAAGTTCTATTAACATTCTGCAAACCACCATCAGAAAGCAAGACAGAGTTATCAGAAGCCTACAAGATAAAATCGATGACATTGAAAACAGAAACAGACACAATAACCTGAGATTTTTGGGTTTTCCTGAAGGTGCAGAACTCGGAGAACACTAGTGCATTTCTATTACATGTGCTGCCAGCTTAAACTCCCACCTGGTCAAGACCTTACTATTGAGAGATCACACTATACTTTAAGCCGGAGGCCTGGTCCAGATCAGAAACCTAGGCCTATCATTGCAAGATTCTTAAACTATGCTCACACTGAACTGATTATCAATAGAGCAAAACAAGTGGGAACGCTTACTTGGCAAGATCATAGAATTTCTATTTTTCAAACAACATGAAGTCTTGCTGTATTCTGACTATTGCAGTGATATCCAACCTTTGAACTGCCCCGGAGAGGAAAGAGTTAACTTTCCATGCAAGGCATGGAACGCTGAGTTCGAGCTCGGTTGAGACTCTGTCTGTTGTTGTTTGAACCCAAACCACCAGATTCTTTACTCCGCCTCACTGAACAGTCGCTCCGGAGATTTCTCCTTCGCTCGGTTCAATTTAGTCGGTTAAAGTGTCGTTTTTTCCCTCGGCTCAACCGAATTTCTTCTTCTAACCTGTCGGTTCAGTCTCTGTCTGTGGTACCGTGAGTACTAGATAGGTTTATTGTTATTAATTTCTGTGTGGAACTTGTAAACATCGGATCGGTTCGGTTTGAACCGATCAGGTTTGTAAAAAAAAGTTTGTTCTGTTTTTTAGAGTGTGGTAACCGGTCCTTATCGGTTCTAAAAAAAACAGATTTCATTACGTTTTTTTCCACGACCCTTAACACGGTCAGGAACCGATAAGGGTGTCTTGCCTGGCGGATTGCCGAGAAAAGGGTAAGTTTGGTTAGGACTGGCCATGTCTGAGAAACCCAAAAGAAAAACCGGGCCCACTGGGTTTCAACACTGTAGTGTGTGTGGGGAAGCCTTTGCTAAGGCTGACCCCCACACCACCTGTGTTTATTGTCTGGGGTTTGACCACCTCGATTCAGACTGCCAGATTTGCAGAAGTTTTCCACAGCTACCCTGGAAAGAGAGTAGGTAGGCTGAGGGAAAGGGAGGCCAAGAGTCGCTGACCTGGATGGCCAGCCGGTTCGTTCCAACCGAACCAGAAGGAGTGCCCTCTGACCAGGGACGAAACTTCTTCGAGCAAGGAGAACCGACTCTGAGGAGTCGGTTCCAGTTAAAAGAAAAGAAGGGATAAGTCAGCGGTTCGGATCCACAAGTTCTTTCTCCGACCACTGATGAAATAGCCAAAAGCGATAAAGAGATTGTTCAATACGTAATTTTCGGTTCAGCGAACCGGCACCATCGGTTAGGGGCTCGATTCGGTCGGTTCACCAGTTCGGATTATAATTTAGAGGATTTTATGAACCAGAGGAGGAGGAGGGAGAGTATGAGGATAGTGATGGTGATTATGAAAGTCTGGATGTGCCCATTGACCGGACATCTCCCAGACAGACCTTCAGGTGTTTCTTCTACTAGGCTTTCTGAGTCCCCTTCCCACTTTATGTTTTACAAAAAAGTGGCTGAAACTCTCCAGCTTCCTATGGAGGAAGCAGTAGAGGGTCAGGAGGAGCCTGATTATGTTGAGATGATGGACATCCCAGAGTCCAGGAGGCTGTCTATTCCCCTCCATAAGTCTTTTGGGAAACAGACATTTAAAATTTTAAAGACTCCTAATTCCATACCTCCTGTGGACAGAAGAATGGATAAGAGGTATACTCTTTCAGGCTCTGATACGGAGTTCCTTTCCCAGCAATGCGGCCATGTTGGGGTAGTGCAGGCTGCTGCCTGTGATAAGGCAAATGTACCCTTGGCTTCACACCCCCCAGATAAGGACTCCAGGAGGATTGATGCCATGGCAAAGAAACAGTACATGGCAGCATCTTTGAGACTCAGGCAGGCTAATTATATGGCCTACACAGCTAGATACCAGAAGTCTAGATGGGACACTGTGATGACTCTAGCTAAACAGGTCCCTGACTAGCTTGCCAAGGAGCTGGAGCAGGTGGCTGCAGATGGTATTGAGGCATCCAAGGTGCAATTTCATGCTGCAGTGGACTCCAATGATGTTTCATCTAGAGTTATGGCTACATCTGTGGCCCTTCATAGGATGGCTTGGCTCAGATGTACTAGCCTGTCACAGGATACCCAGGCTAAGGCCATGGATTTTCCTGTTGTTGGTAATTCTCTGTTTGGGGAGCAGACAGAGAACTACATGAAGAAAATGGATGAGTACAGGACCACCTATAGGAGTGCTCAGGCCAAGGAATGGCATGCCACTCCTCAGAGGCAGCATCCCAAGGACAGCGGCAGGCCTTTTCATAGGCCTTTCTACCAAGCCCAGGCCTCCTCTTCCGCCTTTGCTCAGAGAGGGTTCTTTAGAGGGAGAGGCAGAAGGGGCATAAGCAGGCCTGCTACCACCCCTCAGCCTAAAGCCCCTGCAAAACAGGCACCCTGATGGGTTTGCCCGGGCCGATTCTCCACTACCAGTAGGGGGCAGGCTGGCTTACTTTGTCCAGGACTGGATGTCTTTAACATCAGACAAATGGGTCCTGGAAGTAGTAAGCCAGGGACTGGTTCTCAGCTTCAAACAATTTCCCAAGATGAGAACCAGATCCTTTCCACCTGCAAATCCTTCAGAGGCCCTTGCCCTAGAGGCAGAGGTCTCTTCCCTCTCAGAGCCATAGAAAGGGTTCCACCCCTACACAGGGGAAAAGGATTGTACTCCAGGTACTTCCTAACCCCCAAAAAGACAGGAGAATGGCAGCCCATCCTGGACCTCAGATATTTAAACCACCTTTTAAAGCCAAAGTTCAAAATGGTGACTCTGGGAATAATTCTACCCTCTCTAAGGCCAGGGGACTGGCTAGTCTCCCTGGACCTCAAGGATGCCTATTTCCACATTCTCATCAGATGCTCCCACAGAAAGTACCTCAGGTTCGAGTTGCCCTCAGGCCACTGTCAATTCAGAGCAGTGCCCTTTGGCCTAACATCAGCTCCAAGGGTGTTCACAAAATGCTTGGCAGTAGTGGTTGCTTTCCTAAGGAGAAAAAAGACCTCCATCTTTCCATACCTGGACGACTGGCTCATAGTGGGTCAGTCTCCAGACCAAGTCAAGTCACACCTACAGATAACTCAGCAACTGCTCACTTCCCTAGGATTCCTCCTAAATCTTTCAAAGTCAGTTCTAGAGCCAGTGCAGCTCCTCACCTTCTTAGGGGTGGAGCTGGATACAATAAGGGCAAGAGCCTTCCTTCCCCTGGACAGGGCAAGGACCCTTGTGACGCTGGCCTCTTTATTCACCCTTCAGGTGTCTCGACCAGCAAGGCATTTTCTGCAGCTCCTGGGCCACATGGCTGCCTCTACTGCAGTGGTCCAAGGAGCAAGATTTCAGATGAGGGACATTCAGTTCCTCTTAAGAGCCTTCTGGTCCCAGAGAAAGGATTCTCTGACCAAGCTAATCCCAGTGACTCGAACCCTGATCCAGGCTTTGCAATGGTGTCAGGATCAGGACAACCTAAGGCAGGGAGTTCCCTTTGTCACTCAACCTCATTCTCTAATCCTTACCACAGATGCCTCCCTCTTGGGCTGGGGAGCCCACTTGGGGATCTGACCACCCAGGGTTGTGGTCACCTCAAGAATCTCTGCTTCACATCAATCTCTTAGAACTCAGAGCAGTGTTTCTAGCACTTCAAGTTTTTTCCGAGTCTGTTCAGAACAAACTGGCTCAGATCAGGACAGACAATACCACCACAATGTGGTACATCAACAAGCAAGGGGGCACTCGGTCTACAGCCTTGTGCACAGAAACAATGAAGTTGTGGTCTCTGGCCTATTCCCTGAATACCTCTCTGATAGCAGTACACCTCCCAGGGAAGGACAATGTCCTGGCAGATGCTCTCAGCAGGATATCTCAGGGCCATCACGAATGGTCCCTGGATCCCCTAATTTTGAAGGTGATCTTCTCCAGATGGGGCACTCCACAGATAGATCTTTTTGCAGCCCCAGACAATCACCAACTTCCTCTTTTTTGCTGCAGAATCCAGTGTTGGGCTCAGTCCCCCTGGATGCTCTAGTTCTCAATTGGGAAGGGAAATTCCTGTATGCTTTTCCCCCCTTCCATCTCCTGTTCAAGGTACTAGTCAAAATCAGGTCTCAACCCTGCAAAGTGATTCTGATTGCTCCAGACTGGGCCAGACAGCCCTGGTACCCTCTCTTGCTGTCCATAGCAGTCCACCTTCCCCTGTCTCTTCCCAGGAATTACAACCTGTTAACATGTTCTCAGGGGAGGGTTTGGTATCCGAATCTCAAATCTCTCAATCTCAAGGCCTGGCTCTTGAAGAGTTAGAGTTTGCTGATTTGCATCTCTCTCAAGGTGTTCTGGATATTTTAAAGGCTTCTCGAAAGCCTTCCACCAGAAAGACTTACAACTGCAAATGGAAAAGGTTTACTATTTGGTGCTCTGGTAAGTATATTTCTCCAGAGTCTGCTGAGTTGCCTACAGTCCTGGACTATATGGTTCATCTCAATAGCTTGGGACTCAGACCAGCTACACTTAGAGTGCATCTGGCAGCCGTTTCTGCCTTCTTGTCAGCAGGCAAGCCCTCTTCCATTTCAGCTCATCCTGAATTCTGTAAATTCTTCAAGGGATTGCTGCATACCAATCCTCCCTTCAGGGACCCTGCCCCTGCTTGGGACCTTAATGTTTGCATTGCTCAGCTTATGCAACCCCCTTTTGAGCCTTTGTCCTCAGCAGAGCTTAAGTACTTGACTTGGAAAACTGTGTTCTTGGTAGCCATTACTTCTGCCAGATGCATAAGTGAGTTACAGGCACTGTTAGTGGAGCCTGATTTTATCTCTTTCCATAGAGATAAGGTGGTCCTCAGGACTAATAGGAAGTTTTTGCCTAAGGTGGTTTCAGATTTCCACCGTAATCAGTCTGTGTCTCTTCCTGTTTTCTTCACTGATCATTCCTCCTCTGGCGAGAGGAGGCTACACAGCCTGGATGTGAAAAGGGCCCTTAGCTACTACATAGAGAGCACCAAGGGTCACAGGTTTGACTCCCTCCAATTGTTCCTCACTTATGGTGAGGTTGGCAAGGGAAAACCTGCCACTAAGAGATCTGTTGCCAGGTGGATTGTCTCATGTATACAATTCTGTATGAAAAATTAGGTAGAATCCCACCCTCAGGCCTGAGGGCTCACTCTACTAGAGGTACAGCTGCTTCCCTGGCTGCTGCCAGGGATATTCCTATCTTAGAGATTTGTCAAGCAGCCACCTGGAAAACAGTACGTACTTTCACCAAGCATTACTCTCTGGATATCCAGGATAGGAGTGATGCTGGGTTTGGCACAGCAGTGCTTCAGAGCCTGTTTCCAAAGTAGGTTCTGTCCCTCCTCCATGGAGGTACTGCTTGGTAGTCTGCAATAGTCAGAATACAGCAAGACTTCATGTTGTTTGAAGAAAAAATTACCCACCTTAGTAATGTTGTTTCTCCTAATGGAGTCTTGCTGTATTCTGACCTCCCCCCCCGCCTTCCCTCTCAGAACCTGGGTTTTTGGGATGTGGGTGGGCAGGAGCAGTGTTGGCACCCTAGAGGTGCCTCCTTTTTCTCACCCTCTTGTTTTGGGTGTGTGTTGTATTTTGTTTTTTGGGTTTCCTGACTTAGTCTTTGCCTTGGAACCAAAAAATCTTTTTATTAAATTTAGTAGCCAGTTGGCTAGTGTGAGTTTACAGTTTCCACACAGGACGCCCAGTGAGTATAGCTCGTAAAGATCTGGCGGTTTGGGTTAAAACAACAACAGACAGAGTCTCAACCGAGCTCGAGCTCAGCGTTCCATGCCTTGCATGGAAAGTTAACTCTTTTCTCTCCGGGGCAGTTCAAAGGTTGGATATCACTGCAATAGTCAGAATACAGCAAGACTCCATTAGAAGAAACAACATTACTAAGGTGAGTAATTTTTTCTTAGAGACTTCTCTAAGGAACTCTCTAATAAACGCAGAGCTTTCAATCCTATTAAAACTACCCTACACCAATGAGGGATCAAATTTGCTGTGCGCTATCCTGCCGTCATGCGCCTGTTTCTGGGTGACTCAACCAAAGATTTCAACACTCCCGAAGCTTTGGCTGCATTTCTTGGTGAGCCCCAGCCTCCAGCTGCTCCATTTGGAAAAACTGATGTGATCCCTTCTCCCACTGTCTCTGCAACTTCCCAATCAGACCAGCACACCCACATTATGGCTTTAAATCCTGAATGCACTGAGAAACCCATATCTCTCCAGGTTGATGCAGCACCTTCTGTCTGAATCTCAGCCCGCTTGCGAGACAAAAAGAACTTGAATCCACCTTCTTATAAACATGCCTGTTGTGCAGATGCTACTCCTTCTAGGCCTACCTCTCAGCATGAGCGACATGTTGGCTTCACTACACCCCTAACCCTCTCCAATAAATTTTCTTTACTACATGAGGACTTAAACTCGTCTCAGGAAGACCTCCCGAAATCAGCTGTGGATCCTGTCGGCAATGACCTTGGAGATGCTTTACAGGGCGGCAGGTCTTCCGATTCCTCTTGGGCTGAATTGAGGACCAGCTCCCCTTTCAAATCGGCAGAGCCTCCTAAAAAGAAACGGAAGGGGAAGCCCAAAAACAAATCGAACATATAAATGATGCCTGGGCATGTGTATATGTTAGTATCTCTCAAGGTTAGTGCCTAATTAACCTCGGCGCTCTGATCACTATCAGAATTTGCCTGCCCTGCAACCGCATTCCTTGTGTGTGCATACTATCGCACCCAGCTGGTTTGGAAAGCGATAAGCTGTACATTGTGGTTACAGGCTTCTGGTTTAATAGCATGTCGTATTATTTAGGCATCTCATTTTGCCAGTCTTGGAGTTTTCTATCTCAGTGTAATGTCTGCTACATTATACAGCCAGTTATTTATGCATATATTATTCATAATGTCAGTTTTTGAGTATCCCTAATGTTGGGCTGTGTTCTTCTTTTAAAGGGATAGTTCTTATATAAAGTTAGACTAATTCATATGTGCTCAATGATTTTCTATATTCATTTAGAGGTGTCTACCATCTTTTTTATCAGTATGTCCTTCTCACATAACCATTAAGGGAGGTTGCCTGCTTAACTAATTTGTGATCCAACATCACCCCACACCTTTGTTACTATATATAAACATTATAAATTTATAGTATCTTGGGGTTATATTAATGAGGTCCTCAACTAGTTATTCCCTTCGTCCACTACTATATCCCAGACTAACATTTAACACTTTAATATTTTTCTCTAGTCTCCTTCCCACTCCAACCCGCCTTTATCTAACTTTTAAATTCCCTTTTTTTTAACCATGGTATACCAACTGCTTGTACTGTTTTATTTATCTATTACTTAGTCTTCAGTTTTACCCTACAATTAGGCTTGCAGGCTATTTTCGAGGTGTCTCATCTTTATTATTTTACTCAGTGTGCTGCAGTCAATAATAGATAGCACAGTCTGACTCGAAGCCCTTATGATATGGCTTTTTTAAGCCTGTGCTGTAATCTTATAGCTGAGCTCACTCGACCCTCTCCAGGTCTTGAAATCTCACTATGTTAAAGCAACTCCTTCTCTAGGGGTGATTGTTGGGTCTGTGCTACTATTAAATACCTAGTACTTATCAATAATATATGCAGTACCTCGAAGCCTGAACAAACTCAACTTTTATAAATGTCATATTGCCAGAATGACTATGTATTCCTGTTCAATGCAATACTTTCACCAGGCAACCGGCCCATACAATTTGGATCTTGCAATGCCTCGACACCCCATAAATCCTTACACTATTTGGACCCCACTCACCCTATTTTACCTGAACACTCCTCCTACATAAACACTTCTGTGTCTAAGCATTATGATTATGTGAGTAAGTACATAGTAGATGGCACAAGTGCAGCTGTTCTTATAATTTTAGGACTTAGTCAACCATGATGGCATACTGCTTGTATTGCCGTAATAGTGTTTCAGCTCAGTTCTTTTTTCCAGTCTAACTTAGGTTCAAGATATATTATTATGTCTGGGATTGCATATACTTTCTGTAATCCCCTTTTCATATGTGGTAAGATGTTCATGGTTCCCCCCAGGGAATTATTATGTTCAGTTCTAGTCAGAGTTATAACTTCATAGAAATAATTGTTTACAGTTTGTATCTTGGGTTTAAGATAATTTTCTCCCAAGATTTACTTACTATTTACATGCTTTGTACTATAGCGAGAGAGTCTTGGCGATTTCACCGACTCATATCTTGCTATATTACCTAAAGACTTCATAGTGTGTTAGTATAAGATGCATAGGTTTTGTTTAGTAACTATATATTTGTTTTCTATATTCTTTTTAGTACCTGTCTTCCTTGTGAGTCCCAATGGAAATATTTCCCAGAATTTAAGTATTTCCACAAACAAAATATCCTGCACGCATTTGACTGTGCTAGCACTCTCCCTTCTGAGTCTGTAACATCCTCTAACCCTTTCAATAAGAGTCCCTTACTGCCTATTTGTGTTTTCATACTCATCTCCCCATTAACATGAGTGATCTAATTCTACATTCATGGAATGTTAAGGGACTCAACTCACCTTGTAAACGAAAGTAAATACTTTCTTACCTCAAAAAGCATAAAACTCATATTGCTTTCTTACAAGAAACAAAACTTTTAATAGAGGATGTCGACAGACTCAGAAAGGATTGGGTCGGTCAAATATATGCGTCCTCCTCTACTTCTAAAAAACCGGGAGTTGCTATTCTATTACATAAATCCCTTAACTGGACCCTTATCAAATCCATCTCCGATTCAGATGGCAGATGGATTATAGCCCACTTAAATACCCCTGCAGGCCCCCTTAAGTTAGTCAATGTTTATGCCCCTAACTCTGATTCACCTGAATTCTTTCATAATATGACCCAACAAATTATGAACAGTAACTTTAAGAATTCTCCTATACTTGTAGGTGGGGATTTCAATTTAGCTTTGGAAGCACATTTAGACAGAAGTAACTCTTCATGTGATTCCCACCCCAGAAGTATTTCTGCACGCTCAATGCTAATGAAAGACTTTGGTCTCACCGACATATGGAGACTACACCATCCTAGACAGCGTGACTATACTTTTTACTCACTGCTTCATAAATCTTGTAGCAGAATTGACTACTGGTTTTCTTCCCCATTCATCACTGAAAAAATTATCGACACAAATATCCTCCCGATTACTATATCAGACCATTCTCCTATAAAATTACACTTATTTGGGGCCTGCCCCCATCTAAATCCCCCTCCTGGCGTCTAGACCCATTCTTGTTGAAAGACCCAGATTTCTTACCTTGGATTAGATCCCAAATCCAAGAATTTCTTTCCTTTAACAACACTCCTGATGTATCTCAAGGTACCATCTAGGAAGCACTTAAAGCAACAGTTAGAGGGAAAATTATAAGCTATGCAGCACACAAGAAAAAACTAAGGAACAGCAGCTAGCCGATTTAGAGAAATCTCTTAAAGAAAAAGAAACCCAATATTATAAAACAAAAAATCCAGATAATAACTCACAACTCCACCTTGAAATTCTTCAGCTTAGAATTAAAATCAACAAATTAATATATCCAGGAAAACTGAACTCGCCCTCCTTAGACTTAAACACTGTTATTGGGAACAAGGGGATAAATGCCGGAAGCTGCTTGCTTATCAACTCAAGAATCAACAGATGGAGAGACATATTGCCAGTTTAAAAGATCCTTCAGGCAAAATCCATATAGATAATCCCTCAATTAACCATGTTATGCAATTCTTCTACCAACAATTATACTCTGACCCCAGTCCCCCACAACCTGAATATATTCAACAATTTCTGGACAATTTACAGTTACCACACCTCTCCCAACAAGATATGGCTTTGCTAGAGGAACCCTTTTACCTAAAAGAGACACAAGCAGCGCTAAATTACCTTATCTGGTAAAGCTCCTGGGAGTGACTTTTTTTCCATAAACTTTTATAAACCCCTTGCTGACATCTTATACCCCTTACTGTTTAAGGTCTTCAAAGAGGCATCTTCACAAGGTAAACTTCCCTATTCTGTGAGAGAAGCCATTATAACCATCCTACCAAAAGAAGATAAAGATCCTTCTCTCACTTCCAGTTACAGACCGATATCATTACTTAATACGGATGGGAAAATTTTTGCCAAAATATTAAATACTCGTTTAGAATCAATAATTTCGAAACTTGTCCACACCTCCCAAGCAGAATTTATCAAAAACAGAACTTGTTCTGATCATCTCTGCTCATTACTGAATTTAATCTACAAAGCTAAATCTCTTAAATCACCTGCTGCAGCTATAGCCATCGACTTTGAAAAGGCATTCGATTCTCTCAACTGGACTTATTTGTATCGTGTTCTATCCCACTTTGGTGTCACTAATACATTCTGTACATGCATTCAATTACTATACACCCTTCCCTCTGCCCGGGTTCTTACTAACTCTACTCTGTCCCCATCCTTTCATCTGGCAAGAGGTACCAGGCAAGGGTGCCCCTTATCCCCCACTCTTTTTATTCTAGCTATGGAACCCCTATCAGCTGCTCTTCGTTAGTCCTCCATGATCCAAGGTATTCCCATCGGTAATTCCCGCTATACTCCACTATCCTACGCTGATGACCTCCTCATTGTACTCGAAAATCTTGAAATTTCAGGACCACCCTTAATTAAGTTACTCAGCAACTTTACTTCACTTCCTGGGCTTGCTCTGAATCTAAACAAATCAGAAACAATGCCATTGAACAATTTTTGTAACCCTTCTATGAATACAAAATTAGGTTTTCGTTGGGCCCCTCAAGGTATCTCTTACCTTGGAATACAGATCACCTCTAAATTAGACAAGATAAGGGATGCCAATCTTTACTCGTTATTAGCAAATATTAAAAACACTCTTAACAGATGGAAACTGCTTAATCTCTCTTTCAATGGGAAAATCTCCGCTATCAAGATGTCAATAGCTCCCAAAATACTGTATCTATTTTCTAATATTTCTTTAACCCTCCCTACTTTTTTTTGTCAGAATTGATGATATAATTGGCAATTTTTTATGGGAAGGCAAAATTCCCAGATTTAGTCGTAACTAGCTGCGTTCCCACTGGTCCAAAGGGGGCTTCGGGCGCCCCTGGTTCCAAGTATATTTTTGGGCCTTCCGCACTGCCCAAACTGTCAAATGGTTTAATAAACCCAGTAATAAATCACCTCTGTGGGTCAATATGGAAACATCTCTATGTCTGGGCAATGTCACCACTTCCTTCATTTATAACTCTCTCCCCCCAATTTAAAATCTCACCCCTCAGCCTAAAGCTCCTGCCAGGCAGACACCCTGATATGTCAGCTCGGGTCAACTCCCCCATCCCTGTAGGAGGCAGGCTGACTTACTTCTTCCAGGACTGGAAGTCTGTTACCTCAGACAAGTGTGTCCTGGAGGTAGTAAGCCAGGGGCTGGTTCTCAGCTTCAAAAAATTCCCAAAGCTGAGAGTTAGATCCTTTCCACCTGCAAGCATCTCCAAAACCATTGCCCTAGAGGCAGAGGTTTCATCTCTGCTGGCCATAAGGGCCATGGAGAGAGTTTCTACAATACACGGGGCAATGGTCTGTACTCCAGGTACTTCCTTACCCTGAAAAAGAAAGGGGAGTGGCGACCCATCCTAGACTTAAGATACCTAAACAAACATCTTTTAAAACCAAAGTTCAAAATGGTGACTCTGGGAATAATCCTTCCCTCTCTAACGCCACGGGACTGGCTAGCCTCCCTGGACCTAAAAGATGCCTACTTTCACATTCCCATCAGGTGCTCCCACAGAAAGTACCTCAGGTTCGAGTTGCCTTCAGGCCATTACCAGTTTAAAGCAATGCCCTTCGGCCTAACATCAGCTCCAAGGGTGTTTACAAAATGCCTAGCAGTAGTAGAGGCCTTTCTAAGAAGGAAGAATATTTCCATATTCCCATACCTGGACGACTGTCTCATTGTGGGTCAGTCTCCAGACCAAGTCAAGTCAGATCTGCAAGTGCTCACTTCTCTAGGATTTCTTCTTAATCTTCCCAAGTCAGTTCTCGAGCCTGTACAGCTTCTCGCTTTCATAGGGGCAGAGCTGGATCTTCTTCGAAGTACAGCTCTAGCAGCAGGTTACACCATTAAGACTGAAGCCAGCAGGTGTCAGGACCCCACGGAAATCTTCTAGCTAGCAGTCTTCAGCGGGGACCGCCTCCAACGTCGGTCCCGCCCCCGACGTCAGGCGTAGTACATAAGGAGGCGGTCCCGCCAGAATCCCCAGTTCTTTCCCGCCGTCGACTTGCATGTCTCGACCCTTCGGTCAGTATCTAGCGCGCGACAATCAGGAAATTCATTCAAACCGTTTCTTCTTCAAGAATTTCTTTCTCCAGATTTATTCCTCTGTCTGATGTCCTCCCCAACTTCCGTGGAGGGCCATTCGTCCAAGTGCGCCTGTGGGAAACAGATTCCATTCAAAGACCCACACTCGGCCTGCATCTGGTGCCTGGGCCCAGACCACGACACCCAGGCTTGTTCTTTTTGTCAGGGCTTCAACAGCCGAACCTGGATCCGCCGACAGAAGGGTCTCCAGGCTTACCTTTTAGAAGAGAAGCTCAAGGCCATGGAACCTTCCTCCAAGGGGGAATCCTCGGAAAAATCCCGCAGACACCATGAGAAGCACAGAGAGAAGGTGAGACCTAGATCCCCTTCTAGGGCCTTGGACTCCCGTAGCTCTAGCTCCAGGTCCGACCGCTCTCTGTCTCGGGCCCGCTCTCAGCCTCCCCCGGTCGTGGTCAAGTCTGCCAGCAGTTCTTCTACCCTGCGGCCTGCTAAGATCTCTAGGCCTTCTTCTTCCTCCAAGGCCTCGTCTAGGTCAGGGGATCACCACAAGCGGCACTCGGCCCCCGACGTCTGGTCAGTTTCCCTTCCGCCTCCCCCTCAACGTAAGACTAAAGAGCTGACCTCCCTGAAGAGAACGTCAGACCCGACGTCGGCCCACCCGACGTCGGCCAAACCTCATAGACCCCGGGAACCGCCGACAGTCCGACACCCGTCGCCGGTCAGGCACTCACCTCCCAGGACGCCGGCTGGGGGACCGACGTCTGACACAGCAGCTGGAAGAACCCCACCGCCGCCTACCGACGTCGGCCAGGAGGCGTTGACGGAGGAGGAATCCACTCAGCCCGAGGACCAGGCGGGCGACCCTGGACCTGTCGAGCTTCCCCGGGAGCCCTTCCCAGAACCGGAGACCCCCGGGGAGCCGACACTGGGACCCGACGACAGGCCACCAGCGCCTGGCCCATCGTTGGGCCTTAACATTTCGGAAGTGAAAGAGTTATTCACTTTCTGGTGGGACACCATCAAAAAGGATGTGGTCACCACGCACCCTCCTCCCACACCTGCAGCACCACCGGCCCCAGCGCCCCCTCCTTCACCCAGTGGGGCAGCAGGCTGAGCACCTTCCCCCCCAGGAGCCAGCTGGACCTCCTAGGGGCAGACCTACAGACAAGAGAAGGCCTCCGTCCAGATCCTCTTCTGGGTCACCCAGCCCCAAGAGATCCAGAAGACGCTGCTACTCACCATCTACAGAGGACTCCAGATCGGACATCTCGGATGGCTACAGATCTCCTTCTCCCATCAGCGTTCCCTCTCCGGACCCACGTGAACTTCCTAGGTCTCCTCCGGATGACCCCTCGTTCTCTGAGATCATGAGACATATCCAGGAGAACATGGGGTGGGACGCAGAAGAACTCGACCCCAAAAGGCTATGCCTAGCTCGTTATCTTCGGCAGAAAGATCCTAAGCCTGTGGTGGTACCACCCTTGGTGGACACCTTTGTGGACGTCACCAAGGCAGCGTGGAAACGCCCACATTCGCTCCCGGCGATGCCGAAGAAGGCTGACCGCCTGTACAAGGCCCCAAGGGAGGACCAGTACTTGGCTAATCATCCTCTGGCCGACTCCCTGGTCATCACAGCCTCTCATGACCGGTCCCAGAGACCGCAACATTTGAGCACAGAGCCACGGGACCCGGAGTCCAAGCAACTGGAAGCGCTGGGTAGGTGCACTTACGCAGCTGCGACCTGCTCCATCAGGTCCCTGAACTACCTTACCCACATGGTTCAATTTCAGAACGCTCTGTGGGAACAGGGACAAGATCTGGTAGAAAAATTGCCAGACGGTGGGCAAAAGGAGGAACTTCTCCAGCTCCTCCGCACGGGTTCAGATGTGGGGATCCAGGTGCTCCGAGCCGCGTATGATTCCACGGACTCCTCGGCCAGAGCGGCAGCCTCAGGCGTATGCCTCCGGAGACACTCATGGCTCTGTATCTCCGGATTTACCCCGGACGTCCAGAAGAACATTCTGGATGCCCCCTTTCATGGCGAAGTTTTGTTTGGTGAGGCATCTGAGAAGGTCATTATCAAACTGCAGAAAGCTGGGAAGGCCGTTAGCTCTATCCAGGCCATGTACAGATCTAGACTTAGTTCCTTTCGTAGGAACCAGAGTCGTTTTCGCAGCCGGACTCAGAGACAACAGCCTCGTTCCGGCCTGCAACAGAGGGGCTCCTTCACCCGGAAAGCCCAGGGCAAGTCGTCCTCAGGTAGAGGCCAACGTCCTACCAAGTCAGCCCAACCTGCAGGACCCTCCGCTGCCACAGCATGACTCCTTCCCGGCCCCTGCCCCTCAGGATCAATGGGAAATAAAGGTCGGGGGTCGCATCGCAGACCACCTGCCAGGGTGGCAGTCGATCACCACCGACAGGTGGGTGCTACAGTTGGTCAAAAAAGGCCACTATATAGAATTCTTAGCAAGCCACCCACAAGGCCTCCTCTGCTCTCCCGTTACTCGGGTCAGCACACCCTGCTCATCAGGCAAGAAGTGCTCACGCTGCTGCAGAAAGAAGCTTTGGAGCACGTCCCAGAGAACCAGAGAGGAGCAGGATATTATTCCCACTTCTTCCTGGTTCCAAAGAAAACAGGGGACCTCCGTCCAATCCTGGACCTAAGCGACCTCAATATGTCGGTCGCCTACAAACGCTTCTGTATGGTGACCCTCCCGGGCCTAATCCCCATGCTGAAGAAGGACGCATTCTTGGCATCCCTGGACATGCAGGACGCTTACCTGCACATCCCCATCGCTCAAGCGCACAGGAGGTTCCTGCGCTTCGAGTTTCTTGGCCACCACTATCAGTTCCAGGCGCTCACTTTCCGGCTGTTATCGGCCCCCAGGGTCTTTACCAAGTGCATGGCAGTCGTGGTAGCGTCTCTGAGGAGGCAGGGCCACCATGTGTTCCCGTACCTCGATGATTGGCTTCTCATGGCCTCCTCCAAGGAGGCGCTGTTGATAGCTATCCAGCACACCCAGATCCTTTTTCAGTCTCTGGGCATCCTAATCAACTACGAGAAGTCTCTCCTGGTACCGTCCCAGAAACTGCAATTCATAGGGGCAGTTCTGGACACCACCCAAGGGAAAGCTTTTCTTCCCGAAGACAGGGTGGAATGCATCCGGTCCCTCATAAGGGACCTATCAGCGAAGAAGACCGTCCCAGCCAGATTGGTCCTTCGCCTGCTCGGACACATTGCTGCAGCCATTCCAACAGTCCCGATGGTAGGGCTCCACATGCGGGTAACCCAGTGAATGCTCAGAGTGCAATGGGACCAAAGGCAAGACCATCTGCAGCAGCCAGTCAGAATCACGAAGGCCGTGGTTTGAGACTGGCAATGGTGGCTAGATCCAGGAACCCTCTCTGTGGGGGTTCCGTTCACAGCGCCGTCCCCGGTGATAACACTCTCCACAGATGCCTCAGGGCTGGGGTGGGGAGCACACTTGAACGGGGTGAAGTCTCAGGGAACATGGACTACTCAGGAAACTCATCTCCATATCAACGAATTAGAGATGAGGGCGGTCCTTTATGCCCTGCAAGCCTTCCAGTCGGACATTCCACCGAGTACTCTCCTGTTACTAACAGACAATACAGCGGTGATGTATTACCTCAACAAACAAGGAGGCACACACTCCTACCCCCTCTGCAGGGAGGCCATGAGAGTGTGGGAATGGGTAATATGACACGGCGCAAACCTCATTGCAGTTCACATTCCCGGAGTGGACAGTACCGTCGCAGACAGCCTGAGTCGTTCCCAGGCCAGAGTCCACGAGTGGGAACTTCTACAGGAGGTGGCAGAGGATCTGTTTCACAGATGGGGCACTCCAGAATTGGATTTGTTCACGTCCCCATCCAACGCAAAGCTGCCCAATTTTTGCTTGCTAGATCCAGGGCCTGGTGTTTTCTGGCGAGACGCGTTGTCCCTCTCCTGGGCGGGCAGATTCCTCTATGCCTTTCCTCCCTTCCCATTGATCCAGAGAGTCCTTCTCAAACTCGCAAGGGAGCATGCGACGCTGATTTTGATAGCGCCTTTTTGGCCCAGACAGATTTGGTTCCCGCTTCTCGAGTCACCTGTCCTGGGAACCTCCGCTCCTTGCCAATCAGCTCCCATCTGCTGTCTCAGGAGGAGGGTTCACTAGTCCACCCAGACTTACATTCACTGAACCTGCACGCTTGCTCCTAGTGACATAGCCATTTTGCTGCACATCGGGGTCCTTTCGCAAGAGGTGGCGAAGTACTTTCTGCCGATAGAAACTGGCAATATTGACGCTATATACGCCCATGAAATGGCGAGGTTTTGCCTGTGGTCTCAAGCACACGGCTTCTCCCCTTTAGACTGTCCAGAGAAATTAGTTCTGGAATACCTGCTCTCCCTTTTTTCAATCGGGGTTGGGTTACTCTTCGATCAAAGTGCACCTTTGTGCAGTCTCAGCCTACCATGCCCCGGTAGGCCAGCGCACGGTGGCACAATTGGATACGTTCCGTGCCTTCTTAAGAGGGGTGCTCCACCTTAGGCCACCCATCAGGGATCCTGTCCCTCCTTGGGACCTACCTTTCATCCTGGAGCAGCTTATGCTGCCACCTTTTGAACCTGCCGCAGGTTGCGAGCTGTGTTTTCTGTCGTGGAAAACGTTATTTTTGGTTGCTGTTACTTTGGCCAGAAGAATCTCCGAACTACACGCTCTTAAGTGTAAGGAGCCTTATTTAATTTTTCACCAGGACAGGGTGTCCCTGAGGACGAATCCCAAGTTCCTGCTTAAGGTGGTCTCAGCCCTCATGCTTAACCAGGACATTGATTTACCAGTGTACTTCCCTAAGTACGCTAATCGAGGAGAAGCACTGCTTCACACCCTGGATGTTCACCGGTGTCTTAGATACTACTTGACCAGGAACAAACAGCACCGCAAAACGGATCAGCTGTTCGTCTCTTTCTCTGAGAGGACGCTGGGAGATCCAGTCTCGAAACAGACCCTTTCTCGCTGGCTCATCTAGTGCATTTCCCTTTGCTACAACAAGCGACAGAAACCCTTACCAGGTGTAGTTAAGGGCCATTCGACAAGGGGAGTGGCTACCTCTTTTGCAGCACTGAAAAACGTATCCACATCGGCCATATGTGCTGCAGCCACCTGGAGCTCAGTGCACACTTTTATCAGGCATTACAGCCTTGATGTCGCCTCACGGCGAAGAGTGGGTTTCGGCCTTGCTGTCCTGCAGGGCCTCCTGTCCTAGGAACTACCAAATAGCACGCTCAAAACCTTTGCATAGCTAAAAATGCAATTAAGTAGAGCCAGTGGCCATGTAATTGTTCAAATACTAAAATGTACCATGTTTTGGGGGGGGGGGTGGTTGTACACTGGTATTCTGTTTTTAACCTCCTGTCCTAGGCTCAGGACGTGTTGGTATCTCACTATCGCCTCCTCCTGATGGCTTTTCAAGGCGCCATTGCTTGGGAATCAGTCCTAATGGTGTAACCTGCTGCAAGAGCTGTACCTCGAAGAAGATAGTACAGTTATGTAAGAACTTACCATAACAGTAGATCTTCGATAACAGCTCTTGCAGCAGGTACCTTCCCGCCCACCATTCTCCCTTGGAGGAAGTAAGTTCCAGCCTACGCTTAGAAAGATCATTCTTAGTCTTGGCCATCTGATGGCGGATCCTCAGTCTCCCTTTCTGATGTCATCCAGCGGCCGGGAGTCTCTGGCGGGAGAACTGGGGATTCTGGCGGGACTGCCTTCTTATGTACTACGCCTGACGTCGGGGGCGTGACCGACGTCGGAGGCGGTCCCCGCTGAAGACTGCTAGCTAGAAGATTTCCGTGGGGTCCTGACGCCTGCTGGCTTCAGTCCTAATGGTGTAACCTGCTGCAAGAGCTGTTCTCGAAGATCTACTGTTACGGTAAGTTCTTACATAACTGTACTTTACTATCAAAGCAAGAGCTTTTCTTTCCCCGAAAAGAGTAATGGCTATTATGGAGCTGGCTTCCTCCTTCCACCTCCTGGTTTCTCGACCAGCAGGGCACTTCCTTCAACTTCTGGGCCACATGGCATCTTCCATTGCAGTGGTCCAAGGGCCCAGATTTCAGATGAGGGACATTCAGTTTCATCTGAGGGCTTTTTGGTCTCAGAAAAAAGATCCTCCAACCAAACTAATTCCAGTGACTCAGACCCTGATACAGGCTCTCCAGTGATGGCAGGATCAGGACAACCTCAGTCAAGGAGTTCCATTCATCACTCAGTCTTATTCTGTGGTTCTTACCACAGATGCTTCTCTTCTGGGTTGGGGAGCCCACCTGGGGACTCTCACAGCCCAGGGAGTGTGGTCCTCTCAGGAGTCTCTTCTCCTCATCAACCTCCTGGAGCTCAGAGCGGTTTATCTGGCCCTGCAAGCCTTCTCTCAGTCAGTACAGAACAAGGTGGTTCAGGTCAGGACAGACAACACCACCACCATGTGGTTTATCAACAAGCAGGGAGGCACTCGGTCTACGGCCTTGTGCATGGAAGCCATGAGATTATGGTCCCTAGCTTATTCTGTACTGACCTCTCTGGAAGCAGTCCACCTTCCAGGGAAGGACAATGTGCTAGCAGATGCATTGAGCAGGATTTCCCAGGGCCATCACGAATGGTCCCTGGATCCCCTAGTATTAAAAGTGATTTTTTCAAGGTGGGGCACTCCAGAGGTAGATCTCTTTGCAGCCCCAGACAATCACCAGCTTCCTCTATTTTGTTGCAGACCCCCCAGTCTTGGGCTCAGTCCCTCTGGATGCTCTGATTCTGAATTGGGAAGGAAAATTTCTATATGCCTTCCCTCCTTTTCCTCTACTGTTCAAGGTCCTGGTCAAGGTAAGGTCACAATCCTGCAAAGTGATCGTGATTGCTCCAGACTGGGCCAGGCACTCCAGCCTTGGTATCCTCTGTTGCTGTCCCTAGCAGTCCATCTTCCCCGTCTCTTCCCAGGAATTACAACCTAACTTCCTCTCAGGGGAGGATTTGGTATCCCAACCTTCTGTCTCTCAATCTCAAGGCATGGCTCTCGAAGAGTTAGAGTATGCAAATTTGCATCTGTCTCAAAGGGTTCTGGATATTCTCAAAGCCTCTCGAAAACCTGCCAGCAGAAAAACTTATAACTCAAAATGGAAAAGATTTAGTTCTAGGGACATGGATATGTTGTTCAATCCACACTTACTGGCAGGTTCCTTGCCGCTTTAAATCTTGCCGGAAGGTCTTCAAGCTGGCTCCTCCTACCCACCCGGGTGGTAAAACTCTCGGCTCCGCCCCATGATGCCAGATTTTCCTTACCGCTTGGAAGCTCAGGTTCCCTTCTTTGTGCTCTGCGTTTTAGGCCTGGATCCTAACTCTTCAGTTAATCTGAAACTTACCTTAAAGTTTACTAGACTTCGGTCTTTTTCTTCCTTCGCGGCTGCGATGGACAAGTCAACTCCCAGATTTCGGCGGTGCCCCTGTGGGCAGAAGATGTCCCGGACTGATCCGCACTCCATGTGCGTTTATTGCCTTGGGCTCGAGCACGATTCGCAGGCCTGCGACTTGTAGATGTCCTTCTCGGCCATGGTTCTTGAGGATTGCGCTGCCAGATTGCAACTTGGGTGCCCCGAGAAACGTTATCCTTCGGTAAAGTTGAAGGAGGCCCATTGGGCAGTGTCCGTGGCTGTGGGCTTGGCTGAACAGCTCGAACAAATGATCGCCCTTGAGGAGGAGGCGGCCCAGGCCGCATCTACTTCTTCGGTCGCGGCATTTATCCCACTCTCCTTGGGCTCCTCCTACATGGCTTCGTTCAAGGAGCTTTGTCAATCCCTCTCCACCAAGGAAGAGGGCCCTTTGGGACATTCCTCTCGGTCCAAGAAGAAAGACTCCAAGGGTAAGTCCCACCATCAACGTTCGTGGGAGCAGGAGAGGTCACTTTCCCTGGATAGTCGACACTCGACTTCCGTCGAGGTACGGTGTCCCCATCAGGTCAGCCAGCTGAGACACCCGTCGACGTAGTTGAGATTTTTCTCGACCTGTCGGACGGGCTGTCGACTGGAGAAGCCGACAACCCTTCTTCACCAGTTCCCCCCCCAGTGGAAACAGAGGACTTGCCTGTGCCTCCTGTGCCGGAGTCCCTGGTTAAGGTCCCTGAACCAAGGGAGGAGCGGGTTTCCCCTGCTCCCTCTCAGACCCACCCTCAGAAACACCGAAGGTCTCGGTCTCGGACCTCTTCTCGGTCCAGCCGATCCCGCCGACATCGGTGGTCTCGGTCTCGGCACCGAGGAAAACAGCGGCGCCGCTCAACCTTGTCTTCTTCCTCTTCGGAGGATAGGCTCTGGTGCAAATTGCGTCGGCGCTACAAGGATCTGATGTGGCAGCAGCTCCTTTTGACCGAGAACAAGCCGACTCTGTCGCCTTCCCCGTCCATTAAGTGGCTGTCACTAGAGCGACCGAAACAACCCCTCGTCATTATCAGGGAGCCGAAGCCGGCACCGGTTGTTCGGCCGAAACCAGCTGCGTCACCCATTGTGGTGGAACCACCGCCTTCACAACCTAAAACTGAGGCTTCGACCAAGGATTCTCGGTTGGGTCAGGGTTTGTCCCATCGGTTGTCGGTCACCCTCACTCCTGAATGACCTTGGCAAGTGGAGGGTGGCTCAGGCCCTCGGCAGCTGTATGCAGACTCCTCAGAGTCTGACGATGATTCCTTACTGTTCTCCAGGCCCCTCTACCTGGAGTCCACTGGAGGTCAGTCGGTGGACGAGAGCCCATCCTCGTTCCTGGGTATGCTTCTGCTCATCTCAGAGTCTACTGGGATGAAGCTCGAACCTGTTTCAAAGCGGGCCAAGTATCCCCTCACGGAGATGCTGGACCAAGGGGATTCCCCCACTGAGGCCTTTCCGGTGGCCGAAGCCATTGTTGGCCCAGCTCTGAAGCTGTGGCAGCGGCCAGCTTCTTGTCCAGCACCTTCAACCAAGATGGCCCGAAAGTACAGCGTTCCCACTGGTTCACTCTCCGGATTCTCGGAGCACCCCTCCACGGAGGGGCTTGTGACCGACAGTGTTTTCCAGTGCTCCGAAACACTTGGGACGTGGACAAGCCACCCGATAAAGAGTCCAAGAAACTGGACTAGTCCGGGTGTAAAGTCTATGCTGTGTCCTCCTTAGGCCTTCGTCAGGCCATTTCGGCCGTTCTGATGGCACACTTTCTCACGCCCTTTTGGGCTCCCTGGGTGAGGTGATTCCTTATCTCCCGGCTGACCTCCAGACTACGGTCAAGCAGGTGCGGGATCAGGGAAGGGCGGTGGCTAAGCAGCAGCTCCAAACTGCCTTAGACATTGGAGACTCTTGTGCCCGGTCAGTAGCGGCTGCAGTGGCCATGCGCCGCAGAGCTTGGCTGCAGATCTCCACTTTCACAGTGGATACCCAGCACAAGCTGGCAGACGTTCCCTTCCTGGGTACCGACTTGTTCGGTCCCGGGGTGGAGGGTCATCTGCAGAAGATCGAGAAGTCCAGAGCCACCTTGGACTTGGTCACATCTGCCCAGAAGGACAAAGGCCACCAGAAGCAGCGTGAGCCCTTTCGGCCTTCTGCCCCTGCTGCATGTCCGGCCCAGCAACAACAGCATCAGGGCCAGCAGGCTCCACTTGGCACCCCAAAGCCAAGCCTGCAGCTTCCTCCAGCAGGAAGCTGGGAGGGAAAGGTCCAGGAGGCCCCTCGGCTGGTCCTTCCTCCAAGCCTTCCCAGTGACGGATTGAGGAGTGTCACCCCCAACCTCGTCACTCGTCACGCCTCCCTGGGTTCCCCCGTGTGGGGACGGCTCTGTCACTTCCTTTCCGCCTGGTCCGCTATCACCACGGACTGCTGGGTGCTGGAAGTGGCAGGAAAGGGTCTGCCTCTGGAATTCGAGCAGGCCCCACCCTATCGAGCCATCGCTCCACGGGGCTACCGGGTCCGAGCAGGCCTCTGTCGGCTCATCGGACGACATTGCCCTGCTCCTCCAGAAGGAGGTGATCAGGGAGGTGGCGGATCCTCCACCAGACCCAGGGTTTGTGTCCAGGTATTTCCTGGTCCCAAAACGGACGGGGGGCTGGCACTCCATTCTAGATCTACACGACCTGAACAAGTTCCTAAGGTCTCGAACCTTCAGGGTGGTCACTCTGGCTCAGATCATTCCATCCTTGGAACGAGGCGTGTGGTTCTGTTCTCTGTACCTCCAGGACACGTTCTTTCACGTCCTAATCCGTCCGTCCCACCAGCGATTCCTCCGCTTCAGGGTGGAGGGGTCCTTTACGAGTTCCGGGCCTTGCTCTCCGGCCTCTTTTCAGCTCCCAGGGTCTTCAACAAATGCATGGCAGTGGTGACAGCATTCCTGCAGCGCCAAAGGGTCCGGGTGTACCCTTACCTGGACGATTGGCCTCCTCATCAACAAGGCCAAATAGGAACTTGTACCAATGCAGGTGATTCAATTCATTGGGGCAGAGCTCGACTCTCTTCGAGCCAGAGCATGGCTCCCCATGGACAGGGTCGAGGTTCTTTCCTCCTTTTCCAGTCATTTCTGGTTGGGCAACTGCGCTTTGCCCAGGACTTCCTGCGCCTCCTGGGCCTCATGGCGGCCTGCACCAGCATGGTCCGTTGGGCCCACTGGCACATGCGTCCTCTACAATGGAGGCTGGCCTGCCAATGGTCACAGCGCTCCGGTCCTCTGGACTAGCCAGTGATAGTGACCCAGAAGATGGTGAACGCTCTCTAGTGGTGGATCGTTCCAGAACATCTACAGGAGGGTATCCTGTTTGTCCGCCCAGAGCCGACGGTCACTCCAACGACCGATGCCTCTCTGATGGGTTGGGGTGCCCATCTGGGGGAGCTCAGAGCGCATGGCCTCTGGTCCCCTCAGGAGTCTCGATGCGACAACAACCTGCTGGAGCTTCCGAGCGGTCCGTCTAGCCCTCACCGCCTTTACTCCGTTTGTACAGGGTCAAGTGGTCCAGGTCCAGACGGACAATATCACGACCATCTACTACCTAAACCACCAGGGCGGGACGCGCTCCTTGCCTCTGTGCAAGGAAGCTGTCCATACTTGGTCTCTCGTAAGCAGACTGACGGCGGATCTCCCAGCCATCCATGTGGCAGGAGCCTCCAACACTCTGGCCGGTGCCCTAAGCCGGATACGTGCTGCATCTCACGAGTGGTCTGTCCTGCCGGAGGTAGTACACGATCTGTTCTCCCACTGGGGCACACCTCAGATGGACCTGTTTGCCTCCAGGGAGAATGCGAAGCTGAGGCTGTTCCATGCCCGCCCCCCTCAGCAGAGCTTGCTACAGGGGGATGCCTTCTTGAGGCCATGGACCCCGGGCCTCTTCCACACCTTTTCCCCATTTCTCTTGATCCACGAGGTGCTTCTCAAGGTGAGGAGGGACAAGGCGCAGGTGATTCTGGTAGCCCCAGACTGGCCCTGCCAGTTCTGGTATCCAGATCTTCTCAGCCTCAGCTCCAGGCTCCCGAGGTGGCTTCCAGCCTGCCCGGACCTGATCTCAGTCAACCAGGGGAAGGTTCTCCACCTAGACCTTCAATCCCTGCACCTGACGGCCTGGTTCCTGAGTGGCTAGAGTTCCAGGCCTTGAGTCTTTCTGACGAGGTCCTCAATGTTGTTGAGGCATCCCGTAAGGAGTCGACCAGAAAATGCTATGCCTTCAAATGGAAGAGATTCTCCATTTGGTGTCAGGATAAGGGGTTAGACCCTTCCTCCTGTTCCTTGGCCAGCATTCTGGACTACCTGTGGTCCCTTTCTCAGCTAGGGCTTTGGTCGACGACCCTTAAGGTGCACCTGGCAGCCATCTCTGCTTACTGGGTGTGGACTGGGAAGCAGTCGGTGGAGCAGGAGAAGGTGGTCGGGTGCTTTTTCAAAGGCCTTGGTCACATATCCCCTTCTTTGCGAGAACCTCCACCTCCGTGGGATCTAATGCTGGTACTGGCTAAGCTCATGGGCAAGGCATTCGAACCGATGTACAGGTGTGACATCTCTCACCTGTCATAGAAGACCGCCTTCTTGGTGGCTATCATGTCAGCCAGAAGGATGGGAGAGCTCCAGGCGCTTTCCATCGGGTCTCCCTATCTGGTCTTCCACAGGGACAAGGTTGTCCTGCTCCATCACCCAAAATTCCTTCCGAAGGTGGTGTTGGAGTTTCACCTTAACCAGGTGTTGACTCTGCCGGTGTTCTACCCCAATCACAGCTCGGAGGCTGAATATAGGCTCCATACTCTGGACCCTAGAAGAGTGCTCTCTTACTATAAGGAGCGGATGGCTGAAGTTCGGGGAGAGGTTCGCCGGTTGTTTGTCACCTACGCTGAAGCTGCACCTGGCAGACTTGCAGCCAAGCGGACAATAGGCAGGTGGGTCACCTCCCGCATAGATCTCTGCTATAGGTTGGTGGGCATGGAGCCTCCCAAAGGGGTAAGACCTCATTCTACCCGCCATACCGCTGCATCGGTGGCTGCTTCCAGGGACGTCCCTATCTAGGAAATCTGCAGGGCTGCTACCTGGAAGTCAGCACACACCTTCATTACCCACCGCCACATCGACGTTGAGTCACGCCGGGATGCTGGTTTTGGGACCTCGGTTCTCCAGTCCTTATTTCCCAAGTAGGGGGGGTGCTTGCCTCCCTCCTCCCGGAGAACTGCTAGGAGTCTGCCAGTAAGTGTGGATTGAACAACATATCCATGTCCCTAGAAATGCAGGTTACTCACCTGTAACAGGAGTTCTAAGAATGGAATATGTTGTTCATCCACACAACCCACCTGACCTCCCCGGCTTCAGCGCACAACCTGGCTTCCAGCGGGCTAGATCTGGCGTCATGGGGCGGAGCCGAGACTTTTACCACCCGGGTGGGTGGGAGGAACCAGCTTGAATACCTTCCGGCAAGATTTAAAGCGGCAAGGAACCTGCCAGTAAGTGTGGAAGAACAACATATACCATTCCTAGAACTCCTGTTACAGGTGAGTAACCTGTATTATTTGGTGTTCCAAGAAGCATATAACCCTAGACACTGCTGAATTGTCTACAGTTTTGGATTACGTGGTTCATCTCAATGGCCTAGGCCTCAGACCAGCTACTCTCAAGGTACACTTGTCAGCTGTTTCTGCTTTTTTGTCAGTGGGAAAGCCCTCCTTATTGGCATCTCATCCTGTTTTCTGTAAATTTTTCAAGGGATTGCTTCATACCAATCCCCCCCTTTATGGATCCTACTCTTGCTTGGGACCTTAATGTCTGCATTGCTCAGCTTATGCAACCACTCTTTGAGCCTTTGTCTTCAGCAGAGCTTAAGTACTTGACTTGGAAAACTGTGTTCCTGGTAGCTATTACCTCTGCCAGACATCAGTGAATTACAGGCTCTGTCAGTGGAGCCTGATTTTATCTCTTTCCATAGAGATAAGATGGTCCTTAGAACCAATTGGAGGTTCTTACCTAAAGTGGTTTCAGACTTTCATTTGAACTGATCCATGTCTCTCCCTGTGTTCTTCACTGATCATTCTTCTTCAGGAGAGAGAAGATTACACAGTTTGGATGTTAAAAGAGCCCTTAGCACTACATTGAGTGTACTAAGGCACACAGGTTTGACTCTCTCCAGTTGTTCCTCACTTATGGAGAGGTGGGAAAGGGTAAACTTGCCACTAAGAGAACTATTGCCAGGTGGATTGTCTCTTGTATACAATTCTGCTATGAGAAGCTAGGCATAATACCACCCTCAGGCCTGAGGGCTCATTCAACTAGAGGTACACCTGCTTCTCTGGCTGCTGCCAGGGATATTCCTTTACTAGAGATATGCAAAGCAGTCACCTGGAAAACAGTCCATACGTTCACCCAGCATTACTCCCTGGATAGTCAGGCTAGGAGTGATGCTTGGTTTGGTGCAGCAGTACTGCAGAGCCTATTCCTAAAATAGGTTTGAATCACTCCTCCATGGAGGTACTGCTTGGTAGTCTGCAATAGTCAGAATACAGCAAGACTTCATGTTGTTTGAAGAAAAAATTACTCAACCTTAGTAATTATGTTTCTTCTAATGAGTCTTGCTGTATTCTGACCTCTCTCTCCCTGCCTCCCCTCTCAGTACCTGTTTTTGGAAGTGGGCTGGCAGGTGCAGTGTTGCACCCAAGGGGTGCATTGGGCACTCCCTCTTTTTATTTTTTTTATCATTTAACATTTTGTTGACCGCTGCGGCGCTGTCCGGCTTGGGGCATCCAGCCGCCATCTCCGCCCGCCCGGAGAACTGGGTAGCTCAAACTGTACCCAGGAGGATCCAGGACGGCTGTCATGCCATCTTGCTGGAGGGCTCCTCTCAACCTCAGCCAGCCAGGACAGCCCCAGACCCTCCCCGGCAGGATTCTGCAAAAGTCCTCCAGGCGTCTCAGAGCATGGCCATCAAGCTGCACGGTCGCGCCTAGCCATTTTTCTCCTGATTGGTCCCTAGGAACGTGGACATGCAGTGACGTCTGGACACAGCGTGCCGACATCCACCACATTCCCCCTCCAGTATCCCCCGCTCCAGTAGTGCCCCCGAGCGTCCCCAGGGGCTGCTACAGCGTGATGAGATTCCCCAACCCACCCGAGAACCAGAAGAGCAGTCTACAGATGCTCAATCCTAGTCCTCCCCTGCCGACTGCCGATGACCTGGGCTCGTTCCCGAACCCAGTTTGCCGGTGTATGTGAGGTGGCGCCCAGCGCCTCAACCCTCAGCGCCACCAGGCCGGCAGGGCACTCCCTCTTTTTAGAGGGGGTGAGTGGGTTATGTTTATTAATTTAACAGTCTTAATTTGTTCACTACCTGGTTTTTGATTTTGGATTTCTTGACTTGAGTTTTTTGGGGATCCAAAATATTTGGTTGCCATTTGGCTAGTAAAAATTTTACAATTTCCACATAGTAGTTAGTATTAGCTCATAAGAATCTGACGGTTATGCTTCAAAGTGCAGGGGACAGAGGTTTGAACCGAGATCGAGCTCAGCGTTCTATGCTCTGCATAGAATTTAACCCTCTACTCTCCGGGGCAGTTCAAGTGCTGGGGCTAACTGTAATGGTCAGAATACAGCAAGACTCCATTAGAAGAAACATAATTACTAAGATGAGTAAATTTTTCTTCCTGTTTTCTGTCTCTCTGTGGTACATCCCTGCGTTACAGTAGAAAACACAGAAACATAGAATTTGCCTGCAGATAAGAACCACTTGGTCCTCATTGTCTGCCCATTTTATTATAGTATCACGGCAGATCCTACTTGATCTCTAGCCCATTCACCCCCTTTCCCTTTCCCTAAGATTCCCTTGTGCCTATCCCATGCATTCTTGAACCCCACGACTATTTTCGCCCCCATCACCTCCACTGGAAGACGGTTCCAGGAATGCACCACTCTCTCTCTGATGAAGTACTACATCTTTCCTGACTCTACCCCATCCAGCTTCTTATCATGCCCCCTTGTCCTTGAGCACCTTTTTTTCTGAAAAGTACTTTCCTCTTGTACCTTGTTAACTCCATAAGGTATTTAAAGGTTTCTATCAAGTCCTCTCTCTCTCTCTCTCTCTCTCTCTCTCTCCTCTCCCTCTCCTCTCTCCTCTCTTCTCTTCCAGGGTACACATATTTAGGTCTTTTAATCTCTCCTTGTAGGGCTTCTGATACAGACCATGTACCATTTTAGTTGCTCACCTCTGGACCACTTCCACTCTGTCTTTGTCCTTTCTGAAATGTGGTCTACAGAACTGAGCACAATACTCTAGGTGGGGTCTTACCAGTGATCTATACAGAGGCAACACCACTTCCTTCTTTCTGCTAGTGATACCCCTCCCTATGCACCCCAGCATCTCACTTGCCCTCCCAACTGCCTTGTTGCATTGCCTGGCCATCTTTAGGTCATCCGATATGGTCACCCCCGGGTCTCTTTCCTGTTTGGTGGCCATCACTACCATCCCTCTATTTTGCACTCTATCCCTGGGTTTCTGTGCCTCAAGTGCATTATTTTACACTTTTTCTCATTGAAACAGCTTCCATATCCTTCAGCACTCCTCGAGTTTTTTTTTAGGTCACTGCTCATCCCCCCCCCCCCCGAGAGTCCACACTATTGCAGGGTTTGGCGTCATCTGCAAAGAAGCAGCCCTTCCCTTCCAGCTCCTCTGCAGTGTCACATGTAAAAACATTAAAGAGGACCAGTCCCAGCACTGATCCCTGATGTACCCCGCCAGTCACCCTCCTTTCCTCGGAATGAACTCTGTTTACCACTGCACTCTGCCTCTTATTCCTTAACCAATTTCTTACCCAGTTTATCACCTTTGGAGCCACTCCTAAGCTACCCAGCTTGCTTACTAGTCTGTATGTGGAACAGTTTCAAACACTGTACTGAAATCTAGATTTCTGTGTCCACCCATCCACCCTGATATAGTTCCCTGATCACCCAGTCAAAGAACTCTTATCAGATTCGTTTGACATGACCTTCCCCCTATGAATCCTTGCTGCCTTAGGTCTTGTAACCCACTGGATTCAAGATATTCTGCAATCCTTTCTTTGAGCAGTGATTCCATTAACTTTCCCACCACCAAAGTCAGACCGATTGGCAGTGATATGTCCTCCACCAGTTAGCCCAGGGGACATCAACACTCCCCCCATCCTGAGTATTTCAGCTCCCACCTCTGCGAAAGTCTGCTATTCCTGTTTGTTTTTTGGAGGGTGCCTCATCTCCTGAGCACCTATTATGGATCCACCAACTGCTTTATGGGCACTGACTGCTGTTCTAATTCCCTTATATGCCCCGGTATTCTTGAAATCTGTTCTGACCTCACTAGTTTTGGTAACATATTGTTGATTTTCTTGTTACTCAAATATTTGTCTAACGATATAACTCCCTGCCCTGGCTCAGCTTTTGAAACCTTTATCCTCATCTGTCATAAGGGTCTGGGTGGGTGTATCAGTCTTTCCATGGATCTGTTTACAGACTTTACCAGCATACCTCTCAACCTCCTGCCTCATAAATCAGGGACAGAGGACCAAAATCAGGGACACATCTTCAAAATTAGAGAGATCCACCCAGAAAGCTGGTAGAATATGGGGCTTAGTGCAAAATGCATTTTCTAAAGAAGAACAAGTCTGTAACTTTAAGGCTTGACATTGTCTTGTGCTTACGGTTCCCACTGTTGAGCCACGAAAACACAAATTTTAGGAGGGACACAGTAAAATTTTGAGGCAAAATCAGGGACATCCCTGAAAATCAGGGACACTTGAGAGGTATGTTTACCAGGTTATTTCCATTTGAAGTCATAAGTTGTCTCATGGCTTTGTTCTTACTGATTCACATTTTATTCTAAACCCAGGTATTCTTCTATATTCCTGACTCTCTGCAGTCAGCCTCCTAAACAGAGCTGCCCGGAGATAATGGAACTTTATGTTAAAGACAGAACTATCATTGGCTCGTGCCACATATTCAAACTGCTGCCCGTATCATTTGCAGCGTCCCACCAACGTATCAGATTTCTTTCTCTGCCTGACAAGTCAAGACGCCCAGGAGACTTCCCTCTCAGTCGTTCCTTGTGGTTCTTCACTGAATATAAGTAGTTTCTTATAGTATTATTCTTACTGCTGCCTTTATTTTCTATTTATTATGTTAACATTAGTTAGCATTATTTAAGTGCTGTTTTAGTTTATTTTCTTGGTTCCTCACGGTTCAGTATAACCATTGAGGAACCGGGTCTTAGTACCCTTCTGGAGCTTTATTTACTGCCTCCGGTATTTAGTTCTACTTATTTGAGTTATTTTAGTTTAATAAATTGTTATATTTGAAAACGCTAACCCAGTTTCTGTGAACCACTAACCCAGTTCTATTTTTGTGGTTCCCGGTTCAATATTGGAACTTTCATCGGTTCCTGAACCGACTGCATTTAAAAAAAAAAAAAAAAAAAAAAGAGTAATCTTTATTGCGGTTCTGTTTTTCTTCATCGGTTGAACGATGGCAGAAAAACCTAAGAAAAGGACTGGATCCCCAGGGTTTAAAAAACGCCTTAAGTGTGGGGACATTTTTGCAAAGGCAGACAAACACGACTTATGTGTAGTCTGCCTGAGGAATGGTCATTTTTCAGCAGAATGTGATATCTGCAAATCCTTCCCTCAGAAAACAGTAGAAAAGAGACTTGAAAGACTCCAGAGAAAATTGGAGAGTGTTGAGGGTTCTGACCAGCCCACACCCTCTAAAACTGCGGGTGAAACCGATGTCTCTTCTTTGAGCACCCCTGACAAGGGTGAAATAACTACTGGAAAAAGGATGGGTGATCCAGCTAACTCTCCAGTTCCCACCAAAATAACCAAGAAAACAAAGCACATTGACCCCCTGGCTGATAAACCAAAAGGGGTTTCATCTGTGCCTCACAGCCTGTCATCATCAGAGGAGATGTCCCAGGTCATGAAGGTCATACAGACTTTGCAGGGTCTTATACCTACTCCAACCCCCCAGCACTGGTTCAAATTCAGGTTGGTCCCTCCTCTGACCCAAACCCATCTCAGGAGACGATGGCATTTGAGGAATATGATTTACCTACTGTATAAGGGATGAAGGTGAGCCTATTAAACCAAAGATCTCACCAGAGCAGGAAATCGGTTCACCTCCTAGACCAGAGGATTTTTCCTCTCATTTTTCATTTGTAAGGAAAATAGTGGATGCCCTATATCTGGCTGCCATAGAGGTAATAGATCAGGGTATTAAATAATTGATTAGCAGTTTTTTTCTTGGGACTATACTAACTATACAGAAAGTATTTATTTAGCTTTTCTAGAAGTGCTGTGTTTGTTAAACACAGTGAGGCAAGAGCTATGCATTTTCTCAAAGATTTAGCACTTTTATGAGCAAAACGCTAATCAATTTTTAGAGTTAAATAAATCTCTGTAGATGATGAGGAAGAGGCAGAATATATGGAGATGATGGGGTTAACACCCACAAAGAAAATCTTACTCCCTATAAACAAGTTCTTTAAAAAAGACTTGTTTAAAATCCTGCAGACTTCAAATCTTGTTCCACCTTTGGACAAGAAGGTGGAAAAAAACTACCAGTTGGACAGACAATGGACTGAATTTCTCTTTTCTCACCCTGACCATCGGGATAGTCCAGCAAGCATCCCGTGAGAAGGCGAGGGTACCTCTGGTATCTCACCCACCTGAGAAGGACTCTTGCAAGATAGACAGCATGGCAAAAAAAGGCTACTTAGTTGCTTCACTGGGAGTAAGACAGGCTAACTACCAAGCTCACTCAGCACAGTATCAAAAATCACTCTGATGGGCTGTGTTAGCCATGGCAGAGAAGGCTTCTTCACCTCTCTCTGATGATTTGGCTGAAACAGACAGGTTTGGTCTGGAAGCAGCCAAGTATCAATTTCAAATGGCAGCAGATGCCAGCAGCAGTGCTGCCAGATAGATGGCCCTTACCATAGTCCTTAAAAGGCTGGCATGACTCAGGGCTACTAATCTAACACAGGATACCCAGGCCAAGGCTATGGATTTCCCTGTAGATGATTATTCACTGTTCTGTCAACAGACTGAAGCATACATGAAGAAGGTGGATGAATATAAGGCCACCTATAAAAGTAATTCTTCAAAGGAGAGGCCTTCTTCCTCCTATAGGCCCTACGGAAGGGGAGGCAGAGGAAGGGCAGCCTATAATAGGCCCTTTTACCAGGCACAGGCCGTCCCCCAGTATCAACAATGCCCACAGCAGACTGGGTATTTCAGGGGCAGAGGTAGAAGGGGCTCTAGAAGAGGTTCCCAAACTTCCTAAGCTCAGCCCCAAGCAAAACATAACCACTGACTTAATGAACAATGCCGCCTCCACTCTACCAGTAGGGGGCAGGCTGGCTCACTATTTTCAGTCTTGGCAAGCCATCACCACAGACAAGTGGGTCCTGGAAGTAGTGAGTCAGTCATGTCTTTTCCTCCCTTGTAAGTGAATCTCACAGAAAATACATCAGATTCAGACTTCCAGCAGGACATTACAAGTTCTCAACTCTACCTTTTGGCCTCACTTCAGCACCCAGAGTGTTTACAAAATGCCTGGCAGTGGTAGTAGCATACCTAAGAAGGTTAGGTGTATCAGTCTTCCCTTATCTCGATGACTGGCTAGTGGTGGGAAGTTCACCACAGCAGGTACAAGACCATCTAAAGGTAACACTAAACCTGTTACAGTCTCTAGGATTCCTGGTAAATCAGGAAAAATCGGTTCTTACTCCAGTGCAAGTCGTGTATTTCATAGGAGCAGAACTGAACACAGTACAGGGAAGAGCTTTCCTCCCTCAGGACAGGGTGCAAAGCATTCTGCAGATAGCTGCCTCATTCAAGCTGAACGAGCCACGACCAGCAAGACAGTTTATGCAGCTTCTGGGACATATGGCTGCAGCAACAGGCACAGTCCTGGGAGCCCGGTTCCAAATGAGCGATGTACGGTTCCATGTCATAAGGGCGATTGCCGAACAGTGATCATCCTTATGGTGAGTGCACATCACCGAAATTCAGTTTCGGGCGATGTGTGCAGCTGCAGCGCCAGTGACAGCAGCGCAAAAACAAAATTATTTCTTTTATGGGGTTGTGTTCACCACCCCTAACTTAAGATTCTCAACTCTAGGGGGTGATGTTGGGGGGTATTCAGTAAAAATAAAAAGAAGTCTCGGCTGGGTGCAACAAAAACACCGCTGTCCCGTCCCGAACCCTGCATCCCCACCACCCCAGGCCAGCACCCAACCCACCACGCCATGACACCAGCTTAATGGCACCCCGCAGCACCACCTCTCACAAATCCTCCCACCTATTGCTCGGTACACTCACTCCCGGCCCCACGCATATACATGCGTGAAATCCTGTTGCCGTGTCCTGAACCCTCCCCATCCGGTCGTCCCCCCTACGCCCTCGCCATCGGGGCAGTTGCCACGGTGGGTCGCTGTTTTGGTAGGTGCCCACTTGTGGTTAGCCCCTTCACAGGATACTGCAATGTACAGTTTCATCTCAGAGCACACTGGTGCCAAAGAAAAGACAATCTGACATAACCAGATCCAGTAACAAAAACTTAGCTGCAGGCCCTCTAGTGATGGAAGGAAGCAGACAACCTCAGGGAAGGGGTACCTTTCCAAAGGGAAACCCTATCAGTTATCCTTAGAACCGATGCCTGTCTGTTAGAGTGGGGTGCTCACTTAGGGGATCACACTACTCATGGAACATGGTCTGTCACAGAATCACTCCTGCATATAAATCTGCTGGAGTTAAGGACAGCATTTCTGGCCTTGAAAACATTTGCCAATCTGGTACAAGGAAAAGTGGTGCAAGTCAGGACAGACACCACCACAACAATGTACTATATAAACAAGCAAGGGGGAACAAGGTCAGAATCTCTATGCACAGAGGCAATGCAAGTCTGGAGTCTGGTTTACACCCTGAAGGCCTCATTACAGGCTATTCATGTGCCAGGAAAGGACAACACGCTAGCAGATGCCCTGAGCAGACTCAATCAGGCGCATCATGAGTGGTCCATCAACAGGCAAGTGCTGGACTCAGTGTTCAGGAGATGGGGCATACCAGAGGTGGATCTCTTTGCATCCCAAGAAAATCGTCATCTGCCTCTCTTTGGTTGCAGGCCACCAGCCAAGGGAACAATCCCATTGGATGCTCTAGCTCTGAACTGGTCAGGAAGAAGTCTATATGCTTTTCCTCCCTTCGCTTTCATTTTCAGAGTCCTGATCAAACTCAGGTCACAACCTGCATCAGTGATTCTGATAGCACCAGACTGGGCCAGGCAGCCATGGTACCCTTTACTACTCTCCATGTCTGTAGCCAAATCTATACACTTACTTAGGAGGCACAACCTGTTGACCTCCCACCAGGGCAAGATTCTGTATCCGAATCTCAGATCTTTCAGACTCAAGGCATGGCTTTTGAGGACTTAGAATATGCAAACTTAAATCTCTCTCAAAGCGTTCTGGATATCCTGAAAGATTATAGAAAGCTTTCGACTAAGAAAACCTATGCATCAAAATGGAAGAGGTTTTCTATTTGGTGTGGTTCCGAGGAGATTTCTCCTACTCTAGTGGAGATCCCAGCTGTCCTGGATTACCTCACATACCTCCACTCTCAGGGGTTGAAACACACATCCCTGAAAGTGCATCTGGTATCTGTCTCTGCCTACATTTCTGCTGGGAGAGGTATCTCCCTGGCATCCAATCCCATTTTTAAGAAGTTCTTTAGAGGTCTGTGCCACTTGCACCCACCTATTAGGGAGCCAGTTCCAGCATGGGACCTGAACACATGCATTGCTCAGCTCATGAAACCTCTTGAGCCTGTGTCCTCTGCACATTTAAAATATGTTACCTGAAAAACTGCTTTCTGGTTGCAGTTACTTCAGCTAGAAGAATCAGTGAACTCCAAACCCTGTGTGTTGAGAAGGACTACCTTTCCTTCCCTAACGACCGAGTGGTGCTGAGAACAAATAGGAAGTTCCTCCCCAAAGTGGTTTCTGATTTTCACTTAACGCAGTCCATTATGCTGCCAGTTTTCTTCACTGAACATACTAGTTCAGGTGAGCATAGACTCCATAATCTGGATGTCAAAAGGGCATTAAGCTACTATATGACCCCCACCAGGGGTCATAGACATGACAAACAACAGCTATTCCTTACCTATGGGGATGTAGGTAAGGGCACCCCAGCTTCTAAGAGGTCAGTCTCTTGCTTGATAGTCCAGTGCATTCAGTTTTGCTGTTCTAAAGTTGGCAAGGGACACCCAGAAGGGCTGGGGGCTTATTCAACCAGGGGCACAGCTGCTAGTATAGCAGCATCCAGAGATATTCTTTTAGCAGAAATCTGTAAAGCAGCTACCTGGAGGACAGTACACATATTTACTAAACACTACTGCTTTGACACATAGTCCAGAAGTGATGCCAGGTTTGGCACAGCAGTCCTGCAGAGCCTCTTTCCTAAGTATGTTATCTGCCTACCTCCAAAGGTACTGCTTTGAAGTCTGCAGAGAGTTAGGAACATAGAAGAATACCTGGAGTTGGAAGAAACAATTACTCACCTTAATAATCTTGTTTCTACCAAGGTATTCTTCTATATTCATAACTCTCCCACCCCGCCTCCCCTTCCAGAACCAGAGGCTCTGCACTCCTGACCAAGTTTTCTGATGGAAAGTCCCAAAGACTGGCATGCATAGTTTTTGGCCCTAGTGGGACATATTTAATTCCCTTCTTTTTCCTAGGTGATTCTGGTATTCAGGGAGGTTTGGGATTACAATAATATTAAGGTTGTTTCTTGCTGTCATGGACAACTTGGTTGTGTTACTTTAGAAAAGTATATTAGATAGTCTTAGTATAGGTTGCCTTGTAAGAAAAACAGAACCACAATAAAGATTACTTTTTTTTTTTTTACATGCAGTCGGTTCAGGAACCGATGAAAGTTCCAATATTGAACCGGGAACCACAAAAATAAAACTGGGTTAGCGGTTCACAGAAACTGGGTTAGCAGTTTCAAATATAACAAATATAACAATTTATTAAACTAAAATAACTCAAATAAGTAGAACTAAATACCGGAGACAGTAAATAAAACTGCAGGTATTCTTCTATATTCCTAACTCTCTGCAGACTCTCTCCCTGCCCCCATCACCAATGCCACCACCATTTCCAAGTTCAAAACCACCCTTCGAAACCAACTCTTCAACACTCATAGCTGCTCCTGTCTCTGAAAGTAGCCTCCACCTCGACTTCTCATGACAACGCCCACCGGGCAGCTCTCCACCTAGCCATCCCCGCCACCGCTTCCCGGTACACCGTACCTATGTCTAACCTGGCCAGTGTCAGCTGTTTCATTGTATACCTATTAGATTGCGCAATTTTTGCTACCAGCTTGTGTGACACCTGTTCTCAATTACTTGTACCCTGTAATCTAAATATATTTTGTCTGACCTCAGTGTGACGTGGCGCCTCTGATGAATGCCTATTGTTTTGCAAACCTATGCTATGTAACCTAAAACTCTATGTATGTCTTTAATGTGACGAGGTACCTTTGGAAACGAGCCTCTGGCTCAAAGGTTGTAAACTGATTTCACAAATAAATAAATAAATAAATTGTAGGTCATGTGCCACCGAGTAAGGAAGGGTACTAAGACCCGGTTCCTCAATGGTTATACTGAACCATGAGGAACCAAGAAAATAAACTAAAACAGCACTTAAATTATGCTAACTAACGTTAAGGTAATAAACAGAAAATAAAGGCAGCAGTAAGAATAATAATATAAGAAACTATTTATATTCAGAGAAGAACCACAAGGAACGACTGAGAGGGAAGTCTCCTGGGCGTCTTGACTTGTCAGGCAGAGAATGAAATCTGATACGTTGGTGGAACGTTGCAGCTGATAAGGGCAGCAGTTTGAATATGTGGCATGAGCCAATGATAGCTCTGTCATTAGCATAAAGTTCCATTATCTCCGGGCAACTCTGCTTAGGAGGCTGACTGCAGACCGTTATGAATATAGAAGAATACCTTGGAAGAAACAAGATAGCTGAGGTGAGTACTTTTTTCTTATTGTTCTACACTCTAGTATCTTTGAAATGTACAGCACCACCACTTATTGTATTCCTTGTGATCCCTGATGTACTACAGGTTAGGTTAGAGCTCCCTTCTCCACCTTTCCTGTTCTCCAGAGGTGTTTTTCTCTGCAATAGGATTACCTTGTCTTCAAATCAGACTACCAGTGGCCTCTGTGTAGTAGATTTTTTGGAATGTGAGAGGGCTCAACTCTCCTGTTAAGAGGAAGAGAATTCTCATGAGGTTAAAGATTATGGAGGTTTAGGTAGTATTACTGCAGGAAACTAAATTATCCTGTACAGAGGTGGTCAAATTGCTCAGGGAATGGATATGGGTAGAGGCGCACAGCTGTGCACCCTTCTGCCAAGCAAGAATGTCCATTTTAATTCACAAATTCTTCCGCTGGACCGTGGAGGCCACCAAACAGGATGTAGAAGATCCGTGGGTCTTGGCAAAAGGCAAAAATCCATATTCTGGAAAGTTCCCTATTAATTGCGAATGTTCGTGGACCCAGTCAGGACACCCTGGACCTCTTCGATACTGTCAGTAAAGTGCAGTTGGACTACACTGACCCTGCTGCCTTGATCTTCCTGGGTGGGGATTTTAACCTCACCCTCGAGACAAGTGTGGACAGGAACTGTGCTAAATCGGAACCTCATGCCAGGACACTGGCCGCGCTGTGTGAACTGATGGCTGTTCGTGCCCTCCAACATGTCTGGTGAGTACAACATCCCTCTTCCTTGGACTTTTCCTATAGTACATCTAGTCGATTAGACATTTGGTTTACCTTCACTCCATCTTCATGAGTGGTACACGTCTTGGGCATCACACCCACATAACTGTCCAATCATGCTTCTGTGGACCTCTTGGTGGTATGGGGCCCTCCTACCCCCAGATGTGCCTCATGGTGGTTGGACTTTCTTCTCCTCCTCCAGGATAAGGACTCTCTCCACTGGGTGCCCTAAGAGACCACGTTTTATTTTGAGACCAGTGTGGGATGTCTTCAAGGCCTACTTGTGGGGTCTGATTATGGGCTACGTGGCTGCTCGTAGGCAGAAATGGGAAGCTGATTAATGTCAGCTGTGAGAGAGCTTGCTTCCAAAGAAGCGGTTTAAAGAGTTCCCCCTGACATAGCAAGACCCTGATCCTCCAACTGGTGGAAACTGTGATCCAAACCATAAAGGTTGGTGGTATTAGGAAAGGACGGCCAGCTCCACATAAAATTAACTCCAGTAGATTGTAGCATTCGATAGTGGATAGAATGTTCATCGACGAGTTGATGCAAAAGAGTTTAATGTCTTGAGAACTTTAAAATATAAGAATCAAAAGCATACAATCACACAAGATCTGTACAAGTGCAGGTGAACACTGTGTGAGTTGTATGCTTTTGTTTGTTATTTTTGAAGTTCTCAAGTCATTAAATACTTTTGCATCAGCTCGTGAGTCTGCTTGTTCCTATCCACTTGATCGAGTGCTACAGAGCTTATTGGAATTTATCACAGCTAGACCCCACCCTGCTGAGTGACATGAGGCAGTATAGCGCAGTGGTTTAAGGCTCTGAACTGCAAATCTGGAGACCTGGGTTTGAATCCCACAGCCCCCACTTGCATACTGTGTGACCCTGAGCAAGTCACTTAACTTTCCTGTACTCCCAGGTTGCACCTGTAAACAAGCTTTCAGCTTAGTGTGTCTCACCTGGTTAAACAATTGGAATTGGAAAAAAAAACCTCCTTTCTACCAGGAAAGCCAAACCGGCTGTGCTCCACTTAAAGCATCAATACTGGGATGGGGGAGAAAAGGCGGGGAAGCACCTCTTGTGCAGACTGCGTAAGCGACAAGCTGACAGGTTTATACATGGCTTGCAGGACTTGAGTGGCACCCTCGACTGTGAACCTCCTAAGGTAAATCAAATCTTGCGTGTCTTCTATAAAGAACTTTACACATTGAAAGGTCTTATAAACCTGACAAAATGTGAAACTTTTGGGGAGGGCCTGCCTAATCCATCCCTTTTCTGTTCAGAAAGGGAGGCATTGGAGGTCCCTCTTACTGACCAAGAGGTGCAGGCAGTGATGTTGACTGTCTCACCATAAAGTTCCAGGGAGTAATAATATTCCAGTTTTTCCTAGATCAGGGCATGCCTGATTTGGTGGCTTCCATTCTACTGTCTGTGCACAAGAATCCCATAGCCAGTCTATCTTTCTTCCCATCCACCATTCGTGAAGCTATCATTACTGTCCTTTTAAGGAAGGATCCGTCCTCCCCTGGAAGTTACAGATCTGTTTCACTAATTAATGCCGATGTGAACGTTCTTGCTAAGGCACAAGCAACTAAAATTGAATGTTTGCTTCCCTTTCTGATACACCCTTCCCAAATTGGTTTTGTAGTGGCTCATCTAAGTTCCGACCACCACATAGCCCTCTTTTTTTCCATTATGATCTCAGTCGCTCTGCCCCCACTCCATCAGTGGCAATAGCCGTCGATTTGGAAAAGGCATTTGATTCAGTGGAATGGGGGTCTCTGCATGCCATCCTAGGCAAAATGGATTTTGGACTGTATTATAGGTGGATGGATCAAGGCACCGTATCAATCCCCTGAGGAGCAGTTTTGACAAACCCCACCCTCTCCAGTACCCTCTCCATCAGGCATGGAACTCGTCATGCATGGGTGTTCCCTTTCCCCTGTGCTTTTTGTACTGGTGATAGAGTTGCTAGCGATAGCCCTGCATCATCATCCAGACCTCAAGGGGCCCAAGGCTGGTACATTAGAGTTTCAAACACTGCTCTATGCAGACGATTGCCTTGTGCTCTTGAAGGATGCACCAGCTAGCCTGTTGACTCTTCTCTGAGTACTGCTGGCCTTCCGAGAGGTTTCAGAACTTAAAATTAGCCCATCCAAGATGGAAATCCTTCCTCTCTCCCCAGCCTGGTCCCAGTCTTTGTTACATAGCTTTGGCTTACAATGGTCCCCAGGGATAGCAAGTATTTGAGTATTCACACCCAACTGGACCTAGCAGCATCAGACAACTTATCCCCCCCACTTAAGAAATTAAAATAAAATTGTGATAGGTGGAAAGCTGTCCACCTTTCTTTCACTGGGAAGATAGCTGTGAGTAAGATGACCCTGACCCCTAAAATTATTCACTGTCTTGCCTATCTGGTGATGGAGATACCTGCACAATGACTTGCCAGAATTGATGCCATGGTCAGCACCTTCTTATGGGAAGTCAAACCTTCAAGTTACAGTGTGGCCAAATTGCAGGCACGCTTACATAGAGGTGACTGGAACCTCCCCTGGTTCTATGCATGCTATGTTGCTTTTCGCTGCTCACAAACCCTGCAGTGGTTCCTCCCTTCTTCCAGGTCTGACCTTCCTCAATGGGTCTCATTGGAGCACAACCTCTTCCCCGGCTTGAGTCTTCTTGCTGGGCTGTATTCTGAGCCCAGAGCAACTGGGAAAACTGAACCAATAGTGGCTGCTGTTTGCTCCTGGAAGACCTTGGAGTGCTGGTTTTAGACTTCTCTCCTGAGCTCACATACCTCTGCTGGGGGGAGTGACGTCGGTTTTGATTGGTAGGCACAAAGTTGCCTGGGCCTTATGAAAGAGCCATGTATCACTATGATGTCTGATTTCTGGCAACCCATACCTACTAACCTGGACACCTTTGAGAACTTGCGCAACCAATTTCATGTATCCCAGGAGGATTTTTGGAGGTATCTCCAACTTAGCAGTGCACTCTGTGGTTACCAGCAGAAGCTTTCTCCTAGGTTTCCTGTCTGGACACCCCAGGTTCTTCAGTCTTGGCTGACTGTTCCTTGGGGCTCAGCCAGGGTCATTTACAAGCAGTCTTGCGGGAGGTGCCTGACCCCCTCAGACAAGGCACAGACCAACTGGACTCGAGCCCTTGGGATGCATATCTCTACTGCTAAGTGGTCCTGGCTCTGGGTACTAACACACAAGGCATTTCCAGACTCCAGGCGCCTTTTGATTCAAAATAAGTGGATGCATCTCTGGTACTTTACTCCGGCCAAACTCAACTCTCTTGGACTCCTTGGCCATGACACCTGCAGGAGATGCCAGTCACATTCTATGGGCTTGCACCAAGATTTTCCACTTTTGGTCCAGGGTCCAAATGTCTTGTTCCTAGATTTTGGGTTGCTAAGTCCCTCTAATACTACACCTCATTTTGCTTGGCTTAGCACCTCTCACTCATGCCCTACCCTGTTGTCTCTCCATTGGCTCCTTACGGTTAGTGTGGAAGCCAAAAGGCAGATTCTGTGACACTGGAGAATGGATGAAATCTCATCTCTGCAGCAGTGGCTCTCGGTGGTAGAAAACCTTGGACAGGATGTTCCATTTTGTTAGGATAACCTTCCACATATGTCAATTATTATGGGCTGCCTTCTTGCTGTCCCCCTTTGCAACTGCCAGTGTTATGCCACCCCCTCCTTAAGACTCTGTCCCTGTGTCCTGGTACTAGTGTTCCTACTCCTGTATGCCGTTGTCTAATAATTAATTCTGTATACATTATATGCCATAAGGACATTTGGTGCTTATTATACACAATGTCATTGTTCGTATTTCTGAGCAGTGCTTATAGAGTGTTGTATGTTGCTCTTTCTTTGAAAACTCAATAAAATATTTAACTACAAAAAATAATTATATAACAAGACCTCCTTGTTACTGAGAAATTTGATAGAACCACCTCTAAACACAAAGTATCACCATATACACAAAATATGTAAGGAACATCATAGTAAGTAACAAAATTAATATTAAACATAATATAGAAAGAGTCTGTCAGGCAAGGTACTGGGTCGCTGTATGTTCACAGCTTTGCAGCCAGCATGTATGCACATAAATGCTGCTTACAAGTGTTTAAATGCTAGTACAGTTCAAATGTCAAAAACGTCATCCACTTTGATAACACAGGTCAGGGAATTAAAAAACAGCAGTGCAAGCCTTCAGTAGTCCTAGATTCTCCTCACAGCCTCTTACATCAGTAGTCAGTTTTGCCTATGAGGTCTGTTTAAGGACTGTTCAAATTCTCATTAATGGTCACAAACATACATGTAGGCATCCAATTCCTTAAGACGTCACAGGTTTCTTTTACTGGTAAATAGTTTTCTGGCCATCTTTAGAAGCCCGGCATTTCACCTCAATTCCTTGAGGCTTTGTTAAGGGAAGTGGTTCAATAAGGTATAAACACATACACACAAGTTCATGATACAGTTCATGACACAGTGTGGCATAGACCCATGTTCAACAGTTTTATGCAATTCATTTGATTATTTTATGAGTGAAGTTCACTCACAAAACAAACATTTGTCAATGCTGGATGTTCGCCACTGATATCGAAGCCCTGTGGTAGTAGATGCATTGTGGTGCACTTTGTGGGTTATGTAAATTACCACGCACCCCTGGTGGGTTGAGAGGTGAGTTGTGAGTCACGAGGCACAGCTGAGTGCCATTAAGCACCTGGGAAGTGCTAGCTGATTGACCTGATGACATCACGAGTGGTGAAGCCATGAGTGATCTCATCAAGCCAATTGGCATTAGAACAAAAAATATCAACAATATTTCCAATGGGGGAAGGGGCTAGCATATTCCATTTATACCATACAGTACCTCCAAAAAAGTGAAAAAAATGTAATTTCCTGCCATTTTGTCAGATTAAACTAAATCTAAAAGGTATCTATAAATGAAACACTACTCATTTTGTAGATATTTTTGTGCTGAACAACTTTTGTGCTCAAAGTACCATGGTGTCATTTTTCGTTTTAAAGTTTTTTGCATTTGTTTGTTGCAAAAAGTGAAAAAAAAAGAATGTTCTGCTGTTTGTTGCTAATTATAAAAAAAAAGATATCTATAAATGAAACACAGCTCATTTTATAGATATTTTTGTGCTGAACAAATTTTGTGCTGACAGTACCATGCTATCATTTTTCATTTTACAGTTATTTGCATTTGAATAAGGTTAGTCCTGCTAGTATGCATGTGCAAAAAGAGAGTTTAGGTGTCCTTTAAAGAGCAGGCTTCTAGTATTAATAGTTCTCCCCCACCTCCAAGATATGTCGTACTTACCTTCTGGTTAAGACATTCTTCTATAATTTTTTGGGGGCTGTATTTCTCAGAAAAAGACTTGTAAAACAGCTGCATAGAGCTGTTATTCAAAATGCTCACAATCCCCAACCTGGAGCCACCCCCCATGTTTTCACGTTTTGTGACGTCAGTACAAGAATGACAATGGGTCCCATTTTTAGAAGCTTTTTTTTATATTTTTAAGTGCTGAATTTGAGAAAGGAAGGCCACCACTCAACTAACAAAGTCCGTGTTAGTTGAGCAGTGGCCTTCCTTTCTCAAATCCGGCACTTAAAAATATAAAAAACACTTCTAAAAATGGGCCCCACTGTAGTCACAAAATGCAGCTCCAGCTCAGGGCATGCAAGCCTTTTGAATGACAGCTCCATGGAGCTGTTTTACTAGTCTTTTTTGGAGAAATACAGCCAGAAAAAAAATTCCTTTATAGAAGAATGTCTTAACTGGAGGGTAAGGTATAACATATTTCAATTCCCCAATTACATGCCCAGTCTGCAATAGCATCCAAATCTGCTTGTATGGTTTTGATTTGGTCAGGTGTTTTGCAAGGGCCACCCAATTTTGCATCATCTGCATATTTGTAATATGACTCTTGATCCAGTCAAGGTCTGCCATGAACAGTTGGAAAATAATAGGCCCCAACACTGAGCCCTGCGGAACCCCACCAGACACATCTCCAAGAGATGAACGATGTCCTCGTATCGTTACCCTCTGCATTCTTAAGTGGAGCCACTCGTTTACCCAGGCAACAATATGCTGGTCTAGTCCATACTTGTTTAATTTAATACTAACTGCCCGGTGTGGTACATAATCAAAAGCTCTCCTAAAATCCAGTAACAATACATCCACTGGATCCCCCACTATCCAGGTGTTTGCTTGCACATTCGTAAAAACACAGTAGATTGCTGGTACATGACTTTCCCTGCTTGAAACCACATTGGTTTGTATCAAATAATGCCTTCTTGTACCCTGTTTTTGTCTGTAAGTAGGTATCCATGCTCATTTTATAGAAATAGTCAAAAACTGTTTAAATGTTTTATAAACAATAAACGTGCTTACTTATTTTAATTTATGCTTTTCTTTTGACAATACTTGTTATATTGTTTGACTTATGGGTGTTTTTGTTAATACCAAATTGCAGCGTTAGCAATAAATTACCCATTTCTCTGATCTTTGTAGTTTGGCAGCCTGATACCAAACATGCATCATTACTGGAGAACCTGTTATTGCTAATTTGTATCTAATAATAGTCACAGAGTTAATACAGTTTGATAAATAGTTAATTAGAGATGAGACATTACATATCGTAGCTCTGAAAATGGCATTTTTCATAAAAAAAGACAAATTTAAAAATGTAGTAATTGGCCAATTTACCATCTTTGATGTAATATAATAGAGCACATGCTAATCTGTAAACTTTACTTCCTTAATAATTTGATTTAGCAACAAAAACTAAATGGCCCCAATTTTTTTTAAGTTTACCTTTTGATTAATGTTAGAGATATTAAGCATCAAACATGGTTGAGTGGCTTAATTTTCGTATGGAAAACCATTACGAGCTCTCAATTTGCATAACATTATATATGATACAAGCGTCTTTCTGGCAAATTTCTGAGTTCAGATTGTGGTCTGAAATTTTCAGGGTAGAAAGCCTTTGCCTCACAGGTGTATTTTTTAAAGGTTTGGGAAAAGTTAGATGTTCCACATGAAAATACTTTTGTTTTCACAGGAGTTAGTCCATTTTTGCATGTAGGGTCACATACAGCCTGGTTTGTTTTCACAGAGCTCTCTTGTTTTCGTAGGAGCTACTATCTTTTCGCATGTATGGTTACATAGAGCCTGCTATAGTTTCACAGAGCTCTGTTGTGTCCGCCATCTTGTTTTCTCCTTGTCGAGAGACAGAAAATAAAGAAAACGTGTCAAAATGAATGTAATACAAAAAAAAACAATCTGAACTTAGCTAAATGGGACCTGTTTAGTTACATTGTGATTTTTTTTTTATTGTGGCTAGAAACACCTTTTGGTGACACCTGAAATCTCAGTTGCCAAGCTTAGCGAGAGGACCGCTTCTCCTGCATTCTCTGTATGAGAACAGTGGAGTTTTCTTGACTCCTGCTGCCACAGCTGGAATTCATGCTGCCAGCTACAGGTTTGTCTGTAGCCCGCCTTTGTCCCTGATGTCTAGTGGCATCCCCCACCCGCCGATCAGTGATCCCTATCCCTGGTGTTTAGTGGCACCCCCTTTATGTTGCCCTTGGTGTCTAGTGGCACCCCCACCTCCCATTGCCATAGTGTTATTTATTAATTAATGTAATCTGATACTGAGATGCCCACTTCTGGTGTCAGATGTCCCCCTCCACAGCACTCCCTTGACATATTGTTTTCTGGCATCGGGGGGCCCAATCACCGTGCCAGTAATGGAAGCCCCCCTTCAGTGTGGGACTCTGAGGAGCCCACTCCCAGTGTCCCCAAATATTTATTTCATTAGTTAATAAAGTCTGACACCAGGATGCCCACTCCCAGAGTCAGAAGCCCCCCTCCGCAGCACTCCCTTGACATGTTGTTTTCCGACATCGGGGGGCCCAATCCCTGTGCCGGTAATGGAAGCCCCCCCACAGTGTGGGACACTGGGGAGCTCACTCCCGGTGTCCCCAATTATTTATTTTATCCCTGTAAACAAGAAAACTGTCCCCCAACGTCTTTTTTTTTTTTTATGACTCTGAAAAAAAGAAAATGGTCCCTCGTCGTCCCTGCTGTCCCCCTCCCCTATCCTGACCCTCCCACTGAGCACCCACCACCCCACACCCCCCCTTACCCTATACTTACTTCCGGAGGTCATCCACTGTCATCTTCTGTGGACCAGAACACATCTGAACTCTTCAAAGCTGAACCGCAAAATGAGGAATCAAGGTAAGTGCCGTATAATGTATTTCAATAGCGTTTTGAGGTTGTGTTGATATCTTTGTCATTTTTTTTTCACCAAATTTTCAACATGGGTTTTTTGGGACCCCACCTCATGAACTCGGTCACTGTCATTTCATTAATTGGGTCCGGAAGGTGATTTTGCAGTCACTGCGCGAAATCACCTTTCGGGATTGATTAACACACCCTACAACCTAACCCCCTTCCTAACCCTGATCTGAAAACACTCAATACTTATATATTTAATTTCCTGGTGTCCAGGACCCCTCCCTAACCCCAATCTGGTGACCGCTCAATAATTACATTTCATTCTCTGTTGTTCAGTGGACCCTCCTCCCTAATCCCAATCTGGAGAATGCTCAGTAATTATATTTTATTTCCTGGTGTCCAGTGGAACCCCCCACCTTCCTCCACCCAGGCAGGTAGTGCTCCACCACCCCGCCCCCCCCATCCTTCCTCTGAACTGGCGACCAGTACAGCCTTCCGCTTCCCACCATGGCCGGCCACAGAGTGAACTGTCAATGAGCATGTACTGTTACAGTACACACTCACTGGCAGCTCAGTCAGCAGCTGGCCATGGTGGAGAGCAGAGGGCTGTGCCGGTCGCTGGTTCATGGAAGGGATGGGGGAGCAGGGTGGTGGGGCACTACCTGCTGGGGAGGGGGGACCACTGGACACCAGGGAATGAAATATAATTATTGATCATTCAACAGATCAGGGTTAGGGAGGGGGGTCCACTGGACACCAGGGAATGAAATATAATTATTGAACGGTCACCAGATTGGGATTAGGGAAGGGTGGTCCACTGGACACTAGGGAATGAAATATAAGTATTGCGCGTTTTCCAGATCGGGGTTAGGGAGGGGGTCCACTAGACACCGGGGAAATAAAGGGGCAGATTGGGGATGGGGGCCTCTGGCCACCAGGGAAGGGGTTTATGTGTATTGTACAGGGGCTTGGGGAGGGGGGAAGGTCAGGGAGCGCACTGCTTATTCACAGGACAAGGGTGACATGCTTTGCCCTATATATAAGCAGTGCACTCCCAGCTTCAGTCAGATGGTGGGCAGTGTAAAGAAACATGTGGGAAGTGACAACACACAACACAAGGAAAATTTTGAAGCACACGCTAAACTTCGTGTGTCATCAATTTATTTAGGAAAATAAATTCTAAATTAAATATATTCTTACTTCAGAAAACAAAAATAATAATAAAACAAAACAAACTCAAATAGTTATTTTTCTGAACTTCAGTGTTCCCAAAGGAAGTACTGCCACAGAGTGGTACCTTCACTGCATCAGTACCACTGTCCTCTGTGCATAAAGCCTATCTGACTATAATGGACTTTGCCAGCTTTTTATATCCTAGAGCTGCTGACATCAGTGGTCACCTGATCCGCCCCATCACTAATACAGAAAATTACCTGCTCTAATACATAATATGGGGCAGCATCAGGTACCAAACAGCTGTTCTAACATTAACTAACCTAATACAGTACGTTTATAGATTAAAATCAACAGATAAACACCTAAATTGTGAAATGAATATACAAGGGTCACTTAAAAGACATTAGCTCCTACTCTAAGGATGACCTCACATTATGTCTGGCTTATAAATACAGACCACCAGGGGGCCGCTGGCCCTAAAGGGGGGATTCCAAAACAGAGACCCTAGGATAATACAAGATCCGGAATGACTCTACCTTGTATAAGTTCTGAGTTATCTTTTTATTATTTGTTTTTATCTCCTTGTGTACCATTGAACGAAAGAAGAATGTTTGCCTGGTATCCTAGAGATGCATCCGGATAAGAACAAGAAGAAATTATGGGCTACCACTAAACATCAATTGTTTATACTTTAAATACATGGACAGTTTACCTAAGTAAGTTAATCCTATGTCCGTTTTGTTCCTTTCGTAATATTTGAAGCTTTTTGGAATGTCTATTCCTGTAATTAAGCACTTGCAAAAACGTCTTCTGGAAGGTTGAGTTTTCGGCGGTCAGTAAATACAAAACCTCGGCTTAGAGAGGGCCGATGAGTATGACTGAACTGTCTGAAAGCTCCAAAAACGGACTATGGCTTTTCCAGACAAGCGTAAAAATTAGACCTCTCACACTGCATTGCTGCGCTAAGTGAGTTCCTTACTTGGGAAAACAAATGCCTACCTGCAAACACCGCCGCGACTGGCGAGAGATACCAAATCCCTCAGATATATACAAATAAAAAGCCTAGCCCCTTATTTTTTTACTGAAAGCAAGCAAGGCAGTAAGAAAAATATGGACCGTAGTTAAAAGGGGGGACTTAACTGAGAATGCTTTACAGCAGCATCTACTACCGTTACACGTTTGGATTTTCTATACCTTGCCCACAAATTGCTAACCATGCAATTCGGCAGTTTAATAAACCACTAAGCAAGACTATTTGAAGGGACACACTTTCTTATTTAATATTGGCAACCACAGGGATAAACAAAAAGAAAATCAGAGGAGTTAGACAGTGACAAGATACCACATTAGGAGGCCACCCCAACATGGTAAAAAATATGAAAATGGTCAAGAGAGACCAGAGCGAGATCAAGATAATACTACTGCAGTAGGTTCAGAAAAGGGGTTTATAGAAGAAACAAAAAGAAGGTTGTCTAGTGGTGCCAAAGAGAAACAAAATAAACCCAAAGGAAAACAAGGGGAGGAGTCCCTACACTTTCACAGGCAGCTGAGGTGGTATGTGGAGGGCTGTGTGGCTCACTGTCATGGCATCGTGGCACCAATGTTCAGGTAAGGGAGACCAGGGAGGGGTCGATAGTCGGTGCTGCAGGAGGGAGATGGGGCCACTAACCATCAAAGAGGGATGGGCTGAGGGGGGTGGAAATCACAGGATGGGATTGGGCCTGGGCTTCGTGTTGGGGTTGTCAAACTGAGGATGGGGATCAGATGGGGCAAGGGTCTACAAAACATCAGGAAAAGTTTTTAAACATCAGGCAATGGATTGGGTGGAGTGAGAGACCACTGGCCACAAGGGAAGGGTTACAACACATCGGGCAGGGCATTGGGTGGGGGGAGGGACCACTGGACACTAGTGACAGCATATATTGATATTGGGCCGCATCGTGTGGGAAGAGGAACCACTAGACACCAGGGAAAACATATATTGATATTGGAGGGGCATCAGGTGTTGGGAGGGACCACTGGACACCAGGGAAACGTTTACTTACCATCAGGCATGGGATCAGGTGGGGGAGGGACCACTGGACACCAAGGAAATGTGTAATTATTATCGGGCATGGGTTGGGGGGTGGGATCACTGGACACCATGGACTGTTGTGCTCGGGCGGGGGCTCTCCGCAGTACCTCCACCAACCAAGGGGTTGTGCAGGATTAAGGCAAGGTCTCGGTCAGCGGTGTTTGCTCTGCGCAGTGGGACCGCGCAAAAGGCCCTTGCATGGAGAAGATGCTTTCTGAACCGGACTGCAACAATATTCAGACCTCCTTCCCCTCATTTGCATTGTTCCCCCCTCCGCATTTTGCCCAAGTGCAAACTCGGTTTGAGCACACAAAAAGCGTGCTTCTGTGAATGGCAGCTCAGCGCAAAATCCGGTTTGCTCATGTAAACCCAGGTTTGTACCACGGTAAAGTTTTGTGAATCCCGACCCTGAAGTTCTAAAACCTCTCTACAGTACACACTAGCAAGCAGTATTAAACAGCTGGAAAACATCCACCAGCAAAAGTGCACATTTCAGCAGGCAATAAAACAAAAAAAAGTAGTTAAAGTATACTTGGCCAAAGAGATCATAATGAACCTGTCAGCACAAATTGAAACACTGCTCCACTCCCTCCCCCCACACTTCAAAGCATAGATTAGATTATTCTGCATTTGTATTTTTGTCAGTATGGATCTTAAAGGGAAAGTCCCCTCAACCTGTTTTCTGTATACCTATGTAGTCTGTAGGCATAAACAATGATTCCCTCTCTTACATCCCCCTAATTTCTTCCTAATTTAAATTTAAATTAAGTTGCTTCACTCTGTTATGCCCTGGTGTGAAAATTTGTTTCACTCCATTGCAAAGGTCATGACCCCACTTGTGCGAGGCATCATGGGAATTGATTATGTGTACATAAAAACAAGCCAGCAGAAGTGCTACTGTCAGTTCTGTTGTATGTCTACTAAAGTCCCTGTATTCTTGTCTTGTGCTGGCCATCAAACTTTCAAGGTAAGTTCCTAATGCTTTCTGTTGTTTAAAGTGTGTCTGAGTTGGAAAATGCAGTTGGAAGGATGCTGGTGCTTGTGACGTTTTGTTATTCAGCTGATTCATTCTTGTGTGCTAGGAGCTCTTTGCTTACTCCCAGTTCCTTTGATGTGCAAATATGCATTATCAGCTCCCACTTCTATTTTTATTTTATTTTTATGTTTGCTTGCACGCATGTGCTAGAAACACTGTGCCATCATCTGAGTTTTCGGAGGTGTGGCAGCTGACTTCCAATTCAGTCAGTGTGTTTGCAGGCGCGGTTGCAGTTCTCCAATCAATGCTGCAGCTGTCTATGACAGCAGTTGAAAATACGCAGTGCCGTACAGTTGAGAGGGACAAGCTGGCCTGTTGAGCAGCTCCCCTCCTGCGCCGCAAGCATGCATATTGCATGCTCCCATCACTTCGCACATACTGTATGGCGGCAGGGGTGCCCAATTCCCGTCAGCTCCATGCCTCCCCAAAAGCTTTCCAGGTGCCACGATGGGAGACCACACCAGCGTGGCACCGCGTCCTATGGCCGGCGGGGTGCCCGTACCCCGTCGGCCCAGCCCCTCAAACAGCCTTACAGCTGCCACGCTGGGAGATCACCCGAGCGTGGCACAAGTCCGTATGGCCGACGGGGGTGCCCAATCCCCTGTTGGCTCCAGGCCCCCCCCAAACAGCCTTCCAGCTGCCATGCTGGGAGCCCACCCCAGCATGGCAAACGTCCCGCATCGTCTTCCTTTAAAAAAAAACAAAAACCCTGTAAATAAGAAAACGTTCCCTCGGCGGTCTCCCAGCTCACCCGCGCCCACCCACTGCGCACCCTGCCTCCCCACCCCCTCACCCATACTTACCTCCTGAGCTCGTGGCGATGATCTTCAGTGGACCGGGAACACGTCTGCACTCTTCAAAGCCAACCGCGAACTAAGGAAATGCCGGTAAGCTGTATGATGCAATAAATAGGGTTTTTTCAACTTTAATGCATATCTCAGGCATTTTTTTTGAATTTTGGCACCAAATTTTCAACATGGGGTTTTTGGGACCCCTCCTCATGAATTCTTGAACTGTCATGGTGTTAATCGGGCTCGAAGGGTGATTGCGCAGTCACTGTGCGAAATCATCTTTCAGGACTGATTAACGAAACGATAGTGTCAGTATTCATAAGGTGGGCTCTCAAAAAGCCTATGTTGCAAATTTGGTGAAAAAATTCCAAAATTACTGTTTTACTTTGTGCTGCAGGTTGTACAGTTCCTACGAGGCTCGTAAGTTCACGAATTTTTAATATTTGCACTCTGGATTTTCAACATTGCCATTTTATCACATCTACTTATGAGCAGTACAGCTGTCATTTTTCACATCTCGCCCAAAATGTGTTTCCGCACATGTAGAGCACAATGGCGCAGTTGGTGTGCAAAATCAATGTATGGGACACATTAAGAAAACCACAGTGACACTGTTCATGATCAAAGGTGTTAAAATGGCTATGTTGAAAATTTGGTGAAAAAATTCCTAAAAATGACTGTTTTACGAGCGTGCATTGCGCAGTTCCTACGCACGCTCATAACTTCACGAATTTTTAAAATTTGCACTCCAGATTTTCAACATTGCCGTTTTACCATACCTCCTTATGAGCAGTATAGCTGTCATTTTTCACGTCACCCAAAATGTGTTTCCCTGCATGTAGCACACAATGGCGCAGTCGGTGTGCACAGTCAATGTTTGGGACAGATTAAGAAAATCACAGTGATACTGTACATGAGCAGAGGTGTTAAAATGGCTATGTTGAAAATTTGGTGAAAAAATTCAGGAAAATGACTGTTTTAGGAGCGCATGTTGCGCAGTTCCTACACACACTCGCAAGTTTGCGAATTTTTAATATTTGCACGCCAGAGTTTCAACATTGCCATTTTATTACACTTCCTTATGAGCAGTACAGCTGCCATTTTTCACATCTTGTCCAAAATGTGTTTTCGCACATGTAGCGCACAATGGTGCAGTCAGTGTGCGAAAGCAATGTTTGGGACAGATAAAGAAAATCACAGTTACACTGTTTATGAGCAGAGGTCTTAAAATGGCTATGTTGAAAATTTGGTGACAAAAGTCCATAAAATGACTGTGTTACAAGTGAGCATTTTGCATTTTCCACGCACCCTCTTAAGTTCATGACTTTGTAATATTTTCAGTCCAGATTTTCACCAGTGGCATTTTTTCCACACTTCCTTATGAACAGTACAGCTGTCATTTTTCACAACATGGCCGAAATGTGTTTTCACACTTTCAGCGCAGAAATGCGTGGTTGTTGTTGGAAATCATTGTTTGGGACAGATAAAGAAAATCACAGTGACACTGTTCATAATCGGAGGTCCCAAAATGCCTGTGTTTACAATCTGCTGTAAAAAATCCCCAAACTAATTACATTACAGGTGTGCGTTGCACAGTTTCTATGCACACTCGTGACTTCACCAGTTTTTTTTATATTTTCACTGCAGATTTTCAATATTGCCATTTTTTACACCTCCCCATGAACAGTACACCTGTCATTTTTCACATCCTGTTCAGAATGTGTTTTTGCACCTGTGGTGCTAAATGCCGTAGTCACTGTGCAAAAGCAGCTTTCGGCTAACAAACTGATATTGCCACTGTTCATGAGGTGGGGTCACAAAAAAACCATGTTGAAAATTTGGAGTGAAAATACCAACGAATGCCTGAGGTGTTAGGTTTTCCGACCATAATGCCCCACCCTGTAGAGAATGACAGGCATCCGCGGTGTGACTTGGGATTCTCGCCTGTAATGCTCATACCATTCCACACCCTGCAGCCAGTGAGAGGCATCGAGGTATGACTCGGGCTCTTCGGCCCCAAAGTTCACCACATTCTCCTATACCGCACCCATCTCACCGTATTTTCTGATGGAATGGGGTGCGCATAAGGGCAAAAGACCCCAAGGCACACTGTGACACTTGTCAGTGTCTGCGGGGTAGGGTGTGGTGAAATGGCTTGGTCATTATGCCTGACGACCCAAAGGCACACCCCAGTGCCTGTCAGTCTCTGCAGGGTGGTGGTGGGGTTGGCTTCAGTTCAGTACTTCACTGCCATTCCTGTTATGCAGCTCTGTAACTCCTACACTACCAATGCCAATGCCAGCAAGCAAACATTCGGCATTGACAAATGCTTGTTTATTTAGGTTTTGTTGACCGGTAAAGGAGGACTATATAATTCTGCCTATTTTCAGCCTCACCCTGGGGGGGCGGGGACTAGATACAGATGGATGCCAACTGACATTGAACCAGATTGAGCTGTTACTGGTATTTTCAGTGAATTGGGGAAATTTGGCCAGGACATCGGGGAAATTCTATGACTCTTTTCGAGAAGTGCCATGGAATCTTTAACATACACCTGAACAGGCAGATGGGACCTCGGTTTAACGTCACATCCAAAAGACAGCACCTCAGGAGTACAGCACCCCCCTTCATGCTGCACCACAGTGTCAGTATTGGGATTTAACCCAAGTGCCTGGTGTGGGGATAAAACCCAAAGCCTTCTGATCTTCTAGCCTCAGAGGCGAGTGTGCAACCTGCTGAGCCACAGACACTGCTTTATGAGTGGGGTCATGACCTTTGCAATGGAGTGAAACAGGTTTTCACACCGGGGCAGAACAGAGTGAAGCAACCTCATTTAAATTTAAATTAGGATGAAATGTTGGAGATGCAAGAGAGGGAATCATTGTTCATGTCTACAAACAACACAGGCAAACAGAAAAAAGTTTGAGGGGACTTTCCCCTTTAATACATTAACTTCAAACCAGACTAAAAACAAGAGAGCAGGAAAATGCTGAAAGGCACCCTCCTTGCCCCTATTCCCTGTTCTTCTTTAACTTACATAATTCATATAATCAGGAGCAGTGTATATGTGGCTGTAAAACATCAAGCTACAGAAGGCCTCCATACCAAATAGTAATCATTTAAAAAGTTAAAGCATGATTAGGCAAAAAATCGTGTGTCTTCATGTTAGCAGCAAACTTTAGCAGAGGACTGACCGTATAAGCTGATAAGGGAGTAGACTGTTTAACGTGCTGCTGTTCCCGATATATCATTTTTTTTTAAGGAAATGGACTGAATCCTGCCATTTCATACCACAACTATGGTGTCTTCCAGTAACATGATAACAAGTCCCTGACTGATTCAAAAATGAAGCATGGCAGATATACAGCCTTACTTTAAATTTGTAGCTATTTGCCATGATGTGATACAATATCACAATAGGTGCCACAGCTTGTATGAAAAGTACTTTCTCCTAAATTGGACAATGGGGGGAGGGCTGAAACAGAAGGCAAAGTTCAGTGTAACTACTTCAAGACTTTTTTTTAATGGTTATTTTAGTCTTCTTACTCTAAAACCAGCTGACCAGAGCAGTTAGGATCCGAGAGCTGAAGCTGCGATTTTTAATAGAAAGGGGTATAGCACACGGGAGATCAAGCAATAGCTGCTAAACCAGAGACTTGCTGTGAATTAGACCCCGGAGTCAGTTGAAAAACCAATTATGACTGACTTACCACACATTATGACTGATTTTTTCAACTAGTTTAAAATTTCTGACTTCAACTAACTGAAGAAAATCCAACTAATTTTTCAAACTTTCACCACTGTTGAATTTTATTATGTAGTAGTTTGTCGTACTTTTTAAACTTTGTATCTTTTTCTAATTAAAATTTCAACTATAAAAGTTAATAAAATGTATGGAAAAGTTCCCCCCCCTTGAAATCAATGGGGTGCCCACACACACAGCCTTCGCCTTCTGACATCACAAAACGGGGCTGCATGTGTCTATGTGGGGGCATGTTGGTGGGTTAAGGTCAGGAAACGGCTCTGTTTTTAGCATTTGGGATTTAGCAGCATTATAACTTCATAAATGGTCAGAAACAAAAGGAATTATTTATGCCCTTCCGCTCTGGGGCAGGTGAGGTATTGCATATGTTGGAGGGAGCAGCAACTAGTCAGCAGCAGCTAAGAAGCTGGCTGCTCTTTAAAATGCAAATACAGCGTGCAGTGAAACAAATCTACACACAGTAGGGACCCACTAAAGCAAAATAACCAGTCAAAACAACAACAAAATATACTAAGTCCCTGAAAGTAACAAGTTGAAGCAGGGCAGTAAAACAGTATACGGTATAGAAAAATAGGCAGCAATAATACTAGTTACTTAGAAAAAGAACTGAGTGTCTAAAATAGAGTATGGATAGGGCCCCTTAAACACCCCACAGAAGCTAGAAGGTAGTCTTTTGCAAACAGAGTTAACCATCAATATATGTTAGTTTACTAGTAGTCGTACAATCTGTGAGTCTAAAAACAGTTTAAGGGAGGATGCCTAGAAATACCTCCTGTATGGTATACCAGAACTGAGGTGTATCCATACTTTAAATTTAAAGCTAAAAAAAACTCATACTTATTAAAAAAATATATATTTTTTAAACTTTATTTTTAATCTTTTATCATAGACTAGTCTTGTGATAAGAATTACATACAGCCAACAGAGCATCTGTTTCAATACCATATGGGAAAACATTCCCTTAATTAAAAAGTGAATTATGCATTCGCTGTATTGTGGTACAACATTGGAGGGTAACTACAATACAAGAAAAAACTAAAATTGAGTCCATAATGTGCCATTTATGAGTCCATGAGCTACATGGCTTACCTTGATGTAACAGGATTGTCCAGCAATCTAATTCAATATTATCAGAGTCCCTCTAAGGGATCATTGATGCCATGTATAAGTGCTTGATGAAAATAATAAAGCTATGTTATCTATGGAGTTAAACTTTTCACATTACATATAAAAATCTGCTATCATAACTTTCTCAGCCCTAAAATACAGCAAAAGAAGAAATAAACATCAAAATAGCAACAGAGGGAGAAAAGACATCCCATTTGACTTGATTTGCTATATAACTAGGATCCTGTATGGGACCAAAAACAGAAAGGGGTTGGGAGACCTCTCTTAAAAAATCTAGAGGAGAAACCATTGATTAATTTAACTTTTAAACAGGATACAACTTAAGGTCTCCAGCTATCACCCATTAAACAAGCCATGATCTCTGAAGCATCTCCCAGGATAGTAGCCCTCAGGGTAGCGAAGCATCTAAAGCATCCTCATCAGCCGATTCCTCCGATCTGACTCTATATTCTGCCATCTGATGATCTGTCCATCTGCCAGCTTCGATAGAATCCGAAAAAAGAAAGATTTTGTTCTGGTGAGTGATCCAAAGCTGTGCCAGAAAGATAATCGTATGCGGTATATTCAGTTCCTGTAGTGCCCGCCTCACAGCATCAAACTTTTTACGCCTCTGCCTCGTGGCGTAACTCATGTCAGGAAAAATATGTACTGAGTTCTCATCTTGCATTATTGGGGCAGCTCTACGGGCATACTGGAGGATCTTGTCCCTGGCTCCAGCACTCGAGGTAATCAACATCAGAGTACAGGGCTCTTCAGAGCTTGAGGCCCGTCCTCTAGGGGTCGCACGGTATAGTTTCTGGATGTCCCAGCTCTCCTGTGTTCCTTCAGGCAAAGTTTCTCTGAGAGCCATTCACAGATGGCTAAAATGGATGATCACCCTCAAACCTTCAGAAACCCACTATTGGACATTCACCGAGTGGGTTTGATTCTCCAGGGTTTCCAAATGAGCATGAAAATGCTGTAGTTCCTTTGTCATTAAGGCTGTTGCTCTGGAGGATGCACCCGCTTGCTTACTGACTCGTTGTAGCTCCCCTTACAATCCATCTACCGATGAATCTAGGACTGTTACCTGTGCATTAAAATCATCTATTTTCTGATTTAGAGTAGAAATTGAGGCAATCAGAGTCTGCAATTTATTTTCTAGGGTAGTCATGGTTTCTCCTGAGCTAGAGGCATCATCCGCCAATGTGGTTTCGTCTGGTCTGTTCGGCCCCTTGGCTCTCCCTGACATTCCAGCCACTTTATCTCACTTAGGATTACCCATATTAGCAAAGTTGGAGTCAATCTTTTCTCTGATGCTGTCAAAAAGCTTATTTACAGCTCAAAAAGAGAGGATTAAAGCAGATTATGTAGCCGTTTGCACAGAGCTCTGAAAAGTTGCTGCTAATTGCTCGGGCTCAACAGCAACCCCTAAAAAAACATTTTCTGACACAGTTTCTAAACTTGTTTTGCCTTTCAGCACGTACACTAATGTGTTTTTTTAAAAGTTTATTCATCTTGCCATGAGGACTTCAATATTTAGTCTATCCGATTCCTACAGTGGCAAACAACAAACATTTCATCCATTGGACCTGACCGACCATGCTCCTCGCTCTGGCCTCCTATGGGTCCGGGAACTTACCAACCAACCACCTGCACCTGGCCTGCTCCATGACTTTATGGGGAGTCTGACTTACTCACAATGCCACCACAGTTAGAGAGAGCCCAGCCGGGCCACCAGCAGTAGATCAATGATGATCGATTGTCTTGGCTTTTCAAGTTTGGCTCCCCGAACCCCACAACCCCCAAGCCCTCAACCAAGCAGACAAGCCTGCCCAGCATGCAGCAGACACACAGACAGATTGAGTAGTCTGTCAGAGACCATCCTCCTCCTCCTCCTTCCTACTGCCCACTGCCCAGTCCTGGCAGGCCTCATGTACACATCACATACAGTACCTTGCTCACTGTAACAGCCTGTTGACAGTTCAGTTAGGTGTTGGGTGATGATTCAATTGGCATCAGCGGGTGGCTCCATGGCTCAGGCTGCCACTGCTGCTCTACTCAGTGGTGGTGCCAGTGTGTTTTGGAGCTGTGTGCTCCCTCTTCCCAACCCATACAGTTGGTCCCCAATTCAGACCCATGTCACCACTCTGGTACTTCATGCATTAGAACTAGTGCATCTACCACTCCTCCTCCTTGCTGACTATGAAGACCTGACCAAGACTGAGTGAGAGTCACCAGATGGGCCCTGCCGACAGGGTCACGGGCTGATCCTGACCACGATGAGACCACTGACTTGCTGCCTTCACATGATTGCTGCTTTGTTTTGCTGGAGGACTGACTGGGACCTGCACAACCGCACACTAATCTCTTTCTGGGCACTAGACACATCAGGACAGTGGACACGGTTAACTTATTTTTAAATGAAAGCCCTAACCACCAGTCTTTGTCCTTTCAGAGAAACACTGCTCACTGTTGCCTACACAACAACACAGATGCCTCCTCTCCTGACAGTCTCCTCTCCTACCTAGGCACGCTCTCTCTGCCACCTTCTGCAGCCAGTCACAGACACCCTTAAGCTCCTGGCTCCTCCTTCTAGCTTTCCTAATAGGTGGATGCTTTGTGTCCAGGAGTCAGGGTGCATTCTATTGGCTCTAAGGCTTGGTGCTGGCGATTGAGGACCATTAGATATTTATGGCCCCCCCTTCTCCCCCATGAAAGAAAAAAAAAAAGAAAACACACTGCAGTGCAGCACAAAAACAAACCTGGACAGGTCACGGAATTGTCAACTGCAGTGGATTTCAACTTCACTATTTTATGACTGCAATCCAGTGCAATTGCAACTGATTGCAACTGCACTGAACTGCAACTGACTATTTCAACTGCTGACCACTGCTCCGGGGTCTACTGTGAATGAAGTAGTGGGATGGCTGGTGGGGGTGGGGGAAGGATTTCACTTCTGCATTCAGGTTGAAAGTGAATTTCACTTTTTAAATTAACTTTGTATGATTAATAAAGGGATAATGGTGTTTGTGAGATGTTGCTTGGCTTATCAAGAGCATCATCCCATGTCTCTTTAGGGTTCCAGAACCCTAAGAAGGCACGAGATGACAGTCTTGATAATTTATTTTTTGAAATTTGTTGACCGGGTAGGCCTGCTGAGACAAAATGTCCCTTTTTCAGGGGTGACCCAGAATTAATTACAAACAGTAACAGAAAGGAATACATATAGGATCAAAATGCACAGAAAACAGATAAGAAATCTCAGTATTGCACAAGTGTGGACAGCATTACTGCACAAATCATAATACAAGAACAAGTCCGGGGTTAATTACACTTTAAGTTACATTGCACAGCATGAGAACAGGTACAAGGATCGGGGTTACAGCATATGTGTCTGCATGGCTGGCCACTCTAGCACCCATCAGCCTAAGTCACTTGTTACCATGTAGAGATTCACAAACCGGTATTAGGAGGTGCAGACAGAGTCAGTGATTACAATGACTGCCAGCAAAAGCCAAGAGATATTTCAGAAATATATTTGAAGCCAGTGTAGCGCAGTGGTTTAAGGCTATGAACTGCAAATCTGGTGACATCCAGCAGACTAGACCTGGGTTTGAATCCCACAGCTTCCACTTGCATACTATGTGACTCTGAGCAAGTTATTTAACTTCCCTGTGCTCCCAGGTTGCTCCTGTAAAAAAGCTTTCAGCTTAGTGTGCTAATCCTGGTTAAACAACTACAAAAAAAAAAAACATATTTACCTATATACTAATGGGTTGCCCAATAGTGTAATATTAGAATTTTTCCATAACTATTGTTATATGGATTCATTTAGTTGTAGTTGTAGTAGTAGGGCTGTTTGATTTATTTGTCTGAGAGAATTTTTAATAATTTCATTATCACTTTTCTTTTAATTTCATTATCAATTTTCTTTTTTGGTTTTGCGAATAACAGCGCTTCAGTAGTGTGTTCTTTTCTTTCAGTTATGTCTGATTCAATTGATCTCTGTTCAGCTACATAACTGCCTTCTCCCTTTTAAGCCATTTTGCTAGCTGTTGCATTCTGTTTGCTAGAACTGTAAATAAATGTCCAGTGCCTTCAAACTTGCCATATCTTGTAGTCACATTAATTTATTATAGGATTGTGTGGGTTTTTTATGAGTCCAGATAAATCTATTTCGCAAAGCTTCAATCGAGAAAAAACATTTTGGTGGTATTATCTTCTGAGTAATGTTAAAAATGTTGAAGTAAAATGCGCTCCATATTGTCAGTAGGGAGTTAATACATGTGGGTAATCATCTCCCCCAGTCGGATAGAGTGGTACAGCCCAAAGCTGTCAATCAGCATAGAACTCGGGACATACTAGGATTCCAAAGACAGCAACTACCCAGTCTTTGCAGTACCACTGAATGGGGTAGGAGCATACTTGGAGCTGTCTGGAAGATTTTGAGATTCTCCTTTTGTTTGTTATTTTACCTGGACATTGTGTGACTCTGAGGCAGGGTTGGGGCTACCTGATGTCAAGTGGCACCCTGAAGTTTAGAAATTTGTGCCTTTTAAGCCGTAGAGGCTTTCAGATTGACTAACCTGCTAGCAAAAAAATCTTACCAGTGCTTACAGTGTCTGAATGAGAGCCACTCACCTTAGAAGGGTGTTTTATTGTGTTTGTCTGGTGTTTATTGTTATGGGTTTGTCACAGATCACATCTCTAGACTGGTGCCTCAGGTAAGTAAAGAAATTTTAATATGTTTTTAGAGGGTGTCTTAGTTAGTCAGGCGGGGGAGGCGAATGTTTTCTAGTTTTCTTTTGTCTTTTATCCCCCCCCCCCACAGTGTCACCTAGTGCGGTTCCCTGTTCTTCTATTTGTTATTTTTCTGTCTTTCCCCAGAAAGGTTTGCCCTCTCGTATTCTGTGGCACAGTGTGTAAGAGGGAAGTCTAGGGTCCCACTGTATGATGGGGGACCTCTAATTGTGGTTGCTGCAGTGTCTTGGAGCTGTTTTTTTTTTTTTTTTTTTTTTTTTGCTTTTGTTTTCTTTTGTTGTGTGACCATGGAGAAAGTTATCAGCAGGAATCCAGCAGACAGGTTTGTCACTGATGCACTGTCGGAGTTTCTGTACGATGGATATTTACGGTCCTCTGTGCCATGAAGGAACTTCTAGTTGTGGTTCCCACAGTGTTCAGGAGCTAATTTTGTATTTTTTAGCTGTGCATTGTCTATTCTATAGCCAGTTTGGCCTTTAGCTGAGCAGTAGCTAAACCACGGGGTCTGTTCCCTGCAACGTGGCATTTCACGCCATGTTTTGCCATTCCTGAGCCGTTTGCTGACTTTCTGCCAGCTGCTTCGTACTTGGGTGCCTGGCCTCAGTAGCCACCCCTTTAACAGCAAGAGGCTGCGGGCACAGGCATTAGGCATGCTCGAGGATGTGATGCATGCACACTCCCACAGTCTCACCAGCCTCAAGGACTTGGGTCAAGAATATAGACAGTTGACAGAGGAGGAGTGCTTTGGCGTTTTGTGAGCCTTTCCCCTCAGTAAGAGTGTTGGAACTCGAGGGTTCGGCACTGTAGCAGTTTGGAACCTCTCCCTTGGAGAGTGCTATTAGTGTGATATGGCCTTCTTCTAGTTTTTTCCCAAAACCATGTGGGTTTGGCCAGGTACAGGGGCTCAGTTTGACTCAGAGTGCAGGGGAATGCATGTGGCTAGAGAGCAACACCCCCTTGATTTTCATCCTTGCTGGGCTTGTATCCTGCCCTTCAGTAGTGGAGGAAGCCAGTTGAAGTTACTTTTGCTGGCAGTGTTCAGCGGTCAGGTAGTTAGCATGTGTTGAGTAGTTGGTTTTCTGAGCCAGTTGATTAGTCTTCCCCTTGGGGGCTTGGTCCCAATGGGAAGAACAGGTTTGGGAATTCTCTTAGTGGCAGCATGTGTGTAATTTATAGCCCCACAAATATGAATTTACAACTTGTGTGTGGATACTGCTTGTGTATTTTATTTCCGAGTCCCATGGCTCATTACAGACCAATATGTTAGTTCTGATGTCCCCAGTTGAATCCTTGCTGAGGAGAGACATTTCTGGCACAATGGCTCATCACAGACCAATATGTAAGTTCAGCCTTCCCAGCTGAATCCTTGGCCTGGGGAGCGGAGAGAATATACAACCTGCTACAGGACTGAGACATTTGTCCATGGGATCTTGCTGCCCAAGCTGCAGAGTAATTGAGAATGTCTAGTTTGGTCCCCACAGCTGAATCTCCAGTCGGGGGGGGGGGGGATTCACCTCTGGTACCATCTAGCAGTGATAAAGCTGAGTCGCACAAGTTCTCTTTTCCCCTCTAGATGAGATGATATAATGATGCACTGCAGGTCTTGCCTGTGAAGACACCCACGCCCCTAGCAGGACCCTCAGGTCAGGGGGACTCTTACAAACACACCCTGGTGTGTCAGAGCAGAGTTATCCTGCTCACCTGGATTTGCAGGCGGACCCTCCGACACTGACAGTGTGTATGGTCAAGTGGAGCATATGGAGCGGGGGGTGGGTTCTGGGGAGAATCCTACTTGAGGTTAAATGAGAAAATGTGGCCCTCCAAGGAGGAGTTGTGGGAGTGTATGGAATCCAAACATGTAGACTTTATCCCTCCTTCTGCTTGATTCATTATCACTGTCATATTGTATTGCCAAAGATCGTAAAGTGTTGCAGTTAAGTCAGTTAAGTTACCTTAACATAAAGAATCGAAAGGGGAATGTCATTTTTTGTACGTGTCAGGCTTGGAACCAAGCGTGTGCCGAACCCTGTCGTGCTGAAATTGTACCAGGGTCGGACCAATGTGGACAAGCAGGAGCTGTTGCCCAGGCCTGGGGCTTGGTGAGGTCCTGAGGGTTGGGTAATGTTTCCTTTTTTTTTGTAAGAAATCTGATTTGAAAAATGGTTGATCCCTCCAGTCCCAGACAAGGCTGTAAGCAGTGCCTTGAGTTTGTCACCATAGGTAGTTTCCTGCTGTTTCCAGTACCCCAAACTTAAGTGATGAGGCAGGCAGTGGGCCAGACCTTGGATCACCTGAGGCAATTGTCCCAGTTCACCAAAGAGGGAGGGACTGAGTTCAGCTCAGTTTGTTTGGAAGTCCCCAAGAAGTCAAGGGGAGGATCCATCCTGAGTCTGAAACATTTGAACAACTTTGCTTGGTGCAAGTCATTCAGGATGGCATTCCTGCAGTCCCTTCAGGCGGTTCAGCCAAGGAGCTTTTGGCATCCATAGCAATGAAGGATGCCTCTTTCCATGACAGTGAGGTAGTTACACCAGATATCTGAGCTTTACCAGTCAGGAACAGTGTTTCCAGTACCGGGCTTGTCCTGTTCTCTCTGGCAACAGCACTCAGGGTATCAATGCCCTGGGTCTGTTTGTCAATTCTTATTAGACTGTGTTTGCTGCTGGGGCAGGAGGGAAATCACATATGCCCTTTTCTGGAAGATTTGCTTCTCTGACCATCCATCTGCATGGATGGCAGAGAGACCACTGGCAAGGACATTGATGTTTATGGAAACACAGGGTGGACTGTCAGTTGGCAGCAAGCTCATTGAGGCCATCTCAGAAGCTGAAAACTTTGGGGCAGTGTTCCAGCTGGACGACAGGAGGGTTTTCTTATCCATGTCTAGGAAGGTGGCCTTGATTTGAGAGATTCAGTGACTGAGATGTTAGCCAGATGTCTCTGCTCTCAGGTTACTCTAGTCTTTTATGCTTGATGGCAGCAATAGAAGTAGTGTTGTGCTCATGGTTCCACATATGGATTCTGCAGAACAGGATGGTGGCGTATTGTCCATAGGTTCAGATCCCACTGTCTTGGTGGATGATGCTGTCACTGGTGTTCTGAGTGAATCCAGAAAGTCTCAGTAGGGGGACCCTTCTGACACTCCAAAATAATTGATTCTGACAATCAATACCACCCCACTGGGCTGGGGTACTGTTCTGACCTAGACCCCAGTTCAGGGGTCTGGTGCTACCAAGAGCAGGAACTTTAGATTTTCTGCTAGAAGTGACAGCCGTGTCTGTTTTCACAACTGGGTCAATCCAAGATGTTCAAGGCAAGGTCGGCCAATGCCATTACTATAGCAGTGTATCTCACTTTGCAGGTCAGCCCAGGACATTGAATGTGAGGTAGGGCAATGTAGTCACCATGGCATAAGCTGGTAGGGGAACACCAGAAGCACAAGCATGTGAGTAGAAGTGACGAAGGTCCTGCAGTGGACAGAGACCAGCTTCTGTCAGTCTCTGCGGTTCTTCTGGCTAGGGAACTGAATGTGCAGGCCAGCTGGCTTCAAGACAGAATTAATCCAGGGGAATGGTCCCTGGATGTGGAGGTCTTCTACCTCCTGTGCAGAAGTTTTCAGCAAAAGGGAAATGCTCATTTTATGATGATATAACGTTGATATTGGTGCCTTCAGGCAGAGGCGTTGGATGCCTTGTATCAGCTAGGGATTCTTCACAGAGTGTACTTGTTTTTCCTAGAGATGCCAAAAAAGGCCATGGTTCCACTGCTTCTACTAGTGTCCAAATTGCTGCAGCACATCAAGTGGCCAAGAGGAAGTTTTCTCTTGGTAGCTGCACATGCACAAGAAGGCCTTGTTTTCCCAACCTAATGAGCCTAGCACAGCAGACTCCATTGCGGCTCCCGCTTCTGGAGATTTTCTCAGCTGGGGTCTCCATTCTGCCTTCAGCCCATCTGCCATACATTTGGCAGCATAGCTCATGTGAGGAGGAGACTGTTAAGCAGGTTGTTCCCAGGAAAGTGATACACACTGTCATAGCTGGCAGCAAAGCCTTCACATTAGTAGTCTGTAATCGAGTATGGAGCACTTTTCCACGTGGACCTGAGCTAGAAATATAAGATTATTCAAGGCTGTGACCCCATAAACCTTTTTTTTTTTTCTGAAAGCAGGAGTGGACTTTGTCTGATACTGAGTATCTAGCAGTGGTAGGCATCCACACCTGGTGCAGTGTGAGAAACACCCATGGGCTGGTTCCTGGAATCAGCATCGATCTTATCCATTTTTTCTCAGGGCGGTTAGCAGGAATCAGCTGTTTATTTTTTTTCACCACTTCCACCTGGGGATTTATACTTGGTGTTATACACACCATGCAGGGTGCCCTTAGTGTTGCCTTCATCGGTGTAATTAGACATTCTTTCCTGCAAGGCATTATTGCATGCTATGTGCATGGCTAGAAAAATTGGCTAACTTCAGGAATTTTCACTAATAGAACATTACACATAATTCATAAGGATAAGGTGGCGATCATGGCAGTTCCATCCTTGTTCTGAAGGTCTCCTTGACCTCTCAGGTGAACCATGAGGTTTGTCTACTGTCATTCTGTCTTAAGCCAGAAATCACAGACAAGCAGGACATCTAAGACTTATCTGGGGAGGACAGAGGAGTTCAGGAAGTCCAAGAGTTTATTTGTTCTGAGAGGTTCAGATCCTCTCATTCTGTCCGAAGCCAAAAGCTCCAAAAACCAATGAGGCTCATAAACTGAATTTGGACAGGACATTTAAAACATAGGTGAAAAGGACAAAGTTTGAAGTTTTGTTTCCTAGTTGGAGCAGTGATGAAAGGTCAGGAAGCTTCTACGGCCATCTTAGCCAGATGGGTGAGAGCCTGCATTGTCAAAGCATATGTGACTGAGCAGAAAAGAGCATCTGCTCTCATAAAGACCAACTTTACCCAGGCAGTAACTACGTCCTGGATGGCGAGAGGGTAGGTCTGAGTGTTGGAACTGTGCAAGTGGACATTGTCCTCCGTTCACACATTCACTAAGCACTATGGATTGGATGTCCAGAGCTCTGCTGATGTGGCCTTCAGGCGCAGAGTTTTACAGGTGGTGGTTAGCAGGTGAATGTAATACTTAGTCGATATGGATTATATATAGGACAGTATTCACCCCCACCCAGTTTCGGAGTGGGTACTGCTTTTTATAACCCATATGTACTAACTCCACATTGACAATGTGGCGTGATACAGAAAGGATAAATTCCTTCATATTTACGGTTATATCCTTTTTTGTTACCTCCAACATTGTCAATGGGGCCTCTCCTAGGAGCCTCTGGCTTCTATTGGAGAATATTGTAGGATATGTCTTAGGAATTTTGATTTAAGCAGTGATAAATTATTGTGAATACAGCTGAACATCGGGAGTTGTCTACTAATCAGGGACATCCCTATATTTTATTGAGCTGTTTGAGCCCACAGAAAAACAAGTTATGAAGTTTGAGTGTTGTAGCGTTTCTGTATGTCAAGTTAGCGATTTACTTTTCTCTACAGTTATCTTCACCGTTGCTTTGTGACTACCTTTATGTTAGAAGTGTTGTTCGCAGCAAGCCACCAAGGTTAGAGGATCACCTGACACTCGAGGGACATGATGAAAGTGTTAGCACAACTGTTTCAGACGGATCTTCAAATAATGTATGTTATTTATTTGTCGTTATTGTCATGTGATAAATTATTTACATGTTGAAAAGTTATCGTTTTACAGAGAAAGTTTGTTAACGTAGGCAATATGGAGACTGGTATTTACATAGGAGTGTATAGGTACTGCATGGAGAAAGATGACCGAGTAGTTGCTGTCTTCGGAATACTAATGTACCCAGAGCTCTGGGTTGATCGACAGCTTTGGGGTGAACTACTCTACCACTGGGGAGGAAGCTTATTACCCATATGTATTAACTCCCCATTGACAATGTTGGAGCTAACAGAAAAGGAAATCACAGTAAGTATGAAGGAATTTCTCCTTTTTAATAATGTCATTTCTGTTACAAAGATTAAGCAGTAGTTTATGCCATTTTTCTAAATCTATTTCTATTTTACTTTTGAGTTCTGTCTTGTTTAGAGAAATGTGCTTTTTTTGGTAATGTTTACATATTTTGACCCAAAGTTATTCAGTTTGCTTTACCAAGAAACATAAACCCAGATTAATTATATCCCTCTTAAGGCACATACTGTTCAGGGAAATAAACTATTTTCCCATGTTTACTTTGCAACCAGATATTTAGCAAATTGTTCAATAATTTTAATTATTTCCAGAATTGATTTTTTTGTGTTTTTTTGATTGAGGGCAACAAATTGTTTGCATATTAATTAACAAATATATATTTGTTTCCTTCCAACTTCAGTAACTTCCACATTTGGGTAAGAGATAAATGTCCTTGTTAAAGGGTCTAAGGATAATATAAATAATAATTTAGATAACAGGCATCCTTGTTTCGTGCCCCTTTGAAGGTCAAAATAAGAATACGTTATACCATTTGTTGTTACTCTTGCTCTAGGACTTTTATGGATTATCTTTATTCATCTGACAGGTTCATCTGGAAACCCACATAGCAGTAGTTTGTTAAAGATATGTTGCCACGAGACCATAACAAAGCGTTTTTCAGCATATAGCACAAATAGTGCCACAGGTGTTTTGGATGTTACAGGCAAACTCATCAGATCAAGAATCTTCTTCATGTTATCAGCTTAATGTCTACCTTTCATGAAACCTCTCTGTACTGGCTTATGAGAATTTGCCTGTTTCCATTAGATCTCAAATTTTTAACCTGAGAGATGATTGTGGGGTAACTATTACTTTTGCAAGAAGGATCAGTGAATTGCAAGTGATCTATACAGACCCACATTTTATGATATTTCATAGGGATAAGATGGTGCTCAGAACAAATGGGAAATTTTACGTAAGGTGGTCTTCTCGTGTCACGTGATTCAGTCCATATCACTGACAGTGTTTCTTCCAAAACCTCACAGGATGGGAGAAACTTCATAGCCTGGTTGTGAAAAGGGCTTTGAGTTTCTAAATGTAAAGGACAGAAAAGTCCAGAATTGAAAATAAATAATTATTTGTCACTTAGAGGAGGAAGAAGTAGGTAAACCTGCAGCAAAAAGACAATTTCTCACAGAATTTTCTCTTATATTGAGTTCTGTTATGAAAAGGCTCGCAAAGAGCCACCAAAGGGTTTGAGGACCCATTTCACTAGAAATGAAATTCAGTAGAAATGAATTCCACCTCTGCTAGAAGTGTGCAAGGATCTCCCTTGCACACACCTTCACTTCATACTACTGTCTGGACATCCACACCAGAAGGGATGCCAAGTTTGGTACTTCTTGTTTTAGAAGCTTTTCCATAAATAGGTTCTAGACTCTTCCTCCTTCCAAGGCACTACTTGGAGTCTGCTATTTGTGTGGCACAACAGATATACTCTCTTTGTTAGAAGAAATAAGTTACTCTCTGTAGTACTGTAATGGTGTTTCTTCCAGAGGGTGTATTTGTGAGTTATAAAACCCTTTCTAGCTCCCCTTCTGGAACCTAAACAAAAACCGTTCTTTAGGTTAAGTTATGTCAAATATGGTTTTCTTGCTTGACATTTTTACTGTTTTAAACGTTGCAGTTTTTACAGTTTTGTTTTTGACTATATAGCATAGATCAGTTGAGTGGTCATGAGGTGTGTGACCACACTGCAGAGTTTAAACTTTAACATTCTAAATTTCTACCTCCCGGGCAACATCTCTGGGCTGAGATGCTGCTGCGTGTATGACATACTAGTACACCTTCTAGAAGAAACATCATTACTACTGTTAGTAATTTTTCCTTTCTTTCCATCCACCTCCCTATGGTGCCTGGTGTGGCACATGCACACACAGATGACTTTCTGTAGGGGAGTAAGCTCACTGGCCTACCACTGGAGTTGTTGTGGTGACAACTGTAGCTACCCCTCCCAGACTGGGAGCACTGCTGCCAGCTGCACCTCACCAGCCTCCTTCATCTGCCTGATTGGCTCTTGACCCTGGGTCATTGTGCTGCCACTGGGCCCATTGGATGGCTTAATGTTATTATTTTTTTAGTTAAGACAATGCTACATATTATGCCACCATATGCACAACATTTTAAAAGTCAGTGTCACACATTTTGATATAGAGAAATTTAGAGGTATGCTATGTGGTAGACAGTGAATTGAAGAACAAAACAAATTTGAAATATAGGAACTATGCTGGTATCAGTTCTAGTGGTTTTGTTGCTTTAATACCTTTTTAAAGCATGCTTTGTAGTTAAAACATAATTTTGTTTTTATTTTCAGGTTATCACGAAACTTCAGATTTTAACCCCATTAGAAATAATAATGTCAAACACTGCCTGTGATAAAGGGAATGTGACCAAATTGTTCAGTCTCATAACAGAAAACTTTAGGGTAAGCCAGTGTTTATTATACTTGAAATTGGAACTAAAATGACAGGGACTGGTATGGGGCTGAAGATGGTCTCTTCATAGATGAAAAGAGGAGGGGAGCATCATGTTGAAAGTTTAAACACTGAAGGTACTATAATCATAGTAAAATTAGAGAGCAGTCACAGTTTTCTCCTATGGCCTAATGTATGAATAGTAAGTGTTGCACTTACAGGCTTAGCACCACGCTAACTTTAGTTTGCATGTCTGAAAGTTGGCCTGTTGCAGTACTGAAAAGCACAGTTAGTGGAAGTTAATGAACAGCAGACCCATATGCAAATGACAGGTTGTGCCATGCATGCTGTGAGCCTTGGCATATTCAAAGTGTTTTTTTTTATTGTTTATGCACCCTTTCTGTTGCAGCCCCCTTCACCTAGGTCGGATCCTGCCCTTCTCTGCTACTCTGCCCCTTACCTCCTGTCCCCTTTCAATGAGTTTACACCCCCATCCCCATGGTAGGGTCTGGCCACACTGGATCCAATTGCCTGTCGCCTCCTGGGTGTGACAGCAGGAGTTCCCTGGGTAGGGAGAGGAACAGACAGTGGCAAAGGCTGGGGCTTGAGTGCACCTGGGATCATCCTGCTTGAGACAGGACTTATCCGTGTTCTTTGGTCCTGGCCCCTGGAAATCGGCACATTGAGCCCAAGTGACATGCATGCAGAGTGGAGTTCATCAGGTGTCTCCCCCCAACACTGCATTGCTGCTATGCTGCCACCTGTGGTCACCAATGTTGTGGTAGTGTAGCAACAATAGCTACCCTGCCTCCCTGGAGGAAGAGAGCTTCCTCTGGGATGTTCAGTATTTCTCTCTCCAGCTGGCTCCCGGCAACCTGAACTTGTTCCCGAACCTAGGTCATCGAAGTTGTGAATGGTAACTCTGCTGCTGGACTGATGGACTGGCCCCAAACAGCATCTTCTAAAGCTGCACAGAGGGCACGGTGACCTCCCCCTTAACTATTTTAAGGCAGCATTACCCTGGTGTATAGTGACACCATTCTTTCTGCACAGATGTTCCAATTTCCCCATACCCTTGCTAATGCTGAGTAGAATATACTGGTGGAGCAATTCTGGGGACTCATACTCTCAAAAAGGAAAAAAATCAGAAGCTTCACTCACAAAGAATATAAAAACAGTTTTTATTTCATTTTCTTTTTCTTTTTTTGTATTATTTCTTTATCTTCCCTCAGGCCTCGCAACCCACCACTCCTTCGGGTTACCTAGGTCCGTCACCCGTTCCTGCCTGTCCCATCCTGAGTCCCCTTCAGCTTTACATCACAGCCACCCCTTGGGTAACCCGGACATGACTCTTCGCCGGGCAGGTCCCCCTCCTCCGAGGGGGAAGGCATCAGTGGGGGCAGCCAGCACATACTTGTCCCCTGGGTGCTGCTGAAGCGGAGAGGCTCTTTCAGGGCATCAGCAGTAGTGGAGGACCGGTAGCCGTCATCTGGTTGATCGCCAGGCGGATTTCTGCTTTTCTACGTTGTTCCCCATGCGTTGCTCGCTGTAGTGCTCCTGGTCTCCACCAGAGGCCACTTCAGGCCAACGGCAGCCCACTACCCACCCCAGGAGAGGAGAGCTGTCCCTACGGATGCTCAATCCTTTCCTTCCCCTGCCAGCCCCCAGCGTCCTGAGTCCATTCCCAAACCCGGGTTGCCGGCGTGGCGTGATTTATTTCATTTTCTGTATCACTCCACATTGTCAATGGGAAGTTAGTATATATGGGTGATGAACACCTCTACTGGGGTAGTGGCACAGCCCAGAGCTGTCAATCAGCATAGAACCTTGGCACATGAGCATTCCAAGATCACTAATTTTCCAGTCTTTTCTGGACCAATAGAGGGGTAGGAGAGCTCTCTGAAGACTTTCTATCTGCAGTTCATTTGTTATTTTTCTGGCAGAAATGTGCAACTGTGAAGCAGGTTGGTGCTGCCAGGTGACAGGAAGCACCCTCACATTTAGAAATTGTGCCTGCTATGGCTTTCAAATTGACTAACCTGTTATTTCTCCCTTTTTGAGTGGCTTGTGACCTTGAATTGGGAGCAGTATGCTCCTGCACTAATTCAGGGTGTGCAACGACAACAACAAGGTCTCCACATCCCTTAGCCTGGTACCTCAGGTAAGTGATTTATTTGGGGGTTGGCATATTCAGCCAGCTAGCTTCTGGGTTCCCTCACTAATCTCTCTTCTCTTTTCCCTTTCAGTGTTTTTCTTGGTGATGGATTCCACCCTTCCTCTCTCTCATTTCTGCTGTTAGATGGCATTTTATGGAAGGCTGAACTGTTACAGAGAAGTTTGCACTTGGGCTGCCTGTTTTCTGTGGTTGTGGAGAAGCAAATATTCAGGCAGCCCCACTGTGTGTATTTTTTTCAAGCTGGCAGAAATCAGAGGCTGTGTTCTATATTCTTTGTCTGCACTTTGTCCCTGGTTCATATTTTTAGGCAGAGCAGTGCACATCAACGTGACTGTCTGCCCTGTGGAGCCGCATGCATGTTTGCCCATTTTTATTTGGGGCTGTGTGGCTCATCCTCCATTGTTGGCAGTCTGACAGCATGCTCCTGCACCTTCCATTCTCCTTGGTGCTTCTTCCTGGCTGTTTTCAAGCTGTTTTTTGCTTGAGCACACAGGCAGTGGCTGGGCGCATTCATGTCTGGTATGGTGATGTCACACACACATCAGCATGACATCGTCATACCAGTGTATGACCGGTGCACTTGTTCTTGCTCACCCAGCACAGTGGCTGTGGTGGAGCGCCTGTTTTTCCAGACAAGACTGTAGTTAACTCATACTGAAGACCCAAGAGAAGCAAAGGATGGGGCAGCTACTCAGCTGACAGCAGCGCAATTAACAGGTCAGCATTTCTGGTTTTAGTTTTTTTCTGGGCACAGTTTTCAGCCCTAGGGGTTAGCTGCATCAAAGGGAGAGAGTTCATTGAAGGAGCCTGCCCTCTCCTGGATCGTTTGAAACCATAGGACAGTGTCAACCTGTAGGGGCTGTGTGGAGAGTTTACATATAGATAAAAAACATTTTTGTCTGCATTGACTATTAGGATCTGGCTCCATGGCTTATCAGAGACCTGTCGTATTTTTTTTTTTCCATCCGCAGTTTATGCCTCCTATGCCTCTGGCCAGCCCCCTTTTGTCTGAACCTCCCAGCATCATCTCCATTCGCCCTGGGACTTACCCATTAATTTCCATGGTGGGGTGCTTCTGGTCGGCAGGGTGGGTCCGAAGGTCGGACGTCATCCTGCGGCCAGAGTTTTTTCCCCCATATTTTTTGTTGCCCTCACAACTACTGCCCACGTGCCATGGCATAATGGGTGAGCTCCACCTCCACAGAGACGTCCTCAGACACCTGCGTTTGGCTCATGTGTGTGTTCCTGAACTGCGTTACCACATGGACACCTCCAGGTGGCAGGCAGGCAATGAGTCACACAACCTCCTCCCCTGAGGGAGGAGAGCAGTCCGATGGGACACTCAATCCTCCCTCCCCAAACAGATCCCAAATGACCCGACTCCATGCCCAAACTAGGGTCACCTGTGTGGCAGGAGGTAAAGCACCAAGCGCCTCAGCCCTCCACACCACAGGGCTGGCCTTGACCTGTCGTATTTAAGAGATTTAAGACCTGCAGGAGGATGATGAGACCCTCCCAATTAGGGTCTTACTGTCCTAATTGTGTAATACAATCTAACATGTCTATTTCAGTCCCTCCTAGACAAACCTCAAGCTGGGGGGGGGAGGTGCACCTGAGGTACTGGCTGGCAGTGGTAAAGCTGAGTTGCTCAAATCCTGTTTGCTGTTCTTAAAGGAACTGCTGAGCTCTGATGATCCATAGGACATCCCCACCAACACATTCAAACCCAGGGTGGGCCCCACAGGTCAGGGGGTTCTTACAGGCATGTTCAGGTGAGCAAGAGCAGATTGACTGTGCTCACCTAGCTTTGCAGGCCACCCTGAACTTGACAACATGAAAAGGCAAGATGAGGATTCAGGGGGACACAGGGAAAATTCTGATCCTTCAGCACTATCAGAGGACAAAGAAAATCCCTCCAAAGAGGAGGAGATGGAGTGGATGGAGCCCAAGAAAAAGATTCTGATCACTCCTTTGTTTGTTACAAAGTTTCTGTCCAATCTTATAACAGAAGCTTGTCGAACAATGCAGTTGAAGGAGGTGCAAGTCTTGGAGTCTCTGGACATGAATCCCATTCTGTCTGTGTCTTACTCTGCACTGAAATGTTTTCCAAACTTTGTGCACTGTGACCAGATTACGGAACAGGAATGGGCCGGGATGGATAAGTGCAAGTAGCTCTCTATGCCGATGGTGAGATGTTATCCATTCCTGGAGGAGCGTTCCCAGAAATCAGAGGTCCATCCTTTGGTGGTTAAAGCCATGCATAATTCTATTAAGCACATAACCATACCTATTGAAGGTTTGCTGGCCCTAACTGACACCCACAGTAAGTCAGTGGATGCCTCATGCGGAAGGGATTTTGCCCCAAATTGAGTGAATCTTCACACTTCATATGCATTTTTTTATTGTATTCAGAGCTTTGAACTACTCATGGGTCAAAGCCCTGGGTAGGTTTGTTCCTCCAGTCTCAGAAGGGGTGAACATTTTGCAGCTTGTGTCCATAGCCTCTGTATTTCTTGGGGATGCCACAGTGGACAACTTGCGGATGTCAGCACAGTCCTCTTATCATATTGTGGCAGCTATGCTGGGCGTCTGGCTTAGGCACTGGGTCATGGATCAGGTGTCAAAGTCAAAGCTATTTAACCTGTCCTTTGAAGGAGGACTGTTATTTGGCTATGGCCTGAATAAGATCCTGAAGAATGTCCAGGATAAGAAGGGACAACTTCCGGTGTCCAAACACCAACAGAAGGCATACTCAGTACCAAGAGGGTGAGGATGTATATTGGATTTCAGGTGCTTGGTCAGAACACTTGATACCCTTGGTTCTTTTCAGGAGGTTAAGCAACACACCAGGAGTCAAGATTTTAAATTCTAAGGCTCAAGTTCATTCCTGTTTCTATATAATACATAAAAAACAGGCAGCAGTCTGATTTTAGCCTGTTGTGTTGGCCACTCACCCTTCAGCTAGGAGATCAAGGCAGATAGGCAGCAGATTCCCTTCTGGTTTTGGATCTCTTAGGTGAAGGGTGAGTGGCCAACACAATAGGCTAAAATCAGACAGCTGCCTATTTTTTATACATTGTACAGAAGCAGGAATAAACGCAATCCTTAGAATTTAAAATCTTGACTCTAGGTGTATTGTTTAATCTCCTGGAAAGAACTCAGGGTATCAAGTGTTCTGATCAAGCACTTGAAGTCCAGCATTTTGGTGAGCCAGCCAGGAAGGGGTGCTAAGGGTCAGTATTTCTAATTTTTGGAGACTTTCCCATGGTGAGCCCCACATAAGAATAAAGAATACTGCATGGTAAGGACCGCAACCTAACATCTGGTAGCAGTGGAAATTAGTCTGTTGCAATCAGTGGCTGATGGAAGGTGCTTTTTTATGACACCCGATCTGATAAAAGGTAGACGGGTTATTGTATTGCAACATGGAACAGTACATTATAGAAGTCTGACAAAAAGACAGGCTACTGTAACATGGAACATTACATTGTAAATTGTGTGACTGCTCACAGAGGGCAGGATTTTTTGCAAAGATGCTAAGCACAAGAATGATAGTTGGGGTTATGTAAAAAACACAGTTCAGGTGGAATTGGTAAAGAAAACTAAAAATAAACAGAAAAAGAGCTACTGTATGCGAGGGTTGTATTTTACTGTGCTTAGTATGGAAGAAACATTAAAATGTATAAAACGGCAAGCCTCAGATTTAAAATTTACCTGCTTAGAGTTAAATAAACAGAGGAAACTAAGCAAAAAGAACTGCAGTCTTATGCCACTGTTTTAACTTTGCAGGACAAAGTCATTTGTATAAGAGAAACCGCAGCAGATCGTAATTGTAAACTGCAGAACGAAATAGAGGAGCTAAAACACAAAAAAAGGCTATGGTGGCGTAGCGTAGTCTTATAGCTCATCTTGATGATGTTCAGTGTACTAAGGATACCCTGCAGCAGGAAGTAAAAAAAACTCAGGCAAGAAAAAAGATTTTAAAGAGAGAGAACGAAGATTTGAAAGCATCTTGCATGAAACAGAGTGAGATGATGGTACATCTCAAGCAAGATAATGAAATAAATCACTTGCATTGTCACCAACAGATAGAACAACTGCAGAGTGAAATGCAAGTACTAGAGGTGTAGTAGCTGCGGTGGCACCAGAGGCAATTTCCATCGCCCCGACTGTGCCTCCACCTTAGAAGGTAGTGAAACCTCAAGGTTTCTACCCCATGCTTAATCAGGCAGAAGATACGTCCACAGCTAAGCAATAAGTTACATGCATTGCTTGGAGCAGCCGAGTAAAATAAAAGCTTGCTGGCTTTGGTACCGTGTTCACATAAACAAATGCTATGGCAATGTTTTCTGACCCTAAAAAAATAAAAATATAATAAACCACTGAAGGTGAACTACCATAAACCACCTTTAGTTTACATGAAGAGTAATTAAAGTGTCAGGAAACTTAATGATGTTTGGGGTAAATGTGTAAACCACGTGTTTCACAAGCTGCAGGACAATAGCTTTTGTTTCACATTGCTGATCTTTATTTTATTTTCTTGATACTAAATAACTATTTTTTTAAGTGCAAAATGTACACATTGGCACTCTGACTTTATAAACTGGAGGTCTGTGCTTTAGGGCAAGCCTCTTGTTCTACAAAAAGAAAAAGAAAATGTGTAATTGATTCCTTAAGATAGATTTTATGTCACAAGGTAACTTTTTCACAGAACTACCTGACATGGATTGCTACCTGAGGCAATAATGTAATCATAGTTAATTATTTGTTTTATTTAAAGGAATGGAAGTACTGAAGCCTAGATAGTACCATACCTAGGAAAATTAAAATAGGCAAATGAATTCGCTAGTTGAAACAGGGTAGTGAAATGCATGTATTTTGGGTTAAGCACAGTATAGCAGAAATGCAATGTCAAACTGATATTGTTTTTCTCCTTTGTTTGTTAAAAGAAGAGGTTTGATTTCAAACAAACTGTTTGCCAGACTTTAAAATATGTGCCCTGGGCACACAAGTTACAGTATTGTTACTGTAAGTCCAAATGACATGCTGTAGTCACAGAAGAAACATTTGTTTTTAAATCTTTAAAGTTTTGCTCTTTGACCAATTGGCTAGGTCTGAATTCATGTGTACTGTGCTTTGTCCCCAAAACTAGTCTAACCTGTTTTCTCTGGATCTCTGGAGTTCAGCTGTCCTGATAAACTGTTTGCTGAAAACACTAATTATGATGGTTATCATCTCAGTTAATAGGTTTGTGAAAGAGATTTGCTAGTGTAATTAATCTTCCAAAAATATAAATATAAAACTTGCTTCTTTTACCAAAGCAGCTTATTTATGGTTCTTAAAGGGAGAAGAGGGGGAGGAGTACTGTAGCTCAAAAAGGGAAGCCAGTCAGCGGAGAGCTGCAGAATGGACCGGGAGTCAAGGGAGCTGCTGACTGCAACAGGCTCCCTCCCCATGCATCGGAGAGACTTGTGGACTTTGTTTTTGAAAACAATTTCACCCGCGACTACTGAGGGCAGAGGGAGCTACCCCCCCCCCCAGAGGAGGACAGTGGGGAAGCACGACTGGCGAGGGGAGAGAGACCATGGGCAACCTGTGCGTCTCCCCCAAGCCAAAGAAAGAAAAAGGTGACAAGTTCAAATTTCCTGGCTGCACAAAAGGGAAGCCAGTCAGCGGAGAGCTGCAGAACGCACCGTGGGTTGAGGGAGCTGCTGACTGCAACAGGCTCCCTCCCCCTGTATCAGAGAGACTTGGCGGCCCCCCACGCACCCGTGCCTCCTCCCTTATTAAATGCACTGCTTGGATGGCCCAGCCCCTCAAACTAGTTACACTATTAAACAGGAGTGCAGTCTTAAAGGGGAACAGACACCAGGCACCCTGACAAACTGTGCAAATTTCAATAAGGCCCTAAAATAACATTTGACCCTAAGGCTGTATCCAAAAAATTAGAGCCCAAACTATTTGCAGAAGACATAAGGGTTAAAGGGGGTTCCATACTGGAAAACCAAGTGTAAATGTCTTAAACCTGATTCAGGAGTTCGTATGACTTTACTGCTGAAGCTGTGTAATCATTGGGAGGACAAATGCACATTTTATTCCAAACTACTAGAATGCCAATTGTAATACTGCCTTAGACAAAGAATATCAATTGTCACACTGTTTTAGACAACTGGTCACCAGATGACTAATAAGCCTATCCCAAGCCAAGTTTGTTTTATATTCAGTAAGAAGACGGAACGTAAAGACAGAATGAAGTTCGGGGTTAGTACTGGGATGCCTGTATGTCCTAATGGTTGTTGTAGTAGATCACCAGGTAAAAGGGGAAGGATGATCACATAAGAATGGAAACGGCCCAGACAGAGGCCATTTTACCTCGGCTGTCACCAACCCTGCTTTAGAACATGCCTGATAACAATACACATGCTAGTAAAGAAAGGTCTGTTCCTGAACACGGCGAGGTACATCAGGGCCCACAGGAAAAATTTCCCCTCTCACGTACCAACCAAATACCTGACATTTCTTCCGAGTCTGCTGCTTCTAATGGCGGGGATGTTGAGCCTAACCCAGGCCCCCCTGGAACAAGTATACCAAACCTAACGAGCACCACGCCCAAATGGGCTAATGCCAAGGGACTGAGGCTGGTCCACATGAACATCAACAGCCTCAGACCCAAAGTGCACGAACTTGAAGCCTGGGTCAGCCTCTATTCACCAGATATGATTGCCATCTCGGAAACCTGGCTAAAGCCTAATATTCTTCCACATGAAATGGAATTACAGGGTTCAATATGTTTAGGAAAGATAGGAAGGGGAAGAAATGCGGAGAAGTCCTCCTTTATGTAAAATCCCAACTCAAAGCTACCCAGATGACTACCCCTGATCTTGAAAGAGAGGGCTGCGAATCAGTGTTCACACAACTCCTCCTAGGGGGAACATTGCCTCTTGTAATTGGATGTGTATACAACACCCCGAAGAAAGCAATGAGAGCCCTGAAAATACTCACAGACACTGTCCTAAACATCCCTGGTAAAGAAAAGATTATATTGGGGGACTTTAACCTTAAATGGTGTGCAAAACTAAAAGGGGAAGTAAAAGACAGCCTAGAAGGAGCAAAATTAATCCAGCTAATAAGTGAACCTACACGGTTCAACCACAAAACAGGAAATCACACCACCCTAGACTGGGTGCTAGCATCCAATCCTTACAGAGCCAAATAGCTGGAACATACATGGACTCCCTCAGTGACCACACGCCAGTCTTCCTGGTATGAAAAAATAGCTGCTCCAAACAACCACCAAGAACTTTCTGGTCCAGAAACTACTCTGCATTACACGAAGGGGCCTTTCTGAAATCCATGTCAGAAGTGGACTGGGCCCAGGCTCTCGACACCCCCACCATAGATAAAGCCCTGGAGGGTTTCACCAAGCACTTCCTATCGGTGGCCAATAAACATGCACCCCTAAAAAAAAATAATGGGCCGAAGGTCAGGACGCCAGATGGCTTAACCCAGATCTGAAGTGCAATACAAAAGAAAGGGACAAAATATGGGGCAAATTTTAAGTTACAAACCTGCATCAGGACTGGGTAAAATACCAGAAAGTCAGAAACATCTGCAAGAGGGAGCTCAAAAAAGCCAAAAAGAATTATCTGCATGCTCTGCGATCCAGAAACCTGTCTGATCCAAAGAAATTATGGGGTCATATGAACTCACTCCTAAAAGGCAAAAAAAGCAGGGTGACAGGGGAAATAAAAGTTAACAGGACACCTCTCACCACCCCAAAAGACACGGCAAACACCTTCAACGACTTTTTCCTGGACCTACAGCAGTACAAAACCAGCAGTCCCAACCAAGACCAGGGAAGCCCAGAGAATCAAGTGACCCCCCTCGGGGCCCTGAATTCCACCTCAAGCTAACATCGGTAGGAGAGGTGCTGACGCTGTTCAAGGGCCTAAAACCAGAAGGTGCGGCTCTGTTGAAGATTGCAGCCCCCATTATTGCAGTACCAATAACCCAGCTATTCAATAGGTCCCTCATGGAAGGGAGAGTACCTGCCCTATGGAAGGTGGCTCTTGTGACCCTAATTCCCAAAAGCGGGCCATAGGAAAACGTGGAAAATTTCAGACCAATCTCCATTCTCTGCACCCTAAGCAAGTTACTTGAGAAAGTGGTCTACAAATAGGTCAGTGAGTACCTGGAAATGCACAACCTGCAGTCAGGCCAACAGCATGGTTTCAGAAAGAAACAGGGTACTGATACGGTGCTGGTAAGCTTCATCACTGATGTGCATGAAGCTCTGGACCAAAACCAACTCCTTGGAGCAGTCTTCATTGAGCTAATGGAGGCGTTTGATCTAGTCAACCACAAGCTGCTCCTAGGACAACTGGGTGGCCTAGGGTTTGACACACTGGCCCTAAAATGGCTCTCCAGCTACCTCCATGGCAGGATGCAAATAGTCTGGTGGAATGGTGCTAAATCAGATGAACATCCAGTGTCAGACGGTGTTCCACAGGGTTCTATCCTAGGCCCTTTGTTATTCTCCTTATTCATCAACAACCTACTCCTACATTGTGGGGGAGCAGAAGTCACGCTATACACAGATGACTCAGTACTGTACAGAACCGGCAAGGACTCGCAGTCACTAAATTCACAGATGAACCCCCAAGAGCCAGATCAACTACAGGTCAATGGTTACCTAGAATAACCCTCCCTAAACTCTGGAACAATCTCCCGAGAGAGCTCCAGGACTGTATCTCTCTTGAGGGATACAAGAAAGGGTTAAAACTACACCTAAGCCATGGATCTCATTGCAGGTGCCGCAACTCCTAAGCTACCTCAGCCAAGGGGGATGCCTCATGTAAATGCAGACAAAAGGGAGGGAGGGGCAGTAAGGAAGGGCATAATGTACTGGACTGCACTTATGTTTTCTGTCTACTCATGACTGTGTGTAACTAACAAGGATGTTGAAATGATAGTTCGCCTATGTCAATTGTTGTAATATTTAATCTTACTTCGAGAGGGCTCTTGCAGTAGGTAATTACATATGGGACTGGCGCCCGGCGGGCGCTGGGACCCTGAAAAAATTTCTAGTTAGCAGTCCCTGGCGAGAACCGCCCCCACGTCAGGTGACCCGGCGTCCTTGAGACTTCGGTATAAAGGGCGGTCCCGGATGCCCGCCTTCCAGTTCTTTTCCCCATTACTCGCGGGTAGCCACGGAAAAGTTTGTGCTTCATCAGCCCTACCTTTGTCGTTTTTACCAAAAATCTTTATTTTTTATCGACTAATGCCAGTACTAAGCGTCGGTGTATGTCGTCCCCTACACCCTCCGAGCACAAGAATAAGTGCGATTTCGTGCCGAGCCAACTACCACACAAGGACGGCCACCCCCAGCGTGTTCTGCCAGGGCCCCGGACACCCGGTCGAGAAGTGCTAGCACTGCCTCAGTTTCAACGTGGCTACCCGGAAAAGGCAGCAGCAATCCCTGGAAGCCCATATTCTAAAGAAGAAAATGAGTTCTATGGAGAAGGAGCTCAAAAAACTGAGGCAGGTGTCCACTTCCCGAAGGCCATCGGAAGAAGAAGGAGAAGAGAGGCACCGGGACAAGGGCTCCTCCACCGCATCTCCCTCGGGAGTCGCTGGGGCCTTGGTAACATCCTCCAGGATCGCTCCTCGGCCGCCTCGGAGGAGGGTTTCCGAGGGGCATCAGCCCCTCCTCTGGCTGGCGCTCGGGCCTTGTGGGCGCCTCCGGGCAGTTGGAGGCCTCCGCCCCTGGTTCAGTCGCAGACTCGCGGCCTACCACTGTAGACGACTCCGGTAAGCCGGGCGTTGGCTCCTCTGACGTCTGCCCGGAGAGGGCCAGTAAGGCGTCCGACCCTCCGGGGCGACGCGTGGCCTCCTCTCCACCGGACCAGGCCGATCACGCTACCTGGCCTGCCTCCGGTGATGGCTCTCATAAGTCGGACGTGGGCTCCTCCGGCACCTGCTGAGAGCTCTCCACTAAGCCTCACGTCGGCTCGTCCGATGTCTGGCCAGCGAAGGAACCGCGACGGACCCCCCCCCCCACATCCATCGTACCCGGCTCCCCGCAGCCTTCGCTGCCGTCTGGGGAACCAGAGTCTCCCTAGCCCGACCCCGGGGACTTTTCCCCTCCGTTCCCGGGCGAGGCTGGGGATCTTTTGCCTCCGTCAGTCCTTCCTCCACCTGGAGCGTCGGACCTGACGTCGGCTCCCCGGACGCTGGCTCCGAGGCTGGCCCCTCCGACGTCGGTACCTCCGGCACCAGGGCCTCCACCGTCGGCCCTGATGTCGGCCTTACCAACTCCAGGAGACATTCCACTCCCATCGGGCCCTCCGGGCTCTCCACTATAGACCCGCCCGTGAGGCCTCCAGCTGGGCCGCCTGCTTTGGCAGCCCTCCCCGGCTCCCAGGTATCCTCCGTCCTATTCGACGCCGGTGTACCCGAGACCGCAGTATCTGGCACCACAGTACCTGATGCCGCAGTACTCGACGCCACAATACCTGACGCCGGGCTATCCGCAGCCAGGTTTTGGATATGCTCCATACGGTTATAACCCGTATCCTTATCACCCGCTTCCTCCTCCTCCACAGCCCTCGCGGCCACCGGTGGACCTGCAGGAGACTCTGGCCTCCTGGTGGGCTGAGGCCAAGGCTCAGCTCACCAAAGAGGTCGAGAGCCGCCTTCTGGCGACGGTGCCGTCCCAGGTTCCCGTATGCCAGAGGTGGCGCACTCCCTCACCACCTCCGGACTCCAGGGTTCTTCCGTCTGGATCCAGAGAAGGGCAGGACACGCTTCCCCGAGGACTTCCCCAGGGGTCCGTTCTTCCCCCGGGTCGGGAAAGGGAGTCTTTCTCTTCTTCATCCTTCTCTTCACTCTCGGACTCCTCAGACTCTTCCGACGGCTGCTTCGAGAGAGACGACGAGCCTCACTCTCCGTCGAAGCCCAGGACAAGGACTCTCCGAAGTCTCATCCGGAGGATCCTTCTTTTACGGAGTTGCTTAGGAAAATCCAGGAGGTTCATCAGTGGCATTCCCTGGAACCAGATCCTCAGCGTTTGAAACTCGCTGAACATCTGGATCTGCCCGTGACAGCTCCTACCTTGGTGCCACCTTGGATAGAGCCTCACGCCGACCTTGTTACCACAATATGGAAACAGCCATCGGCCTTAGCCCCACTTCCTAGAAAGTCGAACTGGCTATATCAGGCTCCAGAGGTTATTGATTTTCTGGATTCTCACCCTCATGCCAACTCGGCTGTGATTAGCGCCGCTCACGGCCGGTCGGCGAACCCTAAACATCTTAGCTCATCTCCTCCTGATAAGGAATCTCGCCTTCTGGACCAGTATGGGAGAAAGATCTACACTTCCTCCACACTGGGAATCAGGGCCCTGAACTATGTCGGCCACATGTGGGACTACCAGAAGGCCATCCTTACTCAGGCGGAAGCCAAACTGGACTCCTTCCCTGACTCCCAAGTCAAGCAGGAGTTGGCTGATCTCGTCCACTCTGCTAGTTCGGCCAGTCGACACATGCTGTGTGTGACATATGATGCAGTGGACACTGCTGGGCGGAGCTCAGCTTTTGCTGTAGGCCTACGGCGTTATGCTTGGCTCTGCGTGTCAGGTTTGGTCCCGGAGGTGCAATCTGCTATCCAGGAAGCACCCCTCCGGGGGTCGGTGCTTTTCGGGGGTGATGTCAAGGACTTCATCACCAATTTGCAAGAGAATGGGATGACTCTGAAGTCAGTTGATTCCATGTACCGTCCCCATCAGCAGCAGCGCCATCCCTTTCGCAGATGGAATCGGCCAAAGCCGAAACCCCAGTGAAGGCGGGCCACAAAACGCCGGGCCCCCGCAGCTGCCAAGCCCCCCCGCCCAAAAAAGCAGCGGGTGCTTCAGCTGCGGCACTGCCCCACACCACCTGACTCCTTCCCTCTCCCACTGCCTCTGGACTCCCAGGAGGAACCGGTAGGAGGGAGGTTTTCCCTCCACCTTCCGGGATGGGAGAGGATAACCACAGATTATTGGGTGCTCCAGCTCATAGCAGAAGGACACTCCATAGAGTTTCTTCAGAAACCACCCCGCCACCCCCCTCTGAAATCGTCGTATTCACGGGAACACCTTCTCTTGGTCCAGGAGGAAATCTCGGCTCTTCTGCTGAAGCAAGTGATAGAGCCTGTCCCCCTTCATCTGCAAGGGACGGGTTACTATTCCCATTTCTTCCTGCTCCCAAAGAAGACAGGAGATCTCAGACCAATTTTGGATCTCAGCTCCCTGAATCTTTACATAGAGTACAAAAGGTTCAGGATGCTCTCTTTGCAGAGCCTTCTGCCCCTCATCCAGCCGGGTCAATGGCTTTGTGCTCTGGATATGCAGGATGCTTATCTGCACATTCCCATTTGCCCATCTCATCGCAAATACCTTCGTTTTGCATTCCAGGGGGACTAGTACCAGTTCAAGGCACTCCCGTTTGGTCTATCCTTGGCCCCCTAAGTAGTTACCAAATGCCTGGCAGTGGTGGCGGCCCACCTGAGTACCAAGGGAGTGCAGGTTTTCCCGTACCTGGACAACTGGCTCCTGGTGGCCTCATCCAGGGAGGAACTCCTGCATTTACTCTCCCTTACCCAGCAGTTTTTGCCTGCCTGGGTATTACCATCAACCATTCCAAGTCTCATCTGGACCCATCCCAGAGGCTACAGTTTATTGGGGCGATCCTCGATACGACCATGGGCAAGGCCTTCCTTCCTCCAGACAGGGCAGTCACCCTTCAGACCCAAATAAGTCTGTTGTCCGACCGCAGGATGGTCCCTGTGAGGTCGGCCCTTCGTCTTCTCGGGCTCATGGCGGCTGCTATTCCAACGGTACCTCGCGCTCGACTCCACATGAGGATTTCTCAGTGGACTCTACGCTCTCAGTGAGATCAGCTAGTGGACGACCTAGATCACTCAGTTCTGATCTCCTCGCCGATGATGCGAGACTTGCAGTGGTGGATGGTTCGAGAGAACCTGTTTCGGGGAGTTCCTTTCTTTCATCCTCCCCCCTCCCAGACTCTAACCACAGACGCCTCTGATGAAGATTGGGGAGCCCATCTAGGCCCTCATCGGACCCAGGGCTCCTGGTCCAAGCTAGAACAAGCTGTCCACATCAATGTGCTTGAGCTTCGGGCAGTGTTGTACGCTCTCCAAGCCCTTTTCCAATACATCCTTCCCAGCCACCTAGTCGTTCAGATGGACAACTTGTGCGTGGTGTGGTATATCAACAAGCAGGGAGGGACTCGGTCCTACCCTCTATGCAGGGAAGCAATGAGGGTTTGGGATTGGGCAACAGAACACGACCTTCACCTCACGGCGATTCACATTCCGGGAGTCGACAACACCCTGGCAGACAAGCTAAGTCGCTGTTCCGCTCTGACTCACGAGTGGGAACTGGACCAAGGGGTCCTAGACAATATCTGCCAACTTTGGGGAACACCACAGGTCGACCTGTTCGCATCCCCCCAAACGCAAAACTTCCCATCTTCTGCTCACTCGTTCCAGAGCGAGGCATTTTTTGGAGCAACGCTGTGTCTCTAGACTGGAAGGACAGATTCGTCTATGCATTTCCCCCAATTCCACTTATCCCACGAGTCTTGCAGAAACTAGCTTCAGAAGGAGCAAGAATGATTCTGATCGCTCCTTTCTGGCCCAGGCAAATCTGGTTCTCTCTTCTACAACAATATTCAGAGGATCCTCCTCTTCCTCTTCCTCTATCTTGAGGTTTGTTGACTGAGGATCAGGGTACCCTGGTCCATCCAGGCCTCAGATCCCTTCAACTGCATGCATGGCTCCTGCAGACCTAGCCAAATCCCATTTTGGAGTGTCTCCCAAAGTGGCGGAGATTTTAGTGGAGGACAGAAAATCCTCCACCAGATCCACTTATGCCATGAAGTGGAAAAGATTCACCATTTGGGCCGCTTCCAAGAACGTGGAACCTTTTTCCTGTTCAGTGGGGCTTCTGCTGGAGTATCTACGTCATCTGTTTGACCTGGGTCTCAGCCATTCCTCCCTGAAGGTACACATGGCAGCCATTTCGGCCTATCATGTTCCTTTCGCAGACAAGGCTTTTGCTCAACTGGAGGTCTCCAAGACCTTTCTCAGAGGGGTCCGCCATCTGAGGCCCCCCATCCGTACTCCTGCTCCCCCTTGGGACTTGAACTTTGTTCTCGAGAAACTTATTCTTCCTCCCTTCGAACCTGCAGCTTCTGCAGATTTGAAGTTCCTTTCATGGAAGACACTCTTCTTGGTGGCCATTACTTTGGCTCGAAGAATCTCCGAGCTCCAGGCCCTGATGTGTAAAGTCCCCTACTTGATTTTTCATAAGGAACGAGTTGCTCTTCGCACAAATCCTAAGTTTCTACCTAAAGTAGTAGCAGAGTCTACCTTAAATCAGTCCATAGAGTTACCTGCCTTTTTTACGCAGTACTCTAATCCAGGGGAGTATTTACTCCGTACTATGGATGTTCACCGGATTCTGAGATACTACATTAACAGGACGAAAGATCTCAGAAAGACTGATCAGTTGTTCGTCTCTTTTACTCACAGAAGGGAAGGCAATGCTGTTTCCAAGCAATGCCTGTCTAAGTGGTTGGCTCATTGCATCACTTTCTGTTATGACAAATACAACAAGACCCTCCCGGGTCAAGTCAGAGGCCACTCCACTAGAGGAGTAGCTGCCTCTGCGGCTTGTTTCAAGAATATGTCTGCGGCAGACATCTGCGCTGCTGCCACCTGGACTTCCGTCCATACCTTTACAAAACATTACAGTTTGGATGTTGCCTCTCGCCATAGAGCAGGCTTCGGGCTGGCTGTACTTGCACAACCAGAACTACCTTTTGGAGTAGTTTTCCTCCTCCCGGTGCCTCTCTTTGTTCCAGACTGCTTGGCATTCAGTCTTATATGTAATTACCTACTGCAAGAGCCCTCTCGAAGTAAGATAGTACAGTTACATAAGAACTTACTGTAACAGTAGATCTTCGAGAGAGGCTCTTACAATATCCTCCCCTTCCAAGCCTCTAGGCTTTTTCAGCTCCTTTTCCATTGAGAGAAATTTCCGCTCCTCTCTCGTCCGGCCTCTTTTGGCCTGTGGCGGGAAAGAACTGGAAGGCGGGCGTCCGGGACTGCCCCTTTATACCGACGTCTCCTGACGCCGGTCACCTGACGTGGGGGTGGTCCCTCGCCAGGGACTGCTAGCTAGAAATTTTTCCATGGGGTCCTGCTGCCTGCCGGCGTCAGTTCTATATGTGATTACCTACTGCAAGAGCCTCTCTTGAAGATCTACTGTTACGGTAAGTTCTTACGTAACTGTACTTTTCTGCGACATGTATACTTGATCAGTGTGCCATATGCTGTAGTGTACTGTACGTCAAAAAAAGCATTGGTTTTCTTTTCCCCTCTAGGTACATGTAACTAACCCTGGGTCGCCCCTGAAAAAGGGACTGTCAAAGTCTCAGTGGGCCTATCCGGTTGCCAAAATTTAAATAAATAAATGTAAGGGAAGGGATAAAAGCAATGGAACAAAAGAGTGAACAGGGAGGAGAGGAGTCACTGTGGGTCACCTTAGAGACTGGAAATGGCACCACAATCCTCACAGGGGTTGTATAAAGACCCCCACCTCAGGGGAGGGAATGGACAAGAATATGATAGAAGGCGTCCTTAGGATGGCTGAGAAAGGGAAGATACTGTTGATGGGGGACCTGAATATGCCAGATGTTAACTGGAGCACCTTTGCAGCAGCCACATCCAAGAGCAGGGCCATTTTCGATGCCCTACAGGGGGCATGCCTCAGACAGCTAGTTTTGGAACCCACTCATGAGGGAGCAATCTTAGACCACGTACTCTCAAATGGGGGCAGTGAGAGGATCTCAGATCTAGAAGTGGGTAGCCATTTGGGAACAAGTGACCACCAAACAGTGTGGTTCATAATAAACTCGGCTACAGAGTCAAGCCATACAAAAGTGAGGGTACTGGACTTCAGGAGGGCTGACTTTGGCAAGATGGGAGAGAGCCTTAGAAAAACACTAGCAAACAGGCTAGAATGAGAGGTAGAGCAACAATGGGGAAACATCAAAACTGCCATCACAGAGACAACAAGCCTTTGTATGAAGCAAATAAACAAATCAAAATGAAAGAAAAAGCCACTATGGTTCTCAAAAGAGGTGGCGGAGAAGGTTAGGGAGAAAAAGATAGCATTTAGGAAATATAAAGAAACACAGAAGAAGCAGGACAGAGAACTGTACCAGTTAAGGCAGAAGGATGCAGGGAGGGAAGTCAGACTAGCAAAGGCCAAAAGTGAGGAAAAGATAGCCAACTCGGTTAAGAAGGGGGATAAAACCTTTTATAGGTACATCAGGGAGCATAGAAAGACAAAGGGAGGGATAGTGAGGCTGAATAGAATGGATGGTGGGTGGGCCGAGAGTGACAGTGAAAAAGCAGGGATACTGAACGAATACTTCTGCTCAGTATTCACAAAAGAGGAGGAGGGGTGGTACCTAATCCAATTAACAGAAGCACTCTGGATAGGGGGGTCGATCCCAGTCCTTTCACAGAAGAAAGGGTTCTGAAGGATCTCCTAAAACTGAAGGTGGACAAAGCAATGGGGTCTGACGGGATTCACCCCAGAATTCTAAAAGAATTAAGGAGAGAACTAGCGACACCACTGACTGCCCTTTTTAACAAATCATGGGAGGATGGCGCGGTACCTGAGGACTGGAGGAAGGCAGATGTGATTCCCCTTCACAAAAGTGGGAGCAAGACAGAGGCAGGAAACTACAGACCTGTCAGTTTGACCTCTGTGGTAGGGAAAGTGATGGAACTGCTTCTGAAGGAAAGAGTTGTTGAGTACCTAGAAGCCAGTGGGGCACAGGACCCAAGGCAGCATGGGTTCACAGCAGGAAGGTCATGTCAGATGAATCTAATTGATTTCTTTGACTGGGTGACAAAAGTAGTAGACCAGGGAGGGGCTGTGGACAGGGCCTACCTAGACTTTAGAAGGCATTTGACACAGTCCCACATAAAAGATTAATAAACAAATTAACTAGCCTGGGAGTGGGTCCCAGGGTGGTAGCCTGGGTAAAACATTGGCTGGACAACAGGACCCAGAAGGTAATTGTAAACGGAGTCCACTGTGAAGAAAGGGGGGTTACTAGTGGGGTACCGCAGGGTTCGGTACTGGGTCCAGTCCTTTTTAATGTTTTTATAAGTGACATTGCAGAGGGACTAGAGGGATAAGTATGCCTCTTTGCAGATGACACAAAGATCTGCAACATGGTTGATACACAAGGAGGCATGGAAAGGATGAGAAGGGACTTGGCAAGGTTGGAGGAATGGTCAGAAGTATGGCAGCTTGGATTCAATGCAAAGAAGTAGAAAATAATGCACCTGGGAAACAAAAACACAGGGAAAGATTACACATGGGGGGGGGTAGTAACAACAACAAAAATGGAAAGGGACCTGGGGTTAGTCATATCAGATGACCTTAAGGTTGGCAACCAATATGAGAAGGCAGTCAGAAGGGCTGGGGGGGATACTGGGATGTATAGGGAGAGGCATCACCAGCAGAAAACAGGAAGTTGTTGTTCCTCTGTACGGACAGTTGGTGAGACCCCATCTGGAGTACTGCGTCCAGTTCAGGAGACCCCATCTCCACAAGGACATAGACAGGATGGAGGCAGTCCACTGGAGGGCAACTAAATGTGGTGCAGGGTCTGCAACAGAAGCCGTATGAGAAGAGATTACAGGAGCTTAATATGTATACCCTTGAGGAAAGGAAGGAAAGGGGGGACATGATAGAAACTTTTAAGTACCTCAGTGGAATCAACAAAGTCCAAGAGGGTAGCATATTTCAGAAAAAGAGATGTGCAAGAACAAGGGGACACAATTTGAAGATAGAGGGGGGACGGCTCAGGAGCAATGTGAGGAAGTATTTTTTCACAGAGAGGGTGGTGGACACATGGAACAGCCTTCATGAGGAGGTTGTGGCGTCTAAAACTGTGGAAGAATTCAAGAATGCATGGGACAGACATAGGGCAATTCTTGGGGGGGGGGGTATGAAGAAATAGGCTGTTGGTTAACTAGGATCTGCAACTTACTCTGTAGGTAGGGAAATAAGCAGACTAGGTGGGCCAAGCAGTCTTTATCTGCTGTCAAAGTCTATGTTTCTATGTAAAAAAGGAACAATCTTGTGATTTTACCTTAAACAATGTTTGAGACTTTCACTTTACTAGCCACAACACTCCTAAATTAAGTAAGTCACATATCCGTGTGCTTTTCATGTTTCCACAGTGAAATTAATAAGGAAAGCACGAAAGCTGAAAATTGCAATTTTTAGCTTATTTTTTCTTCAGAGATGCATTTATGCAATCTCTGAACGTAAGGGCTATGCTTTGTAAATTTATTGCATCAGCACCTTCATTTCAGTCAGCGCTTTTCAGCTCTGTAGAAAAACTACAACATGAATAGAACACATTGCACTTACTGTCATGAATGTCCCATAGAGTAAATGGCATCATGTTCTTATTATGCTAGAAATATTAGTATGGCATGTTTTTTTTTCCCTCTCAAAGAGGGTTAAGTATGATGACTCTGTATTGTATAACTTTATTAGTGATGTTTGTTTTCCTCCTTGCTTTGTATGGCTGTGTTACATTCCAGATTTTTCATGGACCTGTGGTACTGTGACATGGGATCTTAATAACAACGTTTTGCCACTGTCTATTTTCAAGAAAATCTTCTAGTTTTTGTTTGTGGTAGACATTGACTACCTCATAAAAATCTTAATGTAAACTGCATGTTAAAAAGTTAAGGACTCAGCTGCAGATTGATTTGTAGCACCTTTGGCGGGAAAATACAGTTTTGGGAAAATGCAAATCTCAAACTGCTAAGCATTTTAACAAAGGTGTGTTGACTGAAGAAATGGGAGGAAGGTCTAAAGGATATGGTCAGATGCTGTGGCACTATGGAGCACCTTCTTCAGCATAAGTGGGGGAAGGACCATACTATACTGTGAATAAGTGGGTTCCACCATGCTGCAGTGATACAAATTATGTCGAACAGTATTACAGTGACAGCACAATGCCGACAATCGGCATTGTACCATCCGGTAAAGCAAGTGCTTTATTGGGGGGGGGGGCTGTGCCCCCTGCACCTCCCCCCTGCACTATAGATAACCAACTCCAAGCTGGAGTTGATTCGGGAAGGGGCGATATCTCTGGAGATAGCAGTGTTGGGAATACCAGGGACCACTGCAGCAAAATGCTGATTTTGTTTGTTGTAATGGTGTTCGCGGTATTCCCGTCGCTGTCCGAACGTTATACGGAATAAGTGTAGCCCCTCAGTTTATCAGATCAGAATTACTAAGGGCAAGCAACCCAAGGCTATATGGAAACTGTTTAAAGGAAAATGATCTTCCTGATCTCCTACCTCCTCCGCTGACAAGTGAGTAGCTGACACTTAGATGCTAATCAGGCTGATGCCTAGTTTTATGTTTTGTAATGCTATTAGGAATAAACTCACTCCTTAAACTTTGAAATCTTGACTCCTGATGTATTATTTAACCTCCTATAAAAGAACTCAGTGAATCAAGTGTTCTGATCAAGCACTAGCTCCCGTGGCAATGCCCAGAGGCAGTTTTGATCCCTTTCAGAATTTCAGAAATCGAGGGAATAGAGGAGACTATACCAGTTTTTAAGGCAACAGCAACGGAGAATCCTTTGCCCGCAAACGTAACGGAGATGCAGGACGAAGAGAAGGTAACTCACAATGAAGGTATGCAGGCCCATCTCTGCCCCCCCCCCTTCCCTTGGTGGAAGACTGCAGAACTTTTATCAGTGATGGGCCCAAATAACATCAGACTGGAAAGCCTGGCTGTGGGTACACCATAGAGTTCCCAACAGTACACATGAGAGGTTGTTTCCTGCAATCCCCTGTTCCCCAAAACACAGTGAAAAGGCAGGAGAAGACTCAAACCTCAGATCACGTGATACAGATTGGGATGTTGTCCCAGTGCCCCCAGCAAGGACAGTCTGGGATGTTATTCAGTTATTTTGTGGTCCCCAAGATTTCAAGGGGGTTCCGACCGATTCTGGACCTGAACCACTTAAACAAGTTTGTGCACCACACAACCTTCAATATGGAGTCCTTATGGTCAATTATTTGGGCTGCCCAACCGGGGGATTATTTCGCATCCATAGATCTGAAGGATGCCTGTCTTCACATCTCCACTAGCCAGTCACAACAGAAGTTTCTGAGGTTCATGATTCAGGTACAGCATTTCCAATACTTGGTGCTTCCCTTTGGTCTGGTGACAGCACCCACAGTATTTTCGAAGGTCTTGATTATGCTAGTGGTGCAACTGAGGTAGGAGGGACATCATGTATATCCCTACCTGTATGACTTGCTCATCCAAGTGCCAAGTGATTGGATGGCAGAAAGGTCAGTGTTGAGGACCGCGGACATGCTGGAGACACATGGTTGCGTTGTCAGTCAGGAGAAGAGCTCCCTTATCCCGTCTTAGAGGTTGGAACACTTGGGAGTGGTATCCCAGACAGATGAGGGGAAAGTCTTCTTGTGCTCATCCAGGAAGGAGACCCTGAGGCGAGAGGTTCAGTGGCTGAGAAGCCAGTCATCAGTCTCTGCTCACAGGCTTCTCCGGATTCTGGGGCTGATGACTGCAGCAATAGAGCTAGTACCATGGGCCTGATTACATATGCAACCCTCTAGAACAGGATGCTGGAGGCTTGGAACCTGACCTCAGAAGATTACCAAGCCTGATCTTGCTTCCACAGCCATTTCGCAGTTGCTAACTTGGTGGGAGAGCCTTAGAAACCTCAGCAAGGGGTCTCTCTTGGAAGTCCCAACAGAAATGATTTTGACGACCGATGCCGGTCTGTTGGGCTGGAGCACAGTCCTGGACCAAGTCTCTTTAGCAGTGGCAATGCCCAAGCCAATCTTCTTGCAAAACAAGGAGCTCGGGGCATAAACCTTCTGTACACCCCCACAGCCTGTGGGAAACTTAACAGAAAAACAAACTGTGCCTATTCACCTGAGCAGCTTGCTGTTTAAAATGCATTAAAAAAAGAAATTGCAATTGTCATCCAGAGACTAAAATTCTGCTGTATGCAGGTCCAGGAACTTATTTCTGCAGTATCTGATATGCCCATGGGAGGCCATCGGGCATGCAAAACCTGCAGATACTGTGAGAATTACATTGTATGTGTTCAGAGTAGCCACTAATGAGTGATTTCATGTAAATCAGTTGAAACTGTTTAAAGATCAGAACTAACCTACCAATGAAGGAAGTGCCTCAAGCCCTCCTCTTTGTGTGTTTTGTCTTTCAGAAATTAAGCGATATGTGACTGGCAGCCACAGGACTTCAGGCGAACCATGTACAAGTGAGTGGTGTCAGCATATGAAGGAGAATCTGTTCTGGATCCAGACAAATAAGTCATGGCACTCACCCAACACACTGGAAACAATGGACATCCCACTCTGGTTCTTGACTTTTGAAATTCCATTTATTTTAAACAAAGCAAGAAAACACGACCCTTCTGGGTCAAGGAGACAGAAAAAAGGAGCTCTGACATTTCACCTGGTCACAGGCTTTATCATATTTGATAAAGCCTGTAACCAGGTGAAACAGCGCTCTTTTTGTCTGTTTTCCTGACCGGGGGGAGGGAGTGGGGGGTCGTGTTTTCTTGCTGTATTCAGAATAAATGGAATTTTAAAAGTCAAGAACCAGTGTGGGACTTCCATTGTTTCCAATGTGTTGGGTGAGTTCCGTGATTTATTTGTCTGGACTTTGAAATTTTGTCACTGAGCACCCCAGTCTGCCTTGGTGCGGCTCTGCAGCTTCTTTTGTTTTTTTGAGATTCTGTTCTGCAACATGTTATTTACACTCCATCCACCATGGCACGCTTGATATGGTGGCAGCAGATGTTGGACAGTCATGAACTTTTATGAGTGCCTTGCAGACTTGTACTCAGGAGAGACCAGCTGCACTGAATCACTCTACTTAGAGCACATACATCAGTATGAAAACAGTGCATCTTTGTTGTTCAATCCAGTGCACAAATCCAATGCAGTCATTTATATAAGTGACTACTACAGAGCCAGGAGCAACCAAAAATCCAGGACATGAAGTGATGAGAAGCATCCCTTTGAGGGTCCTTAGACTGCCACTACTGGCTCCCAACATTATGCACTCATCTGAATCAGAAACTCTTGTTATTGAACTGTGCCCTGAAGTGGGACTGGGCCTACTCAGTGGTTTGACTGCTACTTCTATCTTTATTGAATAATGTATAGTTTATGCATAATCATGTTTTTATTCTGTGAATTTGCTTTTACTTTGGGATATGATGGAATATGGGCCTTATGTGGGAATATATGTATCACTGTTTTATATTTATTTGCTTTGTGATGTGATTGCCACTCATTGGGCAAAAGCTGCTGATGTTCTGTACTGGAAAAGTTTATGCATATTCCTGTGATTTTGAAGTTTTCTCATTGTAACATGTCTGAACATAGTCATTCTTGTGCTTCTACTAATGTTTCTTTATTATACAATACTTTGTTTTTGGATATGTTAGATTTGTATCATGCTAGAGCCCAAGATCCAGTAGCTACACAAGAAAGGAGACCCTAAGGTGGAGTCTTCTATACCAGTCAGGTTCGAGACCTAGAAAGATTTACTGGTACCATATTAGGCCTGTTTGCATCTGGCTTGTGCATATGAAGTAGGACTGACATGGGGATCATAAAGAGGCATGTGCATTATTTTGAGCATCAAAATGAAAATAAAATTACCAAGCCTATGATACATGGGATTGACAGCCTAGTGCAAGAAGAAAAGTTGACTATAATATGCATATCGCTAAACTGTTTCAAGAAACTCAGGCTAAAATCAGTGAACTGGTAGAACTCAATAACGAGAAAGCCAAGTCCAGAAAGTCAGTCCATGAAATTATTTGTTCTGCTTATGGAGCCTATGTCCTTACTACTGTTACCAAGCTATTGGGGGGATATTGATAAAGGAAAGGTATCTAATCTTTTACAAGACAGCCACCTGCTAAAGTGGTATTCTCTGAATTGTTAGAGTAGCCAGGAGTGTTTGGAAATGTGTGCCCGTTTACCCTTGAGCACTGTTAGGAATTTGGGATCAGTAATACCCCATCCTGCAGTATTTATTTATTTATTGAGAGATCGTAATTACAGACCTTTGAGTCAGAGACTCCTTTGCAAAGGCGCCACGTCGTGGAAGTACAAAACAAGAAAAATGGATGATACAATGAAAGGTATAACAAATAAATGTGGAGAGTAAAACAACCCAGAGTCAAGTATGGTACAAAGGTAATGAGCAATACATTGAAAGGTATTTCATCTGAATGCAGAGGGTAAAACAACCCAGAGTCAAGCATGGTATAAAGGTTTCAAGCAGATTAAGCTATTACTCACACTCAAATTTCAAGGATGATACAAGGTTTCCTAAGCCAATAAAACAGATGCTTAAGATAAAGGCACAATACATCAGAAGAACAAATCAGAGTAGAGAGAGAGGAGAGAGAGGGAGGGGGCAGAAGGCACAGAGGTTTGGCTTGGCACACCAGTAAAAGAGGAGCAACTATGCAAGTAGATAGCTCAGGGGCAGTCACAGGTACTGGCGGTGAGTAGTTGGTCTCTGAGTTTGAGTTTGAAATGGCCAAGGTTCTGGACAGATGTGGTATCAGGCGGCAGATCATTTAGCTGGAGTGGAGCCCTAGAGTGGAAGGCACATTGCTCCAAGGACATTCTGCAGAATGGCACCAGCAGTGTGGCTTTGACTGAGCCTCTAGTATTCCTTGTGGATGGTGCATGTTGAATGAGGTTAAGGTGCCCAGTGGGGGATTGACCATTGACAATCTTCCTGGCAAGGAGGCAGGTGTGGTATTTCAGCCGGCCCTCAAAGTTGAGCCAGGTCGAGAGCCGATAAAGGTTACAGGTGTGAGTCATCTTGTCACACCCTGTGATAAGATGACAGGCCCTATTCAGGGTGACCTTAATTCTGCGAAGTGCGGTATTGTCAGCCGTGCCATAGAAGATGATCCCTTAATCCAGTAGGGAAAGGACGGAGGAGGTAACCACTAGACGGAGGGCTGCAGGAGGCATACACCGTTTGTTCCTGTAAAAGAGACCAATTCTGGCAGAGCTAAGACGATTGATATATTCATGATAATTTAATGAGGAGTCAAGGGTAACACCCAGATATTTAAAGGAAGTCACTTGTTCTAGCTGTGAGTTTTGACTGTTAAGTATGCACAGTGGGGTGCCCCTGTATTTGTTTTGATGATGAGTGAAGACCATAGACTTTGTTTTTTCATAATTTAACACCAGTTTATTGGCGGAGAACCATGTTTCAGTTTCAGAGAAAAGACTCTGGAGGGCAAGTTGAAGAGTGGAGGGGAGAGGTCACTGTGACTGCTGAAGATAACTGCATTGTCCATGTATAGAAGCATTTGGCCAGAACATGCTTTTGGGAGAGAATTTAGAGGCCAAAGACAAGTGGCCCTAGTATGGATCCCTGGGGAACGCCAGAATGAACCAGAAGACTTAGTGGAGTTTATTTTGACACGCTGTGATCTACCACTTAGGTAGGTCTCGAACCAGGAGATGGGTTCGGAAGCAGGACCCAGAGTGAGGAGAGACTGTAGTAGGAGATGGTGACTGACCGTGTGGAACGACTTAGTAGTCAGTGGAACATGTTTATAAGCAGGAAGTTGTGCACTGCCTGAGACCATGTTTGTAACCTTTATTTTATCTCTCCCACTGTTTGATAAGGATATAGCCATATTTGACAAGTTAGCCTCTATTCATTTGGTTGGTCACTTAGAAGAAGACATTTATAAGGAAAGGTTCAACCTTCCTAGCATGGTGGTATAACACCCAAAGTTAAATCAGTGGGTAACCCCTCATACAGCCTGTTGTGATGTTAGAGGCTATTGATACCTTTGTCATTGTGATGCACCAAATGGATCTCCAGCGACCTCAGAAAACAAATGAGGCTTCGTGATAAGGCCTGGGTAAAGTTCAAAACATCTGGACAGGTAGCGGACTGGCTTAGTTATCAAAATCTAAGGAATAGCAACAAGAATGGACTCAGGAGTGCCAAAAGAAAATAACTGAAGGTGCTTCAAACCTCTAACTTGTCCAACCCTAAGACCTTCTGGGCCCAAATCAACCAGCTTTTAAAGGACAGTCCAGATGTCTCTACGGGGAACTGTCTGTTGATGGACAGGACACCTCAGACCCCACAGCTATCGCACAAAGTTTCAGCAACTTCTTCACGGACCTAGAGCAAAACACAGCCCCTCTAGCCCCTTCCACTGATACCTCAGCTTGCCTCCAGCCTTCATCTTGTCCCCTGCCTCAACCAATTTCCACTTCAAATTGGTACCAGGAGTGAAGTCTTTAAAAAATTCCTAAACCTAAGAGCTGTTGGCACCCCAGGTTTTGATGGTATGGAACTTAAGTTTCTCAAATTAGCTGCACCTGTTATTGCCAGCCCCCTTGCACACCTCATCAAGAAGTCATTCATCCTAGAGACTGTGCCAGAGAAATGGAAGGTAGCAAATGTTACCCCCAGGTTACAAAGGAGGCCATAATGAATTACTTGAAAACTACCTGCCAATCTCCCTACTTAGTATTCTTGGAAACTCCAGGAGAGACTGGTCTTTGACCAACTTCAGGAATATCTTACTCGTAACAACTCCCTAACACACGCTCAACGCGGTTTTTGGAAAAATCACGGCACCAACACTGCCCTGCTACGGGTCTCCACAGACATCCTTAAGAAACACAGAAACCTAGAATTTGATGGCAGATAAGGATCACTTGGTCCACCCAGTCTGCCCATTACGGCTATGGATGCGGGGATGATGACAGGGACAAACTTCGCAGGCCTGACAAAGGCATTGACCTAGTCAGTCATGACCTTCTCCTAGCGAAACTGCAAAATGTTGGGATAGATAATCTCTCCTGCCAGTGGTTTACTAATTATTTAACACAGAGGAAACAATGTGTAAGGTGGCTAGGAGAACCTCTGCCCTCGAACAGATCACAGCGGGCATACGCCAAGGCTCCATCCTAGGACCCTTACTGTTCTCCCTCTTTATAAACGACTTACCCCTAATGCCTCCATACAGCTATATGCTGACGATGCCATTCTATACAGGTTCAGTACTGACATCAACTGTGTAAACCACCAACTAGGTAATGATTTCCAATTCCTAGAAAGTTGGTTCTCAGAAAACAAACTAGTACTCAATGCAAAAAAAATAAAAAATAAGTTCATGCTTTTCGGTATCAAAAAACTGGGGCTGTGTAGAGACCACCACCTCAAACTCTACCAATTCAGGCATTAACTTGGAAGTAGTGTAGTCATTTAAATACTTAGGTGTACTACTAGACCAAGACATGTCCTTAGAACCACATGTAGCCACACTTTCCTAGACTTTAAACCAAAAGCTTGGCCTGCTGTACAGACTCACCCGCTACCTCTCTGCTCCTGCACGACTCGCAATAGCTAAAAGCACACTACTACCTACCTTCTTTTATGCAGCCCCAGCTATACAATCCGCCCAAGGCTCTGTCCTGGCTAAATTAAGGACACTTTACAATAAAACAGCATGCTTTGCTGTGGGTGCCAGTCTGAGAGAGCATCACTGTAATGTCCTTATCTTAGTAGGGTGGCCCTCCTGGGAAGTAAGATTACAGTTCCCGCTATACTGTCTGACCTATAAATTATTGCAACCTACAGCTCCTCCCAGCCTCTCCACCCTATTTCAGTATAGGGGGCCTGCCAAATCACTGAGATCACTTACTAACTTGTTGCTAGATACTCCTTGGGCCCAGTCTGTTGCTGGCAATGGATCCTTCTTTGCAGCTGCTCCATCACTATGGAATTCCTTACCTCTGGAAGTTCGCATGAGTTCAACCTTCATGCAATTCAAAAGGAGGCTCAAAACACTCCTTTGGGCCCCAGCACACTGTCAGTGTTATCCTCAACCCTGAAGTTACCTAGGCCCATTTGATCCAACTGCTTTTCTCTCTGTTCCAAACAGTGACATATTTACATCTGATAAGAAAATATTTATATATGTTATTTGGTCCCAGGCAAGCTGAAATGCTAAAGGGCATAAAAGGCAAGAAGGTTTTGCTGCTAGAGACAACAATCAGCAACTTCATGCAGTACATCTAGAAACAGGTTCTGACAGATCCTGCACATCTGATAACAGTTATTTATTCTTCCTGGATAGTGAGGTCAGCTTGCTAGAGATGCCTCTCTCGGTTTCAAGTAAAAAAAAAAAAAACAGGAATCAAGTCCTTTTCTTGTAAACATTATGCAAGTATAAACAAAACGTGGTTGATCCAGATGAAGATTTTCAGTTCATCATTGTCCTCAAATGGACCCATTTCACATTAGTTAACTGGGTACCAAGGATCATGCCACCAGGTTAAGAGACAGAGTTCTCTATGCTGTACTTTAGGTACCAGGGGTTCTTCTAACCTCCAGTATCTCCAAAACCCCATGGACTATCAAGCAGTTGACCAGGCACTGGCTTATCTGTTCAGCATAGATGCAGTAGTGCTGGTACTACCTCAACAGAGGGAAAACTTTTTCTAAACAGTTTTCATTGTCGTCTGTAAGAATTCGGGAGGACCACCTGAATCTCAATTTTAGATCCTGTCATTCTTTTGTCAGCCCAGTCAGATTCATGGTGGAGTCCTGGTGTACATGTACCTATCTGATACATATCTGCATATCCTGATCTATAGCTTCTCTCATACTGTAGATCACTGAGTTTGCTATTCAGGATTAGCATTTTGCTACCAGCCCCCTTCCGACTGACCTTGGCCCCAAGAGTTTTCATGGATATCCTGGTGATAATCATTGCCCTCTTCAAACAACATGAAGTCTTGCTGTATTCAGACATAATGCAGTTAGCCCCAGCACTCAAACTGCCCTGGAGAGGAAAGAGTTAACTCTATGCAGAAGCATAGAACGTTGAGCTCAAGCTCGGTTTTCAAACCTCTGTCTGTGGTACTTCCCAGTGTAACCATCAGATTCTTTACTCTGCCTAACAGTGAAGTCGCTCCGGAGATTTCCTCTGTTCGGTTCGGTAAAAGTAAAGCGTTCGGTTTAGTCCGTATAATTTTTTGTTATTTTCGGATTTCCAGCCTCTGTCTACGGTACAGGTAGTGTGTAGATAGGTGGTGACTGTGTTTTATTCTGTGAAAAAGTTGGAAATTGTTCTTTTCTTTGGTTTCTTTCCGGTCGATCCAGTTTGGAACCGACCCATTCTGTTTATTTCTGGGATTAGAGTGGTGTTCCGGTACCAATCGGTTTCAAAAGAACCAAAGATTTTTTTCCGGTTCTTTTAAAAAGCCCGAGACACGGTTTGTAACCGATCAGTTATTGTATTACCTGGCTTGAAAGTTGCAATAGGGTAATTTGTTAGGTTGGCCACGTCTGAGAAACCCAAGAAGAAAACCGGTCCCACTGGGTTTCAACACTGTACGGAGTGTGGGGGGCCTTTGTTAAGGCTGACCCCCACCTCATCTGTGTTTATTGTCTGGGGTTTGACCACCTCAAGTCAGACTGCCAAATCTGTAAAAACTTTCCTAAATCCACTCTAGACAAAAGACTGAGTAGGCTGAAGGAAAGGGAGGCCGAGAAGTCCGTAGATCCGGATGGCCAGCCCGGTTCGGTTGTGGCTGAACCTGAGGAGGTGCCTGCTGACCTAGGCGATACCTCCTCGGGCAAAGGAAACCGACCCAGGGTCGGTTCCATCAAAAAGAAGCGTCAGTCTGCGGCTTGGATCGGTATCGCGCACTCTCCAACCTTGGGCCGAAATAGCCAGCGATTAGCATTGTTCAATAGCTTGGGCGGTTCCGTCCGAACGGTACCGCGGTTGGCCGGTCAGTTCGATTGATCCGCCCTCCGGATTATGATCCAGACGCTTTTTATGAGGAGTGGGAGGGAGATGAAGACTATCCTGAGGATGATGATGATGACGACGATGACCAGGGGGGTCTGGATGTGCCCATTGAACTGGACATCTCCCCAGACAGGCCCTCAGGTGTCTCTCCTCCCAGGCTCTCTGAGTCCCCTTCACATTTTTTGTTCTACAAAAAGGTGGCGTAAACCCTGCAGCTTCCCTTGGTTGAAGCTGCAGAGGAGGATGAAGAGCCTGATTTTGTGGAAATGATGGACATCCCAGAGTCCAAAAGACTGTCTTTCCCTCTTCATAAATCTTTGGGGAAACAGCACACAAAATTTTACAAACCTCTAATTCAGTACCTCCTGTGGATAAGAGAATGGACAGGAGGTATTTGTTATCAGGCTCAGCTGCGGAGTTCCTTTATAGTCATTGCAGCCATGTTGTGGTAGTGCAGGCTGCAGCCTGTGACAGGGCTAACATTCCTTTGGCTTCACCTCCCCCAGATAAGGACTCCAGGAAAGTGGATGCCATGGCCAAAAAACAGTTTCTAGGGCGTGGATATGTTGTTCGTCCACACTCTTTGGCATGTCCCTTTCCCCTTTAAATTTTGGCGGAAGTCTTCAAGCTGGCTCCTCTCACCCACCCGGGTGGTATATACCTCGGCTCCGCCCCATGACGCCAGATCTTCCTTTCCGTTGGAAGAGTCAGGTTCCCTCATGCTACTGCCGCAGTACCGTAGGCCCTGGATTCTAATCAACGATTTTCGCAGCACACCACCGATCCTCATCCTCCTTGGACGAGGAGAGACTTCGACGGAAGCTCCGTCAGTGTTATGAGGACCTCATGTGGCAACAGCTAATTCTGACCGGTCAAAAGCCGGCTCCACCGGCCATTACGTGGCACCAGCCTCTTAGGCCGATGCCGACTCCTCCAGAACCGAAGACTCTGGTTCTCCCTCCGGTAGGACCGGCACGCACTCCTGTTAGGCCTGTTCCCGGTCTCCACACCAATTTTGGTGGAGCCACCACCTAAGCAGCCTCAGGGAGGGGCCCCCTCGAATGAGGATCGGACAGATATGGGCCTGCCCCGTTGTCTGTCCATCACTTTTGTCCCCGATCGCCCTCGGCATATTGAAGGGGACATAGGCGGGAGACCCCTGTATCCTGACTCCTCGGACTCGGATACTACTGATCTTCACTCACACCCTGATGATGAGTTGTCAGTGACAGGCCTGGAGGAAGGTCCTTCCTCTTTCCAGGGCATCCTTCGACTTATTTCAGAGTCCACCGGTATGCCCTTGGAGCCTATTCAAAAGAAGGTGGAATATCCTCTCACGGATATCCTTAAGGGGGGGATACCCCGACGGAGGCCTTCCAGTGGCCGAAGCCATTGTTAGCGGCCCTTGAGCTATGGCAGTGCCTTTCCTCTTGCCCGGCTTTGTCTGCCCGCATGGCTCACAAGTACACTGTACCCATGGGGTCCTTGGCGGGCTTCACTGAGCATCCCTTGGCCGAGAGCCTTGTGACTGTCTCAGTGTTTAGACGCATGGGTAGCTCAGCGGATACTGACCACCCTCCGGACAAGGAGTCCAAAAATATGGACCATTCTACCCGGGAGGTATATGTGGCCTCATCCTTGGGCCTTCATCAGGCCAGCTCAGCAGTGATCATGGCACACATCTCTCACGCCCTCTTGGGGTCGCTAGATAAAGTCCTCCCTCATCTCCCAGCGAACATGCAGACCATGGTTAAGCAAGTCCGTGACCAGGGCCATGCTGTTGCAAAACAGCAGCTCCAGACGGCTTTGGACATTGGAGATTCCTGTGCCCGTTCACTAGCAGCCGCAGTGGCCACTCGCCGCAGGGCCTGGCTGAGATTATCCTCTTTTCCGGCAGATACTCCGTACAAGTTAGCTGATGTGCCCTTCCTTGGCACAGACCTCTTCGGTCTGGGAGTGGTAGGTCACCTCCAACGCATAGAGTAGTCCAGTGCCACCTTGGATGCCACTTCTGCAAAGGGTTCTTCAGGCAAGAACCAACAGAAGTGCAAGAAGAAGCCTTTTCTGCACTCTTCTCCTGCGGTTAAATAGCCCCCCCTTCCAGGGAGGTCAGCAGCATCAGCAGCAACAGCAGGCTCAAGCTTGGCATTCTAGGCCCAAGCAGGGTCCCCAACAGCCCCGCAAAGGAGGCAGAGGTGCCGGTCCAGAAGCCTCCTCCTCCTCTAAGCCTACGCAGTGATGGATCGGGGGTGGCCACCCCTACTCCCGTCACGCCAGTTCTGGGTCTTCCCGTGGGGGGCCGGCTCCACCACTTTCTTTCCGCCTGGTCCGGTATCACTTCGGACAGGTGGGTCCTGGAAGTGGTTGGTTGGGGACTGCCTCTAGAGTTCAAGCAGTACCCTCCTTGTTGAGCCCGTGCCCCACGGGAGGAAAGGATCTCAGTTGGCACTCAGTTGGCCCTTTGGGATGACATTGCTCAGCTCCTCCGCAAAGAGGCGGTAGCTCTAGTGCCAGATCCTCCTACAGACCCAGGCTTCGTGTCCAGGTACTTCCTGGTGCCCAAGCGGATGGGGGGTTGGCACCCCATCCTAGATCTCCACGACCTGAATCAATATCTCAGGTCTCGCACCTTCCGGATGGTAACTCTGAACCAGATCATACCATCTCTGGAGCGAAACATGTGGTTCTGTTCACTGGATCTACAGGACGTGTTCTTTCATGTCCCAATCCGTCCATCCCACCAGCGGTTCCTCTGCTTCAGGGTCGATGGGACACTGTACTAGTTCCGAGCCATGCCGTTCGGCCTGACATCGGCCCTTTGGGTCTTCACCAAATGCATTGCAGTGGTGGCAGCCCAGTTACGATGTCAAGGGGTTCAGATATACCCCTACCTCGATGATTGGCTCCTGGCGGGTTCCTCCCTGCAGGAGGTGGAGAGGTCCAGGGACCTGGCCCTCCGAACCTGTTCCCAATTAGGCCTCCTGATCAAAGAGGCCAAGTCGGAATTTGTGCCCTCTCAGGTGATGGGCTTTATCGGGGCAGAGCTTGACTCTCGTCAAGCCAGAGCTCGGCTTCAGGCGGACAGGGTGGAGGTTCTTTCCTCCTTTGCCCAGTCATTTCTGGTTGGGCACTTGCGCCCTGCCGGGACTTCCTGCGCCTTCTGGGTTACATGGCGGCGTGCACCTCCATGGTCCGTTGGGCCAGATTGCACATGCGTCCCCTCCAGTGGGAGCTGGATGCTCAGTGGACTGAGCGTCAGGGTCTTTTTGACCAACTGGTCACTGTCACCCAGAAGATGTGGGACGCTCTCCAGTGGTGGACCGTCCCAAGTCATCTGCAGGAAGGGATCCCGTTTGTCTGCCCCAAGCAGATGGTCGTCCTCACGACCGATGCCTCTTTCATGGGCTGGGGAACCCACATGGGGGACCACAGAGCCCATGGGTTCTGGAACCCCGAGGAGTCCCGTTGCCACATCAACCTGTTAGAGCTCAGAGTAGTCAGACTGGCACTGTCAGCTTTCGCTCCTCAGCTCCGGGGTCAAGTGGTTCAAGTCCAGACGGACAATACCACGACCATGTACTACCTCAACAAACAGGGCGGCACGCACTCCCGTCTCCTGTGCAAGGAGGCGCTCCGGATCTGGACCTTCGTCAGCCGGTTGGAGACGGATCTCCTTGCCATCCATGTGGCAGGAGTCTCGAATCAACTGGCAGATGCTCTCAGCCGCATAGGCCAGACATCCCACGAGTGGTCTCTCCATCCAGAGGTAGCCTACAATCTGTTCTCCCGTTGGGGAAAACTGTTGGTGGACCTGTTTGCCTCTAGGGAGAACACCAAGCTGAGGCTGTACCATGCCCACCCCCTCAGCAGGGCTTGCTGTAGGGGATGCCTTTTCGAAGCCGTGGATCCCAGGCCTCCTCTATGCCTTCCCTCCATTTCCCTTGATCCACAAGGTGTTACTCAAGGTAAGGAGGGACAAGGCAAAGGTGATTCAAACAACATGAAGTCTTGCTATATTATGACAATTGCAGTTTGTCCCACCATTAGAACTGCTCCGGAGGTGAAAGAGTTAACTCCCATTCTGAGAATGGAACTTGGAGCGCGAGCTCGGTTAGAGAAGCTCTGTCTGGGTTATTTCAAACCTAAACTGTCAGATTCTTTACTCCGCCTCACTGAACAGTCGCTCGGAGATTTCTCCTACTGCTCGGTTCATTTCTCGGTTTTAAACAGTGTTTTCTCGGTTCAAATCAACCGAGAATATTATTATTTAACCGCAAAACTGTTTGGTTCAAGCTCTGTCTGTGAGTATTGTAAGTAATTTAAGTTTATTTTCTGTGTGGAACTTGTAAATATTGTCGGTTCGGTTTGAACCGATCAACTATTTAAAACTTGAATTGAAGGTTTTAGAAGTGCGGTTCCCGGTTCTTATCGGTTCTAAAAAAAGCAGTTTCATTATGTTTTTCCAAGACCGTAACACGGTTAGGAACTAATAAAGGGTGTCTTGCCTGGCACTGCCGTTTAAAGGGCAAGTTTTAGTTAGGCTGGCATTATGTCTGAGAAACCAAAGAAAACCGGCCCACTGGGTTTCAACACTGTGATGCCTGTGGGAAGTCTTTGCAAGGCTGACCACACACCACATAATATATTGTCTGAGGTTTGACCACCTCAATTCAGACACCAGATTTGTAAAATTTCCTGCAGCCACCTGGATAAGAGTTGGCAGGCTCAGGGCGAGAGGCCAAAAGTCCGCTGACCTGGATGGCCAGCCGGTTCGGTGCAACGCGAGACGGAGAAAGTCTCCTCTGACCAGGGTGCCGAAACTTCCTCGAACTAAGCGTAAAAGCTGGCTCAGGAGGAGCCAGTTCCAGTAAAACAAAAATCAGCAGGTGTGGAGCCCAAAATTCCTTCTCTAACTGCTGCAGAGATAGTGATTCGGATTGTCCAGTCACTTATAAGTTCCGTCTGAACTACCTCTGTCTGGTAAAAGGTCGGTTTGGTGAGTTCCACCGGTTCAGGAATATGGTTGAAAAATTTTATGAACCAGAGGAGGGGAGGATGATTATGAACAGTATAGAATGTGACTTTGAGGGTCTGGGTGTGTCCATTGAACCGGACATCTCCCAGACAGACTTGCTAGAATCTCCCCTTTGCTTTCTAGGTCCCTCTCACTTTATGTTTTACGAAAAGATTGCTGAAACCCTCCAGCTTCCATTGGGAGGAAGCTGTGGATGAACAAGAGGAACCTGATTTTGTAGAAATGATGGATATTCAGAGTCTAGGAGATTGTCTATTCCTTGCATAAATCATTTGAAACAGACAATAAAGATTTTAAAAACTCCTAATTCTGTGCCTCCTGTGGACAGAAAGATGGACAGAAGGTACCTCTGTCAGGTCCTGATACAGAATTCCTTTCACAGCAATGCAGCACGTTGGTGTGGTTCAGGCTGCAACCTGTGATAAAGCTAATATTCCTTTGGCTTCACATCCTCTGACAAGGATTCCAGGAAGATTGATGCCATGGCTAAAAAACAATACATGGCAGCATCCTTGGGACTCAGGCAAGCAAATTACATGGCTTATGTAGCAAGGTATCAGAAATCTAGATGGGACACTGTCATGGCTTTGTGAAACAGGCCTCTTGCCAGCTTGCTAGTGAGCTGAAACAGGTGGCTGCTGATGGCAGTGAGGCATCTCAGGTGCAGTTTCATGCTGCTGTGGATTTTAATGATGTATCCTCTAGAGTCATGGCTACGTCCATAGCTTTTACACCATGAGTTGGCCTGGCTCAGGTGTACTAGCGTGTCACAGGATACCCAGACTAAGGCTATGGATTTTCCTGTGGTTGAAATTCTCTGTTTGAGGGCAGACAGAAATTATAAGAAAATGGATGAATATAGGACTACCTATAAGGTGCTCAGACTAAGGATGACAGCCACTCCTCAGAGGCAGGCCCCCAGGGGGTGAGTGAGCCTTTTCACAGGCCTTTTGCAAACCCAGGCCTCCTCTGCTTATGCTCAGAGGATTCTTCAGAGGGAGAGGCAGACGGGGTGTGAGCAGGCCTGCTCCCACCCCTCAACCTAAGAACCTACCAAACAGACACCCTGATGGGGTGCCCAGGGCCAATTCTCCCTTTTACCTGTAGGGCAGGTTGGCTTACTTTGTTCAGAACTGGGTGTCTCTAACTTCAGACAAGTGGGTCCTGGAAGTAGTAAGCCAGGGTCTGGTTCTCAGCTTCAAAAAGTTCCCAAAGATGAGAATCAGGTCTTTCCCACCTGAAACTCTTTAGAGACCTTTACTTTAGAAAGAGAGGTCTCAACCCTCCTGGCTCTCAGAGCTGTAGAAAGGGTTCCTCCCCTACACCAGGGCAAGAGTCTGTACTCCAGATATTTCCTTACCCCAAAAAAAGACAGGAGAATGGCGGCCCATTTTAGACCTCAGATATTTGAACAAACACCTTTTGAAACCAAAGTTCAAAATGGTAACTCTGGCAATGATTTTACCCTCTCTAAGGCCAGGGGACTGGCTAGCCTCCCTGGACCTCAAGGATGCCTATTTTCATCATCTAATCAAGCTCCACCAAAGTACCTCAGATCAAACTGCCCTAAGGTCACTACCAGTTCAGAACAATGCCCTGGCCTCACCTCTGCCCAAGGGTATTCACAAAATGTCTAGCAGTAGCAGTGGCTCATTTAAGAAGGCAAAGGATTGCTGTCTTTCCCTATCTGGACGACTGGCTCATTGTAGGCCAGTCCCCAGAACGAGTGAATCTCCCTGCAAGTTACCCAGCAGCTGCTCTCCTCCTGAGCTACTTGCTCAATCTTCAAAATCAGTTCTGGAACCAGTTCAGGTGCTCACCTTCATAGGTGCAGGGTGGACACAAAACAGGTCAAACCTTCCTACCCTTAGAGAGGTAAAGACTAGAGTGGCTCTGGCCTTCTCCTTCCTCTGCAGGTCTCTGGACCAGCAAGACCCTTTTTGCAGCTCCTGGGGCACATGGCTGCGTCCACAGCCGATTAGTGCAAGGGCAAGATTTCGATGAGGACATTCAGTTTCACTTGAGAGCCTTTTGGTCTCAGAGAAGAGAGCCCCTCTCAAGTTGGTCCCAGTGACCCGAACCCTGATCCAGGCCCTCCAGTGGTGGCAGGATCAGAGCAATTTAAGACTGGGGGTCCCTTCATTCCTCTGTCTCACTCCTTGACCCTCACTACAGATGCTTCCCTCCTGGGGTGGGGGCCCACATGGTGACCTCTCACTCAGGAGTGTGGTCCCCTCAGGAATCTCTGCTCCACATCAGTTTGCTGGAACTCAGAGCTGTCTTTTTAGCACTTCAAGTGTTTTCTGTGTCTGTTCAGAACAAAGTGGTACAAGTCAGAACAGACAACACCACAACAATGTGGTACATCAACAAGCAGGGGGGCACTCGGTCTTCGGCCTTGTGCACCGAGGCAATGAAGTTGTGGTCTCAGCCTATTCCCTGAACACTTCCCTCACAGCAGTTCACCTTCGGAAAGGACAATGTCCCTAGCAGATGCTCTCAACGAGGATTTCCCAGGGCCATCACGAATGGTCTCTGGATCCTCAAAGTACTGGGGATAGTTTTGCCAGATGGGGCACCCCTCAGATAGATCTTTTTCAGCCCCAGACAATCACCAACTTCCACTGTTCTGTTACAAGCCCCAGTGTTGGGCTCAATCCCCCTGGATGCCTTTCTCCCTAGAATGGGAAGGAAGTTTCTTTATGCCTTTCCCCTTTCCTCTCCTATTCAAGGTGCTAGTCAAAATCAGATCCCAGCCTTGCAGGATGATTCTGATTGCCCCAGATTGAGCCAGAGCAGCCCTAGTACCCACTACTTCTGTCACTAGGTCCATCTTCCCCTGTGTCTCCCAGGAATCACAACCTGTTAACCTGTGCACAGGGAGAGTTTGAGTATCCGAACCTCAAATCCCTCAACCTCAGGCCTGGCTCTTGAGGGTTAGAATTGCTGACCTACACCTTTCTCAGGGTGTTCTTGAAATCCTAAAGGCTTCTAGGAAGCCTTCCACTAAGAACTACCTCACAATTCTAAGTGGAAAAGGTTTTCCATTTGGTGTTCTGGGAAACTTATCCCGAATCATCCTCGATTTGCCAGTTGTTTCAAACTTCTGGACCTGCCCTGCCTTGAATATATAATTGCATAATTAATGCAACCCCCTTTTGAACCTCTGTCTTCTGCAGAGCTTAAATATAACAGAAAATATTTTTCATAGTAGCTATCACTTCTGCCAGGCGCATAAGTGAGTTGCAAGCCCTGTCAGTAGAAACTGACTTTATTTCTTTCCACAGGGACAAAGGTAGTCCTCAGGACTAACAGGAAGTTTTGCCTAAGGTGGTTTCAGATTTCCATCTTAATCAATCTATCTCCCTTCCAGTGTTTTCACTGACCATTCTTCCTCTGGTGAGAGGAGATTGCACAGTTTAGATGTTAGAGGGCCCTAAGTTACTATATGGAGTACCAAGGGTCACAGGTTCGAATCCCTCCAGCTTTTTCTCACTTATGGTGAGGGGTCGGAAAGGAAACCTGCCACTAAGAGATCCATTGCCAGGTGGATTGTCTCTTGTATCCAATTTTGTTATCAAAACTGGGGAAAGTTCCCCTTCAGGCCTGAGGCGCATTCTACCAGAGGTACAGCTGCGTCTCTTGCTGCTGCCAGAGACATCCCTATCTTAGAGATATGTCAAGCAGCTACCTGGAAAACGGTACATACTTTCACCAGGCATTACTCACTGGATGTCCAGGCCAGGAGGGATGCTCGGTTTGGCACAGCCATGCTTCAGAGCCTATTCCCTAAGTAGGTTCTGTCCCTCCTCCATGGAGGTACTGCTGTGTATTCTGCAATTGTCATAATATAGCAAGACTTCATGTTGTTTGAAGAAAAAATTACTCACCTTAGTAATGTTGTTTCTTCTAATGGAGTCTTGCTATATTATGACCTCCCCCCCAGCCTGCCCCTCTCAGAACTTCTACTTGGGTATGGGTTGGGCAGCCTAGTGTGGGCGCTAGTTATGCCCATTATATGTTTTCCACCCCTTCTTGGGGTTTTGGGGTGTGATGTTTTTATTTTATGTCATATTATTACTTATATTATATTATTACTTCTGGTCCCCTGACTTGAGTATTTGTGTTGGGACCAGGAGTATGTCTAATAGTCAGGTAGCCAGTTGGCTAGTGTAGGTTACAGCTTCCACACAGACCTTAGTGAGTTTTGCTCGTAAAGATCTGACAGTTTAGGTTTGAAATAACCCAGACAGAGCTTCTCTAACCGAGCTCGCGCTCCAAGTTCCATTCTCAGAATGGGAGTTAACTCTTTCACCTCCGGAGCAGTTCTAATGGTGGGACAAACTGCAATTGTCATAATATAGCAAGACTCCATTAGAAGAAACAACATTACTGAGGTGAGTAATTTTTTCTTCTGTTAGCCCTAGATTGGTCCCGCCAGTTCTGGTATCCAGATCTCCTCAGCCTCAGCTGCAGGGCCCCGGAGTGGCTTTGTACACGTTCGGACCTGATATCGTTGAACCAAGGGAAGGTATTCCACCTGGACCTTCATTCCCTGCACCTCACAGCCTGGTACCTTACCGGCTAGAGTTCCAAGCTCTGGGTTTTTCCGAGGATGTCTACACCGTGATGGAGGCATCTTGTAAGGAATCGACCAGGAAATGGTATGCCTTCAAATGGAAAAGATTTTCCATTTGGTGTCGGGGTAAGAGTCTGGACCCCTTATCCTGCTCTGTGGCTCACATTTTAGACTACCTTTGGTCTCTCTCCAAAGGGGGTCTTCAGTCATCGACCCTTAGGGTGCACCTGGCAGTCATCTCTGCTTACCGGGTGTGGGCCGGTCAGTCCACATTGGCACAGGAGACAGTGGTCGGGCGCTTTTTCAAAGGCCTGGATCACATATCCACTCCGGTGCATGAACCTCCACCTCCGTGCAGTGGTGGAGCTAGAGGGAGGGCTGGGGAGTTGGTCACCCCTCCTGGCTGCCCCAGTGTGAGTAGCGGCGCCCCACCACCATCTTTATTCACTGTTTAGTGCCCATTGTGGAGCCTGTGATTGACTGAATAGCCCCCCCCCCCGGCTCCCAAATGCTCCCAAACCTGGCTCCGCCACTGCCACTGTGGGATTTTCTGCTGGTTTTGTCAAAGCTCATGGGCAAGCCATTCGAACCCATGCACAAGTGTGAGCTCTCACACTTGTCGTAGAAGACTGCCTTCCTGGTGGCTATCACGTCAGCCAGAAGGACAGGGGAGCTCCAGGCACTTTCGGTGAACTCCCCTTAACTGGTCTTTCACAGGGACAAAGTTGTCCTGTGCCCCCACCCGAAATTCCTTCCGATGGTGGTGTCAGAGTTTCACCTTAACCAGGTATTGACTCTGCCGGTATATTACCCTAACTACACCTCGGACGCCGAGTACAGGCTCCATACCCTGGACCTTAGACGTGCTCTCTCCTACTACAAGGAGAGGACGGCGGAAATTCGGGGAGAGGTTCGCCAGCTGTTTGTCACTTATGCTGAAGCTGCTTCTGGCAGACCTGCAGCCAAATGGACCATTGCAAGATGGATTACATCATGCATAGGTTTGTGCTATGAGTTGGCGGACAAGGAGCCTCCCAGATGGATAAGAGCTCATTCTACCCGCCATACTGCTGCATCGGTGGCTGCTTCCAGGGTCATCCCTATCCAGGAAATCTGTCGGGCTGCTACCTGGAAGTCAGCAAACACCTTCATTACCCATTACCACATCGACCTTGAGTCACGTTGGGATGCTGGTTTTGGGGCCTCGGTTCTCCAATCTCTGTTTCCTAAGTAGGGAGTGTGCGCCTTGCCTCCCTCCTCCTGGAGAACTGCTAGGAGTCTGCCAAAGAGTGTGGATGAACAACATATCCACGCTCCTAGAAAAACAGGTTACTCACTTGTAACAGTAGTTCTAGGAGTAGTATATGTTTTCATCCACACACACTCACCCGACCTCCCCGGCTTTAGGCGCATCACCTTGCTTCCAGCAGGCTAAGATCTGGCATCATGGAGCGGAGCCGAGGTATATACCACCCAGATGGGTGGGAGGAGCCAGCTTGAAGACTACCGGCAAGATTTAAAGGGGAAAGGGACATGCCAAAGAGTGTGGATGAACAACATATACCACTCCTAGAACTACTGTTACTGGTGAGTAACCTGTTTATTTGGCATCCTCTTTGAGACTCAGGCAGGTTACTTATATGGCCTACACAGCCAGGTACCAGAAATCCAGACGGTTCTGGAACTGGCTAAACAGGCCTCTCCCCAGCTAGCCAAGGAGCTGGAGGAGGTGGCTGCTGATGGAATTTAGGCATCCAAAATGCAATTTCATGCTGCTGTGGACTCCAATGATGTGGCATCTAGAGTCATGGCTACATCTGTGTCTCTCAGAAGACATGCTTGGTGCAGATGTACTAGCCTTTCACAGGATACCCAGACTAAGGCTATGGATTTTCCTGTAGTAGGTAATTCTCTGTTTGGGGAGCAGACAGAGGCTTATATGAAGAAAATGGATGACTACAGGACCACGTACAGGAGTGCACAGGCCAAAGAAAGGCAAGCCACAAGCAGCAGTCTAGGGGCAGGGGCAGGCCCTTTCAAAGGCCTTTTTACCAAGCTCAGGCCTCCTCTCCCTTCCCACAGAGGGGAGTCTTCAGAGGGAGGGGTAGGAGGGGGCTGAGCAGGGCTGCTCCCTCCTCCCCTCAGTCTAAGGCTTCTGCCAAGCAGACACCCTGATGTGTCAGCCCGGGTCGACTTCCCATTTCCAGTAGGAGGCAGGCTGGCTTACTACTTCCAGGCCTGGAAGTCTGTGACCTCAGACAAGTGGGTCCTGGAAGTAGATAGCCAGGGACTGGCCTTCAGCTTCAAAAAATTTCAAAAAAAGAGGGCCAAGTCTTTTACACTTGCATCACTCTCAGAAGCCATTGCTCTAGAGGCAGAGGTTTCCTCTCTTCTAGCTCTCAGAGCTATAGAGAATGTTCCTACTCAGCATAGGGAAAAAGGACTGTACTCCAGGTACTTCTCACCCGAAAGAAAACAGGGAGTATGCACCCATCCAGACCTTTACGATTTGAACAAACACATTTCAAAGCCCAAATTCAAAATGGTAACTCTGGGAATAATCTTTCCTCTCTAAGGCCAGGGATTGGCTAGCATCTCTGGACCTCAAGGATCCTACTTCCATATTCCTATCAGGTTGCTCCCACAAAAAATACCTCAGGTTCGAGTTGCCTTCAGGTCATTACCAATTCAGAGCTATGCCATTCGGCCTAACATCAGCTCCAAGGGTGTTCACAAAGTGCCTTGCAGTAGTGGTGGCTTACCTCAGAAGACAGGGTATCACCATCTTCCCGTATCTGGATGACTGGCTCTTAGTGGGTCAGTCACCTTTACAGGTCAAGTCAACTCTTTAAACTACTCAGGACCTACTCAGCTCCTTGGGGTTTCTTCTCAATCTTCCAAAGTCTGTCCTCGAACCAGTTCAACTTCTCACCTTTATAGGCATAGAGTTGGACACTGAACAAGCAAAAGCCTTCCTTCCTTCCTTGCCCTGGCAAGGGTGAAGGCCCTAGTGGATCTTGCTTCTTCCTTTCGACCTCAGGTCTCCCACCCAGCAAGACAGTTCCTCCAGCTCCTGGGCCACATGGCAGCTTCCACGGCAGTGGTGCAGGGAGCAAGGTTCCAGATGAGGGACATTCAGTTTCATCTAAGGTCTTTTTGGTCTCAAAAGAAGGATTCACTTACCAAACTGATCCCAGTGACTCAGACTCTGGTCCAAGCTCTCCAGGGGTGGCTGGACCAGGACAACCTCAGACAAGGGGTTCCATTTCTCCCTCAAGTCCCATCAGCAGTTCTAACTACAGATGCTTCTCTCCTAGGGTGGGGGCCCACCTGGGAGCCCTGGCAGCTCAAGGGGTCTGTTCCCCACAAGAGTCTCTCCTTCATATCAATCTCCTGGAACTCAGGGCAGTTTTCCTAGCCCTGCAGAGCTTCTCAGATTCAGTCAAGGGCAAGGTGGTCCAAGTCAGGACAGACAACACCACCACAATGTGGTACATCAACAAACAGGGAGGCACTCAGTCCTCAGCCTTGTGCACAGAGGCCATGAAGCTGTGGTCTCTGGCCTATTCTCTTGAGACTTCTCTGATACCAGTTCACCTTACCGGGAAGGACAACGTACTAGCAGATGCTCTGAGCAGAATTTCACAGGGACATCACCAGTGGTTCCTGGATCCTCACATCCTGAAGGTCATCTTCTCCAGGTGGGGCACTCCAGAGATCTCTTTGCAGCACCGGACAATCATCAGCTTCCTCTGTTTTGTTGCAGACCTCCAGTCCTGGGGACGGTTCCCCGGAATGCTCTCTTTTTGGACTGGAAGGGCAGGTTTGTCTATGCCTTCCCTCCCTTCCCTCTGCTGTTCGGAGTTCTGATCAAGATCAGGATTCAACCCTGCACAGTGATACTAGTGGCTCCAGATTGGGCCAGACAGCCATGGTATCCTCTACTGCTGTCCTTGTCAGTGTCACGCCCCCTGTCTCTGCCCAGGACATACAATCTCCTGTCCTCCTCCCAGGGGTGGATCTGGTACCCCAATCTCCAGTCTCTCAATCTCAAGGCCTGGCTCTTGAAGAGTTAGAATATGAAGGGCTACATCTTTCTCAGGGAGTTCTGGATATTCTGAAGGTCTCCAGGAAGCCTTCCACTAGAAAAACTTACAACTCCAAATGGAAAAGGTTCAGTATTTGGTGCTCTCAGAAAGGCATCCTGCCTGATTCTGCAGACATTTCCACAACCTTAGACTGTCTAGTTCATCTGAATGGTCTAGGCCTTAGGCCTGCCACTCTGAAGGTTCTTCTAGCAGCTGTCTCTGCATTCCTCTCAGCAGGGAAGGGCTCTTCCCTGGCATCTCATCCTGTTTACATAAAGTTTTTCAAAGGTCTTGTTCACATTAACCCTCCCTTAAGTGAGCCCACTCGGCCTTGGGATCTTAATGTCTGCATAGCTCAGCTTATGCAAACACCCTTTGAACCTCTGACTTCGGCCGAATTGAAGTACTTGACCTGGAAAACTGTGTTCCTGATAGCTATTACTTCTGCCAGGCGGATTAGTGAGTTACAGGCTCTGTCAGTTGAACCTGACTTCATCTCCTTCCATAGGGACAAAGTGGTTCTAAGAACCAATAGGAGGTTCTTGCCCAAACTGGTATCGGATTTTCATCTGAACCAGTCTATATTCTCCCTGTGTTCACTGATCATTCTTCTTCAGGTGAAAGAAGGTTACAGTCTAGACGTTAAAGGGCCTTAGCTACTACATTGAGCATACTAAGGCACATGAAATGACTGTCTTCAATTGTTTCTCACTTATGGTGAAGTGGGGAAAGTTAAGCCTGCCACTAAAAAATTGTTGCTAGGTGGATTGTTTCTTGTATACTATTCTATTATGACAAGTTGGGTAGATGTCCCCTTCAGGCCCTGAGGCTCATTCGAGCTAGAAGTTTCAGCTGCTTCTCTAGCTGCAGCCAGAGATATACCTTTGTTAGAGCTCTGTAAGCAGCCACCTGGAAAACAGTACATACTTTTACCAAGCATTACCCCTGGACATCAGGCTAGGAGTGATGCTAGGTTTGGCACAACAGTACTGGAGCCTCTTCCCAAATGGGTTGCATTCCCTCCTCCATAGGGAACTGCTTGGTAGTCTGCATTATGTCTGAATACAGCAAGACTTCATGTTGTTTGAAGAAAAAATTACTCACCATAGTAATGTTGTTTCTTCTAATGGTGTCTTGCTGTATTCAGACCTCCTGCCTCTCCTCTCAGAACCTGTTTTTTGGGAAGTGGGCTGCCAGGTACAGTGTTGCACCTCAGGGGTGTACCTTGTACCCTCCCTCTTTGGTGGGGTGGATGTTGTTATTATTTTTCTGGTGTTTTATACTTAAATATTGTCACTACCTTTCCTTCTTGGGTTCTCGACTTGAATCTTTTTGGCCCAAAAAGAATTTTTTGCCCTTTGGCTATATGTTGAACAATTTCTATACTATAGTATGTTAGTTAGTTTGCTCGTATGAATCTGATGGTTAAACTGGAAAGTACCACAGACAGAGGTTTGAAAAACGAGCTCGACGTTCTGTGCTTCATAGAGTTAACTCTTTCCTCTCCGGGGCAGTTTGAGTGCTGGGGGCTCACTGCATTGTGTCTTACTACAGCAAGACTCCATTACTATGAGGAGTAATTTTTTCTTCTTGGGGAGGGTCACTGTGTGTAACCTGTCAGTAGGATCTTCTTTTTGTGTGCATTTTTAAAGTCATTAGCTAACATTCCAGTCCAGGGTGAAGCCACAAATCCTATAGTATTGTGGCTAGATGGTGAGCAGAGAAAAAGAGTTTCCTTAAACCTTATCAAAATCTGGGGCATTTGGGGTCATTTATTCTCAAAGGTCATGTTCAGGTGTCCCTTTCTCAGCAGAGAATGGAAAAAAACTGATAAAGGAGAGTCATCAGTCATATCATTCCACTTATACTGACTTTTTGGCTTGGTGACATCCCATAAAGATTGTACCTGGTTAGCGCTACATATGAAACACCTTCAGGTTAAATCTTTTATCTCACTGGTTTCCAGTCTCAAAATAGTCTAGGTCCCTGTACAGTTTCTGCACTCTGTAAGCAAGTCAGTAGAATGGCAGGACAAAATACTGACCCTCCATAGAGGCTCTCCTCTATCCCCATGTTGTGGAGATGATCCTGGTGACCGGTGCCAGCCTGAGGGGCTAGGGTGGGGTAATAGACCAGATACTGGTGCAGGGGTTGTGGTCCCTGAGAATCAGAATATCCAGATGTCCTAAGAAATGACAACCATGTATTACTGTTGAGCTGCTTCTAGTTCAGATCAGTTAAAGGTCACTGAAAGCCTGAATGCTGAAACGGTTATTTATGTGAACAAATGCTGCAGCACGTAAAGCAAAATTATGCTTTTAGAGATTTACAAGTTATGAACTGGATGATTTAAAAGTTATCAATTTGATAAAAAAACAAATCTAGAATCCCTTTGGTGATTCATCTGGCAAAGGACCTGTGTCCTGGCCCAGCTGATTTACAAGTTATCAATTTGATAAAAAACAAATCTAGAATCCCTTTGGTGATTCATCTGGCAAAGGACCTGTGTCCTGGCCCAGCCAACACCATACACACCCAGGGGAATATTCACAGACTCAGCAAGTTTTTTTAACATAAATATCAATGGTCCATATCCTCCAACAGTATCCATTTCACTGTAGAGAACTGCTCAGATCACATGTTTTTACAGCCCCTACAGGTGTCCTCCAGTGGCAGAGGAACTGAACTGTGTCTAATCTTTGGTGGGTCTCAGAAAATGTGCGTATCTCAGGGAGAATTTCCTGATAGCTCTGGAGAGGCCAAGAGTGTCTTGGGTCTCATCTCTAGTTAACATGGCAATTGGAAACTGTCCAGCTCCCACGTCAGTGTGATATTCTGAGTCAGGGGCAAGTGTTCTACCCAAATTTGGCACAACTACAACTCATAGACTAGTTCCTGAGCAGAGGAGTCTTCTGTTAAGCTGTTCAGAAAAGATGGTGGATACTTTGAGGCCTTCCAGGAAGCAGTCTACATCTGTACCGTATGACAGGATTTAAATTACCTCTGCTGGATCGCATGCCACGCCGGCAACCTGAGTTCGGAACAAGCCTGGGCCACAGGGGGTCGGCAGGTGGAGAGAGGATTTATCATCCGGAGGACTGCTTTCCTCTCTTGGGGGGAAGGCGACTAGTCATCCCACTTCACTGACTGCCCTCTTGCAGTGGCTAGAGGGCCGTATGGGTCGGAAGGCTCAAAGCCGATGTCCTTGCATCGCCAGGAAGGGGGGGCAGATGGGCAAAAACAGGAAAACTGAGCCTGGCAGGCTCGATGATAGTCCGCTGCTCCCAGGATCGGTCCTCAGATTCTGGATTAGGTCTCTCCGGGGCAGCAACCTCCTCCTGGCCTGGCTGTAGGGGGCAGTCTGCGGGGGAACTTCTGGGGGGCTGTTTAGCACGGGAGAGGCAAGGACCAGAGAGAGAGTCCCTCCAATTGGAGGGCCATAGCTGCCAGCCAGGACTCAGAAGGAAAAACTACAAAAAAAAAAAATGCCTTTGATGGGTGGGCCTGACGGTCAGGTGTCTTATCCACAAAGGCTTCAGTGATGTGAAACCTTATATTTTCTACAGGCAGGATGGACAGAGGTCTTTTATCAGGCAACCAGCAATATCAGGTCCCCACACTGAGGATATTCCTGGGACTCCTCAAGGGTTCTTTCATGGGGTCCATACAGACGTAAACAGAACCTTTTTAAGTAGTCAGCAAGTGTCTGACCTGTAGCTCCCTGGTACCTCCATGGGATCTCCGTGCTGTCCTCCATGCATTTGTGTGCCACTTTGAACCATTACAGGTTTTGGAAGCTGTGTTCTATTTCAAGATATACTTCCTAGGAGCTGTTTGTTCAGTGAAAAGGATCCGAGAACTCCATACTTTCTTATGCAAGGAGCCTCATTTGCTTTGTTTTCTTGAGAATAAGGTCATGTTACAGACTGTCCTGTACTTTTAACCAAAGGTTTGCCCTGTTTTTTGTGTTAACCAAAAGATTATTCTGCCCTTTTGTCTGCCCAAACTGATTAAGGTCATGGAAAAATAGCTTTATAACATAGACACTTGTAGGGAAGTCAAAACACATCTAGTAAGAATGTTATTTTTTTTTCATCATCACATAAGCTTTTCGTCCTGTATAATACAACAAAAAAAGATGAGAATACTTCCCAAGACAATGTTGTCTAGTTGGTTCATTTTGTACATAGTGTTGTCGAGGCACAGGTCAGGAAGCATAGGAAGGCCAGTAGCAGGTATAAAATTAGCAAGTAGCGTTTTATTTTTTCCAATAACAGTAAAATAAACAAGCATTGTCAATGACGAATGTTGTCTTGCTGGCATTGGCATTGGCAGTGCCGGAGTTAGAGACGCATAATAAGAATGGCAGTGAAGTATTGAAGTGACGCCAACCCCACCCCCACCCTGTAGAGACTGACAGGCATTGGGGTGTGCCTTTGGGTCGTCTGCTATAACGCTCATGCCATTGTACCGCACCCTACCCTGTAGACACTGACAAGTGTTATGGTGTGCTTTGGGGTCTTTGGGTGTTATACTTACCCCGTTCCATAAGGAAATATGCTGAGGTGGGTGCAGTATAGGAGAATGGGGTGAACTTTGTGGCCGAACAGTGCAAGGCACACCACAAGGCCTGTCACTGGCTGCAGGGTGGGGGTGAGGGTGGAATGGCGTGAGCATTACAGCTGATGATCCCAAGTCACACCCTGACGCCTGTCAGTCTCTACAGGGTGGGGTGTTACAGTTGGAAACCCTAATACCGCAGGCGTGTGTTGGTATTTTCACTCCAAATTTTCAACATGAGCTGTTCGTGAGTCCACCTAATGAAAAGTGGCACTATCAGTTTGTTAGCTGAAAGGTGGTTTTGCACAGTGGCTAAGCCATTTGGCGACACAGGGACGAAAACACATTTTGGGCAGGATGTGGAAAATTACATCTGTGTTGTTCATGAGGAGGCGTAAAAAAATGGCAACGTTGAAAATCTGGAGTGAAAATAGGAAAAATTGGTGAAGTCATGAGCATTCATAGAAACTGTGCAACACACGTCTGTAACCCAATTATTTTTTGGATTTTTTTAGCCACATTTTCAACATAGGCATTTTTGGGACCTCACCTCATGAACAGTGGCGCTATGATTTTGTTAATCAGTCCCAAAAGTTGATTTCCCACAGCGACCATGCCATTGTGCGCCAGAGGTGCGGAAACACATTCTGAGCAGGTTGTGAAAAATGACAGCTATACTGTTGATAGGGAGGTGTGAAAAAAATGCCAGTGTTGAAAATCTGGCATGAAAATATTGCAAATTTGTGAAGTTACAAGGGGGCGTGGAAACTGCGCAACGCACGCTTATAATACAGTCATTTTATGGACTTTCGGCATCAAATTTTCAACATAGGCATTTTAGGACCTCTGCTCATGAACAGTGTCACCGTCATTTTCTCAAACTATCCCGAAAACTGATTTTGTACAGCGACCGCGCTATTCTGCGCCAGACTTGCAAAAACACATTTCGGCCAGGATATGTAAAATGGTAGCTGTACTGTTCATAAGGAGGTGTGGAAAAATGACAATTTTGAAAATCTGGAGTGAAAATATTACAAATTCATGAAGTTACGAGCGTGCGTGGAAACAGTGCAACGAACGCTCATAAAAGCCATTTTGTGGATTTTTTTCACCAAATTTGCAACATAGGCTTTTTGAGAGATCCCCTCATGAACAGTGGCAGTGTCATTTCATTACTCGGTCCTGAAAGGTGATTCCGCGCAGTGACTGCAAAATCACCTTTTGGACCGGATAACGCCATGACAGTGACTGAATTCATGAGGAGGGGTCCCAATAACCCCATGTGGAAAATTTGGTGCAAAAATTCCAAAATATGGCCGAGATATGCACCAGAGTTGGAAAAAAAACTATTTATGCCATTATACAGCTTACCGGCATTTCTTCAGTTTGCAGTCAGCTTTGAAGAGTGCAGACGTGTTCCCAGTCCACCTGAGATCATCGTGCCAGACTCCTGAGGTAAGTATTGGGTGAGGGGGGTGTGGGGAGGCAGGGTCTGCAGAGGGTGGGAGGCGCGGGTTGTGGGAGGGGCAGGAGACCACGAGGATCGTTTCTTATTTCACAGGGGTAAAAAAAAATGCCGGGACAGTTTTCTTTTTCAGTGGAGTTAGCATGCTAGGGTACGCTCCCAGTGTGCCACCTAAATAGTTTTAAGAGAGGATGCTGTAGCCGATGGGGGAATTGGGCACCCCCATCTGACACAACGAACAGGCAAGAGCCGAGGGGATTGGGCACCTGCCTCAGCACATAACAAATGGGGTGCATGATGCAGACAGGGAGGGCTCCCATCGGCACATACAGTGTATCAGGGCATGCTGGCGGGGATTGGGCACCCCCAAAGTTGGCATTATGGCAGGCAGTGTGACACCATGTTTTTACTTTTTCACCAGGGCAAGCACGTCGGGAGGTGCCGCTGCATATGACGAGCGTTGCTCGCATTGCAACAGACCTTTCATTGGATGTGCTCGCTACATTATGTATTCACGGTGTGGCGCCGGCATGCAGGCTTATTGGGGAATGAGGGACACACCTACTGATGCATGCCCTGCATTCGCCCAGTAGTGACTGTGCCTCCAAATCTGCTACTACCGCAATATGTCGGCTGCGCATGCGTGAGGCAACATAAAAATAAAATTGTTCAGTATAACCATTTACAAAGGCAGTACAAACACAGGAAACAAAGTTCTTTATCTGAGGATATCTCTAATTCAAGTTTCAGTCATGCTGTCTCAAGCAGAAGTATTGCTGCTCTTTTTAAAAGTCTTTGTCTGGAAACTTGTTAAGACATCCTGTTTTTCAGAAAATGTTCTTGTCAGTTTCCTTCACTGCACATGCAAAAAAACAGTACATGGTGTCCCAGAACTGACCTCCTGTTGACAGCTCTGCAAGGAGTTTGCAAACCAGCATTTCAGGTTAACCTCTTCATTCCAAATAACTTTTTGTAATCATTTCAACAGTATAACCATATATTCATTTTCAAACCAAGGGATCCCAGTTTCACATAAAGATTCACACATATTTTATAACTTCAGATGCGCAAGGGGAAGAAAAGATAGAAACAGCAAGTGAAAGCAGCGAGATAGCAGAAGGGGGAAGGAATAGCGAGACTGTCAGAGCGGCTAGTGTCTAGGTCTTACAAGAAAATTTGACTGCGCAGTCAGACAGACAAGAGACAGAACAGAAGAGGATAAAACAGATCCTTGTGTTGAACTCTACAGTAATCTTTCTACATCACAAATGGGACAGGGTCTTATTCAACCCTGTCAGATACAACCCTGCCGCACATAGCATAGGTTTAAGCGGCAGCAAAATAACTGGAACCACTTGCATTGATCAGAACATCTCCCACCAGAGCTCTGACATTGTCCTGGATGGGAAGAGCAACAACTTTAGTTCCTGCATTGTGCACTGCAGGTGTTTACCTGCCTTGCTTTTATTCAAGAAACTGTATAGTTTAAACACAAGCCCCTCCCAGTAAGGATGGGGTGTACTGACTGTTGCATGCCAGCAGTCATGAATGACCCAGTGACAATGCAAAATGTCAAAGAAAGAAAATATTTTATCATACTCACCAGAATGTCTTTTCTACTTCAAGTTTGCCACTGGGACCCACCTGAGAGTTTTCTCTCCAGGAGGATTTTCTTCCACCATATAAAAATATGACTAGCTATGCTTTTGCTCTAGCAAACTTTCAGGTACAAGTTGAGTTTTTCTGTTGCTGGGTTCATAAAGATATTTCTCATACATGGCTGAGATAAGTTACTGTACTGTTTAGAGAATCTAAGGTCTCTGAATTCTTACATGACACATCTGGAGTGAGCCTGTATAAGTTTGTTGAGTACTGTAAATACATTATGCTAAGCAGTACGATAAAATGCTGTGAGGATCAGGCCTTTTTATGATTTTAAAGAAAATGTGAATAATATACAGTCTGATATATAGGATTTGTTCATAACTGGGGGGTAAGAATGCAAAGGACAGGTAACTGCATGGTAAGATGTTGGAATCTTTTTCAAGGATATACTAACATACTAATTGCCAGCAGATTAGGCCTTACAGTCTATCGATTCTGCTCGAACCTCAGATCCCTAGTTGGGTGCCGAGGCGCCCCCCCTGTGTTCCAGAAACCCCTGTCATTCATCCCCACCCCTGGGCCAGGCCATCATCTGATACATCCACTTTCTGTGTCTGTCCCACCCTCTTGATACCCTCCACTGTGGACCTCTGAACCAGCTAGCCAGGCAGTGCATTCCAAGGTCCACCACCCTCTCAATGAAAACCTCCTCCTCTTTTCCCCTCACCTTCCACCTTCAACTTCAAACCATGCCCTCTGGTGATACCTCCTGCTTTAGTCTAAAGATCCTCCATGTTTACCCTATTTATTCCCTTGAGGTACTTGAGGACCTCAATCCTTGTCCCCCTGTCTCTACTCTCCTCCAGTGAAAATAGGCAGAGCTTCTCAAGTCTGTCCTTATCAGTCAAATCCCTAGTCCTCGTATCATCTTGAGTTGCCCTCCTCTGTACCCTCTCCAGGAGCTGTATGTCCCTTTTCAAGTGTGGTCTCCAGTACTGTACACAGTACTCAAGGTATGGTCTAACCAGTCCATTGTACAGCGACAGAATCACTTCCCTGCTCCTAGAGGTGATCCCCCTTACGATGCATCCCAACATCCTGTTTGCCTTGCTAGCCACTCTCCTGCACTGCTTAGAGTTATTCATACATGCATCCACCATGACCCCTAGGTCTTTTTCCCCTATTGAGGCCTCCAGCACCTCCCCTCCCAGGGTGTGCCTGTGCTTAGGGTTACCCCGCCCAAGATGTAATACCTTGCACTTGGTGATATTGAAATTTAATTTCCATGTCTGAGCCCAGCTTTCCAGGGTGTCCAGGTCCCCTTGCAGGGCCAACCTCCCCTCTTCTTCCTCAACTACTGCTCCCATCTTGAAGTCATCAGTGAAGAGACTCATTTCACACCCTATACTCTCCCTGATGTCCGATATGTGTGCATTAAACTGAGATTGGACCCAGGACCGAGCCCTGCAGTGCCCCACTACCGACCTCTATAAGGTTCAAGGCTCCCCACTGACCACTACTCTCAGAGGTGCGTCCAGCTAGCCAATTTTCAATCCATCCAGCCATCAAAGGGCTACTCCCAACCCATCAGTTTCTCCACCAGACCATTGTGGGGACAGAGTCAAGCCTTGCTGAAGTCCAAGAATAATACATCACAGGCTTTCCCTTGTCCAGTTCTGATGTTGCCATTTGTAGAACTCACAAGATTGGTTTGGCGTGATCTACCTGTCACAAACCCCATGTTGCCGACTATCAGACCTCCCACCTTCTCCAAGTACACCCCAATTGTTCCTTTAGTATACTCTCCATTAATTTTCCCACCACTGAGGTCAAACTGATGGGTCTATAGTTACCTGGTACTTCCCTCGACTCCCCTTTATGGATTGGCACCACATGTGCCTCTCGCCAATCCCTAGGTACCCTCCCTGTCTCAAGCGACCTGTTAAAGTGCTCCACCAGGGGTGCAGCCAGTATGTCTGCCAATTCCCATAGTACTCTCGGATGAATGCCATCTGGCCCAGGAGATTTGTCTTTCTTTAGGGCCTTGAGGGCTATCCACACCCTTTCGGTGGAGATAGCATCATCCGTCCCCTCCACCTTACTGGCCTTTTTATCAGTTATGTTGCTCCCCTGATCCCACTCACTGCTGCTTCTATCCCCATCGTGCCTTGCTTTGTAGATATCCCATCCCCCTTCCTAGTGAACACAGAGGCGAAGTACTCGTTTAATACCGCTGCCTGGCCCTTTGCCTCTTTCACCCTCCCTCCTTCTGATCTCAATCTGCTGAGATGGCCCTTAGTTTTGCTCTGCTCCCCAATGTACCAGAAGAACCCCTTTTTCCCTCCATGTATCCCCTGTGCCAGCCGTTGCTCTTTACTGGACTTTGCGCCCCCTCACCATCCAGGTGACTTTTCTAGATGCAAGATGGTACATTTCCTTATCCCTATCCCCTCTTGTTGTTTTATATTTTTTGTAGGCAGCCTTCTTTTCTCTGACGCTACCTGAGCCCTCACTGGACCACCAGCATGGTTTATGTGACCTTGCTCCCTTATGTTTCACCTTAGCACAGGTCCTGACTGCCTCATGAAGTCCCGTTTTATGACCTCCATCTCTTTTCCACATTTGTCATTGATGTAATTCCCTTCAAGTGATCCTTGAGATTTCCCATGCCCACAAAGTCTGCCCTGAAGTCCCTGCCAGTGTCCCTGGAATCTCCCCCTCCCCCCATGCTTATTTGAAACCTGACAGTGTGTGGTCGCTCCCAGTCAGGGGATCCTCTACAGCCAGGTCCCTTACCAGATCCCATCTGCCAGAACCCGTCCAGGAGTTGCCCTCCTTGTGGGCTCCATCACATGCTGTGTTAAGAACACATCCTGGAAGCAGTCCAGCAGCCTCTGCTCCTTGGCCACCTAAAGGACATGGTTCCCCAGTTTGTGCCTGGCATATTAGGTCCCCATCACACCCTCCCCCTTTTGGTCCACACTGGGCAATGATGTTGTCCAGCAAACCATCCTCAGAACATCAGCCATCCCGGGGGCCTATATACTACACCCAGCATGACCTTAGCTCCTGCTGGGTTAGTAAAGTGACCCATAAGGCCTCCCATTTCCTCTGCCTCTTCTACCCTAGCAATTTCTATGTCATCTCTAATGAACAAAGACACTCCACCCCTTCTGCCCTCCTTTCTATCCTTCCTAAGCATAGTGTGCCCCTACATGTTTAGTCCCAGTCATGTTTTTGTTGGCCCATGTTTCGTGACTGCCGCCATCCACCGCCCCGAACAGTATGTGCTGGAACTCTGGCAACTTGTTTCCCAAGCTCCTGGCATTTACTAACACCACCCTCCACCCCTTATCCCTGATCCCCTTTGTCGAACCCCACCCAGGTTCCTTATACTTCCATCCTCCCTCTGCTCCTCCTGAAACCTCCACCCCCAGTCTGTTTCCCCCCTCCCCCCTTGGGTTTGAAGGATACTCCCCTCATCCGGAGGAGAGGGCTTCTCTCTTCCATTAGACCATACCTTTGTAATTATAGCCATCAGGCAGTAGAACCACATGGAAACTTTTCCTAGCCAGGGGCCACTCATGGTGATGTCCTGTGGCTGTGTCTATATAAATGTGGGCAGCCATTTCACTCATTTATTTTCTTGCTGTCGATCATCCTTGCCAGACCCGTTGAAGAAAATGTCACTAGCTATCCACTGCTGTTTATTCTTTTACTTAATTTGCTAGTTTATTTCATTGTCTCTGCATGCTGCCAAAGTTGAAAGAGCCTTTATTTCAAAGAACATGAAGTCTTGCTGTATTCTGACAATTGCAGTTAGGTCCTGCCTTTCAACTGCCCCGGAGAACAAAGAGCTAAACTTTCCATGGCCAGCATGGAATATTCACCACGAGCTCGGTTGAAGCCCCTGTATGCTGTTGTTTAAACTCCAACCATCAGATTCTTTACTCCGCCTCACTGAACAGTCGCTCCAGAGATTTCTCCTTTGCTTGGTTCAAAAAAGTTGATTAAAGTGTTGTTTTTCGCTAGGTTTCTACCGAATTTCTGCTACCGAATCTGTCGGTTTAAGTCTCTGTCTGTGGTACCGTAAGTACTAGATAGGTTTTGCATTTAGTTTCTGTGTGGAACTTGTAAATGTTGGATCGATTCGACTGAACCGATCAGTTTAGGTAAAAAAAGTTTGTGAATTTACTTAGAGTGTGGTAACCGGTCCGTATTGGTTCTAAAAACCGGATTTTATTATGTTTTTTTCCAAGACCCGTAACACGGTCAGGAACCGATAGGGGAGTCTTGCCTGGCAGATTGCCGGAAAAAGGGTAAGTTTTGGATAGGATTGGCCATGTCTGAGAAACCCAAGAAAAACACGGGCCCACTGGGTTTCAACACTACAGTGTGTGTGGGGAAGCCTTTGGTAAGGCTGATCCCCACACCACCTGTGTTTATTGTCTGAGGTTTGACCACCTCGATTCAGACTGCCAAATTTGTAAATGTTTTCCCAAAGCTACCCTGGATAAGAGAGTAGGTAGACTGAGGGAAAGGGAGGCCAAGAAGTCCGCTGACCCGGATGGCCAGCCCGGTTTGGTTCCGACCGAACCAGAAGGAATGCCCTCTGACCAGGGCGATACTTCTTCGGGCAAAAGGAGAGCCGATTCTGAGGAGTTGGTTCCTGTTAAAAGAAAAAGGAAAGATAAATCGTCCGGTTCAGATCCAGAAATTCATACTTCGACCGCTGATGAGATAGCCAAGGTGATAAGAATAGAGCAATCGCATACTTCGGTTCCAGCCGGACCGGCACCATCTGGCAGAGGTTCGGTTCGGTCGGTTCCCTCGGTTCCGGATTACATTTCAGAAGAATTTTATGAACCGGATGAGGAGGAGGGAGAGTATGAGGATGATGATGGTGATTATGAAAGTCTGGATGTGCCTGTTGACCCGGACATCTCCCCAGACAGACCTTCAGATGTTTCTCCTCCTAGGCTTTCTGAGTCCCCTTCCCACTTTATATTTTACAAAAAAGTGGCTGAAACCCTCCAGCTTCCTATGGAAGAAGCAGTAGAGGATCAGGAGGAGCCTGATTTTGTTGAAATGATGGACATCCCAGAGTCCAGGAGACTGTCTCTTCCCCTCCATAAATCTTTTGGGAAACAGACAAATAAAATTCTTAAGACTCCTAACTCCATACCTCCTGTGGACAGACGAATGGACAAGAGGTACACTCTTTCAGGCTCAGACACGGAGTTCCTTTCTCAGCAATGCAGCCATGTTGGGGTAGTGCAGGCTGCTGCCTGTGATAAGGCAAATATACCCTTGGCATCACACCCCAGATATGGACTCCAGGAGGATTGATGCCATGGCAAAGAACAGTCATGGCAGCATCTTTGGGACTCAGGCAGGCTAACTATATGGCCTACACAGCTAGATACCAGAAGTCCAGAATGGACACTGTGCTTGCTCTGGCTAAACAGGCCCCTGACCAGCTTGCCAAGGAGCTGGAGCAGGTGGCTACAGATGGGATTGAGGCATCCAAGGTGCAATTTCATGCTGCTGTGGACTCCAGTGATGTTTCATCAAGAGTCATGGCTACATCTGTGGCCTTTCAGAGGATGGCTTGGCTCAGATGTACTAGCCTATCACAGGATACCCAGGCTAAGGCCATTGATTTCCTATTATTGGTAATTCTCTGTTCAAACAACATGAAGTCTTGCTTTATTATGACATATGCAGTATAACCCCAGGTTAGAACTGCTCCTGAGGTGAAAGAGTTAACTTCCATGCAGGGCATGGAATCCTGAGCGCGAACTCGGTTAAACACTCTGTCTGTTGAAGCTCAAACTTAAACTGGCAGATTCTTTACTCCGCCTCACTGAACAGTCGCTCTGGAGATTCCTCCTGCTGCTCGGTTTGTTTGTCGGTTTTAAAGTGTAATTCTCGGTTTATTTTACCGAAATTTAACCGCAATCGTCGGTTCAAGCTCTGTCTGTGGTATTGTAAGTAATAGATAGGCTTATTTATTATCTTTTCTTCTGTGTGGAACTTGTAAACGTCTTTTTCGGTTCGGTTTGAACCGATCAGAGGGGTTTAAAAATTACTTTCTAGCCCTTTAGAGTGCGGTTCCCGGTTCTTATCGGTTCTAAAAAAAACGGAATTTTTTACGGTTTTTTCCACGACCCGTGACACGGTTGGGAACTGATAAGAGAGTCTTGCTTGGTGGATTGCCGTTAACGGGCAAGTTTGGTTAGCCGGCACCATGTATGAGAAACCCAAAAGAAAACCGGACCCACTGGGTTTCAGCACTGTGGCCTCTGTGGGGAAGCCTTTGCCAGAGCTGACCCACCGCCATATTATTATATTGTCTGGGGTTTGACCACCTCAATGCAGACTGCCAGATTTGTCAGAATTTTCCTGCTGCCACCGTGGAAAAAGAGTTGGTAGGCTCAGGGAAAGGGGAGGCCAAAAATCCGCTGACCGGATGGCCAGCCGGTTCGGTTCCAACCGAACCTGAGAAGTAACCCTCTGACCAGAGGCGATGCTTCCTCGGGCGAGCGAAGAACCAGCTCTGAGGAGCTGGTTCCAACTAAAAGGGCTAGAAGGTCAGCTAGTTTGGGGCCAAAGTTCTTTCTCCAACCGCTGGGAAATAGCCAAAGCTATCCAAATTGTCCAGTCTCTTTCCCCAGTTCCGTCGAACGGCACCATTGGGCAAGCGCCCGGTTCAGTTGGTTCCTCAGTTCAAGATTATGATTTTGAAGATTTTTATGAACCAGAGGAAGGGGAGGAGGGGTACGAGGAGAGTGAGTGTGATTTTGACAGTCTGGATGTGCCCATTGAACCGGACATCTCTCCAGACAGACCCTCAGGAGTATCCCCTCCCAGGCTATCTGAGTCCCCTTCTCATTTTTTGTTTTACAAGAAAGTTGCAAGAAGAGCCTGATTTTGTGGAAATGATGGATATTCCAGAGTCTAGGAGACTGTCTATTCCTTTGCATAAATCTTTTAGGAAACGGACAGTAAAAATTCTGAAAACTCCTCATTCTATCCTCCCTGTGGATAAAAGGATGGACAAGAGGTATGCTTTATCAGGCTCTGATACAGAGTTCCTATCTCAGCAATCCTGCAAGATGATCCTGATTGCTCAGATTGGGCCAGGCAACCCTGGTACCCACTCCTCATGTCCTTAGCAGTCCACCCTCCCCTATGTCTTCCCAGGAATCACAACCTGTTAACCTGTGCCCAGGGGAGAGTTTGGTATCCGAACCTCAAATCTCTCAATCTCAAGGCTTGGCTCTTGAAGAGTTAGAGTTTGCTGACCTACACCTCTCTCAAGGTGTATTGGATATCTTGAAGGCCTCTAGAAGCCTTCCACCAGGGCTACCTATAATTCAAAATGGAAGAGATTTTCCATTTGGTGTGCTGGTAAACATATTTCCCCAGAATCTGCTGGTGTGCCCACGATCCTGGATTATTTGGTGCATTTGAATTCCTTGGGGCTGAGGCCAGCTACCCTAAAGGTGCACTTGGCAGCTGTGTCTGTCTTCTTGTCAGCAGGTAAGCCCTCTTCTTTATCAGCTCACCCTGTGTTCTCCAAGTTTTTTAAAGGGTTGCTTCACACAACCCCCGTTCAGGGATCCTGCCCCTGCTTGGGATCTTAATATTTGCATCGCTCAGCTTATGCAACCCCCTTTTGAGCCATTGTCTTCAGCAGATCTGAAGTACTTGACTTGGAAAACTGTGTTTTTGGTAGCCATCACCTCTGCCAGGTGCATAAGTGAGCTACAAGCCTTGTCAATGGAGCCTGATTTTATCTCCTTTCATAGGGATAAGGTAGTCCTCAGGACTAACAGAAAGTTTTTGCCTAAGGTGGTTTCAGACTTTCACCTTAATCAATCCATGTCTCTTCCTGTGTACTTCACTGACCATTCCTCCTCTGGTGAGAGGAGATTACACAGTTTAGATGTCAAAAGAGCCCTTAGTTACTATATAGAACGTACCAAGAGTCACAGGTTCGAATCCTCCAATTGTTCCTCACTTATGGTGAGGTTGGTAAAGGAAACCTGCCACTAAAGATCCATTGCCAGGTGGATTGTCTCTTGTATCCAATTCTGTTACGAAAAACTGGGTGGTTCCTCCCTCAGGCCTGAGGGCTCACTCTACCAAAGGTACAGCTGCGTCTCTGGCTGCTGCCAGGGACATTCCTATCCTAGAGATATGTCAAGCAGCTACCTGGAAAACAGTTCATACTTTTACTAAGCATTACTCCCTGGATATCCAGGCTAGGAGTGATGCTCAATTTGGCACAGCTGTGCTTCAGAGGCTGTTTCCCAAGTAGGTTCTGTCCCTCCTCCATGGAGGTACTGCTGTGTAGTCTGCATATGTCATAATATAGCAAGACTTCATGTTGTTTGAAGAAAAAATTACTCACCTTAGTAATGTTGTTTCTTCTAATGAGTCTTGCTATATTATGACCTCCCCCCCAGCCTGCCCCTCTCAGAACCTCTGTTTTTGGGATGTGGGTGGGCAGTGCAATGTTGGCACTTCTTTGATGCCCACTTTATTTCACCCTTCTAGGGTGCTTAGGTGTTATGCTTGAATTCCCCGACCTGAGTCTTTGTTGGGGATCAAGAACAAAAAGGTGTTTTTTGTAGTTAGTAGCCAGTGGCTAGTGTAGGTTTACGGCTTCCACACAGAACCTTAGTGAGTTTTTTGCTCGTAAAGATCTGACAGTGTAAGTTTGAGCTTCAACAGACAGAGTGTTTAACCGAGCTCGCGCTCAGGATTCCATGCCCTGCATGGAAGTTAACTCTTTCACCTCCGGAGCAGTTCTAACCTGGGGTTATACTGCATATGTCATAATATAGCAAGACTCCATTAGAAGAAACAACATTACTAAGGTGAGTAATTTTTCTTCTATCCTCCTGTGGATAAAAGGATGGACAAGAGGTATGCTTTATCAGGCTCTGATACAGAGTTCCTATCTCAACAATGCAGCCATGTGGGGGTAGTGCAGGCTGCAGCCTGTGACAAGGCTAATATTCCTCTCTACTTTTCACCCTCCTGAAAAAGGATTCCAGGAGGTGGATGCCAGCAAAAAAAGCAGTACATGGCAGCATCTTTGGGACTCAGACAGGCAAATTATATGGCTTACACGCGCTAGGTACCAGAAATCCAGGTGGGATACTGTCCTGGCCCTAGCAAAACAGGCACCTGAACAGCTTGCCAGGGAGCTGGAGCAGGTGGCTGCAGACAGATGAGGCATCCAAGGTGCAATTTCATGCTGCTGTAGACTCTAATGATGTTTCATCTAGAGTTATGGCTACATCTGTGTCTCTTCGCAGAATGGCCTGGCTCAGATGTACTGCCCTGTCACAGGATACCCAGTCTAAGGCTATGGATTTTCCTGTTGTGGGAAATTCTCTGTTTGAGGAGCAGACAGAGAATTATATGAAAAAATGGATGAGTATAGGACCACCTATAGAGTGCACAGGCCAAAGAAAGGCAAGTCATTCCTCAAAGGCAGCATGTCAGGGGCAGGGCAGGCCTTTTCATGAGGCCGTTTTACCAAGCCCTGGTCTCCTCTTCTGCTTATGCCCAGAGGGGTTCTTTAGAGGAAGGGGCAGAAGGGGCTCTAGTAGAAGCCTGCTTCTACCCTCAGCCAAAGCCCTGCAAAACAGGCTCCCTGATGGGATAGCCAGGGGCGATTCTCCTCTACGGTGGGGGCAGGCTGGCTTACTTTGTCCAGGACTGGAAGTCTTAACGTCAGACAAATGGGTCTAGAAGTAGTAAGCCAGGGACTGGTTCTCAGCTTCAAAAATTTCTGAAGATGAGAGCCAGATCTTTTCACCTGCAAACCCATCAGAGGCACTTGCCTGGAAGCAGAAGTTTCTGCCCTCCTGGCTCTCAGAGTCGTGGAAAGGGTTCTACCCATACACCAGGGCAAAGGTTGTACTCCAGGTACTTCCTTACCCCATAAAAGACAGGAGAATGGCGGCCCATTCTGGATCTCAGGTATCTAAACAAGCACCTTTTAAAACCAAAGTTCGAAATGGTGACCTGGGGATTATTTTACCCTCTCTAAGGCCAGGGACTGGCTAGCCTCCCTGGACCTCAAGGATGCCTACTTGCATGTTCTCATCAGAAGCTCCCATCGATAGTGCTTCAGATTCGAACTGCCCTCAGGCCATTACCAGTTCAGAGCAATGCCCTTCGGCCTCACCTCGGCCCAAGGGTGTTCACAAAATGCCTGGCAGTAGCAGTTGCTCATTTAAGAAGGCAAAAGATTGCCATCTTTCCTTATCTGGACGACTGGCTCATTGTAGGCCAGTCTCCAGAACAGGTCAAACTACATTTACAAGTAACCCAGCAGCTTCTTACTTCTCTAGGTTTCCTTCTCAATCTTCCAACGTCAGTTCTGGAGCCTGTCCAGCTTCTCACCTTATAGGTGCAGAACTGAACACAAAACAAACCAGACGCTTCCTTCCTCTGGAAGAGCAAGGACCCTGGTGTCTCTGGCCTCCTCTTTCACTACCTGGTCTCTCGACCAGCAAGGCATTTTCTACAGCTCCTGGGGCACATGGCTGCTTCTACAGCAGTGGTGCAGGAAGCGAGATTTCAGATGAGAGACATTCAGTTCCATTTGAGAGCCTTTTGGTCTCAAGGACAGATCCCTAACAAATTGATTCCAGTGACTCAGAACCCTGATCCAGGCCCTTCAGTGGTGGCAGGATCAGAACAATCTGAGACAGGGGGTTCCCTTCACTCCCCAGTCTCATTCCTTGACCCTTACTACAGATGCATCCCTCTTGGGGTGGGGAGCTCACATGGGCGACCTTTCCACCCAAGGGCTGTGGTCCCCTCAAGAATCTCTGCTCCACATCAATTTGCTGGAGCTCAGAGCAGTTTTTCTAGCACTCCAGGTTTTTTCCACATCTGTCCAGAACAAGGTGGTTCAGGTCAGAACAGCCAATACCACCACAATGTGGTACATCAACAAGCAAGGGGGCACTCGGTCTACGGCTTTGTGCACCAAAGCAATGAAGTTGTGGTCTCTGGCTTATTCTCTAGATGCCTCCCTTATGGCAGTTCACCTCCCAGGCAAGGACAATGTCCTAGCGGATGCTCTCAGCAGAGTTTCCCAGGCCATCACGAATGGGCACTGGATCCTGGTACTGGAGGTAATATTTGCCAGATGGGGCACTCCGCAAATAGATCTCTTTGCAGCCCCAGACAATCACCAACTTCCCCTTTTTTGCTGCAGGCCCCCAGTATTGGGCTCAGTCCCTCTGGATGCCTTCCTTCTCAGTTGGGAAGGGAAGTTTCGCTATGTGTTTCCCCCCCTCCCCCTTCTTTTCAAAGTGCTAGTTAGAATCAGATCTCAATCCTGCAAGATGATCCTGATTGCTCAGATTGGTCCGGGCAACCCTGGTACCCACTCCTTATGTCCTTAGCAGTCCACCCTCCCCTATGTCTTCCCAGGAATCACAACCTGTTAATCTGTGCCCAGGAGAGTTTGGTATCGAACCTCAAATCTCTCAATCTCAAGGCTTGGCTCTTGAGAGTTAGAGTTTGCTGACCTACACCTCTCTCAAGGTGTATTGGATATCTTGAAGGCCTCTAGGAAGCCTTCCACCAGGGCTACCTATAATTCAAAATGGAAGAGATTTTCCATTTGGTGTGCTAGTAAACATATTTCCCAGAATCTGCTGGTGTGCCCACGATCCTGGATTATTTGGTGCATTTGAATTCCTTGGGGCTGAGGCCAGCTACCCTAAAGTGCACTTGGCAGCTGTGTCTGTCTTCTTGTCAGCAGGTAAGCCCTCTTCTTTATCAGCTCACCCTGTGTTCTCCAAGTTTTTTAAAGGGTTGCTTCACACCAACCCCCTGTTCAGGGATCCTGCCCCTGCTTGGGATCTTAATATTTGCATCGCTCAGCTTATGCAACCCCCTTTTGAGCCATTGTCTTCAGCAGATCTGAAGTACTTGACTTGGAAAACTGTGTTTTTGGTAGCCATCACCTCTGCCAGGCGCATAAGTGAGCTACAAGCCTTGTCAGTGGAGCCTGATTTTATTTCCTTTCATAGGGATAAGGTAGTCCTCAGGACTAACAGAAAGTTTTTGCCTAAGGTGGTTTCAGACTTTCACCTTAATCAATCCATGTCTCTTCCTGTGTACTTCACTGACCATTCCTCCTCTGGTGAGAGGAGATTACACAGTTTAGATGTCAAAAGAGCCCTTAGTTACTATATAGAACGTACCAAGAGTCATAGGTTGAATCCTCCAATTGTTCCTCACTTATGGTGAGGTTGGTAAGAAACCTGCCACTAAAGATCCATTGCCAGGTGGATTGTCTCTTGTATCCAATTCTGTTACGAAAAACTGGGTGAGTTCCTCCCTCAGGCCTGAGGGCTCACTCTACCAGAGGTACAGCTGCGTCTCTGGCTGCTGCCACGGACATTCCTATCCTAGAGATATGTCAAGCAGCTACCTGGAAAACAGTTCACACTTTTACTAAGCATTACTCCTGGATATCCAGGCTAGGAGTGATGCTCGATTTAACACAGCTGTGCTTCAGAGCCCTATTTCCCAAGTAGGTTCTGTCCCTCCTCCATGGAGCACTGCTGTATGGTCTGCATATGTCATAATATAGCAAGAATTCATGTTGTTTGAAGAAAAATTACTCATCTTAGTAATGTTGTTTCTTCTAATGGAGTCTTGCTATATAACCTCCCAACCTGCCCCTCTCAGAACCTCTGTTTTTTGGGATGTGGGTGGGCAGTGCAATGTTGGCACTTCTTTGATGCCCACTTTATTTAACCCTTCTAGGGTGCTTAGGTGTTATCTTGAATTTTCCTTCTTGAATCCCCGACTTGAGTCTTTGTTTGGGATCAAGAACAAAAAGTATTTTTGTAGTTAGTAGCCAGTGGCTAGTGTAGGTTCTGGCTCCACACAGAACCTTAGTGAGTTTTTTGCTCGTAAAAGATCTGACAGTTTAAGTTTGAGCTTCAACAGACAGAGTGTTTAACCGAGCTCGCGCTCAGGATTCCATGCCCTGCATGGAAGTTAACTCTTTCACCTCCGGAGCAGTTCTAACCTGGGGTTATACTGCATATGTCATAATATAGCAAGACTTCTTTAGAAGAAACAACATTACTAAGGTGAGTAATTTTTTCTTTGGGGAGCAGACAGAGAACTACATGAAAAAGATGTACAAGTACAGGACCACCTACAGGAGTGTTCAGGCCAAAGAAAGGCAAGCCACTCCTCAAAGGCAGCAGTCCAGGGGCAGGGGCAGGCCTTTCCAAAGGCCTTTTTAACAAGCCCAGGCCTCTTTTTCTTCTTATGCTCAGAGGGGGTTCTTCAGAGGGAGAGGCAGACAGGGAATGAGCAGGCCTGCATCCACCCCTCAACCTAAAGCCCCTGCCAAGCAGACACCCTGATGGGTCTGCCTGGGCCGATTCTCCAACACCTGTAGGGGGCAACTGGCTTACTTTGTCCAGGACTGGAAGTCTCTGACATCAGACAAGTGGGTCCTGGAAGTAGTAAGCCAGGGACTGGGACTCAGCTTCAAAAAATTTCCCAAGATGAGAACCAGATCCTTTCTACCTGTAAATCCATCAGAGACCCTTGCCTTAGAGGCAGAGGTTTCTTCCCTCCTGGCTCTCAGAGTCATAGAGAGGGTTCCCACCCTACACAAGGGCAAAGGATTGTACTCCAGGTACTTCCTAACCCCCAAAAAGACAGGAGAATGGCGGCCCATCGTGGACCTAAGATATCTGAACAAGCACCTTTCAAAACCAAAGTTCAAAATGGTGACTCTGGGAATAATCCTTCCCTCTCTAAGGCCAGGGGACTGGCTAGCTTCCCTGGACCTCAAAGATGCCTATTTTCACATTCCCATCAGGTGCTCCCACAGAAAGTACCTCTGGTTCGAGTTGCTCTCAGGCCACTGTCAATTCAGACAATGCCCTTTGGCCTAACATCAGCCCCAAGGGTTTTCACAAAGTGCCTGGCAGTAGTGGTTGCTTTCCTAAGGAGAAAAAAGATCTCCATCTTTCCATACTTGGATGACTGGCTCATAGTGGGTTAGTCTCCAGGCCAAGTCAAGTCACATTTACAAATAACTCAGCAAGTGCTCACTTCCTTAGGATTCCTCCTCAACCTTCCAAAGTCAGTTCACGAGCCAGTACAGCTCCTCACCTTCATAGGAGCGGAGCTGGATACAGTAATGGCAAGAGCCTTCCTTCCCCTGGACAGGGCAAGGACCCTTATGGAACTGGCTTCTTCATTCACCCTACAGGTGTCTCAACCTGCAAGGCATTTCGTTCAGCTTCTGGGCCACATTGCAGCCTCCACAGCAATGGTCCAGGGAGCAAGGTTCCAGGTGAGGGACATTTAGTTCCACTTAAGAGCCTTCTGGTCCCAAAGAAAGGATGCCCTTACCAAACTAGTCTCAGTGACTCGAACCCTGATCCAGGCTTTGCAATGGTGGCAGGATCAGGACAATTTGAGACAAGGAGTTCCTTTTGTCACTCAGTCTCATTCGGTGATACTCACCACAGATGCCTCCCTGCTGGGCTGGGGAGTCCACCTGGGGGATCTTACCACCCAAGGGCTGTGGTCACCTCAAGAATTTCTGCTTCACATCAGTCTCTTGGAACTCAGAGCAGTGTTTCTGGCACTGCAAGCCTTTTCCAGATCTGTACAGAACAAGGTGATCCAGATCAGAACAGACAACACCACCACCATGTGGTACATCAACAAGCAAGGAGGCACTCTGTCTATGGCCTTGTGCACAGAGGCAATGAAGTTGTGGTCCCTGGCCTATTCCCTGCAAACCTCTCTGGTAGCAGTTCACCTCCCAGGGAAGGACAATGTCCTAACAGATGCTCTCAGCAGGATATCCCAGGGCCATCACGGATGGACCCTAGATCCCCTAGTTTTGAAAGTGATTTTCTTGAGATGGGGCTCCACAGATAGATCTTTTGCAGCCCCAGACAATCACTAACTTCCTCTGTTTTGTTGCAGACCCCCAGTCTTAGGCTCAGTCCCCCTGGATGCTCTGATTCTGAATTGGGAAGGGAAATTTCAGTATGCTTTCCCCCCTTCCCTCTCCTGTTCAAAGTGTTAGTCAAGATAAGGTCACAACCATGCAAAGTGATTCTGATTACTCCAGATTGGGCCAGACAGCCCTGGTATCCCCTGTTGCTGTCCCTAGCAGTTCACCTTCCCCTGTCTCTTCCCAGGAATTACAACTTGTTGACATCCACTCAGGGGAGGATTTGGTACCCGAACCTTCGGTCTCTCAATCTCAAAGCATGGCTTTTGAAGAGTTAGAGTTTGCTGATCTGCATCTTTTTCAAGGGGTTCTGAATATCCTTAAGGCTTCTCAAAAGCCTTCCACTAGAAAGACTTACAATTCCAAATGGAAAAGGTTCACTATTTGGTGTTCTAATAAGGATATTTCTCCAGAATCTGCTGGGTTGCCTACAGTTCTGGGCTATATGGTCCATCTCAATGACCTAGGCCTTAGGCCAGCTATACTTAAAGTGCATTTGGCAGCTGTTTCTGCCTTCTTGTCAGTAGGCAGGCCCTGTCCTCTGTCAGTCCTTCCTGTGTTTTGTAAGTTCTTCAAGGGATTGCTGCACACCAAACCCCCCCCCCCCCAAGGGCCTTGGTCCTGCTGGGGACCTTAATGTTTGCATTGCTCAGCTCATGCAACCACCCTTTGAGCCTTTGTCCTCTGCAGAGCTTAAGTACTTGACTTGGAAAACTTTGTTTTTGGTAGCAATTACCTCTGCCAGGCATATCAGTGAATTGCAAGCCCTATCAGTGCAGCCTGATTTCATCTCTTTCCATAGAGATAAAGTGGTCCTAAGAACTAACAGGAAGTTTTTGCCTAAGGTGGCTTCAGATTTCCACCTTAACCAGTCTATGTCTCTCCCTGTTTTCTTCACTGACCATTCCTCCTCTGGAGAGAGGAGGCTGCACAGTTCGGATGTTAAAAGGGCCCTCAGCTACTACATAGAGCGCACCAAGGGTAACAGGTTTGAGTCCCTCCAATTGTTCCTCACATATGGAGTGGTTGGTAAGGGCAAACCTGCCACTAAGAGATGTATTGGCAGGTGGATTGTTTCTTGTATAGAATTCTGCTATGAAAAACTGGGTAGAACTCCACCCTCAGGCCTGAGGGCTCACTCTACTAGAGGTACAGCTGCTTCCCTGGCTGCTGCCAGGGATATTCCTATCTTAGAGATTTGTCAAGCAGCCAGCTGGAAAACAGTCCATACATTCACCAAGCATTATTCTCTGGATATCCAGGCTAGGAGTGATGCTCGGTTTGGCACAGCAGTACTTCAGAGTCTGTTTCCCAAAGTAGGTTCTGTCCCTCCTCCATGGAGGTACTTGCAATAGTCAGAATACAGCAAGACTTCATGTTGTTTGAAGAAAGAATTACTCACCTTAATGATGTTGTTTCTTCTAATGGAGTCTTGCTGTATTCTGACCTTCCTCCCTGCCTCCCCTCTCAGAACCTAGTTTTTGGGATGTGGGTGGGCAGGAGCAGTGTTGGCTCCCTAGGGGTTTCCCTTTTTCACCCTCCTTTATTTTGGGTGAGTGTTGTGTTTTGGGATGTATTTTGTTTTTTGGGTTTCCTGACTTGAGTCTTTGCTTTGAAACCAAAAAAACCCTTTTATATAAATTTAGTTGTCAGTTGGCTAGTGTGAGTTTTACAGTTTCCACACATAACTTCTAGTGAGTATTGCTCATAAAGATCTGATGGTTGGAGTTTAAACAACAGCAGACAGGGGCTTCAACCGAGCTCGCGGTAAACATTCCATGCTGGCCATGGAAAGTTTAACTCTTTGTTCTCCAGGGCAGTTGAAAGGCAGGACCTAACTGCAATAGTCAGAATACAGCAAGACTCCATTAGAAGAAACAACATTACTAAGGTGAGTAATTTTTCCTTTTAGTTGCAATCATTTGTGCTCAAAGGATTTCGGAGCTTCAGGCTCTAATGTGTAAACCTCATTATTTGATTTTCCATAAAGACGGAGTTTCTTTGCATACAAATCCTTCCTTTCTACTGAAGGTGATATCTGAATTAACACTGAATTAAATGACATACCTTCCTGTTTACTACCCTGAGCATGCCTGTAAGGGCGAGGTACTGCTCCATATTTTAGATGTACATTGAATACTCAGATACTATGTGATTTGTACCAAGGACAGCAGAAAGTCCTCTCAGCTTTTTGTTTTATTCACTCCTGGGAAAGAGGGTGCTACTGTGTCTAAACAGTGCCTGTCCAAATAGCTGGCACACTGTTTTACATTCTGTTATAGGAAGTACTGTCAGGAGCTTCCTGTTACGGTTTGTGGTCACTCCACCAGGGCAATGGCCATTCTGTTGCTTTTTTTTAGAAATGTTTCTGTTGCTGACATTTGTGCTGCAGCCACATGTAGCACTGCCTCTACCTTCACTAAACATTACATTCTGGACATAGTCTCTTGTTGACATGCTGGCTTTGGGCTTGCTGTGCTGAATATATATCAGACTGTAACCAGCTCCCATTTGTTATTTGGGACTGTTTATGAATCATTCCAAAATTTGTGGCCTGATGGAGGAGATATTCTTGAAGAAGATAGAACAAATGTGTGCTCACCATAACAGTAGGTGTTCGAGAGAATCTGCTTTATTAGGCCATGGTATCCACAGAAACATAGACTTTGATGACAGATAAAGACCACTTGGCTTACCGAGTCTGCCCATTTCCCCACCTATTGGATAAGCTGCAGATCCTAGTTAACCAGCAGCCTACTTCCTCCTTACCTCCCTCCTACCCCCCACTATAATTGCCTTATGTGGGTCCCATGCATTCTTGAATTCCCCCACTGTTTTTGACCCATCACCTCCTCAGGAAGGCTGTTCCATGCATCCACCACCCTCTCCATGAAAAATACTTCCTCACATTGCCCCGAGACGTCCCCCCTCTATCTTCAAATTGTGCCCCCCTTGTTCTTGTACATCTCTTTTTCTGAAATATACTACCCTCTTGGACTTTGCTGATTCCTTTGAGGTACTTGAAGTTTTCTATCATGTCCCCCCCCCCTTTCCTCAAGGGTATACATATTAAGTTATTTTAGTCTCTCTTCGTATGGCTTCTGGTGCAGACCCTGTACCATTTTGGTTGCCCTCCTCCGGACTGCCTCCATCCTGTCTATGTCCTTGTGGAGATGGGGTCTCCAGAACTGCACGCAGTACTCCAGATGTGGTCTCAACAACTGTCTGCTCAGAGGGATAACAACTTCCTGCTTTCTACTGGTGATGCCTCTCCCTATACATCCCAGAATCCCCCCAGCCCTCCTTACTGCCTTCTCACATTGCTTTCCTACCATAAGGTTATCTGTTGTGAGTATCCCCAGGTCCCTTTCCATTTTTGTTGTTGTTAGTACCCCGTTGTGTACTCTTTCCCCTGGGTTTTTATTTCCCAGGTGCATTACTTTGCACTGAAACTAAACTACCATACTCTTGACCATTGCTCCAACCTTGACAAGTCCCTTTTCATCCTTTCCACCCCTCCTTGTGTATCAACCCTGTTGCAGATCTTTGTGTCGTCAGCAAAGAGGCATACTTTTCCTTCCAGCCCCTCTGCAATGTCACCTATAAAGACTTTAAAAAGTAACGGTCCCAGTACTGAACCCTGTGGTACCCCACTAGTAACTCCCCTTTCTCCAAAGTGTGCTTCGTTTACTATTACCCTCTGTGTCCTGTTCTTCAGCCAGTTTGTTACCCAGGCTGCCACCCTGGGACCCACTCCCAGGCTGGCTAACTTGTTTATCCCTCCCTTCAGCCCCCTTCTGCTTCAGTGAAGGTTACATCAGATATTGCGCCTGAACCTAATCCATTCATCACGTATCCAGCTCCATGCCTGTCTTTGTATGCCTGATGCTGGTCTTATCCCCTGGTTCTCCACGGTCAGAGGTCCTCCGAGTCTACTCTCCAGCAGGGAACTGATTAGTGATGGTGCCGCCCATGTTTATATAGACATTGACACAGGACATCATTGTGGCCCCCCCCCCCAACCTGGCTAGCAAAAAGTTTCTGTGTGGGACTAGTGCCTGACAGCTATAGTTCCAAAGATGTGACCTAATGAAGGAGATTCTTTCTGTAGGTCTGCTGTTACAGTAAGTACATAACTGTTCTTTCCATGATGATATCACAGCTTTGTGACTGTGTGACTGTATTAGTTTTCCTAGTAGAATGATATAATTACCCAGCAGGTATGAATAACGCAGTGCCAAAGACGGGACTAATAGAAAAATAAATTATGGAAAGTATGATAACATTTCTTCTTTCTAGAAAATGAACTTTAATACATCTTTGAGGCAAGTATGTTTCCATGGTATGACATGATTGTGAAATAACAGCTACATACTATGCAGTAAGAAAACAAAGTTAGGCAGGATTCCATGTCTTATCAGAGCTGTGATTTTCTTTCCAGACTGTGTCTTTCAGTACTGTTCAGAGGAAGTACTTCAATGAAACAAAAGGTCTGGAATACATAGAGCAATTGAGCACACCGGAGTTCAACACAGTCATAATGGAGGTTCAGTCTAAGTATGCATATTTTTTTGGGGTGGAGACCATTTTTTCCACTGCATTTTTTTAAATATTATATTTTTTGTATTTAAAAAATGGTATGGCAACTAAAAAGGTTCACATTTCGGGGAAACAGATAGCCAGGAGGTTGGGGTCAATTTAATGGAACTGGGGATGTGCTTCTGGTGCTGCTTTGGAGAATCACCAGGTGGGTGGAGACTTGAGTGGCACCGGGGATGGGATCCTGGTACCACACAAAAGAGGGAGGAGGCTTAAATCCACTGATGACGCTGCACGCACAAGCCTATAACTACTGGAATACACTTAGAGGCACGTGGAAGAATCTTATGAAAAACAGCTGAAAAATGTTCTACGTTTTTGTAAATGTTTATAACTTGTTTTATTTTAAATAATGTAATTCCCAGAACCACAAAAGGCACTCCTTTGTGAAAGGATCTAATGAACTTGAAAGTTTCAGGCTTTAAATGTCAACTGTTTTTTTTTCCTTTTTGGAGAGTGAAAACGCATCTTAAAAGTGATACTTTTCCCACCTTGTAAAAAGCAAATGTGATAGATATGTAGATCATGCCACTTCACATTTTGCTAGTTCAAATGAAGGCTGAGTTATAAGAAGCTGAAAAGTGTGATTTAACTTAGATGCCGATGACCCGGGTTCAGGAACGGGCCTGGAAGTCAGAGAGCCAGCTGGGGGAGGAGGATTGAGCATCTCTGGGACTGCTCTTCTTCTCTGCGGGGGGAGGTAGCTGCCAGCGTTTGACAGAACCCTAGCTGAGGCTGGGGAAACTGACCGCCAGAGCTTGCTGGAGGGGGAAAGCGGAGCAGACATCAGTGCGCTTGCCACTGATGTCACTGCATGCCGTGCCTCCTGACCAGAACATGGAAAATGGGGCCATGTGGTATGTTGCTCACCTCGCCCCACAGGTCTTGCACCATTGCCCTATGGTGCTCCCCGGAGAACGGTAGGCTTCCCTGAAGGCCCCACCATGGGAGTAAGCCGGGGAGGAACACCAGGGCAGATAAGTCATGGGGGATGGCACTGGGGGCAGAGGTCGGGCTGATGTCGGCCGGCCTAGGGAAAATAAAGCATAGTAATAAGAAAAACAAACAAAAAAAGTATCTGCTCAACCTTAACTGTAGTGCTGCTGCACCACTATAATAGCTAGTAAACTGATATATATATATATAAATCAAATCTGTAATAGCCTGGATCAAAAATATGCAGTGCATATCATTTGTAAGGGGGCAGGACTTTCATAACTGACTTGTGGCTCAGCTGTTCACAAGGTATGGTCTTGCCCACTTACACTTTTAGGTAATTGCTTATAGAGTCAGGCCATTGCATATCCCTTATAAAGAACATTTATTTATTTATTGAAATTTGTTGTCTGGGCTGGCCCACTGAGACTAGAAGTTCCTTTTTCAGGGGCGACCAGGGCGGGGGGGATACAGATGGTAACCAACTGAAATTGAACCAGAGTAAGTTGTTGGTGTTTTTTTTAGTGAATGGGGGAAATTTGGACAGAACACGGGGGAAATTCCCTTACTCCTACTCCTATGGTCAGGAAAAAAAAGGTTTATATGTTCAAAATGTTCATTGTCCCTCTTTTTCTTTCAGTTAGTAGTATTTTTCCTATACCAGTTCGTTTGGAGTCTAAAGTATAAGACTTGGCCTTTTGTCTGTTATGGGGCATTAGGCTTAACCCCGTAAAATGAGTGGTTACATATTTGCTGGTGGCTAAAGGAGGTTTAGATATGCTAAATCCAGTAATATTTTTTTTCACAGTTTTATATACTCAAATTTACTACCAGTAATACAGGGGACATAATTATTGTGGGCACCCCTTTTACATGCTAGATGCTCCTGTTTTTTTCATAAATGGGAGTCTCAGGTATGGGGGACATTTAGAGTTGTGCCAGAGAAATCTGCCTTATATTTGTTCGAATTGTTTAAAAAACAGAAAATTTGGAAAGTTGTTCGTAATGATTTGTTACATAATACCAGGAAGGACATCTATAAGAAAATCCTATATTCGGCTTTCTTGACCTCTCCTTGTTTCTCATGTCCAAACAATATTGGTTGGGAGAAATTAACTGGTCAGCCCAGTGAACCTAGGATCCCCCCAAAATGTGGGACACCCTATGGCTTTGCTGCCACATTTGTCTCAGTGTACGAGGAAACCACCACCATAAGTCATTGAATGAAAGAGTATGCTTAAGAGCATCATGTGTAAATCAGATTGAATCTATGCATTTATATTTTGAATGCTCTTATATGTCTCACTTTTGGGAGTCTTTGGCCCATAAATGGGGATTCCTGCAAGTTAGGTGTATGACGTATGACATGTTGATATATGGCAGTTGCCCCAGAGAATGAGACAAGTACCATTTAGGTACAATTCGGGTAATATTTTCTGTATTTAAATGGGTCATCTGGCAAACAAAATGTCAGTTTGCGTTGCAACAAAAATATATAGATCCTCTGGAGTCAATTAGAAAAATTTCCCTTGCAGTAGATTTAGTGTATTCCAGAGAGAAACTCACTCTCCCAAATGCTATTGTTGACTCTTGGTGGAGGTTCCTTCCAGGTGACGGGTTTTTAAAATAATTATTTTGAAGCTGATTTCAACTGTAGTAAGATAGAAAGGGAAACTCTGTCATTTAATGGACGTTAAATGTTTTTCGTACTTTGGTAAATGGATTTAATGTTTTGTGATGATATTGTCTTGCAAATAAAACTTCCCCACCTCTTTTCAAGAAATGCCATGGGATCTTTAACGTCCACCTGAACTACCACCAGAACAGGCAGACGGGACCTTGGTTTGACATCTCGTCCAAAAGATGGCACCTCAGTAGTGCAGCACACCCTCATGTCAGTACTGGGATTTAACCCAAGAGCCTGGTGTGGGGATGGAACCCACAGCCTTCTGATCGTCCGGTCTCAGAAGCGAGTGTGCAACCTGCTGAGCCACTAACACTGCCAACATATAAACATGAATTGTGTTGGCAGAACAAGATCCAGCGGTCCATTCAGTCTTTCCTTTTCCCTGCCTAGCTCCATGCTTAACCTAATGTCAGGCTGGATTTAGAGATCCAGTAATCCTTGTGACTGATCGTTACTCTCTTCCTCAAGTGTCACTTCCCCTCTTCTGCATATGGGATCCCACTTTTCCCACATATCTGTCCCTAGCAAGTTTAAATGCCATCATAGTCTTGACTTCAGCCACCTCTCTGGCAGTCTATTACAGTCATCCACCTCCTGTTGCTTAAAGAAGAACTTCCTCATGTTCCCCCTGAATCTCCCCCCACCAGTTTCCACCCATGTCCTCTAGTCACTGTGCCTTGTGAAATAGGTCTTACACAACCCCATGTCTTGTTTTTTAAAATTTAAAGTACTTTCTGCACTTGATCTGCCATCATCGGCAGTCCTCTCTTCCCCAGCCCCGTCACCTGCTGTCCCTGGGACTTACCTCTGACCTATGCAGTGCCCCACAGTTTACCCCCCATGGTAGGGCATCCTGAGTTCCCCAGGGTCTGGGAGGAGTTTAGTTTGGCAGTGATCAGCAACCTAGTTAGCGGTGTGGGGCCTGCAAGAAGAAAGATGGTGTCATTCTGCCATGGTCAAGGGATTCCTTTGTCATTAACAAGCAAGAAGTTCTGCCTCACGGTGCTGAAGGTTGGTTTCATCAACTCCACACTGATAGTCATAGATAAAAATGTCAGACTTGCTGTGTGTGCTCTGTGCACGTTTTCAAAGACTAACGTCCCAGATACAATACCCGTTTAAATACATATAGCTAGTTGAAGTGACAGTACAATGTTAAACATAAAAGTATTAAAATACACATGATATCCAAGGACTAAACCACCATTATCAACCTTATAAAACATATATACAAGCATCTGTCCCCTACGACGTATTAACTCCACAATACAATATATACATTAATGATGTCAAAAAATATGTACAAAGACGCCTATAATAAAGTGAATAGGAAGGTGAGTAGGAATAAGATGAAAATCATAATAATTTATAGTCACCACACAGTAAAACAGAAGGAACTGTCTACATAATAAAAAAATGATCATAAAAAATGAGTGATCTGAACAGTTTCATTTAATCCCAGATCTTCATGAGCTTTAAGTTTAAACTACCAGGCTTCCCTTTTTCTTTTTTTTACAAAGTCTACTTTTTAATTTTTCAAAAAACAGAAGACTTCCCTCTTAAATAACAGATTGTTTAGATCTCCTTCCCTTTTGCTAAGTCTGACCAATTTTATGCCATAACAATCAAAAACATGTTTACCATCTGGATGATTACTAATATGTGCTGCCAGTGCATTCTCAGTGTCTTTTTTTTTCCAATAAAACATTGATGTTCTTCCGTACATTCTTTAAATTTGCATAGCATTTTACCAAAATAAAAGTCTTTACATATGCAGACTGCACTATATATTACACCAGTGGTGTTAAAATTAATGAAAGAGCGGGCCTTCCCCATGTTCCCTTCCCGATTGGGTCTTTGGCGAGGACTGAGTGGACATCTGCACACTAGTGTGTAGACGTCCCAGTCGGGATGTGCTCTGCCCACCCATCACAGCTCTGCTTGAACTGCCACCTGTGGTCACCCAGGTGGCCGTGTTGCAGCAGAGCTCGTAGACTTCCCTCCCAGGAGGAGAGCATAATCTTGGAACGCTTAGTCCTCCTCACCCCAGTGAGCCTCCAGTGATTTAGGCTTACTTCTGAACCCTGGTCAGCTTTAGCACTACCACTGCACTGATGGGCTGGCTGCACAACACCCTGTTGATTCCTTGCATGAACATGCATATCTCCATCATGTTCCCCTTTCTTCTTGGCCTCTAGTGTATACATGTTAAATGTTTGCCAACCTTTGCTCAGACAACCTCCCTTGCTGCACCTGTATCATCTTTGTACCCTCCTTTGTATGGTCTCTGTGTGGTCCCTGTCCTTCTTGAAGTGTACTCCAGAAATGCACCCAGTACTTTAGGTGTGGCCTTACCAGGGACCCATACTATCAAATCCCCTTCCTATACTTCCCAGCATCCTGTTTGCCTTCCCATATGCTTCACTGCAATTGAGGCTGTCACTAATAATAACCCCCTGGTCTCTTTCCTCAGTTGTCTGCACCACCTTTATTGCACCTCATCCAGTAGTCTGTTATAGGGTTCTTTCAACTAGTATCCATCGGTTACACATGTTTGCATTAAAGTTTAATTGCCATAATCTGAACCATTTTTCCAATTCCCAGATCTCCTTTCATTTGCATAAATCCCTTATCAATGTCCACTCTGCTGCAGATCTTAGTGTTAGCAGAGACACACTTTATTTTGGATTTTCTCTCCTAAATTGCATCTGAAAATATTGGTCTCTGAAGTGATTCCTACGATACCCCACGCCTGCCTCCCCTTGACTTGAAGTACATGCCATTGTTGACCACCCTCTGTGTCCTACCCCTCAGCCAGTTGTCTATCCATCAGGTCAGTTTATCCCTGATCCCCAGATCACATAGTTTTTATGTTGCTTGCACGCATGTGCAATAAACATAGTGCCATCATCCGAGTTTTCGGAGGTGTGGCACCCCATCCTCCAATTCAGTCAGTGAGTTTGCAGGTGCGGCCGCAGTTCTCCAATGACTGCTGCAGCTGTCTATGACAGCAGGAAAATGCAGTGGCATACAGTTGAAAGGGAGAGCTCCGCTTCAGTGAGCAGAGCTCTCCCCCTCCCCACCACATGCAAGCACGCATATTGCGTGCTGATGCGCCCCCCCCCACCCACACACACACACTGTATGGCCGACGGGTGTGCCCAATCCCCCGTCGGCTCCACGCCTCTCCCCTCCACAAAAGCTGTCCAGGTGCCAGGCGCTGGTGCTGTGGGGGTTGTTGGTAGCTCCTTCCCCCTTTTATTCTGTTTTTATTTATTTATTTTTTTTTTTATAGCTGGGAGTTTTTTTCTTTCCTTTCTGTTTTTTTTTATTTGTTTCCTTTAGTTAATTTTATCTCTCTAATAACAGCGTCTTCCCTCGACAGCTGCAGTGAAAGACTGAGGAGCCGGCGACATGATGCCGTAGCCCCAGCCGCCTGCAATGTACCCGCTGTCTCGGAGAGCGGAGTTTACAGTGTATATATTTTTGTATGGTGTATATAGTAAGGGATAAACCAATACTAAATAAGTCATACTGGGAGAGCGAGTGGCCGAGAGACATCAAAAGGCAGCGAGCGAGGCGGAGGCGAGTACAGAAACATTTTGTCTTTTCAGATTTATTTTTCCACTGGAGCCGCCTGACTAGCAACACTTGTTTTATTAGCCTTCTGTGTGGAATTTAACTGAAGGCCTTGCTAAAGTTGAATTACAACACAAGTGCAACACATCCACTGCTTGGTCCTTGTCCACTGCCTTTGAGACCCAATCAGTGAAGCTGACCAGGTTAGTTTGGCAAGTTCTTCAAGCTATAAACCTGTGCTGCCTCCTGTCCTGCAACCATTTACATCCAGGAATTTCACTATCTTTTCTTTAAAGATAGTTTCCAGCAGCTTGCCTATAATTGAGGTTAGACTGAACAGTTTGTAATATCCTTGGTCATCCTTGTCCCTGCTCTTGTGAAATAGTGCCACATTAGCTACCCTTCAGTTTGTTAGAACCACCCATGTCCACAGGCAACAATTAAACAGATTTGCCAATGGCACTGCTAGTGTCTGCACTTCCTCCTTCAATACTCTAGGGCACAACCTGTCTGGCCCAGGCACTTTGTCCACCTTCAGGGTTTTCAGGCCTCTGAGCACCCTTTGTTCTAAGACTGATCCTTACTCCAGTCCTCTCAATTCCCCCTTGGCCTGCACTCCACACAATGGTAGTGCCCCCTGCCCTGTGGTGAATACTAAACAAAAGTAATCATTCGATATATCTGCCTTTTTCTTATCCGCCTCCTCCACCCATGTCCCTTTCTTCTTGAATCTGACAATATCCTCTGTAGTTTTCCTTTTATTTCATTTATAGGTACCCAAGCTGTACATACTGTATCTCCTCAGACCTATGCATTCTGATTACATGAATTGAAACAGCACAGTCATTTTATTTAGTTTTTGTTTATTGTGTGGGTGCACTAAGCAAACAAATGCCTATTGTCAGGCATAACCCGGGAGAGGACAGTATACAGAACATAGCAGTGACAGTTTTGGCAAATTGTTTATAGTGTTTAAACAGAAAAACAGTATAATGAATACAAATTAGGTAATCATAGGAAGGGAAAATGGTGGCAAATAATGCAATTAACAGTAGATACAAAGTAAATATAAATAAGCATATAGGACAAGATACAAATAGCAGTGGGTGCAAAATAAATACACATCTGGGTCAAAACACTTTAGATAGTAACATAGATACCTTGAATTGTCAACAGTTTTAGAAAACCAAGGACAGGATAACAGCACAATTATGGACAATCACATCTAGATATCCTAAGGCTAGCAGGTGTTCATGGAATGTTCTTCAGAAGGAAGACACAGTGGAGCTTTGCCTACTATCTGTTGGAATGGAATTCCACAAAGCTTTTGCGAAGTAACCAAATGAGGATTCCCCTATATTGGTTCTGATTTTAGGTATCTCAAGCAGGGCATTTGTTTCGGACCTCAGGATATTTGCTGTGGGCTATGTTGAGGAGGGAGACAAGGGCCACTGGCACACATTTTTGTAGGATGTTATAGGTGACACCCCCAGTGCGAGATTGCAAGCTTGGATCGGGGGAGAGTCAGCCAAGCCTTTCGTTGAGGGAGCAGTGGCCTGTTTATGAGATGCAAGGGCAAATCAGCAGATATTGTCATACGAGCCATCCAATTTGGATAGGATAGTTTTGGAGGCCAATGTGAAAACTGGAGCTCCATACAGAAGTTTAGGTAAGAGCATACCTTTACCAGTTGCCAGCCTGGCCTGAGGGGTGACTGATTTCTTAGGAGACCCCAAGCATGGCATTGACTAATTTGCAGGTGCTCAGTCTATGTGATGAAAAGTCGAATGAGGGATCAAGGATTATTCATAAGTAGGTGAATGAGGTGACCATAGGGCACAGGGTCAAAACCTCACATACAATAATAGCGCGACACACAGTGCCGCAAACAGAATGCCGAAAGGCAAAAAAAGGGCAGTCAATACACTGACTGACACAGAATATCACCCACACAATAGAAACTTATAGGGCTACAGTGGAGATTCTTTGGAGCCCCCCACATCCCCTCATGTGGGGTGCTTCGACCCCTTGGACTTAATATAATCAACTCCAGGGGGGGTGTTGACTTTGAGGACGGGGAGAAACTCAGGAGGTGGGAAAATGTCTTTATTAAAAAAAAAAAAAGATTCAGTAGAAGGAGGCAGGGAACCACACTGTGGTCCCCGGGTCTCCTATGCTGCTGTGTGCTGGTGCTTTAGCCACTCCACCACAGGAGCGGCTCGACCAGGCACCACACCAATGACAATTTGATCCTTATCCCTTTGAGCTGACAGTGACAGGGGTAGCGATAATTCCCTAACGCTATTCTACCCCTGTCGCTGTCAGGGTTTTCAGCATTCTCACAGTGTGGTTAATACTGCACTGTTATAGCAGCGCTCATATTTATTTAGTTTTTGTTGACCGGGTAAGTGCACTAGACAAATCCTGCCTAATTTCAGGCACGACCCGGGGGAGGGGGATACAGATGAATGCCAATTGACCTTGAACCAGATTAAGCTGTTGGTGGTATTTTTCGTGAATGGAGGAATTTGGCCATTGCACCGGGGAATTTCCCCAACTCTGACAGAGGGGAATATTCTGTCCAACATGGCGGACGCTCTGGTGACTACGGCAGAGCTGGCTGATGAGGCAGGGGACTTGGTCTCTGCTCCTGTCTCAGATTACATAGAGACCAGTACGGATGGACTTTTCAGTGAACAGTTACTTACTGTGCCTGTCGATGCTTCTGCAGAGTGTGCGGTTTTCCCCAGCACGATCACGGTAGCAGAGGAGATCGAAATGCCTCTGCTGATATGTCCAGAGAAGTGGAGATGCTGCAGCCTGATGTGTGCTGTGGACTGGTGGAAGAAGTGCCTGGGGAGAGCTCAGTGGAGGCGGAGTGGAGATATAGAATGCAGTGTTGCGGCAGAACGCGCCGCCTTTTTTGGGGATGGTCACGGAGGGGAATCGCCCCCTGGCAGTTCCTGTATCTTCTCGTCCTTCTTTGGGAGCACCCGTAGACCCACCGTTGCTCCTGACTGGGTCACCGCTCCTTCTGTTTAATGACGCGGCTCGGCCGCCCACGCAGCAGCTGGTGCATTCATCTGGGGCAGCACCGAAGGCTTCTTCCAGCGCGGTGTTGGATAATGGCAGCCTTATGTCCTTTTCGGAGATATTGCCCCGACCTGGGCCTATTTGGTCGGTGGAGAAGGCATTGCATGGGGCTGGATGGGTACAGGAACTCGCAAAGGGACAGTGGGTTCGGTCCGTCCCTATCGTTCCCCTAAACCTGAAGGACTTCCTGGAGGAACAACAGAAGGACTGGAACTAAAGGGCTCTCCTGACCCCTTGAGCCTGCCAGTGGAATTGTTGCTTACCCAAAACCCTGTATTATCTATCTTACAGAATACGACCTCTAAAGCTTCTAATATAATGGAATGTATGGATTTTAAAGCTACAGACCCTGGTCTTCCTCTCTCTGATCAGGGCAGACCTCCACGTTCCTTTTCTTCCCTCTTTAAGACACCTGTTGTGGCTGCTAAGCGGCATAATGCTGTCCGTCTTCTTTATAAAGGAGGACTACCTGACCCCCCGGATCGTGTCTTTGTGGCTAGATCCCTGTTAAAGGACTCTTTGAAATTCTTCGCTCATGAGATATATGCCCTGATACATGTGTCTGGCAAATCTTCCTTTGACGTCAGTTTTCAGACGTCTCGTGGACTTGAATGATTTTGGTCTAGATACCGTGCTTTGAAAAGTACCCCTTTATGGACCCCCTTTCAGGCTATCCCCCTGTCGAAGCCTGCCTTCAAATTCATTACAGTTATGTTCCGAAATGAAGGTGTTGATGGCTCTGATGTGGTGTACTGGCTAAAACAGCGCTGCACGGTGCAGGGCCAACCTGAAGCCATTCTAGATACTGAAAACATTTGGAACGGGGGTTGGAGGTTTCGGGTGCTGTTATCCACCAATGACTCAGGTCCTGTACACCTGCCCAACTCTCTTTTTTTTTTTAAGACGAGACAGGGGAGTTTTGTTTTATCCTGGCCAACCAAAGGTCTGCTATAGATGTGGGGATCCCTCACATCTCAGTAGCGTTTGTGATAAAATTAAATGTAATAACTGTGGGGAAATGGGACATGTGGGGGTTCATTGTCAGAATGCTAGTAGATGTAACCTGTGTGAAGAGTTCGGTCATCTATTCCAAAATTGTCAGTGGGCTGCTCATGCTCAAGGAGACCACGGTGGTGGTGCTGATCAATGCTTTGTGATCACACAAGCACAAAAGGCATGATTACGAGCCTCTGTGGCTAAGCTCCCATCTGAACCAGAAGGGGTGCCTTCTGACCAAGGTGATACCTCTTCGTCAAAACGAACCATGGATACAGCCCTTGAACCAGCTACCGTGAAAAAGAACAATAAGGAGAAACACACCAAACCAGCTCCTAAGCTGTGAGCGGTTGCGGTTCCGACCGCAGAGGAGATTGCTAATGCGATACACGTTATTCATTCCCTTCAGTCTGGTCCAGCTGAACCTGTGGTACATCTGGTTACTCCTCAGCTGGTTCAGATCCCCTTGGATCCCTCTAAATGCAACTATCCTTGGAATCAGGAGGCTGAACAAGATGATGATGATGAGGAGGACGACTATTATGGTCCTATTGAACCGGAGGTTTCTCCAGAACATGAGGGGGATATTTCTCCACCAAACAGTTAGAGGATGCCCTCACTCATTTCTCTTTCATGAAAAAGGTGGCTGAAGCCCTCTAGTTACTGGTTCAGGAATCCTCAGAGGAGGAGGAGGAAGATCTGGATTATGTTGAAATGATGGATGTCCCTGCCACTAAAAGGCTGGTGATACCCATCCACAAGTCTCTTAAGAGACAGACACTGAAAATCCTGGGTACCCCTATTTCTGTTCCTCCTGTGGATAAGAGGACAGATAGAAAGTATCCAGTGACCAGAAATGGCACAGAATTTCTGTCTGGTCACTCCAGTCATGTAGGGGTAGTTCAGGCTGCTGCCTGTGAAAAGGCAAACATCCCATTAGCTTCCTACCCTCCTGAGAAAGACTCCAGGAGGATTGACTCTATGGCAAAGAAGTCGTACCTGGGCTCCTCCCTTATTGCCAGACAGGCCTCTTATATGGCTTATGTGGCAAGGTATCAAAAGAAATTGTGGGAAGCTGTATCTTCTCTGGCAGCTAAAAGTCCTGCTGATGTGGCTGCAGATTTGAGAGAAATTGCTAGAAATGGAATTGAGGCTTCTAAGCAGCAATTCCATATGGCAGTGGATGCCAGTGATTCGGCATCCAGGGTATTGGCCACCTCTGTATCCCTAAAAAAGGTTTTCATGGCTGAGAAAAATGAACCTGTCACAGGACACCCAGACAAAGGCCTTGGATTTTCCTCTGGTCCAGAATTCCCTCTTTGGGGAACAGACTGAGGCCTACATGAGGAAAATGGACGTATATAGGACTTCCTATAGGAGTGCGGCAGCCAAAGAAAAGGCTGCTACACCTGAAAAACAGCAAGATAATAGAGGCAGGGGCAGGCCTTACCAGAGGCCGTTCTACCAGGCCCATGCTTTCTCTGTCTACCAGCAACAGTGTGGATACTTTAGGGAAAGGGGCAGGTGAGGTGCCACTCATTCCAATCCAGCTTCCCAATCCAGGACACCAACTAGGCAGACTCTCTGAAGAGTCGTGGGCTGCCTTCCCAGTTCCAGTAGGGTGCAGGCTTACCCATTACCTCCAGAACTGGCAGTCTATAACATCAGACAAATGGGTTCTGAAGGTAGTGGGCAAAGGCCTTGCTTTAAATTTCAAACAATTCCCCAGATTGAGAGCAAGGCTGTTCAAGCCTGCCTGTCCAGCAGAGATCTCCCTACTGGAAACAGAAGTTACAACCTCTTTTAGGACAGGGGGGCAGTGGAACCTGTCCGTCTGTCCAAAAGAGGGAAAGGTTTGTATTCAAGGTACTTCCTGACCTTGAAGAAAAATGGGGATTGGCGACCCATTCTGGATTTAAAGTTCGTGAACAAACACCTAACAAAGCCAAAATTCAAGATGGTCACCCTGGCTATGATATTGCCCACTCTCAGGCAAGGAGACTGGTTAGCATCCATAGACCTCAAGGATGCTTATTTCCACATTCCTATCAGGCAGTCATACAGAAAATACCTAAGGTTCAGACTGCCATCAGGTCACTACTAATTCAGGTCCCTCCCCTTCAGCCTGACTTCAGCTCCCAGGGTGTTTACAAAATGCCTGGCAGTGGTGGTGGCACACCTAAGGCATTAGGAATTTCAATTTTTCCCTACCTGGACAACTGCCTGTTGATAGGCCAGTCTCAACAGCAGGTGGTAGAGGCCCTGGCAGTCACTCAGACTACTCTTCGCTCACTGGGCTTCTTAATAAATACAAAAAAGTCAGTTCTGAAACCAGTCCAGCTCCTGCAGTTCATAGGAGTGGAACTGGACACAGTTTTGGGAAAAGTAAGACTTCCACTAGACAGGGTGGACAGCAGAGGGCAGTTAGTTGATTCTTTCAAGCCCCACTCCCCAAAGCCAGCCAGGTACTTTTTGAGGTTGCTGGGACACATGGCAGATGCAACAGCAGTGGAACCAGGGGCAAGGTATCAGATGAGAGACATTCAGTTCCATCTGAAGTCCTTTTGGTCCCAGAGCAGAGATTCCTTGTCCAAACTGATTCCAGTAACTTCCACATTCCTTCAAGCTCTGCAGTGGTGGCAGGGAAAGGACAACCTCAGGGTGGGTGTCCCATTCCTTCAGGAAAATCCCAAAGTGGTACTCGCCACAGATGCATCCTTCTTGGGGTGGGGTGCACATCTGGGGGAGCATACAGCCCAGGCACATGGTCCCCTCAGAAGTCTGTTCTACACATAAATGTGTTGGAACTCAGAGCAGTCTTGCTGGCTTTCCGGTCCCTTTCCTCCATGATTCAGAGGAAGCTGCTGCAGGTCAGGACAGACAACACCACAACCATGTTTTACATCAACAAACAGGGTGGCACAAGGTCCACTCTATTGTGTACAGAAGCTATGAAGATCTGGAATCTGGTTTACTCCCTGGAGGTAACCCTGTTAGCAGTGCACCTTCCCAGGAAGGACAGTGTTCTGGCAGACTCTCTCAGCAGGATCAACCAGAACCACCATGAGTGGTCACTGAATCACCTAGTTGTTAGGGACGTTTTCAAGCTGTGCGGCACCCCAGAGATATATCTCTTTGCAGCCCCAGACAATCACTGGTTGCCTCAGTATTGCTGCAGGCCTCCAGTCCTGGGCACAGTCCCAGTGGATGCACTTCTTCTGGACTGGTCAGGGAAATTCCTGTATGCTTTCCCTCCATTTCCCTTGCTCTTCAAAGTACTGACCAACCTCAGGGCCCAGTCAGCAATGATGATCCTGATAGCCCCCGACTGGGCCAGGCAGCCTTGGTACTCGATACTGGTAACTCTGGCATTGATCAGCCCGATTTGCCTCCCCAGGAGGTACGACCTGCTGACCTCTTCCCAGGGGAGGATCGTGTACCCCAGCTTGGGGTCCCTCAGACTGAAGGCTTGGCTCTTACAGAGTTAGAATATGCTGGTCTGCAACTCTCTGACTTGCTTCTGGATATCCTAAAGGTTTCCAGAAAACCAGACACTAGGAAAACATACTCTTCCAAATGGAAGAGGTTCGCCTTATGGTGCACTAAGTCAGATGTGGAACCACAAGAGGTGGGTATTCCACTCTTATTGGATTATTTGGCTCATTTGCATTCTCTAGGACTTAAGCCCTCTACTTTGAGGGTGCACTTGGAAGCAGTTTCTGCTTATTTGTCAGCAGGTAAACCTTCCTCTTTGGCCTCTGACCCTATATTTAAGCAATTTTTTAAAGGGCTACTACATTTACACCCCCCTCATAGGGAGTCTACCCCTTCATGGGATCTAAATATATGTATAGCACAGTTAATGCAACCTCCCTTCGAACCTATGTTATCAGCAGAGTTAAAGTTTGTGACATGGAAAACTGTGTTTCTAGTAGCCATCACTTCAGCAAGACGTTATCAGTGAACTACAGGCCTTATCTGTGGAACCTAACTATATCTCCTTTCATAATGATAAAGGGGTTCTCAGAATAAATAGAAGGTTCCTCCCTAAAGTGGTCTCAGAGTTTCACCGTAACTAGTCCATAAACTTGCCTGCCTTTTTCACTGATCACTCTAGTTCAGGAGAACATAGACTGCATAGCCTAGATGTAAAGAGGGCTATCAGCTATTATCTGGATCTGACCAGAGGCCATAGGGGTGACAACAGCCAGTTGTTCCTTACCTATGGAAAAGTGGGCAGGTGTAAGCCTGCCACTAAAGGGACCATTGCAAGATGGATAGTGTCTTGCATTCAGTTTTGCTATCAGAAACTAGGGAAGGATCCCTCTGTAAGCCTCAGGGCTTACTCTACCAGGGGCACAGCTGCCACTATAGCAGCTGCGTGAGACTTTCCCTTGTCAGAAATCTGTAAAGCAGCTACCTAGAAAACTGTACACACATTTACCAAGCATTGCAGCCTGGAGGTGATGCCAGGTTTGGAACAGCAGTACTGCAGAGCCTCTTTCCTAAGTAGGTTCTGTGCCCTCCTCCAAGGGAACTGCTTGGTAGTCTGCATATGTTTCTATTACAAGAGGAGTAAGACAGGGTTGTGTATTGGCCCCAACCCTTTTTCCTATTTATATAGATACTATGCTAGCAGACTTTGATTTATCTCAATCAGATTCCCCCAAAACAGCAAATGAAAATTGTGCTGCCATGGCATTTGCAGACAATATTGTTTTATTTTCCCTAACCAAAAAAGGTCTACAAAGCAAAATAGACCTTCTGGAGACTAAAATACAAGAACTTAAATTAAAAATAAATATTTCTAAAGCAAAAATTTCTGTTTTTGGCAGTAAAAGAGCCACAGGACAGTGGAAGATGAGAATGCAAAATATTTCTACTAAAATGGTATATGCATATTTGGGAGTGGTCTTTTCAACAAATAGTCTTTGGAGTAAACATAAGGAAAAGATCATGTCTACGGCAAAAAAATGACTTTTACCTTAAATAAATGTAATTATTTATATGGAGGCATGTCTTTGAAGCCACTTCTTGAAGCCATTAGAGCAAAATATATGGCTCAAATTCTCTACGCTGCAGAGGTATGGGATACTAAACAAAAGGATAGGTTAATGGTTCCCATACATAAAGTATTAAGAAGAACAATGGGACAATCCCATAAAAAAGTTAAATTATTGGCTTCATTTGACTAGGCTTCAAGACACGAGAGTAGTCAAAAAATGCTTCTTAGAAAAAAATTGATTGGTCTAATAGAGGCTGCTATAAAGCTGGACGGCTTCACAATATACAGTATATGTGCTACTAAACAAATACCATTTGAATTTTTTGGAAAAATATACATAACAAAATATAATGCTAAGTACACAATATAAGAGATATATCTCAGATAAAGTAATTGATTTTTGAAGGGAAAGGGATTTGGAAGATATTAAAAAATCTGCCTATTCCCCATAGTTTGCAGAGAATTGTAGAAACAAATTTAATCTTCAGTATTAACTTGGAGTACTTACAGATAAGAATTTAAGAAATGATTTTATAAGATATAAATTTGAAACATTTGATAGTAATGTGCTAGTGGCAAGATATAACAAAGAGCAAGCCCTTTCCACTGATTGTGAATGTGAAGCAGGCGGCAGGGGAACCCTCCTGTGTATACTGTGAGACTGTACTAGATACAGCAAAATTAGAAAGATTTATATGAAAACTATCTTCCAGGTTGACTCAATTGACCAAATGGAAATGGGAAAACTTCTCCTAACACAAATTCTCAGTACTCAGAAGATCCAGTAACGATTAAAGCTCTGGCAATTTTCTTTGCAAATGCGGAAAGAATTAAGAAAACATGTAAACATAAAATAAGGGGGGTTGATTGAAAGTAGTAGGAAAACAAATATTTGAGAGATATTGCTAGTAAATCTGTAAATATCTATGAAATATTATTTGTTTTTAACTCTATGATGTACTTAAGAATGTATGTAGCATATGTGAGATTAGTTTTCTAGATGTGTGTGTATATGTGTGTGTGTATATATATATATATATATATATTGTTTTCCTTTTTTTAAGGTGAATATTTATGTGTATTGTATCTGATTGTAATGGCTCATTGTTGAACAATAAAATTGTACCTACCTACTGCATATGTTAGAATACATTAGGACTTCTTGTTGTTTGAAGAAAAAATTACTTAATCACAATAATGTTGTTTCTTCTAAAGGAGTCCTAATGTATTCTGACCTCCCACCCTGCCTCCCCTGCCAGAACCTGGAGCCTCTGCACTCCAGCTAATACACTTGTTATGTTACTTGGAAGTTTGGGTTTTTCTATAAATGGGCATCTGTGACTTGAGTCTTTAGCCCATGTCGGGGTGGTAGGTTTTTAGGTAACGTTTCCACTTAAATGCTATAGCATTTGCTATGGTTTTTCAAATCTTTTATAGCTTTATGGGGTTGCTTGTAAGAATCTGACGGTTGAATAGAATGTACCGGGGGACAGTGATTTGAAACCGAGCACGTGCCTACTTAGAATGTAGGCTTTAACTCTTTCCTCTCTGGGGCAACAGAACATGAAGGTCTTACTGCATGTGTCAGAATACATTAGGACTCCTTTAGAAGAAACATTACTGTGGTAAGTAAATTTTCAACCCGCTCCGCCATGGGGGCAGCTCAGCCAGCATCTGCAGTTTTTTCCTTCTTCCCTACCTCCTGTAAGCTGGCTGATTAGCGACAGGGGTAGAGGTAGTTGCTGGATGCTATTCTACCCCTGCCGCTATTCCTTCCTTGCATGGTCCTGACTGCACAGTTTAGACTGCGCTGTTCAGGCCGTGCTCTTCTACCCAAGTACCGAATCTATCAGTTTTTGCTGTTAAAGGTATTATACCTACAGTGTTCTGACCATGCTTAGAGTTATATTTCCAAGGGGTTTCCCCGGCCAGATTTATTAATTTTAATCCTTTGGTGGTCATCTGTTATACTGATTTCCTTAAATGCAATAACATTTAAATCATAATTATTAGAGATCCATGAAAGAGATTTATGAGTGGCATGGCCAGGGCACAGATAAGAGAGGGGGGAGGAGCATGAGATAAAATTGGTGGTAAAAAGACATTACAAAAAATATTAAAAGGATTGCATTTCAGACTGGTTTCTGAGATCTTTTCATGTCACTTTACTTGGTATTGCACTTGCCTTTGACTTAAGCTTATAACCAGTGCTGATATTGCAGTACAAGGGGCAGCTGCCCTGTTTGCAGTGCATTCCTTCAGACGAGAACTTAAACCCAAGTCCTTTCTGGTGGCCGTCACAGCCAGTGGAAGTTTCAGATACAGTACCTCCTCAGCCCTTTTCGAAAACAATATAGGGCAATTGCAGAGTCTGCACTAAATGTTCTTTATCCGTAACAGAAGGTCCTATGCAGAGATCCATAGTGTTGTGTAAAATGTAGCTGGTTTATAGTGGGTGCCACATTTACCTTAATATGTCACTGAACTGACTGGATTTAACTTATTGCTTTGAAAATGCTTAGATGTTTTATGTATAAAATGGCTGTGTTTTCTAAGGTAAGCAGTAAGACACAGCAGGGTGTGCAGAGTTGTTGGATATCCACATGCCCAGGAGCATGGTGATGATGGACCCCACAGGCTAAGGCACTTACATCCCCCTGGAAGCCTAGGTATCTCACAATCGTGCACACCCTGGAATACCTTATTGCACTTACAAAATGGTATGAGTGTCACTTTTTTTAGGAAAACATTTTTTTTTTTTAATTTAAAAGAGGGCATGGGTATGGTATGGCAGCTAGCAGTCATTTGAATGGGGCTTGCTGTCGTCACGCAGTTAACCAAGGTAGAGAGCTAGCTACCTACCACATAGGTGTTGGTAGCTTCACCATACCTCTAAACTGTTTCTGATTATGAGGGATGTCCCTCATGTTACCCTCAAAATTGCTCTGTTATTTCCTTTATCTGTCCTTTATGAAAAAAGGTGCTGCCCACACAAAGAAGGTTTTGAAAATTCAGAATTTAAAGCAGAAATGTATGACATTTTAATATGCTGTGTGAAAAATAAAATTGGCACAAGAGAATAGTTTCCACACAGTTTTGAGCTCATACCTCCAATGTTTGAGGATGTATCCTTCATTCTGATGTTCAGTTTCCCTAATTGTCCTTCATTCTGAGTGCCTGTGCCCTTCTTTTCAGTGCAGAATGGTTGAGAAGTATGAGCCTCCCCACAATCCCCAGTCCACCTGTGTTACTAATTTGGGATATGTACAGTGACCTTTACTGTAAGAGTCTTTGCATGGTGTATATATGCATTTTCACCTGAACAAAAAACTTTGGGGGGAAAAAATTCTAAAGAGATAGGAGTACACATGATCTTTCCTGGATGAATCTTCACCATTCATCACTAGTGGTTTCTAGGTGGAGGTGCCAGGACCCCGCAGGAAGCTCATAGCTCTAAGCTTTTTCAGCTTTCCTAAGGAGGATGAGGATCCGACAGGGACAGTGCCACCCTTGAGGCCGACGTATTGCGTGGTGCTCGTGGATTGGGCAGTAACGGACACCGGCCCCTACACCACCTCAGTTCTGCTTCTCCCGCTGTCGAGGCAGCAGGATGACTTCATGGGAGCAGCGCAGAAGTTCCAAAACTTCCAGAAAGTTCTGTTGTTGGATTCAGTTACTCAGCGCTGTTTATCCTGTCGCCAATTTTGGCACCATCCCTTATTTTTTGATTTTTAAAAACTTTGCAGTGTCGAGTCTTTCTCTTTGTTTTTATTATTTTGTGCAGCTGATCTTGTCCAGTTCAGGGCAAAAGCATTCCTCCAAGGTGGGGACTCCCCCCATGCGTCGATGATCCTGTGGTAGTCTCATAACCATAACGGACCCGCATGACCGGTGTTTTACTTGCCTGGGGCCGCACCATGACATGGATTCGTGCAATGCCTGTTTTTCAGTGGACTTCTGCACCCTAGTGAACCACATGGTGAGACTGGGGGGAGACCCCCCCAACTTTTGGTGGTCAGTGTCGTACAAAGGCTGCCAAGGTAAGGTCTCTGGGCCCTTTCTCTGGGCCTCCCCCCGCTGCTATACACACTGGGAGAAAACAGGCCTCCGCTGTCTTGGGTCTTGCCAAGATCAGACACTGGAGCGAGGGGTCAGGTGGACAGTCAGCCTCCTTCGGGGGGGCCAGTTGAGCACCCCTTGCGGCCTAGTTGCCCTTCGGGGAACCAGGTCACCTCAGTGTCATGGCCTCTACTATACATGGGGCCTACATCGGCGGCTTCCTTGGCTGTGGCCGGTGTGGCTTTGGCTCCCGACACCGCCCCTGGTGTCAGTGAGTGATGTCCAGCCATTGCCACTAGATCCCCCCCAACACCATCCTCTGTGCCAGGACAGTTAGAGTGTCTGGGGTTGCCTCTCTGGGGTTCTCCATGGTCTCCTCCTCTAAATCGGAGGATGACCGGGATGATCCCGATTGGCAACCGAGTTCTCTGGAGCTCTGGGCACTTTCCGGACCCTGTTCGAGGTCCTCTCCTTTGCCCTCTTCTTGGGCCGGCACAGTCTGCAGTGCTGCCTCTCCCTCCACCAATGCTGCCTTTGGTGCTGCAGAGGCCTACGGTGCTGTGCTGGAGGGTGACACCGCAGTCAATACTGCCTCCGTGGATGGTGCCATGTTAGGTGCTGTCTCTGGGGACGTGGTGCCAGTTCTGGGGGTGGTGCAGTGGTCGGTGCTGCGGCTGGTGACAGTGTCATGGTTGGTGCAGCTGCTGGTGTCAGCGCCAAGGTCAGTGCCGCTGTTGGTGGAGGCACGGCCTCCGGTTCCGCATCGGTTGCCAGTGCTGTCTTTGGTGCCACTTCAGTTGTTGGCACCGATGTGGAGGCCGAGGAAGAATTTGAAGCAGATCTCGGTGCCAGTTTCACCCTTCCTTCCTCTACGAGGGCTGTGGCTAAGGTGGGGCCTATTTCGAGGGGCAGATCTTGAACCTCTGGCTTAGGCTGGTAGGACTCCATCAGGGGACCCGGTCTGTCCTGATGGCCTCGGCCCTGGGGTGGAGTCAGAGTGCTGATGGGGGGCTCTCGTGTTAGAGGTCGGAGCCCTACTGTTGACAGGGGCTGCCCTTCTGTCTAGTCAAGCTTAAGTAATCATTGATTACTAAATATAGAGTTGCAGGTGTCTAAATTTACATTTTCTGATCTCTGTTCCATGTTTCTTTCCCAGCACTTTACTCTGGGAATTTTTGTGAAGATCCTTATTATCAGACCAAACACATCCCATCTTAGATTTATGTGCTAATGACCTGTGGCGCAGCATTTCCATTAGACAACTATCGTATATTTTGCTAGATGTCCAAGAATGACTTTTCCGTTATGTTTTCTGTTGTCTTTTTCTTCAGTATTATATATGTCTCTATAAATTGAATAAGCCTCCTTATGCCCCCAAATATTGGCAAACCTTTTTGCCTTTATTCAGCCTGTCTTTAACTTTGATTAATAAAGATCAGTGAATGACTTGATCATATTTTTTTTTAATTGTAAAAAGACAGACTTGTAAATAACTAATAGGCTAAGTCACACCTCTTTTATTTTCTACAAAACAATAATCTCGCTACTTTTGGGAATTAGCCTTACTATTAAAATAAAAACTTAAATCACATTGTGAATTATTTAAAAAGTATACACTGTTATAAGCCTTTCCCTTAAATTAGCTCTTTGGTACTTGTAAAGTACTGGTTTAATAATCAATTGACTATCAGTCCAAAGAATATTACATATATAAATCTAATGTTATGTTTTGCTTTTTTGAAAATGCTCTTACCTGCAGCATTATTCATTCAATTTAAATACATGTCATATAAATATAACTTAGTTGGTCTGTCTTGACTTTAATTCTTTATTATTGTTTTAATCCTTTAAGTATATCTTAATGGAATTTTTTTTACATGTGATCTGTGATGTGATTATAAAAGGGATCCCCCTTATGCTATGACACACCCCCTGAGGAAGACCTTGCGTGGTCAAAGCGCTGGGGCTGCCTATCAGTGTTCACTTTTCACTGGATTAAACGTTTGATGCAGTACTACTGCGTGTTCATCGTTTCTATGAGTGCAGTGACTTTGCTTTCTTTCCCCGCCCTTCTGGGCCTGTATGGCTCTGTTCTTCTCACCAGGGATCTTCCCCCAAGGGCACCACCCTGTTTGCTTTCAGCAGATTGAACAACAGTCGGTGACTGGGCAGTGCAGCCCCCATCCTCAGGAGGTGTCCCCTGCTTGCTCCTACAGCCCTGGCAGAGAGCCTACAGTCTCTCAGGACCACTCTTCTCCTCGTCCTTCCTCTCTGCCTCTTCCCAGGACTCTCTGATCCCCTGGGTCCCCTTATGTGGGAACAGTACAGGGTGACAGCGAGTGCATTCCCCATTTACTTTAGGGCTGTAGATGAGATGTTTTTCTACCTCCTAACCTTGCACCATCGCCCCTGTACAGAGTCCATCCACATCATCAGATTCCTCCTCAGAGGAAGAGGACACCTCCACATACATCTCCTCTGACGCTGATTACACCGATTATCAGCAGTTCCTCATGATGATGTTGGAGGAACTCCATCTTCCCCCATCCATAGACTGCAGTCCTGTGCGTGTGATGCTGTCCTTTCTCGAGGAGTACAGTCCTGAATCCATTGTGATCCCTTCATGGCCCCATCCCTTCATGGAGGAGTTGCACAGTGTCTGGCAGTTTCCCACCTTCTCTGTTCCGGCCCCTCAGGACTGCCAGTGCGATTACTGCGCTCTCCCCAGGTCTCCAGGAGCTATGCCTTATCCTACATCTGGACTGGAGTGGCTGAATACCCCCTCGGGGCGTCTTCACACTTCAAGAGACCACTCCCAAGAGGCTGACTCTGTGGAGTTTGATTGCTGGGACAGAAGAGTTTTCTCTTCTGTGCATCACTTACTGTCTACCTCGCCACACCGGGCATACCAGATAGCCTATGCAAGGTGCCTGTAGGCTTCGCTGGGTCAGATCCTGGCAGCTATGCCTGATAGTGAGACAACCAGGTGGGCCATTGCCATTTCTACCCGTGGCTTGGAGCTGGCGAGACACCAAGTGAAGGCATCTTATGATGCCAGCGCAGTAGTCTCCAGGCTAGTAGGAACAGCAGTGTGCATTAGGCGGAAGGCATGGCTCCACCTATCCTGGTTGCCATCCATGGCCTGGCATAAGGTGATTGCCTAGCCCTTCCGGGGTCCCAATTCTTCTCCCATAGGGCCAGATGAGAGCTGCTGGGGCATCCTCCTTCTCCTGCGCTTCAGGAGCCTCGGCCTAACCCTGACCAGTTATGGGCCTAGCCAGGCCCATGTGGGCCCCCTCCTCTTCTGTGTCCTCCATAGGAGGCTGAAGGAGATTTCTTTCTCAGGGAGGTGCCAGTGCCACTTTGTGGTGCTTGGAACTCACCCACCAGTGAGGAATGATGAAGATTCATGCAGGTAAGATATGAAAATTATGCACCTACTGTAATTCTTGATCTTGCTGGATATCATTACCATTCATCACTGCTTCCTGCCCACCATCCCCTCTTGGGCCCCAGTCTTTTGGCCAGTGCCTCCTCCTGCTTGCCTTCTCCCTAATTGAGGCCAATTGCGGGTCTAATCTCACTGGCACCTGTAGGTTCTCTGACTCTTCCTCTCAGGCACCAGGGAGCCACCTCTGGGGAGAGGGAAAGCAGGGTCTCTGGCCCCCTTTTGCCAGGGGCTCCTAGGGGCCCCCACTTGACCTTGGCTGGGACCCTCTTGGGACAGCAGCATGGGCCAGGAGTCCCCTGGTATTTTCTTGGGTTCCTTGTCCCCCAGGCCTCCTTATGCCTGGAGCCTGAGGATTGCCCCCCCCTTGAGTCCCCACCTTGGTCACATGGGCATCGGTGACCCTCTTCTAACTTTTGGAGCCTTTAGCTTGCTCTTTTTTCTCTTGTCTGGCAACCCATTTCAGGGTTCCCCGTGGGGCAAGGTTCCCTCGGACCCCTCCTACTTCCAAACTCCTTACTCTCTTCTTGGAGGCTTAATTCCTTCACCTTTTACCATTTTCCCAGTGTCAATGGGCACAAGGGGTTCAGCATTTCACTCAAGGACCAGCGGCTCTCCTAGTTAGATGACCCCCTATCTAGGGGGGATCGTGCCCCGGGGTGGGTCCCTCCCCCTTCCCTACCCCTCTGCAATGGGAGAGAGAGAGGGTGAGAGATTCTAGTGGCCCCACCCCTCTTTTTCTCTCAAGTGGACCAGGAGGGTAGTAACCTTGAATGGCAATGGCAAGGATCAGCTATGTCTTGCCCCACATCTTGTTATGCTTCTTCAGGACTCTTGGAGCCAGTGAGGCTTCTTGCCCTCTCTTGCATTCTCCTGTACTTGCCTCCTGGGGTTCCACCTCTGTGTAAACAAACAAAAAAAAAAAAGGTGATTACCTCTCTTGGTCCACAAAGGAGAACTCCCCTGTTAGGGTCCTCCTGACTGGCCTCCAAATATCTCTTTTTCTGTGTGTGTGTGCGTGTCTCTCTCCCCCCCCCCCCATCGTCAGCTAATCCTGTACCTCCTTCTGGCAAGTTTTCCTGCACTATACCCACCCCCAATTTGTGCCACATTTATAGTGAAGAACATGCTGACTTGCACTCAATTTGGGTAAAACAGGAAAAAATACATTGATTGTTTTTACATTTAATATACTTTTGAAGTTTTATGTTTTGGACAACAGACAAACAGCGAACAGTACAGATTTTAAGATACTGTAAAACAGAACTGGCCATTTTTCCAAAGAAAAAAAAATCAGCCCTATTTAGGTGACCTTTATTAAATGTATGTTTTTAATCTTCTGCCTCCCTCTTACTTTTTGGGCACAAAGAATAACAGTCTTTACATACCTGGAATATCATACAGGTTTTTGGTATTCCACCTTCCACAATATGCATTTGCTTTTATAGTAGATTTATTTCTGCTGTTATTTCCCCTTTGCCTATAATGATCCTGCAAACCCATATGGCTCCTCCTTTCCTGGACCTCTGAAGCAGGACTTGGTTGACCCGAGTCTCTCCCCACTCCACAACAGTGATTGTCTCTGACCTCCCACCAAAAACAAAATACCCATCAGGAGTCAGACATACAGTGACAGTTGCCACAGGCCCTAGCTGGATGCATTATGCAACCCCTGGGTCAACACTCAACCTCCGGACAGTCCCAGCTAGGGTCTCAGGTACTGAACTTGAAACCTGCTCATTCGCAAAGTGTGCAAATAGGTTAAACATGGTCATCCAACCAGCCTCCACACTGTAGTTTTAACACCCCCCCAAAAAAAACCACACACAATAAGGCAGATGACACCACATAGCCAGTTGACAGTGCTACTGGCCCATTATTCAGCCTTAAATGAACAGTGGACAGAGTGACGGGGCTGTATGCTAATGCCAGCACCCTGACTGCTCACTCAGAAACCTGCTGTCAACTGCCAATCAGCAGTCCATCACTTACCTTTCATGGAGGAAAAATAAAAGGACAAACCTTTTGTTTTCAGAGCCTCACAGAACAAAAAAAAAAAAAAGATGATGAAAAACTGCCATTTTACTGGACCAGTCTACTTAATAACTGAATTCATTAAGCAGTTATAGTATGGCGAGCTGGGTTTACATGGTGGAGGGGGGGATAACTGTACTGGCATGTCAATAAACACTGGGGCCTGTTTTCCATGGTCCAGCACCCCTGATTGTCCCCCCTGCTTTGCAGACAGTAATAATTAGAGCACAGGCACTTATTGTATAAGCATAAGTGTCAGGATCTGAGTTCTATTATGCTTTATTGCCATATAATCATGCTATTATATGGTAATCCTAATTGTAATACTAGGGAGCATCTTTTGACCATTGTATAATCATTAGTTAGGCAACACTGCCATCTACAGCTTAGTGCAGAATAGCTATTACCAAGCAATTATGTGAGACCGTGTAAGATGACCTTGACTATGAGATATGTCTGTTTGTGATATCCAAGTTTTATGCTGGATCAGCAAGTGTTCCCAGGCTAGCCAGATGCCTAATTGTCCAATAGTATGTGTTTTATATATCATTTTGTTGGTTGCCATAGTAGTTATCAGAAGTATAATACCTATTGCATTATGCATTTTTCTCTGAGAAGAGATGAGACCTGATGAATTTGCTACCTAGGTAAGCTTTAGGAAGACTGCCGATAGTCTCCCTCAGTGTAATTTTCCACTGTGTTTGTTTGGTTGTAAGCCTGCTTATTACCAGCAATAAATCCTTTATAGTAGACACCATTCATCTGTGTTTCTTCACTGTTGTGCAATTCCAACCAAGAACCTAAGTGAGGGTACTTTATTACCCAAACTATAGGCCTTGGGCATAGGTGTTTACTGGCATCCAGCTACCATTATTTCCTGTCATCCCACACCACGGTGAACCCAGCTCACTATACTGGTATTGTTTTTATACTGTAGAAAACAAAATGGGAGAAAAATCACACTACCAAAGCAGTACTTTAATATACACAAACAGACACGGACTAAAAAAGTGTTTTACTACTGTATGCAAATTTCATTTAAAGCCCTTTAAATATGAAACATTTTTAGCGTTCTGCCTCCCACACTACAGTAAAGTTTTAGCCCAAAAAACAATTAACTGAGACAGAATATGTAATTTTTAGGATTTGGTGTTCTGCCTCCCACACTACAATACAGTTTTAGCCCACAAAACAATTAACTGAGACAGAATATGTAATTTTTAGGATTTGGCATTCCACTTCCCACATTGCTTCAGCCACACCATGTTACAGGCCCATGAAGTACTGAGCTTAGAGGCAATACAGTACGCCAAATATAGGATTTGGCATTCCAAATCCAGTGTATGAAACTGGCACTGACCCACCAGCCAAATGCTTAAAAAGATTTCTGGGGAGTAAGTACATTTTTTTTCTAACTAGTCCAGTTTACTTTTAGTGAACAGGACAGTACCAATCAAAAGTCTTAGGAGATGATGAGAAAATAGTACAAAAGGTCAGTGAAATATCTTGAGCCATGAGACTAGTGGATTTTCTAAACCACTAATCCTGCTGGTTAATGGCTATACAAGCTAATTTTTGATTCCTGCAACTCCAGACTAACATTTTAGCCATTAGGATACCAAACGCTGAGGCTGAATTCTACCAAGTGGTGAAGTTTGGTTTAAATTTCCCACGCTAAATCTTCCCTTTACACCAATAAATATCCTCCAGCACACATAAAAAAGCATTAAAAGCAAACAAAAACTTCAATTTAAAATTCTACTTGCTATTTAGTTTACCTGAGTCAGCCCTGTTAAACCAGTACAAACAAAATTTTGCAAATATTTACCACATCGCATACTAGACTAAAAAAAGATCGAGAATAGCAGTAAACATGGCAAAATATGAAACAGTTACGAAAAAAACTGTATTTGTATGAGTTTCAGTTCAAATTCTAGTACAGTATTTTGTTTACTGGTGATTCTCACGGCACTCCATTCATGTGGATTCTACTATAATTTCACAATTTCCTTCGTAATTTTAAAGGACAATTCTATTTAAGCATTCAATCCCCTAAAGAAATGGGGCTTCAGATATGTTCTCCTACAAGGGCTACTTATAAAATTACTGATTTTAGGAATCAACATTGTTAGGCCTAGAAACCCCAGCAGATGTAAATAATCAATAAATGTGTGGGCTCATCATTAATGCAGGCGCAAGGTTACATTTTAAACCAATGCATCTAAACAACAAACCAATAATATGAGCTGTGTCAAATCCAAATGCATTGGCTTGATTCTAAATCTTAAAAAAAATCCTCTCCTATGCAAACACTTTGCCAGTAATTCCCTAACCAGCATGTGAGTGGAGTCATGGGAAGTGCACTGCACGAAGAGGAGCCCATATTTACAAATGAACAAAAACCTCTGCCCTCTTTGGGACTGATGTCAACCCTTTACTTTGCACCCTTCAGCCCACATGTTTCTAGAGAGTAGCAGATGGGAGGAATCAAATATTGGAATGCTACAGGAGTGCCACAGAGAGCTATAAATGGATTAGAATGAGAACAGTGAACACATGCATTGCATGTGTGACTGTTTCACACTGACAGTCACAGAGTAACAATGTGAACAGAGGTACTGTTAGCCTTATACTCTACACAGCGTATGAAAAACCCAAGTACTCCAGTCACCTCGGAATTGGAACCAGACCTCCCCTGCAATTGAAAGATGTCCTTAAAATCTCTTTCAGTGGCTCAACTGAGATAATAGTTCACAAACTGAGGGAAAGAATTCCTGAAATCTCAAAGTTACTAGGATTGTACAGCGTACCTCCTAGGCTACTCTTATCTCACCATACAGGATGTGGAAGCTCACGGAAGCATTTACTGTAATTTTTTTACTCCTTGGGCACACTGTGCCACTGGAGCTCAGTGTGCATGTGCGATACTCACGCATGCGCACCAGACTCCAGTGGCCATCTTGCATAATGTGGACTGTGCCATGTCCCATTGAGCAAGAAAATAGTGCGGTGAAAGCCCATTGATACATGTTCACTTCAAGTGTTTATGGCTGCTTTTAAAAGTCTGGTCGGAATCAGGTAAGCTCCCTTTTCTACTGTTCTAACAACACTACTGCATGGCTTCGCCCACCTTGCAGGCATAAAAAGTGCCTTGAAGAAGGTAGACACAATGAGGATATAGCAGAGGGCTTCAGCTGGTGGAGATATCATTCTTTAACTCCACTACTGTTGTTCGGTTGGTTCTGGATCCAGTGAGTGCTTTTCTGAAGCAAGATGTCTGCAGGCTCCGCCCCTGCAGCCGTAAAAACATGAGGCCTGTCCCTAGAGAAATATGCCCAAGGGGCTGTGGAGGTTTGTTGCCAGTGACACTTAGGTGCTTCGTATGAAAATGAACATTGCCTAGCTCATGTGAGCTACTTCTTTTATTTCTTCATTTTCCTTGCAAAAGATGAAACCAAAAAAAAAGCAATTTTTTAAAATAATGTGTTTCAGAAATATGACACTCTTTCCTTTCTGTCTAAACAAAGCAGCTTACATGAGCTTGTGTTCATTTTCAAAACTATGTGTCACTGGCACCAAACTCTGGGCATATTCTTCTTTGAAACAGACTTCATGTTTTTTAAATGGGGAAATATAGTAGTACTTGTCCTCACTTGAATAACTTTCTGAACTGGGGAGGTAAACTCAGTTTATACTGTATCTGTATGTGTGCACCTTAGTCACCAGGAAGGGGTTACTACAGTCTTGTAAAGAAATTACCGGATGCAAACAAAATTCAAAAGGCAAGCACATATTAAAACATCCAGGACAGAAGTGGCGCAGACAAGCTTGGCTGGTACATCCTTCCTGGATGTTTTGAAATGTGCCCTTCATTTTCAAATAAAATCTTATTTAAAGAGCAGATTAATACCTTCCAATGTCTTGCCCCCCCAAAAAAACATATAAGATAGCTTACCTGGCCCCAAGTTGCCTGCTATTAAAAATTCCATTTATTGTTGCCTTGTTTTAAAAAAATACAATGGTTCGTATTTGGCTCCGTGGAGCAGACAGCCTAAACTCTGCCACTTGCCGAGTTGGCCGACCCTCCCCCGTGCTGGCACATTTTGTGATATCAGAAAATGAACAGTGCAAGGGTATGCTCCATAGAGTTGAATGGGGGCAGTTTTTACATGGATTTTATTATGATTTAGAGTTCCGATTATAAGAAATCAAGGCCACTGCTCAACTAACTGGAACCCTGGAGGAGGGTAGATGTAGTGCCACTTCACAAAAGTGGTAACAGGGAAAAGGCTGACAAGGAAAGGATTGTGGAATATCGTGAATACAACAGGTTACAAGACCTGAGGTGGCATGGATTCACAGGGCAGAGGTCATGTCAAAGAAATCTGTTAGATTTCTTTGACTGGGTGACCAAGGAAGTAGATGAGGGTGGAGTGGTGGAAGTGGCCTACTGACATTTCAGTAAGGTGTTTGACATTGTTCTACGTAAGAGACTAGTAAGCAAGCTGAGTTGCTTAGGGGTGGGTAAAAAGGTGGTAAACTGGGTAAGAAACTGGTTAGAAGACAGGCGACAAAGTGTGGTAGTAAATAGAGTTTGCTCCAAAGAAGGGAACGTGACCAGCAGGTACCTCAGGGATCAGTGTTGGGACTGGTCCTTTTTAATGTCTTTATAAGTGACATTGCAGAGGAGCTGTAAAAGAAGGTCTGCCTCTTTGTGGATAACACCAAGATCTGCAACAGGATGTACACTCCGGGGGGGCAGAAAGGATGAGCAGAGACCTGAGAAAACTGGAGGAGTGGTCAAGAGTATGTGAGCTGAGTTTCAATGTGAAAAAGTGCAAAATAATGCACCTGGAGCACAGAAACCCGGGGTGGAGTACAAAATGAGTGGAATGGTACTGACAACTACCAAGCAGGAAAGACACCTGGGGATAATCATATTGGATGATCTGAAGGTGTCCATGGAGTGTGAAAATGCAGTCGGGGGGGGGGTAGTGGGATACTGGGGTGCATAGGAAGGGGTATCACCACCAGAAAGAAGGAGGAGGAGGAGGTGTTGCCCTTGTATAGATCACTGGTAAGATCCCACCTTGAGTATTGTGTCCAGTTCTGGAGACTACAACTCCAGAAAGACATAGACAGAGTAGAGGTAGTCCAGAGGAGGGCAACTAAAATGGTGCAGGGTCTGCATCAAAAGCCCTATGAAGAGAGACTGAAGGACCTCAATATGTACACCCTGGATGAGAGTAAGGAGAAGGGAATATGATAGAGACCTTTAAATACCTCACGGGGGTAAATAAAGTACAGGAAAGAAGTATTTTTCAGGAAAAAATATGCTCAAGAACAAGGGGACATGCTATGAAGGTGGAAGGGAGTAGATTCAGGAAAGATGTGAGGAAATATTTCTTCACAGAAAGAGTGGTAGATTCCTGGAACAGCCTTGCAGCAGAGGTGGGGGGGGGCATAAACAGTGGTAGGTTTCAAGAATGTATGGGATACGCACAAGAGAATCGTAGTGGAAAGGAAGGGGGGAGGGAGAAATAGCTGTAGATGAGGTAGGGTCTGCAGTGAGAATGTAGGTAGGGAAGAGGGGCAGACTGGGTGGGCCAAGCGGCCCTCGTCTGCTGTCAGGTTCTGTGTTTCTATGAGGCATTTACTATCCCTTCAAAAGGTATAAAATAAGACAGTTGGGCCTCACAAGCTGCTATCTATCTTTGGCCTAATAAAGGTATCATATAAAAGTACATGTTTCTGATTTTTTTTTTATTTAGGTTTTATTGAACAGGAAAGGAGGGCTTGGACATTCTGCCTATTGTAAGCTTTGTTCTGGGGGTGGGCGGGGGGTACAGACGCAAAGTGACATATTGAATCTGGTTAAGCTGTTGGTGGTATTTTAGTGAATGGTGGCAATTTGGCTTGGACACTGGTGAAATTCTCCTACTTGTTTCAAGAAGTGGCATAAGATCTTTATTGTCTACCTGAAGAAACCAGAACAGGCACAGACGGGACCTCCATTTAACATTTGTACTTACTCCCATGGTCCTTGTCACACCTCTCAACCTCCTGCCTCATAAACCAGGGACAAGGCTTAAAAAAAATCAGGGACAAAGGTTTAAAATCAGAGGCACACCTTAGAACTGGTGATATCCACTCAGGAAGCTGGTAGAATAAGTGGTATAGTGTAAAATGCATGTTCTAAGGAAGAACACGTCTGTAACATTAATGTCTGACAAGAAAAAATTACTCACCTTAGTAATGTTGTTTCTTCTAATGGAGTCTTGCTGTATTATGACATATGCAGTGAGTCCCAACCTTCGAACTGCTCTGGAGGTGAAAGAGTTAACTTTCTATGCCAGGCATGGAACGCTGAGCTCGAGCTCGGTTGAAAACTCTGTCTGTTGTTCTTCAAACTCAAACTGTCAGATCTTTACAAGCTAAACTCACTAAGGTCCTGTGTGGAAGCTGTAAACCTACACTAGCCAACTGGCTACTAAATATCAAAACACATTTTTGGTCCCAAAACAAAGACTCAAGTCAGGAGACCCAAAAATGAAAAAACAACACCCAGTCACCCCAAAAGTGAGGGTGAAAAAACAAGGTGGGCATCTACTAAGTGCCAACACTGCACTGCCTACCCACATCCCAAAACAGAGGTTCTGAGGGCAGGCAGGGGAGGTCATAATATAGCAAGACTCCATTAGAAGAAACAACATTACTAAGATGAGTAATTTTCTTCCAAACAACATGAAGTCTTGCTATATTATGACATATCTGACTACACAGCAGTACCTCCATGGGAGGGACAGAACCTACTTAGGAAATAGGCTCTGAAGCACAGCTGTGCTAAAACCGAGCATCACTCCTAGCCTGGGTGTCCAGAGAGTAATGCTTGGTGAAAGTGTGAACTGTTTTCCAGGTAGCTGCTTGACAAATCTCTAGAATGGGGATGTCCCTGGCAGCAGCCAGGGAAGCAGCTGTAACTCTGGTAGAGTGAGTTCTCAGGCCTGAGGGAGGAACCTTACCCAGCTTTTCATAACAGAATTGGATACAAGAGACAATCCACCTGGCAATGGATCTTTTAGTGGCAGGTTTCCCTTTACCAACCTCACCATAAGTGAGGAACAGTTGGAGGGAGTCAAACCTGTGACCCTTGGTATGCTCAATGTAGTAGCTAAGGGCTCTCTTCACATCTAAGCTGTGCAGCCTCCTCTCGCCAGAGGAGGAATGGTCAGTGAAGTACACTGGAAGAGAAATAGATTGATTAAGGTGGAAATCTGAAACCACCTTAGGCAAGAACTTCCTGTTAGTCCTGAGGACCACCTTATCTCTATAAAAGGAGATAAAATCAGGCTCCACTGACAAAGCCTGTAATTCACTTATGTGTCTGGCAGAAGTGATGGCTACCAGAAACACAGCCTTCCAAGTCAAATACTTCAGCTCTGCTGAAGACAAGGGCTCAAAGGGAGGTTGCATAAGCTGAGCAATGCAAACATTAAGATCCCAGGCAGGGGCAGGGTCCCTGAATGGAGGGCTGTGTGAAGCAATCCCTTAAAAAACTTAGAGAATACAGGATGAGCTGAAAGAGAAGAGGGTTTACCTGCTGAAATGAAAGCAGACACAGCTGCCAAATGCACCTTTAGGGTAGCTGGTCTGAGCCCCAAAGTGTTCAAGTGGGTTATATAATCCAGGACTGTGGGTAAATCAGCAGATTCTGGGGAAATATGCTTCCCAGAGCACCATATGGAAAACCTCTTCCATTTGGAATTGTAAGTAGCCCTGGTGGAAGGCTTCCTAGAAGCTTTCAATATATCCAGTACACATTGGGAGAGGTGTAGGTCAGCAAATTCTAACTCTTCAAGAGCCTGGCCTTGAGATTGAGAGATTTGAGGTTCGGGTACCAAACCCTTCCCTGAGCACAGGTTAACAGATTGTGATTCCTGGGAAGACACAGGGGAAGATGGACTGCTAAGGACAGTAGGAGTGGATGCCAGGGTTGTCTGGCCCAATCTGGAGCAATCAGAATCACTTTGCAGGATTGAGATCTGATTTTGACTAACACTTTGAGCAGGAGAGGGAAGCGGGGGTAAAGCATAGAGAAACTTCCCTTCCTAATCGAGAACTAAGGCATCCACAGGGACTGAGCCCAACACTGGGGGCCTGCAGCTAAAAAGGGGAAGTTGGTGATTGTCTGGGACTGCAAAAAGATCTATCTGCGGGGTGCCCCACCTGGCAAATATTACCTCCAGGACCAGGGGATCCAGTGACCATTCGTGATGGCTTGGGAAATCCTGCTGAGAGCATCTGCCAGGGCATTGTCCTTGCCTGGGAGGTGAACTGCCGTAAGGGAGGTGTTCAGGGAGTATGCCAGAGACCACAACTTCATTGCTTCGGTGCACAAGGCCATAGACCGAGTGCCTCCTTGCTTGTTGATGTACCACATTGTAGTGGTGTTGTCTGTTCTGACCTGGTTAGGACTGGCACTATGTCTGAGAAACCCAAAAGAAAAACCAGGCCCACTGGGTTTCAACACTGCAGTGTCTGTGGGGAAGCCTTTGCCAAGGCTGACCCCCACACCACCTGTGTTTATTGTCTGGGGTTTGACCACCTCAATGCAGACTGCCAGATTTGCAAAAATTTTCCTGCAGCTACCCTGGAAAAGAGAGTCGGTAGGCTCAGGGAAAGGGAGGCCAAGAAGTCTGCTGACCCGGATGGCCAGCCCGGTTCGGTTCCAACCGAACCGGAAGGTGTGCCCTCTGACCAGGGCGAAACTTCTTCGGGCAAAAGGAGAACTGACTCCGAGGAGTCGGTTCCGGCTAAAAGAAAAAGAAGGGATAAATCAGCCGGTGCGGATCCACAAGTTCTCTCTCCGACCGGTGATGAAATAACCAAAGCGATAAGGATTGTTCAATCGCTAACCCCGGTTCCGACCATACTGGCACCATCGGTTAGGGGCTCAGTTCGGTTGGTTCCCCCAGTTCCAGATTATAATTTAGAGGATTTTTATGAACCGGAGGAGGAGGAAGGAGAGTATGAGGATAGTGATGGTGATTATGAAAGTCTGGATGTGCCCATTGACCCGGACATCTCCCCAGACAGACCTTCAGGGGTTTCTCCTCCTAGGCTTTCTGAGTCCCCTGCCCATTTTATGTTTTACAAAAAAGTGGCTGAAACTCTTCATCTTCCTATGGAGGAAGCACTAGAGGATCAGGAGGAGCCTGATTACGTTGAGATGATGGACATCCCAGAGTCCAGGAGGCTGTCTATTCCCCTCCATAAGTCTTTTGGGAAACAGACAATGAAAATTTTAAAGACTCCTAATTCTGTACCTCCTGTGGACAAGAAAATGGACAAGAGGTATACTCTCTCAGGCTCAGATACGGAGTTCCTTGCCCAGCAATGCAGCCATGTTGGGGTAGTGCAGGCTGCTGCCTGTGATAAGGCAAATATACCCTTGGCTTCACACACCCCAGATAAGGACTCCAGGAGGATTGATGCCATGGTAAAGAAACAGTACATGGCAGCATCTTTGGGACTCAGGCAGGCTAATTATGTGGCCTATACAGCTAGATATCAGAAGTCTAGATGGGACACTGTAATGGCTTTGGCTAAACAGGTCCCTGGCCAGCTTGCCAAGGAGCTGGAGCAGGTGGCTGCAGATGATATTGAGGCATCCAAGGTGCAATTTCATGCTGCAGTGGACTCCAATGATGTTTCATCTAGAGTCATGGCTACATCTGTGGCCCTTCAGAGGATGGCTTGGCTCAGATGTACTAGCCTGTCTCAGGATACCCAGACTAAGGCCATGGATTTTCCTGGTGTGGGTAAGTCTCTGTTTGGGGAGCAAACAGAGAACTACATGAAGAAAATGGATGAATACAGGACCACCTATAGGAGTGCTCAGGCCAAGGAAAGGCAAGCCACTCCCCAGAGGCAGCATTCCAGGGGCAGGGGCAGGCCTTTTCATAGGCCTTTCTACCAAGCCCAGGCCTCCTCTTCCGCCTTTGCCCAGAGGGGGTTCTTCAGAGGGAGAGGCAGACGGGGTACAAGCAGGCCTGCTACCACACCCCTCAGCCTAAAGCCCCTGCCAAACAGGCACCCTGATGGGTTTGCCAGGGCTGATTCTCCACTGCCTGTAGGGGGCAGGCTGGCTTACTTTGTCCAGGACTGGATGTCTTTAACATCAGACAAATGGGTCCTGGAAGTAGTGAGCCAGGGACTGGTTCTCAGCTTCAAAAAAATTTCCCAAGATGAGAACCAGATCCTTTCCACCTGCAGATCCTTCAGAGGCACTTGTCCTAGAGGCAGAGGTCTCTTCCCTCTTGGCTCTGAGAGCCATAGAAAGGGTTCCACCCCTACACTAGGGAAAAGGATTGTATTACAGGTACTTCCTAACCCCCAAAAAGACAGGAGAATGGCGGCCCATCCTGGATCTCAGATATTTAAACAAGCACCTTTTAAAGCCAAAGTTCAAAATGGTGACTCTGGGAATAATTCTACCCTCTCTAAGGCCAGGAAACTGGCTAGTTTCCCTGGACCTCAAGGATGCCTATTTCCACATTCTCATCAGAAGCTCCCACCGAAAGTACCTAAAGTTCGAGTTGCCCTCAGGCCACTATCAATTCAGAGCAATGCCCTTTGGCCTAACCTCAGCTCCAAGGGTGTTCACAAAATGCCTGGCAGTAGTGGTTGCTTTTCTAAGGAGAAAAAAGATCTCCATCTTCCCATACCTGGACGACTGGCTCATAGTAGGTCAATCTCCAGACCAAGTTAAGTCACACCTATAGATAACTCAGCAGCTGCTCACTTCTCTAGGATTCCTTCTGAATCTTTCAAAGTCAGTTCTAGAGCCTGTGCAGCTCCTCACCTTCATAGGGGCAGAGCTGGATACATTAAAGGCAAAAGCCTTCCTTCCTTCCTCTGGACAGGGCAAGGACCCTTGTTTCACTGGCCTCATCATTCACCCTCCTGGTGTCTCGACCAGCAAGGCATTTTCTTCAGCTCCTGGGCCACATGGCTGCCTCTACAGCAGTGGTCCAAGGAGCAAGATTTCAGATGAGGGACATTCAGTTCCACTTAAGAGCCTTCTGGTCTCAGAGAAAGGACCCTCTGACCAAACTAATCCCAGTGACTCGAACCCTGATCCTGGCTTTGCAATGGTGGCAGGATCAGGACAACCTAAAACAAGGAGTTCCCTTTGTCACTCAATCTCATTCTCTAATCCTTACTACAGATGCCTCCCTCTTGGGATGGGGAGCCCACTTGGGGGACCTGACCATCCAAGGGTTGTGGTCACCTCAAGAATCTCTGCTTCACATCAATCTCTTAGAACTCAGAGCAGTGTTTCAGGCACTTCAAGCTTTTTCCAAGTCTGTTCAGAACAGAGTAGTTCAGATCAGGACAGACAATACCACCACAATGTGGTACATCAACAAGCAAGGGGGGCACTCGGTCTACGGCCTTGTGCACAGAGGCAATGAAGTTGTGGTCTCTGGCCTATTCCCTGAATACCTCTCTCATAGCAGTGCACCTCCCAGAGAAGGACAATGTCCTGGCAGATGCTCTCAGCAGGATATCTCAGGGCCATCACGAATGGTCCCTAGATCCCCTGATTTTGAAGGTGATCTTCTCCAGATGGGGCACCCCACAGATAGATCTTTTTGCAGCCCCAGACAATCACCAACTTCCCCTTTTTTGCTGCAGGCCCCCAGTGTTGGGCTCAGTCCCCCTGGATGCCCTAGTTCTCAATTGGAAAGGGAAGTTCCTGTATGCTTTCCCCCCTTCCCTCTCCTGTTCAAGGTACTAGTCAAAATCAGGTCTCAACCCTGCAAAGTGATTCTGATTGCTCCAGACTGGGCCAGACAGCCCTGGTACCCCCTCTTGCTGTCCTTAGCAGTCCACCTTCCCCCTGTCTCTTCCCAGGAATTACAACCTGTTAACATGTTCTCAGGGGAGGGTCTGGTATCCGAATCTCAAATCTGTCAATCTCAAGGCCTGGCTCTTGAAGAGTTAGAATTTGCGGATTTGCAACTTTCTCAAGGGGTTCTGGATATTTTAAAGGCTTCTCGAAAGTCTTCCACCAGAAAGACTTACAACTCAAAATGGAAAAGGTTTACTATCTGGTGCTCTGGGAAGCATATTTCTCCAGAGTCTGCTGGGTTGCCTGCAGTCCTTGAATATATGGTTCATCTCAATAGCTTGGGACTCAGACCAGCTACACTTAGAGTGCACCTGGCAGCTGTCTCTGCTTTCTTGTCAGCAGGCAAGCACTCTTCCCTTTCAGCTCATCCTGTATTCTGTAAGTTCTTCAAGGGATTGCTGCATACCAATCCTCCCTTCAAGGATCCTGCCCCTGCCTGGGACCTTAATGTTTGCATTGCTCGGCTTATGCAACCCCCTTTTGAGCCTTTGTCCTCAGCAGAGCTCAAGTACTTGACTTGGAAAACTGTTTTCTTGGTAGCCATCACTTCTGCCAGACGCATAAGTGAGTTACAGGCCCTGTCAGTGGAGCCTGATTTTATCTTCTTCCATAGAGATAAGGTGGTCCTCAGGACTAATAGGAAGTTTTTGCCTAAGGTGGTTTCAGATTTCCACCTTAACCAGTCTATGTCTCTTCCTGTTTTATTCACTGACCATTCCTCCTCTGGGGAGAGGAAGCTGCACAGCTTGGATGTGAAAAGGGCCTTTAGCTACTACATAGAGCGCACCAAGGGTCACAGGTTTGACTCCCTCCAACTGTTCCTCACTTATGGTGAGGTTGATAAGGGAAAACCTGCTACTAGGAGATCTGTTGCCAAGTGGATTGTCTCTTGCATACAATTTTGCTATGAGAAATTAGGTAGGATACCACCCTCAGGCCTGAGGGCTTACTCTACCAGAGGTACAGCTGCTTCCATGGCTGCTGCCAGGGATATTCCTATCTTAGAGATTTGTCAAGCAGCCACCTTGGAAAACAGTACATACTTTTACCAAGCATTACTCTCTGGATATCCAGGCTAGGAGTGATGCTCAGTTTGGGCACAGCAGTGCTTCAGAGCCTGTTCCCGAAGTAGGTTCTGTCCCTCCTCCATGGAGGTACTGCTTGGTAGTCTGCATATGTCAGAATACAGCAAGACTTCATGTTGTTTGAAGAAAAAATTACTCACCTTAGTAATGTTGTTTCTTCTAATGGAGTCTTGCTGTATTCTGACCTCCCCCCCCCCGCCTCCCCTCTCAGAACCTGAGTTTTGGGATGTGAGTGGGCAGCAACAGTGTTGGCACTCTGGAGGTGCCCCCTTTTTCTCACCCTCTTAATTTGGGTGTGTGTGTTGTGTTTTGTTTTATTTTTTGAGTTTCCTGACTTGAGTCTTTGCTTTGGGACCAAAAAAATCTTTTTATTATATTTAGTAGCCAGTTGGCTAGTGTAAGTTTACATTTTCCACACAGGACACCCAGTGAGTATAGCTCGTAAAGATCTGGCAGTTTGAGTTCAAACAACAACAGACAGAGTCTCAACCGAGCTCGAGCTCAGCGTTCCATGCCTTGCATGGAAAGTTAACTCTTTCTTCTCCGGGGCAGTTCAAAGGTTGGAGGACATCACTGCATATGTCAGAATACAGTAAGACTCCATTAGAAGAAACAACATTACTAAGGTGAATAATTTTCTCTTATGAGACACCAGAGTCACAGCAAAATGGAGACTGTCCAATGATGCAGATATCTCAAATGACTCAGATTATCTCCAGTGACACAGAAATCCTTTCCAGTGGTGCAGAGATTATATCAAGTGACGCAGGGATTTCCAGTGACACAGAAATCTCCAATGACACAGGGATCTCGAGTGGTGCAGATTCCAGAGATGTGGACTGTGGAACAGTACAAAGTGTGAAAGAGTCAGTATCCATGGCTAATTTAAAAGAAAAATTATCTGGGATACGGTATGTGCACAGATGTAAAGGCAGTGCTTGACAAATCCTCTGTTGTACACTGTGCACCTGCCTGGATAAATGCAACGGTCACAGCAAAGAAAAGAATAGCACTGAGGAAAAAAATATACGAGCGTCATGATACCAAGGCACACATCGCTATGGTTAAAACACATGGGCAAAGAAGTAAGGAGGCTCTTCCATCATGTGTCCTTCATATAAATATTAAGTTGTTTGCAGACACTTAATGTTCATTCAAAACAGCATACTTCTTTGCTAAAATGGCCTTCCCTTTTCAACTCAAGCTAATCTTCTGAAGTTAGAAGAGCTGAATAGAACACAAGTTGGAAATATTCATCAGTCTCATCACAACTGCTACATCATGAAACACATAGCCAATGAGATGCAGAGAAGACTGGTAGCACATTTGTGCTGTGTAGATTTTCTTTCCTTACTATTGGACGAGAGTACATTTTTTGACAAGCCTGTGAGCATCCTTTATTGTTGAGCAGATACTGGAGGTGGAAACACAGACAACAGGTTTCTTACCTTACTTGAAGCAAATAAGGGCACTACTACACAAGTCATTCAGGACACCCTGTTGGAATTTTTGAAATCCAGAAAGCAGACAGGAGATTTTGGACAAGAAAATGCTTGGACTGGCAACAGACGGTGCTTTAGTAATGACGGGTACAAAAAGTGGATTATATACTTTAATGAAGGAGAAATTCCCCATGGTTTGTTCTATTCACTATCTTGCCTGCAGACTTGAACTAGCAGTTGGCAGTACTGTGGGTGAAGTTGGAGGAATCAGTTACTTTGAAATATTCATTGGAAACCTATACAGTTTATTTAGCCAATCCTCAAACAACAAGTGTGAGATGGCTTGTACTGCACATGAACCCTCATGTGCAGTTGAAAATTAGCCCAGTCTTCAGTGTGCGATGAGTGGGTGGCTAGTAGCTACAGGACAGTAAAAGCAGTTCTAAGGTCATACAAGGCGTTATATTCTTATTCTACATTTGCTTTAGAGGACAGAGACAGATCACCAACTGAACGTGCAAACGTTCTAGGACTAAAGAAACAACTTAAAAGCACTAGATTTGTTTTAGATCTTGCTGTAATGAACGATGCCCTGTGAGAACTATTTTGTCTGAGATACTACAAACCTGTGATTTGTCAATCTATGAAGTAATGGAGCAGGTGAGAAGCACCCATCTTGTACTAAAAGCTATGCAGTCTACTGATGGACAAGGTATTTATGATGTCAAATCACAGATTTCTGATGAAAATGTGTTTAATGGAATTCAGCTGCAGCCTACATTGCTAAAGATTAATCAACAGCAGGTGTACTAGTCCCTTGTAAACAACCTGACAACCAGATTCCCTGATTCAGACTTTGTTAAACTAACAGGCCCCCTGAATAAGGCAGCCTGGCCAAAAGAGCAGGAAGAACTAATTCTGCATGGAGAACAGGAAGTGGTTGTGTTGGCAAGAGAACTACAGTTGCTTGTGAGAGATGTCATTACAGAGTTTCAGAGCTACAAACTTTCTGTTTCTATTGGTGGCCAGTTGGCAGGATTCATGGCTGCAGCGAGAGCTTACCCAGCATCGACTGCAGAATGTGAGAGGGGCTTCTCTGCCATGAACATGAATGGAACTCCTGAAAGAAACAGACTTTCCATTATACATCTGAGAAGTGAAATGTGGATTAAACTGAGTGGCCCACCCTTTTCTGAGTTTGATCCCACACCATTTGACGAGTCCTGACTTCAAGGGGTAATAGACTGTCAACAGCATAGAAAATTGGTGTGCACCTTCCCCCCAAAAGAAGAGAATCGTAATCTCAAACCTTTTCAAACCATAACTTTGGAAGAGACAATATGACATTCTGCCATTTACTTCGGTTTTGTTTTTAGTTCACATAAAATTCTGTAGGCAAGTACCTATTTTCATAGGATTCTGAGTCAGGTATACATACTTAAGTACAATACATACAGAGCTTATATATATAAAACTGTGTACAGACTTTGGATTAGGTTACAAATGTTTATGCAAATCATGTGCAGTATACAAAAATTCATTGTCAGGAATACAGTATGTTCATAGGAAGCATTTACATATTCCAGAAGCAGTAAACGTGGCTAGCGGCTGCATTTTAAATGATGAAGCTGAGCTGTATAAATTATTATGTGCGCTAGGGCTGTGCTGCTGTATAGTACATTTTATTCAGTTTGTAACTGCATTGTTTTTGTTTTATCTTGGTATAAATTATCATGTCAGACGCTGCTGACCACCACACTCCAGCCATGGCTCTCCCTTGCCCCGCATTTGCACTGTGTATGCATCCCCATCCACCCACACCAATTTACAGTATTGTTCCTACTCTGTACTTGTATTGCTTTTGTACATTTGCAAATTTATTTAACTTCATGCACTTTATTGTACTGTATTTCTCTGCATGTGGTATTTGCTTTTTGTACAGTTGTTATTGTTTTGTATTTATTACACCTTGTTTGATTGCACTGTTCTCCCTTACCTCCATACCCCCAGATAAATAAATAATTGAATAAGTGTGCTTTGTTGCTTTTTTTGGCTACTTTGTACCCCCTTCTTTCCCTCTCTTGAAATGCACCTAGAAATTAGCTTTGGCTCAGTGTACATTTCCCAATTACCAGTAGTTTACAAACAAATAACATGCCATGCTCAAATATACAGTTTTTAGAAAATGCATTGAAAGTCATGTGACACAAGGCTCTGCATTGTATTCTTATTTTTTACTAAAAATACAATGGGCTTCACAAACTAACGAGAACTGTTTAGTGCAGTGTGCCTTCCATTTGACCCGTTGACGTGCATTACACACCAGTTTAAAACAACCGCAGATGGTTCCTGATCTAAAATTTTTAGGGCCCCCTTGGCTCTGCAAGCATAATTACAATACTGATAGTGTGTATGTAATAGTAATGATGTTTCTTCTAAAGGGTGCTTTAGTGAATCTTACAAACCCTCCCCTACCTACAAGTCTAGAACCGTGGTATAAAAAGGTTCTTTAAAAGAAATCAGAAATTGTTTTATTGCTTGATCATATTATTAGTGCAAACTTTGCAGTTTTTACACTTTCCATGCATGTTTTTGCAAATGTGCATTCTTTGGTTTTATTTATTTTAATTTCTGTTTACCTAGTAGGTATACTAAGCATCTAAAGGCCTATTTACAGGTATGACACAGGAGAATGGAAGAAGGCATGTAGCATGGCACATAATGAGACAAACCTGGAGGACCAGGCAGACAGTATGAAAATACAGTAGCAATGCAAGTTGTGGTAAAAAGAATGCTACACAAAAGTAGTACAGTAACATGCTACAAAAATATAATGTACATTAATGATCCTGAGTGTGAGGAGGGGAAAAGAACTCAAAGTGGGAAAACAATATATAAAGCTAGATCAACAGGTGACTATTTAAAGTGATTTTATAAGTTTGTCACATTGCAACATGACTTGCATATCTGTGAAGCTACGGTCATTGAAAGTCCCTGTAGGCACATTATATAATTAAGCAATAATGCACAACAGGGTGTTATGTTGTGCTGGGATAACATCACGGGGTGGTTGGGCACGAGGCCACAGGCCAGGTGCATCCAGTGCCCCAGAAGTGACGTTATCCCAGCACAACACACCCTCTGGAGTGCATTGTTGATGTTATACAATAACTCGTTTCTATTAAAAAAAAAAATTCATTTTTAAAACCATTTGAATATGTAATAAAAAAGAGTTCCTTTTTTTATTTCTCCAGTAGGTGGAGCTGTGATCTGTATCTTTTGGCAGTCCTTATGTAAATGTGGTAATGCCAGCCCCCAGCTTCATTTTCGGGTCACAGTTCACACTCTGTGTTTCTGTCTGGCTACTTCAACCCTTATATCAGCAGGTGGGTCCATTTTCCTGGTACAGTGAAATGTGGGCATTTGTACCAGGAGAGAGACAGAGTTTCTGCAGAGTTCCCAATCGGTGACTGGTGTGCTGAAGGAGCAGGAATGCTACTACTGGTGCTTCAGGAGTGATGGTAACTAGCGCTAGAAAACAACATTTATTTGTGCAGTGTGATGCTTTTTGGGAGGGCTGAAAGCCCATGTTTCAATGGTGCGGAATAGCTCTTCTAGGGACATGGATATGTTGTTCAATCCACACTTACTGGCAGGTTCCTTGCCGCTTTAAATCTTGCCGGAAGGCCTTCAAGCTGGCTCCTCCCACCCACCCGGGTGATAAAACTCTCGGCTCCCCCCCATGACGCCAGATCTTCCTTACCGCTTGGAAGCTCAGGTTCCCTCCTTTGCGCTCTGCGTTTTAGGCCTGGATCCTAACTCTTCGGTTAAACCGAAACTTATATTAAAGTTTACTACACTTCGTTTTTTTTCTTCCTTCGCGGCTGCGATGGACAAGTTGACTCCCGGATTTCGTCGGTGCCCCTGTGGGGAGAAGATGTCCTGGACCAATCCGCACTCCACTTGCGTTTACTGCCTTGGGCTTGAGCACGATTCGCAGGCCTGCGACTTGTGCAAGTCCTTCTTGGCCATGGTTCTTGAGGATCGCGCTGCCAGATTGCAACTTGGGTGCCCCGAGAAACGTTACCCTCCGGTAAAGTTGAAGGAGGCCCATTGGGTGATGTCCGCGGCGGCGGACTCGGCTGAACAGCTCGAACAAATGATTGCCCTCGAGGAGGAGGCAGCCCAGCCTGTGTCTTCTTTTTCCTCGGCAGCGGCATTTATCCCGTTCTCTCTGGGCTCCTCCTACACGGCTTCGTTCAAGGAGCTTTGTCAGTCCCTCTCCACCAAGGGAGAGGGCCCTTCGGGACATTCCTCTCGGTCCAAGAAGGACTCCAAAGGTAAGTCCTACCATTGACGTTCGTGGGAGCGGGAGAGGTCCCCTTCCCTGGACAGTCGACACTCGACTTCAGTCAAGGTTGCAGCTAAGGCCGCTGGCTTCACAGTGTACCCGTCAGGTCAGATTGCCGAGACACCCATCGATGCAGTCGAGATTTTTCTCGACCGTCGGACAGGCTTTCGACTGGAGAAGCCGACAACCCTTCTTCACCGGTTCCCCCGGTGGAAACCAAGGACTTGCTTGTGCCTACTGTGCCGGAGTCCCCAGTTAAAGTCCCCGAACCGAGGGAGGAGCGGGTTTCCCCCGCTCCCTTTCAGACCCACCCTTGGAAATACCGAGGGTCTCAGTCTTGGACCTCTTCTCGGTCCAGTCGATCCCGCCGCCATCAGCGGTCTCAGTCTCGGCACCGAGGAAAGCGGCGGCGCCGCTCATCCTCGTCTTCATCCTCTTCGGAGGATAGGCTCCGGAGCAAATTGCGTTGGCGCTATGAGGATCTGATGTGGCAGCAGCTCCTTTTGACCGGGAACAAGCCAACTCCGTCACCTTCCCTGGCCATTAAGTGGCTGTCACCAGAGCAGCCGAAACAACCCTTCGTTATAATCGAGGAGCCGAAGCTGGCACCGGTTATTCGGCCGAAACCAGCTGCGCCACCCATTGTGGTGGAACCCCTGCCTCTACAACTTAAAACTGGGGCACCGACCAAGGATTCTCGGTCGGGTCAGGGTTTGCCCCATTGGGTGTTAGTCATCCTCACTCCCGATCAGCCTCGGCAAGTGGAGGGTGGCTTAGGCCCTCGGCAGCTGTTTGCAGACTCCTCAGAGTCTGGCGATTATTCCTCGCTGTTCTCCAGGCCCCTCGACCTGGAGTCCAGTGGGGGTCAATCGGTTGACGAGAGCCCATCCTTGTTCCTGGGAATGCTTCGGCTCATCTCAGAATCTACTGGGATGAAGCTCAAACCCATTTCAAAGTGGGCCAGGTATCCACTCATGGAGATACTGGACCGAGTGGATTCCCCTACGGATGCCTTTCCAGTGGCCGAAGCCATTGTTGGCCCGGCTTTGGAGCTGTGGCAGCGGCCAGCTTCTTGTCCAGCACCTCCGGCCAGGATGGCCCAAAAGTATGCCGTTTCCACCAGTTCACTCTCTGGATTCTCGGAGCACCCCTCCGCGGAGGGGCTTGTGACCAACAGTGTTTTCCGGTGCTCCGGGAACGCTCGGGATGTGGACAAGCCACCCGATAAAGAGTCCAAGAAACTGGACTACTCCGGGCGTAAAGTCTATGCTGTGTCCTCCTTAGGCCTTCGTCAGGCCAGTTCAGCCGTTCTGATGGCACACTTTTCCCCCGCCCTTTTGGGCTCCCTGGATGAGGTAATTTCTCATCTCCCGGCTGACCTCCAGACTACGGTCAAGCAGGTGGGGGATCAGGGAAGGGCAGTGGCTAAGCAACAGCTCCAAACTGCCTTAGTCATTGGAAACTCTTGTGCCCGGTCAGTAGCGGCCACAGTGGCCATACGCCGCAGAGCTTGGCTGCGGATCTCCACTTTCACAGCGGATACCCAGCACAAGCTGGCAGACATTCCCTTCCTGGGTACCGACTTGTTCGGTCCAGGGTTGGAGAGTCATCTGCAGAGGATCGAGAAGTCCAATGCCACCTTGGACGTGGTCATGTCTGCCCAGAAGGACAAAGGCCGCCAGCAGCAGCGTAAGCCCTTTTGGCCTTCTGCCCCTGCAGCATGTCTGGCCCAGCAACACCAGCATCAGGGCCAGCAGGCTTGCACTTGGCACCCCAAAGCCAAGTCTGCAGCTTCCTCCAGCAGGAAGCCAGGAGGGTAAGGCCCAGGAGGCCCCTCGGCCGGTCCTTCCTCCAAGCCTGCCCAGTGACGGGTTGAGGGGTGTCGCCCCCAACCTCGTCACTCCTCCCTGGGTTCCCTCCGTGGGGGAACGGCTCCATCACTTGCTTTCTGCCTGGTCCAATATCACCATGGACCACTGGTTGCTGGAAGTGGTAGGAAAGGGTCTGCCTCTGGAATTCGAGCAGGCCCCACCCTATCGAGCCGTCGCCCCACAGGGGGCTACGGGGTCTGCAGCCTCTCTGTCGGCTCGTCGAGCCGACATTGCCTTGCTTCTCCAAAAGGAGGTGATCAGGGAGGTGGCGGTTCCTCCACCAGACCCAGGGTTTGTCTCCAGGTATTTCCTGGTCCCAAAACGGACGGGGGGGCTGGTGCCCCATTCTAGACCTACACGACCTGAACAAGTTCCTAAGGTCTCGAACCTTCAGGATGGTCACTCTGGCTCAGATCATTCCATCCTTGGAATGAGGCATGTGGTTCTGTTTTCTGGACCTCCAGGATGCATTCTTTCACGTCCCAATCCATCCGTCCCAACAGCGATTCCTCTGCTTCAGGGCAGAGGGGTCCCTTTATGAGTTCTGGGCCATGCCCTTCGGCCTCTCTCCAGCTCCCAGGGTCTTCACCAAATGCATGGCAGTGGTGACAGCATTCCTGCGGCACCGAAGGGTCCGGGTGTACCCTTACCTGGACGACTGGCTGATTGCAGCCCCCTCCAGACCGGAGGTGGAGTGGTCCAGGGATCTGGCCCTCCAGGTCTGCTCTCAGATTGGCCTCCTCATCAATGAGGCCAAATCGGAACTTGCATCAACGCAGGTGATTCAATTCATCGGGACAGAGCTCGACTCTCTTCGAGCCAGAGCATGGCTCCCAGCGGACAGGGCCGAGGTTCTTTCCTCCTTTGCCCAATCATTTCTGGTTGGGCAATTGCGCTCTGCCTGGGACTTCCTGCACCTCCTGGGCCTCATGGCAGCCTGCACCAGCGTGGTCGATTGGGCCCGCTGGCACATGCGTCCCCTGCAATGGGGACTGCCCATCAATGGTCACAGCGCTCTGGTCCTCTGGACCAGCCAGTAGCAGTGACCCAGGAGATGTGGAACGTTCTCCAGTGGTGGATCGTTCCAGCTCATCTGCAGGAGGGTATCCCGTTTGTCCGTCCAGAGCCAACAGTCACTCTAACAACCAATGCCTCTCTGATGGGTTGGGGTGCCCATCTGGAAGAGCTCAGAGCACATGGCCTCTGGTCCCCTCAGGAGTCCCAATGCCATATCAACCTGCTGGAGCTTCGAGTGGTCCGACTAGCCCTCACCGCCTTTGCTCCGTTTGTACGGGGTCAGGTGGTCCAGGTCCAGATGGACAATACCAAGACCATGTACTACCTAAACTGCCAGGGCAGGATGCGCTCCTTGCCCCTGTGCAAGGAAGCTCTCTGCACTTGGTCTCTTGTGAGAAGACTGGAGGTGGATCTCCTAGCCATCCATGTGGCAGGAGCCTCCAACACTCTGGCTGATGCACTAAGCCGGATAGGTGCTGCATCTCATGAGTGGTCTCTCCTGACGGAGGTAGTACACGATCTGTTCTCCCACTGGGGCACACCTCAGGTGGACGTGTTTGCCTCCAGGGAGAATGCGAAGCTGAGGCTGTTTCATGCCCACCCCCCTCAGCAGAGCTCGCTGCAGGGGGATGCCTTCTTGAGGCCGTGGATTCCGGGCCTCTTCTACGCCTTTCCCCCATTTCCCTTGATCCACAAGGTGCTTCTCAAGGCAAGGAGGGACAAGGCGCATGTGATTCTGGTAGCCCCAGACTGGCCCTGCCAGTTCTGGTATCGAGATCTCCTCAGCCTCAGCTCCAGACTCCCGAGGCGGCTTCCAGCCCGCCCGGACCTGATCTCAGTCAACCAGGGGAAGGTTCTCCACCCGGACCTTCAATCCCTGCACCTGACGGCCTGGTTCCTGCGTGGCTAGAGTTCCAGGCCTTGGGTCTTTCTGACGAGGTCCTCAGTGTTGTTGAGGCATCCCGTAAGGAGTCGACCAGAAAATGCTACGCCTTCAAATGGAAGAGATTCTCCATTTGGTGTCAGGATAAGGGGTTGGTGTTTGACCCTTCCTTCTGTTCCTTGGCTAGCATTCTGGACTACCTGTGGTCCCTTTCTCAGCTAGGGCTTCGGTTGATGACCCTTAAGGTGCACCTGGCAGCCATCTCTGCTTACCGGGCGTGGGCCAGAAAATAGTCGGTGGTGCAGGAGAAGGTGGTCGGGCGATTTTTCAAAGGCCTTAATCACATATCCCCTCCGGTGCGTGAACCTCCTCCTCCGTGGGATCTACTGCTGGTATTGGCTAAGCTCATGGGCAAGCCATTCGAACCGATGCACAGGTGTGACATCTCTCACCTGTCGTGGAAGACCACCTTCTTGGTGGCTGTCATGTCAGCCAGAAGGATGGGAGAGCTCCAGGTGCTTTCCATCGAGTCTCCTTATCTGGTGTTCCACAGGGACAAGGTTGTCCTGCGCCCCCACCCAAAATTCCTTCCGAAGGTGGTGTCGGAGTTTCACCTTAACCAGGTGTTGACTCTGCCGATGTTCTACCCCAATCACACTCCGGAGGCCGAATATAGGCTCCATACTCTGGACCCTAGAAGAGCGCTTTCTTATTATAAGGACCGGACGGCTGAAGTTCGGGGAGAGGTTTGCCAGCTGTTTGTCACCTACGCTGAAGCCGCACCTGGCAGACCTGCAGCCTAGCGGACGATAGGCAGGTGGGTCACCTCCTGCATCGATCTCTGCTATAGGTTGGCGGGCATGGAACCTCCCAAAGGGAGAAGAGTTCATTCTACCCGCCATACCGCTGCATCAGTGGCTGCTTCCAGGGACGTCCCTATCCAGGAAATCTGCAGGGCTGCTACCTGGAAGTCAGCACACACCTTCATTACCCACTACCGCATCGACCTTGAGTCACGCCGGAATGCTGGTTTTGGGACCTCGGTTCTCCAGTCCTTATTTCCCAAGTAGGTGGTGTGCACCTTGCCTCCCTCCTCCCGGAGAACTGCTAGGAGTCTGCCAGTAAGTGTGGATTGAACAACATATCCATGTCCCTAGAAATACAGGTTACTCACCTGTAACAGGAGTTCTAGGACTGGTATATGTTGTTCATCCACACAACCCACCCGACCTCCCCGGCTTCGACGCACAACCTGGCTTCCAGCGTGCTAGATCTGGCGTCACGGGGTGGAGCCAAGAGTTTTATCACCTGGGTGGGTGGGAGGAGCCAGTTTGAAGCCTTTCCAGCAAGATTTAAAGCAGCAAGGAACCTGCCAGTAAGTGTGGATGAACAACATATACCATTCCTAGAACTCGTTTTACAGGCTGTATTTCCCACATCCCCTGCTTAACCTAGCTACTTCCGTTTGCTCAGCTTGGAGGATTTTGAAATCCGCCTGCACTGGGAGAGGCTGTTTGTCTTACTTGGGGCCGCTGCCGCTGCTGCCAATGGTTCTGCGTAGCACTTGGAAAATCAGCGCTGTGCTCCTGCCTCGAGTGCCTGTTTCCGCGGCTTCCCTCTGGTTGTGCTTCTCCAGCTGGTGTGAGTCCTTTCCTCTCATTGTCTGTCTTTTCTCTTCCTTCTGTTCGTTCCCCCTGTTTGCTAGTTGGTGTCCCCCCATCTCCATTTATCTTCCCTCTCCACCTCTGTTTCTCCCCATTCTGCTTCCTTTATCCTGCCCCTCCCCCTGGTTGTCTCCCCTGCTTGGTTCTCCCATTTGTTCATCTGTGCCCCCTCCATTCCTCCCCTCCTTGCTTCCATTCTCCCACTCCTGCCGTTTTCCCCTTCTGCTGCTCTGTTTGGATTTATTTGCTCCTTTATCTCCCTACCTCCTGTTGTGGCTCCCTTTGTCCCATTCAGTCCATCTCTCTTTATTTTCTTTCCGGTGCCTTCCTTACGTAGCCGATGCCCCATTCAAACAACATGAAGTCTTGCTGTATTCTGACATATGCAGTGATCTCCAACCCTTGAAATGCCCTGGAGAACAAAGAGTTAACCGTCAGATTCTTTACTCCACCTCACCGAACAGTCACTCCGGAGATATCTCCTTTGCACGGTTCAAAAAAGTCAGTTAAAGTGTCGTGTTTTCGCTCGGTTTCAACCGAATTTCTGCTTCTAACCCTGTCGGTTTAAGTCTCTGTCTGTGGTACCGTGAGTACTAGATAGGTTTTTCTATTTTAGTTTCTGTGTGGAACTTGTAAACATTGGATCGGTTCGGTTTGAACCGATCAGGTTTGTGAAAAAAAACTTCTGTCTTTATTAGAGCGTGGTAACTGGTCCGTGCTCGGTTCTAAAAAAACAGATTTCATTCGTTTTTCAAGACCAACTAACGGTCAGGAACGATAAGTGTCTTGCCTGGCGGACTGCGAAAAAAGGTAAGTTTTGGTTAGGATTAGCCATGTCTGAGAAACACAAGAAAAAACCGGGCCCACTGGGTTTCAGCACTGTAGTGTGTGTGGGGAAGCCTTTGCTAAGGCTGAGCCCCACACCACCTGTGTTTATTGTCTGGGGTTTGACCACCTCAATTCAGACTGCCAAATTTGTAAAAGTTTTCCCAAAGCTTCCCTGGATAAGGGAGTAGGTAGACTGAGGGAAAGGGAGGCCGAGAAGTCCGCTGACCTGGATGGCCAGCCCGGTTCGGTTCCGACCGAACCAGAAGGAGTGCTCTCTGACCAGGGCGAAACTTCTTCGGGCAAAAGGAAAACCGATTCTGAGGAGTCGGTTCCAGTTAAAAGAAAGAAAGGAAAGGGATAAATCATCTGGTTCGGATCCACAAGTTCTTTCTCTGACTGCTGATGAGATAGCCAAAGCGATAAGGATTGTTCAATCGCTAATTTCGGTTCCGGCCGAACCGGCACCATCTGTCAGAGGCTCGGTTCGGTCGGTTCCGGATTATACCTTAGAAGAATTTTATGAACCGGAGGACGAGGAGGGAGAGTATGAGGATGATGATGATGGTGATTATGAAAGTCTGGATGTGCCTATAGACCCAGACATCTCCCCAGACAGACCTTCAGGTGTTTCTCCTCCTATGCTTTCTGAGTCCCCTTCCCACTTTATGTTTTACAAGAAAGTGGCTGAAACCCTCCAGCTTCCTATGGAAGAAGCAGTAGAGGATCAGGAGGAGCCTGATTTTGTTGAGATGATGGACATCCCAGTGTCCAGGAGATTGTCTATTCCCCTCCATAAGTCTTTTGGGAAACAGACATTTAAAATTCTAAAAACTCCTAATTCCATACCTCCTGTGGACAGAAGAATGGACAAGAGGTATACTCTTTCAGGCTCAGACACGGAGTTCCTTTCCCAGCAATGCAGCCATGTTGGGATAGTGTAGGCTGCTGCCTGTGATAAGGCAAATATTCCCTTGGCTTTACACCCCCCAGATAAGGACTCCGGGAGGATTGATGCCATGGTAAAGAAACAGTACATGGCAGCATCTTTGGGACTCAGGCAGGCTAACTATATGGCCTACACAGCTAGATACCAGAAGTCCAGGTGGGACACTGTGATGGTTCTAGCTAAACAGGCCCCTGACCAGCTTGCCAAGGGGCTGGAGCGGGTGGCTGCAGATGGGATTGAGGCATCCAAGGTGCAATTTCATGCTGCTGTGGAGTCCAATGATGTTTCATCTAGAGTCATGGCTACATCTGTGGCCCTTCGGAGGATGGCTTGGCTCAGATGTACTAGCCTATCTCAGGATACCCAGGCTAAGGCCATGGATTTTCCTGTCATTGGTAATTCTCTGTTTGGGGAGCAGATAGAGAACTACATGAAGAAGATGGATGAGTACAGGACCACCTACAGGAGTGCTCAGGCCAAAGAAAGGCAAGCCACTCCTCAGAGGCAGCATTCCAGGGCAGGGCAGGCCCTTTCAAAGGCCTTTTACCAAGCCAGGCCTCCTCTTCTGCTTTTGCTCAGAGGGGTTCTTTAGAGGAGAGGCAGACGGGATGCAGGGCCTGCTTCCACCCTCAGCCTAAAGCCCCTGCCAAGCAGACACCCTGATGGGTCTGCCCGGGCTGATTCTCCAATACCTGTAGGGGGCAGGCTGGCTTACTTTGTCCAGGACTGGAAGTCATTAACATCAGACAAGTGGGTCCTGGAAGTAGTAAGCCAGGGACTGGTTCTCAGCTTCAAAAAATTTCCCAAGATGAGAACCAGATCCTTTCCACCTGCAAATCCATCAGAAGCCCTTTCCCTAGAGGCAGAGGTTTCTTCCCTCTTGGCTCTCAGAGCCATAGAAAGGGTTCCCACCCTACACAGGGGCAAAGGATTGTACTCCAGGTACTTCCTAACCCCCCAAAAAGACAGGAGAATGGCGGCCCATCCTGGATCTGAGCTATTTAAACAAACACCTTTTAAAGCCAAAATTCAAAATGGTGACTCTGGGAATAATTCTGCCCTCTCTAAGGCCAGGGGACTGGCTAGCCTCCCTGGACCTCAAAGATGCCTATTTTCACATTCCCATCAGGTGCTCCCACAGAAAGTACCTCAGATTCAAGTTGCCCTCAGGCCACTATTAATTCAAAGCAATGCCCTTTGGTCTAACTTCAGCCGTAAGGGTGTTCACAAAGTGCCTGGCAGTAGTGGTTGCTTTCCTAAGGAGAAAAAAGATCTCCATCTTTCCATACCTGGACGACTGGCTCATAGTGGGTCAGTCTCCAGACCAAGTCAAGTCACATCTTCAGATAACTCAGCAACTGCTCACTTCCTTAGGATTCCTCCTAAACCTCCCAAAGTCAGTTCTGGAGCCAGTACAGCTCCTCACCTTTATAGGGGCGGAGCTAGATACAATATGAGCAAAGGCCTTCCTTCCCCTGGACAGGGCAAGGACACTAATAAAACTGGCCTCTTCTTTCACCCTTCAGGTGTCTCGACCAGCAAGGCACTGCTTGCAGCTCCTGGGCCACATGGCAGCCTCTACAGCAGTGGTCCAGGGGGCAAGATTTCAGATGAGGGACATTCAGTTCCATTTGAGAGCCTTCTGGTCCCAGAGAAAGGATTCCCTTACCAAACTAGTTCCAGTGACTCGAACCCTGATCCAGGCTTTGCAATGGTGGCAGGATCAGGACAATTTAAGGCAGGGAGTTCCTTTTGTCACTCAGTCTCATTCATTAATCCTGACCACAGACGCCTCCCTCTAGGGCTGGGGAGCCCACTTGGGGGATCTTACCACCCAAGGGCTGTGGTCACCTCAAGAATCTCTGCTTCACATCAATCTCTTGGAACTCAGAGCATTGTTTCTGGCACCGCAAGCTTTTTCCAAGTCCATTCAGAACAAGGTAGTCCAGATCAGAACAGACAATACCACCACAATGTGGTACATCAACAAGCAAGGAGGCACTCGGTCTATGGCCTTGTGCACAGAAGCAATGAAGTTGTGGTCTCTGGCCTATTCCCCTGCAAACTTCTCTGACAGCAGTTCACCTCCCAGGGAAGGACAATGTCCTAGGAGATGCTCTCAGCAGGATATCTTAGGACCACCATGAATGGTCCCTAGATCCCAATTTTGAAAGTGATTTTTTCCAGATGGGGCACTCCACAGATAGATCTTTTTGCAGCCCCAAACAATCAGCAACTTCCTCTCTTTTGTTGCAGACCCCCAGTCTTGGGCTCAGTCCTCCTGGATGCTCTGGTTCTCAATTGGGAAGGGAAGTTCCTGTATGCTTCCCCCCCCTTCCCTCTCCTGTTCAAGGTGCTAGTCAAGATCAGGTCTCAACCATGCAAAGTGATTCTGATCGCTCCAGACTGGGCCAGACAGCCCTGGTACCCACTGTTGCTGTCCTTAGCAGTCCACCTTCCCTTGTCTCTTCCCAGGAATTACAACCTGTTGACATCCTGTCAAGGAAGGATTTGGTATCCGAATCTCAAATCTCTCAATCTCAAGGCATGGCTCTTGAAGAGTTAGAGTTTGCTGATCTGCACCACTCTCAAGGTGTTCTGGATATTCTTAGGGCTTCTCGGAAGCCTTCCACCAGAAAGACTTACAACTCCAAATGGAAAAGGTTCTCTATTTGGTGCTCTGGTAAGCATATTTCTCCAGAATCTGCTGTCTTTCCTAAAGTCCTGGACTATATGGTTCATCTCAATGGCTTGGGACTCAGACCAGCTACACTTAAAGTACATTTAGCAGCTGTTTCTGCTTTTTTGTCAGTAGCCAAGCCCTCTTCTCTATCAGCCCATCCTGTATTTTGCAAATTCTTCAAGGGATTGTTGCACACCAGTCCTCCCTTCAGGGACCCTGCTCCTGCCTGGGACCTTAATGTTTGCATTGCTCAGCTTATGTAACCCCCCTTTGAGCCTTTGTCCTCTGCAGAGCTTAAGTACTTGACTTGGAAAACTGTGTTTTGGTAGCCATTACCTCTGCCAGGCGCATCAGTGAATTGCAAGCCCTGTCAGTGGACCTTGATTTCATCTCCTTCCATAGAGATAAAGTGGTCCTAAGAACTAACAGGAAGTTTTTGCCTAAAATGGTTTCAGATTTCCACCTTAATCAGTCTATGTCTCTCCCTGTTTTCTTCACTGACCATTCCTCCTCTGGAGAGAGGAGGTTGCACAGCCTGGACGTATAAAGGGCCCTTAGCTGCTACATAGAGCGCACCAAGGGTCACTGGTTTGAGTCCCTCCAGTTGTTCCTCACTTTTGGAGAGGTCGGTAAGGGCAAACCTGCCACTAAAAGACCTATTGCCAGGTGGATTGTCTCTTGTATACAATTCTGCTGCGAAAAATTGGGTAGAACCCCACCCTCAGGCCTGAGGGCTCACTCTACTAGAGGTACAGCTGCTTCCCTGGCTGCTGCCAGGGATATTCCTATCTTAGAAATCTGTCAAGCAGCCACCTGGAAAACAGTCCATACCGTCACCAAGCATTACTCTCTGGATATCCAGTCTAGGAGTGATGCTCGGTTTGGCACAGCAGTACTTCAGAGCCTGTTCCCAAAGTAGGTTCTGTCCCTCCTCCTTGGAGGTACTGCTTGGTAGTCTGCATATGTCAGAATACAGCAAGACATCATGTTGTTTGAAGAAAAAATTACTCACCTTAGTAATGTTGTTTCTTCTAATGGAGTCTTGCTGTATTCTGACCTCCCCGCCTCCCCTCTCAGAACCTGGTTTTGGGATGTGGGTGGGCAGGAGCAGTGTTGGCACCTAGAGGTGCCCCCTTTTTCTCACCCTCCTTTAGTGTGGGTGTGTGTTGTGTTTTGTTTTTTTGGTTTTCCTGACTTGAGTCTTTGCTTTGAAACCAAAAAAACCTTTTTGTCAAATTTAGTTGCCAGTTGGCTAGTGTGAGTTTACAGTTTCCACACAGAATGCCCAGTGAGTATAGCTTGTAAAGATCTGATGGTTGGAGTTTAAACAACAGCAGACAGGGGCTTCAACCGAGCTCGAGCTCAGCGTTCCATGCCCTGCATGGAAAGTTAACTCTTTGTTCTCCGGGGCAGTTCAAGGGTTGGAGATCACTTCATATGTCAGAATACAGCAAGACTCCATTAGAAGAAACAACATTACTAAGGTGAGTAATTTTTTCTTCCTCGCCGGTGCTTCCAGGTGTGACGTCATTCCCCGGTCATCCGCTCTCCAGCAACCACAGTTGAATGCTTGCACCATCACTGCCCTCCCGCTTTCGGTCCATGGCAGTGTCTTCATGGTCTGTACTATATGTATTGTTTTGCATGAATTCTAACAAAATTCCAGTTTTACACTGACATCAAGTCATGAGCTCTTAGGGCGTATGAGGGAGTTCTTGGTGCTTTGGTGTTGGTTGCGGAGTAATGCTATAGGAACAGTCTGGGTGGCACCAGTGTTGAAGTGGCTCCACTTTGGCATCCTTTGCCCCCAAAGTGCCTGGCAGCTGCATAATTTCTTTCAGTGTGGGACGCCAGAATCACCCTGACTGACCCTGCCTTTTGCGTAAAAGGTGGTTCTAGGTTGTCATTGAAGCCCCCATGTGGAAACTATGGTTTCCGTATATGACAAAAAACTATGTTAAATATATAAAAATTGGCTCCTTTCTACACAAATCAAAAAAAAAAATGCTTCTCCCATCTGCTGTGGCCAGCGGCATGGTCTTCTGTCTGATATCCTCGCTATTTCTCATGTCGGGGGGGGGGGCCTTCATGATCTGTTTTGTTTCCCAATTGCGGTCTGTGGTGACCTGCTGGCCTGCTGCTGTCTCATTATATTGACGCTAAAATAAAAGAACTGTGCCCTATGCTAGGTGCTCTGCATAGAAACCACCGAAACCTCCCATTAACTGTGCGCTGTGAGCTGGTCCTGAAGATGATTCTCCCATCCTTTGACTACTGTGATATAATTTACGGCTTGGCCCCTACATTCTCCCTATCCAAGCTTGACTCCCTGTTCAATGCCTTCTGTCGCTTTGCTCTCAATGACCCCCCCCCCGCACTCATCACTGCAAGCTATACTGTGCCTTGGCCTTACCATCCCTTGAAAACAGATGCCTCATTCACTGCGCTAAATTCACCTCTAAACTCTGGCTAGGCACCCTCCCTGCCTACCTCTCCTCCTTGCTACTCCCCCCCACCCTCTTATGCCCTTAGAGCCACTGACTCCCGCCTACTTGCTATCCCCAGGTGGACGTCCACTGCTGGCCAAACTGCTTTCTCCCATCGCTTTCCCAAAATCTGTAATGAGCTACCCCCTCAAATCCATCATTCCTCCTCCGCTAACTCACTCTTCTATTCCCTCACAAAACACTTCATGGTAAACTGCACCTGCTCAAACCCCTGATTCTGCCCTCCTCCCGTCCGAGCTGCTCAACTGCCCTAAACTACCCTAAGACACACACTCCTAGCTGTGTCACACGCACTTGCTTTCTAGGCACTTATCTGTCCTCGAATTGTTATTTCTATATACTGTGAACTGCGCTATAATTGTTATTAGTCTCTGCCTGTACTGACATAATTGTGAGCCCTCAAGTGGGACCCTTTTCCAAATTGTCACTGTATAACTGTCACTGTCTAATTGTGTATCTGGTAATCCTCTGCCCCCAGGTCGCACGGAGATGAGCATCTTTTGTTAGTGAGCCTTTCCTGGTAAAACAATTTAAACAAATAAATAATAAATAAATAAAATATATTTCCTTATGCCCTTCAATTTCGTGACATTGGCATTATGGCTTACCAGGTCCATTCTGGTGGGGCGGTCTAGATCCCATTTTCAGACAGTTACCTCATTCCCGTCTCCCTTCATTTCTGATTTACACAGTTTACTAATCCCGCTCCACAATCACCTGAACGTCCTCTGGTGTGTCCAGGACTGAACATCCATGCCATTTATCTCGAGGCTCCACGACGTCACTCATCGTTGTTCCTCCTCCTAGCACCTCCAGGTCGATGCCTTTTTTCTTCTGTTTTTGTTTTGTCATATATGTTTACCTCCTCCTCTTGCTGTTCCCTTTCCTTTCTTGCTCAGTCATGCCGGCTGTCTAACGGCCACCGTCTCTAGCTCTGCCTTGGGGTTTTGGGTGTAAATGAGCTCGCTTTGCCCACCAGGGATCTGGGTCCTGTTTCCAGTTGCCTTTGGCCTATCTTTCTTATGCCGATCTCCGTCCTTCCCTCTGCCTACCGGTCTGGAGTGTCGAATGATAGTGGGCCTGCCCTGCCTGCCGTGGATGGTGTTATGTTTCTCGTTTCCATTTTCCACCATCTGTCCGTCCTCCATCTTCATTCTGACAGTCTCCATCCCTACCTCTGCCTTCTGTGGTATCGTGTGGTGGTAGGCTTCCCCTATCTACCGGGGATAGGTGTCTGTGTCTTCCTCTACATTCTCTGCCACTCATTCAAACAACATGAAGTCTTGCTGTATTCTGACTATATGCAGTTAGCCCCAGCACTTGAACTGCTCTGGAGAGGAAAGGGTTAACTCTATGCCAAGGCATAGAACGTTGAGCTCGAACTCAGTTTTCAAACCTCTGTCCCAGGTACTCTTCAGTGTAACCGTCTCATTCTTTACCCGCCTAACTGAGAAGTCGCTCTGGAGATCCTCTCCTTCACTTTGGTTCAGTTTAAGTAAAAATCGGTAGGTTTTTCAACCGTTTACGTATTCTTTCGGTATTCTGATCTCTGTCCACAGTACAGTAAGTGCTTAGTTGGTAGTTTAGTGTTTTGTGGTAGAAATTGTTTTTTTTCGGTTTCTTCCCAGTCGGTCTGGTTAGGAACCGAAGCAATTCTGTTTTGTTTTTTTCTGTGTTTTGTATTGTGGATTCCGGTACCTATCGGATCCTAAAAAAGACGACAATTTCCTTGTTTTTTTTAACTGACCCATGACACAATTGGAACCGATAGGTCTGTAGCTGCCTGGCTTAAACGCTGGTAAGGATAACTTTCTTCCTTTAGACATGTCTGAGAAACCCAAAAAGAAAACCAGTCCCACTAGGTTTTAGCACCACACCGAGTGTGGGGAGGTGTTTGCTAAGGCTGATCCCCACCTCATCTGTGTTTATGGTCTAGGGTTTGACCACCTCAAAGCAGACTGCTAAATCTGCAAAAACTTTCCCAAAGCCACTTTAGATAAACGTTTAAGTAGGCTGAAGGAAAGGGAGGCCGAGAAATCCGCTGACCCAGATGGCCAGCCCGGTTTGGTTCCAACGGAACCTGAGGGTGTGCCAGGGTTCGACAAATACGATAGCCCGACGTCCTGGGCTATTACTTCCCAGTCAGGGACAAGTACTGTTGTAAGGAGCCACTTGTCCGTGGGCAAGCATTAAAATAAAAAATATATATTGCTGCAATACTGACTTTTGCCAGCAGGGTGCGCATTACGCGATACTACAGCAGTCCTGCGCCGACCTCTCCTGTGCTGGTGGTCATCTGACCCACCGGAGCAGCACTCACGTGATTTGGCAGGTCGGCAGCGGGGGACAGAAACTGTGCGGGAGCGCCCGGAGCGGGTACGAGCAGCGGCCAAGACGGAACAGAGGAGGAGCAAGTCATGAGACTGGCATGTGTGGCAGCAAATCCAACCAAGGCACATCGAAGGGTAAGGTGCACATTGGCTCCAGCGTAGGCTTGGCGAGACTGATCTGGGGACACACACACACACACACACACACTTTCTCTCATCTTCACAGAGAAAGGACGTGCGTGCTGTTCCCAGAGCAGTTTGTTGTCTTGTCGTGGAGACTTGAAGAGAAGTCGATTAGTCCTACGAGGGCTGTCTTGTCTGTTTAAAAGGTGCTGCCTGTTTAACTACTGTCCTAAACTCAGCTTTTAATATAAAAAAAAAAAGCCAGGGAGAGTTCGAGTTAGCGAGGGAGGTTGGGGGTTGGTGTGAGCCGAGGTCAGTGAGCGCGCGCTGTGGCGGGGGAGGGGAAGCCGCAAGCTGGAGACAAATGAAACGTTTGAAGTTGCCAGTGCCATCAGTTTGTTTGCTCACACAAATAAAAAAATAGGGACTGGAGGGAGAACGTTGTTGAAGCCAGCCTTTTACTGTTTGTGTTGAGTTGAGTGTTCTGATTTCACCCGATCCTTGCAGAAGCCAAAAAACACAAAGTTAATAAGGGGTATTACAAACAAGTGAACTGAAGTGCGCTTTTTGTTCCCATATTTTAATAGAACTTAATTGAAGGGTGGACTTAGGAAAGGACCACTGAAGAAATCAGGAGGGGTATACTAACCAAAATAAACAGGGAGGGAAGGGGGAACTAGTGCAGTGATTGAAGGAAACAGTGCATTGTAAGCTGATAAAAAATTACAAGTTCAGTATCAGGCAGGCCCTTTGTACTGCAGCAACTTTTTTTTAGTTTGGACTGCTGTCTGGGGCTAAATTGTCTGCTAGGTTGAGACTGTGGAGTCAGTGGTGAGCCTAATAAGGGAAGGGAGGGGAGGACCAGCCACTGAGGAGCAAAAAGACAGCAAGAGCAGAGCAAAGGACAGAACAACAAATTCATGTAGTGTCTATCTGTGCCAAAATAAAACTGCAGCAGTAAGGAGGAGAAAGAAAGCAAGGAGGGCTTAAGGCCAGGACTATAAATAAATAAATCAAAAATTTGATTGATAGCACCCACTCGTTGTAGTGTCCTTCTGGGCTGGCCCCGCCCCCCCCAGTGTCACTGTCTGCCACCCAGTCCACCAAACCCCAGCACCCAAAAAAACTCACACAAACACTGAAAAATAAAATATGTTTTATTATTTTATTATCATTGGGGGAAGAAAATAATTGCCACAATATGCAGAACAGGAGTAGGAGCAGTAAACAGCAGACTCTTTTTTCTCTCTGGTCAGTAGCCTCACGAGTATCAGCAGTGACAACAGACTCCATCAGTAGCAATACACCACCTGAAACAGAAACACAATCCACCTCTGTGTCTAGTGCAGATAAGAGTAATAACAATGACAATGAGACTATATCTGTGTCAGGAGATATAACTGCTGATCATCAGTGTCTTGAATTAAGCAATGAAGGCTTAACTGAAAGTTTACATCCACTCCCTTAAAAACGTACTTTAGTGCTCCATGAGCAGGATGAGAGGCCAGAGAGGGCAAATAAAGATAAGAAATATGATCAGGAGAAAAGGGCCAGATTGTTTCAAAGGCATTGGTTAACCGTTTATAACTGGCTGAGATATGATAAAAAAAAGAACTGATGTATTGCACTATGTGCGAAAAATATCCAACCATTGCAGTACCAGCCTTTTCAAAGAAACCTAATGTTTTTGCCACTGGCTCAAATAATTTTCGAATTGAGTCACTACGTGCTCATGACAAGTCCAATCCACATTTGCTGTGTATGAATCAACATATTGCATACACTGGTCAGCGTGTGGTACATTTTGATATCACTGAGTCCCCACTGTATCAAGCATTTACGCAGTTGGATCAGGGCACTAAGGTCAAGATGCAACGCCTGTTCAACACAGCATATTCCATTGCAAAAAATCTAGCCTTTCTGGACATGGGGTGGCTCTATGAACTGCAAGAAAAATGGGATAACGCTTGGTTCTAATTATACCAATGATAAGCGAGCCAGGGACTTCTGTGGTGCTATATCAGCAGTTATATCCCAAACCCAGATGCAGACTCTTACTGATGTTAAATATGTGACAGTTCTTGCTGACGGTAGTACAGATTCTAGTATAACTGAGTGGGAAAATGTTTTCATACGCTTTGTTGACCCAAACTCAAAACAGGTGCGTACAGTGCTTATCCAAGCTGTGCCACTGGAACATGCACATGCAGAAGGTGCATTTCACGCAATAACGACTGCACTTGAGTCAGTAAATCTTCCTTTAAGTAACCTACAGAATGTTTACAATGCAGGGCCATTCCTTGTTTCAGCAAATTTTGATGGGGCCAGTGTCATGATGGCGAAAGGGAGGAACCATAGCAAAGTTTTGAGAACACTGTCCTCAAATAATTACGATGCACTGTGTTGCCCATAAGTTAGAGCTGGCAGTTCTTGATGTGGTAAAAAAAATACATTTGTGTCAAAGCTTGAAAGTACTCTCAAGGGAATATTTAAGTTTTATCATTACAGTCCCAAAAAATGAGAGAACTAAAAGAAATTGCAAATGTCATGGATACTGATCTTGCTCACTTTAGTGCTATAAAACAAGTGAGATGGCTTGCCAGTAGGTCACGGTCAGTTCATGCAGTTCAGGTTAACCTACCCAGTGTCACTCAACACCTAGAACATGCATCTTCTGCTGCTGGTGATGAAGGTTCTAGAACAAAGGCCTCTTAAAAGAAGTACAGAGTGTGCAGTTTGTAAAATCCCTATGTATACTACAAGACTTCTGCCAATACTAAAAACCTGTCACTACAGTTTCAAAGAGATGACATAGTAATACTGGAAGTTCCACAACTTGTTGAGACCTGCCTACTCCAGCTTACGGAGCTGAAAACATCACCAGGGAAATACATGGCAGCTTTCCTTAGCCATTACAAACCTGAACAGAAATGGATGGAGTATGTAATGTCAAAGAGGGGGAGGAGGAGGAGGAGGAGAACTGTTCCTTTCCCATTCAGAGGCAACTGCCCAGAAGTCAATTTTGTAAGAGATGCACAATTGCAGAATTTAATAGATGCAGCGATAACGTACATAGATGAGAGGTTTAAAAATTTCTCAGAGGTGCCTCTCAAATGGTTCAGCTGTTTAGATTTCAAGCAGTTTGATCTGCCGAGAGACCAACTAGCGGTGTTTGGGACCTGTGAACTGGCAAACCTGGTTGAATACTTTGATTTTTTCACGGAAGAGCAGCAGGAACATATAAAGTGTGAGTATGCTGCATTTAAAATACTGCTTAAATCTTCAGCTGACAAGCCCTATTTGCAGGTCTATGCAAAATTACTAAAAGAAAAACCACCACAGATTGGGCACATTATTCTTGACTTAGTTGAAATACTAATAACTATGAGTGTCTCAACTGCTAAGTGTGAAAGAGTTTTTTCTATTCAAAACCTTATCAAAACAAAAATACGGACACAGCTTTCTGATGACACACTACAGTCTCTCCTGCAGATAGCGGTAGAAGGTCCTGAACTGCATGAAATTAATCCTGATCCTGCAATTAACCACTGGCTGCTCTCTGGTCCAGGAACTAGACATGTTCATGGGCATGCTGCTGTTACTGCTGCTTTATCTACTGCTGGTGGTGCCGCTGCTGCTTCCGTTTCTTCTCCTGATGAGTGATGATGATCCTGATGCAAGTACTCCTAGTAGTGCTCCATCATCATCATCTTCTTCCTGTCCTCCCAATCTCTAGTCAGTCTACCACTTGATGACAGCCATGCTGTATTCACAGAATGGCTTGTTGATTGATGGCCTTGGCTTCATTTCACTAATTCTTAAACAATTATCCGATCTCTTCTGAAACAGACTTCAGCCTCAGCCTGCACACATGGTTAGTTAGGGTCACCACCAGATGTCCTCTTTTACGAGGAGTGGACATGTCCTCTTTTCCAGCTGCCAAGTATTCTTCATGTACCTTCAATATCCTGTTGTATTATTATTATTTTTATAATTGTTTTACTCTCTCTCCTACCTAGGACCTCCCCTTGTATATGAGCTGTGAAGGCAGTGGAGACTTTAAACCTGTTTACTCGGGGTCTGGCACCAGGGCTCATCGGGGAACTGTCTTCTTTTTGGCATCCCAAAATCTGGTACGAGGTACGGTACCCCTACACACGGTACACCAGTCCCACCCTGGACCTGCCGTATTAACATTCAGAAAAGAAAGGATTTGGATGGAGAGTCACTCAGTATTGTTTTTCCCAATTTACACTGTTCTTCTACATCTACATCCATCCTAATACAACAGTACAACCCCAGACACACCATGTAATTTATTTCTACATAAGTTGGGTTAAAATTTTCATATAAATGTACTGGACTACCACTCGGAACTCTGGGACTACCATTTTTGATTAGACCAGTTGTCCGGGACTAGCATGCCATTTTGAAATTTGTCGATCCCTGGGGTGTGCCCACTGACCTGGGCGATACCTCCTCGGGCAAAAGGAGAGCCGATTCTGCAGAATCGATTCCGTCTAAGAAAAAGCGCAAGTCAGCCGGTTCGGATCCCAGTTCCCATGTTCCCACCACTGATGAAATAGCTAAAGCGATTGCTATTGTACAATCGCTTTGCCTGGTTCCAACCGATCTGACACTTATTCAAAGACGGTCGGTTCGGTCGGAACTTTCTACTTCTGAATATAATCCTGAAGCATTTTATGAGGGCGATTGCGAAGGAGATGGAGATTATAAAGAAGAAGAGGATTATGAAGGCCTAGATGAGCCAGTAGAGCCTGACATCTCCCCAGACAGGTCTTCTGTCTCCTCCCAGACTTTCTGAGTCACCCTTCCATTTCTTGTTCCACAAGAAAGTTGCTGATACTCTTCAGCTTCCAGTTGAAGAGGCTGAACAAGATCAGGAGGAAGCTGACTATGCTGAGATGATGGATGTCCCAGAGTCCAAAAGTGTGTCTATCCCTCTGCATAAATCCCTGGGGAAACAGACACAGAAAATTCTTCAGTTTCCAACATCTATACCTCCTGTGGATAAAACGATGGACAGGAGGTATGCCTTGTCAGATCCTGGGACAGAATTCCTTACAAATCATTGCTGCCATGTTGGGGTAGTGCAAACTGCAGCCTGTGACAAGGCTGACATTTCCCTGGCATCTCAGCCCCCCAGATAAGGATTCCAGGAAAGTGGATGCCATGGCAAAGAAACAGTACTTGACATCCTCTTTGGGGCTCAAGCAATCTAATTACATGGCATATACAGCCAGATACCAGAAATCTATGTGGGATATGGTTTTGGAGCTGGCTAAGAATGCCCCTCCCCAGCTGGCCAAGGAGCTGGAGCAGGTGTCTGTGGATGGTACTGAGGCATCAATGGTCCAGTTTCATGCTGCTGTTGGCTCAAATGATGTACACTGTAGGGACATGGCTACATCTGTCTCCATGAGGAGATTTACTTGGCTCAGGTGTACCAGTTTATCACAGGATATCCAGACCAAGGCCAAGGATTTTCCTGTCACCAGTAACTCTCTGGGGAGCAAACAGAGGCTTACATGAAAAAGATGCTTGAATACAGGACCACCTACAGGAGTGCTGCAGCCAAGGAAAAGCAGGTTACTCCTCAGAGGCTGCAATCTAGGGCTGGCAGGGGCAGGCCTTTTCCCAAGCCCAGGCCTCCTCTTCTTTCCAGCAGAGGGGGGTCTTTAGGGGAAGAGGCAGAAGGGGGATACCCAGGACTCCATCCTCCACTCAGTCTAAGCCCCCTGCCAAACAGACACCCTGAAGTATCAGTGAGGGTTGCCTCCCCAGTTCCAGTAGGGAACAGGCTGGCTCACTATTTCCAGGCCTGGAAGTTTATTACCTCGGACAAATGGGTCCTGGAAGTAGTGAGCCTAGGAACTTGCTCTCAGCTTCAAATGGTTCCCAAAAGGAGAGCAGTCTTTCAGTCCTCCTTCTCCTTTGGAGACAAAGGCTTTAGAGGCAGAAGTCTCCTCCCTACTGCTCCTTTCTATCACAGGGGAAAAGGACTATACTCCAGATACTTTCTTACCCCAAAAAAGACAGGGGAGTGGCAACCCATCCTAGATCTACGATACCTAAACAAACATATACTAAAGCCAAAGTTCAAAATGGTGACTCAGGAAATAATTCTCCCCTCTCTGAGACCAGGGAACTGGCTAGCCTCCCTGGATCTCAAGGATGCCTATTTCCACATACCTATCAGACATTCCCACAGAAAGTACCTCAGGTTCGAGTTGCCCTCAGGCCACTATCAGTTCAGAGCAATGCCTTTCGGCCTAACATCTGCTCCAAGGGTGTTCACCAAGTGTCTGGCAGTAGTGGTGGCCTTTTTCAGGAGACAAGCCTTCTTACTGTTTCCTTACCTGGACGACTGGCTCATCGTGGGTCAGTCCTCAGACCAAGTCAAGTCAGCTCTAGAGGTCACTCAAAAGCTTCTGGACTCCTTAGGATTCATTCTAAATCTGGAAAATCTGTTCTGGAACCAGCTCAGCTTCTCACATTTATAGGGTGGAGCTGGACTCTGTCCAGGCCAAGGCCTTTCTTCCTCTTTCAAGGGTTCAGTCCCTCATCACCCTGGCTTCCTCTTTTTGTCCACTAGTGTCTTGGCAGCCAGACACTTCTTACAGTTGCTAGGCCACATGGCAGCTTGCACTGCAGTAGTGCAAGGGGCAAGGTTTCAAATGAGAGATATTCAGTTTAATCTAAAATCCTTTTGGTCTCAGAAAAGACCCCCTCTCCAAGTTAGTTCCATTGTCTCAAACTCTGGTTCAGGCTCTCCAGTGGTGGCTGGAGGAGGACAACCTGAGGCAAGGTGTCCCCTTCCTCAGTTAGGCTCCAACAGTGATTCTCACCACAGATGCTTCCCTACTGGGAAGGGGAGCCCATCTGGATCAGCTTACTGCTCAGGGAACATGGTTTCATCAGGAGTCTCTTCTGCACATAAATCTTCTTGAACTCAGGGCTGTCTTTCTAGCACTTCAGACATTCTCGAACACAATTCAGGAGAAAGTGGTGCAGATCAGGACAGACAACACCACAAGTGGGGGACACTTAGGCCTTGTGCACTGAAGCCATGTAAATATGGTTACTAGCTTATTCCCTGCAGGTTTTCCTGATAGCCGTGCATCTCCCAGGGAAGGACAATGTACTATGAGATGCTCTCAGCAGGATTTCTCAAGGTGACTACGAATGGACCCTGAATCCTCTAATTCTTCAGGTCATTTTCAAAAGGTGGGGCACTCCAGAGATAGATCTCGTTGCAGCCCTGGACAATCATCATCTTCCCCTATTTTGCTGCAGACTCCCTCTTTTGGGGTCTGTTCCTCAAGATGCTCTCCTATTGGATTGGACAAGGAGGTTTCAGTATGCTTTTCCTCCTTTTCCTCTGATATTCAGAGTTCTGGTCAAGATCAGATCTCAGCCTTGCACTGTGATTCTAGTGGTTCCAGACTAGGCCAGGCAGCCTTGATACCCCCTACTACTGTCAATGTCAGTGACAATTCCGCTTTGTCTTCCCAAACAGTTCAATCTTCTCACCTCCTCACAGGGGAGGATACTGTATCCTAACCTTCAGGCTCTCAGACTCAAAGCTTGGCTCTTGAGGAGCTAGAATATGCAAGCCTGCATCTCTCCCAATCAGCCTTGGACATTCTTAAGGTTAGTAGAAAACCTTTCACTAGAAAAACCTACAGTTCTAAATGGAAGAGATTTGGTTTCTGGTGTTCTAAGAGGCATATTCAGCTGACATTGCCACTGCTTTAGACTATTTGTTGCATCTTAACAGTTTAGGCCTCATGCCTACCACTCTCAAAGTGCATTTGGCAGCCATTTCTGCCTTCCTTTCTGCTGGGAAGGGCTCTTTCTTAGCCTCCCATCCAGTTTTCAAGAGATTTTTCAAAGGTCTGGTTCATATCAATCCTCCCTTTAGGGACCCTACTCCTATTTGGGATCTGAATATCTGTATTGCACAGCTTATGTAGCACCCCCTTTGAACCATTATTTTCAGCTGAGCTAAAATACTTGAGTTGGACAACTGTGTTCCTGGTAGCCATTACCTCTGCCAGGAGAATCAGTGAGTTACCGGCTTTATCAGTGGAACCTGATTTAATTTCATTTCACAGGGATAAGGTGGTCCTTCGGACGAATAGGAAGTTCCTCTCCAAGGTGGTATCAGACTTTCATTTGAACCAATCTGTGTCATTGCCTGTATTTTTCACTGACCATTCTTCCTCTGGGGAGAGAAGACTACACAGTCTTGATGTAAAGAGGGCCCTTAGTTATTATATAGAATTCACTAAGGCCCATAGAAATGACTGTTCACAGTTATTTCTCACTTATGGAGAAGTGGGAAAAGGTAAACCTGCCACTAAGAGAACTATTGCCAGGTGGATTGTCTCCTGTATCCAGTTCTGCTACTCAAAGTTGGGGAAAGAGCCACCCTCAGGCCTGAGGGCTCACTCCACCAGAGGTATAGCTGCTTCTGCTGCAGCAGCTAGAAACATACCCTTAGTGGAAATCTGTAAAGCAGCCACCTGGAAAACTGTTCACACATTTAGCAAGCATTGCTCTTGTAACATCCAGTCAAGAAGTGATGCTAGGTTTGGCACAGCAATGCTGCAGATCCTGTTCCCAAGATAGGTTCTGTAACTCCCTCCTCCAAGGGGGTACTGCTTGGTAGTCTGCATATAGTCAGAATACAGCAAGACTTCATGTTGTTTTTTCTAATGGAGTCTTGCTGTATTCTGACTTCCCTCCCTGCCTCCCCTCCTGGAACCTAGTTGTTTTGGGATGTGGGTTGGCAGGTGTAGTGCTGCGCCCCAGAGGTGTGCCTGGGTTACCTTTCGTTAGGGTGAGGTTTGTTATTATTAAGTTTTACTACCTACTTGAATTCTTTCTGGGGTTTCTCAACTTGAGTCTTTTGGACCCTAAAAATCTTTTATTGCCTTTTGGCACAAAATTTTAAAAAACAATTTCTGTTTATAGTTAGCATAGTGCTCGTAAGAATCTGACGGTTACACTGAGGAGTACCTGAGACAGAGGTTTGAAAATCAAGCTTGAGCTCAACGTTCTATGCCTTGGCATAGAGTTAACCCTTTCCTCTCCGGAGCAGTTCAAGTGCTGGGGCTAACTGCATATAGTTACAATACAGCAAGACTCCATTAGAAGAAACAACATTACTATGGTGAGTCATTTTTTTCTTCCGTACCACTCTGTTTCCATTATCTACTGCTATTGGCCTATACCAGCATTCTGACAGTCTCCGTTCCTAGCTCTACCTGTACAGTATAGAGCGACTGTTAGCTCATCCTGGCTGCCGAGGATGGGAGCCCGTTTCCTTCATCCACAATCTCAACCTCTTCCACTTCTATGCCCCTTCCTCGTTCCTGGGACTTTTTGACTGCTGTTGGACTTTTCCTACGACCTGGGGATTGTGAGTCTCCTTCATCCGCTCGCCTCATTTACTATTTCATTCTCTGCCAGCACTGATCTTACTTCGAGAGGGTTCCTTCAGTAGGTCATTACATATAGGACTGGCGCCACCTGGTGTCGGACCACACGGCAGACTTTTCTAGCAATCCCTGACGGGGGAACCACCACCCGATGTCACGTGACTGTTGTCAGCGTGGCCGTATATAGTGGGCAGTCCCTATGCCCGCCCTCCAGTTTTTTCCTGCCGTCGCCTCGTGTCAGTAGCATTGCAGACTTCCATACAGCAATCGTCATGTTGGTTCCTGTGTCAGATTTTTTTTTCCTTCACTAAATCCTTCCTTACGGTTCTACACTTACTTAATGTCTTCACCCAAGAAGAAGTGCTCGTCCTGTGGCATGCAGATCCGTCATAAGGATGGTCATTTGAAGTGCTTGATTTGTTTGGGCCCAGACCACCCTGTCTCATCCTACTCAGAGTACCAAACATTTAATCAGGCCACCAAAAAGCAGAGACAGCAGGCTTTGGAGACCCACCTTCTAAAAGTCCGCTTAGCTTCATTAGAGAAGCAAATGGACTGCAATAGAGAGTCCTCTTCTGAGAAATCTTCTCCCTCCAAGAAGCACCACAAGGAGAAATCTTGAGAGAGGGAGTGCTCTATGGACCAACCTGAGGATTCATGGCCCTTGACAAGCAAGGCCACCTCTCAGCCACCACCTAAAAAGACCCCGGACGGTAAGTCTGGAAAATCTTCTTCGGGTCAGTCGACTGTCGGCTCCTCTGATGGCCACACCACTACGGCCACTAAGTCGGCCCCCAGCTCCTCCGGGGACCACACACAGCTGCTGGTAAGACGGCTCCCCAGCCTTCGGGGACCTGCCTGGCACCAGCCGATAAGTCGGCAGGGGCTCTTCCCTCGCCCGTCCGGCTCCGTCTGATAAGACACCCGTCTCCGACGGACGGTCAGGTATGGTTCTTCTGTCTAGGCCTAACGGCGCCTCACCCAACGCCCGGCAGAACCAGGAGGAGAATGCCCCTCTCCCCCCTCTTCCTTCGCCCTTACCCTCCCCTTCTCAGGTGGGTACCTCAGGTGAAGACAGTGTGGAACCCCTCGACGTAGTGTATTCCTCGGGGTCTGTCCCGCGCTCTGCTGATGGGGTCAAGGGGAAGGAGACTCCTCCTCGGCTGTCTGGCCTTCCAGTGGAGGCCCCTCCTCCTCCAGGTAGGATCCCTTTAGAGCCGAAGAATATCCCAGCCCCAATCCCACCGTTGGATCCAGTGATTTTAATCCCAATGCCAGATACTCTGACGACTCTTCCACAGCCAGGGCCCTGTAGTCTGCCCCAGCCTTCAGTTCTGGTAGCAGACCTGGTCCCGCCGTCAAGCCCCCTTTGTCCGGCCTCAGTGCCAGCCCCACTATGCCGGATCCCCTTCCTGCGCTGGATCGGGTGTTGCCGGTCCCGACGTCGGTCCCCCTGACTTTGGCTATCTTGATGCGGGCCCCCACCAATGTACTACAGCGGGTCCGACGCGGGTACCGCCTCCGTCAGATCTGATGACGGGGATTTATAGTAGCCCCCGGACTGTCCCGCATTACTCCTTCGGGTATCCTGGGGACCATTTCCTGGCTGGTCCTCCTCCTGAATGGAGTTCTTTTGGACAGTAGTACCCTGGTTACAACCCCTCCCACCATTTTCAGGGATATCAGGGTTATCATTACCCACCCCCACTGGTAATGCCTCCTCTTCCTCCACCACCTCCTCCTCCTCCTCATCCTCAGCTGCAACCTCCTCCTCCACCCATTCCACCTCCTCAGGCTACGCCGGACTTCAAGACTTGAATCCAGTCTAGGTGGCAGGGGGCATGCTTGGAGTTAGTGTCAGACCTGGAGACAAGACTCCCATTTCCACGTTCTGCATGGTCTGCGTCCCTGAGGAGCTCTTCTCCGTCCACGGTACAATTCTCAAGGGCCGCACATCAGGACATTAGCCTTCTGGACATCTGTAATCTTCCTGATGAGGGGGAAGATGATGATGATGAAGATGCCGACGAGTTGTGGAGGATGCCTTGCAGGAACCTGAGGGTCCAAAAGGCAAGGTTTCCCCCAAGTCCCCCCAAGAGAACCCTGCCTTCTCGGATCTTCTGAGGTCCATGAAAAATTTCTTCAAGTGGGGGTCAGAGGATCAGGACCCCATGAGACAGAGACTAGCCGAACACCTGGAATTAGAGTCTCTGTCTCCGGTCCCCATTCCTCCCTGGATCAGACATCACCAGGACCTCACCTCTGTGGTCTGGCAGATGCCTCATTCTCTCCCGGCTGTCCCCAAGAGGGCGGACAGGATATACCAGGTGCCGAAGGAAGCTCCATTTTTTAAGACGTATCCTAAGGCGGACTCTGTTGTCATTTCAGCTGCTCATGACCGCTTTGCTGCACCCAAGCACATGAGCACCTCTCCTCCAGACAAAGAGTCAAGGCAGATGGACCAGTTCGGCAGAAAAGTTTATGCTTTGGCCACATGCATGCTTAGATCCCTCAACTACGTGGCCCACATGGTGTCACACCAAAAGGCTACCTTAGCCAGGTTAGAGGCCTGAGTCCAGTCTATGGAACCCTTGAGCCTCAAGGAGGAGCTTGCCAAGGATCTTCGCCTCTCTCGCGTCTCCTGTAGGCATACTTTGTGAGCCACATATGACTCTGTCAATTCAGTGGCTCACGCCTCGGCAACTGCCATCACCTTAAGGTGACATTCCTGGCTCAGCATCTCTGGCCTCGCAAACAAGGTTCAGTCTGCGATTCAGGACACCCCCTTCCGGGGCTCAGTGCTTTCTGGTGGAGACACCAAAGAGAGTATTACTGATCTTGGACAGAGGTCTTGCCCTAAGATCGATAAGGTCTATATACCGATTGGACATGCAACAGGCCTTTCAGAAAAGGACCTGGAGGTAGAGAAAGCAGGCCCCGGCTCGGTGCCAGGGTAAACGAAAGGCAACAAGTTCTGCCACTACTCTGGACCCCAAGAACCAGAGACATTCAGGAGGTCCTCCCCTGAATGTACTGCCACTTCCTGACTCCCTGTCCCCACTGACTTCTCAGTCTCATGACAAGGAGCAGGTTGGGGGAGGTTCACCCGCTGTGCACAGGAATGGAAGGCGATAACCTCCGACGCATGAGTCGTGCAGTTGGTGTCCATCGGACACACCATAGAGTTTCTGGAATTCCCTCCAGAATCTCCGCCAAAAAGGTCTTCTTACTCCAGGGATCAGGCTCTTCTCATCCAAGAAGAAGTTAAAAACCTCTTGCTCAAGGAAGCAATAGAGCTTGTTCCCCTCTGGCAAAGGGGAAGGGGGTTCTACTCCCACTTTTTCCAGGTTCCAAAAAAGACCGGAGACTTCAGACCCATCCTCGACTTGAGCAGCCTCAGTCACTTCATCAAGTACAAAAAGTTCAGGATGCTGACACTCCAGAGCCTCCTTCCACTCATTCTGAAGAATCACTGGTTGTGCGCTCTGGACATGCAGGATGCTTACCTGCACATCCCGATCATCCCCAGTCACCGCCATTTCCTGCGGTTCCAGTTCCAAGGGGAGCACTTCCAGTTTCGGGTACTCCCCTTTGGTCTGTCTTCAGGTTTTCACCAGGTGCCTAGCAGTGGAAAGACGCCACCAGGGTGTTGCGGTCTTCCATTACCTGGACGATTGGCTGATCCCAGCCCCTTCCAAGGATTCTCTGCTGGAGGCTGTTTCCTTTACCCTGAGCCTCTTTGATAGACTGGGGATTACTGTCAGTATTCCCAAGTCATCCATGTCACCATCCCAGACACTACAGTTCATTGGGGTGGTTCTGGATGAGGTCTAATGCCAGAGCCTTTCTTCCTCCAGACAGGGTGGAGACCCTGATCAATCAGGCTTCGTGGGTGGCTTCGTCCAGGACCATCCCAGCCCAGGAGATCCTACGCCTTCTTGGCCTGATGGCAGCCTATTGTTCCCTTGGCGAGGCTTCACATGAGGGTTATTTAGTGGTCCTTGCGGGTGCAGTGGGATCAACTCCTTGATGACCTGTACCTTCCGGTCCTGGTCTTGTCTGCAGTTCAGAAAGAATTGCATTGGTGGAGAGATCACTACAACCTTTCCGTGGGTCTTCGTTTCAGGAGCCCAGCTCCTCTGGCATCCCTAACTACAGATGCATCGAACATGGGATTGGGAGCACATCTAGGGGAACACCAAGCACAAGGACTGTGGTCCAGCTTGGAGGCATCATTACACATCAACGTTCTGGAGATGAGGGTGATCTTGTATGCCTTGCAGGCCTTCCAGACCCTCTTTCCCAAGGGATCACTGCTGGTCCAAATGGACAACATGTCGGTAGTTTGGTACCTTAACAAACAAGGAGGAACTCGCTCGTACCCCGTATGCAGGGAGGCGATGCGAGTGTGGAACTGGGCGGTCCAACATGATCTGGCCCTAGTGACCGTGCATGTTCCAGGTGTCCAAAATTTCCTGGCGGACAGTCTCAGCAGGTCCAATCTGTCTTCCTATAATGGGGGCATCCGGAAATCGACCTTTTCGCCTCCCAATACAACACAAAACTTCCCAGTTTTTGCTCGCTCGTTCCAAGGCATGATGCTTTCTGACTTGACGTGTTGTCTCTCTCGTGGATAGGGACATTTTTGTATGTCTTCCCTCCATTTCCCATTCTCCAGAGGGTCCTTCTCAAGCTACAGGCAGAGAGGGTGAGGATGATTCTCATCACCCCTCTCTGGCTGAGGCAAATGTGGTTCCCACTGCTACAACAACTGTTGAGGGAACCACAGGTTCTACTTCCAATGACCCTTGACCTCTTGACTCAGGATCAAGGTCTCCTTGTTCATCCAGGGCTCAGGACCCTGCATCTTCATGCGTGACTCCTGCAGACATAGCAATTTCTCACTTGGGGGTCCCCTCTTGAGTAGCTCAGGTTCTTTTAGAGACTAGAAAGCCCTCTACTCATTCCACTTATGCCATGAAGTGGAAATGTTTTTCCATCTGGGCAACTGCCAAGAATTGAAACCCCTTTTCTTGTTCTGCCCCACAAGTCATGGAATACCTCCTTCATCTGTCAGACTCAGGTCTGTCATATTCTTCCCTGAAGGTCCAGCTTTCGGCATTTTCAGCGTACCACAAGCTGGTTGATGGTAAACCCGTGGCTCAGTTGGAGGTCTCAAAAACCTTTCTGAAGGGTATCCTCCATCTGAAACCTCCCATCCGCAGCCCAACTCCACCTTGGGATTTGAACTTTGTGTTGGAGAAGCTCACTCTTCCCCTGTTTGAACTGCCCATGAGCTGTGACTTGCACTTCCTTTCCTGGAAGACTTTATTTTTGGTTGCCATTATGTCAGCTTGAAGGATTTTGGAGCTTCATGCTCTGGTTTTTAAAGAGCCTTATCTTATTTTCCATAAGGACTGGGTGGTCCTCATGACAAATCCTAAGTTCTTACCCAAGGTGGTGTCAGAAGCCACACTGAACCAATCAGCAGAGCTTCCAGTTTATTTTCCATCCCCTTTGAATAGAGGTGAGGCACTCCTGCACACCATGGACATCCATCAGATCCTTTGGTGCTACACACACTGAACCGAGGACTTCCGTAGCTGCGATCAGCTTTTCATTTCTTTTGGCCCCAGGTTGAAGGGCAAAGTGGTTTCGAAGCAGTGCCTTTCGAAATGGTTAGGCAACTGTATTCAGTATTGCTATCAAAAGTACGATAAACCTCTGCCGGGTCCCATCAGAGGTCATTGTACTAGGAGCATGGCTGCTTCCGGTGCTTTTTTGTGGAACGTCTCAGTGGCTGATATTTGCGCCGCAGCTACTTGGAGTTCTGTCCACACCTTTATTAAACACTACAGTCTGGGCATTGCTTCTAGGCGGAGGACTGGCTTCGGCCTAGCTGTCTTGCAGGGCCTCCTATCCTAGGCTGGGTCCATTCTGGTTCCCAGTTTCTGTTGGAGTTATTTGCTTCTCCTTCCTTGTTTCTCTCGGTCTCTCTTTGAAGGAGCTGCTTGGGACTCTGTCCTATATGTAATGACCTACTGAAGGAACCCTCTCAAAGTAAGATAGTACAGTTACGTAGGAACTTACCGTAACAGTAGATCTTCGAGAGAGGTTTCCTTCAGTAGGTCATATTTTCCCCTCCCTCCTTCCCCTTATTTTATTTCTTACAGGGACTCCAAATCCTGTTTGCTTCTGCTGTCAGGCCTCTTCCTGGCTCCGGCAGGAGAACTGGAGGGCGGACGTGGGGCCACCCACTATATACAACCATGCTGACATCGGTCACGTGACATCGGGTGGGCGGTCGACCATCAGGGATTGCTAGAAAAGTCTGCTGTGTGGCCCGACACCAGTCCTATATGTAATAACCTACTGAAGGAACCTCTCTCGAAGATGTACTGTTACGGTAAGTTCCTACGTAACTGTACTTTCCTTCTCTACCTTTTCCTCTGCTGCTTCCTCCATTCCGTGGCTGCTTGGACCATGATTTCGATCCACCGTCTCCGTTCAGAATTGGGCCCCCCGTCCCTTGGCCTTCCATCTTTTCTGCCCGATTCTCATCGCCGGTTCCATTTCCTCTGCTCTCTGCAGACCTTCCTGCAGGATTGCCTGGGATTCCTTCCTGCTCCTCAGCCTATCCATGTGCTTCGGACTTAAACCGGTTCCTTGCTGACTGGATTGTCTTCCTCGTGGCCTCCCATCTCACCTACTCAGCTCGTCTGTCTTTCAATCCTCCTCTCTTGGCTGTTCTTCTCTCTACCTGACAGTTCTCCATGCCATGCCGTCTTGGTGACATCTAGGCCCTCCTTGGGCACCTCGATCTGGAATCCTCGCTCTCTGCTCGGTGAGCAGTTGCCTTTGGCTTACTTCCTCTTCCTTCTTGTCTCTGGCATTTCCTTGGCATACTTACCGGCCTGCTGCTCTATTTTGCTGCCTTTCTTTCCCCTGCTTCAGTGGCCCTGGGCCTTGGCGAGTTTGCTTCCGTGTCTTCTCTTTTGGGCAGTTCCGCAGTTTGGCGCAGCTCCAGTACTTGATTATCCAGTCGATTACATGTGCAGCATCCAGTAGTAGTTCATTGATGTACCTACATTTGACGCTTCTGGCACTCCACCATCTGGGATTACCTTTCCTTACTTACCTACCTTATTTGCTCCACACGATTGGCCTCATTGCTCCTGGCCATCTTTCCAAAGCCTATCCATTCCTTTCACAAAAGACTCTTGATCCAGTGACATTCGTTGACCTGCATGGCATTATACCCACCAGACAGCATGGAAGCACCATTACCTCCCCTTAATTGCTACCGACTTATGCTTGGCCGTCTTAAGGAATTGAGCCATGTAGCGGATCTTACTTCTCAGCCACCTCCTCAGACTCCTTCCTTGGAAAAGTCACTGGATTCAGATTCATGGAAGCTTCTTCATCCTGATATTCTTCTCTACAGCAACCTTATCAAAGTCCTCTTTGAACCTTATCATCCACACCAGAAACATGCACCAACTTCCATCCTAGGATGCCTTAACATCGCTGCATCATACAGCTTCTTCAGAAGATCACCATGCCCTACCATCGGTGCTCACTCCTTCAGTTCTCTACATCTATCCCTGTCAGATATTTATCATTCTGTACAATTATTCCGTTCAATCCATTATACCATTTCAACAGCAGATCCCTATTGCTTCATCGGTCAGACAATCAGTTCCGACACCTTCATTTTCTGTACCTTATTACGATATGCCTGACCTTAATTACCTATGTTTCAAATACCACGCAGTCCTCTATTGCTCCTTCCATAGAGCAACTCCTACATGCTATGAGATGTATCCATCACTTGCTGGCCTAGTCCTTTTCGAATTTCGATTACCTAACCTAAGAACTACTATTATTAATCCATCATCTAGCCTTGAAACCTTCCTATACTTACATCTGCCATCCCAATCAGGTACTCAGTTCTTTCTCCTTTGCCCACTCCATCCTCACCTTCCTCGTTTGGCAAACCTGTACATATAATCCCCAACCACGTCTCCTTGAATCTCCATTACCTGATCTCCTCACATTCTATCTATAGGATTCCTCTGTAGTAATACATAGTGGAAGTACTGAACTTGAACCAATTCACTATACCTCGGACAGCATGAATTCCAGAACATCTTCAGCCTTCTCTAATTCATGCTTCTGGAATGTCCACCATCCCATCCTCTTTAACCAGCTCCACCATCCCATCCTCTTTAACCAGCTCCAAGACCCTTGCCAATGTTTCAGACTCCCTAATCTAATCCAGGGAACTCATTGTCCCTTTCTTCTCTCCTTCTTCAAGATCAGTCAGATTTCATCAAGGACCACCTTTCTAAGTTCTGAAAACCGGCATCCCAGTTCCAAACTCGTGCTCTTCCAGTGTTCACATCTATTTCAATGTTCACTTCCCTCAGATGCCATAGTACCGAATACCACAGTAGAAATCCTGGACAACGTTCAAACACAATCTGTCTTCCATCATCTGGACATTCTTCCAACCTGGATTCTCCTTCGGCTTTAAGGATTGACCTTCCTACACATGTCATCAAAGACTCGGGACAAGATTCTTTGCTTAAACATTTATCGTGTCCTCACTCCTTCATTTTTTTTCCATACTTGCTTCACATCATGGTATGTCCGCCTTCAACCTACAACTCTGTCCCTAGCTCTACCTGGTGTTATCGAGTGAAGGTAGGCTTGTCCTGCCTGCCAGGGTTGGGAGTGCTGTTCCTCTGTTTTCCTTATCCCTTCCAGTCACGGTTTGTCTGCCATTGCGATTTGTCTGCTATTAACCTGCAGCTCCATCCCTAGGTCTACCTAGTGGTATTGAGTGAAAGTGGGCTTGTCCTGTCTGACTGGGTTGGGAGTACTGTTCCTCTGTTTTCCTTCTTTCCTTCCCTCATGGTTTGTCTGCCATCATCCTGCAGTTAGGTCTCTAGCAGTTCCTAGGGATCATCGACTGAAGGTCGGCTTTCTCTGCCCGCCACTGTCACAAGCCCCAGTCAGCATTCAACTCCTACCTATCTTTTACTATCGGAGTGTTTCCCCAACTTGGATTTCTCTGCCAGATTCATGGATCACCCTTCTGCATCATCAGTGACTCTGATGTAGGGTCCTCATAATTTTTATCCCTTCCGTTCTGTCCTTTCTTCTGCGGATACTTTTATCTGATTCCTCATGGTGATACGTAGTGACATTATTTAACTTGACTATCTCCTTCCTCACCTTCTGCCTGGCTTTGGAGTGCCTCCTGGACATCCTCTTTCTGTATTCCTTTTGGGGCCCTCAAGTGCATCACCATCTAATGCTCAACCATCCATTGATTCCGTTCCCTGGATCCATCGTCACTCAAGCTTCCAGTAACCATTCCTCCATCTTACCTTGTCTCCTCCATCTGTTACTCACATGATCAGTGGAATGCCAGTTCTGCCATCCACCTCTCAATCCTCCAATATTCCATTGATTGACTCCAGCGCTCTGGCACTACCTTAATTACATCTCCGGCATCCAATCAAGACTTTTCCAATCTACCAACATTCCTCGACCTGCCTGCCATCAAAACACTTTGGCTGCTCCAAAGCACTGCTACTTCTCTTAATTACTACCCATCAACTACAAACCCGTTATATCATCATATTCAAGTATTGAACACCACCATCCAGATATAAAGCTCTTGCTTATCCATATTTATTTATTTATTTAAGAGTTTAACCAGGCAGGCATACTGAGCGGAGAACCACTCGTTTCCAGATGTGACCTGGGGAGAACAAGGGAGGGGACATAGGTGAAGGACAGCAATACACATATGCTCTGTACAATAGAGGAGGCACTTAATGAGAGACTATACAATAGGTAGCTAGGGCAGACTTGCAACTTCTATATAAATCTATAACAAGCACAGTGAAATAACCATTACATAGTACTGAAAATTTAACTCCATTACAGGTTTACAGAATTTAGAGAGGACAAAGAGGTCTTGAACCCAGTGGCACCGTGCCAGTCTTAAATTATCAACATGGTAAGAGTAGACCAGCAGGACTTGGGGCCTACTATTGTGTAGGCAGGAGCAAGAGCAGACCATAAGGAAATGTTCGAGGTCGGGTGTTGAGGTGTCTATGATTGGAGGTAGGCGGATATCTGCTGGGAGGTCTTTCCAGAGTTTGGTAAATGGAATCTAGCGCCACTTGACCCATGAGGTACGCATGAAGGTTTGGAAGAAGCCTGGTATCCAGTGGCCGTAGCGAGTAAGCCGATGGGGGTTGAGATGTTAAGGTAGAATCCAGGTAGGGAGGAAGTGTATGGGACCAGTATTTAGCAGCAACTCTAGAGCAGTGGATTAGTCTGCAGGCCGAGAGTGAGGGAAGGGCCAGGGAGCTGTATAGGTCGCAGTGGTGTGTCAGTATTGGGCATTCCAGTATGAAACGGCAGAAGGAATGAAAGAGTGTGTCCAGGCTGGCCAGAGTTGATGGTGAGGCTACTTCATAGACCACATCCCGTGGTCAAATATCGAGGTATCATTTTGCGAGTTCCGCCTGACGGGTGGACATGCAGCCTTTATTCTGATAGAGGGCCCCTAGTTTAGGATGCAGTTTCTTGTGAAGGATTCAACATGAATTAGAAAAAGTCTAAAGAGTGATGGTCGAGCCAGATGCCTAGATAGCGGAACTAGGTGCTGGATTCTAAGGGAAACAGGTCCAGGGTTAGGAAGGGGGGCGATTGGCGAGCCAGGAGGGCCGCGGTTGCGAGCCAAAAGTTAGTGAGACTGTTTTTTTTTGTGTTTAGGAATAGCTGGTTTGAGCCAAGCCAGTGTTGTACAGCGTTGAAGTCCTGCTGAAGTTGGTCATGCACTGTTGCTGCGGAGGGGCCCGTGTTGTATAACATGGTATCGTCCGTGTACATTTGGATGGCTGAGTGGGAGCAGACTAGCGGGAGTTCATTTAGGAATACTGAGAAGAGGATTGGGCCCAAGACTGATCCTTGTGGGACACCCGTAGCGATAGGGAGGGGGTAGATATATGGGGGCCAATTTTCACCGCCTGGTGTCTGCCACTCAAGTAAGCCTGAAACCAGTTAGTGGCATGGTTGGAGAGGCCGGCAGCCTTTAGTTTGTCTATAAGGAGTGTGTGGGAGATGGTGTCAAAAGCTTTGGCCAGATCGCTGAAAATGGCCGAGGTGATATGGCCTTTATCCATACCTGAGAGGATATCATTTGTTACTCTTAGTAGAGAGGTGATGGTGGAAGTGATTTTCAGAAACCCGATTGGTGTGGGGTGACAAAGGAGGAATCGACTAAGTATTGGGAACTGAGCAAGGGCAAATTGTCCTTGTATTTTTGCCAGAGTTGAGAGAAGGGAGATGGGGCGGTAATTCCCCGGAGAGGAGAGGTTGCCCCCCTTTGGCAGGGGGATGACGGTTGCCAGCTTCCAAGTAGTGGGTATTGTAGACATCGAGAAGGAGAGGTTGAGCAAGTTGGCTAACGGAGCGGCTATAGCGGGGGCTGATAGCTGTAGTAGTCTGGAGTCCATGCCAGAGGGGCATTTGCCCTTGTTAGGTTTTAGGTTGCGCAGTGCTTGGTAGACTTCAGCTGGGGAGACAGGATGGAAGGAGAAGGGGGGGGGGGAGGTGTTCTGCGAATTAGGTGCGGTGGTTGTCTTGGGTGGGAAAGGGGGGAGGCTATGTACCATGGAAGCTGCACTGTTGGTGAAGAAGGTGTTGAAAGCCGTGGCTACTTCATATGGGTCAGTGACGGCCGAGCCGAAGATTGATAGAGCCGGGGTAGGTGGTTGTACAGGCGTGGATAGGAGGGATTTGATAGTTTTCCAGAATTTGGTTGGGTGGTTAAGATTTGAGCTATGTTCAAATCCATCTAATCGTACTTATGCCTCCAAGACTTTAATACTGAGTACCACAAAGATATCCTGAACATCATCTAACTGCCCATTTTCCTTTATCTGGACATCCTTTTGACTTGGATTCTCCTCATCTTCCAGAATTGACCTTCCTACTCACATCGTCAAAGATTCAGAGGATATGACTCATCGACCTAACAATGATTCAGATTTGTTAAAGATTTGGAGGATAAAACTCATCAACCTAACCAGAACAAACCTCAAGTCCAATCATTTAGGATTATCTCCTTGTAGACTGCCTGAAAGGTGGGCAGGTTAGTAGCCATGGGTCCTCAGAGGTTTCCTCCGCAGGGGGATTTTCCTCTCCTTCGTGCTACTGGTCACATTCTCCGGAGTTGGAGGAGGTAATCTCAAACCATTAACAATCTTTTTGGGCCTTCTGTTCCCTACATCTACCCAGTATTCCTACCAAGGGTGGGAACAGAGAAAAGCCAAATTACAAATTCATAACTTCAAGTTCATAAAGTATACACAAGCACTTCGCTATGCACTACACATTGAATGGGAGGGCCAAAAGCCCGTGGTTCAGTGTGGGGAGGGGGGAGAATAGCTCCTCCCACATTCCCTGCTTAACCTAGCTTAACCGATTGGTTCTGAGGAACTACCCCCTCGGGATGTTTTTTGCCACATGGGGCAGATTGCAACTGCTCGCTACCAATATCGTGTTGCCATCCACCTCCTTCCTAAATATGTCACTTTCAGTTTTACTTAACTCATTCTTTGTTAGCTTGAGGTCTAGATAGGTGATGCAGTTAGGACAAATCATATGTGTGAACCTCTTTTTAGGTATCCCCCCCCCCCCCATTTCCTTATATACTCTTTTCTTCCCCTTCACCAACTTCCTTTTTGGTTTGTTGCAGTGGTCTTCCTTTTTACTTGATCACTAGGAGATATAATGTTGTGCAATATTTGGCTCAAAGGTACTTGCAATCCTAGATTTAAATAAATAAATAAATTCATGTTTTAGAGTGTGATTGTATGCATTAAAGGAATGGAAATCGGATTTTAGAATCATATTAGTGGTCATTAAGTAATGGAATTTTGAATTGTTTTTATAAGGTTTTGTATATCACATTAGAAGAAACTCCAGTGTAGGGGGGTTTCTTATTCACTGCACTTGTCACTTTGTCTTTATAAACCAATAATATGACACTACGAATTATGATGTCATGAAATCACATGGTATGTTTGTAATTTAAATTAAGATTGTCTACACTGAATCCTCAGTCTTTGGAAAATGACGTATCCAGTCTGAAACATGTCGGGTGGGATGTCTCTTCACTTGGAGTGATATTAAAATCTTGTGATATTACTACTCTGAACCTCAGTTGAACATTTGTTGCGACCCTCTAAAGGGTTGGTGTGTGCCAGAAACCTGTAGTAAGAAGATTTGGTGAGTTTCTAGAGTACCATGCACCTTGTACGCACTCCTCGTGGTTAAAAATTTTTTTTTACAATCTTCTTTGAGGATATCTCTTCCCTTGGGCCACACCTTTGGAACTATACCCGCATCAGTGCTAGGACCACATGGAAACTTTTGCTATCTGGGGGCCGCCCATGATGATGTCGCACGTCAGCATCTACATAAATGCGGGTGGACCCATCTCGCCTTTGTTCTTTTCCTACCATCGACTGTACTCGTTGGACCGCCTGTGGGAATGAATGCGACTAGTCATTGTCGTTTATTATTTTCTTATAAAGTTATCACTAGTAAGTTAGTGATATTGCTGCCTCTGTATACCACCAATACCAACAACATTGTTCCAGTACTGCGAGTACGGAGAAAGAAATCTACAAGGATGACAAATGCAAAGCGTGTGTCTGCTGTTTAGGCCTCTCACAATTTCAGGACCTGTGAGATTTTCCAGGGCTTCATTCAAGCAGCAGGTTCGATAGAGTCAGGCCTTGCTGCGCTCAAGGAATGGACAAGGTGCGCTCACCAGTGGGCCACCAACCCAATCAAATATCAACATGCACATTCGAAAATGAAGCTGAGCACTACTGAACTAGACAAAGAAAACGCCTGAACTTCTTGATAAAGTGCCGACTGCTTCGTTTATTGCAGTTCACCAAAGTACAATCAGATTTCACTAGGGAGTGCAACAAATACATGCTGTCCCCTGTGCTTCAGCTTGAAGCCTTCCTTAGGGGGCATGGTGCAGAATTCTATATACTACCTTTTTATTGGTAACGGGGACGTTGTGTCATCGCCATGTATCTCATACTAATTTGTTCCTCAGTTTGTTTAAAGATACATATACCATTCCACAATATCCTTCAATTGTCATATTTAACCAACAAATTATATTTTGCTCAGTTGCAACCATTAAATCCTATTATAAGCTGCAAGAGTAGTGTTTTAAATAGATACATTCAATTTCTGCTCTTAATTTAAATTCACATGATTTTTACTTTTAAATTCATTTGTGACTATTATGACATAATGGAAATAACTTATAAACACTTCTAATCAAGCAACCAGGCAACTCAGAGAAAGGCACTGGGGAAGTTTTTATTAGAAAAAAACTCTACTAGCCATGGAAAAAGCCCAGAATCAGAAGGCAGCGTCACAAGCCCCATCGACTGATTTGTGGTGTTTTAGTCAAAAGACCCTGAAAAAGGTTAAGTCGTTGGCGCATAAGCACAAACATAAGGATAAGGATAGATCTACTTCCCTGGCAAGATTTAGGTTGCCGTTGCAACCTACAGGTAGTCTTCCTGCATTATCATCATTGTCCACCCTGGCGGCGGTGACTTCAGCCCCCACAGTCATCAACCAAACATCAAGGTTGGGGCTTGACTTAGGTACTACAATACCTACTATGGGTGGTACATCACCATCATCCACGGGGCCAGGCCCATTGTTGACTCCAGTGGTCACGGTCCCCTGGCATTGTTTTCAGATATGATACAGTACATACTTCTCGGCTTGCTTATGCAGCCTGTACTGCCATCAACGGGGGTTCCTGTGTTGTAGACCCTGTCAACATCATTGGCTGGTAAACAGCAAATACTTCCTTAGCAGAGGACTCCCAGTGTCACCAGCGAGGTCTTCCATTCCCTTCACTGACAGGGATGCTGATGAGGAGGAGGAATATAATCCAGACCTCATAATGGAGGAGGATTATGAGGAGGAGGAGGAGGAGGAGGGATATGGAGAGGAACATTATGCTTCATGTTCCAGCTCCACTGTATCCTGTTGCAGTGAGGTTTCTGTAGTGTATGCACCCAGATCTCCTCCTGAAGACCCTTCCTTTCAAACAGTGATGCAGCAAATGCAAAATGCAATGGGTTTTGCTGTGGAAGAAGAGGATTCTATCAAAAAAGAATTTGATGGATTTCCTGGAGGTTCTCTGTGTTCCATTCATCGTTGTCCCTCCAATTACCTGCACTGGAAGTTGCAATATTTGCAGCATGATATACTGTAGGCCAAATATAATACCAGATGTACCCAGAAAGGCAGACAAGCAGTACCCCTGCTTCTGCTGCCAAGCCTTATTATGCCAACCAGCCAGAAACAGATTCTGTGGTCATAATGGCCGCCCATGTATAGATCCAGGACATGAAAGCATATGAGTACCCTGCCACCTGATAAGGAATCCAGGAGGCTAGATGTGATGGGCAAGCGAACACACACATCTACCTCAATAGGCCTGCGTATTAGAAGCTATAAATCTCACATGATCAAGTATCAAAATAGCCTCTGGATGGCTGCAAAAACTACAGCTCATATACTCTCAGAGGGCACTGCCAAGAATGAATTTCTTAAAAATTGGACTGCTGGAGTTGAGGTAGGCAGACATCTGTTATGCCCAGCATAAGATGTCTCAGATGCATCTGCCAGGGCAGCTGCCACTAATATTGGCATAAGAAGATATTCTTGGCTCAGGTGACTCGGTTTGCAACAGATTTTCAGTAAACAGTTCTGAATGCTCCTTTTAGAGGCACCAAGCTGTTTGGATGCCACATAGAAGAGGGATTAAGAGGTCTTCAGGTTCTGAAAATGACTTTAAGATCAGTTAAATCCTTGTACCCCATGCCTGGTAGAGGTTAAGGTAAAGGATACTTTCACTTGCCTGCTGCCAGAGGTGGCCATCAAGCTTACCGTCGGCAAGGCTAAGGTAAGGGTGGTGGAGCCTTACTAGCTCCCCCTCCCTAAGGAGCCCATTCCAAAGCCTCCAAAGTCAGCGGCTCTTCCCCCACCGGCTCAGCATGACTTGTGTCGGACTCCCCCCAATCCACTTCACCCACAGGAGGTGGTGGTAGGGAGTTGCTCCTCTGTTCATTTAACACAGTGGAGGGAGATCACTACAAATAAGTGGATCCTGGAGATAATTGTGAAGGGACATGCTCTGGAGTTATTAGAAACCACTCCAGAGCATCCCCCATCTCTTTCAGCTTATCCCCCAGGACGTCTACCCCTGCTGAAAGAGGAGGTACAAACTTTGCTAATCAAACCTGCCACAGATCCTGTACCTTCATGGCAGAAAGGCAAATGGTTCTACTCCAGATACTTCCTGGTCCCCAAATGGACAGGAGATCTCAGACCTGTCCTAAACCTGTGAGACCTAGACTTCTACGTAGAATACAAGAAGTTTTGTATGATCTCCCTGCAAAATCTGATTCCCCTATTGCAAAGAGGGAACTGGATTTGCTCCCTGAACATGAAAATGCATACTTTCACATCAGGATCAGACAGCATCACAGAAAGTATTTGAGAGTTGTCTTGGAAGGGGAGCACTTCTAGTTCAGAGTATTGCACTTTGGCTTGTCTTCTGCATCTTTGGATTTTTACAAAATGCTTGGTGGTGGCTGCAGCCCTTCACAGGGAAGGTCTGTATGTCTTCCCATACCTGGACAGATGACTACTGAAAGCCAGGTCCAGGAGCCAACTCGAACACACCCTGTCCAAACAAGGCAATTGTTTGAAGACCAGGGGTGTTACAGTAAATGTACCAAAGTCAGTACTGAGCTCTTACCAGAGGCTGCAATGTATAGGTGTAGTCATGGATGTAGACCAGGGTGACACATTTCTACCCCTGGACAGGGCAGAACATCTCAGGGCTAAAGCGAAACTGGTTTTACAGCAGTCATTACATCCCAGTCAGAACTTTCCTTTGTCTCCTGGGACTCATGGCAGTGGCCATTGTGACTGTGCAGCTGGCTCACTTACACATATCATAATGGACACTGAGAGTGCAATGGGACCAGCTGATGGATGACATGGAACAAAATATGCTCGTCACATCCCATTTACGCAAACACTGACGTAGTGGATGGACCACAGCAACCTGTTAAGGGGCATTCCATTCTCTTTTCTATTTTTTAATTTTTTAAACTTTTTATTTAGCATTTCATACATAAACATCAAACACATTCTTTGAGCATATTTAGTAGATATGTAGCTTTATTATACATTACTAAGGAGGATGACTACACACTAATGGTACAGCATCGAGAGGTATTTATAAACTGATAATGTGTATAAGTACTATTATAAACAATATATTAGAGCTATAAGTGTTAAGGGGCATTTCATTCTTATTCCCAGATTCGACTCAGATTCTCACCTCAGATGCATCAGGATTCTGGTGGGGAGCACATCTGGGCCTTTAAAAAACCCAAGGTTCATGGAGCCAGGTGGAAGCCAGATTATACATAAATGTCCTGGAGATGAGAGCTGTCTTATACAGTCTCCACGTGCTCCAGGACCAACTGACTCTTGGTCATCTGCTGGTACAGGTGGACAGCATCAGTGTTATGCATTATGTAATCAAACAAGGGGGGACTGATTCCTATCCCCTGTGTTGGGAAGCAATGAGAGTGTGATACTGGGCACTGGAATGCAGCCTGGAGTTATCAGCTGTTTATTTCCCAGGGGCCCAAAACACCTTAGCAGACAAGCTAAGCAGGTCACACTCCAAGATGCACAGATGGGGACTGCTGACCTCTGTAGTAGATGACCTCTTCGCAAGGTGGCGTCATCCAGAGTTGGACCTTTTGCGTCCCCACACAATGCAAAACTGCTGTATTTCTACTCACTTGCTCCAGGGCCTGGAGTTTTTTGGCAAGATGCATTGTTTGTTTCTAGGAAAGGGAGGTTTCTGTATGCATTCCCTTCCATTCCATTAATACAGAGAGCATTACTGAAACTACAGATATTGGTTGTGACCGTCAACCTCATTGCACCTCTGTGGCCTCGACAAATATGGTATCTGCTACTGCAACAATTAGCAATGGAGCCTCCAGTACCCTTGCCTCTGCGCAGTGGTCTGTTTTCACAGGACAAGGGGGCCCTGGTCCATCCAAATGTGAAGTCCCAGATCTGCACATGCATGGTCAGGCAGGAGCCATGGCACGGTTTGGGGTATCACTAAGTAGCTGATGTACTGGTATTGAAGTTTCAGATAGCCTTCCACCAGACATACGTACCCTTTAAAGTGGAAACACCTCCAAAAATAAGGACCCATTCACCTGTCCAGTCAATGTGGTGCTGGAATACTTGCTGTCAATGTCAGACTCTGGTCTGCATTATTCCTCACTGAAGGTGCATCTAGCAGCTATATCAGCTTTCCGCGCCCCTGTTGATAGGCGTATGATAGCTCATGTAGATGTCTTCCCTACCTATTTGAGAGGTATTTTGCATATGAAACTTCTTGTTCGCAATCTGCTCCCCCACTGGACCTTAATTATGTGCTTGAGAAACTTACTTTAGCTCCTTTTGAGCCAGCTGCAAGTTGCTGTTAACGCGTTCTTTCACGGAAAGCATTATTTTTGGTTGCAGTTACTTTAGCTCGAAGGATTTCAGAGCTACAGGCTCTAACCAGCCTCCACCTCCCTGATGTCATAGCTGTTACCGAAACTTGGCTGTCCCAGCATATCCCTGATTCGGCTGTAAGCATACCTGGCTACACATTATACAGGTCAGATAGGCAAAAACGACGGGGTGGGGGATGTGCTCTATATCTCCGAGACCACCTGCATGGAATACACACTACAACCATAAGCCCCTCGGATGGTGCACAGTCTCTCACTGTCAGGGTTGATCTTGGAAAATCGAAAAAGTCACTTTACTTAATGTCTGTGTACATACCCCCTCGTCATCAAAGGAATGCATTCGCAACCATCCTAAACATAATCAGCCAACTCCCTAAAAATTCCGAAGTCATAGCCCTTGGAGATTTTAACTCTAACTGGCTTGCCCCCTGACTTCCCCACTCAGGGATGCAGCTGCTGCCCAAAATTTGTCCCAGATGGTCCTCACCCCAACTAGAGTGAACAAAAATACGAACCACGGCTCCCTCCTTGACCTCATATTCACCAACCACCTGAACACATTCAGGATGTTCAGGTGCAATCGGACTCAATCAGTGATCCTCCCGGTAACATGTCTCTGGTCAAATTGCTGCAAACCACCCCACCTAGGATCACCATATGTCGCCAGCTCAAGAGAATCTAAAACATCTCGAAACCTACTTTGAAATACTGACTGGTCCCTCTTGATCACCTGATGTCAGTTGATGCTGCACTGTCCTTCTTCGTTAGTTCTTTCCAATCCACCTGTGACATTTCGCCCCATGTCAAACGGTTTGAAAGGTCTAAATCATCCCCTAGGTCCCAGACGTTGCTTGATCAAATGAAGGCCCGTGATGACCTGTGGTGCAGAGCTCTTCAGTCAGGTCAACCAGCTGATCGACAACGCTATTGTGCCACCAAGCGCCTGCACCTGGGCCATTCGACTAGCAAAGGCTGCTTACTACCAAACAAAACTCACTGTCACCTGCGATGAGATGGAAGAGGTTCTGGGAAAATATTAAGGAACTCAGTGGAAAGTCTCCCTTCCCTCCTCCTACCATTCTTATCCTGGATGGTACTCCTACCCAAGAACCTAAAAAAATAGCTGATGCCTTCAATATATCATTCTCAGATCTAAGCTCGATCCTCCCCCCCGATTTTTTCAGTGCTACAGCGGGATCTTTTCCCCCCCCCCACTGGGCCTCCCTTTCAGCTAAAAACTATCTCCACTGGTGATGCCCGTGCTTACATTGCCAGGTTCCTTGGAAAGTCCAGACATAGTGGTGACTCACTAGATGCCAAAGTACTGTCCTTAACCCTTGATGCCGTTCTAGTACCGCTCACTAAAATCTTCAACATGTCACTCTGCCTGGGACAATTCCCAGCTCTGTGGAAAAAGGCTAGGATCACACCAGTACACAAAAGTGGTGCACGTACTTCCACTAGTAATTACAGGCCCATATCCATACTCCCCCCACTCTCTAAAGCTTTGGAGAAAATTGTGGCTGATCAACTTTCCAGCTATCTAGATACTCGACACATAATCTGCCAACAACAACACGGTTTTAGGAAAGGTCACAGTACCACCACTTCCCTACTAGAACTCACCTCCTTTGTACATGATGCTCTGGACCAGGGTGACCTGGCTGGCTCAGTCTTCATAGATCTCTCCAAGGCATTCGATACCATCAATCACATCATGCTCATTAACTCCCTCCTCTCTGTCGGCGTCTCCTATGAAACTACTAGCTGGTTCTCTAGTTATCTCTCTGGCCACATGCAACAGGTCATGATAAGAAACACCCTTTCTGCAAACCTTCCAGTTCGATTGGGTGTCCCACAAGGCTCTATCCTCGGTCCGCTCCTCTTCTCACTTTTCCTGAACTCATTACCTCTGGCCTCCTCTGGGCGTCTTCTCCTCTGTGCAGATGACGCTGTGATTTTCAGTCGTCACCCTGACCCCATGATGCTTCAAAAATCCTTGCAGGGCTCCTTCTCTCATATTGAAGCCTGGTTTTCCTCTCACAAGCTCGTTCTCAACACAAAAAGACGAAAGTCATGTTATTAGCCCATCCTCAGCATAAGCACAGCACTACAAAATTATCCATACTTAACTGTGACAGGCACCACGCTGGGAATCGGTTTCCAACTTCAGATATCTTGGGGTTACACTAGACTCTGCCCTTACCTATCGTGAACACATTGCGTCAACTAGCACTGAAGTCAACAAAAGAATCGGTCTCCTCTACAGACTTAGGGCATGTCTACCTCCGGAGGCTCTATGCTTAGCTATCTCCAGCTCCATCCTTTCTCTGGTAGATTACGGCATAATCATTTATGGGGCCACCTCTGACACAGCACTGTCCAGTATTAAAAGTGCCCTAAACAAAAGCCTGACGACTGGCCATTGGTGGTGATCGTCTGGCGCCCTACCTGACCTCTATCTACGCTCATCCTGGCTCCAACTTTTCAGGAAGCTGGTTTACAGACCTGTCTACTGGCAAAAAATCCAGTTGAGCCTAGCCCCCCGGCTATCAAAACTCCTCAAAGGAACCTTCCTGCTTTCGTCTCACTAGACACTGTGACACTGCCACATTTCATTATCCTTTCATAAAAGACCACTGCTGGCCAAAGGTCTTTTGTTTCAGACCCCTCTCTGGATGAATACAATCCCTGACTGCATTTTATCGATTCCAAACTTGGTCCCTTCAAACTTGAATTACGAAACCACATTATGTCTAACTCCCACTGTGACTGCAGATGAGTCCCATTAAATCTCCATTGCACTAGTATTTCTCAAACTGCTGTTGTACCATGACTGTACATTATATATTTATTTTTTTCTCCTGTGCATCTCTGTTTGTAACTGTCTTTCTTTGTTTCACAAAGTTGATGTCTCAATTGTAAATCACATATTGTACTTTGTTCTAATCTATTGTACTTTGTTTTAATCTATTTTTTGTATGACGTGGCGCCTTTGCAAATGAGTCCCTGACTCAAAGGGTTGTAATTCCTAGACCTTAAATAAATAAATAATATTTGAACATCCTTATATGACTTTCCATGAAGACAGGGTATTTTTAGGTACTGATCCTACGTTTTTGCAAAAGGTGGTGTCAGTTCACACTACATCAAACCATCTACTTTCTAGTTTATTATCCTGAGCATGCCACTCAATTGGAAGCATTGCTTCATACTTTTGGATGTACATAGAATCCTAAAATACTCTATTACTCACACCAAAATTGCAGAAAGTCCTTTCAGCTTTTTGTTTCATTCACCCCTGGGAAAGAGGGCATACCGGTGTCGAAATATTGCTTGTCCAAATGGCTACACATTGTATTAGATATAGAAAGTATGGTAAGGAACTTCCTGGTGCAGCTCATGGTCATTCCGCAAGGGGTACGGCCACATCTGTTGCATGCTTCAGAAATGTTTCTGCGACTGTTATCTGCACTACAGCCTCCTGGAGTATTGTCTACACCTTTACTAAACATTACAGTCTGGACATTGTTTCTTACAGACGTCCAGGCTTCTGCCTTGCTGTTCTGCAGGACCTACTGTCATGAACAGACTGCACCAACCTTCCAGTTAGCTTTTGGGACTGCTTGGGACTCGTTCCAAAGGTGTGGCCTAAGGGAAGAGATATCCTTGAAGAAGAAAGAACTAATCTTCAAGACAATTCCTCCTTCCCCTTTTTTACCAGCTGTAAGGGCATATGGTATCCAATTCTGCTTTGGGAATTTTCATGGCTGCTGTCTCCAGCACCTGCATCTGCCTGATATCAGAGGTTCTGGTATAATGTCCTGGTGCCCCAAGAAGAGAGTCCTCCGAACACGTTCTCTGATGGGGAATTGTGGAGAGATGGGGCCTCTCATGTTGATGTAGACTCTGACGTGTGACGTTGCCATGGATGGTCCCCAACTAGCAAAAGTTTCTATGTGATCCTAGCTCTGATGTGAGTATAATTTCAAAGGTGTGGCATAAGGGAAGAGATTCTCTTGAAGATCTTTTGTTAAGTAAGTATGTAGCTGTTCTTTAGTTGTTCAGCAAATAAATCAATAATTAAAATTCAGAGCTGAGTGTTGTTACTATTTTGCAACAGTTATATTTCATTAAACCCTGCCAGAAACTGCCCTTCCATCCTGCAGGTCTCATAGAGAGAAAGTGAACATAGTCCTAGAAGCCATGCTGGAGCCCCCATTTGTATTCTTTTGAAAATATCCCTATAGCTTTCCACCCTGAAAGTGCCCTTCCTCGAGGCCTTTTCTTCAACAAGAGGATTGGAGAAATCCAGGCGCTGTCCCACAGGGAACCATACCTATGTTTCCAGTGTGAAAAGGTGGTTCTCTGCACAGTTTACTCTTTTACCCTTCATGTGGCATTGAACTTTCATATGCAACAGGAGAGTGCCTTGTCTTCCCATTGCCCAGACCCCAAGACTGCAAAAAGGAAGCATCCACACCCTCTTAGCCTTAACTGGGTTTTCAGTATTTACCTGAAGCACACCACATCCTTCATAGCACTGACAGTCTGTTCATTCTCATGGATCCAGGGAAGAAAAGGAATACCCCAGTCAAGCATTCCCTTGCCAAATGGCTCTGTGCGGCCATTACACAGGTCTCCACGTCTCAGAACTGTCAGCTCCTTCAGGCCTCAAAGCTCACTCTACTAGAGCAATAGCCACATCTTGTACCAGTCATGACATGACATCCCTGGAAGGCATTTGCATCACTGCTACTTGAACTGCTGTCCATACTTTCACTGGACATTACTGTCAGGACATGCTTGGCTCCGTATTGAGGTCAGTTGTATAGCACTGACCTTCCTGGTTCAGGACTACTTATTTGGAACCATACCAACTACTGCCTAACAATAGGAGCTGACACAGAAAGGGGAATTATAATTTCCTTAGCGGTTATTCCAGTTCTGTGTAGTCTTTGTCCATGGGCAAACAGGCCCTCACAGTTTTCAGTGCCGCATGCTTTATGACTTACGTCTTCTGTCATATACTGTATACAGTAACATAGAAACATAGACTCTGATGGCAGAATGATGGCCCATCAAGTCTGCCCATGGTTGTAACTGCTGTAACCCTCCCCTTGGCCTCATGCTGGGTGGGTTTTTTGCCTCTTCCCCCTTCCACTTCCTCACCCTTCCTTGTTCCCCTAAGCAGGGTTATCAGTCCCCTGGTCTTGCACCATCCATGTTTAAACCCGCTAATGGTCCTTGCTGCCACAGCATCAGCCGGTAATCAGTTCCAAGGCTGTACCACCCTTTCTGTGAATTAAGACATCCTCACATCCTTCTTGAATTTACCACCCACTAATCTTCTACCTTGCCCCCTTGTGACAGCATCTCTATTTTTAACAAACAGATACTCTCAATTTACCCTGTTTGTACCTCTTAGGAACTTATAAGTCTCTGTTGTGTCCCCCTCTGTCAGGCATCCAGTTAGTACATGTCCAGGGCTTTCAAATGTTCCTTGTAAGATTTGCCATTGTCCCTGAATAATTTTTGTGACCCTTCACTGCAGTGACTTTAGCCAATCAATGTCCTTTCTCATGTGAGGATTCCAAAACTGGAACAGTACTCCAGGTGATGCCTCACCAATAATCTGTATAGTAGCATTGTCACCACCCCCTCCTACTAACAGTACTCATCCCTATACACCCAAGTATCCTGGATACCTTGCTATAGTCCTTGTTGCACTAGCTGGTTTGCTTAAGTGATTCACTGATGAAGGCTCCCAAATCCCTTTCCTTGGCTGAAGTAGCCAGCTTAACTCCTCTCATCCAGTACTCCATGCGTGGGTTGCTTTTCCATAAGTGCATTACCTTGCACTTCTTGGCTTTGCATCAGTACTGCCAGACTGTTGACCACCTCTCCAGCCTTTCTAGATCCCTCTGAAGCTCCCCATCCCTTCCTCACTGTCCACTGTTCCACAGAGCTTTGTATCATCAACAGAGAGACACATCTGGCCCTGGATAACATCCCCATAGTCATTAATCAACATATTAAACAGTACAGCTTCCATGACTGAACCCTGCAGCACCTCACTCATGCTGTTCTGTGTCCGGATTTGACCCCGTTAACCACCACTCTCTGTTGTCTTTCCCCTAACCAGTTACCCACCCACTTAACTAATACCATCTCTATTCATAAATCCTCCAGTTTTTAGTAGCCTCCTGTGTATCACAGAAAAGCAAATTCCCTAAGTACCCTGGTGTGCAGGCCATCTAGGCCAGAGGCCTTGTTCACCCTAAAGACAGCTAACCCTTTCCCCACTCAGCCATGATCACCACCCTTCTCATTTCCTGCACTGCCCCCATGTGACTGCCTTGATCCTGCTTTTTGGTAGCGGTCCTTCACCTTCTACCATGAACACAGAGCAGAAGTAATTGTTTACTACCTTGGCCTTCTGCTTGTCATCTTCTGCTACCCTTCCCCATTCAGATATCCTGAAAATCCCTTACCTAGCCTTCCTTTACTCCCAAATGTATAGAACAATTTCCCCACCCTTAGCAATCCACAGCACTGTGTCTACCTTAGCCGTTTTTACCACTGCCTTTGTTTCTTTAAGTTTGCCTGACATTTCTAACATTCCTTCTCTGTTTCAGCTGCCTTGTATACTATGAAGGCCTTCCTTTTTGCTCTCACAGCCTCCTTTACGTCCCAAGAGAACCGAATTGGTCTCTTGTGCATGTTCCTTTTAGTGACCTTCTTGGCGCAAGAGTCAGCTGCCTCCAGAATTGCGCCCTTAATCATTCCCTACTTTTCCCATACCTCCTTGTTCAAACAACATGAAGTCTTGCTATATTATGACATGTGCAGTATAACCCCAGGTTAGAACTGCTCCGGAGGTGAAAGAGTTAACTTCCATGCAGGGCATGGAATCTTGAGCGCGAACTCGGTTGAACACTCTGTCTGTTGAAGCTCAAACTTAAACTGTCAGATTCTTTACTCCGCCTCACTGAACAGTCGCTCGAGATTCCTCCTGCTGCTTGGTTTGTTTTGTCGGTTTTAAAGTGTAATTCTCGGTTTATTTTACGAAATTTAACATAATCGTCAGTTCAAGCTCTGTCTGTGGTATTGTAAGTAATAGATAGGCTTATTTATTATTTTTCTTCTGTGGAACTTGTAAATGTCTTTTTCGGTTCGGTTTGAACCGATCAGAGAGTTTAAAATTACTTTCTAGCCCTTTAGAGTGCGGTTCCCGGTTCTTATCGGTTCTAAAAAAAACGGATTTTATTACGTTTTTTCCACGACCTGTGACATGGTTGGGAACCGATAAGAGAGTCTTGCTTGGTGGATTGCCATTAACGGGCAAGTTTTGGTTAGGCTAGCACTATGTCTGAGAAACCCAAAAGAAAAACCGGACCCACTGGGTTTCAGCACTGTGGCCTCTGTGGGGAAGCCTTTGCCAAGGCTGACCCACACACCATTTGTGTATATTGTCTGGGGTTTGACCACCTCAATGCAGACTGCCAGATTTGTCAGAATTTTCCTGCTGCCACGGTGGAAGAAAGAGTTGGTAGGCTCAGGAAGGAGGCCAAAAGTCCACTGACCCGGATGGCCAGCCGGTTCGGTTCAACCGAACCTGAGGGAATACCCTCTGACCAGGCGATGCTTCCTCGGACAAGCGAAGAACCAGCTCTGAGGGCGGTTCCAACTGAAAGGAGCTAGAAGGTCAGCTAGTTTGGGGCCAAGTTCTTTCTCCAACCGCTGAGGAAATAGCAAAGCTATCCAAATTGTCCAGTCTCTTTCCCCAGTTCTGTCCGAACCGGCACCATTGGGCAAGCGCCCAGTTTGGTCGGTTCCCTCGGTTCAAGATTATGATTTTGAAGATTTTTATGAACCAGAGGAAGGGGAGGAGGGGTACGAGGAGAGTGAGTGTGATTTTGACAGTCTGGTTGTGCCCATTGAACCGGACATCTCTCCAGACAGACCCTCAGGAGTATCCCCTCCCAGGCTATCTGAGTCCCCTTCTCATTTTTTGTTTTACAAGAAAGTTGCTGACACTCTGTAACTCCCTGTTGAGGAAGCTGTTGATGATCAAGAAGAGCCTGATTTTGTGGAAATGATGGATATTCCAGAGTCTAGGAGACTGTCTATTCCCTTGCATAAATCTTTTAGGAAACAGACAGTAAAAATTCTGAAAACTCTTCATTCTATCCTCCCTGTGGATAAAAGGATGGACAAGATGTATGCTTTATCAGGCTCTGATACAGAGTTCCTATCTCAGCAGTGCAGCCATGTGGGGGTAGTGCAGGCTGCAGCCAGTGACAAGGCTAATATTCCTCTAGCCTCTCACCCTCCTGAAAAGGATTCCAGGAGGATGGATGCCATGGCAAAAAAGCAGTACATGGCAGCATCTTTGGGACTCAGACAGGCAAATTATATAGCTTTGCTAGCTAGGTACCAGAAATCCAGGTGCGATACTGTCCTGGCCCTAGCAAAACAGGCACCTGAACAGCTTGCCAGGGAGCTGGAGCAGGTGGCTGTGGACGGGATTGAGGCATCCAAGGTGCAATTTCATGCTGCTGTAGACTCTAATGATGTTTCATCTAGAGTTATGGCTAGATCTGTGTCTCTTCGCAGAATGGCCTGGCTCAGATGTACTGCCCTGTCACAGGATACCCAGTCTAAGGCTATGGATTTTCCTGTTGTGGAAAATTCTCTGTTTGAGAAGCAGACAGAGAATTATATGAAGAAAATGGATGAGTATAGGACCACCTATAGGAGTGCACAGGCCAAAGAAAGGCAAGTCACTCCTCAAAGGCAGCATGTCAGGGGCAGGGGCAGGCCTTTTCATAGGCTGTTTTACCAAGCCCAGGCCTCCTCTTCTGCTTATGCCCAGAGGGGGTTCTTTAGAGGAAGGGGCAGAAGGGGCTCTAGTAAGCCTGCTTCTACCCCTCAACCCAAAGCCCCTGCAAAACAGGCTCCCTGATGGGGTAGCCAGAGCCGATTCTCCTCTACCGGTAGGGGGCAGGCTGGCTTACTTTGTCCAGGACTGGAAGTCTTTAACGTCAGACAAATGGGTCCTAGAAGTAGTAAGCCAGGGACTGGTTCTCAGCTTCAAAAAATTTCTGAAGATGAGAGCCAGATCTTTTCCACCTGCAAACCCATCAGAGGCACTTGCCCTGGAAGCAGAAGTTTCTGCCCTCCTGGCTCTCAGAGCCGTGGAAAGGGTTCTACCCATACACCAGGGCAAAGGGTTGCACTCCAGGTACTTCCTTACCCCAAAAAAGACAGGAGAATGGCGGCCCATTCTGGATCTCAGGTATCTAAACAAGCACCTTTTAAAACCAAAGTTCGAAATGGTGACCCTGGGGATTATTTTACCCTCTCTAAGGCCAGGGGACTGGCTAGCCTCCCTGGACCCTCAAGGATGCCTACTTCCATGTTCTCATCAGAGCTCCCATCGAAAGTACCTCAGATTAGAACTGCCCTCAGGCCATTACCAGTTCAGAGCAATGCCCTTGACCTCACCTCGGCCCCAAGGGTGTTCACAAAATGCCTGGCAGTAGCAGTTGCTCATTTAAGAAGGCAAAGATTGCCATCTTTCCTTATCTGGACCACTGCTTGTTGTAGCCAGTCTCAGAACAGAGTCAAACTACATTTACAAGTAACCCAGCAGCTGCTTGCATCTCTAGGTTTCCTTCTCAATCTTCCAAAGTCAGTTCTGGAGCCTGTTCAGCTTCTCACCTTTATAGGCGCAGAACTGAACACAAAAGAGCAGAGCCTTCCTTCCTCTGGAAAGAGCAAGGACCCTGGTGTCTCTGGCCTCCTCTTTCACCCTGCATGTCTCTCGACCAGCAAGGCATTTTCTACAGCTCCTGGGGCACATGGCTGCTTCTACAGCAGTGGTGAGGGAGGCGAGATTTCAGATGAGGGACATTCAGTTCCATTTGAGAGCCTTTTGGTCTCAAAGGACAGACCCTCTAACCAAATTGATTCCAGTGACTCGAACCCTGATCCAGGCCCTTCAGTGGTGGCAGGATCAGAACAATCTGAGACAGGGGTTCCCTTCACTCCCCAGTCTCATTCCTTGACCCTTACTACAGATGCATCCCTCTTGGGGTGGGGAGCTCACATGGGCGACCTTTCCACCCAAGGGCTGTGGTCCCCTCAAGAATCTCTGCTCCACATCAATTTGCTGGAGCTCAGAGCAGATTTTTCTAGCACTCCAGGTTTTTTCCACATCTGTCCAGAACAAGGTGGTTCAGGTCAGAACAGACAATACCACTACAATGTGGTACATCAGCAAGCAAGGGGGCACTCGGTCTACGGCCTTGTGCACCGAAGCAATGAAGTTGTAGTCTCTGGCTTATTCTCTGAACGCCTCCCTTACGGCAGTTCACCTCCCAGGCAAGGACAATGTCCTAGCGGATGCTCTCAGCAGGATTTCCCAGGGCCATCACGAATGGGCACTGGATCCCCTGGTACTGGAGGTAGTATTTGCCAGATGGGGCACTCCGCAAATAGATCTCTTTGCAGCCCCAGACAATCACCAACTTCCCCTTTTTTGCTGCAGGCCCCCAGTGTTGGGCTCAGTCCCTCTGGATGCCTTCCTTCTCAGTTGGGAAGGGAAGTTTCTCTATCGCTTCCCCTTCCCCCCTTCTTTTCAAAGTGCTAGTCAGAATCAGATCTCAATCCTGCAAGATGATCCTGATTGCTCCAGATTGGGCCAGGCAACCCTGGTACCCACTCCTCATGTCCTTAGCAGTCCACCCTCCCCTATGTCTTCCCAGGAATCACAACCTGTTAACCTGTGCCCAGGGGAGAGTTTGGTATCCGAACCTCAAATCTCTCAATCTCAAGGCTTGGCTCTTGAAGAGTTAGAGTTTGCTGACCTACACCTCTCTCAAGGTGTATTGGATATCTTGAAGGCCTCTAGGAAGCCTTCCACCAGGGCTACCTATAATTCAAAATGGATGAGATTTTCCATATGGTGTGCTGGTAAACATATTTCCCCAGAATCTGCTGGTGTGCCCACGATCCTGGATGATTTGGTGCATTTGAATTCCTTGTGGCTGAGACCAGCTACCCTAAAAGTGCACTTGGCAGCTGTGTCTGTCTTCTTGTCAGCAGGTAAGCCCTCTTCTTTATCAGCTCACCCTGTGTTCTCCAAGTTTTTTAAAGGGTTGCTTCACACCAACCCTCGTTCAGGGATCCTGCCCCTGCTTGGGATCTTAATATTTGCATCGCTCAGCTTATGCAACCCCCTTTTGAGCCATTGTCTTCAGCAGAGCTGAAGTACTTGACTTGGAAAACTGTGTTTCTGGTAGCCATCACCTCTGCCAGGCGCATAAGTGAGCTACAAGCCTTGTCAGTGGAGCCTGATTTTATCTCCTTTCATAGAGATAAGGTAGTCCTCAGGACTAACAGGAAGTTTTTGCCTAAGGTGGTTTCAGACTTTCACCTTAATCAATCCATGTCTCTTCCTGTGTACTTCACTGACCATTCCTCCTCTGGTGAGAGGAGATTACGCAGTTTAGATGTCAAAAGAGCCCTTAGTTACTACATAGAATGTACCAAGGGTCACAGGTTCGAATCCCTTCAATTGTTCCTCACTTATGGTGAGGTAGGTAAAGGGAAACCTGCCACTAAAAGATCCATTGCCAGGTGGATTGTCTCTTGTATCCAGTTCTGTTACGAAAAACTGGGTAAGGTTCCTCTCTCAGGCCTGAGGGCTCACTCTACCAGAGGTACAGCTGCGTCTCTGGCTGCTGCCAGGGACATTCCTATCCTAGAGATATGTCAAGCAGCTACCTGGAAAACAGTTCACACTTTTACTAAGCATTACTCCCTGGATATCCAGGCTAGGAGTGATGCTCAGTTTGACACAGCTGTGCTTCAGAGCCTATTTCCCAAGTAGGTTCTTTCCCTCCTCCATGGAGGTACTGCTGTGTAGTCTGCATATGTCATAATATAGCAAGACTTCATGTTGTTTGAAGAAAAAATTACTCACCTTAGTAATGTTGTTTCTTCTAATGGAGTCTTGCTATATTATGACCCCCCAGCCTGCCCTTCTCAGAACCTCTGTTTTTGGGATGTGGGTGGGCAGTGCAATGTTGGCACTTCTTTGATGCCCACTTTATTTCACCCTTCTAGGGTGCTTAGGTGTTATGTTTGAATTTTCCTTCTTGAACTCTCGACTTGAGCTTTGTTTTGGGATCAAGAACAAAAGGTGTTTTGTAGTTAGTAGCCAGTGGCTAGTGTAGGTTCACGGCTTCCACACAGAACCTTAGTGAGTTTTTGCTCGTAAAGATCTGACAGTTTAAGTTTGAGCTTCAACATACAGAGTGTTCAACCGAGCTCGCGCTTAAGATTCCATGCCCTGCATGGAAGTTAACTTTTTCACCTCCGGAGCAGTTCTAACCTGGGGTTATACTGCATATGTCATAATATAGCAAGACTCCATTAGAAGAAACAACATTTCTAAGGTGAGTAATTTTTTCATCTGGTCTACCTCCATCAAGTTTTTCCTGACCTTTTCTATCATCTGCGTAAAATTTGACCATTTGAGATCCTGAACCAACTTCCTTGAAGGGGGAACAGCATTCCCCACAGCATCTCAAACCACACAGAACTGTGATCGCTGGACTCCAAGTTCAAGGGTTAGTGGAGCTGTAGACTAATGTTATTTTTGGATATCATTACAGGATTTGACCTACAGATGTGGATGGAAGGTTAGACTCTGTTATACACATGGGAACATAGTTATACACATGGGATCCATTGACCTAGATGGGAAGGAGGTGGAGGTAGTGCAAGGTAGCCAACAACCTAGCTGGGGAGAAGGTGGATGTGGTGCAAGGAGGATCCAGGGCATTAGGGAGAACCTGCAGGGAAGGAGTAAGATCGCTGGCTTTCTCTGAGGCGTTACCAGTGCCAAGGGCCAGTGCAATCAGGAAGAAAAAGGATAGTGGAATTCAGCAACTGGCTGAGGAAATGATGCAGGGAGGAAGGGTTCATCTGTATTGGGGACTGGGGTAGACCTGATCAAATAAAACACTTTTTGCACCAGACAGGCTTCACCTCAGTGGGGAGGGCATGAGGGTACTCAGGGTCAAACTGGGGGAGTACATAACCCACAAACTTAATTTAAACTGCTGGGGGGGGGGCCTGCAAGCCCAATGACTCCAGGAAGAGGAGGTCAGCAGACCTCCCTCCATAGCAGTAGAAGGGGTCTGGAGGGTGGAGGGGGAGCTGAGCAGTTAGCAGTGGGGAGTGGGGGAGCACACATAGAGGAAAAATGAGAAAGAAGGAAGGGAAGGAGACTCAGATTTTAGGTTGAAGGTGGTGTCTCTGAATGTGTGTAGTCTTGGAAACAAGATGGACAAACTGCAGGTGCTAGTAGCAGAAGGGGGGGGGGGGGGGGGTTGGACATTGTGGCAGTCACCGAGACTTGGGCCACATGGATGGATGTGGTTGTAGAGGTGGATAGAGTGAGGGAAGGGTTGCTAACGTTGAAGGTGGACAAATCTCCAGGCCTGGACAGTGTACACCAAAAGGTAGTGAAGGAACTGAAGAGGAACTTGTGGGGCTACTGGTGGGTCTGTTCAGTAGTTCACTGGAGTCAGGCATGGTACCACAGGGCTGGAGAAAGGCACATGTGGTGCCCCTCCATAAGAGGGGTCCCAGGGATAACCCAGGGAATTACAGAGCTGTCAGTCTGACCTCAATCGTGTGCAGGCTTATTGGGCCCACACTTAAGGAAATGTTTGTAGAGTATCTAGATGAGTATGGTCTCCAGGCTGTGAGGCAGCATGGGTTTATGGGAGGGAGGCTGTGTCAGATTAATCTGATCGACTTTTTTGTCTGGGTCACTAAAACAGTAGGCAGAGAACAAGTGGTAGACATCCTTTACCTGGACTTCAGCAAGACCTTTGACTCTGGACCCCACAAGAGATTGATCATGATGCTGGTGGTTCTTGGGCTTGGGGAGAAGATGACCAGAGGAATAAAACACTGGCTGTGGAACAGAATCTAGAGGGTGGTGGTGGTGGGAGAATTATCTAACACCAGGGAGGTCACTAGTGGGGTACCGCAGGGCTCGATGCTGGGACCGGTGTTTTTCAGGGTCTTCATCAGTGATATTGGGTATGGCATTCAGGGCAAAATGTGCCTATTCGCAGATGACACCAAGATCTGTAGGAGGGTAGACACAGCCAAAGGGATACAGGACCTACAACACGGCCTGGAAAAGCTTGAGAGTAGGTCCAGGATTTGGCAGCTTGCCTTCAGTGCAAAGAAATGCAAGATCTTCGAGGATGTTTCTTTTACCAGGCCACACCTATGGAACTATAGCTTCCAGGCAGTAGGACCACATGGAAACTTTTTGCAAGCAGTCCACTAGGGGCTGCCCATGATGATGTCATACATTGGCAGTTCCCATATAAACATGGGCAGCCCATTCCCTCCTCAGTTCTTTTCCCACTGTCCACCATACTCGTCAGACCCTACACGGAAATGCCGTCATGACAGTCAACCGTTTTCTCACATTTCTCACCTTAGTTAACTATCACTTTTTATAAAGTGATTTTTGATGACATTTATGTCAACTACAGAGCCATTAAAACTTTTTTTATACTGCGAGTGTGGTGAAAAATATATTCGGGCGGCTCACACGACATCTGCCTGTGCTGCCTCGGCTCAGCCCCTAACGTGAAGGGCTGACAGATCTGCAGAAAATTTAACAGTTACCCAATGATGCTGAGAGAAGGCTTTAGAAATGCTCCTTCTGAAGCTGCAGGTAGCCAGATGGAGAAAGAACTCCAGGAGAAGAGCTCCACTGTGTCACTGGCCCACTCTTCAGGCTCTCATCCATGTCCTGGGAGAAGACCTCGGGGCAGCATGGACATAAGCACTGGGAGAGGGAGCGCAGCAAGGACAAGGCCTCCCCAGTTCACTCACAGTTGCCTCTCCACTCCAGTGCAGCCACTTCAGCGCCATCAATTGCTCTGATAGCAATGCTGCCAGCCACCAAGACCATCAACTTTTCCAGGTCCAGGCAGGCTATGAGCACGACTAGGCCTATTATGGCTGGTGAGTCACTGTTGATGTCGGGGACTGTGCCTCCCCGTCCTCACCATCTGGCATTCCTATCGACCACATGGGTGCCAACATGCAGGCGGTACTCTAGTCCTTCATGGACCTACTTAAACGCCTGCTACCTCCACCTCCTGTACCTGGAGATACATCAGTGGGACCTTCACGCCAAACCCCAGCATCCACGCCTGCTAAGTCAGTGCGCCAGCTTCCATCTTGGGTGTCGACGGATTCATCTGCTCCCGCCTTGCTTCCCATTGAATATGTCAGTGAGGACCAGGAGCAAGGACAGCACTAGATAGGGCAGAAATGGAAAAAATTGCAGCTTGCCCAGAAATTACCCACGTTCCACATGACAGTGGGTGCAAAGTGGTGCACCTGTCTGTAACAATAGCCGAAAGATGGAAAAGTAAACAATAGAAAAGTATTTTCATTTGACAAATTTAAACTTCTGTACTGGTGAAATCTGTACTTGTGATTAGGTTTTGACCCAGGTGTTTCTCATTTTTACCCACATTTTTTACACCAATGGGTCTGATTTGACCCATGTTTTAAAACCTCTAGCACTGTCACTGACCAGGAGTACAATCCTGACCTCATTGTGCAGGATGAAGAGGAGGAGGAGGAGGAAGATGATTATGAGGACTCCTATGAGAGGACCAGCTCCACAGTATCCACAGGGTGTGAGGACTCTGTAGTATATACATTCAGGTTCCCCGTGAAAATCCCTTTTATAGCACCATGATGCAGAAACTACAGACTGGCATGGGATTTGATTTGGAGGAACAGAACATTACTAAGAAAAACTTGGTGGAATTCTTAGAATTGCCTGATTCTCCTGCCATCATCATCCCCCCCTCCAACCTGCATTGGAAGATGCCACCATTGCTGCCTGGTATAAGCCCAGCATGGTACTTTCCATACCTAGAAAGGCAGACAAGATGTATCGGGCTTCCTCAGGCAAACCATTTTTTGCAGGCCAACCTAAGGCTGATTTCTGTGGTCATAAATGCTGCCTATGACAGATCTAAGGCACCAAAACACCATAGTTCTCTCCCTTCTGATAAGTAGTCCAGGAGGTTTGATGTCCTGTGCAAAAGAACCTTTGCCTCTGCCTCTCTGGGACAGAGGATTGCAAACTACCAGGCCCATATGGTTAAATACCAAAATACCCTCTGGAGAAAGGCCAAATCAGCTGCCCACGCTATCCCAGAATGTACACCTAAGCAGGAGCTGCAGAGGGTTCCTCACAGCAGGGCAAATGTAGGCCAACATCTCCTACATTTCACATATAATATCTTGGATGCTTCTCCCTGGGCAGCAGCCTCTGGAGTATACCTCAGGAGGTATTCCTGGCTGAAGGTGGCTGACTTTGCGAATGATGTTCAGCAATCAATTCTCAATGCTCCATTCAGAGGCTATAAATTGTTTGGTGCAGATGTGCAAGATATCCTTTCTAATTTACAAGCCTCAGGTAGACCCCTGAAATCATTGCATTCTGTCTATCATACCCAGCCAAGGAGTAGACAGAGGGTACCTTTTCATCTGTCTAGTAACAGATGCCACTCCACTGCCAGACAGTAGGGTACGGGTAGAGGAGCAACAGCCCTGCCTACCTCAGGAGCCACCCCAGATGCCCACTGAAAAGCCCCTAAAGGTGGCACTGCGGCGGCAGCAGCAACCGGTTCTGCCTGACTCCTTCTTCAACCCCCAGCCACCAGTGCCTCCACGGGCGATTGTTGGGGGTCACCTCTCCCTCCACCTGGACCAGTGGAGGATGGTAATGTTAGATGCTTGGGTCCTGCAAATAGTAGCACAAGTTCATGCTCTGAAACATCTGGAATTACCTACAGATCATCCACCAGTGCCTTCCCATTACCCTCCAGAGCACATTCCATTGCTTCTGGAGGAAATTCAAACCTTGCTTCAGAAAATGGCAATAAAATCTGTTCCATGGGAGCAATGGAACACAGGATTCTGTTCTCTGTACTTCCTGGTCCCAAAGTGGATAGGAGATCTGAGGCCCATTCTAGATTTCAGAGACCTGAACTTTTTCATTGAATACAAAGAATTCAGAATGTCACTTTGCAAGGCCTACTCCCATTACTGCAGTTGGGGGACTGGAGTTGTTCCTTGGGCATATCAAGATTCACCCCCCCCCAGGAAATATCTAAGGTTTTTGTTTCACGGGGAACACTACCAATTGAGGGCATTGCCGTTTGGTTTATCATATGCGCCACAGGTCTTTACCGAATGTTTAGCAGTGGTGGCAGCAGCCCTCCACAGGGAAGGACTATATTTCTTCCCCTATCTGGATGACTGGCTTCTCAAAGCTCATTCTAAGGAGCAGCTTTTTCGCACTGTAGCATGCACCAGACTCATGTTTCGATGCTCTAGGGATTACTGTCAATATGCCAAAGTCAGTCTTGACCTCTTGTCAGCATCTCTAGTACATAGGGCAGTCCTGGATACAGCCCAAGGCGTAGCCTTTCTACCTTAGGACAGGGCCAAGCATCTGATTGCAGAGGCCCAGATGGTCTACAGTAACAGGTATGTCACAGCTAGGACATTCCTGAGACTCCTAGGCCTGATGGCAGTGGCCATTGTCACAGTAACACTGGCCAGACTGCATATGAGAATTCCGCAATGAACACTAAGAGTCCAGTGGGACCAATGTACAGATGACCTAGAATAGAAGGTTCTAGTAACTTCCCCTGTTCGAAAGGTATTTCAGTGGTGGATGGAACCTAGCCATTTACTGAAAGGGGTTCCCTTCCTGATTTCTTCACCTCACCAGATTCTCATTACAGATGCCTCGGGGATGGTCTGGGGGACACATCTAGGGCCCCATCAGACACAGGGTACATGGACCAAAGTGGAGAGCACTGCCCACATAAATGTCTTAGAAATGAGAGTTAGTCTGTATAGCCCGCAAGCCTTCCAAACCAGTCTATCCCTAGGTCCTCTGTTAATACAGTCGGACAACATAAGTGTGATGCACTACATCAACAAGCAGGGGGAACTCATTCCTACCCCCTGTGCAGGGAAGAAATGAGAGTCTGGTATTGTGCTTTGGAACTTGGTCTAGAACTGTCAGCAGTACATATTCGAGGGGCCCAAAACGTCTTAGCAGACAGGCTAAGCAGGTCACAGTCCAGGATGCATGAGTGGGAGTTGCTGACCTCTGCCACAAAAGACATATTCGACAGGTGGAGTCGTCCAGAGTTGGACCTTTTTGTGTTTCTGCACAACACAAAACTGATGCTTTTCTGCTCACTTGTTCCAGAGCATGGAGTTTTCTGGTGAGACGTGTTGTCCCTCTCTTGGAAGGGCAGGTTCCTGTACACCTCTCCTTCCCCTCTAATTCAGAGAGTGCTAATCAAGCTCCGGATGGAGAGTTTAGCTCTGCTACTCATCCCCCTCCCCGTGGCCTTATCAGATTTGGTTTCCCTTACTGCACCAGTACCTCTGCCATTATGCAGGGCCTACTGTGACAGGGACAGGGAACCCTGGTCCATCCAGACCGCAAGTAACTCCACCTTCATACACGGGTCTAGAAGACATAGACATTACTTGGTTTGGGGTGTCACAAAAGGTGGCTGATGTCTTGGTGTCTGCCAGAAAACCTTCCACCAGGGCCACTCATTTCATGAAGTGGAAGCGGTTTGCTTTGTGGGCTGCTTCTCATCAACTGGATCATTTTACTTGCCTGGTAAATCAGGTTCTGGAGTATTTGCTGTCCTGGTGAAATGCAGGCCTGCAATACTCTTCTATCAAAGTGCACTTGGCTGCCATTTTAGCTTTCCATGTGCCTATTGATGGTCGTATGGTTGCTCAGCTGGAGGTGGCGGTTTGTGGCCACTCAGCTAGAGGTATGGCCACTTCTGTTGCCTGTTTTAACTCTTAGACTGCTGACAGAATTAGAATATATTGGAGTTCTGGACGGATATATCAGCTCGTGGCCCTGCAAGGGTTAAGAATGTGTCTGCTGCAGAGATCTGTGCAGCTGCCACCTGGAGTACTGTCCACCTCTACACTAAACACTACAGTCTGGACATTACCTTCTGAAAAAGGGCAAGCTTTGGCCTAGCTGTGCTTCAGGGCCTCCTTTTTAGGCCTGTGGGCTCCAGCCACCCAGACTGTTTTACTGTTAGTGCTGCTTGGTACTCATTCCATAGATGTGGCCTGATGAAAGAGATATCCTTGAAGAAGATAGAACAGTTACGTACTTACCGTAACAGTAGATCTTTGAGAGACTCTCTTGCTTCAGGCCATGCCATCCCACCCTCCATCCCCCTAAAAATTTAGAGCTCTGTAACTCCTGTCTGTTTATCCAGGAAGGTTTACCTGCTGCTTCTTGCCTTGCCTGGTAAGCAGAGCCATAGGCTCTCTCCTGGTTCCCTGGAGGGAGGTCCTCTGAGCATGATCTCCAGTGGGGAACTGAGGAAGGAAGGGGCCACCCACATTTATATGGGAAGTGATGACATAGGATACCATTGTGGGTGGCCCCTAATGGACTGCTTGCAAAAAGTTTCTGTTTGGTCCTAGCGTCTGACTGCTATAGTTCCATAGGTGTGGCTTGATGAAAGAAGTTCTCTCGAAGATCTATTGTTACAGTAAGTGCGTAACTGTTCTTTATGCACATTGGAGCCAAGAATCTCAGGATGGAGTACAACCTTGGAGGGTTCTGGTATCTGCAACAGAGGAGGAGAAGGATCTGTGAGTGATGATCACTGGTGACCTGAAGCACTCCACGCAGTACGGGAAAGCAGCAGCAAGGGAAAATGACATTTTTATTTTTATTTATTTTATTTAAGAGTTTCACCAGGAAGGCATACTGAGCAAATTGATAATTTCCAGATGCGTCCTGAGGGAAAGGGGTAATGGGAGATACAGTTATGAATACATGGTAACAATAGGCAGAAACTATACACAGGTAAGCTAAAAAGATGCTTCAAAACAATACAGTGCAATACAATATGTAGCACTGGGAAAAGTGAGCAAGTCAGTGCAGAAAGTATACATAAACAGGTTAAAAAGATGCTTCAAAACAATATAATACAACATGTAGTACTGGGAAAAGTGAGCAGATCAGTGCAGACAGACATGCAGGAACAATAATTTTGAGATTACAGCACAATTCATGTTAGCTAGCAGTAGACAGATAAATGCCGAGAGCATGGTCTCCTTGTCATCGCTTGTTAGGCGTTAAGGGGAGGGACTAATAGGGGATTTGAGGGTAAGTGCTTTGAACTGAGGACAGGCTATACACCTGGAACAAGCAAGGAAGCGATGGGTGAGAGGGAAGGAAGTATGGAGTGCATAGGAAAATTGGCATGGAGCCAATAGTAGGGGGATGAAGGGTAGCTTAGGGGTAGTTGCAAGTGTGGGAAATGTAAGCACGCAGGAATGAGGAGAGGGTGAGGAGTGGGGTGGCATTATGAATGGTGAAGGGCAGCGAGTTCCAGAGCTTGAGGAAGTGATTAGAGAAGGAGTCCTCGCCAGCGGAAGATGACCTAAAGGAGATGACAAGGGAACAGGCATTAGTATTCCTGAGAGAGTGAGTTGATGTGGGGGGGGGGGTGGTGAGAGGGAGGATGACAATTAAGGGAGTGCGCCAAACCATAACTTGCCGAGGAGGCTGGCACAATGAGCCAGTCAACGATCATGGAGGGAAGGGAGAGCTAGAGATTGATATAAAGCGCAATGGGCAGTTGAGAGCAAGCGGCAGAAGGAGTGGAAGAGGGTGTCCAGTCTGGCTAAGCAGGATTTTGGGGGTGGCTCTATAGACTATGTCACCATAGTCAAAAGTTGGAAGGATCATTCTCTCTAGAATTTCTTTGCGGGCCAGCAAGGGGATGCAGTCATGTTTCTGGTATAAGGCTCCCAGTTTGGGGAGCAGTTTCATATGACTAGCATCCACGTGACCAGAGAAATCAAGGTGCTTGTCAAGCCAGACCCCTGGGTACCTGAATGAGGTTGCATCTTTCAAGAGATTCTGCCTTGTGCCAGAGGTCATGGAGACTGTCTTCTTGGCACTTTGAAATAGGTGGTTGGAGCATAGCCAGCATTGGACATTGTCAAAGTCCTGCTGTAGAGTGCAAGCTACCTCTGGGGAGAAAGGACCAGATGCATAAAGGGCAGTGTCATTTGCATACATGTGGATGGATGTGGATGAGCAGACCAAAGGGAGATCATTAAGAAAGATGGAGAAAAGAATTGGACCAAGGACAGAGCCTTGTGGTACCCCAGTATGGATGGGAAGGGGCTGAGAGAGTGAGACCCTGATTCTGATTGATTGTGACCTGCCTGGTAGGTAGGATCTGAACCAGTTCATGGCAGTAGATAACAGACCTGCTGCTGAGAGTTTATCCAGTATGAGGGGATGTGAGACAGTGTCAAATGCCTTGGCTAGGTCGACAAAGATAGCAGAAGTGATGAGGCCCTGGTCCATACCAGAGTGAATGGAGTCAGTGAGCCTGAGTAGGGAGGTGACAGTGGAGTGGTTCTTGTGGATGCCAGATTAGAAGGGGGGGGGAAGAAGGAGGTGGAGTCTAGGTAAGGAGAGAGCTTGGAGAGTACTATATGTTCCTGTAACTTGTCAAGAATGGGAAGGAGGGAGATGGGACAGTAATTGCCAGCCACAGAGGGATCACCACCCTTAGGGAAAGGGATGACGGTAGCATGTTGTCAAGCAGTCGGGACAGAAGCTAGTGTGAATGAAAGGTTTAGGAGGGCTGCTGTGGGATACGAGATGGCAGGGGCAGAATGGTAGAGGAGTTTGGCGTCAAGGTCATCAGGGCTTTTGCCCTTGGAAGAGTTCAAGGCTAGGAGCACCTTGATGGCAGAGGAGGGTGATACAGGGGAGAAGGAGAAAGGAGGAGGAGCAGGAGACACAGAGTGTGGAGGAGGCATGGGGAATGGAGGGGAGAGTGGAGAGGAGGGAGGATGCGCAGGAGGTAAAGAAGATATTGAATACTATGACTACAGAGAGGCCCATGATCATCGTGAACATCTCAAAATGTTGGGCTGCATAGGCAGGGAGCTCAGCAGTAGGTGAGAGGAAGTTATATTGCTCTTGTACAGGTCACTGGTGAGACCACATCTGGTGTATGGAGTACAGTACTGGTGCCCACACCTTAAGAAGGCATTAACCTGCTGGAAGCTGTCCTGGGGAGGGCAACTAAGATGATCATGGGCCAGCAGGGTAGAGCATACAAGAAGCAGTTGGGGGCCCTGAACATGTACTTCCTGGAGGAGAGGAGAGACAGAGAGAGGACATGATGGATACCTTCAGGTATTTGAAGGGGATAAATAGGGTGGATAAAGAGGGTCTCTTTATCAATGAATCAATCAATCACTTTATTTAACCAGGCATAAACACCATTGAGCAAGCTCATTTTCAAGGTGGTCCTGGGCATTAATACAATACAGTACACTTCATAAGATTACAATTACGGTGGACAGCGGTGCAAAAAAAAAAACACTGTGAAGGTGCCAGTCAATATGGGCCTATACATACCGGTCAACATAATTAACATGCAAAGGTACATAGTGATAAGCTTTACTGGAATGAGAAGAGACAACAATCCCATATAGTCTCTGCTAAGTAAGAGCTCATACCTAAATGATAAAAAATAAGGAGGTATTAAGGAATAGGGTAGAAACTGGGATGAAAGAGTAGACAGCCAAGAGGGAGGCCAGAATAGGTAAAAGACAGATAATAGGCAGGGCCATCTCGGATTAAGGGAACTAGGCTTGTAGGTCCTCCCATTCTTTCCATCTGCCGCTCCCATGACCCTTACTTTCCCCTTAAGTTTATCCCAGCAGCTCTTGAAGCTGCCCACTGTCTTCACAGGGATCACTTCTTCCATCAGTCAGTTTCAAAAGAACTGGGACTTTAAGCTTGGTGGCAACTGAAACATGAGGAGACACAGTCTTAAGTGGTAGGGATTTAGGATGGAGGCTAGGAAGAATTTCTTCACGGAGATGGGGGTGGCCAGTTGGAATGTGCTGACGGAAGACGTGATCCCCGTGAAGACAGTGGGCAGCTTCAAGAGATGTTGGGATAAACTTAAGGGGAAAGTAAGGGTCATGGGAGGATGGGGAGGGCAGTGTCAATAGCTTAAGCTCTGGCTCTGCAATACGAGCAGACTAGATAGGCCAAATGGCCTTATTCTGCTGGCCTCTTCATATGTACGTATCAGGGTGTATGGGTAAAAAGGGCATGTCCTACACTCAGACTTTTCAGTTTGTCCCAGCTGAGAGAGACAGCCTATACCAGCTGGTGCCTGGCCATGGATGCAGCCTATTCATAATCGGAATTACCATTAAGGAAATTGTAATTCAAACAACATGAAGTCTTGCTGTATTCTGACTTAATGCAGTTAGCCCCAGCACTTGAACTGCCCCAGAGAGTAAGGAGTTAAACTCTATGTAGGAACATAGAACGTTGAGCTCGAGCTCGGTTTTCAAACCTCTGTCTGTGGTACTTCCCAGTGTAACTGTCAGATTCTTTACTCTGCCTAACAGTGAAGTCGCTCAGGAGATTCCTCTGCTCGGTTCAGTAAAGTTTAAAAAACGTTCAGTTTAAACCGTTCTTTTGTTATTTTTTTGGATTTCCAGCCTCTGTCTACGGTACAGGTAGTGTTGTAGATAGGTAGTGACTGTGTTTATTTTTCAAGTGTGCGTGGAAATTTTCTCTTTTCCTCGATGTCTTTCCGGTCGGTCCGGTTAGGAAGCAACCTTGTATTAATTCTATTATCTGAGAGAAATTTTCTGGGATTAGAGTGTTGTTCCGGTATCAATCAGTTTCAAAAGAACTGGGCCTTTTCTGGTTCTTTTTCAAAACCCGTGACACGGTTTGTAACTGATTGATTATTTCATTACCTGGCTTGAAAGCTTCTGTAGGGTAATTTAGTTGGTTGGCCATGTCTGGCAAACTCAAAAAGAAAACCGGTGTCACTGGGTTTCAGCACTGTACTGAGTGTGGGGAGGCCTTTGCCAAGTCCGACCCCCACCTCACCTGTGTTTATTGTCCGGGGTTTGACCCCCTCAAGTCGGACTGCCAAATTTGTAAAAACTTTCCTAAATCCACTCTTGATAAGAAACTGAGTAGGCTGAAGGAAAGAGAGACCGAGAAGTCCATAGATCCGGATGGCCAACCCGGTTCGGTTGCGGCCAAACTTGAGGAGGTGCCTGCTGACCTAGGTGATACCTCTTTGGGCAAAAGGAGAGCCGACCCTGAGGGGATGGTTCCGTCAAAACAAAAATGTAAGTCCACCGGTTTGGATCCTGTACCGCATTCTCCAACTGCGGACAAAATAGCCAAAGCGATTAGTATTGTTCAATCGCTTAGACCGGTTCCGTCCGAACCGGTACCACCGGTTAGGCAGTCAGTTCGGTCGGATCCGTCTTGTTCGGATTATAATCCTGATACTTATTATGAGGAGTGGGAGGGAGACGAAAATTATCCCGGTGATGATTACGATGACCGGGGGGGGTCTAGATGTGCCCATTGAACCGGACATATCCCTAGACAGGCCCTCGGGTGTCTCTCCTCCCAGGCTCTCTGAGTCCCCTTCACACTTTTTGTTTACAAAAAGGTGGCTGAAACCCTTCAGCTTCCCTTGGTCGAAGCTGCAGAGGAGGAGGAAGAGCCTGATTTTGTGGAAATGATGGTCATCCCAGAGTCCAAAAGGCTGGCTGTCCCTCTTCATAAGTCCTTGGGGAAACAGGCACACAAAATTTTGCAAACTCCTAATTCAGTACCTCCTGTGGACAAGAGAATGGACAGGAGGTGTATTTTATTGGGCCTAGCTACGGAGTTCCTTTATAATCATAGCAGCCGTGTTGGGGTAGTGCAGGCTGCAGCCTGTGACATGGCTAACATTCCTTTGGCTTCACACCCCCCCGGATAAGGACTCCAGGAAAGTGGATGCCATGGCCAAAAAACAGTATTTGGCATCCTCTTTGGGACTCAGGCAGACTAATTATATGGCCTACACAGCCAGGTACCAGAAATCCAGATGGGATATGGTTCTGGAACTGGCTAAACAGGCCTTCTCCCAGCTAGCCAAAGAGCTGGAGGAGGTGGCTGCTGATGGAATTGAGGCATCGGAAATGCAATTTCATGCTGCTGTGTACTCCAATGATGTGAGATCTAGAGTCATGGCTACATCTGTGTCTCTCAGGAGACATGCTTGGCTCGGATGTACTAGCCTTTCACAGGATACCCAGACGGTAAGGCTATGGATTTTCCTGTAGTGGGTAACTCTATGTTTGGGGAGCAAACAGAGGCTTACATGAAGAAAATGGATGAATACAGGAACTCGTACAGGAGTGCACAGGCCAAGGAAAGGCAAGCCACTCCACAAAAACAGCAGTCTAGGGGCAGGGGCAGGCCTTTTCACAGGCCTTTTTACTAAGCCCAGGCCTCCTCTCCCTTCCCACAGAGGGGGTTATTCAGTGGGAGGGGCAGGAGGGGGATGAGCAGGGCTGCTTCCTCCTCCTCCCATTCTAAGGCTCCTGCCAAGCAGACACCCTGATGTGTCAGCCCAGGTCGACTCCCCAATTCCAGTAGGAGGCAGACTGGCTTACTACTTCCAGGCTTGGAAGTCTGTTACCTCAGACAAGCGGGTCCTGGGAGTAGTAAACCAGGGACTGGCCCTCAGCTTCAAGAAGTTCCCAAGAAAGAGGGCCAAGTCTTTCTCACCTGCATCAATCTCAGAAACCCTTGCCCTAGAGGCAGAGGTTTCCTCTCTTCTAGCTCTCAGAGCCATAGAGAAGGTTCCTACTCAGCACAAGGGAAAAGGGCTGTACTCCAGGTACTTCTCTACCCCAAAGAAAACAGGGGAGTGGTGACCCATCCTAGACCTAAGGTATTTGAACAAGCACATCTTAAAGCCCAAAGTCCAAATGGTAACTCTGGGAATAATCCTTCCCTCTCTAAGGCTGGGAGATTGGTTAGCATCTCTGGACCTCAAGGATGTCTATTTCCATATCCCTATCAGATGCTCCCACAGAAAATACCTCAGGTTCGTGTTGCCTTCAGGCCACTACAAATTCAGAACCATGCCATTCGGCCTAACATCAGCTCCAAGGGTGTTCACAAAGTGCCTTGCAGTAGTGGTGGCTTACCTCAGAAGACAGGGTATCACCATCTTCCCATATCTGGATGACTGGCTCATTGTGGGTTAGTCATCTCTACAGGTCAAGTCAGCTCTGCAAACTACCCAGGACCTACTCAGTTCCCTGGGTTTTCTTTTCAGTCTTCCCAAGTCTGTCCTCAAACCAGTTCAGCTTCTCACCTTCATAGGAATAGATTTGGACACTGTTCAAGCAAAAACTTTCCTTCCCCTGGCAAGGGTGAAGGCCGTAGTGGATCTTGCTTCATCTTTTTGACCTCAGGTTTCTCGCTCAGCAAGACACTTCCTTTAGCTTCTGGGTCACAAATGGCAGCTTCCACTGCAGTGGTGCAGGGAGCAGTATTCCAGATGAGGGACATTCAGTTTCACCTAAGGTCCTTCTGGTCTCAGAAAAGGGATTCTCTTAACAAACTGATTCCAGTGACTCAGACTCTGGTCCAAGCTCTCCAGTGGTGGCTGGATCAGGACAACCTCAGACAAGGAGTCCCATTTCTCCCGTAAATTCCTTCAGTAGTTCTGACTACTGATGCTTCTCTCCTAGGTTGGGGAGCCCGCCTGGGGGCCCTGACAGCCCAAGGGGTCTGGTCCCCACAGGAGTCTCTCCTTCACATCAAGCTTCTGGAACTCACGGCAGTGTTCCTGGCCCTTCAGTGCTTCTCAGACTTGGTCAAGGGAAGGTGGCTCAAGTCAGAACAGACAACATGACCACAATGTGGTATATCAACAAACAAGGAGGCACTCGGTCCTCGGCCTTGTGCACGGAAGCCATGAAACTATGGTCTCAGGCCTATTCTCTTCAGACTTCCCTAGTAGCAGTTCACCTTCCAGGGGAGGGTAATGTACTGGCAGATGCTCTGAGCAGAATATCCCAGGGACATCACATATGGTCCCTGATTCCCCCCATACTGCAGATCATCTTCTCCAGATGGGGCACTCCAGATATGGATCTCTTTGTAGCCACGGACAATCACCAACTCCCTTTGTTCTGTTGCAGACCTCCACTCCTTGGGACTGTGCCCCAGGATGCCCTGATTTTTGGATTGGAATGGCAGGTTCCTCTATGCCTTCCCACCATTCCCTCAGAGTCCTGATCAAGATCAGAACTCAGCCTTGCACAGTAATCCTAATGGCTCCAGACTAGGCCAGGTAGCCTTGGTACCCTCTGCTCCTGTCCCTGACAGTGTCTCGTCCTCTGTTCCTTCCCAAGAGACACAATCTTCAGTCCTCTTCCCAGGGGAGGATCTGGTATCCCAATCTCCAGTCTCTCAGTCTCAAAGCCTGGCTCTTGAGGAGCTAGAATATGCAGACCTGCATCTTTCTCAGGCAGTCATGGATATCCTGAAGGTTTCCAGGAAACCATCTACTAGAAAGACTTTTGATTCCAAATGGGAGAGGTTTACCATTTGGTGTTCTCAGAAAGGCATTGTCCCTAATTCTACAGGCATCTCCACAGCCTTAGATTATCTGGTTCACCTCAATGGCCTAGGCCTTAGGCCTGCAACTCTAAAGGTTCACCTAGCAGCAGTTTCTGCTTTCCTTTCAGCAGGGAAGGGCTCTTTCCTGGCCTCTCATCATGTGTTTAAAAAGTTCTTCAAGGGTCTGGTTCATACAAACCCTCCATTTAGAGAATCGACCCCTTGCTTGGGATCTTAATATCTGCATTGCACAGCTCATACAGCCCCCCCCTTTGAACACATGGCTTCGGCTGAGCTGAAATACTTGACCTGGAAAACTGTGTTCCTGGTAGCCATTGTGGCATGTGGACAGCCAGTTCTGAGTACACTATGATTTTCAAACAACTTGAAGTATTGCTGTATTCTGACAAGTGCAGTTAGCCCCAGCCTTTAAACTGCCCCGGAGAACAAAGGGTTAAACTTTCTATGCAGAGCATAGAATGTTGAGCTCGAGCTCGGTTGATGTCTCTGTCTGTTTCCCTTTGAAATCTAACCATCAGATTCTTTATTCCACCCCACTGAACAGTCGTTCCGGAGATTTCTCGTGCAGCTCGGTTTGAAAGTCGGTTGAAGTGTCGGTTTTCATCAGTTTTTAACCGAAAAATTATTCCGCATAGTCGATTCAGTCTCTGTCTGTGGTACCATGAGTACTAGATAGGTTTTGTACTGTGTTTTCTGTGTGGAACTTGTAAAAGTGTCGATCGGTTCGGCTGAACTGATCATTTGTTAATTCTTGTGTTTAACTTTAGTGTGTGGTTACCGGTCCTTATTGGTTCTAAAAAAAAACGTGTTTTGGTACGTTTTTTTCCAAGACCCATGACACGGTTAGGAACCGATAAGGGAGTCTTGCCTGGCGGTTGCCGAAAAAAGGGTAAGTTTGGTTAGGTTGGCCATGTCTGAGAAACCCAAGAAAAAAACCGGGCCCACTATGTTTCAACGCTGCAGTGAGTGTGGGGAGGTCTTTGCTAAGGCTGATCCCCACACCACCTGTGTTCATTGTCTGGGGTTTGAACACCTCGATTCAGGCTGCCAAATTTGTAAAAACTTTCCCAAATCTACCCTTGAAAAGAGATTAGGTAGACTGAGGGAAAAGGAGGCCGAAAAGTCTGCTGACCTGGATGGCCAGCACAGTTAGGTTCCGACCGAACCAGACGGAGTGCCCTCTGACCAGGGCGATACTTCTTCAGGCAAAGGAGACCCGATCCAGTGCAGTTCGACAAAAAACGCAAAGAAAAATCATCGGTTGGTCAGAAGTCCATGTTCCGACCGCCGAAGAAATAGCCAGGCGATCTGATTGTGGAATCGCTTTGCCCGGTTCCGACTGATCCGGCACCTTTTGGCAGAGGCTTGGTTCGGTCGGTTCCCCCGGTTCACGACTATATCCCTCAAGAATTTTATGAACTGGAGTTTGAGGAGGAAGGGGAGTTTGAAGATGGTGATGGTGAAAGTCTAGATGTGCCTGTGGAACCGGACATTTCCCCAGACAGACCTTCAGGTGTATCCCCTCCTAGGCTTTCTGAGTCCCCTTCCCACTTTATGTTCTACAGAAAGGTGGCTGAGACCCTTCAGCTTCCTATGGAAGAGGCAATGGAGGATCAGGAGGAGGAGCCTGATTCTGTAGAAATGACGGACATCCCAGAGTCCAGGAAACTGTCTGTTCCCCTTCACAAATCTTTTGGGAAACAGACACAAAAAATTCTGAAGTCTCCCAATTCTATACCTCCTGTGGGCAGAAGAATGGACAAGAGGTATACACTTTCAGGCTCAGATATGGAGTTTTTATATCAGCAATGCAGCCATGTTGGGGTTGTGCAGGCTGCTGCCTGTGATAAGGCAAGCATTCCCTTGGCTTCACACCCCCCAGACAAAGACTCCAGGAAGATTAATGCCACGGCAAAAAAGCTGTACTTGACATCTTCCTTGGGACTCAGGCAGGTAAATTATATGGCCTATACAGCCAGGTACCAGAAGTCCAGGTGGGACACTGTACTGGCACTGGCTAAACAGGCCTCCCCCCAGCTAGCCAAGGAGCTGGACGGGGTGGCTGCAGATGGGATTGAGGCATCAAAAGTTCAGTTTCATGCTGCTGTTGACTCCAATGATGTGTCATCAAGAGTCCTGGCACATCTGTGGCTCTTCAGAGAATGCTTGGCTCAGATGTACTAGCCTCTCAGGGATACCCAGGCTAAGGCCATGGATTTTTCCTGTAGTGGGTAATTCTCTGTTTGGGGAGTAGACAGAGAATTACATGAAGAAAATGGATGCGTACAGGACCACTTACAGGACTGCTCAGGCCAAGGAGAGGCAGGCAACTTCTCAAAGGCAGCAGTCTAGGGGCAGGGGCAGGCCTTTTCATAGACCTTTTTACCAAGCACAGACCTCTCCTCCCTTTTCACAGAGGGGGTTCTGCAGAGGGAGAGGCAGAAGGGGGATGAGAAGGACTGCATCCACTCCTCAGCTTAAGGCCCCTGCCAAGCAGACACCCTGATGGGCCTGCCGGGTCGAGGCTCCTATTCCAGTAGGGGGCAGGCTGGCTTACTTTGTCCAGGACTGGATGTGTATTACATCAGACAAGTGGGTCCTGGAAGTAGTAAACCAGGGACTGGGTCTCAGCTTCAGAAAATTTCCAAAGATGAGAGCCAGATCTTTTCCACCTGCAACTCTCTTGGAAACCCTTGCCCTAGAGGTGGAGGTTTCATCTCTGCTGGCCTTAAGAGCCATAGAGAGAGTACCTACCCTAGACTGGGGCAAAGGTCTGTACTCCAGGTACTTCCATACCCCAAAAAAGACAGGGGAGTTGCAACCCATCCTACACCTAAGATACCTAAACAAACATCTTTTAAAACCAAAGTTCAAGATGGTAACTCTGGGAATAATCCTTCAAACAACATGAAATCTTGCTGTATTCTGACTATTGCAGTTAGGTCCTACCTTTCAACTGCCCCGGAGAACAAAGAGTTAACTTTCCATGGCCAGCATGGAACGTTCAGCGCGAGCTCGGTTGAAGCCCCTATCTGCTGTTGTTTAAACTCCAACCGTCAGATTCTTTACTCCTCCTCATTGAACATTCGCTCCGGAGATTTCTCCTTTGCTTGGCTCAAAAAAGTCGGTTAAAGTGTCGTTTTTTGCTCTGTTTCTACCGAATTTCTGCTACCGATTCTGTCGGTTTAAGTCTCTGTCTGTGGTACTGTGAGTACTAGATAGGTTTTACATTTAGTTTCTGTGTGGAACTTGTAAATTTCGGATCGGTTTGGTTTGAACCGATCAGTTTAGTCTTAAAAAGTTCTGAATTTGTTTAGAGTGTGGTAACCGGTCCGTATTGCTTTAAAAAAAAAACGGATTTAATTACGTTTTTTTCCAAGACCCGTAACACGGTCAGGAACCGATAGGGGAGTCTTGCCTGGCGGATTGACGAAAAAAAGGTAAGTTTTGGATAGGATTGGCCATGTCTGAGAAACCCAAGAAAAAAAATGGGTCCACTGGGTTTCAACACTGCAGTGTGTGTGGGGAAGCCTTTGCTAAGGCTGATCCTCACACCACCTGTGTTTATTGTCTGGGGTTTGACCACCTTGATTCAGACTGCCACATTTGTAAAAGTTTTCCCAAAGCTACCCTGGATAAAAGAGTAGGTAGACTGAGGGAAAGGGAGGCAGAGAAGTCCGCTGACCCAGATGGCCAGCCCAGTTCTGTTCCGACCGAACCAGAAGGAGTGCCCTGGGCAAAACTTCTTCAGGCAAAAGGAGAGCCAATTCTGAGGAGTCGGTTCCGGTTAAAAGAAAGAGAAGAGAAAAGTCATCCGGTTCGGATCCACAAGTTGTTTCTCCGACCGCTGATGAAATAGCTAAAGCGATAAGGATAGTGCAATCGCTAACTTCTGTTCCGGCTGAACCGGCACCGTCTGGCAGGGGCTCGGTTCAGTCGGTTTCCCCGATTCCGGATTATACTTTAGAAGAATTTTATGAACCGGAAGAGGAGGAGGGAGAGTATGAGGATGATGATGATGGTGATTATGAAAGTCTGGATGTACCTATTGACCCGGACATCTCCCCAGACAGACCTTCATGTCTTTCTCCTCCTAGGCTTTCTGAGTCCCCTTCCCACTTTATGTTTTACAAGAAAGTGGCTGAAACCCTCCAGCTTCCAATGGAAGAAGCAGTAGAGGATCAGGAGGAGCCTGATTTTGTTGAAATGATGGACATCCCAGAGTCCAGGAGGCTGTCTGTTCCCCTCCACAAATCTTTTGGGAAACAGACATTTAAAATTCTAAAGACGCCTAACTCCATACCTCCTGTGGACAGATGAATGGACAAGAGGTATACCCTTTCAGGCTCGGACACGGAGTTCCTTTCTCAGCAATGCAGCCATGTTGGGGTAGTGCAGGCTGCTGCCTGTGATAAGGCAAATATTCCCTTGGCATCACATCCCCAGATAAGGACTCCAGTAGGATTGATGCCATGGCAAAAGCAGTACATGGCAGCATCTTTGGGACTCAGGCAGGCTAACTATATGGCCTACACAGCTAGATACCAGAAGTCAGGTGGGACACTGTGCTGGCTCTGGCTAAACAGGCCCTGACCAGCTTGCCAAGGAGCTGGAGCAGGTGTGGCTCGGATGGGATTGAGGCATCCAAGGTGCAATTTCATGCTGCTGTGGACTGCAATGATGTTTCATCTAGAGTCATGGCTACATCTGTGGCCCCTCGGAGGATAGCTTGGCTCAGATGTACTAGACTATCACAGGATACCCAGGCTAAGGCCATGGATTTCCCTGTCATTGGTAATTCTCTGTTTGGGGAGCAGACAGAGAACTACATGAAAAAGATGGATGAGTACCGGACCACCTACAGGAGTGCTCAGGCCAAAGAAAAGCAGGCCACTCCTCAAAGACAGCACTCCAGGGGCAGGGGCAGGCCCTTTCAAAGGCCTCTTTACCAAGCCCAGGCCTCCTCTTCTGCTTATGCTCAGAGGGAGAGGCAGATGGGGAATGAGCAGGCCTGCTTCCACCCCTCAGCCTAAAGCCCCTGCCAAGCAGACACCCTAATGGGTCTGCCCAGGCGGATCCTTCAGTACCTGTAGCGGGCAGGCTGGCTTACTTTGTCCAGGACTGGTAGTCTCTGACATCGACAAGTGGGTCCTGGAAGTAGTAACCCAGGGTCTGGTTCTCAGCTTCAAAAAATTTCCCAAGATGAGAACCAGGTCCTTTCCACCTGCAAATCCATCAGAGACCCTTGCCCTAGAGGCAGAGGTTTCTTCCCTCCTGGCTCTCAGAGCCATAGAAAGGGTTCCTACCCTACACAAGGGCAAAGGATTGTACTCCAGGTACTTCCTAACTCCCAAAAAGACAGGAGAATGGCGGCCCATCCTGGATCTAAGATATCTGAACAAGCACCTTTTAAAACCGAAGTTCAAAATGGTGACTCTGGGAATAATTCTGCCCTCTCTAAGGCCAGGTAACTGGCTAGCCTCCCTGGACCTCAAAGATGCCTACTTTCACATTCCCATCAGGTGCTCCCACAGAAAGTACCTAAGGTTCGAGTTGCCCTCAGGCCACTATCAATTCAGAGCAATGCCCTTTGGCCTAACATCAGCCCCAAGGGTGTTCAGAAAGTGCCTGGCAGTAGTGGTTGCTTTCCTAAGGAGAAAAAAGATTTCCATTTTTCCATATCTGGACAACTGGCTCATAGTGGGTCAGTCTCCAGACCAAGTCAAGTCACATCTGCAAGTAGCTCAGTAAGTGCTCACTTCCTTAGGATTCCTCCTCAACCTTCCAAAGTCAGTTCTCGAGCCAGTACAGCTCCTCACCTTCATAGGGGCGGAACTGGATACAGTAAGGGCAAGAGCCTTCCTTTCCTTGGACAGGGCAAGGACCCTTATGGAACTGGCCTCTTCTTTCACCCTACAGGTGTCTCGACCAGCAAGGCATTTCCTTCTGCTTCTGGGTCACATGGCAGCTTCCACATCAGTGGTCCAGGGAGCGAGATTCCAGATGAGGGACATTTAGTTCCATTTAAGAGACTTCAGGTCCCAAAGAAAGGATTCCCTTGCCAAACTAGTCCCAGTGACCCGAACCCTGATCCAGGCTTTGCAATGGTGGCAGGATTGGGACAATTTGAGACAAGGAGTTCCTTTTGTCACTCAGTCTTATTCAGTGATACTCACCACAGATGCTTCCCTGCTGGGCTGGGGAGCCCACCTGGGGGATCTTACCACCCAGGGACTGTGGTCACCTCAAGAATCTCTGCTTCACATCAATCTCTTGAAACTCAGGCAGTGTTTCTGGCACTGCAAGCCTTTTCAAATCTGTACAGAACAAGGTGATCCAGATCAGAACAGACAACACCACCACCATGGTACATCAACAAGCGAAGGCACTCTGTCTATGGCCTTGTGCACAGAGGCAATGAAGTTGTGGTCCTGGCTCATTCCCTGCAAACCTCTCTGGTAGCAGTTCACCTCCCAGGGAAGGACAATGTCCTAGCAGATGCTCTCAGCAGGATATCCCAGGGCCATCACGAATGGACCCTAGATCCCCTAGTTTTGAAGGTGATTTTCTCGGGATGGGGCACTCCACAGATAGATCTTTTTGCAGCCCCAGACAATCACCAACTTCCTCTCTTTTGTTGCAGACCCCCAGTCTTGGACTCAGTCTCCCTGGATGCTGTGCTTCTGAATTGGGAAGGGAAATTTCTGTATGCTCCCCCCCCCCCTTCCCTCTCCTGTTCAAAGTGTTAGTCAAGATCAGGTCTCAACCACGCAAAGTGATTCTGATTGCTCCAGACTGGGCCAGACAGCCCTGGTACCCTCTGTTACTGTCCTTAGCAGTCCACCTTCCCCTATCTCTTCCCAGGAATTACAACCTGTTGACATCCTCCCAGGGAAGGATTTGGTATCCGAACCTCAAATCTCTCAATCTCAAGGCATGGCTCTTGAAGAGTTAGAGTTTGCTGATCTGCACCTTTCTCAAGGGGTTCTGGATATCCTGAAGGCTTCTCGAAAGCCTTCCACCAGAAAGGCTTACAACTCCAAATGGAAAAGGTTCACTATTTGGTGCTCTAATAAGCATATTTCTCCAGAATCTGCTGGGTTGCCTATGGTTCTGGACTATATGGTCCATCTTAATGGCTTAGGACTTAGGCTAGCTACACTTAAAATGCATCTGGCAGCTGTTTCTGCCTTCTTGTCTGTAGGCAAGCCCTCTCCTCTCCTCTGTCAGCCCATCCTGTGTTTTGTAAGTTCTTCAAGGGATTGCTGCACACCAATCCCCCCTTTAGGGACCCTGCTCCTGCTTGGGACCTTAATGTTTGCATTGCTCAGCTTATGTAACCACCCTTTAAGCCTTTGTCCTCTGCAGAGCTTAAGTACTTGACTTGGAAAACTGTGTTTTTGGTAGCCATTACCTCTGCCAGGCGTATCAGTGAATTGCAAGCCCTGTCAGTGGAGCCTGATTTCATCTCTTTCCATAGAGATAAAGTGGTCTTAAGAACTAACAGGAAGTTTTTGCCTAAGGTGGTTTCAGATTTCCACCTTAGTCAGTCTGTGTCTCTCCCTGTTTTCTTCACTGACCATTCCTCCTCTGGAGAGAGGAAGCTGCACAGCTTGGATGTTAAAAGGGCCCTCAGCTACTACATAGAGCGCGCCAAGGGTCACAAGTTTGAGTCCTTCCAGTTGTTCCTCACATATGGAGAGGTCAGTAAGGGCAAACCTGCTACTAAGAGATCTATTGCCAGGTGGATTGTCTCTTGTATACAATTCTGCTATGAAAAACTGGGTAGAACTCCACCCTCTGGCCTGAGGGCTCACTCTACTAGAGGTACAGCTGCTTCCCTGGCTGCTGCCAGGGATATTCCTATCTTAGAAATTTGTCAAGCAGCCAGCTGGAAAACAGTCCATACATTCACCAAGCATTACTCTCTGGATATCCAGGCTAGGAGTGATGCTCGGTTTGGCACAGCAGTACTTCAGAGCCTATTCTCAAGGTAGGTTCTGTCCCTCCTCCATGGAGGTACTGCGTGGTAGTCCGCAATAGTCAGAATACAGCAAGACTTCATGTTGTTTGAAGAAAAAAATTACTCACCTTAGTAATGTTGTTTCTTCTAATGGAGTCTTGCTGTATTCTGACCTCCCCCCCTGCCTCCCCTCTCAGAACCTAGTTTTGGGGATGTGGGTGGGCAGGAGCAGTGTTGCACCCTAGGGGTGCCCCTTTTTCACCCTCCTTTACTTTGGGTGTGTGTTGTGTTTTGTTTTTTGGGTTTTCTGACTTGAGTCTTTGCTTTGAAACCAAAAAACCCTTTTTAGTAAATTTAGTTGCCAGTTGGCTAGTGTGAGTTTTAAAGTTTCCACACAGAACTTCTAGTTGAGTATTGCTCGTAAAGATCTTGAGGGTTGGAGTTTAAACAACAGCAGACAGGGGCTTCAACTGAGCTCGAGCTGAATGTTCCATGCTGGCCATGGAAAGTTAACTCTTTGTTCTCCGGGGGAGTTGAAAGGCAGGACCTAGCTGCAATAGTCAGAATACAGCAAGACTCCATTAGAAGAAACAACATTACTAAGGTGAGTAATTTTTTCTTCCCTCTCTAAGGCCAGGAGACTGGCTAGCCTCCCTGGACCTCAAAGATGCTTACTTTCACATTCCCATCAGGTGCTTCCACAGAAAGTTCCTCAGGTTCGAGTTGCCCTCAGGCCACTATCAGTTCAGAGCAATGCCCTTTGGCCTAACTTCAGCCCCTAGGGTTTTCACAAAGTGCCTGGCAGTAGTAGTTGCCTTTCTAAGAAGGCAAAAGATTTCCATTTTTCCATATCTGGACGATTGGCTAATAGTGGGCCAGTCTCCAGACCAAATCAAGTCACACCTGCAAGTGACCCAGCAAGTGCTCACTTCTCTAGGATTTCTTCTCAACCTTCCCAAGTCAGTTCTCAAACCAGTCCAACTTCTTACCTTTATAGGGGCAGAGCTGGATACTGTCAAAACAAGAGCCTTTCTTCCCCTGGAAAGGGCAAGGGTTCTTATAGAACTAGCCTCTTCTTTCTGCCTTCAGGTATCTCGACCAGCAAGGCATTTCCTCCAGCTCTTGGGTTACATGGCAGATTCAACAGCAGTGGACCAAGGAGCAAGATTCCAGATGAGGGATATCCAGTTCCATCTGAGGGCTTTTTGGTCTCAGAGGAAGGATTTCCTTACCAAACTGATCCCAGTGACTCTGACCTTGATCCAAGCCATTCAATGGTGGCAGGATCAGGACAATTTAAGAGAAGGGGTCCTATTTGTTACTCAGTCTCATTCAGTGGTCCTTACCACGGATGCTTCCCTTCTGGGCTGGGGAGCCCATCTGGGGGCCCTCACTGCCCAGGGACTGTGGTCCCCCCCACCAGGAATCCCTTCTCCATATCAATCTCCTAGACCTCAGGGCAGTTTTTCTGGCCCTGAAAGCTTTCTCTCAGTCAGTGCAGAACAAGGTGGTTCAGGTCAGAACAGGCAAAAACACCACCACCACCATGTGGTACATCAACAAGAAGGGAGGCGCTCGGTCTACAGTCTTGTGCACAGAAGCCATGAAATTGCAGTCCCTGGCTTGTTCCCAGCAAACCTCTCTGATAGCAGTTCACCTTCCAGGGAAAGACAATGTGCTAGCAGATGCACTGAGCAGAATCTCTTAGGGCCATCACGAATGGTCCCTGGACCCTCAGGTGTTGAAAGTGATTTTTTCAAGGTGGGGCACTCCAGAGATATATCTTTTTGCTGCCCCAGACAGTCACCAACTTCCTCTCTTTTGTTGCAGACCCCCAGTCTTGGGCTCAGTCCCTCTGGATGCTCTGATTCTGTACTGGGAAGGGAAATTTCTGTATGCCTTCCCACCCTTCCCACTTCTGTTCAAAGTTTTATTCAAGATAAGGTCTCAACCTTGCCTTGCAAAGTGATTCTGATTGCTCCATCTTGGGCCAGACAGCCTTGGTACCCCCTGTTGTTGTCCCTAGCAGTCCATCTTCCCCTGTCTCTTCCCAGGAATTACAACCTGTTACCATCCTCTCAGGGGAGGATTTGGTACCCCAATTTTCAGTCTCTTAATCTCAGGGCATGGCTCTTAAAGAGTTAGAGTTTGCAGATTTGCATCTTTCTCAGGGGGTTCTGGATATTCTCAAAGCTTCTCGAAAGCCCTCCACCAGAAAGACTTATAACTCCAAATGGAAGATATTCAGCATTTGGTGTTCTAAGAAACATATTTCTCCAGATACTGCTGAATTGCCTACGGTTCTGGATTATATGGTCCATCTTAATAGTCTAGGCCTCAGACCAGCTACTTTCAAGGTGCACTTGTCAGCTGTTTCTGCTTTTCTGTCAGTGGGGAAGTCTTCATCACTATCTTCTCATCCTGTGTTCTGTACATTTTTTTAAAGGATAGCTTCACACCAATCCTCCCTTTAGAGACCCTGCCCCTGCCTGGGATTTGAATGTTTGCATTGCTCAACTTATGCAACCTCCTTTTGAGCCTATGTCCTCAGCAGAGCTTAAGTACTTGACTTGGAAAACTGTGTTCTTGGTAGCCATTGCCTCTGCCAGGCGTATCAGTGAATTGCAAGCCCTGTCAGTGGAACCTGATTTGATCTCCTTTCACAGGGATTAAGTGGTCCTTAAAACCAATAGAAGGTTCTTACCCAAAGTGGTTTCAGACTTCCATTTGAATCAGTCTATGTCTCTTCCTGTTTTCTTCACTGATCATTCTTCCTCAGGAGAGAGGAGGCTACACAGTTTAGATGTTAAAAGAGCCCTTAGTTACAACATAGAGTGTACCAAGGGTCACAGGTTTGACTCCCTTCAGTTGTTCCTCACTTATGGAGAAGTGAGAAAGGGCAAACCTGCCACCAAGAGAACTATTGCCAGGTGGATTGTGTCTTGTATACAATTCTGCTATGAAAAACTGGGAAAGATTCCACCCTCAGGCTTGAGGGCTCACTCTACGGGAGGTACAGCTGCTTCCCTGGCTGCTGCCAAGGATGTCCCTCTCTTAGAAATTTGTCAAGCAGCCACCTGGAAAACAGTCCATACCTTTACCAAGCATTACTCTCTGGCTATTCAGGTTAGGAGTGATGCTCGGTTTGGCACAGCAGTACTTCAGAGCCTATTCCCAAAGTAGGTTCTGTCCCATGGAGGTACTGCTTGGTAGTCTGCACTTGTCAGAATACAGCAAGACTTCAAGTTGTTTGAAGAAAAAATTACTCACCTTAGTAATTATGTTTTTTCTATTGGAGTCTTGCTATATTCTGACCTCCCTCCCTGCCTCCCCTCTCAGAACCTGGTTTTTGGGAAGTGGGTGGGCAGGTGCAGTGTTGCACCTCAGAGGTGCTCCTTTTACACCCTCGTCTTTTGTTTGGTTGTTTATTTTTATTCTATTCCTGTTTGGTTTGTTTTTTGAGTTTTGGGTTTCCCGACTTGAGTCTTCCTTTGGTAATCAAAAACCTTTTGTTGCCAGTTGGCTATTAAAATTTTTTTTTACAATTTCCACATAGAATAGCTATTAGAGTTTTGCCCGTAAGAATCTGACGGTTAGATTTGAAAGGGAAACAGACAGAGACATCAACCGAGTTCAAGCTTAGCATTCTATGCTCTGCATAGAAAGTTTAACCCTTTGTTCTCCATGGCAGTTTAAAGGCTGGGGCTAACTGCACTTGTCAGAATACAGCAAGACTCAAATAGAAGAAACATAATTACTAAGGTGAGTAATTTTTTCTTTTGTAATATAAAAATGTGTTATGGACTGTCTCTCATGAGAGATGATGAGGCAGCATGTGAGATCACACACACACACCCAGGTTTTAGATGCAAGGTGTTACTTGGAAGGCCAGAAGCTAATTACAGACTAGAACAGGCCTTAATCAGGAATCTCGTGGCTACTGCCAGGGATATCCCTCTCTTAGGACATTTGTCAAGCAGCCACCTGGAAAACAGTCCATACCTTTACCAAGCATTACTCTCTGGCTATCCAGGCTAGGAGTGATGCTCGGTTTGGTACAGCAGTACTTCAGAGCCTATTCCCAAAGTAGGTTCTGTCCCTCCTCCATGGAGGTACTGCTTGGTAGTCTGCACCTGTCAGAATACAGCAAGACTTCAAGTTGTTTGAAGAAAAAATTACTCACCTTAGTAATTATGTTTCTTCTATTGGAGTCTTGTTGTATTCTGACCTCCCTCCCTGCCTCCCCTCTCAGAAGCTGGTTTTTGGGAAGTGGGTGGGCAGGTGCAGTGTTGCACCTCAGAAGTGCTCCTTTTACACCCTCATCTTTTGTTTGGATGTTTATTTTTATTCTATTCCTGTTTGGTTTGGTTTTTGAGTTTTGGGTTTCCTGACTTGAGTATTCCTTTGGTAATCCAAAACTTTTTGTTGCCAGTTGGCTATTAAATTTTTTTTTACAATTTCCACATAGAATAGCTATTAGAATGTTGCTCGTAAGAATCTGATGGTTAGACTTCAAAGGGAAACAGACAGAGACTTCAACCGAGCTCGAGTTCAGCATTCTATGCTCTGCATAGAAAGTTTAACCCTTTGTTCTCTGGGGCAGTGTAAAGGCTGGGGCTAACTGCACTTGTCAGAATAAAGCAAGACTCGAATAGAAGAAACATAATTACTAAGGTGAGTAATTTTATCTTTTGTAATATAAAAATGTGCTATGGACTGTCTCTCATGAGAGATGCTGAGGCAGCATGTGAGATCACACACAAACACACAGGTTTTAGATACAAGGTGTTACTTGAAAGGCCAGAAGCTAATTACAGACTAGAACAGGCCTTAGTCAAGAATCTCCTGTTTTTTTCTAAGTTAAATATCACTTTAACTGCTAAGAGGGAAATCAGTATCCCTTTTATGACATTTCAAAGAGGAAACCAGGTTTAGCACACTGGTGCAAGATCGTAAATGTTTTGATGTCTGTGTGAGAGGGGATACTGCTCATAGATGAAAGGAAGTTTACAGACTTGATTGGGGAAGTCGCATGGGGAAAGGAATTTCTGCTGATGTAATCTTAATTAACTTTCCTTCTAAAATGATAAAACTTCCTGGGTGTATGATTTTTAATATACAGAGGAGGAGCTAGGTGACCTCACACAAAGGGGTTGTCAAAGACAGTTTTTTAAACAGTCTTATTTTTTTTTTCTTCAGAGACACTTTTAGCTACACTCTGACAAAGAAACATCTTTGAGCACTTTAAGCAGGTATTTAGAGAGAGAGAGAGAAATCTAAGTACTGTAGTAGGAATTGCACTGTTAAAACTTTATTTTAAAAGATTGTATGTTTCTTGTGATATATAGTTTTGTATTTTATGTTTTACATACTTATATCTATTTTAGTAAAACTCTATTTTTAGAGCCTACTTGGTCTGTCTTTGAATTTTTTTCTTTTACAAGTGACGTATATATGGTTAAAGCAGACACTGTGCATAAGCTTGAATGGTGATACCAAACTGGAAAAAGGTAAGATTAATCTGAGGTCTTTATTAGAGTTTTTAAGGGTTCATTTTGTACACCTGGTTGGGTGCCAGTAGGCAAAGGTATCTGGCTCCCCGAAGATAGAATTATCTGAGCCTGTGCATTGGGTACACTAGCAAGAGGTTCATAGTTTGAATCCCTCCAGAACTGAGACCGAAGGTTGATTCAAACCCACAAAACAGACAGGAGGGTTACCCTGTTTCTGTTAACTGTTCACAAGACTGCGCTCGGAGGTTGGCACTTTGGGAGTAGAGGGCTGACCTGCTGAGTGGGTTTGTGACAGATTGGTTGGCAGCGGTGTGCATAATTTTGGTATTACAAGCTTTTATTGTTCAGTGTGTCAGATTGAGACCGTCAGCTCACTTGCAAAGAAAAAGGCAGTGATTTCTTTAAAAAAAAAAAGGAAACAGAACTATATCACTTGGTGTACAGTCAAGTTCCTACCCGTTTTATTTTTTTTTCTAAAGTGCAAGTCAGAGTAGACGTAGTTAGGGCAGAGATAGTTTCCAACTACAGTGGGTACACTGTAGACTACTTAAAGCAGTTGTGCGGGGACAGTGGAGTCCCATTCAAGGTGAAAGCCAGCAAGCAGAACCTTAGAGATGCCCTGATGGTAGTAGATACCCAGAGCAGTGAGTCACAGATCGTAACTGAAAAGGACCAAACCTTGAGTGTGGCAGGGCTAGTGGCCAGTGCAGTGTCCAGATCTGATGAGTAGGGCAACAGGGGCCAGTGTCAGTGAGGGGCCACAGCAGCAGGGGAAGGTCACCAATATCCTGGATCCAGAAGTACTCAGGCTGCAAATTGAATTGTGCAGGATGGAGCTGGAGTTCCAGAGGGAGAGGGAGGGGGAGCGAGAGAAGCGAGAGGTGGACAGTGAGGCAGAGCGAGAACGCCAAGAGGCAGAGCGAGAACAAAGAGACGCTGAGCGTGAGGGGCGTGAGCACCAGTGAGCTGCAGAGGAGAAGGGGGAGTGAGAACGCCGAGACGTGGACCATGAGGAGCAGGAGCGCCAGAGGTTACACAAACTGGATAAGCTACGACTCCAATCAGTGGCACCAGAGCAGGTAAGTGGCTTGGGTTTAACTGGGACTACAGGACTGGATTACAAGTTGAATTACAAATTAATAGCTGCATTTAAGGAGGGGGAGGAAATGGATGTCTTTTAAATTATTTTGAAAAATTTGTATTCAGGCTAAAATTCCTATGGAGTCCTGGAGCTTCCAGCTATCCCCCGCTACTTACTGGGAAAGCTCAGGATGCATTGGGTCAAATGGACAATGAGGACAGTGATGATTACAGCAAACTTAAAGCTGCACTGTTAAAGAAATTTGAATTAACTGCTGAATCATACAGAGCTAAATTCCGTAAGCTCAGGAGAAGTCCTGACATGAGCTATGAGGAGCTAGCCATGAAATGTCAGTTTTTAAGACACTGTTGGGAAGGAATTGAGGCAAACTCCGTTGATAAAATCGAAAATGTGATTTTGTTAGAGCAGTTTTATTGGGCATGCCCAGCCGAGCTAAAAACCTGGCTAGAGGACCGAGATTCCAAAACAGTACAAGAGGCTGCTGAACTCTCAGACCGCTGTGCCAAGAGCAGACTTGCTCTGAGAGCGAATAGGGTGGGCGTGGCAGTGCAGAAATGGAAAAGCACGCCTTTAGGGCAGCTAAAACTCTCACTGCCTCCACCAAAACCAGTTAGCTCCAGATTTCAGAGAAAAGATTTCTCTGAAAAGAAAAGTGAATGTTGGTTATGTAAAGAAACTGGGTAGATTGCCAGACAGTGTCCCAAAAGAACAAGCAATATTACGCAGAATGGTACTAGAAAAGAAGTGGTTGGTTTGTATGTCCCTGGGAGCATGCCAGTGAACATGAAGGAACACATGCACTCAGTCATGGTGAATGGTGTACAGACGCAGGGGTTAAGGGACATAGGGGCATCCCTGACATTGGTAAAGGGGGATCTAGTAGAGCCTGGTCAGCTTATACCCAATAAATATGTCACTGTACAGGACTTTACTGGTGAAGCGAAAACATTGCCCCTCGCTAGTGTTCTCCTAGACTGGAGTGAAACGAGGAATTGTGCAACAGGTGGCTGTAGCCAAAACGTTAGCAGTGGATGTGATCCTTGGCAACAATCTCAAACAGGGGATAGTATGTACAGTTGCCCATAGCCAAGCGGCAAGGGAAAATTTTAGTTCCCTGAACCCCACAGAAACCATTGTGGAAACCACTGAGAGGCTGGTTCCACAGCCTGTGTCTCCAGATGGGGAGACTAATGAAAAGGGGGTTAAAAATTCTTCAGTAGCAAGTAACCACACATCTACAGAGGGTTACTTTGAAGAGGGAGAGGTGACTCATTGTCAGAGGGTTGGGATTGACAGTGATCCTGAGTGCCCTGACGCTAGTGCTAGGGACCCTAGTTTAGGGACTAAAGGGGACCTGTCCCATGCCTTGGGAATGTGTGATGGGTTTGCAGCTGCTCAGAGAAGTGACCCTAGTTTAGAGAAGCTGAGGGCTTGGGCAGACTCGGACGGTGCACAGGGAGGTGATGGCAGACATCAGGTTTCTTGGGAGAATGGGCTTATGTATACACAGGCAGTACAGGCAGAGGGAGGGGTGCTAGGCAGGCAGCTTGTCGTTCCCCAGGGGTATCGTGAGCAGTTGCTCAAGATTGCACATGATATTCCCCTGTCTGGTCATCTGGGAATTGCGCGCACGACACAGCGGTTGGCCCAGAATTTCTACTGGCCTAACTTCAGCCAGCAGGTGAAGGAGTATTGCAGATCTTGTCACTGGTGCCACGAAATAGGGAAGGTGGGCAAGAAAACCCAAGCCGCCCTGATTCCATTTCCCATAGTGGAGGAGCCATTCCAGAGGGTGGGAATGGATATTGTGGGGCCTTTCAATACCCACAGCTCCTCAGGAAAGAGATTCATCCTGACTGTGGTGGATTATGCCACCCGGTACCCAGAGGCAGTCGCCCTATCCTCTCTGAGGACAGACAAAGTGGCAGATGCCTTACTTGGGATTTTCTCCCGGTTTGGGTTTCTGCATGAGGTTATCACCGATCGAGGGGGTTCCTTCATGTTGGACGTGATGAAATGTTTATGGGAGAAGTGTGGGGTGGTGCAGAGATGCACAACACCGTATCACCCACAAGCTAGTGGACTTGTGGAACGATTCAGTGATACCCTGAAGTCAATGCTCTGGGCGTTTGCTGAACAGCATGGGAGGGACTGGGAGAAATACCTTCCCCACCTGCTGTTTGCATACAGGGAGGTGCCCCAAGAGTCGACAGGATTTTCCCTCTTCGAACTCTTATATGGACGCCGGGTACATGGGCCCCTAGACTTGATCCGGGAGGACTGGTATGAGAGCACACCACCCAAGGAACTCCCATTGTGGATTACGTCCTTGGGTTTAGGAGGCTGAGGGGACAGTCCAGAGCAACCTGGCAGCTGCCCAACAGAAACAAAAAGTGTGGTACGACCGCAGAGTCAGAGCTCGCTTGTACATGGTGGGTCAGGAAGTCATGGTCCTTATTCTGGTCCAGAAAGACAAGATGCAGGCTGAGTGGGCAGGACCATACCAAGTGGTTAGGAAGGTAAATGACGTGAACTATATTGTGGAGTTACCTGACCGAAGACAGACAGAAAGGATGTACCATGTCAACATGATGAAGCCATATGCAAATAGGGCTGACATGGTCTTTGCAGTATGTAGTCCTGGGGAGGGGACAGACGAAGGAGACCCCTTTCTGGACTTGCTGGAAGAAAGTAAGCGGGATTCCTCTGTGGAGGCAGTAAAATTGTCTGCCCAGCTGGCCCCGAACCAGATCCAGAAAGTAAGGGAGGTTTTAGCAGACTTTGCCCCATTGCTTAGCACCAAGCCTGGACTAACCCCCTTAGCGACTCACGATGTGGAGACAGGGACACAGACGCCCATACGGTGGATGGCATATCGGGTGTCAGAGGCTATCCAAAAGGACATTAGGAGGGAAGTGGAAATGCTGGATTTAGGGGTAATCCAGAGATCCCACAGCCACTGGGCCTCACCCGTAGTCCTTGTGCCTAAGCCAGATGGCTATACTCATTTCTGTATAGACTATCATGGACTAAATGCAGTCACCAAGTCAGACGCCCGCCCGCCCGATGCCCTGGACAGACGAACTCCTGGACAAGTTGGGAGGGGTGACCTACCTTACGACTATTGATCTGACTAAGGGGTTTTGGCAGGTAGAGTTGACAGACAGACCTAGGGAGAGATCAGCCTTCATCACTCCGATAGGCTTATTTGAATTCAAAGTAATGCCTTTTGGAATGAAGAACGCCCCAGCCACTTTCCAGAGGTTGGTGAACCAGGTGCTAAATGGTGCTAAGGAGTACGCCATGGCATACCAGGATGACATTTCCATCTTTATTACCAACTTGGAGGAACACCTATCCCACCTTAGGGAAGTGCTGGGCAGGATACAGAGGGCTGGGCTCACTGTCAAAGCCGGGAAGTGCCAGGTGGCCATGGGAGAAGTGGCATACCTTGGGCATGTGGTAGGCCGGGGACAGCTCTGTCCTAACCAAATAAAGATAGAGGTAATCCAGGCATGGCCCAGACCAGAAACACAGAAGCAGGTCAGGAGTTTTCTAGGGACAGCAGGGTACTACAGAAAGTTTGTACCCAATTACAGTGCCCTGGCGGCTCACCTATCTGACCTGACAAAGAAAAGGATGCCCAAGAAAATTACCTGGGGCCCAGCCTGTGAGGAAGCCTTTTCCAAACTAAAGGAGGCACTGTGCAGTGCTCCTGTTTTGACAAGTTCCGACTATAGAAAACCCTTTATAGTTCAGACTGATGCCTCAGACGTGGGTATTGGGGCAGTACTGAGTCAGACATCTAGCCAAGGGACAGATCACACAGTAGTGTACCTGAGTAGGAAGTTACTTCCCAGGGAGCAGGCATACTCCATGATGGAAAAGGAGTGTCTTGCGATAGTGTGGGCCCTAAAGAAATTAGAGCCACACTTGTATGGGCAGCATTTTGTGGTGCAGACTGACCAAAACCCCCTGGTTTGGCTGCTGCAGATGGGAAAGAACAATGGTAGATTGCTAAGATGGAGTCTTGCTTTGCAAGGGTATGATATGACAATCGTACATAGAGCTGGAGCCAGAAATCAGAACTCAGATGGTCTGTCTCGTGTGTATGAGGAGTGAACTGATTTGGGAAGCTCATCCCATGCTGGCGGTAGACCCCCCAAATTCAGTCTAGGTGGGGAGGATTGTGACACGTGGGCAGTCAGTTCAGAGTACAGTATGATTTTTTGTAATATAAAAATGTGTTATGGACTGTCTCTAATGAGAGATGCTGAGGCAGCATGTGAGATGACACACACACACACACACACACACAGGTTTTAGATACAAGATATTACCTTGAAGGCCAGAAGCTAAATACAGACTAGAACAGGCCTTAATCAAGAATCTCCTGTTTTTTTCTAAGTTAAATATCGCTTTAACTGCTAAGAGGGAAATCAGTATCCCTTTTATGACATTTCAAGGAGGAAACCAGGTTTAGCACACTGGTGCGAGATAATAAAAGCTTTGATGTCTGTGTGAGAGGGGATACTGCTCATAGATGAAAGGAAATTTACAGACTTGATTGGGGAAGTCACATGGGGAAAGGAGTTTCTGCTTATGTAACCTTAATTAACTTTCCTTCTAAAATGATTAAACTTCTTGGGTGTGTGATTTTTAATAAACAGAGGAGGAGCTAGGTGACCTCACCCAAAGAGGTTGTCAAATACAGTTTTTTTAAACAGTCTTATTTTTTTTCCTTCAGAGACACTTTTATCTACACTCTGACAAAGAAACATCTTTGAGCACTTTAAGCAGGTATTTAGAGAAGGAGGCAAATCTAAGTACTGTAGTAGGAATTGCACTGTTAAAACCTTGTTATTTTAAAAGATTGTATGGTTCTTGTGATATATAGTTCTGTATTTTATGTTTTACATACTTTTATCTATTTTAGTAAAACTCTATTTTTTAGAGCCTACTTGGTCTGTCTTTGAATTTTTTTCTTTTACAAGTGAAGTATATATGGTTAAAGCAGACATTGTGCATAAGCCTTGAATGGTGATACTAAACTGGAAAAAGGTAAGATTAATCTGAGGTCTTTATTAGAGTTTTTAAGGGTTCATTTTGTACATCTGGTTAGGTGCCCGTAGGCAAAGATATCTGCCCCCCCCCCAAACACCGAATTATCTGAGCCTGTGCATTGGGTACGCTAGCAAGAGGTTCACAGTTTGAATCCCTCCAGAACTGAGACCAAAGGTTGATTCAAACCCACAAAACAGACAGGAGGGTTACCCTGTTTCTGTTAACTGTTCACAAGACTGGCGCTCGGAGGTTGGCACTTTGGGAGTAGAGGGCTGACCTGCTGAGTAGGTTTGGGACAGCCATTACTTCAGCCAGAAGGATTAGTGAATTACAGGCTTTGTCAGTGAAACCTGACTTCATATCCTTCCACAGAGATAAAGTGGTCCTAAGAACCAATAGAAGGTTCTTACCCAAAGTGGTAACAGACTTTCATCTGAACCAGTCTATGTCTCTTCCTGTGTTTTTCACTGACCACTCCTCTTCAGGTGAAAGAAGGTTACACAGCTTGGATGTTAAAAGAGCTCTTAGCTATTACATAGAGCACACTAAGGCTCACAGGAATGACTGTCTTTAGTTGTTTCTCATCTGTGGCGAGGTGGGGAAAGGTAAGCCTGCCACGAAAAGAACTATTGCCAGGTGGATTGTTTCTTGTATACAATTCTGCTATGACAAATTGGAGAAAACACCTCCTTCAGGCCTGAGGGCTCACTCGACAAGAGGTACAGCTGCCACTCTGGCTGCGGCCTGAGATATACCCTTGTTAGAGATCTGCAAATCAGCCACCTGGAAAACAGTACATACATTCACCAAGCATTACTCCCTGAACATCCAGGCTAGGAGTGATGCTAGGTTTAGCATAGCAGTACTGCAGAGCTTGTTCCAAAGTAGGTTCTGCATTCCCTCCTCCATAGGGAACTGCTTGGTAGTCTGCATTAAGTCAGAATACAGCAAGACATCACGATGTTTGAAGAACAAATTACTCACCATAGTAATCTTGTTTATTCTAATGGAGGCTTGCTGTATTCTGACCTCCCAACCCCCACTCCCCTCTCAGAACCTAGTTGTTTGGGAAGTGGGCTGGCAGGTACAGTGTTGCACCTCAGGGGTGTACTTTACACCCCCCATCTTGGGTGGGTTATTGTTAGTTCTGTTTGTGTTATGAATCTGCCTGTGTTGTCACTACCTTTTTCTTCTTGGGTTCTCGACTTGAGTCTTCTGGGCCCAAATTGTTGCCTTTTGGCTTATACTAAAACAAATTCCACAGACACTTATATATTATATATTAGACTCAGCTAGTTAGTTGCTCATAAGAATCTGATGGTTACACTGGGAAGCACCACAGACAGGTTTGAAAACTGAGCTCGAGGTCAGTGTTCTATGCTCCTGCATAGAGTTTAACTCCTTACTCTCCGGGGCAGTTCAAGTGCTGGGGCTAACTGCACTAAGTCAGAATACAGCAAGACTCCATTAGAAGAAACAACATTACTATGGTGAGTCATTTTTTCTTCCCCCTTCAGGTGCAAGAACAGATAGTGGAGCCCAACAAATGTTTCTTCGAGGCTGAGAGGATGTGCTGCTCACAATGAGGAGGAAAGAGTTATAAAACAGTGGGGCAAAGGTGGAGAAAGTCTTTTCTCCAATCCTTGTGGAATATTTCAAAACACGAAGGAGAGATGAATTGGGAATTGTGCAAGTAAGATTGATGGGGAGCATAAGAGAGACATTTGAGTGGGGGGAGGGCTACAGAGGAGGCTCTGAGAACTTTATCAAAGAGACATCCAAGAGAGTAGGAGCTTACTACTACATTTACATTGTGGTTAGAGTACTTATCATACAATAGCTAGGCGATTACTGCTCTGTTCTGGTGTTCTGCTATAAATCTGCCATTAGAACTCTAGAGGAAGAGTTACCATAGGCAAAGTTTTAATTTTTACTTTCTAAAGTTTTCTCTGGGGCAGCAATTCTGGACCGAAATGATGCAGTTTTGTAAGACTCAGTATTATAACTTCTAGAAGATACATCATTACTACACTGAGTAGCATTTTTTTCTTACCTAAGGTGGTTTCAGAAATTTTCTTAAAGCATAACATTGCCAGTGTACTTCCCAAAGCCACACATGCCAAAAAAAGGGGAAGAAAAACTCAATGTTTTGGATATTAGAAGAGCCCTCGGTTTCTACTATATATAGCCAGGACTGAGGCGCTTAGAAGAAGACAATAAGTGATTAATTGTAACTTTTGGTGAGGTGTCAGAGTGACACCTAGGCTCAAAAATGCCAGTATCGAGGTATATAGTCTCCACAATACAATTTCAAACAACATGAAGTCTTGCTGTATTCTGACTATTGCAGTGATGTCCAACCTTTGAACTGCCCCGGAGAGGAAAGAGTTAACTTTCCATGCAAGGCATGGAACGCTGAGCTTGAGCTCGGTTGAGACTCTGTCTGTTGTTGTTTGAACCCAAACCGTCAGATTCTTTACTCCGCCTCACTGAACAGTCTCTCCGGAGATTTCTCCTTTACTCGGTTCTATTTAGTCGGTTAAAGTGTCGTTTTTTTCTCGGTTTCAACCAAATTTATTCCATCTAACCTGTTGGTTCAGTCTCTGTCTGTGGTACCATGAGTACTAGATAGGTTTATTATTGTTTGCTTTTGTGTGGAACTTGTAAACGTTGCATTGGTTCGGTTTGAACCGATCAGGGTTGTTTAAAAAGGTTTTTCTACTTTTAGAGTGTGGTAACCGGTCCTTATCGGTTCTAAAAAAAAATGGAAAAACCGGGCCCACTGGGTTTTAACACTGTAGTGTGTGTGGGGAAGCCTTTGCTAAGGCTGATCCCCACACCACATGTGTTTATTGTCTGGGGTTTGACCACCTCGATTCAGACTGCCAAATTTGCAAAAATTTTCCCTCAGCTACCCTGGAAAAGAGAGTAGGTAGGCCGAGGGAAAGGGAGGCCAAAATGTCCATTGACCCGGATGGCCAGCCCGGTTCAGTTCCAACTGAACCAGAAGGAGTGCCCTCTGACTAGGGCGAAACTTCTTCGGGCAAAAGGAGAACCGACTCTGAGGAGTCGCTTCCGGTTAAAAGAAAAAGAAGGGATAAGTCAGCCGGTTCGGATCCACAAGTTCTTTCTCCGACTGCTGATGAAATAGCCAAAGCGATAAGGATTGTTCAATTGCTAACCCCGGTTCCGACCGAACCGGCACCATCGGTTAGGGGCTCAATTAGGTTGGTTCCCGATTATAATTTAGAGGATTTTTATGAACTGGAGGAGGAGGAAGGAGAGTATGAGGATAGTGATGGTGATTATGAAAGTCTGGATGTGCCCATTGACCCGGACATCTCCCCAGACAGACCTTCAGGGGTTTCTCCTCCTAGGCTTTCTGAGTCCCCCTCCCATTTTAAGTTTTACAAAAAGTGGCTGAGACTCTTCAGCTTCCTATGGAAGAAACTGTAGAGGATCAGGAGGAGCCTGATTATGTTGAGATGATGGATATCCCAGAGTCCAGGAGGCTGTCTGTTCTCCTTCATAAGTCTTTTGGGAAGCAGACAACAAAAATTTTAAAGACTCCTAATTCTATACCTCCTGTGGACAAGAGAATGGACAAGAGGTATACTCTCTCAGGCCCAGATACGGAGTTCCTTTCCCAGCAGTGCAGCCATGTTGGGGTAGTGCAGGCTGCTGCCTGTGATAAGGCAAATATACCCTTGGCTTCACACCCCCCCAGATAAGGACTCCAGGAGGATTGATTTCATGGCAAAGAAACAATACATGGCAGCATCCTTGGGACTGAAGCAGGCTAATTATATGGCCTATACGGCTAGATACCAGAAGTCTAGATGGGACTTTGTAATGGCTTTAGCTAAACAGGTCCCTGGTCAGCTTGCCAAGGAGCTGGAGCAGGTGGCTGCAGATGGTATTGAGGCATCCAAGGTGCAATTTCATGCTGCAGTGGACTCCAATGATGTTTCATCTAGAGTCATGGCTACATCTGTGGCTCTTACGGAGGATGGCTTGGCTCAGATGTACTAGCCTGTCTCAGGATACCCAGACTAAGGCCATGGATTTTCCTGTTGTGGGTAATTCTCTGTTTGGGGAGCAAACAGAGAACTACATGAAGAAAATGGACGAATACAGGACCACCTATAGGAGTGCTCAGGCCAAGGAAAGGCAAGCCACTCCCCAGAGGCAGCATTCCAGGGGCAGGCCAAGCCCAGGCCTCCTCTTCCACCTTTGCCCAGAGGGGGTTCTTCAGAGGGAGAGGCAGACGGGGTACAAGCAGGCCTGCTACCACCCCTCAGCCTAAAGCCCCTGCCAAACAGGCACCCTGATGGGTTTGCCCGGGCCGATTCTCCACCACCAGTAGGGGGCAGGCTGGCTTACTTTGTCCAGGACTGGATGTCTTTAACATCAGACAAATGGGTCCTGGAAGTAGAAAGCCAGGGACTGGTTCTCAGCTTCAAAAATTTCCCAAGATGAGAATCAGATCCTTTCCACTACAAATCCTTCAAGGCCCTTGCCCTAGAGGCAGAGGTCTCTTCCTCTTGGCTCTGAGAGCCATAGAAAGGTTTTACCCTACACAGGGAAAAGGTTGTACTCCAGGTACTTCATAACTCCCAAAAGACAGGAGAATGGTGGCCCATCCTGGATCTCAGATATTTAAACAAGCACCTTTTAAAGCCAAAGTTCAAAATGGTGACTCTGGGAATAATTCTACCTCTCTAAGGCCAGGAGACTGGCTAGTTTCCCTGGACCTCAAGGATACCTATTTCCACATTCTCATCAGAAGCTCCCACAGAAAGTACCTCAGGTTCGAGCTGCCTCAGGCCACTATCAATTCAGAGCAATGCCTTTGGCTAACTTCAGCTCTAAGGGTGTTCACAAAATGCCTGGCAGTAGTGGTTGCTTTCCTAAGGAGAAAAAGATCTCCATCTTCCCATACCTGGATGACTGGCTCATAGTAGGTCAGTCTCCAGACCAGAATCAAGTCCACACCTACAGATAACTCAGCAACTGCTCACTTCTCTGATTCCTTCTGAATCTTTCAGAGTCAGTTTTGCAGCCAGTGCAGCTCCTCACCTTCATAGGGGCAAAGCTGGATACAATAAAGTCAAAAGCCTTCCTTCCCCTGGACAGGGCAAGGACCCTTGTTACACTGGCCTCTTCATTCACCCTCCAGGTGTCTCGACCAGCAAGGCATTTTCTGCAGCTCCTGGGCCACATGGCTGCCTCTACAGCAGTGGTCCAGGGAACAAGATTTCAAATGAGGGACATTCAGTTCCACTTAAGAGCCTTCTGGTCCCAGAGAAAGAATTCTTTGACCAAGCTAAACCCAGTGACTCGAACCCTGATCCAGGCCTTGCAGTGGTGGCAGGATCAGGACAACCTAAGACAAGGAGTTCCCTTTGTCACTCAATCTCATTCATTGATCCTTACCACAGATGTTTCCCTCTTGGGCTGGGGAGCCCACTTGGGGGATCTAACCACCCAAGGGTTGTGGTCACCTCAAGAATCTCTGCTTCACATCAATCTCTTGGAACTCAGAGCAGTGTTTCTAGTACTTCAAGTTTTTTCCAAGTCTGTTCAGAATAAAGTAGTTCAGATCAGGACAGACAATACCACCACAATGTGGTACATCAACAAGCAGGGGGGCACTCGGTCTATGGCCTTGTGCACAGAGGCAATGAAGTTGTGGTCTCTGGCCTATTCCATGAATACCTCTCTGATAGCAGTGCACCTCCCAGGAAGGACAATGTCCTGGCAGATGCTCTCAGCAGGATTTCCCAGGGCCATCACGAATGGTCCCTAGATCCCCTGATTTTGAAAGTGATCTTCTCCAGATGGGGCACCCCACAGATAGATCTTTTTGCAGCCCCAGACAATCACCAACTTCCTCTTTTTTGCTGCAGGCCCCCAGTGTTGGGCTCAGTCCCCCTGGATGCCCTAGTTTTCAGTTGGGAAGGGAAGTTCGTGTCTGCTTCCCCCCCCTTCCCTCTCCTGTTCAAGGTGCTAGTCAAAATCAGGTCTCAACCCTGCAAAGTGATTCTGATTGCTCCAGACTGGGCCAGACAGCCCTGGTACCCTCTCTTGTTGTCCTTAGCAGTCCACCTTCCCCTGTCTCTTCCCAGGAATCACAACCTGTTAACATGTTCTCAGGGGAGGGTTTGGTATCTGAATCTCAAATCTGTCAATCTCAAGGCCTGGCTCTGGAAGAGTTAGAGTTTGCTGATTTGCATCTCTCTCAAGGTGTTCTGGATATTTTAAAGGCTTCTCGAAAGCCTTCCACCAGAAAGACCTACATCTCCAAGTGGAAAAGATTTACTATATGGTGCTCTGGGAAGCATATTTTTCCAGAGTCTGCTGGCTTGCCCACAGTCCTTGACTATATGGTTCATCTGAATAGCTTGGGACTCAGACCAACTACACTAAGAGTGCATCTGGCAGCGGTCTCTGCCTTCCTGTCAGCAGGCAAGCACTCTTCCCTTTCAGCTCATCCTGTATTCTGTAAATTTTTCAAGGGATTGCTGCATACCAATCCTCCCTTCAGGGACCCTGCCCCTGCTTGGGACCTTAATGTTTGCATTGCTCAGCTTATGCAACCCCCTTTTGAGCCTTTGTACTCAGCAGAGCTTAAGTACTTGACTTGGAAAACTGTGTTCTTGGTAGCCATTACCTCTGCCAGGCGTATCAGTGAATTGCAAGCCCTGTCAGTGGAGCCTGATTTTATCTCTTTCCTTAGACATAAAGTGGTCCTAAGAACTGACAGGAAGTTTTTGCCTAAGGTGGTTTCAGATTTCCACCTTAACCAGTCTATGTCTCTCCCTGTTTTCTTCACTGACCATTCCTCCTCTGGAGAGAGGAGGCTGCACAGCTTGGATGTTAAAAGGGCCCTCAGCTACTACATAGAGCACACCAAGGGTCACAGGTTTGAGTTCCTCCAATTGTTCCTCACATATGGAGAGGTTGGTAAGGGCAAACCTGCCACTAAGAGATCTATTGCCTGGTGGATTGTCTCTTGTATACAATTCTGCTATGAAAAACTGGGTAGAACTCCACCCTCAGGCCTGAGGGCTCACTCTACTAGAGGTACAGCTGCTTCCCTGGCTGCTGCCAGGGATATTCCTATCTTAGAAATTTGTCAAGCAGCCACCTGCAAAACAGTCCATACATTCACCAAGCATTACTGTCTGGATATCCAGGCTAGGAGTAATGCTCGGTTTGGCACAGCAGTACTTCAGAGCCTATTCCCGTAGTAGGTTCTGTCCCTCCTCCATGGAGGTACTGCTTGGTAGTCTGCAATAGTCAGAATACAGCAAGACTTCATGTTGTTTGAAGAAAAAATTACTCACCTTAGTAATGTTGTTTCTTCTAATGGAGTCTTGCTGTATTCAAACAACATGAAGTCTTGCTATATTATGACATATGCAGTATAACCCCCAGGTTAGAACTGCTGCGGAGGTGAAAGAGTTAACTTCCATGCAGGGCATGGAATCTTGAGCGCGAGCTCGGTTGAACACTCTGTCTGTCGAAGCTCAAACTTAAAGTGTCAGATTCTTTTCTCCGCCTCACTGAACAGTCGCTCCGGAGATTCCTCCTGCTGCTTCGGTTTGTTTGTCGGTTTTAAAGTGAATTCTCGGTTTATTTTAACGAAATTTAACCATAATCGTCGGTTCAAGCTCTGTCTGCGGTATTGTAAGTAATAGATAGGCTTATTTATTATTTTCTTCTTCTGTGTGGAACTTGTAAACGTCTTTTTCGGTTCGGTTTGAACCGATCAGAGGGATTTAAAAATTACTTTCTAGCCCTTTAGAGTGCGATTCCCGGTTCTTATCGGTTCTAAAAAAACTGGATTTTATTACGGTTTTTTCCACGACCCGTGACACGGTTGGGAACCGATAAGAGAGTCTTGCATGGTGGATTGCCATTAACGGGCAAGTTTGGGTTAGGCTGGCACTATGTCTGAGAAACCCAAAGAAAAACCGGACCCACTGGGTTTCAGCACTGTGACCTCTGTGGGAAGCCTTTGCCAAGGCATACCCACCACCATTGATATATTGTCTGAGGTTTGACCACCTCAATGCAGACTGCCAGATTTGTCAAATTTTCCTGCTGCCACCGTGGAAAAAGAGTTGGTAGGCTCAGGGAAGAGAGGCCAAAAAGTCGCTGACCCAGATGGCCAACCCGGTTCGGTTCAACGAACCTGGAAGTGCCCTCTGACCAGAGGCGATGCTTCCTCGGGCAAGCGAAGAACCAGCTCTGAGAGCCTGTTCCAACTAAAAGGGCTAGAAGGTCAGCTAGTTTGGGGCCAAAAGTTCTTTCTCCAACCGCTGAGAAATAGCCAAAGCTATTCAAATTGTCCAGTCTCTTTCCCCAGTTCCGTCCGAACCGGCACCATTGGGCAAGCGCCGGTTGGTCGGTTCTCAGTTCAAGATTATGATTTTGAAGATTTTTATGAACCAGAGGAAGGGGAGGAGGAGTACGAGGAGAGTGAGTGTGATTTTGACAGTCTGGATGTGCCCATTGAACCGGACATCTCTCCAGACAGACCCTCAGGAGTATCCCCTCCCAGGCTATCTGAGTCCCCTTCTCATTTTTTGTTTTATTAGAAAGTTGCTGACACTCTGCAACTCCCTGTTGAGGAAGCTGTTGATGATCAAGAAGAGCCTGATTTTGTGGAAATGATGGATATTCCAGAGTCTAGGAGACTGTCTATTCCCTTGCATAAATCTTTTGGAAACAGACAGTAAAATTCTGAAAACTCCTCATTCTATCCTCCCTGTGGATAAAAGGATGGACAAGAGGTATGCTTTATCAGGCTCTGATACAGAGTTCCTATCTCAGCAGTGCAGCCATGTGGGGGTAGTGCAGGCTGCAGTCTGTGACAAGGCTAATATTCCTCTAGCCTCTCACCCTCCTGAAAAGGATTCCAGGAGGATGGATGCCATGGCAAAAAAGCAGTACATGGCAGCATCTTTGGGACTCAGACAGGCAAATTATATGGCTTACACAGCTAGGTACCAGAAATCTAGATGGGATACTGTCCTGGCCCTAGCAAAACAGGCACCTGAACATCTTGCCAGGGAGCTGGAGCAGGTGGCTGCGGACGGGATTGAGGCATCCAAGGTGCAATTTCATACTGCTGTAGACTCTAATGATGATTCATTTAGAGTTATGGCTACATCTGTGTCTCTTCGCAGAATGGCCTGGCTCAGATGTACTGCCCTGTCACAGGATACCCAGTCTAAGGCTATGGATTTTCCTGTTGTGGGAAATTCTCTGTTTGGGAGCAGACAGAGAAGTATGAAGAAAATGGATGAGTATAGGACCACCTATAGGGTGCACAGGCCAAAGAAAGGCAAGTCACTCCTCAAAGGCAGCATGTCAGGGGCAGGGGCAGGCCTTTTCATAGACCGTTTACCAAGCCCAGGCCTCCTCTTCTGCTTATGCTCAGTGGGGTTCTTTAGAGGAAGGGGCAGAAGGGGCTCTGTAATCCTGCTTCTACCCCTCAGCCAGCCCTGCAAAGCAGGCTCCTGATGGGGTAGCCAGGGCAGTTCTCCTCTACCGGTGAGGGGCAGGCTGGCTTACTTTGTCCAGGACTGGAAGTCTTTAACGTCAGACAAATGGGTCCTAAGTAGTAAACCAGGGACTGGTTCTCAGCTTCAAAACATTTCCGAAGATGAGAGCCAGATCTTTTCCACCTGCAAACCCATCAGAGGCACTTGCCCTGGAAGCAGAAGTTTCTGCCCTCCTGGCTCTCAGAGCCGTGGAAAGGGTTCTACCCATACACCAGGGCAAAGGGTTGTACTCCAGGTACTTCCTTACCCCAAAAAAGACAGGAGAATGGCGGCCCATTCTGGATCTCAGGTATCTAAACAGGCACCTTTTAAAACCAAAGTTCAAAATGGTGACCCTGGGGATTATTTTACCCTCTCTAAGGCCAGGGGACTGGCTAGCCTCCCTGGACCTCAAGGATGCTTACTTCCATGTTCTCATCAGAAGCTCCCATCGAAGTACCTCAGATTTGAACTGCCCTCAGGCCATTACCAGTTCAGAGCAATGCCCTTTGGCCTCACCTCGGCCCCAAGGGTGTTCACAAAATGCCTGGCAGTAGCAGTTGCTCATTTAAGAAGGCAAAAGATTGCCATCTTTCCTTATCTGGACGACTGGCTCATTGTAGGCCAGTCTCCAGAGCATGAATCAAACTACATTTACAAGTAACCCAGCAGCTGCTTGCATCTCTAGGTTTCCTTCTCAATCTTCCAAAGTCAGTTCTGGAGCCTGTTCAGCTTCTCACCTTTATAGGCGCAGAACTGAACACAAAAGAAGCCAGAGCCTTCCTTCCTCTGGAAAGAGCAAGGACCCTGGTGTCTCTGGCCTCCTCTTTCACTCTGCATGTCTCTCGACCAGCAAGGCATTTTGTACAGCTCCTGGGGCACATGGCTGCTTCTACAGCAGTGGTGCAGGGAGCGAGATTTCAGACGAGGGACACTCAGTTCCATTTGAGAGCCTTTTGGTCTCAAAGGACAGACCCCCTAACCAAATTGATTCCAGTGACTCGAAACCTGATCCAGTCTCTTCAGTGGTGGCAGGATCAGAACAATCTAAGACAGGGGTTCCCTTCCTCCCCAGTCTCATTCCTTGACCCTTACTATAGATGCATCCCTCTTGGGGTGGGGAGCTCACATGGGCGACCTTTCCACCCAAGGGCTGTGGTCCCATCAAGAATCTCTGCTCCACATCAATTTGCTGGAGCTCAGAGCAGATTTTCTAGCACTCCAGGTTTTTTCCACATCTGTCCAGAACAAGGTGGTTCAGGTCAGAACAGACAATACCACCACAATGTGGTACATCAACAAGCAAGCGGGACTCGGTCTACAGCCTTGTGCACCAAGCAATGAAGTTGTAGTCTCTGGCTTGTCTTCTGAACGCTTCCCTTTACGGGCAGTTCACCTCCCAGTCAAGGACAATGTCCTAGCGGATGCTCTCAGCAAGTTCTCAGGGCCATCACGAATGGGCACTGGATCCCCTGGTACTGGGGTAATATTTGCCAGATGGGGCACTCATAAATAGATCTCTTTGCAGCCCCAGACAATCACCAACTTCCCTTTTTGCTGCAGGCCCCAGTGTTGGGCTCAGTCCCTCTGGATGCCTTCCTTCTAAGTTGGAAGGAAGTTTCGCTGTCGTTTCCCCCCTCCCCTTCTTTTCAAAGTGCTAGTCAGAATCAGATCTCAATCCTGCAAGATGATCCTGATTGCTCCAGATTGGGCCAGGCAACCCTGGTACCCTCCATGTCCTTAGCAGTCCACCCTCCCCATATGTCTTCCAGGAATACAACCTGTTAATCTGTGCCCAGGAGGTTTGGTATCGAACCTCAAATCTCTCAATCTCAGGCTTGGCTCTTGAAGAGTTAGAGTTGCTGACCTACACCTTTCTCAAGGTGTATTGGATATCTTGAAGGCCTCTGGAAGCCTTCTACCAGAGCTACCTATAATTCAAAATGGAAGAGATTTTCCATATGGTGTGCTAGTAAACATATTTCCCCAGAATCTGCTGGTGTGCCCATGATCCTGGATTATTTAGTGCATTTGAATTCCTTGTGGCTGAGACCAGCTACCTAAAAGTGCACTTGGCAGCTGTGTCTGTCTTCTTGTCAGCAGGTAAGCCCTCTTCTTTATCAGCTCACCCTGTTTCTCCAAGTTTTTTAAAGGTTGCTTCACCAACCCCAGTTCAGGGATCCTGCCCCGCTTGGGATCTTAATATTTGCATCGCTCAAGCTTATACAACCCCTTTTGAGCCATTGTCTTCAGCAGAGCTGAAGTACTTGACTTAGAAAACTGTGTTTCTGGTAGCCATCACCTCTGCCAGGCGCATAAGTGAGGCTACAAGCCTTGTCAGTGGAGCCTGATTTTATCTTCTTTTCATAGAGATAAGGTAGTCCTCAGGACTAACAGGAAGGTTTTGCCTAAGGTGGTTTCAGACTTTCACCTTAATCAATCCATGTCTCTTCCTGTGTACTTCACTGACCATTCCTCCTCTGTGAGAGGAGATTTCACAGTTTAGATGTCAAAGAGCCCTTAGTTACTATATAGAGCGTACCAAGGGTCACATGTTGAATCCCTCAATTGTTCCTCACTTATGGTGAGGTTGGTAAAGGAAACCTGCCACTAAAAGATCCATTGCCAGGTGGATTGTCTCTTGTATCAATTCTGTTATGAAAAACTGGGTAAGGTTCCTCCTCAGGCCTGAGGGCTCACTCTACCAGAGGTACAGCTGCGTCTCTGGCTGCTGCCAGGGACATTCCTATCCTAGAGGTATGTCAAGCAGCTACCTGGAAAACAGTTCACACTTTTACTAAGCATTACTCCCTGGATATCCAGGCTAGGAGTGATGCTCGATTCAAGCGCAGCTTGTGCTTCAGAACCTATTTCCCAAGTAGGTTCTTTCCCTCCTCCATGGAGGTACTGCTGTGTAGTCTGCATATGTCATAATATAGCAAGACTTCATGTTGTTTGAAGAATAAAATTACTCACCTTAGTAATGTTGTTTCTTCTAATGGAGTCGTGCTATATTTTGACCTTCCCCCCAGCCTGCCCCTCTCAGAACCTCTGTTTTTGGGATGTGGGTGGGCAGTGCAATGTTGGCACTTCTTTGATGCCCACTTTATTTCACCCTTCTAGGGTGCTTAGGTGTTATGCTTGAATTTTCCTTCTTGAATCCCCCGACTTGAGTCTTTGTTTTGGGATCAAGAACAAAAAGGTGTTTTTATAGTTAGTAGCCAGTGGCTAGTGTAAGTTTACGGCTTCCACACAGAACCTTAGTGAGATTTTGCTCGTAAAGATCTGACAGTTTAAGTTTGAACTTCAACAGACTGAGTGTTCAACCGAGCTTGCGCTCAAGATTCCATGCCCTGCATGGAAGTTAACTCTTTCACCTCCGGAGCCGTTCTAACCTGGGGGTTATACTGCATATGTCATAATATAGCAAGACTCCATTAGAAGAAACAACATTACTAAGGTGAGTAATTTTTTTTCTGACCTCCCCCCTGCCTCCCCTCTCAGAACCTGTTTTTTGGGATGTGGGTGGGCAGGAGCAGTGTTGGCACCCTAGGGGTTTCCCTTTTTCACCCTCCTTTATTTTGGGTGTGTGTTGTGTTTTGTTTTTTGGGTTTCCTGACTTGAGTCTTTGCTTTGAAACCAAAAAAATCATTTATATAAATTTTGTGGCCCGTTGGCTAGTGTGAGTTTTACAGTTTCCACACAGAACTTCTAGTGAGTATTGCTCGTGAAGATCTGACGGTTGGAGTTTAAACAACAGCAGACAGGGGCTTCAACCGAACTCGCAGTGAACATTCCATGCTGGCCATGGAAAGTTTAACCTTTTTGTTCTCCGGGGCAGTTGAAAGGCAGGACCTAACTGCAATTGTCAGAATACAGCAAGGCTCCATTAGAAGAAACAACATTACTAAGGTGAGTATTTTTTTCTTACTGACATACTGGAATAAAAACTCTACAGACAGCAATCCCCCCCATCCCTTCTCCCACTCCTGATAAATGTAGACCACTTATCCTTGTCCACATAAACACATACATATAAATAAGACCAGCAGCCATAATGCTCAGTTTATTCTATGGTGTCAAGACAAAGGGAGGAGGTTTCCTGTGAATCCAACAAGGAAACAAAATTTATTCACTTGCGTCCAAGAAATGGACTCCCACCATGTTCGAAAAACCTGAAAAGACACATTACATCGTTCTTGAACTTTCAGTTTACGAAGGCTAGAATCAATTAAGTCAAATAACTTTACTTCTGATAGGAATTATTGTTGTAAAGACAGACAACATTGTGTGGTACAAATGTATTATTTAAAGTAAGTCAAAAACAACCATAATGTAGTCTTATCATGCTTAGTCCATTAGTGTGGAAGTATCCCTAATGACAAAATGTCAGGGGTTACCTGAGAAAAGGGCAAACTCAGCCGTTTAAAATTTAATAACTTGCAAAATTTTGGGATATATGGACACTTGAAAAAAAAGTGTGAAATCATTTCAGTTTGTGAAAAAAACATGTTTGGGGCAGAATCTCTCATCACTGGGTTTATGCTTCAAATGTCTCTTCATATTGAGTTTTTAATGAAGAGATCACCAGTTAACATCCCAGTTATATATAGGGATCAGAGGGGAAGTAATCATTTTAGAAATCTGTGTTACATCTAAAGATGATTGAGCTGAGAAATGTGGTTGCTGTATAAAAAAGGCATCCACAATCCAAGAACAGAGACATTTCCTTAGTAAAGTGGAAACCTGATGATGCCCATAACTTAATTTTACTAAAACATAGTCTATAAGAGATGGGTAGATATTCTAATGATTTTTGTTTGGGCATATGATCATCCATCTGCCATTCCTTCAAAAAGTCTCCCAATCTGTCCAGAATCCATGGGGTCCAAATTTTGTTTCCTTTTAGTAATAAAGGTCGTAAATTATAAGTCACAAACAGCAAAAAAAAAAGGAACGGAGTTCAACATATGAAGGCCATTTTGGGACACAGGGCTACTGTACATAGAATACCTCTTTTTATAGGGTTAAGCCTGCTGCTTCAGATACATGAAAAAGGAAAACCGTATACACTAGTTTCCAGAGACTGTGGAAGTGCAGAAATCGCACTAAGGTGCAAAAATAAATAGAAAGGTTTTGATCATAAAAATTTGTTTCTGTTTTGCCATTTTCCATTTGTTCCATGGTATGACCTTTAATTGTGCTTTTGTCAAAACATTTTTCCAGTTAAATGTAGCTAAATCCCCTGCCCCAAAGAACAAGCCAAGAATTTTACTGGGATCTGACAGTACTGGAATACCAATTATCTCTGCCATATCAGTATAGCATCTCCAAGAAGAATGCATTTACTTGTCTGGAAATTAATACCAGACTGTGATGCTGTTGCATAAGTTAACAGATTTGCTTTTAAACAAGAAGCTACATCCACCAGGATTAAAACCAAATCATCATTGTAGGCTAGAGTCCGCACTTCAGGACCTGTACTAGAAAAAGACAAACCTGTTAGACAAGGAGAGCTATTCAACCTGTGTAAAAGTGGATCAATAGAAAGTATATATAAAACCGGGCTAAGTGGGCACCCCTGACGGACACCTCTAGCCACCAGAATTTCTTTACCCATCCGATCATTGACCAACAGGATTGTCATAGCCTTACTGTAACATGCTTGTAATATTTGTAAAAGCAATAGGAAACACATAAGCAGTCAAACAAGCCCAAATATATTCATGTGGGACTCTATCAAAAGCCTTTGCTTGATTTAGAGATAGCAGGAAGCCTGTGAGCTCCCCCTCTTGACCCCTTTCTAACACATCTCTCAGTAAAATCAGGTTGTCCAATATAGAGCTCCCTAGCACTACACACATTTGGGAAGGATGAATGATATCCATTATAGCTGTAGCCAATCTCGTACTAAGTATTAGAGTAAAAATCTTAAAATCAGCATTCAGCAATGTTACTGGTCTCCAGTTTGAGAGGATCTCTATTTCCTGATTTATACATTAAAATCAAAAGACCTTTTTTCATAAGGGGAATATCTGAAGATGATAGTAAAATGTTATAAACCTCTAAGACTTCCTCCAAAAGAACATTAGTTATTGATTTATATAGTTCATGTGGAAGACCATTGAATCCGGGTGCAGAGCCTGACTTTAGCTGGGCTGTTATAGAAAGAAACTCTTGTTTGGTTATAGGGGTAGTAAGCATGTGCCCAAATGCTTCAGAAAGTTGGGGTAAATCACTCTGGGTCAACCAATATTGAACCTCAGATTCTGGTACGTGTCAGGGAAGGGATTGCAAAAAAGTGTCCACGTAATCATTAACTGTAGCCATAATGTCTGATTTTGTTAGGTGCATATGAACCATCCTGTAACGGAATACTAACATACTAAAAGCCAGCAGAATAGGCCAAATGGTCTGTCCTGACTGCTCGGAAGCCAGCAACCTAATGACTGCTCGCCTTACCACCCCCCCCAGCCCCCAAGAGGGTCTTCATTTGTTTCAATTTCCCCTTGTACCTATCCTACCCTTTCGTGAAGCCCTCCACTGTACCCTTTTCCACCAGTCTTCCAGGCAGTGCATTCCACGGCTCCACCACCCTCTTAGTGAAAAAATGCCTCCTACACTCCCCCCTATAATTCCCCCCTCCAGCTTCCACTCATGGTCCCTGGTTGTTCCCCCCTTCTTTAACCTAAACAGCTCCTTTGTTCCACTCCTGGTTATTCCCTTTACATACTTGAAAACCTCTATCATGTCTCCCCATCCCTCCTCTCCTCTAGTGAGTAAAGCCCAAGCCCTTCCAGTCTCTCCTCATAAGGCCTCCCCTCCATGGCCTGAATCATCCTGGTTGCTCTCCTCTGAACCCTCTCCAGCAGTACTATATCCTTCTTCAGATGAGGTCTCCAGAACTGTACACAGTGCTTAAGCTGTGGCCTGAGCAAGGCATTATACAGAGGGAGGATCACCTCCCTTCTTCTGGATGTAATACCCCTGGCTATGCAGCCCAATATCCTGTTTGCTTTGTCTGCTGTTCTTCTACAATTTTCAGAGTTATTCATTTTGACGTCTACCACCACCCCTAAATCCCTTTCTCCCAATGTAGCTTGCAGTGTGACCCCCCCAGGATGTATACATGACCCGGGTTTTTAACCCCCAAATGAAGTACCTTACATTTCCCAGCATTACATTTCAGTCCCCACCTCCTTGGCCACCCCTCCAGGGTATCCAGATCCCCCTTGACTGACTCCCTCGCTTCTACACAATCCACCATTGCTCCCAGTTTTGAGTCATCCGCAAACAGACTCAACCTATTTTTGCCCGCCCCCCAATATCCGAGACGTAGGCATTGAACAAGAGTGGCCCCAATACTGAACCTTGAGGGACCCCAGTGATTACCTTCCTGGGGTAGGAGAGTATCCCAACCACCATTACCTTCTGTAAATGCCCTGAAAGCTAATTCTCAACCCAAACGAGCTTCTGTCCTTCCACCCCCATCTCCCCCAATTTTACTATCAAACCATTATGAGGCACTGAATCAAACGCCTTGCTGAAATCTAGGTGTAGAACATCCACCGGCCTATGTCTATCCAAGGCCCCCGTTACCCAATCATAAAACTCTACAAGGTTGGTCTGACACGATCTCCCCAGGACAAAGCCATATTGTTTATCATCGTGGTGTCCTAACCTTTCCAACTGCTTCCCAAGTCTCTCCTTGATAAAGTCCTCCATTACTTTACCTACCACAGACGTCAGACTGACGGGCCTATAATTTCCCATCTCCTCCTGAGACCCCCCTTTATATATAGGCACTACATAAGCCACCCTCCAGTCCTGTGGCACCCATCCTGTCTGCAGAGAGGTATTAAAGAGTGCAGCCAGTGGAGCTGCCAGTACCTCCGCCAATTCCTTCATAACCCTCAGATGTAATCCATCCGGCCCCGGCGCCTTATCGGTTTTTAGTTTCCGAAGGGCATCCCTTACCCTATCCATTGTAATTTCTCCCCCCCCCCCATTCACTCCCTCATGCAACCTTCCTACTCTGTCTTGGTCTGGGCCAGCCTGTACCCTAGCTTCTTTTCATCCTCAGGTCTCAGACGAAGATTGACGTCTCACTTTTGCTGACACATCTTCTCTCCCATCAGGCTGTAGGGATCCCTTATCACCCTCTGCAAAGATTGAGGCAAAGCACTCATTTAGCACCTCTGCCTGATCCCCCATATCCTGAGCCCATCCCCCCACAATTTTAATCCTAGTGATCTGTGTCCTCACTTTTCTCTTCTGTCTTATGTATCTATAGAATACCCCCGGATATCCGTAGCCAGGTTTTCTCCATCCCTGCCTTGGAGCCCCTCACCACTCTAGGTAACCTTCCTGGCCAACAATACATACTCCCCTCGCTCTTTATCCCCCCAGTACGTTTGAAATGTACGTAGGCAGCCTTTTTATCCCTCACTGTCTCCTGTACCTCCCTGGTCCACCAACATGGCCTGCTAGTTCCACCATGCTTACGCCTTACTTTAGTACAGGACCTAGTTGCCTCTTGCACCCCTTGTTTAATGGTCTCCCACAAACTTTCAACATCCATATCTGGCTTAATCATATCTAACCTCTCCCTTAGTACTGTATCTTACCCATACCCACGAAGTCCGCTCTCCTGAAATCAACCACTACTGTATGAGTGCGATTTTCCTCCCCCACTAGATACAGCAGGAACCAAACCGTGGTGTGGTCACCCCCTGCTAGTGGACTGCACACCTCCAGGCCCCTTATCTGTTCACTGTTCGCTACAACAACATCTAATATCCACCCTTCTCTAGTAGGTTCCCCCACCTGTTGGACCGGGAAGGCATCCTGAAAGACATTCATCAGTCTCTGTTCCCTGGTTACAGAGGATGTCATGGTGTCCCAGTCTGCCCCCGGCATATTAAGATCACCCATAACCACCACCCTACCCTTTCCAAGATCACAATGACCCTTGATGTTCTCAACCAACTTACCCTGCAGATCATCATCTATTGTAGGGGCCTGTATACCACCCCTATCTTCAACTTCTTCTCTCCCCTCATTTGCAGAGTTACCCAAATCGCCTCCACACCCTCTCCAGCCTCCTCAACTCCACAAACCATTAAGTCATTTCTGACTATCAGCGCAACCCCCCCCCTTCCCACTTCCCTATCTTTCCTAAATATCTTGAAGCCTTCTAAGTTTAGGTCCTAATCATTTCTCTGAGTGGCCCATGTCTCAGTAGTTGCTGCCACATCCGCTGTTCCCTCAGCCAACATAGCCTGGAGCTCAGGCATTTTATTGCTTATACTCCTGGCATTGATCAGGACTGTCTTCCACCCCCAACTTTTTCCCTCTCACCATTCCCCCCAACCGTGCGCAGTCCCTTTTCTGCCCAATTTTCCTTGAATTTGCAACATATTCCTTTTCACTCCTCACGTGCCCTAAACCTGAATCCTCAAACAGCCCCCTGGGGTCTTTTTATTATTTGACCCCCCCTTTACAAGTTTAAACCCCAGCTCTCGCCTCTATAAATCCAGAAAGTTTTAATTTCAAAATCTCCCTCCCCTCCATGTTGGGTTGTAACCTATCCCTGGCATATAGCCCCTTATCTTCGCAAGTATCCCCCCAGTCACACACCAGCCCATACCCCTCTGCCCTGCACCAATCCCTGAGCCACTTGTTCACCCCTCTAAGTTTAAGCTTGGTCTCACCAGTTTCCCTTGGTACCGGCAGAATCTCAGAAAAATAAATTTTACTTCCTATAGAGTGACAAACCCTTGCCAGCTCCCGAAATCTAGCCTGTATTTCTAGTTCGCTATTCCCTTCCAAGTCATTTGTCCCCAAATGTACTAGAAAGTCCAATGCTAATGAGTATAGGTGGAATTTGGCCTTGTGTACTGATAGACCTGGTGTACATTTAACCTTGACAGGGCTGCTTTTATTCTCCCCCTTCCAGTGGATACCCCTTGTCATGGAATCCCCCAGTAATATCACCTTCACCTCACCCCCCCACTTTATTAGCCCTCTTTATTCCTTCCAGACTCCTCCTTCTGTCATTAAACCCTTGTTTGCACCTACCTCTCCCATCAGCCCGAGAGTCAATTTTAACCCATTTAGTACCTTCCAGGCTCCTTCTTCTGTCAATGATTCCCTGCTTGTCCCACCCCCATCATCCAGGGGGTCACCCTCATATGCAAGCCCAACAGTGTTCCTTCTACCTGCAGCTGCCAGTTTACTCCTTGCCCCACGAATCCCAAGGATGACCAGAGATCGCTCCTCCACTACCACCCCCATCTCCCCTCTTGAGCTATAATCCTCCAATCCCCCACTCAAGTGACCTCCCATTGCTTCCCCCCCCCCATTGGACCTGCACCTCCCATCCCATCTGCTGTATTACTCCCTACCCTATTCTCCACCTCACTCAGTAATTCATGTCTCAAATTTGACCTGACTAGAGAACTCTCTAACTCCCCCTCCTCATTGATTAAATTCCCCAATCTGGACACCAGCCTATCCCCAATAATACTTCCTTCCACCCTATCCTCACTCAGTGTCCCCCCCATCTGTCACAGTTCCCTCCAACCTAGGCTCATGTTCCTCCCTCCTCCGTCCTTTCCTTTGAATCAGTCTCCATGCTCTGTCACTGTCCCTTCTCTGCCTACTGACCAAATCCTCCCTGTCCACTTGCACCCTCCCACCATCCTCATCCACTTCATCTCCCGGGTATAGTATGGTGAAACGATTTGCAAGCTTGATGCTGTCACCCATTTTGCTCTCTCCTGCTTCCCCCTCCCTCATCTGTTCCCTCTGAGCAGCCCCCTCCCTGCGGCATACTTCTCGTATGTTACCAGCTCTCCCCCAGCACCTCCAGAGTTATCATATGATCTACCTATCCTCTGGGATATGTCCCTTTTGCCTTGTCCTATTGTCCCCTGTGGTATACTAATTTGACAGTGCCCATGTCTACTCGCACTTGGTCCATACCCCACCTTGCCTCCCCTTCCCTCTTCCCACCCCCCTCCATTTTGACTTTTCCCACGTCTACTGACACTCAGTCAATACCCCACCTTGCCTCCCCATCCCTCTCCCAACCCCTTCCAGCTGCCTCTGATCCCCTGATCTCCTCCCTAAACCCTCCAACTGAAAAACATACTGGGCACCTTCCAAACCTCCATGCCCAGTTTAATATTATGGCTGCCCCACACCCCGTACACCGAATCACCCTTCCGAAGATGCCCGATCTGGATGCCAAGCCCTCCCTCATTATGGGTTTCAACCCTTACTAGCAACAATACGCAGTCAATCTTACACAGCCCCCCACCAACTGTTAAGATACCCCACACACAATCTCCAACAACACAATGTATGTCTTATGCCCTTCCTCCTTGATCCTACACAAATCCCAGCCTCTTATTGCTCAGTCTCATCCAGTCACACCATGCCCTTCTCCAAGGATCCACCCCCACAGACCATTTAATAGAGGTCAGGGCCAGGGTGGGTGGTGTGGGACACAATTACAGCTTGTTCCCCGAGTCGTGAGGTGGCTGGGCCAGACTTATAGCCCAGCCGCAGTTGAAACTTGGCGCCCTCACAGCGAATTGGTCAACCAACAGCAGACAGCTCCCTCCAACCCTGGCCCGCTGCCGACTACAGCCACCGGGACGTCCTCTCTGGTGCCCTCCTCACTCACTCTACTCCCGAAAACCCTGGCCCACTCCAATGCAGCCCTGAAGTCATCCTTCTCAATGTGGCTGCCGATGTAGCTCCGTCTCCTCCCTCAGCAGCCCATACAATTAATATCTTTAATATGATGTTGTGTTTCGCAGAATTCAAATGGGTTTACAAATGCAGATTTTCCCTGCATTTCAAAACGTTGTTCCGCTTCTAAAGATTTTAATCTGTTGTACTGTAATTGTGCTAATTCAGCTATTAATGATTGAATTTCTACTGAATAATCCCATGTTTCATTTTGTATGGAGGATAGTTCTAGCAGTTGTGATCTATAAAAAACATATTGGTCCGTTTTAAGTTTACCATTGAGACGACCCATTTTCTTAAAGAAATCCCAAATATCCTGCTTTGTAGTATCACACCAGTCTAGAGGGGAGTCGTATAAAAAATATACTGATTTCCAGCCTCTAGGACTGATTGAAAACCCTGTTGTATTAGTGGTTTTTTTTAAAGATTAATGTTCATTTGCCAGTAGCCTGGACCTCTACCTATCTGAGTAAAATTAGAAATTGCAACACTTAGTTGGGCATGATCTGATGACATTACTGGAATTGTCAAGGCTGGCTGAACTCCTAAAGTGGGTGACAAGAACACATAATCAATTCTAGTAGCCAGTTTTCCCTTGAAGTATGTTTTCTGAGGCACCTTCCCACCGATAGTGAAAGCGTCTACTAGAGGAAGCCTGGTTAATTAATTTATTTAGACAAGAGGCATCACAGAAAGTTTTAGTAGTTTTTAAACCTCTATCAGAGAGATAGTATCTGCTACAATTAAAATCCACCGCTAAGATGATTTTCCTGTTACTGTATATGAAGGGTTGTATTTTATTGAATAGTACAATTCTAGATGCTTTAGTTTGGGGGGCTGATGTGTATATATATATATATATATTTATATATATATATATATATATATATACACATGTGTTGTGTTGATTATTGTCCTCCATTTTGTATGATATTATTCCATTTTGAAATGCTTAATGCTTAATCATAGTTATATAAGATGTTTTGTACAAGATGTTGTGAGACTTTTCTTTTGGAATCTCTGGCATTGTTTGGCTCATGATGTTCTGGACACCTGGCCAGTGCTTAGGAGCATGATGATCTAACAATGCCAACTATTTATTATGAGAATAAGTGGTGTTTGTCATGCTGAACTCGTGATGTTCTGGGCACCTGGCCAGTGCTTAGGACATGGTGGTTTAGCATTTCTAAATACCAGATAAAACATATAAAATGGGACTTTCCAGATGCCTGGTTGAAGCCTCTCCTGCAGGGTGGGCGCATCGCTGTGGGGCCAGTTCAGTTCAAGAGACTCCTAGCCAGGCTGACAAGGGGGCTTCCCAGCCATTGGAAGAGGGCTTGGATGATGCTTTATTGAATCGGTGATGTATAACCTTTTGTATTATATTTTGTTATAATAAGGCTTTGGCTTGCTGTACTTATTGTATTGTTATTGTGTGTATGTGAGTGTGAGTGAGTAAATAGTTGCCTGGTTTGAGTTGGCAGAACATTTTTGGGGTAGTCGGCAGGATGAGTTCTTTTTTTATCTTTTCTCTTTGATGAAACTGTGAAAGAATATGTGGAAAGATGTATTAAGGAAAAGTCTCTCAAACAAGCAACTGCACTGCCCTTTGTACTTGTAATTTGTGCTTGCTGCAAGTATATACTGTTATAGCCAATGATGGCTTTCACAGTTCAGGCTGCTTTAGGAGAAAAGCAGCGGCTGGTTAAGTAAAGTTAGATAAGCAACATCTAGAAAAGAAAATAAACTACTGTGGATATGCGCACAGTAGGTGACTACTGAACAGGATGATTTGAAAATCCTCCCCCATGTTGCCTGTCTGTGTAGTTTCAAGTTTTCTGTATCAATTTCAAGTTCCCTTGCCTCCTATAGAGGCTGAAACATTTGATCCCAAACCCAAGTACTGGGACCTCTACCAGATGGATCTCAACCTAGTACTGTTAGAGATTTTTGTTTGTTTTGTTTTTAAACTGCAAACCAGAGCTCTGGAAAAAGACTTGGTTTGGCAGGTTACTAAAATGGCCAAAAGAAAACCTTTGAAAGGGTTAAAACCTTTAAAAGGGTTAATAGCTGCAGCGTTTGGAAATTATCATGAAGGTCCTGCAGTCAGTTTTCTTACTCAGACTAGTGTATCGGAAAACAATGGCTTTTGTTTTTATGTGTGACCATGGTGTAATCATTTTTTTTTTTTTTTTTTGTCTTTTTGAAATGCATTCTAAGAGATACGTATGTACGGTATTACCATCAATCTGGACATTTTGTCATGCTTTAGATAAGGGAACCCAGGGACGCTTGGCTTCTTTTATCCTATGGAAATAATCTTGTTTTAATGATAGCTTGGTTAAAGTGCCATCTACTTGCATATCGGTAGCGCAACAATATCAAAAGAATGTTGTTAATTTCAATATAACCTTTGCTTCTAGTCATAAGTGTAGAAATAGACGAGCTTGGTATGATACATTACTAGGTGGCACTGGTGCTGGTGTGGGAATATTGAATAGCATAGATATAGAATCATTAGCGAACAAGTTAAAAGTGGCAGGGACAGATGTATCACAGTTAGTTAATTTACAAGCGCAATGGATGCTTACTGTTTTTAATCCATGAAGTTAACGTTAGATTACGATGCAGAATTCTTTACAATTGTTTAATATGTCACAAGCTTTGCAGTTAAGCACATTCCAGAACATATCGCAGTTTATTAATTGGACAGGATGCACTATGCAAAAAAAATATATATGCATTAACACAAAGAACAAAGCACAAAGTGAATAATGAATTTATATGGAGGACCGTGTTTAAGCAATGGATACCAGTCACTAATTGGATATCGGTATCTTCTAATAAAGTTATTAGGAATAAAACATTGATCCAAACCCAAATGCAAACCGTGATAGTGGCAGACCAAATGATCGAATTAGGCTCAAAAATACAAACTGAAACTACTCACCATTGGTGGGACATATTTACTGGATGATCTCCTTCTGCCACTAAAGTATTGAACGGATTGATCCATCCGATTTTAATAATTGCAGTGATATTGTTTGTTTTAACTGTGTGGAATTGTTATTTATCCTATGGAATTAGGAGACTGTATGTGGATAAACCTTTTATGATGCCATTTTCATACAAATTGTATTCACAATAATCAAAGGACCGAATGATGTATATATATATATATACACACATGTGTTGTGTTGATTATTGTCACTCCATTGTGTATGATATTATTCCATTTTGAAATGCTTAATGCTTAATCATAGTTATATAAGATGTTTTGTACAAGATGTTGTGAGACTTTTCTTTTGGAATCTCTGGCATTGTTTGGCTCATGATGTTCTGGACACCTGGCCAGTGCTTAGGGCATGATGATCTAACGAATGCCAACTATTTATTATGAGAATAAGTGGTGTTTGTCATGCTGAACTCATGATGTTCTGGGCACCTGGTCAGTGCTTAGGACATGGTGGTTTAGCATTTCTAAATACCAGATAAAACATATAAAATGGGACTTTCCAGATGCCTGGTTAGAAGCCTCTCCTGCAGGGTGGGCGCATCGCTGTGGGGCCAGTTCAGTTCAAAGACTCTAGCCAGGCTGACAAAACTTCCCAGCCATTGGAAGAGGGCTTGGATGATGCTTTATTGAATCGGTGATGTATAACCTTTTGTATTATATTTTGTTATAATAAAGCTTTGGCTTGCTGTACTTATTGTATTGTTATTGTGTGTATGTGAGTGTGAGTGAGTAAATAGCTGCCTGGTTTGAGTTGGCAGAACAGGGGCACATACATTAATCAGTCTAAGATCTACTCCTGCTATATCTATATCAAGCAAAAGGGCCCTACCAGGCTCTACAACCACTAAATGAATTAATTTAGCAGTTGGGTTAGATACAGAGATCCCTACCCCTGAACAACTATCTGTCCCTGGAGACCAATAAATCTGACCCCACAGCCAGGCTGTGCTAGCAGTTTCTGTCTCTACTATAGTATGCAGCCTAGTGTCCTGAAAAAATATGAAGTCAAACATATGATCTGAAAAGTGAGCATTAGTCAGAGTTCTCTTCCATTCTGACTTAGTACTGTTGACATTCAATGATTCCAAGGAAAAGTCATACAGGGAAGATTTCATAAATGGACTTAGTCGGGGGGGGGGGGTAAATCCGGATTTTTTTTAGCCATGCCCTAGTCCCCATGCATTTTTTCTTAACCTTAGCAGTAGGCACATCTTGTATAGATTCTCCCTCAGAGCCTTCTTCTGGTTGAAAGGAATGAATCGATGCTGAATCAGATTCAGACTCAGCTTCTGCCTCACCTTCATGTAGGGCAGAACATTTATTTTGCAATGCCATAGCTACTAGCATAATAGGGGTTTGCTGTATCAGTGTTTTATTTCTTAACCCCACCCTCCTATTTTTTGGCATCTGAGGGGGGGGACATTGCCAAAGATTCCACTGGCAGGGGTTCCTGCACTTGTCTTTGTGATGAAGAAATTGTGGCACCAGCATCCAAAGGAATTACAGCAGTGCTGGGTGTAGAAGTACTGTCGGGGTGAATTAGCAGTCACCACCTCTGTGGGAGAAGCAGATGACCCCTGAGGTATGGTCCTATTAGAGTCCCTTGAGTGTGCTGTTCTACTAGCTGTGTTAACATAACAATCTTGTATCACAATGTCTGAATCTGTGGTGTTGTGTGCAGCCCATGGACAATCCGTGAAGGAATGCCCTTCTTCACATAAGGAACACTTAGGTGGACTGTAACAATGAAATGCTGAATGTCCCGTTTCCCCACATTGCGCACATTTGGAGACATCACACGTGCTGCTCAAGTGGCTGGCTGAGCCGCATTTATAGCAGTGTCATGGCTGGCCAGGGTAAAAAATAAAATCGTCATCTCTTCCCAAGTAGAAGCAATTAGACAGATGCGAAATGCCAGTTTCATTCTGTAGTGAATTGATTTCAAATCTCCACCCTCCATTCCAAAACCCCCCATCATCAATAATGGGTTCAGGGTTCCCTTCTAATTGCACCTCTTCTCAAGCCAATATATAATATTGGTCACATTCACACCCTCATTACAAAATAAAACTGTGATGACTTTAAAAGTTTATTTCGTAAGAGGAATAGCCTGAAAATCTTGCCATAAAGGATTTGTTTTGATTTGAGCATACTTAATCCAAAATCTATCCAGAAAATCCTGTGACCTGAAACTGACGTCAAAAGAGTTTTCCCCTGGTGTGTGAATCCGGGCGTGTACTTGTGCAGGAAAAAAGCCCATAGATTGTTTTAATAGCACTTTTCCCACATAAAACCTGTCCGGTAATTCATCAATTCTCCCCAAAAAACATAATCTCACAGTGTTTCTACGCTTCACCAGCTCAATAGGTTTCTGAAATAAGCTAGAATAAGTTGGTGCCAAGTTTTGTGTAGAGGTGTGCAGGTCAGCATTTTCCTGATCCCCAGCCCCCAACAGTACAGGCTGACCTAAGTCCATATCCACTTGTATATCTGTGGGAACATTGTGTAACTCATCAGTAGGCATATCCACAGGGGATTAACTCACCAAGTCTGATTGGGTGGGTATCGTACATTCTTCCTGTGCATTAAGTTGCAAAACAGTGGGAAGGGCGTCCTGCTGTTCGAAAACAGCCACCTCCTCAAGCACCAGGCCGTCATCCTGCACAACGCCCGGGATCAGAATCCCCAGGTTGGGAATCCAACTCCCATTCTGTAGTTGTTGCCAGCCTGCTTTTTCTGTAGCTTGCTCCGGTGACCAATTTACCCCATGTACCAGGTCCTCTCCCGATGTTTGAGGAACTGGACTATGGGGAGGATTTAGGGGCTCTTCGGGAGCAAGTTCCAGTCCAGAAGACACAGATACTTTAGAAGGTAATGAAGTAGCCAGATCTGGAGAGGTACTCACCCCCGTTTATGTTTCTTTTCCTCCTCTGCCACGGAACTTAGGACCTGGGATTCCAGTGCAGCCAATTCCATTTGCAGTTGTCGGCATCTCCTTGCAATCTGCCCTGCAAGTTCTGGCGAATGCTGTGCTATAGGAGCTCCTGGTACATTTTCCTCAACTGGAGAGGTGAAAGCTTGCTCAATGTTATTTTGTAGAGACACTGTACCTGGACTGTTTGCGATTTCAGAGGCGCTTTGCTGGTGACCATTCTGATGCTCCCCAGCCGCCTCGGGTGCAGCCGCCATTGCCATAGTTTGCAAACCATCTTCATCTCCTTCCATACACACACTGGAATCCTCCGTCATTGGGACAGGAAGCAGAGTCCCCCTACTGTCCAAGTAGGTGAATTTCCCAGGTGTCCTGGCCAAGTTTCCCCATTCACTAAAAATATCACCAACATTAATCTGGTTCAATTCAGTTGGTTACCATCTGTTTCGCCCCCCACCCCCACCAGTCGCTCTCTGAAAAGGGACTTCTAGTCTTAGTGGGCCTATGTGGTCAACAAAATTCAATAAATAAATAAATGAGGAACCTTGTCAGAATAGGGGGATGGGGCAGTGAGAGATGGCTGGAGATTAGGAGAGCCTTCACCTCTCTAGAATGCACACCCTGAATGGGGATTGGCAGGGGATAAGGGGGGAGTGGTGAGGGATAAAATGGGGACCAGAATACTGGCACAGAAGAGGTGTTGTGGCTAACTTGAGGAATGGGTGGTGGGAGAATTGGGAACAAAAGGGGGATGGGAGGAGGTGATATGAAATTGTGAAAGGGAAGAATTAAAGAGGAGTGAAGAGGAAGGGTGGAGGCAAGCCTTACGCTCAGGAGTGGAACACCAAGGGTATGAACACGACTTGATGTAAACCCAGCTGGTGCTATAGGCTATTGGCATGCCTAGGGAGGGGTAGAAGGGAGTAGAGTAGAGGAAATAGAACAGAATATATGAAAATGCCAGCAAAAATAGGCCTTACGGTCTGTTGAGTCTACTCGAGTGTGCAGCTAGCCCCTCATCTCGCAGCTGCCACTCACACTCCTCCCCTCCTTAGATTTACCCTCCCCCTGTCCCATCCCCTCTTGAAACTGCCCACTGTCTTCCAGGCCGCCACCTCCTGTGGTAAAGTGTTCCACTTGTCCACCACCCTTTCCGTTAAGAACTGTCTCCTTACCTCCCTCCTGAATCTTCCCCCCTCCAGTCTGAGACTGTGCCCTCTCATGTCCCTTCCTCTTCTTAATTGAAAGATCCCCTCTGTTTGGGTCTTGTTCATCCCTTTCAAGTACTTAAAGGTCTCAGTCATGTCCCCCCATCCCTCCTTTGCTCTAATGAATACATATCTAGCTCGCTCAGCCTTTCATCATAGGGCTTGTCCTCCAATCCCTGGATCATCTTTGTTGCTCTATGCTGCACCCCCTCCAACAATCTGACATCCTTCCTCGAGTACGGGTGCCAGAACTGTACGCAGTATTCCAGGTGTGGCCTAACCAGTGACCTGTACAGGGGGAGGACTACCTCCCCACTTCTGGAGGAGATTCCCCTTGCTGTGCACCCCAGCATCTTGTTGGCCTTCGCTGTCACCTTCCTACAGTGAGCAGAGTTGTTCATGCTCCCCGTTATAAGTACCCCTAGGTGCTTGTCCTCCACGTGCTACCCAACTGTACTCCTCCTTGATGATAGTCTGTCCCCTGGTTCTTTGCTCCGAAGTGCATTACCTTGCACTTCTTAGCACTGAAGCCCAGCTGCCATGTTTCTGACCATTCCTGCAGTTTAGTTAGTTCGTCCTGTAGCCCCTTCCATGCCTCAGTGTCATCAACCACCGCCCCCATTTTGGTGTCGTCTGCAAACAGACTGATCTTACTTCGGATCCCATGTGCGATATCAGCTATGAATAATCCGAACAACACCTGCCCCAGCACCAATCCCTGTGGTACCCCGCTTGTCACTGCCCTTGGTGCTGAGAGTTCCCCTCCCACTACCACCCTCTGCTGCCTACCGCTTAGCCATTTCTTTATTTCACCGTCTTCGCTCCTGCTCCCACAGCTTCCAGCTTTCCCCACTTCCTCCCGTGTGGCAAAGAGTCAAAGGCCTTGCTGAAATCCAAATACAGGACATCCACTGCATGGCCCTTGTCTAGTTCCCTTGTCACCCAATCGTAGTACTCAATGAGCTTGGTCTGGTAGGATCTCCCCGAGACAAACCCATGCTAATACCCATCCTGGAGTCCATTGTCCTCCAAAAAAGTCACCAGCCACTCTTATAGGATTGTCTCCATGAGCTTCCCCACGATTGATGTGAGGCTCACTGGCCTGTAGTTTCCCAGTTCATCCTTTGGGCCACCTTTGTGGATGGGCACCACATGGGCCATCCTCCAGTCCTGTGGTACGTTTCCCATGTCCAGGGAGGTATTGAACAGGTCCACCAGTGGCTCTGCCAGAACCTCGGCTAGCTCCTTGAGTACCCTAGGGTGAATGCTGTCTAGCCCAGGTGCCTTGTCCACCCTCAGTGCCCTCAGTCCTTCCAGTACCTTGTTCTCAGTAATCCTCACATCTGTCACCCCCTCCCCCCTGCCTACCCCACCCCTCCCCTGTAGTACCTGCCCCACTTTCTCTTGCGTGAATACAGAACAGAAGTATTCATTTAATGCCTCTGCCTGATCCTCCCCTCTCTCCACCCGACTCCCATCCTTTTTTATCCTCACTATTTGGTCGTCGTTGTTCCTTTTTTCCCTTATGTATCTGAAGAAATCCTTTTCTCCATTTTTAATTACCCTGTGCCAGCCTCAGCTCCCTGGAAGCCTTGGCTGCTCTGACTAGTTTGGTGGCATCTCTGGATTTCTTCATGTACATCTCGTCGTCTCCCCTCCCTGACTTTTTGAACCTCCGGAATGCCTCTCTCTTGGACCTCACCCCCTCCCTGACCTCCTGAGTCATCCAACTGGGCTTCTTTGCCCTCCCTTTCTTGCTCTGTATTCTAGTACATGCCCCTGTAGCCTCCACTTGCCCCTTTTTTTATGACATCCCACTTCTGACTTGTGTCCCAGCCTGGTAGAATCCCCTCCAGGTGTCCCGCCAGAATTTTCCCCATGTTTTTAAAGTCCACCCACCTAAAGTCAGTCACCTTGGCACCTGTACCCCCAGCTTCCCTCCTCATGTTGAGTGTGAACCACACGGTATAGTGATCGCTTCCCGCCAGTGGGTCCTCCTCCCCCAGATCCCTTACCATCTCCCCATTAGACCGTACAAGGTTCAGAGTATTTCCTATCTGAGTTAGCCCATGGACCAACTGCATCAAGAAGCTGTCTTGAAATGCCTCTAACAGGACTTGCTCCCTTGCACTTGTGGTGGTTGGGGTACTCCAGTCTACCCCGGGTAGGTTGAAGTCCCCCACCACCACCGTGTTACCGTTCCTGCAGACCCTTCAGATTTGCTCAGCTAACTCCCTGTCCAGGACCTCCAGCTGAGCTGGTGGTCTATAAACTACCCCCATCCTCAGTGTCCTGCCTTTTGAGTCCTGAAAATGCATCCCTAGGGCCTCTGTCCTGCCCTCTTCCCCCTCATCCCTTGCACATCTTATCCCCTCCCATACATAGATCGCCACCCCCCTCCCTTGGTTCTATCCTTTCTGAATATCCAATACCCCGGGACCATCAACTCTCAGTCCTGGTACTGGGTGGCCCATGTTTCCTTGATGGCTGCAATATCCACCCTCCCCTCTGCCAATATGGCCTGAAACTCAGCTGACTTGTTTCCGAGGCTCCTCGCATTCAGTGAGACCACTCTCCAACCCACTCCCTTCCCTTCCCCTCCCTAACCCTTCTCCCCCCTGTGTTCCCACTCCTTTGATTTCCCCATTAACTGGGGGAAGGGTAACCTTGTCAGGCCACCCACTCCAGGACCCCTGTCTACCAGCTGACCACTTGCCACCCCCCCTTCTAGTTTAAATCCATCTTTGTTTCTGCGTACTCCTCTATCTTCTGCTTCAGTACCAGTTTCCCTTCCTTGCTCAGGTATAGTCTGTCCCTGGCATACAGGTCATTCCTGTCCCAGGTTCTACCCCAGCCACCCACCAAGCCATACCCCCTTGAGCGACACCATTCCCCCAGCCAAGTATTAAACTCACCTATCCTTCCTTTCCTTGCTGTACTTGCGCAGGGTACTGGAAGTACCTCCGAGAAGGCCACCAATCCCCCCTCTCCTCACACAGCCTTCCCAGTTCCTTGAACCTCTCCCATACCACTTCCACCGTCCCCCCGCCCGGTCGTTTGTACCCACATGCACCATAACATGGGGTCTCCCCCTTCCCTTCCCTGCACATTTAAGAAGAGACTGCGCCACCCAGTCAGCAGTCAGCCCTGGTATGGATTCCACTGAGATTCAGCTATGCCTTTCTCCCTTACTGACCCATCTGATTCCCTTCACTATGGAATCTCCCAGCACTAGAACCCCCCCTTCATGCCTCATACCTCCCCCCAACCTCTTCTCTATGTACTCATTAGTAGACTCCCCTTACCCTGCTTTTTAGTAACTCCATCCAATCCCCCTGTACTTCCCCAACTCCTCCCTGGCCTGTATCCCCTCCCCTGACGCCCCTCACTATCTTCCCCTCTCTACCCTGGGCCCCATCCCTCTCCTGCTGTGTCTCCGGCATATATCTCACCAGCATTGCCCATACCCCCATTACCCCTGTCCTCTCTATCCACCAGTCCAACTGAGTCCCTCTCCCCCTTCCCTACTTCCTCTGTCCAGCTGATGTGACCTGGGCTGTCCCTGCCCCTATTCCCTCCTGCCCCATCTTGGAGGTCCCGTGCCTCCCCTCCACCATTTCTGCCAACACTGCAAACCTGTTACCTGCCCTCTCAGTGTTGTTGAGACTAGGCTCTTTCCTGCCTCCCTGAAGCTTTCCTCCATTACTAGACCCCCTGGTCATCTTGACCCCTCTCTCCCTCCTCCCTGCCTCTCCCTCTTCAGTTCTGTGTCTCCTTCCATGCCTCGGCATTATGCTACCTTGTGCCAAAAGCCATCCTGCCCCAGCTCCCCCTCCCTTCACCCTCTCCAACAGAAGAGAGGGCAAGGAGGGGTAATGAAGGAGAGGTGGGTCAGGTGCAATTGCAGGATGGGGAAATACAGTGTCAAAGAAGATAGGACACCGAACGAGTAGACGGGGCAGAACAGCTATCTAAGGGGAAGGAGTTCCAAATGTTTGGAAAGTGAAAGGAGAAGGCAGCTCTCCCTGAAGTGGAAGTATGTGCAGGGAGGGTGAGGGTCCTGTAGAGGGAGTTGCGGAGGGAGTAAGTGGGGGTATATACTCTGCACAACAGGCGTATTGGGTGGAATGTATTGATGATATACAAAATCATTAACAAGGAGGATCTAATGGAAGAATTAAATAAAAAATCTGAGAATGGAACAAAGAGTAAGGGGACATGAGCAACAAGTTAGGTCAAACAATTTTAAAACAAGCAAACGTAAGATTTATTACTCACAAAGGACATTAGACATTTGCAACAATCTGCCTTCTGAAGTGATAAATAGCAGTCAGATTTTTACAGCTGCATGGGCCAAGCTTCGCAGTGTTATGCTGTCATCGGATTTGTATAAAAGCACTGAGCAAGCACGTGACCAGACCGCTGTCTGGTGTGCTGACACAGTGCTCCAACATAGTTTCCAGTGATTCTGTTTATGCAGCCCTTCCCTCTCCACAGGCTGCATAAACACACACTGTTTCAGAAGTGACGTCTGCCATGTGCAACATATTGGCGCTGACTTAAACTGCGCATGTGCGAGTATCGCACATGCATAATCATGTCAGCGCCACCATGTTACACACAGCTGACTCTGGGGCAAACTGCACATGCGTAAGTATGACGCTTGTGCAGTACTGTTAATTGCTACAGTATTAGTTACGTCTGACTCTGGTGCGGCAAGAGCACTGCATATTCTTTTTAAATGCTCTTGTTGCTCCTAAAACCTTTCCACAGCTGTATTGGCTCTGACCAGAGCTGATCTTCTAGTGGTTGTTAATTGTATGTAAAACTACCTGAGTGCTCCAGAATGTTTTATTGTATATATTGCCTGAGATTTTAATGGTTCTCCTTGGGTTCCTGTTTAATTTAAATTTCAATTTACATTAGTAAATTTATACAATTGGATTTATATTTTTCAATTAGTTCTCGAGTTTCGTCTCTTTGGCTCAAAGATCTAACGTTGGAATGCTAAGAGGCTTGAGACCAGGTCAGTGTGAAAGTATCTTTGAACAAGGTTCTAAATTCTGGTTCTGGGTTATAACAGTCCAGCTGAAGATAATGCACAAGTTGTATTTTTCTGCAAAGGTTTTTATCCTCCTTTGGCAGACCTGGGTGGCTATCAGTCCTGTGCCTGGCAGTGCTCCTTTCCTCTCTCCTGATCCAGAGGCTTGTTTCACCACAGTTTTTCCCCTGCAGTGGTGCAGGTGGGGGATGGCTGTCCTCCCTGCCCACTCACAGGCATATCCTGATCAGTTCTGGGATTGGAGTGGTAGGGCAGATCACCAGGACACAGGCAGGGCTCCACAAAGCCCAGGCCCCCAGACTTTCCTCTTTTCTCATCCCTCCCCCATGCTGCAACACCAATACATGTGCATGGAGGCACACACATCCTACATCGCTGCAGCCCTCTCCCTTCAAGTCGCGTGAGCCTGTACTACCACTGGAATTTCACCTGGTGGCAGTCATGGGCCATGACAGCTTGGCCACCCTCCATGAGGGAGCAGAGCTGTCCCTTGGATGCTCAATTCTCTCCCACCCCACTGACCCACAATAACCCATCTTTGTTCCTGAACATGGGTCACTGGCATGGCAGGAGGTAAGGCATGTGGTACCTAAAACCTCCATGCCATCGGGCTGGCCTTAATGCACAAGTGTTACTTGCAATTCACATCCTTTAGAATAAAAGGTGTTACTAATGTGAGTACTATAACTTTTCCTTGCAAAGCATGACTGTTAAAATTGCACTCTGACAAGTTAATCCACACCCTAGTATGAAATGCTGAAAACAAATGGACTGGCCAGACCAAAGCCTACAAAATAAAATCTTAATTCTATAGCACTACGCATACTAAGCCACTGAAACTAAGTTCTGAAAAAAAAAGTAGCATAAAAAGGACTATGAGTAAGCCAAGCAAAGATACTCAAAACAGCACAGTGGCCATCTTGCCAGGTGCACCAATTTCAAGCGTATGCAGCTTGGTCCAGTTTTGTATCCAGTGTATATATAAAAGGAAACATTCATGTGCATGGCATAGTTTGAAAGCTTATGGAAAGGTCTTTCAAATGAGGTATTGGGCTCACTTGTAGTTCGGAAGTGCTCCAAAGATATAGGTGACTTAGTCTGTTCAATATTGATACTACATTGCAGCTAGGTGTAGAACATTGTGATGTCATCCAGAAGCAAGCTGTGCTTGACTCAGTGTAGTTAGGCACAGCTTGTTCCTTGATGACATCATGATATTCTAAAAATGGTATTAATGTTGAACATACTCGGTCATCTGTATGTCTGGAGTGCTTTCAGTTACAGATGAGCCCAGTACCTCGTTTGAAAGAGTTCTTCATTGGCTTTTAAACTACTGTAGGATGGCTGTTGGGCATATATATATATATATATATATATATATATATATATATTGCTTAAAATGCAGTTGGTTTTAGAATAAAATGTTCTGCCAGGTCACATTGGGGTCATAGAAGAGTGAGCGGTTTGAAGTTTCAAAAAATCACTCAACTACATTTTTGCATATTGACTAAATTGTTCTCATTAGCTGTCTTATTTACTTAAAGCAAATACCTAGTTTAAATAAATATATTTATACTAAACCATTAAATGAAAAATATCTGTTCAATTTTCTGCGAATCATTTTTAAAAACAAAAGAGCAAATTAGTACAGTGCTTACATTCAGTTAGGAAACTCATGAAACTATATAGTGCTGGATTTTTGTTTTCTAGAAATCTTTAACTTCTAATTTTGAAAATGCTTTTGCTTTTGCAGGTACTACTGTCTAGCTGCTGCAGCAGCTTTGTTGAAGTATGTTGAATTCATTCAAAATTTAGTCTATGCTCCAAAGTCTCTGAAAGTTACCTTTCAGGGCAGTGAACAGACAGCCATGATAGATTCTACATCTGCCCAGAACCTTGAACTGGTGATAAACAACCGAGATGCTAGGTAATATTCTTTACTTAAAAATATTTTTGGACCACATTAAAAGAATATGCAACTTCAGGGGCTGAAATAAGGATTTGTCAGTCAAAAAACATGAATAGTTCCCTGATATTAACATTTTTCGGTTGGCAAGAAGATATCTGGCCAACCCAAGAGCTGACAGTAAAATTGATGAAAAAAAAAAAGTATACATTGGCAGGGAATATGGGTCTTTATTCTCCCTGATAATTTGGCATCCATTGCGGAGGTGTCTGTGCTTCCTTTACTTACTAGTTGTTCTAAATTGTTTTTCTGTGGAATGTGTGTGTGTGTTGGGAGGAGCTGTAGAACGTTGAAGGTGTCTTTCCCTTCTGTACTGCTCTATTTACCATTCCAGCTTCCACTTGAGGTATTAGGTACAGATAAAACCTAAACACTGTCACAGCACATACCACCTTAAGAACTCTTTTCTCAGATCATCAGCACTGTTACAACCTAGTACACAAAAAAACATAGATCTTACTTCATGGGTATCTCTTGCAGCAGGCCATCACCTGTAGGACTATAGATTGCAGGCACTAGGACCACACAGAAGCTTTCTAGCTAGCAGTCTACCAGAGGAGGTCACCCACCCCAACTTTAGCCACTGATGTCAACCAACCCTATAAAGGTAGGTGGCCCTCATGCCCTCTTCAATTCTTTTCCCGCTTTCGACCAACGCATGTTGGACTGCTGGAACCGCTGCAGGTACAGTCGACTGCCATTTTCCATGTTTATGGTGCTTTATTTTTTTAAATTCTAAAACAGTTTTAGCATTGACATTTCAGTGTTCTCACCTGACGGTTTATGTCTCCTAGACCTTCTTCATCATCCAGCTGCTCCATGAAGTGTGCCTGCGGCAAACAGATCTTAGACAAGGACAGCCATTTTGTCTCCATCTTGTGCTTAGGCTTAGACCACGACATCCAAGCCTGTGAGGTCTGCCAGGGTTCAACCAGCCCACCTGGACACGTTACCAGAAGATCTTGGAGAATCACCTCCTTAAGCAGAAGGTCATCTTAGTGGAATGAGAACTGCAGGATAGGAGCTCCTCTGTTTCCCTGGCCCAGTCCTCGGGGTTTTCGTCCTTGAAACCCCTGGACAAGGCCAACAGGAAACAAAAGCACCGGGATAAAGATTGGGACTGACACCGATCTGCCTCCTGCTTCTGGTCTCCCCACAAGAAGTCTATGACTATGAAACAGTCTTCCTCCCTTCGGGGGGGGGGGCTGACATCCTCAGCACTGCACATCCTAACTTCTGCAGGGCTACTGGTGGCCCAGCCACCTGCCCGGGCTACCCTCTCGGGCGGCAGCTCCTCAGGTCCGGGTACTTTGTATCCTGCTCTCCAACCCCTGTGTTCCAGCCCTTATTCACAGCAGGCCTGGCATGGGTGCAGTGGACGCCGGTCTCCTCACTGCCATTCCCCTGACACCCACGTCTCTGGTGCTGGCCTCATCTTCTGGGACTGCCGCCAGTTCTGCTCCTCATTTTCAGGAGCAGATGATGCAGGACACAGGTGCCTCCTCGGGCCCGGTCTCTCCTCATCCTTCGCCCGGGGGGGGGGGATCGGCTTCCACTCCAGCAGCCATTTCTCCACAGTCAGCACCCGTGGACCCCCCTCCAGTATTACCTCAGCTGGTGCCCACTGGGACTACACCTGTTCTCCCTCCTCCGCAGCTCATGGGACTCATGCCAGCCCAGCCTGTTCCACCCACCAGACCTACTCCTGGCCTTCTGCACCAGCACCCACTGCCCATTTTGCCTGCACCCATCCAGCCACAACCTGCACCAGTGGGGCCCGCACTTGTCCTACCACAACATGTGCACGTGGGACCTTCACATGGGTACTTTATGGTGGCATCTGCTGGTCCAAAGCCTGCTCACCCCTATCCTGTGCCTGCTGGACCTGCGCTGGGTTATCCACACCCGACACCCCTGAGACCAGTGCCAGTCTACAGTTACTCAATGCCCATGGGACTGGCACCTGTCCCCTTAGATTACCAAGGTCTGCTTTTGACTTTGTGGTCTTTTATGCAGATGCAGGTCCCTACCCCAGGAGGACCAGCCCCAGTCACCCCTCAAGGGCCTCCTTTGGAGCCCCTTCCCCCGGCCCCTGTTCAGCCAGGCCCTAGTGCTCCTCATACTCCCAGGGATAGGTCTGACTAGGGGACAGCTGGCTGCACAGATGACCATCAGCCCGATGATAGTGCAGATGATGGCTCAGATGATGCAGACGAGAGTAAAGCCTGTGAGTCCTTTTCTCTAGGTGCGGAATCCTCAGAAGGGGACTCAAAGTAACGTCCCCAAATTCCCCCCTTCCCCGATTATCCCAGATTCATTGCCATAATGATGCATATTCAAGCCACTATGGTGTGGGAGACAGAAGAGCAGGACCTAGAGTGGTATCGGCTTATGATTTACCTATGACAGCCCAACACTCCTCTTTTGGTGGTCCCTCCAGTCATAGATTCCTACGAGGATGTTACCCGGGCTGCCTGCAACTGCCCCAGCATCGTCCCAGCAGTGTCCAAAAAGGTCGACTGGCTTTACCATGCACCAGCTTGCAAACCATAATTTGGAGAACAGGCCAAGGCATCATTATTGTGGTGCACAACTGAACCGAGAGGCCTAAACTCCTCAGCTTCCTCCCACTTGACAGGGAGTCTCAACAGCTGGATCAGATGGGCAAGCGTGCTTTTGCCTCTTTCACCTTGGCCATTCTGGCCATGAATTACTTGGCCTAGATAGTGCAGTATCAAAATCTCCTCTGGGTCCAGGCTAGGGATGTGATCCTAGCCATATCAGATGACCTGTCTAAGTAGCAGGCCCTACAGGCCTTCAAGATGGGCTCGGACGTCAGTACCCATGTCCTAAGAGCTACCTACAATGCGGTAGATGCTTCTGGCTGAGCAGCAGCCCTAGGCATTTGTATGAGATGACACTCTTGGCTCAGGGTCTCGGGCTTTGCCCAGGACGTCCACTCTAATATAACAGATGCCCCTTTCAGAGGTTTCAAACTTTTCAGGGGAGATATTCAGGATATTGTCTGTAACCTCCAGGCCTCTTGCTGGGCTCTTAAATCCATCCACACAATGTATCATACACAACGAAAGTCAGGGTAGCAAGCTCCTTTTCATTGTTCCTACCACAGACAGACCCTTGCCCCTCCCAATGCTCAGGGCAAGCGCAAGGTGGTGGCAGCCCTTCCCACTCCCTTCGCCACCTGTAGCACCCAAGGTGCAGCAGCAGCCCAGCCAGCGGCTACTCCCACCTTCTGACTTCTTGCTGGAGCCCTCCCCCCAGTCGTAGATGAGGAGGTGGTTGTAGGGGGTCACTTCTCTCTTAATCTGGACAGTTGGAGGGAGATAACTACAGACAACTGGGAGCTGTAGCTCATCGAGCATGGCCACACTTTAGAATTCGTAGAGTGGCATCCAGAAAAACCTCCGGGACAGTCCTCATACCCTTCCGGCCACGTCCCCCTCATCTGGGAGGAAATTCAGGCCTTACTTCAAAAAAAGGCCGTAGAGTCAGTCCTGCATTTTGAGCAGGGCAGGGGGTTTTACTCCCACTTCTTTCTGGTCTCCAAGTGCTTGGGAGACCTTTGCTCCATCCTGGACTTCAGCGAGCTGAACCTGTTTATATTGTACAAATGGTTCAGGGTGGTCACCCTTCAGGGTTTGCTGCCCCTGCAACACCAGGGGGACTGGATCTGCTCTCTGGATCTGCAGGATGCCTACCTGCATATCAAGGTTTTTGCCTCCCACCGGCACTTCCTCCGCTTCCACTTCCAGGTAGCACACTACCAGTTCAGAGCTCTGCCTTTTGGTTTGTCCTCAGCCTCTAGGGTCTTCACCAAATGCCTGGTGGTGGTGGTGGCAGCTGCTTTGAGATGGCAGTGAGTCTACATCTTTCTCTACCTGGATGATTGGCTACTAACTGCCCCGTCTAGGGAATGTATCCTTCAAACTCTGGCTCATACTTCCAGTCTGTTTCGGGCTTTGAGCATCATTGTAAACATGCCAGAATAATTTATGACCCCCTGACAATGCCTCCAGTACATGGGGCAGTGCCGGACACTGCTGAGGGAATGGCCTTCTGCTCACAGACAGAGCAGAGCGTCTGATGGACCAGGCCTGTCATCTTTACTCCAGCTGTCATGTCCCCGTGAAGGTTTTTCTGTGACTTCTAAGCCTCATGGCCACAGCCACTGCCACGCTTCCTCTTCCCAGGTTGCACATGAGAATCCCTCAATGGACACTGTGGATCCAGTGGGACCAATGCGCAGATGCTCTGGATCAACCAGTTATGGTCTCAGATCCAGTCAAGTAGGTTCAGTTGTGGTGGCTGGAGCCCAGCAACCTGCTTTGAGGGGTTCCCTTTTGTATTCCTACCCCTCAGCAGGTCCTTACAACGGATGCCTCAAGCCTTGGCTGGGGTGCTCACCTGGGAGTCCACTAAACTCATGGGATGTAGAATGAGTAAGTAAGTAAAAATTTATTTAGTTAGGCGCCCAATCCCAGAGGCTCTGGGCACCGTACAGTAGTAGACAGTTTAACAGGGTAATAAAACATCACAGTTTAAAATAGTCAGCAGAGGATTAGTTAAATAAAATATTAAATAGCATTAAAACACTATTAAAAGACATCTGTGGCTGACCCGGTGGTGCTGAGGGTTGAGGCACTGGATACCACACCTCGCGCCATGCTGGCAACCCAAGTTCGGGAGCGAGATCGGTGCGCCAGGGGACGGCAGGGGTGGGAAAGGATTGAGCACCCACAGAGCTGCTCTCCTCCTCGGGGGAGGAGGTTGGGGATTGTTCGGCGCACCAGTGGCTCCTGGTGGAGACCAGGCGTGCTGTAGCACGCTGAGCAGCATGTAGTTGGCGTGACTTGACGCAGGCAGGGGTTGCTGTGCGCCGTGCTTCGGGACATGCACACGCATGGGAGGGGGGAGATGCACTCACCAGAACAAGGAAAAGCCCGGTCTGCGGGGTAGGTGACGGCACCTGCCCCCATGCCCACACACAGCCAGGTCCATCCTGCCTGGCCTTCCAGGTTCCTCCACCCAGGTCCTCTCCCACATTGGAGTCTGTCTGTTGAGAGCGCCCAAAGAGGAGGGGTGGCCCCACCCTGGAAGGGTTAAGCTGGGGGTGCCGATCCTGGATAGAGGAAGGAGGAGAGAGGAGGCACAGGTAGGAGGACTTCATGCAGGGCAGGAGCAGACGGGATGCGTGAGAGAGGCCTCGCAGACTGTGATCAGAGGGGAAAAAGATTCAGGGGAAAAAAAAACATCTGCAGGATAGGCTAGCTTGAAGTGGTGGGTCTTTAGGCCACTCCTGAACACCTCCACTATAGGGGCCTCCCTCAGAGATCTTGGGAGCAAGTTCCAGAGGACTGGGCCGAGCACCCCAAATGAGTGATCACCCGAGGTTTTCAGCCCGGTCCTTGGAACCACCAGGAGGTGCTGGGTTGAGGAACGGAGGGAACGAGCCGGGATGACAGGGTTAAGGAGGTCTGATGGGTAGCCAGGGCCTGATTCGTATAGGGCCTTGTAAGTTAGCAAGCCCACCTTGAAGAGAACCCGCCACCTGACCCACAGCCAGTGCAGACACCGCAGGACCGCAGTCACTTGACAGGAACTTGATAGTCCTGTCAGCAGCCTGGGCACTGCATTCAGCACTAGCTGCAGCCAGCGGAGGTTCCCTCCTGTGATCCCAGGGTATAGAACATTACAGTAGTTGAGTCTTGATGTTACAAAGGCGTGCACCAGTGACGGTAGATCCTCAGGTGGAATTAGGCGTTTAATCTGGGCGATGTTCCTCAGATGGTAAAAGCCACCTTTGATGACAGCCAATACCTGCGCTTCAAATGTCAGTCCATCATCAAGGACCACGCTCAGATTTTTCACCCTAGAGGACACTATCAATGGTATCGACCCCAGGACTAAACCTGTTGTTGTCCTGGAAGTATCCCCATCATGCCTGCGACCTGACTCAATCACTAGAACCTCCATCTTGCCTGGGTTAAGTCTCAGCCAGTTAGAGTTAGTCCAATCCTGGATCTTGGCAAGGCATTTATTCTGCACTTCAAAAGCACCACTTGTCCCCGGTGCAAAAGACAGGTACAGCTGAGTGTCATCTGCATAGCAGTGAAAACTCAGACTGTACTGTCTGATAATCCTCCCCAAAGGCAGTATGTACATCTGAGAAGAGCACTGGTGATAGGATCAAGCCTTGAGGTTCTCCACAGGTCAGCGGCAAAGGGGAGGAAGAAAAATTCCCAATTACTACCCTCTGCCTCCTACCTGAGAGAAAGGACTCAAACCAATTAATGACAACACCGCTGAGTCCATAGTACTCTCTAAGGTGATCCAACAACATGATGTGGTCAACGGTATCAAATGCAGGTGACAGATCGGGGAAAATGAGAATTGACCATTCTCCTCAGTCTCTTTCCATGAGGAGGTCATTATGCACCCGGACTAATGCTGTCTCTGTGCTGTGCCTCCTCCTAATCCCAGGCTGGAATGGCTCATAGATGTCACAGGTTTCCAGGTGTTCCTCGAACTGCAGAGCCACTATCTTCTCGACAACTTTCCCTAAAAATGGGAGGTTGGAAATTGGTCTATAATTCGCCAGGATGTCAGGGTTGAGAGATGTTTTTTTCTGAAGGGGCGTTAACAGCACTTCCTTCAAGGCGTCAGGGAAAACCCCCTCCAAAAGCGAGCACCCGACTATCTCGGGGAATACTGGACCAGTGACCTCAACGCAGCCCACTGGGAGACTGTGTCAGGCTCGGGTCCAGTGCACAATAAGTGGGCCACAGCTTCAAAATCACCTTAGAGACCTCAGCCACCCCCACCGGTCAAAACTCTATCCAGACAAAGGGAGTGCCCCTGTTCTACCCAGACTCCACCTTGCAGGTCTGGTCCAAACCCACCAGTGAGGTCCCGGCCTGAATAGAGGATACCCTATCAGAGGAGAATAGAGCAAATTCTTTGCAAAGTGCTACTGAAAAAGCTCTTTTCAGCTGTGGGCAGATGGGATGAAGAAGCCTGTCCACCATCCGAAAGAGCTGAACTGGTCTGTTTCTCCCTGCCGTAATCTCCCTGGACAGGAACTCTGCCTTCTTATGGTCGATTGCCCTTTGATAGTCACCATAGTGATTTCTCAAAGCCAGTCTATCCTCCTGTAGCCATGTCCTACGCCAACAATGCTCCAACCTCCGACCCATGGTCTTCATCGCTTTGAGAGCCCCATCAAACCCTGGGGGTCTCAGGCGAGAGGACCTGGGTCGTATATGGACCGGTGTGATAGCATCAAGTACCTCAGAAACAGCCCTGTTATAGGCTGCGACTGATTCACCCACGCCAACTGCAGTAACCGCACTAACACTGGAAAAATCAACCACCGTCATCAGTCCCTCTGGGAACAGTCCTCTTAACAGGTGATAGCTGATCATCTCAACATGGGTTCATAGGTTCATAGTGTAGTTTACAAGTTCAAACAGGCAATTGCCCTTGAAGAACTTGCCACCCAACCTATGGTGGAATTCATATTTAATATTATCCATAAAAATATCAATTTTTTTCTTGAAGGTATCAATTGTATCACTCTCAGCAATAATTTGTGGGAGCGAATTCCAACTGGATATTATACTTTGTGTAAACCATCTAGTTCTTTTCACAGTATTATTTCTTTCACCAGTCATCTGCATATTGTGAGATCTAGTATGTTTATTTTTTTTGTTAGTAATAATTCCTACTGTCTCCTTTAAAAAAGGCTCACTCACAGTTTTAAAAGCTAGACATAGATCACCTCTAAGTCGTCTATATTTCATTGAATATAGTCCAAGTTTTTGTAGTCTTTCAGAATAATTTTAATTATTCATTCCTGTAATTTTTTTGGTAGTTTTTCTTTGTATTTTCTCTATCATTTTTGCATCTTTAATTGTTTGAGGAGCACTAACTTGTATACAATATTCTATATGAGGTCTTACAAGACTTTTATATAGAGGAATAATTACATCAGCTTCTCTACTCTTTATATTCCTAAAAATATAACCCAATATTTTATGACAATATTTAACCTTTTGTTTGGTATGTAAATCAAAATATAAGTCATTACTAAAAAGAACACCTAAATCTTTCTCAGAAGTTGTTGTTTCCAGTATTTGATAATTCAAAGTGTATTTATATTCTGAGTTGTTATGTCCAATATGCATAATTTTACATTTTTTAGCATTAAATCTCATGAGAGATTGTTCGGCCTAGTTACTTAATCGATTAATATTTTCCTGAAATTGCACACAGGAGGTATGATCCGAAATAATTGTACCAATTTTGCAGTCATCTGCGTAGTTGCACATCCAAGCGGATGTTTAACTATTTGCTCTAAATTATTGGCAATGGCAATTTCAATAAATCTATTTTCATTGGTACCCTGACCCTTGAATAAGTCCCAATTAATAGTAGGAAAATTAAAGTCACCCATCAAAATATAGCTACCATCAATATTAATATTTTCTAAATCATCAAGGAACCTACTAGTTTCTATTACATTTAAATTTGGAGGTCTATAGCCTATCCCTATGGTCAATGTTTGATTAGGTAATTGAATTTTAGCCCAAAGTAATTCAGATGTGGTACTAGCCAAGTTTTTTAATTCAGCAGCTTTATAGGTATCTTCTATGTATAAAACTATCCCCCCACCAATTCTATCCTTCCTGTTTTTATTGATTTTAATGTAGCCTGGAATTTCTGTATTCCAGTCACCATCTTGGAACCACGTCTCCGTTACACCACTCATTGCAATATGATTTATTATTAAAAAGTGTCTTAGTTCATGAATTCTATTTCTTAAACTTCTGTCATTTATTAGAATGATGGGAACAAATTATTTTGGTGTGATGTAAGTTAGTACAAATTCTTTCTCCTTATTTATTGTTGGATTGATATGGACATTTGTTATAGGTGAAACTATAGGGTCACAGATTCCCTCCTTAGTAACTAGTTTAAAGCTATATTGATGTTTGTGAGAAATTTATTTCCCAGCAAGTGACATCCCTACCTACTAAGATGAAGTCCATCAGCACAGTATTAATAATTTTTATTCTGAAATTCCTCCCAATGCGTAATGCATTTGATATCTTGAGTAAGACACCATTGTCTTAACCATTCGTTTATGGTTTTGATCTTATTCTTATAAAATTCCGTTGCTTTTGGCACTGGTAGAATCTCTGATATTATAATAGAACAGTTTTTATCGACAAGTTTATTGGTTATGGACACAAAGGCCCAGATATTCAAAAGGGTTGTGCCATGCGCAATAGGGTTGCTCCAGCGCAAGTCTGAAAATGCGCCATTCTGCGATATTCAGCGGAGGCAGTTGCCCCCAAATCAACGCTGAGCAATAGTGCAATGATAATGAATGTATGCACAACTGAATTGGAAGAACCATGCATAAATGGCGCGGTGCGATATTCAACAACACGCGCCATGCGCGGTAGAGAACGAGCGGAAGTTCGCGATGTGAAATGAACCAAAATAAAAAGGAACAAGGGAGAGGTGCAAGAACCCTACAGGGAAGGCACATGAGGCTGAACTCTAGCCACACAAACAGGGCAGGAGGGACACACAGGGCAGGCCAGGGAAAGGGCACCCTGAACACACAGGCACAGGGAAGGTGTGGGGAGCCACAGCCAGTGCAGAAGGGGGAAGTGCCACACAGCACAGAGGCCAGCACAGGAAGGTGTCCCCGGTGCAGGGGAAGTAGCAGCCAGGACAGTGAGGGGAACACAGAAACAGCTGCCAAGGGGGTGATCACAGGCCAGAGACATGGCCAGTGCCACCATCCAGATGGAGCACTAATGAGGGTAAGAGGACAGAGCAGCAGGGGCGCAGCCGGTGGAAGACCCACATCGGTATGCCCCACAGGCAGTCGAGCCCCACCAGCTTAGAGCTGTACAGTGATACTGAGATTGTGGGCCGGTACGCCTGAATCAGACAATTCTGAGGTGGCTCTGTGAGCTGTGCAGTGATGTGATGCAGGCACCCACACAACAGAGCCATGCTCTGTCAGTGGAGACTAAAGTGACAGCTTGCATGTGCTTGCTCGCCACGGGCACCTTCCAGAGACCAACAGGGGACACCACAGGCATAACCCAGTCACGCCACCTCACCCAATTCCTCAGCGCACTGCTGCCACATGCTGCGGAGCACATCCATTTCCCCAGCACACCGGCAGAGTGCACAGCAAACATACAGGAGTTCCACAGGGTAGCACGTATGCCCGGCGTGCTAGGGGCAATAGACTGCACCCATGTGGCCATCCGCACACCACCTGGCCCCGAGGGGGCCGCATATATCAATCGGAAGGGCTATGCTAGCATCAACTGCCAGGTGGTGTGCGATGCCAGGGGGCGCATAATCAATGTCTGTGCCATGCACCCTAGGGGAGCACATGATGCCTTCATCTGGCACCAGTCAGCACTATGCCACAGATTTGAGAGTGGGGACATCCCCACTGGACACTTAGTGGGTGAGTATGCAAACCACACGGCCAAACATAGAGCTTGGGAGGGGCATGGGCAGAGGTGACATGGGTAGTGGCCTACATGGCCCGAGGCAGGGCGATGCTGATCACCAAACTAACCTCCACCCTCTACACACAGGTGACAGTGGATACCCACTCCGTTCCTGGCTGCTCACACCATACGGTGGCCCGCGACCCCATCGCAGCAACGCTACAATGAGGCCCATGCCACCACACGCAATGTCATCGAGTGGGTGTTCGGGATGCTGAAGGCACGTTTCCATTGCCTGGACACCTCCGACGGTGCCCTACAGTACAGACCCTCAAAGGCCTGCGGGCTATTCCTGGCCTGTTGCATCCTGCACAACATGGCCAACGAATGTGGGATAGCCGTACAGGTCGAAGAGGGGGACAGCGATGGGGACGATGAGGGCGCCGGTGATGATGGTGATGGGCAGCCCCCCCTTGGGCGACAGGACCCCCAACTGCTCCGGCTGGCACAGCTGCACCAGGACACCATCACAGAGGAGCACTTCAGCCAACTCAGGTAAGTCATGGAGCCATGTGCAATCACCAGTAGCAAAGGCACAACCCACAAACATGCATGGACACACACCAGGGGTGCATGCCATCAAGGGAAGTGACCGGGCATGGAACTGCACACACCGCAGGGATGGGCGAGGTCTAACATGGCACGTGGTCATACACACACACACACACACACCTCACCAGACATGCACAAAGGGTAGGAGGCACGCCGACCCAGACCGCCACCCCTAGCCACACACATGTCCACAGACCACCACACCCACTGCCTGTCATTGTGCGTGTGTCAGACGCTGGGCACCATTGCACAGTGGCATACAGCACAATGCAGGCATCATCATGCACACGCAACAGCGGACAGCAGCCGGGAGGGTGTGCAGATGGAATTTGTGTGTGCGTGCAGGGCCAGGTACCCACCCGTGCATTGCCCGCTGAACGACACAATGCACACAGGGCAGCATCAGACAGTAGCCATGCTGGGAGACAGGTCAGTCATGTGCCACAGTGCCACGGATGCATGGGCGGCCCCAACGAGACCCACCAGCAGTGACAGGCTGACCACTGACCTCATGGGGTGGCACCGACGGTCCCCCAGGGGTTCCACTGCGTGAACGCGACTGTGCTCGCGCAGGGGTCTGCAGCACACCAAACATGCCTGCGCCAGGCGTGCTCAGGATGCCTACAGCTGAACCCGGTGTCGACAAGGATCGTGACGCATGACGCCAGGAACGGGGGGGGGGTGGACATTGCACTGCGTGGTGTCTGCGACGCATGGGCAAATAACTGTGTGCCCATTGTGGCCATGACAGCTGTGAATGCCTGTGTCTGCCTGTCAATGGCAGCGGTCTCATCCTCCCTCAACCGGTCCATCCCTGCCAGGAGCAGAGCGGTGTCTCTGCTGCACTGCTCCTCTGCCAGGTGCAGAGCTGCACTCAGCACATCCACCACCATCACAAGCCGCATCTGCTAATTGACTGATGCTTGCAGTATGCGGGTGTGCTCATCCAAGACGTCATCTGCCTGATCGGCATGCTGTCCCTCAGGGTGTTTGCGGCCCTGATGCTCATCACCCCTTGAGGGTGGGCGCTGCACACCAGGGCCAGGCCTGGGCATGTCCACAGGCAGTGCACTGACGCCGCCCCCTGATACTGTACCCCCATGGCCATTGGCCGACTGCTGATGCTGCCTCTCTGGCTGCCGCTCCCCAGGGCTCAATGGTGCTGCCGCAGTGGCCGCAACAGTCCCACTGTCCTGGACAGACACCAGTGCTGCCCCACTGGTGCAGACAGGCACAGGCTGGGACTGTGATGACACGCAGGCCTCCATGGTGGCACCACCCACAGCCATGGCCGCGATGTCACCTGCTGTGTGGCCATCCTGTGTGTACTGCATGATCCAGAATGTTCTCCTGTACACTTCAGCCCTGCACCCACTACACTGCACCACTCCCTGCATCTTCTTAATGATGCTCTCTACTATCAGTGACAATCTCCTGCACTCTTTGTATCCCTTTACTGTGTTAGGCTCCCACTTTTTTTTTTATTATGCTCTATATGATTGTGGTACTTCCTGGTTCCAGACAGGAACTGCTAATGTGCTAAGACACACTCTGGCCTATAAATGGAGATGAGCCTGGGGTGGGTTGGTTGGGGGAGAGAGGGCGGTTAATGTGTCGTGGAGCCTCCCTTCAGAAAAAAATCAGCTCAGGAACACCTTCCCCTTCTCCCTCCAGTTTCCCCCTTCAGCTTCTTATAAGAGTTACGGCACCTCTCCTCATCCAGGTTATCATGTTAAGCCTATGGTTGAGCTTTGTAGCTTGTCAGATATGCTTCATAACATTCGGGGTCATTTTTCACCCTATCTCTGAAGTGTTTACTTCTCTCCTTTACAGACAGTGGAGTGGAAGAGATTCTCAGTCCATCACTGATCAAAGATGCAGCAGGCATGCATGGTCATTGTCTATGCTGATTTTCCATTATTCTGAAAACCTTATAAAAAACATAATTTCAGGCATTAGTCCAGCAATCACACACTAAATTCCTCTTTCAGAGCTGATATGACCTGTGTGAGAGAGGGCACTGTTTCCTCACTATAGAGATAAGATGAAACAAAGGAGCGTGCACATCAGTTGCTTCATAACATGTAAAATGCCGGAATGAAAGAGAGCACACATTAATTGCTTTAGACACACTAAGTGATGCAATAAAGGAGAACGCACATCATTTGCTAAACAGATGAAATGCTGGAACGAAGGAGAGCACACATCATTTGCTTAACAAATGAAATGCCAGAGTGAAGGAGAGTGCAGATTAATTGCTTCAGACACATTAAGCGACGGAATGAAGGAGAGCGCACATTAGTTGCTTAACAGATGAAATGTTGAAATGAAGGAGAGTGCACAGTAATTGTTTCAGACACATTAAGTGATGGAATGAAGGAAAGCGCACATCAGTTGGTTAACAGATGAAACGCCATAACGTAGGAGAGTGCACATCATTTGCTTAACAGGTGAAATGCCAGAATGAAGGAGCACGCACAGTAATTGCTTCAGACACATTAAGTGACAGAACGAAAGAGAGTGCACATCAGTTTCTGAAAAGATGAAATGCTGGAATGAAGGGGAGTGCACATTAAGTGACAGAACAAAGAAGAGTGCATATCATTTGCTTAACAGATGAAATGCTGGAATGAAGGTGAGTGCACATCACATTAATTGCTTCACACACATTAAGCAGTGGAATAAAGGAGAACACATATCAGTTGTTTAACAGATGAAACACCAGAATGAAGGAGAGTACGCATCAGTTGCTTAACAGATGAAATGCTGGAACGAGGGAGAGTGCACATCAATTGCTTCACAACATACGACAGAAAAGGACAATGTACAGTGGGAAGAAGGAGAGTGGTACACTGCTACAGCAACTAAATCAAGCTCCTGCTGTAACATGTGAAACATAAATTCCTGTCTGTCTTAATAAAAGTCTTAAAATAGTCTAAATAATAACGTCTTAACAGTCTTTCAAAATAACACACTGTAAAACAGTGGCAGTCACTGTGCCAAAATAAAGAAAAAATGGAGGGGTGAAAACAAATTGGAAGGGGTGGAAACAAAATGGAAGGAGTGGAAATAAAATGGAGGGGTGAAAACAAAATGGAGGGGGTGTAAACAAGCTGGACTGAGAGGACAAAGGTACTCAGTGGCATGGGTGAGGGAGGACAAAGCACAGTTGCAGTGGTAAAAATAAAACAGGAACACACAGCAGTCCCCTACCTTGATAACATGGAAAGCCACAAAATAAACATTTCCAGTGGAAGCCAAAGAATAATTCGGAGCCCCCCCACTACACACTGCATGGTCTCAACATAGCTGAAGGTCAAGCATGAAACAAAGGGTTGCACAGCATCCAGCCATGTTAAAACCATGTGGTGGTGGGGTTAAATTACTCAACCTTGGCTGTAATGTAAGCCAGAAAATAAGCAAACATTTCCAGTGCAAGCTAAACAATAATTCGGAGCCCCCACCACCACCACCACACACTGCATGGTCTCAACATGGCTGAACGTCAACCACCAAACAAAGGGTTGCTTAGCATACAGCCATGTTAAAACCATGCGGTAGTGATTTTAAATTACTCAGCCTTGATTGTTATGTAAGCCATAAAATAAAATAACATTTCCAGTGCAAGCAAAACAATAATTGGGAGCCCCCCCCACCACACACAGCATGGTTTCAACATGGCTGAATGTTGAGCACCAAACAAAGGGTTGCTCAGTATCCAGCCATGTTAAAACCCTGAGGTTAGGGGGGTTTAAAGTACTCAACCTTAATTTAATGTAAGTAATCCACAAAATTAACAAATATTGCCAGTGCATGCCAAACAATAATTCGGAGCCTCCCCCACCACATACTGCTTGGTCTCAGCATGGCTGAACTGGAGCACCAAACAAAGGGTTGCTCAACATCCAGCAATGGTAAAACCATACGGTGCTCGGTTTAAAATTACTTGGCCTTGATTATAATGTAAGCCATAAAATAAACAAACATTTCCAGTGCAAGCCAAACAATAATTTAGAGCCATACCTCTCAAATTCAGGACTCTGAAATGAGGGACAATGAGGGGCACAGTACCCTGAAATGAGGGACACTATGACGGACATCAGAATTTCAGCTCTTTAATGATTTAATGCACTGTTAAGACCCTAACACAGCCTGAAACTCAATGTAATAGCACCAACAATTCACAGACAGACTACTGATGAAGAGACATCATTATCACAGACAGTGCCTGGCCCCTGGCTGTGCCCTGCAGTGCAGCCCCGCTGCACTCTGCCCTGGTCCCCCCCCAAATAATAAGGCAGCAGCAGTGCATTGTGCAGCTGCAGGCCAGGCAGCAGTTCACAGACTCAGGGAGTTGGGAGGGGACAAAAAAAGATTGAATTGAACATCAGAATCATTAAGCCAGCCAGCCCAGCAGCAGCATCAGCATCAGTCACAATCAGTTCAGTTCAAAATTTCATCACACCTACCTCTAAGCACTGAGTAGGGCAGAGCAGCACACCAGACGAGATCCATTTCTCCTCTCTCATTCTTGCCTCAGCCTCTGACAACTCGAGTAAGCTCCTGCAGCCATCCCAAGGTCCAACCTGGCAGACTCAGTAGCTAGCTGGTAGTGCTGTCTGCTGCCAGCTAGGCAAGGGGGCAGGCAGCTAGCAGGCTAAGGCCACAACGCAACCACAAAGTCCAGACCACAAAGAATACTGGCAGCGGCAGCGGCACCTACAGATCTGACGACTCCGTCTCTGAGCGTCCAATTTTTTTTTAGTCCGGAGACTGGACAGCTTGGAATTTTTCCTTTCCCTCTCCTCTCCTCGAGTCCCTCCCGACTCCTGACCAGTGTTGATTGCTAAGCCCAACAACAACTCTGTCCTCAGCAACAAATCCAAGAATGGCACTCCACTCAACAAACAAGTCCTTCCTTTCTGCTCTCCATGCTCCTGTGCGTCATGCCATGTGGACTACTGCGGCAGTGCGTGGCATGCTGTGCCATTGAACAAAGTGCCACTGCCCACCTGACTTCAAGCGCACCCTTTTCTGATTGGCTGCTAACTGAGAAGGATGGACTACTCGTCGAGAGAAACCAACCACCCATGTGCCCGGCAATCTGCCAGCCTGCGCCGCCTTGTGCTCGCTCCCTTACCCCTTCCGACCCATTTCCAGCCAGCCAGCCCAGCAGGACCCTAAGTGCAGTTTTAAAGGGCCTGCACCCACTGGCATCAACACTACCTGTCAGTGCCAAACCAGGACAATGACAGGTGCTGGCAGGACAGCGGGACAAGTTACAAAACAGGGCAAGTCCGTGATGTCCTGCACAATGTGGGGCACTTGAGAGGTATGTTTAGAGCCCTCCACCACATACCATATGGTTTCAACATGGCTGAATGTCAAACACCAAACAAAGGGTTGCTCAGCATCCAGCCATGTTAAAACCATGTGGTGGTTGGTTTAAATTACTCAACATTGGTTTAATGTAAGTAAGCCACAAAATAAACAAATATTGCCAGTGCAAGTCATACAATAATTTGGAGCCCCACCACTGTAGCCCAGAAACCAGCTGTCGGGTAAATAAATCAGATTCTTGTATGTCTACAGTGTCAGCCAAAGAAACAACCACACAAGCAGAAGTAATAATTATAATTTATTATGATACTCATGCCAAGCATGTGACAGAAAATCACAAGGGAGTTGGGTTCTTGCTAGTCTCTGGAAGAATGTACAAAATCTCAGTGAGGAGCTGGCTTACACAAAGTTATATACCATAGATAACATCATGGCAACAGAGATAACATAGTTACGGATATAAAGAACATAATGTGTTGTTTCTGTATTATCCTCTCTCCTACCACTTGGCTTCTCCTCCCCCGCCCTTGCCTGGATCAGTAATTATCTCACGGGCAGGCAGCAGTACACCAAGTTCCACAAGGCCCTGTCTGAGCCTGCCCAGGTAAACTGCGGAGTCCCCCAGGGCTCTATCCTGGGGCCTCTCCTGTTCTCGCTCTTCGTAAATGAGCTACCCTCGGCTCCGGCTCTTGGGTCCTCAGTGCTGTACGCAGATGACCTAGTTATCATGTCCCATTCCCAGGACGTCTCTACCATCAACACCAAACTAAACTCAGACTTCAACCAAATCCAAACTTGGTTGCAGGACCATAAACTGATGATTAACCTGCAGAAGATGCAGGCCATGCTCTTTGGCTCAGTGGCCAAGTTAAAAGCTGCCCCAGATTCACTACAGATTTCTGGGGCCGGTGAGTCCCCACTGCTAGTTGCAGACTCGGTCAAGCACCTTGGGGTGACTCTTGACCCGCAACTAGATATGGACATGCACATACGCAATTCATCTAAGGCCTCAAACTGCAAGTTGGGACCCGCTTACAGAGCAAAAAGTTGTCTCACTCCAGCTGCCCGTCTCGCCTTAGCCAGGGGAGTCCTCCTACCTACGCTCTGCTATGGACTAGTCACCTTTGCTCACGTTGCAAAAACTAGTCTAGTAAAGTGGGACTCAGCGTACAACAACATATGCCGTTTTGTGCTCTCAGCCCACCACCTCACTCAATGCTGTGAGCTCTACACCCGGCTTGAATGGCTCCCACCAGAAACTCACCGCTCCTATGTCGTGGGCAACTTCATAGACAGTATTGTCAGAACTGCCACCCCCCTTAAACTTGCAGAGTCCCTCATTCTAGCTACTTCCTCCTACAACCTGTGATCCAGTGACTCTCATGCCCTCCTGGTACCAAAAACTCACACACAAATGGGTGACTGAGCCTTCGCTATGTATGCGCCCAGGGTTTGGAACTCTCTTCCATCAAGCACTCGCTCCTCTCCCTCCCGCCAGAGCTTTAAAGCCTCCCTCTGGGGCTTTCTCAAAATGGTCTCACCTGTCTCTGCACTAGACAAACCCTCTCAGCCTGTGAAGCCCCAACAAACTGAGATGCTACCTAAACAATATGACTTGAGTAGAGTACATCTGCGCTTATACACCTCCTGTACTCACAGTTTACTAGAAAATTAGACCACTTAGGCCCACCTGCCCAACAGGGTGAGCATTATTACTGTGCACGCCCTTATCTCGCTCTGGGCCCACTCTATCCCAATGTTACTCCTCTTTGCCTACCTGCAAGCCTTACAACATTGCTGCCTGGAATGATGAAACCACACTGTACTTCTTCCTACTACCTGCAATGTAAATCCCTGCTGGTACTGTTGCTTGTATTGTCCCTATGTGCTAAATTTCTTTAATGTAATCCTTTACTTGTTTTTGCCTGATGTTCATCTATGTACTTTGTAATCTCCTGGGTCGCACCTGAAAATAGGCATTTGGCTATCTAATGTGCTTACCCGGTTAACAAAAGCAAATAAATAAATAAGTAAAAATAAACAAGGCGTTCTTCCTTGGATAATTACTTAGGAGACAGAATTACTAATGAGTATAATGTGAGACAAAGGATTTGTCTCTGTCAGCATGATGCGTAGACAAAGAGAAATGCTGACAGGCCACAACTACACGTGGCATACTAGCCTAAGTGCAAGACATACACTACAAATATGATTATATGAGAATATAAGTATATAAGTGTGTACAGTAATCACTGATGATCCATAAGAGTCATCTTATTAGTAATTAGGTAGAGTATACAGTATATAGAAGACAAACATAATCTAGGTAAATGCAGTATAGTGAGGAATAATGAATCATGCATGATATAATCCTATAAAAGATGTAAACATTAGCATACATTAGCAGTAAAGCACATTCCTGGCACCCATGCTTATATGATGGGTGCCTAAATCTACATGTTAGTGCAAAATAGCAGTGTCATAGTATAATAGATCAGGAATACAGTGTAAGGTGTATGTGGGGTGATAGAGGGCATAACCCAGGTGCAACAGGTCCCTCTTTGTTGCCCTAATTGCAAAAGTGGCAACACAATAAAAAGACAATGGTTAGGCACCATTTGCCTACAAGCCAGAGGCAAGAGCCTGATAGAGGAATTTTCTTTGGCCACGGTGGTGTTTTGGGGTTTTTCTTAAACAACAAAATGTAACTGTAAGGGAAAATGTTAGTAAACCTTGTATTACTATACAAATTTTAAAACTTCACAATTGGGTTTTCCAATATCATAGTAATGTCAATCAATCAATCAATAGATTTTATTTGTTCAGTTTAAAAAAACTATTACAAATTGCAAGATATCAGATGATAAAATTCCAAATTACACTACATCATTCATTATGTCAGTAAATACAGACGGTAAAACATTTTCAGATATAGCTGGATAAACAGTTAATTAAAATCAGAATAATTCCCGTATCAGTACAACATTTAGTTAATGCCTTAGATATCTGAATCATAATATATCATTCATATTTTTCCACATTAGTTCCAAAGGAATCTAACATGATACTAAATAATACTTCTAAACAATAGATAATCACTGACCCCTCTTTAAAGATGAACAAATTTCATATAGGCAGCCACCTTATGCATTACACTTGAATCCCTAGTATTTAAGAGGTAGAATATTATAACATCAGGGGAGAGGTTGAGGCCAGCCAAGATGCCACCAAGCCACTTCTCTCTCTGAGCTCTAAATAAAGGGCAGATCAATAAAATATGTATAGCATCATCTTCCAGGGACAAGCCACACTTACGGTATGGTGAGCTGATAGTCGCTCTCTTTTGCTTATGATAAATACAATTAGCTGTATATATTTCCAATCTAATCCTAGAAAAAGCTCTCCTCTTAGAAGGATCTGACAATTTAAAGTGATAAGGTTCCAATCCATGCTTTAATTTAATTTGTTTGCACCATCTGTATAATTTCTGGTTTGTTAATGTCTCTTTCATGTTTATTTTTTATATATCTCTTAACCTATTCTTAACAAGACTCACAATCTCATCCCAGGGTTGTATAAAAACATCCCATAGAATGTGACCTAAACCAATTGGAAAGAGTAAATTCTTAATTATATTAATCAATTAAATTCAAAACCAAGTCGAGAATATTCTAATTCTTCCTCCAAACATTGTCTAGGCAACTTTGTTTCATTTAAATGTAATATTTTAATGATTGAAATTATTTGTCTCTCTGACACCAAAGTACCTAATAAATATTGTCCAGTTTCAAGATTTAGAATAGGAACTTAGGAACAGATTGTGGGACCATCAAGATATATCTGTTTATCTTATTCAGTATTATTTGTAGGTTATTTAATCCTACATTAACCCAAATTTCCACTGCATACAGCAAACTTGATTTTATTTTGGCCTCCACTACCTTTAAAACACCTTTTACTGAACTTCTTCCCATTTTGGCATTGAAAATCTTAAATACATTAAATGACATTTTAGTTTTATTACCAATCAAAGCTACGTGAGCTTTCCATGTAAGGTTCTCTGAGAATCTTACACCCAGGTAATCATAATATTTAACCTGGTCAACTTTTTCTTTATTTAACCACATAATGCATTTTCTCTTACTATTATTGCCAAAAATAAGTGTTTTGGTTTTTGTCATGTTAATCTTTAACTTATGTCTTTCACATTGTTCATACAGACAATTAAGTTTTGTAATCCCAATTTTGAAGTTGATATCAGGACCAGATCATCTGCATATGCCAAGCAATCTATCCTGGTATTCAAACAACATGAAGTCTTGCTGTATTCTGACTAAATGCAGTTATCCCCAGCACTTGAACTGCCCCGGAGAGTAAAGAGTTAACTCTATGCAGAAGCATAGAACGTTGAGCTCGAGCTCAGATTTCAAACCTCTGTCTCTAGCACTCTGAAGTGTAACCGTCAGATTTTTTACTCCGCCTAACTGTGAAGTCGCTCCAGAGATTTCTCCTGCACTTCAGTTCAGTATCAGTTTAAATTGGTCAGTTTTACCTTACTGTTTCTTTATTTTGGTCTTCTTACCTCTGTCTTGGTAACAGTAAGTGGTAGTAGTAGGTAGTTGTATTATTGTGGAAATTGTTTTTGCCTTCGGTTCTTCTCCGGTCGGTCCAGTTTGGAACCGAACCCCATTCTATTTCTGTTTTGTTTCTAAATATTACTGTGGTTTCCGGTACTCATCGGTTCCTAAAAAATTCTGATTTCCGGGTTTTTTTTAAGCGACCCGTGACACAGTTGGAACCGATCAGTTTTTAGTTGCCTGGCATAATAGCCGGTAAGGGTAACTTTTCAGTATTCTGGCATATCTGATAAATCCAAAAAAGAAAACCGGTCCCACTGGGTTTCAGCACTGTACTGAGTGTAAGGGGGACTTTGCTAAGGCTGACCCTCACTTCGTCTGTGTTTACTGTCTGGGGTTTGACCACCTCAAAGAAGACTGCCAAATCTGTAAAAACTTTCCCAAAGCCACTCTGGAAAAAGGTTTGAGTAGGCTAAGGGAGAGGGAGGCCGAGAAGTCCGCTGACCTGGATGGCCAGCCCGGTTCAGCGGTTGCCAAACCTGAGGGGGTGCTCACTGACCTGGGCGATACCTCCTTGGGAAAAAGGAGAGCCGATTCTGCGGAATCAGTTCCTAGCAAAAGGAAATGAAAATCAGCCTGTTCGGATCCTACTTCCCATGGTCCGCCCATTGAGGAGATTGCTAAAGCAATTTCTATTGTTCAGTCACTTTGCCCGGTTCTGACCGAACTGACAACAGTTCATAGAGGTTTGGTTCGGTCGGACATAGTCGCTTCTGATATTGATCCAGAGGCTTTCTGTGAGGGCGATTGGAATGGAGAAGAAGAGTATGATGAAGAGGAAGATGAAGGCCCAGATGAGCCAGTAGAGCCTGACATCTCCCCAGACAGGCCTTCCAGTGTGTCTCCTCCCAGACTTTCTGAGTCCCCCTTCCATTTCTTGTTTTACAAGGAAGTGGCTGATACTCTTCAGCTCCCAGTGGAAGAAGCTGAACAGGATCAGGAGGAACCTGACTTCATGGAAATGATGGATGTCCCAGAGTTGAAGAGAGTGTCTATCCCTCTGCATAAATCCCTGGGGAAACAGACACAAAAAACTTTGCAGTTTCCAACTTCTATACCTCCTGTGGATAAAAAGATGGACAGGAGATAAACCTTGTCAGGTCCTGGTACAGAATTTCTTACAACTCATTGCAGCCATGTTGGGGTAGTGCAGGCTGCAGCCTGTGATAAGGCTAATATTCCCCTGGCATCTCAACCCCCAGATAAGGATTCTAGGAAAGTGGATGCCATGGCCAAGAAACAATACTTGGCATCCTCTTTGGGACTTAGACAAGCCAATTATATGGCATATACAGCCAGGTACCAGAAATCGGGTTGGGATACGGTTCTGGAACTGGCTATGAATGCCCCTCCCCAGCTAGCCAAGGAGCTGGAGAAGGTGGCTGCAGATGGTATTGAGGCATCCAAGGTCCAATTTCACACTGCTGTTGACTCAAATGATGTGCATTCCAGGGTCATGGCTACATCTGTCTCCATCAGGAGATTAGCTTGGCTCAGATGTACCAATCTGTTCACAGGATACCCAGACTAAAGCCATGGATTTTCCTGTTACTGGTAACTCTCTGGTGAACAAACAGAAGCTTACATGAAGAAGATGGATGAGTACAGGACTACCTACAGGAGTGCTGCAGCAAAAGAGAAGCAGGCCACACCTCAGAAGCAGCTTTAGGGCTGGCAGGGGCAGGCCTTTTAACAGGCCTTTTTACCAAGCCCAGGCTTCCTCTTCTTTCCAGCAGAGGGGGTTCTTCAGGGGAAGAGGCAGACGAGGGATGACCAGGACCACAACATCCACTCAGTCCAAGCCCCCTTCCAAACAGACACCCTGAGGTGTCAGTCAGGGTCGCCTCCATAATTCCTGTAGGGGGGCAGGCTGCCTCACTGTTCCCAGGCCTGGGATTCCATTACCTCAGACAAATTGGTCCTGGAAGTAGTGAGCCAGGGACTTGTTCTCAGTTTCAAAAGGTTCCCAAAAATGAGAGCAAGATCTTTCAGCCCCCTCTCCCCCTTGGAGACAAAGGCCTTGGAGGCAGAAGTCTCCTCTCTTCTGTTCATGCGAGCAGTAGAGAAGGTACCTCTTTGTCACAGGGGAAAAGGACTTTATTCCAGATACTTCCTTACCCCAAAAAAGACAGGGGAGTGGCGACCCATCCTAGAGTTAAGGTACCTCAACAAACACTTAACAAAACCAAAGTTCAAGATGGTGACTCTGGGAGTAATTATTCCCTCTCTGAGACCAGGAGACTGACTAGCCTCCCTGGATCTCAAGGATGCCTATTTCCACATACCCATCAGACATTCCCACAAAAAGTACCTCAGGTTCGAATTGTCCTCAGGCCTTTATCAGTTCAGAGCCATGCCTTTTGGCCTAACATTAGCTCCAAGGGTGTTTGCCAAGTGCCTGGCAGTAGTAGTAGTAGCATTCCTCAGGAGACAAGGTATCCTTCTGTTCCCATACCTGGATGACTGGCTCCTAGTAGGTCAGTCCCCAGGCCAAGTCAAGTCAGCCTTAGAGGCCACCCAGAGGCTCCTGGAGTCCTTGGGCTTCATTCTTAACCTAGAAAAGTCAGTTCTGGAACCAACCCAGCTGCTCACTTTCATAGGGGCAGACATAGACATAACCCAGGCAAGCGCATTCCTTCCTCTTTCAAGAGTTCAGTCTCTAGTCACTCTGGATTCCTCTTTTCAACCTCTAGTTTCTCGTCCAGCCAGACATTTTCTTCAGTTACTGGGCCACATGGCAGCCTCCACAGCTGTGGTCCAGGGAGCAAGGTTTCAGATGAGAGATATTCAGTTTCATCTCAGATCTTACTGGTCTCAGAAAAAGGACCCTCTCTCCAAATTGGTTCCAGTGTCCCAGACTCTAGTTCAGGCACTCCAGTGGTGGCTGGAAGAGGACAACCTTCGGCAAGGTGTCCCATTCATCAGTCAGGCTCCTTCACTGATTCTCACCACGGATGCCTCTCTCCTAGGCTGGGGGGCCCATCTGGACCAGCTTACAGCTTAGGGAACCTGGTCTCACCAGGAGTCCCTCCTTCACATAAACCTTCTGGAGTTGAGGGCTGTCTTTCTAGCTCTGCAGACATTCTCAGCTGTGGTTCAGGGGAAAGTAGTACAAATCAGGACAGACAATACCACAACCATGTGGTACATCAACAAGCAGGTAGGAACTCAGTCCTCACCCTTGTGCATGGAGGCCATGAAGGTATGGTCTCTGGCTTATTCCCTTCACGCTTCCCTGGTGGCTGTACACCTGCCAGGGAAGCACAACATCTTAGCAGATGCTGTCAGCAGAATTTCTCAGGGTCATAACGAATGGACTCTGAATCCCCTGGTCCTTCAGGTTATCTTCAACAGGTGGGGGACTCCAGGGATAGATCTCTTTGCAGCCCCGGATGATCATCAACTTCCTCTCTTTTGTTGCAGGCCTCCTCTACTGGGCTCTGTACACCAGGAGGCTCTACTGTTGGATTGGACAAGCAGGTTCCTGTATGCATTTCCTCCTTTCCCTTTGATTTTCAGGGTTCTGATCAAGACCAGATCTCAGCCTTGCAGGGTGATCCTAGTGGCACCAGCCTGGGCCAGACAGCCGTGGTATCCTCTACTACTGTCATTGTCAGTGACAAGGCCTCTGTGTATTCCCAGCAGTTCAATCTGCTGACATCCTCTCAGGGGAGGATCCTCTATCCCAATCTTCAGGCTCTCAGGCTCAAGGCCTGGCTGTTGAAGAGTTAGAATATACACATCTAAAACTTTCTCAATCAGTTTTGGATATTCTAAAGGTTAGCAGGAAACCTGCTACCAGAAAAACTTACAATTCCAAGTGGAAAATATTTGGTTTTTGGTGTTCCCAGATACCTGTTCAGCCAGAATTAGCTGACATTACTACTGTATTGGACTCTTTGGTGCATCTTAATAGTTTAGGCCTTCGGCCCACTATGCGTGAGGTGCATTTGGCAGCTGTGTCTGCCTTCCTTTCAGCTGGGAAGGGCTCTTCCTTAGCCTCTCATCCAGTTTTCCAGAAATTCTTCAAAGGTCTGATGCATGTGAATCCTCCCTTTCGAGCCCCTACCCCTTCTTCGGATCTGAACATCTGTATAGCACAGCTTATGCAGCCCCCTATTGAGCCTCTATCTTCAGTACAGCTGAAATACTTGACATGGAAAACTTTATTCCTGGTAGCCATTACCTCTGCCAGGAGGATCAGTGAGTTACAGGCTTTATCAGTGGAACCTGATTTTATTTCTTTTCACAGGGATAAGGTGGTCCTTCTAACTAACAGAAAGTTTCTTCCCAAAGTGGTCTCAGACTTTCATCTGAACCAATCTATGACATTGCCTGTGTTTTTTACTGACCATTTTTCCTCTGGGGAAAGAAGATTACACAGTCTCGATGTGAAAAGGGCCCTTAGTTACTATGTGGAGCATACTAAGGCCTGTAGGAATGGATGTTCTCAGTTATTTCTCACCTATGATGAGGTGGGAAAGGGCAAACCAGCCACCAAGAGAACTATTGCCAGGTGGAGTGTCTCCTGCATCCAATTCTGCTATTGAAAACTTGGGAAGGAACCTCCTTCAGGCCTGAGGGCTCATTTTACCAGGGGTACAGCTGCTTCGCTTGCAGCAGCTAGGGATATACCTTTAGTGGAAATTTGTAAAGCAGCCACCTGGAAAACTGTTCACACATTTATCAAGCATTATTCTCTGGACATTCACTCTAGAAATGGTGCTAGGTTTGGCACAGCTGTGCTGCAGATCCTGTTCCCAAAATAGGTTCTGTGACTCCCTCCTCCAAGGGGGTACTGCTTGGTAGTCTGCGTTTAGTCAGAATACAGCAAGACTTCATGTTGTTTGAAGAAAAAATTACTCATCATAGTAATGTTGTTTTTTCTAATGGAGTTTTGCTCTATTCTGACCTCCCTCCCTGCCTCCCCTCCTAGAACCCAGTAGTTTTGGGATGTGGGTGGGCAGGCACAGTGCTGCACCCCAGAGGTGTACTCGGCTTGCCCTGTCTTATGGGTTTTATTTATGTTTTAGCTCTCTACCTACTTTGGTTTTATATTTAACTTTCTTTTTGGGGTTCTAGACTTGAGTCTTTTGACCCTAAAAACAATTTGTGCAGCCATTTGGCTTACAAGAGTTGAAATAATTTCCACCTATTACTTTTATTAGTTAGTGCTTGTAGTAATCTGACAGTTACACTTCAGAGTGCTAGAGACAGAGGTTTGAAATCCGAGCTCGAGCTCAACATTATATGCTTCTGCATAGAGTTAACTCTTTACTCTCTGGGGCAGTTGAAGTGCTGGGGATAACTGCATTTAGTCAGAATACAGCAAGACTCCATTAGAAGAAACAACTTTACTATGGTGAGTAATTTTTTCTTCCCTACCTTGGGAGCGTGAAAATCTGGATTCTGTACTTTTATGAGAATCTAATTTATATAGATGTTAAATAGTAGTGGTGCCAACAAGCAGCCTTGCCATACCCCAATATTAGTAGAAAAGGGTAATGTTGTACTTCCTCTGTGGTCATATTGGACCTTTGCCCAACATAGCAATGTCATTGATCAGATCATTAAGTGCTTCCTGAGCCTTGGTAACATTGTTATTGATATAAATCAGGTGTGTATCTGTCCTATTGGGATGCGATTGGAGGGACAAATTCAAGTTGCCAATATGGATATTAAAAATAGGTAAAAATTGAGACAAAGCATCCAGACCTGGGAGCGCAGGGAAGTTAAGTGACTTGCTCAAGGTTACACAGTATGCAAGTGGGGGCTTTGGAATTCAAACCCAGGTCTCCAGATTTGCAGTTTTGTGTGGAGTTTGTATGAGGTGCCAGCCAGGCTTGGAAAACAAGCAGTGAAAAAAATGGATTTCTTGCTTGTAGAGCAAATGAAGTAGAGTCTTCTTGCTGAAGTTAGGGGATTGCCCCCACCCCAGGCTTGGCTTCATAGTATATATAACAGTGAGCTTGATTGTAGAATCTGAATTGGCTGGACCAAATACAGTTTATTTGAGAGTTTACAAGAGGAAGCCTAATTTCAATTATTAGGCCAGTATTCACAAATTAGTAAGACAAGTTGGAAGATGTCACATCTGCATAAAAGGTGATAATCCTTCCAGGTATGACAATCAAAATTCAGAATCAGTCATGATTCCAAGATGCCATGGTAAACAAATAAAGGAGATAGTTTCAACCTTTCACAATAAATGTTTCCAACAAGATGAACGATAGAATGGAGGTTTGCCAGACGATCAGAAATGGATGTTGCTGGATCAAAATGCGGCAATGACACTGTGAGAGTCACAGACATGACTTCCTGGATTGTGCAGGAATAAGTTTGGAAACATGGAGTAATACTGGTGTGTGTGTGTGGTGACATACCCAAGGTTCCGTGCCTTTGGCAAGGGAATAGTACTAGATTCAAATAAACATTTGATAACACATGCAGTATAAGTGCATTTGGGGCAATACCACTGACCTATAACGTCTGTTATGTATGAGATCAGGCATATGTCCTAATTCCAGATCCTGGAAGAGATTACCAAAGGGTTGTAAGAACATAATAGCCATAGGCTGTGCAGAGGACTTCTATGTGATGCTTGTCTGCTTCCTTATTGTAAGCAGAAATTAATTCATTAATATTAACCTTTATAAATTGTAAATCGCTCTTCATGAGCAAGACCATTTATACCATGCAATAGGGGAGGTATGATATTATATTTCATACTATCATGAACCTTTAACATATGTGCTTGAATAATGGCTATATCAGCCCTATTTCAAATAGATTCTGTATGTCAGAGTCAACTAGGCCTGTGGCTAAACCTTTTTTTTTTTTTTTTATAAAAACAAAAATGCCTAGTGCATTTGGGTAGGTTTACAGTTATAGATGCACCACTAGGTGTTAGGATGTGAAAATCCTGTGTGTGTGTGTGATGCTATCAGTCCCTGTATAGGGGTCACTATTGAGTACCTGGTATGCTGCAGTGTTCATTTTAGGCTGCGGGATCGCGCCATTGGCACGCCCGACACGGGGCCTGACCCTTCTTCATATTGCTGCTTGGGTCTTTTGCTGCACCTGGGGTGCGCACACACTTTAACTTGTTCACACAGCACTGAAATTGGCATAGGGAAGGCCTGTTCATGTTGGAGAAGAAGACTAAAGGCTTGCCAGCTCAGGAATGTGCCATAAATGTCAGTTAGAAGACTAACTGCTAAGATAATATATCAGATTCGTTCCATGTCTACAATGTTAGCCAGAGATAACACTCATAAGTAGTCATAAATAAAGTATTTTATTATACTCACAGCCAAGCATAGGATAATAAATCACAGATAAAGGTGACTTGCCAGTCTAATGAGTATGTACAAAGCTTCTAGAGAGAGAGAAACTGGCAAGACATTGTTATATATACTAAGATAAGGACTAGCTAACTGATAAACAGAACCATACTGTATGTATTGGTTCTGAACTATAAACAGTGTTACACAATACATTCTCTATTGGATAATTACTTAGGAGACAGAATACTAATGAGTATAAGAAATAGTGCTTCTATTGCATAAACCTTAGACAAAGAGAATGCTGACACATCCAATTTACATGTGCTTAGATGACAGACTAAACAAGGGATCTGTCTTTTGTTAGTAGAACATAGAGAATTGCTTACAAAGCTGTATTACACATGGCATGTGCCTGAGCTTAAAAACATATAATTATATGTGAATATAAGTACATAATAATCACTGATGATCCTTCGGAGACATCTTAGCAGTGATTAGGTCAATTATATATGGAATATATATGAAAAACAAACATAATCTAGATAAATGGGGGGGGGCAGGGGGCAGTTTGCAGACTGACTCCAGTGCTAATAATTTGCAGAGAAGCAGCTGCTGAAGGAAAAGTTAGTATTAAATAAGGACTAAAAAATGCCCCTGGGGGGTGTGTCAGGTATGGAGGACTTACAGTGCACTGGACAGGATGCCAATGATAAGGAATGCCGCGGCACGATGGAAATCTGAGACTGACTGTTAAAAAAAAACATTTTGATCTCCATTTGTTTGTTGCAGTGGGAATCAGTGTTGTAAACAGAATGATTACCACCCCAGGCGTCTGAGTGCAGATTTGATTATTAAATTCTCTCGATCAGAACAGAAAAAAACAGATCAATGTATTTTCTGACTAAGTTCTGTTGAGCTGGGCTGTGTGTAACCTTAATTCAAACAACATGAAGTCTTGCTATATTATGACAGATGCAGTTTGTCCCACCATTAGAACTGCTCCGGAGGTGAAAGAGTTAACTTCCATGCAGTGCATGGAACTTAGAGCGCAGGCTCGGTTAGAGAAGCTCTGTTAGGGTGGTTTCAAACCCGAAACCGTCAGATTCTTCTCCGCCTCACTGAACAGTCGCTCGGAGATTCCTCCTGCTGCTCGGTTCATTTCTCGGTTTAAAAGCGTCTTTTTCGGTTAAATTCAACCGATATTATTTATTTTAACTGCAAACCGATCGGTTCAAGCTCTGTCTATGGTATTGTAAGTAATAGATAGGTTTCTGTGTGGAACTTAGAATGCTTATCGGTTCGGTTTGAACCGATCAATTGTATTTAAACTTTGTTTTGAAGCCTTTTAAGGCTTGTTAGAGTGCGGTTCTCGGTTCTTATCGGTTCTAAAAAAAACAGATTTCATTACGGTTTTTTCCACGACCCGTGACACGGTTGGGAACCGATAAGGGTGTCTTGCCTGGCACTGCCATCAAAAGGGCAAGTTTTTGGTTAGGCTGGCATTATGTCTGAGAAACCCAAAAGAAAAACTGGCCCACTGGGTTTCAACACTGTAGTGTCTGTGGGGAAGCCTTTGCCAAGGCTGACCCACACACCACATGTGTTTATTGTCTGGGGTTTGACCACCTCAATGCAGACTGCCAGATTTGCAAGAATTTCCCTGCAGCCACCCTAGATAAGAGAGTTGGTAGGCTCAGGGAGCGAGAGGCCAAAATCCGCTGACCCGGATGGCCAGCCCATTTCGGTGCCAGCCGAACCGAGGGAGTGCCCTCTGACCAGGGCCAGACTTCCCGGGCAAACGTAAAGCTGACTCTGAGGAGCCAGTTCCAGCAAAGAGAACTAGAAAGTCAGCAGGTGTGGAGTCCAAAATCCCTTCTCCAACTGCTGCAGAGATAGCCAGGGCAATACAGATTGTCCAGTCACTGTCCCATTCCCCTCGAACCCGCCACTATCAGGCAAAGGTCGGTTCGGTCGGTTCCACCGGTTCAAGAATATGATATAGAAGAGTTTTATGAACCAGAGGAGGGAGGATGATTATGATCAGTGTGAATGTGACTTTGAAAGTCTGGATGTGCCCATTGAACGGACATCTCCCAGACAGACCTTTAGGTGAATCTCCCCTAGGCTTGCTGAGTCCCTTCTCATTTTTGTTTTATAAAAGTTGCTGAGACCCTCCAGCTTCCTTTAGAGGAGGCTTTGGATGAGCAAGAGGAGCCTGACTATGTAGAGATGATGGATATCCCAGAGTCCAGGAGATTGTCCATCCCTTTACATAAATCTTTTAGGAAACAAACAATAAAAATTTTAAAAGCTCCTAATTCTGTGCCTCCTGTAGATAAAAAGATGGACAGGAGGTACACTTTGTCAGGTCCTGATACAGATTTTCTTTCACAGCAGTGCAGTCATGTTGGGGTAGTTCAGGCTGCAGCCTGTGATAAAGTTAATATTCCCCTGGCTTCACATCCTCCTGACAAGGACTCCAGGAAGATTGATGCCATGGCCAAAAAACAATACATGGCAGCATCTTTGGGACTCAGACAAGCAAACTATATGGCTTATGTTGCGAGATACCAGAAATCTAGATGGGATACTGTCATGGCCTTAGCCAAACAGGTCCCTAGCCAGCTTGCAAAGAGCTGGAGCAGGTGGCTGTTGATGGTATTGAGGCATCTAAGGTGCAATTCCATGCTGCAGTGGATTCTAATGATGTATCCTCTAGAGTCATGGCTACATCTGTGGCTTTTCGTAGATTGGCCTGGCTCAGGTGTACTACTTTGTCACAGGATACCCAGTCTAAGGCTATGGATTTTCCTGTGGTGGGAAATTCTCTGTTTGGGAGCAGACAGAGAATTATATGAAGAAATGGATGAATATAGAACCACTTATAGGAGTGCACAAGCCAAGGAACGGCAAGCCACTCCTCAGAGGCAGCCCCCAGGGTAGGGGCAGGCCTTTCACAGGCCTTTTACCAGACCCAGGCCTCCTCTTCAGCCTATGCTCAGAGGGGTTCTTCAGAGGAGAGGCAGACGGGTACAAGCAGGCCTGCTCCACCCTCAGCCTAAAGCCCCTGCCAAACAGGCACCCTGATGGGATGCCCAGGGTCGCTCTCCATTACCTGTAGGGGCAGGCTGGCTTGCCGTCCAGGACTGGGAGTCTTTAACATCAGACAGGTGGGTCCTGGAAGTAGTGAGCCAGGGTCTGGTTCTCGGCTTCAAAAATTTCGAAGATGAGAGCCAGATCTTTTCCACCTGCAAACCCTTTAGAGACTCTTGCTTTGGAAACAGAAGTCTCAACCCTCCTGGCTCTCAGAGCTGTAGAAAGGGTTTCTCCCCTACACCAGGGCAAGGATCTGTACTCCAGGTACTTCCTTACCCCAAAAAAGACAGGAGAGTGGCGGCCTATCCTGGATCTAAGATATCTGAACAAGCACCTTTTAAAACCAAAATTCAAAATGGTGACTCTGGGAATGATTTTACCCTCCCTAAGGCCAGGGGACTGGCTAGCTTCCCTGGACCTCAAGGATGCCTACTTCCATGTTCTTATCAGAAGCTCCCATCGAAAGTACCTTAGATTCGAACTGCCCTCAGGCCATTATCAGTTCAGAGCAATGCCCTTCGGCCTTACCTCTGCCCCAAGGGTGTTCACAAAATGTCTGGCAGTAGCAGTTGCTCATCTAAGAAGGCAAAATATTGCCATTTTTTCCTACCTGGACGACTGGCTCATTGTGGGTCAGTCTCCAGACCAGGTCAAATCACACCTGCTAGTCACCCAGCAGCTGCTTACCTCTCTGGGCTTTCTTCTCAATCTTCCAAAGTCAGTTTTGGAACCTGTCCAGGTACTCATCTTTATAGGCGCAGAACTGGACACAAAGCAGGCCAGAGCCTTCCTTCCCCTGGAAAGGGTAAGGACCTTGGTGGCCCTGGCCTCGTCCTTCACTCTGCAGGTCTCTCGACCAGCAAGGCATTTCCTGCAGCTCCTAGGACACATGGCTGCTTCCACAGCTGTAGTGCAAAGAGCAAGATTTCAGATGAGGGACATTCAGTTCCATTTGAGAGCTTTCTGGTCTCAAAGAAGAGATCCCCTATCCAAGTTAATCCCAGTGACTCGAACCCTGATCCAGGCCCTTCAGTGGTGGCAGGATCAGAGCAATCTGAGACAAGGGTGCCTTTCATCCCTCTGTCCCACTCCTTGACCCTTACTACAGATCGTCCCTCTTGGGATGGGGAGCTCACATGGGCGACCTCCACCCAGGGGTTATGGTCCCCTCAGGAATCTCTGCTCCACATCAATCTGTTGGAACTCAGAGCTGTTTTTCTAGCACTTCAGGTTTTTTCTGCATCTGTTCAGAACAAGGTGGTACAGGTCAGAACAGACAACACCACTACAATGTGGTACATCAACAAACAAGGTGGCACTCGGTCTTCGGCCTTGTGCACCGAGGCAATGAAGTTGTGGTCTCTGGCTTATTCCCTGAACACTTCCCTCATAGCAGTTCACCTCCCAGGCAAGGACAATGTCCTGGCAGATGCTCTCAGCAGGATTTCCCAGGGCCATCACGAATGGTCACTGGATCCCCTAGTACTGGGGATAGTTTTTGCCAGATGGGGCACTCCTCAGATAGATCTTTTTGCAGCCCCAGACAATCATCAACTTCCTTTTTGTTGCAGGCCCCAGTGTTGGGCTCAGTCCCCTGGATGCCTTTCTCCTCGATTGGGAAGGAGAGTTTCTATGTCTTTCCCCTTCCCTCTCCTGTTCAAGGTGCTAGTCAAAATCAGGTCTCAGCCCTGCAAGATGATCCTGGTTGCTCCAGACTGGGCCAGGCAGCCCTGGTACCCACTCCTTCTGTCCTTAGCAGTCCATCTTCCCCTGTGTCTCCCCAGGAACCACAATCTGTTAACCTGTGCTCAGGGGAGAGTTTGGTATCCGAATCTCAAATCCCTCAACCTCAAGGCCTGGCTGTTGAGCAGTTAGAGTTTGCTGATCTTCAACTTTCTCAAAGTGTTCTCGAAATCTTGAAAGCTGCTAGGAAGCCTTCCACCAGGGCTACCTATAACTCCAAGTGGAAAAGGTTTTCCATATGGTGTTCTGGGAGGCATATTTCCCCGGAATCTGCTGATTTACCCACTGTATTGGATTATATGGTCCATCTTAATTCTTTGGGACTGAGACCAGCTACCCTGAAAGTGCATTTGGTAGCTGTCTCTGCTTTCATTTCAGCAGGGAAGCCCTCTTCTCTTTCTGCTTACCCTGTATTTTCCAAGTTTTTTAAGGGATTGCTTCATACCAATCCTCCATTCAGGGATCCTGCCCCTGCTTGGGATCTTAATGGTTGCATTGCTCAGCTGATGCAACCCCCCTTTGAGCCTCTGTCTTCGGCAGAGCTTAAGTATTTGACTTGGAAAACTGTATTTCTAGTAGCCATCACTTCTGCCAGGCACATAAGTGAGTTACAGGCTTTATCAGTGGAGACTGACTTTATTTCCTTTCACAGGGATAAGGTAGTCCTCAGGACTAACAGGAAGTTTTTGCCTAAGGTGGTTTCGGATTTCCACCTTAACCAATCTATTTTACTTCCAGTGTTCTTCACTGACCATTCCTCCTCTGGTGAGAGGAGGCTGCACAGCTTAGATGTTAAGAGGGCCCTAAGTTCCAAGGGTCACAGGTTTGACTCCCTCCAACTATTTCTCACTTATGGTGAGGTTGGGAAAGGGAGACCTGCCACTAAGAGATCCATTGCCAGGTGGATCGTCTCTTGTATCCAGTTTTGCTATCAAAAACTGGGTAAGGTTCCCCCCTCAGGCCTGAGGGCTCACTCTACCAGAGGTACAGCTGCATCTCTAGCTGCTGCTAGAGACATCCCTATCTTGGAGATATGTCAAGCAGCTACTTGGAAAACAGTACACACTTTCACCAAGCATTACTCCCTGGATATCCAGGCCAGGAGGGATGCTCGGTTTGGCACAGCCGTGCTTCAGAGCCTATTCCCTAAGTAGGTTCTGTCCCTCCTCCATGGAGGTACTGCTGTGTAGTCTGCATCTGTCATAATATAGCAAGACTTCATGTTGTTTGAAGAAAAAATTACTCACCTTAGTAATGTTGTTTCTTCTAATGGAGTCTTGCTATATTATGACCTCCCCCGCCTGCCCCTCTCAGAACTTCTACGGGTATGGGTGTGCAGTCCACTGTTGGCACTTATTGATGCCCCTTTATGTTTGGGTGTTGTGTTTTATTTAGTTATTTTATCTTATTTTTCTGGTCCCTGACTTGAGTCTTGGTGTTGGGACCAGGAAAATGTGTGAATATTTTAGTAGCCAGTTGGCTAGTGTAGGTTACAGCTTCCACACAGAGCCTTAGTGAGTTTTGCTCGTAAAGATCTGACGGTTTCGGTTTGAAACCACCCTAACAGAGCTTCTCTAACCGAGCTTGCGCTCTAAGTTCCATGCACTGCATGGAAGTTAACTCTTTCACCTCCGGAGCAGTTCTAATGGTGGGACAAACTGCATCTGTCATAACATTACTAAGGTGAGTAATTTTTTCTTATCTAACTAACTTACATGTCAGGCAACCACGTAAGTTTCCTGTTTTAGCAGATGATTGCCTTTGCGTGAGCTGAGCTCTCACACAAAGGGAATCTGCTAAAGAGAATGATCGTGATTCATGTGGTTGCCACTTCGAAGTGCTGCCTGACATGTAAGTTAGTAAATCAAAAGTTACACACAGCCCAGCTCAACAGTACTTAGAAAATGCATCGATCTGCTTTTTTCTGCTCCGATCAAGAGAATTTAACGATCAACTGTACCTGCACTCAGACACCTGGGGTGGTGATCATGCTGTTTACAATACTGATTGCCATTGCAGGCAGCAAACAAATAGAGATCAATATGTTTTTTTTTTTTTTTATGGGGGGTGGTAAATGACAGGTTTTAAAATCTGAGGAGTGAGCATTGAGTGGCAGCTACTAACTGCAACACAGTCACTGGGGGAGGATGTTTCTGACAGTATTCAGCCACAGAATGGCTGATTTGATGCAAGGGGCGGATGCTTCTGTTGTGAACCATGTGATGTGCACTGACACACATCACATGATACAGAACAAAGCTACCAAAACCTCGCCATTTTCCTTGTCGCGTAGTTACTTTGGAGTCACCGTCGAGGAGTGAGCTTGTAGTTCTATCTAAAGATTAACTATAATTGCATTGCTATAATCACTGATTGATTAAAAAAACTAAGTGTCTCAGGCAAATTACAGCTGATATTTTAGCTGTGGGAGTATAGAGCTCAGAGTAGACTTTGGATTATTTTGTGAAATATTACAGACTTGAACTTAGACGATTATTGATAGGGCAGCTAAGACTGCAGCAAGGCAGAGCTGTGGGCCTCTGAACCATCTACCTACTAAGGCAAAGAAAATAATTGCTTTTTCAGAACTTAAGTGAATTATAAAGCCAGAGTGGAAAGATTATAGAAAGAATAAAGAGTCAGAGATCTCTGTGGGGGGGGGGAGGGTCGCTGATTGCTCTAACTCACCTGAGTTGGCAGCAGAGCAGGCAGAGAAAGCCCAAGCAGGTTGAAAAAGTGGAAAGAAAAGAATGACAGCACAGGAAAGGTAGAAATTGAAGAAAGGAGTGTGAGGGGGCTGTCTAGTTTTGTTCACAACTTGCAGCCAGGCAGGGAAAAAGCCACAGCAGACTTAAAAGAATTGAATATTAAACTGAAAACATAAAAAGGGATAAGAATAAACTTAGGAGAGGAGTCAGTGTGTGAGGAGTTGTGTGTGTAAAGGGGCTGTGTCTTTTTCACACCCTACACTGTCTATACTAGTCTCCATCTGATCAGACAGGCTGAGCAGTCAATATCTACACTGTGTCTGTCTGAATTTCACCTCTTCCCACAGAAATTTCAAAGGAATAATTATAAACTGAGTTTGTGTGGTGTTTGCTCGGAGTCAAGCTGCAGACTTCATTAATAAATAAACAGCAGCCACTGACTGTGATTTAAGCCAGAGTGTGGGGGATATATTGACAGCATCCAGGCAGGAAACTCAACAGAAGATTTAAAAAAAATCAAATATTATTATCACAGCAAGGACAAGTGAGGGGGCAGAATCTTGAACTTTTCTCTCTTGTATGTAGCTTGCTGCACAGGCAGGGAAATTAGATTTATTAAGAGTCTTTAAGAAGTGAATTAAAGAAGCAAGGGGCAGGGCTCTGTCTTTGCTTTAGATAAGTTTGCTGCAGGCTAGAGAAAGACACATACAGAGAGCAACACATTAATGATTAAAGTATCCTGTTCTGTCAGGTAGAGGAAAGCCAGAGAGCTGCATTATTAAAAGGAATAAATCAATAAAATAAATAAATCAATAAAAAAAAAGAAATATCGATTCTACAAATAGAAGGAAATAAGAGACAGCAGAAGATTAAGAAAGAAACTTAAATTTTAGGAAAATAGCAAGGTGGGTTGGACTGAAAAAAAATAAAGCAGCAAGCAGAGAGTTACTGACTACTAGAGTGTGTTCTGAATTTCCTGGCCTGGCTGAGCTAACTAATACTGTAATGGCCAGTTAATACCTGTGACACACCCCACCACATCATAACCCTTTGTAACATGGCATAAAAAATTAAAAGAAAATAAAGCAGTCAGATAGCTGCAAACACACCATGTGGTGCAGGACAAACTATGGTCTAATACTGCAGTAGATCATGGTAGCGAGCGGGTGCATGCAAAAATAATTAGACCACGCTTACCATGCTGCTGGTGCTGAAGAGCGTTGGTGCGGAGCGAGGATTGTGTACAGAGTGCAGCATAGGAACTGCTGTGTTCCGTCACCCTCTAGTGGCAAGCGAGTAACCAATAGCACAAAAGCCACAAACTGGTAGAGCTACAGTAGGAAACAGTGATAGGAAAAGCGCGAGTGAGAAAAAAATATGTCCAGAAGTAATCGCAGACAGAGTAGTCTGTGTTAGTAGAACAGTCGTGAGAACAGAATTACTGCAGTACTGTAAAGATGCGTAGTCTGAGGTGGCTATAATCGGTGAAGTAGTCTGAGCTGCATGAGAAGTGTCTGTATCAGTTAGCTGTAGCGCGGTGTTTATCAGAGGATGCAAATCTGTAGAAATACCCAGAGTGTAGCAGCAAAGAACAGGACACTGTTAGAGAAGAGAGATGAAATGAAGAGAAAAAGACACACAGAAAGAAAAGCACATACAGTGACCAATGTGAGTTTCCAGGGTGCATATTGTATACAGTTCCGGTATATGCACAGAAAAGCACATCAGTATATGAATAGATGCCAAATGTTGGACGTGCATGCGCACGTTTTGAAGTGCATAGAAGGTTATACAGAGACTAGTGAGAGACACAAAAGTGGTATTTTGACAGCTGTTTCTTATTCATAATATTGCTGTATAACAGTAGTCATAAAGAATAACCTAGTAAATTGGATGCAAGGGATTACAAGCGGATTAAACCACTCGAAAGGATGGGTCTACAGTGGAATTAATCCATGGTTGGTTGTTGGATGCACTCGGCCTTCGGCCTCATGCCCCAACCCCCCCAACCATGGATTAATTCCACAGTAGACCCATCCTTTCTTGTGGCTTAATCCTTACGTGTTAGCCTACACACACTGTGCTCTCTACCTTGTTTACATCTCCCTAATGGTGTAGTGTAAAAATAATATAAGACTCAGACACAGGACATTTGTCAGAAATTTTTTATTAAAAAAACATTTTGTCAGCGAAACACACCAACCCCACATTATTCATCATATATTCTTACTTCCTCAGTTGCTCTCCTCATAAGAACTAGAATATAAAAGGCCTGCAGCTTGCTTATAAAAATAAACAGTCATGGCAAAAAAAACAAGTGAACATTAAAAATGTTTTCATGTCTTCTGCACATGAGACTATGTACTGCTACATCAGGATCAGGGTCTTCTAACAAAGATTCAAATGGGAGCAGTGAAGTGCCAGTTCTGTCCTTAGAGAAGTCTGTGTTGTCCATCACTATGGCAGACACACAATCAGGACCTGTTGACAGTGCTAGCCAGTCACAACTTAATTTTGAGTCTTCTGCTTGTGAACTACCTAGTACCTACATCCAGTCCCATGTAGCCAGCATTAAGCATAAGTTTCATGGTCACTGGTTCACAATGTACAGGTGGTTGAGATAAAATTCAGAAAAAAATGTGATGACTTGTGATGTGTGCATGAGTAGAAAGAAAGAAACAAAATGCACTGACTTCTGGCACTGACAATTTCAGGACAAGCACCCTGACTAGGCATGCTGACTCGGCAGACTACAGAGATGCTATGGCAGCTGAAAATATGCAGGGAGATTTGCAGCATGCATTCAGAAAAAGCTATATCTGAAAATGAACAAGCTGTTCTAGTTGCCATGAAGAGCGTTTATTGGATGGCCAAAGAAAACGTGCCAGTTCGTAAATGTACAAGTTAAATGGAATGTTTGTCTAATTTAGATTGTCCTTTTGTTGACAAACTGTCTGTGGCCAAGAATGCCTCATATTCATCAGAAACTACAGCCAATAACATCCTCGAATGCATAGCCTTGGTAATTAGGCAGGAGACAAGTAAAAAATTAGAAAATAGCCCGTACATCACGTTAATTTGTGATGAGAGCACAGACATCACTATTGCCAAAAAAATAGGATTGTATGCAAGAGTGCTTGATCCTGAAAGTTTTGTTCCATCTACTCATTTCCTAGAGAACCTACAGATCTCTGATGCCACTGGAACAGGGATAGCTAATGAATTAAAGCAGTTCCTAGCCAGAAAAAAAATTGGCATGAAAAAAGTGATGGGATTGGGAAATGATAGAGCAAAAGTCATGACAGGGACTGATGAGGGAGTCACTGGGCACATGCTACGTGAAAACCCAATGCTAGTAAATATGCACTGTGTTGCACATAGGGTTGCGCTATGTAGTTCACAAGCAGCAGACTCTGTCCCCTACCTAAAAGAATACCAAGAGGTGCTAACTGGCATTTTCTACCATTTTAAAAGATCAGCCAAAAGAGTTAAATTAAGACAAATACAAGAAATGCTGGAGGAACTAGCTCTAAAAGTGAAGGAGGTCCATGATGTGAGGTGGATTGCAGTTTACAAAGCAGCTGAGACCGTTCATCACACCCTAGACTGCCTTCTCACTTTTTTCTGCAATGAGACGGATGTTAGAGCAAAAGGTTATGCCTTACAAATGTCCAAATATGATTTGTAATGACAACCTATATGCTAATGGATGTACTTGCTGTAATTACCCAGCTTAGTGTAGTGTTTCAGAAATGAGATCTGGATATCTCTATGGTCCATGTCAGTTTGGAGAAGTGCTTCTCTGATTTAGAAAAAATAAAATCTAGAACAAAGGAAAAAAATGTATCTACATGAAGGGGAGAAGGATATCCAGGAAGATGAGGAGGGAAGGCTGGTGTTCAAGGGGCATCACGTACTAAGGGGAGGCAAAAACCTTTCAATCAAGGACCATTTCATTGACCAGTTGGTTGCAAATTTAAAAGACAGATTCCCTTGGTATGACAGAAACAAGTTGGCTGCTTTTGGAGTACTGGGTCTTAGGCCAGTCAGCAGTCTTTCTAGAAATGAACTTGAAACCTGGGGAAATGAACAAATTCATGTGCTGGTTGATCATTACATTCAAGAGCAGAGACACAAAGAGTTTGAGACAGTGGCACCACCACTTGTGGATGCAGACTGCACCAAAGCAGAATGGGAACTGCTGAAGCCGCTTGTTGTGAGAGAGGGATACCCGAGGGACAACGTACAAACTCTTTGGGGGTTCATTAACGGATATCATAAGTCAGACTTCCCAAATCTTTTGACACTGGTTGCATTGGCATTAACTGCCCCAGTCCATACAGCAGACTGTGAGAGGGGCTTTAGTGCACAGAACATTGTAAAAACTAGCATGAGAAACAGGCTGTCTGCTACTAGAGTCAGTGATCTTCTGACTGTTGCAATTGAGGGACCTTGCCAGTCTGAATTTGATTTTCTTTCTGCAATCAATATGTGGAGGGAAAAAAAAACAAAGGAGGTTGTTCCAGCATGTGGACTGCACTGATTGACTTCAAGTTCAGCACATTAACCGAGCTGTGACTGTAGTGTGTACTGATAACTTACTACTCTATACCATGACCACCATAAGACACAAAGATCTCAAAAAGAAAATTAAAATATTTGAATTTATCCCTCTTGATATTATGCCTCATTAACCGAATAATTATTTGGTTATATCTTAGTATGTAGCCTGACCTTAGGTCTGTGACTGCTATCAGGACTCTAAGCTGTTTATTAGTGCCTTGTCTGTATTCTTCTAAAATGATTAATCTCTCTCTCTCTCTCTCTCATGAGTGCAAGGGTGGTGGTTTTTTTTTTGCTGGCAACAATTCTCAGTTTACCACATTGCGAACAGACACTAACTACTGGATGGAGTGGACACAAGACCTCACCCGACTGCTGCCTCAGGCCTGATCTTGATTGATGCCACTGCCAGGCAGTGATAGAGATGTCAATGCCTTCTTCTTGTAAACTGTTATCCACCTCTGACATCATGTAAAATGTCATACTTATTTTGAGTCACAACTCACACCTTCCCTGTTGATTTGCCCTTGTTGTAATAGTTCATCGTCATGAATACTGTGACATGCTAGTAACAGTCAGCCATTTTTTAATATATCTCATGCCTCGTTAAAATTCGTATACAAATTTTTTAAGATATGTCATGTATGACCCACATTTTTCCTGAAATTACCCACCTTTTCAGTGGCCAGTGGGTCATTTGACCCACCGAATTTGGTTCCTAGAATGAACGCTGATGCTGCCAGGGTATCCAATAACATCATTACTTACAAAAAAGTGGGAAATGTTTGTTGTGAAACATAAAACAAATCATTCCAAGTTCTAAAGGGCAAGATTTAAAATCACTGGGATGTGCATGAATTATACCTTATTAACTAGGGTACCTGGTTAGGAAGTGGCTATTAGACCACTGGTGGGCCAGGGTCTGTTTTGGGCACTCAATATTAGGTGTCACGAATTCTGAGGCATCATAGGATAAAACCTTAAGGTCTAATGGCTTTTATTGCCATATAAAATTTGGATGCAAAATTCCTGTTTATCAATAAAATGTAAACAGGAGTCCAGAACAAGTCTAGCTGCTAGGATTGATCCAAAGCAATGATCATAACATTCAGTAGGGCCTCACTACCCTCCTGGATGATGACCGTGTCTTTTAGGACTTCAGTGTGAACTCCATGGGATGCCATTAGATCATGTGGACTTGTGAGGTACTCTACCTCAACAAGCTGTTTAGGTTTAGGTCACTGGTTCTTATCTGCAGTACAATGTGCAGTTTGCTCTTGTAAGAAGACCATACATACTTCTAAAAAGAAAAATAGGCATAAAGCAAGCATCTCTCTCTCTCTCTCTCTTTGGAACCTAAAAAGAAAAAAGAAAGAAAAACATAGTTCAGTACTATTCTGCCCAATGGGGTTAAAGAAAAGTAATTTAGTCTCCTTTAAACAGTTTCAACTGATTGGCATGTTGCCATTTGTCAGTGAGTTTCTTGTTCTGGGGTAGTCTAACTTGTAGACTGGTGGACTGAGCTTGTTTACAATGGGGTTAGGGCCTATTGTTGGCCTTGCGCATGTGTTGTGCAGCAAACAAGTATACCTTTTGGATGTCTTGTTTGAGTTGTTTAACATATTTATCTAGTGATGCTTCATCAGCAGTGGAAGTACACAGGTTCAGAAGTAGGTGTTCTGGTAATTTCATGGACCATCCGGTCATGACTTTAAATGGAGTACACTGTGTACTTGTGGTGGGTGTCCCTCTTATTGCCATAAGGAGCAGAGGCAGTAGTGAATCCCATTCTTTAGGGTTTTCCTGAACAAATTTGGATAACATAACTTTGATCTGCCTGTTAGCCTGTTCCACATGTCCTGATGACTGTGGGTGGCAAGGGATATGAAACTTTTGTTTTACCCCAAACAAATTCAGAGTTTTCTGCATTACTTTGTCTATAAAGCCAGCTCCCTGTAATCAGAATCTGCCTTTAGGGGTAAACCCTACCTGGTAAATAGCTAGTTTACCAAGACATTTGCAGTCACTTTGGCTGTGTTTCTCTTTGTCGGGATAGCCTCGACCCATTTGGAAAATAGGTTGTGATTACTAGTGCAAACTTCTAACCCCAGGAATCACTCATTATGAATAAACTTAATGCAGTCAGCCTCCTGTGTTGAACTGACCAGAGAGATGGAATTTTATGCAAATTATGGAACTCTCAGTTGGCTCATGCCACTTTCAAACTGCTGCCCTAGCAACTGCTGCACTCTGAGTGCTTCAGATTCTTTACTCCGCCTGCCTAGTAAGGACATCCCGGAGGGCTCTCCTTGAACTGTCTCAGACTAAAGTTTATCTGTAGATAAGTACTTATTTTCAGTTTAATTTTAAATTGCTGCCTTAGAAACATTCTTTAGTATAGTAAATTAGTGTTTTAGTAGTTTTTTATTTATGTTCGCGGTTCCCTCACGGTTCCTTGGAACCGAGGGTTCTGCGTCTATTTTAAAGGTTTTATCTCAATTTATTATTATTTAGAGATATTTAGCAGTCGGTTCCTTGAACCGCTTTAGTTTGGTCTAAATTTAGTATTTTTCTCAGTTCCTTTTTTTTTCAGGAACCGAATAGCGCTCGGTTCTAGGAACCGCTAGCGGTAGTTATTTTAAAGTAATCTCCAGTTCCGAGTTACTTTAGAAAACGTTTTTTTGAAGTAATCTTTTTTGCCTAGCTTAAATGTCAGAGGTCCATTTGGATAAACCTAAAAAAACGCACAGGACCCACAGGTTTTAAATGTTGTGAGTCTTGTGGGCAACTTATAGCAAAAGCAGATAGACATTCTCTCTGTATTTCTTGTTTGGGTACAAGTCATATATTTGCCAATTGTGATATTTGTAAGACCTTTTGCCCAAAAACATTAAAGAAAAGGTCTAACATTTTAGAAGACATGGCTTCTGCTTCTGCTTCTAATGGGGGTAATTCTACTTCTTCCTCCTCCCACAAAAAGGATAGAGATAAAGCCAAGGATCCTGACAGGAGTTCAGATAAATCTGAACAAGGTAAAACAAAAAGGGCTGTGGAAACAGGCACTGAACCTGTTCCATTAAAGAAAAAGTGTAAAAAAAAACATGTCACTGCGCCTCCGGCCGAGAAGGCTAAGGAACTCTCAGCAGACAAGCATATTATGCCCTCGGCTGAGGACACTGCTAAGGCACTACAAGTGTTACAAGCCCTACAGGGTGCAATCCTGGTTCCTATACCGACTGCCCTGGTTCCTCCTACAGCCCCAGCAAGGCAAGAAGTGCTGGAAGTGTTTGGTGAGGAGGATGACTTTGTAGGGGAACCTATAGATCCAGAGGTCTCTCCTGAGCAAGAGTTTGGATCTCCTCCTAGGGGTCCTGAGGAATACTCCTCCCACTATGCTTTTGTTAAGAAAATGGTGGAAACCCTGAACCTTCCTCTTCAGGAAACAGAGGAGGATATGGAGGAGGCAGACTTTCTAGAAATGATGGGGTTAACCCTCACGAAACGTCTACTTCTGCCCATGCATAAATCTTTAAAGAAGGCTGCAGTGCAGATTTTTAAAACTCCAACCTCTATCCCTGGTGTGGATAAGAAAGCTGACGAGAAATAACAGCTGGACAAAAGTACCGCTGATTTTCTGTTTATGCATCCTGATCCTATGGGAGTAGTCCAAGCTGCTGCCTTTGAGAAGAACAGGATCCCATTGGCTACCCATCCACCAAAGAGTCAAGAAAAATGGATGCTGTGGGAAAGAAAGGGTACATGGCTGCCTCTTTATTAGTTAGGCAGGCCAATTACATGGCATATTCAGTGTAGTACCAAAAAGCTCTATGGAACACTGTTCTAGCTTTGGCTGATAGGGTCCCAGGTGAAGTGGCTGTAGACTTGCAAGATACAGCAAGGGCTGCACTTGATGCTACCAGGTACCAATTTCATATGGCAGTGGACGCCAATGATACTGTATCCAGGTTAATAGCTTTGTTAGTTTCACTTAGGAGGTTTGCGTGGCTTAGAGCCACCAACCTAACTTTAGACACCCAGGCCAGAGCAATGGATTTCCCCCTGGAGAACAACTCCTTGTTTGGGGATAAAACAGAGACATACATGAAGAAGGCGGAGGAATATAAATCCACCTATCGGAGCAATTCCAAGGATAGGCCCTTCACCTCTTATAGATCCCAGAGTTGGGGAGGTAGGGGTAGGGGTTTTTACCCCAGACCTTTCTTTCAGGCGCAAGCCTCCCAGCCTCAGCAGCAAGCCAGAGGTTATTTTAGAGGAAGGGGCAGGAGAGCCATGAGAAGAGCAGCTCCTGCACCACAGGTTCAGGCACAGCCCGCACAGAATCCTTGACAGGCTAGTGCAGGTCGCATCTCCTATTACAGGTCCACCAGTAGGTGGCAGACTGGCTCATTACCTTCATGCTTGGCATTCCATCACCACAGACATGTGGGTGTTGGAGGTAGTGAGCCAGGGCCTGGCACTCAGTTTCAAATCATTCCCAAAGCTGAGAACAAGAACCTTTGCTACGGTAACAGCTGCACACAGGATTCTGTTGGAAGCAGAGGTAAAACATCTGCTAGCAATCAAAGCAGTAGAGGTAGTGCCTCTAATAAGCAGGGGAAAATGTTTTTATTCCAGGTACTTCCTCATAAGGAAGAAAAACTGGGATTGGCGGCCTATTTTGGATCTAAGACTTCTGAACAAGCACATTTTGAAACCAAAGTTCAAAATGGTTACTCTTGCCATAATCATTCCTTCATTGCAAAAGGGAGACTGGCTAGCCTCCCTAGATCTAAGGGGTGCTTATTTCCATATTCCCATCAGACCATCTCACAGAAAATTATTGAGATTCAGGCTGGCTTCAGGCTATTATCAGTTTGCAGCTCTCCCTTTTGGGCTAACTTCGGCACTAAGGGTTTTTACAAAGTGCCTATCAGTGGTGGTAGAATTTTTGATAAACAAGGTATAACAGTCTTCCCCTACCTGGACGACTAGTTAGTAGTAGGACAGTCTCCGCAGCATGCAGTACAGTCACTGGCGCTCACAAAATCCACACTAGAGTCCTTGGGATTTCTGATAAATGAAGAAAAATCTCAACAGGTACCACTCCAGGTGCTGGAGTTTATTGGAGCAGAACTAAACACCAGACAGGGCAGAGCCCTCCTGCCATAGGACAGGGCAACAAGCTTTCTGCAGACTGCAAAATCCTTTGTGTCTGGGAGACCCAGAACAGCCAGAGAATTTCTCAGGCTACTAGGCCACATGGCATCTGCCACGGCAGTGGTAATGGGCTCCAGGTTTCAAATGAGAGATATTCAGTTCCATCTCAGACAGTATTGGTCTCAAAGGACGGATCCTATGTCCAAACTGGTTCCAGTCACAGAAAGTTTAGTCCAGGCCTTACAGTGGTGGCTGGACGAGCACAACCTCAGGTTGGGTGTACCTTTTATAAGTGAACAACCTTCAGTAATCCTCACAACAGATGCCTCTCTTCTAGGCTGGGGGGCACACATGTTAGAGCACGCAGCAAGTGGCACATGGTCCCCCCAAGAGTCTCTGTTGCACATAAATCTCTTGGAGCTCAGGGCTGTTTACCTGTCTTTGAAAACATTCGCTACTTATCTGCAAAACAAGGTGGTGCAAGTCAGAACAGACAACACCAAAACCATGTATTACATCAACAAGCAAGGAGGTACCAGGTCACATCTACTGTGCACAGAAGCAATGAGACTGTGGTCCCTGGTATACTCCATGGGAGTATCCCTGTTAGCCATACACCTTCCAGGGAAGGACAATGTACTGGCAGACTCTCTAAGCAGGATAAGTCAGGACCACCACAAGTGGTGCCTGAATACTCAGGTACTCAGTACAATTTTCAGAAAATGGGGCACTCCAGAGGTGGATCTCTTCGCCTCCCCAGAAAACCAACAGCTTCCAATGTAGTGTTGCAGGCCTCCTCTAAGGGGCACAGTCCCCTGGATGTCTTGGCCCTGGATTGGACAGGGAAGTTTCTGTATGCATTCCCTCCTTTTCCTATAATATTCAGGACCCGACTGAAATTGAGGTCCCAACCAGCAAAAATGATACTGGTGGCTCCGGATTGGGTGAGACAGCACTGGTACTCTCTTCTGCTGTCTCTGTCAGTGGTTTCCCCAATCCGTCTGCCCAGGAGGCACAACCTGTTAACCTCCTCTCAGGGCAGGATCCTGTACCCCAATCTCAAATCACTGAGGCTCAAGGCGTGGCTCTTGAGGACTTAGAATTTGCTAACCTTAACCTATCAGAACAGGTGCTGACAGTGCTTAGAGGTTCCAGGAAGCCTTCCACTAAGAAGACACATTCCTTTAAGTGGAAAAGATTTACAATATGGTGTACAGGTAAAGGTTTGAGCCCTTTCCGGGCTGATTTGGCTATTCTTCTAGATTACCTTACACATTTACATTCCTTAGGTCTGAAGCCTTCCACCCTCAAGGTCCACTTAGCTTCAGTCTCTGCTTACCTGTTAGTTGGTAAAGGAGAGGTCTATGGCTTCTCATCCAGTATTTAGAAAATATTTTAAAGGCCTTAATCTTCTGCACCCTCCCCTAAGGGGAACCGGTTCCAGCCTGGAATCTAACTATTTGCATTGCTAAACTCATGGATGCACCATTCGAACCTATGGCAACAGCAGATTTGAAGTATGTCACTTGGAAAACTGTTTTCTTGGTTGCCATTACTTCAGCCAGAAGGATCAGTGAATTACAAGCCCTGTGCACAGATGTGGACTACATCTCATGACATAGGGACAAGGTGGTTCTTAGGACTAATAGAAAATTATTTCCCAAGGTGGTATCTGATTTTCACTTGAATCAGTCTATCACTCTACCTGTCTTCTTTACAGACAACTCCATTTCTCCAGAAAGGAGACTTCACTCCTTTGATGTCAAAAGGGTGCTTACCCACTACAGAACCAAGTCTTACAGGACAAGTATATTACAGCTCTTTCTCACATATGGTGAAGTTGGTAAGGGCAGAGCTGCAACAAAACATACAGTTGCTCGCTGGATAGTGGCGTGTATACAGTTTTGTTATAGTAAGGTGGGTAAACAGGTACCTCTGTGCCTGAGAGCACACTCCACCAGGGGCACAGCTACTTCAGTGGCAGCTTCAACAGAAATTCCGCTACTGGAAATCTGTAAAGCAGCTACATGGAAAACAGTACACACCTTCACAAAACATTACAGCCTGGACTTGCAATCCAGAGGTGATGCTAGGTTTGGTACAGTTGTACTGCAGAGCCTGTTTCTGAAATAGGTTCTCTGCCCAACCTCCAAAGGTACTGCTTGGTAGTCTGCATTAAGTTTAATCATAATGAGTGATTCCTGGGGTTAGAAGAAAAAACTACTCACCATAGTAATCTTGTTTCTTCAAAGGGATCACTCATTATGATTAAAGACCCTCCCTACCTCCCCTACTAGAACCTATAGAAGTTGCTCTGCATCCCTGCATTAGGGTTTTTTCTTTTCTCCTATATAGGTTAAGATAGAAACTCACATTGTTTAACCAGTTGGTGTCCAGATGGTCTCAAGTTTCTTACGTTTGTTGGTTAAGGATGTTTTGACCTGAAAGGGTAAACAATATTATTTTCTAAGGTTGTTAATTTTAGCTAGTGGGTCTTTTACCCAGTTAGGTTCCGTAAGAATCTGAAGCACTCAGAGTGCAGCAGTTGCTAGGGCAGCAGTTTGAAAGTGGCAAGAGCCAACTGAGAGTTCCATAATTTGCATAAAATTCCATCTCTCCGGGCAGTTCAACACAAGAGACTGACTGCATTAAGTTTAATCATAATGAGTGATCCATTTGAAGAAACAAGATTACTATGGTGAGTAATTTTTTCTTATTGTTGTTCTTAGTGGTTGGCATAGGGCCAATGTAGTCAATCTGGATGCTGTTCCAAGGGCCAGAGTGCCTCTGGGGTAACAATTTAGCATTTTTCCTAGCTGGTATAGGATTGTTCTGTGCACAGATTAAACAGTTATTGATGTAGTGTTCTATATCATTTCTCATGTGTGGCCATCAGACAGAGGATTTCAGTCTGTCTAAGGTTTGATCAACTTCCTGGTGTCCACCAGTTGCGGTATCATGTACTTGGTAGATAAAATCTACCTTCAGGTGTTCAGTAACTACCGATAACATTTCAGGAGTTTTACGGCAGTGATACCAAATGAGGAGGCCATCACTGAATAGGTGAAGGTCATTTTCCACTTTCTTATAAGGGCTTATTTCTCGAAGTTCTTCCTCAGTTCCTTTATCAAAGAACCTATACACTACCCTCAAATGAGGGTCTTTTCTTTTGTGTGGACACTAGATCCATAAGCTCAAAAGTAGTTGTGTCTTTATTAATGGCAGTAGCACATAGTATAGCTGGGATAAAGGGAGATCTTACTTCGAAAGGGCTGTTGCAGTAGGTAATTACATATAGGACTGAAGCCATCAGGCGCCAGGACCCCACAGAAAAATTTATAGCTAGCAGTCTCTGGTGGGGGACCGCCCCCACATCAGGTGACCAACGTCACGCGACTTTCAGTATAAAGGGGCGGTTCCCCACACCTGCCTTCCAGTTCTTTCCCGCCGTCTGCTTGCCATAGCACCTTGCAGTTAAGTTTCTACTGCTCGTCAGTCAATCGTTGGTCTTTTAAACCAAATTTTTCTAATTTTTTCTAGTCAAAACGTCGTGTATGTCGTCCCCTACATCATCCGATTCGCATAAAAACAAGTGTGATTCGTGCGGCGCCCAGCTCCCACATAAGGACGGTCATTCCCTGTGCCTCTTCTGCCTAGACCCAGATCACCCCATAAAGAAGTGTCAGCACTGCCTGAAATTCAACGCCGCCACCCATAAATGGAGGAAGCAATCTCTGGAGGCCCGTATTTTAAAGAAGAAGAAGATGGCCTCTATGGAGAAGGAGCTGAAGAAGCTACGGCAGGCCTCTACTTCACCTGAGGGTCACCGTAAGAAAAAGGAGAAGCACCGGGACCGGGACTCCACTTCCACGGCTACCGCGACTTTGGCTGGAGTCGCTGTACTGCGGGTAACGTCCCCCCAGGGGACCGATCCTCGATGGCCATCTTGGAGGCTTCCAAGGCAGCAGCGTCCCTTGTGTCGGGCTCACGCTCGGGCCCTTTGGAAGCCTCCGGGGAAAAGGAGGCGACTGCTACCAGGAAGGCCAATGTCTTGCGGCCCTCTGTGTTGAGTGGATCCGGTAAGTCAGACACTGGTGCCACTGACGTCTGCCCAGACAGGGCTGATAAGTCGTCGATCCCTTCAGAGGCGCACACGGCTCCTAAGGCGCCCGCCAAGGCTGATTCTCCATTGCAGCCTTCATCGGGCACAGGTTCCGATAAGTCGGATGCCGGCTCCTCCAGTGCCCGCCCGGATCCTGCAGATAAGAAGGTCATCAGCCCCTCCAATGATCACATGGCAAAAGAGCCAACACTGGACCCCTCCAACCAGTCCACCGTTCCCGGCTCGCCACAGCACTCGCTGCTGCATTCCAAGGCCCCAGCGTCTCCCCTGCTGGATCCCAGGGATTTTAGACCTCCTTCCCCGGGTGACACAGTGGACGTCAGTACGCTGGTGTCATGTCTCCCTCCTTTGGGACCAGATCCCCTGACGCCGGATCCTCAAACGCCGGCTCCAACACGCCGGGCGACATTCCGTCACTGGACGCCGTCCCCACACCGGACCTGACACCCGTGGGGCCACCTGTTCTGGGCCCACCCTCTGGGCCTCTTCCAGGGCCTTCTGGCTGACAGAGCCCCTGATTCCTGGGTACCCAACTCTGTCTTATCTGACGCCATCCTACCCGGGGCCGCAGTATCCGGGACCGCAGTACTGAAAGCTGGCCTATCCGACACCGCAGTACCTGAGGCCTTAGTACCCGATGCCGGGCTTCCCACCATCAGGTTATGGATACTCACCCTACGGATACCCCCAGTATCCGTATCCCCCTCCTCCTCCACCGCCCCCTCAGCTGCCGGTGGATTTAAAGGAGACTCTGGCTGTCTGGTGGGCTGAAGCCAAGGCTCAGCTCACCAGGGAGGTGGAGAGCCATCTACCATCAATGGACCTGGTACTAGATCCCCTTCACCAGAGACGAGAGACTCTCTCCCCCCTGCCCGACACCAGAGGTGAGCCCTCAGGTGCCAGGGTCGGGGAGGATATGCTTCCCAGAGGGCTTCCCAAGGGGTCCTTTCCTCCCCTGCACAGGGAGGAGTCTTCTTCTCACTCTTCTTCGGAGACCTCCAACTCAGATTCTGGGGGGGGGGGGTGTTCTGATCCTGACGACAAGCCTCACTCTCCAGACCATCCCAGGCCAAGGACTCCTCTGAAGTACTCTCCGGAAGATCCTTCCTTTCTGGAGCTGCTGAGAAAGATCCAGGAGGTCCACCAGTGGCAATCTCTGGAGCCAGATCCACAGTGGAAGAAACCTGCTGCCCATTTGGATCTGCCCGAAACAGCTCTGACATTGATTCCACCCTGGTCGAGCCTCACACTGACCTTGTTTCTACTATTTGAAAGCAACCATCCGCGGTGGCCCCCCTTCTGAGGAAGGCGGATAGGCTATACCAGGCTCCCGAAGGTGTGGATTCACTGAACACACACCCGAAGGCCGATTCAGTTGTGATTAGCACCGCTCATGGCCGGTCGGCTAACCCAAAGCATTTTAGCTCATCTCCACCAGACATGGAATCCTGTCTTCTGAACCAGTATGGGAAGAAGGTGTACGGTTCTTCCACACTGGGAATCAGGGCCCTGAATTATGTCGCACATATAGGAGACTACCAGAAGGCTATCCTGAGTCAGGTGGACTCCAAATTGGACTCCCTTCCTGAATCTCAACCCAAGCAGGACGTGGCTGATCTCGTCCGATCTGCTCCTTTGGCCAGTCAGCACATGTTACAAGCCACATACGATGCAGTGGACACTGCTGGTAGGAGTTCGGCTTTTGTCATGGGCCTTCAGCGTCATGCCTGGCACCGGGTGTCAGGATTGGTACCTGAAGTGCAATCCGCTATTCAGGATGCGCCCTTCAGAAGTTCAGTGCTGTTCGGTGGAGATGTCAAGGACATCATCACTGACCTGCAAGAGAAGGGCACTGCACTTAAGTCTGTTGACTTATTGTACAAGCCCCCTCAGGGACAGTGTCGCCCCTTTCGCAGATGTTCTTGGCCAAAAGCAAAACCTCAGGGCAAGAGGGCCAATAAGCATCGGGCCCCTATGGCAGCCAAGACTCCGCCACCCAAATAAGCTGCAGGAACCTCTGCCACCATGCTGCCTCACACCTCCTGACTCCTTTCCTCTCCCACAGCCTCTGGACTCTCTAGAGGAACCAGTAGGAGGGAGGTTCTCCTTCCGTCTACCGGGCTAGGAGAGGATTACATTGGATGTTTGGGTGTTCAATTGAGTTTCTTCAGAAACCACCAAGAAGACCACCCCCCAAGTCATCTTACTCCCCAGAGCATCTTCCTCTGGTTCAGGAAGAAATATCCTCCCTTCTCTTGAAGGCGGCGATAGAACCAGTCCCCACCCACCTTCGGGGGACCGGGTACTATTCCCATTTCTTCCTAGTTCCAAAGAAAACAGGAGACGTGAGGCCTGTTTTAGATATCAGCTCCCTAAACATGTTCGTGGAGTACAAGCACTTCAGGATGCTCTCCCTGCAGAGCCTTCTGCCACTTCTTTGGCCGGGATTGTGGCTATGTGCTTTGGATATGCAGGATGCCTACCTGCATATCCCCATCCACCCTTCCCACTGCTAATTCCTCCAGTTTTCATTTCAGGGGGGCCACTACCAATTCAAGGCCCTCCCATTTGGTCTTTCCTCGGCCCCCCCCGAGTATTCACCAAATGTCTTTCAGTGGTAGCGGCCCACCTGCGTATCCAGGGGGTACTGGTTTTCCCGTACCTGGACGATTGGTTCCTGGTGGCCTCATCCAAGGAGGAACTGCAATGCTCCCTTTCCCTTACCTGGCAGGTTTTTACCAGCCTCGGTATCACCATCAACCCTGCCAAGGCCCATCTGGTCCCTTGTCAAAGACTTCAGTTCATTAGGGCAATCCTGGACATGACCATCGGAAAAGCCTTTCTGCCACAGGACAGGGTGGACACCCTTCAGGTGCAAGTAAGTCTGTTGCAGAAGGGTCGGAGCCCGGTCAGTCCTTCGCCTCCTCAGGCTCCTGGCGGATGCAATTCCGAGAGGTGGATAGTGCAGGAGAACGTTTGCCGGGGTGTTCCGTTCTGTCTGGAAACTCCCTCCCAAACATTGATGACAGATGCCTCAGGAGAAGGCTGGGAAGCCCACCTGGGACCTCACAGGACTCAAGGCTCCTGGTCCAGTCTTGAGCGCACTCTACACATCAATGTGCTCAAGCTCAGAGCCATTCTGTATGCTCTTCAAGCTCTCTACTCTTGTATTCTTCCTGGTCATCTAGCAGTCCACACGGACAACATTTGCATAGTCTGGTACATCAACAAGCAGGGAAGAACTCATTCCTACCCTCTGTGCAGGGAAGCAATGAGAGTTTGGGGTTGGGCAGCTCAGCACAACCTTCACCTGATGGCAATTCACATTCCGGGAGTAGACAATATGCTGGCCCAGGCAAGTTTGGTTCTCCCTTCTGCGGCAGTTTTCGGAGGAACCTCCACTTCCTCCTCCTCTGTCGCAGCACTTGCTGACTCAGGACCAGGGGAACCTGGTCCATCCAGGTCTCAGATCCCTTCAGTTGCATGCGTGGCTCCTGCAGCTGTAGTCCAAGCCCGTTTCGGAGTTTCTTCACTTGTCGCAGACATTTTGGTGGAGGCCAGAAAGCCTTCCACTAGAGCCACCTATGCCATGAAGTGGAAGCGTTTCTCGATATGGGCTGCTTCGAAGGACTTGGAGCCCTTCACTTGCCTGGTTGAAAGAGTCCTGGACTACATGCATCACCTCTTTTACCTGGGTCTCAGTCATTCCTCTTTGAAGGTCCATATGTCAGCCATTTCTGCCTACCACGTCCCTTTTGGTGAAAGGACTTTCGTGCAGTTGGAAATCTCTAAGATCTTCCTCAGAGGGGCTCTTCATTTAAGACCTCCCATCTGGGTTCCAGCGCCACCTTGGGATTTGAACTTTGTTTTCGAGACGCTTACTCTGCCTCCCTTTGAACCGGCAGCAACAGCAGGCTTGAAGTTCCTCTCTTGGAACACTCTCTTCCTAGTGGCCATTACTTCCGCTCAATGAATTTCCGAGCTTCCGGCCTTGATGTGCAAAATCCCTTATTTGATTTTCCACAAGAAACGTGTGGCTCTGCTCACCAACCCTAAGTTTCTCCCTAAGGTGGTAGCGGAATCTACGCTGACCCAATCCATTGAGCTGCCTGCTTTCTTTACTCAACACTCCAATCAAGGGGAATACCTCTTGCATACTGTGGATGTTCACAGGATGCTGAGATACTATACCACTAGGACTAAGGATCTCAGGAAGTCGGATCAGCTCTTTGTCTCTTTTGCTCACAAAAGAGGGCAATACTGCTTCTAAGCAATGCCTATCAAAGTGGTTGGCTCACTGTATCACTTTCTGTTATGACAAGTACCACAAGACCCTGCCGGGTCAAGTCAGAGGTCACTCCACCAGAGGAGTAGCTGCCTCTGCTGCTTGTTTCAAGAATGTGTCAATTGCAGACATCTGCACAGCCGCAACTTGGACTTCTCTCCATACCTTTATAAAACACTACCTTTGGACATTGCCTCGCGCCGTGGAGCAGGCTTCGGGTTGGCTGTTCTACAAGGTCTTCTTTGTTAAGACCCTTACAGCCGGAGGTTTATTAGTTGGTAGTTTTCCTCCTCCCGAGTGCTTTCTTTGTTTCAGAATGCTTGGGACTCAGTCCTATGTGTAATTATCTACTGCAAGAGCCCTCTCGAAGTAAGATAGCACAGTTACGTAGGAACTTACCGTAACAGTAGATTTTTGAGAGAGGCTCTTGAAGTAGGTAATACTTTCCCGCCCTCCATCCCCCTTAGCTTTTTCAGGTCCTTCTCCAGGAAGAGAAATATCCGCTTTTCTCTCTTATTGCCTTTTTGGCCCTTGGCGGGAAAGAACTGGAAGGCAGGTGTGGGGGACCCTGCCAGAGACTGCTAGCTAGAAATTTTTCCATGAGGTCCTGGCACCTGACGGCTTCAGTCCTATATGTAATTACCTACTGCAAGATCCTCTCTCAAAGATCTACTGTCACGATAAGTTCTTACGTAACTGTACTTTTTCATTTCCCATGTGTCCTGTCCTCGGCAAACATCTTTTGCCAATGCATCGGTAGAGTTATTGTAAGGAGCATAAGGTTCACGTTTACAATATGTTCAAACCTTATGAATGTGCTGTTTGTATTTAAACTGTTTGTTTGGTGTTGTGATGTACACAAACAAGTCTCTGTATTTCACATGAGTACTGCTAGATTATTGGAAGTTTGTTTTCTCCCAAAATGGTAGAAATTCGGTCAGAGAGGAACAGACCCAATTAAAATCTGTAATAAAGATAGTGTCTGCAGTTCCTTGCTGTAGCAATTACAGAGTACAAGGCTGTTTATCAGACTGTGCAGCACACTTAACCCTCTCATAGAGTGCTGGTGTCATGTTACGTAGGGAAAAATCTTTGTATTTTATTATCAACAGCAAGCTGTTTCTTTGCCAATGACTTGCTAGTGCTGTAAGCCATCCACAAACATTTGTGGTAATTATAAGGAGACTCCTCACTTCCCTGTTTTACATTGTTTGCCAGGTGTGTTTTAACAATGCCTGGATACGGTACATAAATAATGGTACACCTCCTAGCAATGCACACTCTGTCATCACTAGGATGTAAAATAAGAATTCCAAACCCTGCTATCTGACCCTCGTTGGTATGTATGGGTGAGTCATCATTCAAAACACATACAGTCACACAGATGAGGCACACTGATGAGTCCTGGTAGGACGAAACACATGTCTGTGTCTTCTGTTGGCACCCTTTTCAGACTGTGTGGGAGGCATTTCGGTACCATGCATTTCTGATTAAAGTTGAACCAGCATAATATTCTGTGGTGATTTGCATATACAGCCCATGATGCTTTGCATTATGGGGGTATGTGTGATTTTGTATTTCTTTAAATCTTGGCTTCCCAGCCAGTGCCCTTTGGGGTAACCATTGCCTCGGTGCTTGCGCACTGAGGTTCTTAGTCTTTTAACTTGTTTTTTGTTTTTATTGGATTCTCCACAACATAACCCAGATAGGCCATCTTAGGGTAGCTGGTTCATTCCACTGGGGTGTCATACAGACGAGTCACACTGATGAGTCCTTGTAGGACAAAACCGGTGTCTGTGTCTTCCTGTTGGCACCCTTTTCAGACTGTATGAGAGGCCTTTCGGTTCCATGCAGTTCTGATTAAAGTGGAACCAGCATAATATTCTGTGGTGATTTGCATATACAGCCCATGACGCTTTGTATTTTGGGGGTATGATGATTTTGTATTTCTTAGTCAAAACACAACACATAGTGGTGTTATTTAACACTTTCTGAGGTTCTGTCAAAAAGGGCTGTGGGACAGGTAGATCAGGGTGTTGGAGTGAACAATCATGGGTCTGTCCTGTAAATTGTAGACCATTGGCCAACAAAGATGGAGTTTTGATAGGAAGGACAGTGATTTCATAGGTTTCATAGGTGTTTCCAAGCTGTGGGATTTTCGTCCATAATGCTTGACAATTAATTAAAATAGTGTGGTTCTGTCAGATAGGGCAACATCAAGATTTCTTTTAAAGGTATTCATACTAGTAATTTCTACCACTGGCTCAGGAAGTCGGTTCCAAGTAGTAATTACCCTAATTGTAAACCAATTTTTCCTGAGATTTGAATTCCATTTTGGTAGTTCTAGTTGGAGTTTATGTCTTCTATCGCTGGTCCAGCCAGATCTAAGGTTTATTCCTAGATCTTCCCTCAGTGCTGTGTCATTGATAATTTTATACATCATACATAAGTCCCCACTTAATCTACTATAGTTTAGCGAGTAAAGATTTAGGGATTCTAATCTTTTGTTATAAGCCATATGTTTTACTTCTGCCACAGATTTGGTGGCCCTACGTTACACTCCCTTTATTCTGATCACATCCTCCCTTTTCTGGGGGGCCCACACCTGGACTCCATACTCCAGGTGTGGTCTAACCAGGGATCCATACAGTGGCATCAACACCTCCTTTTTTTGACTTGATATGTGTCTCAATACACAGTTCAAAGTCTGGTTTGCTTTTTTAACTTGTTCTTTGCAATGCCCACTGAACTGCAAACTAGAAGTGATCTTCACTCCTAAATCTCTCTCAGCATGTGTGTCCATCAGGATATTCATCCCCATTGTATACTGATATTTCTTATTATGAGGACCCAGGTGCATGACCTTACACTTGGAGATGTTAAGTTCCAATTTGCTGCATCTAGTCCATAAATATATGTAATCTATAGCTTGTTGTAGTGCAGAAACTTCGTTATCATTGGTTACTAGAGCACCTATTCTGCAATCATCAGCAAACTTAAATATCCACATATTGGGGTATTCTATTGTCAAGGTAGAAGTGTAAATATTGAAGAGACAAGGTCCCAGGACCGACCCCTGTGGTACCCCGCTCATCACAGCTGCCCAGTCAGACACCTCACCTCTAACCACAACTCTCTGCCTTCTCCCTGTTAACCAATCAGATATCCAGCTTATAATATTTGTATTTACTCCTTTGTTAATAATTCGATTAGTTCCATATGTGGCAGTTTATCAAATGCATTAGCAAAGTCCATGTAAATTACATCGACTGCATTGTGTGCATCCAACTCATAGTTGACTCATAAAAGGTCAGCAAGTTTGTCTGACAAGATCTAGACTTGGTAAATCCATGTTGTACATGGTCAATTAACTTATTTTCTTCAAGGTATTCCATGATAATATTTTTCAAAATTCCCTCCATGGTTTTACCTATAAGTGATGTAAGGCTAATCGGTCTAAAATTAGCTGGCTTCATCCTGGGACCCTTTTTGTGGCTAGGGACCACCATAGCTGTTTTCCAGTCCTGAGGAACGCTACCAGAGTCAAAGGATGTTTGAAATAAATAGGTAAGTGGGGGTGTTAGGGGTCAGCTAACTCATAGAGTAACCTCGGGTGTAAATTGTCTGGCCAGGGGATTTATTAATATCCAGTTTTTTTAGTCTTGATTGCACCTCCTCTGGTTTTATGATGATATTCCCTGGTACAGAGTCCCATTTATAATTTGAGAGGAGAATGTTACTAGAATTGAAGACTGAACAGAAATAATTATTCTGGATATTAACAGCTTCACTTTCAGTAGGTAGGTCTCCTGAGGAATTTTTGAAAGGGCCTAGTGTTGAAGTATTGCGTTATATTTTGTTGATATATGAGAAAAGAGATTTTTTGTTGTCTTTGACCTTAGTTGCCAAATTAATTTCTTGTTGGGCTTTTGACTTTTTTATGGTTGTTTTAACTAACTTGGTGGAATTCATATATTTCTGGTAGTTGTTATGTGTTTTATCTTTTGTTATATTTTTGATATAGTTTATTTCTTCTATTTATTAATTGCTTAATTTTTTTGTTAAACCAATATGGTGATATTCTTTTACTGTTATTACATTTGTGAATTATGGGGACGTGTTTGTTTATTAATACTTTAAGTTTATCAAGAAGTACAGTCCACATATACTCTGTATTATTGCATTTTAAATCAGTTAGCCCGTCCCATTGTGCTAAATCATTCCTTAATTGGTTAAAATTTGCTTTTGATAAATTTAGTTTTGTAACCTCCTCATAAGTTCTTGGTACAGCTGCCCCAATTAAGTTAAATAGCACCATTGAGTGATCACTGTTTCCCAATGGAGGAAGAACCTCTACCCCATTTACAGAATCAGCTATTTTGGATAGCACTATATCAAGAATGTTATTGCCCCTGGTATTAACCTGTACTGCTTGTTCTAATCCAGTCTGGCTGAATACATCCAGGTACTTCTCCTCAAGATGATTACCCCCTTTTAATGTCCTCCAATTGGTAGTAGGGAGATTGAAATCTTCTAGAACTAGTATTTTATCTGCAGGGTTTAGGTTCCCAAGTAATTTAAGAATGGAGGTATCAGTATCAATTGTGGTGGAGGGAGGTCTATAGATAAGGCCCATTATAATTTTTGGTGGTAATAGCTTGATCCATATTGATTCTACTTCAGAATCTTCTTCAGGTATTTGAACACTAGTTATAGAATCATGAATATACATTGCTATAACCCCCCTTTTCTATGGGTTTGTGATTTTTGATATAGATTGTATCCTGGGATAGTTTTCTCCCAAGTATCATTGTTATCCCACCAAGTTTCAGTGACACAAGCTATAGCAATTTGGTGTGTTTCCAAAAAGCTTTTAAATTCTCCAAATCTTTTAATAAGGCTTCTAGCATTAATAAGTGTAACTATCCACTCAAGCCTTAAAACATGCTCACTATTTATTAAAGATGGAGTTTTTAATATGGACTGCCCCCCCCTTGTGCCAGTTAAAATGGAAATCAATTACTTTGTTTAGCTTTCTGCCCAGAATCCTAGAACCAGCTATATTAAGATGAAATTAAATGTAATAGAATTATTCATGAACCCTATATTATTATTTATACAGTAGTTCCTCAGCCATTTATTTATTGCATTAATTGCTGTGTTTTTATATTCAAGGTAACCATGTGTTGGTAGAACTCCTGAGATGATTAATTCCCCTCCCCCTTTTTCTTTTACTCTGTGCGTAATGGCATCCATGTTTAATTGAAAGTCATTCAAATTAGTTTTATTTATGTCATTAGTGCCTATGTGTAGGACAACCAAAGGTTTAGTGGTATTTTCCATTAATCAATCTAATAGGTATTTAACATCCCCCGCCCTTCCTCCGGGCAAGGTGCTAACAGTGGCATTAGCTTTCCTACCAGCGCATACAACTGTGTCCACTCCCCTAATTATAGAGTCCCCTAAAACCAGTATGTCTCTAATTGGGGTTATTATTGGTGTATTGAGATCTGCTGTAGGTTTTAGTGTAGCCGGTTTATTGCTGGGGTTAGATGAGGGGTAATCTCTATGGTCAGTGTGATTTGTTAAACACTCAAATTTATTCTGGAGTTTAATAGGTGTTTCACCACTTACTGTGGTACAGTTAGTGTTTGTGAAACACTTTGGTTGTTCCCAGGGTGTCTTATCTATAACTTTCCACTGCTCATTTTCTCCCTGAGTCATTGGTACTAATTCATGTTCTTGCCTCGACGATTCGCTATCAGTGTTGGCTAAGGGTGGGGATTCAGTGATAGTTATGTCCTGAACTACCTCATCAATAAAATTTTCTAAGATAGCAATTTCTCTTTGTGTCTCTAGCCTTTGTGTTAATAACTCAATCTCAGATTTCAAGACAGCAATCAGCATGCAATTAGCACAGACAAACCCTGTACATGATGGTTCCTCAGTGAACATTTTACATTTAGTGCATATTTTTTTATGTTTGGTTCCTCTTTTCCCTTTAGTCTGAGACATTATAGTATTTGGTAGCACAGTGAAAGGCAAGGGATAAGACTTACTGTTAGCACAGTGTTATCCTGCTTTTGCTGTAATTATATATTTGCCCTGGTATCCCATGTATCCAGAGGACACAGCTGACGCACGCATCTCCGCATGCAGCCCGCTCATAGCAGATCCACCTTTTAACAGCTGGGGACAGGAAGTAAGTCCCAAGGGGTTGCTGGACCCTCGTAAAAAATATTTAACTTGCAGAGGGAACTAATGGCCAGGCTATCCGTGCGTCACCCACTCATGCGTGGGAAAGGCACTGTCAGCATAGAAACACACACACACAGTAATTAAAAGCAGAAATAGCAGCCTCGTAGTCCACTTAACATACTGATGTTATGATCCTGTAAAATGAGAGACCAGTGTGTAAGTCTGGCATTGAAGACAGAGTCATCTATTACTCTGTTTGACAACAGAAAGTTAGTGGGCAGATGATTGGAATGTAGCACAATGGGCGCATATCCAGTAATGTACATAAAGTATCTCACTGCCCAGTATGTAGCCAAAAGATTCCTTTCACAAAGATTGTATTTCAGCTCCACTGGGGGAGAGCATCTGAGATGCGCAGGCAATGGGTCTGATGTGTCCATTGTATGTTTGAGATATAACTGCTGAGATTGCTATATCTGATGTAGCAGTTTTCAAATGACACCATAAAGCTGAGGTAGGATTAACCAATGCTGGAGCTATGGTCAGTGATCCTAAAAGAAAAGACAATAATATCAAGATTACAATATCTTGCATCTTCTTGGCAGAAGTGCCTGCTATTGTCTGTGTTGGGAATAACCCAGACTGTTCCTGGCTTGTGCCTGCTACTGCAGCCACAGTATAGAATGATCCAGGTGTCACTGGTGGAGGGGGTCCTGCATCATGTGAAGGTAGTGCTGGCACTATGGGGGGGTGCCTGCACAGTGGAGAAAAGTGATGTGCAAGCTACACATAGTTCTCCAGCTATGGTTTGTGATTCAGTAGCCATCTGGGATGGAGAAAGGGGGTACTTGAACAGCTGGCAGCACTGGTTCAAAAATCAAACCTGTATCCCCCCCCCCACAACGTGGCCTGTGATGCTGAAAATATCACAGCCATGGGGCTTTCAGAATCAGGGTTGCCCCCCCCCTTCAAATGCATAGTGGGTTTCCCAACCGGAAGGTTGCTGGATGGTAGCAACATTGTTTTTAAGATGACAGCTTAAGTTATTAGTGGGCTGCATGTGTCCAGTGCTGTTAGTGTTAGGAAAAACTGCAAATTCAGTCCTCTCGGGGAAGGCGGGTGTTAGATTACGTAGGAAGAAATCATTACATTCAACATAATTAACAGCAGTGTGTTCTTTAACCAAGGACATGCTAGCAGTGTAATCATTGCTAACTGCAGCAGTTGCTGCTGACTTCATAACATTAGGTTGTTTACCAGCCTCATTTAAAGTGATATCAGTCTTCTTTTAAATGAGATTCTTTTGTTCCTCAGAAACACTAGTCTTACTGGTAACATTATGAATCATGCCAAAAACCTCTGGTGTGTTTTTTATGGTTAAGGCAGCAATCACAGGTCCCTGTGATTGAAAGATCCAACCTCCATGATGTGGTCGGTCATTTTGGATTACCTCATGGGGCCGCTATCTTGGGTTACTGTATTATGATCACCATCACATGACCATGAGCGGCCATCTTGGGGATGGCATGGGGATGCAACGGGATGACATGTGTGTCCTCCAATTTGTAGCAATTCTCCATTTTGTGAATCACAGAAAAACGAGTGGCTAGCCTCTGTTCTAGTCCACCCTACAGCACTCTGTGAGTGTTCAAAATCAAACTCTTCAACACCAGAAGAGGCAAGGTCTATGGATATTAACGTGGTATGCCCTGCCAGTACCTTTGGCTGATGGCGCAAGTTCGCCATTTCTGCCTTGCAATTTATATGATCAACCTTAGAATTGATGTCACACAAACTATACATAACCTTTTTCTCCCAAGTTCCTACATTCTAGCTCCTCACTTACCTGAGTGAGTACCCTGCTAAGTGCCTCATTTTCAGGTCACAAGATTTTATTAGTGTGTAAAACTTGCCTTTTATTAAGAGAAGCCCCATTACATTGTTTTTCAAAGCAGGAGATTCATGTTTGCTGTTAACAGAATCACATAACAATGAATCATGCTGCTGAATCAAGGTCTGGTTATGAGATAGCAGCCTGTCTACTCTTTCAGCAGACTCGGCATTTACTACAGACATCTCATCCTTATGTTTCTCATTTTCAACACGTAAGGTATCATTGGTGTTAGCCAGAACACCATTTGTTTGTAAAACCTGTTTTCTATTAAGCTCTGCCTTTTCACAGTTATCTCTTAAGGCATGCAGTTCCTGGCTGTTGTTATTAACAAGGCTGTGTAACATAGTTTCATTCTGCTGATGCAGGGACTGGATCTGACACTGCAGTCTGTCTGCCCTCCTTATATGGTCAGCCTTTTTCAGACTCATTTCCTGCTTGCAGGCAGCATTCTCAGATTTCAAAACAGATAGTTCATTTAAAGCTGCTTCAAAGCCTGTAAACAGCATTGCAAAGAGTAATCCTTCAGGATTAACTCTTTGGTATCATGTTTCAATTTACTATAGTATTCAATGATAGTCCTGAAAGGATCATCTCTGCTCTTTGCTACATCAGCAAAATCCTCCAAACCACTGTAGGCAGCTTGGTATTGTGAGGCTTACAGCCTCAACTCAGCACTGATTATTTCAAACATGTCTATATAAAATGAGAAACCCTTAACTGTCTGTGGATCAGGGACTCTGTTTGCAACCAAAGTACCTGAGAGCACACAGATAGCCTTTTGGCATCTGTGGACGCGTAAGTGAGTATAAACCCACTAGGATTTGAACCCACAAATGAAAGCAGTCTAGCTGTCTATTCGGATCCCTTTACAGCTGTGTGTTCCCACCACAGAGGAAGAGAAAAAAAGCAGCTCACTACACAGGGTTAAATATTTGATAGGAGGTCTGTTTGTCTAAGTTTTATGCACTGGGGAACATCAGCAGACCAAAGAGATTTACACAGAAGATGCTATCAGCTGCTTGTCACTGGGGATTTCTCACCCAATGTGTTAATTTGCAGAGGACATTGAAGTGTAACGTAGGCTAACACCCAGACATTTGCTGCAGTTGCCATGAATGTAGCCCAGAAACCAGCTCGGGGGTAACTAAATCAGATTCTTGTATGTTTACAGTGTCAGCCAAAGAAAACAACCACACAAGCAGAAGTAATAATGATAATTTATTACAGTACTCACACCAAGCATGTGACAGAGAAAAATCACAAGGGAGTTGGGTTCTCACCAGTCTCCGGAAGAATGTACAAAATCTCAGTGAGGAGCTGGCTTACACAAGGTTATATACCATAGATAACATCATGGCAACAGAGATAACAACATAGTTATGGACATAAAGAACATAATGTGTTGGTTCTGTATTATAAACAAGGCATTCTTCCTTGGATAATTACTTAGGAGACAAAATTATTAATGAGTATAATGTGAGACAAAGGATTTGTCTCTGTCAGCATGAAGCTTAGACAAATAGAAATGCTGACAAGCCACAACTACACATGGCATACTAGCCTTAGTGCAAGACACACACTACATATGATTATATGAGAATATAAGTATATAAGTTTATACAGTAAACACTGATGATCCATAAGAGTCATTTTATCAGTAATTAGATAGATTATATATAGAAGACAAATGTAATCTAGGTAAATGCATTATAGTGAGGTATAATGAATCATAATCCTGTAAAAGATGTAAACAATAGCATATATTAGCAGCTAAGCACATTCCTGGCACTCATGATTATACGATGGGTACCTAAATATACATGTTAGTGCAAAATAACAGTATTATAGTATAATAGACCAGGAATACAGTGTAATGTGTATGTGGGATGATAGGGGGCATAAACCAGGCACAACACCACCACACACTTCATGATCTCAACATGGCTGTGCATCTAGCCTTGTAAAAACCATGTGATGTTGGAGTATGGTCCCTGACAAAGCCCAGCAAAACAGAAAAATCGTGGATTGAAGGTCTGATGCTAATTAAGCAAACTGTAGTCAAAGCCAACACGGCTGCTGTGCTGCTTTAAGAGCACCAGAGGAGAGCTTAATGGCGTTCACAAATAAATGGAGCCGGACTAATTGCCCAGCTTGTTAAGGTCCTGAACAATGGGATTACAAAAGGAACCACAGGCTAATCTGGGTACCAGAGTGGATAAGGAATCACTATAAATTAGGATGGTTGAATAGCATAAGTTATTCATCCTAGTATATTAAGAAGGGGTGGGCATAAAGGACCTAGAGTCCCTTCAGTCTTTAAATTGCTGTGTTGCTCACACTGCCTCATTTCCAGCAGAGCTGTCAAGTCACTGCTGTTTTCCGCTGGTCCCCCAACATGCTGGAAAAGTTAAAAGCCGAGGAAAGAGGACTGTCAGTTTAAGTGTACTGCATCTCAAACAGCTGTCCCTGTCAGTTAATTGTACCGAATTGTCACACCATCAGTGAGCAAAAAAAGCACCACCCACCTTGCCCTGGCTAACCACCACCCACCACCAGCAAGGAGAGAGCCCAGAGGTGACACTGCCACTGATATCAGTATTTAAATGTAGTGATAATAATATCATAATTCCTTCAAAGGGCACAGCCTCTGCCATAAACAACAACAGCTACCATGTGTTAACATTAATTCCATGCGGAAATGTATATAAAGTTCCAAATTTTAATGAAGCAAAAATCTGCAGTTCCTCGTAAAACTCCAATGCATAAAAAGTACAAATAATTTAACAACTAAGAACTTCTTGTTTTTTTAAAAGAGAGTATATATGCTATTTAGATTTTTCAATAAAAGATTAACAAAAGAATGTCTCTTCTATTATAACCACACTGTTGTAAACTGATCTAGCACTTTAAAATAAATTGAATTGATATAAATCAGCTGTACCATTTAATAGAATGTAATCGTGAAACACACCAGGGCAGAAATAAAATGGGAGCTAACAACTTTTAAATGGGGCATCAGTGATCATAACATTGTCTTCCTTCCCAAAGCCACATATGCGCTTTCAATGGCTTTTCCCTTGTGTGGCTTATGACCCGACCTGCATTTTGATCTTTGCATCCAGTTGTGTGCTGACTTTTTTTGTCCGGGCTGTGTTTAAACATTTGCATCTAGTCTGAGTGTCAACCTTTGTGTCCAGTCTACATGCCCTGGTGTGTTTCACGACTACATTCTACAAAGTGGTACAGTTGATTTCTATCAGTTCAGTGTATATTAAAGTGATAGAACAGTTTACAACAGTGTATTTAAAATGAATCTGGTGGAGATGAACAGCAAGCACCCCTGCTCTACTGGCTTCTGCCAGCATTCACATAGACGTTCCACCAGCCAGCCAGTTGGCTGCTCAGTCGCTCTCTTGGTACTTGTGAATCACCTACATTTTCAACTCCCTGTTCATACTGGCGAGCAAAAGCCCAAGGTTTCTGCATCCATGCATGAATGCTAGCAACCCCTGCCTGCAGTCCCTTCATTATGGCTGGCAGGGTGCTAACCGACCCAGTGGCTGGTGTGATGGTCATGTTGTGGTTAGCTGCTGTTGGCCCCTCCTCACATTCAAGTGGTAAATTGGAAAAATGCAGGCACAACTCCCAATGTTACAGCTGTAGCCCTGCCACTGTCTCTTCCACAAACCATCAAAGTAGAGTACAGTTATCTACAGAGAGAAAAGTTAAAGGGTACCTAAACAAGCAGTTCTTTAAAACTGCAAATTCCAAAATCTGGCTTTATGTCGAGGTAAAGTAAAGGCTGCTGTTTACATTCATGCTAAAATTGCCTTTATGTAAATAGCATAAATGCAGTTTCATAGCTTTTGAAAAATGTAAACATCAGCCTTTCGCTTTCCAAAAACAGCCTTGGTTTCTCCCTAAGATGTCTGCCAGGTGTGTTAAAAGATGAGTCATGATGACATCATAGTAGCCAGAGACAGATCCACATACATATCTATAATGCTAACTAGTTCTTCTTTCCCTCTTTATTTTGAATTGTTGTACCAGAATGATCAACACCATGTATTAACTTGAGGATTATTTTGATCAGTACATGTGTTAGGCTATGATTTTGTTCATTTTGATTACTTTAACTTGCGGAAAATGTTTTGCAATCCAGCTGACTTTTTGTTTGGCAAACTGCATTACAGTACAGCACTTCAAATACCTGATGATCTAGTAGTTATACTGTATAATGCACTGAATTTTGTTTTTTGTTAACCAGAAGAGATGCACTAAGCTGAAAGCTTGTTTACAGGTGTGGCCTGGGAGCACAAGGAAGTTTAGTGACTTGCTCAGGGTCACACAGCAAAATCCCTGTCTTGTTCAGTTCCAAAGCCCATGGTCTCTTGTTAATCCTCAAATAAGGCTTTCTTTTTGTATGTGAACCCCCTGCACCTAGCCTGCCTTCTGTTGCACACCCTACCATCCATACCCTGTCCTTAGTACTGCCTGGGGCCGCATATGAGCTTGCGGTCTCATGAAGAGAATTATCACACCTCAGATTGTAATCTTGTACCTCAGAGAGTTTTGCACACCTATACTGATACGCATCATCAGCTGGCACTGTTAAAAATACCTCCCAAAACACTCTCCAGTCCACATTCTCAATGTTTGACTTCTGCTCCCACAGTAAACAGAGTGGATCACCAACCTTCAGCACAGTGAAGGTAGTATATACAGTTCCCTGTTGTGTTTTTTTCTCACCTCATTAACCAACAACTAGGTCTTTCTGGAGGGGCAAGCAATAAGCATCATGACCCACCAGAAAAACTGCTGCTCATGCCCTCATAAGGACTGCACTTACAATGGATAACAATGTTATTAGCAGGAGAGGAATACTAATACATTGAGTGAATCCACCTGACTTCCAGTGTCAGTCTACTCCTTTACCTGTGATCTGCAGAACCCTGCAAGACAGTTCCCAGCAATTCTTCTCCGGTACTTTTCTGTGCTCTACTCCACAATGCAAGTTGGCTGGCTTCCACCCTTCCAAATCTTGAATGAGCTATACAAAACTCCCTCAATACTGTCCAAACAAACATCAACATCCCCCCACCTGAGGGTAATCTCCATACACTGAATTCAAGTAACAGTTTAGGTGCAGCCCTGCCACTCTAAGTATTTGTCATCGCTGGCTACTCTCATCCACAGTCAGGAAGTGATCATGATGCTGACAGCCCCACATTTCAGATCTCTCAGTGATCTGCTCAGTGTAGTCCTTCCTGTCTTCAACTAACCTGAATATAGCTGTACCCTGCTGGAGTGGCCTCTTCAGTCCCTCTCTCGCATTCTTTCTTCTCACCTGCTCCCCATACCAAAAACTGGTGAGTTCACCACCCTTCCGCATCATGAATGTGTTTAGTACAGTCTCCCGTGTTATATTTACATATTAATAATAAACATGATCTTCTGGTAAGCTAGGCTGATAGCAGCATGGCACAAGTGGAAAATAGGCTTTTCTACCCATATAAGATCTAAGCCACCTATGATTAGGCACTATTAAATGACGTGCATAATGATGTGCGCACCCATCATTTAATAGTGCCTAATCAAAAGTAGCCTAGATCTTTTAAGGATAGGAAAGCCAATCATTCCCCTTGTTTCCTGCTTCTATGAGCCTGACTTACTGGAAAGATATGTTTATAGTTGGTATGTCAAAATAAAACCGGGACTGTACTACTTGCATTCATGATGCGGAAAGGTGATGAGCTCACCAGTTTTAAGCGTGAGGAGTAAGTAGTTGAATGAATACCAGAGGGGACTGAGAAGGCCACTCTTTGCAAGGCAACTGCTATATTCAGGGAAGGAGGAAGGCAGAAGGAGAGAAATATGAGCAGATTATCTGAGAAATGAGATGTGGGGCTGTCAGCACCTTGATCACTACCTGACCCCATTGTAATGGCCAATATTCCCCTTCCTAGAAAATCAGTTCATGCAATTGTCCAAGGCTGTGTGTGGATATTAATGTATGAAATGGCTGCCACTACACGTTCAGTCACTTCACTACCAGTCTAGTATTGCTTGTAAAGCACTTTGGGATGCAATGTGTATGAAAACCATGATATAAATGCTGATTCTTCTTATTATTATTATTTCCCATGGAAAAAGAAGAGACAAGCATATATTTGAGTTTCAAGAAAGTATGAACTCTAACATTGGACTGCACAAGAACTTTGCTACAAAAAAGTGGTGGCTCTAGGGGGTGGTGAAGGGGGTGGCTGCATCCCCCACCATACTAATGTACTTGCTTGCTGCTGCTGTATTTCACTTTGTTGAAGAAGTCTGATTTATTGATTGTACAAATGTTTACATTCAAACTATGGATTACATTTGTAGGTTCTGTCAAAAACGTACTAGAAAAGAATAATAGCAGAAAATATAAAGGTTTAATAAAAATTTTAAAAAGTGCATATTAAGCATGCACACCACCCCAGCACCACCATTGCAGCATCCTGGATCCATCATAACCACTGGACCACCAGGCTGTTCAAAATTTGTACTGCACTGTGGTTTGCACAGAGAAAGTCGGTTGAATTAAAACACATTTTCGGCATGTTAAAGTAAACAAAATGAACAGAACCATAGCCTAACTTGTGTATTATATAAAATAATGTACATGGTTTTGACCATTTGGGTGAAACAATTCTATACAAATAGAAATAAGAACTAGTTAGCACTATAGAGAGCCATATATCTCTCTGACTTTGGCTCCAATGATGTCATCACATAACAGATTTGGTAGCCATTTTAGGAAGCAGGTAAGACAGTTTTTTTGAAATTGGAAGGCTGATTTTACAATTTTCAAATGCTCTGGAACCACATTTAGGTAAATTATGTAAATGTAGTTTTAGCATTAATGAATACAACAGCCTTTCCTTTAGTCACCTACGGAGTCAGATTTTTAAATTGTTTGATGTCAAAATGTTGTTTAGGTATCCTTTAAGTCTGAGCATATTGTAATGTGTTCACATAAAAGCATAACTGTGCTGTAGAGTTTCAGATGTCGGACCCAGTGACTACAAAGGCAAGAACAACTCTGCAAAGGTCAGAGCCAACAGGCTGCTATGCTGCTTTGGTGTTCACAAACAAATGTGTGATGTGCTAGAGGGCAGGCAGAAGGGTTGGCAGCAACAAAATAGTGCGGCGGTGGTGGGAGGGGTGGCAGTTCTGAATGGAGACAGTGGAGGGCGTCCAGTAGCCGAGTGATTGTGCTTCAACTCCAGAATTTTGTGCTTTGTTTGGAATTCAGTGGCATGCTTCCAGAGACCCCTTCTCTCTCTCTGTATAATAGCAAGACGTCAAGCATAGCTCCGCCATGCAGCTGTAAAAAATACTTTTTTTCACCTGATCGACAGGTATCTATGGTATAGATGCAGATAGACTTCTTTTTCAATTACAAGCTCTTATAAAATCCCTTTTTCAAGAAGGAAAAAAAGGAATATTCTCTATGGGTGTTCTGTAGTGGTAAATAATGCTGATCCTATTTATTTCTGATAGAGCTCAACCAACTCTTTCTTATTTAGATGTAAGCCCCTCCTCCCTGTCTAGGGGTATCCAGATGGTAAAGGTGGGAGGGGGGAAGTGTACAACCCTATAAAACACAGTCTAAGAAATAAAACAGGAAAACAGTACCTGGATTCCCTTGGGTGTTGCAGGTGATGGATTATCTCCATCTTGGGTGCCCCCCCAGGTCACCAGGCACTGCAGGGATGGTACACTGCCAGGATGACACAGACCTTCACCTGCCTGGCCTTGCTGACTTCACCTGCAGGCCTTTGTAGACTGTCTTTATTAGGCAAGCCTCTCAATGTCCTCCTCGAGGGTGAAACTGTCTCTGGGATCAACCCTGGAACACCCTGGTGGTTGGCTGTGGAGGCAAACTTCTTTAACAGCAAAACAGTTTTTTCAACAAACAAGGCAAACAACAAAACTGCAGAAAACAGGGGATCTCATTTAATGAACAGTTGTTAAGCAGGAACAGTCACTCTATGGAGCATGGGGGTAACAATACACAGTAGGGTTACCTTACAGGTAGACACCTGACTTTTGTTCTGCAACATTCTCTTTTGCCAATAGACTGATTCATTGCATTCAGATATTCTCTTAAGTTGAAAAGGCTACATTCCTGACAGCAGCATTAGATGGGGCTGAAACAGGCCACCATTGGGGTATTCCAACACTGTGCAGCACTTTCCTTTCATAAGTCTTCCTTTCACTCTAACTTTACTTAGGCAGTCACTTGATTTTCACTCTCTAGACTTGGAAAACTTAACTTGACATAAGGATCATGACAGCACAAGACTTTTCTACTGTCCCAATCCTGCTTCTCACATTGCCTTTCTGTAAACCTTCTCCACCAGGGGAATACAACAAAACAGGGAGCATTTTGTTTACTTTAAGGTCTTAATTCTTATTGATGTTCTTATAGGAAGAACCAAGCCACCAGAGATCTTCCGGACATTCAATCACTGATGCCATGTGCCAAAATTCATCTCCCAGGGAATTCTGCATCCTGATCTTGAGACCAAAGGCAATCTCCACTCATGTAGCGATTCCACTTTCTGGACTGACTCCACCCAGGGGACTGCTGCTTGTGCTACACGGATCACCTGGATAGTCTGCCACCCTGCTGAAGTTCCAGCCAACCATTCCCCACATGGACCTTTTCCTGCCTCCTCAGGCTGCCCAACCTGAGAGTCACAACACTGTAGCGACCACTGGCCAGAGGGAAAGGGGTAGTGCTGCCACAACTACACCCACAACAGTCCAGGCTGCCACCTCTGAACTGTGCCCCAAGCCCAAACTGCTAAAGCCGGCCCACTCACAGGACACACACTGAACCACAGGCTGCACTTGCCCATGGGCGAGACTACTTAGAATACAGATCCTCTATCGGTGCTTACCCTACCAAGGTGCCAAAGATCACTTGGCAGGCCTCCATACTTCTTTTCTCCCCAGTCTCTGGCTTTCACATGCACTGACAGGCCCCGAACTTGTACTCCATTGCTCCCCTTCTGATCCCACTCTCTACCGGCCCAAACCACTGCACTTCTCCATATGCGGGTCTTTGAGGGAGGAGGGCCAAGGTGGCAAGCGGTCCATCCCAGCCCTGCTGCGGCTCTCCGGCCAACCCCCGACTTTTCTCTTGCTTCTGGAAGCCTCCCCAAAAATCTAATCTCTCTTCTGTTTATACTCTCTGAGAGGGGCCCCACCTGCAATCAGCAAGCAAGCCCACATCCCAGACATAACAGCACCACTAACTGTTCTTGCCTAGCTGCACCTAGCAACCAGTCTAACTGCACTTAGCAACTGAAGTTAACTAGTAAGTTCCCAGAGGGTACTTATCTGTTGTAGGTCTGAATTTTTTTTTTATTTTCCTGCACTGCCTAGTTAGAGACAGCTGTCACCTACTCCATTAGGTTTCTGTGAAAACGTTCATTTTGAAAATGTACAAAAATTCCTTGGATTCCATCTGTGCATGAGACAACTGATCAGTGAACTGAAATGTGAAAGATACCTTACGCTTTCTATTACTTTGTATTCATTTGTTAGATAAGAAAGACCATAGAACTAAGGTATGGATACAGCACATACATAGGGAATACACACAATTATGGCATATTTAAAAATAATCTTTATTACACATTTATTTAGCTTCACTTATTTTTATTTCACAATTTGCAGTCTGTTCGGTACTATTGCAGCATTTCTTTTGCTCTTGACTTGTGACGTAAAAAAGAAGAAAAATGCACCCTGATACACTGTGCAAAACTTTGTTAGAGTGAATACATGCATGTTTATCATCAGCGCAGTCTAATCTTAATTGAGTACTTAACTAAATATGTTATTTCTAATATTTTGTTCACTGGAAATCCTATCACTTGTATACTTTAGATGTAAGGTCAGTTTGTGGTGTCTCAATATGATGTGATTGTCAGCGGGTTTGGTTGGGGAGTGAGAGCAACAGACAGTGGAAACTGACATTTTTTTGCTAGCTCCACTCAGGGTATTATGCAAAGCGCAACACAAACTAAATGAAAGTATGTTTTTTTGGTTTTAAATAACTTAGTCTGTTTTTCTCTGTATTCTTAATGGCAACAGTTCTGAGATATCTTGGGAAACATGATGACAGCGCGTGCCTTCAGTCTGTCACAGCGATGTTGACTAGGGTGAAATCTTTTATCAAACAACTGCTGAAAAACTGATATTTATTGTGAAAACTTACAGTGTGAAAATATAGTATGGAGATAACAATAAAGTTTTTTTTCTGTTGTAGGGTTTTTCACAAGAGTATTAGGTTATGGACAGGCTGGAAGTGGACTGTGGGTTCAAATTTTAACAAGTGACTGCAGGCTGCTGAAATATGCATTGAATGAACACAAGAAACGGAAACAAAAAAAAAAAAAATCAACTGTTTTTATTTTGCTATATATAGATAACATGGCCCAGATATTCAAACTGCGCCCAAAATGAGCGCAACAGCAGGAGCAAGCACAAACCAGTTGCACATATGCGCAACAGGTGCGATATTCAAACATGGAGCAGAACAAATTGCGCAAGCAACCAACGTCTGAATATCGCACATACTGCGCCATAGCGAAACCAGGATGGAGAAGCTGAGCCAAAATGTTGCGCTATAGCGCAACCAGAGCAGCCCAGCTGAGCAGTCCAGAGGTGCCATAGCGCAAGCAGAGCCCCCTCAGAGCAATGGAACTGCACATCCAGGGAGGCAGGCTGGGGCCCACCACCAGCCGTGCCACACATGGACACAGGAACACACTGCAGAACCAACACCACACCTGCACACCCCAAGCACAGCATCACTGGGGGTGTGACGGATAACTACTGGCCCATGGGGACAAGCCAACAAAGCATAGCAGAGCCATGACACCCCAGCACAACCACTGGCAGGCTGAGAGTGCCACACACAGGGGGTTGACAACCCCAGTGCACATCAGCCCCCCGTACGCACAGCACACCCTGCACTGTTACCCCAAGACACCACCTATGTGCAGTGACTGGCACTGCAGGAAACTATGCATCCCCCCCCAGCACACGTCAACCCCATGCAGCACAGAAGCCTACAAGCCAGACACACCCTGTGCACCCAGCAGTGGGTGGCAGCAGGCAAGCAAGACCAACAGAAAGTCACAGCCATGCTGGAGATACCTCCCCATGCACACACTGCACGCACACACACACACATACCCAGGACCATACCACCCCAGATGGCATGTACACCTGCAACTGAGCACCCATAGCCAGCTGCAAATCGAGACCAACACATTATTCTTATCAAAATAGAAATGTATATTGACGTAAACAATATAACCATAACAATAAAACTATTTACAAGGGGGGGGAGGTACAAGGTAGGGGTGTTCAAGGGGTAGGGATGACAAACTTGGAGAGGGAAGGCAGGGTGGTAGGGATGGGAGAAGTGGGGAGGGTAACTGAAGTTATGGGCCAGCCGGACGCTCGTCTTCCGGCTGCTGTCGGCCTGTCCTGTGCCGCCTCCTGCGAAGGCCGTGCCGGTGTATCGATTGCAGGATGGCCTGGTTGTCTGCAAGCAGCTGTCTGAGGCCACGGACATCCCTCCCAATGCGCTGGAGAACCTCGAGGCCTAGGAAAATGGGAACACAGTCATTGGCTGTGACTGACCACAACCTTGAACACCACCCAACCTGCAAGCCATATAGCCCAAAGTCCCGCACCTGTGATGGCATGCACCCACCCACAGTGAACATGCACATGGCCATCACAAACAGGTGGCACCAGGTATGCGCACCACTGCACACACACACACTGCCCATGTCCATCACAGCACAAACAAGGCTGTCAAGTGACGTGGCAACGTGGTGCGATGCCAGTTACACAGCTATGTGCCCAGTGCATGCATGGACCACCAGTGACGCATACACAGACGTGCTGTGATACTGGACAGTGATGCATGTCACCTGTGTTGTGCATACAGACATTGAGACATAGACAGTGTCGGCAGATAAGGGCCTATGGCCAACCCAGTCTGTGCATTTGAGCATGTAAGCTCACCTTGTTGTCCTAGAAGTCTGTTGCCCCTTACCCCTGACCCCCAGAATTCCGTTATGTCTATCCCGTGCATTCTGAAATCTCGTGATTGTTTCAGCCCCCACCACTTCCTCTGGCAGGGTGTTCCACTTGTCCACCACCCATTCTGTGAAGACATTCTTTCTCATGTGTCCTCTGAATCGTCCGCCCTCCAACTTCATCCCATGCCCCTCTAGTCCTGGAACATCTTTCTCACTGCAAAATAGTGTTTCCCTGCACCCTGTTCCTCCCTGTAAGATACTTGTATGTTTCTATCATATCCCCTCTCTCCCTCCTCCCCTCCAGGGAGTACATGTTCAGTTCCATCAGCTTGTCTCCATAGGACTTGTGATGCAAGCCATGCACCATCTTTGTTGCCCTCCTCTGAAACTTCTCTGCCCACTCTACGTCCTTACGTAGGTATGTTCTCCACAAATGTACACTGTACTCCAGGTGGGGCCTCACTAGTGTCTTATATAGTGGAATTATGACCTCCCCTTTCCTGCATGGTTGTATTGTGCAGGGATACTGGTCTCCCCCCCCCCCAGCATGCAATAGCATCCATGAAGTCATGATACTCACACTGCACAAGCAGCTGTGTCTGCTGCTGTTGCTGTTGCTGCTGCTGCTGTTGCTGCCGCTGCTGCTGCTGTTGGGGTGCAACCCCTGCTGGCACCGGGGCCCTGACACGGCCCTCGTCAACCTGGGCCTGCATCCTCACATCCCGACCTGTGGGAGACATATGTTGAGACAAACATCAGTGTGACTCAAAAGCAGACTGCCCCCTGCCCCAGTGAGAGTGCCTGCCCACACAGCCATACCCATTCATCTCACAGCTGCACACACTGACACAGCCAACCGTGGCCGAGCCATCACCCATGCACAGCCACCAAACACACGACACCCCTACAGAGAATACAGGTGCATAGATGGTACACCACTCTAGCTAGGCACCACGCCCGCCTGTCTTGATGACGCCTTCTCGCCAACCGTCCGGATCCCTCGGCGGGGCTCACTATGCCGGTGCGGCACTGCTCAGCAGACCCGGCACCGTCCAGTGACCCACCAGGTCAGTGGCCACTTGCTGCCACACCTGTGTTCTTGCAATGGTGAGGCGCCTCACCATAAAGTGCACCAAAGTGGGGCTCCACTAGGACCACCAGGTTGGCCACTTCAAGTTGGCTCCAGGACACATCTCCTCCTATGCAGTACCAACTTTGCAGCAGGCAATATGGCGCCCCGCTGCGCGTAACCCCACGATGGAGATGTTGCGCGTAGACCACCACAGGCTCCAATCGCGCTGTTTGAACAGCGCCATCACTTCATGGCGCTGTCACCAGACAGCGCGCAATGAACGCGATACACATGGCAGGTGAACAGCGCCAGGGGGCAAAGGTCATACACAAGGTCATGGGCAATGACGCAAGGCTACGCACAGCGCCATCTGACGTATAGGCATCCTGCGCGACCGACCAGCTGCGTACCAGTGCCACAGTGGACTATTGCGCAGTAGTGCCACAGCGCCATGTAGTGCCCATTGCTGTAGCGCCACTGGCACAATGGTGGCCATGGCCTGAATTGCCGATTGCGCTCAGCACGTCAGCAGTGCGACAGATGCCTGCGTAAGCTATCTGAGCATGCGCAATGCAGTGTACCACACAGTCACAGATCTGCGCCATTGGCTCAGCCAACTCATCCGTATTGCGCAAAGCGCAGATTCGCGATATTCAGCCGACACATGAAAATCATCTGATCAGCCATTCAAAGGCACAGTGGCGTGATTTGCATGTCATTAAAGTTGCTCCGCTCCTAATTTGCATGTATTGCGCTATAAATGTGCGACATTGGGCTGCGCTGGCCAGATTCGGTTACTGCAGGTGAGAGGTGAGTTGCATGCTGTGTGATGTTCTGGACAATGGTCATGGGAAAATGCTGTAGACTGCACAGTGACAGGTGTCCACTTCCCATACAGATCGCCATGACAAAGCAGAGCCAAGGTGAGGTGAGGGCGGTGGGCGAGAGGAGGCCCAACTTTACAGCAGCAGAGACTGAGGCCCTCTTCCAGGCCTACCTGGATGAGAGCCAGTACTAAGTGGGCCGGAGGGGCACCCCTCAGTCCCGTCTGGCTGCATGGGAGGTAGCTCGGGCCGTTAACCTGCGGAAGCCACCAGCGCTCCGTGCAGGAATGCAGAAGAAGATGGGGACAGACCGCAGGAGGTTGAAGGAAGGTGGCAGCCTTCAGGCGGCACCTGCTGGCACTGGCGGGGCCCACCAGTGGTGTTGGAGCTGACCCGACTGAGGAGACACTGGTCGCATCCATGCAGCGGAGCGCTGTAGAGGGCGCATTGGAGGTGGATTCCAGACAGGTGGAAGCCCTTCACTGCACGGTATAACATGGTGGTGGTGTTTGGGGGATGGGGGAAGGTTGTTCACATGCACTCACATGTACTCTCTTTCTGTTACAGATCCTGTTAGTCTTCAGGAGAGCGGTGGTGGTGGGTCCAGGCAGTGATGATGACCTGCTGGACATGGAGGAGGGTCCATCCACCTCTATCACCAGCCAGCAGGCACTGCAGCAGCATGCAGCTGGGCCGCCAACTCTGGTGTCGGTGATACGGGTGTGGGGGTGCACAGCCTGTGTCTCAGCAGTCTGGCATGCAAGCATGCCGCTACTGACCATGGCTGCTGCAGTACCTGCACCATTGATGATGCAAGGACTGCAATGGGCAGTGATAGGTGTGTGTCCCATGACGAACACACAGCAGGCCAGCACGTGCCCTGGGCCTTATTGGTTCCAACCTGTGCCAGCATGCTGGCACAGTCCCAGGCTGTGCCTGTCAGCACCGGTGGGGCAGCACCGGTGGCTGTGCAGGTGTCTGGCACTGTTGCCAGCACAGCGGTGGAACGAGTGGACCCTGGGGCACAGCGGTTGGAGGGGCAGCAGCAGAAGTCACCCACCAGGTCTGGGGGTACAGTGTCAAGCGGTGGCACATGTCCGCCGCCCTTTGATCCGCCCATTCCTGGTCCTGGCGAACAGCGCCCACCCTCAAGGGGTGTTGTGCATCAGGACCTTCCACACCCTGGGGGACAGGATGCCGTTGGGGCACAGTACCCATTGGACGAGCACACCCGCTTGCTGCAGGAATCAGTACAGCTGCAGAGGCGGGTTGCAGTGTCTGTGGAGGCACTGTCTGTGTCCGTGGAGTGGCACAGCAGGGAGTGTGCTCTGGACCGTGCTGAGCTGGTCCGTATGCGGACGGATGTGACCGCCGCCATTGACAGGCTGACCCAGGCAGTGGTCTCTGTCATGGCCGCATTGGGCACACAGTCAGGTGCCCCTGTACCGCACACCCCACACAGTTCACTCTCCACTCCCCGTTCGGCGTCGTGCGACACCAGGCCTGTCGGCCGGGTTCTGCTGTGGGCATCCCGAGCACCCCTGGTGCAGGTTTGTTCGGCATGCTGCAGACCCCTGTGCGGGTAAGGTCGCTCGGCAGCAGTGGGAACCCTGGTGGTGCAACAGTGCCACCCCATGTGGCCCCTGCTCAGCCTGCCAGTGCTGTTGGGTCACGGTTGGGCCGCCCATGCATCCGCGGTGGCCATGGGACAGTGCTACATGACTGAGCTGTCTCCCAGTGCGGGCCCTGTCTGGTGCTGCCATGTGTGCAAGTGTGTCATGGTGGGCAGTGCACTGCTGGGTGCTCTGCTCACCGCGCCGACATGGACCACCTGCACACCCACCCAACTGCTGTCCACAGGTGCATGTGCATGATGATGCCTGCATTGTCTGTACACCAACGTGCAAGGGTGCCCAGCATCTGACACACGTACTTGGACAGTACAGGTGGTGGGGTGGTCGGTGGTGCTGTGTGTTAAATGTCGGTTCTGCAGTGCTGTGCATCTGCCCATGTACGCTCTGTGCCTGGTGTGTGTGTGTCCATATGAGTGCTCACCCTCCCTGATGGTGTGTTTGTATGCCTGGACCCTTCCACCCCTGACCGTCATGCACCCTGGTGTGTTCCCCTGTGTGCCTGTGGTTTGGCATGGGCGGTGTTGGTTGCACATGTCCCCTTGACTTACCTGTGTTGTGCATAGTGCTCCTCTGTGATGGTGTCCCAGTGCAGCTGGGCCTGCCGGATCAGTCGGGGTTCCGCCATCCTGGAGGCTGCTCATCACCATCAACACCGGCGCCACTGGCGTCCCATCGCTGTCCCCTCTTCGACCTGTACGGCTATCCCATGGTCTTTGGCCATGTTGTGCAGGATGCAACAGGCCAGGAATATCCCACAGGCCTTTTGGGGGCTGTACTGTAGGGCACCGCCTGAGGTGTCTAGGCATCGGAAGCATGCCTTGAGCATCCCAAACACCCGCTCTATGATGTTGCGTGTTGCGGCATGTGCCTCATTATAGCGTTGCTGCGCTGGGGTCATGGGGCGCCGGTACGGTGTGAGCAGCCAGGGACGGAGTGGGTATCCGCTGTCACCTGTGTGGAGATAGTGGAGTTCAGTCTCATGTTCAGGTCCATATTGGCCATCTCACTGTGTGCCACTACCATGGCACCTGTGGCCTTCCCACCCTTGCCCCGGGTTTGCATTCCATACATGTGTACTCACCCACTAGATGTCCTGTGGGGATGTCCCCACTCTCGAATCGATGGCACAGTGCAGACTGATACCATATGAAGGCATCATGCTCCGCCAGGGTGTGTGGCACAGACATTGATTATCGCCCAGTGGCATCACACACCACCTGGCAGTTGACACTGGGGAATCCTTTCTGTTCCGATCGCAGGGCCATCGCCAGGTGGCGGCGAAAGGGCCACATGGTGCAGTCTATGGCCCCAGCACCAGGCACACGTGCTACCCTGTGGAACTCCTGCATGTTTGCTGTACGCTCTGCCGCGGTGCTGGGGAAATGGATGTACTCCGCAGCATGTGGCAGCAGTGCGCTGAGGAATTGGGTGAGAATGCGTGACGTGGCCGACTGTATGATGCCTGTGGTGTCCCCTGTCGGCCTCTGGAAGGTGCCCGTGGCGAGCAGGCACATGCAGGCTGTCACCTTGGTCTCCACCGACAGAGCATGACTCCGTCGTGAGGGTGCCTGCATCACATCACTGCACAGCTCACAGAGCTGTCTCAGTATTGCCCTGTTCAGGCGGTGCACGGCCCCAATCTCTACATTAATGGCACAGCCAAAGCTGATGAACGCAGTGCGCCTGTCAGGCTGCTCCGCCCAGCAGGCCCTTCCACGCCACGCCCCCTGCAGCATGCATTCTCACCCCCTCATTACAGCTTCCATGTGGAAACTGGCACTGTCCATCTCCCTGGCTTCTGACCCCCCCTGGCTGGTGTTGCTGTGTTACCCCCGCTGTCCTCGCTGCTACTTCCACTGCACCGGGCATCCCCTGCTGGCCTCTACAGACTATGGCCCACACTTTCCTTGCCTGCCCTTTGCTGTCTGTCTGTCTCTCTCTCTCTCTCTCTCTCTCTCTCCCCCACTTGGCAGCCTCGTAGCGTTCTTGCGCTTCATGAGCCTTTTTATTTTGGCTCATTTCTGCTAATCTTAATTTCCGGCTGTGCCGCTCTGCGCTTGCGATGCAAGTTCCTTTGAATATTGCATTGCGGTTCTTATGCATGGATCCACCCTCTGCTGCGCATCCTTCATTTTCATTGCGCTGTTGCTCAGCATGTTTTCGGGCGCAACTGCCTCCTTCTGAATATCGCTAAATGGTGCATTTTTGACTTATGCATAAGCAACCCTGTTGCGTATGGTGCTACCCTTTGAATATCTGGGCCTATATATATATATATATATATATATATATATATATATACATATATATATATATAGATAACAGACTTGGCATTTGCAAAACACATTCGTGATGTACTGGATGGCAGGTAGTGAGGTCGGCAGCAAGAAAACAGTGCGGCTGTTGGGGGGGACAGTACTGAATGGAGACAGCGGAGTACTTCTGGTAGTGGAGTGAGAAAATAGTGCAACGGTTGGGGGGACCAATACTGAATGGAGACAGCAGAGTGGTTCCAGTAGCAGAGTGATTGTGCTTCAACTTTAAAATGTTCTGCTTTGTTTGGAATCCAGTGACATTCTTCCAGAGGCCCCTTCTCTCTTTAATAACAAGACATCATGCATAGCTCTGCTATGCAGCCATAAAAATAAACAAAAAAAACACACTGCATTAAGTACAGCACCCTCCACACAAATCCTGTGGTCCCCCCCACCCAGCCATGGGGAAAAAAAAAAACTATTTGCAGTCAGCAACCTCCACACAGATGGTTCACTGAACTCTCCTCCATCCACCCAAAACGAAAAAGACCTGTGCAGTTAGCACCTCAACATATGGTTCCCTCAACCTCCCCCCCCTTCCCCCAGGACCACACAGTCCAATAATTTGCCTCCTTGCGTAATAATGCAGCATACTGAGTAAATTATTTAAGATAGGGGGTATAATTTCTCTAAGCAGCCAAATCAATTAGGTCAGAGGGTGCAGTAATGTAGAACAGATGCCACACATACCTGGCTCTGAACATACAAAGACATGACGTGGTGTGGTGCCCATGAAGGAGAAAAACTTGCCTTGCATCGGAGAAGAAATACTCTTATGCACAGAAAAAAAGCATTCTAGTGTAGTTCCACCCCATACCAATTTCCAATATCCCTGTTCCCCACCACACCATTAAAACAGTACTGTTTGCCTGTGATGTGTGCTCCGATTGCAATAAAGGGCAAGTTGGCATGGTCCATATTCTGATCGCACAGATGACTAACAGGGCAGACATGGAACACTTTCTTTCTGGTGACTAGCCAAACAAAGTGGGCCTGCCATGAAAATCACCCTAATTTATACACCCACCTGGACAGAAAGCACATCACTCACTCTGGGAATCTCAAGGGGGCATACTTAACCAATTAAAGCAGAGGTGCGGTTCTGAGCATACGGGCAGCAACTGTGGGCAAGACTGGAGGTTGGGATGAAAGAGTTTAAAAAATTTCTTCAGTATAAAGCCAGCCAAAGGTTAACAAATGGCATTATAACCAGGGCACTGGTGACAAAAATGAGACCATACCAAAAAAGCATGAATGCACAGAAAAACACGAATAAGGGGCCATGTTCTGAATGTACCAGCACCAGAAACCAGCTGTTACATTCAGAACAAGTTATTGCAGTACCTTAAATCTGAAAAAGGGATGGGGAAAAAGCATAGGAATAGAAAAAACAAAACAGAATGATGAAAATAAATCTTTATTGAAACAAAATGCATCACAGACTACTTTTTAAACATCACTATTTCGCTGCAGAAAAGTGCTACAAACTGGGGGCTGGACAAAAAAATATAGAGTTACTGGCAGCTGAGGACAGCAGGTTTTGTTATATTTATATATACACATATCAATGCTTATAACAGCATTTTAAAAATCATTTATTTCATTTTGGCTTACTTTACATGTGGAACAAATCTGCATGCTGTTGATACAAGGTTTTCATGAATGTACCCCTGGACATTCAGTCCAGGAGCAATGCAAGGTTTGGAGCTGCTGTCTTGCAGAACCTTTTTCCTAAATAGGTTCTAGACCTACTCTTCCAAGGTGCTGCTAGTAAGTCTGCAAATTGTATTAGGTATCATTGTTGGATTCCAGTTGTTTGAAGAAAAAATTACTCCCTGTAGTAATGTTGCTTTCTCTCCGAGATCCATCAGTGAGCCAGTACAATCTCTGACCCTGCCTCCACTTCTAGAACCTGAAAATAGGTTAATCCAAGAATTAGTTCTTTCCTTTATGGTTGCTTGAGCATTACTTTGTTGAACTTTCACAAAAATTTGTTAGTCGACCGGTGCCCACGTTTCATTACCAAGTGGCCAATATAATGTTTAAAAAAGATCGTAAAGCCGCCACCTATTGATTATAATGGAGCACGCCCCCACTCTCTCCGTAGCATCTCATCATAATGTTAGTGAGCATGGGGCAGAGCATAGGTGGCTACAAAAAATTGGAAGTCCTTGGGACCCGGTTTAAGTAATTTTACGAGGGCTGTAACTTTTTCTGTGTGGAATACTTTTGTGAAACCTGCACAATTTAAGCATGATGTGGCAGTAAGGTACCGATTTAGCAGGGGCAGCACAATATAGCTTGGTGAATCTCTTTAAGGATGTAAATTTTTATTCACATACAGTAAATATACAGTAAATATTTTTCCTCTGAAACATTTAGCTGTTATGTTTCACTTTTCTATTAACGTTTATTCTTCTTTAAAAGGAACAGTCACACCCTTTTTGGAGTTCTAAATTATACCAAGACCCCAGGAGGCAGCAGAAGACTTCGATCAAATATCCTGGAACCCCTGATAGATGTAGAGACTATTAACACAAGGTTAGATTGTGTCCAGGAGTTACTTGAGGATGAGGAACTCTTTTTTGGCCTTCAGTCAGGTAATGGTTGCTAATAAATAATGTAAATGTATAGGAAATTACATAAGCTATATGGTGTCGAATTCCAGTTATGCAAGTGAAATTAACTTATGGAGGATACACCTGGCTTCACTAGTGCTACACATGGAAAGCTGGATCCAGATGCACAAAACCTTTGCATATGCAATTTGGTTGCTCAATGAAATTGAATGATTTTTTTGTTTTCAAAAAACTGCCTAGACAGAAGTTTTAGAAGGATCACCAGAATGCACAAGTATTATAAACAGTGATGACATCACTGGAGACATTGTACAACCAAAAGTGTTACAGTTTTTCTCACCAACCAGATTACGTGTGCAAATGTTTTGTAAAAATTTAGAGTGTACCTGAGTCTAGTTTGCCATTCCTCATTTCTTCAGTGGGAATGCACTGAATTTAGTTTGGTAAAGTAGCAGAACTCTGAAACTTTGGTAAAATGTAAAACCAGTATTTTCAGAAGTTTTTAAAGAAAAACATTTGGGGCAGGATTTTCAGTCACCCAGTACTGCATTTGCACAGAAATGTGACTAAAGTTTGAATGCTCTTAGATAATCATTAAATTGTCCAAACTTCTACTTCATTTTTTGCACAATATGAAGTACAGGTACTTGCAAAAGTAATCCATTGTAGATGCAGTTAAATATGAATGCATCAACAGACTTATCATATGATACATTACATAATTGCCTAGTTTTGCAACACACAAGGGATGGAAATCTGCATGCTTAATGTTTTTTTTCAAACTTAATATGCTTTATTAATTTTTAAAACAAGGTATCAACACAGTCCAATAATATCTGACTATAAAAACAGGAACGCACAACAACAAAAGAAAAATGAGATTGTGTAACATAAACCTACAAATTCATAAATCCACTGACCCCCACCACCACTACCACCGGAGGATCCCAGCAATTATGACATCCTACTATAGAAAATCAAGGACTAAGGCCAGAAGGTGCATATTATTCGACCCTTAAGGGAATGTAAGACACTGTATAGGGAGGTGATTGTTACAAATCAGGGCCAAAAAACCTGAGAAGAAAAAACATGGGTAATCAGGGACCAGATAAATTATATTGTTAGTAAGGTATACAAAGGTTCCCAAACCTTCTGATATGTGCAAAGGCAACTCGACAGACTAGCTATGGTCTGTTCTGCCTGCAAGGAGAACAGAATCTCCCAAAACCATTTGGTCACAGACGGAATACTTGTATCAAGCCAGTGTCACATTATCACCTTTTTTGCATATACTGAGATGAGGGCCATATGTTGCCGTTGATTACCAATCACTGTAATCCCCCAATAAACACACTTCAGGAAGAAACACTTCAGACAACCCCAGATCGTTACTGGATTCCACCCAGAAAGGGGTAACTTTTTTACAGAACCAAAGAACATGACACAATGTACCAGGTTCCTTATTACATCTGGAGCAGATATTCGAAGGAAGCCTGCCCATTCTATGCAACTTGTCAGGGGTGTAGTAAAGGTTATGCAACACCTAGAATTGAAGAAGATTTAGTATCGCTCCCATTCAATATATTTATACAGACATTCCAGATTCACGGCCAATTACAGGGGGAGTCAGTGGGTGGCAAGGCCTGATCCCAGTAGTAAAACGTCTGTCGCTCCAAATTGGCCACAAAGTGACCTAATTGATGATAGTAATAGGAGATGACATGGGGGGCAGAAAAAAACATGGAAAGAACTTGTCTCTCATATGAGTTGTCCTAGTGGACCATACCAAAATGATGCAGAACCATATGGGTAAGTTGGAAATATTTGAAGCATGCAGAAGAGGGCAGTTGATATTTAACCTGTGCCTCTTGAAAAGTGAGTAATGTTCAATCCTTGACCAACTCTGCAACCACATTCACAGTGGCAAAAGGCCAAAAGGATTTAGTAAGTGGTTTATCCCTGGTCTTAAGATTGGGATTCCCCACAATAGGTTGGGAAGTGTCCTTGAGTGGAAAAATATTTAGTATAGCACATAGCTGCACATGAGCATATACTGACTCCACTATGGGGGTACCATGTAGTGATCTGGGAATTTTTGGGGGGGAGTGTAGAAGAGAGCACGGATATCTAAACCAAGCTGGGAACAGTAAACCTGCTCTATTTCCAGCCATAATGGAGTGTAGGTTTGGGAGATATCTTCAATTGAGGGCCTGAGCCATTGGAAAAATCTAGAATAATTAATAGACAAAAAATAGAACTATAAGTTGGGTACCTGCAGGCCTCCATGCTCTCTAGTGTGCATGAGCTTAAAACGGGCTCTCCAAAGGGTCTTGCCACACCATAAAAAAAATAAATAAATAATTCTGTCAATTTAAGTAAACCAGGATTTTGGTAGGGCATAGTTGTACATCTGTAACAGGTACATTAGATGGGGCAAGGCATTCATTTTTTACAATATTTAAATGATACCACATGGAAACTGACAAAAGAGACCAGTGCTCCAAATCTATTAAAGGTGGGTAACCACTGTGTCAAGATTGTATTGTTTCATCTTGGACTGAGATGGAGTAAGGTATGTGCCCAAATATTTAATTTGTCCCAGACCCAAACCAGCCCCAAGTGTTCAATTTCAGACTTCAAAGTGACAGTGTTAAGCAGCATTACCTCTGTTTTGGCCAAATTTAATTTATAATTGGATATGCCGCCAAAGTCCATAATGATGGCCAGGGCTGCAGGCAAGGATATGGTGGGAGAAGTGACGTGCAAAAGAGTATCATCCACATAAACAGAAATTTTATACTGATGAGGCCCGATGGGAATGCCGGAGACATGAGGAGAGGCTTTAAGCTTCCTAATGTAACCCCCCACTGGCACCTTATTTAACTAGGAGGCACACCTCCCATACCTTTTCTGTCTAGGGGAAAAGACAGGGGTGGGGGTGCAAAGCAATTGTAACAGAACAGACCTATACCAAAACCCAGGTGCTGAGGAGAGAACTTTCGCTGAGGGCTATGCTAGGTTTGCACTTCTGGGTAGGGGTACCCAGTAAATCCACACAGGAAACAGTAACTAGATTGTCCATACCAGGTTGGGATTTTAGAGTGTGGCTTTATTCCAGAACAAAGTTGGAACACAAAAGCAAAGATGGACCCCCAAGGGTTTTCACTTCGTGGCACAAGGCAATGCAGAACACATCTGTAGAAAACAGAAACTTGAACCTCCCATATAGCATAGGATTAAACATTTGGAAATGTGGTACTAGCCATGGTGAAAACACAAGCATTCTTCTGGAAGTGGCAGTAGGCCATGACTTAGAACAGTTCCCATATGGCATAGGATTTACAGAAAGGAATGTGGCACACTGGCCACGACATTGCACACTAGGGTTCAAAACTAGCAAAACCCACATACTGTACAAGGGGTAAACTTTTTCAGGCATTGGCCACATGCAGTGACAGAAAACAGGCCCCTTTATAGAACCTGAAGTGCTGAACTGGTCACTCCAGATGGGGAGTCTCCCACCTTTTGCTTCCTTGTCCATTCCCAGCCATTCTTTCAGAGTTACACCTCAACAAATACTGAACTGTAGAAATCATGCTTTCTTCAAATGTGTAGCACATTTTAGCATCAGAAACACCAAAAGGGTGTACAGTTAAAGTTCCGAACAAAGGACATAGTCACATATGGGACATCCACTGTTGTCGCAAACATTAAAACAAAATCTCCCAGAAATGGGTGAATGGGTCCCTTTATCAGAGTGTCACCCCGCAGAAAACAAGGCAGGTACATATCCTGGGTAACTCTCAGACAGAATCTACTCACAGTTTGTACACCAAAGGCAGCTTCAAAATGTTCTAGGTTGGATCAGGGGATTGTCCCTCAAATCCTCTGCAGTTCCCCCATATCCCACTGGGAATGAGGGCATCAGGAAATCCTGAAAATGGTTTCCACCACTTCACAAGTCAAGCAAAGATGTCCTCAGACTAGGGTGAGAAAAGCTGGCACTCCACTACTCACTCTCTGAGCTCTGGACCAAGACTAACTGAAAATTCTAAAGCTCCCCACACTCACTTCAAGCTGTGGCTTATGAAGCTGCAAGAGTTCTAAATGACATCACCTCTCTGCTCTCAGCTGAGACCAAGCAAACCCCAGGGAACGGGGGGGGGGGGGGTTACACTAATTAATGGCTCCAGGTACAGATTGAAGAGAAAAGGTGAAAACGGACATCCTTGCCTGGTACCCTGGTATAGAGTGAAAGAAGTAGACAAAATGCCATTTCACAAAATGCAGGCTGAAGGGTGGGAGTAGAGTACCTTCACCCGCTGAATAAATGTTGGAAGAACATGTAATTTAGGTAGGAAATTGAACAGGCAGTTCCAGAAGACCCTGTCAAAAACATTTTCTGCATCCAGGGAACCAAAACAGAAGGAATACGAGAGTCCCTGGATGCAGAAAATAAATGAGATAACTTAAGCAAATGGTCTGCGGAGAGCCATCCGGCCACAAAACTGACTTGCTCCTGACTAATGAGGGGGTGCCAGACCTGGTTCAACCTACCGGCTAGTACCTTCACAAAGATTTTAAGATCTGCATTCGTAAGGGATGTTGGCCAGTAGTTTAATACCAACAAGTGGTCTCTACCAGGCTTCAGAAGCATCACAATAGTGGCTTCTGTAAAGGAAAAATCAGAGTGATCCTTCTGGAAAATATAATTGAAAGTATCTAGAAGCATGGGAGCTAGCAACTGTTTGAAAGCTTTATAGACATTAGAAGTATAACCATCTGGGCCGGCCCAGTGGCGCTGAGAGCTGAGGCGCTGGACGCCACACCTCGCGCTGCGCCGGCGACCGGGTTCGGGAACGGACTCGGGTGGCTGGGGGTCGGCAGGGGAGAGGAGGATCGGCATCCCAGCGAATGCTCTCCTCCCTCAGGGTGGAACCAAGAGCTTCCAGCGTTCTACATCACCCTGTGCCGGTGGAAGCTCCGACAATAGAGGGGATGGAGGCGGCCCGCCTAACGCAGTCGGGAGGGGACGCTCCCACGTATGAGGGACGACACCATCACTCAGACGCACGTCCTAAGCGCCTTCGACGCCCTAGGGGTAGGGGACGTAAGGGGAGAAAAATGGAAAATCCCCTCCAGCAGCCCTAGATGAAGGCCGCCCTAAGTCCACCCAGACCACCTGCAGGACAGACCCCACTGTGCAAGGAGAGGAGGATGGGCACTCTAGGGGCAGATCCCTAAGGTAGGCAAGGGAGACATGAGCGGATGGAAGGAGGGGGCTCCGGAGGTAGTAAGGAGGGATAAAGAACGAAAGTAAAAAAAAAGAAGTATAAACCATCTGGGCCAGGGGTTTTACCTAAAGGTAGGGTGTTAATGGCCGTCAGAATTTCAGATAAGGTCAAGGGAGCTTGTAGTAACTCTACTTGGGGATTATCCAAATGAGGAAGCGGTATATCCTGCAAAAAGGGAGGAGGGTGGATTATACAAGGCCTGATAATATTCCTGAAAGTGAGCAGCAATGTCCCGGGGAGAAGTGAAAAGTTGGCCTGAAGGAGTGTGGAGGGAAGAAGTTATCTTATCTGAGACCTGCGCACGCAGACACAGAGCTAAAAGTTTCCTAGCCTTTTCTCCTTGATCAAAATATTTGATCTTGGAGTGCAGGAGAAGTTGTTCCATCTTATCACCCAGTAGAGAACGATATCTGGACCTGAGAGTTTCCAGACATTCCCAATCAGATTGAGAAGAGCCTGGGGAAGTGCGCCTCTTCAGGACTCTAATCTGGTTTAAAAGGGAGGACGTCTCTTGGGAGGCTAACCTTTTCATCTTAGAGACCAAATGAATAATTTCACCCTGAAGGGAACTTTTCAGGGACATGGGGTCATAATGTCGCAAGACATTATGCCTCATGACAAAATCGCGCTGCCAATACAGCGTGATTTCTGCATGAGCATAAGCCTTTTTCTGTGGGGGCTTGTCCCACAACCCCGTGCATGGGGCTGCGCCCCGAACCTCCCACTAAAGATTCTCAACCCATGAGCGGGGTTCAACTTGGGAGCACACAAGTCGAAAAAAAATAAAGTTTCTGGGACCGGAGTCAAACCCGGTCCCAGACGCTATAATGTTCCTACTGCTGTGGCTCAGTCCTGTGAGCCACAGCACCTGCTTGACAGAACCCACTCCCAGCAGAGTCTTATCCTCTGCTACCAGGAAACGCTACTGGTGCAATACGTGTACAGCGGTATAGCGTGCCAATAAGCTAGCATCCTACGCTGTAGCGGGTTAGCCATAATGTCAAACGCCATTAAGCGTGCGACATTATGACCTAGTAGGCTTTTCAAGGCACCCCATAGGAAGTCTAGTTTGGGCATGGAAGGAGAACTGATCTCCAAAAAGGAAGAGATGAAATTTTGAAAATGCTGAACCAGGTAGGCCGATTTAAGTAATTGATTATTGAATCTCCATACTTTGTCTCTCTCTTGCGAAGGGGAGAGACACAGATGCAGTAGGGTGGGGTGGTGATTGGATATCACTTTAGCCAGATAATGACATGACAAAACACCAAGAAGGTACTCAAGCCCCAAAACAAAATAATAAATTCTAGAAAATGTGATCTTACTTTGAGAGGGCTCTTGCAGTAGGTATTCACAGATAGGACTAAGCCACCAGGCGTCAGGACCCCACAGAAAAATTTCTACCTAGCAGTCTCTGGTGGGGGACCGTCTCCAAGTCAGGTGACCGGCCTCAGATGACGTCAGTATAAAGGGGAGGTCCCCCACGCCCGGCTTCCAGTTCTTTCCCGCCATCGGCCTGTGAAAGTTCCTCGTGGTAGAACAGCGCTCTTCAGTACCTTTCGTCAGTTCATAGTCTTGACTTTTCCGACTTTATTTCTCGATTTTCTTCATTTTTCTACATACCATTCACTGTGTATGTCGTCCCTGATGCCCTCCGAATCGCATAAAAATAAGTGCGACTCATGTGGTTCCCAGCTTCCACACAAGGACAGTCACTCCTTGTGCCTCTTCTGCCTAAGCCTGGACCACCACGTGGAGGAGTGCCAGCACTGCCAGAAATTCAACTTGACTACCCGCAAGCAAAGGCAGCAGTCCCTGGAAGCCTGTCTCATCAAAAAGAAAATGGCATCCATGGAGAAGGAGTTGAAGAAACTTAGGCAGGCATCAACCTCCCCAGAAGGCCACAAAAAGAAGTATGAGAAGGAGAAGCACCAGGAGCGAGATTCCTCATCCACAGCAGCCACGACTTCGGCTGGAGTCACGGCCTTACAGGTATCATCCCCCTTGGGGATTGCTCCTTGACGGCCGTCTTGGTGACTACCAAGAAGGCATCGCCCCTCCCGTCCAGCTCGTGCTCGGGCCCTTTGGGAACCTCCAGGGTAAAGGAGGCTTCCGCTTCCGCCAAGGCCACTCTTCCAACATGGCCTTCCAGTCTGAGTGGTTCCGATTAGTCAGACGCCGGTTCCACTGACGCCCACACGGACAGGGCTGATAAGCCGCTCACCTCCTCGGGTGATCGCCCAGCTTGCACCCCTTCTGACAAAGCCACCCCTCCTTCATGGTCTTCCTTGGATAGGGAGTCTGATAAATCGGACGCCGGCTCGCCCGACATCCGCCTGGATGCTGCTGGTAAGATGGCTGTTGGCCCCACCGATGACCGCCCAGTAGACTTGCCTGCGTCAGACCCCGTCATCACGCTTGACATCCCAGGCTCTCCGCAATGGATACCTCCATTGCCCGCTGAGGTCTCCGCATCCCCTCGGATCCCACCCGGGGATTTTAACCGTCCTTCTCTAGCTGAGACCGAGAACCTAGGAACGCTGCCGTCTGGGGTCCCCCCTCTGACGCCAGACCCTCAGACGCCAGATCCTCAGACGCTGGACCTGACACCAGCTGACCCGATGCTGCCCTCTGGCATTCCTTTACACGACAGAAGACCTGCCTCTCCGTCAGGACCATCGGACCCATTTGGCGGTCTTCCTACACCAGGCCTGATGGCCTCTGTACTGACTTTTCCACTGTCCAGTCTGCCAGCAGGGCCTTTGCCAGGACCTTCTGCTCCATCAGAACCCCCGGCACCAGGGTAGCCAACACCGCAATACCCAGTGCCGCAGTACCCAGCTCCACAGTATCCGAAGCCACAGTACCTGATGCCACATTACCCGGCACAGCAGTACTTGACGCCGAGCTTCCCGCCATCGGGTTACAGATACTCTTTTTATGGGTACCCTCACTACCCATATACGAACCCCCCCCTCCTCCTCCTCAGCTGCCCCCTCCGGAGCCGCCGGCAGACCTGAAGGAGACCTGGGCCTCCTGGTGGGCTGAGGCCAAGGCTCAATTCACCATGGAAGTCGAGAGTCATCTTCTGACGTCGGTCCCTACACCAGATCCCCTACTTTGGAGACAGGAGACCCCCTTCCCTTTGCCCAACACCAGAGGAGAACCATCTGGCTCTCGGGGCCGGGAGGACACACACCTCCAGGGACTCCCCAGAGGGGTCGTTCCTCCCCTTCTAGGGAAGAGTCTTCTTCATCTTCCTCAGGGCCATCTGACTCAGAATCCGAGTCAGACCACTCTGAACATGGTGATGAGCCTCATACTCTAGAATGCCTGAGGCCGAGGGACCCTCCGAAGTCCCCTCCGGAGGACCCTTTTTTTCTGGAGCTCCTAAGAAAGATCCAGGAGACGTGTCATTGGCAATCAGTGAAGCCAGACCCACAGCGCAAGAAGCTCGCCACTCACTTGGATATGCCCGAGACTGCTCCCACACTGATTCCACCTTGGATAGAGCCTTATGCCGATCTTGTTTCCACTATCTGGAAACAACCATCCGCATTAGCCCCCCCTTCCAAGGAAGGCGGATAGGCTATATCAGGCTCCGGAAGGTAAAGACTTTCTTAGTCTTCACCCCAAGGCGGATTCAGTTGTGATTAGCGCCGACCACCCCAAACATCTGAACTCATCCCCACCAGACAAAGAATCCCGACTTCTGGATCAGTACGGGAAGATGATCTACTCTTCTTCAACCCTCGGCATCAGGGCCCTCAACTACGTCGGCCACATGGGGGATATCCAGAAGTCCATTCTTAATCAGGTGGAATCTAAGCTGGACTCCTTTCCTGATTCACAAATTAAGCAGGAACTGGGAGACCTGGCCTGTTCCGCTCATTCAGCCTGTAGGCACATGCTTCATGCCACCTGCGATGTGGTGGACACAGCTGGCAGGAGCTTGGCTTTCGCCGTAGGCTTACAGTGTCATGCCTGGCTCTGTGTGTCAGGATTGGTCCCTGAAGTACAGTCCACTATACAGGATGCTCCCTTCAGGGGTTCAGTGCTGCTCGGGGTGATGTCAAGGACATCATCACTGAACTGCAGGAGAAGAGCACTGCACTTAAGTCGGTCCAGACTTTGTACAGGCCTCCTCAGGGGCAGCAACGTTCTTTTCATCGTCAAACCTGACAAAAGCAAAAAGCCCAACCAAGGAAAGCATGCCAACAAACGTTGGGCTCCTCCAGCAACCAAGACTCCCCCCAGCAAAAAGTCCATGGGAACCTTGGCTGTTGCACTGCCCCACACCTCCTGACTCTCTGCCTCTCCCTCTGCCTCTGGCTATTCCAGAGGAACCGGTAGGGGGGAGATTCTCCCTTCATCTACTGGGTTGGGAGAGGATAACATTGGACGCATGGGTGCTCCAGCTAATATCCGCTGGACACTCGATAGAGTTTCTTCAGAAACCTCCTCGAAAACCACCCTCTCAGTCATCTTACTCCCTGCAACATCTTCCTCTGGTTCTAGAAGAAATCCTGTCCCTTCTGTTGAAGGCGGCGATAGAGCCAGTCCCCACTCATCTTTGGGGGACGGGTTACTATTCCCATTTCTTTCTAGTTCCAAAGAAAACAGGACACTTGAGACCAGTCCTAGACCTCAGCTCCCCTGAATATGTTCGTTGAGTATAAATGTTTCAGAATGCTCTCCTTGCAGAGCCTTCTTTCCTTACTTCAGCTGGAACAGTGGCTATGCACTCTGGACATGCAGGATGCATACCTGCTTATCTCCATATGCTCTTCCCACCACAAATACCTCCGTTTTTGCTTTTAAGGGGACCACTACCAGTTCAAGGCCCTCCCATTTGGTCTTTCCTCTGCCCCCGAGTATTTACCAAATGCCTGTCCGTGGTAGTGGCCCACCTGCGTAACCAGGGGGTGCAGGTCTTCCCATACCTGGATGATTGACTCCTGGTGGCCCCTTCTAGGGAAGATCTTCTGCACTCCCTTTCCCTTACCCTGCAGGTTTTTACCAGCCTGGGTATTACCATCAACCAGGCCAAGTCCCACTTGGTCCCTTGCCAATGCCTCCAATTTATAGGGGCGATAGTGGAGAACACCTTAGGCAAAGCCTTTTTGCCTCCAGACAGGGTCGAGACCCTTCAAAATCAGGCTCATCTACTGTCCGGTCACAGACGGGTCGGAGCCAGGTCAGTCCTCCACCTCCTCGGGCTTATGGCGGCTGCCATTCCAACTGTTCCGTTTGCTCGGCTCCATATGAGGATCTCTCAATGGATGCTTCTGTCGCAATGGGATCAAACCCTGGATGATCTAGACCAAGAGGTGCTAGTGTCAGATCCCATGAGCAGGGACTTGCACTGGTGGATGGTTCAGGAGAACCTGGGTCTGGGAGTTCTGTTCTGCATAGCTCCTCCCTCCCAGATGTTGACAACAGATGCGTTGGGAGGGCTGGGGAGCCCACCTAGGGTCTCACAGGAGTCAGGGCAGCTGGTCCCTTTTTGAGCAGAAACTGCACGTAAATGTGCTTGAACCGAGAGCAGTCCTATATGCCCTACAGGCTCTTCTTCCCTTCATTCTTCCTGGACATCTTCTCAACCAATCAGACAACATGTGTGTAGTCTGGTACCTCAACAAACAGGGAGGAACATGTTCCTATCCCCTGTGCCGGGAGGCAATGAGAGTTTGGTATTGGGCAGCACAACCTTCACCTGACCGCAGTTCATGTTCCGGGAGTGGAAAACACCCTGGCAGACAAACTCAGTCGGTCCTCAGCCAGGGCTCATGAATGGGAGTTAGATCAACAAGTCATAAACAACATTTTCTGACAGTGGGGGACTCCTCAGGTAGACTTTTTCACCTCCCCCCCAAAATGCAAAACTTCCCGCCTCTTTCGTCTCGCTCCAGGGCTTAGGCGCTTTTCAGCAGGATACTCTGTCTCTCTGTTGGAGGGACAGATTTGTTTATGCCTTCCCTCCCATTCCCTTGATTCCAAGGGTCCTGAACAAACTCAGATCAGAAGGGGCTCGGATGATCCTCATCGCCCCCTTTCTGGCCCAGGCAAGTTTGGTTCTCTCTTCTGCAGCAGTTTTCTGAGGAACCTCCTCTTCCTCTTCCTCTGTCGCAGCACCTATTGACCCAGGATCAGGGGACCCTTGTTCACCCAGGCCTCAAATCCTTTCATCTTCATGCATGGCTCCTGGAGACGTAGCCAAAGCCCACTTCGGAGTCTCTCCTTTAGTAACGGACATTTAGGTGGAGGTGAGAAAGCCTTCCACCAGATCCACCTATGCTAAGAAGTGGAAACGGTTTTCCATCTGGGCTTACTCTAAGGACTTAGAGCCTTTCTCATGCCCAGCTAACAAGGTCCTGGATTACATGCGTCACCTCTTCAACCTGGGTCTCAGCCATTCCTCTTTAAAGGTTCATATGACAGCTATTTTAGCCTACCACATTCCCTTTGGAGACAGGACCTTTACTCAGTTGGAAGTTTCTAAGACTTTTCTTAAAGGATTCTCCACTTGAGACCCCCCATCTGCAATCCTGCCCCTCCATGGGACTTGAATTTTATTCTGCAAAAGCTTACACTGCCTCCCTTCGAACCCACAGTGGAAACAGACTTAAAGTTCCTTTATTTGAAGACAGTCTTCCTAGCGGTCATCACCTCTGCTCGACGTATTTTCGAGCTCCAAGCCTTGATGTGTAAAATCCCGTATTTGATTTTTCACAAGGAACATGTGGCCTTGCGTACCAACCCTATGTTTCTCCCTAAGGTGGTGGCTGAATCTACGCTGAATCAATCCACTGAGTTACCGGCTTTCTTTACGCAACACTCCAGTCAAGGGGAGTACCTCTTACATACTCTGGATGTTCACAGAATCCTGAGATACTACACCAATCGGACTAAGGATCTCAGGAAAACTGATCAGCTTTTTATTTCTTTCGCTCACAAATGGGAAGGCAATGTTGTTTCCAAACAATGCCTTTCCAAGTGGTTGGCCAATTGTATCACTTTCTGTTACGACAAGTACAATAAGACCTTTCTGTGTCAGGTCAGAGGTCACTCAACTAGAGGAGTAGGTGCCTCTGCTGCTTGTTTCAGGAATGTGTCAGTGGCAGACATCTGTGCAGCCGTAACTTGGACTTCTGTTCATACCTTCACGAAACACTACAGTTTTGACATTGCCTCTCGCTGTAGAGCAGGCTTCGGGTTGGCAGTTCTCCAGGATCTCCTTTCATGAGACCTGCTCAGAACTGAGCCTTATGTTGTGGATGCCAATCCTCCTCCCAGTTTTCTCTTTGTTCCAGACTGCTTGGGACTCTGTCCTATCTGTGAATACCTACTGCAAGAACCCTCTTGAAGTAAGATAGTACAGTTATGTAAGAACTTACCGTAACAGTAGATCTTCGAGAGAGGCTCTTGTAGTAGGTATTACCTTCCCGCCCTCCGCCCCCAGTTTCTTTTTCTCCTTTCCATGGGGTCATATCCTCTTCTCTCTCGTCTTGCCTTTTTGGCTTCTGGCGGGAAGGAACTGGAAGGTGGGCATGGGGGACTGCCCCTTTATACCAACGTCATCTGACGCCGGTCACCTGATGTGGGGGAGGTCCCCTGCTAGAGACTGCTAGCTAGAAATTTTTCCATGGGGTCCAGACACCTGGCAGCTTAGTCCTATCTGTGAATACCTACTGCAAGAGCCTCTCCCAAAGATCTACTGTTACGGTAAGTTCTTACGTAACTGTACTTTATCAGGGAGCGAGTGAAAGGAAAACTCCTACTGAGTTGGATGGAGTGCCTGCCAAGGGTCCAAAATACCCAAGGAATCCATCGTGTCATGGAGGGCCAGTTGGCCCGGGGTGAGGGAATAGCGACTGGGACCAGATCTGTTGAGATCATTACAACAGACCATGTTCTAGTCTCCCCCGAGAAGTATTGGTAAGGAGGACCATGGTGCTATATGAGCCATTAACATAGTGAAAAAAGTAGGATCTTCAGCTGTAGGGCCGTAAATAGCACCTAAAAGGACTTCTAAATGGCCGAGTAGGGCTCGCAGAAGGAGGAACCTGCCCTGGGGTCCCCAATTTCCTGGAGCAGATGGAAGGACACTCTCTGAGTTACCAAAATAGCCACCCCCCTTTTAAGTGAGTCAACACCTGCCCCAAAAGCTTGCCCCACCCAGGAATGCCTAAATAAGAGATTCTGAGATGGGGGCAATTATGTTTCCTGTAAAAAGGCAACATCCACATCAAGTTTATGGAGGTGAAGTAAGACCTTTGCTCTCTTTGTGGGAGACTGGGCACCTTTTATATTCCAGGAACAAAGTTTAAAGGCTGAGGCCATGATATCCAGGGCCATGTGGTAAAGACAGTCTTGAAGTTATAAAATACTGATATAACTAGTTCTTTAGCCTAATTAAGGATCTCTGATGGTGGTAACCCCAACCCCACCCCCCCCTTAATGGTAGGACAAGAACCAACAGGATAAAAACAAGAACTCCAACAAGCCCACAACTGCAGAACCCCATGTAACATAACCCCCCACCCTCCTAAACTCCAAAATAATCCCCAGACACGAACCCCACAAGAAATCAAAACCCCCTAAACAGCGTAGTCTCAAGGAATCCCAGAATGTAACATACCTGTACACAGAAGGTTGCAGCCAGAGACCATAGAGTACGTATGGGTGGCAATACAAAGCACCCTCCAGAAAGACAGAATCAAACCTGCTACCTTAGACTCGGCTCATGAGGCCATCCTGTATCAGCAGCACAAAACCTTATTACACCCCACCTCCTGCATGCTTAATGTTACAAATGTAACCTCAGGTCACAGAACTGGTTTGGATTACTACAGGGCCCTCTATTTTGAGAGGGATCCAGTCAGCGTTCACATATTTACTGTGTTTGGTAGGGAACAAAGGCCAGTTCAAAATTAAGCATCATACTTCATTTTCTGCAAAACTGACTTCACTGTCCATGCAGGTTCTGCGGTCAAGCAGAAGGGGTTTATTTAACAATTGAGGCAAATTAGGGAAGCATAGCTTTGCTCTGCCAGAGGACAGCTCCCTTTGTTGGATGTTACAAAACACTTTTTATCACTTTATCATTCAGGTTGTTTTTGCCACAGTTGATGGTAACAGTTACATTTTTGCAACACATTGGCATCTTTTCTTGTACCAGGTTGTTACTTGTGCTTGTAATATGTGTGCAGTGATTTAACTGGCTGAAAGCAGTTCACAGCCATGTAGATATTGACCCATAATTACATGCCTGAACTACTTTACGTCCTATGAACCTCACTACAAAAAGTCAGTAGATTCATGCACTACAGCTCTCCCAATTTCATTTCATTTCCATTTATTTTAACAAGGGCCTTTGAACAAATATTGCCCATTTTCAAAGACAGGGGAAGATCTGTGGATGTGGTGTTCTTGGATTATGCCAAGGCTTTTGATAAAGTTTCTCATAAACAACTGCTTAATACACTCCTTAAGTTAGGGATACAACCAAATTTAGTATATTGGATTGAGGACTGGCTGGCCGATAGAAGGCAGAGGGTGAGTGTATTGGGTGAACTCTCAGAATGGAAGGGAGTTACTAGTGGGGTGCCACAGGGTTCCGTGTTGGGGCCCTGTTTGTTTAACCTGTATATTTCAACTATGAAAACACAGTCACAAATTTGGCTATCGAAATTTGCGGATGATATGCGTATTGGCTTTCCAGTGGATAATCTATCTGAAGCAGTAATATTACAGGAAGCATTGGATAAGCTGGCAATCTGGGCGCAGGAAAATGGGGCAACATTTAACACTGAAAAGTGTACAGTAATGCACTTGGGTAGAAACAACTTAGAGGTGGAGTATTCACTGACTGGACAAGTGCTTAGGGAAGTACAGGAAGAACGTGACTTGGGAATTGGTGTAAGTAATAATCTGAAATTTAATTTTCACTGTAACCAAGTAGTTAAAAAGACTGGAGGTATTTTGAGCTGTATTCACAGACACATTAAGAGTAGGAGTAGTAAGGTCCTGCTCCCTCTCTACATTTTCTTGGTGAGACCACATACCAAATATTGTGTGCAGTTTTGGGCACCTGCAAATAAAGGTGACATAAAAGCCCTTGAGAGGATCCAGAGAAGAGCAACTAGAAGAATGAGGGAAGTTCAAGGTATGACATATGAAGAGAGACTCAAAAAACTGGACATTTTTTCCCTGGAATACAAAAGGTTGAGAGGAGATATGTGCCTGGTTTACAGGGCTCTGTCAGATCACGGGCTATGGGAATTACTTGGCTTAGAATTTAGAGATCAGATATATAACACACGTGCTCATCCATTACATCTAAAAGGAACACATTGTAATACCCGAGCTAGAAAACATTGGTTCTCTGTAAGAGTGGTGGGTATTTGGAATGGACTGCCAATCGGAGTGGTGGGAAGCAAGACAATGATGGACTTTAAACATTCCCTGGACAGATATATTCATACAAATAATATAACAGGGTATTATTAGGCATAATTGGCGAGCCAAATGGACCTCTGTCTTATTAGTGCTCCAAATATCTATGACCTATGACAACCATGGTCAGAAATACAGACAAAAACGTAAAATTCATACAGTTATGGTATAAAATTACAGAAAAATTACTATGCTTCTAAAGAATGTATATACTTCTAAAGTTGAGATATATATCGATGAAAGTTTTCAACATCCCTCAAAAGTTTTGGCAAAGAATTCCAGAAAGAGGCAATATGATAATAAAAGTACAATTGTCCAGCACTTTTTTTTTTACATTTAGGTAACCTAAAAAGTGAGGGAAACTAGCTTAACAGGAGCATTATTATTTAGCAATTTCCAAGCCTACTACATTGGGTCAAATTTGTTTATTTCTTTGGGTTAAATAGATGGTTTCATTCTCCTGGGCTGACTGGGTGAGTGTTCAGCCCTGTCTCCAAGTGCCATCGGCTGGCCTGCTGCCTCTTTCCCTCTGGGGGGTTACGTCCCCCGCGGATTCCCCCTGCAGCAGCTGGGGGTAGGTGGGCCATCCCCCCGGAGACTCTCATCCAGATGTCACCCTTGCCCATTGGAGTGGCAGGGCAGTCTGTGACACCTTGGGCAGGGCTTCATGTAGCCTAGTCCCCCTTCCATTTTCCTCCTTAAGTTTTCTCCCCCCGGGGCTACGGCAGACATGGAGGATGCATGCACATGGAGGCATGCATGTGCTCCAGAACTGCCAGCCCCTTCCACCCACTGACTTTTGTCAACCACTCAAGCATTGATGCTACTACTAGCCCGTCACCTATTGGCAGCCCAGGCCAGGACAGCTTGCCACCCCAGTCCTGAGAGAGGAGAGCTGTCAGGTGGCTGCTTGATCCTCTCCCAGTCCCCAGGCCAGTCTCAGGTAACTCAAGCTCATTCGTTACTCAGGTCACCAGCATGGTGAGAGGTGAATACTGCCAGCAGCTCAGCCCTTTGTGCCACTGGGCGGCCATGTTGGGTCAGATTTAACCAATACAAAATTTAATACAACTCATACATATGTTTTTTTCCATTGTCAAGCTGAAGGCAGATCTACTTAGCAATATTTTTGCTTGATGTACTAGTGACTGGCAAACAGAAAAAAAAATTACAAGTCCATAATCTGTTATGGGGAAGATATATGACAATACTAGATGTTTCTTGGCTTTGTGAGTAAAATTTGAATGATTTTGAAAAAGCAAACCACATTTTTGATTTACAGTCTTTACCAGATTCTCAGTTTGGTCAGAATGACTTAGCTTGCAATCCAAGGTTAAAAATGAGATATTTATAAGTGTTGACCTTCTCCCAAACAGTGCTACTATAGGTGGTGATTTGAATACTTTTTATTTTTAATTTTTTTTATTTTATTAAACTCTGGGATTACAAATACCTTTGAGCAGGAACTGCTCATTTACAAAGGTTCCACATCAAAGGATGTAGGGTAACATACATACAAAGGTCAACAATGGTTACAGTCTTAAAACCACAAAGATGTCTAAGCATTTATTATACAGCCAAAAATGGAGAGAGACAACATAAGCCAGCTTCAGACAAGTTTCAGGGTGACCAGTATATAGTTAGTATAGGGTAGGAGGGAGTCAGGAAGAAGTAGGCAGGGTAAAGGGCCACTGTTGGCGGGTAGAGGTGGGTGACAAAAGTGCAAGGTGGATGGGCTGGAGGCCCCCATATCTGAAAGTGCCATTAGAGAGGGGAAGGGTGGATGAGGCAGTGTAGTGTGGGGGTAAGGGGTGAGTGGGGGGGGAACTGGTGGCAAAAAAGTGGAGCTCTAAGGGAGGTTACAGGTCACCTTCAACTAGGGTAAAATGAGGAGGCAGTTACTTAGGAGAGGCAGTCACATTGAGTGGTAGAGGCGAGGAACAGTTGGAGTTGCCTTTTAAAGGTACCAAGCGTTGCAGTTGTAAGTGTTTCTTTGTTAAGGGTATTGTACCAGTGAGGAGCCCTGTGCGTGAATGACCTCTGACCCATTGTGGTCTGGCATCTGGGGACTTGGAAGGTTTAATATTGAGCACTGCGTGTAACCTGGGTACTACTGTTGGCAGTAAGGAGCTTTGCCACTCCTGATGGCATGAGCCCGAGGAGAACTTTTTTGGTTAACAAGCAGGTCTGGTATTGTATTCTACTAAGGAGTGGTAGCCATTCGGCCTGGGTGTACAGGTCACAGGTGTGTGTTAGGCGGGCAGCACCCTTCAGAAGCCAAAAAGCCTTGTTGAGTGTCACCGATATCCTTCGGAGGGCAGTAGGGGAAGCAAAGTCATTGATGACTAGACCGTAGTCGACGATGGAGGTGACGGAGCTGTAGATGGCCAGTCTAAGGGCATAAGTGGTCATGCAGTGTTTGTGCTTGTGAAGCAGGCCGATCTGTATGTTGGTGGCCTTAACTACCTTGCCAATGTGCCGTGTGTAAGAAAGGGAACTGTCCAAGGTGATGCCGAGATATTTAAACTCAGAAACATGTTCAAGTGAAGTCCCCACGTGGTTCTTGATGGTGAGGGACAGAGGTTTATACTTGCTCCGTGCATTGCAGAATGTCATGACCTTAGTTTTGCTGTAGTTCAGGATGAGTTTATGCGAGCTAAACCACTCTTCAGCATGCCTGAAATCACACTGCAACTGACTCTCAAGTTGTTTAGAGTCTTGGTTGCTAGTAAACAGTACTGCATGTCCACATAGAGTAATATTCTCTGTTGTCAGATGCTAGGAAGACTGTTCAGGAAAAGAGAAGAGTAATGGCCCCAATATAGACCCCTGCGGGGCAACTGAGAGGACTGGTTTTTCATCAGAGGTGACGCCAGCAATACTAACACGTTGGACCCTTCCCCTGAGGTAGCTAGCAAACGAGGGCAGTGCATCCTTGGAGAGCCCGAGAGTGGTCAGTTGCCTGAGTAGGAGTGGGTGGTTAACAGTATCAAAGGCCTTTGTCAGGTCAGTGAATACTGCCTCCCCCCACAGATTCCTTGGTCGAGGGTGTCATGGATGAATCCGGTAAATTCCAACAGTGCAGTGGTGGTACTATGCCCTTTTCGAAGCTATGCTGTTCTGGGCACTGGATTTCATATTTGTCCAGGAACTCGAAAAGTTGGTCCAAGACTATTCGTTCCAGAGCTTTAGATAAGGGGGGTAGGATGGAGATGGGCCTGTAGTTGGTGTGCAGTGACTTGTCTCCACTTTTGTGTACGGGTGTGATACACAAAAATATAGGTGTAGGTGTGATGGGGAGGTACCATGAGTTTTCCAAGAATTGAAAACCATTGATCTTCCTGGACCATGTCTTCACCATTGATACACACTGATAAGTTCTGAGTCGGAAGCGCTAGGACCATACGGGAGCCAAAAGTCTTCAGGAGGGCTGGTGCTGAGATAGGCTGCATGTTTGCATGGCACCACGAGACTAGCTTGTGCTACATAGCCTATCTTGGCAATGGCTCTCACTGCCTCAGTTACTTTTTTCCTGCCATCTATTACGCTTCAGTGATGACGTGGTTCCCTACCGGCAGTCAGACCTCCACATCTATACGACAACAGCAGTCAGTTTGATCTGTTTACAGTTATATAGTTAGTGTTTGTTATTTTTTCTGTCAGTTTAAAAAAAAAAAATCTTACTTTCAACAATTTTCTCTCAGCCTTACCGGACAACAGCCTAAGACCATGGATGGAGACAGTGACGGTAGGGAGCCTCTTCAGGCATGCTGCTCTAGCAGCGGGGCTGTGTCTGGTCCACTTCCCTCTCCAGGAGAGGGTTTTGATGATGGATGTTCCTGTGTTCAGGAGGGGAGGACAATGCTGCTGAAACACAAAAAGAAGTGGGGCCTGTTCTTGATCCAGGTCGGGAACTCAGCACTGCTCGACCTCGGATTCTTCCTCTTCCAATTGGAAGGAGAAGAAACAGTACCACTCAGGGCGCTCTCTGGTAAGTCTGCCAAGAGGTCTTCTAGGTCCTGGAACAGGAGGCTTTCCCTGGCGCCATCAGTTTCCCCAGTGACTCCTGCCTGCGGTCATTCTAGGTCTCGGGCCTGGAGCCCCTCACTGTCCTCTTGCTGGGATTCCGGTGGGCAGTTTCACCATTGAGCAGCTCTTATGGAGCAATGGGTACAGCGCCTAGCTTGTTTGCCACTTCCTGCGGATCTAGTGCCAGGTCCCTTGGGCCTAAATGTCTCGGACCTGCAGTTTGGGCATTCAAGCTGGGTAGAGTGTTTGGCTCCATCAGTGGATCCTCCTTTCTTGACAGTGACCACACCGCCGATGCCAGTTCCAGTCACTGTACCTCCTCATAGAGCCACTGTGCAGGGCCTTATGCCAAGAGGACAGTTGTCTTCGCTGTATGATACCCAGGCCCGTGTGGTCAACCCTGTACCTTTCATTCCCTGGTTGGGGGTTGCATAACAGCACCATCCCCCCACCCTCACCCCATCCAGCTGGGACACTGAGCTCACCCCCGAACTCAGCTCACCAGCACGGGATCACAAAGCATACCCATTGGGGTCAAGAGTGGCACTACACACAATGTTTGTTAGCAATTATATATATTTTTTCAGTTTTGACTCTAAATTTTCAAGACACTCATTTTATGATTCACCTTATAAACATGACATCTACCATTTATGGTATATTGGCGGAAATGTCATTTCACACCAGAAGTTCGAAAACACATCACATCCAGGATTTAAAAAAATGACACGTCACATTTATGAAGTGGTGTGGAAAAATGGCTATGTTGAAAGTTTGGAGTTAAGATAGTGAAAATTAGTGAAGTTATGAGTGAACATTGAAGTACTGCAACATTCATTCATAACCTGGGCATTTTACCTCACTTGTACACCAAATTGTTGACATAGCCTTCTTAGTACTCCACTTCATGAACCTGTTAGCGAAAAATGTCAAATCACTGCCAAAACGCCATTCCGCGCCACAGGTGCAAAAACACATTTTAACTGGGATTTGAAAAATGACAGCTATTACGTTCATGAGGTGGTGTAAAAAAATGGTTATGTTGAAAATCTGGGGTCAAAATATTCAAAATTACCAAAGTTATGAGCAAGTGTTGTAAAATTTCAATGTACGCACATAACTTTGCCATTTTTGCATATTTTGACCCCAAATTTTCAACATAACTTTCTCATGACCCCACCTCATGAACAAGATTTCAAACCCCAAGAAATCTTACTGTATTCTGACAAATACAGTATTGTCTCACCATAGGACTGCCCCAGAGCCAAAATGGTTAATAGAACCTATGCATATAGTGGAATGCTAGGCTTGAGCTCGATTTTCAAACCACTGTCCCTGGTTGCACTTCCTGCAACCGTCAGATTCTTTACTCCGCTTGCCTCAGTAAGACATCTCTGGAGAGCTCTCCTTCACTTGCTTGAAGAAAATTATTTTCATAGGTTTTCAATAATTTTGTTTATTTCGATTTTTAAAGCAGTGTCCTTGGTACACAGGTAGACTTAGTCTAGATTTAGTTTGATTGGGTAAGTTTTTCAGTTCTTTGTCAGTTCTTCACAACGAGGAAAGAACTGATATTTGTTATTGTTTCAGAAGTAATTTTCAGTAGTTTCTGCCTATTATGACTTTTTTGGTAAGTTGCGTTCATTTTTGTTAACTTTTAACTGGGGTAACTCTCGGTTGTTTCGGTTTTAAAACCAACTGGACCCCCCCCCTATAAAAAAAACCTTTTAAGGTGTTTTTGATAGATGTCACAGAAAACCAAGAAAAGAACAGACCCTAAAGGTTTCTAGCATTGTACCGAGTGTGGAGAGCCATTTGCAAAGGCTGATCCTCATTTGATTTGTGTCTTCTGCCTGGGGTTTGACCACCTGAAGGCAGACTGTGACATCTGCAAGAATTTTCCATTGTCGATGCTTGAGAGGCAACTTAAACGACTGCAGGAAAAAATGTCTGAAAAAGCCATTGACCCGTCCTTAGACAAACCGTCTCCTTTCAAAAGGAACTGGAGGAACAGCCCTCTGACAAGGGCGATGGTTCCTCAGGGAGAAAACATGCTACGGACACTGCTGCTGAACCAGCAACCGCAGGCAAAAGAAAGAAAAAGGAAAAACATACAGCGCAGGAATTGCAACCGAGAAAAACTTTGGTTCCAACCGCTGAAGAGATAGTGAACGCAATAAAGATCATACAATCACCTAAAACAACTGCAGGCATAAACTTCCCGGTTCATTGGAACAGAGTGTAGAATTTTATAGGGAAGATGAAGATGTGGATGAGGACTATGGAGAGCCCACTGAACTGGATATCTCTCCAGATCCCCACTGTCCTGATTCCCCTGACAAGGGATCTGAGGACTATACATCCCACTTTGCTTTTATGAAGCAAGTGTCTCAACCCCTGGACCTCCCCACTCAGGAGTCCACTGAAGAGGAGGAGGAACAAGACTACATGGATGGATGTCCCAGTCTCCAGAAGACTGCTTTTGCCCATCCATAAATCCTTAGAGAAGCAGGTGAATAAAATATTGCAGATACCCACTTCAAACAACATGAAGTCTTGCTGTATTCTGACTATTGCAGTTAGGTCTTGCCTTTCAACTGCCCCGGAGAACAAAGAGTTAACTTTCCATGGCCAGCATGGAAAGTTCAGCGCGAGCTTGGTTGAAGCCCCTGTCTGCTGTTGTTTAAACTCCAACCATCAGATTCTTTACTCCGCCTCACTGAACAGTTGCTCCGGAGATTTCTCCTTTGCTCGGTTCAAAAAGTCGAGTTCGCTCAGTTTCTACTGAATTTCTGCTACTGAATCTGTCGGTTTAAGTCTCTGTCTGTGGTACCATGAGTACTAGATTGGTTTTACATTTAGTTTTTGTGTGGAACTTGTAAATTTCAGATCGGTTCAGCTGAACCGATCAGTTTAGTCTTAAAAAGTTTGTGAAATTACTTAGAGTGTGGTAACCGGTCTGTATCAGTTCTAAAAAAACTGATTTAATTATGTTTTTTTCCAAGACCCGTAACGCGGTCAGAAACCGATAGGGGAGTCTTGCCTGGTGGATTGCCGAAAAAAGGGTAAGTTTTGGATAGAATTGGCCACGTCTGAGCCACTGGGTTTCAACACTGCAGTGTGTGTGGGGAAGCCTTTGCTAAGGCTGATCCCCACACCACCTGTGTTTATTGTCTGGGGTTTGACCACCTCGATTCAGACTGCCAAATTTGTAAGAATTTTCCCAAAGCTACCCTGGATAAGAGAGTAAGTAGAATGAGGGAAAGGGAGGCCGAGAAGTCCACTGACCCGGATGGCCAGCCCGGTTCGGTTCCGACTGAACCAGAAGGCGTGCCCTCTGACCAGGGCGAACTTCGGGCAAAAGGAGAGCTGATTCTGAGGAGTCGGTTCCGGTTAAAAGGAAGAGAAGAGAAAAATCATCCGGTTCAGATCCAGAAATTCATACTCCGACCGCTGATGAGATAGCCAAAGCGATAAGGATAGTGCAATCGCTAACTTCGGTTCTGGCTGAACTGGCACCATCTGGCAGGGGCTCGGTTCGGTCGGTTCCCCCGCTTCCGGATTACACTTCAGAAGAATTTTATGAACCGGAGGAGGGAGATTATGAGGATGATGATGGTGATTATGAAAGTCTGGATGTGCCTATTGACCCCGACATCTCCCCAGACAGACCTTCAGGTGTCTCTCCTCCTAGGCTTTCTGAGTCCCCTTCCCACTTTATGTGTTACAGAAAAGTGGCTGAAACCCTCCAGCTTCCAATGGAAGAAGCAGTAGAGGATCAGGAGGAGCCTGATTTTGTTGAAATGATGGACATCCCAGAGTCCAGGAGACTGTCTATTCCCCTCCATAAATCTTTTGGGAAACAGACAATTAAAATTCTAAAGACTCCTAACTCCATACCTCCTGTGGACAGATGAATGGACAAGAGGTACACCCTTTCAGGCTCGGACACAGAGTTCCTTTCTAAGCAATGCAGCCATGTTGGGGTAGTGCAGACTGCTGCCTGTGATAAGGCAAATATTCCCTTGGCATCACACCCCCCAGATAAGGACTCCAGGAGGATTGATGCCATGGCAAAGAAGCAGTACATGGCAGCATCTTTGGGGCTCAGGCAGGCTAACTATATGGCCTACACAGCTAGATACCAGAAGTCCAGATGGGACACTGTTCTGGCTCTGGCTAAATAGGCCCCTGACCAGCTTGCCAAGGAGCTGGAGTAGGTGGCTGCAGATGGGATTGAGGCATCCAAGGTGCAATTTCATGCTGCTGTGGACTCCAGTGATGTTTCATCTAGAGCCATGGCTACATCTGTGGCCCTTCGGAGGATGGCTTGGCTCAGATGTACTAGCCTATCACAGGATACCTAGGCTAAGGCCATGGATTTCAGGGTTTTAAATAATTGATTAGCAGTTTTTTCTTGGGACTATACTAACTGTACAGAAAGTATTTATATAGATTTTCTAGGAGTGCTGTGTCTGTTAAACACAGTGAGGCAAGAGCTATGCATTTTCACAAAGATTTAGCACTTTTATGAGCAGAACGCTAATCAATTTTTAGAGTTAAATAAATCCCTGGATTTCCCTGTGATTGGTAATTCTCTGTTTGGGGAGCAGACAGAGAACTACATGAAAAAGATGGACGAGTACAGGACCACCTACAGGAGTGCTCAGGCCAAAGAAAGGCAAGCCACCTCAAAGGCAGCAGTCCAGGGGCAGGGGCAGGCCTTTTCATAGGCCTTTTTACCAAGCCCAGGCCTCCTCTTCTTCCTATGCTCAGAGGGGGTTCTTCAGAGGGAGAGGCAGACGGGGAATGAGCAGGCCTACTTCCACCCCTCAGCCTAATGCCCCTGCCAAGCAGACACCCTGATGGGTCTGCCTGGGCTGATTCTTCAATACCTGTAGAGGGCAGGCTGGCTTACTTTGTCCAGGACTGGAAGTCTCTGACATCAGACAAGTGGGTCCTGGAAGTAGTAAGCCAGGGACTGGTTCTCAGCTTCAAAAAAATTTCCCAAGATGAGAACCAGATCCTTTCAACCTGCAAATCCATCAGAGACCCTTGCCCTAGAGGCAGAGGTTTCTTCCCTCCTGGCTCTCAGAGCCATAGAGAGGGTTCCTACCCTACACAAGGGCAAAGGATTGTACTCCACGTACTTCCTAACCCCCCAAAAAACAGGAGAATGGTGGCCCATCCTGGATCTAATATATCTGATCAAGCACCTTTTTAAAACCAAAGTTCAAAATGGTGACTCTGGGAATAATTCTGCTCTCTCTAAGGCCAGGGACTGGCTAGCCCCTGGACCTCAAAGATGCCTATTTTCACATTCCCTATCAGGTGCTCCACAGAAAGTACCTCAGGTTCGAGTTGCCCTCAGGCCACTATCAATTCAGAGCAATGCCCTTTGGCCTAACATCAGCCCCAAGGGTGTTCACAAAGTGCCTGGCAGTAGTGGTTGCTTTCCTAAGGAGAAAAAAGATCTCCATCTTTCCATACTTGAACGACTGGCTCATAGTGGGTCAGTCTCCAGACCAAGTCAAGTCACATTTGCAAATAACTCAGCAAGTGCTCACTTCCTTAGGATTCCTCCTCAACCTTCCAAAGTCAGTTCTTGAGCCAGTACAGCTCCTCACCTTCATAGGGGCAGAGCTGGATACAATAAGAGCAAGAGCCTTCCTTCCCCTGGACAGGGTAAGGACCCTTATGGAACTGGCCTCTTCATTCACCCTTCAGGTGTCTCGACCAGCAAGGCATTTCCTGCAGCTTCTGGGCCACATGGCAGCCTCTACAGCAGTGGTCCAGGAAGCAAGATTTCAGATGAGGGACATTCAGTTCCGCTTAAGAGCCTTCTGGTCCCAAAGAAAGGATTCCCTTACCAAGCTAGTCCCAGTGACTCAAACCCTGATCCAGGCTTTGCAATGGTGGCAGGATCATGACAATTTGAGGCAAGGAGTTCCTTTTGTCACTTAATCTCATTCAGTAATACTCACCACAGATGCCTCCCTGCTGGGCTGGGGAGCCCACCTGGGGGATCTTACCACCCAAGGGCTGTGGTCACCTCAAGAATCTCTGCTTCACATCAATCTCTTGGAACTCAGAGCAGTGTTTCTAGCACTGCAAGCCTTTTCCAAATCTGTACAGAACAAGGTGGTCCAGATCAGAACAGACAATACCACCACAATGTGGTACATCAACAAGCAAGGAGGCACTCGGTCTGCGGCCGGGTGCACAGAAGCAATGAAGTTGTGGTCCCTGGCCTATTCCCTGCAAACCTCTCTGATAGCAGTTCACCTCCCAGGGAAGGATAATGTCCTAGCAGATGCTCTCAGCAGGATATCCCCTGGCCATCATGAATGGACCCTAGATCCCCTAGTTTTGAATGTGATTTTCTCGAGATGGGACACTCCACAGATAGATCTTTTTGCAGCCCCAGACAATCACCAACTTCCTCTCTTTTGTTGCAGACCCCCAGTCTTGGGCCCAGTCCCCCTGGATGCTCTGATTCTGGATTGGGAAGGGACATTTCTGTATGCTTTTCCCCCCTTCCCTCTCCTGTTCAAAGTGTTAGTCAAGATCAGGTCACAACCATTCAAAGTGATTCTGATTGTTCCAGACTGGGTCAGACAGCCCTGGTAGCCTCTGTTGCTGTCCTTAGCAGTCCTCCTTCCCCTGTCTCTTCCCAGGAATTACAACCTGTTGACATCCTCTCAGGGGAGGATTTGGTATCCGAACCTCAAGTCTCTCAATCTCAAGGCATGGCTCTTGAAGAGTTAGAGTCTGCTGATCTGCACCTTTCTCAAGGGGTTCTGGATATCCTTAAGGCCTCTTGAAAGCCTTCCACCAGAAAGACTTACAACTCCAAATGGAAGAGGTTCACTATTTGGTGCTCTAATAAGCACATTTCTCCAGAATCTGCCGGGTTGCCTACAGTTCTGGACTATATGGTCCATCTTAATGGCTTAGGACTTAGGCCTGCTACACTTAGAGTGCATTTGGCAGCTGTTTCTGCCTTCTTCTCAGTAGGCAAGCCCTCTCCTCTGACAGCTCATCCTGTGTTTTGTAAGTTCTTCAAGAGATTGCTGCACACCAATCCGCCCTTTAGGGACCCTGCTCCTGCTTGGGACCTTAATGTTTGCATTGCTCAGCTTATGCACTCTCCCTTTGAGCCTTTGTCCTCTGCAGAGCTTAAGTACTTGACTTGGAAAACTGTGTTTCTGGTAGCCATTACCTCTGCCAGGCGTATCAGTAAATTGCAAACCCTGTCAGTGGAGCCTGATTTCATCTCTTTCCACAGAGATAAAGTGGTCCTAAGAACTAACAGGAAGTTTTTGCCTAAGGTGGTTTCAGATTTCCACCTTAATCAGTCTATGTCTCTCCCTGTTTTCTTCACTGACCATTCCTCCTCTGGAGAGAGGAGGCTGCACAGCTTGGATGTTAATAGGGCCCTCAGCTACTACATAGAGCGCACCAAGGGTCACAGGTTTGAGTCCCTCCAGTTGTTCCTCACATATGGAGAGGTCGGTAAGGGCAAATCTGCCACTAAGAGATCTATTGCCAGGTGGATTGTCTCCTGTATACAAGTCTGCTATGAAAAACTGGGTAGAACCCCACCCGCAGGCCTGAGGGCTCACTCTACTAGAGATACAGCTGCTTCCCTGGCTGCTGCCAGGGATATTCCTATCTTAGAAATTTGTCAAGCAGCCACCTGGAAAACAGTCCATACATTCACCAAGCATTACTCTCTGGATATCCAGGCTAGGAGTGATGCTCGGTTTGGCACAGCAGTACTTCAGAGCCTGTTCCCAAAGTAGGTTCTGTCCCTCCTCCATGAAGGTACTGCTTGGTAGTCTGCAGTAGTCAGAATACAGCAAGACTTCATGTTGTTTGAAGAAAAAATTACTCACCTTAGTAATGTTGTTTCTTCTAATGGAGTCTTGCTGTAGTCTGACCTCCCTGCCTCCCTCTCAGAACCTGGCTTTTGGGATGTGGGTGGGCAGGAGCAGTGTTAGCACCCTAGGGTGCCTCTTTTCACCCTCCTTTACTTTGGGTGTGTGTTGTGTTTTGTTTTGGGTTTCCTGACTTGAGTCTTTGCTTTGAAACCAAAAACCCTTTTAATAAATTTAGTTGCCAGTTGGCTAGTGAGTTTTACAGTTTCCACACAGAACTTCTAATGAGTATTGCTCGAAAAGATCTGACGGTTGGAGTTTAAACAACAGCAGACAAGGGCTTCAACTGAGCTCGTGCTGAACGTTCCATGCTGGCCATGGAAAGTTAACTCTTTGTTCTCCGTTGCAGTTGAAAGGCAGGACCTAACTGCAATAGTCAGAATACAGCAAGACTCCATTAGAAGAAACAACATTACTAAGGTGAGTAATTTTTTCTTCTGTGCCACCAGTGGATAAAAAAACTAGATAAAAAGTACTGGGTAGCCAAAGCAGGAGCAGGATTTCATTATGGGCACCCTAGTCATGAAGGGGTAGTACGGGCTGCAGCTTGTGATAAAGCTGGCATCTCACTGGCATCACACCCCCTCGGATAAGGACTCCAGAAGAATAGACTCCATAGCTAAGAAAGCTTACCTGGAGTCCTCTCTGGCTAGCAGACAAGGCTCCTGTATGGCTTACGTCTCCAGGTACTAGAAAACCCTCTGGAATTCTGTTTTGGAGATAGTAAAGTCTATCCCAGCTCCCAGGGCAGCTGACTTAGAGGAAGCTGCAAAAAGGGGCATAGAAGCCTCTAAAGCCCAATTCAGGATGGTAGTTGATGCCAATGACACTGCAGCCAGGCAGCTGGCAATGTCAGTATGGCTTAGAAGGTTTGCTTGGCTCAGAACTACTAACCTGACACAGGACACACAAACAAAGGCTTTAGATTTTCCATGTGAGCCTAAGTCTCTGTTTGGAGAGCAAACAGAGGCTTACATGAAGAAAATGGATGATTACAAAACTGCCTATGAAAGTGCTGTTGCTAAAAAAAAGGGCATCCACACCCCAGAAGGGGTGGTGGGGCAGAGCTTATTATGGGCCATTCTTTCAGCCGCAAGCTTTCTCACAGTATCAGCAACAGAGGGGATATTTTAGAGGCAGGGGCAGAAGAGGCAGTGGCCGTACTAGCCCCAGCACTCAGGTAGCAGCCCAAACCAAGGAGGCACCCTGAGGCGTCTGCTCGGGTCACCTCCCCATCCCCAGTAGGGGGCAGGCTGGCCCACTACCTCCAGGAATGGCAATCCATCGCCACAGACAAGTGGGTCCTGGAGGTAGTGGGCCAGGGTTTTGCTCTCAACTTCAAGTTTATGCCAGAGTTGAGCGCAGGGGTCTTCAGACCCTCTACCCTATCAAAAACAGCTCTGTTAGAGGAGGAAGTATCTAACCTTCTCTCACAAAAGGCAATAGAGCCAGTTCCCCTGGCACAAAGGGGAAGGGGCCTGTACTCAAGATACGTCCTCACAACAAAGAAACCTGGAGAGTGGTGACCCATACTGGATCTCAGATACCTAAACAGACATTTGTCAAAACCAAAGTTCAAGATGGTGACTCTGGCAGCCATCCTTCCAACACTAAGGCAGGGGGGATTGGTTAGCATCTCTGGACCTAAAGTATGCTCATTTCCACATTCCCATCAGGCAATCACACAGAAAATATCACAGATTCAGATTGCCATCAGGCCATTATCAGTTCAGGGCAATGCCTTTCGAACTGACTTCTGCCCCAAGGGTGTTCACAAAGTGCTTGACTGTGGTCATAGCACACCTAAGGAGGCAGGGGGTGGCAGTGTTCCCCTACCTGGATGACTGGCTAGTCGTAGGCCAATCACCACATCAGGTCAGGGAGGCTCTGGCAGTCACACAGGATACTCTGCAATCATTAGGGTTCCTAGTCAACCTGAGAAAGTCAGTGTTAGAGCCAGTTCAGATCCTGGAGTTCATAGGAGCTGAATTGGACACTGTAAGAGGAAGGGCATTCCTTCCACAGGCAAGAGTGGACAACTTGATGCAGCTAGCCAGTTCCTTCAAACTGCATGTCCCAAGGCCGGCAAGGCATCTTCTACAGTTGCTGGGTCACATAGCAACTTCAACAGCAACAGTGTCGGGCGCCAGGTTTTCAGTGAGAGACATTCAGTTTCACTTCAAGTTACACTGGCATCAGAAAAGAGACTCACTATCAAAACTGGTGCCAGTCACAGGAACCTCTTCCAGGCACTAAAGTGGTGGCAGGAGAGGGACAACCTCAGACAGGGCGTACTATTCTTGCAGGTAAACCCCTCACTGGTGGTGACCACAGATGCTTCCCTTCTGGGATGAGGAGCACACCTAGGGAAGCACACTGCTCGTGGCACATGGCTCAAGCAGGAGTCATTGCTACACATAAATCTGCTGGAGCTCAGAGCAGTCTTCCAGGGAATCCAGTCCTTCACCTGCATGCTGCAGGGACAAGTGGTACAATTAAGGACAGACAACGCAACCACTATGTACTACATAAACAAGCAGGGAGGCACAAGGTCAACCCCACTGTGCACAGAGGCCATGAAAATTTAGAGTCTGACATACTCCCTGGAGATCTCCCTATCCACAGTCCACCTTCCAGGGAAGGACAATGTCCTGGCAGATGCTGTCAGCAGAATCAACCAGAACCACCATGAGTGGTCACTCAACAAACAGGTCCTGCAGATTGTCTTCAAAAGATGGGGCACTCCAGAGGTGGATCTCTTTGCAGCCCCAGATAACAATCAGCTACCCCAGTTCTGCTGCAGACCTCCTGTGAGGGGCACAATCCCAATGGATGCAATGCTGTTGGACTGCACAGGGAAGTTCTTGTATGCCTTCCCTCCCTTTCCACTGTTCCTAAGGGTACTGAACAAGCTCAGATCTCAGCCAGCAACAATGATCTTCATTGCTCCAGACTGGACCAGACAGCCCTGATATTCCCTAATTCTCTCCTTGTCAATAGCCAAACCAATCCAGCCTGATTTCTTCTGGTTTCGTGTCTGTTGAAAACTGGATTACAAAACACAAACTGATCCTAAATCATGAAAAGATAAAGTCCATGATGTTTAGCAGCGCTCATAACAAGCATAAGCAGCACCCCTTATCCATCAAAACCAGCCATGGAGTCACCCTGGAACAGGTATAATCCTTTAAATACCTTGGGATCACTCTTGACCCTTGCCTATGGTGCCCACATTGACTGTGTAGCCAAAGCTGCCAATACTCGTCTTGGCCTACTATACCGGCACAGGCAACATCTTACCCCTGAAGCAATGACAGTCGCTGTTCAGAGCTCCATCATTTCCATTATTGACTATGGGCTTATTATCTATGGCTCTGTCACTGCCACCGCTCTCAGGCGAGTATCTACCTGCCGCAATAAGGCATGTCGGCTCATCACTGGATCCCACCGTCTCACACATATGTGTGAACTCTATGCACAAACTGGGTGGCTGCAACTCACCAATTGGATAAAGTACCTAACCTGCACTATGGTGAAGAAAATAACTCGGTCTTGCACCCCTGGGGTCCGTGTCCTCCTGCACCCTAGCAATAACCCCCGTACAACCAGGGGGTCTAAATCTCAGCTTCTGCAGGTTCCCCGCTGTTGCACAACACAAGGTCAAAGAGCCTTTGCCTATAGGGCACTTAGCTGGCTAAACTACCTCTCCTCCACTCCCACACTTGGTGTATTTAAATCTAGGCTCCATCTGTCTCTCACTGCCTCAAGCTCCTGTGACTGCCTCAACTAGCTGACCCCTTTAATTATTGCTCCAGCCTCATTCTTTCTCATTACTTTTAGCACTTGGCACCCCCTCCAGCCCCTTCCCCCGTATGCTCTTCCCCTGTTTTATCTACGACAATGCCCTTGGCTGCTCTGTCTACTCCCTTGTTCCCTCCTCGCCCTCTCTCCCCCTCTTACCTACCCTCTAAAATTTGTTTTGTTCTTTGTACTCTTTGTAGCTACATGTTTCTGATTACCTGTACATGCTTAGCTTACACTGTTGTCCATTTGTCTTGCTATATTCAAATTGTTAACCGACTTGGAACCTTTGTAAATTAGCTCTGGCTCAAAGGCATGGGTGTAGGCAGGCATACTCCAAGCACTGCATGGTGTGCAATTTTATTTAAGGGGGTTAGCAAATAGGCTCTGAACTGCTTCCTTTTTCCATGAAAACTAGCAAAGAAAATACTGAACTTTTCTGTAATTTTATTAATTGAAGTTGAAATTAGAAGGAATGGTCACTAATACTGTCTTTGCATCCCAAGGACAATACAGCTTTACAGGCTCTGGGCTAGTATGTGGGTGTCTTAAGGAACAGTGCATGGCATTTGTATTTACCCATGCATGGCAACAACCATTGTCATGAGATACAAAAATTGTATTTATTGTGCCAAATAAGGCAACAAACATGGTCCTGGTATACATTTGTATATTGTCTAGCTACACCCCAGAGGGGGGGTAGCTCACCCTAACAAGGGGGGGGGGGGTCGTAGCAGTGAGTCCACTTGGTGTGCAGATCTGAAATCCCTGGCTACACCCCTGCTCAAAGGTATTTGTAATCCTAGATATAAATAAAAACCAAAATCAGCCTCCCAGGAAGCACAACCTACTGACATCCTCTCAGGGCAGGATCCTATATCCCAACCTCCAGTCCCTCAGGCTCAAAGCCTGGCTCTTGAGGACTTAGAATATGCTAACTTACACCTCTCAGAAGGAGTCATGGAGGTTCTCAGGGTCTCTAGAAAACCTTCCACTAGGAAGACTTGCAAGTCTAAGAGGAAACGATTCTCCATTTTGCGCCAGAACAAGGATATAGATCACACTCAGGCGGGCTTGCCAGTTGTCCTGAATTATCTGACACACCTTCATTCCCTTGGTCTAAGGCCATCCACTCTCAAAGTACATCTGGCAGCTGTCTCTGCTTATCTATCAGCAGGCAGGGTTTCATCCTTGGCTTCAAACCCAGTATTCATAAAGTTTTTTAAGGGGCTGCTGCATCATCCCCCACACAGGGATCCCACTCCAATGTGGGACCTTAATATATGTATTACCAAGATCATGCAGCCACCTTTCGAGCCCATGTCCTCGGCAGATCTCAAGTATGTAACCTGGAAAATGATGTTCCTCATGGCAGTTACCTCTGCCAAGAGGATTAGCGAGCTCTAGGCCCTATCCATGCAGCCTGACTACATTGCATTCCATAGGGACAAGGTTGTCCTCAGGACTAATAGGAAATTTATTCCTAAGGTGGTGTCTGACTTCAACCTCGGTCAGTCCATTACACTGCCAGTCTTTTTTTACTGACCATTCCACTTCAGGGGAACGTAGACTGCATAGCCTAGATGTTAAGAGAGCTATCAGCTACTACCTGGACCACACAAAAAACCACAGGCAGGAAAATATCCAGCTCTTCCTGACCTATGAAAAAGTGGTAAAAGGCAAACCAGCCACAAAAAAGGTCTGTTGCATGTTGGATTGTGGCCTGCATTCAGTTTTGTTACAGCAAAGTGGGCAGGCAGCCCCCTACAGGTCTTAGGACCCACTCCACCAGGGGAACAGCTGCTTCTGTAGCAGCTTTTACGAACATTCCTCTGCTGGAAAACTGTAAAGCAGCTACCTGGAAAACTGTTCACATATCTACCAAGCACTACTACTTGGATACTCAGGCCAGAACTGATGCCAGGTTTGGCACAGCAGTATTGCAGAACTTGTTTCCTAAATAGGTTCTCTGCCCACCTCCAAAGGTACTGCTTGGGTAGTCTGCATTTCTAACCTCAGTAATACTCAGATATACATAACTGTATGCAGTCTTCCTCCTAAGTAGAACTGCCAGAGAGACTTTGGAACATATGCAAATGATGGAATCGTTTGCATGAGCCACTTTTCAAATGCTGCCTTATACTAACTGCCTCAGTTCTAAACCTTCAGATCTCTCTCTCTGCCTGATAAGTCTAGATGCTCAGAGATTCTCTCCTCTTCATCATCTTGTTCTGGCGTGAGAAACCTTACAGAATATAAGTATTCTTGAACATTTCTTTTGCTGCCTTTTACTTTTGTAATTTTAAGTAAACATGTAGTTTTAGTGTTTAAATTGTAAGTTTGATTGCTTTTACATTCAAACTGTCTTTTAAAATGAAAAAGAAAACTTGTGATCCCAGTTTCAAACTCTGTATTCTGTGTGGTGAAATTATGTCAAGTTCCTTTTGTCTACTCATCTGGACATGAACATTAAAAGCAGAGTGAAATCTGCATTTCATGTCCTGTAATAACTATTGAAAAATGCCTGGAATATGGCTAATAAACTGTGAAAACTATTGAAAAATGCCTGGAATATGGCTAAAAAAAAAAGGAAAAGGAAAACTTTCACCATCTAAGGGTCCCTCCAGCTCTAACCAGCTGACACCCTAAATTACTGTGGGTGAAACCACAACTAATGTAAACTGCTACCCCTGAGACGGGTATATAAGCAATTCTTGAGTGGCTTGCTGAACTGACTGACTACCTGGTTCCCTCTAAGAAATCAAATAAAACTAAGCACACAGAACCCCCTGCTAGACAGTGTATAGGGACTTCTGTGCCTGCTAGAAAGCCTGCCAGTTCCTGGAGATTGTTACCTATGGTGAAGCCCACCAGGATGAGGTACAGTGTCTCAGGCTTACTGTGTCACTAAAGGGATTAATTCCCACTGCAGTAACTTTACTGCATAATTTTGTAGCACTGTGCTTCATTCTGGTGGTTTTTCACTGTGAATGAAGGTGTGAAAATTGTAAACTTTCTTAAAAAAAGTGTGGAGATATGCCTGGAATGACTTAAGAAAACACTTTTAAGCTTACAAGTGCTGTGTATTTCTCAGCAGCAGACCTTTGCACAGCAGCTTGTCTCCTCTGATCAGTCTTCCCATTATCTGGAGGAAGACTATGTGATTTCATGGAATGTTTGGCGTTTTTACCCCCCACCCCAAAAAAAAATAGAGATTATCCCTCACTCTTCACATTTGTGAGAAATGATTGAGCTGACACCCACTAAAAACTTCCCCTTCCTGTGAATAAATTCATTGGGGAAGACAGTTTAAAGATTTTACAAACTGTAAGCTGTTTTTCCCCCTCTTGAAAAGAGGATGTATAAGAAACATCAGGTAGACAGGGAGGGAACTCAGTTTATTCCCTCATCCTATACACAATGAGTAGGTGAAGTAACAGCCTGTGACAAGGCAAAGAGATCCTGGCATCCTACTCTGCTAACACGGCTCCCGGGAAAACTGACATACTTTCAGGTCCTTGTTACTTCCCTGCCAGATCTAGCTGAAACAACTAAATCTGGTTTGGAAGCAGCCAAATAACAGTTTAAATGGCTGCTGGTAGATGGATAGTAAATACAGTAGTTCAAATGGGGATTTGCCTAGTTGTGAGTCACCAACCTAACTCAGTATTTCCAAACCAAGGCTATGGATTCCAACTCGAGGGTAATTCCTCTTTAGAGAAAAGACGAAAGTTAAAAAATTGATGAATACACCACAGTAAGCTACTTTTGTTGTATCAGACTAGGGCTGTTCTTCAGTATCAGCAATACTTACAGCCAGGGGTATTCCAGACACCACAGACAAGTGATCATGGATGTAGTAATCAGGAATTGTCTCTGGGTTCAAATCGCTTCCCAAAAAAAAAGTTTTCTAGCCATCTACAGATGTAGAGAAAGAAAATTTCAAGAAAAAGAAGTTCAAAAGCTGTTACTGTTTAAGACAAAGGAGTCTGTCTTGGTATAGCAAAAGGTACTACAAAAAGTATGGGGAGTGGTAACCTGTCTTAGAGGATACTAAGCAGGCATCTGACAAAGGCAAAGTTCAAAATGGTGCCTTTGGCACTGATTCTGCCAACACTCCTAAGAAAGGTGAAGGTTTGGCATCAGTGGACTTAAAGTATTTCCACATCCCCATAAGCACAGAAAGTACCTCAGATTCAGACCCCCATTAGGTCATTCTATAATAGTGTGCACAATGGTTGTAGCACCTTCAAAGACAAGGTGTCACAAGTTTTTCCTATATCTGGAGGATTGGCTGTGGTTGAAAAGTCACCCCAGCAAGTGGATCTGCAACTCACCTAGGGGCTCATGGAGTCTCTAGGTTTTTCTGATAAATCTAGAGGCAGTTTGTCTCTCAGCCTGCTCGGGCACTACAGTTCGTAGGAGCAGAGCTTAATACCTTGTGAGACAGGACCTACTTGCCTACAAGCAGGGCAAGAAGTATTCCACTGATAGTGGTTTCATTTATCCTGGATGAAATTAATAAATTAAAAAAAACAAACTGCTGCACATGGCACCTGTCACTGGCGCAGTTTTGGAAACCAGGTTACAAATTACTATTCAGTTTCACCTCAGGATTCACTGGTGTCAGAGAAAGGACCCTCTGTCATAACCAATTTTACAGGTCTCCAATGGAGAAAAAAACTAAACCAATCTAATGGAAGGAGTTTATTTTTCAGCAAAAAGCTCCATCAGTTATCTGATAACAGAGACATCTTGACTTGAGTGTGGCCCCACCTGGGGGTTTACACCTCCAATGGCACATAAACCTGCTGGGGCTAAGAGTAATGTTATTGGCACTAAAGGTTTTACATAACTACTACAAGGAGGGGGGTACAGGTCCACAGTACCACCACAATGTATTACATAAACATTTCAGGAGGGACAATGTTAAGCCCTCCCTGCACATGATTCATGAAAATATGGGATCTGTCATGCTCAATGGACCCTTTCAGGATATTCATCTGCCACTGCCAGGTAAGGACAGTACCTTGGCAGATACTTCAACTCAAATCAGCCAGCCCCATCACGAATGGGTCTTAAACAGTCAGGTGGTGCATGTTATCTTTAGCAGGTAGGCCAACACAGAGGTTGACTTGTTTGCATCCCACCACAACCACCACCTGTCACAGTACTGTGACCGACAGCCAGATCTGGGAACAATTCCTCAGGATGCTCTGGCTTTGAGTTGGCAAGGGAAGCAAGTGCATCTTTCTTTCTTTCTTCCTTCCTTCCTTCCTTCCTTCCTTCCTTCCTGTATACAGAGCAATTTTCTCAAGCTCAGGTCCCAGTCAGCATCAATAATCTTGATAAGTCTAGAATGGGCCAGACAAACATGTTTCTCTCTCTGCTACCCTCCATGCTGGGGCCCGAACCAATACACCTTCCTTCGGAGGCACAATCTGATGACTTCCTATCAGGAGGCTCCTGTATCCAAACCTTGGATCACTCACGTTCAAGGTATGGCTCTTGAGTACCTTTGGTATAATATGCAGGTTTGCATCTTTCTCAAAGTGTCTTAAGCATATGATGTGGTTACAGGAAGCTTCAGAATGGGAAAAAGTTTTATGATTGGTGTCCAACCAGGAAATTGGTCCCAGAACATGCTGGGTCCCAGCTGTCTATTTTATCTATTTACAGTCATTGGACTGGCTATCCTGTACCCTTAAGGTCCTCCTGGTTGCAGCATCTGCTGGCGTATTAGTTGGACAAAATGTTTTTATTGCTTCAGATCCTAGCTACAAAATGCTCTTTATGGGCCTAGCACATGTCAACACAGGCTGGTGTTCCTGTTGTGCTGGGCTATCTTATCTATTTGCTCTTACTGGGCTTGCAATCCAGTGCCTTAAATGTCCACCTGGCTGCAGCATCTACTTACACTTTAGTTGGACAGAATGTTTTTCAGGTCTTGGACCCTGTCTTCAAAGAGTTCTTTAAAGGCCTGTCCCATTTGTACCCCCTTACAAGGGACCGGTGCCAGCATGTGGCCTAGATGTGTGTATAGTTTGGCTTATGGGTCCCCCTTTTTGACCCTATGTCTTCAATTTATTCGAAATATATAAAAAAAAAAAAAACTTTTTCCTGTGGTAATCACTTCTGACAAAAGAATCAGTGAGCTCAAGTCTCTCTGCATTGAACAGGTCTATATTTCATTCCACAGAGACAAAGTTGTCCAGGGAACAAACAGGAAGTTTCCCTTTAACTTGACCTCTAATTATCATGTCAACCAAAGCATTATCTTACCCGTCTTTTCAGGGTTTTATTTAACTCTAAAAATTGATTAGTGTTTTGCTCATAAAAGTTCTAAAATATTGTGAAAATGCATAGCCTTTGCCTCACTGTGTTTAACAAACATAACACTGCTAGAAAACCTATATAAATGCTTTCTGTACAGTTAGTATTGTCCCAAGAAAAAAAACTGATATCAATTATTTAAAACCCTGCTTTTTCACTGAACACTTCAGTCCTGGTGGAATAAAAAAAGTCTTCATATTCTGGACATCAAAGGAGTTTAGCTACTTTTTGACAGCCACTAAAGCCCTTAGGCAGGACAGAAAACAGCTGCGCCTGACCTATGGGAATGTGAGAAAGGATAAACCAGCATCAAAGAAGGTCCACTTATTACTGGATAGTACAGTATAATCAGTTTGGTACTCTTAAGGCTGGAAAGGAGCCCCTTGTGGGTGGAGGGCCATTCCACAAGGGGCACAGCTGCTACCATAGCTGCTGTCAGGGATGTTTCCCTGTGAATCTCTAAAGCAGTTACCTGGAAACCAGTACACAACTTTACGAAGCATTACACTCTGGATAATTTGTCCAGGGGTGATGCCAGATTTGGCACAGCAGTCCTGCAAAGTCTGTTCCTAAGACAGGGTTCTGTGCCCACCTCCAAAGGTACTAGCTTGGTAACAGATATAGTTATGAATACCTGAGTATATGTTAGACGAAAAAATTACTTGCCTAGTAATCTTGTTTCTTCCAAGTGATACTCAGGTATTCATAACTCTCCCACCCTCCTCCCCTTCTGGAACCTTTAGCCTCTGCAGTCCTGAATACTGTGCTCTCAGGGGCATAAGTGCCATTTCTGGCACACTTGTTGTGATTGGGTTCCTTATTGTTGTCCCTCTCCCCTTTTTCAGGTAATTTGGACATTCTAGGGTGTTCTTTCATATGTTATACCGTCCAGTTCGAGACCCTTTTTTGAGGGTTAAGGGAGTGTTGTCTAATTATTATTATTATTACACTTAGTGTTGAGTTTAGTGCTGTCTGTTATTATTATTATTATTATTAATAGTGTTGTTATTATTACTATAATTATTATACTTAGTCCCTGTGGGCCTGTCTTTTCAGGCATCCAGGAAATCTGAAGGGTTTAGAACTAAGGCAGTTAGTATTAGGCAGCATTTGAAAAGTGGCTTATGCAAAAGATTCCATCATTTGCATATGTTCCAAATTCTCTCTGGGTAGTTCTACTTAGGAGGAAGACTGCATACAGTTATGAATACCTGAGTATCACTTGGAAGAAACAAGATTACTAGGTAAGTAATTTTTTCTTGTCAGAATACAGTAAGATTCCCTGGGGTTTGAAGAAAAAGTAACTTACCATAGTAATCTTGTTTCTTCCAAGGGAATCTTACTGTATTCTGAGCTCCCACCCTACCTCTTCTACTAGAATCTAATGTGCACTGCACTCCAGCTGTCCATATGTTGCTGCAAACCTGTTGGTATGATTGTTCATTTTCTTGGGCATCTGTGACTTGAGTCTTTAGGATGCCATTAATGTTAAGAGAGGGGTTGGTTTTTAGAGTGGATTTAGTTTTATATTAGGATAGTTAGTCAGTTAGTTTAGTTTATGCATGCTTCATAAGAATCTGACGGTTGCAGGAAATGCAACCAGGGACAGTGGTTTGAAATGTGAGCTCAAGCTTAGCATTCCAGCATTTGCATAAGTTCTAGTAATCATTTCAGCTCCGGGGCAGTCCTATGGTGAGATCATACTGCATTTGTCAGAATACAGTAAGATTCCCTTGGAAGAAACAAGATTACTATGGTAAGTAATTTTTTCTTATGACCCCACCTCATGAACAAGGGTGGTGAAAATTTTCAAAACCTGCCTGAAAGGTGATTTCACCAATGACCATGAAATTGCCTTTCAGGCCAGATTTGGATAATTCCACCACCATTGTTCGTGAGGTGTTGTCCCAAAATGCAATGCTAAAAATTTGGACTCAAAATATACAAAAATGGCTTATGCATCAAACCTAAAAACCAAACTGAAATACATTGAACGACTTCCGGTGATGTCAGAGAACCGACTAGATCATATAACCTAAGCTCTCGTCCCTACAGGTCTAATTAAGCCTCCTATTTCAATTTAAATCCTACAAATCATGTTACAAATGTCTGGAGGAGGTCGTAGAACAGATAAAAATAACAAAGGCAAGGCAAATTCTCAACATAAGTCAGGGGATGCAGGGAGACTGCTGCGAGTTAACTCAGGCCGGAGCAGAAGCACTTCCCCAACAAGTACGAGGGGCATGGACTATGACACTGAGGGGGAGGCAGAGACTCCCTCCAGTTCAGATTTCAGACTGTTTTGCCGGAAATTAAGAGCTCATGAACAGAACATAGAAAAGAGTTACAAAATTTATCACAAAAGTTGACCAAAATGAAGCGTAGGCTGGAACAAGCAGAGGAATGTATTTTAGCAGCCGTGGATGGGGCCATGCAGACTACCCGTGTGGTTGAAGCTCTGTTTCAGCAAACAGTCACCCTACAGGCCAAATACATCAATTTAGAAGAAAGATCAAGATGGGACAACTTGCGACTTTACGGATTGGTTGAGGGGGCTGAGACAGTTCCTGTGCCTGCATTTCTGGAGAACTTACTAAGAGATATCTTGGATTTACCCTCAAACTACCAGTTCACCGTAGAAAGAGCCAACCTCTCTCTGGTGCCAAAACCTGCTGACCCAGCAGCCCGTCCACACTCGATTGTTATAAAATTTAACAGTTTTAAAATAAAGGAAACATTCTACGTAGAGCTTGGGCTAAAAGATACTTGAAATACCTGACTCAAAGCTTTCCGTTGACCACAATTATACCCCTCAGGTGCAACAAGCCAGACAGCAGTATGCCCCACTTCTCTGACTTCTCAAAGGAAAAGGGATTAAATTTCAGACCTGTTCCCCACTCGGCTGAAGATCTTTTGGGAAGATGTCCCTCAAATGTATGCCACCGAAAATGAAGCTCTGAGTGCCCTTCAAAACAGAGGTTTTGCAGTATCTGCTCAGGACACGGAATGAATCCTCCAGAAAAAAGGTTTCCAGCCAGACTGGCTTTTGGCTACAAACAGGAAGAGAGCTGCCCCCACCCCCACTCCTGCTCACAAGACAGGCACTGCAGCAGATCGGAGTGCTAGGTAAAACTTCTTGGGAGGCATCTTCTGCGCCTCAATCTGGATCAGTTTGCTGAAGGCTTCTGTTAAGTGCTGTGCTGCCCATTTGGTTTTCTTGTTTCCTGCAGCGCTCACACTAAGTGTAAGGTTAAAGAAAGAAAGAGGTTTCTCTCTGTTATTTTGAGTGCAGTTTGCAGCATTCTTCCTCAGACTGAGGTAGGCTAACTGGGATCTTTAGTACAGTGGGGTCACTGTGCCTGATTAACAACAAGATATAGTGCTGGACGTAAACCAGGAGTTGACATTGAAAACTGTACAGGCACGGGCCTAATTCATCTCACCTGTCTTCCGGCCTGTTTGGGCTGCCGATCCCAGGACAGACACCTCAGCTTTTCATGCAGCCATGATTTGAGCAAATTTACGCTCCCATTTATTTAATTTCACTGACTTGCCCCACATAGGGAGATTCTTGGTGCTTGCTGTTCCAACTGCGATTACAAAGACTAGTTTTATATGGAGCCCTTCAGATTTGTTTTACTGTAATGGGCCCATGGGTTATTTGTTCTGGCAATGATACTAGAAGGGCTTTACTTAGACATATGATCATCAGGTACTGATGTCTCTGTCTGTTTACGGGGTGAGGGTCCTTTTAATTTAATAGTCTTAATTACCTGGATGGGGGTTATCTATTTGTCTCACCCAAAGACATGGTATGTATGAGTGGTGCTGACAGGGGGTCTCTCTGGATTATAGGTTTTAGCACGGGCTAGGCCAGGGTTGGAGCAGGGTAACAGCCTTACCATGTAAAAGTATAGGTAAGCAGAGCCTGATACATAACCCCTAATAACATACATGTCCTACCCCCTTGATGTTCAGCTTCAAGGTGTTCTGTTTTATGTTGCTGCAGCCAACACAGGGGTTTAAGTATACCGACATAGGCTTAATTTAGTCCCCCACATACAATAGCTGGTGGGGTACATAATCTTGGCCTTACCTTTGAGTTTGTTATATAGTTTAATATGTAAATTGGAACCCTTTTGTTCAGTGCCTCCATGATTACTCCTTAAGGACAGAGTTCTTCTGGCTTTGAGCCATAGTACACAGCTTTTGGCTCCAGAGGGCTGCTTCCCTAAGTGGAGGCAGCCCCCACCTCCTCTTTTCATACCTCGGCTGACAAGCAATCCCTGAGCAAGGGGTAGGAAGTTGAAGTCTGTTAGTACAGACTTCCAACTCTGGAAGTTCCTGGTTATTCTGTTTCATTATTAGTAATAAGCCATGTTGGCAGCTATTGTTGTTCGGTTTAAGGGTCTGCTTCTTGAAGAGGGTGAAAAATGGGTATCCAGTGTTTTGTTTCAATCCTTTCGGCTGGGGGTTCATGTATGCAAGGATGGATTCATCAGAATGACTACTTTAGAGAGACAATGATGGATAAGGCTACAGTGGTATGCTTTTACAATGTCCATGGACTCAGAAACCCAGTCAAACAAAGTAACATTTTGGCTTTCCCGAGAGAGACACAAGCTGATTTCCTTTTCCTTCAGGAAACCCATCAAAGAACATGTCAAACTGGGCACTTTTGGGTTCGGTACCGCTGCCTCGGCATCCTACAAAAAATGAAGGCAGAAGGGGGTTTCTATTTTAGTGCCCTCCAGGGTGCCCTTTAAAGTGCTGGACACTCTTTCAGACAAGGAGGGCAGGTATGTGTTTATGAAGGGCAGGTTTCAGTGCAAGGTGGTGACACTAGTTTCAGCTTACATTTCCACTGGTCCTGATTTTAAAATTTATCACTCTTTTTTGCTCACTTTGCAGGTGTGGTCAGAGGATGACCTTATTTGTGGGGGAGGTTTTAACTTAACCCTAAACCCTAAGTTTGATTCCACCTCCGGAATCCCAAATAGGAATAACAAGATTGCTAAACGGTTCTCTAGTTTATTGGGAGAAATGTGCTATGTGGATGTTTGGAGATATATAAATGGTCAGCAGAGAAATTACACATTTTACTCCTCACCTCATTCCATGTTCTTAAGAATTGGTTATTTTTTATGCACAAGGAATCCCTAGATACCATTCAGGAGTGCTGAATCGGGGATTTGGCCCTTTCCGACCATGGGCCCATATTTTTAAAATTTAACTTGGGTGAGTTTAAAAAGAATACCGTTTGGCGATTGAATGTTTCATTACTCCAGGATGCTGAGGTGAAGACGGCGATCCAGGAGGCATATGAACAAGCCATGGTTGACAATGAGCCCCCCGAGGTATCTCCAGCCCTCCTGTGGGATACGATCAAGGTGATTGATTATCTGGGAGAAATGTATTTTCCTGGCTGCCCACAAAAAAGAAAATGAGGGAGGCTAAGAGGGTGGAGCTGCAGCTCCAGATTCAGCAGTTAGAGACCCAGCAAAAAATCAAAAGAGACAGAGGAAGGGCAAAAAGTTTAATGGCCCTGAAGAAAGAATTAGGCAATTTATTGGATTACTATGTGGAACAGACATTATTGTTTCTGAGACAACGTTTTTATGGGGGAGGGGCAGATCTCTGAAGCGACTGGCTGGCTGACTTTGAATCCAGAGGGCCAAGGTCACAGTATCGGCCATTGAACACCCTATCCCCCAACAGATGAAACGCATTACCCCTGAAATCACCGAGACCCTTAAAAGCTATTATTCCTTCCTCTATAGCCTAGGACCTCCAATTGAGGAAAGTAGCATTCCACAGTATTTAAATTCTTTAGCTTTCCCACTGCTCTTTCAACAAAAAGGGATGCTTTAATGGCCCAGATCTCTCCATCGGAGGTCATGGCTGAAATATCTCAGCTTAAAACAGGGAAGTGTCCAGGCACAGTTGGTCTACCGAGCAAGTTTTATAAAAACTTCAAAGACCCTTGTTAACCAGGGCTTATAGGGAAGCTATGACTTCTGAGAATCCGATCCCCAGTTCTTGGTCATAGGCCATAATCTCTGTGTTGCCCAAGCCCAGCAAGGACCCTGTGCTCTGCTCTTCCTATAGGCCCCTTTCCATACTTAATATAGATTATGAAATGCTAACTTCCTTAATTGCACGAAGGCTCCAGTCAGTCATCCCAGATCTTATTCACTTGGACCAAACAGGGTTCATTCCTGGCCATCAGTCACAGGATATCCTTCGACTAGCCATCCATATTATTAACCACCTCATACCCATAAACACCCAGCCCTACTCCTTAGTTTGGATGCAGAAAAGGCCTCTGACAAGGTGTCCTGGCCTTTTTTGCTGGCGGTCCTTGCCGCGTTTGGGTGGTGGAGCCGTTCATACAGTTTATCTTTAAGTTATATAGTAATCTCATGGGATATATCAGAGCTAGTGGGCATATTTCGTCTAGGTTTTCTTTGGGAAGGGGTACCCATCAAGGTTACTCCCTCTCACCACTATCATTTACGCTCTATATTGAACCATTGGCCCAGAGCATCAGAGAAATCCAATCTGTCAGAGGGGTGCACATAGGGGAGAGGACCACAAACTCACTTTGTACACTGATGATATTCTCTTATATCTATCTGACCTGGCTCATTCGCTCCCAGCAGTGTTTGAGAACATTGCCCAGTTCTCCCATCTCTCAGGCTACTCCCTCAACTTGACAAAGACAGAGATCTCAAGTTTTAATTACTCAGCTCCCTCTGGGCTTTGACGACAATTCCTTATGAACTGGGACCTTTCATTATTAAAATATTTAGGTATAAATGTTCCCACCCAGTTATCCCAGCTATTCGTCCTAAATTATCAACCCATAATTGCGCAGTTGAAGCAAGATTTTAAGCACTGGTCCCTGCTCCCGCTTCCTCTGCATTCTAGGGTACAAGCTCTTAAAATGAATGTCCTTCTGAGGCTTCTCTTTCTATTCCAGTGTGTCCCCTGTAAAATATTAGAAAAAAAGACCTAGAGTCCTGGCAGTCCATGTTCTTGTCCTTTCTATGGGCCAAAAAAAGGCCTAGGATTTGAAAACAAATACTTTATTTGCCAAAACATCAGAGTGGTCTGGCCGTCCCCTACCTTCTGTGCTACTGGGCTGCGGCATAGATGCGGGTTGCTCTATTATGGAGTCATCCCCGGTATATGGCCCATTGGAAATCATTCGACTTAACCCTTGGCTTCTCCCCAACGTTCCCAGCCTACATATTTTCTCAACATCGCCTTACTAGCAAGGAAAGCGATATGTACACTGGCACAGCTGCTGTTCTTGACAGCTGGTGGAGGTGGATAAGCCGGGGTAATACCCAGGTTCATCTCTGGAAATATGCCTGGTGGTCTACAGACCCAGCTTTTAAGCCCGCAGGTAGCAACCCCTGGTTTAAGAGACAAGTGACATTAGATATCTGCGCACCTTGGCAGCTGATTAGGGAAGGATCAGTCATATCCTTCGAGTTAGCACAGCAACAACTGGGTTGGCTGCCTATGGCTAGACTGAAGTATTACCAGTTAAGGGACTATACTAATACAAAATTGTGAGCAACCACTCTGCAGAAAGGGGACCCCTCCATGGAACCGCCCTTTGATTGTATCTGGCAATCTTCTGGTGGCAAGAAGGCCATCTCACTGCTTCATAGTAATTTTATTAGTGACCTAGCCCATACTACTAACAGCATTAGACAGAAGTGCGAGGAGGATTTTTTGATTACAGTAAGTAGGTGATTGCTCTGGCTCAGAACTCCTTTATAGAAAACATTTTCTGTTACAACCTACCTTGTTGGGGGGTAGTGTTCAGAAAAGGGAAGCTGTTCTCTCTCCCCCATTAGGCTGTTAATCATTTATGTTAAATTTTTTCTTTTCTCAATTTTCCTTTCTTTTCCCCTTTCCCTATTGGTAAGCACGGTGCTTGTTTCCACTCTCCTGACTAACAGAACGGAGGCAGTCAGGGCATCCACAGTGGTTACTGCCTCCTGCATACAGTATTAAGCATGCACTGGTGCAGCACCATTGTTGGCTGTTTTCTCTCATGGGTCCTTGCGTGTCTGACCCTAAGACGAAAGAGGGCTGCTCTACGGAGAAGATATTCTTGAAGATTTGGAGTTATAGTAAGTAACTGCTTTTTCCTCATGATGTATCATGCTGTTTTTTTTTTTTTGCCAGGTTTAAGATCAACTTCCATGTTTGACAAGCATAAACAAGGAACTCAGGCTTAAATCTAGTCTAAAGAGCAGGCAACATGATATATCCTACAAGGAAAATCTTTGTATATAGAGCCAGGGGTGCCGACAGCGTGGGTGCTCAGGTGCTTGAGCACCCACAAAGTTAAAACAAACACCTTCAATTCCGTAACCAGCCCAACCATTAATTCTCCGATGGTCTGACCTCAGGTCTACACTGTTTAGTCAGCAGATGGTTCCACCCAGCGGCTGATGACTGATATGACTGATACTCTCTCTCTCTCTCTCTGGTGACTCCACCCCCCCCATCAGACCCAGTCGACTGACGTGACATGCACGCACTCATCATTTTGGTTGGCCACAGGTGGATTCATGACTGGTCTGGGCAGCATCAGATTAGGCAAAATTTCAAAAATAAGGACTCACATCATGTCACACATGAAATCTCTGGGACATGGCATGTGTATGTCCTCCAACCTCCTCCAACCTGTGCCACGATCAAGTAGCTGCCAAGTTTGCCAACTAGATTTCTGTTACTGATATGGAGGGGCTACAATGGCTTTGATGATTTCCTGATATAGGAGTGAACGGAGGATGGATTGCAGCCTGAATGCAAGAAGTTCTCCATCTCATCTTAAAATCAGAGTTTCTAGGAAATGGTGGGCTAGGCGCAGGAGTTTGAATTTGCAAGGTCAGTGTAAAATATTCTTAATGAAGCCATTGACAGAATTTTAGTCCTGCCTTCTGTCAGTTGGTTGAGTTCAGTGTGAGTGAGCGAGTCAGGGGCGGGAGTGATAGGTGCATAAATTAGAGAGCGTCGCATCGCTGACAGCTTATTTAGTGTTGAACTTAAATTGTGAATCAAACGAGTGACTGACAGACTATTAAAAAACAAAAGTTATAATTTTAAAATCAAGCAGAAAAAAATAGAACATTTAATTTTTATTACAACACTACTGGAGTGTGTGTGTGGCAGGCTTGTGTTGTATGGCTGTGTGCCTAGGCCTGGGTGGGCTGCTTTCTTGTGTGAGGGAGCTGGGAAGGGCTGCTGCTGACTGTCCACTTGCCAGCTGCCAACTGACCTGCCTAACATAAAAAGAAAATAAAAAATTTGAGGTAGGATGATTGGGGTATTGGCACCTGTCCTGTTCAGAGAAGTGTCTGGACTCAGTGTCTGTCCCAAACCAACTTCAGTAAACACAGTACTCTGATATATTTTGTGAATTTAAGAGGGGTCTGTGTGGCACAACTAAAGTGAGTAGTATTTGGTATCAGGGAATAAAATAACATTTAACTGGTGGCAGTGGTCTGTCTGTGGGTGCCTGTGACCACCTAGGCTGTGTGTGAGGGTGAGCTGAGCCTTAACCAAGCCTATCACAGTCCAGTTCACCTGTCCTGTCCAGAGAAGTGTCTGTCTGGCCATCCATCCTAAATACAATGAAATACAAATAAACAATCCCAGATAGACTGTGTATTTGAGGGGTCTGCCTGTGACACTATTAAAGTTTTTAGGATTTGGGGATAAAAAAAAGAAACATTTGGCAGCAGTGGTCTGTCTGTGGGTGCCTGTGACCACCTAGGCTGTGTGTGAGGATTGGGGGATAAAAAAAAGACACATTCGATAGCAGTGGTTAGTCTGTGGATGCCTGTGATCGCCTAGGCTGTGTGTGAAGATTGGGGGAATAAAAAAAATTTGACAGCAGTGGTCTATCTGTGGGTGCCTGTGATCACCTAGTCTGTGTGTGTGTGTGTGAGGGTGAGCTGAGCCTTACCCATAACCACACCTGCCATAGTTCAATGTACCTGTCTTGTCAGTCTGTCCATCCTAAAAACGATAACATAAACTCAGATAGATTGTTGTGGATTTAAGAGGGGTCTCTGCCTCTGTGGAAAAATTAAAGTGAGTAGGATTGGGGGATAAAAAAAGAAACATTTGCAGCAGTGGTTTGTCTATGGGTGCCTGTGACCACCTAGGTTATGTGTGAGCATGAGCTAAGCCTTAACCAAGCCTGTCATAGTCCAGTCTGCCTCTCTTGTCCATAGAAGAGTCTGTCTGTCCATCCTTAAAACAATAACATAAACTCAGATAATTGTGGATTTAACTCATTGGGTCCAGGTGGCCATTTTGAGTCAAGTTCAGCAATGGATGGTTCCAGCGCCATATGGCGGTTACTAGACCCAATGAGTTAAGAGGGGTCTGTACCTCTGTGGCAAAATTAGAGTGCACTCTGTGGGGTGGTGGCTCAGCAACCTACAATCACTAAAGGCATCCTTACAGCACCTGGAGGCATCAAAGAGCCCTCCAGGGCACTCTTGTGCCCTATGGGGTGGTGGCCCAGCAACCAAAAATCACTAAGGGCATCCTTGCAGCACCTGGAGGCATTAAAGCCCTCCAGGGTACTGTTACAACCAGTGGGGTGGTTGCAGTGTAACCCAAAATCCCTATTCATGGGATGCTTGCAACACTGAGGGCATGAAAGATTCCTCTAGGGCACTCTCCTATTGATCTTAGCACCTGGTCGGCATCAAAGCGTCCCCAAGGGCAACCTTGCATCCTCTACAGTGGAGCAGTTGTGGTGGTATAATCATTTCAAAATGTATAAAAATACTTCCAAAATGCACCACAAAGCTTGAAAATTCCTGTAGCTTCTGGGGGCCTAGGCAGCCTCCAGACCCCTGACCTTTTATAATTACTCTGAGCATCCACAACATTTTTAAGAACTTGACACCCCTATGTAGAGCACTGCATTATCAGGGGCAAAGCTATGTAACAATGTCACAGTGTTACCACTCATGTGTGTGATCATGGGCACCTGTCAGCACTACTTAAAATGTCTGCCTGCAACCCAACCATGTGCTGTTATCCTGAGAGGTCCATTTTGGCAAAATTAATTTTTTTTTTGGTTTTTACTGCACTTTTTCTCCCTGACAGTCCTGACTGCCCCCCCCCCCCATCAACCCACCGCTCATCCCAGCCCCATCATCCACCCTCTCTGGGACTTACTCCTACTCTGTGGTCCCCCTGGGATGACACCCTCATGGGAAGGGCTGCCCAGGGGCCAGGCCCTTACTCCCCTGGGGAGAGTTGAAGTGGAGGACTCAGTTGGCAATGCAGGGCCTGTGGTGTATGGTGGACGGAATTCTGCGTGGTCAGGAGGTGTTTTTCCAGTTTTCTTGTGCCTGAGGCCATTGGGAAGACCCTGACGGAAGCAGTTCATATTGCAGCCAACGTTACCCCCTCTTCGATCTATGGCTCAGCTTGCTTCACCACCTATGGTCACCCAGGTGGCGATGTTATAGCAGAGTCCAACTCTGTTCCACCCCCTGGAAGAGGCGAGCATTCATGAGATGCTCTGTCATCCTCCCCTGGCTGGCCCTCCAGTGATCCGGCCTCGTTCCTAAACTCAGGTCGCTGGCGACATGAGCAGTAGCACAACCGTTATGTCAGCAGGCTGACTATGACATTTTTTTAAATGCTACTGGCATCAGTTTTTACTACATCCTGCCTTTGCACTAAATCCTGTCAGTGGTAAGCATATAATTCTCCTTTAATATCACCAACAAATGTGTACATATACAACCGCAATGCTCCAAGTACTGCCAAAACCTATCACAAAATGCCTGAATCCAGATTCCCCTGTCCTGCATAAACTGCTGCACTGGTAGGTTAATAACCATAAATTATATCACCAACCCTAGGCAGTGCTTTTAATGGAGCCACAACACTAGTGTACTCTACAAACCTACAATTTTCTGTGACTAACAGTTTTCTTTAAAACACTCAGATTCATTTATCATTATTTTAGAAGTGGAATAGCACTATCATTTGTAGATTATGTTTGCCTAACCTCCACCCTGATTGCTGAAGTCCATCAGGGACTGTATTACATTTAGAATAATTACTGGTTTAAATTTTTCTTCTCTCTGCTGTACCTCACTGATTGTCATCTACTCCTGAAGTGACCATAGAATGATTATTTTTCTCTCACAATTTTTTTCATTTCAGTCATTTCAAGATTCCTGGATACAGACCAGCTTCTTTCTGTTCTAGTACAGATTCCCAAGCAAGACACTGTATGTACATCAATCCGTTTGTGTTTGAGAGGAAGAAGTAGAACTGTGCAAGTTATCAGTATTAAATTATATTTATGTGTCAGCTCTTAAAGGCAGGCAGCAGTTGATATAAGCTGTCCTGTCCTTATAGCTGGGTCAGGAGGAACCATTCTGAGAGTCTCTTAGGACACACCCCTTCCCAGTTTCCCTCAGTGTTTTTCTTTTTCTTTTTTTCATTTTGTCCCAGCTGGTAGACAGCCATGAGCACCGCATGGAGAATTTTCTCCTCAGCAAGCAAATTTTTCATATTTTCTGCAACTTCTCCTTTTGTATTGCTCCACATTGTCAGATGGGAAGTCTATACAATATGAGTAATGAACACCCCTACTGGGATAGTGGCACAGCCCAAGGCTGTGAATTAGCATAGAACCTTGGGCACGTGAACATTCTGAGATCCTCATCAACCTAGTTTTTGCTGTGCCACTAGAGGGGTAGGCAGCATAGAAGAACTCTCTTGAAGAAAGAATTGTATTATTTTCTGATAAGGATAATGTAACTGAGAAGCAGGCTGGGGACTACCTGGTGACAGGGAGCAATGGGGAGCACCCTTAAATTTGGAAATTATGCCTGTTAAGCTGCGGCTTTCAAATTGACTAACCAGCTATATATTTTCCCTTTTCAGTGCCTTCCTTGCCTGAATTGGGGCCACATGGCACTTATCTAAAAATAGGGTATACAGTGAAGATCTCCGATCCTCATAGCCTGGTGTCTAAGGTGTTTTTTACTTATTTGGAGAGGGGGACATGGTTAGTTAGCTAACGTGGGACTTCTGCTAACCTATTCTTTCTGTTCCTTTTCTCTCCCCGGCATTCTACTGGTGATGGACACTCCCAACCTCCCTCTCTTTTGCTGCCTAGTTAGATATAGTTAACCTGAGCAGCAGATTGGTTAACTGAGTTTTCTGAGCAGACCCACTAACGATGAGCAGTGCCTTAACTTTTTTTTCCCCAGAGGTTGTATCTGGGAAATTCACGTTCAGAGACCCTTATGTCAAGGGAAAGCCTTTGTGGGAGACATAGCACCAACCTAAACTGTGAAAATTAGTGTCTCTGCAATTATTCATATTAAAGAAAGTGAGGGCAAGATGTCTGATCAGAAGTATTTTGTGATTGCACCTTTTAATTAAAACCCATAAAAGTTTTCATAATGTTTAAAGTAGCAAACCCTCATTTCCACCACAGGAGTGGAGAAGCTCTCTTGGATGTCAGTTTCATGCCCTTTTTCCTTCCGTGATCAGTGCTTCGTGCGGTGCATCCACACCATTGCTGGCAGCTTGCCAGTGGGTGTTTTTCACACCTCTGTTAGGCTCATGTGTGTCCTGCACATGCCATTGCTGGCGGCTTGCCAGCAGGTGTTTCTTGTGTCTCCACTGGGCGCATTCGCTTTCTGCAAGTTTTCCCTCAGATGACATGATATCATGCGTGTTGGCATGACATCACCATGCATGCATGTGCCTCCTTTACGTAGCTTGCCCAGCACAGTAGCTGAGGAAGAGCTTGTTGCCATACCAGTTTCTGCAAGTTTCCCTCTTGGAGCTTCAAATTCCTTGGTCGATACAGCAACTGAGGCAGAGCTTCATGTCCAGGTCTGCTCTGATTTCTTTTTTCAACCGAGTGCCCATTCTGGTGTTGAATCTTCTTTGAAGTTCTATTGAGGCACACTTGTATGCTCAGTTTGCAGGAGTGACATTTTCCTTAGTTGGGGTTCAGTAAGCTCAGCGCTAGCATACAAACAGGATTGCTGGATGCAGCATGATTGCTAACTGCAGCATAGCGTTATTACTTTATTTTGTGCAAAAAGAAAAGGATTATGGGCTGTGGCAGAGATTTCACTTGTTTTTTTTGTATGCAGTTATTGGATATTAGGAAGTGGCACCATGGCTTATCAGAGACCAGTTGTGTTTAAAGGGGGCAGGAAATTTGTGCTAACTGGCAGCAGTTTATAAAATTCTTATTCTGAGAAATTATATGCATTCTCCTAGATGATCCATATTTAACTGTACCTGAATAAAAGGTTACATGAAAAATTGTATTTTACATTGTTTTGTTTTATGGGCAGCATTCTGTTACAGTTCTCTTTATGAAACCAGTAATTTGGAGTTTTCACTATGTCCTGATTTGTGTGCAGAATGCTAATTATGAGCTGTTGACCTATCAAAACTATGCTTAGAGATCTGTGCACAAACTGTGATATAGTTAAAACTCCAAATTACTGGTTCCATGAAGAGAACTGTGACAGAATGCTCCCCATGAAAACAAAACAATGCAAAATATGTTTTTTTGTATCCCATTTTATTCAGGTACAGTTAAATGTGAATAATTTAAGGGAATGCATATAATTTCTTAGAATAAGAAGTTTATAAACAGCTGCCAGTTAGAAATTATTTCCTGTCCTCTTTAAGACAAGTAAGATCTGCATTAAGATGATGAAATACTCTCCTGTGGTGTCTTACTAACCACATCATGTAATGCAATATAACATATCTTTCTCACCACAGGGGCCCTTTAGTATGCTTGACTATAGCAGAATGCCAGCTGGGTCCCGCTGCCCTGGAGGTCGAGTCAATGCTAATGATCTTACGGAATTAGCCAGTCAGAAGAGAGAGACAGAGAGTGGTTATGCTGTCTGTAGTAGGGCTAGAGTGCAGTCAGAATTATTTCCCGCTGACTGAGCAACTCTGCCCTGGAGCTCTCTCTCCTTCACATCACTTGAAGAAAGTTATTTTCTTTCAAAATGATTATTTCTTTCTTTGGTGCTGTCTTTAGTGTTTTTCAGGCATTTTTTTGCATATTTTACTGCTTTTTTCACTGTTCCTTTCAGTTCCCAGGAACTGCGAATTCCACTTTTACTTGCAGCTCCCTGAGCTGTTCCTGCTCTTTTTCTGAGGTAAATTAATTATAGCGCTTATAGTGTAAAAGTCGCGCTTTTGGTCTAAAACAATTTAAAAATTCTGTGGTTCCTGTTTTTACTTGAGAGTCACATTTTTACATATTAAAGCTTTATTTTCTCTTCAGTGGGACTCGTTTTATCATGGTTCCATTCTGCAAGGGAACTGATTGATTTGCCTTCTTTTCCCTTTAGGGAAAAGCTATTTTAAAGGTTTTTCTGACAAATTGGCATCTCAGAAAGAACAAAAAAGAGGACTGGACCAACAGGATTTAAAAATTGTTTAAAGTGCTTCAAGATAGTGGTCAAGGCAGACGAATATGATCTTTGTTTGAGTTGTTTAGGTCCATACCACATTTGTGAGCTTTGCTCTAGATTTTGTGCAAAAATAGTTAAAAAGAGGGCAAAAGATTAGCAATAATGGCCTCTCAGTCTGCCTCCCCCTCTGACAAAAATGCTGACGAGGGGGTCTTCATCTCAGCTAAAGTCTAAAGACAGGCCCTCTAAGGACCCCCCTGAAAATAAGTCTGATAAAAGTAAGTGAGCAGATCCTTGAGTCAGTGCCTGCAAAAAAGAAACAAAAAGAGAAACACAACACTGCCCCTCCTGCTGAAAAGCAAAGGAAGATGCCAGTGACACAAAAAGATACACCCTCTGCTGAGGAAATGGCTAAGGCTTGGCAAATATATCAGACATTACAGACTATGGGCAACCTTTTTAATGCCCCTGCTGACCGTAATAGTCCTCATTCCTTAGACCCTGGACTTACCCTGGGCTTTTATTATGATGAGGGTGAAGAAAATGAAGCAGAGGGTGAACCTATAGAGCCAGATGTATCCCCTGACCAAGAGTTTGGCACCCCCTCTAATGGCCAGGAGTATTTTTCCTCTCATTTTACATTTCTTCAACATATGGTGGACACCCTGGACTTGACTCTGCAGGAGGCCATGATTAAGAAGAGGAGGAAGACTTTTTAGAGATGATGGGTTTCCCTCCATCTAAGAAACTGCTGTTGCCTAGCCATAAATCCCTTAGAAGGGCAACTTTTAAGCTACTCCAGAATCCCACATCTGTGCCTGGAGTGGATAAAAAAATTAAAAAAAAAAAATATCAGCTAGAAAAATCTAATTCTGAATTCCTTTATGTACACCCAGACCATGAGGGGTTGTACAAGCCGCAGCCTGTGACAAAGCTAAAGTGTCTCTTTCCTCATAATCTCCAGAAAAGGAGACAAGAAACTGGATTCTATGGGCAAGAAGTCTTACACTACAGCCTCCTTGCTGCTTCACCTCTCCACATATATGGCCTATGCAGCTCAGTACTAAAAGGCTCTCTGGCACTCTGTTCAGGCTATAACTCAACAAGGCCCAGATAGAGTGGTTCAAGATATCACAGAAACTGTAAAAACAGCCTCCGAGGCCTTAGAGGCAACTAAATACCAGTTCAACATGGCTGTGGACACTAATGACACTGCTTCAAGGGCTGTGGTTCAGGCCCTCTCCCTGAGGTGCTATGCTTAGCTGAGAACCACCAGTCTCTCACAAGACACTCAGACCAAAGCTATGGATTTCCCCCTGTGAGAATAATTCTCTTTTCAGGGACAAGACAGAAGCTTACATGAAAAAGGTGGAGGAATACAAAACCACCTATCAAAGCAGTGCATGTAAAGAGAAAGCCTCTACTTCCCACAGGTTTTAAAATAAGTGAAACAGAGGCAGGGGCTATTTCCCTAGGGCTTTCTACCCTATGCCAGTGCCCTTGGATTACTCTCAGATGAGAGGCTATTTCAGATGAAGAGGAAGAAGAGGTCAGAGAAGGACCAGCTCCTCTCCTTCTCCCATCACCCAATTTAAGCAAACCTGACTGCAACATCCAGGTCGCCTTCCCTCTCCCAGTAGGCTGACTAGTGGCACCTTATCACCACAGACAAATGGGTGCTAGAGGTGGTAGGCTAAGGCCTTACCCTGCAGTTCAGAAAGTTCCCCCTCTACAGGGCCCCAAACTTTTCAAACCCCTAACCCCAACAGAAAACTTGTTGTTGGAGTTAGAGGTGAAAGCACTCCTGAGTCCCCTTCTCCCAGTGGGGAAAAGGCCTCTATTCCAGGTATTTTCTCACACACAGAAGAAAAATTGGGAATGGCAACCCATTCTGGACCTAAGGTACCCGAACAGGCACTTACTGGAACCCAAATTCAGAATGGTCACCCTGACTCTGGTCATCCATTCCTTGCAACAGGGAGACTGGCTAGCCTTCCTGGACCTCAAGGACATCTATTTTCACATTCCTGTAAGGGTGTCCCACAGAAAGTTTCTCAGATTCAGGCTGCCATCTGGCCATAACCAGTTTGCAGCCCTGCCATTTGGACTTACTTCAGCTCCCAGAGTCTTTACAAAGTGCCTGGCAGTGGTAGCAGCTCACTTAAGAAGGCAGCAAGTGTCTGGCTTTCCATACCTAGATGAGTGGCTGATAGTGGACAAGTCACCACAAAAAGTCAGGGAAGCTCTCAGCCTTACAAAAAGTACTCTGGAGTCCCTGGGATTCATCATCAACAAGGCAAAGTCTCATTTCGAGCCAGTTCAAGTACTGGACTTCACTGGAGCAGAACTCAACACCCTGCAAGGGAAGGCCCTGCTCCCTGTGGACAGGGTACAACATTTTCTGAATTTAGTGAACTCCTTTGCCCTGGTCCAGCCAAGACCGGCCAGTCATTTCCTGAGACTGCTGGGGCATATGGCGTCCATGACAGCCGTAGTCCCAGGGGCTAGGTTTCAGATGAGGGACATCCAGTATCACCTGAGGGCTCACTGGTCCAGAAGAAAGATTCTCTGTCAAAGCTGGTACCAGTCATAAGAATACTACTTCAGACCCTAGACTGGTGGAAGGAAAGGGAAAATCTCAGGAAAGGAACCTCCTTTCAGCAAAATCAACCCTCCAAGATCCTTACCACAGATGCCTCCCTCCTAGGATGGGGAGCTCATCTGCAGGATCAGTTCATAAGTGGCACATGGACCCCCAGGGAGTTCACTTACCGCATCAACCTACTCCAAATCTGGGCCGAATACCTGGCTACCAAAGCATTCGCTCTACAGCTAAGGGGCCACTCTGTTCAAGTCAGAACAGACAATGCCACTGCCATGTTCTACATCAACAAACAGGGTGGTACAAGGTCCACCAAGCTCTGCACAGAGGCAATGAGAATTTGGTCCTTGGCCCACTCCTTGGACATGCATCTGTTGACCATCCATCTCCTGGGCAAGAACAATGCCCTAGCAGACGCCTTAAGCCACATCGGTTGGGGCCACCACGAGTGGATTCTGAACAGACAAGTACTGGCCACAATTTTCAGGAACTGGGGCATCCCAGAGGTAGACCTCTTTGCCTCCAGCCTCAACCATGAGCTTCCATTTTACTGCTGCAGGCCCCCAGCTCTGGGTACTCTGCCAGTAGATGTTCTAACCCTAGACTGGTCAGGGAAGTTCCTATATGCCTTCCTTCCCTTTCCAGTGGTACACAGAGTGTTGTTGAAGCTCAGGGATCAGCCAGCCACTATGATTCTGGTGGCTCTGGACTGGACAAGGCAACCATGGTACTCCCTACTCCTTACCCTGTCAGGAAACCTGTTTGCCTACCGTTGAGCCACAGTCTTCTGACTCTTCCTCAGACAGGGGGAAACATACCCCAGTTTAGAGTCTCTTCACCTCAAGGCCTGTTTCTTGAGGAGTTAGAGTACCCTGATTCTCAGTATTCCGAACAAGTTCTGAAAATCCTTCATATGGCCAAAAAAACTAGCACTAAGAAGACCTGTGCTTTTAAGTGGAAGAGGTTTTCTCTGTGGTGTAGAGATAAGCAGATAGATCCTCTCATGGCCACTCCATCTACTCTACTGGACTACCTGGTACACCTGCAGTCATTAGGCCTCAAGGCCTCATCCCTCAAGGTGCATTTAGCAGGCATACCAACATACCTTTCTACTGGGAAAGAAAAGTCTGCCATTTCTCTGTCCATCTTCAAAAAGTTTTTCAAAGGTTTGTACACCTTCATCCGCCACTGAGGGAGCCTGTCCCTCCCTGTGATTTGAACCTTTGTATAGCCAAGCTCATGGAACCACCCTCTGAGCCCATGGCTACTGCTGACTTGAAGTATGTCACCTGGAAAACTGCCTTTTCTAGTTACCATCACCTCTGCTAGAAGGATTTCGGAGCTGAAGGCCCTTTGTACTGAACCTAATTACATCATTGCCCACAAGGACAAGGTAGTCCTTAGAACAAATAGGAAATTCCTACCTAAGGTGGTCTGTGAGTTTCACCTTAACCAGTTCATCACACTCCCTGTCTTTTTCACAGAAAAATCCATGCTAGGTGAACGCAAGCTCCATAGCTTGGACGTCAAAAAGGGCTCTGACCTATTACCTGGAGCATACCAAGCAGTTCAGAGATACTCATACCCTGCTCTTCTTCACCTATGGTGAGGTAGGGAGAGGAAGGCCAGCCACCAAGAGGACCATTTCCCATTGGCTAGTCTTTTGCATTTCAGTTCTGTTACAACAAGGCTGACAAACAGCCCCCACTCCACTAGGGGCACTGCTGCCACAGTGGCAGCTGCAAGGGATATGCCCTTGCTTGATGTTTGCAAAGCAGCTACCTGGAAGACTGTACACACCTTCACAAAGCACTATTGCCTGGATGTACAATCTAGATCAGATGCAAAATTTGGCATAGCGCTGCTGCAGAGCCCTTTTCCTAAATAGGCTCCGTACCCACCTCCCAACTGCACTGCTTTGTAATCTGCTATAGTCAAGCATACTAAGGGACTCCTGGGGTGAGAAGAAAAAAATTACTCGCCGTAGTAATATTGTTTCTTCCACGGTGTCCTTTTGTATGCTTGACCTTCCACTCATCCTCCCCTATATAACCTGACTGACTGTTTTCTTGTAATCATATGCAAGGTGTGGTCGCAGATTCTCATTACTGTATATACTTTACCTTAAATTCTATATATTCAATAACCACACCCAATGGTTATTCCAATAAACTCAGTTTATTGTCTGTACACACATGTGTGGGAGCCTCGGCTAAAGGCAAGAGCTCCTCGAACTAAGTTTTACACAGTATTTTATAGCACTTCTTATCTTGAAAACACACTAACATTTCAGTGTAAAGTAATCATAGTTTCTTAGCAATAACAGAAAAACAGTTTCATATGCATCAGGTGTTTTTCCACTGGCTTATTTCATCACTGCCTAATACATACACCTGGGTCAAGCTGACCTAATAGAAACAATGAGTTTCACTCCACTCCATGGTACCGCATAGCTTGGTTTTAATGTGACTTCATGTTCTTATCTCTGCTTCTGCCCAACCCTGCCAAGCTTGCTATCCAGGCTGGTACCATCAGTTCTGTTCAGCTTTATCTAAACTGTTATTTTTCACAACTTTAAGTAACTGGTTTCAGCCAGCATGAGCTATTGCCTTCTGCTTGCCTTGCAATTCTTACAAACTTATAATGACCCTTAGCTTCTACTCAGACCTGGCTATATTCAATTACACTAGCAGCTTATATATTATAATCATAATATATATGTATGTTAGCAGCTTCTATATTATAATCATAATATATATATATATACATTGTAACACACTTTACTTTATATGTAATCCACTCTATATGTATGCATAAAAGAAAGATTATATATATAAAAGAAATTCCTCCACACTCTCCCCTTTTGAGGCTCTGCCTCAACTAAATTTTAGTAAGGTCATCTATGAAAGCGAAAGGAAATGGGGTTCTTCTGGGAAAAGATTCCTTTGATAATCAAGCAGGGCATTTGGGCGAGATGGGAGTACTCAAAGAACACAAGCGGAAAATACACGCTTTCATAATAGTGACCACAAGCCAAATGGCCAGTAGAATAAGGAGAGCCACCGCAATCCAGTGTAACAGAGTGGCTCCCAATCACCGAGATGCTAGAGAACCAAGACCAAGGGTCCCAACCTTGCTCCACAGGTGCATGTTCACTCAAACTCGGCCTGCAGGTCTCGAACGCCTTTGCAAAACATGTTCAAGAGCTTTGAAGTTGTCAGGTATGTAAGTGCAACATTCATCACCAATGACTGCACAAACACCACCCTGAGCAGCTAACATATAATCTAAGGCAGCTCTGTTTTGCAAGGCGACTAACCTAGCTGCTTTTATTTCTGCCGTAATGAGTGCTGTAGACTGTATGGTGTCATTGATAAGGGTCTCTATCTCATAACTAAGCTGATCAATATAATTGCATGTGTACAACTCCCCACCAGGAATACCCCGCTCCAAATTTTTCATGCCAAGGGACACGCTTGGATTCTGGTGGAATGTTATTTGTAAGGGATCTCTTAATCCTGGGGTTAACACTAGGGTGGATAATGAAAACACGAACCACAGGGTGTAGGGTGGCGAGGTAGCAACACCCGGTCCATCCTGTGGGTAAAAACACATAGGCCTTATCTCCGCATACCCAATATAAGCCAGTCAAAGTACCAAATGGACTTGGCTTGTTTGCCTGTGTATAGATGAGGGTGGTTGACTCATTATACAACCAGTCAGTATTGTATGTGGTAAGATTTGATACTACTTCCCATTGTTTACTACAGTTGGAGAAACCTACAGAGGCTGGTGGAAGCATTACAGACACATGCTGAGGCCTGAGGCCTTCTATAATCTAGGTGCACTGGATTTGGGGTGCTATTAGTGGGAGGGGCCCATACCAAGTGGCGAAATGGTGCCCTTCATACACTGACAATTTTTGTTGCTAGGAGTGTTGCTGCCCAATTTGTTCTATTTACCCCAACTCTCCATGGCGTACCCACTATTGCAGAGCAAATGGCAACCATATCATTAAAAGACAGAGGTGTAGGCTGAAGATGCAGCCCTACTTCAGCAGAGAGTGGAGGATGCACATAGTAGTTAGACATATTTGTATTGTCAGCATGCAATTTCATTAAAGTCCACCAGGTATTTGCATAATGCAGGGGCTCAGCACTCTTGATGCTTCTCATTAAAGGAGTGCTTAAAGTCTGTTGCAAGAACCCCACCAATACAATGGTCGCAAGAACAGTAAGTCCTCCAAGCATTAATCCCCTTCGGTTTGTACAGTCTCGGACAGGTCTGCTCTCACTAGCCGGCAATGTGATGCGTGGATCCATGTCTCCCCTCTGCAACCTTTCACTGCTGTTGCCGTTGTCAACAGGACCTGATGCGACCCGCCATCTTGGGGAACTCCATCTTTTTCTTCGGAAGTCCTTCACCAGAACAAAATCACCAGGTTGAATCTGATGCAGGGGTGTCTCAGTAGGCACTGGCAAAGCTGCCTTAACCCTAGAATAGAAAGACCTCAAGACACCATTAAGGGATAAACAATAAGTAAGCATTTCCTCATCTACTCCATGCAGGGTGATTCGACTTTGTGGGTAAGGGGCATTTGGCATTCGCAATGGCCGTCCTAGTAAAATTTCATGTGGGGAGAGACCAAGACGCCCCACCCGCCCCTCATAGCCATGAGGGCGGAGGAAGCAACAGTCACCCAAGTCAGACTGGTCTCCGCCATGATTTTTGTAATTTTAAGTTTTAGAGTCTCGATTTGCTCTCTCCACTGCCCCACCCGATTGGGGATGGTAGCGCAGTGCATTCGGAGGTCCACCTGCAAGGCCTCACATAATGATTTTATCACTTCGTTTGCAAATATGAGATCCATTGTCGCATGACAAGCGGCTGGGCAATCCCAGCGCGGGGATAATTTCTCGAATTAAGGCTTTACCACAGCGCGATGCAGCGCCTGCGAGCGGAAATGCCTCTACCCACTTTGAAAACATATCTCACAATAACTAAGCAATATTTATAGCCTTGGCACGGTGTAAGCTCTATAAAGTCCATCATAACATGCTCAAATGGACCAGCAGGAATCGGGTGGGCAGAGGGGTTAGATGCTCGTCCTCTGCCCACATTGTACTGCATGCAAATCACACACTTATTACAAAACACTTCAGCATAGCTAGTAAATCCAACAACATACCAATACTTATTTGCAAAATCTACCATGCCCGTCTTTGAAACATGATCGGCTCCATGAGCCAATTTTGCCAACACGGAAATACCGATCCCGTAAGCATGGTCTCCCATCCCCAGACACCCACACTTTTAAATCAATCAATACACACTGCTGTTTCCAATGGCGCTTTCTGCCTCTGTACTATTACGCTGAGCGCCACTAAGTCCTGTGGAGAAAACAAGTTACAAGTTTCACTATTTACAACAGTTAACTGGTAGACTGAAGCACCTATTGACTGAGCCGCGCCCTTGCTGCGGCATCCGCTACAGCGTTACCTGCGGAGACAAAATCTTTGTTAGACGTGTGTGCTGCACATTTTACAATTGCCAAAGCTCTAGGTAATTGGATAGCAAACAGTAACTCTTTACCAATTTCAGCATGCGCAATAGGCTTACCAGTAGCCGTGAGAAACCTCTATGCTTCCATAATGTCCCAAAGTCATGTGCCACACCAAAGGCATACCGACTGTCTGTATACAACATTTACTGTTCTGTCCTGTGCAAGCGCAGAGCCCTGTCAGGCTACCAACTCTGCAGCCTGGGCAGAGAAACTGGATGGCAATGAACTGCTCTCTATTACCTCAGACACAGTACATACTGCATAACCAACTTTAGTCACCCCCCTTAGATCTTTAAAAGCTGAGCCATCCACAAAATATTCAACTTCTGCATTTGTCAGGGCTACATCTGTTATATCTGGTCTAGGTTTACTGTCACAGTCAATTACCTGTCCACAGTCATGTTGTTCACCATCGTCGGGGGAGGGCAACAAGGTTGCCGGATTCAAGGTGGTGCACCGCTTGAGAGTAATGTTTGACATTGTGAGCAATACATTCTGGTACTGCAAAACTCTCGCCGGGGTCAGATGTAAAAGCTTGTGCAGCTTGTAACAATATAGCTTGCACTGCGTGGGTACATGCACAGTAAGGGGCAAAATCCACCAGATCCACACAAGACAATTGCTGCCTCGCGGGTCGCCGCCACGGACTGCAGGCAGGAGACCATACCTGCTACTACCGAATCCAACTGTTTGAATAATAAGCAATTGGCCTCTGGCTTCCCCATGATCTTGTGTCAAAACTGCCGACATGTAACCCCCTTGACCATTTACAAACAGGTTAAAAGCTTTCTCATAATTTGGGAGTCCTAAACATGGAGTGCTGGCCAGTACTTCCTTTACTTTGGCGAATGTCGTTTCTAACCCCGGAGACCACTGCACCTCATCTGTCATTTTCATTTTTGTGCCGTAGATTGCGTCGTGTAATGGCTGGATGATGTAAGCATAGTCCATTATCCAGGCACGACAGTAACCTGCCATTCCTAGGAATGACATCATTTGCTGCTTGTTACAGGGCGGGGCCATTCAGTGATTGCTTGAAGTGCTTGGGATCTAACTGCCTTCCCTCTGCAAGAGTATGTGACCTAAGTAATGTACCTTGGTAGCACACAGTTGCAACTTACCCTTTGAGACTTTATGTCCATTTTGGGCAGAAAAATCAACAGAGCTCTAGTGTCCCTTCACTCGCCTCCCTGGAAGGGCTGGCAAGGAGTAAATCATCTACTGCTGAATTAGGTGCTGCCCTGTGGGGCTTAATAAACCCTGCAAGTTCTCACGATCTGAGCAGAAAAACAGCAGGTGACTCCGATAACCTTGTGGCATACGAGTCCAAGTCCATTTCTGACCCTTATACGTAAATGCAAACCATTCTCGCTAGCCGGATCCACTGGTATGCTAAAACGCTGCTTGCTAAGTCTATGACTGAAAAATGCGGGCAGTATGGGGATTTCGACAGAATAGTAGCTGGATTTGGTACCACAGGAGTTCTTACATGTACTGCCTCATTTACTGCCCTCAAATCTTGCACAAGCGTATAATCCCTACTTCCTTTCTTACTGGCAATATTGGTGTATTAACTACAGCATCTGGACATGGAACAATAACCCCCTTTTGTACTAACGCAGCATGCACCGGTGCAATCCCTTCCTCTACTTCCCTCCCCAACGGGTACTGGTGTCGACTCGGTCTGTATGAGCTTTTGGGCGTCACAACTAGTGGCTGTGCTCCTTTCATTAGTCCCACATCATACTTAGATGTAGCCCACAGAACTTCTGGTATTTGACTAATCCACCCAGGCTCAGGGTCTTGCTTTTTCTCCTTCTCCCACCATCTTTTCACATTCACCTGCCTTTCTGATACACATACTTGCACCCACTTTCTTAAACTAATTCTTTTACACTGCCCCTCTGCTGATCTCTGCCCTCCTTCCACATCCACCCAATCTTTTAGCTGCACCATGCTTGCCATCCAGGGGCCCAAATCTTTCCACTGCAGCTGTGTTTTTTTGCCAAAGAAATATGTGGATATGAATCAGGAACTTTGAACACCTTTTGTTGCTCCTCAGTGAGTAATACTGAGACCCCACCCTATCTCTACCCACATACAGATTATGCACCCACATCCATTGTTCAATTTGTTGTCGCCCTCAATTTCACATTCGTATTCATAATCCCTAACCCCACAGCATAGTGTGCCGCATAATGCAGATTAACCCTAAACTGCATGTTGCCCTTTGTTACTTTTTCTGCCCACTTTTCCAACCAATACTGCTCATCTGAATTTACAATTTCCCAACTGTACAGCCAATCCCTCCCTCATTACAAACATAGATTCCTACTGCTGGTGCTTCAACAATTATTCCCTAGGAGTACACTTAATTTGGGCACTTACCTTTGCCAGGAGATCCCGTCCCATCAAATTTACCGGCAGGTAGAACTGCTTAAAAGGAATGTTTTAACAAAGTATTTCCACACTTTACCGGTAAGGCAACGCCATCTGCTCCTTCTGAGGTACTCCTGAAGCTCCAATTGTTGTTACCAATTTTCCCGACAAAGGGGGCATTAGTTCTTGTTGTTGTATGACCGAAACAGACGCTCCAGTGTCTATAAGAAAAGTCAATAAAGTATCCATCACCATCAATTCCATCAAAGGACTCCCTGCCGGAGTGGCAGAGACTCGAACCATCAACGGGTGCTCCTGTAACCATCAGCTGCTGTTACCCATGTTTCCTGCGTCGGACCAGTACTGTGAGTTTTGCTGGTTGGATCTATACTGGCCCCCTTGGTTCCATTGGGTCGGCCCCATTGGCTCTGACCATTGTTGTATCTGTAGTGGTGGTGGTGGAGGTAGGGGGTACTCGTTCTCCTGGTTTTGGCGTTGCTGCTGCCATTGCGACCGCTGGACTCTGGGGCATTCTCGAGCAATGTGTCCCTTCCCCTGGCATGCAAAGCAAATAATGTCTTTACCTTCCCGCCCCATTCCCCTACCTCCTTGCCTTGTGTTAGGTCCTCCTTGCATCTGTTGGGGCTGATAGTATCCTAGTCCAGCATTTTGGGCATAGTTAGTCCTCGGGGGTCCTCTGTCTTTGCCTCGACCTCGGCTACCCCCTTCCGTATTGCCTTGTCCTCCATCTCTTGAATAGTACATCAGTTGCGCTTGTTCTAACTTTTTCTTTCCTTCTTTTTCCACCCCCTTTGCCTGTCTCTCAACATGCTCCTCGATACCTAAAGACCTCCTTTAACGATTGTGTTTCCCGCCAACGAAACTGTCTTTACTCTCGCCTGAATAGTCTCTGATAACCCAGCACAAAATGCCAATGGCTAGCTGGCTGTCGAGTTGGGTTGTCTGTCGTGATACCGAGTAGTGTCGGAAAACCTCCTCCAGCCTCTCCCGTAGTCTCTTAGTTTCACCCTCTGTCTGCCTGGCATTTCAGATTCGTCCCAATCCACCTTTGCAACGTATATTTTTCGTAATTCTCCCAGATCGTGCCCAAAGCGGCTTCAAGGTGGTCTCTGTCAGTATTAGCATTCCATGACGCTTAACTTCCCCCAACGTCCCTTCAAAGTGCGTCTTAGGGACCCTCTGTCCTTTGGCGAGAGTTCATATGTTTTAATTAGGTTTCCAGCTCTGTTATGTATCCTCATATTCTCATGGGGTTTCGTAGTTTCCTTTAAAGCATCCTTGAGCTCATCAGGATGCCAGGGTCGTTCTACTTCAATGAACTGCTGCCCGCCTGCCCCGGGATTTGGGTTGGGATATCGAACCAAAGGGAACTGCTCTGCCGAATGCACAGTCCCGTCCATAGCGGACCGGGCGAGCATTCCTTTTTTGTCCTTCTGTGACGCCGAACGCGTCCGCATTTTTCCCTTTCCCCCCTCAGCTCCCTTGGTATGGGGCGGCATTTCTCCACCCCCCTCCTCATCCTCACTTTCTCCCTCCACATGTAACTCCGAGGAGGTGGGCTCCTGCTCTGCTTCGCCCCCGTCCATTACAGACCTGGAAGGGTGGGGTAGCCGGGTACCGCTCCTGATTCTGAGCTGTCGGGTTGCACTAGCACCTGCTGATCTGCTGCCTGTGCACCTCCAGGTATCGGTGGAGCCGTGCGGTGGCTCGACACGGTGGAGGGTATCGATGTCTATATTGCCTCCTTGACGTACTCTACCTCTTTTTCCCTCTCCTTTAACATTAATCCTCTCAATTGACTCTCAATCTGCTCCGCTTCTTTCCCACATTCTAAACACATGCCATTTCACCGCCTCTCCTTTTGTGGGTTGTTTCCCACTCACTAAGCCTAATACTGAGTCTCCCTGAGGACATCCATACTGAGTGTCCCTGCCTGGGGAAGACGCCTTGGTCCATCTATTCCAATCCCTATTTGACAGACCGAGTCCCACCATACTTATCCAGCATACATTTCGCTGGTCGGTTTCTACCCGCCTCCCTGCTTTGCCCCTGATTTCCCATATTAGTCCCTTATAGGCGCCTTAACCAAACTCAGAGTGCTCAACACTCTATACTTCTACGGGCGCCCCTGACGCCGAAAGTGCCCCTTAGCACCTCACCTTTACGGGCGCCCCTGACAGCCAAGTGCCCTTTAGCACTTTTACTTTTTACAGGCGCCCCTGATGCCGAAAGTGCCCCTTAGCACCGAGTGCCCCTTAGCACTCTTATTTCTTACGGGCGCCCTTGACGCCGAAGTGCCCTTGGCACTTTTTATCTTTATGGGCGCCCTTGACGCCGAGTGCCCTTGGCACTCTTTGGTGCCACCTTGCACCTAGAAACAGTAACTGATGACTGTCACCGCCTCCAAGGCATCACACGATGGTGGGACTTAAACCTCCGGGGCCACCTTCCCTGAGGCTGGAACTTGTCAGTCCGATCACAGTGTGACACGGAGAAGTGAAGCATCCTGCCGACTACGCCAAAAACTGTGGTCGCAGATTCTCATTACTGTATATACTTTACCTTAAATTCTATATATTCAATAACCACACCAATGGTTATTCCAATAAACTCAGTTTATTGTCTGTACACACATGTGGGAGCCTCGCTAAAGGCAAGAGCTCCTCAACTAAGTTTTACACAGTATTTTATAGCACTTCTTATCTTGAAAACACACTAACATTTCAGTGTAAAGTAATCATAGTTTCTAGCAATAACAGAAAACAGTTTCATATGCATCAGGTGTTTTTCCACTGGCTTATTTCATCACTGCCTAATACATACACCTGGGTCAAGCTGACCTAATAGAAACAATGAGTTTCACTCACTCCATGGTACCGTACAGCTTGGTTTTAATGTGACTTCATGTTCTTATCTCTGCTTCTTGCCCAACCCTGCCCAAGCTTGCTATCCAGGCTGGTACCATCAGTTCTGTTCAGCTTTATCTAAACTGTTATTTTTCACAACTTTAAGTAACTGGTTTCAGCCAGCATGAGCTATTGCCTTCTGCTTGCCTTGCAATTCTTACAAACTTATAATGACCCTTAGCTTCTACTCAGACCTGGCTATATTCAATTACACTAGCAGCTTATATATTATAATCATAATATATATGTATGTTAGCAGCTTCTATATTATAATCATAATATATATATATATATACATTGTAACACACTTTACTTTATATGTAATCCACTCTATATGTATGCATAAAAGAAAGATTATATATATATAAAAGAAATTCCTCCACAAAGGTCTCTTCATAGTTGTGTGTGTTTTTTTTTATTTTGGAACATAGTTTAAAATAGTTTTTATTTCTGTCGTGACAGTTCATATTTGGGGTCTTTTTTGCCCATCACAGCTTTGAAATAATTATGGCTACACTCTAGCTCTGCAACAGACAGCACAACCTCTCTTTCTCTTTCTCTCTCTTCTGATTGGCTAATTCCCTAAGATCATTAGCATTGACTCCACCTCCAAGGCAGCTGGACCCAGCTGGCATTCTGCTATAGTCAAGCATATTAAAGGACACCTTGGAAGAAACAATATTACTACAGTGTGTAATTGTTTTCATTTTGGTCGCTGCCGCTGAATCCCTAAGCTGGGGGGGGTGCACCTGGGTACCGACTGGCTGTGGCAAGGCTAAGTTGCGCAAATCATTTCTGATACTCTCACATGAGCTGCTAAGATCTGATGTCCTGCAGGACATCCCCACTAACACACTTGACCTAAGGTGGGCCCCACAGGTTGTGGGGCTCCATACTGGCACATCCAGGTGCACCAGGGCAAGCAATACAACTCGAAATTTAGAAAGAATCCAGCACTCCAGACCAGAATTCAGTGAGAGATTATTTAATAAATTTAATAATTCAAATAAGAATCAAAACTTACAAAGAAAAATTAGTTTGAGCCTTCCAGGTCGGCTCTCGTTAGTGTAGTAGTGAACAAGGGTAGAACTCATCTGAGTCCTAAACAAGGTAAAAACCTTCCCTTATTTCACGACACTGCAGACCTGAGAGGCTGTATCAGGAAACCAAAATTGGTAATTAAAATTAATTAGTAACTTAGAAACACCATCCTTTTATATTTACTATAACGCCATAGTAAAAGGGAAATGAATAACTTTCATTTTAATTTATTTTCATATTCATTTCCCTTTTACTATGGTGCTATAGTAAATATAAAAGGATGGTGTTAAAGAGCTGACCTGGAATGCTCAATCATTTAACTTAATTGGTATCATTACACTTGGAGGAATGTTTGAAACACTTAATTCATTCTATTTATTTTGATTATAAGTACTTTGTAAAGGAGCATATTTAGACATCTAAGGTCACTGTGTGGTTATGCCTCCTAAGGAAGGGGTTGTTTGCCCTGAGGCACAGAGGCAGAGTATTTGTTGAAGCTAATAAATTGCACTGTGCATTTGTATGCCATTTATACTCATTTTTCTTTGTAAGTTTTGATTCTTATTTGAATTATTAAATTTATTAAATAATCTCGTACTTAATTTTGGTCTGGAGTGCTGGATTCTTTCTAAATTTCAAGTAGCTGTATCTTTTCCAGCACCCACTCGTAGTGTGAGCACCATTTCTGGAATGAGTTTGTTCAAGCAACACAGCTCACCCACATTTGGAGGCAACTTCCTTCTTGAGAACAGGGAAGGCCAAGATGTGGATACAGGAGCCATGGGGAAAATCATGACCCAAGAGTGCTGTCTAAGGGGAAAGAGGATCCTTCAGAGGAGTAGGAGGAATGGGTGGAGCCTAAGAAAAATATTCTGACCTCTCTCCTGTTTGATACAAGCCTTTGTCTTATCTTATAATGGCAGCGTATTGGGTCTTCCAGCTGCAGGAGGTGCATGTCTTGGAGTAATTAGACATTAATCCTATCTTGTCCACCGCTCCCTCTGCTGTGCAACGTTTTCCAAACCTTGTGCACTGAGACCAGATTATTGAGCAGGAGTGGGTTGGGACGAATAAATGCATACAGCTCCCAAGGCCGGGGGGTGAGTGTTACCCCCTTCCTGGAGAAGAGCTTCAAGAAAAAAAAATTACTCACCTGTAGTAATCTTGTTTCTTCCAAAGAAATCCACTAATATTATTACACTTGCAGTGCTCCCTTAAGCCAGCACTGCCCCAGAGAGAATAGAATGCTATGCTAATCATGGAATGTTTAGCTTGTGCATCTGTTTTTAAGCTGCCCATGTGTCAACTGCCCACATTCTACCTCAGATTTCTTAGAAGCCTGCAAAGAGGCCATAACAACATGTGAATCACTATTTAAATAATTATAGAAAAATAATGCCCAAGTGGGCAAATACTGTAACAACATTAACCAAAGGACTAGTATAAACAAATGTCCCCTTTTTTCTGAAGTCAGATATGCCTTTAGAAAAGAACCTACAAGTTAAGACATTACTAGAAGGTGCCAGCAGGTGCCATGCCACTCCAACTATACAACTTACCAGCTGTGGAGAGGATTTTTCTTGTTACTGATTCTGAAAGGGGAGGCAAGGGTGGGGAGTAATAATATTAGTGGATCCCTTTGGAAGAAACAAGATTAATACAGGTGAGTCATTTTTTCTACTAACCCCAGGAATCCACTAATATTATTACTCTTGCAGACTGTGCAACAGTACCTCAAGGAGGTGGGCCAGAATCTATTTAGGAAAAAAGACCCTGTAAGACTGCTGTGCCAAATCTGGCATCACTCCTGGACTGGGTGTCCAGGCTGTAATGCTTAGTTAAGGTGTGGACTGACCTCCAGGTAGCTGCTTTACATATTTCCATTAGAGGTACCTCTCGAGCAGCTGCAATAGTGGCAGCTGTGCCCCTTGTAGAGTGGGCCCTAAGACCAGAGGGAGGAACCTTGCCTGCCTTTGAGTAGCAAAACTGACACAGGACTATCCAATGAGAGAAAGTCCTCTTTGAAGCAGTAGTACCTTTACCTACTTCCCCACAGGTGAGGAACAGTTGTTGTCTGTCCTGCCTATGATCTTTGGTATGAGTCATATAATAACTCAGTGCTCTTTTTACATCCAAGCTGTGCAATCTACGCTCACCTGAGCTAGAGTGTTCAGCAAAAAAAGCTGGCAATGTTATAGACTGGTTCAAATGGAAGTCAGAAACCACCTTGGGGAGGAACTTCCTATTAGCTCTCAACACTACTTTTTCTCTGTAGAAAGAAACATAGTCGTTTTCCACACAGTGGGCCTGTAACTCATTTATCCTTCTGGCAGAAGTGATTGCTACCAGAAAAACTACCTTCCAGGTAAAAAATTTAAGCTCTGTAGATGCCATAGGCTCAAAGGGTGGAAGCATAAGCTGGGCAATTTAAATATTAAGGTCCCATGCTGGCACTGGTTCTCTGTGAGGAGGAAACAAATGAGAGAGCTCTTTAAAGAATCTTTTGAATGTAGGTTTTGAAACCAGGGAGGTATCCTTTCTAGCTGAAAGGTATGCCGAAACTGAAGCCAGGTGCACCTTTAGAGTTGAGTGCTACAACCCCAGGGAGTGCATGTGAGACAAATAATCAAGAAAGGTTGGGATCCCAGCCTGAGCTGGGACTATACCCTTGTCACTGCACCAAATGGAAAATCTTTTCCATTTTGAGGCATAGGTTTTCTTGGTGGAAAGCTTCCTGTAACCCTTAAGGACTTCTAAAACTGCTTCAGAGAATTGACAGTCTGCATATTCTAAGTCATCAAGAGCCAGGCCTTGAGCTTGAGAGACCTGAGACTGGGGTACATTACCCTCCCCTGAAAGTAAGTCAGTAGATTGTACCTCTGAGGGAGGTGAATTGGTTTGCTCACAGACATTGAGAGCAGCAGGGAGTACCAAGGCTGTCTTGCCCAACCCGGGGCTACCAGAATCATTGACGCTGGCTATGACCTGAGCATGATAAGTACCCTGAGTATCAGAGGAAAAGGAGGAAAGGTATAGAGGTACCTGCCTCTCCAATCCAGAATCAGGGCATCCATTGGAACTGTCCCCTTCACTGGGGCCATACAGCAATAAAGAGGTAAGTGGTGATTTTGGTGGGAAGCAAAAAGGTCTATTTCTGGGGTCCCACACCTCCTGAATAGAGCATTCACCACTTGCTTGTTCAATGTTCATTCGTGATGGGCCTGGTTCATCCTGCTCAAGGCATCTGCCAAGGTGTTGTCCTTGCCTGGCAGATGAATTGACTGTAGAGAGGCATTTAGAGAGTAAGCGAGGCTCCATCTCTTCATTGCCTCTGTACACAGAGGAGTGGACCTTGTCCCTCCTTGTTTGTTGATGTAATACATTGTTGTGGTATTGTCTGTTCTGACTTGTATCATCTTTCCCTGTATGAGATGAGAGAAACCCTTTTGGGCTAGATAAACAGCTCTTAACTCCAGCAGGTTTATGTGCAGGAGTGAGTCTGCACTCTCCTACGTACCGTGGATGGTGTGATCCCCTAAGTGAGCACCCCAACCAAGCAGGGAAGCATCAGTTTTGAGAACCAGGGAGGGAGGGAGGATCCTGCAGACATGGAACCCCTTCCCTTAAATTTTCCGGTTCCCTCCTCCATTGGAGGGCCTGTAGTAACGTTTGTGTAACTGGTACTGGCTTTGATAGGGGGTCCCGCCTTTGGCACCAATGTGCTCTGAGGTGGAACTGAATATCTCTCATCTCGAAACCTGGCACCTATGACTGTGCTTGTTGCTGCAGCCATGTGCCCTAACAGTTGAAGAAACTGTGTTGCTGGCTTTAGCCTGCCCAGGGCAAATGAGCCTGCCAGAAGCTGAATGCTTTCTGCCCTCTCCTGAGGGAGAAAAGCTCTTCCCACTACTGTATTCAGTTCTGCACCTATGAACTGCAGAACCTGCACGGGGGTCACAACTGACTTTTTGATACTGAGAAGGAAGGAGTGCAGCATATCCTGGGTTACCTGAAGGTGAAGTACATAAAAAATCGCACTCCAGGCTGAAGAGAATTTCCACTTTACTGAAAAAATTCAAGTAAAAATAAAATACATTGGTGGGGTTACGTACCAGTGAGTCACAAAAAACAGCCCAGCACTTCAAGACCATTAGGATCTCTTTGTCAGGTGTTACCTGAAGGTGGTTTGACACCTGTTGGTGGGATTTCCCTATGATTAGCCAATCGTCCAGATAAGGAAAAATTGTGACACCTAGTCTTCTGAGGTGTGCCACTACTACTGCTATGCACTTAGTAAAGACCTTTGGTACAGAGGTAAGGTCGAAGGGAAGTGTTGAGAACTGGTAGTGGCCTGAGAGAGTCTGAATCTGAGATACTTTCTGTGTGACTCCCTTATGGGAATATGGAAATATGCATCCGTTAGATCCAAGAAGGCTAGCCAGTCCCTGTTTTGTAGAGTTGGCAAAATCATGGCCATTGTGACCATTTTGAACCTAGGCTTTACCAGGTACCTATGTATTAGTCTGAGGTCTAGTACAGGCCGCCACTCTCCATTCTTTTTTATTTGTTAGGAAATATCTGGGATAGAACCCTTGCCCTCTTTGGTTGTGGGGGACAGACTCCACTGCTTTTGCCAGCAGTAGGGCCTGTACCTCCTGCTCCAGTAGTTTTCTTTCTGAGAAGAGAGCTGGTGCAAAATGTTTCAACCTTGGAGGAGGAAGGGACTTGAAGCAAAGGGAGAGACCCTGACTCACTATTTCCAGGACCCGCTTGTCTGTGGTTATTTTTAACCATTCCTGGAAATAGTGTTTGAGTCTGCCCCCTACAGGATGTGGAAAGACAGCCTAAAGGGAAAAGTCAGGGGTTCTGTTTTGCTTGCTGCTGAGGCTGAGCAGATTGGGATCCTCTCCGAGAACCCCTTCTGCCTCTAGCTCTGTAAAATCCAGCCTGCTGTGGTTGGTACTGCTGCTAGGAAACAGCCTGTACATGAAAGAAATGCCTCCTAAAAGAGGATCTGCTCCTGCCTCCCCTAGAATAAGAGGAAGCTGACGTAGAGGGCCTGTCTCTGGTCGAGTTGCTCCTAAATGTAGCTTTATATTCATCTACTTTTTTCATACATGCTTCAGTCTGGGCACCAAAAAGAGAGTGGCTTTTGACAGGAAAGTCCATTGCCTTAGTTTGGGTGTCCTCGGTGAGGTTGGTAGCCCTCAGCCAGGCAAATCTTCTTAGAGCAATGGTACCAGCCATCCACCTTGCAGCTGTATCACTGGTGTCAGCTGCCATCTGAAATTGGTATTTGAAGCCTCCAAGCCCAATTTTGCTGTGTCTAGCAGCTCTGACACTGTTAAAGAGAGGTTAATTATTTATTTATTTATTTTAGTTTAGGATTAACACCTTTGAGTCAAGGACTCGTTTTCAAAAGTTCCAAGTCAGTAGGGGACAAATACATTACAGATAGCATAACACATACAGAGAAACAGTGAAACAAGTTACATAGTCAAGTAATTGCAATTATATACATCTTAAACACTGGTGCAGAGTGGGGCTTAGGATAGGAGTAGAGGGGGGTACACTGTCCTAATAGTTAGTTGGATGGTCAGGAGACCAAAAGACAGAGGGGATAAGGTGATTAGCTGTGATGAGGCATCGTCAAAAGAGGGAGGGGGGAGAGGAGGTAAATCAGCCCAGGGAGGCATTGTCTAGGAGAAGCGGCAGGGGGAAATTGGGGGGTAGAGGTGGTGGGTGGGAGTGTGATAAAGAAAATATGGTGGCTAATGTGCGCTCTCAACTACGCAGGCAAGTACAGGTCTTAGATGCGTCCAGGTAGGATCTGAGCCCAGATTTGAAAGTTCCAATCTTGGTAATCTCAGTGAAGTCAGCTGGTAGTTCATTGTACCATTTCAGTCCATTGTACAAGATGGAATTCTGTGCAAGTTTTGTACATTTGAAAGGGATCGTCAGCCTATGGGTGGATGCACTTCTGATGAATTTAGTTGGTGCTGCCTTTTTAAAGAGGCTGCCCAGGGTGGGGGACGTAAGCCCAAGAAGCACTTTTTTTTAGAAGACAGGTTTGGTATTGTACTCTAAGATGAAGGGGGAGCACCAGTTTCGTGTAGGGAGCAAGTGTGTGTGTCAAGAGAGGACCCCAGTGTTAGGCGGCATGCCTTGTTGAGCAGTGTACTGACCCTGTTGAGTGCAGTCTTTGTGCCGGCCCCATAGATAGGCAGCCCATAGTCGATGGATGACAGTACTGAACTACTAGTAGCAAGTTTGAGCTCCTCTGGAGTCATTGAGTGCCTGTGTCGGAAGAGGACCCCAAGCTTTATGTTTGCTGTCTTGACTACAGAGTCTATGTGGCTAGAGAAAGTGAGTGTGTCATCAAAGGTGATGCTGAGGTACTTGAACTTTGTAACTTGGTCTAGAGCCTCACCCTTGTGATTGTGTATGAGCAGTGGTAGATATTTCTTTTTGCTTTGGGTTGTGGAGAAAAGCATGCTTTTTGTTTTTTTTGTGGTTTAGGAGTAGCTTATTTTGAGAGAACCAGGATTCAAGTTGGAGGAAACAGTGCTGAAGTTCAGATGTAATGGAACTATAGTCTTTACCAGCAACCGATATAACTGCATCATCGGCATACAGTGCAGTCTGTGCCGAGCAAAATGATGGGGCTGAGTTGATGAAGAGACTGAAGAGGAGAGGTCCAAGAATGGATCCCTGAGGGACCCCAAGTGACACACCTTTAGATGCTGACAAAGTATCTCCAATTTAGACACGTTGTGATCTGTTTGAGAGGTAGCTGCCAAACCATGATACTGTGTCTGGGAACAGGCCTGTTGACTGAAGGCAGCTCAAGAGAAGATTGTGATTTACTGAGTCAAAGGCCTTTGTAAGATCGATGAAAACTAAGCCCACAGCCTGCCCACTATCTAAGGCATTGTATAGTTGGGAGGAGTAGTCGACGAGGGCGGTAAAAGTGTGGAATGTTTTTTTTGGAAGCCATGTTGCTGAGGGCAGAGTAGATTATATTTATCAAGATGCTCTGTGAGCTACTCAGAGACCATTCTTTCTAGTACTTTAGAGAGTGGGGGCAGGATGGATATAGGCCTGTAGTTGGATGTTAGTGTTTTGTCCCCTGCTTTGAATACAGGTGTGACAATGACGAACTTCCATGCATGCGGGAACACCCCTGACTTTAGAGAGGCATTAAATACCATGGTTAGGGGATTGGCAAGCTCGTTCAGGAGCAGGCCAGCAAGCTTCATGTTGATCAGATCCGCTCCCACCCTAGTCTTGCCTAGGGCCCTTTTAATGTGCTTGGTTGTTTCGGCCATTGTGACTCGTCTGAAGTAGAAAAGTAGCAGGTCCTTCCTTAGGGGATTCTGTGGGGCAGTATAGTGCTGATGACCCTTCAGTTCCTTAAGGTAGTCCCCAGGGAGTATACCAGTAAGGTCAGTGAAAGCGTTATTAAGCCCATCAACGATCTCAATAGGTTCTTGAAGGGTACCATCTACGGTGATTATTAGGTCAGGAGGTGTCTTAAGGGAATTTTCCGTCAGTGCTTAAATGGCGTTCCAAAATTCTTTACCAGAGCCCCAGGTTTTGCTTAGAAGCTTCTGATAGTAAGTTGCTTTGGCCTGTCGTATGAGATTGGTACAGACGTTTCTGGCAGTCTTGTAGGCGCTATGAGCAGGAGGCGTTCTGCTGCTTTAGCTTTGTGCCATAGATTGTCACTATTCTTCATCCGATCGATAAGAGAGCTGGTAAGCCAGGGGTTTGAGGTGCCTCTAATCATTTTGGTTTTAAAGGGCGCAAAGATGTCACAGGCATGATTGATTTTCGTAATAAAGTAGGTCAAAGCCTCATTTCCATTAATATCCCCAGCCGTGGTGACCAGTCTATTTGTGTCAGATACAGCCTGAAGTGGTCAAGTAGCCCAGGCCTCAGACAGTGATATTTGGACACATTAGGTGGGATTTTGGTGAAGTAGTTAGTCCAGGTGCATATCACTGGGGAGTGGTCACTGAGGCTGTCAGGCAGGACAGCAGCATTGGAGACATGCTCGGGATGTGTTGATAGGAGCCAGTCAATTAGGGTACTGCTCCCTGTTCTGTAGTTGAGCCGAGTGTCATCAGTGACCATCTGGATAAGGAATAGGCTGGATATTAGGTCCCTGGCTTTAGATTCCTTTTGGGCGTGACAGTTAATGTTGAAATATCCAACAATGACCTTCTCCCATTAATTGCTTATCAGCTGTTGATTCACTATGAAGTGGTTAAGACTGGTGATTTGGTGTACAGGTGGGATGTAGACTGTAGAGAGCAGTAGCACTTTGTTCTGCTGACCTATACTAAGCTTAAGGTTCAATATCTGGGCCTCTTTTGAATGCAGACTACAGTCCAGTGCCTGCACCTTTATTCCAGATCGGATATAAACTAGGCATCCACCCCCATGTTTGGTTAGTCTGTCTTGCTGGAAGGAATTGTAACCTTCAAGGAAGATTGCTGCGTCAAGTGTCTTTGGAGAGAGCCATGTTTCAGTGAGTGCAATTATATCAGGTTTAATTACCTGCACCCAGGCCTGGAATTGAGTACATTTGGGAAGAAGACTGTTGATGTTAAGGGAGACAATACTGAGATGTCCTTTTAGTTCAGGTGGTCTTTTTACAGTGGGACCAGGGTTAGGATGGACGTCCCCAGCTAGCAGCAGAAGTAATAGAACTAGGGAGCGGAGCAGATGGCGTACTGAAAAGCTGATAGAGCACGTGCGTTTTTTCCTGGAAAAGGGAAGTCTTGTGGTGGTGACTATATAAGAACATAGGCCAATCAGAGCAGTAAGAGGGAAGGGGTATGTAAGTTTTTTCAGTGGATCCTGTGGAGTGGCCAGGTGGTGGAGAGGGGAGGTAGGCTCAGGGTTTGTTCCACTCTTACCACTCATTTCTTGTCATTGCAGAACTAGGGGGTAAAGAGAGGCAGGATCTCTATATGGGCCCCCTGTGTCAATGTCCAAACACGGGATGGCGAGTAGTATGAGGGCTAATAGAGATTTATGAATCCCACCCATTACAGCTACGATCTGGAGCTGTAGTGAAAACTGCAGATTTTACAATATGTGTCAGGTTGCAGCCTTCCAAGTAGTGCAGCAGGAACAATAGGGCTCCCTGAGCAGTGTGTATCATGAATTGCAAAAAAATGATTCCAGAAGTCTGAGCAGTCTATGAGCTAAGTAGTTCAGGGGTTCAGCAAGGATTGAGGAAAGGGCCAATGGCTAAGGAGAGTGAGGTGTATACCCAACTGGGTTTGCAGGGCTCAGAGTGAGCCGAGACCTCCAGTGGATTGCTTTGTCACACTCAGGAGGAGGGGCAAGAGCGTAGTTAAAGGAGGCCTGGGAGGGGGTGGTGGGGGCAGGAAAAATTATAGCCCCGATCCAGAGCGTTAACTATGGGGAGCAGCCAAGACAGCGTCGCCCAAGGAGCAGGCTTGCCAGGCACAGCAATCCGAGTGGCTGTTTACATGTGTGGCCCAATCGGAGAGCAGTCCTGAGAAAGCCGCACCAATCAGCGTAAAAAGCGCAGGTACGAGGAGTCAGCTGAAGTACCTGCTTGATGGATCCGGGGCACAGTTCCAGGTGAGTAGGGAGTTTTGGCAGTAGGCTCTGCTGACGGCGGCCATGGGTACAGCTGATGAGTGCCGCTCAAGAGCCGTTTGGCTTGAACGCTTTGGGATCCTAGTGAAAAAGGAGAGGTAGAGATTAGTTTTTTATCAGGACAGAGTTGAGAGGAGGGGTCGGATGACGGACGGCAGCCAGTCAGGGGGGGTGGCGCGAGGTGAGTGAAACAAAAGGTAAAGGAGTGGTGTAAATAGGCAGGAGGGTGGGGGGTTTTCAAGAACAAAAGAGGGATTAGTCAGAGGTTGCACTGAGGGTGCGGGGCTCGGAAATAGGGGGAGGGGGCAGGATCACGGTCAGCGAGCTTTCAGAGAAGTTGTTGAAGGCAGGAAAAGAAGAAAGAGAAATAAAAAAAAATAAATAAAAGGGAAGTGGAAAGAGATTTGGTGAGCGCAAGTCCTAATGTGTCACAGTGGGTTAGTTTAAACTGAGACTGCAAGCACCAAGACAGAGTCTGCAAGCACCCAAGTTAATACATTTGCCCAGTAGACCCCTATCAAGACAGGCTATTACTAATTATTTAGCTCAGATTCCCCAGTTTAAAATTACTTCTTGCTGTGCTAAGCGACTACAATGCAGTAATTAAGTGTGCCAGTACAAGCTCAACAAAAGCTAACCCCCAATACATCAGCAGTTTAAAACTAGTAGCTACTATTCCCCAGTCATTACAGGGCAAAAGCAAGGTCCCCAGTCATTTACTGTAGTTGCACTAGCATTGCCTCAGCATTGTCCACTACTGACTGCCAGAGAGCTTTTTGATAAAGGGCTGCATAGTCCTGGTAGCTGGCTTGACGAATTGCCAGGGATGCCGAAAGGTACCCCTTTTTTGCCATGCTGTCCACCTTTCTCGAATCCTTCTCGGGGAGGTGAGCAGATAAGGGAGTTTTGACTTTATCACAGGTAGCCTGCTGTATAATTCCCTGGTGTTCTGGGTGACTAAAAAGAAACTCAGCACCAGGTCTTTCTAACTGATACTTCTTGTCACACTTTTTGTCTATGAGTGTGACTGTATTGGGGGCCTTTAGGATTTCTAAAACATCCTTCTTAAAGAATTTATAGGTAGGCAGAAGGAGCCTTTTTGAGGGTGTCAGCCCCATAATCTCCATGTATTGTGCCTTCTCTTCATCCTGGATCTCTTCAGCTGTTTGCAGATCCAGGGTCTCTATCATTTTCTTAACAAAAAAAAATGGGAAGAGAAATCCTCTGAGGTCTGGGAGGGGAGCCAAAATCCTGTTCTGGTGACACCTCAGGTTCAATTCCCTCTTCATCTTGGTCATCCTTCTCATATGCCACTGTAGCAGTAGGCAAAAGAGGGGTAACAACAGTTGCTTTTTCAGCAGTAGTAATCACAGGCTGCTGAGGGGGTATTAGGCCATGCAGCACCTGGAGTAAGGCGAAAGCCTGTGTCAACTCAGCAGGAGAAGGAGCATTAATAGGCACCTGAGGGACTCCTTGAGGCGTTTCAACCAGGGTGTCAGTGTGTTTGGTTTTCTGTAATTTTTTGGCAAGCACCAGGGAGTCAGCTGGTTGATTGCCTCTCTTGCCAGAGCCTTCACCCATATCTGGGGTGGATTTAGAGGCTCCGGAAGGAACTGCCACAGTCTTAGAGGGGATGGACTGGTTAGAGCCCATGGCCCCTCCTCTAATTTTCTTTTAAGCCTCTCCCTGAGTTTTTCCACTGTCTTAACAGGGAAAGGCTTACAAATATCACAGTCTTCATTGAAGTGCTGTTGCCCAAGGCAGATCAAGAAAGAGATCATGCTTGTCTGCCTTGACAAACACCTCTGCACACTTCAGGCAATTCTTGAACCCAGGGGATCCTGTTTTCTTTTTAGGCTTGTCTGACATTATAGAAAACAGGAACCAGTAACCGACCAAAAAATAGGCTAAATTTAAATATTTGCGGTCGGTTTCAGTAGAATAACAGTCAGTTCAGGAACTGATAAAGTGAAAAAACTATTGGTTCTGATCAGATCCGGAACAGAGAAACTGCTGAGGAAAACCGATAAACCTCGGTTCAAAAGCGGTTACAATTAAATAAAATTAAAGAATAAAATAACCCTCTAAAAAGGTTCTGATTAAATAAAAGATCAGTTGCCCCTGGGTTCAAAGGAACCGCGAGGAACCGATAAACAAGTTTAAATTTAAAACTAATGAGGTATAAAACACTAAAGAACAATGACACTAGGCAGTAATGAAAAATAAAAAAAAAATACTCAAGTTTTTTTGCTCTGTGTACTACAGGAATCTGTCTTGATTGAGAGAGATATCTCCAGGGCATCTGAACTTTGCAGCAGAGAGAAGAAATCTGAGGTAGAATGTAGGCAGTTGACACCGGACAGTTTGAAAATAAATGCACAAGCTAAACATTCCATGATTAGCATAGCATTCTATCCTCTCTGGGGCAGTGCTGGCTTAAGGGAGCACTGCAAGAGTAATAATATTAGTGGATTCCTGGGGTTAGAAGTGGAAAATTCCTCCTGTGGTACACAAGGCTGTGCAGAATTCTTTCAAGCACACAATTGTACCATTTAAAGGTTCGGTGGCCTTCACTGTCACTAACAATAAGAGGCTGGACACCCCATGCAGAAGGGATTTTGCCTCAAGTGGGATTAATCATCGAACATCATATGCATGTTTTATTGTTTCAAGGCATTAAACTCATGTGTCAATGCTTTGGGTACCTATGTTCCTCCAGAGTTGGAAGAGACAAAACACTATGCCAGTTGTATCTGTGGCCTCCCGCTTGCTGGGGTATATGACAGTGGGCAGTTTTGGATGTCAGCGTGCTCCACTTATCACATTGTAGTGGCTATGTGGGGGTGTGGCTCCACCACTGGGTCCTGGCCCAGATGTGAAAGTCAAACTGTTTAACCTTTCCTTTTTCAGGGGATTACTAGGTGGTCCTGGCTTAGGTGACATCCTAAAGGAATAGGAGTGTGTCTTCCAGATTCAAGAGTCACAATAACTGAGGATCCTCTGCCTGTAGACGTAATGGACGTATAGGAAGAAGAGGAGATAAATCACAGTGAAGGCACACAGGCACGTCCCTGCCTCCCTTCCCTCTGAGAAGACTGCAGAATCTCTACCAGCGATGGGTCCAGGTAACATCTGACACATGGTACTCGGGATCCTGACTATGGGTTATGCCATTGAGCTGTCCACAGTCACCAATAGAGGTCATTTCATGCAGTCTCCAGTTTCTCAAACCAAGTGACTCAGACCTTGGATCCCTGGATACAGGTTGAGGCAATTGTTCTAGATCCCAAAGTCGAGTGGCAGCCATCTTTGTTCAGTCTGCACATGCACAGATAGTGCAGTGGCCATCTTTGTACAGTTCGCACCTGCGCATTGAAGCATGGCAACATTCTTATAAAGGTGTTTGAGCGTGAAATTGCCCCTACACATCTTACAGGTACAAGTCTGGGGATTTTGGAGCCGCCACATCTCCTGAACATCACAAAATAGACTGTTTGGACAAAAACTGGTCATATTTTCGCATTTTAAACTCTGCTACTGTGTCTTCAGTTGCTGTGTCCAAGGAAACAAGATCTAAGGCCCTCTGGGTGTAAAAAAAAATATATATATACCATAAAATGCTGTGGTCCACTTTGACTTGCTCCAATTGCCAATCTTGCATCAAGGCTCCTTCCTCTAAGCAGAGCAAAGCCCAAGGAGTGGTAAATCAAGGAAATGCCCCAGAGCCCAGTGCCAAAGCACCTCCTCCAGTGGACCCCTAACTCCTTTGCCTGTTTTCAGTGTTATCTGCAAAGGGTTCCAGGTCATGATCCCAAGTGGAGGTAGAAGCTTCTCCCTAAAATGGAGAAGTTCACCAAGGTTGGAGATGTTCTGACAGCAGCACTTCAGGAGACACAGTCTAGCAACTGAAAGAGACTCACTCAGTCACCACTTCCAATATGCTAGTCCTTGTGGGAATTCACGAAGCCATATCCCTCTAAAGTTCTGACCTCTCAGAAGCCCGCTGCTATATCCTCAGAGGGCATACTTGAGGATTCTGACTTACAGGATGGAGAATATGTATCCTCAGACAAGGAACAGGGAGTAGACTGATCAGGTGCAGTCTTTAACTGGGAAGACCTGGCTGCTCTGATGAAGCAGACATGTATCATCCCCTGCAGGGGACATCTAGGAAGTATAGGGTTTTCCACTGTGTGACACAGAAAAGGATTGTAACCGATGGACAAATGTGGAGCACAGGACATTGGCCCGGAGGTATGTGAAGACATATAGATTGATGCAGTTGGTGCCAAGGTATGAGATACAAGCCATAAGCTGGACACACCTGTCATGGCTGTCCAAAAGAAAACTACCATCCCTCTGCAAGATGCAGCAGCCATTAAGGACCACAATCGGGGCTGGCCCACTGGTGCAGTGGTAGCACTAGCACTTGCGATGCCAGCAACCCTGGTTCAGTAGCAAGCCTGGGCTGCTGGAGGGCCAGCTGGGGGAGAAGGATCAAGCACCCAGGGGGCTGCTCTCCTTCTCCAGGGAGGGAGGGCTGCAGTCCGCCACTGCTGTACCACCACTTGGGTGACCACAGGTTGAGGTGCAGATGGGAAGGCAGAAGATACAGGGAGGGTCCGATGTCTGACAAGGGTTCACAGCGAAGGCACATGTCAGCGTGCCTTCATCTCCTTGGTCCCGCCTTGCATGCCGACATCTGCAGGGGTGAGGACCAGAAAATGCAGAAAAAAACCACGTCGGCTTCTGGAGATGGGCCCTTGGCAGCAGTGACTGGAGATCGTGGGAGAAGCCCCTCAGTGTCCGCCCCTACATTGGATGAAGGATGGAAGGGTTCTGATTCTCCCTTCCACCCTACTTGGGTGGGTGGGTGGGGAATCTGAGGGCTCAAGGAGGGAGGACACACAGAGGAGTGGAAGTCCTCATGATCTCCAGCGCAGCCTCAGTGGTCGCAATGGGAGTCCCTGAGGGAGGGAGCGGGCGTGGTGAGGAGGGGACATAAACAGTAATTAAAAAAAAAAAAAAAAGACCACAATCAATAAGAAACTAGACACTGTCATGAAGAACACTTATGAGGTGGCAGGAGCCTCCATGAGAGCAGAACTAGATTTGGCATATGTGTCACGGGCCTTGACCTTTTGGCTCATGACTTTTGAACTCTATCATAGTTTTGAAGTGGAAGATCCCATGTCACTCCCAAGTATGGTTATCAGTAGCTCTGACTGTGGTCATTGGACAATTCCTCCAAAGCCTTCTTCCTGTGTATGCTAGTCTAGGGGGACCTGATGCTAGTTGGGCCAGAGATGGAGGCCATCATCAAGCAGGTTTCAGACTTTAAAATGGCCATCTCACAAGATCCAAAAACAATGAAAAGGCACCCTTTTTGTGAAGCACGACAGTACCGCCCTGGATGCCACTTTAACTTCTTGCAAGGCATAGCATAAATTTTGTATAGCCTATGTTCCTTTTGCTACAACAGAGGAGATGGCAGAAACCACAGAGTCAGCTAGAGAACGTAAAGACAACCAGTCCTATTGAGATCAGGCCCATCTCCGGTTCCCAGCACCCCTTAGGCTCCAGACTGTTGCTGTTTGTAAACAGGTGGATGGCAAACACCACAGACCAGGCGGTTTTATTGTATCCAATGGTTATTTCATCACAGTCCCCCCCCAAACTCAGGACATTTTCCACACTCTTTGGTATCCCACCTGCCAGCCAAAGTCTGGGCAATCCATGCAGCCATAGACCCCAGCAAAAGCATCAAAGCTATCCAGCTGATCCTGTCACAGAAAATGGCTTGGGCCTTCTACTCTGTCTTCATTGTTCCCAAGAAGACTGGTGGTTTCAGAGCTGTACTGAATCTCAAATGCCTCAACATAAGAATCTAGGCTGCACTCTTCAGAACTGAAATGCTAAACTCCACTATAGCGGTTGTGTGCCCAGGAGGCATCTTTGCATCTCTGGATCTTCATAACGCATATCTGCATACTGCCATTCATCTGTTACATGCCAGTTCCTGCATGTTTGTGTGCAAGAACAGCATTTCTAGTACAGAGCTCTATCATTTGGTCTTTCCATAGCACCAAGCATGTTCACCAAAGTTATGGTAGTGCTGGCAGCACACCTGAGTGAGAAAGGCATACAAGCACCCGTATTTGGACAGCTGGGTCATCGGGGGAAGTCTCTCCCTGCTGTGCAGCTAGCGGTTACTGATGTTACCAGGACACTTCATCAACATGGTTAACTAATAAACCACAGCAAGAGCACACTTCATTGGACCCGGTATATCCAGCACCTGGGGGCAGTGTTCAAGCACAGCAAAGGTCATGATGTCGGTTATAGAAGACAGTGTGCAGTCCCTGTCAGGCCTGAGAATGGCTCAAATGCAAGCCTGCAGTGGTTTCAAGGACAATCATATGTGCTGGGCTTAAGGGCAGCAAGCAGTGACTTGGTACAATGGGCCAGGCTTTACTTGTTCTCACTTCAACTCCACCTACTATGACTATGTGATCTGCAGCAATCCCTGTCAACAAAAGTCCTTCTGACACCTTCAATGCGATCATCCCTCAGATGGCGATCGGTACACATTAACCTAACATGGAGAGTCTCTGTAAGTGATGTATAGTGCTTTACCATCATGACGGATACTAGTCTGTTGGGCTGGTGAGCAATGCTAGGCACGGCATCAGCTCAAGGTAGTTTAAAGCTTTCAGAGAGAGAGTTTCTATCATTGATTTAATCCATGCAGTATTCAGGAAGCTGCTTGCCTTCAGAGGCTGATTGAAGAATCAGCATGTCCTCATCAGGTTGGACAGTGCAGTGACCGAGGTGCACATCATATGCCAAGGAGGAACAAAAAGCAGAGGGATGATGGTGGAGTCACACAAATTACTCCACTGAGCTGAAATGAACCTGCTATCACTACCAGCAATTTACCTGGTAGGCACTCTCAACTGTTGGGCCAACTGGCTAAGTTGACAGACGCTACATCCAGTGGTGCAGGAACTCAATCAGGAAGTTTTCAACTGGCTTTGCTGGTATTTGGGAACTCTGATTGTGGACCTCATGACAACCAGTGCCAACACAAAGCTTCCCAGATACCTCAGCAGATAATGGGGCAACCAATAACTGGAAATTGACTGCCTTTCCCTGGATGGGCTACACGTCTGCTGTGTGCTTTTCTGCATTGGCTGATGATACCAAAGGTTCTACGAAAATCAGTTATTTGTTGTTCAAAATCCTGTGAAGTTCATGCAGGGACACCCCTCACCCTAAATGCCAGACATTTTCATGCTTGTATTCTGTGCTTTCTCAAGGCTGATGAACTGATGCTGAACAAGCATATTTAAAGGTCTATGTTAAAGTGACAGTGCACATAAAACCACATATTACTACCACACCATTTTATACATACACACACCAATAACAGTGGTAAAAAACAAAGAAGAATCTTCACGTTTAGGAGATATATATATGAATGTTACATATGAATTTAGATATTAAAAACAGAAAATGAAAAAGGGGAAGGGGGAACAGTAGGGCAGAGAAGGGGAGGAGGAGAAACAAGACAATGGAAAACTAGAAAAGAAGGGAAATTTAAGGAGAAAAGGGGGGAGAAAAAGGTAGGGTGATGAGAGTCACAAAACGTAAACAAAAGAAAAGGGGGTGCTATTTTTTAAAGTTTTTATGATTTTTTTTAAGTTTTTCTCATTATTGTTAAGTCAAACAGATTTAATAACCTCAATTCATTATTTTAACATACTAGAGAAAAGTAGACTCATTATTAACTGTTTTCTATTATCTATTTACAGTGTACAACATTGAAAAAGACAGATCTTACTTCGAGAGGGCTCTTGTAGTAGGTAATTACATATAGGACTGAAGCCGGCAGGCATCAGGACCCCACAGAAAAATTTCTAGCTTGCAGTCTCTGGCGGGGGACCGCCCCCACGTCAGGTGACTAACGTCATGCGATGTCAGTATGAAGTGGTGGTTCCCCACACTCGCCTTCCAGTTCTTTCCCGCCGTTAGCTCGTGTCAGCGCCTTGCAGTAAAGTTCAACGCTCGTCAGCCTGTTGTCGGTAGTTATACCATTGTTTTTTTTCTCGATTTATTCGATAAATAGCTTACTTTTTCTGTGGTATATGTCGTCCCCTACACCCTCCGAGCACAAGAATAAGTGCGACTCATGCGGCGCCCAACTTCTGCACAAGGACGACCATTCCCAGTGTCTCTTCTGTCTGGGCCCGGATCATCAGGTGGAGAAGTGCCAGCATTGCCTGAAATTCAACGCCGCCACCCACAGATGGAGGCAGCAGTCCCTGGTGGCCCACATCCTAAAAAAGAAAATGGCCTCCATGGAGAAGGAGTTGAAAAAGCTCCGACAGGCTTCTACTTCCCCTGAAGGCCGTCGTCAGAAGAAGGACAAGGAGAAGCATCGGGACCAGGGCTCCTCTTTCACCGCGACTTTGGCTGGAGTCGCCGTGTTGCAGATAACGTCCCCTCTGGGGGACAGCTCCATGACGGCTGTCTTAGAGGCTTCCAAGACAGCATCGGCCCACCCGTCTGGCTCACATTCAGGCCCTTCAGGCACCTCTGGGCTACTGGAGGCCCCCACTCCCAGTAAGACCGCCGCCGTGCGGTCTACTGGTGTGAGTGGCTCTGGTAAACCGGATGTCAGCTCCTCTGATGCCCGCCCAGAATTGGCCGCTAAGTCACGCGACCCTTCAGGGTGGTGCATGGCCCCTGTTCCGCCTGATTAGACTGCCCCTCCTTCGCGGCCTGCCTCGGGCGAAGGGTCCGCTAAGTTGGGTGTCAGCTTCTCTGACGTCCGCCCGGACTCCGCCGAAAAGTTGGAGGTTGGGTTGCCTGATGCCCGCATGGCGGCCGAGCCAACGCCAGACCTTTGTTCATCCACCGTTCCCTGCTCTCTGCAGCTTTCGCTGCCCTCTGGGGACCCTGGGTCTCCTCAGCCTGACCCTGGGGATTTTTCCCTTCCTCCTTCCCTGGGCAACGTTGAGTTTTTTTCTGCACCCCATCAGGTCTTTCTCCCGCTGGGTCGGATGACCTGACATCGGTTCCCGGACGCCCGACCCCGGTCCTGCCGACACCGGGCGTGTCCCCTCCAGATGCTGCCCCACACCGGCCCGCTGCCTGCGGGCCTCCTGTTCCAGGCCCACCTGCTGGGGCCCTGCAGCCATCTGCCCAGCAGACCCCTGGTTCCTGGGTATCTGACGCCGATCCGTGATCATACCGGGTCCGCGGTATCCGATGCCCCATTACCCGACGACGGCCTATCCGACACCACAGTACACGGTGCCTCATTACCCGATGCCGGGTTACCTGCTGTCCGGTTATGGATATGCTCCTTACGGATACACTCAGTATCCGTATCCCCCTCCTCCTCCTCCACTGCCCCCTCAGCCGCCGGTGGATTTGAAGGAGACTCTGGCTTCCTGATGGGCTGAGGCCAAGGCTCAGCTCACTAGGGAGGTGGATAGTCGTCTTCTGACGCCGGTCCCGGTTCAGGACCCCCTACGTTGGAGATGAAAGACCCCCTTCCCAACTCCGGATACCAGAGGTGAGCCCTCTGGTTCCAAAGCAGGGTTGGATATGCTTTCCCGAGGGCTTCCCAAGTGGTCCATTCCTCCCCTGTGTCAGGAGGTGGTCTCTTCCTCTTCTTTTTCCTCCTCAGAGCCTTCAGATGACTCCAATGGGTGCTCCAACTTGGACGACAAGCCCTGCTCTCTGGATAAGCCCAGGCCGAGGACTCCTCCGAAGTCTCCTCTGGAGGATCCTTCCTTTACGGAGTTGCTGCACAAAATCTAGGCTATCCATCAGTGGCACTCTTTGGAGCCAGATCCACAGCAGCAGAAACTAGCTGGCCATTTGGACCTGCCCGAGGTCGCTCCTGCCTTGGTTCCACCCTGGATCGAGCCTCATGCGGACCTTGTTTCCACTATCAGGAAGCAACCCTCTGCCATAGCCCCCCTTCCGAGGAAGGCGGACAGGCTATATCAGGCTCCTGAGGGTGCTGAGTTTCTTACCTCTCACCCCAAGGCTGACTCAGTCGTGATTAGTGCCGCCCATGGCTGGACAGCCAATCCCACACATTTGAGCTCATCACCCCCCCCCCCCGATAAGGAATCCCACCTTCTGGGCCAGTATGGGAAGAAGGTCTTCGCTTCTTCCACTCTGGGTATTAGGGCCATGAACTACATTACCCATATGGGGGATTACCAGAAGGCCATCCTTAGCGAGGTGGAAGCTAAACTGGACTCCCTTCCTGAGTCACAGACCAAACAGGAAGTGGCAGACCTGGTCCGATCTGCTCATTCGGCCAGTAGGCACATGCTTCGTGCTTCTTACGATGCAGTGGACGCTGCTGGTAGGAGTTCGGCATTTACCGTAGGTTTGTGGCGATAGGCCTGGCTCCGTGTGTTGAGTTTGGTCCCTGAAATGCAGTCTGCCATCCAGGATGTGCCCTTCGGGGGTTCAGTGCTGTTCGGGGGCGATGTTAAGGATATCATCACTGGACTGCGAGAGAAGGGCACTGCTCTCAAGGAGGTCGATGACTTGTACAGAGCCCTTCAACAGCAGCGCCGTCCCTTTCACAAGCGGGCATGGGCCAAGGCGAAACCACAAGGAAAGCGGGCCAATAAATGCCGAGCCCCTCAGGCTGTGAAGCCCCCACTGCCCCAAATGAGCAGCGGGAGCTCCAGCCGCGGCGCTGCCTCACACCACCTGACTCCTTTCCTCTCCCACAGCAACTGGCCCTTCCAGAGGAACCAGTAGGGGAGAGGTTCTCCCTGCATCTACCGGGTTGGGAGAGGATCACGTCAGATGTTTGGGTGCTCCAGCTGATAGCGGAAGGACACTCAATAGAGTTTCTTCAGAAACCTCTCTGAAAACCCTCTACAAGGTCATCTTACTCCCCGGAGCACCTTCTTCTGGTTCGGGAAGAAATCTCTGCCCTTCTTAGGAAGGCGGCGATAGAGCCCGTCCCCCTCCATCTCAGGGGGACGGGTTACTATTCTCATTTCTTCCTGGTTCCAAAGAAGTCAGGCGACGTGAGGCCCATCCTGGACCTCAGTTCCCTGAACCTGTTCATGGAGTACAAGAGGTTCTGAATGCTCTCTCTGCAGAGCCTTCTGCCCCTCTTTCAGCTGGGGCAGTGGCTGTGTGCCCTGGACATGAAGAATGTCTACCTGCATATCCCTATCTGCCTGTCCCACCACAAGTACCTTCATTTTTCTTTTCAGGGGGACCACTACCAGTTCAGGGCCCTCCCATTTGGTCTCTCCTCGGCTCTCTGAGTTTTTACCAAATGTCTCTCTGTGGTGGCGGCCCACCTGCATACCCAGGGGGTTCAGGTTTTCCCTTACCTGGATGATTGGCTCCTGGGGGCCCCGTCCAGGGAAGATCTCCTGCACTCCCTTTCCCTTACCCTGCAGGTTTTCACCTGCCTGGGCATTACCATCAACCAGCCCAAGTCCCATTTGATCCCAACTCAAAGACTCCAGTTTATCAGGGCAATTCTGGATACGACTTCAGGTATGGCCTTCCTGCCTTTGGACAGGGTGGCCACCCTTCAGGCTCAGGCCAGCCTATAGTCCAGCCACAGGCGGGTCTCCGCCAGGTCTGTTCTTTGCCTCCTCAGGCTCATGGCAGCTGCCATTCCGACGGTCCCTCACGCTCGGCTCCACATGAGAATCTCTCAGTGGACACTTCAGTCTCAGTGGGATCAACTGGTGGACAACTTGGATCACGAGATCCTGGTCTCCTCCCCGATGGTTCGGGACTTGCAATGGTGGATGGTTCAGGAGAACCTTTGCCGGGGAGCTCCCTTCTGTCTTTCTCTCCCCCTCCCAGATCTTAACGACAGATGCCTCGGGCAAGGGTTGGGGAACTCACCTGGGATCTCATCGGACCCAGGGCTCTTGGTCCAGACTCGAGCGGACTCTTCACATCAATGTGCTCGAGCTGAGGGCCATCCTGTATGCCTTACAAGCTCTGCATCTGTACCTGCTTCCTGGGCATCTGGCTGTTCAGACCGACAACATGTGTGTAGTGTGGTACATCAACAAACAGGGAGGAACCCATTCCTACCCTCTTTGCAGGGAAGCAATGCGAGTTTGGGATTGGGCGATACTTCACAACCTTCACGTCACGGCGGTTCATATTCCGGGGGTCAAGAACACTTTGGCAGACCACCTCAGCCAGTCGTCCACCCAAGCGCACAAATGGGAACTGGATCGGGGTAGTAGACAATGTCTTCCTACGCTGGGGACCCCTCAGATAGACCTGTTTGCCTCTCCTTTCAACGCAAAACGTCCCGCCTTCTGCTTGCTCGCTCCAGGGTGCGGAGTGTTTTGGAGAGATGCTCTGTCTCTAAACTGGAAGGGCAGATTCGTCTATGCTTTCCCCCCTGATCCAGTTGATCCCGAGGGTCCTACACAAACTCTGTTCGGAAGGAGCTCGAATGATCCTCATTGCTCCGTTCTGGCCCAGGCAAGTTTGGCTCTCTCTTCTGCAACAGTTCTCAGAGGAGCCTCCCCTTCCTCTTCCTCTGTCGCAACTTTTGTTGACCCAGGATCAGGGGACCCTGGTCCATCCAGGACTCAAATCCCTTCAGCTGCATGCGTGTCTCCTGCAGACGTGTTTCAATCCCGGTTTGGGGTTTCGCCGCAGGTGGCGGAATTTCTAGTGGAGGCCAGAAAGCCCTCCACTCGTTCCACTTACGCCATGAAATGGAAATGGTTCTCTCTTTGGGCCTCTTCCAGAGCTTTCTAGCCTTTCTCCTGCTCTGTCGGGAGGCTCCTGGATTACATGCGTCACCTCTTCAATCTGGGTCTCAGTCACTCTTCCTTGAAGGTTCACATGGCGGCCATTTCTGCTTACCATGTTCCATTTGGGGACAGGTCCTTTGCGCAGCTGGAAGCTGCCAAGATCTTCCTTAGAGGGGTTCTCCACTTAAGACCCTCCAGTCGCGCACCTGACCCTCCTTGGGACTTGAATTTCATTCTTGAGAAGCTTACCCTGCCCCTTTGAGCTGGCAGCATCAGCAGACCTTAAGTTCCTTTCCTGGAAGGCTCTCTTCCTGGTGGCCATTACCTCCGCTCAACGAATTTCCGAGCTTCAGACCTTGAGGTTCAAAATCCCGTACTTGATTTTCCACAAGGAACGTGTGGCTCTGTGTACCGATCGTAAGTTTCTCCCTAAGGTGGTAACGGAATCTACACTGAATCAGTCCATGGAACTGTCTGCGTTCTTTACGCAACATTCCAGTCAAGGGTAGTACCTTTTGCATACTCTGGATGTTCACCGGATTCTGAGATACTACACCAACAGGGCAAAGTATCTCAGATAGACTGATCAACTGTTTGTCTCTTTTGCTCGCAAAAGAGAGGGCAGTGCTGTCTCCAAGCAATGCCTTTTGAAATGGTTAGCTCACTGTATCACCTTCTGATATAAGTCTCACAAGACCTTGCCAGGTCAGGTCAGAGGTCACTCCACTAGCCTTTACTGCTTGTTTCAAGAATGTGTTGGTGGCTGGCATTTGCGCAGCCATAACTTGGACTTCTTTCCATACCTTTACGAAACATTACAGCTTGGACATTGCCTCTTGACGTAGAGCTGGCTTCGGGTTGCCTGTTCTGTAAGGCCTTCTTTCCTAAGACCTTCACAGCCAGAAGATCTGTGTATGAGTAGTTTCCTCCTCCCGTGAGCTTCTCTTTGTTCCAGACTGCTTGGGACTCAGTCCTATATGTAATTACCTACTGCAAGAGCCCTCTCGAAGTAAGATAGTACAGTTACGTAAGAACTTACCGCAACAGTAGATCTTCGAGAGAGGCTCTTGCAGTAGGTAATACCTTCCTGCCCTCCATCCCCCTTAGTTTTTTCAGCTCCTTTTCCAGGGGGAAAATATCCGCTTCTGTCTTGTCTCGCATTTGGCCTTTGAAGTGAAAGAACTGGAAGGCGGGCGTGGGGGACCGCCCCTTTTTATACTGCTGTCGCATGACGTCAGTCACCTGACGTGGGGGTGGTCCCCCGCCAGAGACTGCTAGCTAGAAATTTTTCCATGGGGTCCTGATGCCTGCCGGCTTTAGTCCTATATGTAATTACCTACTGCAAGAGCCTCTCTTGAAGATCTATGTTACGGTAACTTCTTACGTAACTGTACTTTCCTAAATTCTTTATATTTGTTTTAAATCTATTTAAATGTCGTAGCTAGAATGATCTAGAGAATTCTTACATTCATAATGTGCAAGTTTTAAAACTAAGGATATCTTTCTTCTCCATTGTCTATTTCTTATTTGCAACTTATTCTGCATTGGAGGAGACAACTCCTAATGTATTTGTATTTATTTTTAAGTCTATTTAGATGTCCTAATTAGAGTTACAGTATCTAGAGAATTCAAGCATTTAAAAAAGTGCAGGGTAATATGACTAAAAATACAAAAGTGCAGAATTATATCTGAGGACAGGATGTAAAATATAAGTTACATCACAAATAAGGGAGTAGTTGAAAAGAGTGATTTAGACCAGGTGGAATATAGGAGCGCAATTTATATTGCCCAAAGGTTTCCCTCCTGCATAAATGTTTGTCCAGATCGCCACCTCTGACATCTTTATATACTCTTTCTATAGCCTGGAAGCCAAAACAGGGATCACTCCCTTTTCCCTGTATATGTTGGGAAAGTGCACTGATTCCATCTGGTTTGGCTATGCTCTGAAGATGTTGTCCAATCCTCTCTTCTAATTTCTGAGTGGTCTTGCCGACATATATGGAGCTACTTCTTGTGCATGATGCCAGATATACCACATTCATAGTGCTGCAGGTGCAATGATCTTTAATTTTGAACTTTGAATTTTGAATAGGAATCTTGAAAGTGTTTCCCACTGTGATATACAGGTATTTGCAGAATGAACAATTCCTGAATTTAAAATTACCATCTGGAGCACAGTTGCATGCTTTTTTCTGCCTCAGAAAATCCCAATACAAGCTGTTGACTAGAGGGTCCCTTAGGTTGGTACCCTGACTGTACACAATTCTTGGGGGTTCCTTTGCCACTTGTTGTAGTTTTTTGTCTGTATGCAAGATGTGCCAGTTTTTCAACAAAATGTCTTTGATGAGATGCACTTGGGGGCTAAATGTTGTAATAAATACAGGAGTTGTACTGCTATAACTCTTGTTCAGTAAATCTCTCACTACAGGCAAGAAGGTTACTTCAGTCCATCCCATCAACTTTGTTCTTAGCTCTTTCTGTTAGATGCTTGTTATTTCCCCTCTTTTCAAAATGCTTCCTCAAAATGTCAGCATGTTTTGGTTATCTCCTTCCTCTGAACAATTTCCTTTAGTGCGCATGAACTGTCCGAGTGGGATATTCGTAGTAACGTGATGGATGGCAGCCTTCAAAGTGAAGTATTGTATTCCTGTCTGATTCCTGTATAATTCAGTTCTTATGTTACCATCATCCCCTTTATGGATAGTGAGATCCAAAAAAATAGATTTTATTTTTGTCATATGCAACTTCAAATTTTAAATTGTTGTTTGATTCCTCCAAGAATTGTACAAACAGCTCAGATGTTGTTCCTGTCCAGATGAAAATTAAACCATCAGTGTAACGCTTGAAAAAGTTGATTTTGTCCAGAAATTGATTTTTTCCCCCATAAATGAATTAATTTTCCCACGTGCCATATAAAATATGGCATAGTTAGGGACCATTGCTGCCCCATTGCTGTTCCTCCACATTCTTTGTACATCCTGTCCTTAAATAAAAAAGTATTACAGGTTAAAACTTTCTCCACCAAAGTTAGTATGAACTCAATCATTGCTGTTGAATATGTAGTTTCTGTTGAAAGGAAAAATCTAAAGGTATCCAGACTTTCAGTATTGGGTATATTGGTATAAAGTGAACAGACGTCCATAGTTACAAATACCAGTCATCCACTACCATATCACGTAACAGATTTAGGATATCAGTGGTGTCCTTCAAATATGGACGAGTGTTTTGTGCTAAGCCCCTGATGAAATGATTCACAAAGATTGCTAAAGGCTCCATAAGGGAACCCAGACTGACCCCAGTTGGTCTTGCTGGTAGTTTCTGTAGCCGTTTGTGCACTTTTGGTAGGCCATATAATACAGCTTTTGTTGGATTCTTAGTTTGTAAAAAATCATGTATGTCCTGATCAATGAGGCCTTCACACACTGCATCAAACAAAATAATGTCTGTTTCCTTTTTATGTTTGTCTGTAAGGTCTCCCTCAATTGGTGTATAGAACTTCCTGTCTGAGCGCTGGTGCAGCATTTCTTCCTCATAATCACTTTTATTCCGCACAACTATAGAGCTACCTTTGTCTGCTGGCTTTACTATAATTGACTGATTGTTTTTTAGACAATCTATTTCCCTTCTTTCTTCATGTGTACAATTATAGTACCTGGCTGATGGAATTTGCAGGTTCTCAGTGTCTCCCAATACTGCCACCCCTCTACTTTTTCCCCTCTACCCCCTTTTTCCTTTTCTGTTTTTAATGTCTAAATTCATATGTAATATTCTTATATATCCTAAACGTGAAGATTCTTCTTCGTTTTATATCACTGTTATTGGTGTATGTGTGTTTATAAAATGGTGTGGTAGTAATATGTGGTTTTATTATATGCACTATCACTTTAACATAGACCTTTAAATATGCTTGTTCATAAGCCTTGAGAAAGCACTGAGTACAGGCATGAAAACATTTGTCATTTTGGGTGAGGGGTGTCCCTGCATGAACTTCATTGGATTTTGAACAATAAATGCTTAACCAGAATGCAGCCTATGTGTTTTCTGTCTTGGTGGTGAAGGTGAAGTCAAATTCTGCAGTATTTCAGTGAGTACACATGTTTTTTTGTCGCCTTCCAAAACAGTATTAGTCGCCTGTTTGTTTGTTACCACCTTAATGTGTTCAGCTCTACCAGTGCTACATTTGGCAGGCAAGTGCTGAGCTTGGGTGTATAGCACTGACTCTCCCAATAAGGGACTGCTTTTGGTATGCTGACTACCTATAGGAGCCTGCACATAAGTGGGAATTATATTTCCTTACCGGTATTCTTTTTTTTTTTTTTATCTTTTTTGTCCCCTTTCTGCTCCAGCCCCCTCAGCTTCCTGCAAGAGCAGCACCATCACCCACCATCTCTGGGACTAATGATCCCCTGCCACTTGGCTTCCACAGTGGGGCTAAAGGATGGAGGTCCAACATCCCCATCTCCCAGTGACCAAATCTGTATGGGAAACCAGGGTCCAGTTGGTGCTGTGGGGTCTGTGACAGGCAGGAGCTACATCCTGCTGGTGGAGTCCTAGTTTTCTCCTTTTCTAGCCCTGCCCACTTCCCTGATGTTGGGCCTAGCCCTTTAGACTTTATGCACACTAGCATACCCCTATGGGAGAGGCAAGCTTCCTCACCCAACACAGGGGGTGCTGCCATGGCAGAACCCAATGTTGTTCTTCCCCGGGTGGGAGCACTGCTTCATGGTAGTGTCTCCCCAGCCCACGGGGTTACCTGACTGGCTTCCCGGGCTTGTTTGCAAACTTGGGTCACTGACATGCCAGTGTGTGGCGCTACCCACTGCACCATTAGGTGATCCTCCTTACCAGTATTTCTGGTTTGTGTAGGCTCTGTTCATAGGCAGTCAGGCCCTTGCAGCAGTCCTCAGTGCTTTATTTGTATTTTATCTTTTGTCCTACTGTATACTGCATATGCTGCAGCTCCCTTTTTCTTAGGGAGTTAACAGATGTTGTTTAACATTTAGTGTGTTTTTTTATGCTTAGTGTTTTTATGCTACAGATGTAGAGATAATGTTGGACTGAGGGAGTCTGGGAAGGACATGTCCTAAGACTTCTCTCATAATGACCTTCCCAGTGTGTATCTTCATCATTCATCACTGGTGGGTTATATGCCAGAGGCACTATGACCCGTGGGAGCTTATAGGTTAGAAATTTTTCTAGGAGGAGAAGCCGGTGCCGCCCATGAGGTTGACACACAGCGTGCTGCTCGTGCACTGGCCGGTAACCGATGCTGACTCCTGCCTCACCTCAGTTCTGTTCTTCCTGCCGTCGAGAGTGCACCTCATGGAGCTGAAGAGCCGTTACTACACAGTCATAGTTCAAGTCATCGCCAAAGTTCTGTTCGTCATTATTCAACATCGTAGATCTTCATAAGGGTGAGACCGTTTCTTTCTTATATTATTTGATTATATGGCACCAAGTCTTTTTCTGGTTTTGTTTTTATTTTGTGTGTGGTCGATCATGTCCGGTCCTGGGCATAAATCATTGAAGGCGGGACATTCCCCCATGCGTTAGTGCCCCTGCAGCAAGTCCATCTCCATAACGGATTGCCATGATCGATGTCTATCTCGTCTGGACCCTCAACACGACATGGACAACTGTGACGCATGCTTCTCCATGGACCGCTGGGTCCTCAAACGTGCACATTGAAGGTGGGTTGGAAACCTCCCACCTTCAAAGGACAGCGTTGGTTCAGGGATGCCAAGGCAAGAACGTTGGACCCTTCCCCCAGGTCGTCCCCCGATACTATATGTACCAGTGGGGAGCAAACCGTGGTTGGTTCCTGCCTCGCTGGAACCTCCGGCTTGCCAGAGGCGTTGGGTGGACAGTCTGCCTCCTCCGGGGGGCTGTTTAAGCACCCTTATAGGTCATCAGTCTCCTCAGAGCCACGACCACCCTGGGTGTCGTAGTCAGAGCTATACCCTGGACCTGAACTGCTGGGGCCCTCAGCTCCATCTGCTGACTCCGCTCGGGCTCCTAGCCCCATTCTTGGGGTTGGTGAGCAGGGTAGGGTTGAGGTTCGAGCTAGGCCTACATCCCATGCCGTGAGTGGCGCTGGACCTGGTAGAGTGACAGGGTGGCCTCTCTCCCGATCGTCCTGGTCATCTTCCTCTTCGGAGGAGGATGATAAGGATGACCCCGAGTGGTTGCCCAACACTGAGGAGTCTCCCAATTCCGAGGAGTCATGGCGCCTACCTAGGCCTAGTGGCAAGGTTCTGGAGGTATCTTCTTCTTCTACTTCCCTGACCGGGCCTGTCCTTGGGGCCAACTCTTTTGAATCTTCCATCACCATTGGCGTGTCAGAGACTCTCACGGTGCCGACCCCAGCCCCAAGGAGCTGGGTGGTGCCGAATGCGGTGCTGGGTCAGGGGACTGCCGGATCTGGGAACGGCACCCAGCTCGGTGCTGAGTCGGATGTCGGCACCACTGTTGATGCCGAGTCTTGCATTAGAGCTAGGGTTGGTGCTGATACAGTCTCCGCTACAGAGATGGGTTCAGGGATGACTTTGACTGGTCTTTTAGGGTCTGGAGCCGTCCCAGTTCTTCCTCCGTCGGTATCTCAAGGATGGCTGAGGAGCAGGTTCCTCTCTGAAGGGAGGGTTTGAGAAGGCCTAGGATGGTTCAGAAGCATTCTCCCAGGGCTGCTGGTGGCTCAGGGAGGAGCCATAGTGCCGACCTATTGCATTTTCGCTTTCCTCAATGGGAGGGATCTATATCAGGTGGGGTTATGGGTCGCCCGAAAGGGCCAGACCGGCCCAGATCTCCTCACCGTGGGGCTTTTTCCTTAGGGCACCACTTGGGCCACTCCTGTACAGTTGGGCGACCTACAGTGGGCACTTTGTGCAGCCCCACCCTATGGGAGGGGTCACCTGAGCATTCCTGAAGCCTTAGCAGGGATCCTCCTCAGGTTTGCCAGACTTCTTTCCCTACCTCGGATCTGCTGACTCGCCCTTCTGCTCTCCGGGGCATTGCAGGTCCTGTGGGGCCCTTATCTTTGGACCAATTCAGAGCCTCGGCTGCAGCTTTTCCTCACTACTTAAGAGCTCTGGACCAGGTCATCTTCAGACCAGAAGCCCCTGCTGTGCTGGAGTCTGAATCAAGCTCTTCTGCTTCCTCATCTTCCTCCCCAGAGGAAGAAGACTCATTGGTTCATCTGTCCTTGGATGCTGATATCACCAGCTATCAGTGGTTCTTGTTGAGATTGTTGGAAGAGATCCACATATCTCACTTTGCAAGTCGCAATCCTGCTCATGTGACGTGTTGTCTCCTTGGAGAATATTGTTATTCCTTTGTGGTCTGTTCCATTTCTGGAGGCGTCACATCAAGTCTGGCAGAACCCCTCTGCCTCCCTCCCCTGCCCGAGACTGCCATGGCTGGATACTTCGCACCCTGGTCTCCAGGGTTCCATGCCTTACATCACTTCCAGGATGAGAGCTCCTGGATACCTCCTCTGGGCATCGTTGCTCAAGACACACCACCCCAGTTCGACTCGGCACAGTTTGACCGCTGGGGGAGAAGGGTTTTCTCTCTGGCATGTCTCTTCCTCTGTATCTCAGCTCATATGCTAGGCACTTAAGGGTGGTGCTAGGACAGCTCCTAGCCACTCTGCCTGACTTGGAGGCAACCAGGCAAGCCATCTGCCTTTCTGCTGTTCAGCCTAGATCTAGCGAGGCACCTGTCAAGAGCATCATACGACACTAATGAGGTAGCTTCTAGGCTGGCAGGAACTGCAGTTTGCATAAGGCGGATGGCATTGCTTCACCTTTCCAGGGTATCGCCCTTGGCCCGATGTAGGGTGATTGCCTCCCTTTTCCAAGGAGCCCATTTTTTCTCCTGCAGGGTGAGATGGGAATTAGTGGGTCCCTTTCTTCTCCCAGGCCACGGGAGTCCCCATCTCATCCTGACCAGTAGTGTGCCTCATCGGACCCGTAGGGGGCTTCTTCCCCATGTGATTCTCCCCCACAAGGGGCTGAGGGAAGCTATTCCCTCAGAGAGGTGCCAGGTCCCCTTCGGGAGCTTGGTACTCACCTACCAGTGATGAATGGTGAAGTTACATACAGAGAAGATATGAAAATTATGTACCTACTGTAATTCTTGATATTCTTGTATATCTTCACCATTTATCACTACTTCCCACCCACCATTCACTTTCGGGCCTCAGCCTCTGAGCAGTGCCTCCTCCCTGCTTGCTCTCCCCCAAGGTGGAGGCCAGTTGTGGGCAGAGTCCTACTGGCTCCTCTGGGTCCACTGATCCTTCGGCTAAGCATCAAGTGACCCTCCTTGAGGGACGGGCAAGCGGGGGTGCTTGCCCCCTTCTAATGTGGGCTCCTCAGGACTCCTTCTACACAATCCGGATGGGGATCCCCCTCCTTGGGGACCCGCTGTCCTTCATTGGAAGGGGGATTGGAGTCTGGTCCAGTATCCTGGACTTGGGACCCTTGCGGATCATAGAGGGTTTTAGGAGTTCTGAGGATTCCCTTCCCTTTTTCCTTTCTGGTTAACTGGGCTGGTTAACCTGGGGCAGTTTCCCTTCTTCTCCTCAAGGAAAACCCCTTGGTCAACCCACCTTTCCTTGCCCACTGGCTCGGGGAAAAAAAAAACAAACTCCTGAGCTTTTCTACCAAAAGGCTTGGGTTGAGGGAAAGGGGTCCTGCCCCAGGGTGGGTCCTTTCCCCACCTCTGTGTCCTGGGACAGACTTAAATAATAATAAAACTTTATTTGTAAGGTGCCTTTCCACAGGTTTAAAAACAAACAACGTTTGTACAAATTGCAACAACTTAGTTAGTGCACAAACATCCAAAAAACATTAAAAATAAAACAATCAGTCAGCTACCAAATACCTGGTTCCATAGATGGGTTTTTAAGGCTCGTGTAAAACCCCACACAGTTGTGCATGCATGTAACTGGAGGGGTAGAGAATTCCAAAGAGAAGGGGATGCATGCATAAATGCCTGGGCCCCAGAAGATTTCAGACAAACTCTTGGAATCTCTAGCAACCCCACGCCAGCTGAGCGGAGCAATTGCCTGGGGCAGTAAGGAATCAGAAGCTCTTTCAGGTAGTCAGGGCCCTGATCATGTAGGGCTTTGTAAGTCAAAAGACAGACTTTAAAGGTGATTCGCCATTGAACTGGCAGCCAGTGCAAACCGTGCAGCACCAAAGAAATATGACAGAACCGAGAGGTTCCGGTCAAAAGCCGAGCTGCTGCATTCTGTACTAGCTGCAAATGGTGAATTTCAACCCCTGAAAGCCCTAGGTACAGGGAGTTGCAGTAATCCAAGCGGGAGGACACAAAGGCATGAACCAGCATGGGAAGGTCGCTGGACGGAACAAGGTGACTAGTCCTGGTGACATTCCTCAGATGATAAAAGGAGGTCTTGACGACGGCTGATACCTGCAAATGCAGGGTCAGCCCCTCATCAAAAATTACCCCCAGGTTATGCACCTGTTCAGAGGCCAGGAGTGGTAGACCCCCAAGGAATAATCCCGAGGGGGAACCTACCCCCGACCCCCCTATCTGGCGTCCTGGGTCCACAACCAGCACTTCAGTCTTTCCCGAGTTCAACTTCAACCAACTTGCATCCATCCACTCCTGGATTTCTACCAAGCAGTTATTAAAGACCGAGAGAGCTCCATTCTGGTCGGGTGCCAAAGAAAGGTATAGCTGGGTATCATCATCATAGCAGTGAAACCTCAGCCCATACCTCCTTACAATGTCTCTGAGGGGCAGCACGTACACTGCGAACAACATAGGGGACAAAACCGATCCCTGAGGAACCCCACAAGACAGAGGAACTGGGTCCGAAGAATAAATCCCGGACACCACCCTCTAAGTTCTTCCAGTGAGGAAAGATGTAAACCACCTGAAGACTGTACCTGACAGGCCACAGATGAACCTCAGATGATCAAGCAGAACCCCATGGTCCACAGTGTCAAACGCTGATGAGAGATCAAGAAGAACCAAGATGGAGCGGTTCTTCTGATCTGTAGCCATCAGGAGATCATTAAGCACCCGAACCAGCACTGTCTTGGTGCTATGCTTTTTTCGGAAAACGGACTGGAGGGGTTCATAGATGTCATGGATGGTCAAACGGCTCTCCAGTTGCACCTCCACCAGCTTCTCAATCACCTTCCCTAGAAAGGGAAGGTTAGAGATTGATCTGAAGTTCGCATGGCAGTTTGGGTCCAAAGAAGCCTTCTTCAGAAGGGGTGTCACCTCCGCCTCCTTCAGGGAGCTAGGAAACTCACCTGTTTTCAAGGAGCACTAAACTATCCATGCAAGGACCGGACCAATGGAATCAATGCAACCCACAATCAGGGAAGTTGGTCCTTGACTTGGACTTGAGAGACCCTGGCACCCATTCTCTATAGGTCGGTAGAGCATGACCCTAGGTTGACTTCTCCTCCAACTTCTCTCCGAAGCGCTTAACATTTCATTGATCTGGACATTCTTCAGATGACAGACCATTCTCGTCTTCTCACCCCCAGCCTGCTGGAGTGGTTAGGGAGTATGGAGGTGGGTGCTGTTCCATTTTAGAACCTAGATGCTCCCTGGCATCCCTGGAGGAGTAGGGTGCTGAATGGTTTCTTATTGTCTCTGTCTCTCTTTTTCTTTCTATTTCTTTTTCCCCCACCCCTCCACTCCTCTATCCCCTTGGGACTGCCCAGTGGTTGGGGCCTCCCTGTACCACACCCCCTCAGGCAGCCTCCCTCTTCTCTTGTGTTGGCTTATTTTCCTTTCTGTTTTAAATCTTTTCCTTTTACTATCACTTGAGCTCCCTTGCCCCACCCTCTTTCTTCTCTATATCTGTTTTCACTCTCTCTGACGGATAGAACTGAGGCGAGGTAGGAGTCAGCGTTGGTTACTGGTCAGCACATGAGCAGCATGCTGTGCATCACCCCCGTCGGCAGCGCCATCCCCGGCTCCTGAAAATTTTCTAAGCTATAAGCTCCCGCAGGTCATAGATCCTCCTGTGTATAATCCACCAGTGATGAATGGTGAAGATGTACAAGAAGATCAAGAATTAATTTTCACCCTCTCCCAGCTAACATGGGAGGACAGCCCATATCAAATGATGACTGCCTATGGACAGAGCCTACACAGAACTTGATTCTTTAAGTGAGCTAGTGTTCTCTTAACAACACACTAAATATGATCACTGCATATATTTGGGGATGATGTTCCATCCATTTACTACTGTTTAGTTACTGTATGTTAAATTAGGGATGCTCGGATTCAGTCAGTTTTGTTCCGACAAATTTTCAGACTTTCCAATTCTAAGTCTAAGTTAATCCTGATTCCAATAAGCACTCAGAAATTGAACTCAGAATCAGAAATTCTGATTCCATATCCAATACCAACCCTAATATGCTGACAAATAGAGTACTTAAGAGATTTGGCTCACCTGCTTTTCTCCACCCCACAGAAAAAATTATCAGTTCATTTTCTCCCTTCCTCCACCCTGAAGCACTGCATGTAAGCCCCCCACTGTAAAGATTCCTAATTACTGCGGAATAACTAGTATGTATTTATTTATTTACTGATTGACTGCTTTCAAACGTTTTACCAGGGAAGATATACTGAGCTAGTAACAGCTCTTTCCAGATGTGTCCTGAGGGGAGGGGGGTAAGGGAAAACAGAAATATAAATTACTGACCTGTAACCACAGGTCTATGAGTGGTATTCATTTTGCATCCACACATAGACAGCCTAGCTGGAAACAGCAGAACCATCAGAATGCCCCCAAGCCAAGCCCCTCCCACCACCCAGCTGGCATACCCTCCGGCCATTGCTATACCCATAGCTAGCCAACCTCCCCTGTGGCCACTCCATTGAGCAGCCATGTCTTCTGTCCTGGTCCTCCCGATGGCCTCTTCCTATTAAAGTCATGTCCTTTGAGTTCAGTGTCTTCTTGTTCTTGAAATTGCCTCCCCCTCCAGAGCCAAAATCTCCCCAACCAAAAAACTTGATCCTGCCACAGGTAAGTAGTAATTGCTATAGGGCAGCTGACTTGCAAAGCCCCAGCTGGCCACTGTAGATTGTGATATGCATTAAAACAGTCTACAGTGGCTGACCAAAGAGGAGGGAGAGTTTGTGTCGGTTGCTTGCTCTGTAGCAGTTACCATTGGCATAGCAACTGCTAGCTCGGCTGGATGGCTATCCCATGAGGTTACTAGTTTTTCCACAATAAGTATGAAACTTTCACAGTGGGGGAGGAGGGGGAGAGGATTCTTATATTTGATGCTTGAGGGTGAGGGGAAAGGGGGTACTCAATTATTATTTTTACTTGGTTGGGGTGAAGGAACTCAGTTGGAAGTGTCTGTATCTGCCAGCCTACCTGGACCTGTATCAGATGCAGAAATGAATTTGATCCCTTTTTTTAAGGAATTTTTAAGAATTAAGATTTTTGCTGACAGGCCTTTCCTTCTCAACATCCTAATTCCTAAAAAAAGGACACAATCCAATAACGAAAATACGAGCACCCTAAATTGAATTCCCCATTCACATTGCAAGTAAAATGGATTTGTTGGTTTTAGCTCAGTTCCTCTTGGCCAGTAGTTCATATCAAAACCTCCAGTTACTGTGTGCACTATTGTCTTTCTTCTGAGAGATCTTGTTTGAATGACTGTGGAGAACTAAACCATTTGCCTAGAGGTAGGAGGTGGGGGTTTAGATCACTACTGAGGGGAATTGAAGAAGTACAGTAATGTGGGTAAGCCTAAACTGTAGATGCACACTCTTCAGCTGTTCTGTTGATAATTACAGAACTTTAGTGTCATTTACTGCTCTTGTTTCACGAGCAGTAAATGAGAAATGTAAGGTATCAATATAGGGAAATACTTTGTGTTAAAGGGACACTGTCAACCCCTTAGACCTCAAAGTGTTCCTAGTTTTTAAACCCCATTTTATGATTCATCACATTCTGTGTGGATTGGTGATGTAGCTGGTAACTTGATTCTAATTGGAAGGGCTTTGCCTGTGATTTAATGTGGGGGAAATAACTCCTTCCGCCTGCCCTATTTAAACCTGCCCTTCCCTTACCTTTATGCTTGGTTCATTTTCAAATGGCTGAGCCGCTGCATAATCCTTGTGGCTGTGTTCCTTGCCTTGCTGTGTGTGTGCTGTTTTCTGCTGTTTGCATCTCCTGCCTCATCCTCCCCCCGCTCACCAGCCTTTGCCTCTGTTCTCCTGCTCCCTATTCTCTGTTGCTGCTTGCAGCTTGTCTGCCCCCTCTTCTCTCCCTTCTGCTGTTTACCACTCGCTGCTTGTTTTGTGCTTGTTTCCCCCCCTTCCTGGGCCCTCCTTTCTTGTTGCCGCTGCAGTTGTCTGTGCTTGTCCTCCCCCCAATTCCTTTGCTGTTCCATGTCCTGTTTGTGCATCCCCCCTCCCTCCCCGGGCCCTCCTCTCTTTCAAACAACATGAAGTCTTGCTGTATTCTGAATATTGCAGTTAGCCCAAGCCTTTAAACTGCCCCGGAGAACAAAGGGTTAACTTTCTATGCAGAGCACAGAATGCTGAGCTCGAGCTCGGTTGATGTCTCTGTCTGGAGCCCTTTGAAATCCAACCGTCAGATTCTTTACTCCGCCTCACTGAACGGTCACTTCGGAGATTTCTCCTGCAGCTCAGTTCAAAAGTCGGTTAAGTGTCGGTTTTAAACCGAAATTTATTTCCACACAGTCGGTTCAGTCTCTGTCTGTGGTGCCGTGAGTACTAGATAGGTTTTCTTCTGATTTTCTGTGTGGAACTTGTAAAAGTGTTAGATCGGTTCGGCTGATGCGGTATGCAGTGGATGTCCTGTATCTGGACTTCAGTAAGGCATTCGACTCAGTGCCACATGGAAGGCTGGGAAGAAAGTTAGTAGGCACAGGGGCGGGTGCAAAGCTGGTGAGATGGGTAGGAAACTGGCTGCAGGGAAGGCAACAGAGGGTGGTGGTGGGTGGGAGCTCTCACACCCAAGGGCATTGGCGGCGGTGTTCCACAGGGGCTCAGTGTTGGGACCAGTGTTGTTTGGGATATTCATTGCAGACATATCATGGGACATCAAGAGCAAGATCAGTCTGTTTGCTGATGATACCAAGGTAGGCGTGGTGGTGGATGACCTAGGGGGATGGCAGGGGTTGCAGGATGATCTGGCAAAGCTTGAAACCTGGTCAGACACCTGGCAACTGGGCTTTAATGCCAAAAAGTGCAAGGTGCTGCATTTTGGGATGAGGAACCCAAGGAAGAGTTACCAGCTAGGGGGAGTGCAGCTAGCCCAGACAGAGGAGGAGAAGGATCTGGGTGTGCTCATTACAGGGTCAATGAACAACTCGGCACAATGTAGGAAGGCAGCTGCAAGGCCAACAAAATGCTGGGATTGTATTGCAAAGTATATCCTCGAGGAGGAGGAGGTGATTCTGCCACTGTATAGGTCATTATTGGGCCACACCTGGAGTACTGCGTGCAGTACTGGCGTCCCGTATCTGAAGAGGGACATTAAGTTACTGGAGGGGTGCAGCGCAGAGCGACAAAGATGATCAAGGGGCTGGGGGACTTATCATACGAGAGGAGGTTGAAGCAGTTGAACATGTACTCACTGGGGAGAGGAGAGACAGGGGTGACATGATTGAAACCTTTAAATACATGAAAGGAATAAACAAGACAGGTACAGAGGGGCTGTTCAAAGTAAGGGAAGGGAGGGCCACCAGGGGCCATGATATGAGACTGGAGCGAGGAAGGTTCAGGAGGGAGATGAGGAGACACTTTTTTACAGAGAGGGTGGTGGCTAGGTGGAATGTATTACCTGCTGAAGTGGTATGCAGTAGAACAGTGGACTGCTTCAAACGAGGATGGGACAGGACAAGGGGGAGGGTTAATGAAGGGGAAGGATGGGAGGGAGGGGCAGCTGCAGAATAAAGGGTGCTAGCTGCACATTCGAGCAGACTTGATGGACCTCTAGGCCTTTATCTGCTGGCAAATTTAGTGTATTACGTATTTGTGGTAAAACCTTGTATTTTTTCTTTAGTGTGTAGGTTACCGGTCCTTATCGGTTCTAAAAAAAAGCGTGTTTTGTACATCTTTTCCAATACCCATGACACAGTTAGGAACCGATAAGGGAGTCTTGCCTGGCGGTTGCCATAAAAAGGGTAAGTTGTTTAGGTTGGCCATGTCTGAGAAACCCAAGAAAAAAAACGGGCCCACTGGGCTTCAACACTGTAGTGAGTGTTGGGAGACCTTTGCTAAGGCCGATCCCCACACCACCTGTGTTTACTGTCTGGGGTTTGAACACCTCGATACAGACTGCCAAATATGTAAAAATGTTCCCAAATCTACCCTTGAAAAATGATTAGGTAGACTGAGGGAAAAGGAAGCTGAGAAGTCCGCTGACCCGGATGGCCAGCCGAGTTCAGTTCCGATGAACCAGAAGGAGTGCCCTCTGACCAGGGCGATACTTCTTCGGGCAAAAGGAGAGTTCCGACAAAAAGGAAATGCAAAGAGAAATCGACCGGTTCGTATCCAGAAGTTCATGTTCCGACTGCCGAGGAAATAGCCAGAGCGATTCGGATTGTAGAATCGCTTCGCCCGGTTCCGACCGATCCAGCACCTTTTGGCAGCGGTTCGGTTCGGTCGGTTCCCCCGGTTCAAGATTATACCCCTGAAGATTTTTATGAACCAGAGTTTGAGGAGGAGGGGGAGTTTGAAGATGATGATGGTGATGGTGAAAGTCTGGATGTGCCTGTGGAACTGGACATCTCCCCAGACAGACCTTCGGGTGTATCCCCTCCTAGGCTTTCTGAGTCCCCTTCCCACTTTATGTTTTACAGAAAGGTGGCTCAAACCCTCCAGCTTCCTATGGAGGAGGCAATGGAGGATCAAGAGGAGCCTGATTATGTGGAAATGATGGACATCCCAGAGCCCAGGAGACTGTCTATTCTCCTTCACAAATCTTTTGGGACGCAGACACAAAAAATCCTAAAGTCTCCCAATTCTATACCTCCTGTTGATAGAAGAATGGACAAGAGGTATACGCTATCAGGCTCAGATACGGAGTTTTTATACCAGCAATGCAGCCATGCTGGGGTAGTACAGGCTGCTGCCTGTGATAAGGCAAACATTCCCTTGGCTTCACACCCCCCAGACAAAGACTTCAGGAAGATTGATGCCATGGCAAAAAAACAGTACATGGCATCTTCCATGGGACTCAGGCAGGCGAATTATATGGCCTATACAGCCAGGTACCAGAAGTCCAGGTGGGACACTGTACTGGCACTGGTTAAACAGGCCTCCCCCAGCTAGCCAAGGAGCTGGAGGAGGTGGCTGCAGATGGGATTGAGGCATCAGAAGTACAGTTTCATGCTGCTGTGAACTCCAGTGATGTGTCATCAAGAGTCATGGCTACATCTGTGGCTCTTCGGAGAATGGCTTGGCTCAGATGTACTAGCCTCTCACAGGATACCGAGGCTAAGGCTATGGATTTTCCTGTAGTGGGTAATTCTCTGTTTGGGGAGCAGACAGAGAATTACATGAAGAAAATGGATGAGTACAGGGCCACTTATAGGAGTGCTCAGGCCAAGGAGAGGCAGGCAACTCCTCAAAGGCAGCAGTCTAGGGGCAGGGGCAGGCCTTTTCATAGGCATTTTTACCAAGCACAGGCCTCTTCTCCCTTTTCACAGAGAGGGTTCTTCAGAGGGAGAGGCAGAAGGGGGATGAGCAGGGCTGCGTCCACTCCTCAGCCTAAGGCCCCTGCCAAGCAGACACCCTGATGGGTCTGCCCAGATCAACTCTCCTATTCCAGTAGGAGGCAGGTTGGCTTACTTTGTCCAGGACTGGATGTCTGTTACCTCAGACAAGTGGGTCCTGGAAGTAGTAAGCCATGGACTGGTTCTCAGCTTCAAAAAATTCCCGAAGATGAGAGACAGATCTTTTCCACCTGCAGGTCTGTCAGAAACCCTCGCCCTGGAGGCAGAGGTTTCATCTCTTCTGGCTTTAAGATCCATAGAGAGAGTGCCTACCCTACACTGGGGCAAAGGTCTGTACTCCAGGTACTTCCTTACCCCAAAAAAGACGGGAGTGGCAACCCATCCTAGACCTAAGATACCTGAACACACGTCTTTTAAAACCAAAGTTCAAGATGGTAATTCTGGGAATAATTCTTCCCTCTCTAAGGCCAGGGGACTGGCTAGCCTCCCTGAACCTCAAAGATGCGTATTTTCACATTCCCATCAGGTGCTCCCAGAGAGAGTACCTCAGGTTCAAGTTGTCCTCAGACCACTATCAGTTCAGAGCAATGCCCTTTGGTCTAGCATCAGCCCCAAGGGTTTTCACAAAGTGCCTGGCAGTAGTAGTTGCCTTTCTAAGGAGGCAAGAGATTTCCATTTTTCCATATCTGGACGATTGGCTAATAGTGGGTCAGTCTCCAGACCAAGTCAAGTCAGACCTGCAAGTGACCCAGCAAGTGCTCACTTCTCTAGGATTTCTTCTCAACCTTCCCAAGTCAGTTCTCAGAGCCAGTGCAGCTCCTTACCTTTATAGGGGCAGAGCTGGATACTGTCAAAGCAAGAGGCTTTCTTCCCCTGGAAAGGGCAAGAGTTCTTATAGAACTGGCTTCTTCCTTCAGCCTTCAGGTGTCTCGACCAGCAAGACATTTCCTCCAGCTCTTGGGCCACGTGGCAGCTTCTACAGCAGTGGTCCAAGGGGCAAGATTCCAGATGAGGGACATTCAGTTCCATCTGAGAGCCTTTTGGTCCCAGAAGAAGGATTCCCTTACCAAACTGATTCCAGTGACTCAGACCCTGATCCAAGCCCTTCAATGGTGGCAGGATCAGGACAATGTAAGGCAAGGGGTCCCATTTGCCACTCAGTCTCATTCAGTGGTCCTTACCACGGATGCTTCCCTTCTGGGCTGGGGATCCCATCTGGGGGCCCTCACTGCCCAGGGACTGTGGTCCCCTCAGGAATCCCTTCTCCATATCAGTCTCCTAGAACTCAGGGCAGTTTTTCTGGCCCTGCAAGCTTTCTCTCAGTCAGTGCAGAACAAGGTGGTTCAAGTCAGAACAGACAACACCACCACCATGTGGTACATCAACAAGCAGGGAGGCACTCGGTCTACGGCCTTGTACACAGAAGCCATGAAGTTGTGGTCCCTGGCTTATTCCCTGCAAACCTCTCTGATAGCAGTTCACCTTCCAGGGAAGGACAATGTGCTAGCAGATGCACTGAGCAGGATCTCACAGGGCTATCATGAATGGTCCCTGGACCCTCTGGTATTGAAGGTGATTTTTTCAAGGTGGGACACTCCAGAGACAGATCTCTTTGCAGCCCCAGACAATCACCAACTTTCTCTCTTTTGTTGCAGACCCCCAGTCTTGGACTCAGTCCCCCTGGATGCTCTGATTCTGAACTGGGAAGGGAAATTTCTGTATGCCTTCCCTCCCTTCCCTCTTCTGTTCAAAGTTTTAGTCAAGATAATGTCACAACCTTGCAAAGTGATTCTGATTGCTCCAGACTGGGCCAGACAGCCTTGGTACCCCCTGTTGCTATCCCTAGCAGTCCATCTTCCCCTGTCTCTCCCCAGGAATTACAACCTGTTAACTTCCTCTCAGGGGAGGATTTGGTACCCCAATCTTCAGTCTCTCAATCTCAAGGCATGGCTCTTGAAGAGTTAGAGTTTATAGATTTGCATCTGTCTCAGGAGGTTCTGGATATTCTTAAAGCTTCTTGAAAGCCCTCCACCAGAAAGACTTATAACTCCAAATGGAAGAGATTCAGCATTTGGTGTTCCAAGAAGCATATTTCTCCAGCCACTGCTGAATTGTCTACAGTTCTGGATTATATGGTCCATCTTAATGGCCTAGGCCTCAGACCAGCTACTCTCAAGGTACACTTGTCAGCTGTTTCTGCTTTTCTGTCAGTGGGGAAGTCTTCCTCACTATCATCTCATCCTATGTTCTGTAAATTTTTTAAAGGATTGCGTCATACCAGTCCTCCCTTTAGAGACCCTGTCCCTGCCTGGGATTTAAATGTTTGCATTGCTCAACTTATGCAACCTCCCTTTGAACCTATGTCCTCAGCAGTGCTTAAGTACTTGACTTGGAAAACTGCGTTTTTAATAGTCATTACCTCTGCCAGACGTATCAGTGAATTGCATGCCCTGTCAGTGGAACCTGATTTTGTCTCCTTTCATAGGGATAAAGTGGTCCTTAGAACCAATAGAAGGTTCTTGCCCAAAGTGGTTTCAGATTTCCACTTGAATCAGTCTGTGTCTCTCCGTGTTTTCTTCACTGATCATTCTTCCTCAGGAGAGAGGAGGCTGCACAGTTTAGATGTTAAAAGAGCCTTTAGCTACTACATAGAGCATACCAAGGGTCACAGGTTTGATTCCCTTCAGTTGTTCCTCAATTATGGAGAAGTGGGAAAGGGCAAACCTGTCACCAAGAGAACTGTTGCTAGGTGGATTGTGTCCTGTATACAATTCTGCTATGAGAAACTGGGAAAGATTCCACCCTTAGGCCTGAGGGCTCACTCTACAAGAGGTAGAGCTGCTTCCCTGGCTACTGCCAGGGATATCCCTCTCTTAGAAATTTGTCAAGCAGCCACCTGGAAAACAGTCCATACCTTTACCAAGCATTACTCTCTGGCTATCCAGGCTAGGAGTGATGCTCAGTTTGGCACAGCAGTACTTCAGAGCCTATTCCCAAAGTAGGTTCTATCCCTCCTCCATGGAGGTACTGCTTGGTAGTCTGCAATAGTCAGAATACAGCAAGACTTCATGTTGTTTGAAGAAAAAAATTACTCACCTTAGTAATTATGTTTCTTCTAATGGAGTCTTGCTGTATTCTGACCTCTCTCCCTGCCTTCCTTCTCAGAACCTGTTTTTGGGAAGTGGGTGGGCAGGTGCAGTGTTGCACCTCAGGGGTGCTCCTTTTACACCTTCTTCTTTTTTGTTTGGGTGTTTGTTTTATTACTATTCTTATTTGGATTGGTTTTTGGGTTTTGGGTTTCCTGACTTGAGTCTTCCTTTGGGAATCCAAAACCTTTTATTGCCAGTTAGCTAGTAAAAAGTTTTACAATTTCCACATAGGATAGTTAGTGAGTTTTTGCTTGTAAGAATCTGACAGTTGAATTTCAAAGGGCTCCAGACAGAGACATCAACTGAGCTTGAGCTCAGCATTCTATGCTCTGCATAGAAAGTTAACCCTTTGTTCTCCGGGGCAGTTTAAATGCTGGGGCTAACTGCAATAGTCAGAATACAGCAAGACTCCATTAGAAGAAACATAATTGCTAAGGTGAATAATTTTTTCTTGCCGCTCACAGCTTGTTTGTGCTTTACCATCCCTCTTTTCCTGTTGCCACTATTGGCTTATTCCTGCTCGCCCCCCACTTCCCATACCTTCTGTCTTGATCTCTTCTTTTTGCTCATTTTCTCTCTTTTTGGGGGGTTTCATTTGTCCATTGTGTTTCTGTACCATTCTCTTTCCGCTTGCTTTATGGAGGCTTCTCAGTCTCCTGTCTTCCAGGTTGTGCCTCGTGATGTCACCACCCAGCTTAAGGCTACATCGTCATTTGCTGCCTTCTAACTCCATTAATTCTCTCTTTCTGCATTTTGCCCAGTCTTCCCTTTAGGCTGCAATTTCTTGGCTTTAGCCCTGTTCCTCCTGGTTTCTCTTCACACTTCAGCTCTAATTCTCCTTTTCATAGCTCCTCTGTTTTTTTTTTTCTCTCCTTTCTCCCACCCTCACCAGCAGTTTTTCAGACTCTGTCTTCCTACCTTGTACCAACATTGCGGTTCGAGCGTAGGCAGGGTCTGACTTCGTCCACCAGAGACAGAAGTTCTCATCTCATCAAGCCTTTCTTAATTGTTGCAGCTCTGTCTCCCTACCTCATACCAACATGGTGTTCATGAGGGCAGGCAGGGTCCGACTTCATCTACCAGAGACAGGAGTGCTCATTCTCCTCAAGCCTTACTTAATTGTTGCATATCCATCTCCCTACCTCACACCAACAAGGCGGTTACAAGCATAGGCAGGGCCCAACTTCATCCACCAGAGACAGGAGTGCTCATTCTCCTCAATCCTTACTTAACTGTTGCAGCTCTGTCTCCCTACCTTGTACCAATGAGGCAGTCATGAGCGTAGACAGGGTCTGACTTCATCCACCAGAGGCAGGAGTCCTCATTCCTCAAGGCTTACTTAATAGCTACTCTACAGTAACTGGGCACTAATGCTAAAGAAGGTTCTTCAGGGCTTCCTCGCACTTCCCCGACATGCAAACCCTTGCAAATGAACTTTGAAGTCAAAATATTCTTTAAAAGAATACACTGTTCCTCACCTGATTTCCAAACTTCAAAAGCTTGGCATTTCCTACTCAGCAACAGCTAGAAAGTAAGAGCTGCTTAATGTATTTATAGCAGCTAAATCTCGGCATGATGAAACTCCTGCTCCTAACCAGCCAGTCTTTCAATCAACCTCTAATGCCTTTTCTGAAATATGGAAGCTCATAGCTCAACTCGCTACTTTAATGTCTCAGTGTCTGATGTTCAATCTCGCCTCAACTCTCTTAAAGCTCGCCTTCTAGCACAATCTGCTTTGGCATCTACTTCAGTCACTTCAGCCGCCCTCATGTCCTTCAGCTCTTCCCTAGAAGAAGTGGTTCTGCCTAGCATCTCTCCTTCCTCCAGCACTCCATTGACTTCTGATCTGCCATCTTGTCAAGAATCATGTACAGTACTTCCTCATCAGTTACTCCTCTATCGTTAATATCCCCTGTACACCTCATCCCAGATCACCTCTGCAAGGACATCATAGAAGGAAAAGACATCAGTTTGATATCTCATCTCATCTCATCTCATCTCACCATTGAAAACAGAGTCGTATGTTGCGGAGAGGTTTCTGTAGTACTAAAATCAAATCACCCCAGGCTCATGAAGAAATTGACTATTCACAAATTTGTCCTTTCCTTCAGCTTATATTGAGATATAGTTTGCTCCACATTCCCTTCCATCTGTGAAAAATTGGACTGATATCTTTATCTCTTAGTAGATCTAGGAGTTAGATATGGGGGCACACATTTATATGATTACCATCGCTCCTTCTCCACAAAAACAGCAGCTGCTTTAGCTCATTTCAGTACTAAGCTGAACTGGGCTATCCTGGATAATGAGCTATTTTGTCGTCATTTTGCCAGGCAACACGCTCTTTCCTGTCAGTTATGCAGCCCCTTTTCCCATTTTGCTTCCCTTTCTCCATTGGCTAGTTCTCAGTCACCTAATATACCTTGAAAGGAGTCATCAGCTGAATCAGTTCCTCCTCCATTCTCCTCTGCAAATATAATCTACGCCATTCCTAACCGTGGCACTCAACCCCACCTTAACCTCAATAGACTTGGTCGTCAAATAAAATTAGTGGGAAACAAGCCTATTTGCAATAATATCAACACCAAAGACTGCACTGGCTGCTGCTACCTTTATGTCTGCATTTTTTGCTGCAATGCACATTCCTGAATTATTTGTCCAAAATCCCTCGGCCAAAACAATGACAATCAATGCATCCCTCTACTCACATGAATATTCCGGCCCTTGCACAAGCGCTAGCTTTCCATCCTTCCTGACAAATGGTGGACTTTCTCATCTCTGGATTCTCCAAAGGTTTTCACACTGGCATTTCAGTTCTTGCCTCAGATTCGTTCGTATGTAAAAATTTACAGTCGGCTTTGAAGGAACCAGAAGTCATCCAGCAACTCCTGAAAAAATAACTTCAAAAAGGATTTCTCATTGATCCTTTCAAATGTCCACCTTGTCCCTCCTACTGATTAGCCCCATCAGAGTCGTTACCAGAAACTTTTCAGGCAAGAAACAACTGCTCATCATCCTCATTCCAAGTAAATTCCCAGCATTAACTCCTTGATTCCTTTAGGTGACTACTCACTCTCATACGCTCATATTAATGACACTATTACCATCATTAAACAACTTGGTCTTGGATCATGGCTTTCAAAGGCAGACATCTCCAATGCTTTTAAGTTGTTGCCCATCCACCCCTGGCATCTCTATGACATCAGATGGGAAGACTGCTACTACTTTGCCATTCGTTTGACCTCTGTCCTTGAGGCTGTTTGCTGGCTATTGTTCAATGAATGCCATCGTCCAGCTGTGATCCATCTCCTAGATGACTTCTTACTAATTAACCCGCCTGATTCTCCTCCAGTTGCTGGCATCTCTGCACTCACACATCTCTTTCAAGATTTAGCAGTGCCCTTATTCGCAGGGAAAACACTTGGTCCTTCTACATTTATTGAATTCTTTGGCTCTGAATTGGATTCTCTATGCATGGAAGCCAGGCTGCCTTTTGATAAACTCCATAGGATACAACCTCTTGTTGAATCTTTATCCATTCGCTCTTCCTGCATCAAACATGAACTGCTCTCGCTATTGAGGTATCTTAATTTCACCATGCAAATTATTCCTCAGGGTCGCTCCTTTATATCATATCTTCTGACACTGGCTTCCTCTGTCCCTGTGCTGCATCATCATATCACTATTACAGCTGCAGCCAAATCAGATCTTGCAATGTGGTCCTATTTCCTTGCATGCTGGAATAGTTGTTCCATGTTTTACAAGGATCCATCTCCAGATTTCCATCCCAGAATTTACACAGCTGCTTCTCCCAGTTATGGCTTTGTCAGAATATTTGGACATTCCTGGTTCACTACTTCTTGGCCTGCAGATATATACATAGCCTCTGGGACTTTTCGACATCTCCCTTTTTCGAAATGTACCCCATCACAACTGCTGCTTTTACATGGGGCCATCACTGGTCCCTCCAAACTGTCTCAGTCTTCTCAGATAATCAAGCAGCAGTCAACATTATTAATAAAGGGAGATCTTCATCTCATTCCATTTGCTGTTCATGTGGAGGCCGGCTTTGCTATCATTATTCCATAACTTTACCATGCAATGCTTTCAATGTTTCCGGTTTTGAGAATACAGCAGCTGACTATTTATCATGTTTCCAATTCCAGGAATTCCACCGCATCTGTCTGGCAGCAGACCAAATCATGACTTCTCCTCCTTGATTTTGAGATCTCACAATGATATGATTTTCTACCGACAACAAGCCAAAGCCCTCATATAGTTAACACTATCTACCAGTACTCAAGCTACATATTCTGTCTCCTGGAAGAAATGTACATCATTTTGTGCAGTTCAGTCAGTTCATAAAATGCTATTTTTAATCAATCACATATTAGCATTTGTAATTTACTGCCATCAAGCTCTTAAATTATCTTACAGGACAATAAAACAATATATATTCAGAATACAATATTTCCTTTCTCAAGCAAATCCATCCATGACCTCTGTTTTATCTAATTTCTCCATTAAGCTCCTCTTACTGGGAATCAACGGAACATGTACTAAAAAGTCTCCTAAACATCAAGCCTATCAATGGATCTATATTTCGGAAGCTATTGGACTTGCTTTGTTCTAATCCATTCAAACCTACAACAAACATCATGATATCTTTAGCCATTTGCTTAGTCTTCTATGATTTTCTTCACCCTGGAGAGTTTACAGTTCCTTCAGCCTCTTCTACTTCATTTCTCACAATCAACAGACTAAGAAAACAAGCAAACCACCGTATCCTGCATTTACCAAAATCAAAAACTGACAGACTACATAAAGGAATTTGATCACTTATTATCCTACTCATAACAACTGGTGCTCTGTATGGATAGAAACATAGAAACATAGAAGTTGACGGCAGATAAGGACCGCAAGGCCCATCCAGTCTGCCCATTTCTTTTTCTACCTTATAAATGTGCCATCGGCCTTTGCTCTGTCGGTGACCTATCTATTCATAGTCATTTGTATTGCTCCCTTATGCCTATCCATGCCTGTTTGAAGCCCTGCACTGTATTCATAGCCACCACTTCTTGTGGTAAGCCATTCCATGCATCCACCACCCTTTCTGTGAAAAAGAATTTCCTCACATTCCCCTTAATCGGCCTCCCTCTAATCTCATGCTGTGTCCTCTTGTCCTGCTATTTTTCTTATATTTAAACATGTAGACTCTTTCACCTTGTTTATGCCTTAAGATGTTTGAATGCCTCGATCATATCACTCCCTCCCTCCTTTGCTCAAGGGTATACATGTTGAGCTCCGTTAATCTGTCCTCATATGTCTTCTGATGCAGTCCCTGCACCATTTTGGTTGCCTTCTCTGGACTGCCTCAATTTGGTTAATGTCCTTGTGAAGGTGTGGCCTCCAATACTGCATGCAGTACTCCAGATGGGGCCTAACCAATGTCTTGTACAGAGGGATTATTACCTCCTCTTACGACTTGTGATACCCTACTAATACACCCTAACACCCCTAGCCTTACCTACTGCTTTAGAGGTCTGCTTGGATGATTTTAGGTCATCAGTGATGATGCCCAAGTCTCTTTCTTCCTTTGTGACTGCTAGCAACTCCCTCCCAGCCTATAAGTGGCTTCAGGGTTTCTCTTCCCTATGTGCATGATTTTGCACTTCTTTGCATTAAATCCAGTTGCCACTCTTCTGACCATTCTGCTAGTTTATCCAGATCTCTTCTCATTCTGCCCACCCCATCTGGCTCATCTACTCTGTTGCAGATCTTGGTGTCATCTGCAAACAGACAAGCCTTACCCTCTAGTCCATCTGCAAGGTCACTAATGAAGATGTTGAATAGGACTGGCCCCAGGACTGATCCCTGAGGTACCCCACTTGTGACTTGCATCTCTTCTGACTGTATACCATTTACCACCACTCTCTGTTTTCTGCCAGTCAACCAGTTTGCCACCCAGTTGACCAACTTCTGACCCACCCGAGCCTACCCAGCTTATTAATCAATCTTCTATGTGGAACAGTGTCAAAGCTTTGCTGAAGTCAAGGTAGGCGACATCAACTGCTCCCCTTGGTCCACCACTCTGGTTACCCAGTCAAAGAAATCTATGAGATTAGTTTGACAGGACCTTCCTTTGTAAACCCATGCTGTCTTGGATCCTGTGCCCTATGTTCCAGGTGTTGCACTATCCTTTCCTTAAGAAGTGCCTCCATAATCTTGCCCACTACTGAGGTAAGACTGACCAGTCTGTAGTTCCCGCCTCCTCCCTGCTACCACTCTTGTGGAGCGGGATCACATGAACCCTTCTCCAGTCTTCTGGGACCTCTCCTGTGCTCAGAGACTCACTAAACAATTCTGCTAATGGCTCTGCTAGTTCCTCCTTTAGCTCCTTAAGTACCCTGGGATGTATGCCATCAGGTCCCATTGCCTTATCCACTCTGAGCTTAGCAAGCTCTTGTAGGACCCTTTCTTTTGTGAGGAGTAGTGCTCACCTCCCTCCCCTGTGTCCATGATGCTGAGCTGTGGGCCCTGCCCTACCTTCTCTTCAGTAAATACTGAGCAAAAGTATCTATTTGGATAGATGCCTTTACAGGGTCCTCCTCCTCACATGCTCCCTTTTCTCCATTAAGCTTAGCACACCCCTCTGGACTTTCTCCTTTCACTAATGTATCTATAGAAAGTCTTGTCACCTTCTTTTACTGTTCGTGCTAGTGTTTCCTCAGTTTGGGACTTTGCCTGCCTTACTGCCTTACCTGCTTCCCTTAGGGCAGTTTGGTATGCCTCCCTATCTTCATCCCGCTGTGTTCCCTTATATTTCCTGAAGGCCAGCCTTTTGGCTCTGACCTCTATGCTTGATCAACTCATCCTATTTCATGCCAGATCCAACATCTCATATCCTCTCCTGACTACTACCAATCATTCTCCTATGACCACCAAAATATTTACGGAACATGTGGAAAATTTGCTTCAATGACTGGAACTTAGTCCATTTTCCCTTTTAGGTCATTCATTCCATATTGGAACAGCTTCTTCAGCCTCTCAAAATAACATTCCTGCTCATATCATTAAAAGGCTTAGAAGATGGATCTCCTCATGTTTCAAAACCTATATCCCCACTCCAGAACAAGAAATCAGACAAGCCTTTAAGATTATCTCCTCGTAGTATGCCCAGAGGAAGAGTAGTTCAGTAGCCATGGTTCCTCTGAGGTTTCCTCCCCAGGGGTTTGTTCTTTTCCTGTGTGCTACTGTTCACACTGTCCATGAGTTGGAGGAGGTTACCACATTCTCTTTTGGGTATTCATTACTGTAACATTGCCTGACTGTTCTACTGAGGGTGGGAATGAGAAAGACCAAAGTGAGTTCGCGCAAAGTAAAGTTTGCACAAGCACCACACATATTCACCACACATGGAATGGGAGGGCTTTGCCCATGTTTCAGTGTGGGGAAATGACTCCTCCCATATGCCCTATTTAAACCTGCCTCTCTCTTACCTCTATGCTTGGTTTGTTTTCAAACCCTTCATCCTCCCCACCTCCTCTTTTGGCACTCTTCGCACCCTTAGTGCTGGGCCTTCATTTTTGTAACGCTGCCCGGCTCCTCTGCTGAGGGTGGGAATGAGAAAGGCCGAAGTAAGTTTGCACAAAGTAAAGTCTGCACAAGCACAACACACATTCACCACACACTGAATCTTTTTTCTCAATAAAATGTTATTGATATAAATTATTAAATTTTAACTATGAAACTAATTAGCAATCAACATTTTTTACATTTTTACAGAAACGAGTTCAATATTAAACTTCAAAAATAAAACACAAATCTCTGCAAAACTTAACAATTAAAAACAATTATTGACAACGCTTCTTAATAACAACCAGTTGTCTAATTTAAAAATGTCTAACTACAAAACTAAAGGACATATAAAAAACAGACTGAAGATAACATAGAAACATAGAATTTGATGGCAGATAAGGACCGCTTTGCCCACCTAGTCTGCCCATTTTCTTACCTAATAGATAAGCTGCAGATCCTAGTTAACCAACAGCTTACTTCCTCCTACCCCCCCACTAGGTCTGCCTTACGTGTGTCTCATGAATTCTTGAATTTCTCCACTGTTCTTGACTCCACAACCTCCTCAGGGAGGCTGTTCCATGCATCCACAACCCTCTCTGTGAAAAAATACTTCCTCACATTACCTCTGAGCCGTCCCCCTTCTGTCTTCAAATTGTGACCCCTTGTTCTTGCACATCTCTTTTTCTGAATGATACTACCCTCTTGGACTTTGTTGATTCCTTTGAGGTACTTGAAAGTTTCTGTCATGTCCCCTCTCTCCCTTCTTTCCTCAAGGGTATACATATTAAGCTCCTTTAGTCTTTCTTCGTATGTCTTCTGGTGCAGACCCTGCACCATTTTGGTTGCCCTCCGCTGGACAGCCTCCACTCTGTCTATGTTTAACTTCAGCTATTGTTGTGCAATAAGACAAATAGAAAAAAGTGGCCCATACCTTTTAGATGAAGTACATTTCCTTGGCTGTAATATCTGTGATCACAAAGTTAAAAACTTCTTCAGTAACAAGAAAGAAGATAGCAGTGTCCAAGAAAGGTAAAGAAATCCACTGAAAAGTAAGAAAAAACAGTAAATCAAATGGAAAATAAATGTCACAAAGTATTGATTAATTAATCACAGGATATTTCATAAAACAAGTGAAACAAAAGAGAAGAGAGAGGTGTAGAAGAAAATATAAGGTAGAAAAGTAAGTGTTAAATGCAGCAAGAGACCCAAGACAATGTTAGTCTATGTCCATTCATGTAAGCAAGAGGAATAAAGATTTTCAGTTCTCTTCAAAAAATATGGGATCTTTCCTTAATTCTGTAGCAAGTTTTTCATAACTGAGAGCTTCTAATAGGTCTATTTTCCATTTGTTTAGAGTGTGGGTACATTGTTCTGTCCACAACTTCAGGATTTTATTTTTGGCAATCACAGAGACTAAAAAGCTAAGGGCCCCCATTTTCAAAAGGTTAGCATGGCACAAACCGGGTTTGTGCCGCATTAACTTGAATAGAGCAACTATTGGAAGATGCCCATATTCAAGGACACTTATGTCGGCGACCTCTCAGCAGCCCTGTCGGATACAGTATTGTGCTGCGCTCTATGCAGATGAGGGCTCCTTCATGCATATGTATGCAGTGCATTATTGAAAGTTTTCAGAAATTTTAAAACGGACACCTAATGGTGCAGTTTGACACTTCTGAAGTCTCGCCCTCAACACGCGCAAGAGGGGTGGGTGCCCCACACCCCATCCACACACTGTCAAGGGCTGGGTACCCTGGTGAGGTAGCAGTCCCTCTCTAGCCCTGATCCTCACATACATTAAGAAAATATCATCATTGGTGGTCCAGCGGTCCCTCGTCTGCCCCGATCCCTGGCCATGTAAAAAATACAAACTTATTAGTGGTCTAGCAGTCCCTTCTCAGCCTCGATCCCCTGGTATATGTGAAATAAAGGCAGTCTTGGTGGTCCCTCCCTCTCCCCCTGTTCTCTGAGCGCCGTCCTGATGAAATATACAATACCCTGATAGTCTAGTGGCAGCCCACCCTGGCAGGTAGTGACCCACTACCCTGCTTCCTCCACCCTAACCCGAGCTGGTGACCGGCACAGCCCTCCTCACACCACCATGGTTGGTTACTGACTGAACTGTCATGGAGCACTACAGTATACAGTATGCGCGCACTGTATGACCAGTCAATCACTGAGCATGTACTGTATACTGTACATGCTTCCTGACAGTTCAGTCAGCGGTTGGCCATGGTGGTGTGAGGAGCGCTGTACTGGTCGTCAGGTCGGGTTGGGGGGCAGTAGGGTGATGGGTCACTACCTGCCAGAATGGTGCATAGGGGGCCTTTAGACAGCCAGGGTACTGTATATTTTGTCAGGACAGCAGTTGGAGAACGGGAGAGGGGAAGGAACCACTAGACCACGAGGACTGCCTTTATGTCTTACATACAAGGGGATTGGGACTGAGGAGGGACCACTGGACCACCAATGATATGAGCTTCCTGGACTAAAAGTCTCCATCACTAATGGGACTATACTGGAGGTGCTAGGACCACACGGGAGCCAAAAATCTTCAGGGGGGCCGACACCAGGATAGGACCACGCATCTGTGGTGCCACAAGACTAGCTTGTGCCTTATAGCCTATCTCAGCGTCGACCCTCCAACCACCTCAGCTACTTTTTTCCTGCTGTCAAATGCGCTTTGGTGACGACGTCACTCGCCTGCCAGGAGTCAAGTCTTTGTCTATACGACAGCAGCTATAGCCATTCAGTATTTGATTAACTCAATATTGTTAGTGTACTTTTCTTATTTAAAAAAAAAAAGGAAGAAGGAGAAGAAGAAATTCTCGGTCTGCCATCAACGGAATCGACCTTAGACGGTAGTGGTGATGGTAGGGAGAATTTGTTTGAAAGCTGTTATGGCAGTGGGGCTGTGTCTGGTCTGCCACCCTTTGTGGAGGGGGGTCGGATCATGGGCAGTCCAGTGCTTGGTGGGGAGGACAGCCCACCCAAAGCACAAAAGTAGCAGGTCCGTTCCTGACCTTGATCGGGGACCCAGCTCCACTCGACCTCGAGCTCTTCTTCCTCCTGTCAGTGGAAGAAGAAACGGCATAGCTCAAGATCACCCTCTGGTATGTCTTCACGGTGATCATTGGTGGTGGAGAACGGTAGGCCTAACCCGACTCTGGTGGGGTCTCTGTGGCTCCGTTCTTAAAGGCCATGATCTTCCACACCCGATCCCGTCTCTGTCCTCGATGGGGCTCTGGTGAGCAGTTTCATCACTGGGCCACTTTTTTAGAGCAGTGGGTATGGTGTCTGTCTGGTACACTTGGCCAGTGGACATGGTTCTGTGGCCTTCAGGCCTCGAAGCCACTAGGCTGCAGCCGGGTTGGTTGGGCCAGGATGTGTGCAGTGCCAACACTATCAATGCCAACTCCACGTGCCTACCCCCCTCACCTTTTTCCCTGCAATGGCCAGCACAGGTACTGCTTTCCTTCCCCCCTTTTTTCTTCAGGTCTAGGGCCAGTAGCGGTGCTGGTGCCGTGTGTGGTGCTGGCGCCGTATATGGTGCTGCGCCGTGTGTGGTGCTGGCACCACGGGTGGTCCCCACGCCATGGATGGTGCAGAATCCTCAACGCCGATCTGGGTGTTGGCATCTCTCGTGATTCCTGACCTAGACCTGCCTTTTTGAAGGTTCTTCTGGGGTAGAAGTAGATCTTTGAGTCCTACCCTGTCCTGCTTTTGTTGAAGACGCAGCGGATGATTCATTTTATATGGGCTGGAACACAAGCCTTCTGTACCAGCAGAACCTGTGATGGAAGATCTTTCTTTCCAGTCTTTCCTTAGGGATATGGGATCCACCATAGCACTTCAGACTTCATCTGTGGACCAAAGCAGATGTCTGCATCTTGAGTTCCTACATTCCTCAGTAAGAGTACACCCTGTGGAACACACTCAAATCAATGGTCGAGAGCCTCCTGGAATCTACCATTCCATTACCAAGGGCATATAGTCCAATAATCAGCTAAAGGTTATATGGATGCCTATGACACTGCCTCTAGGGTAGCTGCTGCTGGCATTTGTAGAAGGCGATTCTCCTGGCTGAGAACATCACGTTTCTCACCCGATGCTTAGCAGATGATTAATGTCCCTTGATGGTGCGTATCTGTTCGGCCCTCATGTTGAGCTCTGGAGGCCACTCTGAACATCAGGGCTGCCTTTTAAACAGCCAGGCCAGCTCCTGCTGCCCCTCAGAGGGACGGGAACTGTTGACGTTTTTGTAACAGGCAATCCTTTCAAGGTACAGGCTGAGAAGCCTTTATCAGGAACCAACTCCTCAGCCATGAAGAAAATGCAGCAGAGGGCATAGGGACTGAAAGCGTCCTATACCAACCTCTGAGGATCCAGCCCAGATCCCACCTCAGCTGTCTAAGGTGGACGCCTCTCGGCGGAAGGAGGGGCATCTGACTCAGGTTTTACAACCAATGGAAGTCTATTACAGCAGATGTATGGGTCATCAGGATTGTCCAAGTGGGATACTCTTCCAGTTTTGCAGAGATTTCCCCAGACCTTCCACCCAGATGGCAGCTCAATCTGTCTGCCTTTAAGTCAGACCTTCTTACTTCTAAGATATGAGGCCTCTGCAGGAACAGGGCAGTAGAAGTTGTTCCATGGTTCCTATTTCCATTGCTTCTGGTTCCAAGATAACAGGCGGCATGTGCCCAGTTCTCGACCTTGGAAGGTTAAACAAGTACCTGTTCAGGGAGGAGTTCAGTAAAACCTTGGCGTTCAAGTCTTCACTACTTGGAAGATTGGCTCCTAGCCAGCCCATCCATGCCAGAGACACAGGAAGCAGTCGCCACAGCTTCTCAGATGCTCACTTCCAAGGGGGGGGGGGTCTGATTTGGGGAAGGTGCCAGATTCACCTTCCCAGCAGCTCCTTTTCATAGGAGCCCTCCTGCATACCTCCAGGGCGAGGGTTTTTCTTCTGAAGGACAGGAGAAATGACATCTTCAGATGGCTCGTTACATCATGGAAAAAAACTCTGGGCCCCTTTTGATGCAGTAAATGCTGGGACTCAAGGCTTTGTCTGCAGCAAGCAGTGGTCACCAACTACGCACCAGCAATCCTCCACATAAAGTGACAGAGCCTCGGACAAAATCACTCGCATGGTAGACGCAGTTGGGCAAGCTTCTGCAAGGTCTACCCCTTACCCCCACTGAAATCTCAGATCGCCATCACCACAGTTGCACTCCTGATCAGTTGGGGAGCTCACTATCAAGACCTCCACACTCAGGTGTGGAGCCAGGAGGAACCTCATCTTCTCATAAATATCCTAGAGATGAAAGCTGTCTTGTACGCTACCCAAGTCCTGAAGGATGCGCTCTGCCACGAAGTAATCCTCCTTCAGATGGACAACAAAGCTGTGATGTATTATATCAACAAGCAGGGTGGAGCGCTCCCCTACCCACTGTGCAGGAAGGCCATGAGGATGTGAGAGTGGTGCCTCGAGCACGATGCATCAGTTCAGACGTCATGCAGTTGCTATTCGATGAGTGAGGCAGTCTGGACCTGGTCCTTTTTGCATCCCCTCTCAATGTAAAACTGCCTCTATCCTGCTTCAGAAATCCAGAACCTGGTGTTTTCTGTCAGGGTACATTTAGACTGCAGTGGACAAGACGCTTCCTATACGCTTTCCTCCTCTTCCCTTAGTTCAGAGGGTGCTGCTCAATTGGAGGCCCAAGGGGGCAGGATAATTCTCATTGCACCATTCTGGCCTCAACAGATATGATTTCCATTGATCAACAGACTGTCAGAAGTTCCCCCGAGGCAACTCCCTCTACAAGCGGACCTTCTGACACAGGGATCTTTGGTCCATCCCAACCTGCGCGCTCTTCTTCTTCATGCTTGGCTAATTAGGAGATAGAAGTGGACAGATTTTAGATTTCCCAGACAATCGCAGAAATCTTAGCATGCATAGGCCTTCCACCAGGAAGGTTTACGTGGCTAAGTGGAAACACTTCTTCATCTAGTGTGCAAAGTCCCATCTGGACCCTTCACTTGCCCACCAAGTAAGGTGTTGGAGTGCCTCTTGGACCTGTCGAACACAGGTCTGCAATATTCAGCAGTGAAGGTACACCTCTGCGCGTTTTTGGCCTATCTTGAACCAGTACAGAACATGTCACTGGCTCAGTTGCCATTAGTCAAGAGATTCCTAAAAGGTATCCTACACACTAAACCCCTGTCAGTAGACCGGTGGCTGCATGGGATATTAACCTGGTGCTAGATTGCTCACCCGTAAACCTTTTGAACCACTAGCTACCTGCAAATTGAAATTTCTGACCTGGAAGACAGCCTTCTTAGTGGCTGTCACTATCACTTGAGGGGTCCCTGAAATCCATGCTTCAGTCTCAGACTCCCTTACACCATCTTTCATGAGGACAGGGTGGTACTCCATACTCACCCTAAATTCCTACCCAGAATGGTTTTGGACTTTCACCTCAACCAGCCTTTGCTTCTCCCTCTCACTTCACTAACTTCCAGAATGAAGGAGAATGCTCCCTTCATTCTCTGGATTTTAAGAGGGTTCCGCGATTCTACACTGACAGAACGAAAGAGATAAGCAATCCAAACAACTCTTGTATTTTTCAGCGTGTCTCGGCTGGTCAGACTGTTGCCATTAGATATATTTCTGCATGGTTAGTAGCATGTCTTTGACACTGCTAATCTGTGGCGCAGGTCAGGTTGGAAGGCCAGGTTCTCACCCACTTGACCAGAGCGGTTGCGGCTTCCCTAGCGGAGATTCATAATATAACAATTGCAGACGTCTGCAAGGCGGCAACTTGGAGCTCAGTGCATACCTTTGTGAAGCCCTACATTCTGGATGTCCATGCCAGACAGCTCACTTTCTTCGGCAGGATAATCTTTTTGGACTTCTGTCTTGAGTGAGCTCTGTCTCCTGCTGCCCTACTCAGGGGGATTGATTTTTAGCTTGGTACTCTCCCATTAGTGTGACTGAGTGGTGGAGACTTTTAGTCCAGGAAGATATGGAAATTACATACCTACTGTAATTCTTGATCTTCTTGGATGAAGTCTCCACCACTCATTCACACACCCACCCATCATCCCCCAAGCTCACTCGTTCTGTTTTTGGTCTTCACTTCCTTGTTGTTCGGACTGTGAAGACATTGTTAAATTGACCCTTCTTACATGGGTCATTCGCACCATCTTATGCCCGGAATTTAGGGTTAGGTTTTCTTAAGTTAGTTTACGCTGTACCTCCTCGGTCTAAAAGGAACTGAGGTGGTTGGAGGGTCCATGCTGAAATAGCTTATACAGCGCAGTCTGGTCTCGCGGTGCCATGCATGCGTGGTCCTATCCTGGCACCAGCCCTCCTGAATATTTTTGGCTTCCACGGGGTCCTAGTGCCCCCGGTGTTGTCCCATTAGTGTGAATGAGTGGTGGAGACTTCGACCAAGAAGATCAAGAATTACGGTAGGTATGTCATTTCCACTTTTATTACCTACACATGGATTGGGGCAGGGGAGGGATTGCTGGACCATTGATGTTTATTTTTAATACATGTACAAGGATCAGGCCAGGGGAGGGACCACTGGACCACTAATGTTTATTTTTAATACATGTACAGGGATCGGGACAGGGGAAGGCCTGCTAGACCACCAGTGATTTTGTACCTTTTACATGGACAGCAGTCGGGGCTTGGGGGGGACCAGGCCCGGCACACCCAGCCATAGTGCTCACATGCAGATAAGCCCATAATGAACATGCAAATAGCCCCTTAGCCCTGTGCATGCCCAATGGGCTCATTTACATGTTTGCACTGAATATCACCCATAGAGGCTGTGGCGCTACGTAGTGTGTGCTGCGCTTTACCCCACGGGCAGTCTTCTTCCCAGAACACTTGTGGCATGGCACAAAGCATGGCGACTGCCTGCTGTGTGCCACGTTACCATAGCCCGATATTCAGATGGCTAGTGTGGTCATGTCTCTTATAGTCCACTACTGAAAAAGCCTTGAGAGCAAAAGTGAAGATTTTTCCCAGTTCCAGTTTACAACCTCAGGTCTTAATTTTCCTGCCCATCTATTTTTACACTCATTGACTTCTGTAGTGACAGATGTTAATTAATTAATTATAAAAGGAAGCTATAGAAGTTTTCATCCCCAGAACAGCTACTGTGTTTTTGGTGTTAATGTTCACTTCTTGATTAATAGCCCCATTAAGTTCCAGATTTCCAGTATGGTTAAGTAGAATAAGTACTTTCGACTGTTCTTCTCAATCCAATGCCATCTTATTTGTGAGATTGTCACTTGATCTAACTTGTCCTGAAGTGTATAAGTGTCTTAGGATATGAAGGCCTTTATCTTTAAGAGAGCTAAATATTAATGTTTTCTCATTCAGCATTATGTTAGAATTACTCCAGATGGGTTGTTGTAGGGGTTTATTAAGCTCCAGATTACATATTTGAGAAAATTGTGAGATAATTTTTATGGACTCAGTAATAATTCTAGTTTTGATTCTTTTATGAACTTTAGAAAATCACAAAGAGGTCAAGGAAATACAAATTTCTTCCATTACTTCGGATTCAAATTTACTCCAAATAGGAGTATAGTATTTAATATTAGGAACCCAAAACCAGTGTGTCAGTTGTTGCATTTTGGAAGCAAGAAAATAAAACAGAAAGTCTGGTGCCTTGAGACCACCCCATTCTTTTGGTCTTGTCAGTTTATAATAAGACTGTCTGGTCTTTTATGTCCCCATAGAAATTTGTTTATGTTATTTTAGATTCCCTGAAACCATGTTTTCAGGAATAGTCTTTTTCATCATGCTAAAAATATGTAAAACTCTAGGTAGCACAATCGTTTTAATTGATTCTGGTTTTCCCCAGAAACCCAATGAAAGTTTATTCCATTTTTCTAGGTCTTTTTTGTGATTATTTCTAAATTGAGTCAGATTATGATTAGTTGTTTTAAGAAGTTCCCTAAAAATGTTAATTCCTAAGTAATCTGTTTAATCACTAGCCCACACAATACGCAGTTCTGTTATCTCATGTTTTGGGGTGCCAATATTTAAGGAAATAAATTCAGATTTATCTATATTTGATTTATAACCTGAAATCTTCCCATATTCTCTTAAGGTGTTTAGCACATTTTTTTGTGGATTTGATAGGATTAGATAATGACAGAAGTTTATAGTCTGCGTAAAGGGAACATTTGTGTATTGACTTACCAACTTGGATTCCTTCCACTCCATCATCATTATTTATTTTAAGCATTAAAATGTTAAGGGCTAGATTGAAAAGCAGATGTGATAGAGGGCACCCCTGCCTGGTTCCCCACTCAAAAGCAAAATAAGAGGGCAACACTCTATTCATAGTGACTGCTGCAGATGGAGCATCATAGAGTAGCCTTATCCAATCTATAAAGCTTGGGGGAAGGCCATAAATATTCACAGAGTTAAAAATGTGATCCCATTCAACTCTTATCAAAGGCCTTCTCAGTGTTGAGCGCTAACGAGGCCATAGGTGATTTGGATTTTTTTGGCTTTTCCAATTAAGTGTAGAACCGTCTAACATTATCTGAAGCCTGTCTTTTGTTTTAAAAAGCCAGTTTGTTCCGGACCTATTAAATTTTGCATAGCGGGCATTAATTTTGTAGTTAAAACCTTCACCAGTATTTTTGTGTCTGAATTTAAAAGTGAAATAGGTCTGTAGTTCTTACACAATAGAGGATCTTTTCTGCTCTTCAGAATCAGCATAATACTCTGTTGCATAGACTTTGGAAGGTGTCCTATCTCTTTTGCCTCTTTATAAACCTTGAATAAAACAGGAGACAATAAGTTAATTAACATTTTATAAACATTGACAGAAAATCCATCTGGGCTTGGAGATTTGTTGTTCTCCATGCTTCTAATATCTTCCTTAATGTCTTCCTGGGTGATCTTGCTAGCAAGAGAGTGAGAATCAAGGTGTGTAATTATAGGAATATCTAGATTTTCTTAAAATTTTAAACTGTCTTGTTTGAAAAACAGGTTAAGTTCTTTCTTGTAAAGTGCTTTATGGTAGTCAATACAATTATGATTTATCTCTTGGGAGTCTTTTGTAACTTTTTCTTTATCCTTTATTGCAATCACCATACAAGAATAAGTATTTTGTTTTAACCTGAGAGCTAATCATTTTTGTGATTTGGGGCCAGTAGAGACAAGATGTAGGCTTTAACCTCCTTATGTCATAATAGGCTTCTTTTCTAAGTAGTTCATTAAATTCGATCTTAGTTTGAGACCGTTTTCACAAATTTCATCTGAGCTATTCATTTCTAGATCCTTTTCAATTTTTCTGAGCTGTTGGAAAAGTTTATTTTTCAGTTCAGCTCTCAATTGTTTGTCTTTTGTGGCCAAACTAATTTAGACATCCTCTGGCAAACATTTAAACCTTTCCCATATGGAGGCCCAGCTTGTATCTTCAGGTTTGTTAAACATAAATAATTCTCTTAATTTACTCTCTAGTATCACCACATTCTCCTGATTTTCTGTTAAGAAATTATTGCTCTTCCTTCAAGAGAACTTATCATTATTGAGATCCCCAAAGAGTTTTTGTTACCGGTGCATGGTCAGAAACTGCAATAGAATGAATTTCAGCTTTAATGATGTTTTGGATGTGTGTGGCTAGTTAAAAAAAATATACCTAGTCTTGAGCTAGATTTGTGAACTTGGGACCAGTAAATGAATTCTTTAGAAGTTGAATTGTGGATTCTCCAGGCGTCCACAACATTGAGGTCATTTGTCATACTAATTAAATCCTTGTCAGATTTTGGTAACCTATATCTAACATTAGTTTTATCTAATAGGGGATTTGTTACACAATGAAAGTCAACAGATAAAATAATCTGCTACCTAGGAAATGAATTATTTTGTTCCTAATAACAGAAACAATTTCATGGGAACCATTCTTCGGACCTTAAACTACAATCAGGGTTACTTGTATAGTATTAAGAATACCATGACAAATTAAAAAATGCCCATTTGGATCCTCAGTGAGAGTCTTTAATTGAAAATTAACCTTTCTGAAGATTAATATTAAAACCCCTGTTTTTTTGTTACTTTTACCTACTCCAAAAGAGTTCCCTACCCATTCCCTAAGTATTAAATTAACATTAATAGGTTTTAGATAGGCTTCTTACAAAACAAACAAATCAACAAAAAAAAAAACACATATCTGCAAAAAGGTTTTCAGGTGTCTTATAACTTGGGGCCAGATTCACAAAACTTTGCCCAGGCGCAAACCCATTTTGCCTGGGGCAAACTGAGTTTTGCCTGGAGTTGGCATTCACAAAACCCAGTTTGCCCTCACAAACAGGGTTTGCGCCCGGGCAAAGTAGCGAGGTGGGCTGCAGTGCAAATTAAGGGGAGGGGACCTGCATATCCCCACAATCCTATTCACTAAGATGTTGCTCCATGCAAGGGCCTTTGTGGAGGCACTTGCATGGAGCAAATTACCACCCATAAAAACCTGGCGGTAAGCCTCACAACCCTAGTGGTAGGCAGAGGTACTGCGCCCCCACCCCCTCCTCAGTCCCCGCTCGCTCACCCGATAATAAAAAAATAATTTTCCATAGTATAATGTCACACCCCAATCCATGATCACCCACCCAATAATAAAAAAATAATTTTCCATAGTATAGTGTCCTACTGCAGGTGGGGGAGGGACCCTAGACTACTAGGGAATGGCATTGCTCCTTTGAGGATGGCGATCTGTGACTGGAGAGGGGGGAGAGACCACTTCACTATGGAAAACAGAGTTTTCATTATGGAGTGGGAGATCAGGGACCAGGAAGGGACCCTACACTATGGAAAATATTTTTTTATCATTGGGTGGGTGATTGGGTAATGAGGTGGGACACTACACTATGGAAAATATTTTTTTATCATCGGGTGGGTGATCGTGGACTGGGCTGGGACACTACACTATGGAAACATATTTTTTAATTCTCGGGTGGGTGATCAGGGACTGGGGTGGGACACTACACTATGGAAACCTTTTTCTCGTACTGTTGGGTCGGCGACTGCTGGGGAATGCGGCTGCATGGGGCATGGGCTGGTGGGGGTGTGTGCAACAGCCATACTAATGCCATGCAAATGATCCCATAATGGGTATGCTAATGGCCACTAGCATCTTGCATGCCCAATAGGCTCATTTGCATGGCTACATTCATGAACAGCACTTTAGCGCATGAACATTATTGGCTGTAGGGCCATTTTCCTGGCAGGCTGTGGGAGCAGCGCTACTGGGTTTCCCACTGATTTTCCTGGGTTAGCGCTGTACCTGCCTGCACCTATTCACAGTAGGATAGCGTGGTGCACTGTCAGATTGTGCATAGCACGTTTTGGCCCCTGCACAATTGCAAGGTACAGCACAAACGTTTGCGTTGCACTTTGCCCTTTTTTGTAAATCCTGGCCCTGGTATCTTTAGGACTTTGTATTTAATCTGCTAACATTCCAGGTTGCAAGTGTACGTAATAGTATTAATCATGAAGATGATTTATTCATTGTTCTTAAGATAAAAAAACAGGTACTTAAAGGAGAGAAATTCAATGTCTCAGGAATCTTAGCTGTGCTAAGTGGAAAGGATAAAAAGGGGAAAGTAGTAAATATGAAAGTTGAGAAAAGAAGAGAGTATAGAGAGTAACCCTTGTAAACTAATAATTTAAGTATTCTGGTATCTGGCATAACATTTTTATATGCAACACCCCGCTAAATACATGTTCCCAGTTGTTCATCATTTCTATGCTGAAGCCCCCAATACCATCAGGGACATCATGAACATGGTAAATATTAGGTGGATACTAATAATAATCATAATGATGAAAGAAAAGCAAAAAAAAAATAACTTTCTTGATTATAATATTTAACACATGAGATTCACAACAAAGTTTATGTGTTGATGTGAATCATAAATTGTGTAAGGAATGAGTGGATAAACTACTAAAAAGAGAATTAGATTTCAGTGGCATTTCATTCGGCACTTAGGTTCCAAAAGAAACACAAATATGGTAAATTAATTGTGATAAATAATAACCATGGGCCCGATTCCAAGACAGGTATGCCAGGCGTAAACGCAATATGCCAGTGTCAGAAGTGCAAATCGCAAATTACACCAGTGAGATGCGACAAGCGTGATTCCAAGAGGACACTTATGACGCACCCCGCAACTGCTACGAATACCGCAAGTTATGACGCAGATACAACAGAAAACGTATACGCCACTGCGTAATGTGGCCTACAACAGGCGTAACACACCAGCACCACGGAAACGCTATTCCAAAACAGATGGCATACACAGATACGGCAGTGGTAGGCCACATAAGTTAGAACAGGTAAAAGCTGTCTTAAACAGTGCACAGGCCAGTGAACCCCCCCCCCCAACACACGGATGGCACCACACCGACAAGGCCATAGACAGGCATACCCACCATACATATATGTGTACAGTTGTTATGAGTAACTGTCCCAACCCATAAACCCGCTGCCAACAGTCCCATCATAATGTGGAGTAACTGAGATAGAGTAGGCCACATAGTAGCTGTGTAAATGCCTGTTGCCCAGGACATAGAGATGTGTGCAACCCCCACGAGAGATCCGGGAAGTCAACCGAATAACTGATGTGCACTGACATCGGGGAGAGTGAACTGAAAAGATGTGTACAGTCATGTTAAGCGGGGGTGCAGCAGTTGGAAAGAGTGTGTCCACAGCAGACATATCTGGCAACACCCATGCACACAAACAGCAGTGCCCCCAAGGTGGAACACACAGCAAACAGTGCCACACAAGCCAATGTGCCCAGCACACATGGGACATAATAAAAGGGGCAGCAATGCAGGTGCCAAAGGCATGGGGGCACAGAAGGCAAAGGGTGCACAGAGGCCACAGACACAACGCTGGGACGATGGCCCCACCAGGCACAATGCACCTGGCATAGCCACCGATACAGATAAACGGTGCAACCACAACAGGGACACAGCACCGGGTGGCACAGACCTGTAGACATATGGTGGTGAGACACACCAATGCCTGTGCCACTGGTGCCACCCACAGGGTACACTGGACCCCTGGGCTTAAGGGTGCTGGACAGGCACAGGGCCACCACACAGCTGGGACATGCCATGTGTGGCAGCCAGGGTGCCAGACCATGCATGGTGAGCTGCAGCACACAGGACACCAGGAAGATGCGGCCACTGGAGTGTACCAAGGGCTGCGAGCTGCACAGCTGGCACATAGACCAGATGCACAGTGAGGGTACACGGGGGACAGCAGGCACCACCACAGGTGAGCCCCCACGTGCACGGTGGGACACACACGCACACAACCATGCACACCTGAGACAGACAAACAGAGCCAGGGATGTAAGAAAACATTTTAATGCACAAAATGGAACAAGAGGGACAGATAGCAAACAGCGATGGGAAAAGGGTGTGAATAACAGGAACCGGGACAACATAGTACAACAATGTGACTGAATAACACCCCAGGCAGAAACCCACAGCAGTCCCATATGCCCACCTGCACCCGCCAACAACCAAACACCAGGCCCCACCCCATAGAAACAACCTCACCCAGATATACAATCCCACCCATATATGCATTCCCACCCATATACACAATCCCACCCATAAAGACAATCCCAACCATAGATACACTACCACCCAAACAGACATACCCACCCACATAAACATGCCCACCCCTGACAACACAGTGCATCAGCACAGCAGCTATGTCCTGCATATCTCTGCCAGCAGGGCACCCACAGAGCCATGCAGGCGCCTAATGTCCTCCAGGATAGCTGACACCAGGGTGACCAGGCACTGTTGGTCCAGCATGCCCCCCTGTATGGGAACCTCCCCAGGTGCCCCAGCGATGACGTCCACATCATGCCCCTGCTGCTGCTCCAGGATACTGTCCATATGCTGTGGCCCAGGGTCCCCCATCGCCAGTGCATCCACATACTGCACAGCATCTGTAGGTGGTGCAATCTCCATCTGCTGCACTGCTGAATCCACCACCATGGGCCCAGTAGGTAGCGTGGCCAGGGCCACCTCCTCTGCAGCATCTGCCACAGAGTCCGGCACAACGTCCTGCTGTGGCTCAGGCTCCGGCTGCCCACCATCCATGTGGTCCTGCACATCGTGCCCCTCTGTAGAGTCCACCCCCACCTCCACTGGCTCCCCCTCCTCTGAGGATGACGACGTGGGAGGAAAGACCTGTGCAGTCCGCTGCCTGCACGTCGTGTGCCAGTGGTACTCCTCTGCATCCACCACCTTTAGCTCAGCCATGGCCCTCAGCAGTGCCATCTGCTGCTGTGTCAGTCAGCTACGACCACCTGTTGGGTTGCAAAGGATGCAGTCAGTGCTTGGCCTGGCCATGTGGCAGGCACACACACACACACACATGACACGTACGGTCACAGCACGTGCCACCAAGTGGCGGACCATCATGGCCACGGCACATGGCACCCACTGCATGCACTTAACTGACCTCCACTGTTGTGTCTCCTGCCTGAGGCTGCCGACATGGCCATGCTGCTCTCCCTTGGATACGCCAGATGCACCTGTGGGAATGGGGAGAATGGTGAGATGTGTGAAGCACAGCACGCCATGGCACTTGTGCCAGCACAGTACCGATGTATGTAGGGTTGTAGGCATACAAACCTGCACCTGCGTCCCGTCCTGACCTCATCTTGGCATCCCTGTGCCATGTGATGCTGAGCAAGCACTCCAGAATGCCGGGATCCCTCCATGCAAGATCCTGCCAGCGGTGTTGCAGCTGGCGGACCATCCGGTGCACACCGCTGCTTGCCCCCAGCCATGCCCTGATGGCAATCCATGCATGGTCCCATTCTGTGGTGGTGTGTCTCCTGCACTCCGGTGGCAACAGCTTTCGGCCCCACTGCTGCAAGCAGTTCACCAGCATGGCAGTCTCCATGTCCACAGCATGTGTTGTAACCTGCATGGGCGGGGGAAGGAATAGCACATGTGTCAATACACACTGGACTGGCAGATGCCTCGGTGATTCCCGCCCAGGGGCAGTCCCATGCCTCACCACTGCTGACAGTTAGACATGTGACAAACACCTGCCTGGACTGTGCACTGCAAGTTCTGGTGTGGGCAGCTCGCTGGCTGTGGTGGCACACCTGGATGGAGAATGTGTAGGTCAGCATTAGCTAGTGGTACAGACAGTGTCTACAGCAGCTGCAGTGGTGTGGCAGTGCCCTCCTACCTGGTCCCATGTGGTGATGCCATCTCCTACACAGGGGGCAGTCAACAGCAATGTTAGGCACGCAGTGTAGTAAATGCAGTTGAACTGTGCGTGCTGTGCAGTGGCTACTACTCACCTATGGCCTGGGTGTGTCCGCTGTGGTGCTATTGTGGGATAAGACATGGGTTAGAACAGTGCTGTCATTGTGACTGTGACCTGTTGCTCATGGGTGCTGCATACCTCTCCACCATCCCTGACACCCAGGTATGGCCCTGAGTGTGCCCCAGGATTGTCCTCAGGCCACCCTGCGTGGCATACCTATCACTGGGAAGTGGGGACGTGACCCTGCATGTAATGCCAGCAGGTGGGGTAGCAGTCATGCTGCCATTGTGGACATGGCAAGCATAATGATCAAGATGTGGTACACAGCTCAAGGAACACATCCAGACATGCCAGCAGTTGTGTCCCTGTGTGTGTTCAGCTGGCCATGTTGTGCCTAAGGCCTGTCCTACTCTGTCTGTTGTGGACTGTCCTGTGAAGGGGGGGTTGAGAGGTATGGCCTGCTGTGTCCCAGTACTTACCAGTTTACAGACTGGTGCACTCCTGCTCCTACCGTCCTGCGGCACTGCTGTCTCTCTGCACAGTTTCCTGCTCTCCAGTATGTTACCCGCAAAATGGTGCTGCAGCCTACCTACATCGCATGGACATGAGATGCACATGGTGCACGTACATACATCATGGGTCGCAAGTGCGCAGTTGCAGCCTGCGGCATGAATGTGAGCTCCTGCGAGATGCATATGCGGCCTGCAGGAAACCGAGGCCTACACGGTATACAGCACTTGCGGTCTGCATTCTGTGGCCATGCAGTTGTGTGCTGGCCTGCACACAGTTGTGGCCTACATGTCTGCATGCAGTGCTGTAATGTGTTCTGCAGGATGCATTGTGACATATGACCAGTCACAGCAGTGGTAATGAGCGACAACACGCAGCGGTATGGTGCAGAGATTTACTGGTGACAGGTGGTTACAACAATTGTATACAGGTGACATCCCCCACACTCACCATCACCCAGTGCCCATGCAGTGCACATTCGTGACCTCACACAGTGTCCCCCCAGCCCTCACCACACACACATGCACGCCCACACACACAGCTGCCACACACACCATGTGCCCACCCCATAGCTAGCCTACCCCCACAGCCAACAAACAGCAACATCGTGTCATGGGTGCATGTCAGTCCTGTGCCTCTTGCTACTGCCCAGTTTTCTTCCACTTTGTAGACATTGGTGTGGCACACATTCCACCCTGCACATGTTGCACCCCTGTTGTGCCGCCACTGTTGCTGTGTGCCACTGGCACCATTGTCCTTCGGGTCCTGCTGCATCTCCCAGGTGCAGGTGGTGCACACTGTTGTGCCATCCCTCGGCTGCTCCCCGTGGATGCACTGCTGTCCGTGGCCTTCTGCCATGCCACCGCCTGGGCTGCCTCCTGCTGTGAGCCAGTGGTCCTGAGCCATGTGCCCAGTGCCTTCCTCCCCATGCCTCTGGCAGGGTTTTTTGCTGCTGCCTTCTTACCAGTAGCTCCTGCAGCACATGCTGCAACTGGTGCATGGCTGGCTGCCTTCGTTGTCCATTGTTGCCCCACTGCTGTGGGTGTTGGCAGCACATGGGGCTGCAATGTCCGTGGCGTGGATAGTGGTACTGGTGCCAGGGGATTTGGTGCTGCTGGCTGCTGTGTCATGGCTGTAGGGGGTGGTGTGGGTGGCTTTGGTGTTGGTGATGGCGGTGGTCTTTGTGCTGCTAGGGACAGTGGTGGTGGTGGCGATACTGGCAGTTGCACCTCTAGTGGCTGTGGTGCTGTGGCCTCTGTCCGGCACCTTGTGCAGGGCTGTTGATGGCTGCTCCTCTGGTGCCACCTGTGTGGCTGTGTCACGCCCAGCTGTTGGCCATTGATGCATGCCTGCTTGCGTGGCCTGCAGCAGGGCCATGAGGGCATCGGCCTGCCTTCCCTGTTGCGCCACTGATCCCTCAATGGCCATGGCCAGGTGGGTGATGGTGGCTGTCTGTGCTTATGCACTGGTCTGTGCTGTGGCCATGGCCTCCAAAATCTGATCAATGGCACTACTGGTGGTCTGCACCCTAGTCTGCAGCACTCCCATCATTACTGCCATTTGGTCCTCCCGTGCCACGTGGTGTGCATCCATACTGAGGTGTATGAAGCCCAGCATCTCAGCCTGCTCGGCATGGGCTGTCACGAGGGTCTGGCAGAACCCAGCATAGTCGGTCGGTGTCCACGGCGCCTCTGCCCCAGGCGATGTCATCCCATTCAGGGCCTCCTCCAGCCTCTGATAGGATGTGGGGCTCAGGTCCTGTGGTATATCACCCCCCGGGCTGCCACAGCTCAGGTAGTCACTGAGGTCCAGACCTGGATCTTCCTGTGGCTGTTCCCCCTCCATTTGCTGCTCCCCCACTAGTGTTGTCTCCTCTGTGTCCTGCTGGGCCTGCCCTGCGTTGTCTGGTGCACGCTCCACCGCCACCGTGTCAACTGCTGCTGTTCCTGTGGGGAGACATCAGTGCATCAGTGCACCATCCACTGTCATGCCTGCTTCCTTCCCACCCCTGCAGTGCCCTCACACGCACCACTGTTGGCACTGGCCATGTTCTTACCTGCCCCATCGCCATCTGCATCTGCACCTGTGGGAGATTGTGAGGGTATCAGTGTTGCTGCACCATTACATGACACCAATGCCTACCATGGCCCACTTCCCTGCAGCTCCATCCTGTGGGGTGGTGGCGCAGTCAGACATTGGTTACCTTCGCCTGTGTCCTCTGGCTCATCACCTGTGGATTGAATGACAGTGCTTTAGTGCTACGACACCTGTCAATGCCCACCATGCATGCCACCATACCCCCCCCTGTGTTGCTGTGCACTTCATGCTGGGTGGTGCTGGCCGCCACCTTACCTGCCCCTGCGTCCGCTTCTACTGCACCTGGGGGGGGGGGGTTACATAACATCAGTGCTGACTGCCCTTGTGGTGGCTGCAATGTCTGTTTTTAACAGGGCCGTGCACCATGCCAGGCTGCATTCTGTCGTTGCCCCCACTCCCTGTGCACTGTTCCACTTTGCATTGCTGTGCCCCACCTTCACAGTTCCCACTGTGCAGCGGCACACTGTGCTCACAGCATGTCACCCCCCTTCCCATTCTATCTTGACATCTGCATATGACAGTTGCAATGCTTCACACATCCACTTACCCGTCCCTGCGTGCACCCGGAAGCTGTCCAGCTCCGAGTCCCCATGAATGATGTGCTGGCTCACAAATGCCAGGATCCTCTCCTCATGTGTGCTTAATAATCGCACATCCTGTGGGCCGCCTCCTGTGGCCGTTGCCTGTCGCCTGTTATGTGCCTCTTTTGCCTTGGCATGGCACTTGAGGTCACTGTACCGCTTCTGCAAGTCCTGTATGGTATGGCGTGCATGTGCCACTGCATTCATCTTCTGTACTACCTCATCCCGTGCTGCCTTCCTCTTTAGCTGTTCCTGCTGCTCACCTCCCTTCCCCAGCAGGTCTGGGTTTGCCTCCAGTTCATCCAAGAGGACATTCGTTTCTTTATGGGTGAAATTCCTCTTTTGCCTTTTGCTGCTTGCTGCCTCTCCCCCGCTACCCACCATCTTGTTGCCCCTACCACATGTCTGTGGCTTGCACATGATTATCTGGTCGTAAGGTTGCAACTTGCGTAGTGCGATGCTGCTCTTGCGGGCTGTGCCACACTGTGGCGGCGTATGTTGCGACTTGTGTATTTTGACATTTCTTGGCATATCTCACGACTCTCTTGGAATCTGGCGCAGCTCGCATGTTGTAGGCTGTTCAGTGTATCTTACGCATTGGAGTACTTTGCGCACTGCACTATCTGCTGTCTTGGAATTGGGCCCCATGTAACTAACTTTTCAAGCCATTGTATGTAACTTTGCATAAATTCAAAATTTAAAAAATCTTATGCGGTTCTTTCACTGCAGAGTTTCATTAGATCTCAGTAGTGCATGTAGGTTAGATCCATTACACAGCTCAATAGAGCTAACCCTGATTGGCATGTATAGTCTTTACAGAATTATACTGTATTAAACAAAGAGTCATATTAAGTGAATAAGACCCAGTCATCTATAAATACTATAACACCTGTGTTAAACACTGTGGGCCAGATATTCCAAACTTTGCACTGGGCGCAAACCGATTGCGCTGGAGTACTATATTTAAAAGTCCAAATAGCGCTGGTGCAACGTGTTAGTGCCAACGCTAAAAGATAATGTATGTGTGGTGCAAAATGAGGGGCAGGAACATGTCTACAGGAGCAACGATATAGTCAAAACTATTGCGCCGCGCAACGTGCGTTAGCGCAACATGTAGTGCAGTGCAAATTACCACCAATGAAAAGGTAATCCTAACTCCGTGCAAATCAAGGATGGGGGACGTAGAAACAGCAGCAACAGGGAACAAGGCTATACGCAGCCAGTGAGGAGGCTGTGAGGGCAGACGGCCACCCTGGGTCACTCCAAATGCACAGGCACCCAAACTGTGGAATATAATGCCTCAACACTGATTAGAAGATAAAAATCATGTAAGTAATAAAACTGAGCCAAAACTTCACTTGCAGCACTAAACTATTTGTACTGTAATTGTGTGTAATGTGTCACTAAGTTGATATTTGTGCATTGTGTGTTGTTGTACATTGTGTGTATGTATTGTACACTGTATCGTCTCAGCCGCATGTGTAGTGGCTCCGGGTGGTTCCTGTAAATAATAAGATAATAACAAGAAGATGTTGGGGTGCATAGCAAGGGGAATAAAATCAAGGAGTGAAGAGGTGACTCTGCCACTCTGTAGGGCATTGGTGAGGCCTTATTTGGAGTACTGTGTGCAGTTTGGGTGCCCCTTTTTTTAAAAGGGACATCAGACTGATGTTGGGGGTGCTGAGGAGAGCTACCAAAATGCTGAATGGGATGAGAGAAATGCCCTATGAGGTTAGGCTGAGATCACTCAATATGTACTCCTTGGAGGATTGAAGGGGCAGAGGAGATATGATTGAGACCTACAAATACTTAAGAGGCATAAATAGGGTTAATCACGCTGGCCTGTTTAAACGCGAAAGGGAAGGGATCACAAGAGGGCATAACATGAAGTTGGAGGGGGGTAAATTCAGAAGGGAGATGAGGAGACATTTATCACTGAGAGAGTGGTGACAGCATGGAATGCTCTGCCTGAGGAATTGGTTGTGTACACATCAGTTGGTGGTTTACAAGGAGTGGGACAGATTGATTGGCAATACCAGAATGGGAAGGGTGGGGGAAGAAAAGGATAAATCAGTTGGGTACTTAGAGGAGAAGGAGGCGGGGGGCAGCACATTCGAGCAGACATGATAGACCGGTAGCCTGTGACAATGGCGACCACAATTGGCGCTTTCAAAAGGTCGACTCAGTTGTGGTGCTTATCCACAGGGCTACGAATAAGGTGACAGGATGGGGGATCTTGTGAATATAAATGTGTGATGTCTCTTATGTACAGCGTGAGGGGGAGTGAGCATGCTGAGCAGGGAGGGAGGGTTTGTGAGGCATAGTGTGGTGGTGGGCTGCCAAGCTAGCCCGTGGTGTACTGGGTGAGTGGCAGGCTACGGTTGTGATAGTTCCGGTTGGGTCTGGGCGAGCATTCCTTTTACTCACGTAGCCGTGAGAACCTTATGTTTGATTTTGCACCCCTAGAGTTGAGAATCTTTTAGTGGGGGAGGGTGTGAGGGGCACAGCCCCTGCATAACAAAAAAAACACTAAGTTACCAGTGCCCTTTTGCCGTGTGCCGGTGTGTACATCGCCGAAACTGATTTTTGGCAATGTATACTCGCCCTAACAGCGATCGCCTTTCTGTGATTGCCGTTATGACATGGAACCGATAGACTGTTAGGCCTTTATCTGCTGGTTTCATCATACAGTATGTTCATATGAAAATGAACCTTGGGCCAGTGTGCTTACTTGGCCAACAAAGTGATAAAATGAAATATAACAAAGGAATAATAGAGTCATGCTGCACACTTACGGCACCACCCACGTCACCATCATCTGGCACTGGTCCCAGCCCTTACAGGCATTAGTAGGTGCCCCAGCAGACACAATGGCAGTGCATTCTTACAGCACACACCTCCCAACCCCCCATTGGGGTACACCAACACAATCCAGCACACACATGCAGCACTGGGGGAATGGAGGGTGTTGAGGGGAGGGTGCACAGATGTGCAGGCTGCACCACATAATAGGTGCTGCCACAAAGCTGGGGCCATCCCTGGGGCATGTGTTCCAGTGTCTGGAATACCCCGACACCAGTGTGCCTGTCCGATGGTATGTATCACCCCGGGCACATACTGCACATCTGTACAGACACCATGGCACACACGGCCAGCCATGTGTATGTTATCGTGAGTATCCCATACCAGTGGTGCAACACATGTGGGTCATAGGACAGCATGACAGTGGTGTCCACAGTGTGAACACACCTGCCAGCTGGGCCTGTCACTTTGTGGAGTGCAGCAGTCACTGATGCCTGACACACCATAGGCATTGCTGTGTCTCTCACAATACCGGACACTAAGTAACTGTAGTGTTTGCTAAGCACTGTAGCAGGGACTACAGTATATCCATGGCATGCAGTACCACCACTCATGCCTGTGGTTCTAGTCCACTGGGGCACAGTAGTCTCTGCTGCTGTGTACAGACGCAGCCTGCAGCTACTGACATGTTGATCCAGTCTGACATACAGGTAGTGCTGTGGGCAGACCCAGCCTGCAGGTACTGACCTGTAGTTCCAGTGTGACCTACAGGTGGAGCTGTGTGCACCATGCAGTAGTGCCAGGCAAATGACATGGTTATGTATGCAAAGCAGGCCAAGATGAGATGCTAATGTGGCTGTTTGCACACAAATTGCCTAAGTAGGCTCATTTGCATAGAAGCTTTGGATATAGCAAAATTTAGTGCTGGGCTAATGTGTTAGCACTGGGCAAAATGTGTTAGCACTGGGCTAACGTGTTTGCACCGGGCTAACCTGTCAAAACCATAGCACAGTTCCACTGGGGACTGCGATGTTGTTTGCAGTTGTGCACCACTTCATTGCTATCATCCACATTGGCCACCAACTGCAATTCTGCCTTACTCCACCTCTGTGTGCACTGGGCTGCTGGTGCAGTTTGGCCTTCCCAGTTGCTGTATTCAGAGCTGTCTTATTTGCCAAGCTATTATTGCACTGCACTCTCAGCCCTGTTTGCATGCCTGCATTTGCACGCTATATTCAACTGATTTAGCTCCCGGGCTATTCCTTTAAATATAGTATGCAAATGGTTCTGGGCTATTTTTGCATGCCGTGCAGTCCTAATTTTGTCCCAGGGCTGAGTTTTGAATATTTGGCCCTGTATGCTCAAATAGTTTACAATGGCCAATCAAGAAAAAAAAAAGGAAACAACCCTTAACAAGCATTAAGAAAAAGTAAATATTTAAACAGAAAACTTAAGAGCTGAAATGGAACCGCCATTTTTAATGTTTACAAAATTTTGTACATGCACTGTGTAAGCATGGTATGTACAGCTCCATTCTTGAGCCCGTTTTGAAAAACCAACTGAAAGAATTCAGAGGCAGAAAACAAAATGGAGGAAAATGAAAAATTCAAAAGGTGGCCTCTTCCAACAAGAAACTAGTCACCCTTGTAAAAATACGTTAGGAACTAGTAGTTTGATTAAAAAATTAAGTGATCGGAAGTATCAAGGAAAACAACATTTAAAAAAGCAGTTTTCACATAAGGAGTTAATTCACCATCCAAAATCGATTAAAACAAGCCCAACATGTATTCGGAGCAGAACTTTGTAAAAGAAAAAAGAGGCACTTTGCCAGACGAAAAGATAAAACATTTGATATGCAGCAACCGTTAAAGCACTAACATCCATTTTTTAACTGAAAGCCAGACCATATAAAAAGATAAAAGCAAGAATGAAACTTACTGTTCAGAAGTCACCCAGTAGGTAGCTTGCTGCTGAGTCATCATGAACCACCCCCATGCTAAGAGGGCTCCCCTATCCCCGTGAGGTCGGGTCCGGGTACCGGCGCAGTAACTCCCCTCTAGTGCTCCAAACAACTGAAAGATAAACAAGCAAATCATTTAGTTCAGCATCATTCCTGTTAGCTGGCCCTGAAGCACTTCCCAGTCAACTACCGAAGCAGAAAAAGGGATCGAGTTGCTGTCAGTTTATCTTTGAAAATCAAAGTTACCAAGCAGGTTATGAAAGTCTTTTTTAAGTCCAATTTTTGCATCTTCATAGCTTGCATAGTTTTTGATGCCAGAGGGAGACCGAATTTTCAGAGTGGTGGGCTGCAACAAACTGTATTTCATTTTAGCTTCTTTGAGTACCTGTTTGATCAGCATAAAAGCTTCTCTCCTATGTAAAAATTCCGATGTTAAATCATTAAACAGTTTTATCTCGTGACCCTCATAGAAAAAAAGCAGGTTTGTCCCAAAAAGCTTTCTGAAGGAAGGTCTTATGTTGAAAGTTTAAGAAAATGAAATATGATGGCTCTTGGTTTTTCTTTTATATCAGGTTTAAGTTGAAGAGATCTTTCTGCCCTTTCAATCAAATAGTTTGGACTGTCTGGTGGGGAACCAGCATGCTGGGTTAAAAGTTTGTTTATGAATTGAATTATGTTGGGTCCTTCCATTTTTTCAGGTAGTCCAACCAGCCTAAAATTATTTCTTCTGTTTCTTGCCTCCAGGTGTTCGATTTTGTCCATTAGTTTTTTAATGGCCTTTGAGTTTGTGACTCTTTCTTTGTTTTCCTTTACTGCTCTATCTTCTAGACTGCTGATCTTCACTTCTGTATCCCCAGTCCTCATTTTCTGTTGTTGCAGTTCAGAGTTTAGCTCCCAAAAGCCAAAAGACAGGTCCTTGATAGCTTGTTTTAATGCAGTAAATTCTGACATAAATAGATTCAGATGCTTTATTGTTAACGGCTGATGATCATCATTTCCTGATTCTCCATTATTTTCAGAGTCAATCATAGGTCTTTTAGCATTTTTTTTCAGGCTGGCTTTCAGAGCATTGGCAAAATTCAGAGAAGGATTTCGTTATGAAATGTCCATGGTGTTTTCAGCTGGTACTTCCACTGGAACCAATTACACATTGTTTCCACCAAAAAAAAAAATGAGAGATCTCAAGGTGTAAGGTGCTGTGAGAAAAAGTGTTTTTTCCCTTTTTTTAACGTTTTAGCAATCTGTTTTATTCAGTTTCTGAAAAATTGCCCTTTCTTGTCTGTTTGTATACAAGAAACAGTCTTACGCTGAGACATAAGTAAGTCTAGTGGTAATCCAAAGTTGCGCCACTATTAAACCACAATTTTTTATGACTGTTCCTGATTGAATCTTTTTTTAAGAGTGAAAAACAAACTGTCCACATTACTGGTGTTACCACACAAAAATGTGTTTTTTTGAAACATATTTTTGATTATTTTTCCATGTTTCAAATCCATTCCACATCATATAAACATATGTCCCCATATTCTAGACGTATAAATATTATCTTTACTCTGTACTTTGTGGTACTTTTACTACTTGTTATACTAAATGTTCATGTTACCTTTTTCCACTCCCTTTAGCCCCGCCCCCAACTTCAGTGCCTGGTTCCTTCTTTTAAATTACATTTTCAATCTTATTTTAGTTTCCATCAATGGAGAAAGCTAGGCTTTTACCTGTCCATATGCCTATATTTTTTCCCATCTGAATTTATAATCTTGAAAGTGATGGGAGGTTTGCTTCTAGTTCTTTCCAGGTAATTTTTTGAATGTCCTCTGTTAAATCCACATTTATCCATATTTTCTCATACAGAAGAGTTTGTTTCAGTACAAACCACCAGTTATGTTGATTCATAGTATAGGGAATGGCTGTAGGTTCCAGTTTTCCAAAAGAAGGCATTTTGTCCCCATTGTACCTAATTCAAACATTTTTTGTCCTCTTTTGTTCCATCTTTCTCACTCAGTATTGTTAAAGGAGAACTGTGGCAATGCTAAGCTCCCCACTCCAGAAAAGCTTACCTCCCGATTAAGCTTTTTAGAGGTGAAAACCCTCTTTTTTTATGGTAGCACATACTTTATTTTTATTTCCTAAAATCTAGAGCGAATATGGTAGGACTGTGTGCAGATCGTTACTGTAACAGTCTTGGCCCGGCACAAACACGATGACGGAGAGCAGTCGCGGCCTGCTTACTGTTACACTAAATGAATACGCTCAGTCCATATATTTCTGGTTCATGGATTTCAAGGAGAAATAAAATAAAAGTACCTACTGAAGAATTTCCTCTAAAAAGCAATTGGGAAAATGCTTCAAGGTGGGGAGCTATATACCACGGTTCTCTAACGAAAGAGATCCATGTCCAGTGGTATTATCTTTTCTATCAATTTTTCTAGATTTTTTTTGTGAGTTGCCACCAACCATTGACAAATGAGCAATTCCGCATACAGTGCTTTAAGTCAGCTTCTTGTCTACAATCATGCCAACAACTGTTATTATTATTATATTTATTTTTGCTAACATTTTGGGGGTTAAGTAGGCTCTGTCAATTATTTTTTTTTGGGTCATTTTGTTTTTTGCCTATACATAGTTTCTGTTTGCTTTAATCCTAATGTTTCTCCATCATTGTTCCTCTAGTGATATCTTCACTTCTATATTCCATTGCTTATTTTTGTCTTTATATGGATCTATTGCATTATTTATTAATTTATTGTAAAATTCTCTTAGTAACTTTCTAGTGCCTTCTTTTATTTCTTTTCTTGTTTTTGAATAGGCACTGTATAATCAATTCCTCTAACGTATGTTTTTCATTATGCATTTAAATTTCTTCTTTAATGATAAAAAAGCTATAAAATTAATTTTGGATGTTTTCCCCAACATGTCATTAAGTTCCAAAAAAGTAGGGAACTTATTCTGAACTAGGATATCCTTCCATTTTTTAAAACCTTTGAGGCAGAGTTTTTTTTACTAATTCATTTTTTCTGGACATAGATATTCCTCCATGTTTTATTTCAAAAAATAACCATGGAATACATCCAGTTCTAATTTTTTTAGTACTGTTGCCATATTTTCTTTCAATGTGTCAAAAAATCCTTTACTCTTAAAGATTTTAACCTCTTCTGTAAAGGGATTTATATTGGAATCCTTAGCAGTTTTTTGAAATTGGTATTTTTTTTTTTTTGAAATTTAAATTTTAATAGATTTATCAAAACTAACATTACAGGTACATAGTCACGAACTGTTAACTGGATAACAAAATCATTCACATAAGTATCAACAACATCCCTCCCCCTTTTACCCCCCCCCCCGGAAGTGTGCTCTCAAAATCAATATGGTGTCTTAAATTAACAATTAAATTAAAAATATCAGCAAAGTAGTCAGAGAAGTATATACATGTTAGGTTAGGTACAAGGCATACAGTTTGGCCCATTTTTTGTCAAAAAGCTTGAGTTTGCTCCGAGTGCTAGCGATTAAGCGTTCAGTCTGAAAATATAGGGTGAGTTCCTTTAGCCATTCATTATAGGTAATGGCCAATTGGTCCATCCAATGCCTAAGAACCAGCTTCTTGACTGCCATTGATAGAATAGCCATGTGAAATTTTCTTTCTTTGATATTGATATTGGAATAAGAACCTAAAATGCAAATCTCCACTGTAAACAGCTCTTCAAGCCCCAGAATGGGATCAAACCTGATTTGTATCATTTGCCAGAGGGGGAACATTTTTTCACAGGACCAGAAGATGTGCAGAATATTCCCTTCTTCTTTACTGCATCTGGAGCAAAGAGCAAAGGGAAGCCGACCCATTTTGGCTAGTTTTACTGGTGTATCGTACATACTATTAAGAATATATATTGGGTGAGCCTAATTTTGTCCCGAGTATTATATATGTAGAGGTCTTTCCAGATTTGTGCCCAGTTGAGGGAGTTGTCAGAGAGTAAAGAATCCCAAACCTTGGAACCCATCAAGATATCTGGATGAGAACTGGATAGAAGAAACGAGTATATACAGGAGATACTGTGAGGCCCGTTGGCTAATTCGGAGAACCTGGATAGCATAGGTTGTATAATTAGAGGTGTAGGCTTTGTTCCAAAAAGTTGAGCCAATAAGTGTCTGAACTGAAAAACTTTGAAGATGTGGGACTGGTCTAGATTAAATTTTGCAAGGATGTCATAAGAGGAAAGGAGAGAGTCTGGGTTATAGAAATCAGTAACCATGGTATCTTGCAACTGAAGTAGCCATCCTGGAGAGAGGGTTTTACCTCCAATCTTGATACTAGGGTTAGAGAATATAGGTTGAGACGGGTCTTTGTAGAGCGGGATCTTCAGAGAGGAGCAGAACCGAACAAAAACTCTAATGGGGATACCAATTGTTGATTCTAACATAGGAACCGGCAAGAATTTCAAGGGAATATAATGTATGTTAATGGGAAGAAGCTTCTGTTGCTGTATCATTTGCTTCTCTATCTTTAACCAGTGGGGAGAATAGACCCCTTCAGGTGTGGAAACCCATTGACTACATTTAGAGAAATGGCTGGCCCAGTAATAGAGAAGTAAATTTGGGAGGTGGAGCCCACCAGCCTCTTTGGGAAGGCACAACTTAAGAAAGGAACGTCTGGGAGATTTGTGTAACCATACAAAATCGGATACAAGAGAGTGGACATGTTGGAAAAAGGAAAGGGGAAGCCATATGTTCAACATATTCAAGGGGTAAAAGAGCCTGGGGAGGACATGCATTTTAATAATGCTAATTCGACCCCACAAGGATAGTGGAAGTGATTCCCATCTCTGAAGGTCTTGTTGGATGTTGGTCACTAAATCATCTAGGTTCCATTTCTTAACGATAAAAGGGTCAGTCGACAGCCAGATTCCTAAGTACCTCATAGAGTTGGCAGACCATGTCATGTTAAACTGAATAAAATCTGCCTTGTAAGTGAGGTGATTGAGAGGGAGAATTTCCGACTTACTAAAATTTAATTTATAGTTAGAGAGAAGACTGAACTGGAATATCACCTGTAAAGCATGAGCAAGTGAGGTTGAAGGCTGGGCTAGGTGCAGTAAAATGTCATCTGCATATGCTGAGAGTGTATATTCTACTCCAGCTATGGGAATTCCATGTATCCGGGGAGAGATCTTGAGATATCTAAGAAGAGGTTCCAGGTATAGATTGAAGAGGAAGGGTGACAGAGGACAGCCTTGTCTAGTGCCTGTAAACAGTGGGAAATGAGAGGAGAAAACCCCATTGCAATATATCCTGGCTGAGGGAGATGAATAAATCACTTTGAGCCAAAGCAGAAACTTGAAGGGAAAGCCCATTTTCCGAAATGTTGACCAGAGAAAATTCCATTCAAACAACATGAAGTCTTGCTGTATTCTGACTATTGCAGTTAGGTCCTGCCTTTCAACTGCCCTGGAGAACAAAGGGTTAACTTTTCTATGCCTAGCATAGAATGTTCATCGCGAGCTCGGTTGAAGCCTCTGCCTGTTGTTATTCGAACTGCAACCGTCAGATTCTTTACTACGCCTCACTGAACAGTCGCTCCGAAGATTTCTCCTGCTGTTCGGTTCAAAAGTCGGTTGAAGTGTCAGTTTTTGGTCGGTTTCCTCTGAACTTGAAGTTTCCTCATAGTCGGTTCAAGTCTCTGTCTGTGGTACCGTGAGTACTAGATAGGTTTTTGTTCTGTTTTCTGTGTGGAACCTGTAAACTGTGGATAGGTTCGGCTGAACTGATCATTTTGAGGTAAAACTTGTGCTTTACTTTAGTGTGTGGTTACCGGTCCGTATCAGTTCTAAAAAAAATGGGTTTTAGGTATGTTTTTTTCCAAGACCTGTGACATGGTCAGGAACCGATAGGGGAGTCTTGCCTTGCGGATTGCGAAAAAAAGGGTAGTTGGTTAGGTTGGCCATGTCTGAGAAACCCAAGAAAACCCGGGGCCACTGGTTTCAACACTGCAGTGTGTGTGTGTGTGGGAGGTCTTAGCTAAGGCTGATCCCACACACCACCTGTTTTGTTGTCTGGGGTTTGACCACCTCGATTCAGACTGCCAAATTTGCAAAATTTTCCCAAATCTACCCTGGAAAAGAGATTAGGTAGACTGAGGGAAGAGGAGGCCGAGAAGTCCGCTGACCCGGATGGCCTGCCTGGTTCGGTTCAACGAACCAGAAGGAGAGTCCCTCTGACCAGGCGCTACTTCTTCGGGCAAAGGAGGCCGATTCCGATTGGTTCTGACAAAAGAAAAGAAAAGACAAATCGGCCGGTTGGATCCAGAGATCCCATATTCCAACCGACGATGAGATAGCCAAAGCGATTAGGATTGTGGAATCGCTTCGATTGGTTCCGACCGAACCAGCACCATCTGGCAGGTTCTCAGTTTGGTCGGTTCCAGATTATACCTTGGAAGAATTTTATGAACCAGAGTTTGAGGAGGAGGGAGAGTATGAGGATGATTATGGTGAAGGTGAAAGTCTGGATGTGCCTGTTGAACCGGACATCTCCCCAGACAGACCTTCAGGGGTTTCTCCTCCTAGGCTTTCTGAGTCCCCTTCACACTACATGTTCTACAGAAAGGTGGCTGATACCCTCCAGCTTCCTGTGGAGGAGGCTGTAGAGGATCAGGAAGAGCCTGATTATGTTGAGATGATGAACATCCCAGAGTCCAGGAGACTGTATATTCCCCTTCACAAATCTTTTGGGAAACAGACACAAAAAATTCTCAAGTCTCCCAATTCTGTACGTCCTGTGGACAGAAGAATGGACAAGAGGTACACTCTCTCAGGCTCAAACACGGAGTTCCTTTTTCAGCCATGCAGCCATGTTGGGGTTGTGCAGGCTGCTGCCTGTGATAAGGCAGACTTTCCCTTGGCATCACAGCCCCCGAAGAAGGGCTCCAGGAAGATGGATGCCATGGCAAAGAAGCAGTGCATGGCATCATCTTTTGGACTCAGGCAGGCTAATTATATGGCCTGTGCAGCCAGGCACCAGACATCCAGTTGGGACACTGTACTGGCACTGGCTAAACAGGCTCCTCCCCAGCTTGCCAAGGAGTTGGAGCAGGTGGCTGCAGATGGGATCGAGGCATCGAAAGTACAATTTCATGCTACTGAAGACTCCAGTGATGTATCATCAAGAGTCATGGCTACATCTGTGGCTCTTCGGAGAATGGCTTGGCTCAGATGTACTAGCCTCTGACAGGATACCCAGGCTAAGGCCATGGATTTTCCTGTAGTTGGTAATTCTCTGTTTGGGGAGCAGACAGAGAAGTACATGAAGAAAATGGACGAATACAGGACCACTTACAGGAGTGCTCAGGCAAAAGAAAGGCAAGCAACTCCTCAAAGGCAGCAGTCCAGGGGCAGGGGCAGGAGCAGGCATTTCCAAAGGCCTTTTTACCAAGCTCAGGCATCTTCTTCTTCTTTTTCGCAGAGGGGGTTCTTTAGAGGGGAGGCAGAAGGGGGATGAGCAGGCCTGCATCCACCCCTCAGCCTAAAGCCCCTGCCAAGCAGACACCCTGATGGGCCTGCCCGGGTCGATTCTCCTATACCAGTAGGGGGCAGGCTGGCTTACTTTGTCCAGGACAAGATGTCTCTTACATCAGACAAGTGGGTCCTGGAAGTTTTAAGCCAGGGACTGGTTCTCAGCTTCAAAAAAATTTCCAAGATGAGAGCCAGATCTTTTCCACCTGCAAGTCTCTCAGAGATCCTTGCCCTAGAGGCAGAGGTTTCTTCTCTCCTAGCTCTCAGAGCTCTATAGAGAGTTCCCACCCTACACTGGGGCAAAGGATTGTACTCCAGGTACTTCCTAACCCCCAAAAAGACAGGAGAGTGGTGACCCATCCTGGACCTAAGATATCTGAACAAACACCTTTTAAAGCCAAAGTTCAAAATGGTAACTCTGGGAATTATCCTTCCCTCTCTAAGGCCAGGGAACTGGCTAGCCTCCCTGGACCTCAAAGATGCCTACTTTCATATTCCCATCAGGTGCTCCCACAGAAAGTACCTCAGGTTCGAGTTGCCCTCAGGCCACTATCAGTTCAGAGCAATGCCCTTTGGCCTAACATCAGCCCCAAGGGTCTTCACAAAGTGCCTGGCAGTAGTGGTTGCCTTCCTAAGGAGACAAAAGATTTCCATTTTCTCATACTTGGACGACTGGCTCATAGTAGGTCAGTCTCCAGACCAAGTCAAGTCACACCTGCAAGTGACCCAGCAAATGCTCACTTCTTTAGGATTCCTTCTCAATCTACCAAAGTCAGTTCTCGAACCGGTGCAGCTCCTCACCTTCATAGGTGCAGAACTGGATACGGTAAAAGCAAGAGCCTTCCTCCCCCTGGAAAGGGCAAGGACCCTCATGGAACTGGCCTCTTCATTCATCCTTCAGGTGTCTCGACCAGCAAGGCATTTCCTTCAGATACTGTGCCACATGGCAGCTTCCACAGCAGTGGTCCAGGGGGCAAGATTTCAAATGAGGGACATTCAGTTCCACTTAAGAGCTTTTTGGTCCCAAAGAAAGGATTCCCTTACCAAACTAATTCCAGTGACTCGGACCCTGATCCAAGCCTTGCAATGGAGGCAGGATCAGGAAAATTTGAGACAGGGGGTTCCATTTGTCACTCAGTCTCATTCAGTGATCCTCACCACAGATGCTTCCCTGCTGGGCTGGAGAGCTTACTACCCAGGAACTGTGGTCACCTCAGAAATCTCTGCTTCACATCAATCTATTGGAACTCAGAGCAGTGTTTCTGGCACTACAGGCTTTTTCCAAATATGTACAGAACAAGGTGGTTCAGGTCAGAACAGACAACACCACCACCACCATGTGGTACATCAACAAGCAGGGAGGCACTCGGTCTATGGCCTTGTGCACAAAAGCAATGAAGTTGTGGTCCCTGGCTTATTCCCTGCAAACCTCTCTGATAGCAGTTCACCTCCCAGGGAAGGACAATGTCCTGCAGATGCACTGAGCAAAATATCCCAGGGCCATCACGGATGGGCCCTAGATCCTCTGGTGTTGAAAGTGATTTTCTCGAGATGGGGCACTCCAGAGATAGATCTTTTTGCAGCCCCAGACAATCACCAACTTCCTCTCTTTTGTTGCAGACCCCCAGTCTTGGGCTCAGTCCCCCTGGATGCTCTGATTCTGAACTGGGAAGGGAAATTTCTCTATGCTTTTCCCCCCTTCCCTCTCCTGTTCAGAGTGTTAGTCAAGATAAGGTCACAACCATGCAAAGTGATTCTGATTGCTCCAGACTGGGCCAGACACCCGTGGTATCCCTTGTTGTTGTCCCTAACACTCCATCTTCCCCTGTCTCTTCCCAGGCATTACAACCTGTTAACATCCTCTCAGGGGAGGATTTGGTACCCGAATCTTCAGTCTCTCAATCTCAAGGCTTGGCTCTTGAAGAGTTAGAGCTTGCAGATCTGCATCTTTCCCAAGGGGTTCTGGAATCCTTAAGGCTTCTCTTAAGCCTTCCACCAGAAAGACTTACAACTCCAAATGGAAAAGATTCAGCATTTGGTGTTCTAAGAAGAATATTTCTCCAAACTCTGCTGAATTGCCTACGGTTATATGGTCCATCTTAATGGCCTAGGCCTCAGACCAGCTACTCTTAAGGTACACTTGGCAGCTATTTCTGCTTTCCTGTCTTTAGGCAAGTCTTCCTCTCTGTCATCCCATCCTGTATTCTGTAAGTTTTTCAAGGGATTGCTTCACACTCATCCCCCCTTAGGGATCCTGCTCCTGCTTGGGACCTTAATGTTTGCATTGCTCAGTTTATGCAACCCCCTTTTGAGCCATTGTCCTCAGCAGAGCTTAAGTACTTGACTTGGAAAACTGTGTTTTTGGTAGCCATTACTTCTGCCAGACATATCAGTGAATTGCAAGCCCTGTCAGTGGAATTTAATTTCATCTCTTTTCACAGAGATAAAGTGGTCCTTAGAACTATCAGAAAGTTCTTGCCTAAATTGGTTTCAGATTTCCACCTCAATCAATCTGTATCTCTCTCCCTGTTTTCTTCACTGATCATTCTTCCTTGGGAGAGAGAGGAGGCTACACAGTTTGGATGTTAAAAGAGCCCTTAGCTACTACATAGAGCGTACCAAGGGTCACAGGTTTGTATCTCTCCAGTTTGTTCCTCACTTATGGGGAAGTTGGGAAGGGCAAACCTGCCACTAAGAGATCTATTGCCAGGTGGATTGTTTCTTGTATACAATTCTGCTACGAAAAACTGGGTAGAACCCCACCCTCAGGCCTGAGGGCTCATTCCACAAGAAGGACAGCTGCTTCCCTGGCTGCTGCCAGGGATATTCCTCTCTTAGAAGTTTGTCAAGCAGCCACCTGGAAAACAGTCCATACCTTCACCAAGCATTACTCTCTGGATATCCAGGCTAGGAGTGATGCTCGGTTGGCAACAACTTCAGAGCCTATTTCCAAAGTAGATTCTGTCCCTCCTCCATGGAGGTACTGCTTGGTAGTCTGCAATAGTCAGACTACAGCAAGACTTCATATTGTTTGAAGAAAAAATTACTCACCTTAGTAATTATGATTCTTCTAATGGAGTCTTGCTGTATTCTGACCTCCCCCCCCCGCCTCCCCTCTCAAAACCTAGTTTTTGGGATGTGGGTGGGTGGGTAGGAGCAGTGTTAGCACCCTAGGGGTGTCCATTTTACACCCTCTTTTGTCTTTGGGTGGAATGTTGAATTTTGGATGTGTTTTTGTTTTTGGGTTTCCTGACTTGAGTCTTCCTTTGAGAACCAAAAACATTATATATTTGCCAGCTGGCTAGTAAAAATGTTACAATTTCCACACAGAACATCTAGTGAGTTTTGCTCGTAAAGATGTGACAGTTGCAGTTCAAATAACAACAGGCAGAGGCTTCAACCGAGCTCGTGATGAACATTCTATGCTAGGCATAGAAAAGTTAACCCTTTGTTCTTTGGGGCAGTTGAAAGGCAGGACCTAACTGCAATAGTCAGAATACAGCAAGACTCCACTAGAAGAAACATAATTACTAAGGTGAGTAATTTTTTCATCCACCTTATTGAAGGCTTTCTCTGCATCAAGGGATATGAAAGCCATAGGGGATTGCGAAGATTGAGCTACTTGAAGAATATGAACCAGTTTACTTACTGTAGATGGTCTGCGGAGGATCTGCCCAGAACGAACACTACTTGCTCTGGGCTAAGTAGAGGAGTCCAAACTTTCCTTATTCTGGCAGCCAGAATTTTAGTGAGAATCTTAATATCACTATTCAGAAGAGATAGAGGCCTGTAGCTGGCAGGGTGGGAGGGGTTCTTGTTCGGTTTAAGGAGGAGGACAATAATAGCTTCCAAAAGGGAAGGGTCGAGGATTTCAGATTCTAGAACGTAAGTGTATAAGCGAAGTAAAAGAGGGGCTAACTCTTTAGAAAATGTCTTATAAAAATTTGATGGAAAACCATCCAGTCCTGGTGCCTTATCTAGGGCCAGGCCGTTGATAGCCTCTTCTATCTCAGCAAGAGTAATCGGAGAAGATAGAGATAGTTGATGGTGTTCAAGAAGAGTGGGAAGGGGGAGGGCATCTAAGTATGCGTCTACTTCTTCAGAAGTTGGGGGTGAGGTAAACTCCCCATAAAGCTGGAGATAGTAAGCTTCAAAAACTGAGGCTATCTCTCTAGGGAGGGTTTTATTTGAGCCGTCTGAGGCTATGATAGAGGGAATTAATCTGGAGCCTTCCGACTTCCGTAGACGAAGAGCAAGAAGTCGCCCTGCCTTTTCTCCTTGATCCACATATTTTGATTTAGTTTTTAAGATGCCATATTCAGCCTTCTCCCACATTAGGTCAGAGTATTTATTTCTGAATGAAAGCAAAGTTTCAAGAGAAATGGAGGAAGAAGTGGAAGAGAGGGATACCTCTACGGACTTTATTTGTGTTAGGAGAGATAATGCTTGGGATTCTCGCAATTTTTTCCTTCTGAGAGCAAGCTTGATAAACTCTCCCTTAAGAAGCACTTAAGCGCACACCATCCGTGGTCTATTCTGGGTACGGAATTTTTGTTGAGTTCGGTAAATGTTTGAATGAGAGATTGGATAGAGGAAACAATGGATTTATCTTTTAAAAGTTGAGTATTCAGCTTCCAAGTGGTGTCTTTATGAGTGTCAGGGTCTGGAGATAGCTCTATCTAAGCCACTGAGTGGTCGGAGAGAACTATCGGTTCAATATCAGCATTACAAAGACCAGAAAGGAGGGGGAGACTGATCAATATAAAATCTAAACGGGACCAGGTTTGATGAATAGTTGAACAGAAGGTGTAAAGACGAAGGGAAGGGTTGATGATTCGCCAAGGGTCGCATAGGCTCAGCATTTCCATAAAGTCAGCCAGAGCTTGCTGTGTGGGGGTGAGAGGTTTAATTGGGAGGTAAGTTCTATCCAGATCCTGCGTCAGTGAGATATTCCAGTCCCCCCCTAGAATTAGGTGGGTAAGTAGCAGGGTTGTCAGTTTATTCACCAGGTCCATAAGAAAGTGGACGTCCCCTCCTACCGGCCCATATATGCTGCCCAGCACAACTTCTTTATGGTCCAGAAGACCTCTGACTAAAATGTATTGTCCATTCAGATCTATAATAGAGAGATCCGCCTGGAAGGAAACATTTCCCATAATCAAGATGGCTGCCCCTCGGCTCGAGGATGAGTCTCCTGTAGCAAAGACTTGACTCACCCCCTGCCGACGAAGCCAGGTGGCCTCCTGAGTTAAAAGATGAGTCTCCTGCAAAAATATAACGTGTGCTTTTATAAGGGTACAGTGTTTTAGGACTTGACATCTTTTCGTGGGGTCTCGAAGCCCTCTGACATTCCACGTCATCATTTTAAAGACATTATTCATCATAATTAATGAACAACCAGACAAGCGAGGATTGTAGAATACCAGTCAATAACTCCTTTATGAGGCACACTCCTTCCTTCCCCCCTCCCACCAGTACATGCCCGTCAAAAAAACAGGTTTCCCTGCAATTTAGTGAAGCCCCAGTTCCCTGCCAGCAATAAATGAGCCATAGTAATGAGTAATCTGAACAGGGCAGGATAGCAAAGTCAGACATCGTGAGAAACCCTAACCACCCCAAAAAAAGTAACCCAGTTGTGCACCCCCCCCTTAGTTAGTGTATTGTTCTATTGAATTAAGTAGTTGAAAAACAAACCCCTTAAACCAATACTCTACCCCATTCCATCGGTCTGAAATCCAGTGAGGTAATTATATGAGTCTAGCCCTCCTTCCAAGTCCAAAACCACAAATTTAAAAGAACTATGTACAACCCCCCTTCTAGAGAGTCAGAGTGACTGATTGAGTTCCAGTTGGAGTAAAAGGGAGGGGGAGACCCCACTGTGCCTGGTACTGTTTCCCAAGGTAAAGTTGAAATAACCTAGAAAGGTATCTTGATAGATTGTTAGGAAAATCAGAAGCAGGCACAGCCCCCCCAGCTTCCATGGCACGATGCTAGCTAGCATGTTAGCTAACCATGCCTCCAAGCTCCCTCCCACCTCCCTCCCCCGCCCGGGCACAATCCCCTTCAGTAAGTTACTAATGGCAGAAAACACAAACACTATAATACGGTATAAAAACTGTGGTGTAGAAACTATTATAGTCCCATAATATAATAAACAGCCCTTGTTGCTGAAAGGAAAACTGCTATTGCATTCAGCTGAGTGGGCCCTGCGAGGAGGATAACAAAATAGGAAAAGGCCATCTAATCCTGAAAGAGGTCTGGAGAGCTCGTACAGGAACTTCTCAAGTTTGTAAATTATAACTTCTGTGGTTTAGAGCGATGTAGAGTGAGAAATAACTGAACATACCCCCCATGAGATTCAGTAGTTTCCTCCCTGCTAATCCTGATTGTGTGAGTTAACTACAAAGGGAAACCTTGTGTGGGGAGGGGATATCAGTTGGACCAGTACGTCCCATTTATAGTTCTCCTGAAACAGGACCCAAATAGTTAGTTCCTCTGAGAGGGCACTACTGTTTTGGAGCGCAACGAGTATGCGTCGCGGGAAGCTGGGATAGTCCCCAGACCGCTACCAGCTTAAAGCTGCCAAGCCCAAACAAATGGGAGCCCCACTCGACACTAAACCAGAACGGAAAACCGAAAGGAGCACCCAAGGTCAGTTAAATTTGAAACCTTACTAAAATTATTCAAAAAACAGCAATGATCAACTAAACAATTAGGCAAGAAGAAGAGACTATAGTGAACAATAATCAAGTGTTCGGAAATAGGTTAGGCAGTTGTGTAGCTAGGTTCTTCTTCTTCGCAGCCTCCGGATTTTCGTAGGAGAGCCAGGATCTATTGAGCTGGATCTGTAGTTGAGCTGGATAGGACATTCGAAACTTGAGCCCCGCATCGATCAGTTTCGAGACCACAGGATGGAAGGCGGTTCGTTTCTGCCTGACCTCGTGGGGTAGATCCTGAGTGAGACGTAAGGGTTTGTTATCCCAGAGAATAGCCTGCAGTTCACAGGCCTTAGCTAGAACGTGTTGCTTTTCCAGGTAACTCAAAAATGTAATGATGAGTGGTCTGGGATGTGCACCATCAGGTGGTCTCGGACGAAGTGACCTATGTGCTCTTTCAATTTGGTAGCCAGGACTAAAAGGAGAGGGGCCCACTGTTTGGGATAGAAGCTTTTGAGTAAAGGTGACCATGTTAGAGCCCTCTTGTGACTCTTTCAAGCCCAAAATGATGATATTGTTCCGACGACTTCTTCCCTCCAAGTCTTCGGTTTTGGCTTGAAGTTTGGAGATTTGCTGCTGCAGTTTGGTAATTTCTGTGTCCGTCCAGTCTCACCATCCTTCCAGGGAGGTGGTTTTCACTTCAACATCTTTGATTTTCCGGTTCATGTCTCCCATATCCAATCGGATAGTTTTTAATTCAGAAGAGATATCCGCTAAGGTTTCCCGAAAGGGAAGCAGCTCCTGGAGAAAGCGCTCTTCTGTGAGAGGTCCAGCGGACGAGGACTGCGTTGAACTATGGGTAAGTTGGGAGCCCTGAGCCTTGGCTTTCTTGGAGGTTTTAGTAGGAGAGACTGGTGGTGTATGATGCGGCAAGGCCTGTCACATCTCAGCCTCCATCGCTGCTGATCTGGTAGCGAGAGTGATGAAATTAAGGCTTAGCTAGATGCAGATGAATACAGGCAAAAGGCAGGGTGCCTTAAAAATAAAAATTAAGAGCTGTAGAACAAGGATTGCCGCGGATAGTGGAGAGAGAGAGGAGAGAGTACAAGCAAATGGCTGCTACTAGGCTGCAGACATCACGTGATCCTCCTCAAATTGGTATATTGATTTATACTATTTATGCTCTTCAGATGGGTAAAATAGCCATTCCCACATTAACCCTAAATAATGTGCCTGTCTGTAGATAGCCAGATCTTGACATCCCATCCCTCCCTTATCACTTGTGGTTGTGATCTGAACCCAGGCTATGCTGGGTTTTCCCCCTCTCCATAAAAATTTTGAAAATATTTTTCTTATTTGAAGAAACCACTGCAATTGTGGACAGCCCCAAACTGTTTGTAATACAAAAACAAAGTGGGGCATTGCCATCATTTTGATGGTGTCTATCCTACCCCATAAAGACAGCGAAAGTTTCTCCCAGTTATTAAGGAGGTTCTGAATCTTATTTTTTTGCCCTATTAACATTTTCATATATATTGATTTTCTGGTCACCTGTTAAGGTTACTCCAAGGTATTTAATTTGACTCTATATTATAAAATCTCCCTGAAATTTGTTTAAATTAGGTTCTATTCCTTTAGAGAGTTGTATAAGTAAAGATTTTTGTTTATTTAACCTGTAACCTGAAACTTCTGAAAATAACTTGACTTCTTCCAAAAAACTTTGTAGTGAAGACTAGGGGCTAGATATTCAGACTGTACCAGGCAGGGGTGCAAGCCTAGGTGCAGCGCAACTGGGAAGAGCCAGGGCATGGACCGGGTGATATTCAATGGCGCTGCGCCATGGCTCAGCACCATGGAATATGGAACTGAGGGCCCATGCACTACACACAGTGCAGTGGCACTGCTCCAGTGCAAGTGGCAGCAGGGGAGCAGGGGGCTGTGCCACCGCAAGTGCAGTTGCGCTAGGGGCAGCAACAGCGATATTCAGCCGTGAGCATGCAAATGAGGCCATTATGCATGCAAGGTACAAATGGAGCCATTTACATGTCATTATGGCCCCATTTGCATGCAGTGCACTGATCCCCGGCGACTTTTGCCTGGCGCCCTGCCAGGCTGCAGCCATCGGGGACTGATGCCCCCCTGCCCCTTGGTGGGCTCCACACCCCTCCACCCGATCGTGGGCATGTGAAAGGAGAAGCCCTGGTGGTCCAGTGGACCGAACCCCGTAGCCCAGTCGTGGGCATGAACTGGAATACTCCCTGGTGGCCCAGTGGACCGCATCCTCATGCCGGATCGCGGGCATGTAAAAAATTAATCCCTGGTGATCCAGCGGACTGATCACCTTCGCCCACTCATGGGCATTCATCAAACCCCCTCGTGGTCCAGGTGATCCCCCCTCCCCACCTACCCATGTGGTCCCCGCCACCCTGCACCCCCCCCGGTCAGTGGCGGGTGGCATCAACCCGCCCGCATGCTGCCCAGCTGCCCGCCAACTGACAGCATACAGTAGGGCTGTACACCTATTGGTCCACTGCGTGGGCCAATGGGCATGGAGCTCATACTGTACTACACAGTCCCGACTTGCGAGTGAACGTTTATTCACAGGTCGGGACTGTGTAGTACAGTATGGGCTGCACACCCATTGGCCCACACGGTAGACCAATAGGCGTACTGCCCTACTGTATTCTGTCAGTCGGCAGGCCGCTGACCGGGGGGGTGCAGAGTGGTGGGGGACTATGTTGGCAGGTGGGGAGGAGGGTACCACTGGACCACCAGGGGTTTTGACAAATGCACATGAGCGGGTGACGGTGATCAGTATGCTGGACCACCAGGGATCAATCCTTTACATGCCCGCGAGTGGGCAAGGGAATGCAGTCCACTGGACCACCAGGGATTACTTGTTTTCATGCCCATGATCGGGCACTGGGGATCAGTCCACTGGACCACCAGGAGACGTTACACGTGTGCCCATGATCGGGTGATGGGGTACGGTCCACTGGACCACCAGAGTGTTCCTTTACAGAAGCCTGAGATCGGGCAATGGGGTAGGGGGGCCACAATGCTCCCTGGGCAGGGGGCATGGGGTCGGTGTTTTGGGAATTCGGGTGGCCAACCACGGCAGGTGGCTGCCATGTTTCACCTGTACCCTGTTTGTAAGGGCTCAACATTGCACCCCCCTGAGCGGTGCAAGGCGGGGTTGTGCCTGCATATTGGGATGCGCCGCATATGCATGGGCTCACTCCCTGCACTTGTGCCGCATACTTTACAGGTGCACCCCGGCACATGGGGGGTTGTGCAGTGCAACCCGCCCGATTGAATATCATGCCAGGGTGCATTGGTAGGTTGCGCATGGTGCAACCATGTTGCGCCATGCGCAACACCATTGAATATCCTGACGTGGTACTCATGTACCTATATTATGACTACTGTGATCTACCTATTACCAAGCGTGTACCACCAGTGAATGTCTGTAACACTGGTTGCTTTTTTAGTCTAAGCGTTATGTACTGTACTGTTTTGTTTTCTGTGATGTATTGCTCTCTTGACGAGGTGCCTTTGTAAATGAGTCTGTGACTCAAAGGTCTGTAAACCGATGATCTAATAAATAAATAAATATCCCACCCTTTATGTTTTTAATTATTAGGAGGATGTCATCAGCAAAAACACTCATTTTTTGTTATTTCTTTCTCTACTTGCACCCCTTCAATATTTAGATTTTTCCTAATCCAGTTCAAAAAGGGCTCCAAGCAAAGTATGAACAAAATATGGGAAAGGGGTCAGCCTTGTCTTACCCCATTTAACATTTCATAAAATGGTGATAAATCTTTCGGATTTCAGATGAGGCATTAAACCAAGGTCCCATCTGCCTGTTCTGGTGGTAGTTGAGATGGATGTTAAAGATCCCATAGCACTTCTCGAAAAGAGTAGGGGAATTTTTTATTTAGATTGCACAACAAATAATAACAAACAGTGTTTTTGCACACTAGAAATAATATATGCTTTTGCAGCAAACAAAAAATCAAAAAGGAATTGCAATCATTCATTTCAATCAAATCATAATACGAAAATAGTTATGATGTAACTAAATACAAAAAAATAAAGGTTTTAAAAGTAAAATCACAAACTTGGTTCCCTGATCTTCCCCTTGGCATAAATAATTCAAACTTAGAATTATGAAAAGAAAGCTAAAAGAAAAAAAATGAGAATTAACAGTTCATATTCTATATTTTACTTATACCTCCTATACATCCCTTTCCCCCTTTTTGCTGTTAAAGGGTATCCTACAGTCACTGAGCCTTTAAACAACTGGTAAGAATATGTATCCAGTGTATAGCAAAGATGAATTTCTTCACCACAATTTATACAATTCAGGAGAACAATGTTTTTCTTTTTCTTGTATACCAGCTATATCTTGTAATATTGTATACACAACTTGTTCAACAGTTTTATGTTGTTGCCTTAAATTAAGGGCACATCTTGCATGCCAAATTTGAAATGTGATACATAATAAGATTATTTGTATTGAGCTTTTCTCAAATTTTCTCCATCCCACAGGAAATATGCCTAAAAAGAGCATATCTGGGGTGATATTATGAAAAGGTCCCAGAATACATAATTTGTAAAGATACTGCCAAAAGGATGTCGCAAAGGGGCATTCCAGGAAGAGATGCTCCATCGTTTCCAGTTTTCTAGGCACACCCCACCCCTTGGACACACTCTTTCTGATTTATCTTAGTGGTTCATGTTGTTCTTTACCCCCAGTCTGAGGTGAACACAGAGCCACATAAAATCCCACGTATGTACTGGTGTTCTATTGCATGTTATTTTTTTCTGAGATAGTCTTTGCATCATGCTGTGGTTTTTCAGTGTACCATGGGAGTTCAATATAATGGATTTCTAATATATGATTATATAACGCTTTTCTAATGTTGTTGATAAGTTGTTGTTTAGTTATTGCCCACAATTTTAGTTTACTAATTGTTCCAGAAAGATAATTTGGTAATCCCACCACATGTTTTTGTTTTGGTATAGGTGATATATTATCCCAATCATTTAATATATTCCCTATGCTGTCCCATACCCATGGCTTCCATATTTTATTTTTATGTTGTAAAAGGGGAACTGTATTATGATATATAAATGTACCATAAAGGAATACCAAGGGGTTTACCGTACCTAGACCCCCCTGCATTATTGGTAAGTAAGTAGTCCCTCTTTTTTAAGTGGGTTTAGGCGACTTCCCCAGAGGCATTGAAAAAACACACTAAAAAGGGAAGTTTCTAACAATTTGAGGGGTGGGGGGAATAATACTTAAAAATATAAACATAGGAAGTAGAAAGATCTTGATCATGAAAATCCTTTTTTTCTTCCCCATTTGCCATTTGTTCCATTTGGCTACTGAATTATTCACATCTTTTAGTTTTGATTCCCAGTTGTAAAGTTGCGGATTTTCCCCACCAAAATAAATACCTAATATTTTGTGGTATGCGGTTATTATGGGAAACTCTATGAATTCTTCCATGTCAGTTTCTTTTTGTCATATTAAAATACAACTCTTTTGTATATTTATCTCTGAGCCTGAGACCTGTCCAAAATCTGTGACTATTTGCTTGACAACAATACTTGATGTCTTATCTGCCACTGTTATACCAACATCATCTGCATATGCAGCTGGACAAATAAGATTGTTATCATAGCCCACAGATAACCCTTGCACTAAATCATTCTGGTTTATGTAACGTAACAGGAGCTAGAGTAAGGATGTATAGGAGGGGGCTGAGTGGGCAGCCCTGTCTAACCCCTCTTTTTACTAAAACTTTCTCACCTAGCCACAGATTTATACTTGGCATTATGCAAGTGTCTTTATAACATATTGTTAACCGAGCAATAAATCTGGATGGGAAACCATATTCTGTTAGTACTGTCCAAAGATATTCATATTCAACTCTGTCAAAAGCTTTTGTTTGATCCAGGCTGATTAGGTACCCCATTAATTCCTAATTTTCCCCTTTGTTTAAAATTTCCCTTAGTAAAATAAGGGCATCATGAATCTTTCTGATTGAAACTCCACTGAACTATGTGGAATGTATTATTTCATCTTGTAAAACAGTAGAGTCTATTGCAAAGGATTTTCATTAGTATTTTGCAATCGGTGTTTAATAGTGTTATGGGCCTCCAATTTTTTAAGTCTCGTCGTTTACCTGATTTATAAAGTAATAATAAAATCTTGGTATACATGCTATTAGGAACTATAACGGAATAGACTAGAGCCTGTGTGGCTGGCTGTGTGTTTGTCTCTGTCAGTAGTTTAGTTTTTGTGGATTTTCCTGTGTTTCTGCTTGAAGGAACTGGACCATTCTTGGACATAACATCTATGAACATTTCCTGGACTAAGAAACTGCAAAACATCACCACCAGGTATTGGCACTCTCATCATAAATCAACTTTTTTGGAAGCCATCAAAGCCAAAAGCAAGGTCAGTAAATCTGTTATACAAGCACTGACTTGTGGAGTGCTACATTGAATCCACATTTCCGTCTGACTTGTTCTTAAAGGATGTGTACTTGTCTTTGAGGTCTATTCACAACCATTTTGGAGAACAAAGGCTAGATACTAACAAAGGATTTTTACATTCTGCATATGCCCCAGGCCAGTGTTTATTACCTTCAGGAATTTAACCTCTTCAGGAATTTATCACATTCTGGGTCTTTGAGCTACAATAACAGTTTTCTGGTCCCTTGTAGTTCACCATTTCTTGTGGATTTGATTACTTTTCATCAATCACGCGGCACCTCTGAGAACATGGCTTTATATATTGTGCTCTGCAATATCATGGGGCAAACGCAGACCAGCAAGGCCAAGAAGACTAGATGCCCTACAACAAAACTAGTCTGCAAAATGATTAAAGCATACCTTCTTAGGATACTACTTATGCTACTTCTGATATCTGGAAATGTTCATCCTAACCCGGGGCCTACTGGCCGAGCACCCCATGCCAGAAAAAGGTGGGAGGGGTCCCTCACATTAGCCTCAATCAATGTCTGCAGCCTCCTTAACAAACTTGACATCTTGCAAACCTGGGTCCAGCAACATAGCCCTGATGTACTCTCTGTTGTCAAAACATGACTTAACCCCAAGATACCAGATGCTGCAGTCATCATCCCTGGATACTCTATATTCAGGCAGGACAGGGTTTCCAAACGAGGTGGAGGCTGTGCCATCTACCTGAGAAATTCCTATCTGGGTCAAGTCTTCCCATTCTCAAACCCTAATCCACCCTCGCAAGTTCTCGCTATTAAAGTTCTACTCGGGGCGCACAACAAGGAGCTCACCATTGCCTCTGTGTACCTACCCCCTAAAGATCAGCCCAATGGATTTATGAGCATATTGGAAAGCCTACAGGGATTACACCATAACTCTGAACTCATAGTGCTAGGCGACTTCAGCATAAATTGGCTATCGTTGGAGGCCAGAAACTACAAGGATGCTGTCACGTCACAGAACCTCACCCAGCTTGTTACCACCCCCACCAGATGCAACTATAAGACAGGGTCACACACACTTCTGGACTGGATCCTTACTAATCACCCTGAACGAATCTCAAAAGTCTCAGTGCTCCCTGATGGGATCAGTGACTACTCACCGGTCACATGTACCTGGACAAACAAATTCATTAAGCCCCTTCCTAAAATAATCCACACCAGAGTGTTAAAGCAGGGGTACCTTGAGCTACTAAAGACACACCTAAGCCACCTGGACTGGACACCAGTCGACTCTGCCATTGATGTAAACCAAGCCTTAGACCTTTTCATCAGCCACTTCACTGCGGCCTGCAATATCTTTGCACCTCTCAAAAAGCTGAAGGTCAGAGGCAGAGCTAACCCTTGGATAACCCCCGATCTAATCACTTTACTCAAACATAGGGATCATCTCTAGCACTGTGCCTGTGCAACAACCAAACCTGGGGATATTCTTAAGTATAAAGCTGCCAGAAATGAGTGCACGCGGGCAGTTAGGAGCGCCAAAAGCAAATACTTCAAGGAAGCTCTCTCCAACTCCTGGGGTGATGGAAAAAAATTTTGGAGTAACTTGAAAGACCTTACAGGCAAGGACCCTAAGTCACCATGCTCAACATAAATGGAACACCAACATCTGACCTGTACACAATCACCACCACCTTTAACAATGCATTCTCCAACTTGGATAGTGTCCTCCCTTCTAATTTCTTTGATGCCCCCTCTGGTAGTAACCTTCCTGCAACTACTCCTCTCCTACACCCTGACCCACAATTCTACTTCAAGGAGATCCCAGTGCATGAAGCCAGAACCTATATTCGGAAGGCCATTCACAATGCAGGCTACAGCGGTGACTTCCTTAACCTGAAGTTGTTAGCACTTGTCCTTGAAGAAGTCCTTGAACCCCTGACAAGGGTCCTCAATCTATCACTAAGGATGTCACAGTTCCCATCTCGCTGGAAACAGGCAACCATCACACCTGTACACAAAAGTGGAGACAAATCACTGCACTTCAACTACAGACCTATCTCTATCCTCCCTCCATTGTCTAAGGCCCTGGAGCGCATCGCCTCAGACCAACTAGTCAAGTACCTGGAAAAATACGACATCCAGTGTCCTGAGCAACATGGTTTCTGAAAACAGCACAGTACCACTACTGCACTATTAGAATTCATGGGCTTCATCCATGCCACGCTCGATCAAGGAAACTGTGTAGGGGCAGTATTCATCGACCTTATGAAAGCCTTTGATACTGTGAACCACCAACTCCTGCTCAAGCAATTATCAAACATTGGGCTCTCCAATGAAGCGCTGCTCTGGTTTTCAAGCTACCTTGGGGAGAGGGTCCAGCGGGTTAGGATTGCCGGTGTTACCTCGGAAGAAAAGCCAGTCCTTTCAGGGGTCCATCCTGGGGCCACTACTCTTCAGCCTCTTCCTCAACGACCTTCCCAGTGTCTGCCACCAGAAATTACTGCTCTACACCGATGGCGCAGTCATGTTCACCAACCACCAAAACGCAGAGCTCCTTGAGAAACAATTACAGCTTGAATTCATGCGCATCGAAGAATGGTTCAAGTCACACAAACTGGTCGTGAACTACAGCAAAACAAAGGTTATAACCTTCTACAATGCCAGAAGCAAGTACAAATCCCGTGACCTCATCATCCTAAACCAAACAGGGACCTTACTTGAACACGTTCCTGATTTTAAATATCTAGGTGTCACGTTGGACAGCTCACTCTCCTACCATTGGCACATAGATTCTGTCACCAAAGCCACCAACATCCGTATAGGCCTGCTCTACAGGCACAAACACTGCATGGGTCCTGACACTCTCCGATTGGCTATCAACAGCTCTGTCACCTCCATCATCGATTACAGGCTAGCAATTTATGGCTCTGCCTCCGCCTCTGCCCTCCGCAGAATTACAGTTGTACTCAACAAAGCATGCAGGTTGCTAACTGGGGCTGACCGACTTACACACACTTGTGACCTGTACACTCGGGCAGGATGGCTTCCTCTCATCAGCCGGATACAGTTTTAAACCTGCCTCTTAGCCAAAAAAGTCCTCCTCGGGGTCATGCCACCGGGCATTGAAAAGCTCCTCATTGACCACCACAGCACCCAGCGAACTAGAAGTTCACAGCAACTAACCTTCCTTGTCCCCAGATGCCGGACTACCATCGGCCAGAGGGCCTTTGCCCACAGAGCACCACAGTGGTACAATACTCTCAACAAAGAAACTCTTACTGCTGCTGCTCTTGGCCCTTTTAAGAGACAACTCCGACTTCATCTCATTTCAACTAGTCGTTGTGACTGCCTCGCCTAATCAGGGGCCACAGCTTACTGCCCTCCACATCAGTCTTGACAACTACCTCTCCCTGCCTTGCCCCTCCTACCTGCCTACCCTTGCTCCCTCTCCTTTCCTCCCCCAGGCATTTCTTGACTTTATCCCTCCCCTCCCTCCCCTTTAGAGCTGTTACCTCACCTTCTACCCTCCGACAATGGCCTTCCTGCCTGCATACCCCCTTCCCTCTCACCTGCAGTGCTTATTTCTAAGATTGCCCTTGGCTGGTATGTTATGCTACCTAACATGTGGCATATTTTGAATTACTGGAATTTCCTAAGCCTCAGTCTCTTACTTCTTTTTACTGTGTAATTATGTATTATTATGTTGACCTTTGTATGTATGTATACCCCCATTCCTTCGACGTGGAACCTTTGTAAAAGAGCAGTTCCTACTCAAAGGTATTTGTAATCCTAGATTTCAATAAAATAAAATAAAAATAAAAAAATAAAGTGTGCCTGTCTCTAAACCCTCATTATAGACTATAGTTAAGTCATCCCCAAGGGTCTCAAAAATGATTTTATATAATTCATGAGATAAGCCATTGGACTCTGGAGTGCTTCTAGCATTTAGGGCCCAAATGACTTCTCTTAAGTTTTTTGTGTGATGGGGGAAGTTAAAATGCTGTATAAGTCTGGGGAAAGTGTTGGTAAACCACAGATCTTACTTCGAGAGGGCTCTTGCAGTAGGTAATTACATATAGGACTGACGCCGGCCAGTGGCAGGACCCCATGGAAAAATTTCTAGCTAGCAGTCCCTGGTGAGGGACCACTCCCACGTCAGGTGACCGGCGTCATACGATGTCGGTATAAAGGGGCGGTCCCGGACGCCCGCCTTCTAGTTCTTTCCCGCTGTTAGCTCGTGCAGCGCTTCGCGGTAAAGTTCATGCTTAGTCAACCCTGTCTTTCGTTGTTTTTTACCAAAAAATAGTTATTTCTTTTCAGTCGTCAGGTACATCATCGGTGTATGTCGTTGCCCTACACCCTCCGACACAAAACAAGTGCGACCGTGCGACGCCCAACTGCACAAGGGGCGACCATTTCCTGTGCCTTTTTCTGCTGAGCTTCGATCACCCGATTGAAGTGCCAGCATTGCCTCATCTTCAGCGCGGCTACCCAGCAGGCGCCAACAGTCCCTGGAAGCCCATCTCCTCAAGAAAAAGATGTCTTCTATGGAAAAAGAGTTGAAAAAGTTGAGGCAGGCGTCCACTTCCCCGAGGCACATCGAAAGAAGGACAAGAGAGGCACGGGAGAAGTCCTCCTCTACGCGTCTCCGCTGGAAGCATGAATGAAGCAACGCCCTCGGGGGACTCTGTTCGACGACGCCTCAAGGGTTTGGAGGCGTCCAGCCACCCGTCTGGCTGGCCTCGGGGCTCTGCGGGTGCCTCCGGCGAATGGAGCTCGCCCCGGTTTAGCTGCAGGCTTGCGGCCTACTGAGCGTCGGCGACTCTTCAAGCGGATGTCAGCTCCTCCGATGTCCCTCACGTGGAGGTCGATAAGGCGCCTGACTCTTGGCGACTGCGACCACTTCCCCGGGACGGCCCGTTCCTCCCCTCGGCCCGCCTCCGGCAAGGGCTCCCGTAAGCTGGACACTGGCTCCTCCAGCGCCCGCCCGGCTTCGCCCTAAGCACTTACGCGACTCCTCGATGTCTTGGTGTGAGAACCAACGAGACCTTCCCATCTGTCGTACCCAGTTCCCCACAGTCTTCGCTGCCGTCTGAGGAGCCTGAGTCACTGCAGCCTGACCCCGGGGATTTCTCTCCTCCATCCCCGGGCAATGCGGGGGATCTTCCTCCTCCATCAGACCCTCCTCCGACGGAACCGGATCTGACGGCCCCCCGGACGCCGGCCCCGATGCCGGTACCTCCGATGCTGGTACCTCCGACGCCGGCAGGGGATATCCCCCTTCCATTGGGCCCACCGCCCTCCAGGCCCCCTAATGTGGACCCACCCATGGGGCTGCCAACCGGGCCGTCTGCTCCAGCAGCTCCCCTGGCTTCTGGGTACCGCTGTCTATCCGGCGTCGTACGGGACTGCAATATCCAGCACCGCCAGTACTGCTTGTCCTCTGACCTGGCAGTACCCGGCGCGGGTTTCCCGCCGCCGGGTTTCGGATACTCGCCTTATGGGTACAATCCGTGACACTCCCCTCCTCCTCCACCGCCCCCCGGCCGCTGGTGGATCTGCAGGAGACTCTGGCCTCTTGGTGGGCGAGGCCAAGCTCAACTCACCAAGGAGGTGAGAGCATATACGATGGCAAGTGCCCCGGCCCCATATGTCGGTGGCACACTCCTCACCGCCTCCGGACTCCAGGGCTCTCCCCTCTGGATCCAGAGAGGGGCAGGACCCGCGTTTACGGGTACCACCCAAAGAACCCGTTCCTCCCCCTAGCCGCGTAAGGGAGTCTTATTCTTCCTCTTCTTCTTCCCTCTTGGATTCCTTGGACTCTTCTAAGGGATGCTCCGAGAAAGACGATGAGCCCCGCTCTCCGTCTAAGCCCCGGCCGAGGACCCCTCCGAAGTCTCCTCCGGAGGATCCATCTTTCACGGAGTTGCTTAGAAAAATCCAGGAAGTCCATCAGTGGCACTCTCTGGAACCAGATCCTCAGCGACTTAAACTCGATGAACATCTGGATCTGCCCGTGACAGCTCCAACTTTAGTGCCACCCTGGATCGAGTCTCACGCCCACCTTGTTACCACGATCTGGAAACAACCGTCGGTGTTAGCCCCACTTCCCAGGAAGTCTAACAGGCTATACCAGGCTCCCGAGGGTGTAGATTACCTGGACTCTCACCCTCATGCCGACTCGGTCGTAATTAGCGCCGCTCACGGCCAGTCGGCACATCCAAAACATCTTAGCTTGTCTCCTCCGGATAAGGAATCTCGCCTCCTGGACCAGTATGGAAGAAAGATCTATGCCTCCTCCACACTGGGAAGTCGGGCCCTGAATTACGTCGCCCATATGGGGGATTACCAGAAGGCCATCCTTACCCAGGCGGAATCCAAGCTGGACTCCTTACCTGACTCCCAAGTCAAACAGGAGTTAGTTGACCTCGTCCGTTCTGCTCGTTTGACCAGTCACCACATTTTGAGGGCGACGTACGATGCAGTGGACACTACCGGGTGGAGCTCCACTTTTGCCATGAGTCTATGGCATCATGCCTGGCTCCGCGTGTCAGGTTTGGTCCCGGAGGTGCAATCCGCTATTCAGGAGGCACCTTTCAGGGGGTCGGTGCTTTTCGGCGGTGATGTCAAAGACATCATCACTGACTTGCAGGAGAAGGGGACAGCTCTGAAATCAGTGGATTCCATGTACCATCCCCAACACCAGCAGTGCCTTCCCTTTCGCAGATGGAGTCGGCCTGGCGAAACCCCAGGGAGCGGGCCACTAGGCGTCAGGCCCCGCGAGCTGCAGGCCCCTCCTCCCAAAAAAGCAGCGGGTGCCTCACGGCGGCTGCCCCACCACCTGACTCCTTTCCTCTCCCACCGCCTCCGTCCCCCTGGAGGAACCGGTAGGAGGGAGGTTTTCCCTCCACCTTCCGTGATGGGAGAGGATAACTACGGATTCTTGGGTGCTCCAGCTTATAGCAGAAGGGCACTCCATAGAGTTTCTTCAGAAACCACCCCGACACCCCCCTCTGAAGTCGTCCTATTCAAGGGAACACCTTCCTTTGGTCCGGGAAGAAATATCGACTCTTCTTACGAAGCAGGCAATAGAACCCGTCCCCTCTCATCTTCAAGGGACGGGTTACTATTCCCATTTCTTCCTGGTCCCAAAGAAGACGGGAGATCTCAGACCCATTCTGGATCTCAGTTCCCTGAATCTTTATGTGGAATACAAAAGGTTCAGGATGCTCTCTCTGCAGAGCCTTCTGCCCCTCCTTCTGCCGGGTCAATGGCTTTGTGCCCTGGATATGCAGGATGCCTATCTGCACATCCCATTTGCCTTTCCCATCGCAAGTATGTTCGTTTTGCTTTTCAGGGGGACCACTACCAATTCAAGGCACTCCCCTTTGGTCTATCCTCGGCTCCCGAGTATTTACCAAATGCCTGGCTGTGGTAGCGGCCCACCTGCGTACAATGGGAGTACAGGTGTTCCCTTACCTGGACGACTGGCTCCTGGCGGCCTCGTCCAGGGAGGAACTCCTGCATTTTCTCTCCCTCACCCAGCAGGTTTTCACTTGCCTGGGTATTGCCATCAACCATTCCAAGTCTCATCTGGACCCTTCCCAGAGGCTACAGTTCATCGGGGCTATCCTCGATACGACCGTGAGCAAGGCCTTCCTGCCTCCAGACAGGGCGGCCTCTCTTCAATCCCAGATATCTCTGCTATCAGAACGCAGGAGGGTCCCGGCGAGGTCGATCCTCCGTCTTCTAGGGCTCATGGCGGCCGCTATTCCGACGGTCCTCCGAGCTCGACTCCACATGAGGATCTCTCAGTGGACTCTTCGCTCCCAGTGGGATCAACTTGTGGACGATCTAGATCAGTTAGTTCTGATCTCATTGCCGATGGTACGAGAATTGCAATGGTGGATGATTCGAGAGAACCTGTTTCGGGGGGTCCCCTTCTTTCATCCTCCCCCCCCTCCCAGACTCTGACCACGGACGCATCAGGTGAAGGTTGGGGAGCCCATCTAGGCCCTCATTGGACCCAGGGCTTATGGTCCAGACTGGAACAAGCTCTCCACATCAACATGCTCGAGCTGCGAGCTGTGCTGTACGCTCTCAAGCCCTTCACCAACACATTCTTCCGGCCACCTAGCGTCCAGGACGGACAACATATGCTGGTGTGGTACATCAACAAACAGGAGGAACTCGCTCACCCTCTATGCAGGGAAGCAATGAGGGTTTGGGATTGGGCAACTCAACACGCCTTCACCTCACGGCGATTCATGTCCGGGAGTCGACAACACCCTGGCAGACAAGCTAAGCCGTTCCTCTGCTCTGGCACAGTGGGAATTGGACCAAGGGGTGCTAGGCGATATCTTTCAGCTTTGGGGGACTCCATGGTGTAGACCTGTTCACCTCTCCCAAAGCGACAAAACTTCCCACCTTTTGCTCGCTCGTTCCAGGCGGCGCTTTCTGGAGGCGGCAGCTCTGTCTCTAGACTGGAAGAACAGATTCGTCTATGCTTTTCCCCCAGTTCCTCTGATCCCACGAGTATTGCAGAAACTAGACACAGAAGGAGCGAGAATGGTTCTGATCGCTCCTTTCTGGCCCAGGCAAATCTGGTTCTCTCTTCTACAACAATATTCAGAGGTTCCTCCTCTTCCTCTTCCTGTATCTCGAGGTTTGCTGACCCAGGATCAGGGGACCCTGGTCCACCCAGGCCTCAAATCCCTTCAACTACATACATGGCTCCTGCAGACCTAGCCCAATCCCGTTTTGGTGCCTCTCCAAAAGTGGCAGAGATTTTAGTGGAGGCTAGAAAACCCTCCACCAGGTCCACTTATGCCATGAAGTGGAAGAGATTCTCTATTTGGGCAGCCTCTAAGAACGTGGAGCCTTTCTCCTGTTCAATGGCTTTTCTGCTGGAGTACTTACGTCATCTCTTTGACCTGGGTCTCAGCCATTCCTCCTTGAAGGTTCACAGGGCAGCTATCTCAGCCTACCATGTTCCCTTCGGCGATAAAGCTTTCGCTCAACTGGAGGTCTCAAGACCTTTCTCAGAGGGGTCCTTCATCTAAGGCCCCCCCCCCATCCGTACCCTTGCCCCCCTTGGGACTTGAATTTTGTTCTCGAGAAACTTACTCTCCCTCTCTTCGAACCTGCAGCTTCTGCAGATCTGAAGTTTCTTTTGTGGAAGACGCTCTTCTTGGTGGCCATTACGTCGGCTCGAAGAATTTCCGAGCTCCAGGCCCTTATGTGTAAAATCCCCTATTTGATTTTTCACAAAGAACGAGTTGCTCTTCACACGAATCCTAAGTTTCTTCCTAAAGTAGTAGCAGGGTCTACCTTAAATCAGTCCATAGAGCTACCTGCCTTTTTTACGCAGTACTCTAATCAAGGGGAATATTTACTCCATACCATGGATGTTCACCGGATTCTGAGATACTACACCAACAGGACGAAGGATCTCAGAAAGACTGATCAGTTGTTCATCTCTTTTGCTCACAAAAGGGAAGGCAATGCTGTTTCCAAGCAATGCCTGTCAAAGTGGTTGGCTCATTGCATCACTTTCTGTTATGACAAGTACAACAAGACCCTTCCAGGTCAGGTTGAGGCCACTCCACAAGAGGAATAGCGGCCTCTGCGGCTTGTTTCAAGAATGTGTCTGCGGCAGACATATGCGCTGCCGCCACCTGGACTTCCGTCCATACCTTTACAAAACACTACAGTTTGGACATTGCCTCTCGCCGTAGAGCAGGCTTCGAGCTGGCTGTTTTGCAAGGCCTCCTGTCTTGAGGCCTGCAAGGCTAGTACTACTTTCTGGACTAGTTTCCTCCTCTCAGTGCCTTTTATTTGTTCCAGACTGCTTGGGATTCAGTCCTATATGTAATTACCTACTGCAAGAGCCTTCTCGAAGTAAGACAATACAGTTATGTAAGAACTTACCGTAACAGTAGATCTTCGAGAGAGGCTCTTGCAGTAGGTAATACCTTCCCGCCCTCCATCCCCCTAGGCTTTTTCAGCTCCTTTTCCAGGAATGGAAACATCAGCTTCTCTCTTGTCCGGGCCTTCCGGGCCTGTGTGGGAAAGAACTGAAGGCAGGCGTCAGGACCCGCCCTTTATACCGACATCATATGGCCGCCGGTCACCTGGCGATAGGGACATCCCTCACCAGGACTGGTAGCTAGAAATTTTCACGTGGAGTCCTGCCGCTGACGGCGTCAGTCCTATATGTAATTACCTACTGCAAGAGCCTCGCTCGAAGATCTACTGTTATGGTAAGTTCTTACGTAACTGTACTTTTTGTAGCCATTGGGTGGATTATTCAGACATGTGCCAAGCAAGGGTGCAAGCCATGCGCAGTGCAACTGGGATGCGCCAGGGAGTGTGCTGGGTGATATTCAATGGTACTGCGCCATGGCTCAGCACCATTGAATATGGCAACCTGGCCTCCCATATTGCGCATGGTACAGTGGCACTGCGCCAGCGCATCTGGCTAGAAAGGGCTAGAGAGGAGCAGGGGGCTGCGATAGCGCAAGTGCTGTTGCGCTAGGCGCAGCAACCACGATATTCAGCAGTGGACATGAAAATGGGGCCATAATGTATGCAAGGCACAAAAGGGGCCAGTTGCATGTCATTATGGCCCCATTTGCATGTAGGTGCGCTGATCCCCTGCGACTTGTGCCTGGCGCCCTGCCAGGCTGCAGCCGTCGGGTACCGACGCCCCCTGCCCCTCACCGGCAATGTGCTCCATTGTCTGATCGCGGGCTGTAATATCAAAGTAACTCCCTGGTGGTCCAGTGGACCTAACTCCTTGCCCGATCGTGGGCTGTAATATTATTCTAACTCCCTGGTGATCCAGTGGACCGAACTCCTTGCCCAGTCACGGGCTGTAATATTATTTAACTACCTGGTGGTCCAGTGGACCGAACTCCTTGCCCGATCATGGGCTGTAATATTATTTTAACTCCCTGGTGGTCCAGTGGACCTAACTTCTTGCCCGATTGTGGGCTGTAATATTATTCTAACTCCCTGGCGGGCCAGTGGACTGAACTCCTTGCCCAATCGCGGGCTGTAATATTATTTAACTCCCTGGTGGTCCAGTAGACCGAACTCCTTGCCCGATCGTGGGCTGTAATATTATTTAACTCCCTGGTGGTCCAGTAAACCAAACTCCTTGCCCGATCGCGGGCTGTAATATTATTTTAACTCCCTGGTGGTCCAGTGGTGCCATTACCCCTCCCAACCCGCCCACTCATTCCCGCACCCGCTCCCCGAGTCAGTGGCGGGCGGCATATCACCCAACACTGTTGCGCCATGCATAACCCTTTAATATCCCACCCGTGTCTCATATTTTGTGTGGAGAGATTTTTACTAGTGTACATAGATGTGACGTATGCTTCTAATTCCTCTACTATTTCTGTTTTCTTTGTGATGATTTTCCCTTCTGCTGTTTTCAAATATGAGATAATTTTTTTTCTTTTATAGTGTTGCAATTATCTAAGGGCATTATATCACTTTTCTTTCATTTAGTACTGTATTGTTGTTGTATTTCTAACTCTCTCATTTTCTCCTGTTGTAATGTTGTCAGATCATCTTTTATTAATTTAATCTGGGCAGAGTCAGAATCCCCCTTCCCCGGCTGTAATGAGGAGAGGTGTTGCAGCCACTCTCTAAGGTGTTTCTGTCTGTCAGTTTTCTATTTACCATTAAGTTTTACCATTGTCTTGAGAAATGAACTGATCTCCATTTTGGTTTCTTTCCACCAATCATTGCTATTGCAAAGGAAATGTACAGATTTCCAGGCTTCAAGTATGTATTTCAGGCCTCGTTCTAAAATTGAAATATTTAAAAGACTAAGGTTACATTTCCATAACCCAGGGTCTCTTTGTTGTTCTTGGTGATTTCCTGCTTTTATTTTTAAAAGCCTATGGTCTGGACTTCTGGTGACGTCATGCCCGCAGCTGCAGATTGAGCTTTCAGCTCCATCTCCTCCAGGGCTTAAAATCACTATTTTCAACTAACCTAACACTACTTCAGGGCTAATCTGAAACAGGACAGTACAGGGATGCCCCAACGTAAACCGGACACCCAAAAATCACCCCCGGACCCCCTCAACCTTGAAGGAGTGCAGTCGGATAGCGATGGCTCACAGTTCGAGCCATAGCGACCCCTCTGCTGCCAATCCTCCCGGTTCCCACTACATTGCCAGGCAAATGGATATAGTGCTGAAAGAACTTCGGGACTTTTGAAAGGAAACAAGATCTACCTTCTCTGCCCTTAGAACAGACGTGGGTAAAATCGAGGAGAGACTTGATGGCCTTGAGGAACAAGCGACAGCCACCAACTCCCGCGGGAACTGTACTGAGCGGGCTGTTCTCCAGCTGCACCAGACGGTGAAAGGCCTTCAAGAACAGGCAGATGATGCGGAGGCTCGGAGCAGGAGGAATAATTTATAGATCTCAGGCTTCCCTGAAGGTGTGGAAGGAAGCAACCCTATTCAGTTCCCACAACAATATTTTAGATCAAAGCTGGATCTACCAGAGGACTGCTCTCTTGAGATGGATCAGGTTCACAGCACACTAGGCCCCCAACAGCCAAACTGTCCGCGCTCAATCCTGGTTTGCTTCCTGAGGTACCAAGAGAAAGAATTGGTGCTGCATAGATCATGGCAACAGGGGAGCTTAACCTACCAAGAAAACCAAATATACATCAATAATGATTATCCCATCACTATTGCTTTGCGACGGAGAGCTTATGCCCCTATTTTGAGGAAACTGAAGGAGGCAGGGATAAAATTCAGAACCCCATATCAAGCGAAGTTTGTGATACGCCTTACCGAGGGCCCCAAAAGCTTTGAGACTGCAGAAGAAGCCGCCCAGGAACTCACTAAAATGGGACTCGAAGTTATAACGGGCCAGAAAGCCCCCAACTCCTCACTAGTGGCAAAACTGGCACAGAAAGCATGGAACAGAGTGCCACAAAGGGATCAGCATTGTAAAGAGGGAGCATCGACGATCCAATAAATTGTGGCCACACTGAAGTGACAAGTGGAGGCCGATTCTGAGAAGGGACACTTGTACTGAATAACCATTCACCACCTTCTTTTTTTTGCAGGTAAGCTGGCTTTGCTCTCTCCTTGCCACCTTGATTCCCCCAGCACCTCCTGGACTTTCCACCTTCCCCTTAGTACCCCCCATTCCTCGCTTCTACACGGGGGACCTCTTCCCTGAGGAGGATCCTCCACTAAATGTTTTTGGGGTGGAAGACCAGGGTTGAGGGGGGAGACCAGGTAGGTCACAGGGGTGGGAGAGTGCATGCTGGCTATCCCTTTGGCCTCCTCGTGGCCTTGACAAAAATGAGGCTTGGAGCCAGGTTGGTGGCACCTAATGGAGCACTAACAGTGCAGACAGTTACTTAAATAGGTTCAATCACCTCTCCCTGACAAGGGCCACTGCTGAGTTGTCTGCTCGGGGGAACCAGGAGAGGCCAATACTTAATTTAATTCCTTTGGGGGGCGATGCCGACCATGGTCTTACTAGGTCAGGCAGTGGGGGTCTCTACCCCCTCCTTACCCTCTCCTTCTGACTTTCTGGTGGGGGGAGGAGCAGTGGGGAACCCTCGGGCCCCTAGGAGATTAGATTTCAGGTGGGATGTTCTGGCTGACCCCCCCACATACACTCCCTCACTGCTGTCTAGAGGGGGCGGGGGGTTGGGTGGTCAGATCCCCAGTTCTTCTCCTTCCTCTGATCCCCCTCTTCCACTATGGGTGGACTCGGTCTGGCCCCTGAGGCACAACTGAACAGAATGGCCTCCCTGATGAGTTATTGGTTAGCTCGGATATGAACTGGAAGTGCAGTAATCAGTTGAAAAGACATTATAGTTATGGTTATTCCTACCCATAGCCCTGGTGGGGCTAGGCATGACTATAACCTCCTTCCCACCACCCCTGTTCTCTCCTTTCCACCTCCATCCTTCCTGAGATGTTTATGTCTGGTCCCCACAAAGTAGGACCAAGCCAAATTTAGCACATTGGGGTTTGGGCTCTTTTTAGCCCCCACCCCCTATGGAAGCCCTTTGTAGTTTGGTAGAACTCGCCAAGTTGGCAGACTCTTGTCCTTTGTTGTTTTACCAGTTTGTTAATGTATTTTTACCTATTGAGAGTTTAAAGTTAGAGGGTGTTTTTTCTCCCTCACTTCCCCACAGGCAGTCACTTTCTTATATGACATATTTCAATTTCAGTAGAGTAATAGGATCAGGGCCCAGCAGTGGGGACCTCGTAGAATCACCACATGCCTATAGAGATTAAAATGGCTAATAAACCATTCAGATTCTTCATTTAATGTGAATGGGCTGGGCAACCGATTAAATGCTTCAGAATGACTTCTCTATTTAAGAAAAGTCAGGCTGGGATTGTCTATATACAGGAAACGCATATGAATGTTAATGAACATAAAAAGTTGGCAAGTAGGGGATTTACTCAGGTCTTCTCATCTTCTTATGCTGGAGGCAGGAGGAGGGGGGTCGCCATACTTATCTCAGGCCAACCAAACACCATTCCAGGCTACCTAAGAATGGGCAGATGCGGAGGGCCACCTAGTGATTGTCCGAGGGGTGTTGCAAGACAACGAGGTAACCCTGGCTAATGCTTACTTCCCCACTGGGTCGAGTACACTGGCAGTTCGATACCTACTAAGGAAGGTGTTGGAACTGACTAAGGGGACCCTGATTTTTGTAGGAGATTTTAATATTGCCCCAAGCCCTAATCTGGACTTCACTGACTCTGCCAGGGGCAGACAACCTGCCCCACACAAATATTTTAAACGATTTATCCAGGAGGTGGGCTGGCTGGCTGTATGGCATACCCTCCACCCCAGAGACGGTAGATATTCATTTTATTCTGCTGTACATGGTACATACACCAGGATAGATCATTGTTACACACAAAAGGAAAGCCTGGGAGTACTTAAATAGGCTGCCATGGGGGATATCACCCATTCTGATCATGTCCCTGTGATTTCGGCCTGGGAGTTGGGTCTTGAGAGGTGTAACACCATGTGGAGATTCAACCCTACTTATCTTAAGAGTGAACCCTTCCATGAATTCTTAGGTGATAAGATACAGGAAATCTTGGAGGATAATTCTGATCCCGAGACTACCCCAGCAATCCGGTGGGACAACCTGAAGGCCGTCCTCCAGGGCCATCTAATACAACACACTGCCACTCTAGCAAAATAGCGTAGGGAAAGACAATTGCATTTGGAGCAAACCCTTAAATTCCTCCAAGAAGCCCACCAACAGGGGGACCTGTCAGTCTCAGCTCAGCTTAAACAAATCAAAAAGGAATTGGATAAGCTGTGCATGCAGCATACAGAAATATCACTTGCATTTTTAAGGCAGAGGTATGGGGAGATAGGTCCCAGGGCATCCCGCTTATTAGCCTTCCGCCTCTGCAAACAGAGACAGTTGTCCACCATAGCTACCATTAAAGACCCGGGGACTGGTACCTTGCACACAAAGATGGGAGGTGTCTCACAGGCATTCTGTGACTACTATAAAAAATTGTACAATCCTGATCATCCATCAGATTCTCAAGTTATTGACACCTTCCTCTCCTCCCTGGACCTCCCTAAACTTAATAAAGACCAGCAGACAGGTCTGACCTCCCCCATAACTCAGATGGAACTACATACAGTCATCTCCCACTTAAAAACCCTGAACGCCCCTGGCCCGGACGGCTATGGCACAGAGTTTTATAACAGCACAGAGCACTTGGTCAGCCCACTTCTGGTGCATGTCTATAATGAGGTACTGCAGGGCCTTAGTGACTTTCCCCCAAGCTGGTCATATGTTGTCATCTTAGTCATCCCTAAACCTGATAAAGATCCCCAATTATGTAATTCCTATCGTCCCATCTCGGTACTAAACATTGATTATAAAATCCTTATGTCCATTATAGCCAGGCATTTGGACAAGGTCCTCTTCTCCCTGATTGGACTGGACCAGACAGGCTTTGTAAGCTCTAGATCTACAACAGACAATACTAGGAGGGCCTTGCACTTGGTCCAAGAGATGCAGTCCCGTGGAGCCCAATTGGTCCTTCTCAGCCTAGTTGCTGAGAAGGCGTTCAATAGAGTCTCATGACCCTTTCTGTTCACCACTTTGCATAAGATGGGATTCTCTGTCATCCTCATTTCCATGATTAGGGCACTGTACCACTCCCCCAAAGCCTGTGTCAAGGTTTCAGGTCATCGATGTGCATATTTCTCCTTGCAGGGGGTACTCACCAGGGCTGCCCCTTGTCCCCAGGACTTTTTGCCATCTTTATTGAGCCTCTGGCCCAAGTCATCAGGCGCTGCCCTTGAATCACTGGGCTCCAGCTGGAGGGGAGAGTGCATCGCATTGCTCTATATGCAGACGATGTCTTGCTCTTCCTTGCCAACCCCACGCAGTCCGTCCCGGACGTGTTTAAAATATTAAATGACTTTGGGTTATGTTCAGGGTACAAATGAAATACCTCCAAAATGGATGTATTAACATTTCACTTTGTCCCTCCATCACAGTTCAGGCAGACCTACCCGTTCCGCTGGGATCTTAAAAAGTTGAAGTTCCTGGGCATTTACCTTTTGCATAATGCTGGGAGGGCTGCACGAAACAATTATGATCCATTCTACACCCAGCTTCAGGCGGATTTGGCTAGGTGGAGCATCTTACCTCTTTACCTGCTCCAGAGAGTAGAGGCAGTCAGGATGGTGCTCCTCCTCCGGGCCCTCTGCTCTTTCAAAATGTACCAATTTATATCCCAGCTAAGACATTTCAGGTGTAGAATAAGGCCATGAGGTTTATATGGGCTGGCAAGCACCCAAGAATGAGGTCTTAAGTCCTTTTCCTCCCCAGACGTGTGGGAGGGCTGGCCCTGCCGAATCTTAAACTATACAACTGGGCCTCACATCTCATTTATTGTTATTCGCTTTATGCGGATCAGCTCTGCCATTTGGAGGGAGCCTGAAGAGGGCCTACTCCCTTTTAATGACTTGGTTAGGACAGTCCTATACCAATCTCAGCCTACGTTCCCCCAGTTGAACCCTAGCCCTTGGATTGTACATCAGATAAAAACCTGGAATACAATCCACAGACAGCTTGCCTTGTCCCCTTATCTGATTTACCTATGGCCGCTTGCCCTACTGGAGAATTTCCTGCCAGCTCAAATGGACCACACATTCACTCAATAGGAACATCTCCATCTCTCCTCCGTTTCGCAGTTACTAAATGGGAATGAGTTTAAGTCATTCCAGGAGCTAAGGCAGTCTCATGGCCTAAGACTGGCGGATTTTTATAGGTACTTAGAAATTAGACATTTTTTTATTCCCTCCCACCTGAGGCACGTAAACTGGATGACCTTCCTCCACTAATAACCTTATTGCAAGCTTCCATGGTTGCCACTGAGATGCCCCATCTTATTTCTATCCTTTATAAGGCTTTTCAAGAAACCACTGGGGTTAACATGCTGGGAATGCTTGAGAAGTGGAATATGGAATTGGGACTGGACATTACCACCCAACAAAGGATCAGGGGTTGTCTCCTATCCTCCAAACTCACATACTCACATATGTGGAGACTATTCTCCTGGCAGTTAATGATTCGATATTTCCGAACCCCAGCAATAACAGCTCACTATTCAATCACAGGAGCTGCTGAGTGCTTGCGCCAGTGTGGGGAGCCAAGGGCACATCACACCCATGTGTTTTGGTTATGCCCCATCATACATCCCTTCTTGTCTTCCCTGCAGTCAGAGTTAACCGACCTATTAGGACATCCAATCACCATAACAGCAGAACTCTTTCTATTGCAAATTATTCCCCGAGAGTTTAGGGACTCACATACATGCTGTCTACTGGGGACAGCCCTCATGGCAGCAAAGAAGGTCATGACTAGGCACTGGCTTTCAGCTCAGTCTCCTACCATACCTTAATGGAGAGAAATAATGACTCATATTTACAGGACAGAGAGAATCTCATTTTATTTGAATAATAGCTCTGACCTATGTACACTGAAGTGGACCAAATGGATCATATATATTATGGCAAGAGACCCTGGTTTTGTGCCTTGAGGGGAGGGGGGGTTAACTTGAATATAAGAAATAAAATCTGCAGCGCTTCCACCAGACTGGATTCTTTCAAGCCTAAGAGAAAGAAATACTGTGTCCTGTGAACTCTGTATGTTATTAACCTGCTGATTTGATGCAATATACTTGTCTAACTATGTGTATCAAGATAAATTTGTGACTGCGGATTCCCTGTAACCTGTGGAAAAAAATTCAATTAAAATTATACCAACAAAAACAAAAGCCTATGGTCTGAAGTGGCAACTGGCACACTTTTGGCACTCTGTATTTGCAGGTGCTCAGCTACAAAGAAGCAGTCAGTCCTAGTTGACCTTTTACCACAAAAATATTTGTGTGGTGCTGGTTCCCGTAAAACTGGAAAAACATCAGCTAAATCCATTTCATTGATTATATCCTGTAAACAATTAACATCACAAAAAATGTTGCTAGCGCACAAATCTTTATCTGATTTCAATAAACTGCAATTAAAATCTCCACCCATAATTACATTCTTGGATGTCAGCAGAAAATGATTGATTTTCCTGAAACGGGACACTCTTATCATATTTCAGTTGTGGGCATATATATTTAATATACTGAAATTCATAATTTTCATTCAGAAGTCCAATAAAAGAACCCTACCAGGGGAGATTTCTGCCCTGTTTGTGATTTGTACTGTGGTGAGAAAACATATCCCAACCCCTGAACAGGTATCTTCCCCCGAGACCAAAAGCTTTGGCCTCATATCCAACTATGGCTTGCCACTTCTATATCCTTAGGAGAATGTAGCCGTGTGTCCTGGAAAAGAATGCAGTTCAAATCTGTATGTTGGAAACCAGCATATGTGCAGAGTCTTTCCCTGTCAGATTGTAGACTGTTTGCATTTGAGGATACTAGTCTTGTATGGTAGAGACACCATCATTTTAGAGTCGACCGACTTTACTAGATGATCTTGTTACCCTAGCGTGTCTCTGGGTTCTGGGTCTGGACTCATCCATAAGTTCTGAATGTGCAGTGTTCCTTTGTTGCATGGATCTGACAGAAGCACTGTCTGATTCCCCATCTGCTTCTGAGCTTCTGATTTGTAATGGTGCATATTTATTCCCAATCTCCAGTTGTTCTCTATGTGGGGCTTTGTTTTGCTCTTTTTGTTTTCCCTTGTTTTTTCCCCTTTTTGCTGGATACCAGAATGTAGTCTGAGTCTGCTGTTCGAGACATTTTGGGGGGGGGGGGGCATATGCTCCTGAAGTATTCTTGTGGTTTGCATCAAATCCACTGAGGTAGCCGGGGCCTGCTCTTCAGTGTTGTTAGTTGCATTTGCATCTGGCACTGTATGACTTTCTTCTGCGGTGTAGCTCTCTGCCTTATTGTGGGCAAAATGCTGTTTAGTTGCAGTTTTCATGTAAAAGTTTTAGATTCCAAAATTGGCATTTTCATTATTTTCTGAGGCCCATGGACAATCTGTAAAATTGTGCCTGAGTTTCTCACATAGGTTGCACCTAGGATCTTTAAAGCAGTGAGCACTTGGATGACCTATTTCCCCACAGTGTGTGCATTTGAGGGTTTCACAGTTTGTGCTTATGTGCCTGCTTAATCCACATTTAAAACATGTATGTGGCTGGCCACGATACCAGGATACCATGTAGATGGTTGGCAAGGTACCTCCAAGCTCACCGGGGCTTCGGATCGCTGCGTTGGAGCAGCCACTGTCGTGGACCCACTGGTCTGCTAAGCCAAGCGGTAACACCAGCGGCAGGTGCCCAGACTTCTCCCCACTCCTCCAAGATTTTTTCCATTGAAGGAGCTGTCCGCGAAGCTCAAGCCCGGATCGAGGACCAGCAGCCCTGCCGCTCCCCACAGCAATGGCCCGCCGAGGCCGTAAAAGCCACAAGGCACCTCCAAGCCCACCGGGGCTTCGGATTGCTGCATTGGAGCAGCCGCTGTCGTGGACCCGCTGGTCTGCTAAGCCAAGTGGTAACACCAGTGGCAGGCTCCCAGACTTCTCCCTGCTCCTCTGAGATTTTCTCCGTTGAAGGAGCCATCCGCAAAGCTCAAGCCCGGATCGAGGACCAGCAGCCCGGCTGTTCCCCACAGCATTGTCCCACCAAAGCCGTAAAAGCCACAGGATACCTCCAAGCCCACCGGGGCTTCGGATCGCTGCATTGGAGCAGCCGCTGTCGAGGACCTGCTGGTCTGCTAAGCCAAGCAGTAACACCAGTGGCAGGTGCCCAGACTTCTCCCCGCTCCTCTGAGATTTTGTCCGTTGAAGGAGCTGTCCGTGAAGCTCAAGCCCGGATCGAGGACCAGCAGCCCGGCCACTCCCCACAGCATTGGCCTGCCGAAGCCGTAAAAGCCACAAGGTACATCTCTGGGAGCTTAAACCCCCTGAAATTCGAAAAGGGGTGCCCTGACAGTGATTGGAGGAACCCCTCCTTGTGAGCAGAACGGTTTGGCATAAAAACACAGGGACTTTTCTCGGCTCTGTTACCCACTGCCGTCGGCTCGAGCCGTGGACCACACTGCACAGAAGAGAGCCTGCCTTTCCCCGCTTTCAGTGCGCCTTTTCGGGGGCCTTGCTTAAGAACCCTTAGTAACTGAAATTATACTGTGATCACAGCTTCTTTGGGGCTAAGTTGCGAGTGTGTGATTTACGGTATCAATTTTAAAGCTACCTACTGAAGTTTATTTCTGACCTACAAACAATTTTCAGATGAAAGAAATAGAGCTGTAAAATTTATTGTGCTGTAGCATTTTTTAAAGTTACCTACAGGGGTTAATTGCAGTATTGCTAACAATTCACACGCAAAAGGAATTAATGTAGTGTTGCAGTATAAGTTGAATTTCTCAAGCTTGTTCTCTCGCTCTCTCTCTCTCTCTCTCCACTCCCATAACTGCCCCTCCACCCCGTCTACTCCTCCCTTATCTCTCTGCCCGTCCTGTTTCTTTTGTTCTACCTGAGCCCCCCCACCCCCTACCTATGCTTACTTAAACCCTCTCCTTTGCTTTCTCCTCAGGTACCTCCAAGCCCACTGGGGCTTCGGATCGCCGCGTTGGAGCAGCCGCTGTCATGGACCTGCTGGTCTGCTAAGCCAAGCGGTAACACCAGCGGCAGGTGCCCAGACTTCTCCCCGCTCCTCTGAGATTTTCACCGTTGAAGGAGCCATCCGAAAAGCTCAAGCCCGGATCGAGGACCAGCAGCCCAGCCACTCCCCGCAGCATTGGCCCGCCAAAGTCATAAAAGCCGCAAGATACTTCTTTGGGAAATTAAACTCCCTGAAATTCGAAAAGGGGTGCCCTGATGGTGATTGGAGGAACCCCTCCTTGTGAGCAGCTTGGATTGGCGTAAAAACACAAGGACTTTTCTCGGCTCTGTTACCCATTGCCATCGGCTCGAGACGTGGACTACACTGCACAGAAGCGAGCCTGCCTTTCCCCACTTTCAGCACGCCTTTTCCGGGGCCTTGCTTAAGAACCCTTAGTAACTGAAATTATACTGTGATTACAGCTCCTTTGGGGCTAAGTTGTGAGTGTGTGCGCTTTCTTCCAGCCGGCGCTTCACACCAGCTCCCCACCCGCCCTTCCACCTCTCCCACCCTGGGTGGACCTGTAGCTATATAGGATCCTTTTTAGTCAGATGACTAAGTGTCCAAATTATCATTGGCTCCTCATACTGTGTCACCACTGGGGTGAGTCTATCCTTCACTCTCTGTTAGCCTTAGGGTAGCTCAGACAAGTACGCTTCCATAGCTGCATTTGGTCTCATATCTTACAACCGCTTCTTAGCGGGGTTGCTTTGAAACCAAACATAGTACCTACCCTTACCTTGTGTCTACTCTGTTAAACCCCTCTCTCCTTTTGCACTGTGCTGTAACCAGGCCAACCATTGGTACTGCTGACATGAATTTGGGAGAGTGATGATCACCTACTCTGCAGGTCATATAGGGAATTTTTTAGCCCTTACTTCTTTCTTCTTTAAACAACCATCTAGACTCATAGCGTTCTCTGGAATAGGGAGGGTAGACTTCTGACTATGCCGCAGATCAATGGACTAACACTGCCCCTACGTGGCAAATTAATGATACGCTATCTTGTGCCTGGGGTCTTACTGTTACTTTGTGTAAATGAGATCTCGTTATCCTTACCTAAGTGCTGGCCTGTAGCTACTTGGCAATATCTTTTTTACAAAAAAGGATGTACTTACTACATGCATCGTGCCCTCGGTGAACTGAGCAGGAAGCATTATTTGCCCCTTACTTATTATTCTGTAAGGCTCCTGTTCCTATCATTTCTAGAGCTTATGCTATCAGGTGATATTGAACCTAATCCAGGCCCTCCCAACTGTATCACTGCAACTGACCTAACTGAGCGAACAAAAAAGGGACTTCTCATAGCCCACATGAACATTAGAAGTCTAATGTGCCACATGGCCGAACTGGAAGCTTGGATCAAAGTCTATGAACCAGACATACTCTGTCTTACAGAAACTTGGCTGAAACTGTGAATAAATGCCTATCTGTGTTGCATACCGAATTACTCTTTTATCCGACAAGATAGACCGGGGACAAAGCATGGCGGTGGTGTTGTTCTCTACCACAAGAACCTCCTCGGCATCACAACTGTCTCTGCCCAGGACTCACCCACACTATGTGGATCCATTTATGCCATAGTCTCACTTGGGGTAAAGAAATTACACATGGTCTGCATCTATAACCTGCCATCTGGGGGTGTGGCTGGACGTCAGGACCTACCAGACCAAACATCACAGTCTGTCAACCTAAATGAGGCCCTAATCCTTGGGATGTAAACCTAAACTGGTTAGGACCCTCTCATAGTGCCATCATGTCTTTAGTGCACAGCCATAACCTTTACCAGCTTATAGCTGATCACACGAGAATGATAACTCCAGCCAAACCAGGTACCCTTATTGATTGGCTACTTATAAATCGCCTTGAGCATGTCACCAAGTCGAGTATCTTGGCAGATGCAATAACTTACCATTCTCCAATATTCTGTATATGGACCTCAGGTGCTCCATCATCTCCTCCACCCCGCTTTGTCACCTATACAAACTTTGCAGGCATGGGTGATAATGCTTTCCTTCATAATGTTTCCATCATAGACTGGTCTGAAGTCTACAGTGCTCAAAAAGTGGAGGATGCCTTACTTGTTTTCCTAGACAAATTCATTGCAGTCCAGAGAAGGCATGCCCCTAAAGTCAAAAGGAGGGTCAGAGGAAACCAAACTAGGTGGCTCCATAAAGACCTGCTTGCTGAGCTATGGCTCGGGGATAAACTGTGGAAGCACTACAAATGTACTAGCTTGTTTACTGATCTCATTACTTATAGGACACATAGAAACTCCTGTAAAAAAATGCATAAGACAAGCCAAAAGTAAGTACTGCCAGGACCTGCTATCCAGCTCAGCCCATGACCCCCAGAAATTCTGGGCCCATGTAAAAACTTTCCTTGATGCATCTCAATCTACGACCCCTTCTGTGATGATTCTCAACAGAGCTCACTGCAACAACTCTTATACAATTGTGAATGCCTTCAATAGGATGTTCTCTGATCTCTCACCTTACACCTATTCCTTCCCACCTGCACCCACCATATCTCAGCCCCCTATCTCTAGCAAACCTTTGGACCTTCCTACATCTTCCAGCGGGTCTCCTCTGTCCCGGCCTTTCTACTTTAAGGCCATTACCAGACTGCAGGTCCTCAAACTGCTAAAAACGATCTCTGACAACACTAGCCCAGGGTCTGACTCACTTGAACCCCGCTTGCTGAAGCTGGCCGCTGATCTCATTGCCTCTCCACTGGCCAAAATCTTCATGCTATCCCTCTCCTGCAGTGTTGTGCCAGACCTCTGGAAGATTGCTGGGATAACTCCGATATTCAGAAAGGGGGATAAGAAGGATATCTCAAATTACAGGCCGATAGCGATTCTCTTGGTCTTGAGCAAATTACTGGAGAAGCTTGTAGCCGCCCAAACTCTTGACTTCATTGAAACTTCAAATCTTCTCTCTGACGTGCAACACGGTTTCAGGAAAAATCATAGCACGTTAACGGCTCTGGCAAAATTCACCTCAGATACTCTCTCTAACATGGATGCTGGACGACTAACAGGGGCCATCTTCATTGACCTCACTAAGGCCTTTGATCTTGTGAATCACTCCCTACTCCTGTCTACCCTTCAAAACGTGGGCTTTTCTACTCCAGTTGTGAACTGATATAGGAGCTATTTATCTGGTAGGACCCAAACAGTGAAATTCAACTTTGCAGTATCTGACAACACTGCAATCAACGTTGGTGTTCCCCAGGGATCTATTTTGGGACCACTTCTATTCTCCCTCTTTATCAACAATATTCAGGACGCCATCTCAACCTGCTCATCTCTCCTCTATACAGATGACCTTGTCATCTACACCTGCTCCACTAACATTGACTACCTCAACTCGTCTCTGTCCACTGATTTCAGGAGCATTCAAAACTGGCTGTGCAACCATAGACTGGTTCTAAATGCACACAAAACAAAAACCATGCTCCTGGGCTCTGCCTCTAAACTTAGAGCTTGTCCTTCACCCTTGATGGTCCATGACCTTGAGGGGAACAAACTAGAGTCTGTCACATCCTTCAGGTACCTTGGGGTTATACTTAACCAATCACTAGATCTAAGCCTCCACATTCAATCAACCTGCAAAACAGTGACTGGTAAACTGGGTGTTGCCTACAAAACTAGTTACATGCTAACTCCCTCTGCTAAGCTGGCCATTGCCAGGGGGATCCTGCTCCCCAACCTGACATACTGTGCTCCTATCCTTGCGGCTGCCCATAAATCATCGCTACTGAAATGGGATGTCACGTATAATATTATCTGTCGATATGCATCATCATCCCCTCGGCTTAAACATCAATGTCGGTTTTATAGTGACCTAGGATGGCTGTCCCCCTCTGCATCCAGACAATACTATCTTGGCTCTCTATCCGACTCCATAATCAGGCTGCAGACCCCGACCTCACTGGCAATGCTATTAAGTCCCATCACCTCCTACCAAGGACTGAGGTCAGTTGATAAATCACTTCTGAGGGTACCCAGGTGTCACATCTATAAAGGTACATTCGAATATGCTGCCCCTCTGATGTGGAATGCTCTGCCCATGGAATTAAGACAATCTGTATCCCACTATCACTTTAAAAGTGGGTTATGATGTTACCTGTCTCTGGCTGAACATTGTACCTGTTTTGACCCTATCTGACCTGGCAGGTGGTCTGCCTGCCCCTCGTCATGACCACTGGACGATCTAAATCTCCTGCTTCTTGTAACCCCCCTTCCCATTCCTCTCATCTCATACTACCCATGTCTTCAAGGACCCCTCCTACTATTCTGCACCCCTAATCAACTCCCCTCTTTCACTTACATTATCTTTCAGCTACTGCCCCCCAGTTTCTTCCTCAATTTAATTCATAAGGTACTTCTCTAAGCAAACTTGTACCCTTTTGTGATGACACATTCACAAAGCACTTTTCTCATTGGAGCCTGATGTTTAGTTGATTGTATTATCCTACATGGTGTTTTATATGCCATAGTTACTGTCTACTTGTAATACTGTTGACTGTATTAGTGCCTGTTCCCTCCTGCTATGACTTGTTCCATTATATGTTTAGTTGACTGTATTATCATTGCTATTGTTGCATATAATACTGGCTCTTGTATTGTTAGACAGTCTACTGTTATCTTTGTTTACATGGCTAAAAATAAGCTATATTGTTTTACTGTAATGCACTTTACTGTTATCTTTGTCTACATGGCTAAATATAAGCTATATTGTGTTGCTGTCATGCACTTCTGAAATGCTTTTCTGTATGTTTTGCCTTGTACTCTCCTGGGTCGTGCCTGAAAATAGTCATTTGTTGGCTAGTGCACTTACCCGGTAAACAAAAACTAAATAAATAAATAAAATAAAATAAAAAAACCTTATCTTGCCCAGTATAAAAACAATTGGAGAGATGCACAATGTCATTCACATTCTGATACAATTCTACTTTTATTTTCCATCCCCCTGTTCAAAATCCTTCTTCATCCAGAATTGGGACTGGGTTTCCTTGGATAGTACAGCATTTCTCCAACCAGTATAGAACATCTGTTATGTTAACCCCTTAGTTTCGAAATACAATAGTGATTACTTTAAATGGTTGCTTGGTAAGGGGTATCACTATGAAAAGGGACCAGAAGGGGCTCGTTTTTAAATTAGTGTACTTGCACCAAAAGCACTCCAGTATTTCAGGTGTTTGAAAACTCACATTGAATGTAGCCTCCCCGAGGCGTGTATTAGTGCATAAACTTCTGATGGGGAAAATCCAAGAGACTGTTTCAGTAAAGTTTTACCAATGAAATATCTGTCTGGCATATTTTCTTTATTCCCAATGTATCGCAGACAAATTACATTACGTCGTTTGACTAACTCCACAGGTTTGTGGAATAAACTGGCGAATGTGTGGTTCGGGTTTGCACCCTCCATTTGTAAACTGTCTTGATTTTGGAGGGAGGGGTTCAGCATTGCCTTCAAAGAAAACATTTTGCCCCTCTTGTGACATTTCTTGATAATTTATGACAGTGTTTATATTACAAGAAAATGCAGTACTTGCTGAGTCCTGAGTGTTGCTTGGTTCTGGTATAGCTCCTTTCCTAGGTTGTACAGGTGTTTGGTCTCCATTGCTAGCGCTCGGCAAAGGGATATTCGGATCGGGTATCCATTCTACTGCACTGGTTTCAGCCCATCCTGCATTTTGATGGGCTAATTTCAGTGACCATTGAGTTTGGTGTGTGGCGACTCCTTTCGGTGTTTGGGGTACGGTCCCTTGTTTTTGATCCGGGCATTCTCGGGTTGCATCCAACACAAACAGTTTACTTGGACAAGATTTCTCCTGATTCTCAGGTGAGTTCAAAGAACATTTTCTTTTTTTTTCTCTTCCTGTCTGGCTTTGGCTTTTTGCAATTGGATACTGACTTTTTCTAGATCTGCTTCCAAACATTTCTGTTCCTCCTGCAATGAGAGCTCTCCACTTGGGGTTTCGAAACATTCTTCTTCATCACGGTTTTCTATTTCAGTCATTTCTGTCTGCAAATGTACCTCTGGGTTAGGGATGATGTGTTGGCCACCACTTGGGTGCATTCCCAGCCATCTCTTTGCTAGCCACAGAAGCTTGCACATTTCCTCCTTCTTCCTTTCTGAATCCTGGAGTTGTGGCCTTTGAAGCCAAGCTCTGATTTTTTGCCAGCTCACTGCATTCACCTCCTCCTCCTCTGTCTGGCTCCAAACTGGGCTTCTCCATCCTTGCTCACAGGAAGAAGAGCCCCCGGTACAAGAGTAGGGGATTTTTTTATTCATAACTTAAAATACAGACAAAATAGTATTGCTTCATACAAAATCATAAGGAAAGAAAAAATGAAAACATAAATGAGTATTTCATCATACTTTAACCCCAAGCATAAAATAAAAAGTACTGAACATACCCCCTCCCCCTCCCCACTAAAAGAGTAGGGGAATTTTTTATTCAAACTGAAAAAAAAATATTATAATACTTAATACAAATGGTATAAAGAAACAGTGGAAAACATAAAAGTAAATAAGTATTAAAGCATACATTCCCCTCTTTTGAAACACTAATGCAAAAACAATAGTAGATTCTTAAATCAAAACAAAAGATCCCAAAGCAGAGTTATTGCATACCACTTCCCCCAATAAAAAAAGAGTAGGGGATATTTTTTCAGAACTTTAAAACAAATTATGACAAGAAATGTTAATGCACATCAATTAATACATAAAATAAAGGAAGAAACAAAATAATAGTACACTCATACTATTTAAATTTAAAATGAAATTCACACAGTGCTTTAAAAAAGGAACTAAATGACATAAATATGAATTCAAACTTGTCCCCCTGCATAATTCATATTACCATCTTTCACCCCATATAATACACTTAAAAACCTAAAACAAATAGTATAACTTCATGCTAAATGATAAAAAGGAAAAGTATTACATCATACCTCAAGCCTACAGCCTTCTTGCCTAGCTACCATCATGTATAGGCCTGTCTCCGGCAAGAAGGGGCCTTCTCCTGATGATATGGACTTCTCCACCTGTATTCAATTTGTACAAACTGTAATTGCATATAGTCTGCCATGCTACTGCACCTGCACTATTGTCTGCATTGTCTGTTTGCCACTCACTGTATGTTTCCCCTACTCTGTCCTACTCTGTGTTATGACGATGAACCTTTGGAAATGAGTCTTTGACTCAAAGGGTTGTAATAAATAAATAAATACTAAAAGCAAATCCCCCCACCCCTACCAAATGGAGTGAGAGTATTGTTTTCTCAAAACTGTAAAAAAAAAGTTGTTAACACCTTCCAAGCAACATGCAGAAGAAAGCTGTAAATCAAACAGTTACGAGATCATACATTCTAGTCTAGAAAAAAAATGACATTCTCCCAATATAAGGAGAAAATCTAAAATTTTGAACCTAAAGCAAAAAACCTACTAAGTCATGCAGAGCCTACAAAAAAAAACCTTTCCCACTCTAAAGAGTAGAAGAATTCCAACTATTAAGATTAACTACTTACTGTCCCTGTTATAACCAATCTAGCCATGATATGTACCCCCCTCTGCATAATCAAAAATAGGAAGTCACTTTTCCAGTAAACAAATCTATCCTGTATCTAACCAATTCATATTTTTCCAATAAGTAAGAAACGCCTTATCTGGAACTAAGGATTTCTCCTTTTGTTTCAGGTGTTGAATCGCAGTCAGTATTTTCCAGAATAACTGTTCCGGGTTAAGAAACAGTTTTTGTAGGGACCAAACACATCGTGACTGGCAACTATGATATTTAATACATGCCAATATTAAATGTACTGTACGCATATGGTACTGATTCCATACTTGTGGTAGAATACCAAAAAATAAAATCTCATCAGTGAGCTGTACTAATGGTGAGTTGTTCCACTGTTTAAAGTCATATGTCCAAAACCGGATAATGTAGGGGCATTCAAAAAAAAAGATGATGCATGGTTTCTTCTTTTTCTATACACAAATTAAGCCTCAGGCAACCTTTTTCATTTAAACCCTTATGTTTAAGGTTGCCCTTTACAATAAGTTTTTTGTGCCACATTGAGTCCCACATAAAAGCTGGGATTCTTTTTGACGTCAACATTTCCCCTACATGTCTACATTGGGGTTCTGAATGAAAAGTGAAGTCTGAAGAGGCAAAAAAAAGTTGCCCCATAATAACACCATATAAATATTTACGAGACAAGTCTTCTAGCTGTTGTCTCTGTATTCCCCACATCTTTATTTTGCTGAACCAAGATTTATAATGATTAGATAATAAAGTAAGTAATTTTTGTTTAGGAATAGTGTCTGCTGGAGCCCATGATTGTAACCATGGAGAAATTCCACCCAGAACCCACTGAGATGATATTTTATTAGTGTTTTTTAAAAGCAGTCTGACGTTTATAGTGGCAAAAAGACAATGGGGTTTACCATACGGATTCCGCCATATTTAAAATCAAGGTAAAGGATGCCCCTTTTGATGAGGTTTAATCTACTGCCCAATATGGCCTAGAAAAAAAAACACTATATAAGGTGGTATCTAATGTAGTGGGGGGGAGGGACTGAGTGCTCCAAAATGTAGGAACAGACTTAGTAAAAAGGTTTTAACCATGTTAACCCTCTTTTTTTTTTACATTCTCCACTGATTCCATCTGTGAACTTTCTGCTGTGCCTCAGTTAGTGCGTGCTTCCAATTATAAATATCCACATTGTCTAAACCAAAGTAAATACCTAGTATTTTACATACCTCTTTGGTAATGTGAACCCCTAAAATATGCGTTTCTTCCATGTGAGCCTCACCAATGAGACATTTGCTTTTGTTTAGATTAAATTCTGAGCCAGATCCTGTTGTATATGCTGCCAACAAGGCTTCAATAGTATGGCACGATGGGAGATCTGCTAAAACAAGACATAGATTGTCAGCATAAGCTATTGTTTTACTCTCCACACATGTGCTATGAAGAGATAAACCTCAAACTTCCTGAGTAAGGTTTAAACTAGTCAAAAGTGGTTCTAAAGATAAAATGTATAAAAGGGGACTAAGGGGGCACCCCTGACGTACCCCTCTAGTCATCATTACTTTAGACCTAATCCAACCATTCATATATGGCGCTGCCATAGCACGTTTGTAATAAGTTCAAATCCATCCTATGAATGATGTTGGAAAACCCATCTTGGTAAGACATGCCCATATGTTAACTATGAACCACCCTGTGAAATGCTTTTGTTTGGTCCCGACTAAAACAAATTCTCTTAAGTTCCCCTGAAGTTCCTCTGGAAAAAATTCCCCTTAACAAAATGAAGCCATCTGTGATTGTTCTGCCTGGGACCGAACAAAATTGAGTGGGGTGTCTGATATCCTCCAAACAAGCAGCTAGTGTATTACTGAGGATTTTGGTTAACAACTTGTAATCACAGTTGAGGAGAGTTATAGGTCTCCAATTATGGAAAGACTCTTTGTCCCCTTGTTTGTGTAAAAGTACCACCAGTCCCTCATACATACTACCTGGCAACTCATTATCCTGTAAACTGTCTGTAAGTAGACTGACAGAGATAGAAGACTTGGTTTGCTGGCCAAGGCACCTAGCTTCACCTGAGCTCTTTCCTTCTAAGAGTGCTTGAAAGGCAGAGTAAAGAAACTTACCAGAGCAAGGGAAAAGGATTAAGACTTAGTTTGGCTAAGCAGATTTGCTGTGTGGTGGTGTTTTTAATTTTTACTCACAGGGATTGCTACTGTTTGTTGCTAACATTTCATTGCTTTATTTTTTCTCTGATTCAAATTGTTGTTGCTGGTATACCTTCTTCTGCATTATTACAAGGTGTGCCTACAGGTGTGTGCTAACAGATTACTCCTGTAATCTTCTGATTCAAATTGTCTTTTGCAAGGTATATCTTCTGTTACTGCTTTATTTTTCTGTGGAGCAAAGTGTTTCTTACAGTGTATATCTTCTCTGAAATTACTACAGGTGGTGCTTTACAGGTTTTACAGTTTTATCTAACATTAGGATAAGCTTTCAGGGTTACTGCATTTGTTGTTGACCGATTGTTTCTGCTCTTACCTCCTTGTTCTTTCATCCGTGGTTCTTCTTTTTAGGCAGGGAAGGGCCAGCCACCCACCCCATCCCCAACCACCCACGCTACACTCCTTTTATAGGGTACCACAGTTGTGACATTTCCTGTGGCAGAGCAGGAAGGGGCGGATCAGTGGGGCCTCCACAAGGTGATCTCATTTACAGGGCACTAGTAATTTAACTTGTTATAACAAGTTAAACAAAGCACAATTAAACTATTACTTGCATTTTTTTCCTTTTTTTCCTTCTGATTACTCTGACTAGGTTACAAACCCAGCAACTTATTTGGAATGGATTTCATTAACTGCAGGTACTGTGGAACAATTTTCAGAAGGACAGTCTTACAGGATTTAGGACACTGTCCTACATGCTGGGCCTTTGGAGATCTTAGGGCTCAGCTCCGGGCAGCATGGGCAGAGATTGCACGCCTCAAATTTCATATTGAAGAGGAAATACATTATAAGAACCACCGCCATTTCCCCAGCATCCAACAAAAAACCTCGACCGCAGAGGTAGTTGGTCCAGGAGGTTGGCAGGTGGTTAGGAGGAAGCAAATCAGGTGCCCCATCACTCTCTGCTCTCCAACACATTACCTCCAAAACCATATAAACACTACAAACAGGTATCTGCCTCTATCTCTGAAATCAAATAAAGAGGCAGAAGACACTGCAGAGCAGGACACTGCAGCACAGGAGCTAGCACAACAAAACTCACCCAAATCAGGAACCAAAACAAAACAAGCACAAGGAAATCAAAAACTTCTGATCATAGGAGACTCCATGATTAGGGGAGTTGATACCCATCTCCAGCCAGGGTGATGGTCAGATGTCTCCAGGTACATCAGCATGGAGGAGACACTGACCGCATTGCTAAAATTGTTCACAACGCAGGAGAAAACATTGATGTCCTAGTACACATAGGGACTAATGATCTCGCCAGCGGTCAGTTGTGGAGACCAAAGGAACACCTGACTAGGCTGGGTGACAAACTATCATCTATTTAAGTCCGGCATCTCCTTCTCTGAGATCCTGCCAGTCTGGGAGAGGGGAGCAGATGGACGGAAGGTCAGAGAAGGGGAGATAGGAGCTAAACACGTGGCTCAAGGGCTGGTGCCAGGAAAAAGGACGAGATTTGGAGGGAACTGGCAACAGTTCTGGGAGTAAAGTTCTTTAAATTTGATGGACTGCATCTGACTAAGAGAGTCAGTGCATTGGGGCAGAAGTTTGGCGTCTTTGCAGAATATTTAAACTAGCAAATGGGGAGGGTGCAGCACCCCATCGCGAATGGAAGAACACCCCTCCCCTCAGCTAGTGGTCAAACACAATTCAAGCATGTTTGCCGTTCATTTGCATCACCAGGTAAGAAAAAGGTTTGTCTCCCCATCTGACGCACAGAGGTAATGCCAAACTTCACCCAACAACTAACGCGCAAAATCTGGCCAATGGAAAATCATGTACACAAATGCTCACAGCCTGGGAAATAAGATCCCAGACCTGCAGGCAATAATGTCAGAGGCTAAACTGGACATAGTAGCAATTAGTGAGACGTGGTTTACCAGTAACCACACTTGGGAGACTTCAGTACCTGGCTATGTATTGTTCAGAAGAGACCGAGGTGCAAAAAGGCGGGAGGAGTGGCCCTGTATGTTAATGAAAATATCAAAGCTACAGAAATTCAGAATACACATAAGGAGCCAGAGAACTGTGGGTCACCCTGGAAACAGGAAATGGGACAGCCATAAGAACTGGGGTTGTCTACAGGCCCCCAGACCAGAGGGAGGACATAGACACATTACTGTTAGAAGATATACAAACATGACAGCTAAAGGGAGGTTCTGATAATGGGAGACTTCAACATGCGGATACAGATTGGTCAATACCAGCAGGAACATCTGCCAGAACTAGACTCATAGTGGATTCCCTGCAGGGGAGGGCCTCAAACAACTGGTACAGCAACCCACAAGAGACAGGGCTATCCTAGATCTAGTACTGACTAACAAAGAAGGATCACAGATCTCAGGTAGAAGGTCACCTGGGGCCAGTGACCATCACATGGTATGGTTCAATTTGGCTACTACATCTAAATCATCCCATTCCAAGGCAAAACTATGGGACTTCAGAGGAGCTGACTTTGATAAGATGGCCAACAGAGTTAAGCTAGCCCTGGCAAAAAGAAACACAGGTGAGCAGGTACAGGCAAAGTGGGCAAGCATTAAGGATGCAATACTTGAAGCAACATCCCATTGTGTTAGACAGAAAAGGAAGTGCAAAAGAAGAAGGAAACCACTTTGGTCTCAAATACAGTAGCAGAAAAGGTCAGAGCCAAAAGGCTGGCCTTCAGGAAATATAAGGGAACACAGCGGGATGAAGATAGGGAGGCATACCAAACTGCCCTAAGGGAAGCAGGTAAGGCAGTAAGGCAGGCAAAGTCCCAAACTGAGGAAACACTAGCACGAACAGTAAAAAGAAGGTGACAAGACTTTCTATAGATACATTAGTGAAAGGAAGTCCAGAGGGTATTGCTAAGCTTAATGGAGAAAGGGAGCATGTGAGGAGGAGGACCCTGTAAAGGCATCTATCCTAAATAGATACTTTTGCTCAGTATTTACTGAAGAGAAGGTAGGGCAGGCCCACAGCTCAGCATCATGGACACAGGGGAGGGAGGTGAGCACTACTCCTTCACAAAAGAAAGGGTCCTACAAGAGCTTGCTAAGCTCAGAGTGGATAAGGCAATGGGACCTGATGGCATATATCCCAGGGTACTAAGGAGCTAAAGGAGGAACTAGCAGAGCCATTAGCAGAATTGTTTAGTGAGTCTCTGAGCACAGGAGAGGTCCCAGAAGACTGGAGAAGGGCTCATGTGATCCCGCTCCACATGAGTGGTAGCAGGGAGGAGGCGGGGAACTACAGACCGTCAGTCTTACCTCAGTAGTGGGCAAGATTATGAAGGCACTCCTTAAGGAAAGGATAGTGCAACACCGGAATCCATAGGGCACAGGATCCAAGACAGCATGGGTTTACAAAGGAAGGTCCTGTCAAACTAATCTCATAGATTTCTTTGACTGGGTAACCAGAGTGGTGGACCAAGGGGAGCAGTTGATGTCGCTACCTTGACTTCAGCAAAGCTTTTGACACTGTTTCACATAGAAGATTGATAAATAAGCTGGGTAGGCTCGGGTGGGTCAGAAGTTGGTCAACTGGGTGGCAAACTGGTTGGCGGCAGAAAACAGAGTGGTGGTAAATGGTATACAGTCAGAAGAGATGCAAGTCACAAGTGGGGTACCTCAGGGATCAGTCCTGGGCCAGTCCTCTTCAACATCTTCATTAGTGACCTTGCAGATGGACTAGAGGGTAAGGCTTGTCTGTTTGCAGATGACACCAAGATCTGCAACAGAGTAGATGATCCAGATGGGTGGGCAGAATGAGAAGAGATCTGGATAAACTAGCAGAGTGGTCAGAAGAGTGGCAACTGGATTTAATGCAAAGAAGTGCAAAATCATGCACATAGGGAAGAGAAACCCTAAAGCCACCTATAGGCTGGGAGAGGGAGTTGCTAGCAGTCACAAAGGAAGAAAGAGACTTGGGCATCATCATCACTGATGACCTAAAATCATCAAGCAGACCTCTAAAGCAGTAGGTGAGGCTAGGGGTGTTGGGTGTATTAGTAGGGGTATCACAAGTCGTAAGAGGGGTAATAATCCTTCTGTACAAGACACTGGTTAGCCCCATCTGGAGTACATGCGAGCAGTATTGGAGGCCACACCTTCCCAAGGACATTAATCCAAATTATGCAGTCCAGAGAAGGGCAACCAAAATGGTGCAGGGACTGCATCAGAAGACATATGAGGACAGATTAACGGAGCTCAATATGTATACACCTTGAGCAAAGGAGGGAGAGGTGATATGATCGAGGCATTCAAACACCTTAAGGGCATAAACAAAGTGAAAGAGTATAACATGTTTAAATATAAGAAAAATAGCAGGACAAGAGGACACAGCATGAGATTAGAGGGAGGCTGATTAAGGGGAATGTGAGAAATTCTTTTTCACAGAAAGGTGGTGGATGCATGGAATGGCTTACCACAAGAAGTGGTGGCTATGAATACAGTGCAGGGCTTCAAACAGGCATGGGATAGGCATAAGGGAGCAATACAAATGACTATGAATAGATAGGCCACTGACAAAGCAAAGGCCGATGGCACATTTATAAGGTAGAAAAAGAAATGGGCAGACTGGATGGGCCTTGCGGTCCTTATCTGCCATCAACTTCTATGTTTCTATGATTTCCCCCAGCAGGGCAGGGGCAAATCTTTTGCATAACTCACCAGGGAGTCCATCCCGTCTTGGTGTCTTTCCTACTGGTAAATGGTTTATAACATCAAGTACTTCTCGTGGTATGATGGGTGCCATTAGGGATGGGAAAAAATACTCTGGGACTGTTTTCAGATCACAGGTGTCTAACAAATTAGTAACATATATGTCCTGGAACTGTGGGGCTGCCATAAAGAGATCTGTTAAATGCTTTTCTGTTTCCCTTAAAATATCTGTTTTCTTGTACAACCTGTCACCTGATTCTGTTCTAAGAGTTTGGATCTCTTTACATGTCCTGGAAGCCTTACAAAAATCAAAAGGATTTGTATGGGCCTGTGTGCCTTGTGTACCAAATGGTTGTTCTTGCAAAAAAGATGCCATCCTATCATATTGCAGCTTTGTAAGGTCTTTCTTTAATCCCTGAAGTTCCCTGAAATCTACTTCAAGACCCTGAAGTATGTTATCCTGAAAATTTGCAGTTTATTTCTAAGCTCCATATAGGCCTGTTTTTTATGTCTTCCTAACAGACGCCCTATGGTTTGAAAGTACAACTGAAATTCAGTTTTCGTATCTTCCCACCACTCCTGTTTCTTATCATACATAAACCACACCAATTTTCTGGCCTCAGTAATGTCCTGGAAACCCTGTTCCACTTCTAGGATATCTAGCAGGGACAAGTTGAGTTTCCGGTACCCCAACCCTCTGGAAGTATGTGTAAAGTCTGATAAAATTACACTAAGCAGAACATGGTCTGATGTAGCCACCATATGAACTGCTGGATCCCTAAACTGTAATGAAGGTGATAAGAGTCAATAATCAATTCTAGATGATTTTTTTCCTTGATAAAAGGTGTGGGGTGCTGTAGAGATAGATCCAGAAAAAATACCTCTAAGGCCTGATTGGTTCAATAATGACTTAAGAAAAGTGGTGTCACAATAAATTTTTGTTGTTTGAAAATGTCTATCATGTATAGAGCAATTTATATTAGTCACCTCCAAACAGTGCATCTTTACTGGTGAATGCATAGGGTTGAATTAGTTTAAGTAGTGATATCCTGTCCGATTTAATCTGTGGGACATATATATTTATAAGTCTAAAATCGGTGTTCTGCATGGTGACATCTAGAAGGTGTGCCCTACCTGGAAATATATCAACCATGTGAGTGATCTTTATCTTAGAATCCATGAAACAAATTCCTAAACCACTACAAAGAGCATCATCCCTGACCAAAAACTAGGGCCCCATACCCAGGCTTCCCTGGCACTTTAAAAATCATGCAGAGAATACAGTCGTGTGTCCTGAAAAAATACAGCATCACAGTTATTGGATGAAAAGAGATCAAATGTTGCCAGCATTTTTAATTCTGACCGTAGACTGTTAGTATTCAAACTAGCAATTTTCAGTTCATAGCTGACTGGCACATGAGTGGTAGTAGTTTAAGTAACTGAAGCAGTTTTTCTGGTACTTTTCCTAACTCCCTCCCTGGGGCCTACTCAACGTTTTTTCTTAACTTTACTCGTGGGATGCCATGTCTGTTTCTGTAGTGATGTCCATTTGAGAAGAAGCAATTGAGGCCGCGTCTGAATCTTGTTCCTCCATTCCCTTCTCAAGTACAAGTGCTCAGTAGTGATTTTCAGTCAAAGGCACCCCCAACAAAATTTCAGAATCATTCTGTTGTGGGGCCTAGTCTGTTCTACAGGAGCCCCCTGGGCCAGTACAGATATTGTTGGTGTCAGTAGTGGGGTTGGTGGGGGTGGCATTGATGTAATGTCCCCCATATCCCTCTGGTTCTGGTCATTATACTCTGTGTCCTAATTTTTTGCGGGGGAGGCAGAAGGCTTTGTACTACTGGAGGCAGAGGTCTCAAACTCAGCAGAGGTAGCAGGAGCCTCTGTTTGCTCTCTATGCCCATGGGTTGTGGGCGGTGTCATGTGCCTCCTCTGGGGTTGTGGATCTGAAGGAAATCTATTTCTAGAAGTGTTATTTGCCATTCTTGCAGCTCTATGTATATAAAAATCCTGAATGCCATAGTCTGCCTCTTCTGTATTGTGGGCAGCCAAAGGAAAATACATTAGATTATGACCCCCTTCATCACACAAATTACATTTAGGTGTGTTGTCACAAGTAAAGCTGGAATGTCCTGAATCCCCACACAATGTACATTGTACCACTGTACAGGCAGAGCTGAGATGTCTAAGGCCCTGTACACACTAGAGAGCTTAAAATGGTTTAACTGCCTTAAACTGTTTTAAGCTCCCGGAACACGGTTTGTGTTCACACTGTAACACAGTTAAAATCGTGTTACAACCATGTTCTAAAACTGTGCTAAAACCCTGCTAAAGAGGTGGTCTTTAGCACAGTTTTAGCTAAATACGGTTGCCTTAATCCGTGTTAACAGCAGTGTGTACGCAAACCATGCTGTAACACAGGTTAAGGCAACCCGTCCTATGGGAAAAGTATTTTTTTAAGCAGCAGGATTTAAAAAAAAGTGGTACCAGTATTGCCTAGTAGTCTTTGAAACACTGGTTCTGATGATGTACTTTTTCCCCTGATTGCTTTCGGTTCCCGTTCACGGGTATCCCATCATGCATTGCGGCACACTGCGGTACCCATAATGCTTACACTTGGTACCGCAGTCATGCCTGGGAACCCGCTTCTCCTAGCACGGTTGTCGGAATGCAATGTGGATGCTCTGACAACTGTGCTAGGGACCGATTTATAAAATGATTTTAATAACGTTTTATATTCGGTTGCTAGTGTGTACAGGGCCTAAGAGACCCACATTTGAAACCTTTTTTTGTTTGTCCTGGGTAAAAGATAAAACCTGTGTCTCGACCAATGTAAAAGTAATTGGGAAAATGTTGCAGGCCATCGTTTGTTTGGAAAAGTTTGATTTTTATCTCTCAGCCCCCGTTCCAGAATCCATCTGAATCTAATATAGGATCTGGAGTGCCCTGAATGTTATAGTGTTTGTCAAGCCAATACAAAATATCCGAGATGTTTACCCCTTCATTTCAAAATAAAATGGTTATTACTCTGAAGGGTTGTTTAGTGAGGGGAATGACCTGAAAAGGGGTCTACAACGGGTTTGTTTTGACAGTCATGTGCTTCACCCCAAATCTTTCTAAAATCTCTGGGGTCCTAAAACTGATGTCAAAAGTATGCTCCCCCAGAGCATGGATCAGGGCACAGACTTCAGATCGCATGAAGCCCAAAGATTGCTTTAATAAAATACGGCCTCCAAAAATACCTATCAGGTACCTGTTCCATTCACCCCAAATACGTGAGCCAGATAGCATTCCTTCATTTAACCAATTCTAGTGGTTTTCTAAGTAAGTCTGCATAAGTTGGGTGCTGTTTATCTTGTGGCCCATGCTGTAGATGGTCCCTTCCTGACTCCTAGGCCCCAAGTTAGGCTGCTGTGGAGGTTCAGTATCCCCTGGGTCTGTATCAGAAACAATCTCAGGCTGTGAAAGTCCAGGTGAAAGAGAAATGCTACCTGCTGTCTTTTGTGGAGGATCTCCATTCGTAGTGTGGTCTTCCATCTCCAAGTGAGGTGCATTGGATACTAGGTGTATCATGGTGTCTCCTGTTGTGTCCCCCATGCCAGTGGTATCAGGTGTGGTTTCTGAAGGAAAATTTTCCTGCCAGTGGCCATTCAGCTGTTTTTCCCAGCCTGAGTCAATCAAAGCTCTCTCCTGCGACCATCCCGGACCTCCCGGAACTTGTTCTGTGAGTAAATGCATCCGATCCGACTGCTGCTCCGAGCTATTACCGGGACCAAAAATGAAAACTTTGGAGTTGTGGTGTGACTGTGTTCCTGGTCTGCGCTTCCTTTTCCTCTCTTCCTTCAACCTCTGTCGCTCCTGTGAGTATTCATCTTCCAATTCCAGCAACTGAGTTTGCAGTAGCAATTTCTTTTCTTCTAGTTGTTGGCAAATCAGTAGGGCTTCAGGCGCCCCTTCACATTTCGGTGCTGCTGTATCTGTGAAAATTGTCCCGCTGACCGTTGTTTCCACTCCAGTTCCCTCTGGATCTTCTTTTGTTAAAGAGGCGATTTGCTGGCCACCAGGTTGGTGCATTCCAGCCTCCTTGAGTGCTTGCTGAGAAGCTTCAGAATCCGTGCTCCTATCCCCTACCGACATTCGCTGCAGACTGGGGTCCTCCATCTCCGCGGACAGAAGGACAGCTCCCCCTGTCTACAGAGTAGGAGAATTTCCCCGGTGTCCTGGCCAGATTTCTCCCATTCACTAAAAATACCACCAACAGCTTAAAGATCAATGGCAACCATTTTACACATTGTTAAAAAAAGCCTGAATTCAAGTCCCTGTGTCATGAGTAGTGTTTCCTGAAAATGTCATGCTATTTGGTTTTGTGTTTTTTTTTTTAAATCGGCATTTGCTAACTTGTTCTGCACTAACTTTAAACAGTCAGGTTGTTCCTGTTCCTCTGACTGAGCTATGGAAATTGATGACATCACATTGCCATAAGCTACCACTTCAGCAGTGCAAGTCGATTTTCTTTTGATATAGGTCCTCATAATGTTTGCACATTATGTCCCCCATTTCTTGGTCTCCTGTCTTTTTTTCTCCAGAAAAATCTTCTAACTCTCTAATCAGATTTCTTCCTCTTTATGTTTTTAACTGATTTTCTAGCAAATTTCCTGACTTGTCCCCCTGAAGGTATCTAGCAGAATTGATTTTTTTTTAATTTATTTAACAGTTTTGGTACTCAATAGTTCTCTTTTCTTTAGCTGCAGATCTTTCCATTCATGAATATAGTTTTCACAGTTGCTCAATAATAACTTGTCCAGGGTTTGTATTTTTTCTTCTATATCTTGTTCTTCCTTTCTCAGTTTTTGACTTTTCCAAGCTTGAAATGATATAATGGCTCCCCTAACTGTACATTTTGTTGCATCCAATAAGTTTGTTACCGGTATATGACCATTGTAATACCAACATTCTGTGATTGCAAGTTTGATAGAATCAATACATTTTTGATCCAGTAATAATTCATTATTAAATGTCCATTGTTTATTTATTAATCTATCCAGATTTGGGACACAGATTCATTTGAATAAGGGCATGATCTGAAATGATCCTTAAATGGATTTTATTATGTTTTTAAAGAAGTTCCTAGATGTAAATATATAATATAGTCAGGAAAAGGTTACATTCTTAGGGTCCAAATGAGTGATTGGGTACTTTATTCTCCATCCATTATCTAAATTATGCAATCCCAAAAAAATACTTAATCTTTTTTGTTATATTTTTAAATTCATTTATTTATTTATTTTATTTTAGTCTTTGGTAACCGGGTAAGGCCTACAAGGCACAAGTGCCTGTTTTCAAGGGGCAACCTGGGAGCACTGGGCAGTTAAGTGACTTGCTCAGAGTCACACAGTTTGCAAGTGGAGGTTATGAGAATCAAACTCAGGTCTGGTCTGCTGGGAGTATCAAGCTCGTTCACACCTCGTTCCTCTAACTTCTAGGCTATACTGCCAGCCCAAAAGTTCCCTTGTGATGGTTTCGAAGGTTTATTTAATATTGGGTCAACCAGTCCATTCCAGTCTCCTGCCATTATGATATTTCTTGCCTGGAGCTTAATCAGCCCCTCTGTAATATTAGCTAGAAATTTTAGATAATGAGTAAAGGGTCCATATAATGACCCAATTGTCATTTCTTGTCTCTCTAGAGTCTCTTTTATAATAATTATTCTCCCCCTTTATCCTGACATTTTTTGATTAATTTAAAGCAGCAGTGCAATGAAATTGGGCAAAAAATTTGACCCTACCTTTTTTTTTCACTTTAAAAGATTCCAGACATCTTTCAGTTTCATTTGGTGGTACAATTTTCTAATTCTGCCAAAATTTGAGAATTTTGTGAATGTTTTAGTATAGTTTTTCTCAAGAAAAGAGATGGTTACCACATTTTGCGTAGACATAGCATTGTAGACCTGGCAAGGGTTAGGACTGAAAAAATAAAAAAATACTCATGGTAGGCAGCATAGGAGGTACCTAGACAAGTACATTTGACAGGTAAGCAAATATTTTTGCTAATCATAGCTGAAGCTAATTAAAAAAAAAATGTCATTGCACTGCTGCTTTAAACTCTGTTTCCTAATAAGAATTGTCACACTGCAACTTTTCTTTGTACCTTCTGAGAAAGAAACTTGGGATATCCATTTTCTTTTTTAATTTATCCATTTATTTAGCCTCAAGGTGAGTCTCTTGTAGACAGATTATGTCTTGTTTACTTTTATTTAAATATGTAATGATTCTGGCTGTTTTTATGGGGGTATTTATTCCATTCATGTTTAAGGAACCCCATCTCAACATTTTTTTATCCGTAACCATATTTTACAGTTGGGCACATTTCTTCACATTATAAGGGTTTGGTGACCCAGCCATTCTCTTAGTTGTATAATCTATAAAACTGTCTTGACATTTAATAATTCCAGACATGTTTCCCCTTTGGCAATAATTATGAAAACCTCCCCCCGTCTTTCCTGCTTACCCCACAATGAAAAATTCCCCCGTCTTCCCTCCCTACACAAAGTATAAAGTTAATAATCTGTGTTAGCCCAATGGGGCTAAATCTCTTCCCCATTAATCTACTCCATAGTCCCTCTCTCCCTTCTCTGCCATTTTTTGCATAATGTTCTCAGTAAACCTAAAGAACTTTAAAGTGTCCACCACCAGAGAGAAAAAAATAGTCAACTGATGTTACAATTAAGTCCTTTTTACAGGTTTTCTTCAGGTTCCTTCAAGGAGTCTTAATCCGGATGCATCTTTTTTTTTGTTCTGTCCTCTGGGTATCCAATAGGGCTTCTGATTTCTATGTTTTTTCAGCAAAAGGGATCTCCTAGTTTATTTTTTAAATCATTCTGTGCTTTTGACAAAGAGTCATACACTAGTCTGATTCCATTCCATATAACTTTCAGCTTTGCTGGATACATCATAGTTACTTTTAATCCAGAAGCCCATAGTTTACTCTTTAGGAGATAAAATGTTTTCCTCGCCAGCAGTAGATCAGGAGGCAAATCATTATATACTGAAATATTGGCTCCCATTATAGAGTCTTTTCTTCTTGTATACTTCATTCATCAGTTTGTCCTTATCTTCATAATGGAAAAAATGTTGCCATTACTGGTCTTGGCGGTCCCTGTGAATTAGTATCTGGTTTGTAAATTCTGTGGACTCTGTCAAATTCAGTTTGTATATTAGCAGGGTCTGTTTCCAGGTAGGCTGCCATGATTTGCTTAACAGACTCAGAAATGGGCCTTTCTTTATCCCAGGATTCTGGTACTCCCAAGATTCTAATTTTTTCCTCCTTACCCTAGACTCACAATCCAACAGTTTATTTTTAAATTCCTTCACTGATGCTTCCATGTCTGTTAATTGTCTTTTAACAGTGGTCACTTCATCTTCCAGAGCAGAAACTCTTTGTTGTGTGGTTGTTAATTCTTGTTTTAGTTGCTGGTTTTCTGCTAAGAGAGAATTTACTGTATTCTGAAAAGTGTCTATTTTTGTTTCGACATCCTCCAGTTTGGCAAGTTTTGTATTTAATATACAAAGTTGGGCTATCCTTTTCCTTGCCCACAGTGGTGCATCTTTTCCATAATCCTCCTCGGATAGTTCAGATACTTCTGAATCCTTCGTATCTGAACCTGTTTCTGTAGAAAGCCAGAAGTCCTCTTCAGCATTTATTTTCAGTTTTTCACCTTTTTGGTTTTAAATTTCTGTTCCCGGTTTTCCTTAGCCATCCATTTTGGAATTATGCCTCCCTCAGCTAGACCTGAGACATCCTCTCCCAGGCTTTCTTTCTCAGCCTGGATTGATACACAGGAAACTGTTTCATTTATATTTTGTGTACCATTTGCATGTATTTTAGGGGTATCTGAGGATTAGACTGACATAATATAAATTTCTTTAGCCTGCTGAGGCTCTGCTGCAATATCCAAACATAATGGTAATGTCTCTTTAATAGATTGTTGCTCACATACCTCAATTTTATGTGTAGTTTCTCTGGGGGGGGTGCTTCGATCTTTCCCTAAAACGGGTTATTCCCTCTGATTCTGTTTAGGTAACGACCTTCTCTCCCCAGCGCTCGGTCGCTCTTCGACAGCCCCATTAACGCCATGCCTCTCCCTCACCTTTTTCACATTAACACCTGGAAGGCAAAGGGAATCCCCTGAAATAGTAAGCCATGTTGGGTTTCCATTCGTCGGAGTGAGACTTTAGTTCACGGCCTGCCGAACTCTCTCCGTCTCCCCTTGTCTCCTTCTTAGCATTCACATTTGCCTGGTCTGTATTCTGGGGACCAAGATCCTCCCTTATTTCTCCATCTGCTGCATTGGAGGAATCCATTACGGATGTCAGTTCTGTCTGGGTCTTGTCCGAAGGGCAAGCGGACAAATTCCCTACTGTACATGCAAGATTGTTTTGTCTCCATGCTTTATTTATTGTAGGATAGTTTTTTTTAACAAAGATAGGAGCTGTTGGCTAAGGTTTTAGGGGTAAGGGAATTTTCTCTCCCATCAGGACTGTGTTGTTTTCTGCCATAGGCTGCTCTGCATTCTTTGCCACATATAAATCTTTTTCTGCCATTATATGTTTATGTTTCATTGAGGAGACAGTCCACAGTCATGTCTGAATTTCAGGTTATTTAACAGACTTAGATATCACCTTGTTTGGGTTGGCGTTCTTTGCCGGTTTCATCGATTGCTTTGGAGGCATAGTGAGTCCAAATTTTTTAAATACTTTTCTGTTTTTTCTTTCCAAGGATTCATTTGTGTATTCCAGGGCTGAAGTATAGTAAATTCCACCATCCAGATTTCACTTTGTTGCTGGGGGGTATGCCTTGCATATGGCGGGGGGGACTTTATGGAGCTCTTTATACCTGCATCCTGCTGTCGCCATTTTGAGGTGGTTCTGCTCTCTCCTGTCCAGCTCAAAAATGTGATTGTTTTGTAGTCTTTGATTTATTCCTACTGCATCTTTCCTGGACTTGGGAGCAGCCCCCAACACAGTCTAGACACTCAAGATGCAGTGGAGGAGAGGAGACTATTACATCATGAGTGGTGCCACTGTTTGGGGTGTTCCTAATATTCAAGACGTATGCAATACATGTAGATCAATGATTTGAAACAAAACAAGGTTGGATATAATTACACCATTAGAAAGCATTTCAGTTCTGCTAAGAAAGGAAAGAAGCAGTAAAAATAACCAACATTTTAGAGAAGGTAAGCAATCATAAAATGTGGGGTTTCAGCTAGAAATTATATGATTCAAGAAGGCTTCAGTGTCCCTTTAATTTGGAAACATCACTGGTAATAAGAAAAAAATCTGTAAGTCATACTACTAAGTTATATAATTACATGAAAATGTATAAATATATTTGAATGAGAACAGAGGCCTTGAAATAGCTTGGTTTTGTATCCCATTTGAACAGGTTAAAGCAGCAGAATCAAAGATCACAAATTTAATTTATCTAAAGCACACGCTAGAGCTAGTGGAACCTCTGAAGGTATGTATTCATAATTTTAATTACATAAACTCTCATTCTTGTATAAACACTTGCATAACTAAAGTTATTTTATTTGTTATAGCATGCATATAGAGAGTGTGTGCATGTGTGTGTGTGTGTGTGTGTGTGTGTGTGTGTGTCTGGGATACATAGTGGATTTGCTACAAATACTATGCCCCACACACAGTCTCAAAAAGTGTGTTGGTGCTAAACAGGGCACATAGGTGCCCTACAGCACACCACACTTTTTTGCTATGTATATAGCAAATGTGCAGTTGGTGTGTGTGTTTGTGTGAGTATATGTGTGTGTGTGTGTGTGTGTGTATGTGTTCGGGTGGAGTCCCCCCTGCAACAGTGTCCCACAGCACTAAATGCAGATTCACAGATCCAGATGCTAGTTGTTTGCACCCACAAACTACTGAATTTAACAGCCATACAGGTCAAGGCATGGCATAGCACAGTTACCTGTGCTGTGCCATACCCTGGGCCAGCAGCACCACCCCACTCACCATTTACCTTGTATCTGCTTCTGGACTAATGTAGCTATGTATGCGACAGACTTCCCTGCTGTGTCCAGTGACCCATCCCCCCCCGTATCATGTCCCTATCTAACATTTGCATTTCCTTGTGTCAAGTGTAACTCCCCTCCCAAGCCCAGTCCTTTGTCTGCACTGACCGGCAGCACTGCACTCCAAATAATCCCTCCTTCCCTCCCCATAACTTTTGTTCTAGTTTTGGCAATTTTATTTGTATGATGCCTAATCCCAGGGGCTGTGGGCTTCTCACAGTGTACATATGCAGGCGCTTGGTAGTAACACGAGTAAGTTTGCTGCGCCGGTTTGTTGTGCTTCCCACCTCACCCCACTGTGCTGTCTCTGGGGTGGGGAGTAAAGATCTTGAGGGCCTGTAGATCTACTGCACCCACTACTGGAATGTCTACAGGGGTGGGGGAGCAAGAAAACATGCAGCTATTCTAGCCAACAACAGGCACCATGCTGTTTATTCCTGGGCCCAAATTTACTGAGTTTGGGGGCAAAGAAAGGACTCTTTGACCGGCCTTGCTTGTCATAGAGGAAATGTATATTTTTCCAGTGCCCTCTGGCCCAGAAGCAATTCAGGAAAGAGCCGAGGGAGTGAAGACACAAGCACCTATCAGCTGCAGATGAAAGGACCTCAGTGCTTTGTTGGCTGCTGGTGCTGCTGAGCCCCACAGGGCATGAAGGATAAGCTAAGGAGCTTCTTTGGGAGGAGAGGTGGTGGCACGGTCACACTGAAGCAGCGGGATAGGTTAGGCACCCATGGGACACTGGGGAGGGAATACATTTTTTTTTCCTGAAGAAATAAGTCTTTTTCATAATTTATATGGCGATCAACCAAGGATGGGGGGCTGTGCCAGTCGCCAAATGATAAGGTGATGGTATTCGGGTGTCTTTTTTTAAAAATGCAGTATGGCATCAGTCTTTACTGTTGAAGCAATTGATGATTCTAGCCTGAGTGCTGTAACTAGATGAATGCTGTATTGCGAGTCTATGATGTGAGCTTTTCAAAGCTTGACATGTGACTGTGCATTCTAAACATTAAAATACAAAAAAACACACACACAGAGGGCAATGTTTGGTATTTATCATTTATTTAACAGTTAAAACAAGCAATAAATCATTTTGTATCTCCTTTAAGGTGAGTATTGTGGTTTTGAGAAACTGAACACAGTCCGGATAGGTCATTTGGTGGACAGAGCCAAGATAGCTTAGTCGGTAGAGCCTCAGAATTTTAATCTGAGGATCCAGGGTTCAAGTCCCTGTCTGGGTGGAGGTTATCTTTGGAATTGATTAAAAGTATTCCCTCAACCAAATTTACATTTCGGGGGGGAGGGTATGACAGAAACATTCAAATTCTTGAAAGGAATAAATAAAGTGAGCTACAAGGAATTAGTTAGCAGGAACACCAATTCGATGACATTAGGGCACAACTGGAAGCTGACCGGTGGAAGGTCCAGAAGGGATGTGAGGAAGTATTACTTTACGGAAAGGGTGGTGGAACTGTTTAACTACCTGCCAGCTGAAGTGGTGACAGCTGAAACTGTGAGAGGCTTCAAACGAGCTTGGGACAGAATGAAAGGAGACAGTAGTCACTGGTAGTGACAAGGAAGGGGAATGGAACTGGAAAAACTGATAGGGTTAAAACCCAGTATCATTCTTAGGTTGCAGGGTTCTATAGGGACTGATAGCAGACTGGACCTTTGTTCTTTTTTTCTGCCATCACTATCTATGTTTCTATGTAACAAATTCTGTCAAGGTCTTGTGCTCCCCCCCCAACACACACTCTCCATGAAGCAGTCATCTATGTAGCGGTGCTAGGACACCAACATGGTTGAGAATTTGGTGGCCCACAGATTCCAAATCACTTGCAGTTCCCAGTACCGTATGGACAGATTGGTGTAAATGGGGGAAAAAACATGCTGCCATGGCTGTACCCTTTGTCTGCATAAAGAAATCCCCCATAAATGCAAAGAGACTGCTTTGCAGCGGTAGTTCTGCCATTTCCATTGGCAGATCAGTTTAAGGGGCTGCCTCTTCATCCTGTTTGTGCCCCTAAGGGTACGTAGACCCCCTCATGGGTTATGTTCCTATACAGGGACCTCAAATGTAACCAATAAATCACCTGCTTCGATGTGGAGTCCCTGAGGTATACAAAACATGTCCCCAGCTACCCATGATGAAGCTGCAGTTACACACCAGACTGCAGTGAAGAATATACCGGGACAGTACTCTGTGAGCCTGGGAATCCAGTAGGCCATGAGTCTCCTGTGTGTAGGTAGCGCCATGTGGGTGCTAGATTGTTTGCATTCCTGAACTTTTCTAATATAAGTTTGAGAGCTGAAACAGTTCAGTCAGTGTTGACTCCCTATGTAGGAATGCTTAAAAAATAGTTTATGTTCTCCTAATACTATCCGTGTGCAAAGCATTTCAGGCTAGTTACACCTTTGATAATATATATTTTAACTTTTTTCACTTTTTATGTGATGGATATTTGCATGCAAAACCAATCTGAGAAGTGTTGCGATGTTCAATTTTTGAACTTAAGATCACATGATACTTATATACGTGCTTTATAAGGTTGTGAACAGCAGAGGGGGCCCACCTTTGACAAAGCTCACTCAAGAGAAATGTTAGGGGCTTTATACATCGCCTGTTTGCAGCTGTATGTAATTGGTGTGTGTTTGAAATAAATCTGTGACCACATGCTATCTCAGGACTGAATTTTGGATACATTTATTCATGTGGTAAGTGCTGTGCAATGTTTGGGCCTTGTGTTTTGAAAGACCTTGAAAGAGCATGAGAGTCAGCTATTTAGGGTTACCACCTTTTAAGAAGCCCAAAGTGGGACATTTCTTACTGAAACTGGATTTTTCGCAGGACAGTATGTCATCTCGACCAATGCAACAGACATATTTCCTCTAAATAATCAGAATTAAGAGTAAGTGTTGTAGTTTTTAGTTGTTTCTTGTGTTTTTTTTTTATTATTTTAAGGTATTTTAGTTAAGGTATTATAGTTTTTTGCAACATTTAGAGGAAAATCAAAAACTATTTTTTCTACTATAATGTCAGGACATTTAGTATTTTTCATGTTTTTCTGCAGGACATAGCTGCCCAAATCAGGACTGTCCTGCGAAAATAGGGACAGGTGGTAACCCTACAGCTATTCAAGGTATTGGATCAGCTGGAAGAGTTTGTGCTCAAGCTGTCTATGGACAAGTGGCAAATGTTTTCAAATTTCTGGAAGAACGTGGGTTACAGTGTATATACCGATGGGCTCCAGACCAGCCCTAGCAAAGTAGAGGAGTTAACAACCTAGCCTCGGCCAAAAACTATGGCAAGCTGTTAGGGACATAATTCATCATCTCTGGCTGTATAGTAAAACACATACACTACATAGTGAAATACTTATATAGTGAAATATATATATCATGTAGTGAAATGCATACACAGTATAGTGAATCACATACACTATCTACTGAAATATATACATCATATAGTGATATACGTATACTGAAATACATATATCATATAATGAAACACATACACTATATAGTGAAATGCTTACATTATATAGCAAAATACATACACTGGCTACTGAAATCCACATACTGAGTACTGAAAATCCACATACACTATATACTGAAACAAATGGACTATGTACTGAAACATATACACTACCTATTGAGATACATACTTTACAGACTGAAACAGCTACATAAACTGTCTACTGAAGCAAATACACTGTAACACAAACACTATATATTGAAAAAATCTGCATACACTATATACTGAAACCGACACACTATATATTGAAATACATACACTATCTATTGCAATACATACACTACACATTGAAAAAAGCACATACACTCTACTGAGACAAATAAACTATATATTGAAACATCTACACTTTATATTGAGATACATACACTATATATTGAAATAAATACACTATGCATTGACAAATCTGCATACACTATATACTGAAACAAATACACTATATATTAAAAACACCCTCTCTATTGAAAAATGTTGCATACTCTATATACTGAGAGACATATATTACATACTGTAATACATACACTGTATATTTAAAAAAAAACACACTATATACTGAAACAAATACACTACATGGTGCAACATATACACTATGTTTTGAAATGCATACACTTTAGACTGAAAAATGCACATGCACTATATCTGAAACAAATAAACTATATACTGAAATGGACTACTTTCTGAAACTACCCATCCTCCCAGCGCCTCCCCCTTAAATTGCCTACCACTGCACTCATATATACATAGATACATAGACAGTGTGGGCAGATAAAGGCCTACGGCCCACCCAGTCTGCCCATTTGAGCTTGTAAGTTTACTTTATGTTTTCTTAGAAGTCTGTTGCCCCTTAACTCTGACCTCCAGAATTCCTTTTTGTCTATCCCATGCATTTTTAAATCCCGTGATTGTTTCAGCCCCCACCACTTCCTCTGGCAGGGTGTTCCACTTGTCCACCACCCGTTCTGTGAAGAAATTCTTCCTCCCTCCAACTTCATCCCATGCCCTCTAGTCCGAACATCTTTTTGGTTTAAAAATACAGTAGTGTATTCCACTCTTTGTCTGTTGCATTCAGTTAGCTGCTGGCTTGATGAGAGGATGTCTAAAACTGCAGAGCAGGAGGTAAACAAAACAGGACTATCTCTTATTCTACTTCTTTATGGGGTTTTACATCTTGTTCTGCTTGCACACCTTTAATCAAATTTCAGAACATTGTGATGTGACAAGAAACTTTTAGAGCTAATTTAAAATGCTGTAGTTTATTCTTTTAATAAGTGCTGCCTTCATTTACTGTTAGACAACATATCTGTATAGGAAGCTAATACTTAGGATATTCCTAACATGCCACTATCATACCATATAAAAATAGGGGACTGCATGCATTTTTCCAAGTTAAAGTATTGATCAGATTTATATGTACTTAATTACTGTGTTGGTCCAGCAACTTATCTGAGCTGAATGCTTGGGAAGTGTACTGCAAGAACTGTGAAAGTGTTAGCCAAATGCTTTCCTAGTTTGTACTCTACTGAGTTAATTTTGATTTAGTTTTTGGTTTTATTTGAATGTTTTGTTTAATAGAGGTTCTTGGTTAAGAAAAAAATATATATATTTTGCAGCAATCGCTCAGGACCCAATTCTCATCAGGAGCCCAGCTGGCATATGCATAATTTGCACTTTCTGTTCTGAATAACTTCATTGTGATGCCTCACTGGTGGCTCTCACAGCTCCTAACCTCCCCATTACATATCTGCGGAGCATTGCAAGGTGGACAGAGCTTTGCTAGGCACTTGGTCTCCACTAATAAACCTGCCCTGGTCTAGCCTCATAGTGCATAGTTATGCTGTTTATATGATATGACTGTGTTATTGAGTTTGAGATTCCCAAACTGTGTTTCATTTCTTTTTCCATTGAGATTTTTATCTTCTGGGTCATCCACTGATCCCCTTGCGCACTGGTCTGTCCATCCACATCACCCAAAATCACCATGACCTACCTGCTCTGAGATCTCCCATGGGCTCCCCACCCCCTGTGGTGGGGTCTGGAGGGAGAGGGCCATTCACAAGGAGACACCTATTCAGGCAGGAGCAGAGGCTGGTTAGTAGTGCAAAGCCTGTGTCAGGTTGGTGGATTATTTTGCCATTGGAGGTTTTATACCTTTGGTTTGTCCCCTGGGCAGTCAAGCATGCAATGATGCCAATCCAGTTAAAGGCAAGTACTGCTTTGTACCTGCCTGAGCTCTGCCCATTATGCCACTCTAATGCCCTGCCAGCGTTCCTCACCTAGGTGATTATTAAAGAGCAGGGTGGTCAGACTCCCCCTCCCTGAGAGGAGAGCAGTCCCTGAGATGCTCAATCATCTCTCCCACCAGCTAACCCCGGTTTGGCCTAGGTCCTTCCCTGAAACCAGGCCACTGGAATGGGAGGCAGTACAGCAACCACCAAACCACTAAGCCAGCCCACCAGACTATATTTTTATAAATAAATAAGAACAGTACTCAGATGAAAGAAGAAATTGTATTTTAGCTACAGTTGTTATACATATTTAAGACACATCATAATGTTTAGAAATTGGATAAAAGTTTTCCAAGGAAAATAACACAAAATAATACATAAAGATGCAGAATAAGACGATCCATTTTTGTTTACTTTCTGCATCTTAAGAGGTATTGGCAGGGGATTTTTAGTCAATTAAGGCCCCATTTTCAGAAGGTAAGCAGAGTGCTAAACATCTAAGCATTGTGCCATGTGGGAGAACAGCATGGTTGAACAGGTGCCATATATTTAGCAGTCTCCGATGCTAACCTGATCATGTGCATGTGCATATGTACTACTAAAGCCTTGCAAATGAGGGATCCCCTCCTGCATACAGAGCACAGTGCTATATAAAAGGTTTTGAAAGTGCTTAACAACTCAAATTGCAATACTGTTTACTGCTTCCAAAAATCCTGCCCTCATTTGAGCACACAGTGGTGCATATTGTCACCCTACCCCTGGTCACCATTCTGATGCTCCCAAGTAGTATACCAAAATGATCCTTGGCATATAAAGGTTCTACACCCCTGATAGCAGTTTAAATGGCTTCAGTTATTATAATAAAATGATCCTTGGTGTCTAGTGCCCCCCCAGGCATACTAAGCTGGGAGCTCATTCCCAGATACTTCCTGGGGGAAGGGGAACTTGTACAAGTGGGGCTTAGGTAGCACAAAAGTTCAAAATACATAACATACATGGAGCAGAGTGGTACACAACCACAAATTACATTGGGAATAATACATGCAAGATGTGAGAACTTGAGTGACAAGCAAACAATCGACAATGCATATACAGCGCAGTCAGGAGCCACAGACACATGCTGGCAATCAAATACAGAGCAGTTTAGATCAACACTAGCTGTAAACATTTGTGCATAATGCCTAGAGTGGAAGCATAAGTGCCAAATTATAGCTGTACCTAAATTGGAAACAAGTCATAGGAGAGCAGGAGGAAAAATTAGAGCAAGTGCAGGAGGGAGAGGTGAGACCTCTGAAGTGGTTTGAATCCATGGGAGGGAGATTGATGAATGGCTGGGGCGAGGGAGTTCCAGATTTTAGGGAAGCGGTGGCTGAATGTGGCTTTGCTGATGGTTGTGAAAACTGAAGGGACTGCTAGGATTCAAATATTTCGGCTTCTGGTGGTATGGCTGTGGAGGGGGGAGGATGGAGAGATAGGAGGTAGGGAAACAAACCGGATTTGCCCACGAAGCTGGCACAGTGGGCATGGTGTCTGTCCACAAGAGAAGAAAAGGAGAGAGAGATTTATATATAGAACAGTGATGAGTCCAAGAAGTCGAGAGTGTAATGGCAGAAATAGTTGAAGAGTGTGTCCAGTCTGGCAAGGGTAGTGACTGAGGCTACACTGTAGACCACAACACCATAGTCAGAAGATTGGGAGAATCATTCTCTTTATAATAGCATGGTGTGCTGAAGGTGGGATACCGTCACAGTTCCTGTAAAGTGCACAAAATTGGGGTGCAGCTTTTTGACTATAGCATCCACTTGTTCAGAAAAGTTTAGGTACTGGTCTAGCCAGATACCAAGATAACTAAAGGTGGTAACATCCTCCACAGGGGAGCCATCCAGGGTATAGCTAGTAGGAAGGGGAGGGAGCCTAGAGAGTCTGTGCCTTGTGCCAAAGGGCATGGAGACAGTCTTCTTGGCATTGAGGAAAAGCTGATTTATGTGTGGTCAGGGCTGAACTTGATCAAAGTCCAGCTAGAGTCTGTGGGCCTGCTGTGAAGAGGACTTTGTCATCCGTATATATGTGAATGGATGCAGACAAGCATATGAAGGGGAGATCATTAAGGAAAATGGAGAAAAGTAGAGGTCCTAACACAGATCCTTGTGGAACCAAAGTGGATACAGGCAGGGAGGAGAGATGGGGTCACCAGTTTTGACTGCTTGGGACCTACCCATGCGGTAGGAGTAGAACAGCCAATAGCTGAGTCAGAGAGGCTTGCAGCCTGGAGTTTGGCTAATAATTGGGGTGGGAGACAGGGTTAAATGCTTTGGCTAGATCGATGAAGATAGCAGAGGTGAATAAGCTGTGATCTGTATCATTGTGAATGGATTTGGTGAGCCTGAGCAGGGAGATGGTAGTGGAGTGATTTTTGTGGAAGCCAGACTTGTATTGGGTGAAGAAAGAAGATGAGTCCAGAAAGGGAGAGAGTTGTGACAAGATAATTTGTTCCTATATTTTGGAGAGAGGAGAGAAATGGGTCAGTAGCTGTTAGTACCAGATGAGCCACCACCTTTTGGAAGAGGAGTAACAGTGACAGTCTTCCAGTCAGCAGGGATAGAGGAACAGCAGAAAGAGAGGTTAGGGAGGTCAGCCAATGGGGAGGAGATTGCAGAAGCAGACAGATGGAGGAGCTTGCTATCCAGGCCATCTGGGCTCCTACCCTTGGAAGGATTAAGGGCGGGAAGGTTGTCAGTGATGGAGGATGGAGTTACTGGAGAGAAAAACAATAGGGGGAAGGAAGGAGATGACAGTCATGCAGGCTGGCAGGGGTCAGAGGGAGGTGAGGAAGGGGAGAGGGAGGAGAGGAGAGAGGTGCAGGTGATAAAAAAGAATTACACCTCTGCGGTGATGAAGGAAGGGTTAGAGATAAGGGTGTCACCCACTTTTAGGACAGGCAAAGGAGATTGAGTGGGTGGGGAGAAGAGATTCAAACAACATGAAGTCTTGCTATATTATAGACATTAGCAGTTTGTTCCAGCTCTAGAACTGCCCCGGAGTGAAATGGTTAAAACCATTCCAAAATAGAATTTTGGCACGAGAGCAGCTCTATCTGTGTCATTTCAAACTTGAACTGTCAGATTCTTTACTCCGCCTCAGTGAACAGTCGCTCGATTTCTCCTTCTGCTCGGTTCATTTCTCGGTTTAAAAGTGTTTTCTCGGTTGGATTTAACTGAGAGAATAGTTTTATTTAACCATAAAACCGATTGTTCAAGCTCTATCTGTGGTAACCGTAAGTAAATGAAGGTTTGTCTGTGTGGAACTTGTAGTTATCGGTTCGGTTTTGAACCGATCAGTGGGTTTAAAACTCATTTAAAACTAAAAGTTACTATTTTAGAGTGCGGTTCCCGGTTCTTATCGGTTCTAAAAAAGCAGTTTATTACGGTTTTCCAATTCCCGTGACACGGTTAGGAACCGATAAAGTGTGTTCGCCTGGCACTGCCGTTAAAAGGTAAGTTTTTGGTTAGGCTGGCATTATGTCTGAGAAACCCAAAGCAACGGGCCACTGGGTTTCAACACTGTGATGTTTGGGGAAGTCTTTGCCAAGGCTGACCCACACACCACATGTGTTTATTGGTCTGGGGTTTGACCACCTCCAGTCAGACTGCCAGGTATGTGAGAATTTCCTGCAGCCACCCTGGAAAAAAAGTTGGGCAGGCTCAGGGGCGAGAGCCAAAAGTCCGCTGACCGGATGGCCAGCCGGTTCGGTGCCAACCGAACCAGAGGAGTGCCCTCTGACCAGGCCAGACTTCCTCGGCAAAAAAAAGCTGGTTCTGAGGAACCAATTCCAGTAAAGAAAACAAGAAAATCAGCAGGTCTGGGTCCAAAATTCCTTCTCCAACTGCTGCAGAGATAGCAAAAGCCATACAAATTGTCCAGTCACTGTCTCAGGGTCCGTCCGAACCACCACTATCTGGTAAAAGGTCGTTCTCGTCGGTCCCAGTGGTTCAGGATTATGATATTGAGGAATTTTATGAACCAGAGGAGGGGAGGAGGATTATGAACAGTATGAATGTGGCTGGGAAGGTCTGGGTGTGCCCATTGAACGGACATCTCCCAGACAGACCTTTAGAATCTCCCCATGCTGTCTGAGTCCCCATCTCATTTATGTTTTATAAAAGTTGCTGAAACCCTCCAGCTTCCTTTAGAAGAGGCTGTGGATGAGCAAGAGGAGCCTGATTTTGTAGAAATGATGGATATTCCAGAGTCTAGGAGATTGTCTATTCCTTTACATAAGTCTTTTAGGAAACAAACAATTAAAATTTTAAAGCTCCTAATTCTGTGCCTCCTGTGGATAAAAGATGGACAGAAGGTATACATTGTCAGGCCCTGATACAGAATTCCTTTCTCAGCAATGCAGTCATGTTGGGAGTAGTTCAGGCTGCTGCCTGTGATAAAGCTAATATTCCTTGGCTTCACATCCTCCTGAAAGGATTCCAGGAAAATTGATGCCATGGCAAAAAAACAGTATATGGCAGCCTCTCTGGGACTCAGGCAAGCAAATTATATGGCTTATGTAGCTAGGTATCAGAAATCTAGATGGGATACTGTTATGCAATTGGCCAAGCAGGCCCATGGCCAGCTGGCTAGTGAACTAGAACAGGTGGCTGCTGATGGCATTGAAGCCTCTAAGGTTCAGTTTCATGCTGCTGTGGATGTTAATGATGTTTCCTCTAGGGTCATGGCCACATCTGTAGCTTTTCGTAGGTTGGCCTGGCTCAGGTGTAGTAGTTTGTCACAGGATACCCAGACTAAGGCTATGGATTTTCCTGTGGTGGGAAATTCTCTGTTTGGAGAGCAGACAGAGAATTACATGAAGAAGATGGATGAATATAGGACTACTTACAAGAGTGCCCAGGCTAAGGGCGGCAAGCCACTCCTCAAAGGCATGCCCCAGGGGGTAGGGGTGGAAGCCTTTCACAGGCCTCTCTACCAGACTCAGGCCTCCCTCTGCCTATGCTCAGAGGGGTTTCTTCAGAGGCAGGGCAGACGAGGGTGGGCAGACCTGCTCCCACCCCCCAGCCTAAAGCTCCCTGGAAACAGGCATCCTGATGGGGTGCCCAGGGCCGATTCTCCTGTACCATGTGGGGCAGGCTGGCCTCATTAGTCAGAATTGGGCTTCTTTAACCTCAGACAAGTGGGTTCTGAAGTAGGCCTGGGTCTGGTTCTCAGCTTCAAAAGTTTCCCAAGTTGAGAAGCAGACTTTTCTACCTGCAAGTGCTTCAGAGACCCTCGCTCCTGAAACAGAGGTCTCATCCTGTTAGCTCTCAGAGCAGTAGAAGGGTTCCTCCCTGCATCAGGGCAGGGGTCTGTATTCAGATACTTCCTTACCCCAAAAAGACAGGAGAATGGCGGCCCATTTTAGATCTCAGATATCTGAACAAGCATCTTTGAAACCAAGTTCAAAATGGTAACTCTGGCAATGATTTTACCTTCCCTAAGGCCAGGGGACTGGCTAGCTCCCTGGACCTCAAGGATGCCTATTTCCATGTCCTAATCAGAAGATCCCATCGAAAGTACCTCAGATTCAAACTGCTCTCAGGTCATTACCAGTTCAGAGCAATGCCTTCGGCCCTTACCTCTGCTCCAAGGGTATTCACAAAGTGTCTATAAGTGGCAGTGGCCCACTTAAGGAGGCAGAGGATTGCTGTTTTTCCTATCTAGATGACTGGCTCTTTGTAGGCCAGTCCCAGAACAGGTAAATCTCACCTGCAGGTCACCTGCAGCTTCTCACCTCCTGGGTTTCTGCTAAACCTACCAAAGTCTGTTCTGGAACCAGTCCAGGTACCCACCTTTATAGGGGCAGAATTGGACACAAAAGCCAGAGCCTTTCTTCCCCAAGAAAGGGTAAGGAATTTAGTGGCTTCTCTTTCTTCCTTCACTCTGCAGGTCTCTCGACCAGCAAGACACTTTCTGCAGCTCCTGGGGCCATGGCTGCATCCACAGCTGTTGTGCAGGGAGCAGATTTCAGATGAGACATTCAGTTTCACTTGAGAACCTTTTTGGTCTCAGAGAAGAGACCCTTTCAAGTTGGTCCCAGTGACTCGAACCTTGATCCTAGCTCTCCAGTGGTGGCAGGATCAGAGCAATTTAAGCGGGGGTCCCTTCATTTCCCTTCTCACAACTTGACTCTCACTACAGATGCTTCCCTTCTGGGTTTGGGAGCCCACATGGGCGACCTTTCCACCAGGGAGTTTGGTCCCCAGGAATCTCTGCTCCACATCAATTTGCTTGAACTCAGAGCTGTCTTTTAGCTCTTCAAGCTTTTTCTGCATCTGTCCACGACAAGGTAGATACAAGTCAGAACAGACAACACCACAACAATGTGGCATACTCAGCAAACAGGGGGCACTTGGTCTTCAGCCTTGTGCACCGAGGCAATGAAGTTGTGGTCTTGGCCTATTCCTGACACTCCCTTCATAGCAGTTCATCTTCCAGGGAATGATAATGTCCAGCGGATGCCCTCAGCAGGATTTCCCAGGCCATCACGAATGGTCCCTGATCCTCAAGTGTTGGGATAGTTTTTGCCAGGTGGGGCATCCTCAGATAGATCTTTTGCAGCCCCAGACAATCACAAACTTCCTCTGTTCTGTTGCAGGCCTCCAGTGCTGGGCTCAGTTCCCCTGGATGTTCTTCTTTCTGATTGGGAGGGAAGTTCCTCTATGCTTCCTTCCTCTCCTATTCAAAGTACTAGTCAAATCAGATCTCAGCCTTGCAGGGTGATTCTGATTGCCCTGGATTGAGCCAGGCAGCCCTGGTACCCACTCCTTCTGTCTCTGACAGTCCATCTTCCCTGTGCCTCCCCAGAATCGCAATCTGTTGACCTGTGCCCAGGGAAGGGTTTGAGTATCCGGACCTCAATCCCTCAACCTCAAGGCCTGGCTCTTGAGGAGTTAGAGTTTGCTGATTTACACCTCTCTCATGGTGTTCTTGAGATCCCTAAAGGCTTCCAGAAAGCCTTCCACTAGGGCTACTTTATAGTTCTAAATGGAAAAGGTTTATTTGGTGTGCTGGAATGTATTCTCAGAATCTGCTGGATTGCCCATTTTGTTAGATTACATGGTACATCTTAATTCCTTGGGTCTCAGACCAGCTACCCTGAGAGTTCATTTGGCAGTTGTGTCTGCTTTTGTGTCAGCAGGAAAGTCATCCCTCTTTCCTCTCATCCTGTGTTTTCCAAGTTTTTAAGGGATTACTCCATACTAATCTCCTTCGGGAACCGCCCTGCTTGGGACCTTAATGTTTGCATTGCCCAGTTAATGCAACCCCCTTTGAACCTCTGTCTTCTGCAGAGCTTAAGTACCTAACTTGGAAAATTGTTTTCTGTGGCTATCACTTCTGCCAGATGCATAAGTGAATTGCAAGCCTTGTCAGTGGAGACTGACTTTATTTCTTTCCACAGGGATAAGGTAGTCCCAGGACCATAGGAAGTTTTTGCCTAGGTGGTTTCAGATTTCCATCTTAATCAATCTATCTCCTTCCAGTATTTTTTTTCACTGATCACCTCTTCGGGTGAGAGGAGGTTGCACAGCCTGATGTTAAGAGAGCTCTTAGTTATTATATAGAGCGACTAAAGGTCAGCAGGTTCGAACCTCCAACTTTTCCTTTACCTATGGTGAAGTTAGGAAAGCAAACCTGCCACTAAGAGATCAATAGCCAGGTGGATTGTCTCTTGTATCCAATTTTGTTATCAGAAAGTGGGCAGAGCCCCTCGGTTTGAGGCTCATTCTACCAGGGGTACAGCTGCGTCTCTAGCTGCTGCCAGAATATCCTTTATTAGAGATTTGCAGGCTGCTACTTGGAAAACGGTGCACACTTTTACCACATTACTTCCTGGATGTCCAGCCAGAGATGCTCGCTTCAGTACAGCTGTTCTTCGTGAGCCTATTCTCTCAGTAGGTTCTGCCCTCCTCCATGGAGGGTACTGCTGTATTCTTACATCGTGTCGTAGTATATGCAAGACTTTATGTTGTTTGAAGAAAATTACTCACCTTAGTAATGTTGTTTCTTTAATGGGTCTTACATATTATAGACCTCCCCAACCTGCCTCCCTCTCAGAACCTCTACTTGATGGTGTGCGGACAACTTAGTGTGGGCATTACTATGTCCTGTTAGCATTTTGTCTCTCTTTGGGACTTTTTGTGTGTATGTGCACGTGTGTGTGTTTTATTATACTTATGTTCCATTTTCATATTATTAGAATGGTGTTAGTATTTCTGGTCCCCGACTTGGAGTCTTCAGTGTTGGGACCATCAATGGTTGTTATTATTTAGTAGTCATTTGGCTAGTGTAGGTTAGATAAGCTCACACAGACCTTAGTGAGTTGGGCTTATAAAGATCTGACAGTTCAAGTTTGAAATGACACAGATGAGCTGCTCTCATGCCAAAATTCTATTTGAATGGTTTTAACCATTTCACCTGGGGCAGTTCTGAGAGTTGAACAAATTGCTAATGTCATACTATAAAGGACTCCATTAGAAGAAACAACATTACTCAGGTGAGTAATTTTTCTTGTGGCAGCCTTCAAAAATTTAGACAGGTAACCAATGTTGGTACTGAAGGTAGATGTAAAATACTCACCTTAAGTGCAAGCCCTATTGCCCTGGTACAGGTATTGCGGAGGATGATACCTCCTGGATGCCATAGGGGGATGGGTTGCATTTGTTTTGTGACCAGGCCGTCCATGCACTTGCAAGCAAGCTATGAGGCTCAGCCATGGTCTAGAGTGGGGTACCTTTCTCATGTCCTGCTCTGGAGGCATGGCAGTCCCATATTTCGAGGAATTTTGTTTTGAAACACGTTGCATGGAGCCAGTGGAGCAGACCAATGAGATAAGGGACCAATCAGAGCTGTTTGGGTCATGGCTAAGGATGAGGTCCAGGGATTTGAAGGAAAATATAAGCAGGTTTTGTGTGAAGGGGTGAGGGGCTTTAGTTGAATGAGAGGCAGCAGAGGGTTGTGATTTGATGGTCAGATCAAGAGAGGGAAGTCGAGTGGAATACACAGGATCCATCCTGACTCTTGCTCTCTTCAATATGCCCATTAACAATGTTTGAGAATGAATCTGGGTCTGTAACTCTTTGAATATGACACAAGCTCATGGGAGGGTAGATAGTAGCGGTGGAAGTGGGAAACTGGGTAAGTGACATGTAAAGATTAGAGAAGTGGTTTGCTGGTTTGGCAGTTGAAATTCAATGCCAGAAAGTACAAGTTGATTCACTTAGGGGACAAGAACCCCAAGACAGAGTACTGGCTAGGAGGGGTAGAGCTGCCCACTACAGCTGAGGAAAGGGACCTAGTATTCATCATCAGTGACTCCCTCAAACAGTCAAGCTAGTACAGTGAGGCATCTAGTAAGGCAAATAGGATACTAGGATGTGCCAGAATGGGTTCTGATAGTAGAAGAAAAGAGGTTTACTGCCTCTTTATTGATTGTTAGTGAGGCTGCACCTGGTATACTGTTCAGAGTTCTGAACTCTGAAGACCTCACCTCAGGAAAGATAAGGACAAAAGGTGATCTCAGGATGATTCCAGGCTGACAGGACAGACTATGAGGATCTGCTCAAGGCACTGAACATGTCTTCACTGGAGACCAGACAAGAGATGAATGATATGATAAAGACCTTCAAGTTCCTGTAAGGAATAAACAAGGTGAATGGAGAAGAACTGCTTAGTATGAGTAACAGTTTAAAGGAATGGGGCACAAGTAGAAACTGATGGAAGGGAGGTTTAAGAGAGATATTGGAAAGTTTTATTTTCCAGAAATGGTGATGGAAATGTGGAATAGTCTGCCAACTGAGATGGCAAGCACCAAAACCATAAATGGTTTCAAGCATGGCTGTGACAAAGTGAAGGGTTTAATGGATACTCAGGCTGATAGTAGTAGGGAGGGGAACAGGGTAGTGGATAGTGAAGGCTAGTCCCCTGTATGGATAGTAGGTTCTGAGGTTTAATAGAGGAAATAGGGGCAGATAGGATGTACCATTTTTTTTCTGCCATCATCGTCTATGTGTTGTGTTTCTATTTTTTCATGATCCCTGACATCTAGTAGCCCCACCTGCCAGTCGCAAATCTGAGCCCCCTCCCAGAGCCATCCAGCCAGGTCCCTCCACGCTTTCCCCATTGGCCCCCCATTTAACCAAGATTGCAGCCACTGACTGTGATTGGTACAGCGTCTTAGCGCATTACCTTGGCTGATCACTGTCTGAGTGAAAGGGAGTGAGTGCGCATCTACTGTAGAACATCTGTTTCTATAGTAGGTGTGCTCACTTCCTGTCAATCAGAAAGTGGCCAGCCGAGGTGGTAAGCAGGGAGGCTTGACCTGTCACTGTCGCAGTGGGAGGGACTGGCAGCTGGGGTAATTTATGAGCCACCATGGGGAGAGGGGTGGAAGGACCTTAATGGGTGGAATTGGGAGGGGGGGGTCAGTATTGCAATCAGGGTGATCTAGATGCCAGGTATCCTCCTGATATATACTAATCAGAAGCATCTGAATGGTGACTGGGGGTGGGGAAATTCTAGATGCCAGGGACCATTTTACTAATTGGTGTTATCTGAATGTTACTGGGGGAATTACTAGATGCCAGGGATAATGTTATTATAATATCAGGGGCATCTGAATTGCGATGAGGAGGTGGGGGCTGGCATTGCTCTGTATAACTCCTCTATGAAGTCATGCACAGAGGCATTGTATGGATGTTAGTTAGCCTCCATATGGGTCAAGTAAACGTCCCACTAGCACCTTTCCTGCCCTATGGACTTAGCATGCTGAGAGTTGAAATGACTGGCGGGGTAAAGGTGTTAGCCTATTTGGGACACACTTTCTCCCTTTGTTCCTTCCAATCCCTGTCCTACTGAGGCTGTGATAGTGCCCAGGCATGTCACAGTGAGGTATCCAATGGAACCAGTGATCACTGTCCAGTGTGGCTCAATAACGATGGGTGCAGAGGCAAGTTTATAAAAAAGACAGTGGTCCTGGACTTTAGTAGGTTGGATTTAAAGAAATGGGAGACTTCTTCTTGTGCTGTTTCAGCAGGAGTGAGATTGGCTGAGAGGGGTAGAGGAACAGTGGAGAAAATTAAGTAAAGGCATAGGGAAGGCAGCCAGCATCTGCATGAAGGAAATGAACAAAAGCAGGAGGAAACAAGCATTTGTCAGTGCTGAAAGCTTTATAGCAAAAAGATCCTTTCGCAAATTCAGTGCAGTAAACTTCCTATCTGACCTGAGCATGATCAGATGGCAAGATCTCTACCTAGCCAAAGATGTCTACAAGGCAGCTTACATCCTTAATGACAAACTCACTATAATAATAAATAAGCATGCCCCTTTCATCAAAGTAAGGATACGGAACAATTCCAACCCCTGGTTCACCTCGGATCTCAAGGCAGCCCTTATAGCTCGAGATAAGCTCTGGGCTAAAGCTAGACATTCCAAAGAATCTTCGGATTGGCAGGCCTTTAGAACAGCCAGGAATAACTGTGTGAAAAACTTTGCTCTGCTTAAAGCTAACTATTATATTTCTACTCTTGAACAAGCTAAAGGTAACTCTCATAAAATATGGAAGACTATCAAAGCTATAGAAGGACGGCCCATGGTCCCTCTGTCCCAACAAAGATAGTTGCAAGTGGCAAGATTGTGGAAAACAAGTCCTAATCCTGGAGGAACTTAACTCCCACTTTGCCACAGCTGGATTAGCTTTGACTTGTCAGCTTATGCTGGTGCTGCGGTGAGCCAGCATATCCCTCCTCCTACATCTAGTCCTGCACCCAGCCCTTCCAACTGCAAGATAACTTATAAAGAAGTAGAAGATCTCTTCTAACTTAGTCACCAAAAAAGCGCAGGGGACTATGGCTGGAACCTTTTTTCTAAGGTCAGCTAGCCCATCTCACTGCCATACTCTACATCTTCAATCTTTCCATTACATCTGCTACTGTGCCGTCCTGCTGGAAATCAGCACATATCCTCCTCTATTTAAATCTGGTGACCCATGCGATGTAAACAACATAGGCCTATCTCCATATTGCCTATCCTTTCTAAAGTTCTTGAAAACTGATCCATATTCAGTTAAAATCTCACTTGAAACCTTCTCTCATTAACTTAGCTCAATCTGGCTTCTGGCTAATCATAGTACAATCACTGCACTAGCAAAAGTAACCAATGATTGGATCTCTGCTATAGATGCTAAGAAGGTAACTGGTGCAGTCTTTTTGGACCTCAGCAAAAATTTTGATGCTGTTGATCACAAACTATTAATCAATTGCCTTGCAAAGTTGGGTGCCACATACCATACCACCCAGTGGTTCTCTAGCTACCTAACTGGAAGATTCCAAAAAGTAAAGGCGGAAGGCTTTTTTTCTGCTGCCTTGCCAGTTGCAAGAGGAGTCCCCCAAGGATCCATCTTAAGCCCTATCTTGTTTTCTTTGTACATTAATGACTTAGATGCTAACATATCTGTGTCCAATCTGTACTTTTTTGCAGATGATACTGTGTTGTATACTTCTGGCTCATCGTTATCTGAAGTCAAGGGAGTGCTTCAAGCGGACTTCGCACAACTTGAGCATAATCTAATAAAGGCAAAGCTTCTGCTCAATGCTAAGAAGACTAAAGCAATGATATTCTCCCGCAGTGCTGTCACAGGTCCCCCCAATACCCTTGCCCAAGACTTCCTTGTCACCACGCTAAATGAGCCTCTGGAAGTTGTAACCAAATTTAAATATCTGGGTATCTGGATCGACAATAAATTATCTTTCAATGACCACGTTGAAGATGTCTCTAGAAGGTTAAAAGCAAGGTTAGGTTTCTTCTACAGAAATAGGCCCCTTTTCCCCCTTGAAACTCGAAACAAGCTTGTACAAGCCACTTTTCTCCCCCTCACTCACTATGGCGATGTAATCTATTCCTCCACCACTCTTGCAAATCTAAGTAAACTGGACATCCTTTATCATGCGTGCATGGTTCATTACCAACTCCTCACTGCTCTCACCACTGTGACTTATATGCTGCTGTTGTTGGACATCCTTTCTACTAGGCGCCTCGTTCCATGCTGGCTATGGACTCTTAAACTGCTCCTGCAGAAATTCAAGCCAAGCTATCTCTTCCCTTATTAGTATCCTCACATAGTGCATATTCGTTAAGAAAATCTGACTTTATTATGCTTGACATACCAAGGACGTGGACTTCCTTTGGTAAACGTGTATTGCATATGCCTTTCTCTCCATTTGGAACCAATTACAAAACCGTGATTGAAACTAACTAGTGCAGTTTCAATAAACTTCTACAAATCGCTAAGTTCAGCCAAAATAAAGACACCTGTAACTGTCATTAAGTCTCTTCCTTCCCATGTGTGCCATATTTATCCACTGGTAAGGTATAATTGATTTGTCATATTAACTGCTTTCCATTCCCCTTCTACTCCTGGCTTTATCTATACTTACGCTCCACTGCTACTCTATCAAATCACTCCTCCCCCCCATATCAGTTGTAGTCTGTTGTTTGTTCTAGCTGCCAAAATATATGTATTGCACACACCAGTTATCATGTTTCATTTATCAGTATGCAACCTGTAAGTCGCTTCTCTGTCTCATATCAATGTTTACCACCTGTGGTCACTCTATGTGGTACCCCTGTATGTATATCCAGCCTGTATCATGTAACGTGCATTTCATGTATATACTGTTATTACCTATCTGTGTTTGTACTTTTAAGTGTTTATGTCACAGGACCTCCTTGTGAATGAGCTTGCTCAATGGAGTTTTCCTGCAATACTCTTGAACTTGAAAGTTGTCTTGCTGGCATTGACATTGGTAGTGCAGGAGTTAGTGAGATGTGTAATAGGAATGGCAGTGAAGTATGGAAGTGACGCCAACCCCACACCACCCTGCAGAGACTGACAGGCATTGAGGTGTGCCTTTGGGTCATCAGCCATAACGCTCATGCCATTTTACCTCACCCTACCTTGCAGACTCCTACAAGTGTCGCGTTGTGCCTTGGGGTCATCGGGCCTTATGCTCATCCCATTCCATAAGGAAATACATTGAGATGGGTTCAGTATAGGAGAATGGGGTGAACTTTGGGGCCGAAGAGTCCAAGGCACATCTTGATGCATGTCACAGGCTACAGGGTGAGGGTGGGTTGGAATGGCATGACCACTATAGCTGACAATCCAGAGTCATCCCCCTGATACCAGTCAGTCTCTACAGGGTGGGATATTATGGTTAGAAACCTTAATGGCCCGGGCGTTTGTTGGTATTTGCACTCCTAATTTTCAACGTGGGCTTTTTGTGATCCCACCTCATGAAAGTATTTGGGACCTCTGCTCATGAACAGTGGCACTGTGATTTTGTTAATGTGTCCTGAACGGTGACTTCCCACAGCAACTGTGGCATTCTGTGCCAGATGTGCAGAAACACATTGTGGGTAGGATGTGAAAAATGACAGCTATACTGTTCATAAGGACATGTGAAGAAATGGCAATGTTGGAAATCTGGAGTGAAAATATTAAAAATTCTCAGTTACGAGCATGCATGGAAACTGTGCAATGCACGCTTGTAACACAGTCATTTTGTGGTAATTGTTCACCAAATTTTCAACATAGACATTTTGGGAGCCAGTCTTATGAACAGTGACACTGTCGTTTTGTTAATCAGTCCCAAAAGGTGATTCTGCGCAGTGACCGTGAAATCACCTTTTGGGACTGAATAATGAAATGACAGTGACTGAGTTCATGAGGTGTGGTCCCAAGAACCCCATGTTAAAAATTTGGAGCCAAAAGTTGCAAAAATGGATGAGATATCCACCTAAGTTGAACCCCCCCACCCCCATTGATGCCATTATACAGCTTACCAGGATTTCTTCAGTTCACGGTTGGCTTTTAAGAGTGCAGACATGTTCCCGCTCCACCGAAGATCACAACGCTGACTCCAGAGGTAAGTATGGGGTGAGGTGTGTTTGGGAGGTGGGGTGCACAGAGGGTGCGTGTAAGTTGAGGGAGGGGGCCCGACGGCAAAGGATAATTTTATTTGTTTCAAGTTATAATAAAAATAAAAGAAAGAACACTGAACTGTTTTGTTTTTTTTTTTGTTTTTTTTTTTTAATATTGGGCACACTGGGGTGGGTTCCCAGTGTGTCCCATGAGTTTGTGGTGTGATGTTAGCCACACTGCAGTGGGCAGGGGTAGGAAAATGCCAACATGATCAGCTTTTGAACATGGAGGCACACTGGGGTGGGCCCCCAGTGTGCCACATAATCTTGGGGGATTAACTATGCCAACAGGGGAACTGGGCACCCCGAAGTTGGCTTGGTGGGGATTGTGAAAGGCGGCTGGCAACAGCCGCAACCATGTTTATTGAAATGTTACACCAGGCAAGGCACACCCTGCAATGACGGGGAGCACCCTCATTGCAGCAGTGAAATTGTTTCAAGTTGGTGGCACGCTTTTGTAGTGCTGTCATAGACAGCATGCTATTTCATTCGTGCCACAGAGCCTAGCCCGAAAAAGCAGTGGCGCCATTGGCCACAATACGACTGCACCTCCAAAACCTTCCACCACAATATGTTTTCTGTGCTGTGCTCACAAGACAAGATAAAAAGGACCATTATGGTACTGTAGGGAAGTTGCCATGAAGGTGTCTGAAGCACGTCACCCAATCAGTCTGGTTAAACAATTCCTACGCTGTTTTGGAGGAGTGGGGTAGCCCCACAATGGCACCCACAGTTGAGACCAAGGTGGATGGGCAGATCCTCAGGGATGCAGCACCAGGAAAGGGAGAAAGAAAACCCCAGAGGAGGAAGCTTCTCCTGGTGGGGGACTCAGTTGTCCGAGGAGTGAAGTTAAGGGAACCTAGCAGGAAGGACATGGAGGTAAAGTGCATTTCAGAAGGCACTGCATGGTGGGATGAGAAGTGGATCAATAGGATCACAAGGGTAATGGAAAGGAGGAAGGAACTGGATGTTATCATCCACCTGGGGATGAATGACCTGGCAGGAGACAAAGTGAAAGTAACTATAATCCAAAAGGATTTCAGGAAATTGGGGGGAGCATGAAGCAAGTAGAACACTTCAAGGAGGCAGTAGAGCGCAGTGGTTTAAGGCTCTGAGCTGCAAACCTGGAGACCTGGGTTTGAACCCCACAGCCCCAACTTGCATACTGTGTGACCCTGAGCAAGTCACTTAACTTCTTGTGCTCCCAGGTTGCACCTGTAAACAAGCTTCAGCTTAGTGTGTCTCTCCTGTAAAAAAAAAAAAAACCTTTCCATCTCCTTCTTGGAGGTGCCACCTGTCCATGGCAGGGGAAAGGCTAGGGCACTCCACATCCAGTAATTCAACTCCTGGTTGAAGGAATGGTGTGGAAGGGAGGGTTATGGCTTCATGGGGGACTGAGGCCTCACCTGGATGGATGCAAGCCTGTATAAAGACTGCATCCGTCAGGGAAGGTGACCCGAGTAAGGAGTGTGAATGCTTCAGTGACAAGCATTTAAAATGGCCGGGGGAGGGGGGAGTCAGGAAGGTCAGGTGACTTAGTATCACCCCCCCCAGGGCACATGCAGGAAAATGAGTTGAAGTCTGGGACACTGACAGCAGAAGGAGAGTGGGAAGCAGTGAATTCTAGGCCACACGTGAAAGACAACTGGGGAGGGGGGGATGAAGCACAGGAAGGGAGGGGGAAGGAAGCAGGACAGCAGCAGCAAGAGAAGGAGGGGGATAGGATACAAAACATGGAAGGCATGGTAACAAATTCCCGCAGCCTGGGAAATAAAATCCCAGACCTGGAGGCATTGATAGTAGAGGCAGATCTGGACATAGTAGCAATAACTGAGACATGGTACACTGTTAATCATGGGACATTGATGTACCAGGTTATACTCTGTTCAGGAGGGATGGGGGGTATAAAAAGGAGGGAGTGTGGCCCTGTACATCAGGGAGGTTATAAAGGCGACAGTGGTGCAGGTTAGGCAGGGGGAGGCTGAGGCACTGTGGGTTACCTTTGAACCTGGCAAAGGCTCAGCAATATGAACTGGGGTGATACTCAGGCCTTCGGCACAGGGGGAAGAACTGGACAGGGAGCTTGTGGATGGAATACACAATATGGTAACAAAAGGTGAAGTCCTGCTGCTGGGGGATTTCAGTATGCCAGATGTGGATTGGTCCACCCAGGCAGCTGCTTCAGCCAGAAGCAGAAGCATCCTGTATTCCCTGCAGGGGGCAGGTCTAAGGCAGCTTGTGCGTGATCAAGAGGAAAGGCCAATCATCCTGGACATAAGTCTCCACCACTCATTCACACTAATGGGATCTGCGCCGGAGGCACTAGGACCCATCGGGAGCAAACTTTTTTGTTAGAAGGTTGGCGCCTGAGACGGAGCCACAAGGAGCGGCACCGCAAGCCTAACTCGTGCGGTAATTAATATCTCGGCGTCGATCTTCCAACCACTTAAGTTCCTTTTTTCCCCGCCGTAGAGTGCACTTCAGTGACGATGTCGCTCGCTCGCCGGGAGTCAAACTTCAAACTAGCAGCATAGTTTTCAGTTTTGTTGCTTTGTAGTAATATCTCGAATAAGTATCGCTTAGTTTATTCTTATTTACCAAAGAAGTCTCAACCTACTTTGACGGAGTCGACCATGAGTGGGTCAGGTGACGGTAGGGAGACTTCGTATGAAAGCTGTTCAGTCAGCTGGTCTGGGTCCGGTCCGCCGCCTTCTCGGGGGGTCTGACAACGGTCAGTCAAATGCCCGAGGGGGTGGGCAGTCCCCTCGAAAGCATAAAAGTAAACGGTCGATTCTCGCACCGCTCCTCGAAAGCCTTCTTCTCGCCCACAGGTCAAAAGAGAAGGCATCACCGAGGTTGCCTCTGATATGTCTCGCGCGGTAGATGGTCAGTTATTGAGTTAGTTGCCGTCTCTCCTTCGGAGTCGCCGGCTTTGTTTTGGTAGCCGACGCTCGACATCGGAGCCCACCCCGCCCTCTGGTAGGTCTTCAGATGAGCAGTTTCATCAGTGGGCTGCTCTTATGGAGCAATGGGCTCAGAGGTTGGTCCAGCTGCCTGGCCCGGTCACTCAGGGGCCTTCGGGCTTCTTGGGAAATCAGGTAGGGCGGTTGAGCCTCCCTAGTCGCGCGACACTGTCTTCGGTGCTGTTGACTCTGCGCTTAGGTGTTTCTGCCCCCATATGGCTGCGGTGCAGGGGGACACACCGATGCCTCTATCTCCTGCTCTTCTTCCTCCTTTCTCTTCAAATCCTGTTTTTCGGAGTCTTGGGGTCTTTTCGACGCCCTCGGGATAGATGGCACGCTCGGCGCTGTCTTTGGCACTGGTGCGTCTGTCGGTGCTGTCCTCCGCGCCATTGAGTTTCTTGGCGCTGTCCTCAGCGCCGTGCCCTTCGTTGGCGCCATATGGCATCGCAGCGCCGTCCGTCCTCCCAGTGCCGTTTTCAGTGCCGTGTGGCTCCTCGGCGCCGTGCACCTTGTCGGCACCATATGGCTTTCTTGCGTGTCATTTTCGGCACTGTGTGGCTCCTCGTGCCGTGTGCTTAGTCGGGCGTCTACTTCTTTACGCCCAGGCATTTCTGGCGGCGCTAGTTGTTAGGGCATCGCCCACCTTTTAGGACTCCTCCTTTAACCTTTTCCTTCCTCATTTCCCTCTGATTTTCACTCCTTTCCTGTCCATGCAGTCCCTCCTGGACTGTCAGGAGATGACATTGAGCCTGACCCAGACCTTAGGCTGGGTGATGAAGTGGAAGGAACAGGATCTATTCCTGCTGCAGAGCCTGTGGTCGAGGACCTGTCTTTTAAGTCTCTGCTGAAAAACTTGATTTCCACTCTTTCTCTCCAAACTACAGACATCGATCCTGGGAAATTGTTAAGACTCCAATACCTCCATGTTCCGGAAATCCCTACGGATTTGACTCCTCCGGTACAGCCCTCCTTTGAGACTCTGTCTCAAATGGTATGGAATAATCCTGCTCTCATTCCTTCGGTGGCTAAAGCCATAGATAGGAAATACTCAGCCCCCAAGGATCGACCCATTTTGGCATCCCAAGCCTTTGCGGATCCTATTGTAGTCTTGGCAGAGAATGATAAGGTCGTCCTTCCCCAGACTACTACAGCTTGACCTATTAACAAAGAATCTCGTAAGATAGACACTTTAGGTAAGAGAGCCTTTGCTGCTTCCACCCTAGGTATGCGTATTGCCAGCTACCAAGGCTATTTCTCTCAGTATGAGTATATCCTTTGGCACTCACTCAAACAAATGGTTGAAGCTCTACCGGAATCGGACACAGAGTCAGAGCTACTTCAAACCATTACCAGGGGTATCGAATCCAACAACCAGCAGGTTAAAGCAGCTATGGATGCTTTTGATACTGCTTCCCAAGCGATGGCGGTGGGCATTTGTACCCGCCATCATTCATGGCTGCGCACTTCAGGTTTCACAAATGACGCGCAGCAGCAGGTAATGGCGTTGCCTTTTGATGATATGTGTCTCTTTGGCCCTGAAGTAGAACAGGCTCTAGAAGCTACACAAAAGACTAGGTCAGCCATTAAGTTGGCTCGACCTCCTCCTGTCCCCTCACGAGGGGGTGTTAATAAATGCCAGTTTCATAACCGCCAGTCCTTTCGAGGCAAAGGCAGGGGAAGTTTTCATAAAAACCAAGCCCCCCAGCCTCAAAAGAAAACGTAACAGAAGGCGCAAGGACCCAAAGCGCCCAGTGCTGCCTTCTGAGTTGGCCCAAGTCCCACCTCAACTGCCCGAGGTGGACTCTTCCTCAGCGATGGGAGGTCATCTGACGCACTTCTACAATCAATGGAAGTCCATAACCTCAGACAAATGGGTCCTTCGGATAATCTGCGAAGGGTATTCACTCAATCTTGTGGAGACCCCTCCGGATCGTCCCTCCAGACGACAGCCCAAGCTGTCAACCCATCAGTCAGATCTTCTCGCCGCCGAGATACAGGGCCTCCTGAACAACAGGGCAGTGGAAGTAGTTCCACTGCATCAACGGAACACAGGGTTCTACTCCTATTACTTTCTGGTTCCAAAGAAAACCGGGGGCATGCGCCCCATTTTGGACCTCAGAAAACTAAACAAATTTCTGCCCAAGAAGAAATTCAAAATGGTATCACTAGGAACCCTGTTATCTTTGCTTCATCAACACGACTAGTTAGCCTCCCTAGACATGCAGGATGCTTACCAGTACATTTCTATTCACCCAAAGCTTCACAAATTCCTAAGGTTCGTGGCTCTGGGACAGCATTATCAGTTCAGAGTCCTGCCCTTTGGGCTATCCTCGGCGCCACGAGTTTTTACAAAGTGTTGTGCAGTTCTCGCAGCGCATCTCAGAAAGATCGGAATACAGGTGTTCCCTTATCTGGACAATTGGCTTCTGGCAAGTCCTTCCAGGCAGGGAACTCTGGACACCGTAGCCACGGCTTCACACTTTCTGACGTCCATGGGAGTCCTGCTAAACCTCAAAAAATTGCAGCTGCAGCCCTCCCAGAGGCTCCTTTTTATAGGAACTCTTCTGGACACCTCCTGCACGAAGGCTTTTCTTCCAGAGGACAGGAGGAGCGATATCCTTCAGATGGCCCATTGCATCGGGGAGAGCAACTCGGTTCCAGCTCTCTCGATGCAACGGATGCTAGGTCTCATGGCATCCTCGGTGTTCATTGTACCCCTAGCACGCCTCCACATGAGAACTTCTCAATGGATGCTCGGTACTCAGTGGTCCCCAACCACTCACCCGCAGTCCTTTCTCATCAAGGTGACGGAACCTCTAAAGAGATCACTCACCTGGTGGTCACAAGAGAACAATCTTCTAGAAGGGTATCCCTTTGCTTCTCTGGATCATCAGATTTCCATTACCACAGATGTGTCCCTGATGGGGTGGGGAGCTCACTGTCAGGCTCTCCACATTCAAGGTACATGGACTCAGGTCGAGTCCCAGCTTCACATAAATGTCTTAGAAATGAGAGCCGTCCTTTATGCAGTCCGGGCTTTGAAGGACATTCTCTGTCACAAGAACATTCTCCTTCAAATGGACAACAAAGCAGTGATGTATTACATCAACAAACAGGGCGGTGCTCACTCTTACCCCTTATGCAGAGAAGCGATGAGAGTGTGGGATTGGTGCTTGCAGCACAAGTCTCTAATTCAAGTGGTCTACCTGCCAGGAGTGCAGAACGAACTGACAGATCGCCTCAGCAGAACAGAGACAGATCCTCATGAATGGTCTCTCGACTCAGCCGTAGTTCAGTCAATATTCACAGAGTGGGGAACTCCAGACCTTGACCTTTATGCATCCCCACTCAACACAAACCTGCCTCTCTTCTGCTCCAGAAATCCAGGGCCTGGCATTTTCTGTCAGGATGCGTTCAGGCTGCAGTGGACAAAATGCTTTCTATACGCCTTTCTGCCTCTTCCTCTTATTCAGAGGGTACTTCTCAAGTTCGAATCCCAGGGGGACAAAATGATCCTCATTGCTCCCTTCTGGCCTCGACAGATGTGGTTTCCACTACTCAACAGTATGTCGGCAACTCCGCCGAAACCACTTCCCCTTCAGATGAACCTCTTGACTCAGGGGGCCTGTTGTCCATCCCAACCTGAGGTCGCTTCACCTTCACGCTTGGCTCCTGAAGAGATAGAAGTGATAAGGTTCAATGTCTCTCACAGGGTTTCAGATATTCTTCTGGCTGCGTGTAAGCCAGCCACTAGGAAAACTTACACAGCCAAATGGAAGCGTTTTTCACTCTGGTGTGCGCAATCCTCTTTAAATCCTTTTTCCTGCCCACCAGATAAAATTTTGGAGTACCTCTAAGACCTCTCAAATTCAGGTCTGCAGTACTTTACAGTCAAGCTTCACCTTTGTGCCATTTCAGCTTATCATGAGCCAGTACTTTCCTTGTCACTGGCTCAGTTACCTGTGGCTAAGAGGTTTCTTAAGGGAATTCTGCATACCAGACCTCCTATAAGACGTTCAGTTGCAGCCTGGGGCATTAATCTTGTGCTAGACATGCTCACTCAAAAACCTTTCGAACCTCTGGCTACCTGTGAGCTAAAATTTCTCACCTGGAAAACGGCCTTCCTGGTGGTCATTACCTCAGCCCGCAGGGTCTCTGAGATACATGCCCTGGTCACAGACCCCCCGTATACTGTGTTCCATAAAGACAAAGTAGTCCTTAGAACCCATCCTAAGTTTCTCTCTAAGGTTGTTTTGGAATTCCATCTAAACCAACCTTTGGTCCTTCATTCTTACTTTGCGAACTTCCTAAAAGAAGGAGAACATTCTCTTCATTCCTTGGATGTCAAGAGAGCTTTGCGTTTCTATCTACTGTAGATAGAACAAAAGTCTTTCGTAAAGCTCAGCAACTGTTTGTTTCCTTCAGCGAGACCAGGCTGGGTCAGCCTGTCGCTATCAGATGTATCTCAGCATGACTGGTGGCATGCCTTTGCCACTGTTATTCCATGGCATAGGTTAAGCTGGAGGGCAGAGTGTACGCTCACTCTACTAGAGTGGTCGCGGCATCTCTGGCGGAAATCCGCAATGTGCCCATTGCAGATATTTGCAATGCGGCTATCTGGAGCTCAGTGCATACTTTCGTTAAACACTATGCCCTGGATGTCCATGCCAGACGACATCTTTCCTTTGGCAGAACCATCCTTAATGGACTCCTGTCCTAAAACTGTGAGCTCTTGGTCTCTCCTGCCACCCTCTCGGGGGATTATTAGCTCAGTACTCTCCCATTAGTGTGAATGAGTGGTGGAGACTTATGTCCAGGAAGATATGGAAATGACGTACCTACCGTAATTCTTGATCTTCTTGGACGAGTCTCCACCACTTATTCACACGCCCGCCCTCCATCCCCCGAGCTCACCTCTGTTGTTGGTCTTTACTCCCTCAATCTCTAGGCTGTGAAGACCTCTTTGTTGACCCTTCTTATACGGGTCTTGCGGACTATCTTATGTCCGGTTCTTGGTTAGGCTATCCTTCTAGGTTAGTTACGCTGCACCTCCTCGGAAAAAAAGGTACTGAGGTGGTTGGAAGGTCGAAGCTGAGATATTCATTACCGCACGAGCTAGGCTCATGATTACACCGCTCTCGCGGCTCTGTCTCAGGCGCCGACCTTCTAACAAAAAAGTTTGCTCCTGATGGGTCCTAGTGCCTCCGGCGCAGATCCCATTAGTGTGAATGAGTGATGGAGACTCGTCCAAGAAGATCAAGAATTATGGTAGGTACGTAATTTCTATTTCTTGACCTGATACTGACCAATGGGGACAGAATGCAGATGTCTGTGTGGAAGGGCAACTGGGATCCGGTGACAACCACATAGTGTGGTTTAGCATGGGACCCGGGACCCAGTCCAGTCACACGAGGGCAAACATTTTGGATTTCAATCAATCAATCAAAATCTTTATTTATTCAGGCGAACATCATTGAGCATAGCTCATTTACAAGATGGACCTGATTGGTCATAAACAACAAAATGGTTTAAACTCACAAATATACAAATATAGAATGAGTACAGTAACAAAGACTTTTTAAGAATAAACAACAAAGAATGAACAGAATTTCAAGAAGATAGACTTCACTGACGTGGGGGGATACATCTGAATAACCTTCTTTAAAGCTTGTAAAAGGGTGGCATTCAGGAGGTATGAAGAAACACAGAATAATGAGAATAGAGAGGGAAGCAGGTAAGGTAATGAAGGGATCAACGGCTCAGACAGAAGAAAGCATAGCCAAATGGTATCAAAAGAAAACCAGACTTTCTTCAGGTACATGAGCAAGGAGAGGAAGGCAAGGGGAGGGATTCTGAGGATAAGGAGAATGACAGCGGGAGACTGCACAGAGGGGATCAGAAAAAAGTGTACATCCTGAACAGGTACTTCTGCTGTTTTCACAGTGGAGAGAGACAGGGACAGATCACCAAGGAGCAGCATGAACACTGGAGGGGGAAGTGGACACAAGTCCATTTTCAAAGGAAAGAGTATTATTGAAGGGACTTCAAATTTTAGGGTGGACAAGGCCATAGGACCAGATGGATACACCCAAGGGTATTAAGGGAACTAGGCAGGGAGGTGCTTGCTGTACTACTCATGGCCTTATTCAACAACTCACTGGAAACAGGAGTGGTTCTAGAGGACTAGAGGAGAGCAGACATAGCTCCATTATGTAAGAGTGTCAGGAGGGAGCAGACTAGCAAATATAGCCTGGTCTGTCTTACTTGAGTCATTGGGAAATTAATGGAATCCATACTAAAAGAGAGACTGTTAGAGCCTCTTGAATCCAGTGGGCTGTAAGACCACAGGCAGCACAGATTCACAGGGGAAAGGTCATGCCAAATAAATCTGGTAGATTTCTTTGACTGGATGACAAGGGTCATAGATAAGGAGAGAGCAGTGGACATGATTGATCTGGAGTTTAACTAGGCCTTCAGCACTATGCCACACAGGAGGCTGATAAAGAAACTGAACGGCCTAGGGGGTGGGATCCAAAATGGTTACTTGGGTTCAGTGTGCCTGTGCAACTGGTTTTGTGCTTGTGTAACATAGATAATCTTTGGCTGTTTGCCTCTCTATCCATGGGATATACCACCCTGTATGGGTATGAAGGGAAGGAACCCTAGAGGAGAGTTCCACCCCTTGAGGTGCCGTGGGAGTGATTCCCTTGGCTAATGGTACCTTAGGAAGAAGCCCATGGGAAAGAAAGGCATGCCGCTGGAGGAGGAGGGGGTAGATGGAGGGGCAAGGAAAATATGTTTGTGTGTGGAGTGAGTAGAGCAGCTCTGAAATGGGCTGAATGGGAGTGTGTCCTGTTGCACTGCCCCCTTGAACTACAGATGTAGCCTTCCAATTAGTACAGTAGCTAGCTAATGGATAAGAGACAGAGGGTGGTGGTTAACGGCACTCACTATAATGATGGGAAGGTATGCCTTTTTTGCAGATGATATCAACATTTGCAATAGGGTGGACACCCAGGAGTGGTGGAGAGAATGATCAGGGATCTTGTGAAATTTGAGGCATCTTAAAGAGCATGGCAGTTGGATTCAATGCCAAACAGTGCAAAATCATGCACCTAGGGCATAGGAACCCAAGAACTGAGTATAGGATGGGGGGAAGGGGGTTATTTACAGTCAATAAACAGGAAAGGGATCTTGGGGTTATTATGTCTGAGGACCTCAAGTTGGCACTGTGACAAAGCAGTGAATAGGGCTAGTGGGATGCTGGGTTGTGTAGGGAGGGTATCTCCATCAGGAGGATGGAGGTGGTGTTGCCAGACCCCACCTGGAATGCGATGTAATTTTGGAGAGCAAACCTCAGGAAGAACATAGACAAGGTGGAGGAAGTCCACAGGAGGGCAGCTAAAATGGTGCAGGATTTACATGAGAAGCCCTCAGAGGAGAGATGGAGGGATCTCAGCATGTACACCCTAGAAGAGAGGAAAGAGAAAAGTGACATGATACAGGCCTACAAGTATCTTACAGGAGTGAACAGGGTCCAGGGGAGTCTCTTTCAAATGTGAAAGAGCACCAGGACCAGGGGGAATGCAGTGAAGCTGGGGGGGTCAAGAGAGATGTGAGAAAATATTGGTAGATGCCTGGAACAGATTGTCACCCAAAGTGGTGGAGGGTAAAACAATAGGGGGCTTCAAGCATGTGTGGTGTAGACATAGCGGTATATTAGAGAAGAGGTGGGAAGGTGGGAGGGTCGATGGAGATCAGACAGCATGTGAAGAGGAAGATGAGTCAGGAAACATCTAGGCAGACTAGGTAGGCCAAGTGGTCCTTTTCTGATGACAGATTCAGTGTTTCTATGTTTATGATCGCACACCTACTATAGAAACAACCTTTACTACAGTAGGCATCTGATTGTGAACTGTCATTCAGTTGGTGGCTGCTATGGATGTGAGTGGAGGGTCTGCTGTCGCCGTACACCATAGGTTGGGGGCAAGTGGGGGCAGTTGTAGTGGTACTGGATGGGCTGGTCGGGAGGTAGATATTATACTTATGGGGCAGGGGAATCACTCAACACCAAGGATGTGGTATGGAAGAATTACAGCTCTTGCCAGATTACTAATTGGGACATGTGTGGAAACCTGGTCTGACTATCAGGCAAATTGTACCAAGGAATTACTGATCTTATCAAGTGTCTGACTGGGGCCCAGTTGATCATTGGTGGGAGGGTCTGCTGTCTGCTGGACACATGGGACAGATGTTTTATTACACAGGAATGCAATTTGGGGGGTGGGACACTGGACACCTGGACAGTTATGCCATGTACCAGTGGAGGGACATGGGCTAATGGTAGCCTGACATGACCAGGGGTTGGGAGTGTAGGAACACACAGTCCATAACACCTAGTTTGGGGAACCAGTAACTAGTGTTGCACTAATGAATAGTTACACCTCCCCAAACCTCCCAGCATGCTGATGTGCCTATGTGCAAGGTTCTGTCAGCAGCTTTACATAGGTGCACAAGGATGGAGAAGGGCCACTTACAAGTGGGCTAGTGACTTGGTAACCAAGCAATCATATGACCCTGCACAGTACTATCGTGCTTTAGAGGTGCAAACTGGGATTAGCAAGTTGATAACCTAACACTTGCAAAAAAGCTTGAATATTTGCCTTAGGGCTTTTTAAAACCATTGTAACTGTGTTAAATGAACAAGGAAGCACCCTGGAGTTGTGGTTGGTGACAGTGTACCTTGGCCCTATGCCCACTGCTGGACCCCACCCACCTGGGTCCCAATCCTCTGCGTGCCTCCTCTGCCTGGATGATACTGGATGTCTTGGGTGCCAGAAGGAATGGTGGCCCCGCCCTATGGGTAAGCCAGGGAGGTCTCTCGCCTGGCAGCAGTAGGCATTAGCGGAGCCTGGGGAGGGGACCCAGAGTGGGGGGGGCAGATTGGGTGGGAGAGAACTGGGGATGACGCCTGAGAGAGGCCACATCTCCAGTGATTGGACGAAAAAGAGTGGGCAAAAAAAAGGAAAAACATTTTCCAAAACAGCATTCCTACTTCTGATTTTAACCCTAGAACAGCTAATATTCTTCAACTGAAACTACCTCTGCCTGGAAGCTGCAATACTGAACGTAGGATTTGCAAGAAAGCGAGTTGTGCTCACAACAGAGGGAGGTGAACCTTACAATTGTCTTTGGTTTGCAGCAGATATTCTGCACCTGGAGGCTACTTGTAACTGAAAGGTGAAATAAGGAACTTAGAATTACCAGGAAAAGACAATTTTTCAAGCAGCAGAGGGAGGTGGACGTAGCTTTACGTTTGTTACAGTTCTTAAGATTTTCAGTGCAGGAAGAGTTTAAAGCACAGCTGACGTATTTTGGGGCTGACTGCTTTCAGAGCACAAACCTCCAGGCTGTTTTGGGGCTGATGAGGTTTACCTGTGTTTGACTTGGATGTCTGGATTTTTCTCTGTTTGATTAGCAGGGTATTTTCTCTGTCAAATTGTTGTGTAGGGTATCTTGCTGACAGGAAGGCACTCATTGCAGCAGTGGGTCAGAGCTCTTAGCTGATTGTTTTGTGAGGGCACAGTTTAGGCCCAACCCTTCCCACCCCTCACCCCACCCACCCTGAAATAGTTCCTTATGCCTGGGGTTCTGACATCATTTCTCAAGAATGCAAGGTGCATATCACTGTCATATCCTCTAGCACACTGCACTGACAGTATAAGCATACACATTGTATAATATATATATTTCTATATAACAAACCAATCACACACACAAACACACACACAAAAAAAAGTAGATAAACGTGGGGAGAGTGCAATGTAATGGCTGTGGGGCAGCAGTCTTCCGGAGTCTTCTGGAGGCTGAGATGCTGCCCTATTTGCAGACAACCTCTGCCCTGAGGGAGGAAGTGCCTGCCTCAAGCCACACTGACAGTAGTAAGGGAACCTTCCCCAGACCACACTGGACAGTAGGAAGGAACCTCCCCATCCAGGGAGCACCAGAGCCACTGCCACTACCTCAGAGGTTGTGAAGAAAGCACAGCAGTTGGACCATAGTGGGCTCAGGGAGGGTGAGGATGGTGGAACAGAGGCACACCCAGTCAGTTGTTCCACTCCACAATCCATACACCATTCTGGGGAGCATGCTCCCTTATGGATGCACCAGAGAGGAGACTAAGGAGGCTGAGGACAACTGTCACAAGGGAGACCCACAGGAAGGAGGCAGAGGACACCACAAGGAAAGGAAGCAGCCCTGGTGGGGACTCAATTATTAGGGGATAGAACTGGGGAGCAGGGAAAACTGAAGTAAGGTGCCTGCCTGGTGCCATGGCTTGAGGGAGGGGCGCATCTCAGGATCACGAGAACAGCTGCACGGGAGTCTGAGCTGGATGTCATTGTCCACCTAGGGACAAATGACTTGGCTCAACATGAGATTAGAGCAGTGCAGAAGGACTTTGTAGAATTAGGGAAGGGCCTAAGACAAGTAGCAGACACAGTATCCTTCTCAGAGGTGCTGCCTGTCAATGGCATGAGTGAGGCGAGGGTACTTTGCACCATGCAGTTTAATAAATGGTTGAAAAAATGGTGTGGAGCACAGGGGTTTGGCTTCACTGGGGACTGGGGTTCCACCTGGAGGGACACCAGCCTGTACTGGCAGGATGATCTGCATCTGTCCAGGAAGGGAACAAGTCTTTGAGCAATCGGTTTAAATGCTTCATTGGCAAGCTTTTAAACTAGTCAAGGGGAGGCACTGATAAGCAGCAGGAAAATCCCAGCCTCTCCCTACAAAACAGGGTACTAAATGAGAAAAGATCGAGGTAGAAAGGTCAGTGGGGATGCTGCAACAGAAGGTAAAGCCATCAAAAATGGAGAGCAACGGTACCAATGCCCATAGTCTGAGTAACAAGCTTCCTGAATTAGTGGCCTTGATGGAAGAGGAACATCTGGATATCGTGGCAGTCACAGAAACATGGTACACATTAAAACCATGACTGGGATGTAAACATACCAGGATACACTATCTACAGGAGGGACAGGGAGGGTAAAAGAGGAGGAGGAGGAGTAGCTCTTTACATAAGGGAAGGAATCAAAGCAACAGAACAAAAGGGAAAACAGGGAGGAGAAGAAGCACTGTGGGTAAATTTGGAGACGGGCAATGGCACCACAATCCGCACAGGGGTTTATATACAGACCCCCTTCTCGGGGGGGGAATGGACAAGGAAATGATAGAAAGTATACTTAGAATGGCAGAAAAAGGGGAGATATTGCTGATGGGTGATCTGAATAGGCCAGATGTTAACTGGAGTGCAGTTGCAGCAGCCACTTCAAGAGTGGGGTTATTCTAGATGCCCTACAAGGCATGCCTTAGACAACTAGTATTGGTGCCCACTGAGAGGGAGCAATCTTAGACCTGGTTCTCTCAAATGGAGATGAAGAGAGGATCACAGATGAAGTGGGTAGCCATCTGGGAACTAGCACCATCGTAACAGTATGGTTCACAATAAACACAGCAATAGAGTCAAGTCATACAAAGGCAAAAGTACTGGACTTTAGGAGGGCTGACTTTGCCAAAAGGGGAGTGCGTATGAATGCACTAGCAAATGGGCAGGAAGGAGGGTGGAAGAAATGGGAATAATAAAACTGCCATCACAAAGTTAACAAGCCTTTGTGTGAAGCAAATAAACAAACAAATGATGTAAGAAACCACTATGGTTCTCAAAGGAAGTGGCAGTGAAGGTTCAAGAGAAAAAGAAAGCATTCAGGAAGTACAAGGAATCACAGAAGGTGCAGGACAGAAAACTGTATCAGTTAAAGCAAAAGGAAGCTGGGAAGGCAGTCAGAACAGCAAAGGCCCAAACCGAGGAAAAGATAGCCAACTCAGTTAAGAAGGGGGATAAAACCTTTTATAGGTACATCAGGGAGTGAAGGAAGACCAAGGAGGGACAGTGAGGCTTAATAAAGGGAGGGAGGAGGGTGAGCAGAGGGTGACTGTGAAAAGGCAGAGATACTAAACAAATATTTTTGCTCAGTATTTACAAAATAAGAGGGGAGGTACTAAAACAAACAGTAGAAACACTTGATACAGAAGTTGATACAAGCCATTTACAGAAGAAAGGGTTCTGAAAGAACTCTTAAAACTGAAGGTGGACAAGGCAATGGGGCCTGATGGGATTCATCCCAGAATTCTAAAAGAACTAAGGGTAGAACTAGTGACACCACTGACTACCCTCTTTAACAAATCATGGGAGGATGGGGGGTACCTGAGGACTGGAGGAGGGCAGATGTGATTCCCTTCACAAAAGTGGAGCAAGGCAGAAGCAGGAAACTACAGACCTGTTAGTTTAACCTCAGTGATAGGGAAAATGATGGAATCACTTGAAGGAAAGAAATGTCGAGTATCTAGAGGCCAGAGGGCACAGACCCAAGGCAGCATGGATTCACAGTGGGAAGGTCATGCCAGACAAATCTGATAGATTTCTTTGACTGGGTGACCAAAGTAGAGATCAGGGAGGGGCTGTGGACATGGCCTACCTAGACTTTAGCAAGGCATTTGACACAGTCCACACAAAAGATTAATATACAAGTTAGCCAGCCTGGGAGTGGGTCCCAAGATGACAGCCTGGGTAAAGAATTGGCTGGAGAATAGGACACAGAGAGTAATAGTAAATGGAGTCCACTCTGAAGAAGGGGTAAGTAGGGCACCTGAGGGTTCAGTATTAGGACTGGTCCTTTTCAATGTCTTTATAAGTGACATTGCAGAGGGACTGGAAGGAAAAGTATGTCTCTTTGCAGATGACACAAAGATCTGCAACAGACTTGATGCACAGGGTGGGGTGGAAAGGATGAGAAGGGACTTGGCAAGGTTAGAGGAATGGTCAAATGTATGGCAGCTTAGATTCAGTGCTAAGAAGTGCAAGGTAATGCACCAGGGAAACAGAAACCCAGGGGAAGAGTACACAATGGGGGGTGAGATACTAACAACAACAAAAATGGAAAGGGACCTGGGGTAGTCATATCAGATGACCTAAAGGTGGGCAAGCAATGTGAGAGGGCAGCAAGGAGGGTTGGGGCATACTGGGGTGCATAGGGAGAGGCATCACCAGTAGAAAACAGGAAGTTATTATCCCTCTGTACAGACAGCTGGTGAGACCCCATCTGGAGTACTGCGGCAGTTCTGGAGACCCAATCTCCATGAAAGACATAGACAGAATGGAAGCTGTCCAGAGGAGGGCAACTAAATGGTGCAGGGTCTGCACCGAAGACATATGAAGAGATACTTAAGGAGCTTAATGCGATAGCCTTGAGGAAAGGGGGGACATGATAGAAACTTTCAAGTACCTCAAGGAATCAACAAAGTCCAAGAGGGTAGCATCTTTCAAAAAGAGGTGCAAGAACAAGGGTCACAATTTGAAGATAGAGGGGGGGGCGGCTCAGAGGTAATTTAAGGAAGTATTTTTTCACAGAGAGGGTTGTGGATGCATGGAACGGCCTTCCAGAGGAGGTTGTGGAGTCAAAAACAGTGGTAGAATTCAGGCATGCATGGGACAGTCATAAGGCAATTCTAGGGGGTGGGGTAGGAAGAAGTAGGCTGCTGGTTAACTAGGATCTGCAGCTTATCCATTAGGTAGGGAAATGGGCAGACTGGGTGGGCCAAGCTGTCTTTATCTGCCATCAAATTCTATGTTTCTAACCCAAATTACCCTTTGATAATGCAGCCACCAAGCTACCTGACTATCTAAACTGCTGCAGGTATTACCAAACCCAAATCCACTGGTATTAGTTCAGAAAGACGCCCTGAATTTTGTCCCTGGGTACCTAAATGCCAAGCTGCAGGCCTGAGGTGCAGCTGGTTGGCCGGCACTGGCACACACACCTGAACCAAACAACCCCCCACATGTTCCCCTTGATTGCTTTAAGTCTTCAACTGGCTTTCAGTGCCAGTGGACTTGAACACAAATATATATATATATATATATATATATATAGTTATGTATATATATTCCCCAGGTGCAGGGCAATTTTTGCTGTCACTCACAGCTCTACTGTATTAGTCCTAGGATGGCACATATGACTGAAATCCTGGGAAACATGGATCACCAGACGCAGAATCAGGCCTGATGCGTAACACTTGAAGGTGTAACATAGAAACATAGAAACATAGAATTTGACAGCAGATGAGGACCGCTTGGCCCACCCAGTCTGCCATTTCCCTACCTATTGGATAAGTTGCAGATCCTAGCTAACCAACAGCCTGCTTCTTCCAACCTCTACCCCCGAGAATTGCCTTATGTCTGTCCCATGCATTCTTGAATTCCACCACTGTTTTTGACTCCACAACCTCCTCAGGAAGGCTGTTCCATGCATCCACAACCCTCTCTGTGAAAACATACTTTCTCACATTACCTCTGAGCCGTCCCCCCCTCTAGCTTCAGACTGTGTCCCCTTGTTCTTGCACACCTCTTTTTCTGAAAGATGCTACCCTCTTGGACTTTGTTGATTCCCTTGAGGTATTTGAAAGTTTCAATCATGTCGCCACTCTCCCTCCTCTCCTCGAGGCTATACATATTAAGATCCTTAAGTCTCTCTTGATATGTCTTCTGGTGCAGACCCTGCACCATTTTAGTTGCCCTCCTCTGGACTGCCTCCTTCAAACAACATGAAGTCTTGCTGTATTCTGACTAAACGCAGTTATCCCCAGCATTTGAACTGCCCCAGAGAGTAAAGAGTTAACTCTATGCAGAAGCATAGAACGTTGGTCTCGAGCTCGGTTTTCAAACCTCTGTCTCTAGCACTCTGAAGTGTAACTGTCAGATTTTTTACTCCGTCTAACTGTGAAGTCGCTCCGGAGATTCTTCCTGCACTTCGGTTCGGTATCAGTTTAAAATGGTCGGCTTTACTTAACCGTTTGTTTATTTTGGTCTTCTTACCTCTGTCTCGGTAACAGTAAGTAGTAGTAGTAGGTAGTTGTTGTATTATTGTGGAAATTGATTTTGCCTTCGGTTCTTCTCTGGTCGGTCTGGTTTGGAATCAAACCCCATTCTATTTCCGTCTTGTTTCTAAATATTACTGTGATTTCCGGTACTCATCGGTTCCTAAAAAAATTCAGATTTCCTGGTTTTTTTTAACCGACCCGTGACACGGTTGGAACCGATCAGTTTTAGTTGTCTCAGTGAATAGCTGGTAAGGGTAACTTTTCAGTATTCCGGCATGTCTGAGAAACTCACAAAGAAAACCGGTCCCACTGGGTTTCAGCACTGTACCGAGTGTAAGGAGGCCTTTGCTAAGGCTGACCCTCACCTCGTCTGTGTTTACTGTCTGGGGTTTGACCACCTCAAAGAAGACTGCCAAATCTTTAAAAACTTTCCCAAAGCCACTCTGGAAAAACGTTTGAGTAGGCTAAGGGAGAAGTCCGCTGACCCGGATGGCCAGCCCAGTTCGGTGGTTGCCGAACCTGAGGGGGTGCCCACTGACCTAGGCGATACCTCGTCGGGCAAAAGGAGAGCCGATTCTGTGGAATCGGTTCCTAGCAAAAGGAAATTAAAATCAGCCAGGTCGGAACCTACTTCCCATGGTCCGTCCACTGAGGAGATTGCTAAAGCGATTTCTGTTGTTCAGTTGCTTTGCCCGGTTCCGACTGAACTGACAACGGTTCATAGAGGTTCGGTTCAGTTGGACATAGTCACTTCTGGCATTGATCCAGAGGCTTTCTATGAGGGCAATTGGGATGGAGAAGAAGAGTATGATGAAGAGGAAGATAAAGGCCCAGATGAGCCAGTAGAGCCTGACATCTCCCCAGACAGGCCTTCCAGTGTGTCTCCTCCGAGACTTTCTGAGTCCCCCTCCCATTTCTTATTTTACAAGAAAGTGGCTGATACTCTTCAGCTCCCAGTGAAAGAAGCTGAACAGGATCAGGAGGAACCTGACTTCATGGAAATGATGGATGTACCAGAGTCGAAGAGAGTGTCTATCCCTCTGCTTAAATCCCAGGGGAAACAGACACAAAAAATTTAGCAGTTTCCAACTTCTTTACCTCCTGTGGATAAAAAGATGGACAGGAGATATACCTTGTCAGGTCCTGGAACAGAATTTTTTACAACTCATTGCAGCCATGTTGGAGTAGTGCAGGCTGCAGCCTGTGATAAGGTTAATATTCCCCTGGCATCTCACCCCCCAGATAAGGATTCTAGGAAAGTGGATGCCATGGCCAAGAAACAATACTTGGCATGCTCTTTGGCACTCAGACAAGCCAATTATATGGCATATACAGCCAGGTACCAGAAATCGAGGTGGGATACGGTTCTGGAACTGGCTAAGAATGCCCCTCCCCAGCTAGCCAAGGAGCTGGAGTAGGTGGCTGCAGATGGTATTGAGACATCCAAGGTCCAATTTCACACTGCTGTTGACTCAAATGATGTGCATTCCAGGGTCATGGCTACATCTGTCTCCATGAGGAGATTAGCTTGGCTCAGATGTACCAGTCTGTCACAGGATACTCAGACTAAGGCCATGGATTTTCATGTTCCTGGTAACTCTCTGTTTGGTGAACAAACAGAGGCTTACGTGAAGAAGATGGATGAGTACAGGACCACATACAGGAGTGCTGCAGCAAAAGAGAAGCAGGCCACTCCTCAGAAGCAGCAGTTTAGGGCTGGCAGGGGCAGGCCTTTTAACCAAGCCCAGGCTTCCTCTTCTTTCCAGCAGAGGGGGTTCTTCAGGGGAAGAGGCAGACAAGGGATGACCAGGACCCCAGCATCCACTCAGTCCAAGCCCCCTGCCAAACAGACACCCTGAGGTGTCAGTCAGGGTCGCCTTCCCAATTCCTATGGGGGACAGGCTGGCTCACTATTCCCAGGCCTGGGATTCCATTACCTCAGACAAATGGGTCCTGGAAGTAGTGAGCCAGGGACTTGTTCTCAGTTTCAAAAGGTTCCCAAAAATGAGAGCAATATCTTTGAGCCAACTCTCCCCCTTGGAGACAAAGGCCTTGGAGGCAGAAGTCTCCTCTCTTCTGCTCATGCAAGCAGTAGAGAAGGTACCTTTTTGTCACGGAGGAAAAGGACTTTATTCCAGATACTTCCTTACCCCAAAAAAGACAGGGGAGTGGCCACCCATCCTAGATTTAAGGTACCTCAACAAACACTTAACAAAACCAAAGTTCAAGATGGTGACTCGGAGTAATTCTTCCCTCTCTGAGACCAGGAGACTGGCTAGCCTCCCTGGATCTCAAGGATGCCAATTTCTACATACCCATCAGACATTCCCACAGAAAGTACCTCAGGTTCGAATTGTGCTCAGGCCATTATCAGTTCAGAGCCATGCCTTTTGGCCTAACATCGGCTCCAAGGGTGTTTACCAAGTGCTTGGCAGTAGTGGTAGCATTCCTCAGGAGACAAGGTATCCTTCTGTTCCCATACCTGGACGACTGGCTCCTAGTAGGTCAGTCCCCAGGCCAAGTCAGGTCAGCCTTAGAGGTCACCCAAAGGCTCCTGGAGTCCTTGGGCTTCATTCTAAACCTAGAAAAGTCGGTTCTGGAACCAACTCAGCTGCTCACTTTCATAGGGGCAGACATAGACACGACCCAGGCAAGAGCATTCCTTCCTCTTTCAAGAGTTCAGTATCTAGTCACTCTGGCTTCCTCTTTTCAATCTCTAGTTTCTCGTCCAGCCAGACATCTTCTTCAGGTGCTGGGCCACATGGCAGCCTCCACAGCTGTGGTCCAGGGAGCAAGGTTTCAGATGAGAGATATTCAGTTTCATCTCAGATCTTACTGGTCTCAGAAAAAGGACCCTCTCTCCAAATTGGTTCCAGTGTCCCAGACTCTAGTTCAGGCACTCAAGTGGTGGCTGGAGGAGGACAACCTTCGGCAAGGTGTCCCATTCATCAGTCAGGCTCCTTCACTGATTCTCACCACGGACTCCTCTCTCCTAGGCTGGGGGGCCCATCTGGTCCAGCTTACAGCTCAGGGAACCTGGTCTCACCAGGAGCCCCTCCTTCACATAAACCTTCTGGAGTTGAGGGCTGTCTTTCTAGCTCTGCAGACATTCTCAGCTGTGGTTCAGGGGAAAGTAGTACAAATCAGGACAGACAATACCACAACCATGTGGTACATCAACAAGCAGGGAGGCGCTCGGTCCTTGGCCTTGTGCACGGAGGCCATGAATGTATGGTCTCTGGCTTATTCCCTTCACGCTTTCCTGGTGGCTGTACACCTGCCAGGGAAGGACAACATCTTAGCAGATGCTCTCAGCAGAATTTCTCATGGTCATCACGAATGAACTCTGAATCCCCTGGTCCTTCAGGTTATCTTCAACAGGTGGGGGACTCTCTTTGTAGTCCTGGACAATCATCAACTTCCTCTCTTTTGTTGCAGGCCTCCTCTCCTGGGCTCTGTACACCAGGAGGCTCTACTTTTGGATTGGACTAGCAGGTTCCTGTATGCATTTCCTCCTTTCCCTTTGATTTTCAGGGTTCTGATCAAGACCAGATCTCAGCCTTGCAGGGTGATCCTAGTGGCACCAGACTCGGCCAGACAGCCGTGGTATCCTCTACTACTGTCATTGTCAGTGACAAGGCCTCTCTGTCTTCCCAGACAGTTCAATCTGCTGACATCCTTTCAGGGGAGGATCCTCTATCCCAATCTTCAGGCTCTCAGGCTCAAGGCCTGGCTTTTGAAGAGTTAGAATATGCATATCTAAACCTTTCTCAATCGGTTTTGGATATTCTAAAGGTTAGCAGGAAACCTGCTACCAGAAAAACTTACAATTCCAAATGGAAAAGATTTGGTTTTTGGTGTTCCCAGATACCTGTTCAGCCAGAATTAGCTGACATTGCTACTGTATTGGACTATTTGGTGCATCTTAATAGGTTAGGCTTTCAGCCCACTACGCTTAAGGTGCATTTGGCAGCTGTGTCTGCCTTCCTTTCAGCTGGGAAGGGCTCTTCCTTAGCCTCTCATCCAGTTTTCCAGAAATTCTTCAAAGGTCTGATGCATGTTAATCCTCCCTTTCGAGCCCCTACCCCTTCTTGGGATCTGAACATCTGTATAGCACAGCTTATGCAGCCCACTTTTGAGCCTCTATCTTCAGCAGAGCTGAAATACTTGACATGGAAAACTGTATTCCTGGTAGCCATTACCTCTGCCAGGAGGATCAGTGAGTTACAGGCTTTATCAGTGGAACCTAATTTTATTTCTCTTCACAGGGATAAGGTGGTCCTTCGAACTAACAGAAAGTTTCTTCCTAAAGTGGTCTCAGACTTTCATCTGAACCAATCTATGACATTGCCTGTGTTTTATACTGACCATGCTTCCCCTGGGGAAAGAAGATTACACAGTCTCGATGTGAAAAGGCCCCTTAGTTACTATGTGGAGCATACTAAGGCCTATAGGAATGAATGTTTTCAGTTATTTCTCACCTATGGTGAGGCGGGAAAGGGCAAATCAGCCACCAAGAGAACTATTGCCAGGTGGAGTGTCTCCTATATTCAGTTCTGCTATTCAAAACTTGGGAAGGGACCTCCTTCAGGCCTGAGGGCTCATTCTACCAGGGGTACAGCTGCTTCGCTTGCAGCAGCTAGGGATATACCTTTAGTGGAAATTTGTAAAGCAGCCACCTGGAAAACTGTTCACTCATTTATCTAGCATTATTCTCTGGACATTCACTCTAGAAGTGATGCCAGGTTTGGTACAGCTGTAAGGTAGAGCTTGTTCCTAAATAGGTTCCGTGACTCTCCTCAGTGGGGGTACTGCTTGTATAGTTCAGTATGAATAATACAGCAAGACTTCATGTTGTTTGAAGAACAAATTACTCATCATAGTAATGTTGTTTTTTCTAATGGAGTCTTGCTGTATTCTGACCTCCCTCCCTGCCTCCCCTCCTAGAACCCAGTAGTTTTGGGATGTGGGTGGGCAGACACGGTGCTGCACCCCAGAGGTGTACTTGGCTTGCCCTATCTTATGGGTTTTATTTATGTTTTAGCTCTCTACCTACTTTGGTTTTATATTTAGCTTTCTTTTTGGGGTTCTCGACTTGAGTCGTTTGACCCTAAAAACAATTTGTGCAGCCATTTGGCTTGCAAGAGTTGAAATAATTTCCACCTATTACTTTTATTAGTTAGTGCTCATAATAATCTGATGGTTACACTTCAGAGTGCTAGAGACAGACATTTGAAAACCGAGCTCGAGCTCAACGTTCTATGCTTCTGCATAGAGTTCACTCTTTACACTCCGGTTCAGTTCAAGTACTGGGGATAACTGCATTTAGTCAGAATACAGCCAGACTCCATTAGAAGAAACATTACTATGGTGAGTAATTTTTTCATCCTGTCTATGTCTTTGCGGAGATAGGGTCTCCAGAACTGCACACAGTACTCCAGATGGGGTCTCACCAGCTGTCTGTACAGAGGAAGAACAACTTCCTGTTTTCTACTGGTGATGCCTCTCCCTATGCATCCCAGTAATCCACCAGTCCTGCTTACTGCCCTGTCACATTGCTTGCTCACCTTTAGGTCATCTGATATGACTACCCCCAGGTCCCTTTCCATTTTTGTTGTTGTTAGTATCTCACCCCCATTGTGTACTCTTCCCCTGGGTTTTTGTTTCCCAGGTGCATTACTTTGCACTTCTTAGCATTGAATCTAAGCTGCCATACATTTGACCATTCCTCCAGCCTTGCCAAGTCCCTTCTCATCCTTTCCACCCCACCTTGTGTATCAACTCTGTTGCAGATCTTTGTGTCGTCTGCAAAGAGACATACTTTTCCTTCCAGTTCTTCTGCAGTGTCGCTTATAAAGACATTAAAGAGGACCGGTCCTAGTACTGAACCCTGCGGTACCCCACTAGTAACCCCCCTCTCTTCAGAGTGTACTCCATTTACTATTACCCTCTGTGTCCTGTTCTCCAGCTAATTTTTTACCCAGGCTACCATCTTGGAACCCACTACCAGGCTGGCCAACTTGTATATTAATCTTTTGTGTGGGACTTTGTCAAATGCCTTGCTAAAGTCTAGGTAGGCCATGTCTACAGCCCCTCCCTGATCTACTACTTTGGTCACCCAGTCAAAGAAATCTATTAGATTCGTCTGACATGATCTTCCCACTGTGAATCCATGCTGTCTTGGGTCCTGCGCTCCTCTGGCCTCTAGGTACTCAACAGTTCTTTCCTTCTGAAGTGATTCCATCATTTTCCCAATCACTCAGGTTAAACGAACAGGTCTGTAGTTTCCTGCTTCTGCCCTGCTCCCACTTTTGTGAAGGGGAATCACATCTACCCTCCTCCAGTCTTCAGGTACTACCCCATCCTGCCATGATTTACTAAAGAGGGTAGTCAGTGGTGTCACTAGTTCTACCCTAAGTTCTTTTAGAATTCTCGGATGAATCCCATCAGGCCCCATTGCTTTGTCCACCTTCAGTTTTGAGAGCTCTTTCAGAACCCTTTCTTCTGTGAAAGGGGTGGTATCAACCCCTGTATCCAGTGTGTTTCTATTGTTTTGTTTACGTACCTCCCCCTCTTCATTAGTGAATACTGAGCAAAAGTATTTGTTTAGTATCTCTGCCTTTTCATAGTCACCCTCTGCCCACCCCCCTTCCCTTTATTAAGCCTCACTATCCCTCCCTCGGTCTTCCTTTGCTCTCTGATGTACCTATAAAAGGTTTTATCCTCTTCTTAACTGAGTTGGCTGTCTTTCCTCGGTTTGGGCCTTTGCTGTTCTGATTGCCGCTCCTGCTTCCTTTTGCTTTAACTGATACAATTTTTCTGTCCTGCTCCTTCTGTGATTCCTTGTATTTCCTGAATGCCTCTTTTCTCCCTAACCTTCCCTGCCACCTCATTTGAGAACCATAGTGGTTTCTTACATCGCTTTGTTTTGTTTATTTGCTTCTACACAAAGCTTGTTGCCTCTGTAATGGCAGTTTTGATTATTCCCCATTGTTCTTCCACTCCTCCTTCCTGCCCATTTGCTAGTGTATTCCTTAGGCACTCACCCATTTTGGCAAAGTCCGCCCTCCTGAAGTCCAGTACCTTTGCCTTTGTACGGCTTGATTCTACTGCTGTGTTTATCGTGAACCATACTGTTTGATGGTCACTAGTTCCCAGATGGCTATCCACTTCTAAATCTGTGACCCTCTTGCCATCTCCATTTGAAAGTACCAGGTCTAAGATTGCTCCCTCTCGAGTGGGTTCCGATACTAGTTGTCTAAGACATGCCCCCTGTAGGGCATCTAAAATGACCCCACTCCTAGAAGTGGCTGCTGCAGATGTACTCCAGTTAACATCTGGCATATTCAGATCCCCCATTAGCAATATCCCTTCTTTTTCTGCCATTCTAAGGATACTTTCTATCATTTCCTTGTCCATTTCCTTCCCCTGAGATGGGGGTCTGTATACAACCCTCAAAGGGATTGTGGTGCCATTGCCTGTCTCCAAATTGACCCACAGTGCTTCCTCTCCTCCCTGTTTACCCCTTTGTTCTGTTGCTTTGATGCCGTCCCTTATGTAGAGAGCTACTCCACCTCCTCTTTTACCCTTCCTGTCTCTCCTGTAGATGGTGTATCTTGGTATGTTTACATCCCAGTCATGGTTCTGTGTGTACCTGTTTCTGTGACTGCCACAATATCCAGATGTTCCTCCTCTATCAAGGCCACTAATTCAGGAAGCTTGTTACCCAGACTACGGGCATTGGTACTCATTGTTCTCCATTTTTTGATGGCTTTACCTCTTGTAGCACCATCCCTGTCCTCATTGACTTTGCCTTTTCCAGTTACCCCTGTCCTGCTCCCTACTGACCTTTTTACCTTGGTCTTTACCTCATTTAGTACCCAGTTTTGTAGGGGGAGGCTGAGAATCTCCTGCTGCTCATCAATGCCTCCCCCCTTGACTAATTTAAAAGCTTGCCAATGAAGCATTTAAACCAATCTCCTAGTAGACTTGTTCCCTTCCTGGACAGATGCAGACCATCCTGCCAGTAAAGGCTGGTATCCCTCCAGGTGGAACCCCAGTCCCCAATGAATCCAAACCCCTGTGCTCTGCACCATCTTTTCAACCATTCATTGAACTGCATGGCACGAAGTACCCTTGCCTCACCCTTGCCATAGACAGGCAGCACCTCTGAGAAGGATAGTGTGTGTGCTACTTGCCTGAGGCCCCTCCCCAATTCCACAGACTCCTCCTGCACTGCTCTAATCTCATGTTGAGTCAAGTCATTCATCCCTAGGTGGACAGTGATATCCAGCTCAGTCTCCAGTGCAGCTGTTCTCGTGATCCTGAGGATGCGCTTCCTGTCTGTCCAAGCCATGCTGCCAGGCAGGCACCTTACATCAGTTTTTCCTGATCCCCCCAGTTCTATCCCCCTAACAATTGAGTCCCCCACCAGGAGCTGCTTCCTTTTCCTGTGGTGTCCTCTGCCTCCTTCCTGTGGGGCTCCCTTGTGACAGTTGTCCGCAACCTCCTTAGTCTCCTCTGTGGGTGCATCCATAGGGTAACTATGCTCCATCAGAATGGTGTATGGATTGTGGAGTGCTACAACTGACTGGGTGTGTCTCTGTTCCACCACCCTCACCCTCCATGAGCCCACTGTGGTCCAACTGTTGCGCTTTCTTGGCAGTCTCTGAGGTAGTGGTGGTAGCCCTGGTGCTCCCTAGGTGGGGGAGCTGCAGCTTGGATCTTCAGTACGACCTAAGGTCTTGCAGCCCATCCCCCCCCCCAGCACACAGAGGTCCACTGTAGGGCATCACACAAGACCCACCAGGCACAAGGGACCCAGACATGGAAGCATCCCCATGGTCCGGCTCCCCCACAGGTCAGAGCACCCCAGCACCCGGGCACAAACCCACAATCCATTGCCACCAGCAGCCCCACTTAATGGGGTCAGCTTCCCCACCTGGTACATTTAGGATGGATTCTTCAGATCATTTACATTCTTTCCTCAATTACCTGCTACTCTGTGTAGACAAGCAGTCTCAGCTACCTTCTCAAATATCAGGCTCTGGAGGACTGTGTAAAGTCTGAAAATCCAGGGATTTAACACAACAAAGACAGCAGACACCCACGCAGACAGCACCCGCTCATCCCCCTGCACCCACAGTCTTTCAGCTCCAACACAGTGGCTACTCTTGTGCTCTGGCTCACACACAAGTTCAGCAACTCTTTTTCAGAAATACATCAAGAAAGTCCCTTTTCTCACTGTGCAGGTGCTAGTTGACTCCAGACAGAAGAGGCTCTCTTGTCAGCTTCTTAAAACCTGGGTTGAAATCCAGTTTTCATGTCCATTTTCAACAATCTAGTTTTCTCTGCCAAAAAACAGTCCTTTAACGTTGTCTTTCCCTTTTCTTGTTGACGTCTTTATTTATTTAGTTTTTGCTCACCAAGTAAGGTGTCGTAGCCACAAAATATGACTATTTTCAGACACGAGCCAGGAGGTTACAATACAAAATTGGCAGACAAAACAAATAACAGGTATCATTCAGAGGTAATCAACCATACAAGGAAAAATCTACACAATGTTCTGTGATGTAAACAGTATTGCTAATATGACAGAGACAATGGCAGGAAAATACGCAATAGTACAAAACACAATAAGCATACAATCATAGAACAGTAGTGTTTTTACACATAATTCATGGTAAGAGCTACATACAACAGTAACAAGGGGTCAGAGCAAAATTGAACATTTTGAGAGCTAAGGAAGGGGATGTCAAGCACCCTATGGGGGTTTAAAACATAGGGCATGTTTGACGAGGAGAGTGTGATGCATCTTTTTAAAAGCAATATGACTAGCTGCAGAGCGAACATCAAGAGGTAGGGAATTCCAATATTTTGGGGCCAGGTAGGAGAAAGCTGAGGTTCCTTTTAGGGTTCTACACCTAGGAGTGTATAGTAGAGAGAGTCCAGTAGAGCGGAGGCCATAGGTGGAGGACAGAGGCACCAGCATGCCTGCAAGAGAGGTAGGTAGATTAGTTCTGATGATGTTGTCTAGCAGAGTACCAAGGACAAGGAGTCAATTGGCAGATGGAGAAGGCCATGTAAGGTCTGCATATAGCAAGCAATGGTGCTTCAAACGTGGGGAAGCCGAGGCATAATGACAGATACTATTGTATGTTGTATCCGACTTACTTAGGGTGGTTTTTGAAGCCATTATGTAGGTGACAGCACCATACGCAAGGGATGGAAGTAGGATACCCCTAGAAATAGCCAGTCTAGCTGAGCGGGTAAGCATCCGACTAGTCCTGTAAGCTATTCCGAATCTGGAGTTTACTGACTTGCAGGTGTCGATGATGTGTTGCTCAAAGTTGAGAGTTTCATCAAGCAGGTCACCTAAATACTTTAATGAGGTTACTTTCATAAGGGGGGAGCCATTTGCACAGGAGACGTTGAAAAGGTTGCGGTTTGTACTAGAATTGGTTGCAGATCCAAAGAGCATGCCCTGAGTTTTACTTATGTTTAGGACAAGGCTTTTGTTGTGGATCCAGTCTTGCATTATGAGAAATGCAGATGTTAGTTGACTATTTATTTCTTCTATGTTTGCAGAGGAGGTGTAGAGCACCAAATCATCTGCATACAAGATTGTTGAGCACCAAGGGGTGTCAGAAGATATGTCATTTATAAAAATAGAGAAGAGAAAAGGCCCCAAGATGGAGCCTTGAGGAACACCAACATTGATAGGCACAGAGTCTGACACTGCAGAGTTAAATTTTACCTGTTGTCTTCTATTACTTAAGTAGCTCTGGAACCAGTTTGTGGCTTACTCCAAGAAACTAGTGAAGCTAAGGCAATCAAGCAGAATAGGGTGATCTACAAGATCAAATGCCTTTGAGAGATCAGTGAACACTGCATTAGTCATGAGACCATGATCCATAGCAGTAAGGGCATCATTTGTAAATTTTATCAGAGCGTTAGAGGCGCTATGCCCCTTGCGGAAACCATGTTGAGCAGGTGATAGGAGGGTATATTTAGAGAGGAACTCAGTGACCTATATAGCCACTAATTGCTCTAGTATTTTGTTTAGTACTGACAGAATGGCTATGGGCCTATAATTAGCTACGCCCTTCTTGTTACCTTTCTTAAAGACTGGGATGACTTTTGCCAATTTCCATATGTCTGGAACATGACCATGGCAGAGAGACAGTGTAAAGATTTTAGCCAATGGGACCACAATAGGAGCAGCCAGCATCAGGAGTTTAGGCTATGGGTAGTTGGAGTCTACACTAGTACTATCAGAGATTGAGTTTAGTAGTTTTTAGAACATCAGCATTTTGAATAGCCTTAAAATAGAAGGGCAGATGTTTGGGCACGTTTGCGTGAGTAATGGGTGTCAGGATGTGATTTGCTGTGAAAGAGGCAGTGTATTTGGCGAGATCAGTGACGTATTTGTTGAAAGAATTTGCAATGGTGGTGGGGTCATTACAGTGCATACCATTGAAGACCATATCATTCATGTGTTGAGACTGGTTTGAGCCTAGAAAAGATTTTACATGTGTCCAGAATTTCTTCAGGTTCCCAGCAGCTTCCAGCAATAGACCTTTGCAGGATGAGCTTTTGGCAAGCCTGATTTGTTTTTTGCACATATTGCGCTGCTTTCTGTAAGTGTCATATTCACGTTGCTGACCCAAGGTTTTGTAGCGGTTCCAACTTTAGTGACTGCCCGGAGGAAGGAGAGAAGTTCCTTGTGCAGCCACCTAGTCTGTTTTGTATCTAACACGTCGATTTCATTTAGGTGTATGTATGTCCTGGAGGGATAAGAATATAGAAAGAAAGACATTGAGAACGGATTCAGTGTCTTAGGACTGGATAATAGGGAGCCAGTTTACAGAAGAGATATCATGTAGAAAGCTTGCTTGATTAAGTGTGGAAAAATCCTGGAAGGTGATGTTGCGTGGCGAGGGGGCTGGAATCACTAATGTTCCCCATATGCAAAACACAGGGGAATGGTCACTTATAGAATCAGGAAGCACACCTGAGGCGGTAATTCTATCAGGTTGATTTGTGAGTATCCAGTCTAAAAGTATTCCAGCAGCAGGTGACTGGGTCAACCTGGTGGGATCTTCAATTATCTGGTGCATGTTAAATCCATGCATTAGAGATACCAGTGCGCTTTTATTTTTCCCCAGCCAATTTAGGTTGAGGTCGCCAAGAATAATAAGTTCATTTTTGCCAGCTGCAGAGGTAGAGTACTCAAGTAGTTCAGAGCATCCTAGTTGACATACTTTAGGACGATTGTAGGCACATATTAAGTGAATCTTTTTGGTTCCAAGTAGAAGCAGGATATGTAAAAACTCGCAGTTGGAGGCAACCGAATGTTGTATTAGGGACATATTCAGGTGGTTTTTGAAACAGAGCGCAACTCCACCTCCCCTCTTTCCAGATAGTCTGTCTCCTCAAAATAGGGAATAATTAGGAAGAGAGCTGGAAGAGTCAGGAGTAGAGGGCTTTAGCCAAGTTTCAGTCAGACAGAGAATGTCAGGTTCATATATGGATATCCCTGCCTCAAGTTCAGTAAAGTTACAAAGAAGGCTTCGAATGTTTAAGTGTGCTATACGAATGCCTTTCATATTTAACCAGTCCATATTCGGAGAGGCAGTGGGTAACTGGGGGCCAAGGTTTGTTTCTATCTCCCCAGATAATAACAAGGCTAGGAACACAAGATACCATAGTTTCTGTGGGAAAAGAGGTGGTACCAGTAGCATGTTCTGCCAGAGGCGTTTAGAGGTAAAGTCAGCAGCCAAGTATAAGAGATGCCTAGTGAGTAATAGAGGAGTCACGTCATGCTACTTGATTTGTGACACAAGTAGGTTCAAGTAGGTAAAGCCAGATAGTGTGGAGGTCAGTTTAGCACTGCCAGGAGAGCAAGGTCTAGCAGTGAGAAGAGCCAGTAAAAAGAGAGCAAGGCTCAGTATCAGCAGGGGCAGTATTCTTCCAGTCATAGCTAGCATGGAAGAATTTGTGGACAGAGGCCAGTAGCAGGGCTCTGAAAAGAAACACCACACGAGATGTAGCAAACAATGACATGTACTTCTAGCTGGAGAAAAACATGAGAGCAAATGTGCAACCCTGTGGGTGAGATTGTTTTAAAAAGTGGCAGTATGAGAGTGGATCAAGTCAGGTATTCAAGACAGGGAGGCCAATAGCCATAAGAATGTGTAGCAGTGGAGTGACCAATCAGCTGCTAGGCTGAGGAAAGGGGCAGTGCAAGGGTCTATTTAATACTGTGAGGAGGTGGGGGGGGTGGTGGTGGTGGAAAATTCAGTCCAGAACACAGCACAGAAAGAGATTTCCCTGAGATCAGGAAGCTCCAGGAGTTGGAAATTCAGCCGAGGAGCAGAAACTGCCAATCAGTGCCAGGCTCCTCCACTGGGCATCCAGTCAAAACAGCGGCATTCAAAACCACGAGTTTTGGAAGTCCGGTACATACCTGAATCTGTCCGGGGGTCAGTCTGGCGGTCTGTTAGCTGCGGCCAGCTCGGAGAGCACCGGGGCCACAGCAGCAGCTTGGGAAGCCCGCAGATGGGCTGTCTGTGGAACAAGAGGGGAAAGACAGAGGATTATATACAGCTAGAGTACAATAGCAAGCTCAGTGGGGAGCAGGCAATGGGGAAAGACAAAGCACGAGGTAAAGAGGTGGCAATTGAAGGGCAATTATTTAGAGATAGAAGAGGAGTTAACGGTGGGGGGGGGGGGTTCGTGCTTTGGTGCCCAGACGTCTGAGGAGGACAACGGCAGCAGCAGGAGGGGGTGTAAGAGGAGGGTTTGTAGGTAAGGCAGAAAAGAAATTAAGCCATTTAGAGAGACAGCATTGCAAGAGGGAGGAGCAATTAATAATTAGCAGAGTGACCAGCGTGGGACAGGAGACAGGATTTGGCAGTAGAAGCAGAAATGGAAAAATGCAGCAATCTTGCTCAGTAGCTAGGTCTAAGCAGTCAGACATCAGCTACTAAACAATGCAGTTTGTCCAGCACTAGTCTCACAGCAGCAAGTAACACCAAGAGGCTAGACTAGAGGCTTGTAATAGACTAGCTAAACTGGCAGGTAAAGTAAGACCAATTGATGCTTAACATAAGTAATTACATTTACAAAAATTCAGTCCAGAACACAGCATAGAAAGAGAGTTCCCCAAGATCAGGAAGAATCAGGAGTTGGAAATTAAGCTGAGGAGCAGAAACTGACAGTCAGCACCTGGCTTCTCCACTAGGCATCCAGTTAAAACAGTAGCATTCAAAACCAAAGTTTCAGAGGTCCGGTGCATGCCTGAATCTGTCCTGGGGTCAGTTGGGTGGTCTGTTAGCTGCGGCTGGCTCGGAAAGCACCGGGGCTGCAGCAGCAGCTTGGGAAGCCCACAGATGGACTGTCTGAATCTGTCTGCGGGTCAGTCAGGTGGTCTGTTAGCTGCGGCCGGCTCGGAGAGTGCTGGGGCCACAGCAGCCACTTGGAAAGCCCACAGATGGGCAGTATTTACAAAAATTTAGTCCAGAACACAGCACAGAAAGAGATTTCCCCAAGATCAGGAAGTGCCAGGAGTTTGAAATTCAGCTGAGGAACAGAAACTGCCAGTCAGTGCCTGGCTTCTCCACAGGGCATCCATTCAAAACAGCGGCATTCAAAACCATGAGTTTCGGAGGTCCGGTGCATACCTGAATCTGTCCACGGGTCAGTCGGGTGGTCTATTAGCTTCGGCAAGCTCAGAGAGTGCCGGGGCCACAGCAGCAGCTTGGGAAGCCCACAGATTGGTTGTCTGAATCTGTCCGGGGATCAGTTGGGCGGTCTGTTAATGGCAGCTGGCTCGGAGAGCACCGGGGCCGCAGCAGATGGGCTGTCTGAATCTGTCCGGGGGGGGGTCAGTTGGGTGGTCTGTTAGCTATGGCCAGCTCAGAGAGCACCGTGGCCGCAGCAGCAGCTTGGGAAGCCCACAGATGGGCTGTCAGAATCTATCCGAGGGTCAGTCGGGTGGTCTGTTAGCTGTGGCCGGCTCGGAGAGCTCCGGGGCCACAGCAGCAGCTTGGAAAGCCTGCAGATGAGCTGTCTGAATCTGTCCGGGGGTCAGTCGGGTGGTCTGTTAGCTGCGGCCGGCTCGGAGAGTGCCGGGGCCACAGCAGCTGCTTGGGAAGCCCACAGATGGGCTGTCTGAATTTATTCGGGGGTCAGTCGGGCAGTCTGTTAGCTGTGTCCGGCTCAGAGAGTGCCGGGGCCACAGCAGCAGCTTGGGAAGCCCACAGATGGGCTGTCTGTCTTGTCATTGCCAGGGTCAAACAGAACCTTTCACACTTTTTCTTACTTCTCTCATCAAAAATCTTTGATCATTCCTATCTCACCGATGTGGAGTAGATAAAACTGGAGAGGCTTTTTCCCTATTTTCTTAATCCTTTTTCTCAATTTATTTAACCTTTACTCTGCACAATTTCATCGCTGTGGTGCAATTTCTCTGGTAGCAACGGAATACTGCAGATCTCCCTCTCTGCAGAGCTGCCCGCAAAATCCTCTCTTTTCTCTCTAGATGGGGAAAGGCACAACCAGCTCTGGGAACAGATGGCTGGCAGCCCCCCTCACAGCCCCACAACCCCACCTTCTCCCTAGGGGCTGGAGACCCCCCTCCCAGTGGAGAGGCTCCCACCAAACTGAACTTAGAAACCAAAGTTCTTTCCCCTTGGGAGCTTTCTGGCAGTTCCCCATTGGCAGGAGCAACTGTCAACCAAAATTAACATGTACGAGGTTCCCATGACACCTCACTGGTTGCTGAAAAAGGTGCCCAGATTGTCCCTGGTATTTTTTCCCAAGAGTCTTAACTGAAATTCTACTGTTTAGCAGCCTCGTCCCTCTGATGGCTCAACACAAAATTTAGCATTTTTAGTTATTTTGCAGCCAGTAGCTATTGCTGAAACTTGTTTTCCCCAGCACCAGACAGGCTGAGAAATATGTGTAGTATAACAGCAGCAGGAATGAGCAACAAATGTTCTATCTCTACCTGGATTAGGTGAATGGGGTACCACCAGACTACCAAAGAATTATAATTTTTTTTATTGTGTCCATGACTGACAGTGTGTGTGTGTTTGTGTGTGGGGGGGTTGCTGGCAGGATGCATGTGTGCAGTAAAACACAATTCCCAGAAGCATTAACTAGCACTAACCACACAGTGTGTTAGCACTTCCAGAAAGCATTTAATATACCTGTACACCTTATATGCATTAGAGTAACCCCCAGTTGTATGGGCACCTGGTTATAATTAGTAATCCTGTGCAAAAAAAAAAAAAAAAATAGTGCCACATTAACAAGTTAGCACTGCACAGAAGAATGCTTTTTAAAATAGTACCAGCCATGCTTATCACAATGCAGTGCTAATTCTGTTAGAGTGGTATGTGGGACCCTATTTTCAGATTAGTGTTGTGCACTCCTAAGTGCTGCACCTGAGCTAGCACACAGCCACAGAAGGTGGTGGTAAATGGCATTCAGTCCAATGAGGAGTGAGTGACCAGTAGGGTGCCGGAGGGATCAGTAATGGGACAAGTCTTCTTCATTGTCTTAATAAGAGCATAACAGAAGAACTGGAAGGAAAGATGTGCCTTTTTGCAGATGACACCACAATCTGTAATAGCGTTGATAGGTACAGATGGAGAGAATGAGTAGGGACCTTAGAAAACTTGAAGAGTGGTATGGGACATGGCAGCTCGGGTTCAAAGCCAAAAAGTGCAAAATCAAGCATCTAGAGAATAGAAACCTAGAGGCTAAGTATAAAATGTAAGGGAGGTACTGATGGTCACTAAGAAGGAAACCTTTTATACAGCAATGTGCTCTGTACGCAGAAGAGGATTACTCATTTGCATGGCCGTAGTAGTACATATGCACATGCACATGATCAGGTTAGCATCAGGAGATGAGGAATAAGACACCCATCTGACAATGCTGTTCCCACATAGTGTAATGTTTAGCTCTGCACGCTAACCTTCTGAAAATGGGGCCCTAAATTACTAAAAATCCTGGCCGATGCTTCTTAAGATGCAGAAGGTAAACATAAAAGGGTTATCTTATCTATCTCTTTATGTTTTGTTTTATCGTATTTTGCTTGCAAAACCTTTATCCGATTTCAAAACATTGTGATGTGACTTGAAACGTTTATAACAAACTAGTTAAAATACAGTTTTTTTTGTTCCTTTAGCTAAATACTGTCTTTATTTACTTATAAAAACACAGTCTGGTGGGCTGGCCTAGCAACTTGGTGGTGATTACACTGCCTTCCATGCCAGTGGCTCACTTTTGGGGGTGGATCTGGGTTGCACAGGGGTTAGCTGGGGGAAATATGATTGAGCATCTCAGGGAATGCTCTCCTCTCAGCGAGGGGAAGTCTGACCACCCCGCTCTTCAACGTCCACCTAGCTGAGGAGGGCTGGCAGGACAGTGGAGTTGCATAAGGGGAAGGGCTCAGGCAGGCACAAAGCAAGCATGTGCCTTTATATGCAGTTGCATCATTGCATGCTTGGCTGCCATGGGGATGAAACCAAAGGTAGAAACCCCCCTAATGGCAGAAAGATCCAACAACCTGCCACTGATTCTGCACAATTAACCAGGCTCTGCTCCTGTCTGAATATGTGTCTCCTTGTCAATGGCCCTCCCCCTCCTGGCTCCAACACAGGGATGTGTGTGTGTGTTTTTTTTTGGGGAAATCTCAGAGCAAGTATGTCCTGGGGATGGTGGGTGATTGGGCTGGAGATGTCAGTGGGCAAAACGGTCGCAGGGTGTAAGGTGATAAAAATCTCTATGGGAAAAAAAATAAATAAATAAAACAGAGTCTGAGAAGCTCAAACCCCAAAACAGACTGTGAATGCCTCCAGTGAGGCATCACAGTAAAGTTATTTAGTATAGAAACAATGCAAATTATATGCATATGCCAGCTGAACTCCTGATGAGAATTGCATACTGAGGGGTTACAGCAAAAATATACATTTTTGTTTCTTAACCAAGAAACTTTTATTAAACAAAACATTAAAATAAAAACAATACCTAAATCAAAACACAGTCCATAGAGTACAAACTAGCAAAGCTTTTGGGTTACACTATCAGTTCCTGAAGTGCTTCCCAAGCATTCAGCTCAGATAAGTTGCTGGACTAACACAGTAATTAATTACACATAAATCTAATCAAAAATTTAACTTGGAAAAACACATGCAGCCCCCTATGTATATGTTAGGAATATCCAGTGTTAGCTTCCTATACAGAAATGTCTAACAGTAAATGAAGGCAACACTTATTTAAAAGAATAAACTACAGCATTTTAAATTAGCTCTAAAAGTTTCTTGTCACATCACAATGTTCTGAAATTTGATTAAAGGAGTGCAAGCAAAACAAGATGTAAAACCCCATAAAGAAGTAGAATAAGAGATAGCCCTGTTTTGTTTACCTCCTGCTCTGCAGTTTTAGACATCCTCTCATCAAGCGAGCAGCTAACTGAATGAAACAGGCAAGGAGTGCAGTGGCAGGCCATTCAAGGGGGAGGGGCTGGGGATGGGTAGTTTCAGAATGTAGCCCATTTCAGTATATAGTTTATTTGTTTCAGTATATAGTGTATGTGAATTTTTAGTCTACAGTGTATGTATTTCAATACATAGTGTATGTGTTTCACCATGTAGTATATTTGTTTCAGTATATCGTGATGTGGATTTTTAAATATACTGGCCCAGATATTCAAAAGGGTTGTGCATGGCTCAACCACTGATGCCTTGACTTAATATTCAAAAAGGAAAAGTGCGCCACCGCAAATCCCGGATGCGCCGGAGCAATCAGTAATGTATGCAGGCACAGGTGGGGTGTTCCATGCGTAACCTGCACAGCCCGACATTCAGCCTGGGATGTGCAGAGCCATGCATGCGTAACCCCTACTTGCACCAGCACAAAGTTAAGCCAAAAAAAGGAACAACTGATGGCCACCCACAGGTGAGCTGTCAGATTGCAGGGCGCAACACGGCAGCTGCCACCTGTGGGTGGCTACCCGAGTTCCGGCTGCACCTGGCGGCGACCCCCATGCCTGATGGCGGGCATATGTTTAGAAAAAGTCCCCGTCCGATATCCCTGGTGGTCCAGTGGACTTCTATGTGCCCGAACGCGGGCATCCGTTATAATAAACAAACCCGCCCCGTCTAATATCCCTGGTGGTCCAGTGGACTGAATGCTGCTCGATCACGGGCATCTGTTTAAATGAAACCCCCCTCCAATATCCCTGGTGGTCCAGTGGACCGAATGCTGCCCGATCGCGGGCATCTGTTTAAAGGAACGCCCCCTCCAATATCCCTGGTGGTCCAGTGGACTGAATGCTGCCTGATCGCAGGCATCTGTTTAAATGAACCCCCACCTCCAATATCCCTGGTGGTCCAGTGGACCGAATGCTGCCCGATCGCGGGCATCTGTTTCACAGAAAACATCCTATTACCCTGGTGGTCTAGGGTACCCCTCTCCCTACCCGCCAACTGAGTCCCACCGCCCTGCTCACCCCCTCCGTCAGCCGGCAGGCGGCATCACCCCACCGCCTGCAGCCCCGCTGCCCGCCGACTGACACCTCGGTAGGGCTGCACACTCATTGGTTCACAGCGTGAGCCAATGGGCATGCAGCCGCTACTGTACTACACATTTCAGGGAGGGGGGGTTTCATTTGAACAGATGCCCGCGATCGGGCAGCATTCAGTCCACTGGACCACCAGGGATATTGGAGGGGGGGTTCATTTAAACAGATGCCCGCAATTGGGCACATAGTGGTCCACTGGACCACCAGGGATATTGACGGGACTTTATTTTTAACAAATGCCACGTGACGGGCTGCAGGGGCGCCGGTCCTCAATGGCTGCTGCCTGGCAGGCTGTGCTAAGTTGTCGGGGATCGACGCACCTGCATGCTAATGGATGCAATAGCCATAATGACATGCAATGGCCCCATGTGCGCCTTTGCATAAATTATGGCTCCATTTGCATGTCTCCTTTGAATACCGCAGAGTGCTGTAGATGGCGCAATGGCACTTGCGCTAGCGCATCTCCATGCTCCACTCTGGCCACTTGCGCTGGCGCAGTGCCACTGCGCCATGCACAGTGGGGGTGGCCAGGGTGCGATATTCAAAGCTGCTGGGCCATGGCGCAGTTCCTTTGAATATCGCCCAGGCCACACCCCTGCACAGCCAAGTTGAGCTGCGCCCAAGCTTGCGCCACAGCCTGGTGCAGTTTGAATATCTGGGCCTCTGTGTATGTATTTCAATATGTAATGTATTTCTCTCAGTATATAGAGTATGCAAAATTTTTCAATAGATATGGTAAGTGTTTTAATATATAGTGTATTTGTTTTAGTATATAGTGTATGCAGATTTTTTCAATATATAGTGTATGTGTTACAATGTATAGAGTATTTGCTTTAGTAGATAGTTTATGTGGATGTTTCAGTCTGCAGCGTATGTATTTCAATAGATAGTGTATATGTTTCAGTACATAGTCCATTTGTATCAGTATATAGTGTATGTGGATTTTCAGTACTCAGTATGTGGATTTCAGTAGATAGTGTATGTATTTCACTATATAATGTAAGCATTTCACTATATAGTGTATGTGTTTCATTGTATGATATATGCATTTTAGTATACAGTATATGTATTTCACTATATGATGTATATATTTCAGTAGATAGTGTATGTGGTTCACTACATTGTGTATGCATTTCATTATATGATGTGTATATTTCACTATATGATATATGTATTTCACTATGTAGTGCATGTGTTTTACTATACAGCCAGAGATTATGAATTATGTCCCTAATGACTTGCCATAAAAAAACATTGAATATATGCAGTGCTTCCTAGGTTTCTACAGGTATTACCAACACTTTATCAAAAATTAACTTGTGTGGTGAGACCCCTTCAGAACTTTTTTTTCCCCCAACTCTATTTATCCTCCTTAGGTAGGTCACCCTCATCGTCCGCCAACCCTACTGGTTTCGGGGTCCTCCTCAGGATGCCTTAGTCTTTCTTTGCTCCCTAATGTACCTATAAAAGGTTTTATCCCCCTTCTTAACCGAGTTGGCTATCTTTTCCTTGGTTTGGGCCTTTGCTATTCTGACTGCCTTCCCCACTTCCTTCTGCTTTAACTGGTACAGTTCTCTGTCCTGCTCCTTCTGTGTTTCCTTATACTTCCTGAATGCTATATTCTTCTCCCTAACCTTCCCTGCCACTTCATTTGAGAACCATAGTGTTTTTATCTTTTGTTTTGATTTGTTTATTTGCTTCACACAAGGGCTTGTTACCTCTGTGATGGCGGTTTTGATGTTTCCCCATTGTTGCTCCACCCCACCTTCTTGCCTGTTTGCTAGTGCTTTTCTGAGGCACTCTCCCATTTTGACAAAATCAGCCCTCCTGAAGTCCAGTACCTTCACTTTTGTATGGCTTGACTCTACAGCTAAGTTTATCATGAACCACACTGTTTGGTGGTCGCTTGTTCCCAGATGGCTATCCACTTCAAGATCGGAGATCCTCTCCCCATCCCCGTTTGAGAGTACCAGGTCTAAGATTGCTCCCTCCCGAGTGGGTTCCAAAACTAGCTGTCTGAGGCATGCCCCCTGTAGGACATCGAGAATGGCCCTACTCTTGGATGTGGCTGCAGCAAAGGTGCTCCAGTTAAAATCTGGCATATTCAGGTCCCCCATCAGCAATATCTCCCCTTTCTCTGCCATCATAAAGATGTCTTCTATCATTTCCTTGTCCATTTCCTCCTGCTGTGACGGGGGTCTGTATTCAACCCCTGTGCCGATTGTGGTGCCATTTCCAGTCTCCAGGGTGACCCACAGTGCCTCCTCTCCTCCCTGTTTACCCTTTAGTTCTATTGCTTTGATGCTTTCCCTTATATAGAGAACTACTCCTTCTCCTCTTTTTCCCTCCCTGTCCCTCTTGTAGATTGTGTACCTTGGTATGTTGACATCCCAGTCATAGTTCTCTGTGTACCATGTTTCTGTGTCTGCCACAATATCCAGGCATCCCTCTTCCATTAAGGCCACCATTTCGGGGAGATTTTTACCTAGACTACAGGCATTGGTACTCATTACCCTCCATTTTTTAATGGCTTTATTTCTTTTTGCCCCATCCCTGTCCTTACTGCCTTTGTCTTTTTCTCCATTTACCCCTGCCCTTCTCCCTATCGACTGCACTATCTTGGTGTCTACCTCACTAACTACCCTGTTTCTTTGAGTGGGGGCTAGGATTTCCCTTCTCCTTTAAACCTATCACCTAGGATCCTGGATCCCCTCCTGGATAGATGCAGACCATCGCACCAGTATTGGCCTGCATCCCTCCAGGTGGAGCCCCAGTTCCCAATGAAGCCAAATATCTGAGCTCTGCACCAGTTTTTCAACCAGTTGTTGAATCCCATGGTGCAGAGTACCCTAGCCTCATCCATGCCATAGACAGGTAGCACTTCCGAGAAAATTACCGTGTGTGCTACTGTCTAAGGCCCCTCCCCAACTCCACAAACTCCTGTTGCACTGCTCTGATCCCATTCTCAGCCAGGTCATTTGTCCCTAGTTGGATAGTGACATTCAGCTCACTCCCCCTTGCAGTTGCTCCCACGATCCTGAGGATTCATTTCCTGTCCCTCCAAGCCATGGCGACGGGCAGGCGCCTTACCTCCCTTTCCTCCCGCCCCCAGTTCTACCCCCCTAACAACTGAGTCCCCCACCAGGAGTTGTTTCCTTCCCCTGTGGGGTCCTGTGCCACCCTCCTGTGGATCTCCATTGTGGAGGTTCCCAGCATCTTCCTTGGCCTCCACTGCAGGTGCCTCCATAGAGGAACCATGCTCCACCAGAGTGGCGAATGAATTGTGGAGAGGCGCAACTGGAGGGATGCACCTCTGTTCCACCACCCTCACCCTCCCTGAGCCCACCATGGTTCAACCTCTCCTCTTTCTTGGCAACCTCTGAGGTAGTGGCCTTGGTGGTCCCTGGGTGGGGAAGCAGGTTTCCCGAATTCTTGCCAGGTCAGCATGGAGACGAATAACCTTCTCCCTCAGACCAGAGAAGTGCCTGCAAATAGGGCAGCAACGCAGTCTCCAGAATGTCTCCCAGAAGACTGCTGCTCCATAGCCAGTGCATTGCACCACTCCCCACATGTCTGTGTCCCTTTCTGTTACAGATGCTTTTCTTTCTTTTTTTTTTCTCTTGTTTTAGTGTGTGCAAGCTTTTGAGTGTCTTTACCCCCTATTCAGTGTGCTGTGCCTTTAAGGATATGAACAGGTATATGTTTTTAGCAGTTTTGGGGAAGTGATGTCAGAACCCTTTTCAGTTTGCCACCTGTCCCTTTTGCCCACTGTCTGAACCCCCCCCCCCCAGAAAGATATGCTCAGTGTCAGGAAGTTGGAAGCACATGTGAGACTCCCCAACCCTGCTCCAGTTGTCTGTCCTGCACAGTCACCTGTGATCACCAGGTGGCAGGCTTAACTTTGCACCAGAATCTGGAACAGTCCAAACCTTCTTCAGCCGGTATACAGTAAAGTTCCAACCTAGATCAGAGTGTGAAACAGCAACACACTACAGTGACTTCCCTAACTGCTGTGCTGTAAGGGGCCCTATGCCCAATAAACAAGACATTATAAATCTATCAGGCTCCTCATTACATACATCACCACACACCACAAGATTCACATTTCACAATGTGAATGCAATGCACAGTGCCCTTTTTAGGAACTGTGCATCCAAGTACAGTATGGTGCTGGGAATTAGAAACAGCCTTATACTGGTGAGCGATGGGGCAAGGCGACAACATGTGAGTGCCGCTGAATAGCTGATGATCAGTCAGAAAAAGTGAACATTCACTCCGCTGTCTGAGAGTCTGCCACTGAAAAGAAAAAATATTTTAATTCAATCGGGTGGCTGACCATGGAATTGATATCTGGGATGGTGAGCGGGCGGGTGCAGCGGTTCACTAGCTGAGCTCTGAAGTGGGACACCTAGCTCTCTTAGCTACAGTACACATGCAGCATCTCAGATTCTCAGTGAGTCTTTCTTCTATCCTCATTAAAACAAAAATCAGATTATACAGGTGATCAGGTGACAAGCAGGTGAACGAGATGTTGGGCATGGGAGGGAGCAGGGAGACATAAATAGGACTTAGGAGGACTAGCGGTGAGGCGAGTGATGGGGCAAGGGCCTAGGGAACAACCCTTAAATGGCTGATAGTGGGCACAACAGGTGCGTGGCTAATGGATCAGTGACTGTGTCTGTCATGTGAGAAGGGAGTGAGTGAATGGTTGAATATGGATTGCCATCATTGCAGGGTCTGGGTGGGAAGGGAATCGGGGTGCGAGCTGCCTGATTTCTGAGGGGGGACGGATAGACTTAAGAGTGGTCGGTGGTGGCAAGTGATGGGGTGAGACCGGGTGGGTGGTACTGCAGTTGCTAATGGACTGAATGAAGGGCACGGACAGGTCTCTCATCTGCAGCTGTGGAATCATGGACAGACGGTTGTTTGGCAGGCAGCGGGAACATGGTTGCTGTTGGCAAGGAAAACTCCACCACTCATGAGGCTGTGTCCTGTAAAACAAAAGAAAAAGAGACAAACCTGTTCTTAATGTTAACAGCTGCTTTCCGACTCCTTCCTTATCCAGTCTGGATGCCACTCGCTGGGCTTTGCTCCCTGTCTCCTGAAATTCTGTTTTGTCTTGCCGCTTGACTGTCTCCGAGTCCCACACGTGTGAAGTCTGTGTAGGTGCCATACCTTTACCCCTAGGAAACAGTCACAGCAGTGCACGCCCACTAGAAAATGGTGGAATGGGATAGGGTGTTTTTTTGTTACTTTGTGGGCTGTAAACCAGTCCTGTGATGGCTTTAAGTGTGGGGGGAAAAAACGCACAATCTGCACATTAAGCAGCTCACTTGCCTGTATACACAAAGCTGAACCAGGCATCTTTACGTGCCTTATATCCCATACACACATAGATATACATGAAGTTTGTATTTTTTACATGATTCACGTACATCTCTGCGTGAGTAGGAACACTGGCTGGCAGGTCCAGAGGAATAGGAGGAACTGGAGAGGAAGGGGGCAGAAAGAGAAATTAATAAAAAGACAGTCTTACTAACAGGCTCCTTCATCAATTTAGTAAAGTGCCGTGTGTAAAAGCACCAAAGTCCAGCGGGCACTGAAAGCGCCATTTTGAGTGTGTGAATCATAGAATTTGATGGCAGATAAGGACCGCTTGGCCCACCCAGTCTGCCCATTTCCCTACCTAATGGATAAGCTGCAGATCCTAGTTAACCAGCAGCCTACTTCTTCCTACCCCCCAACCCCTAGAATTGCCTTATGACTGTCCCATGCATGCTTGAATTCCACCACTGTTTTTGACTCCACAACCTCCTCCGGAAGGCCGTTCCATGCATCCACAACCCTCTCTGTGAAAAAATACTTCCTTAAATTACCTCTGAGCTGCCCCCTCTATCTTCAAATTGTGCCCCCTTGTTCTTGCACATCTCTTTTTGAAAGATGCTACCCTCTTGGACTTTGTTGATTCCCTTGAGGTACTTGAAAGTTTCTATCATGTCCCCTCTCCTCCTCCTTTCCTCGAGGCTATACATATTAAGCTCCTTAAGTCTCTCTTTATATGTCTTCTGGTGCAGACCCTGCACCATTTTAGTTGCCCTCCTCTGACAGCTTCCATCCTGTGTCTTTATGGATATTGGGTCTCCAGAACTGCACGCAGTACTCCAGATGGGGTCTGACCAGCTGTCTGTACAGAGGGATAATAACTTCTGTTTTCTACTGGTGATGCCTCTCCCTATGCATCCCAGTATCCCCCAGCCTTCCTTGCTGCCCTCACATTGCTTGCCCACCTTAGGTCATCTGATATGACTACCCCCAGGTCCCTTTCCATTTTTGTTGTTGTTAGTATCTCACCCCCCATTGTGTACTCTTCCCCTGGGTTTTTGTTTCCCAGGTGCATTACCTTGCACTTCTTAGCATTGAATCTAAGCTGCCATACATTTGACCATTCCTCTAACCTTGCCAAGTCCCTTCTCATCCTTTCCGCCCCACCTTGTGCATCAACTCTGTTGCAGATCTTTGTGTAATCTGCAAAGAGACATACTTTTCCTTCCAGTCCCTCTGCAATATCGCTTATAAAGACATTGAAGAGGACCGGTCCTAATACTGAACCCTGTGGTACCCCACTTGTAACCCCCTTTTCTTCAGAGTGGACTCCATTTACTATTACTCTCTGTGTCCTATTCTCCAGCCAATTCTTTACCCAGGCTGTCATCTTGGGACCCACTCCCAGGCTGGCTAACTTGTATATTAATCTTTTGTGTAGGACTGTGTCAGATGCCTTGCCAAAGTCTAGGTAGGCCATGTCCACAGCCCCTCCCTGTAGGGCTGGTCTTCCTTCGGGCATATGGATCGATGGAGCCCAGCTCTCGACCTCAGACCGGGTGCGTAACCTGGGTGTTATCATTGATGATAGTTTGACGCAAAAATTTCAGATGTCATCTGCCGTCAAATCCTCTTTTTACCATCTGAGGAATATCGCTCGGGTGAAACACCTTGTTCCTCCGGCTGACCTCCCGACATTAGTCCACGCCTTTGTTACTTCTCGCCTTGATTACTGCAATGCCCTGTACTTAGGGTTGCCGGGTTGATATCCGCGCTTGCAGCTGGTGCAGAAACGCTGCAGCCAGGTTTTAGCGCGGGGACATCAATTGGGAATCATGTTGCGCCTGTGCTGCGCAAACTGCACTGGCTGCGGTTCAGTGGCGGATCACCTTTAAGGTCGGTTTACTGACCTATAAAGCCCTACGAACAGGGACCGCAATATCTGCAAGATCTACTCGTTCCCTTCAGTCCCTCCCGCTCACTCAGATCCACCGATGAGGGATTGCTGGGAGTTCCCAGGGTTCGTTTAAAAACATCTGGGGCACGAGCGTTTTCTTATGCTGCCCCGACCCTGTGGAATTCTCTACCTCGTCGGATACGAAGCTGCCTGACCGTCGAAAGCTTTAAATCAGAGTTAAAAACATATTTATTCCAAAAGGCCTATGGGGAGTAGTTATTGCACTGACATGAAATTGGAACTGTATTTTATTGTTGTTTATTATGTTACATGTATGTCTTATGTATTTAATTACTGTACAGCACTTTGACTTTAAAAAGCGCTTAAAAAATAAATTTTTACTTACTTATTTTACTTACTTACTACTTTGGTCACCCAGTCAAAGAAATCTATCAAATTCGTCTGACATGACCTTCCCGCTGTGAATCCATGCTGCCTAGGGTCCCTCTGGCCTCTAGATACTCGACAGTTCTTTCCTTCAGAAGTGATTCCATCATTTTCCCTATCACTGAGGTTAAACCAACAGGTCTGTAGTTTCCTGCTTCTGCCTTGCTCCCACTTTTGTGAAGGAGAATCACATCTGCCATCCTCCAGTCCTCAGGTACCACCCCATCCTCCCATGATTTGTTAAAGAGGGTAGTCAGTGGTGTCACTAGTTCTACCCTTAGTTCTTTTAGAATTCTGGGATGAATCCCATCAGGCCCCATTGCTTTGTCCACCTTCAGTTTTAAGAGTTCTTTCAGAACCCTTTCTTCTGTAAAATGGTCTGGTATCAACATCTGTATCCAGAGTGTTTCTACTGTTTGTTTTAGGTACCTCCCCCTCTTCATTTGTAAATACTGAGCAAAAATATTTGTTTAGTATCTCTGCCTTTTCACAGTCACCCTGTGCCCACCCTCCTTCCCCTTTAAGCCTCACTATCCCTCCCTTGGTCTTCCTTCGCTCCCTGATGTACCTATAAAAGGTTTTATCCCCCTCTTCTTAACTGAGTTGGCTATCTTTTCCTCGGTTTGGGCCTTTGCTGTTCTGCCTGCCTTCCCAGCTTCCTTTTGCTTTAACTGATACAGTTCTCTGTCCTGCTCCTTCTGTGATTCCTTGTACTTCCTGAATGCTTTCTTTTTCTCTTGAACCTTCACTGCCACTTCCTTTGAGAACCATAGTGGTTTCTTACACCGTTTCATTTTGTTTATTTTCTTCACACAAAGCCTTGTTACCTCTGTGATGGCAGTTTTTATTATGCCCCATTGTTCTTCCACCCCTCCTTCCTGCCCATTTGCTAGTGCATTCCTTAGGCACTCACCCATTTTGGCAAAGTCAGTCCTCCTAAAGTCCAGTACTTTTGCCTTTGTATGGCTTGACTCTATTGCTGTGTTTATTGTGAACCATACTGTTCGATGGTCGCTAGTTCCCAGATGGCTACCCACTTCTACATCTGTGATCCTCTCTCCATCTCCATTTGAGAGAACCAGGTCAAAGATTGCTCCCTCTCGAGTGGGCTCCAGTACTAGTTGTCTAAGGCATGCTCCCTGTAGGGCATCTAGAATAACCCCACTCTTCGAAGTGGCTGCTGCAACTGCACTCCAGTTAACATCTGGCATATTCAGATCACCCATCAGCAATATCTCCCCTTTTTCTGCCATTCTAAGTATACTTTCTATCATTTCCTTGTCCATTTCCTCCCCCTGAGAAGGGGGTCTGTATACAACCCCTGTGCAGATTGTGGTGCCATTGCCCGTCTCCAAATTTACCCACAGTGCTTCTTCTCCTCCCTGTTTACCCTTTTGTTCTGTTGCTTTGATTCCTTCCCTTATGTAATTGCTTTGATTCCTTCCCTTATGTAAAGAGCTACTCCTCCTCCTCTTTTACCCTCCCTGTCCCTCCTGTAGATAGTGTATCCTGGTATGTTTACATCCCAGTCATGGTTTTGTGTGTACCATGTTTCTGTGACTGCCACAATATCCCGATGTTCCTCCTCCATCAAGGCCACTAATTCAGAAAGCTTGTTACTCAGACTACGGGCATTGGTACTCATTGCTCTCCATTTTTTGATGGCTTTACCTTCTGTTGCAGCATCCCCCACTGACCTTTCTACCTCGGTCTTTTTCTCATTTAGTACCCTGTTTTGTAGGGAGAGGCTGGGATTTTCCTGCTGCTTATCAGTGCCTCCCCCTTGACTAGTTTAAAAGCTTGCCAATGAAGCATTTAAACCAATTGCTCAAAAGACTTGTTCCCTTCCTGGACAGATGCAGACCATCCTGCCAGTATAGGCTGGTGTCCCTCCAGGTGGAACCCCAGTCCCCAATGAAGCCAAACCCCTGTGCTCCACACCATTTTTTCAACCATTCATTAAACTGCATGGTGCAAAGTACCCTCGCCTCACCCATGCCATTGACAGGCAGCACCTCTGAGAAGGATACTGTGTGTGCTACTTGTCTTAGGCCCCTCCCCAACTCTACAAAGTCCTCCTGCACTGCTCTAATCTCATGATGAGCCAAGTCATTTGTCCCTAGGTGGACAATGACGTCCAGCTCAGACTTCCGTGCAGCTGTTCTCGTGATCCTGAGGATGCGCTTCCTGTCCTTCCAAGCCATGGCAACAGGCAGGCACCTTACTTCAGTTTTCCCTGCTCCCCCCAGTTCTATCCCCCTAATAATTGAGTCCCCCACCAGGAGTTGCTTCCTTTCCCTGTGGTGTCCTCTGCCTCCTTCCTGTGGGCCTCCCTTGTGACAGTTGTCCTCAGCCTCCTTAGTCTCCTCTGTGGGTGCATCCATAGGGGAGCTATGCTCCCCCAGAATGGTGTATGGATTGTGGAGTGGAACAACTGACTGGGTGTGCCTCTGTTCCACCATCCTCACCCTCCCTGAGCCCACTGTGGTCCAACTGCTGTGCTTTCTTCACAACCTCTGAGGTAATGGTGGTGGCTCTGGTGCTCCCTGGATGGGGGAGGTTCCCTTCCTACTGTCCAGTGTGGCCTGGGGGAAGGTTCCCTTACTACTGTCCAGTGTGGCCTGAAGACGGGCAACTTCCTCCCTCAGGGCAGAGAGTTGTCTGCAAATAGGGCAGCATCTCAGCCTCCAGAAAGACTCCCGGAAGACTGCTGCCCCACAGCCATTACATTGTACTACTCCCCACATGTTTATCTACTTTTTTTTGTGTGTGTGCGTATGATTGGTTTGTTATATAGAAATATATATATTATACAATGTGTATGCTTATATTGTCAGTGCAGTGTGCTAGAGAGGATATGACAGTGATATGCACCTTGCACTCTTGAGGAAATGATGTCAGAACCCCAGGTATAAAGGAACTATTTCCAGGGGTGGGTGGGGTGAGGGTGGGCAGGGGTTGGGCCTAAACTGTGCCCTCACGAAACAGTCAGCTAAAAGCTCTGAACCACCGCTGTGATGAGTGCCTTCCTGTCAGCAAGATACCCTACACAACAATTTGACAAAGAAAATACCCTGCTAATCAAACGGAAAAATCCAGACACCCAAGTCAGACACAGGTAAACCTCCCCAGCCCCAGAACAGCCTGGTGATTTGTGCTCTGAAAGCAGTCAGCCCCAAAATAAGTCAGCTGTGCTTTAAACTCTTCCTGCACTGAAAATCTTAAGAATTGGAACAAAAGTAAAGCTAGGTCTACCTCCCTCTGTTGCTTGAAAGACTGTCTTTTCCTGATAATTCTAAGTTCCTTATTTCACCTTTCAGTTAGAAGTAGCCTCCAGCTGCAGAATATCTGCTGCAAACCAAAGACAATTGTAAGGTTCACCTCCCTCTGTTGTGAGCACAACTCGCTTTCTTGCAAATCCTATGTTCAGTATTGCAGCTTCCAGCCAGAGGTAGCTTCACCTGAAGAATATTAGCTGTTCTGATGAGTTTGCTATAAAACACTTGCTTATAATACTATTGTTCTCAGGTCTGTAAGACTATTCCAAAGTTATTGGCTGATAAGTAGCTATGATGTAAGCACTTCCAGACACAGTCTGGTCTGGCCTTTTAAGGCACACACAAACACAAAAAACAGTTTCCATCCCCTAGGGCACTGTCTGGGTCAAATACACAGCCTGTACCTGCACTTACTTCAGGACTTATGACAAATTCTTAGCCTAGGCTTTAAACTCTTCCTGCACCGAAAATCTTAAGAATTGGAACAAAAGTAAAGCTAGATCCACCTCCCTCTGTTGCTTGAAAGACTGTCTTTTCCTGATAATTCTAAGTTCGTTATTTCACCTTTCAGTTAGAAGTAGCCTCCACCTGCAGAATATCTGCTACAAACCAAAGACAATTGTAAGGTTCACCTCCCTCTGTTGTGAGCACAACTCGCTTTCTTGCAAATCCTATGTTCAGTATTGCAGCTTCCAGCCAGAGGTAGCTTCACCTGAAGAATATTAGCTGTTCAAATTACAATAAGACTCAAGTTCCCACCATCAGTGCAAAAGTCTTGTAAATATAGAAGACAATGTGGTTCACAGTTAACTCAGTTTATAAGCACTGTGGTGGAAAACAAACGCATCGTGCTCAAGAGATCTCCCCTGTACTTACCGAAACACCAATTCCACTTTTCACGATTCAGCTACTGAATCAGTTTCACTCTCAGCCTCTTTGCAGTGCCCTTCCCAGTTTTATCGAGCAAAATGTCCAGATCTTTAGGGTCTCCAAACATATACAGTAAGTGCGTCCAGCGTGCTGGATGCTAAGCTTTGCGAGGTAGAGTGTGCTAAATGGGATACTTAGTTCTCTGAGTCTCTGCTTGCCCCCTGTCAAAGCTTTCTTGTTTCTTTTGGGTGGAAAAGGACAGGTCTGGGAAGAAAAATATTTTGCCACCATCCACTTCCACATTTTAAATGAGATGGGCTGCTTTGAGAAAGAAGTCCTGCTGAGGAGCGGATCCCATTTTCAAAAGTAGTGCCTGAGGCATGTTGTCAGCAGTTCACTTTCTAAGGGCAACTCAGTAACGTTTCTCAATTTGTACAAAGTCAGTCATGGTGTCTAGTGCCAATGCCTCCCTGAGCCATGCAGTCACCTTTGCTGCAGGGGAATCTTCTTCAAAACCTTCTTGTAAGCCATTAACACTCATGATTGATTTTCTACGTAAATTTTAGGCATGCTCTAGACGGGAATGGATTAAACATTTTCTTGGACGAGACCCACTGAGACAGAGAGGGCTTTTCCCACGCTATTTGTCGCCTCAGTGACCTCAGAAACATGGGCCTCCACTCTCTGTTCAGTGGTTTGAAGTCTATTAGAAAATAAAACAAATTTACCATTGAGCAGCTGCAAAGAATTGTGCATTTTCTGCATAGTTGAATTTCTGGAGTGTTCTGGCATTTTTATCCTGCACATTTTTAGTAAAATGAAACACTTTGGATTATAAGTGAAGTTGGAGTGGCAGTGTCAAATTTTGAAGTACTGGAGGAAGCGAGTGCCCAGTTTTTTTGTTTACTACTGTTACATACTAGTACTGAGAGCACCGCTCTCCCTGTATGCACTTTTTCAGTTCTACTGTACAACTGAATTTAATGCTACAAGGGTTATCTCAGACTCTTACCCCATGCCAGTCTCTGCCACCTTCCCTATCTCTTTTTCCTCTGTTTTGGGTTTCACAAAGCTCTGGGCGCTCCCTACTGAATTTATGGGCTTCCACTTCTTCCAAATTGTCAGAAAATTGTTCCAGAGATAAGGAAAGCCCTTCATTACAAACGCAGAAACTTTCAGCCGAGTTCAATTTAAAAATGCATGTTTTTTTGAAGTAAATTGTTGCTGTTCTGCAGAAGCAGTGTGAGAACACATCTGGATGCCTGGGCTGCTGGCTTCACCCCCGCCCATAAGCCATTTGACATAGGTGAGTCGCTGCATGTGACGTGGTGTTCAGAGATTATCCAGCAACTGACCAAGTCCTCTGTTTTGTTTATGCTGATCCAGAGAAGCCTTATGTGCTGCATATGGATGCTAGCCTAAATTACCTAGAGACCACCTTGTCTCATACCTAGACTCACATGAAGGGTAAAGGCCCATTGCCTTTTCCAGCCAGAACTTAACACCAAGCGGGCGAAACTACCTGGTTCATAAAGTTCAGTTTCTTACTCTCAAATGGGCCATTGTTGATCAGTATCAAGATTGTTTGAGACAAAAATCACCATCAAGCCTGCTGATAACCTTTTAACGTATGTGCACACCATGGGCAAGTTAGATGCTACACAGCATCATGGTTATCTGCTTTAGCTACATACATCTGGTAGAATACTGCCCGGGCCTGAAGCACACACAGATGTGGCCGTTTTGTCCTGGTGCCCTTTGGACAGTGATCTTGTTGAATCAGACTGTATAAACATCCCAGAGTTTGCAGTGAATGCTCTGTGTAAAGATTCAACACTGATGAACAACCCTACCCTGCCAGTGTCCATCGCTTTGTGGACAGCTTACAGCCCACTAATGACTGTCTACCAGCTGCTTATTGTGGATTCACATCTCTACAAATAACATCCTTGTCCCAATTAACCCATTTTGAATTACATAAGGAACAGAGACAGGGTCCTGGCTTGAGAAAAACAATGTATTTTCTCCACCATTGGGAGATGCATCTAGAGTTGTTCCGAGGGCAAGAGATACCTCATTGCTAATGAAAGAGTAGCAGAAAGTAAGAGTAAAAGACAGATTTGCAGTATCAAGAGATGCAGTACCACTAAAGTTTTGCCAGATGGTAATAAAGACCCTGTTTGACGATATGCAGTATCTGGGAGTGAAGCATACCTTAGATCTGGGCCAAACGAGGTTCTACTGGACCAGGATGAGGAGCGAAACAGAAGAATATTGCAAGTAATGTAGTAGCTGTGTGCAGCACAAAACTCTACCGAAGAGGGAAACCCTCTCGTGAACATTAAAATTAAAGTGCCCATGGACCTAGTTTGCACTAATTTGTTAAGGCTGGAGCCTTACTGCAAGAACATCACCAACATCCTGGTGGTAACTGACCATTTGACTCGATACACCCAGATCTAGCCAACTAAGGACCAAAAAGTGACCACTGTCACTTGCATACTCATGAACGTGTATACTGTCTACTGTGGGGCACCCAAACATACTGTATATATTCCAGTCAGGGACATGATTTAGAGAGTTGGCTAAATAAGAGATGCTGTCATTTTGGGGACTTAAGAAATTCAAGATACAGACAACTCCATATCACCCTCAAAGTGAGATAGGGAGAGTTAAGGACCCCTACAAGTAATTTGTTACAGTAAGTATACCAGTAATAACAACCAAGGGGCAGATTAGCAGGCCTACTCTCTGCAAATGGCTGTTTAATATGAAAGGTGAAGGGAATGGCAGAGGCACTTAACAGCTACTTTAATCTAGTATTTAATGTGTCAGAAGTAATTGAGGAAAAGGAGGTTGACCCAAATTGAGGGGGTTGCAACAGCATCCATAAACATAAACTGAGAGAACTGGAGGTAAATAAAGCTCTGGGTTCATATGGGCTGCCTCTTAGAGCTCTGAAGGGGCTAGCCACAGAATTAGCCTTTCCATAGCATATTTTCAGTCACTCAGTAATTGCTAGTCAAGTACCATCTGAATGGAAAGAGGCATAAAAAGGGTAGCAAAGCCAAAGTTAAGAACCATAGGCCAGTGCATCTAACCAGTGTGGTGGGAAAAAATTTGGAAGCAGTTGCAAGGTAGTACTATATATTGAAGACAGCTTACTCAGACACTAAAAGAGAGATCAGACACAGTATGGTTTTATACTGAATGGGTCATACCAGGCCAGTCAAATACTTGTTTTTAACCTAATTAGCAGAGCATTGGATGAAGGGCATGCTGTGGATTAAATATCTTGATCTAAACAAGGCCTTTCCATAGTATTGTGCTGAAATCTATTACAAACTGGTTAAAGACATTCCCTGGTGTTTCAAATTCCCATTTTTCTGATGCTTTCGTAAATGTTTTCAAGGTTGTTTTCTGGCACAAGTACATTCTTAAATATATGGAAACATTATTAGAATAATGATTTATCCTGTTATATCATGTCCCGCTAAGAATATATACAGGATGACAACAAGGAAATTAGCTCTCACATTGCAACAGTTGGTATCATTCAAGGCACTTTACCTAAATATGTCTGTCTTTGGTTACACTGTTTATTTTATGTTAAAGTCCTTGTCATTCTGCATGTACTTTTAAATTGTTTGAATAGCATTCTTGCAAGTTTTATTTTTTATTAGGATGTTTCAATTATTTTTTTCTTGAGTCAGACACCTCTGAAACTGCAACTGAAAGCCAAAAGAAGCATGGCAACCCCTATATTTCTTTTTGTTTTTATATTGAAATTCTACATCTATCAATCAAGTTGTATGAAAATGACATGGGTTTGAAAAAAATATACAAATACCCCCTTTTTGGAATATCAGTTCAAGAGGGTGCCATGGTATTCGTAATTTACTCTTTATTTTTACATTTGTGGAAAAAATGAAACACGCATCATAACAAATGATGTGTTCGTTTCACATTTTCTTTCACACTCATGTTAACATATAAAATATTGATGTTATAACCACATAAAACAGTCTGACCCCTTCCAGATTTTTTTCCATAAAGAGAGATTAAGCCTCACCAAACAAGCATGGCAACCCATGTTTTTTGTTGTGAATTTTAAATGTTTAGATGAGCATCATGTACTGGGTAAAAAATGATGACTTTGACATGGGGTTGCTGAAACACCAGGGAATGTCCTTAACAGGTAGGGCACAGTGTCAAGGTAAACAGATATGCCTCAAAATACACTTAAATGCAGAGAATGTACCACAGTACACCTTGGCATAAGAAACATGGGTTGGCAGTACAGCTTAGTTGGGAAAATGCTAAAGCTTTGCAAATATGGGCTTCACTAACTCACCCCTGTAATAAATGAGACTGTACTTTAGTAATGTCATGGTATCACAGTATACCGGAATATTGGAAGTCAGGTATTGATACCATGGGTAATTTCTGATGCTGTGATAACCATGGATCTTCTTTAAGGATATCTCTTTCATCAGGCCACCCCTATGAAACTTATAGCCACCAGGCACTAGGACCACATGGAATCTTTTGCAAGCAGTCAGCCAGGGGTCACCCACGACGATGTCAGACATCAGCGTATACATAAACGTGGGTGGCCCCTCCTCCCCTCGGTTCTTTTCCCACCATCAATCAGACTCATCAGATCACTCTGGAAACATCACTGCAATAGCCATTTTTATTTTTCCTGTTAAAAATGTGATCACTTTTATAGTGATTTTCCATGACCTGCATGTTGTCGAAGGAACCATCGAAACTCTTCCAAAACTGTCAGTGCGCAGACAATGGTTACACTGGCAACTCCCACAACAGCTATGTCTGCTGCCTAGGCCTGGATCACAACGTGAAAGCCTGTAAAATCTACCAGGGGTTCAATTATTTGACCAGGTGATTCCATAAAAGGGCTCTGGAAATAATCTTCTTAAACAGAAGGTAGCCAGAATGGAGAAGGAGCTCCAATAAAAGGGTTCAGCATCGCTGACTCAGTTGACCAAGTTGTGATCATCTAAATCCCAGGACAAGGTATCAGGGAATCACAAACACAAGCACCAGGATAAGGACAGAGTGAGGGCCTCCCCAGTGTGTTCCAGGTCGCCCCTTCACTCTGCAGGTATGACTTCCTCTGTGACGATGTCCTCTCTGGCAGCAGCGCCGCCCACTCCCTCTGACTGTCGACATGATAACAAGGTCAGAGCTTGGTGCAGACACTACCAGGCCCAGTACAGCTGGTATGTCGATATCGTGGACTCACTCTCCCCTGTTGACTCCTCCAGTCGCACCCATCGACCACCCTGGCACCGATGCTCAGGTGATTCTCTTATCATTCTCAAACATGATAAGACGCCTGTTGCCTGGCCTCCCTGTTCCAGTGGGCCTATTGACAGGGCCAGTTACTAACCCCCCCATCAACACTGCAAGGTACACCCTTGTTACAGCCACCTTCTAGGCAGCTGCCATTAACCTTGACTTAATAATGCAGGAATAGAAGATGAAGCTGTGGATTATTCTGAAAGCCACCATGACTGTGGCATTAGCTCTACTGTGTCAGCATGCTGTGAGGAATCTGTGGTGAACACACCATGGTCCCCTCCAGCGGATCCCACTTTCCTCACCATGATGCAGCAGTTGCAAGCTGCCATGGGTTTTGATCTGGAGGAGCAGGACACTACTAAAAAGAACATGATAGAGTTCATGGAACTACGAGAGTCTTCTGCCATTGTGGTGCATCCTCTGCTACCTGCCATAGAGGATGCCACCGTTGCTGCCTGGTACAGACCAAACAACATCCCAGCTGTCCCCAGAAGGGCGGACAGAATGTATATGGCACCTTCTGGGAAGCCTTTCTATGCTACACAACATGAAACTGACTCAGTGGCGATTAATGCTGCCCATGACAGGTCTAGGGTACCTAAGCACCTTAGTTTCATCCCTTCTGATAAAGAGTCCAAGAAGTTAGATGTCTTAAGCAAAACGACATGTGCCTCAGTGTCATTGGGCCTTTGTATTTCCAATTACCAGTGCCCACATGATGAAATATCAGAACACCCTCTGGCAGAAGGCCAAAGCAGCTGCACAAGTCTTGCCTGAGGGTACCTTGAAACAGGAGCTCCCAAAAGCTATCACTACTGAGGCTAATTTGGGCAAGCATTTGCTCCACATAGCCTATGATGTCTCAGATGCTTCTGCCAGGGCTCCAGCCTCAGGCATCTGTCTCAGGAGATATTCTTAGCTTATAGTGGCAGGCTTTGCAAATTATGCTCAACAGTCCATTCTTAATGCCCCATTTCGAGAGTAGAAATTGTTTGGTCCTGAAGTCCAGGAGACCCTGACAGCTCTTCAGGCTTCAGGTAGGACTCTGAAGCATATGCATTCCCTCTAACATACCCAGCCCAAGGGTAGGAGCAGGGTCCCTTTTATCCAGCTGGCACTAGACAGTGCCCAGCCACCAGACAGCAAGGCAAGGGCAAAGGAGCAGGCGCCTTACCAGTTCCAAGTACTTCCCCAGGTGCCCATTCAAAAGCCCCTAGAGGTAATGGAGCTGGGAGAGCCACCCCTACCAGCTCTGCCTGATTCCTTATACACTCCCTAAGCATCATTACCTCCAGGGATGGTGTAAGGGGTCGCCTCCCTCTCCACTTAACCCAATGGAAAGAGGTGATTACAGATGCATTGGTTCTGCAGATCATAGAACAGGGTCATGCTCTATCACTTCTGGACAACCCTCCAGATCATCCGACACTTGAGACAACATATCCTCCAGGACACCTACTCCTGTTGCTGGAGGAAGTACAGACTTTGCTTCAAAAACGGGCCATAGAACCTGTAGCCTTAGGACAAAGGAACACAGGTTTTTACTCCCAGTACTTCCTTGCCTCAAAGTGGATAACAGACCTAAGGCCCATTCTGAATTTCAGGGATCTCAACTTCTTCGTAAAGTACAAGAAGTTTATAATGGTCACTCTGCAGAGCCTTCTCCCGTTACTGCAAATGGGGGACTGGATACGTTCCCTCGATATGCAAGATGTGTATCTCCAAGTCAAAATCCGGAAGCCTCACAGAAAATACCCGAGGTTCCTGTTTCAGTTGGAGCATTACCAATTCAGAGTGTTTCCCTTTGGCTTGTCCTTCACACCCCAGGTCTTTACCAAATGCTTAGCAGTGGAGGCGGCAGCCCTTCGCAGGGAATGCCTGTATGTTTTCCCTTAAAAAAATGTCTGTACAATAGCTCTGGCTAAAAATAGCCCAACGCAAAAATTATTCTTTCAGGCTATTTTTTTCTTTTATTCTAATAACATGGCCCCAACATTTCACCATATTCAGCTTCTTCTGGGGAACTGTAATCAATTGATAAATCATATTTTTAATAAACATTTTAATCACTTTTTGTCAATCATTTCTTATATGAAAATTTATATCTATTATTGCTCATGGCGTCTCATAACAACCACTGTGAGCTTCCTATAACATCTCATACATTTAAATTATATTTTTTGCATTTATGTTCACTTATATTAACATTCAGATTTGCTGGCTAGTTCCACTAGCTTACAGTATTCAAGTGTGTCAAAGAGGCTACCTACTTTCAAACAACATGAAGTCTTGCTATATTATGACATATGCAGTGAGTCCCAACCTTCGAACTGCTCCGGAGGTGAAAGAGTTAACTTTCCATGCCAGGCATGGAACGCTGAGCTTGAGCTCGGTTGAAAACTCTGTCTGTTGTTTTTCAAACTCAAACTGTCAGATTCTTTACTCCGCCTCACTGAACAGTCGCTCCGGAGATTTTCTCCTTCTGCTCGGTTCATTTTGTCGGTTAAAGTATTATTTTCTCATTTTTTTGACTGAATTTAAACCGTAACCGGTCGGTTCAAGCTCTGTCTGTGGTATTGTAAGTACTAGATAGCTTTTACCTTTAATTCTTCTGTGTAAAACTTGTAAACAGTTAGCGGTTCGGTTTGAACCGATCAGGTTGTTTTGAAATATATTAATCTGTCTTTTAGAGTGTGGTTACTGGTTCTTATCGGTTCTAAAAAAAAAACAGATTTTATTACGTTTTTTTCCACGACCTGTGACACGGTTGGGAACCGATAAGAGGGTTTTGCTTGGCGGATTGTCATAAACGGGCAAGTTTGGTTAGGACTGGCACTATGTCTGAGAAACCCAAAAGAAAAACCGGGCCCACTGGGTTTCAACACTGCAGTGTCTGTGGGGAAGCCTTTGCCAAGGCTGACCCCCACACCACCTGTGTTTATTGTCTGGGATTTGACCACCTCAATTCAGACTGCCAGATTTTCAAAAATTTTCCTGCAGCTACCCTGGATAAGAGAGTTGGTAGGCTCAGGGAAAGGGAGGCCAAGAAGTCCGCTGACCCGGATGGCCAGCCCGGTTCAGTTGCAACCGAACCGGAGGGAGTGCCCTCTGACCAGGGCGAGACTTCCTCGGGCAAAAGGAGAGCCAACTCGGAGGAGTCGGTTCCAGCAGAAAGGACAAGGAAATCAGCTGGTGTGGAGCCAAAACTTTCCTCTCCAACCACTGAAGAAATAGCCAAAGCGATTAAAATTGTCCAGTTGTTTTCCCTGGTTCCGACCGAACCGGCACCGTCAGGTAAGCGTACGATTCGGCCGGTTCCACGGGTTCAAGAGTATGATTTAGAGGAATTTTATGAACCGGAGGAGGGGAAGAGGGTATGAGGAGAGTGAATGTGGATTTGAAAGTCTGGATGTGCCCATTGAACGGACATCTCCCAGACAGACCTTCAGGAGGTCTCCTCCTAGGCTTTCTGAGTCCCTTCATTTTATTTTTATAAAAAGTGGCTGAAACCCTCCAGCTCCCTATGGAGGAAGCTGTGGATGATCAAGAGGAACCTGACTATGTGGAAATGATGAATATCCCAGAGTCCAGGAGACTGTCTATTCCTTTGCATAAATCTTTTGGAAAACAGTAAAATTCTAAAACTCCTCACACTATACCTCCTGTTGATAAGAGAATGGACAAGAGGTACACATTGTCAGGCTCTGATACGGAGTTCCTTACACAACAATGCAGCCATGTTGGGGTAGTGCAGGCTGCAGCCTGTGACAAGGCAAATATTCCCTTGGCCTCACACCCCCCTGACAAGGACTCCAGGAGGATTGATGCCATGGCAAAGAAACAGTACATGGCAGCATCCTTGGGACTCAGACAGGCAAATTATATGGCTTATGTTGCTAGATACCAGAAATCCAGATGGGATACTGTTATGGCTCTAGCAAAACAGGTCCCTGGCTAGCTTGCCGAGGAGCTGGAGCAGGTGGCCACTGATGGTATTGAGGCATCTAAGGTGCAATTCCATGCTGCAGTGGACTCTAATGATGTGTCATCAAGAGTCATGGCTACATCTGTGGCACTTCGCAGAATGGCTTGGCTCAGATGTACTAGCCTGTCACAGGATACCCAGACTAAGGCCATGGATTTTCTTGTTGTGGGTAATTCTCTGTTTGGGGAGCAGACAGAGAATTACATGAAGAAAATGGATGAGTATAGGACCACCTATAGGAGTGCACAGGCCAAGGAAAGGCAGGCCACTCCTCAAAGGCAGCCTTCCAGGGGCAGGGGCAGGCCTTTTCATAGGCCTTTTACCAAGCAGGCCTCCTCTTCAGCTTCATGGAGGTTTTTTTAGAGGAGAGGCAGGCGGGCACAAGCAGGCCTGCTTCCACCCCTCAGCGTAAAGCCCCTGCCAAGCAGGCACCCTGATGGGGTGGCCAGGGCTGATTCTTCACTACCTGTAGGGGGCAGGCTGGCTTACTTTGTCCAGGACTGGACGTCTCTCAAATCAGACAAGTGGGTCCTGGAAGTAGTAAGCCAGGTACTGGTTCTCAGCTTCAAAAAATTTCCAAAGATGAGAACCAGATCCTTTCCACCTGCAAATCCATCAGAGGCACTTGCCCTAGAGGCAGAAGTCTCTACCCTCCTGGCTCACAGAGCCGTGGAAAGGGTTCCACCCCTACACCAGGGCAAAGGATTGTACTCCAGGTACTTCCTTACCCGAAAAAAGACAGGAGAATGGTGGCTCATCCTGGATCTCAGATACTTAAACAAGCACCTTTTAAAATCAAAATTCAAAATGGTGACTGGGGGACTTATTCTGCCCTCTCTAAGGCCAGGGGACTGGCTAGTGTCCCTGGACCTCAAGGATGCCTACTTCCATATTCTCATCAGAAGCTCCCATCGAAAGTACCTCAGGTTCGAGCTGCCCTCAGGCCATTACCAGTTCAGAGCAATGCCCTTTGGCCTCACCTCTGCTCCAAGGGTATTCACAAAATGCCTGGCAATAGCAGTTGCCCACCTAAGAAGGCAAAAAATTGCCATCTTCCCTTACCTGGACGACTGGCTCATAGTAGGCCAGTCTCCAGACCAAGTCAAGTTACATCTTCAGCTAACCCAGCAACTGCTTACCTCTCTAGGTTTCCTTCTGAATCTTCCAAAGTCAGTTCTAGAGCCTGTCCAGCTCCTCACCTTCATAGGCGCAGAACTGAACACAGAGGAAGTCAGAGCCTTCCTGCCTTTGGACAGGGCAAGGACCCTGGTCTCTCTGGCCTCCTTATTCACCCTGCAGGTCTCTCAACCAGCAAGGCATTTTCTACAGCTCCTAGGGCACATGGCTGCTTCTACAGCAGTAGTGCAAGGAGCCAGATTTCAGATGAGGGACATCCAGTTCCATTTGAGAGCCTTTTGGTCTCAAAGAAAGGACCCTCTAACCAAATTGATCCCAGTGACTCGAACCTGATCCATGCCCCAATGGTGGCAGGATCAAAGCAATCTGAGACAAGGGTTCCCTTTGTCACTCAGTCTCACTCTTTAATCCTTACTACAGATGCATCCCTCTTGGGGTGGGGAGCTCACATGGGCGACCTCACTCCAGGACTGTGGTCCCTCAGGAATCTGTGCTCCACATCAACCTGTTGGAGCTCAGAGCAGTTTTTCTAGCACTTCAAGCTTTTTCCAAATCTGTTCAGAACAAAGTTGTACAGGTCAGAACAGACAACACCACTACAATGTGGTACATCAACAAGCAAGGGCACTCGGTCTCACGGCCTTGTGCACCCGAAGCAATGAAGTTGTGGTCTCTGGCTTATTCCCTGAACACCTCCCTTACAGCAGTTCACCTCCCAGGCAAGGACAATGTCCTGGCAGATGCTCTCAGCAGGATTTCCCAGGGCCATCACAGATGGTCGCTGGATCCCTGGTCCTGGAGGTAATATTTGCCAGGTGGGGCACCCGCAGATAGATCTTTTGCAGCCCTAGACAATCACCAACTTCCCCTTTTTTGCTGCAGGCCCCCAGTGTTGGGCTCAGTCCCTCTGGATGCCTTAGTTCTCAACTGGGAAGGAAAGTTTCTCTATGCTTTTCCCCCCTTCCCTCTCCTGTTCAAATTGTTAGTCAAAATCAGATCTCAATCCTGCAAAGTGATTCTGATTGCTCCAGATTGGGCCAGACAACCCTGGTATCCACTCCTACTGTCCTTAGCAGTCCATCTTCCCTGTGTCTTCCAGGAATCACAATCTGTTAACCTGTGCTCAGGGAAGGGTTTGGTACCAGACCTCAAATCTCTCAATCTCAAGGCTTGGCTCTTGAAGAGTTAGAATTGCTGATCTTCACCTCTCCCAGGGTGTAATGGATATATTGAAGGCTTCTGGAAGCCTTCCACCAGGCTACTTACAATTCCAAATGGAAGAGGTTTTCCATATGGTGCTCTGGGAAGCATATTTCCCAGAATCTGCTGATTTACCCACAGTCCTGGATTATATGGTCCATTTGAACACTTTGGGGCTCAGACCAGCTACCCTAAAGGTGCATTTGGCAGCTGTGTCTGCTTTAATTTCAGCAGGTAAACCCTCTTCTCTTTCAGCTCATCCTGTATTCTCTAAGTTCTTTAAGGGATTGCTTCACACCAGCCCTCCATTCAGGGACCCTGCCCCTGCCTGGGATCTTAATGTTTGCATTGCTCAGCTTATGCAACCTCCCTTTGAGCCCTTGTCTTCAGCAGACCTCAAGGATTTGACTTGGAAGACTGTGTTTCTGGTAGCTATCACTTCTGCCAGACGCATAAGCGAATTACAAGCTTTGTCAGTGGAGCCTGATTTTATCTCCTTTCATAGAGATAAGGTGGTCCTCAGGACTAACAGGAAGTTCTTGCCTAAGGTGGTTTCAGATTTCCACCTTAATCTGTTTCTCTTCCAGTGTACTTCACTGACCATTCCTCCTCTGGCGAGAAGAGGCTGCACAGCTTAGATGTGAAGAGAGCCCTTAGTTACTACATTGAGCGTGCCAAGGGCCACAGGTTTGACTCCCTCCAACTGTTTCTCACTTATGGTGAGGTTGGTAAAGGGAAACCTACCACTAAAAGATCCATTGCCAGGTGGATTGTCTCTTGTATCCAATTCTGTTATGAAAAGCTGGGTAAGGTTCCTCCCTCAGACCTGAGGGCTCACTCTACCAGAGGTACAGCTGCTTCCCTGGCTGCTGCCAGGGACATCCCCATTCTAGAGATTTGTCAAGCAGCTACCTGGAAAACAGTTCACACTTTTACCAAGCATTACTCTCTTGACACCCAGGCTAGGAGTGATGCTCGGTTTGGCACAGCTGTGCTTCAGAGCCTATTTCCTAAGTAGGTTCTGTCCCTCCTCCATGGAGGTACTGCTGTGTAGTCTGCATATGTCATAATATAGCAAGACTTCATGTTGTTTGAAGAAAAATTACTCACCTTAATGTTGTTTCTTCTAATGGAGTCTTACTATATTATGACCTCCCCCCTGCCCCTCTCAGAACCTCTGCTTTTGGGATGTGGGTGGGCAGTGCAGTGTTGGCACTTAGTAGATGCCCACCTTGTTATTTTCACCCTCTCTTTTCTGGGGTGACTGGTGTTGTGTTTTTCATTTTTGGGTCTCCTGACTTGAGTCTTTGTTTTGGGACCAAAAAATGTGTTGTTATATTTAGTAGCCAGTTGGCTAGTGTAGGTTTACAGCTTCCACACAGGACCTTAGTGAGTTTAGCTCGTAAAGATCTGACAGTTTGAATTTGAAGAACAACAGACAGAGTTTTCAACCGAGCTCGAGCTCAGCGTTCCATGCCTGGCATGGAAAGTTAACTCTTTCATCTCCAGAGCAGTTCAAAGGTTGGGACTCACTGCATATGTCATAATATAGCAAGACTCCATTAGAAGAAACAACATTACTAAGGTGCGTAATTTTTTGGTTGCCATATACCTAGTTTTCTTTCTTGTATCACCTTGCATTGAAACATGTTAGAAAAATAAAGTCATTCCCTGCAGCGTGCGTTCTTTTTCTTCAACTACTATAACTCTATATATGAACACATTTCTTACTATAATGTGTATCATAATCTCATCTCTGACATGTTGTTCTACCAAAATACTCTATTTCACTATTTATTCAGGAATCTCCTTACATTTCATACATTTTTGCTCTTTACTTATCTCTGTTGCATAATTTTCTGATCCTTATACACAGGTATAAGAGGGGAGGGCTCACTGTGCTCTCTTGCTGCCACTTCAGTAGGAACCAGGAAGCAGAACACAACAGAAACTGAACATTCAAGTAAGAGGTTTAAGTATTGTTATCAGAGCAGTTGGGTGAAAAGTTTTATAACAAATAGAATGCAAATGGTTCGTGTAGGGAATATTCTGTCTACTCCCCTGCAAGTCTGCTCTGGAGTTCCACAAGGGTCTATGCTGGGACCACTCCTGTACTTAATATTTGTCAACCCAGTACTAAAGGAACAATCTACAAGTAAACGTATCTTATATGCAAATGATCTGATCCTATTTCACAGTGCTAAAAGTCCCACAAACCCGTCTGATATACTAAATAGGGATTTCATATCAGTCTCCCGCTGGTTAGCTCAACAAAGGCTACTTGTTAATGCCAAAAAACAAAATGTATGATGTTCAGGTCAAAACAGTGCATATCCAGATGCTCTTCTGCCCAACTAGACTCTCTCAATATTTGATCTCCAGATGGATCATTGTTAGAGCAAGTAAAAGACTAAATATCTGGGGATCACTCTTGATCCCTCGTTACCTTTCTCAACCCACATTGCACTGGCAGTAAAAAAGTCAGCCGACATCTAGGGGGATGCTACTGGCATAAATACGTCCTGTCTCAAGACGCTAGATTAGCAATGGGTAGAAGTACCATCCTTCTGATTCTGGACTACTGCTCCCCTATAATATCCCCTACTACTACTCAACTCCTAAACCGGATGAATACATCTTATAATAATATCTGCAGATTTGTTGCCCCTTTCTGCACACACCATTGCCAGCTTTAACAAACTGTTGGCTGGCTCTCCACTCAAGACTGTAGAAAGCTGCTGTTAAGCTCCTACACATACAAGACTCTGCGTGCAGGGACTAAATCCACACCAAGGTATGCTAAACCTAAAACTAAACAGACGTGAACTACGGTCCACTGTCAACCGCATTCTAGATTCTCCTAAGATTTTCACTGACCTAGATAGAGCCTTATCCTGTGCAGCACCTAAGCTCTGGAATTCCCTCACAGACCATCTCCATTCTCTCACCTCTCCCACTATATTTAAAAAGCACTTCCAGGAGACACTAACATCCAAGACCAGCTGTAAATGTCTAGCCTAGGCTCCCTATTTCTTGCTTACCTGCTTTATCTCTTAAATGTCACAGATCCAGGGAAAGATAACTTAACTGTTTTGTTTTCTCTGATTTACATTAGACTGTTTCTTGATACCACATTGTTGTATTTCACTTGTATAAATGTCTATATGTATCACTACTGTTACTGTTAAACTCATGTACTATGTGCCATCTATATGGCCAGGGTCATGCCTGAAAATGGTCCCTGGGATCATTGTACTTACCTGGGTATCAAATAAATAAATTAAAAATAAAAAAAATTAAAAAAAGTATCTACTGTCACAGGAACAATACTTCAGGTGGTCAGGTGGTAAAAAAAACCTAAAAAAAATAGTTAGTGTGCTTCTCTGAGTTGGGGGGGGGGAGGGAACTATATCAAGTTGGCAGTTTGCTAAGTCAGGAGGAGAGCTGTTAATTGGGGGTGTGGCTTTGGCAGAAGTAAACCAGGTGTCTGCAGTTAGGCTTCCCTGCTGCTAGCTTTTGGCAGACAGCAATCTTGCTATCAGAACAAGGAGGCAGCTGACTAAGGAGCTAGAACTTTACTGCTAGAACACTTCTGAATCAGCAAGAGAGCCTGTTACACATCTGTATTGCCCTCCCACCTTCCCCTCCGTTGTCCCACCCATAGCCAGTTCCACTTTTATTGGCGCTGGATTTAACTGACAACAGGAACTTCTTGTTTGGGAGCATTAAGGGATAGATCACTGAGACACATAAAAGTCACCATCCTCGAAGAAAAAGAGAAGCTCTCCCTCCCCCTAGCTGCTAGAAGTCCGACTCTGAGCAAGGAAGAATGAGACTACTGAGGAATACAGGAAGTTCCTGTCCCAGAACAGAAAGGGCGGGAACTGTAAGGGCACAAAGGCAGTGGGAAAGTAGGGAGACAAAAATAAATAAACAGAGGGAGGCAAGAGTAAGTATACAAAGCAACAGAAGAGGGGCCACAAATAAGACATGATGGGAGTGGTGCAGTGGCTGTGGTGTGGCTGTCTTACGGGAGGCATTCTGGAGGACGCGGTGCTGTCCCATCTGCAGGCACTTCTTTGGGCTGAGGGAGAACGTTGCTCATCTCCACACCGAGTTGGTCAGGGTTCAGGGGACTTTATCCTTCTTCCAGGATGACCAAGTGCACCCACACTGCCTCAAAGGTTGCCTGGGTGAAGGAGCGGCTGGACTACCGTGGGCTCAGGAAGGGTGAGGGTGGTGGGGCAGAGGCACATACCTCCTACGGTTAAACCTACACAACTCCTATGCTGCACTGGCAGGGTGGGACTGTCCCAAGGAGGCACCCGCAGTGGAGACCAAGGAGGATGTGGGTGTCCTCCATGGTGGAGACCTCATGGGGGGAAGGCAGAGGACCCCAGAGGAGGAGGAAGCAACTTCTGGTGTGGGATTCTATTGTTAGGGGGTAGACTTTGGGGCTGATGGAGTGGAAAAGAGGGAGGTTAAGTGTCTACCCGGTGCCATGACTCGGAGGGATGGAAAGCGCATCCAGAGGATTGCTGGGGCAGCAGGATGGGAGGGAAAGTTAGACTTCATTGTCCACCTGGGAACAAATGATCTGGCTGGTGATGAGGTTAGGGTAGTGCAGGAGGACTTCAGAAAGCTGGGGAGGGGTCTTAGGCAAGTGGCACACATTGTAACCTTTTCAGAGGTGCTACTGGTCAATGGCAAGGGGGAAGGCAGGGCACTCCACACCATGAGATTGAATGCATGGGTGAAGGACTGGTGCAGAGCAGAGGGCTTGGGCTTTATCGGGGACTGGGGTCCCACCTGGAGCGATACAGGCCTGTATAAGTGGGACGGACTGCATCTACCCGGGGGGGACCAAGATCTTTAATGAGAGGTGTAAATGCTTCACTGGTGAGCATTTAAACTAGCCAAAGGAGGAGGCGATAGTAGGCAGAAAGAAGCTAATTGCCCCCCAACCCCACCACACATAGGATGAAGCAGTCAGTAAGGAGGGAGGACCCTAGGGTTGGGAAATTGACACTAAGACCTAAAACTGAGATAGGTACAATGACAGAGATAAGGAAGAATTGGAGTAAAAACAGGAGAGGAAGGGAGGGGAGGGAAGACATAGGGATGGGAGCTACTAGAAGGGGAGGTTGCAAAACTTGGAAGGCCATGTGCATGAACGCCCGCAGCCTAGGAAATAAAATCCCAGACCTAGTGGCCTTGATGGCAGAGGCAGACCTGGACATTGTCGCTGTTACTGAGACATGGTACATGGGGAACCATGAATGGGATATAGCCATACCAGGTTACATTCTATTTAGAAAAAACAAGGTGGGAAAAAGGGTGGAGGGGTGGTATCTACGTCAGGGAGGGAATTAAAGCAACTGAAGTTCAGGGAATACAGGAGGGAGTGGAAGCAGTGTGGGTTACCCTGGAGACAGGAAATGGCACTGCCATCCACACAGGTGTAATCTACAAACCTCCAGTACAAGAGGAGGAGATGGATGTGGTACTAGTGGAGGCGATCCACAAAATGACAGCCAAAGGTGAAGTGCTGCTGGTGGGAGAATTCAGTTTGCCTGATGTGGATTGGAGTACTCAGGCTACAGCCATAGCCAGGAGCAGAGGCATTCTGGATGCCCTGCAGGGGGTGTGCCTCAAGCAGCTTGTGGCGGAATCCACCAGAGAAGGAGTAATATTGGACCTGGTACTCACCAATGGGAACGTACGAACATACAAAATTGCCAACAGATGAAGGCCTTAAGGTCTATCAGGTCTGCTTGATTGTGCAGCTAGCAGCCTTTATACTGCAGCTACCCCTCCCTCCGCTCTCCCCTCCAGTGATCTTCCCCCTTACCCTGTCCTATCCCCTTTTGAAGCAGCCCACTGTTCTACAGGATACCACTTCCTCTGGCAATGCGTTCCACCCAGATGCCACCCTCTTCGTAAAAAAGTGTCTCCTCATTTCCCTCCTGAACCTTCCCCCTTCCAATCTCAGATCGTGCCTTTGAATGTCCCTCCCCCTCCTTAATTTGAAAAGCCCCTCCATGCCTGTCTTATTTATTCCCTTCATGTACTTGCAGGTTTCAATCATGTCCTCCATCTCTCCTCTCCTCTCCTCCAGGGAGTACATGTTCAACTCCCTCAGCCTACTCTCGTAGGGTAAGTCCCCTAGCCCTAGGATCTTTTCTGTTGCCCTGTGCTGCACCCTCTCCAGTAACCTAATGTCCTTCTTTGGTACAATCACCAGAACCGCATGCAGTACTCCATGTACTCCAGGTCCAGGTGTAATTGTGGGCAGCAACCTGGGGTCCAGTGATCATCGGTGTGGGTCAATGTGAGAAGAGTGAAGGAGTCAAACCACACGAAAGCAAGGGTTGTGGAGTTCAGACAGGTTGACTTTGCAAAAATGGGGGAATGTCTCAAGGAAATCCTGGCAAGGGAAGAAGAGGGGGGGATGTAGAGAAACAGTGGGCTAACCTTAAAGGAGCCATAGCAGAGGCAACAAGCCTTTATGTTAGGCAAGTAATCTAAATAAAGAGAAAGAAAAAAACACTATGGTTCTCAAAGGACATGGCTAGGAAGGTAAGAGAGAAAAGGCTAGCTTTCAGGAGGTACAAGAAAACACAGAGGGGGAAGACAGGGAACTGTATCTGGAAAAGCAGAGGGAGGCGGGGAAAGCAGTCAGGAGTGCAAAGGTGCAAACTGAGGAAACAATAGCCCAGGCAATTAAGAAATGAGTCAAGACCTTTTTCAGGTACATTAGTGATAGAAAGACCAGGGGTGGGACTGTGAGGTTAAAAAGGGAGGAAGGGGTGTATGTGGAGAGAGACCTAGAAAAAGCAACAATCCTGAACAAATATTTTTGTTCAGTATTCATGGAAGAAGGGGAAGGAGAAGGACCACTACTGGGGGATCGGAGCACCAGTGGGAAAGAGGTGGACACCAGCCCATTGATGGAGGAAAGAGTCCTAAAGAACTCTAGAATCTGAACGGGGACATGGCTATGGGGCTGGATGGGATATAACCCAGAATACTAAAAGAACTTAGAGAGATGCTGGCAGCACCACTAATAGCCCTAGTCAACAAATCGATAGAGACGGGGTGGTTCCAGGGGACTGGAGGAGGGCAAATGTAGTCCCTCTCCACAAAAGTGGGAACAGGGAAGAGGCTGGCAACTACAGGCCAGTCAGTCTGACCTCAGTGATGAGGAAAATTATTGAATCACTGCTAAAGAAAAGGATTATGATATTTCTTGAATCCAGCAGAGCACAGGATCCAAGGCAACATGGATTCACAGCAGTAAGATCTTGTCAAACAAGTCTGATAGATTTCTTTGTCTGGGTGACCAGAGAGGTAGATAGGGGAGAGGTGGTGAATGTGGCCTACCTAGATTTCAGAAAGGTCTTCGACACCGTCTCACATAGGGGATTGATAAATAAGTTGGGCAGCTTGGGAGAGGGCCCCAAGATGGTAAACTGGGTCAGAAATTGGTTGAGTGACAGGACACTGGGTAGTGGTAAATGGCGTTCAATCCAAGGTGAGAGGGGTGACCAGTGGGGTGCCACAGGGATCAATGCTGGGGCCAGTCTTCTTTAATGTCTTCATAAGCGACATTACAGAAGGGCTGGTGGGAGAAGGTATGCCTCTTTGCAGATGACACTAAGATCTGCAACAGGGTCGACACTCCAGGGGGGTGGAAAAAAATGAGAAAGGACCTAAACATGCTTGAGGAGTGGTCGAGAGTATGGCAGCTAAGATTCAGTGCAAAGAAGTGCAAAATTATGCATTAGGGGCACAGAAATCCAAGGGAGGAGTACAATTTGGGGGGGAGGTACTGATGGTCACCAGCCAAGAAAAGAACCTGAGGGTAATCATATCTGATGACCTAAAGGTAACCAAACAATGTGAGATGGCTGTGGGCAGAGCTATTGGGGTACTAGGGTGCATAGGGAGAGGTATCACCAACAGAAAAAAGGAGGTGGTTATGCCACTGTACAGATCACTAGTGAAATCTTATCTGAGTTACTGTGTCCAGTTCTGGAGGCCACATTTCAGGAAGGACATAGACAAAATAGAGGCAGTCCAGAGAAGGGCAACAAAAATGGTGCAAGGACTGCACCAAAAGTCATATGAGGAAAAACTAGAGGACCTCAATATGTATTCCGGGGGATATGATAGAGACATTCAAGTACATCAGGGGTATAAACAGGGACAGGAGGGTAGCATCTTTCAGAAAAGAAGTTGTACAAGAACAAGGGGGCATGATATGAGGCTAGAGGGGGGTAGGCTCAGGGGCAACACGAGGAAGTACTTTTTCACAGAAAGAGTAGTGGATGCTTGGAACAGCCTCCCTGCGGAGATGGTGGGGGCAAAAACAATAGGGGAATTCAAGAATGCATGGGATAGACATAAAAGTACTCTAGCAATAGGGAAAAGAGGGTAAGCCACAGATCAGCTAGAGTCTTTGGTAATGCATTAGGTAGGGAAAAGGGGCAGACTAGGTGGGCCACAAGGTCCTTATCTGCTGTCACGTTCTGTGTATGTGTGTGTGTGTGTGTGTGTGTGTAACAGGGAACCCTGGTCCATCTGGATCTGAAATCTCTCCATCTCCATGCATGGCTCCTGGAGGCATAGCATAGCTCATTTTGGTGTTTCCCAAAAAGGGGCTGATGTCCTGGTGGCTGCTAGAAAGTCTTCCACCAGATCCACTTATTCCATGAAGTGGAAGCAGTTTGCTTTATGGGTGGCTTTTCACCACCTGGATCCTTTCATCTATTCGGTTAATCTGGTTCTAGACTACCTGCTGTCCTTATCGGATTCAGGCCTGCAGTATTCTTCTGTCTAAGTGCACCTGGCTGCCATCTCACCTTTGCGTGTGCCTATTAAGGGTTGTACAGTTGCCCAGCTGCAGGTGGCCCATTCGTTCTTGAGAGGCATTCTACATTTCAAGTCTCCCGTCCTCAATCCAGTCCCAGCTTGGGAGCTGAATTTTATCTTGGAAAAGCGTACTTTGGCTTCTTTTGAGCCAGCCATGACTTGTGGCTTATGCTTTCTCTCTTGGAAAGCTTTATTTTTAGTTGCATTCAGTTCTGCTTGAAGGATTTTAGAGCTATTGGCTCTAATGTGTGAGCCTCCTTATTTGATTTTGCACAAAGACAGGGTGTCTTTGCATACTAATCCTGAGTTTCTTCCAAAGGTGGTGTCTGAGTTTACTTTAAAGAAAAACACTGGAAAAGATACAGCTTTCCTCAGACACTACATAAACTCTCAATTAGTACTTTCAGACAGTAACAACTTTTTTTAATGATTTAAAACAGTTACCTACAACTTCCACTTTCTGTTGCTGGCAGCCACCATCTCATGAGCAGCAGGGAGATTCCTGAGCTCACTGTATGCTAATATGTCTGTTTGACCTCTGCTATTGGTTGGCAGGACATGTGGCATAAAGTGAGCTCAGAAAGCTCTCTGCTGCTCATGAATAGTGTTCTCCAACTGAAAATAGTTGGAAGCCACTATTTAAATCACGAAAAAAGCAATTAGAGGTCATTTTAAAAAAAATGTTACTGTCTAAAAGCACTAATTAGGCATTTTTGTAGCGTCTGGGTAAAGCTGTGCCTTTTCCAGTGCTTCCCTTTAAATCAAACCATCCACCTGTCAGTTTATTTCCTAGAGCATAGCAATCCAGGGGAAGCATTGCTTCATACGTTAGAGTGCATAGAATACTCAGGTGCTATACATATTGTACCAAAGACTGCAGAAAGTCTTCACAGCTTTTTGTTTCATTTGCCCCTCAGAAAGAGGATGCCCTAGTTTCTAAGCAGTGCTTATCGAAATGGCCAGCAAACTGTATTACTTTTTGTTACAGGAAGTACAGGAAGTAACTTCCTGGGGTGGCTCATGATCATTCCACTAGACTGAGGCATGGTCACCTCTGTTGACTGTTTTAAAAATGAGTCTGCTGCAGATATCTGTATAACTACTACTTGGAATACTGTCCTCACCTTCACTAAGCATTACAGTCTGGACATTGTCTCATAGAAGGGCTGGCTTTCACCTAGATGCTCTACAAGGAGTACACCTTCTTTGAAGATCTCTCTTTCATCAGGCCGCACCTATGGAACTATAAGACACCAAGCACTAGGACTAAATGGAATTTTTTACAAGCAGTCTACTAGGGGCCACCATGGTGACATCAGACATCAGCTGTCCCATATAAACATGGGTGGCCCCTCCCCTCCCCTCCTCAGTTCTTCTCCCACTGTCGATCATACTCATTGGGCTGTGCACAGAAACAATGCTGTTAATGTTACCACTTTTTTTTTCTTCCCACAGTTAGCAATAACTTTCATACGTGATTTTCAATGTATGTCGACTAAGGAGCCATTGAAACTGTTCCATTATTGCAAATGTGGTGAAAAGATACACTCTGGAGGTTCACACGATGTCTGCATGTGTTGCTTCAGCCCAGACCATAAAGTTTAGGTGTGCCCGATTTTCAGAGGACTTAACGCAGCCACCCAGCAATGCTGAAAAGGTGCTTTGGAAAAACACTTCCTAAAGCAGCAGGTAGCCTCAATGGAGAAGGAGCTCGAGCAAAAGAGCTCCGCCATGTCACTGGTTCATTCCTCGGGGTCTAACTCTTCTAAATCCCGGGAGAAGACATCTGGATCACCTAAACACAAACACCAGGAGAGGGAGCAAGAAAGGGCAAAATCTCCCCAGTCCAGCCTAGGTCACTCCCCCATATAGGTACGACCATTCCAGCACCGTTGACTGCTGTGGTGGCCCTGCTGCCCACTGCCCAGAAAGTGGACCTTACTTCTAGGTCAGGGCAGGCTGTAGGTGCTGCCAGGCCTTGCACGGCTGGTGCGTTGCTGTCAAAGCCAGAGATCTTGCCTCCTCCATCAACCTCTATTAGCATTCCTATCAACTACACGGGCGCCAATGTATAGGCAGTACTGTCATCCTTTATGGACATCCTGAAACAACTTCTACCTTCTTCTCCTGTACCAGGAGCTCTGTTGATGGCTCTATAAGCCAAACTTCCATGCCCATGCTTGCTAGGGCTGTGCCTCAGCACCCCTCTCGAACACCAACAGCCTTGCCAGCACACTTCCTCTGTCCTGTCGATCAGACTGAAGATAACCTAGAGTACAATCCTTTTTTTTAACATATTTTATTGAATTTTAATACAGTTTCATACATATTGTATTGATCAAAGATATTTCTAATTGAGTAGAGCATTTTATATACAGCCTATCTATATTGTCTGATAGTACTAATAAATCTGGTTTCATTTAATTCATTGTTAACAGAAATAAAAAAGAAAAAACCTTTAGCCCCCCCCACCACCACCACCATGGAGACATACATTTAAAGGAGTAGTACACCCAGAATTTGCAAAAACAATATGTTGTGCAGAGTGTTTTGATTTGTGTGTGAAGTCCTAATGTGTCCTTTCCTCTGTCTGCTATTAGGAGTTTTTCCTAAATTAGCCTGCTAGTTTTATGACCCCTGGGGAGCTCCATCTCAGTTAAGTTTATTGCTTTCCTTGTTCCTACAATATGTCCTGCCTCATGTGACAGTGGTGTAGCTGGGCCCATAGATTCAGCAGCAAGAACTGCTGTACAATCAGTTCACAACAGTAAAGATGGTATATTTTAAAAACTATACAGAGTTCAGCTTGGTGACTACTCTCATTGTAAAGGTCTTTTTGTTCTGAACAATTGTGACACTGATTGTGTATGTGTATCTTGTATGGTTTTCAAGATATTTACATTTGTTTGGCATGTCTACTAGAGTGTTCACTCAGAGAGAAAAAAAAGCATCTGCTGTTTACAAGTACATCTGCGCACATGCCAGACAAACCTAAATATCTTGGGAACTTTACAAGCTACACAAACATGACCGGCAGCAAAGTTGTTCAGGTCAAAAAGGCCTTTACAATGAGGGTAGTCACTAAGCTGAACTCTTTATAGTTTTTATTTGCAATTAAATAAACTTTATGGGTTATATATATATATATATATATATATATATACAAAATTACAAAGACAATTAGTCACACATTGAACAGATCGTTTAAAGACATAAAATACAAAACAACCCCAACCTCTCCCCATCCTCCCCATGAGATACATAACATTATTATTGACAAAATAAACACCGATAATCAAAAGGATCTCCAACATGCATCCTCCCCCAACCACCCCAACCCCCAATCCCCCAACCCCCCACCCAAACACCCCTCCCTCCATGGAACGTGTCCAATATTCTGTGTATTCTGTATAGTTTTTAATATATAGCCATCTAATTAACCAAATGTCCATGTTTTTGCAGCCAAATTTCCTACAATATTTTAAAAACTATAAGGAGTTCAGCTTAGCGACTACCCTCATTGTAAAATTATTTTTGTCCTGAACAACTTTGCTGCTTGTTGTTTTTGTGAAGCTTGTGTACTTTTCAGGATATTTAGATATGTTTGGCATGGGTGCAGATGCACTTGCAAACAGCAGACACTTTTTTTCTCTCTGAGTGAACACTCTAGTAGACATGCCAAACAAATGTAAATATCTTGAAAACCATTTAAGTTACACATACACAACCAGTGTCACAGTTGTTCACAACAAAAAGACCTTTATAATGGGGGTAGTCACCAAGCTGAACTCTGTATAATTTTTAAAATATAGCCATCTCTATTGTTGTGAACTGATTGTAAAGCAGTTCTTGCTGCTGAATCTGTGGTCCCAGCTACATCATAGATACATAGATACATAGACAGTGTTGGCAGATAAGGGCCTATGGCCCACCCAGTCTGCCCATTTGAGCTTGTAAGTTCAGTTTGTTTTCCTAGAAGTCTGTTTCCCCTTACCCCTGACCTCTAGAATTCCTTTATGTCTATCCCATGCATTCTTAAATCCCGTGATTGTTTCAGCCCCCACCACTTCCTCTGGCAGGGTGTTCCACTTGTCCACCACCTGTTCTGTGAAGAAATTCTTTCTCATGTTTCCTCTGAATCGTCCTCCTCCAACTTCATCCCATGCCCTCTAGTCCTGGAACATCTTTTTCGCTTAAAATAGTGTTTCGTGCACCCTGTTCCTCCCTGTAAGATAGCTGTATGTCTCTATCATATCCCTCTCTCCTCCTCTCCTCCAGGGAGTACATGTTCAGTTCCTTCAACCTGTCTTCATAGGACTTGTGATGCAATCCATGCACCATCTTTGTTGCCCTCCTCTGAACCTTCTCTACCCTGTCTATGTCCTTACGTAGGTATGGTCTCCAGAACTGTACACTGTACTCCAGGTGGGGCCTCACTAGTGTCTTGTATAGCGGAATTATGACCTCCCTTTTCCTGCTGGTGATGCCCCTGCCTATACATCCCAGCATCCTGTTTGCTTTACCTGCTGCCTTGTCACACTGTTTCCCTACCTTGAGGTCATCAGAGATGACAACCCCAAGATCCCTTTCCTGCTTGGTGCATGCTATATCCTCACCCCCCAACTGATATATTGTGCCAGGGTTTTTGTGACCCATATGCATTATCTTGCACTTCTTTGCATTGAATTTCAACTGCCAAACCCCTGACCATTCTTCAAGTTTCTGCAGGTCGCTTCTCATTCTGTCTACACCCTCTGGTGTGTCTACTCTGTTACAGAGCTTTGTGTCATCAGCGAACAGTGAAATTCTGCCTTCTAGGTCCTGTAATGTCACTGATAAAGATGTTGAATAGGACCGGTCCCAGCACTGATCCCTGTGGTACCCCACTGGTCACTCTTCCCTCTGTGGAGTGACAGCCATTTACCACCACCCTCTGTGTCCTGCCACCCAGCCAATTACCTACCCACCACACTACTGTCCTGCCCACACCCATATTCCCCAGTTTGTGTAATAGTCTTCTATGTGGCACAGTGTCAAAGGCCTTGCCGAAGTACAGATAGGCCATGTCCACTGCCCTCCCCTGATCCACCTCCCTAGGTGTCACATGAGACAGGATACATTGTAGGAACATGGAAAGCAATAATCTTAGCTGGGATGGGGATCCCCAGGGGTTATAAAACTACCATAAAACTATCAGGCTGGCTGGCGCAGCAACAAGGCATCCGCTTGTGGTGCTGACATCCCAGGTTTGGTGATGGACACGGGAGTCAGAGGGCCGGCCGGGGAGAAGTATTGAACATCCCAGGGACTGCTCTCCTTCTCTGGGGGGGAAGGGAAAGAGTGTCCAGCACACTGTGGACCTCTGGTGGTGGCTTGAGGTACTGCAGCTGCCAGTACCACATGTTCGGGGGCCGGGCAGATGCTGGTGTCTTTACACATCCTCGCCCCCAGGGATTTAGCCTACTAAAAAAAATGCCGGCTCCATTCATGATGGCCCCTGCTTCTGCCACTGCTCCCATTAAGACTGATGCCCACCATGGGGTCCCACTCCCAAGGCCCCACCTTGGGGCGTAAGCCAGGGCAAAGAGTCCAAAGTTTCTCGGGGAGGGAGTGTCCACCCAACAGCCCCATCCAGTGGGGTAAGCCTGGGCATGGGGGGCTGAACCCTCTGGTAGGATGGGGTGGGAGACAAGAGAAAAAAAATATAAAAAGAAACCTTTCAGGTGTATATAGGAAAAACTCCTAATAGCAGACAGAGGGAAGGACACACTAGGACTTCACCCACAAATCAAAACACTTTGCACAACGTATGTTTTCACAAATTCTGGGTGTACTACTCCTATAATACCCTTAAGTCATGAAAGGTGGAAGCATGGCCTCAGTTTCTTTCCATATAGGTAGACCAGTTTCATTGTCACTATTTATATCCTCTAATTTTTCAAAAAGGATGGCCTCCCTTACTCTATACCGCCATCTTTTAGTGGCAAACTGTTTAATAACTGGTGCACGCCATTGTTCAAGTATGTATCTCTTAGTAATCATGGTACCTATGCAAAATATGTTTTGCTGCAATTTGTTTACCCTCAGCTACCCCATATCATTTAGGATCATTGTATAAAAATGATTAGAAATCTATTTTCCCAAAAGTTTTGATAGTCTAGTCATTTGCATCCACCAGGGTCTGATTCTGGGACAATCCCACAAACAATGTAATAGGTTCCCTCCCCCTCCCCCCAATGCAAGCAGTCTTGCTTTGCTGTAGTTGAGAACTTGCCCAATATTTGAGGTATATAATAGGCCCTATCAATTATTTTTTTCTGGCTTGCCTTGTTTTTAGTAAACAAGTAATCTTTAGTGATTTTAATCCTCAAGTTTCTCCACTGCTGTGGGGTATAAGCTAGTTGTGTTTCAATGCTCCATCTCTTATTTGTTTTCTTCTATGAATTTTTGTTTTTTACCATAAGTCTTAAATATATTCTCTGTAGTATCTTAGAAGGGCCCAGATCTATAATAGCTTCATTCTCTCTGATTTATTTTTCCAAATTCAGTTTATTTTCATGATTAGCACCTTTCAGTAATAAATAACATTTATGCTTCACTGTTAAGTAGGTTAGAAAATTATTTATTTATTTATTTATTTGTATTTCGGATGACACCTTTGAGCTGAGAGCTTTTTTACAAAGGTTCCATGTCAAGGCACTAAGGTACAAAACATAGCATGATCATTACAATGGAACTCTAAAAAATAAAAAAAAGACAAATAAGGTTACAATAATAGCAGCCAAAGGCATTGTCAAGGAATTGTGTTGTGAGTTAATTATACAGAACAAGTCATAGGCGGCTCAGTGAAGCTTTGTTAGGAGTGGGTTAGTGGGAAAAGAGAAAGAGAAAGAGTGGTGGTGAGGGATGGTATGGGAGAGAGAGAGAGAGGCAGGAGGGGAGAAAAAGGGAGGGCATTGTGTTAGGTATGTGGTAGATGGGAAATAGCAAGGGAGGAGGAATATCTCAACATTTCAGTATCTCAAAAAATAATTCCTTAATCCTCAAAAGAGCAAAAGAGCAAAAATCCCCTTTATTTAATAAAGCGCATCAAATGCTTTGGGACAATAATGGCAAAGGAGAGATGTGCCACTGCCACCCAATGCAACAAACACTTTACTGTGTGCATCCTGTAACCACCAATCAATGGGAAGCTGCTAATGGCAAGGAACTTCAAAAAGAGCCAAAGAGTTGAAAAGAATTTGATGCTGCAATCATGAACAGTTTCGTCATTACAGCGGCACCTCCTCCTCCCTCGCAACCTTGTCGGCTTCTGTGCCGAGCACTCTGTTCCCGGGCCTAGCTCCATGAGCAACTTGTTTGCTCGGTGAGCCTTTCCTGGTGAAACATTTCAATAAAAAAATGAACGGGCGGCTACTCCTGCCCCTGTCATACACTCCCCAGAAAGCCAACATCAGGGTGCCCAATCCCCATGTCAGCATGTTCCACCCATTATGTGGTACACTGGGAGCCCAACCCAGTGTGCTGAAACATGGCGGCTCCTGCTGCCCACCACACAGTCCTGGAAAGCCAACATCGGGGTGCCCAATGCCTGTGTTGGCATGCCCCTCCCATTATGTGGCACACTGGAAGCCCACCCTAGTGTGCTGAAACATAGCAGCTCCTGCTGCCCACCACACAGTTCCAAAAAGCCAACATCGGGGTGCCCAATCCCTGTGTTTGCATGTCCCCCATTATGTGGCACACTGGGAGCCCACCCTGGTGTGCCGAAACATGGTGTCTCCTGCCACACTGTCCCAAAAAGCCAACATTGGGGTGCCCAATCCCCATGTCTGCATGTCCTCCCCCCTCATTATGTGGCACACTGGAAGTCCACCCCAGTGTGCCGAAATAAAAACATTTTTTTTTTACGACACCAGGATGCCGGCTCCTGGTGTCAAATGTGCCCCCTTCCCCCAGATCCATTCTTTGCCAACATTGGGGTGCCCAATCCCCATGTCAGCATACACCCTCCCAGCATTGTAGCACACTGGGAGCCCACCCCAATGTCCCTAAATTTAAATTAAGTTTTACCTGTAAAATAAAGAAAATGGTCCCCAAAGTCTTTACCTGTAAAAGAAAGAAAATGGTCCCCAGTCTTTTTTCCCTGTAAAAAAAGGTCCCTGTCATCTTCCCGTCCCCCCCAACCCTCCACCCCCCGTCACCTACTTACCTCCAGAGTTTGGCACTGCGATCTTCTGTGGACCAGGACACGTCTGTACTCTTCAAAGCTGAACTCCGAACTGAGGAACCAAGGTAAGCTGTGTAATGAGAGTCAATGGGAGGGTTTCAAGTTAAGTTTATATCTCAGCCATTTTTAGGAATTTTGCATCCAAATTTTCAACATGGGGTTCTTGGGACCCCACCTCATGAACACTGTGACTGTCATCTCATTTCTCAGTCCTGAAAAGTTATTTTGTAGTCTCTGCACGAAATCACCTTTCAGAACCGATTAACGAAACGACAGTGCTACTGTTCTTGAGGTGGGGTCCCAAAACTTTTTCAAATTTGGTAAAAAAATTTCAAAAAATGCCTGCATTACAAGCATGCATTGTGCAGTTACTGTGCACCATCTCAACCTTTTTTCACAACTCCTTGTGAGCAGTACAGCTGATATTTTTCACATCTGCCCGAAATGTGTTTTCACACCTGTAATGCAGATTGGCGTGGTTGCTGTGGGAAATCAACTTTCAGGACAGATCATCAAAATCATAGTGCAACTATTCATGAGGAGAGGTCCAAAAATGTCCATGTTGAAAATTTGGTGAAATAATTCAAAAAAATAATTGCGTTACAAGTGTGCACTGTGCAGTTTCTTTGCACACTCATAACTTCACCTATTTTTCATATTTTCACTGCCATTTTTTCACACCACCTCATTGTGATAGGGCTGAATATGGTCCTGTCCCAGTTGTTGTGCAGAAAGTGTCTAAATGCAGGGGTCTGTTCTGTTCTGTTCTGTCCTCTCCTTTTCTGTCTCTTCTCTGTCTGGTTGCACAACCAAATTTTCTCATGAGACCTAGGACTTGATCACCCTGGTGGTCTTGCAGTTCTCTGCCTCTTGCTATCTCTCTACCTTCTCTTGCAATTCTGTCTTTTCTCCCCCCCTTGCATATCTGCTGGTATAAAAATATATGTGAATCATTATGTGGAAATGTAATTGATACTGAGATCCCTTTGTTTAAAACTGTATATAGTTATAATGTTGAAATGATTGCAAAAAGCTGTTTGGAACTCAAGGGGTTAACCTGTTTTCATACTCTCTGAGAAGCTGTAAGCAATTGGTCAGTTCTAGGTCACACTGTTCTTTTTGCTGCACTTGTTGAAACTTACAAGAGCACTGTGTGAGAAGCATGCTATGTTCTTAATGAGCTCCTGCACAGACTTATAAAAAGGATCTGTAATTTCTTGTAAGAGAGAACAGAGACTGAGAATGAAAATTGAGTAGACACTCAGATGGACTTTCTCTGTTTATACTGCCTTTGTAAATAGTTATACTGGACATTTTTATTTTACAGTTAATAATAAATCACTTGTGAATTTTACAACTGCTCCTGGTTTTCCCTATGCTTGCTGACTTGAGCCTCGATGACAGATGGTGTCAGCCTAAGTGGGATTTATGCCATGCATACTCTAAGCCAGGAGTTTTGTGCGTGGATACTAGACCTGGTACCAGGGAAGCATGGAAGAAAGATATGGATTCTGCAGCAGCAAGCCCAGGAGTGGTTACCAGGAGAATGGCAGCCAAACTAGCAGAGACAGAAGTCCAAGCTGAGACTGTACAACTAGTACCAGTTATTGAAAAAGAACAGGCAGTGACAGAACCTGAAAGCCTGACTGCCTTTTTCAGGTGGTGGGCTATACAAGAAAAAGAGACAAAGAAATGGAGAAAATAAGAAATGCAACAACTCGAGCAGCAGAGGAGAGAAGATATGCAGCGACAGGAGCAGCAATGGCTGGATGCCTTGCAGGCTATCAAAGGCAGAGGATCTGGCACAGATCCAAATGGGCAGCAGGACACAGGTAACTTGAAATACATTAAACTTACAAAGTTGTGTCCCTTTGATGATATCGAAGCATACCTGACAACTTTTGAAAGGATTGCCGCAGCCTGCTAGTGGCCAAAGCAGCAATGGGCAATCAGACTGGTACCTTACCTGACAGGGAAAGCCCAACTTGCTTACAGCAATATGGACACTGCACAGTCTTAAAACTATGACCTGGTGAAAAGCGAAATCCTGAAAAGGTATGAAATCTCAGGAGAGACTTACAGGCAGAGATTTCAATCTCTGAAGTACAACTCAGTCGACAATCCTCGACAAGTCTTCACCTGACTCCGAGAACTCCTGATAAAATGGCTCCAAACAGAGAGCAAAACAGTCCCACAGATCATCAACACATTTGAAATGGAGCAATTTATCAACATCCTGCCTACAGATGTGCAGCTTTGGGCAAAGGAATACCGACCAGAAAGTGGGGGGAAAGGCTGTTTCTTTGGCCGAAGACTACCAAATGGCCAGACAAATGCCACAGCAGCGAGGTAACAGCCAAGCACCGGTAAGACATTCCTTTTCTCATTTAAACTCCAAGTCTGATAAGAGCTCTAGGGGTACCAAATCTACACCCAAAGACTTTATTTGCTATAACTGTAATAAGCCAGGTCATATTGCAAGAAATTGCCATAGTAAGAAGAGTGACACTGGAGCAGATTTGTCCTTAGCAAATTGAGGCAAGTACTTAACAGATGTGAAGGTGGGAGATAACACTGTGAAGGGACTTATAGATATGGGAAGCAGACAGACTCTAGTGCATATTGACATGCTGGGAAAACAATGTCCAAAAAGGACCAGGTACTGGTGTCATCTGCATCCACGGGGACACTAGATACTATCCCACCAGCCAAGTGACTCTCATTATTAATGGGGTGTCACACCAAATGAAAGTGGGGGTAGTACCTAAGTTACCTGTACCTGTGATTATTGGAAATGACTTTCCAGGATTTACTAAGTTATTCAAAGAGGGAGTAAATCCTGATGTTTCAGCAGCTGTAGTGACAAGAGCTCAGGCAAAGAAAATCTCGAGTGGTGGAGACTTTTTTCCTTTCGCTGATTTTGATTCTGACTTGTTTGAGCACAGCTCCAAGATCCGAAGTCCAGAAAAGAAAGATGACACCTGAAGAAACTGTGGCAACAAAAGACTGATGGACGGAAAGGATTAACATATGAAAATTTTGAAACTAAACTGATAACTAGTTGTGATTTTCTTTCAGAACAAGCTTATGATGTTTCTCTCCAGGGTTATTTTAAGCAGCTGGGGTGAATTCAAAACAGGGTGAATCTATGTTTAAAAAATGTAATGGGCTACAGTACAGAGTTTGGGTTAAACCTCAGGTCCAGATAGAACAATTGGTTATACCACAAAAGTATAGATCTGAGCTGTTACAGATAGCACATGATAGTCCTATGGCTGGTCACTCAGAGAGGGATTGCACGCTTTCCAGATTGCTGTACATATTTTACTGGCCTGGAATTCATAAAGATGTTGCTACCTATTGTAGTTCTTGTGCCGAGTGTCAGAAAGTAGCCCCAGTGACTTAAAAAGACAAGGTACCCCTGGTGCCCCTACCCTTGATAGATGTGCCTTTTCAGAGAATTGCAATAGATGTGGTTGGCCCCTTAGACAAAAGTAAAAAGAGTAATCTATTTATTTTGGTAGTATGTGACTATGCTACTCGATACCCAGAGGCAGTTCCAGTGTGTACTGTCACAGCCCCAAAAGTGGCAGCAGAGCTTGCCAAAATTTTCAGTGGAGTGGGTATCCCTAAAGAAATCAATACTGATCAAGGTAGTAATTTTGATGCTTCATTACTTAAGGAGCTGTACAGACTGCTAGGTATCGCTGTCATAAGAACCTCCCCTTATCACCCTATGAGCAGGTGGTCTTGTTGAGAATTTTAATCAAACCCTAAAATGCATGTTAAAAAGGTATGTAAAAGGGGAAGGGAAAGATTGGGACCAATACTTACCGTACCTGCTTTTTGCTTACAGAGAAGTGCCACTGGCATCAACAGGTTTTTCATCATTTGAAATGCTATATGGTAGAGAACCTGGACAGCCACTAGATGTAATAAAAGAAACATGGGACGATAACCCCCATCAAAAAAAATCTATTACATCTTATATGTGTGCCCTGAGAAGGAAGCTGGCAAAATATGTTGAAATCGCCCATAGTAATCAGGAAGAGGCCCAAAACCAGCAGAAGGTGTATTATGACCATGGGGTAAAAGAAAAAGGTTTTGACCCAGGTGAAAAGGTTTTGCTACTGTCACCCACTACAGAAAATAAACTGTTAATGAAGTGGCAAGGGCCTTATAAGGTTCTTAGATGTACTGGCACAGTTAACTATGAGACTGAGACCCCAATGGAAAAATCCTACTAAGATATACCATGCTAACCTCCTCAAGTAATGGGCTGAAAAAACACCAAAAGCTGTTTTGCTAGTTTTACCAGAATCTGATAAGGAAGATATTGATGTAGCTTATAACAGACTGGAACAAACTGTAACTGCTGATGCAGTCAAGGTGAATGTTTCCTTAACCTCCAAACAAACTGCAGAAATCTGTAACTTGCTAAATACATTTAACAGTTCTTTTACCACATTACCGGGCCGAGCAAAAGGGGTCAAGCACGTAATAGTGACAAAGAATGCTCGCCCTATTAAACAAAAAATATACAGATTACCAGAGTGGTTAAGAGCTGACGTGGTTAAGGAAATACAAAAAATGAAAAAATTGGTATCATAGAAGAGTCGAGAAGTGCTTGATCATCACCAATGGTGATTGTAAACAAAATAGAAGGGGGTGTAAGAATATTTTAGGAAACATAATTAAGTGTCAGAATTTGACAGTTATCCTATGCCTAGAATAGATGATTTGGTGAACAGACTGGGAAGTGCTAAGTATATCAGTACCCTTAATCTTACCAAGGGTTACTGGCAAATCCCCCTAGCTAAAGAATCCAGAAACAAAACTGCCTTTGCCACTCCTATAGGATTCTATCAGTTCACCACCATGCTGTTTGGTTTACATGGTGCACCCGCTACATTCCAGCAGTACATGGATGTAATTTTATCCCCTCACACTAGTTATTGTGCTTAGTACCTGGATGATGTCATGGTGTGTAGTCAAGACTGGAAAAGCCACCTGGAACACCTACAAGCAGTTATCCAATCGATCAAAAAGGCAGGTCTGACAATTAATCCTACCAAGTGTGCATTGGGTATGCAGGAAACCAGATATTTGGGGTATGTTTTGGGAAATGGAGACGTCAAGCCAGAGGTTTCCAAGATAGAAGCTGTAGCTAACAGCCCTGTCCCCAAAACCAAGAATTAGGTCATTTTTAGGGCTGGCTGGTTATTATCAGAGATTTTTTCCCAACTTTGTAGAGTTAGCTACTCCTCTCACTGAACTCACAAAGAAATGTTTCCAGAATAATGTGAAATGGACCCCAGCATGTGACGAGGCTTTTTGAGCAATTAAGGCTACATTATGTTCAGCCCCTGTTTTAAGCAGCCCAGACTTTGAAAAATCATTTTTGTTACAAACAGATGCATCAGAGGTAGGCCTAGTTGCAGTCCTGAGTCAAAATATAGATGGAACAGAACATCCTATTCTATACATAAGTAGGAAATTGCACAACAGAGAAAAAAGGTACTCCACCATTAAAAAGGAATATCTTGCAGCAAAGTGGGCAATGGAGTCCCTTAAGTTTTACCTACTAGGAGCTGACTTTGTACTTGTAACAGATCACAGTCCTCTCTGTTGGCTTAACCAACTGAAGGATAAAAATTCTAGAATCACACGATGGTACCTGGCCCTGCAGCCATTTAAATTTGAAGTGATGCACAAATCTGGGAAAGAGAATATCAATGCTGATTTTCTGTCTAGATATGGATCAGGAATTGAGAATTCCGGAGTTAAAAAAAAATGTGTGAGTTGAAACTTCTCTCTTTGATATGCTGCATATGCACTGAACTATAAAGGTGATAAACTACTGTCATGTTAAAGGAGAGTTTAAAGAAAGTTTTGGAAACCTGTTTTTGTAAAACAGGATCTTACTTCCAGAGGGTTCCTGCAGTAGGTCATAACATATGGGACTATGCCCCCTGGCGTCAGGACCGTACGGCAAACTTTTGCTAGCAATGTCTGGTGGGGGACCACCCACCTGACCTCACATGACAGACATCAGCATGACCCTATATAGTGGACGGTCCCTTCGCCTGCCTTCCAGTTCTTTCCCACCGTCGACCTATGCAAGGACCTCCGCGGTGAAGATTGCTCCAGTCAGTCATAATTTTGTTAGTTTTCTTCATTAATTTTATGATGTCTAGTAAGTTGTTTCACTTCTATTATGTCTACTTCACCTCCAACATTGAAGGCCAAGTAGAAGTGCAAGAAGTGTGGTGCATAGAGCCCTCACAAAGACGGCCACCAGCGCTGCCGTTTTTGCCTAGGCCCAAACCACGATACCGTGGCCTATTGTGATTGCAAGTCCTTCAATCAGGCCACATGCACACGTAGACAACAAGCCTTGGGGGCCCATTTTCTCAAGTCCAGAATGACCACCATGGAAAAAGAAATGCAGAAACTGAGGGATTCCACTTCTTCCCCTTCCTCGGAGTCAAAAAAGAGGAAAAAAGGTAAAGAGAAGCATAGGGAATGGGAGCGTCCAGATGACCAGGACCAGGTCTTATCCAGCAAGGCCTCTGCAAGCAAGGCCATCCTCCACCACCTGCCCTCGTGGTTGTTCAGGCTGTGACCGGAACTTCTCCACGTGCCACTGCTTCTTTCAAACCCCTTAAGACGGGCTCCACTCATTCTTCTACTGGTAAGTCATCCGCGTCCAGTTTTTACCAGTAAGTAGGACTCTGGTTCTTCCGGAGCACACCTGGTAGTTGTTAAGACAGATTCCCGCCAGTCGGGAACCCGCACAATGCCTGACAATAAGTCGGCCGAGGGTGCCCCCCTCGGCCACCCGGCCTCTCCTTTGTCAGATAAGTCGGTTGCCAGGGTCTTGGATGACTGGCCAGATGTAGCTCACCCATAAGTGGCTGATGCTGCTCCACCCAACGTCCGATCAAACTCGTTGACCTCTCCTGGCCAGCCCTCCTCCCAGGTCCCCCCTGGTCAGGAGCCTTCCTCTCCGCCTCCCCCGGTGGAACCTCCAAACCCAGACATTCAGACTGGAACAGAAGAGGAAGAGGGTCCCCTGGTAGTGGCCTTCCCCTCACCCACTCCAGTGGTTGTACCCCAGGTCCTTCCCTCGGATACCCTCCTGGGGATGCCGATGCCAGACCCAGCTCTCATGCCGGCTCTGGAAACTCTTTCTGGTACGCTGGGTCTGACCTTGACTCTGCCTTCAGAGTTCCTTCCATTGGACGTCCCTAACCCATCGCATGGGACTCCACTGGATACCTTACTTCAGTCGTCAAGGCCCTTTCATCTGCCCCTGATGCAAGGTAACCTAACACTGGGCCCGGTGCCCAGTCCCCTGACGTGAGCTATCCCGATGCCAGATCATCTTCCAGGTCCATACAGACCTTCGGCGGATCAGGGTCACCTGCCAGGCTACCACCCTTATCCGGAGTTTCAGACGCCGGCCTATCCTTCGTCGGGCCTGACGATGGCTCACTTTTCCCATGCTTACTTTCCTGGATATCAGGCTCCTGGCTACCCTTATTATCAAGAGTACCCACCTCCTCAATATCAGGGGTTGGGCTCGCATTTCTACCAGCCTCCACCCACCCCTACTCCACCACCTCCTCCTCAGCCACAACAGGACTTTCAAACCTTGATTCAGTCCTGGTAGCAGGATGCCAGATCACAGCTGGTGTCTGATTTGGACCCCCCGCTCCATTTCACCAGTCAGCTCTATTCGGTCCTCAGTAGTGCACACTTCTGGAGGTGCCACTCAACAGGTCACCTTATCTGAAGTAGGAACCCTCGAAGGGGAGAACTCTTCTAATTCTGCAGAAGATTCCTTGGGTGCTTCATCTGGGGAGCAGTCTGGAGCCACTGTAGCCAAGGGCAAGGAGTCGGCCAAATCACCCCCTGAGGACCCTTCCTTTACCAAGCTACTCCGTATTATCCAACAGGCTAATAGTTGGAATGTGGATTAACAAGACCCCAAATGAAAGCGTCTAGCCGAGCATCTAGACTTGGAAGAGGTATCCCCTATTCCTGTTCCTTCTTGGACAGCCCCCCATAAAAGACCTCACCACTACCATTTGGCAGCTGCCACATTCCATCCCAGCTGTCCCTAAGAAGGCAGACCAGATCTACCACATGCCTGAATCTGTTTCCTTCTTGGATTCACATCCAAAGACAGGCTCGATTGTCATAGTGATGGCTCATGATCGTTTGGCTAAACTGAAACACATTAGCTCCTCTCCCCCAGGCAAGGAATCCTGGCAGCTTGACCAATTTGGAAATAAAGTTTTCACCTCCTCCACTTGTGTGTTATGTTCACTTAACTACGTTGTACACATGGTCTCTTTTCAAAAGGCCGCTATGGCAAAACTTGAGGCCCGCATACAGTCTATTGAGGACTTGGAGCTCAAGGCGGAATTAGCCAAGGATTTGCACCTGTGCAAAATTTCTTGCTGACGTGCACTCAAGGCTATGTATGATTCTGTAGCCTAAGAAGGCATGCATGGCTGTGTATCTCCAGACTTTCCACAGATGTTCAGGCAGTCACCCAAGATGCCCCCTTTTGAGGGTCGGTCCTCTGTGGGGGGGATACTAAAGATCTCATCGGGGCCTTCAGGACAGTGACCAGGCCCTGAGATCCATGAAATCTATGTACAGATCAGGCTTCCAGAAAAAGAAGCCCTTTCGGTGCCAGCAGAAGAAACAAAACAAGCAACCCTTTTTCAGGTATCAGAACAAGAGGAGAGCACAGGGGCCAACTCTTTCCTTCCCTCCTGCCTCCAAAACACAGAAGGCAGCTGGGGGGCCTCCCCCACCACATCCCTCTGCTTCCTGACTGATATGATTCTCCCCTTCCCCCACCCCTAAATGGTGTGGAGCCAGTGGGAGGAAGGTTTGCCCTACACCTGTAATAGTGAAAGGGCATAACATCAGATGCATGAGTTCTGCAACTCATCTTAAGAGGCCACACCAGGTCATTCCCATTACTCCCTGAACCAGGTGTTCAAACAACATGAAGTCTTGCTATATTATGACAGTAGCAGTTTGATCCAGCTCTAGAACTGCTCCAGAGGTGAAATGGTTAATACCATTCCAAAATAGAACTTTGAGCACGAGCTCTAAGAAGCAGCTCTATCTGTGTAATTTCAAACCTGAACTGTCAGATTCTTTACTCCGCCTCAGTGAACAGTCGCTCCGGAGATTTCGCCTATTGCTCGGTTCATTTCTCGGTTTTAAACAGTGTTTTCTCGGTCCGATTCAACCGAGAATAGTTTTATTTTACACATAAAACCGTTCGGTTCAAGCTCTGTCTGTGGTAATCGTAAGTAATTAAAGGTTTTGTCTGTGTGGAACTTGTAAGTTTATCGGTTCGGTTTTGAACCGATCAGCTGGGTTTAAAACTCATTAATTTTAAAGTTTAACATTTTAGAGTGCGGTTCCGGTTCTTATCGGTTCTAAAAAAGCGGATTTTATTAGGTTTTCCAATACCGATATTGAGTTGGGAACCGATAAAAGTGTCTTACCTGGCACTGCCGTTTAAAGGGCAAGTTTTCTGGTTAGAGCTGGCATTATGTCTAGAAACCCAAAGAAAAACCAAGCCCACTGGGTTTCAACACTGTGATGTCTGTGGGAAGCCTTTTGCCAAGGCTGCCCACACACCCGTAATATCTGTTGTCTGAGGTTTGACCACCTCCAGTCAGACTGCCAGATATGTAAGAATTTCCTGCAGCCACCCTGGAAAAGAGATTGGGCAGGCTCAGGGCGAGGGCAAAAAGTCCGCTGACCGGATGGCCAGCCGGTTGATTATGTCAGACGGAGGGTCTCCTCTGACCGGGGCAAGACTTCCTCGGGCAAAGAAAAGCTGGTTCTGAGGAACCAGTTCCAGTAAAGAAAACAAGAAAGTCAGCAGGTTTGGGTCAAAATCCCTTCTCTAACTGCTGCAGAGATAGCAAAAGCCATACAAATTGTACAGTCACTGTCTCAGGTTCCGTCCGAACTGCCACTATCTGGCAAAAGGTCGGTTCGTCCGGTTCCAGTGGTTCAGGAATATGATGTTGAGGAGTTTTATGAACCAGAGGAGGGGGAGGATGATTATGAACAGTATGAATGTGGCTGGGAAGGTCTGGGTGTGCCCATTGAACCGGACATTTCCCCAGACAGACCTTTAGAATCTCCCCCTATGCTATCTGAGTCCCCATCTCATTTTATGTTTTACAAAAAAGTTGCTGAAACCCTCAGCTTCCCTTGGAAGAAGCTGTGGATGAGCAAGAGGAGCCTGATTTTGTAGAAATGATGGATATTCCAGAGTCTAGGAGATTTTCTATTCCTTTGCATAAGTCTTTTAGGAAGCAAACAATAAAAATTTTAAAAGTTCCTAATTCTGTGCCTCCTGTAGATAAAAAGATGGACAGAAGGTACACATTGTCAGGTCCTGATACAGAATTCCTTTCTCAGCAATGCAGTCATGTTGGGGTAGTTCAGGCTGTAGCCTGTGATAAAGCTAATATTCCCCTGGCTTCACATCCTCCTGACAAGGATTCCAGGAAGATTGATGTCATGGCGAAAAAACAGTATATGGCAGCCTCTCTGGGACTCAGGCAAGCAAATTATATGGCTTATGTAGCTAGGTATCAGAAATCTAGATGGGATACTGTTATGGAATTAGCCAAGCAAGCCCATGGCCAGCTGGCTAGCGAACTAGAACAGGTGGCTGCTGATGGCATTGAGGCTTCTAAGGTACAGTTTCATGCTGCTGTGGATGTTAATGATGTTTCCTCTAGGGTCATGGCCACATCTATAGCTTTTCGTAGGTTGGCCTGGCTCAAGTGTACTAGCCTGTCACAGGATACCCAGACTAAGGCTATGGATTTTCCTGTGGTGGGAAATTCTCTGTTTGGGGAGCAGACAGAGAATTACATGAAAAAGATGGATGAATATAGGACTACTTACAAAAGTGCCCAAGCTAAGGAGCGGTAAGCCACTCCCCAGAGGCATACCCCCAGGGGTAGGGTAGGCCTTTTCACAGGACCTTTTATCAGACTCAGGCCTCCTCTGCCTATGCTCAGAGGGCTTCTTCAGAGCAGAGGCAGGCGAGGGGTGGGCAGGCCTGCTCCCACCCTCAGCCTAAAGCACCTGCTAAGCAGGCACCTGATGGGGTGCCCAGGGCCGTCTGCTTTACCGGTGAGGGGCAGGCTGGCTTACTTCAGTCAGAACTGGCCTTTTAACCTCAGACAAGTGGGTTCTGGAAGTAGTAAGCCAGGGTCTGGTTCTCAGCTTCAAAAGTTTCCCAAGTTGAGAACCAGATTTTTCTACCTGCAAGTGCTTCAGAGACGCTTGCTCTAGAAGCAGAGGTCTCAACCCTGTTGGCTCTCAGAGCAGTGGAAAGGGTTCCCCCTGCACCTGGGCAGGGTCTGTATTCCAGATACTTCCTTACCCCAAAAAGACAGGAGAATGGCGGCCCATATTAGACCTCAGATATCTGAACAAGTATCTTTTGAAACCAAAGTTCAAAATGGTAACTCTGGCAATGATTTTACCCTCCCTAAGGCCAGGGGACTGGTTAGCCTCCCTGGACCTCAAGGATGCCTATTTCCATGTCCTTATCAGAAGCTCCCATCGAAAGTATCTCAGATTCGAACTACCCTCAGGTCATTACCAGTTCAGAGCAATGCCCTTCGGCCTCACCTCTGCCCCAATGGTATTCACAAAGTGTCTGGCAGTGGCAGTGACCCACTTAAGGAGGCAAAGGATTGCTGTTTTTCCCTATCTAGATGATTGGCTCATTGTAGGCCAGTCCCCAGAACAGGTAAAATCTCACCGCAAGTTACCCAGCAGCTTCTCACCTCCCTGGGCTTTCTGCTAAATCTGCCAAAGTCGGTTCTGGAACCAGTCCAGGTACTCACCTTTATAGGGGCAGAGTTGGACACAAAGCTAGCCAGAGCTTTTCTTCCCTTAGAAAGGGTGACAAATTTAGTGGCTCTGGCCTCCTCCTTCACTCTGCAGGTCTCTCGACCAGCAAGACACTTTCTGCAGCTCCTGGGGCACATGGCTGCATCCAGAGCTGTTGTGCAGGAGCAAGATTTCAGATGAGAGACATTCAGTTTCACTTGAGAACCTATTGGTCTCAGAGGAGACCCCCTTTCCAAGTTGGTCCCAGTGACTCGAACCTTGATCCAGGCTCTCCAGTGGTGGCAGGATCAGAGCAATTTAAGATTGGGGGTTCCCTTCATTTCCCCTGCTCACAATTTGACTCTCACTACAGATGCTTCCCTTCTGGGTTGGGGAGCCCACATGGGCAACCTTTCCACTCAGGGAGTGTGGTCTCCCCAGGAATCTCTGCTCCACATCAATTTGCTGGAACTCAGAGCTGTCTTTTTAGCTCTTCAAGCATTTTCTGCATCTGTCCACAACAAGGTGATACAAGTCAGAACAGACAACACCACAACAATGTGGTATATCAACAAACAGGGGGGCACTCGGTCTTCGGCCTTGTGCACCGAGGCAATGAAGTTGTGGTCTCTGGCCTATTCCCTGAACACTTCCCTCATAGCAGTTCATCTTCCAGGGAAGGACAACGTCCTAGCAGATGCTCTCAGCAGGATTTCCCAGGGCCATCACCGAATGGTCCCTGGATCCTCAAGTGCTGGGATAGTCTTTGCCAGATGGGGCACCCTCAGATAGATCTTTTGCAGCCCCAGACAATCACCAACTTCCTCTGTTCTGTTGCAGGCCTCCAGTGCTGGGCTCAGTCCCCTGGATGCCCTTCTCCTGGATTGGGCGGGAAGTTTCTTTTGCTTCCCCCTTCCCTCTCCTATTCAAAGTATTAGTCAAAATCAGATCTCAGCCTTGCAGGGTGATTCTTATTGCCCAGGATTGGGCCAGGCAGCCCTGGTACCTACTCCTTCTGTCACTGACAATCATCTTCCCTTTGCCTCCCAGGAATCACAACCTATTAACTTGTGCCCAGGGAAGGGTTTGGTATCGGACCTCAAATCCCTCAACCTCAAGGCCTGGCTCTTGAGGAGTTAGAGTTGCTGATTTACACCTCTCAGGTGTTCTTGAAATCCTAGAGGCTTCAGAAAGCCTTCCACTAGGAGCTACTTATAGTTCTAAATGGAAAAGGTTTCCATTTGGTGTGCTGGGAAAAATGTTTCCCAGAATCTGCTGATTTGCCCATTGTATTAGATTACATGGTCCATCTTAATTCCTTGGGTCTCAGACCAGCTACCCTGAGGTCCATTTGGCAGCCGTATCTGCTTTTGTTTCAGCAGGAAAGTCATCCCTCTTTCCACTCACCCTGTGTTTCCAAGTTTTTAAGGATTACTCCATACTAATCCACCCTTTCGGGAACCGGCCCCTGCCTGGGACCTTAATGTTTGTATTGCCCAGTTAATGCAACCACCTTTTGAACCTCTGTTTTCTGCAGAGCTTAAGTATCTAACTTGGAAAACTGTTTTTCTGGTAACTATCACTTCTGCTAGACGCATAAGTGAGTTGCAAGCCTTGTCAGTAGAAACTGACTTTATTTCTTTCCACAGGGATAAGGTAGTCCTTAGGACTAATAGGAAGTTTTTACCTAAGGTGGTTTCAGATTTCCATCTTAACCAATCTATCTCCCTTCCAGTATTTTTACTGATCACTCCTCTTTTGGTGAGAGGAGGTTGCACAACCTGGATGTTAGAGAGCTCTTAGTTACTATAGAGGCGTACTAAAGGTCACAGTTCAATCCTCCAACTTTTCCTTACCTATGGTGAAGTTGGGAAAGGCAAACCTGCCACTAAGAGATCAATTGCCAGGTGGATTGTCTCTTGTATCCAATTTTGTTATCAGAAACTGGGCAGAGATCCCCTCTGGCTTGAGGGCTCACTCTACCAGGGTACAGCTGCGTCTCTAGCTGCTGCCAGAGACATCCCTATATTAGAGATATGCCAGGCTGCTACTTGGAAAACGGTACACACTTTCACCAAGCATTACTCCCTGGATGTCCAGGCCAGGAGAGATGCTCGGTTTGGCACAGCTGTTCTTCAGAGCCTATTCCCTAAGTAGGTTCTGCCCCTCCTCCATGGAGGTACTGCTGTGTAGTCTGCTACTGTCATAATATAGCAAGACTTCATGTTGTTTGAAGAAAAAATTACTCACCTTAGTAATGTTGTTTCTTCTAATGGAGTCTTGCTATATTATGACCTCCCCCCCAGCCTGCCCCTCTCAGAACTTCTACTTGGGTGGGGTGCGGGCAACCTAGTGTGGGCACTATTTTGTGCCCTTTTAGCGTTTCTCCCCCTTTTGGGGGTTTGGGGTGTGTTTTATTATACTGTTGTTTTATTCTCATGTTGTTAGAATTGTATTAGTAGTTCTGGTCCCCTGACTTGAGTCTTGGGTGTTGGGACCAGCAATGGTTGTTGGTATTTAGGTAGCCATTTGGCTAGTGTGAGTTACAGCTTCCACACAGACCTTAGTGAGTTTTTGCTCGTAAAGATCTGACAGTTCAGGTTTGAAATTACACAGATAGAGCTGCTTCTTAGAGCTCGTGCTCAAAGCTCTATTTTGGAATGGTATTAACCATTTCACCTCCGGAGCAGTTCTAGAGCTGGATCAAACTGCTACTGTCATAATATAGCAAGACTCCATTAGAAGAAACAACATTACTAAGGTGAGTAATTTTTTCTTTCTGGTCGTGGAGGAGATTCTGGCCCTGTTGCAAAAATCAGCCATAGAGCCAGTCCCCCGGTCTCAGAGAGGAAAAGGGTTTTACTCCCATTTCTTCCTGGTCCTGAAAAAGATGGGAGACCTCAGGCCTGTCATGAACCTCAGCCAGCTGGACCTTTTTGTAGAATTCAAAAGGTTCCGAATGCTGACTGTGCAGGGTCTTCTGCCTTTGCTACAGAAAGACCATTGGCTCTGTGCCCTGGACATGTAGGATACCTACTTGCACATTCCAATATTCCCCTGCCACCGCCAGTTCCTGCATTTTCTTTTCCAGGGGAAGCATTTTCAATTCAAAGCTCTCCCCTTTGGACTTTCTTTAGCACCCAGGGTTTTCACCAAGTGCCTAGCGGTAGTGGCGGCAGTGCTTCGCCATCAGGGCATTACAGTATTCCCTTACTTGCACAATTGACTCTTAGTGGCCCCGTCCAGAGACAGCCTGGAGGAGTCCCTGTCCTTCACACTGGACCTTTTTTCCAGATTGGGGATCACAGTCTACATCCCAAAGTCATCTCTGACACCCTTCCAGTGACTTCAGTTCATTGGGGCGATCTTGGACACGGTCCAGTGCAGAACCTTCTTGCCCCCGGACAGAGCGGATACTCTGCAGGAACAAGTCAGTCTTCTACTCTCCTCCTGGCACATTCCTGCCAGAGCATTCTTACACCTTCTTGGCCTCATGGCAGTGACCATTTCTATGGTTCCCTTGGCCAGATTACACGCTAGATTCACCCAGTGGACGTTATGAATCCAGTGGGACCAATGCTCGGACGACCTGAATTATCTGGTATTGGTGTCCAGCACACTCAAGAAAGGCCTCTTATGGTGGCAGGATCCTATTGACCTGTCTCAGGAGTTACCTTTCAGGGCACCTCCCTCCCTCCTGGACCCTCACCACAGACACCTCCAGTCTGGGTTGGGGAGCCCACCTGGAGGATCATCAGACACAAGGTACATGGTCCCAGCTGGAAGCATCTCTCCAGATAAACATCCTGGAGATGAGGGTGGTTCTTTACACCCTTCAGGCCTTTCAGCCCCTCTTATCTGTGGGAACACTGCTGGAACAGACAGGCAGACAACATGTCAGTGGACTGGTACGTCAACAAGCAGGGAGGCACCCGATCGTACCCCCTATGCAGGGAGTTGGTTCTGGGCAGTCCAACACGACCTGTTCCTCATGGCTGTGCATGTCCCAGGTGTCCACAACATCCTGGCGGACAGACTCAGTTGAACCTCGACACCAGGTCACGAATGGGAACTACATCAGGATGTGGCAGAGCTACTATTCCTTTGATGGGGGCAATCAGAAGTAGATCTTTTCATCTCCCCATCCAACGCAAAGCTACCCAATTTTTGTGCACTCATTCCAGAGCCTGGTGCTATCTTGCAAGATGCGTTGTCTCTCTGCTGGATGGGGAAGTACTTGTATGCCTTCCTTCCCTTTCCCATTCTACAGTGTGTCCTTCTGAAACTTCAGGCAGAAGGGGCTTGGCTGCTTCTTATAGCCCCCTTCTGGCCGAGGCAGATCTGGTTCCAACTCCTGCAGCAGCTGGCTGTGGAACCCCCAGTTCCCCTCTCTGTTCAACATGATCTGTTAACGCAGGATCAGGGCAGACTAGTGCATCCAGGATCTGTTAACGCAGGATCAGGGCAGACTAGTGCATCCAGGTCTCAGGACCCTACACCTCCATGCGTTGCTCCTTCAGACATAATTGTGTCATGTTTTGGGGTCTCCTAGAGGGTCACTCAGGTCCTGGTGGAAGCTCGAAAGCCCTCCACCAGGTCCACCTATGCAATGAAATAGAAAAGATTTTCCATTTGGGCGGCAGATAAGGATTGCCATCCCTTCACATGCTCGGTTCCACAGGTCATGGATTACCTGTGGCATTTGTCTGACTCTGGTCTTAGCTATTCTTCCCTAAATGTTCACTTGTTGGCTATTTCGCCCTACCACACCCTTGTGGATGGGAAAACCGTGGCCCAACTGGAGGTCTCCAAACCTTTCTGAAAGGGAATCACGATGTTAGCCCAGCAACAAAAATGCTGACATCCCCCACAGCAACAACAAGGAAACATCGCACAGTACCCCAGCACACCCCACCGCAAACACCGTGAACCCAACACCACAGACGCACAGGATGCACCGACGACAAGCATGGCAGCGATGCAGCAGCACAGTGTATGACCGAGCCCCCTGACAGAAATGCCGACCGGCGGCACACAGCACGAACAGCCACTCGACGGACAGGAGAGGCACGACGGTGCAGACCGCGACAGAACCTAGGTGGTGAACCCCCTGCACAGGGGTACAGTGGGCAGTAACAGCACCACAGGGAGCAGAGGAATGCATGGTGCACCGCAGAAGGGTACGAACTGTGGCATGGGGCACAGATGCCAGGCAGGGACACCCGCGGGTGTCCCCTGGCCCAAGGACCTACACCTGAAGGCTGATATTCAGTGCCAGCCCCATCAGGTAGTCTCTGCAGCTCCTGGCACTGTATGCACTGACAATGTCCGTGATGCGCCGAGCTGACTCCCTCCAGCACCTCTGGGACTGCCCCACAGCCTGGCCAGACAGGGGCTGCTGCAGCTTCACCTCTGTCAGCTGTTGCTTCCCCTGCAGGACATCCAGGAACCGCCACAGGGTTGGGTGCACTGCACCAAGCAGAGCATTGAATGCCCAGTGCCGTCCCTCGATGGCATTATTGGTGCGGGGCATCCCATCCAGTATGGCGGCATGGCAGTTCCACATGGGGATGGGGAACAGGCTTGCAGCTTTGGCCGCTGCGAACAGGCCTGCCCAGCCAGGTGTCCTCGAAATAGTCGAGGATAGGAGTGAGAACATCCTCATGTCCTCATGGGAGGTAAAGTGCTCCCAGCCACGGAGCTCCTCATAGGTGGCGCACACATCCGCAGGGGGCACAAATGCAAGGACTGGTAGCATGTGGAGGTGCATGGCACAGACGTCATCTGAGCAATACTGACGTGCCAGCTCCGCATGCTGCTGGATGTGCCACCAAACACACTGGCACAAGTGGAAAAAGCACCCGTGGACGTCCATGTCAGGCAGCATCGTGCGGATAGCTCTATTGGTGGCAAGCTCGGAATCAATGAGCATGCGGCGGGAACTACCTGCAGGGCACAGCTCTGCGATCTTCATGAACGTGGCAATGTAGTCTGCCACCATTCTCCTCACCATCAGCACATATGCTGCAAGGAGTACAGTTGTCCCGTCCACCCCATGCATCGTGTATAGCTGCTGGAACAGCCTGAGGCAGCAGTGGAATGTGCCGTCCCCAAACCATGCTGGGCTATGGCCCAGGAATTCAAGGTTCCTCTCGCTGCTGAGGAGGAGGAACCTGTGTTCCATGCTGGCCTCAGCACCCTGTCCCGAATCATAAAGCAGGAACAGCTCACCTGCCAGGGTTCTGGTGTAGTTGACGGGAATGGTGAGGTTGGACAGCTGTTGTGGGTCCACCACAGCATGCCTGCTGCCCCTCCGGACATGTTGTGCCGACCGCTTCGGGAGTGTTACAGGGGGTAGACATCCCCAACTGCCTAACTGACACCAGAGCAGCATGCCACAATGAGCTGTTGGCTCATCTCGTTCATGTCGTGGGTCCTCCGCTTCACCGCTGCCCGTACCTTGCGGACACCAACAGCTGTGGTGTCAGGCACATGGTTGTGGGTGCCTGTCAGTACCGGCGTTTCCTCGCCCACAGTAGCGCACGGCCCCTGCATCCATCTGCTGCGTATTTGCAGCATTTCCAATACGTCCTTTCACCCCTTGACCGTTCACGCTGATAGGTATACCCAGACACCACCAGCAGACTGCGCCCCTTAGTGCTCTCCACATATTCCACCGACATGACTTCTCCCATAGCGGACCTGTGTGTGCAGGTGCGGCGTGCCTCTTTCATATTGCCACCGGCGCACCTGCTGACGCTGTGAGGGGTGGGTCGGCCTCCTCACTGTGTCGCTGTGGCGGCGTGCGCACTGGCTTTTCTCGATGTGCGGGATGCAGCATTGTAGTGTTGACCTAACACTATGCTTCCTTCTGAAAGGAATCCTCCATCTGAAACCCCCCTATCCACAACCTCTCCCCACCTTGGGATCTAAATTTTATTTTAGAAAAGCTTACACTACCTCCTTTTGAACCGTCTGTATGCTGTGATATGCACTACCTGTCTTGGAAAGTGCTCTTTTTGGTTGCTATCACTTCTGCTCAAAGACTTTCTAAGCTTCAGGCCCTTATGTGTAAAGAGCCTTATTACATTTTTCATAGGGACTGGGCGGTCCTGCATACAAATCCTATGTTCTTCCCAAGGTGGTCTCTGAGTTCACCCTAAACCAAACCTTTGAACTTCTGTATATTACCCCATTCACATGAATAGGGGTGAGGCTCTCCTTCACTCATTGGACGTACATAGGGCTTTGCGTTATGTCCACAGGACCAAAGACACACGCAAGTCAGATCAGCTTTTTGTTTCCTTTTTCCCCAAATCCTCGGGGTCAGCAGTTTCTAAGCAGTGCCTTTCTAAATGGCTGGCTAACTGCATCCACTTCTGTTACCAGAAGTACAACAAACCTCTTCCACGAGAGGTCAGAGGTCACTCTACCAGGGGTATGGCTGCATCTGCAGCTTTCCTGAGAAACGTTTCTGCAGCAGAGATCTATGCAGCAGCAACCTGGAGATCTGTCCATACCTTCATGAAGCATTACAGTCAGGACATTGCCTCTAGGCGCAGGGCCAGTTTTGGCCTCGCCATTTTGCAGGGCTTACTGTCCTAGGTCTTGTTCTGGTCATTTGCAGACTTTCCTCCTTCCCTGCTTCTGTTAGTCTCTCTAAAAGTGACTGCTTGCGATTCAGTCCTATATGTTATGACCAGCTGCAGGAACCCTCTCGAAGTAAGATAGTACAGTTATATAAGAACTTACTGTAACAACAGATCTTCGAGAGAGAGATTCCTGCAGTAGGTCGCACTTTCCCTCTCTCCTTCCTCCAGTCTCTGCATTTCTTACAGATCATTCTGAACTGGGCTGCAGGATGTTCATCCTTTCTCCTGTCTCATGCTCTTTGGATCTCCTCTGGGAGAACTGGAAGGTGAGTGCAGGGACCACCCACTATATAGGGTCATGCTGATGTCCGACATGACGTCGGCTGGGCTGTTACCTGCCAGACATTGCTAGCAAAAGTTTTCCATGTGGTCCTGATGCCAGGGGGTGCAGTCCCATATGTTATGACCTACTGCAGGAACCTCTCTCAAAGATCTACTGTTACGGTAAGTTCTTACATAACTGTACTTTCCCTCTTGGGGGGGGGTGTATGTGATAGGGTTGAATATGGCCCTGTCCCAGTTGTTATGCAGAAGGTGTTTAAATGCAGGGGTCTGTTCTGTCCTCTCATTTTCTGTCTCTTCTCTGTCTGGTTGCGCAACCAAATTTTCTCGTGAGATCTAGGATTTGATCACCCCGATAATCTTGCAATTCTCTGACTCTCGCTATCTCACTACCTTCTCTTGCTGTTCTGTCTTTTCTTCCTCCTTGCATATCTGCTGGTGTAAACATATCTGTGAATCATTATGTGGAAGTGTAATTGATACTGGGATCCCTTTGTTTAAAACTGTATATAGTTATAATGTTGAAATGATTGCAAAAGCAATTGGAACTCAAGGGGTTAACCTGTTTACAAACTGTCTGAGAAGCTGTAAGCAATTGGACAGTTCTGGGTCACAATGTTGTTTTTGCTGCACTTGTTGAAACTTACAAGAGCATTGTGTGAGAAGCATGCTATTTTCTTAGCCAGATCCTGCACAGACTTATAAAAAGGAGCTGCAGTTTCTTGCAAGAGAGAAACACAGAGACTGAGATTGGAAATTGAGAAGAAACCCAGATGGACTTTTTCTGTTCATACTGCCTTTGTAAATTGTTATACTGAACAATTTTATTTTTTTATTTTACAGTTATTAATAATAAATCACTTTTTGCGAATTTTACAACTGCTCCTGCATTTCCTATGCTTACTGACCTGTGCCTCGATGACACTCATGAACAGTATAGCTGTCATTTTTCACATCCTGCCCAAAATGTGTTTTTGCACCTGTGGCGCTGAATGGCATGGTCCCTGTGCGAAATCACCTTCGGGGATTGAGTAACAAAATGATAGCGCCAATGTTCATGAGGTGGGATCCCCAAAAGCCCATGTTGAAAAGTTGGAGGAAAATACTAACAAACGCCTTGGGCATTACGGTTTCAAACTGTAACACTCCCCGTAGAGACAGACAGGTGTCAGGGGGATGACTTCAAGTCATCGGCCTTACTGCTCAGGACATTCCACCCCCACCCTGCAGCCAGTGGCAGGAATCGAGGTGTGCCTTGGGGTCTTCGGCCCTAATGTACACCCCTTTCTCCTATACTGCACCCATCTCAGCTTATTTCCTTATGGAATGGGGTGAGCATAATGGCCAAACACCCCAAGGCACACTGCAATGCCTGTCAGTGTCTGCAGGGTGGGGTCAGGATGGAATGGCATGAGCTTTACGGTTGATGACCCAAAGACACCCCCCCAACACCTGTCAGTCTCTGCAGGGTGGGGGTGGAGGTTGGCGTTATGATTGGAAACCCTAATAGCTCAGTAAGGAAGTAAATCAGGGAGGGGCAGTGGACATCACCTACCTTGATTTCAGGAAACCCTTCGACACCCACCAACATCGAAGGCTGATTAACAAGATGGGTAGTCTGGCACATGGCACAAAATGTTCAAGTACCTCAAGGACATAAACAAGGTGTAGGAGCGGACATCTTCCAAAGTATCAAACGTTTGGCATTGACAAATGCTTGTTGAGTATGGGTTTTATTCAATTTACATACCGCTTCCTTACCCCACGTTGCTAAATAAGTTTACTATTCCACATATTTAAGTGTAACCATGGAAGATACTTACTCATAATTTATTTTTTAAAGGCTTGTTTTATACTTGGTTCTGAAGAACAGAGCAGCTGTTGTAGATGTATATTCGCTTATGAATCCCAAATTAAACTATCTCTGTTATAGTTTGCTTTATTGTTCCAAAAGGGCATCTCCTAAGAAGGACTCCACTTGTCATGTAATACCCATTCCCACCAAATATTTATCTGATGGGCAATCCCATAATACAGTGGATCCAGGCAACTACAGTATATTCACCAACCTTCCTGGGGGTAACTAGTTGTTCCCAGTCGATTCTAGGTTTCCCACCCCTCCATGTTACATTTTTGAAAGTTCGTCTAAGATTATTATACCAGTTCAAAGCGGGGCTTGCTATCAGTGCTTGACTTGCAAAAATCATATGTTGCAGTGCCATCATTTTGATGATTTCAGTTTTCCCCCAAAGGGATAGGGATAATTTCTGCCAGTTATCTAATAAAAAAAATAATTTTATCACTGGCAGCTTAAAAATGAATTTTTATCACCTGGTCTTGGTTATTTAAAAGAGTAATGCCCAGGTGCTTAAAATTAATAGCAATCATAAAATGCTCCTTAATACTCTGATCTAAGTACATCAATTGTTGTGTAATATGCATAACCACATATTTTTGCTTAATAAGCATATATCCTGATAAAGTGGAGTAAATTTCCACTTCCCCAAGAAAAGCTGGCATACTTGTGTTTATATTCCTCATATACAATAAAACATCCTCAGCAAAAGCGTTCATTTCATCACTTCTCCACCTGTCTGTATGCCCTCTATTTTTAGATTTTTCCTCATATGATTTAAAAACCGTTCCAGATATAGAACAGATAATATGGGGGACAAGGGACACCCCTGTCTAACCCCATTCAACATATCAAATGATTCTGTTAAATAGGAGTTAATAGCAAACTTAACTGTAGATTTTTCATAAATTTTAATTATCAGTAACAAGAGGAACTTGTGAATACCCCAGCCCTTCAAACATTGGATCATAACATTTCTGTCCAAAAAATCAAATGCTTTAGTCGCATCGATTGCTACAGCATGATAATCTCCCTCTAGCTTTTTTGCATAATGAATAAGGGCCTCGACCCTTCTTATTGCATGAAACATGGTTCTGTCTTTAATAAATACAAATTGATCAGGATGTAAATATTCAAGTAGAACGCCTTTGACTCTGTTGACTATTAGTTTGGCAAAAATGTTATAATCAGTATTTAGCAGGGCAATCGGTCTCATCTAGAGTACAATCCTGACCTTATAATGCAGGATGATGAGGAGGCGGTTGAAGATTATGTGGAAAGTCCTTATGAAAGGACTAGTTCCACTGTGTCCACATGCAGTGAGGACTTGGTAGTTTACACTCCCAGGTTCCCCTGAGGACTCATCTTTTATAACCATGATGCAGCAGTTACAGGCTGCCATGGGATTCAGTTTGGAGGAACAGGACACAACCAAGATGAACCTGATTGACATCTTCGAATTGCCTGATACCCCTCCCATAGTAATTCCACCTCTCCTCCCTGCCCTGGAGGATGCCTACCTTGCTGCCTGGCATGAGCCCAGCGTGATTCCTGCCATACCTAGAAAGGCAGAGAAAATGTACATGGCCCCCTCAGGAAAAACATTTTTTTGCAGGGCTACCTGAGGTGGACTCTGTAGTCATAAATGCTGCCCATAATAGATCCAAGGCACCAAAACACCATAGTTCTTTTCCTCCTAATAAGAAATCAAGGAGTTTAGATGTGCTGGATAAAAGAACCTATGCTTCAGCCTCTCTGGGCTTCAGAATTACAAATTACCAGGCCCATATGGTCAGATACCAGAATATGCTCTGGAGAAAAGCTAGAGTAGCTGCTCAAGCTCTCCCAGAAGGCGCACCTAACCAGGAGCTTCTCAAAACTGGAGCTGATGTAGGAAAACACTATGTACGTCCTTTGACATATCCAATGCTTCAACCAGAGCAGCTTCCTCAGGAATGTGCCCCAGGAGGTACTCCTGGCTCAGGGTGGCAGGGTTTACGAATGACAGCCAGCAGTCCATTCTCAGTGCCTCCCTTTTGAGGATATAAGCTGTTTGGTGGAGATGTTCACAATACCTTCTCTAATCTGCAGTCCTCAGGCTAAACCCTGAAATCAGGGCAGTCTCTCTGTCATATCCAACCAAGAATAGACAGAGGGTGCCTTTTCGTCTGGCTGGTACTAGATGCGGTATCACTACCAGACAACAAGGTAAGGGTAAAGGAGCAGGAGCCCTGCCTATTCCAGGAGCCATCCCAGGTACTCACTCAGAAGCCCCCAGAGGTGGTGGTGCGGCAAGAGCTACTGCAACTGGCTCTGCCTGACTCCTTTTACACCCCCCAGCCACCATTGCTTCCCTGGGTGGTCATTGGGGGTCATCTCCCCTCCATCTGGACCAGTGGAAGGAGGTGACCTCAGATGCTTGGATTCTGGAAATAGAGGCTCAAGGCTATGCTCTGGTACTTCTAGAACTACCTCCAGACCATTCACCAGTGCCTACACATTATCCTCCAGATCATGTTCCGTTGCTCCTAGAGGAAGTCCACACCTTACTTCAGAAAAGGGCACTAGATCTTGTACCCGTGGAACAGAGAAACGCAGGGTTCTGTTCTCAATATTTCCTAGTTCCAAAATGGATGGGAGATCTGAGATCTATTCTGCATGTCAGGGATCTAAACTTTTTTATGGAGCACAAAAAGTTCAGAATGGTCATCCTAAAGGGCCTACTTCCACTACTGCAGGTAGGGTGTTGGATGTGTTCCTTAGACATGAAGGACGCCTACCTTGATATAAAATTTCAAAACCCTCACAGGAAATAATTGAGGTTCCTGTTTCAAGGGGAACACTACCAGTTCAGAGTATTGCCCTTTGACTTGTCATCTGCGCCATGGGTCTTTACCAAATATTTGGCTGTAGTAGAAGCAGCCCTTTGCAGGGAAGGCCTTTATGTATTTCCCTACTGGATGGCTGTCTGCTGAAAGCTCACTCAAGGGAGCAACTCCTGCACACCCTAGCCTGAATGAGACAACTGTTCAGTATCTCGGGATTACTGTCAATGTATCAAAGTCTATCTTGATCCCTTGCCAGTGTCTACAGTATATAAGGGCAGTTTTGGACACAGCCCTAGGCTCAGCCTTCCTGCTTCTAGACAGGACCAAACATCTGATTGCACAGGTTCATATGATACATGACAGCTAATATGTCACAGTGAGAACATTCCTTTGTCCTTTGTCCTTTGGGCCTAATGGCAGTGACCATTGTCACAGTGCCTCTGGCCAGACTACATATGAGAATCCCCCAGTGGACCCTGAGATTCCAGTGGGATCAACTCACAGATGATCTACAACAGAGGGCTCTAGTAACCTCTCCAGTATGCAGGGTGCTCAAGTGGTGGATGGAACCCAGCAACCTACTAAAGGGGGGTCCTTTCCCAATTCCCTCCCCTTGCCATATTTTAACTGCAGATGCCTTGGGGATTGGCTGGGGCACATTTTGGACCCCATCAGATGCTGGGTATATGAACAACGGTGGAGAGCAATGTTCTAGAAATGAGAGCTGTTTTGTATGGTGTTCAGGCCTTCCAGACTCAGCTGTCCCTGGGTCCTCTGTTAGTACAGACAGACAACATCAGTGTGATGCATTACATCAGCAAACAAGGAGGGACTCATTCTTACCCCCTGTGCAGGGAAGCAATGAGTGTATGGTACTGGGCACCAGAACATGGTCTAGAACTGTCAACAGTTCATGCTCCAGATGCCCTAAACGTCTTGGCAGATAGATTAAGCAGGTCACAGTCCCAAATGCACAAATGGGAACTGCAGACATCAGTGGTGGAAAACCTCTTCTATACGGTAGATGGGGTCATCTCGAGTTGGATCTTTTTGTGTCCCCATGCAGTACAAAACTGCCACTTTTCTGCTTGCTCATTCCAAACCTGGAGTTTTCTGGTGAGACACATGCTCCTTTCTTGGAAGGGGAGGTTCCTGTACACCTTCCCTCTCTTCTCTCTAATTCAGAGTGTGTTACTCAAACTTCAGATGGAGGGGCAACTCTAATTCTCATTGCTTCCCTATGACCTTGATAGATCTGGTTTCCCCTTACTGCAGCAACTGGCAGTGTAACCACCAGTACCTTTGCCCTTATGCCAGGGTCTTTTGTCACAGTAGCATGGAACTCCAGTCCATCTGGACCTCAGATTACTTCACCTCCGTGCATGGCTCATGAAAACATAGCCATTGCTAGATTTGATGTTTCCCAAAAGATGTCTGATATCTTTGTGGCTGCCAGAAAGTCTTCCACCAGGGCCACTTATTCTGTGAAGTGGAAGCAGTTTACTTTGTGGGCCTTGGATCCATTTACCTGTCCAGTAAATCTGGTTCCAGATATTGGCTGTCCTTGTCAGATGCAGGCCTGCAACATTCTTCTGTCAAAGTGCACTGGGCTGCCATTTTAGCTTTCCATGCCCTGTTGAGGGTCGTACAGTTGCTTAACTGGAGGTGGCCCATATGTTTTTTGAGAGGCATTCTGCACTTAAAGCCTCCTATCTGTAATCCAGTTCTGGCTTGGAACTTGAATTTTGTGTTGGAAAAGCTTACTTTGGTTTGTTTTGAGCCAGCCACGACTTGTGGCTTATGCTTTCTGTCTTGGAAAGTATTGTTTTTGGTTGCCATTACTTCTGCTCAAAGGATTTCAGAGCTCCAGGCTCTAATGTGTGAGCCTCCTTACTTTATTTTACATAGGAACACAGAAGCTGGCAGCAGAAAAGGACCTCCTGGCCAACCTAGTCTGCCCTAAGGCCCCTACCTACTGTGCTACCGTAGGCCCTAATTGATCTCTGGCCTTCACCCCCCTCCCCAGTCCTGTTACCAAGGTCCCCTTGAGTCTGTCCCATGCATGTTTGAAACTTGTTACTGTTTCAGTACCCACCACCTCTGCAGGTAGGCTGTTACAGACATGCACACCCTTTCCATAAAAAAGGATTTCTAGGGGTGTGGATATATATGTTGTTCTTATCAATACATCTTGGCAGTTGTCTTTCCCTTTAATTCTTGCCGGAAGTCTTAAAGCTGGCTCCTCCTACCCAGCCGGGTGGTATATCCCTTGGCTCCACCCCTTGACACCGCTTGGAAGAATCAGGTTCCCTCCTTACCACTCCCGCATTGAGTAGGCCCTGGTGCTTAAATCTTTGGATTACTTACCAAAACTTAGAGACCCACCAAGGTAAACAAATCTGCCCCTGCACCCCTATATAGGTGCTGTACCTCACAGGGCTGCTTCTAATGTGAAGCTTGATGAAAATAATCACTGTATTAAAAATTGGCAACGCTCGTAAAATTAGAAATACCGGGTCCCAAGGACTTCACGGTTTCTGGTGCTGCCCATGCTCTGCCTCTGCGTTCTGCAAAGTTATGACGTGATGCTAGGGAGAGCACGGGGATACACTCCATTATAGTCTATGGGCGGCACCTTTTTGATTTTTTTTCTTATATTATAATGGCCATCTGAAGATGTACTCACTGTAGTTGAGGCGTTTAGGAAGGAATCGACCAGGAAGTGCTACACCTCCAGTTGAAAGAGATTTTCCATTTGGTGTCAGGGCAAGGGGCTAGACCCTTTGTCCTGTCCTGTTGCTAGCATCCTAGACTACCTTTGGTCTCTCTCCAAAGGGGGTCTTCGGTCGACAACCCTTAAGGTGCACCTGGCTGCCATCTCTGCTTACCAGGTGCTGGTCGGTCAGCAGATGGTGGCACAGGAGAAGGTGGTCTGGTGCTTTTTTAAGGGCCTTGATCACATTTCCCCTCTGGTGCATGAACCACCACCACCACCACCGTGGGATCTACTGCTGGTACTAGGAAAGCTCATGGTCTAGCCATTCGAACCGATGCACAGATGTGAGATGTCACACCTGTCATGGAAGACCGCCTTCCTGGTGGCTATCATGTCAACCAGAAGGCTTGGGGAACTCCAGGTGCTCTCTTTTGAGTCTCTTTATCTGGTCTTCCACAGGGGCAAGGTTGTCCTGTGCCCCAACCTGAAGTTTACAGAAGACACCCAGCACAAACTGGTGGACATACCCTACCTGGGCACTGACTTGTTCGGTCTAGAGGTTGATGGTCACCTTCAATGCATCGAGAAGTCCAATGCCACCTTGGACTCCATTGCTTCTGCCCAGAAGGACTCTCAGCATCCTAGACTACCTTTGGTCTCTCTCCAAAGGGGGTTTTTGGTCAACGACACTTAAGGTGCACCTGGCAGCCATCTCTGCTTACCGAAGGTTGTGTCAGAGTTCCACCTGAACCAGGTGATGACTCTACCAGTGTTCTACCCCAATCACACCTCGGATGCCAAATATAAGCTCCATACTTTGGACCTGAGACAAGCGCTTGCTTATTATAAGGAGCGCCCGGCTAAAGTTCGGGGAGAGGTTCTCCAGCTGTTTGTCACCTACGTTGAAGCCGTACCTGGCAGACCTGCAGCCAAGTGGATGATTGACAGATGAATTACGTCATGCATTGATCTCTGCTATAGGCTGACAGGCAGGGAGCTTCCCGGAGGGCTAAGGGCTCATTCCACTCACCATACTGCTGCATCGGTGGCTGCTTCTAGGGATGTCCCTATCCAGGAAATCTGCAGGGCTGCTACGTGAAAGTCAGCAAACACCTTCATTTCCCGCTACCACATCAACTTAGAGTCACGCTGGGATGCTAGTTTTGGGGCCTCAGTTTTCCAAGCTCTTTTTCCTAAGTAGGGGGTGTGCGCCTTGCCACCCTTCTCCCAGAGAACAGCTAGGAGTCTGCCAAGACAAGTGGATAAGAACAACATATCAACATCCCTAGGAACACAGGTCACTCACCTGTAACAGTAGTTCTAGGAGTGGTATATGTTGTTCATCCACATGGACCCACCCGACCTCCCTGGCTTCAACGCACAACCACTGTTTCCAGCTGGCAAGATCTGACGTCAAGGGGCAAAGCCAAGGGATATACCACCTGGGTGGGTGGGAGGAGCCAGTTTTAAGACTTCTGGCAAGAATTAAAGGGAAAGTCAGCTGCCAAGAGGTGTGGATGAATAACATATACCACTCGTAGAACTACTGTTACAGGTGAGTAACCTGTGTTCCTTGTATCCCCTCTGAGTCTGCCCCCCTTCCAGCTTCATATCGTACCCCCTCATCCTTGAGCATTTCTTTCAGTGCAAAATGTCTCCTTCCTGTACCTTATTGAACCTTTGAGGTGTTTGAATGTTTCTATCATGTCTCCCCTTTCCCTCCTTTCCTCCAGAGAGACAAAGATTTTTCACAAAGACAGGGTGTCTCTGAGTACTAATCCTAAGTTTCTACTAAAAGTGATATCCGAGTTTACTTTAAATCAAACTAGCCACCTGCCACTTATTTTCCTGAACATGCCAAGCCAGATGAAATATTGCTCCATACTTTTGGTGTACGTAGAATACTCAGGTACTATATACAGCACACGAAGGACTGCAGGAAGTCCTCATAGCTTTTTATTTCATTCTCCCCTGGGAAAGAGGGTGCTTCAGTTTCTAAACAGTGCCTGTCCAAATGGTTAGCAAACTGTATTACTTTTTGGTTTAGGAAGTACGGTAAAGAACTTCCTGGGTATGTTCATGGTTATTCCACTAGAGATATGGCCACATTGGTTGCATGTTTCAAGAATGTGTCTGCTGCTGAAATCTGTGTAGCTGCCACCTGGAGTACTGTCCACACTTTCAGTAAACACTACAGTCTGGACATTGCCTCTTGAACAAACTCTGATCAGAGCCGATATAGCTGTGGCGAGCTTTTGGGATGCTTTTACCCATTATTTCTAAAGAATTTGCACAATGCAGATCTGTGAAGAGGTAGTTTCAAGGTGGTCTTCCTTTTACACTTTTTTACAATGTGTTTTCCTAGAATATGCCTGCTGATTGCTATATATTTAGCTTGGATAGTTCACAGAAGAAATGGCATCTTATTTTCAGTGGGGCTGTACATCTACACAATATTATGCTGCATTGTGTAAAATCAGAATGCACTGAAAACAATATTTTATATCTGGGGGGTCATAGTAAGTGCTGGACCGATGCACGAGCAGAAAGATATGTTGCGCAAAATGGGTGCGCTGGTCGGCACTGATATAATATTCAAAGAGAATGCACCACCGGTACAGGGTGTGCATACAGTGAAGCCCACCAGGATGAAGCGCAGCACTGCAGAATTCTGTAGTAGAGTTACTGCAGCAAACAATGCAATTTCAGTGGGAGTTAATCCCTTTTGTCATGCAATAAACCTGTGACACTGTGCTTCATCCTGGCGGATCAGGAATTTTGTAAATGGTATAGTTATATACTAGTATTGTACCGGATGAAAATGTGACCATGGATGGAAGTCGCAGTGCAGGTGGCTGCCAAGTCAGGTGCATCCAGGGCAACCCCAACTGAATAACTTCCAGGAGGAATGTGTGGCACATAATGGTATGTGCCACAGCCTCAATGGGCGATATTCAGCCCAGGAATGCAAATAAACTAATTGAGCATGCAGGGTGCAAAGGGGCCTTATGCATGCTCATTACCAGACAACTTCCATGTTGGCACGTGGATGAATGCACCAGAGCAGCTCTCGCCCCCAAGCCCTGACCATGATTGCTCCAGTGTGGGACAGGCCTTGAAGTCTCTGGTGGTAACGTGACACCCCCCACCCATTCCACCAGCCCCGATCGTACCGGAATCCAGGCTCTATTGTTTCCATACTGTAGGGACCCTGATGCCATCCCTGATTGCACCTGAATACACCTACAGTCCATGTTCATAGTGTAGTGGTCCCTGCTCCCCCTCAACAGTGTACAGAACCCCCCTTCCTGCCCCCACATCCGATCCCATTGCGACTACTAGCTCTGTGATGGGACTGTACCACTGTATCAGTGGGTGGCAGAACACTCGCAGTAGGATGCTGGAATGTGTTACATGTAAGTATGAGCTGTGTGCAGGTAATAACGCTTAGTGGCCATACACCTCAGGCACTCACATGCAGATCCATCATCCCAGTGCCATTGCACTGCCCAGTGCAGGTGATGGCTAATGCTGTACTCATTCACACAGGTCCCAAAACAGGCATGTTACAGCTGACCTCCCATTTGTTTGTACAATTGGGGAACTGTGGATGAACTATCCATAGCCTGAAGCATACACTGCAAATGGCTTTGCAGGGTACTGCGCCCCATGGCACCTAGAATACCTCAGCAGTCCGGAGGATGGCATGTTACACAGGGGAACGGGGGAGAGTGTGGACTTGCAGTGGTGTATGACAGCAGGACAATACAACATCAGCAAGGCATGTGCTGGAGGTATGTAAATTCCCTCTTACGGATTACCAGGGACGTACACATGGCTGCATACACTGGTGGGTCTGCAGTTTGCATGGTGCCCCTGTGCATGGTACAGCCAGTTGGGTCATTCCAGAGTGCAGGTCCCCAGTTCAGGTTCAGTGCCATCAGTGGCTGGCCATGGCAGGGTGTACAGGGCAGTGCCAGTCTTTGCGACAGGTTGGGTATTGGGGACTGAGGGTGTCTGCCTATGGAGCAGTGGGGGGGGGTCCTCTGTGCTATGGATATGGACCATGGTTTCCTCTGGTGCGATCAGGTCGGGGGGGGCTTACACTATGGAGCTCTTCAGGGATGGAGTTGGATAGATTGGGGATGGAAAGGGGGTACCTCTAGTCCACCTGGGCTGCCAGGCTGCTGTGCACCTGGGTGCACATCCACAGCCCACCGCTGGGTGACTGGCCGGGTTAGGCCAGCTATTCGTGGCCTAACTGTGGACCGCGGTGCTCTGGGCTGCAAAGGTCTCTCTCCCACTGAATATGCTGCATCACTGTATATGCATGGGACTGCCCCCTCGACTTGCATAGCATACCATTTGTGTATGCCCTGGCCCATTCCGTTGCGACCGTCGCATCCCACATGTTTTAATATCAAACTGCTGTGCATTGTTGGAGTTGCACAGCACATCTCCCTTTTCTGCCGGGATGTGCTGCGCATCTCCTTTGAATACGGGGGTCCTGGACTAGGTACTCTGAATAAATATGTTATAAAAATGGTAAAATCATGACCCCACCGAAAACAAGATATTGCATCTAATCTAGGTCAGTCTGAGTAAATACAGTGCAAAAATGTGTAAATGAAGAGCCCTATGAAAATGAGATGTAGCATCTCCCCTGCCCTATCCAGGATACAAAATATAGAATAAAAAATATTCAGTGCTCCCAGATCCCAATAACCATTTCCCTGTATGAAGCCCTCATTTTCCCTGTGTTTTCCCTGCAGTGGCAGAATCAGATCCCTGTAGATTTTTCCATAAACCACGGTTCCTTATTTATGACTTTAATCTTTATTTACTATATTGGCAACCTTTTATCAGGAAAAGAGCTCTGTATTACATGTCAAGACAGCCTTGAAATGATTTGGATTTACATGGTATGCATAAGGCACAATGGGGACTATATGAAATGACAAATATCACACTCATTATGTCATGAACTATACTCAAAATCAGTAATCACAAGTCGGACAATATTTTGAAAGATACAGTAATGCCTATAAACAAATTTATTGCAAATAGAGACATTTTTATATGTGTATATATATATATATATATACACTTCTAGATAGCAAGATGGCTGTAGGCTCCGCCCACAGCCATAAAAAGGGCTGGCTTTGGCCTAGCTGTGTTCCAAGTGCTACTTTCTTAGGTCTGCAGGCTCCTGCAACCCAGACTGTTTATGGTCAGTACTGCTTGGTACTCATTCCATAGCTGTGGCCTGATGAAAGAGATATCCTTGAAGAAGATATAACAGTTCTAGGAACATGGATATGTTGTTCATCCACACTGTCTGGCAGGTTCCTTGCTGCTTTAAATCTTGCCGGAAGGTCTTCAAGCTGGCTCCTCCCACCCACCCGGGTGGTAAAACTCTTGGCTCCGCCCCATGACGCCAGATCTTCCTTACCACTTGGAAGCTCAGGTTCCCTCCTTAACGCTCTGCATGATAGACTGGATCCTAGTTCTTCGGTTCGCCCGAAACTCATTTTAAAATTTTCAGGACTTCGGTCATCTTTCTCCCTTGCAGCTGCGATGGACAAATCGACTCCCAAATTTCGGCGGTGCCCTTGTGGGCAGAAGATGTCCAGGACAGACTCGCACTCCACATGCGTCTACTGCCTCGGCCTAGAATACGACCCACAGGCCTGCGAGTCATGCCGTTCATTTTCGGCCAACGTCCTGGAGGACCACGCTGCCTGGTTACAGCTTGGGTGCCCTGAGAAGTGCTACCTGCTGGTTAAGTCGAAGGAGGCCCATTTGGTGGTTACCACGGCGGCTGGCTCGGCTGAGCAACTCGAGCAGATGATCGCCCTTGAGGAGGAGGCGGCCCAGGCCGCATCATCCTCTTCCTCGGTTGCAGCATTTATCCTGCTCTCACTGGATACCTCATATTCAGCTTCTTTCAAGGAGCTTTGCCAATCCCTTTCCACGAAGGGAAAGGGGCCATCGGGACATTCCTCTCGGTCCAAAAAGAAGGACTCAAAGGGTAAGTCCCATCATCGGCGTTCATGGGAGCGGGAGAAGTCTCCTTCCCCGGACAGCCAACTGTCGACTTCGGTCGAAGTTGCAGCTAAGGCCGCTGGCTTCACGCGTCCCCATCAGGCCAGCCACCCGAGACACCCATCGACGCGGTCGAGATTTTTCTCGACCCGTCGGACGGGCTGTCGACTGGTGAGGCCGACAACCCTTCTTCACCGGTTCCCCGGTGTAAACCGAGAACCTGCCCCCCAAAAGTCGCAGTCCCCTGCTAAGGCTTCAGAGCGAGGGAAGAACTGGTGTCCCCAGCCCCTTCCCAGACCCGTCTCTGAAACACCGAGGATCTCGGTCTCGACATCGCCTGTCCAGCCGATCCGGCCGACATCGGGCGGCCCCAGTCTCGGCACCGAGGTAAGCGGCGCCACCGCTGGTCCTCCTCCTCCTCCTCCTCGGAAGAGGAGAGGCTTTGGTGCAAATTGCGTCGATGCTACGAGGACCTGATATGGCAGCAGTTACTTCTGTCTGGGAGCAAGCCAATGCCGTCGCCTTCCCCGGCCATCAAGTGGCTGTCACCCGAGCGGCCGAAACAACCCCTTGCTGTAGCCGAGGTGCCCAAGCCTGGGCCGGTTGTTCGGCCAAAACCAGCTGCCCCACCGATTGTGGTGGAACCTCCGCCTCCACAACCGAAATCGGGGGCGCCAACCAAGGACTCTCGGTCGAGTCAGGGCCTGCCCCACAGGTTGTCGGTCACCCTCACTCCCGACTGTCCTCGGCAGGTGGAGGGTGGCTCACGCCCCAGGCAGCTCTTCGCGATCTCCTCGGAGTCCGACGACAACTCCTCCCTGTTCTCCAGGCCCATTGACCTGGAGTCCTCCGGGGGCCAGTCGATGGACGAAATCCCATCGTCCTTCATGGGTTTGCTGCAGCTCAAGCCCATATCCAAGCGGGCCAAGTATCCCCTGACGGAGATACTGGACCGAGGGCATTCTCCCACGGAGGCCTTTCTGGTGGCTGAAACCATTGTTGGCCCAGCCTTGGAGCTCTGGCAGCAGCCTGCTTCCTGTCCTGCGCCTTTCGGCCAGGATGGCCAGGAAGTATGCGGTCCCTACCGGCTCTTTGCCCGTTTTTTCGGAACACCCCTCCGCCGAGGGGTTGGTCACCGACAGCATTTTCCGGCGTTCCAGGAAAGCTAGGGACGTGGACAAGCCCCCCGATAAGGAGTCCAAAAAGCTGGACTATGCCGGGCACAAGGTGTACGCTGCATCCTCCCTTGGCCTCTGCCAGGCCAGCTCGGCCATGCTGATGGCACACTTCTCCCACGCCCTCATGGGCTCCCTGGATAAGGTGATCCCTCATCTCCCAGCCGACCTGCAGACCACGGTCAAGCAGGTACGGGACCAGGGAAGGGCGGTGGCAAAATAGCAGCTCCAAATGGCTCTGGACATTGGAGACTCCTGTGCCAGATCAGTTACGGCCGCAGTGGCCATGCGCCACAGAGCATGGCTGAGGATATCCACCTTCACGGCGGATACCCAGCATAAACTGGCGGATGTCCCCTTCTTGGGGACTCGGCCCTGGAGTGGAAGGTCACCTCCAGTGGATCGAAAAGTCCAGTGCCACTCTGGACTCGGTCACCTCCACCCAGAAGGACAAAGGCCACTGATAGCAGCAGCACAAGTCCTTTTGTCCTTCTGCGCCTGCGGCACGTCCAGCCCAGCAGCACCAGGGCCAGCAGGCTCGCGCTTGGCATCCCAAACCCAAGCCCATGGCTTCCTCCAATAGGAAGCAGGGAGGTAAATGCCCAGGAGGTCCCTCGGCCAGTCCCTCCTCCAAGCCTGCCCAGTGATGAGTTGAGGGGTGTCTCCCCCAGCCTCGTCACTCCCCCCTGGGTTCCCCCCATGAGGGGACGGCTCCACCACTTCCTTTCCGCCTGGTCCGCTATCACCACGGACCGGTGGGTTTTGGAGGTGGTGGGAAAGGGCCTGTCCCTGGAGTTCAAGCAGGCCCCGCCCTTCCGAGCCATCGCCCCTCGGGGGGCTACGGGGTCCGCAGCCCTCTGTCGGCTCGCCGAGCCGATATTGCTCTGCTCCTCGAAAAAGAGGTGATCGAAGGTGACGGACCCTCCTCCAGACCCGGGGTTTGTGTCCAGGTACTTCCTGGTCCCAAAATGGACGGGGGGGGCTGGCGCCCCATTCTCGACCTGCATGACCTGAACTGGTTCCTAAGGTCTCGCACCTTCAGGATGGACACTCTGGCTCAGATAATCCCATCCTTGGAACGAGGCATGTGGTTCTGTTCCCTGGACCTTCAGGACGCGTTCTTTCACGTCCCAATCTGTCCGTCCCACCAGAGATTCCTCCGCTTTAGAGCAGAGGGATCCCTTTACTAGTTCCGGGCCACACCCTTCGGCCTTTCCCTAGCTCCCAGGGTCTTCACCAAATGCATGGCAGTGGTGACAGCATTCCTGCGGCACCGAAGGGTCCGGGTGTACCCTTACCTGGATGATTGGCTGAGTACAGCCCCCTCCAGAGCGGAGGTGGAGCGGTCCAGAGATCTGGCCCTCCAGGTTTGCTCTCAGGTTGGCCTCCTCGTCAACTAGGCCAAGTCGGAACTCATGCCAAAGCAGGTGATACAATTCATCGGGGCAGAGCTTGACTGTCTTCAAGCCAGAGCACGGCTCCCGACGGACAGGGCCGAGGTTCTTTCCTCCTTTGCCCGATCATTTCAGTTGGGCAATTGCACCCTGCCCGGGACTTTCTGTGCCTCCTGGGCCTCATGGCAGCCTGCACCAGCGTGGTCCGTTGGGCCCGCTGGTACATGCGTCCCCTTCAATGGGGGGCTGGCCAGCCAATGGTCACAGCATTTCGATCCGCTGGATCAGCTCGTGACAGTGACCCAGGGGATGTGGAACGCGCTCCAGTGGTGGACCGTTCCAGCACATCTGCAGGAGGGCATCCCATTTGTCCACCCCGAGCCGACGGTCTCGCTATCAACCGATGCCTCTCTGATGGGTTGGGGTGCCCATCTGGGGGAGCACAGAGCGCATGGCCTCTGGTCCTCTTGGAAGTCCCAATGCCATATCAACCTGCTGGAGCTTTGAGCGGTTCATCAAGCCCTCACCGCCTTCGCTCCGTTTCTACGGGGTCAAGTGGTTCAGGTCCAGACGGACAATACCACGACCATGTACTGCCTAAACCGCCAGGGTGGGACGCGCTCCATGCCTCTGTGTAGGGAAGCTCTCCGCATTTGTTCACTCGTACACAGCCTGGGAGGTGGCTCTCCTTGCCATTCATGTGGCAGGAGCCTCCAACACCCTTGCTGATGCCCTAAGCCGGATAGGGGCTGCGTCTCACGAGTGGTCTCTCCTGCTGGAGGTAGTACAAGATCTCTTCTCCCACTGGGGCACACCTCAGTGGACCTGTTTGCTTCCAGGGAGAATGCGAAGCTGAGACTGTTTCATGCCCGCCCCCCTCAGCAGGGTTCGCTGCAGGGGGATGCCTTCTCGAGGCCGTGGACCCCGGGCCTCTTCTGTGTCTTTCCCCCATTTCCCTTGATCCACAAGGTGCTTCTCAAGGCGAGGAGGGACAAGGCGCAGGTAATTCTGGTAGCCCCAGACTGGCCCCGCCAGTTCTGGTATCCAGATCTCCTCAGTCTCAGCTCCAGGCTCCCGAGGCGGCTTCCAGCCCGCCCGGACCTGATCTCAGTCAATCAGGGGAAGGTATTCCATCAGGACCTTCAATCCATGCACCTGACGGCCTGGTTCCTGAGTGGCTAGAGTTCCAGGCCTTGGGTCTTTCCGACGAGGTCCTCAACATCGTTGAGGCGTCCCGTAAGGAGTCGACCAGAAAATGCTACGCGTTCAAATGGAAGAGATTCTCCATTTGGTGTCAGGGCAAGGGCCTAGACCCTTCCTCCTGTTCCTTAGCAAGCATTCTGGACTACCTGTGGTCCCTTTCTCAGCAAGGGCTTCAGTCGACGACCCTTAAGGTGCACCTGGCAGCCATCTCTGCTTACCGGGCGCGGGCTGGGAAGCAGTTGGTGGCGCAGGAGAAGGTAGTCGGGCGCTTTTTCAAAGGCCTTGATCACATATCCTCTCCGGTGCGAGAACCTCCACCTCCGTGGGTTCTACTGCTGGTATTGGCTAAACTCATGGGCAGGCCATTCAAACTGATACACAGGTGTGTCATGTCATGGAAGACCGCCTTCTTGGTGGCTATCACGTCAGCCAGAAGGATGGGAGAGCTCCAGGCGCTTTCCATCGAGTCTCCTCATCTGATCTTCCACAGGGACAAGGTTGTCCTGCGCCCCCAACCGAAATTCCTTCCGAAGGTGGTGTCGGAGTTTCACCTTAACCAGGTGTTGACTCTGCGGTGTTTACCTAATCACACCTCGGGAGGCGAATATGGCTCCATACTTGGACCTAGAAGCTAAGCCGCCATTACAAGGAGTGGACGGCTGAAGTTCGGGGAGAGGTTTGCCAGCTGTTTGTCACCTACGCTGAAGCCGCACCTGGCAGACCTGCAGCCAAGCGGACGATAGGCAGGTGGGTCACCTCCTGCATAGGTCTCTGCTATAGGTTGGCGGGCATGGAGCCTCCCAGAGGGATAAGATCTCATTCTACCCGCCATACCGCTGCATCGGTGGCTGCTTCCAGAGATATCCCTATCCAGGAAATCTACAGGGCTGCTACTTGGTCAGCACACACCTTCATCACCCACTACCACATCGACCTTAAGTCATGCCGGGATGCTGGTTTTGGGGCCTCGGTTCTCCAGTCTTTATTTCCCAAGTAGGGGGTGTGCGCCTTGCCTCCCTCCTCCCGGAGAACTGCTAGGAGTCTGCCAGACAGTGTGGATGAACAACATATCCATGTCCCTAGAAATACAGGTTACTCACCTGTAACAGGAGTTCTAGGAATGGTATATGTTGTTCATCCACACGACCCACATGTCCTCCCCGGCTTCGACGCACAACCTTTCTTCCAGTGGGCTAGATCTGGCGTCATGGGGTGGAGCCGAGAGTTTTACCACCCGGGTGGGTGGGAGGAGCCAGCTTGAAGACCTTCCGGCAAGATTTAAAGTGGCAAGGAACCTGCCAGACTGTGTGGATGAACAACACATACCATTCCTAGAACTCCTGTTACAGGTGAGTAACCTGTATTTACCTGCTCACCATTACAGTAGATATTCAAGAGAATTTCTTTGGTCAGGCCATGCCATCCCACCCTCCTTCTACCTATAGGATCCTAAAACTCTGGTGAATGCTGTCTCCTTCTCCATGAGAGTCTATCGGCTACTCTGTGCCTCACTTGGTTGGCAGAGTCCTAGGTTCTCTCCTGTTTCCCTACAGGGAGGTCCTCTGAGTGTGATCTCTGGCGGGGAACTGAGGAGGGAAGGGGCCACCCACGTTTGTATGGGAGAGCCAACATTTGACGTCATTGTTGGCGGCCCCTAGTGGACTGCTTGCAAAAGTTTATATGTAGTCCTAGTGCCTGGCAGTTTATAGTTCGATAGGTGTGGCCTGACGAAAGAGATTCACTTGAAGCTCTCCTGTTACAATGAGTACATAACTGTTGTTTTCCTAAACCTATGGGCTTCAGCCCCCCACAGATTGTTCACTATAATTGCTGCTTGGTACTCATTCCATAGGTGTGGCCTGTTGAAAGATCTATCCTTGAAGAAGATAGAACAGTTATGTACTTACTGTAACAGTAGATCTTCAAGAGAATCTCTTTCATCAAGCCATGCCTTCCCACCCTTCTTCCCCCTTTTAGGCCAGCAACATTGAGTTTTCTGCTCTTATCTCCCTTATGCTATTTTCTAGCCCTCTGCCTCACCTGGTTTGCGGAGTGCTGAGTTCTCTCCTGGTTCCCTACAGAGAGGTCCTCTGAGTATGGTCTTTGGTGGGGAACTGAGGATAGGAGGGACCGACCGCATTTATATATACATTGATTTCTGAAGTTGTTGTGGGTGGCCCCTGGCTAAATGCTTGCATAAGTTTCCATGTGGTCCTAGTGCCTGGTGGCTATAAGTTCCATAAGTGTGGCCTGATGAAATAGATTCTCTTGAAGATTTACTGTTATGGCAAGTATGTAACTGTTCATTCCTAGTATACTGCTGTTTTTAGGCCTTTCAGCTCATTTTTGTGGGAGTTTTTAAGAACAACTGTTCATTCTGCGTCAACTCTCCCCAACACAAGAGCTCAAAGAGACTTTTTGTATTTTTTTTCTTTTCCATAATTTTTTATTGATTTTCAAGTATAAGTACAATTTACAAAGACTTTTTTTATATAAAAATGACTACTTCCATAATACGGTAGTATTCACAATAACATGTCATGGTTATCATACCACCAAAATTTGATATTGTCACATCCCTAGTAAAGACCTTGACTAATTTGGACATGCAAGCTTTAATAAGTTTACTGGATGAAAATGGTTCCGATCAACAGCATATGAACCTTGATAATAAAAAATGTTTTGGATTTGGAACCATTAAATCTAACAGGAAATACAAATATTAAACCCCAGTCTACTTTTTGTCCATTTCCAGCATCATCACCAGTCTTACAAACATTCCAAAGATGGTAATGCAGGAGATAAAGAAAATTATTTACTCACATTAACTGTACTATAGACACAGTCTGTCTAAAGGACAACAACAGGCCCTAAAGGATCTATCTGGGAATCACAAAGTCAAAATAAAACCAAGGTGGACTGATAGTCATTATGGATAAAGACAAATATATGGGGGAAATTTACAAACTTTCCAGCCAAAAGGGTTATCAGCAACTGACTGAGGATCCCACCAGACTTTTCAAAAGAATCATACACGACAAATTTTTTTCTTTATTTTGGAATATTTTATTGGCAAAAATAATGCACTGAACATACAATATAGCTGAAAAGGCCTTTTGGTCCCTGTAGTCAACCATTACAGTGTGATAATGCATGCTGTTTACCGTACAGCAGGTAAACCAGTAACCAAACAAACAAACCTGTGTGTCCTTGTCCTCCCATTGTGTCCCCCAGTGTTCTTTTAGTTGCAGGTCTTTTTAAAGGTGAAAGTTCAGGTTTTACATTTAGTGTATGCGTCTTGATGCATTCAGTCATCTGATGCAGAACTGTTGTGCATTCCTCCTTCTAGCAGGAGAGCTCTGTGCCACGGACTCCAGACTTCAAGAAATTTGTCCCCATGAAGTCTCGGGTCCCTTGCAATCTATTCCATACATTAAAATCTTCATTGCGGGTATCTTTTAAATTAGGCCACACCTATGGAACTATAGCTGCCAGGCAGTAGGAACACACAGAAACTTTTTCGCAAGCAGTCTGCTAGGGGCCGCCCATGATGACATCGGCTGACGATGTCTCTCCTGTATAAACCTGTCTGGCCCTGTGCCCTCCTCAGTTCTTTTCTTGCCATTGACCATCGCAAATTGGACTCCATGGAGATACCACCGCTTCAGTTGACCACCAAATTTTTTGACTTCTTTCTTTACTTTTGTTTTCTTATACTAGTTTGTTAATCACTTTATTTTTTAAAGTGATTTTTGCCTACGTTTATGTCACCTGACCCCAAGAACTCTTCAGATACTGTGGGTGTGGTAAGAAGATCTATGATAAGGATGACCATGACGCTTGTGTCCACTGTCTTGGCTCGGGCCATGATGTTAAGGCCTGCGAGATCTGCCACAGATTTAACCAGGCTACCTGTCAGCATTGTCAGATGGTCTTTCTTGCTGGAACAGAAGGTCACCCGAATAGAGAAGGAGCTCCAAGCAAGAGGCTCCTCCACATCACCAGCCCTGTCCTCGGGCTGCCACTCCTCAAAACCCTGAGACAAATCGGCTGGTAAACAACCTGGAGCAGGATAGAAGTAAGAAGAAATCCTCCCGGCATGCTCTTGGTTGGCACTTCGAGCGCCGGCTGCTGCAGGGTCATTGGCTGCCTCAGGGGTGACCCCCACTGCTGCCCACACCCTTTCTTCCACAGGGTCAGCCTTGGCAGTGCCTCCTGATGGTCCTTCTTTGGCCGACGATGGGTCATCAATATCGGGCCTCTTGACACCCCCACCGACATTCACATCCCTGCCATTTAGACCCCTTCTTACTGAAGGGCACCAGACAGGGACTAATGCTGGACCTGCCATGGCCAGCGATGGCTTGTCAACATTGGACCTCCCAGTGCCCTCATCGACATTCCAACCCTTGCCGTTCAGACCCCTGCTTGCACAGGGGCAGCAGACAAGGAGTTCTGCCAGACCTGCTTCAGCCGGCAGTGGCCCGTTGACATCGGGAATTTTGCTTCCCCTGTTGACGCCTTTGGCCATTTTGTCGATGCCAGGGATTCAGTCACCCTGTCAATGCCTTTGACTGTCATGTTGATGCTGAGGCCTCAGCCCCTCTCGTTGACACTTTAGGCCATACTGCCGATGCCTGGGGATCCAGCTCCCCCCATTGGTGCCACAAGGCACTCCAGCGATACCGATCACCACTGACGTCCAGACTATGCTCACCTCCTTTTGGGAGTTCATGCATCATCTTGCCCCTCCTCCAGGCCCATTCATGCCAGGTCCTAGTAGTCCAGCTCCAGCTCCCATGCCGACATCTTGCATGTTGATGCACCCCACTTGCTCTTGGTCGTCGACATCCCCTTCACCCTATTCAGAGCCAGGGGATGAGCATGAGTACTATCCTAACCTCCTTCCACATTATGATGATGAGGAGGAAGGGGTTAGGAGCTCTTCCAAATCTACCTCCACTGTTTCCTTCTGGGGTGATGACTCCGACAAATATACCCTGAGGTCCCTCTGATGTCCCCTCCTTCATCTTAGTGATGAAGCAGCTACAAGCAGCTATAGGGTTTGATGTTGAGGAGCAGGATCTTACCAGGAGAAATCTGGCCAAATATCTGGAGTTGCCTGAATCTGCCCCTCTGATTATTCCTCCTCTGCTGGTTGCATTGGAGGATGCCACCATGGCTGCCTGGTACAGGCTAAATATGATCCCTGCTCTGCCCAGAAAGGCAAACCAATTGTACCAGGCTCCCTCTGGGAAGCCTTTTTTTGCAGGGCAACCACAGGCAAACTCAGTGGTGATAAATGCTGCCCATGATAGGTCCAAGAGACCTAAGCACTTCAGCTCTGTTCCCCCAGATAAGGAGTCCAGAAAGCTGGATCTGATGAGCAAGAGGGCATATGCCTCTGCCACGCATGCCTCCAGGATTATAAATTACATTGCCCACATGGTCAGATTCCAGAACACTCTCTGGAAAAAGGCCAAAGCTGCAGCTCAGACACTTCCAGAAGGTTCTCAGAAGCAGGAGCTGCTTAAGGCCCTCCAGTCTGGGGCAGGTGTGGGCAAGCATCTTCCGAGGTCTGCCTATGATGTCTCCAGTACCTCCACTATGGCAGCTGCAGTTGGCATCTGCCTAAGAAGGCATTCTTGGCTCAGGGTGTCTGGATTTGCTGCTGACGTGCAGCAGTCCTCAGAGAGGACTCTACGGTCAGTTCACTCACTGTACCACTCCCAGCCAAAAAGTGGCCAGAGGGTGTCTTTTCATCATGCCACCCATAGACCTAAGCTGGGCACCCAACCGCTGGGCAAGCACCAAGCAGGAACAGCCCTGCTTGCCCCTACCTCGACCACCGGGAAGGTCTCCAGAAGTGGGGGAAGTGGCCCCAGCTGCTGGCTCTGCCTCATTGTAACTACTTCCTAGGCCTCCACCCTCCAGTACTACAGGAGGCGGTGGTAGGGGGTCATGTTCTTCCTCCACCTGGACAGGTGGAGGTAGATCACAACAGATGCTTGGGTCCTACAGCTCATAGAATGCGACCACACTCTAGAACGTCTGGAGAGGCCTCCAGATCTACCTCCTGTTCATTTCAGCTATCCTCCAGACCACATTCCAGTTCCTGCTGGAGGAAATTCTCGTGTTGCTGCAGAAAAGGGCCATAGAGCCAGTTCCTGAGGATCAGAAGAACAGCGGGTTCTATTCCCACTTCGTTACAGTCCCCACATCCACAGGGGATTTATGGCCCATCCTGGACCTGAGAAACCTGAATTTCTACATCCACTACAGGAAGTTCAGGATGGTGACCCTATAAGGCCTGCTGCCTCTTCTGCACAAGGGAGATTGGATAAGTTCCTTCTACATGCAAGATGTATATCTGCACACCAAGGTATATGCTCCCCACAGGAAGTACCTCAGGTTCCAGTTTCAGGGGGAGCACTACCAGTTCAGGGCTTTGCCCTTCAGCTTTTGATCTTCACCACAGGTCTTTACCAAATGCTTGGCAGTGGTGGCAGCAGCCCTCAGGAGGGAGGGACTGTATGTCTTCCCTTACCTGGACATCTGGTTGCTCAAAGCACAGTCCAGGGAGTAACTGTTCCACACCCTGGCCCGTACCAGGCAGTTGTTCCATGCCCTAGGGATCATGGTCAATCTGCCCAAGTCAGTCTTGACCCCTTATCAGTGCCTACAGTACATAGGGGCAGCACTGGACACATCCCAGGGCTTTGCTTTCTTGCTGCAGGGCAGGATGGACCAACTGACGGGTTTGGCCAGCTGCTGTACAACAGCGGATATGTTATGGCCAGAACCTTCCTGAGGATCTTGAGCCTGATGGCTGCAGTCATTGTCACGGTACCCTGAGCCAGGCTGCATATGGGGATTCCTCACTGGACCTTAAGGGTCCAGTGGGATCAGCGCACCGATGACCTAGAACAGCAGGTTCTGGTCATTTCCCCCAGTCAAGAAGGTACTTCTGTGGTGGATGGAACCCAGCAACCTTTTGAAAGGGTTCCCTTCCTCATTCCTTCCATTCAGCAGATTCTTACTACAGACGCTTCAGGGATGGGCTGGGGGGCCCATCTGGGGCTTCTGCAGAGTCAAGGAACATGGACCACTGTGGAGATGGCCCCCCACATAAACATCCTAGAGATGAGGGCCGTTCTGTATGCTTTACAGGCATTCCAGACCCATCTGTCCCTGGGCCATCTGCTGGTGCAGACCGACGTCAGTGTGGTACACTACATCAGCAAACAAGGGGAGATGCATTTGTACCCTCTGTGCCAGGAAGCAATGAGGGTCTGGTACTGGGCTCTAGAACATGGTCTAGAACTGTCAGCTGTCCATGTTCCAGGCATCCAAAATGTCCTGGCAGACAGGCTAAGCCAGTCACATCCCAGAATGCATGAGTGGGAACTGCTGACCTCAGTAGTAGAAGTCCTGTTGGGGTCATTCAGAGTTGGATCTGTTTGCATCCCCACTCAACGCAAAACTGCCGCTTTTCTGCAAGCTTGATCCAGGGCCTGGAGTTTTCTGGTGAGATGCGTTGTCCTTGTCTTGGAAAGGGAGGTGTCTGTATGCCTTTCCTCCCTTTTCTCTGATTCAGAGGGTGCTAATCAAGCTTCAGATGGAGGGGGCCACTCTTATACTTGTAGCACCTTTCTGGCCTTGTTAGATAAGGTTTCCATTACTGCAATAATTAGCAGTGGAACCTCCAGTGCCCCTGCCCCTGTGCAAGGGCCTGCTGTCTCAGGAACAGGGCACCCTGGACCTCAAGTCTCTCCATCTCCATGCATGGCTCCTGAGGGCATAGCCATTGCAAGATCTGGGGTGTTTCCAAAAGTGGTGGATGTTGTGGCAACTGCTAGAAAGCCTTCCACCAGGGCCACATCCTCCATGAAGTGGAAGCAGTTTGCTCTGTGGGTGGCTTCCCATCATTTGGACTCCTTCACTTGTCCAGTGAATCAGATTCTGGAGTACTTGCTTTCCTTCTCAGATTATGGCCTGCAGTACTCCTCCACTTAAGTGTACTTGGCTGCTATTTCAGCCTTCCCTGTGCCTGTAGATAGCCATATAGTGGCACAACTGGAGGTGTCCTGTACATTTTTGAGAGGCATTCTTCATCTGAAGCCTCCCATCCATAATCCAGTCCTGCCTTAGAACTTGAATTTTGTGTTAGAGAAACTTACTTTGGCTCCTGTTGAGCCAGCCGCTACATGCAAGCTACGCTTTCTGTTGTGGAAAGCATTATTTTTAGTTGCTATTACTTCTGCTCGAAGGATTTCCGAGTTTCAGGCTCTCTGTGTGTCTTCTTATTTGGTTTTCCACAAAGATAGGATGCATTTGTGTATGAACACTAAGGGCCAGATTCTAGAAGAGATATGTCTGCCGTAACTGTACTTGCGCCAAAAAGAATGGCTCAAGTAGCAAGTTACGCCAACAGTTGCGACAAACAGTATTCTATAAAGTGGCCTGCAACATGCAGCAGGCTACTTGCGCCAGAGTGGACTTACATCAGCAGATACGCTGGAAACCCCCTGTGACATGGCGCTAGTGGGTTTACGGCAGCAGTTGCGCCCTATTCTGAAAGGGCAGCAACAAAGTTCCCAATGGAGTTATTCTAGAACAACCCCCAGTGGACATCCATCAAAGTACAGTTATACCAGCTTGTAGCTGGTGTAAGTGTACCTACGCCCTCCGGGGGTTGTGCAGATCTGCCAACGGCCATCCCTGACCATCTGTGGCAGCCCCCCATGCCCCGTACCTCCAATATTGTGGCAGCCCTACAGGGCTGCAGTGTCCCCCCCATCCCTGAACCCCCAAATTGATAGTGCCCCACAGGGCTCCAGTGCCCCACACCCCAATCCCCTGATTGTTTATTGCCCTGCAGGGCAGCAGAGGCCCCCAACCCTGATCCCCTGACATGATATTGCCCCACAGGGCATCTTTGTCCCCCTGACCCATTCCTGGACCCGAACCCTTTGGTCCCTTCTTTGCCATGCCATGTACAGTAGCTGCACACTCCACACTCCCTGGTGGTCTAGTGGCCCCCCAACGCCTCACACAGCAGTGCCAGTCCACCCCACAGCACCCAGCCATCCCCAGCCGGTGACTGGCACAGCCCACCTCTTACCACCATGTCCAGCTGCTGACTGAGATCCATAGGAGCACTACTGTATATACGTGCTCCTAAATGATTATACTGTCAGTCATTCATAAGTGCATGTATACAGTCCACTGAGGGCTGCGACTTGTGACATGCCCATCAGGTACGCCACTCATTTGGTGCACCATCCGCATGTTGTACATCCCAGGACTTAGCCGTGGAAACCCTGCCCCTTCTAGAATTGGATGCAGGGTCCTTGTTGTAACTGCGATTCGCGCAAGTCACCTTTGGTGGAGGCTTGCACCAATCTTCTAGAATCAAACCCTAAGTTTTTACCAAAGGTGGTGTCTGAGTTTACCCTGAATCAAACTGTCTGTCTGCCTGTTTACTATCCTGAGCATGTCAATCAAGGGAAGCATTGCTCCATACTTTAGATGCACATAGAATCCTCAGATGTGTTCATCGCACAAAGAACTGCAGGTAGTCTTTGCAGCTGTTTGTTTCTGTCACCCCTGGGAAAGCGGATGTACCAGTTTCTAAACAGTGCCTGTCCAAATGGTTGTCCAACTGTATTATTTTCTGTTACAGGTAGTATGGTAAGGAACTACCTGGGGTTGTGCGTGGCCACTGTACCAGAGGCATGGCCACTTATGTTGCCGTTTCAGGAATGTGTCAGCTGCAGACATATGTGCTGCTGTGACTTGGAGTACTGTCAACACTTTCACTAACGCTACAGTCTGGACATTGCCTCTAGAAGGAGGGCAGGCTTCGGCCTGGCTGTGCTTCAAGGCCTCCTGTTTTAAATTTATAGCCTTCAGCCACCCAGACTGTCTCTCAGTCAGTACTGCTTGGGACTCATTCCGTATGTGTGGCCTGATGCAAGAGATTTATGTAAGAATTTACGGCAACAGTAGATCTTTGAGAGGATCTCTTGCATCAGGCCATGCAGTCCTACCCTCCGTCCCCCTTAGCCTCAGGGCTTCTAAGTTCCTGTCTCTCTCTCTCTCTCTCTCTCTCTAGAGCAGTTTACCTTCTGTTTTACACTGCTTTGTGACGGGAATGTCTAGCTCTCTCATGGTTTCCCAGGAAGAGGTCCTCTGTATATGGTCTCCAGCGGGGGAATTGAGGGTGTGGGGCCGCCCACGTTTGTATAGAAAGGACATCATTGGCTGACATTGTTGTGGGTGGCCCCTACCTTTCTGCTAGTGAAAAAGTTTTTGTGTGGTCCTAGTGCCTGGCGGCTATAGTTCCATAGGTGTGGCCTGATGCAAGAGATCTTCTCGAAGATCTACTGATACAGTAAGTTCTTACGTAACTGTACTTTTTGTTGACCTTGTCTCTCCACTGTTCCACCATAGGTGGAGAAAGTGAAAACCACCTAATAGTTACACGTTTCAAAGCTGCCACCCTAAGGATTTGTCGCAGCTTTTGCAATTGCTTACAGCCCTTCATCAGTGAGGGGAAACCTATACCACATATGTAAAGGAGTTTGTGTTATTATGTCCTATAATCTGTTGGATGTTTTGGTGTTTTGCCCCCAGTAGGGAACCAGTTTAGGGCATGCCCAAAATATGTGGTACTGGGTTCGGCCCTCCCAACTGGAGCTATCACTCATTGGAGTGGGTTGCTGCAAAAAGCTTGGTCACTGAAGGGGCATGGAAGAACCTAAGAAAGACCTTCCAGTTATATTCTCACCAGGTGGTGGAGGAGATTGCCCTCCACTTGTTTTGCTGTTTAGTGTTCCACTGTTTAGATAGGATTAGGGATCTACACTCCTTTTCCCAGCCAAGTTTAATGCCGTCCAAGGGAGCCGCGTCCTCTGATGTAAGAATCTTGTTTAAGTCAGATGCATATCTTATTTGGGTCTTGAGGGCCACCACATCATTTAGAAATTGTTCCATGCTCGACAGGGCCCTTGTCAGGTTTGGCAAGGCATCAGTGGATTGAATGAAATGGCACACCTATAAGTACTTGTAATGGACTTTCCATCTCAGACCAAATGTACCTTTAAGCTGTTCAAATGATACACCCCTGTGGCCCAGCATAGTGAGAGAACCTTGTGAGCCCATTACTTTCCCAGAAAGTACAGCTCTGGTCTAAGTGGGGAGGGGTAACATTTTCTTCATGTCTGATGAGGGAGAGTGGACCCACCCACTTGACATGGCTGTGAGTTTTCTAATTTTCAGGTATGCCTAGTTCATGGAATGTGAACATGGGGCCATTTTTGCATAGATATCCCAACAGTTTGCATTGTCCAAAGGGCTCTGCCTTGGAGCATGTCCTCCTCTGTGGTGTACCAGCCTGAAGATGTTTGCTGTTTGGCCCAAGTACACAGAAAGGCTCCTTGTGCTGCAAGTAGTATTTACATAAACATGGAAGGCCCAGCTCCCCCCCTCTTCAATTGGTGGCTGTAAGATCTTTTCTGCCACTTGTGGATGCTTCCCTGACCACCATAATTTGTGGATATCTTTGTGTAAAATGTTTCAAAATTTAACTGGGACAGGGATGGGGAGAGTCTGGAAATAGCATATGAGAGAAGACATTTATTTTGATTACTTGTGTCCTTCAGTGCAGTGTCAGCAGCAGTACCAAGTTACATCTGGCCATATCTGTTTGTAGTGTGCTATGCAACTTTAGGTAATTGTTTTTGAACAACTGGAAATTGTCCGCAGACACTTGCACCCCAAGTACTGGAATATATTGTGCTTGGCCCAAGCAGAAGGGAAACCCAAACTGAACCGTTGCGTGGAGGCGCCACTGAGGATCATTGCCTCTGATTTGGACAGATTAGTTTTGTATCCTGCTAGTGAGCCAAATTCTGATAGAGTGCTGCTGAGGAGGGGAGGAAGTGAGTTCACTGGGTCCCCACAAAAAAAAAAAGCAATCATCAGCATGTAGTGCCAACTTCTGCTCTACTCCTCCACCATAACCCCCCTAATCTGAAGGCTATATGTAACTGCTATTGCCTGTTGCTCCAGGCTCAGGGAAGACAGGAGCAGGAATAGTGGGCACCCGTCTGGTGCCTTGCCCTAGGTTAAACCTATCCAAGAGATGACCATTCACCTTTACCATTACCTCTGGATTACTGTAATGGGAGGTGATTGCTATTATGAACTTTGTCCCTTCACAGGGTGGCCGCCATAAAAGACCAGTCCACCTTGGTGAAGGCCTTCTCCATATTCTTACTAATGGCCAGGTGGAATTCCCTTTTTCCTTTCTGTCAGGTAATAACGTCAGGAATCTCCTTCTATTATCTTGATACATGACTTTTTAATTCAGTCATTTGAATTGAAACAGATTAGCTAAGAGGAACAAGATTTTATGCTACTGAACAGTCTGAAAGTGCCCACCATATACGTGTTACTGAAACTTCATACAAATCCAACTAATCCACCAGGCAGGCCTATCATTTCCACTCAAGGATCATTTACTGAAATATATCATTTTAGTCATCTTTCTCACAAGTCTCCTATGGGAAACAGAGTCAAATACCTTGTTCAATTCCAGATAAAGTATTTCTGCTTCTTGGCCCTTGCCTGATGCCTTCATGACTCAAATAAATATGTCAAGTTGGGCATACTTTGACATGAACCCACACTGCCTTTTGCCTGGAACTTGTTGTCCTCCAGCATGATTTTTTTATAATGTTTTCTAGCAGTTTCTCTAGGATCAAGGTCAGGCTAACCAGTGTGTGTTCTCTGCGTCTACTCTGTTCCCACATTTGTGGAGTGGGACCACTTTGGCCACTCGCCAATCTGCTGGAATCATCCCTGTTTCTATGGATCAGTTAAAGATATCAAGTTAGTGGTTCCACTAGGAACTGGGTTATTTCCCTTAACATGTTAGGGTGCTGTCCATCTGGGTGTAATGATGTGTCCACCTGCGTGGTCCTGAGAGTGTCTAAGCACCCTCTCCAGTGCCATCTCCCCATTTCTAATCAGTGCACCCTTACCCCCTGACTAGAATCCAACATTTCATTTTATTTCATTTCATTTTATTTTTTACCCTTGTAAATCTGATGAGCAAATTCCAGGGTGTACATTGTGGTGGGGTAACAGCACTTCTCGGTTGGTTGAAGTGAAGTCACTCGGTGATGCCTCATGCCTCATGATGCACCCGAGGTGTGCCACTATTGACCCATGACGCATACCATGTCATGTCTGGTTTTTTTTCTATCTGTTAGGACAGTCTTCACTCCAGTTAAAAAAAATAAAACATGGAATCACAGAAAATAACCATACTAAGGTGCATACTAATGTGAGAAAAATGAGCAAGAAGACCAAACGGCCCATAAGAGCTCATATACTAACATAATCAATAATAAGACAGTTGAAAGCCAGAAGTAAGGAAATTATCTAATCTAGTCTTGAACTGAGTTTTGTCTTTACTAACAATGACAGACAGAGGAAACTATTCCAATGTTTGATCACGCTTAATGTAAAGAAAAATTGATGTTTATTATTTTTAAAGGGTTTACTCATTAATTGAAGTGGGTGACCTCTAATGTTGTAGGAAGATTCTTTAAAAGTTATTCCTAAATCTACCATCAAAGTTGGATCATGGACTATATCAAATAGAAACAAAAGATCCCTTCTTAATCTTCGAGTTTTCAAAGAAAACAAACCAAGTTTACTTAGTCTATCTTCATATGACAGTTGATGCAGACCTAAAAGGTTTTTAGTGACCCTACTCTGAACTCTCTCCAACTGGTCAATGTTAGCCTTTTTATAAGGGTACGAGAGTTGTGAAACATACTCCAAATGAGGCCTGACATAAGCATTAAATAATGGAATTAACACTTGAGGATGTTTAGAGATGGTATTACGTTTTGTGGATCAAAGGACCTTATTAGCTTTATTTATTGAATTGTTAATATGATTTGAGAAGTCTAAATTATTTGAGACAGTTGATACCAAGGTCTTTCTTATCCATTGTCTCATCAAGTAAATGCTGCCCTAACATATATGTTTTATTTGGGTTAGAAATACCCAGGTGCATTACTTTACATTTAGAGTAATTCAGCTTCATTCCCCAGTGAGTAACCCAGTCATTTATATGATTTAAGTCCTGCTGTATGATATTAAATTCATCAAGACTAGAGCAAGGTCCCCTAATCTTAACGTCATCTGCGTATTTAACAGCAGATGACAAACAATAAGATGTAGCTTCAGATACAAAGGCTTGAAATAAACATGGACTGAGTACAGACCCAGAGGAACCCCACTAGTTACATATCCAATATCGGATAAATATCCATTCATGCTCACCCATTGTGAGCAATCAGTTAACCAATTTTTAATCCATGTGATAATGTATTGATTAATTTTTAAATTATGTAATTTTACCTCAAGGCATGGCATCGAATGCCCTACTGAAATGCAAAAAGATGACATCACATGGTATGCAGTGATCAATAAGGGAACTGATATTCTCATAGAAACACATCAGATTGGAGTGACAACCTCTACCCTTTCTAAAACCATGTTGTTCTAAATCTGCATCTTTCAGGAAGGGACTCAATATATCTTTAATTAAACTTTCCAACAGTTTACAAATTGGCGAAGTAAGACTAATTGGTCGATAGTTGGAGCAATCAGATTTGAGGCCTTTTTCATAAATAAGAATGACATTTGCACATTTCCACTGTTTGGGGACAAAACCGCTGATTAGACAGGAATCAAACAATAATTTTAAGGGGGTCAATAAGCAAGTGGACAGTAGATATAATACATGTCCAGAAATTGCATCAGGTCCTAAGCAAGTTTTACCTTTGAGAGATTTGATTCTATTTCCAATGTCCTTAATACCAAATCTTATAGGTTCTGAATCATAGACATCTAAATTAACATCAAAGGTATTCAAAGGGGCAACATGTTTATAAAAGTTTCGATTAAATAAATCAGCCATAGATTTGGAATCATAATGAATCAGATTGTTATCCTGTATAGGACCCACCTTACATACTGTTTATTTAAAGAATTGATATATGAAAAAAAATATCTTACTATTTGATTTGGTGGCCCTTTTAGCCAAGTTATATTCATAACGTTTTTTAGATTTTTTTATGGCTGCCTTACATGCCTTTTGTACCTTAATATATTCAGTCCAATTGTTTGAAGTCTTTTTTTTTTTTTAGATATTTTGTTTATTTCTTATTCTTTTGCTGAATAAGTTTCCTTATGGAAAAAGACAACCATTTAGGCTGAGACTAAGGGGATACGTGATGGTGCCACATCTGATAGCGGTTTTATCAATATGAGTGGCCAGTGAGCTTGGGGGTTATCACAAGTGGCTCCGCAAAGTGGAGTCATGAGTGATTAATCCCAGAGCTCACTGGCCACGAGTGTTGATTAAACTGCTATCAGATGCGGCATCATCATGTATTCATTTTATATTGTAGGGGATGAGTTCCGTGTGTCATTTGGTTGTGTGTTATTGTGGTCATTTTGGTAGATTTCTGATGTGTTTTGGGGTTTCATTTATGGTTCTGTGTTGCTACGCTACAAATTATGTGATTGGTTGTTACTGTGAGGTAGTGTTATATGATTGGTTGTTGGGCGATGTGGGCGGGTTTTTGTTCTTCCAGGTTTCGGTCTGTTTCGGGTCGGGAGCTTTCTGTATGTTGTATATATTTTACTGATATAATGTTGTGTGTAATGGAACATATATCTTTTGCTTCATGTTGTGCTTATGTATCCTTTTTCATGTAAGTAGTGATCAGTCAGTTTTATTTTACAGACATCTGCTTTTGTATCTGTTATTGCTATGCACTTTAGTATACACCGGTATACTACAACAGAGAACTTAAAGTACTTTATTCAGTTTATTTCACATTCAATTATTTGCATTTTAGCAATATGTTTCAGTTTTTATGAAGTAAATTATGTAACAAAATAAACGTTTAAATTTGTTTCAGGTTTCACTGTTTCAAAATAATTTTTTGAGTTGCACTTTCAGTCGGAGTTGGTGTCCGATATTACAGGTCTTCTCCATTTGTTAGATGCATCTCCTGGATTACTACCTGAAAAAGAGAGATATTGTTTAGTGCTGTACTTATTTTGTATGTATTGTATTATTTGGGGGGAGGTGATACTTACTTTGAACGATGTTAAACATCACATGTTTAGCATTAATAGTAGTACGTTTAAACCATGTCGGAAAAGGTGTATCCAGTTGTGGTGTTGTAAGGTTCTTAGTATCCTGTGATAACTGATGTTTGGATGCTCCAGATGTACTTGATTGTGGTTGTTCAGATTCGGTTTTACTGTCACTTGTCATTGCTTTAGGTGTTGTACTAGAACTTAAAATAGTGAATATTTGTTCTTTCTTTTTGTCATTTATTTTTGAATACTTATTTAGATAGTCTACTTTTTTGTGTCCTGAGACTTGAATAATCTCATTTGGAGCAATTCCACTGTCTGATAATTTTTGTATAAGGTGTTTTCTCACAGAGTGGTTTGTGAGTCTTTTTGGTGTTTCAATTCCACATCGAGTTATCATATTTTTCACCATTCAGCTGATCATGTTTATTCTGAGGGGTTGGTTTTTAAACCAGAAGGTTGGATACTGAACTTTATTTGAGTGGTAATTTACTGATAAGAAAAACGGAGCCTCATCATGTAGTGTGTTCAGAGGTCTTTTGTTTTGATAGAGTAAGTAGCTTTCAATAGGGCATTTTTGTAGGTCTGTGGACTGGTATTGTTGAGGTTTAATTTCTCTTATGTTTTTTGGGTTGAGTCCTGTTCTAGTTTTCGTTTGCCGTTCTGTTGTATATTCGAAGTATGTTTTGTTATACTCATCGGTTTTCAGTTTAATATCTCCCCATTTCAGGGTTCTAGCTTCAGTTGTTCCTCTAATGCTGAAATATAAAGTCACAGTATACCACACGGTATTTAGGAAAGATTGCGGGGAGTGAGGTCCCAGTTGGTTTTGATCATACAGTTCTTCTGTAAGTGAATCATTTAGTTCTTCTGAAGCTTGTGGTTTGTCACCTTTCCCTTTTGTTTTCAGATGTTTCTGTTTTGTCTCAAGTACTTGTCTTGTTTTTATAAATGTTGTTGACGTTGTCAGGCATTCTGGGTATACATTTTCTTTTAAGTATCTGTCTGTGCGCAGATAAATAGATTTTACTGTCAGTGGCTCATATGATGATCCGTCTTGTTTTTTTAAGTCCATAAAAAAGTGGCATAACAGTTGATCTAGGTATTCTGGTGAAATCTGATGAATTGGCTCATGTAGTTGTATTTTGTTAGTTAAGAATGTTTTTAGTTTTTGTATGTCTCATTCTGTTTTTCTTTTAGTATTTATGTTTTTTCCACTCTCAATATATTTATTTATTGTACTGTAGTTTTCGGTTGTTATGTTAGTTGTTTTATTGTTGAAGTCCTGATAGCTGATAGTAGAACAGTAGCTGTTTGGGTCTGTTAGAGATTAAGTGTCATTTTCAAAGTATTTCATTAGGTCTTGTAGTTCGTTATGTTCATCTACTTCTTTTAAATTAGCTGTTGCCATTTTTAAAGAACTGTTTCTGTTGTCCTCTACAATATGTTTTTCACTATTGTGTTGTCTGAATTTTCTTTTCTGATTGTTTGTTTTTTTAGTAGCTTCATTTTGTTTCTGTGTTTTATATGTGGGATAATTGAAATGTATAGTGCGCAAGTACTTTTACGTTTCTTTTAGTGTTACTTTCAATTAGCTGTGCTCGTGATTCGCCATTTAATTTATTAGTTCAGCTGAATCATCTCCGGCAACGTTAGTAGTGAATGTAGTTCGGCATTCATATTATCAGTGACATGTAGACAGGGCTGATAGCAGCAGCTATGTAATGACATTGCTGATAACCTGAGTTTCTTTCTGCCTGTCTACATGTCATTATAACAAATCTCTTTCCTGATATATAACCCCTATAATATAATTACCTTTATCATATTTTTTTATACAAGGAATAAAATCGTTCTTAACTGATGTTAATTTATTATAGAATAACTCCCAATAGTTTTCAATAAAAAAGCCTAGAGTGTTCTTTTACCCAGTCAATTTGTTCAAAAGCATGTGTTATTCCAACTATGTTGGCTTTATCATAGTTATAAATAAAGGAGGACTCAGATTTAATTTCAATTGGACACTGCAATTTAAAGGAAATAACGCAGTGGTCACTATTTCTAAGAGGAGCTTCTTTTTCAACATCGAACACATTCAAAATATCTTGATGTAAAATTATGTCCAAAAGATTGTTCCCACGAGTTGGGAAAACAACACTCTGCCTAAGATGAAGCTGGGCACTAGTAGCTAGAAGTTTTTAACTGTTTAGAGTTTTAGCAGTTTGAGCACACCAGTTAATAACTGGTAAATTTAGATCACCAAGAAGGATAATATTCCCAATGTCACAAGCAGTTTCCATTTCGAGTAGAATAGCTTCCAAGTATTCTGCAGAAGAGTTAGGTGACCTATAACAAGTTCCCAAAAAAATGGGTAATGATGACGTATTATTAAATTTGACCATATACTTTCAGTAGCAAAATTATGCTTCTTAATTTGACAGGATATATCCAGACTTTTGAGCTGTTTAAATACAAAGATACACCACCTCCCCTTTTTGCGAACCTCTTACAAGAATAAACATCAAACCCTGGAATAATACTATCACATTCAGCCTTGTTGCCCCATCAAGTTTCCGTTATGGATACGATATCAGCATTAGATAAGGAGACTCTAGAACTTAGTTCACACATTTTATTATTCAAGCTCCTAGCATTAAGACTCAAAAATTGAAGATTTTTTAAAATAAATCTGACCATTATGTACATGTACATTTACAGACTTCTTAATAGTGGACCCCCCTCCAAAGATTTTAGTTTAAATTAAGCTCAATGAGATGAGAAAAAATATTTCCCATGAAAGAATTACCCGTTTTACTTAAGTGCAAACCATCCCTACAGAACAATTCTGGCCGCTCGACAAATTCTTCCCAAAAAGTAATACATTTGATATTTTGGCGTAAGCATCACTTCCTCAACCATTCATTCACACTTTTAATTTTGTTATTAATAAAATTCAATGCTGCAGAGCGAGGTAATATTTCAGAGACGTAGATGTCACAGACAAGGGACACTAATTTATTTGTAAGGGCAACATAGGCCTGTTTGATGGAAAAGAGAGAACTTCTATATAAATCATTAGTGCCCGCATGTATAATCACAATAGAAGTACTGTCAGAATGTGGAATAATGTAATTAATCATGTATGTAATATCAGATATAGAAGCCTCCTTAAATAAGGAACACGTTTGGTTTTCTTTATCAGCATTACCCACTGCCCTAACCAAATGCTTGATAATCGAATTACATAAAACATAAAGTTGCTGTTTCAAGGTATGATCTATATCCATACTACCATGCCCAGCAGATTCAGTACCATAGATTTTCACATAAGAGTTGGAAGGCAAAGATGTTGGGTCTGGATTTGTGTTTAATGAAGGTGAAACATTAGAAAGGGCATCATCAGGGCTACAGTGTAAAGGAGCTAAGGGGCTATCATTTAATTGAGAGACAGTAAAATTATTTGTAGGAACAGTAGGGATGTTAACGGGGTAAGGGAGGTGTAAACAATGCATCTGATTCAAGAGCAAAATTGCTTAATTCATTGCCAAGCGGGCTGAAACTATTGCATAAAGGTAAAGAAAACACATCTGCCTTTCTACCTTTTTTTCTGTTTTTTGAATTAGATAACATACACCGATTTTCAGACATCTCATTCTTCCGAGTCACTTCTGGCTCGTTTATTTGAAGAGCTACTGTTTATAGTGGAAACCCCTGATCCTGAAAACTTGGGAAGGGCCCATTGTTAGTGACTGGATCAACAGTTATCTTATTATTAGCGGGGGGGGCATACTTTCATCCATCATCTGACGATGGAAACGTTCAAACATAGCAGATTGACTAGCCTCCAGCTGCAACATTCTGCTGTTAAACAACATAATTTCTGCCTTTAAGTCATTTATTTCCAAACATTTTTTACATGCAAATTCTGAAACAGGGAATGGGGGAGGCATTAAGATATACATCGCACAAGAAACTCATTTCACGCCAACTTCCCCATCCAGTGTGAAAATTGAGTCAGCCATTATATATTCAAAAGTATCCAACAAGTAGGAGCAATTAGTGGTCTAACTTGGCAAAATACCCAAACTATCAAACGCAGACGTAAAAACAAATACTCACAGGAACTATATGTAGGAGTCACTTAAATTATCTATCCTCTGCTAACCTGAGTGATATCAAATATCACCACGCCTGAACATACCACACACGCTTGACATGCGCGCAAGGCAGCGTGTGTCTCTGCATCGTCTCCATGCACGTAGATATCGCAGGCTCGCCGCTCCGTCGCGTGCCCGTTTGCGGAGTGCAAGCATCTTATACCCCACGACCCGGAAGTGGGACTGCCTACAGAGCCTTACCCCCTTCCTAATACTACACAAAGTCTAAAACAGCGGCATAAACAACGCACTTAATAGTGCAAATGTATTAAAGCACAAAAGCCCTTTACTCAGAAATATCGCAGCTAAATAAAAACCATATAGATGCCTCTCCTGCAGCATGATTGATCTCTATAGAAACACTAAATGGGACTGTCAGTATTAATGTGTTCAAATCTGCAAAGTGAAAAATGAGATAAAAGCAGGAGTATAAAAAAATATTGCTAAGCTCAAAGTAATAAAATCAGCTATGAAAAGTCAGTGTAAGCTGTATGGAGGGATGCAATAAAGCTCATGAAGGGACTATTTTATCTCTGTTTTATGTCTAAATTATTTTTATAATAAAGTTATAACTTCTGATGTGTTTCTTATGTTTATTGATTAATCATTAAATTCTTGTCTGATTTTTTATAGCCATATTATAATTGCAATAAGGCACTACAGGGTGTGCGTCGTCCCTGAATAATGTCACACCTAGGGTGGCAGAAGCACTCGACCATTTTGGCCCACCCTAGGTGTGATGTTATTCAGCAATGATGCACACCCGGCAGGGCTCGAAATAACCGGTTGTCCACCCGTCCCGGACAGCCATTTTTCATTTGGGAAAGCCGTTTTGTGAAGTCCGCCTGTCCCTTGGACAGGCGGTTTTGAATTGATGCAGCCAGACAGTATTGGGCACTAAGACCCAGCTGCAGACGGGAGGTATCCGGATGACGTCATGTCGACATGACGCGTAGCTCCGCCCGCCGAAAAGTGCAGCTCCGCCCGCCCATTCAGTCTTCCCACTGAGGGTCAAGTGACTGCAGCTATTAGTGTCACCTGACCTCTCTCAGCGAGCGGGAAGACTAACGGGCGCCAAACATGCGCAGTTGGGTATCCTGACTCGCTCTCCTCACTTTCAGTCTACCCTTTGCATGGTGAGGAGCTCCGCGAGTAGGAGAGCGAGTGCTGCCTTGTATATCGGGGGCACGAATCAGTGCAGACGATTTCTTGTGCAGCAGCAATATAATACACAACAGCCTCTTTTCAGGGCTCTGACCTTTGTCTTAATCAATATAAAAAAATTGAAACTGATCTTGCTGTCTGGGTGGGGGACAGGCGGGAGGGGACCTAAGGAGGAGGAGGACAGGGAGAGGAGTGGGGACTTATTATTTTGTTTTGGAAACCACAACTGGAAATAAATAAGTTTTAAAGTGCTTCTCTGGTGACAGTTTAAAAAATTAATCAGTCACACAGGGCTCAGGGCTGCATTGAGGGCTCTGTAGTGCAGTCTGCTGCAGAATCTCATAGTGGTGGAAAACAAACTATCCATACTCCACTGTACGTGCTGATTTGCAGAAAGTCAGACAGAGAGGAATAAAAATAAAACATTTTAATCAGGGCTTCTGGTAGTGAATAAGTTGGAGTAAAGACAGTGCCCTATTACCATGAATATTGAGCATTAACCCCAGTGCCTCTGTTCAAATTCATTTGTGAGCAGCTCAATTCAGTCCACTTCTTTTATTCCACTGAGGTCAGTGCTCTCAAAGTGGGATTAAAAAAGGCTTCTGGTCTGCTTTAACTCTGAAAAAAAAAGAGACTTCTGCCTGAGGGTCTGTGCAGCTGAGCTCTGTGTTGTGTCGCCTTTTGTTGATCACTCAGTCATCAAATTAGACCTCCACTGTATTTCTGTGCACTGCAATTTGCAAAAAAGTATAAGGGAGAGGAGGAAAATATTTGGTGGGGGAACAACCAGAAAAAAAAAGCAAAAATAAAGAGTAAAACTAGGAGGCTATCCCAGGGTATTGTGGTGAGAAGTTGAACTAAACGCTTGCCTAGAGTCTGTGTGTTGACTGAACTTCTGGTGGTGTGGGTAGGTGAGTTCAGGGGAGGGGAGAGGGAGTGAAAAAAAGAAAGCAGTCAGGCACTGTCAGAAGGAGACAGGAGTCAGTACTACTCTGTACTGTTGTACACCTGAATAAATTCTCTGTTAACCCACTCTCTCAAAAAAGCCATGTGATCTGCAAGTGGTCTGATTCTGAATAAAAAATATATATCTTGACTGTGCGAGTGGTGGAGAGGTGAAGGCAATGCTCTAAGCTTATTGTTCACTCAGCCTGCGTAAAGCCCTCCAGAGCTGTTAGCTACAGCTTGAACCTTGAAGATAGATACTGGCGGACTGACTGTGCTAACTTAAACTAGCCCTGTCAGCCTGCTGTTGTGCTCTGCCAGTGGACTAACTGAATAAAAGTAAAATTGGGTGACTGTGACAAGAAGGCACTGTCAAAGGGAGAGGAGAGGGGCTGAATTGAGTGACTCAGACTAAACAAGGAGTAAAAAAAAACAACTTGTTTCTGGGGTTTTGTTTTGTGGATAAAAAATACTAAATTAAAACAAGTATAAGGAGTGCCTGCAGTTCTTCTGCTTGAGAGATAAGGCTCTCTGTGGATGTGGAGGAGTGGAGAGGAGGAGGAGGACTAATAAAAAATACAGTGACTACTACTTCTTAGCTAAGTAAACCAAAAAGGGGAAAACATGTCTTTGTTAAAGTTTGGCTTTAAAAAAATTACAGGAAAGCCTTCAGTTTCAAGCCAAGAGGGAGGAGAAAGCTTGGGTTCCTCTATGTGTACTGCTTCTCCATTACTGATAGACTCAGTAGCACCAACTACTCACCCTGACCCCACCATTGTGGCCACAGATGTGACAACTTGTAAAAGCACTGCCACTGCTGATATGCCAGCAACTCACTACTGGGACAAAAAAAGGGGGTTCCAGGAGACCTGGAAGAAAAATAGGGAGTGGCTACTATATGAGCCTGATGTGGGTATGACCTGCTCATACTGCAAAAAATACTTAAGGGAGACAAACACTTTCATGAGTGGCTGTAAGAGCATGAAACTTGAAAATATACGTGCTCATGAACTCTCCAAACCTCATAAATTAGCCAATGAAAAAAATATTGTGTGTAACACTGAACCTTCCAACTTAGCAACAGAACGAGGAATAATACAAATGGAAAAAAATGAGGCGACACAAGTAGAACATTTGTTTAGAACAACTCTTTATTTGATTAATTCAGAACGTACATTCACAGATTTCCCTGGCATCTTAGAATTACAACATGTAAATGGTACAAATGTTGGAGTCAGTTATAGAAGTGACAAACAGGCAGCGCGTTCACTCATTTTATTTCAGAATCAATAAGGATAAAAGATGCAAAACTAGTTAATAGTAACACTTTTATCTCTGTCTTATGTGACTCGAGCACTGATGCCTCAGTAATAGAAGAGGAGGCAGTCTATATTAGGACAATGGAAAACTTCCGTCCAGTTAACAAATTTGTTTCCCTTCAGCCAGTCTCTATTCCAAATGATGAAAGCATTTATAACTCAATAGGTGATGCCTTAGAATTCACCTTGGACTGTAAAGACTGGAAAGAAAAAATTGTTGCTTTTGGATCTGATGAGGCACCCGTCATGTTGGTTAAAGTGACTGGGGTGTTTGGCAGGATTTTGAAAGACGTACCTTATTTGTTAGGGATTCAGTGCAGTGCCCACAAGTTGGAGCTTGCTATAAAGCAATCAGCAACATCTATTCCATACATGAAAACAACAGATTAAGTCTTAATGGGTATCTATAAAATATACCATAAGTCTCCCAAAAACTGGGCTGGTCTCAAAGAGTTAGCCAGTAATATGAGCTACACGATTCACAAACCAGTTAACGTGTCAGGGACCCGGTGGGTTGCACAAAGAGAAAGGGCTCTGTCTGTTATTCTGTCCAGCTACAAGGCCTTAGTTGTACATTTACAGCACATTGCTTCCACACCAGGGCAAACAAAAGATCAGGCCAGTGGGTTGTTCAAAACAATAAGTACTGTGAGATGTGTCCTCTTTTCTCAGTTTCTGGCTGAATACCTTTCTGTCATGATGGCCTTCAGTCTAACTCTACAGAGAGACAGCTCAACAGTAGAAACAATAGTCAGTATGGTTGAAAGCACAGTGCTCTGGCTAGAGAACTACCCTGTGCAGGATAAACTTGACAAAGTCTGTAACGAATTGCTGTTGCTCCCTGACTCTGACACAGCTGACAGTGACACTAGCACAAGTCCACTGACAGGCTCAGCCACTACTCAGGTTCAGTTCCGTGGATCTGATATCTTCCTTAACTTAGAAAGGGGATATTCTATAGATAGAACCAAACAGGCAGTGTTGCGTGATGTTACAAGCCTTCTTTCATCAACAATTGAAAGTATTAACTCACGATTTTCCAATTTTAAAACAGACAAAGTCCTACAGTCATTCAGTATATTTAACCCATTACAGTTACCAGATAGTGACCAACTAGCCCTTTATGGCAGTGAGGAAGTCAGAACCCTCACAGAGCACTACAGTGACCTACTGAAGAAACACAATCATAATGTAAACTTGATTGAAGCGCAATGGTTAGAGCTTAAACCACTTATGAAAAATCACTGAATGAGCTGTCTCCGAAATTTCACTATTTGGATTCTGGCAAAAATTCTCCATAATGATGCACATGAACAGCGATTCCCTAATATTTTGGTCTTAGTCACAGTAGCTCTACTGATCCCAACCCAAACTGCAGTAGTTGAGAGGATTCAGCTTGATGGGCAGAGTGAAGTCTGACTGGCGGTCCTGTCTGTCTCCTATGACTACATCTGAACTAATGCGTGTCAAGCTGTCAGATGCTAGTGTTGCTACATTTGACCTGCAGGATGCCATAACACTATGGTTCAAATCTGGAAAACAAAAGAGAAGACCTCATGTGAGACCATATGGCTGCAGACTAGATTCAAGTTCTGATTCAGAAATAGACTAAACTCAATCAGTGTTTTACCTTGAAAAATAACCCCCCCCCAAAGCAACAGTTTTCTCTATGTCCACTTTACAGTTCATTTTATGTTTTAAGTTTAAAATTCACCTCACAACAATATGGACAGGTAAAACTTTGTCCGGACAGGCAACATTTACATTCCACCTGTCCCTCGGACAGGCATCTCAAAAAAATTATTTCTAGCCCTGACACCCGGTCATGCCTTATTGCTTAAGTATTCATTTAGAATATTTGCCTTCTTATCGTCTTACTCTGTTTCCTCTCCTTTGTTTAATCTTGATGATTCCACCCTTTGTCTTCTTTTCCATGATATAGTAGAAGAAGGTTTTGTTCCATCACTTTTATTTCCTCTGTTATTATCAGCTCGACCTGTGCTTTCACTTTTCTTACATCTCTGTTGGCCTCCTTTTCTTTCTCCATGTGGAGTTCCCAGTTTCCCATTTGCTGGTCCCCCTTGTGCATCCCAAAAGCTACCTTTTTTATCCTGATTGCCTTCCCTACCTTCCTTGAGAGTCTGCATGATCTTATGTGTGTCTTTTTCTTTGCCTACCTTCCTCAAACAGGAGCTTGTTGCAGTTGTTATTCCCAGCTTGATAATTTCCCACTTGGCCTTAACCCCTTGCACCTCTGATACCCCTAAATATTTTGAATGAAATTCCCATCTTCCCAAAAGCTGCTTTTCTGAAATCCAGGACCATTATCCATGAATTTCAGTGTTGGGTTCCTAGTATGATGCTAAACCACACTGAGTTGTGTTCACTGGTCCTGAGTGGATCCTCTACTCAGACATCCCCTATGCAGTCCCCACTGGAGAGTACTAAATCCAGAAAAGCCCCATCTGTGGTAGGCTCCCTAACCCAGTGGGTTAGTAGGCACACTTGCATTACCTCTGCCGACACCTGGATCCATGCACTTTTGGGCAATGAGATTTCCCAGTCCACGTCTGGTGCTTTGAGGTCACCCAGTAGTACAGCCTCCCCCTTTGTGACTTCCCTCCTTATTTCCACCCCAGTACCCTATCTGTGTTGTTTGTCTGGTTTGGTGACATGTATACCACCCCCTACCCTAATGATCCTCCATTTATCTGTCGCTAACTGTAGCCATACCAATTCCACCCCACACCTCTCTCCCCATTTAGGGTGCTGTCTTCTACAGCCTCTATGTTTTCTTTTATATAGTCACCACCCTCTTCTCCACCTCTGCCCTGTACCCTCTGTCTCTGTCCTGTAAAGGAAGTACCTAAGAATACCCATATCCAAGTTGTGGTATTGTGTTGCCCATGTCTGTATTGTTGCCAGCAAATTACAGACAAACTTTACATAAACTTCACAACAGTTTTTCTGCGATTTGAGTCAGCTTACATCAAAGACATGACACACATGTCACTTTTTGACACAAGCAGGAGCAGAAGTGCTCCAAATTTTGGGATGTGTGCCCAAAAGTTAGACCACCTGAAGGGTGGTCTAACAGTTGATAACAAATTGTGGGAATGTGGTGGAATCATGCTGTAAAGCCCAGTAAAAGCTTTGAAAACCCTGTGTCATAAGTACATCAAGTCTTACCTGATGGCCAACAATATATTACTCTGGATTTGTCTTTCTGTCAGAGTCTTCTCTCTCTCTCTCTCTCTCTCTCTCTCTCTCTCTCTGTCTCTGTCTCTCTCTCTCTCTCTCTCTCTCACTGCCCTCATGTTCCAAATAATCCCCTTAAAGATCTCCCATTGTTTTTTGAACTCATCTAGATGCCAAGCATTGACCACATTGCTGGGTAAACTATTCCACCTGTCCACCGCCCATTCTGTGAAAACATACTTCCTAATGCCCTTTTTCAATTTCTCCCATCCAGCTTAAGATTTTGCCCACTGGTGGATGAATTCTTCCCCAGCTTGAACAGATCTGGAGAGTTCACCCTATTGTACCCATGTATACTGTATATTTGTATGCTTTTCCTGTCCTCCAGAGAATACATATCAAGCCTTTCCACTTTCTCCTCAGGACTTACCCCTGAAGTCCCTGGGTCATTTTAGTCGCTCTTCACTGTTTAATTTCTAGCCTGTCTTATCCTACCTAGATGTAAGCTCTAAAACTGCACACAGTACTCTAGGTGTGGTCGAACCAGGTACCTGTACTGTGGCAGTGTTACATCCCTCCTGCAAATGGTGAACCCCCACCTGATGCATCCTAACACATCCTATTTGCTTTTCCACATGCTTTACTGTGTTGGAAAGGTTTTAAAATTATTGTTGATTACTGTAAAACTATTTAATTTCACTGTCAATTTTCATTTTTTTTTGCAGACTATTTAATTTCACTGTCAATTTTCACTTTTTTCATAGACCATAACAATGTGCACAATAATTTGACAGGGAGAATTTAAAGACAACAGTTTGCAAATGAAATGCGCTTACTACCATTATCACCAGTGTATTGTTAAACAAAGCAGTGCTTATAAAACTGCTTTGAAACATGTTCCATAAATACATTAAGCATAAATACAACACATTAGGCATACAAAAAAACATTTAAACTTGGAAACTGTGATCGCAGCTTTGGGTTAGCATCCGGTTTCATACAGTTGTTTTCCATTATATATTTCTATGTACAGTTACTGTGTCTCTTATGGTTATAAGAGTGCATTCTCAAGTTCTTTGGGTGAAAGAACTGTGAAGGGCAGCTGAGCAGTTCTGGCACACAAAAAACTTCAGAAGAAATTCATAACTGTAAGAGACTCAGGAACTGCACATATAAATATATTATAAATTATGTCATAAAATGGGTTGTAAAAAAGTCATAACCTAATTTGTCAAATAACATCACCTGACCGTGGATAAAATCTGTTTAATTCATAGTTTGACAGCCAGAACTACATCTCTTAGTGAATGTCTTGTAATCTTCCCTTAAGCAATATCCCTCCGTAGTTAGTGAAATTGAAAACTGAAAGTCAGCCATGTTTTCCCCACCATCGCAGTGCCATTTAATTCAAGTAAATAAGTAAATGTATTGGTATCCTCAGTAAAGTAGTCCTGTTAGTGAGAGTGAGCAGAACTGCTCATTAATAACAGTGCTACCTGCTGCTGCAAGCAGCTCCAATGATTACTCAGTGCTGCACTGTTGAGCCTGCTGCCCGCTGCTGCTGCATGCTGTACCTTGGTCCCATTAAATGCCAGTAAACTTTCCGAGTCCAAGCACAACCAAAGAACAAGCAATGTGAGTCAGGTGAAGTAGCGGACTGCATTGTCAGGACTTGGGACCTACACAGGGTATGTGTGTGAACCTGGCTTTGTGGATTTATTGATGAGAGGAGCGATGGCCTGGCTGGCTGTAAATCTGCAAGGTGCTGCTTCTCTGCTCTGGTATATTTCTGTTACAAACTGCTTTAGATCAGATGCAGTTTGCATGAGAGAGGGTGTACAATGCAGGCAACAGCCCGGAGGGAGATGAGAAATTGGGGGATCTTCTTGTTTCAGGGCGAGCGTTGGATGGGAGAAAGAGGGAACACAGAATTTAGGATGGGGGAAGTGTACAGCAGCACATGTCTGTAAGCACTGCAACTGTGGGTGGCAAAGTAAAGTATGTTATGAAGTATTAGAGTTTTTTTTATGAAAAACAAATGTCAGAAATGATTTTAGTACTATAGTTCTGTCATTTGTGTTTTCATAAAATAAATGAAATATACATGTTTTGTTGCAGACTTCTTTTCCAATCGGCAGGATACAGTTACAATTGTGCTATTGAAACAGAAAAAAAAAACCTTTCTGGCATTTTGTTTAAACAAATAACCCATTTTATATGTGCAGTAACCCATTCCATGGTATGGGGTTATGGGAATTTAATCCACGGCTGGGTGTTATGAGGGCACTTGGTCTGTGGCTTCTTGCCTCACAATGCACCTGGGATGTGGATTAAGAAAGGATTAACCCACGACAGGGTATTGGTTTACCGAGCATTACTCCATGCCTGGGGGAGGGGAGGGTTGGAGTCACGAGGCAAAAACAAGTGACTTCAACCACCCATACGTAGATTAATGCTCAGTAAACCCATACCCTGGAGTGGGTTAATCCCCTTATAACATGGGCAATGTTATGTTCGAGTTTTACCTAAAGAAATGGTAAAATAAAGCCCTGTGAACATGCAACTGTGGATATATCAGGGATTAATCAATGGTCAGGTGACCTGTTTCGACAAATCACAAGGCAGTAGGGTTGCCACCTTTGAATGAAGCAAAAACCGGACCCTAAGCTCCGCCTCTAACCCCACCCCTTTTCATGACTCATCATGCATTGTTCCTCATAGAAAGCCATTTGTTATACCAATAAAAGACAATTCTTAAAGCAACAGTTCAACACAAATGTTAAGATACTGTACTGTACTGTACCTGTTAAAATTACTAGATTCTTCCTAGTTATTTATTTACTTATGTAGTTATTTATTTATTGACATTGGTTTACCAGATAAACATACAGAGATAAAAGAAAGCTCATTTACAGATATGAAAATGTTTACCAGCAAATGAAAGTGGAAGACAACTGGCTCTGTTACTGTTACAATAGGTGGGGGCAGCTTTGGTGCTATGCCACTTTAAGATGCAGTGGAAATGATTAGGTTAAATAAGCACTAATAGTGTTAATGGCCATACTTTACACCTCCCAGTTTGACTGCTTTCACAAACAAAGGGCTATACTGCCAACAGAACTTGTTTGTAACCTGGACATGCAGCTGAAACAATGCATGATACAACAAAATCTGTTTCAAAAGTATGTGAGCACTCAAAATGACTCAAAAACCTGACCAGCACAGAGCAAAACCCGGATTACCTGATAGGGACCCTGAAAACCTGATCACCAGGTAAAAAACCTGACAGGTGGCAACCCTACAAGGCAGTATTTTCGGAACCCATGTTATAAATCCCCACAACCCCATACCCCATCGTGGGTTATTGCTTACTTAAATACTTTTGTTTAAAAAATGAATTTTAATTTAATATCAAAATGTTTTACTTTGCACAATATGAGAGAATCACCTCTGCTTGAACTGGAGTGTACCAACTGAATGTAGAACTTCAGAATTTTGGAACTATGTGCATGAAACACACTCTTATAGTTGTAAGAGTACCTGGAATGTTTAGAAATAACAGTCCTGATTGGCTTATTATAGATTGAGGGAGAGCTTCCGACCAATCGGAGTGTTCCTTTTTTCTGCGCATGGGACACTCTTATTTTGTGAAGCTTATCTCATGCACATATGCCCTGAAAACGGGCACATTCTGGGACAGTTAAAAAAAATAATATTGATCGAGCTTGATCTATATATATATTAATACCACCGCAAGACCACAATTATGCTTGTTAAAAGTGGTCTCACATGCATTCTTAGGGCATCACAGTTCTCATACCCTAAGAATGCACATGAGACCACTCTTACAAGTGTAAGAGTGGTCTCTGCAGCGGTATTAACATACAGAATGATCTCATGATTTATAATACTTTAATAAAATCAACTTGTACTCTGATTACACACCACTTATTTAAACACAAACTTCTGCCTCAGGTTACACACAGCTTCAGTTGGGATTCAATCATTGATTAGGCATGTAGGCATTTAAATACAGTAGCATTTAAACAGCACCATGATCATGGCTTCAGTTGGCATTCGGTTTAACTCTAATGCACTCCAAGTTTAATACTATTGTATAACAGAAGTGTGCACTCATGAAGTACAGTACTGAATTTAAGAAGAAATTCTGTGTCAAGTATCAGGCAGTTTAAGTCCATCTTTCAGACGCTTGTGGTTAAACCTCCCTCCCCCTAATAAGCAGACAACTTTTTTATGGCATTTGCCTTTTGCTATATTCGATTTTGATTGGACACAATGGGTATGTTTTTGCTCCATATTTTTATCGAAATGTGCTTTCTCTGAGAAGAAATTATTGCAGTAGTTCATGTGAGTGTAGTAATAGTTGAAATTTTAAAATAATGTTTCACCCTTTTTCATTTTAGGCTGCTTTGACAAACTGTAAGACACCGCTGTTGAAGGCGTACTACAAGTCTCTTGAAGATAACAGGTATTAAGAGTTTCAGAAATTCTTGCTTAGATGTAGACTCCTAATCTCAGCTTTAGTCTTCCTTCCTGTTTGCTCGCTTGCCTGACATGGAAAGTCCTCATACTGTACATTCTTACACATTCATGGCACCCAGCATAGAGACCATTGTCAAGCTATGTGTCCTACAAGGATGTACAATATCTGTGTTGGTTCAATAAAAGGTATCACATCATTCAAAGTCTATGATTTTCTTGGGTCAGTTTCCTCCATAGTGCCCCCCTCTTTGGTCTTAGAGTTGGAGATACTAGTACCTCAGGGAGACAAAAACCTTTTTGGTTGGCAGCATTCATGCACAGGACTAACATGATGCATTGGGCACACTCTCAGCATATAATGCTGTGTTGGCCCCCATCCCCTTAGCTCCTTTTTCTCCACTGTCATAGAGCACTAATGTCTGCCTAGTATAGGGCCCAAACGTCTTGTTGCTCTGAATTGATTTCTACTCCATCATTCAGTACCCATTTCTTGCATCCATTTCAACTTGCTGTATTCGACAACCATTACCACTTTGGTGCCATTACACTTCAGCACTGGCCTCCTCCTATAAATCCCAAAACCCAATTTGTGAGTGGTTTGGGCCTGTATCCACATCGCAACATTGATCTGGCTTCAGACAGTGTTTAGAGGATGAAGTGTCAAGTGCTCATTGGGGAAGAGTTCTGACGATGGGTTGTCCTGCAGCCAGGAGGAAGGACAGTCCTCCTGGAAGCACAGAAAGAAGTGGTCCTGTTCCCAATCCTAGTTGGGTTCTTGGCACCACTTGGCCTTGAGGTCTTCCTCTTCTCGTCAGATGGGGAAGAAGCGGTACCACTTGAGGTTGCCCACTGAGAGGTCTCCCATGAGATCTTCACTCTTCCAGAGTCGAAGACCCTCACTGCCACTGTTGGCATTACAGGGGGCCTCCAGTACAAGAAAGTTGATGTCTCAGGCCTGGAGCCTCCGTTTGTCCGTAAGTGGGGACTACGTTGAGCAGTTCCACCACTGGGCAGCTCTTGTGGAACAATGGGTGCAGCATCTGGCTCTTGTGCCTCTACCAGTAAAGTTAGTTCCTGGTCCTGCAGGGCTGGTGGAACTGGAGTTACAGGTGGAGCCCTCAAGCTGGGTAGAGCATTTGGATCTGGAAATAGCCCCCGGACCCTTGCCTGTGACCATGCCACTGACTTCTGTCCCACTGGCTGCACCCCCATTCAGTGTCACTGTGGTAGGACCGGCTGTGGTACCATTGCAAGTCACTTTGCTGCAGCTGGGTCATTGGCGTTGGGTCAATGATGCTGTTAGTATCTGGTTTAGGCCCTTTTTGGCCTAGCTCAGTGACAGCTCTGGTGTCAGTTGTGGTGCTGCTCTCTGTGCCAGGGATCTCAGTGCCAGATTCAGTTCTGGTTACAGCATCGCCTCTGGCACAGGCCCCTTGTTTCTTGGGATCGGTGTCATGGGTGTTGCCAAGGCTGCGTTCTGGATTGAAGGGCATACGATCCACGCCCCTCTTTGACTGTCCCTCTGGGGAGGATGTGGAGGGGGATGAGTCTGATTCCAGCCTCATCATTTCTGAGGGAAATGACGGACACTGTTTCTGTAGCCTGGACTGTTCGGATCAAGGCCTTTCTGTTCAATGGGGGATCTAACTTTTCTGGCTTGCTCAGGAATATGGATTCTGTACTTGATTTTGAGCTTTCAGACACTAACACAGGTAAGTCTTCAGTTGCAGTGGTTAAGCCTTTCTACTATGCCAGTCAATTTAGATCTTGCTTCGAGAGGGCTCTTGCAGTAGGTAATTACATATAGGACTGAAGCCGGCAGGCATCAGGACCCCAAGGAAAAATTTCTAGCTAGCAGTCTCTGGCGAGGGACTGCCCCCCACATCAGGTGACCGACGTCCGGTGACGTCGGTATAAAGGGGTGGTTCCTCTTGCCCGCCTTCCAGTTCTTTCCCACTGTTAGCTTTCAACAGCGCCTCACGGTTAAGTTCCACTGCTCATCAGTCAATCGTCGCCAGTAGTTATACTGTTGGTTTTTCCGATTTTTTCTAATATATTCATCAGGATTATTTTACCTGCTGTGTATGTCGTTTCCTACGTCCAAACGCAAAACAAGTCGCGACCCATCGGCCAACTCCTTTGAGGACGGCCATTCTCTGTGTCTCATCTGCCTAGGCCTGGATCACCCCGTGGATTCCTGTCAGCACTGCTTGAAGTTCAACGCGGCTACCCACAGAAGAAGGCAGCAGTCCCTGGAGGGTCACATCCTAAAGAAGAAGAAGATGTCCTCCATGGAAAAAGAGCTGAAAAAGTTCCGACAGGCTTCCACCTCCCCCGAGGGCCTTAAGAAGAAGAAGAAGAAGAAGGAGAAGCACTGGGACCAGGACTCCTCATCCTCGGCTGCGGCGACTTCAGCTGGGGTCGCCGCCCTTCAGGTAACGTCCCCTCTGGGGAACCGCTCCCCGACGGCCATTTTGGTGGTGTCTGAGACGGCGTCGGGCCAGTCATGAGCCTCCGGGACAAAGGAGGCATCTGCTCCCAGTAAGGCCGCCCCTGAGTGACCTTCTGGTTCGAACCTCTCTGGTAAGTCGGGCGTCAGCTCCGATGTCTGCCTGGAGCCGGCCGCTAAGTCGCTCGACCCTTCGGGGCAGCGCATGGCCGTCAAGCCACCCGTCAAGGTCGCCTCCCCTGCACGACCTTCTTCGGGTGCTGGGTCCGATCAGTTGGACGTCGGCTCCTCTGACGTCCGCCTGGATCCCGCCTGTCAGATGCCGCTGGCCTGTCCGGCGGACGCATGGCGAAGGACCCTGTGCCAGATCCTTTGGTCTTATCCGACACCGCTGGCTTCCCGCAGCCTTCACTGCTGCCATCCGAGGGCCCTGTGTCTCCCCAGCTGGACCCGGAGGATCCCTCCGGCCCTCCTTCGGACGCCTCTGGGGACTCTTCAGTGCCTCCGTCAGGCCTCCCTCCCATAGGTCCAGATGGCCTGATGTCGGACCCTCGGACGCGGCCCCGTCACTGGCCAATGTCCCCTTGCCGGACGTCACCCCGATGCCGGACCTGACGCCCACCAGGCCACCTGTCCCTGGCCCGCCTCCAGGGCCTCTTCCAGGACCTTCTACCCTGGTAGAGCCCCTGGTGCCGGATCTTACACCGTCTTATCCGACGGTGTCTTATCCGGCACCGCAGTACCCGACGCCGCAGTACCCAGTGCCTCAGTACCCGACGCCGGGCTTTCCACCATCAGGCTATGGATACTTGCCCTACGGATACCCCCAGTATCCGTATCCCCTCCTCCACCACCACCCCCTCAGCTGCTGGTGGATCTGAGGGAGACTCTGGCTTCTTGGTGGGCTGAGGCCAAGGCTCAGCTCACCAGGGAGGTGGAGAGCTGCCTCCCAATGATGGACCTGGTCCTGGATCCCCGTCGCCGGGGGCGAGAGACCCTCCTCCCCCCCAACCCCAGAGACACTGCTATGGGGTCTAAGGCTGGGGGTGGCACCTTGCCCCCTAGGGGTCATGTTCCTCTCCCAAGTGGGGAGGGGTCTTCGTCTCCTTCTTCTTCGGACTCATCAGAGTACTCCGATGACAGCTGTGATCCAGACAAGCCTCGTACTCCTGACAAGCCCAGGCCCAGGACTCCTCCGAATTCTCTTCCGGAGGATCCCTCATTTACGGAGTTGCTAAGAAAAATCCAGGCTCTTCATCAGTGGAAATCTCTGGAGCCGGATCCACAGAGACAGAAGCTAGCTGCCCATTTGGATTTGACTGAGGTAGCTCCCACGTTAGTTCCACCCAGGATCGAGCCTCACGCTGACCTCATTCCCACTATCTGGAAACAGCCGTCGGCTTTAGCCCCCCCTTCCTTGGAAGGCGGATCGGCTGTATCAGGCTCCTGAGGGGATTGACTTTCTTTCATCATACCCCAAGGCTGATTTGGTCGTGATCAGCGCCGCCCGTGGCCATTCGGCTAACCCGGAACGCCTGAGCTCATCTCCATCTGATAAGGAATCCCGTCTTCTGGACCAGTATGGCAAGAAAATCTTTTCTTCTTCCACTCTGGGTATCAGAGCCTTGAACTACGTGGCTCACATGGGGGATTACCAGAAGGCTATCCTTAGTGAGGTAGAAGCCAAGTTGGACACCCTTTCTCAGTCCCAGACTAAACAGGAAGTGGCAGACCTGGTCCACTCCGCACATTCGGCCAGTAGGCACATGCTGCGTGCTACTTACGATGCGGTGGATGCTTCTGGACGAAGTTTGGCGTTCGCCGTGAGTCTGCGGCGACATGCCTGGCTTCGGGTGTCAGGTTTGGCCTCGGAAGTACAATCCACCATCCAGGATGCCCTCTTCCAAGGTTCAGTGTTGTTCGGTGGCGATGTCAAGGACATTATTACCGGACTGAGAGAGAAGGGCACTGCCCTCAAGGAGGTTGACTCCATGTACAGAGCCCCTCAAGCGCAGCATCGTTCCTTTCACCATCGCACATGGCCTAAAGCGAAACCACAAGGAAAGCGGGCCAACAAACGCCGGGCCCCTCCGGCTGTGAGACCCCCCCACCTAAACGGGCTGCAGGAGCTCCAGCCGTGGTGCTGCCCCATACCTCCTGACTGCCTCCCTCTCCCATGTCCTCTGGTCAATCCAGAAAAACTGGTAGGCGGGAGATTCTCCCTACATCTACCAGGTTGGGAGAGGATCACTTCTGACTCTTGGGTCCTTCAGCACATAACAGAGGGCCATACCATAGAGTTTCTTCAGAAACCTCCCAGAATCCCCCCTTCCCCAGGTCGTCTTACTCCCCCGAACATCTTCTCAGGGTTCAGGAAGAAATCTCCTCCCTTCTGTTGAAGGAGGCAATAGAAACCGTCCCTCCCCCTCTTCGGGGGATGGGCTTCTACTCCCATTTCTTCCTAGTCCCCAAGAAGACAGGAGACGTGAGGCCCATTCTGGACCTCAGCTCTCTCAATCTGTTCGTGGAGTACAAAAGGTTCAGGATGCTCTCACTACAGAGTCTCCTGCCCCTCCTTCTGCTGGGACTGTGGCTTTGTGCTCTGGACATGCAGGACGCGTATCTGCATATCCTTATCTACCCTTCCCACCGCAGATACCTCCGGTTTGCTTTCCAGGGGGACCACTACCAGTTCAGGGCCCTCCCATTTGGTCTTTCCTCGGCCCCCCGAGTATTCGTCTGTCTATGGTGGCGGCCCACCTGCGTACTCAGGGAGTGCAGGTTTTCCCATACCTGGATGATTGACTCCTGGCAGCCCAGTCCAGGGAGGAGCTCCTGCGTTCCCTTTGCCTTACCAAGCAGGTTTTTACCAGCCTGGGTATTACCATCAACCAGGCCAAATCCCATTTGATCCCATCTCAATACCTCCAGTTCATTGGGGCGATTCTGGACACGACCACCGGTATGGCCTTTCTACCCCGAGACAGGGTGGCCACACTCCAGGGTCAGACAAGCTTTTTGTCTTCTCACAGGCGGATTTCCGCCAAGTCGATCCTTCGCCTCCTGGGGCTCATAGCGGCTGCAATTCCGACAGTTCCACATGCTCAGCTCCACATGAGAATCTCTCAGTGGACTCTTCAGTCTCAGTGGGATCAGTTGGTCGATGAATTGGACCAAGAGGTGCTAGTCTCGACCCCGATGCTTCAGGATTTGCACTGGTGGTTGGTTCAGGAGAACCTTTGTCGGGGAGTTCCCTTCTGCCTTCCTCCCCCTCCCAAACACTGACAATGGACTCCTCGGGCGAAGGTTGGGGAGCTCATGTGGGATCCCAGCGGACCCAGGGCTCATGGTCCATATTCGAGCAGATGCTTCACATCAACGTGCTCGAGCTCAGAGCGGTGTTGTACACTCTTCAAGCACTACACTCCTTTCTGCTTCCTGGTCGCCTGGCTGTCCAGACCGACAATATGAGTGTAGTCTGGTGCCTCAACAAATGGGGGGGACTCGTTCCTACCCTCTTTGTCGGGAAGCGATGTGGGTCTGGGAATGGGCGACCCTACACAACCTTCATCTCAGGCGGTCCACGTTCTGGGGGTAGAGAATTTGTTGACTGATCACTTGAGTCGATCCTCGGCACAACCTCACGAGTGGGAATTGGACCAGGAAATAGCAGACAGCATCTTCCTATGTTGGGGAACCCCTCAGGTCGACCTGTTCACGTCCCCACTAAATGCAAAACTGCCCATCTTTTGCTCGCTCGGTCCAGGGTATGGGCGACTTTGGAGAGATGCTCTGTCTCTCGACTGGAAGGGCAGATTCGTTTATGCATTTCCCCCAATTCCGTTGATTCCGAGGATCTTGCACAAGCTCAGCTCAGAAGGGGCCCTTATGATTCTCATCGCTCTCTTCTGGCCCAGGCAAGGTTGGTTCTCTCTTCTGCAACAGTACTCAGAGGAACCTCCGATTCCTCTTCCACTTTCGAGACTACTGTTGACCCAGGATCAGGGATCCCTGGTCCATCCAGGCCTCAAGACCCTTCAGCTGCATGCTTGGCTCCTACAGACATAGCGCAAGCCCGTTTTGGGGTTTCTCCTCAAGTGGCAGAGATCTTGGTGGAGGCCAGGAAGCCCTCCATTCACTCCACCTATGCCATGAAATGGAAACGGTTTTCCATTTGGGCCTCGTCCAAAGACCTGGAGCCTTTCTCCTGTCCTGTCGGGTGGCTGCTAGACTACATGCGTTATCTTTTCGACCTGGGTCTCAGTCATTCCTCTTTGAAAGTTCACTCTGGCCGCTTATCATGTTCCCTTTGGAGACAGAACTTTCGCTCAGCTGGAGGTCGCTAAAACCTTTCTTTGAGGGGTTCTTCATCTGAGACCCCCCCATTCGGGTTTCTGCCCCTCCTTGGGATTTGAATTTCATTCTCGAGAAGCTTACGCTGCCTCCCTTTGAGCCGGCAGCCTCAGCAGAACTTAAGTTCCTTTCGTGGAAGGCTCTCTTCCTAATGGCCATTACTTCCGCTTGGAGATTTTCCGAGCTTCAAGCCTTGATGTGCAAAATCCCATATTTGATTTTCCATAAGGAACATGTGGCCCTGCGCACCAACCCTAAGTTTCTCCCTAAGGTGGCAGTGGAATCTACATTGAACCAGTCTATTGAACTGCCTGCCTTTTCCACACAGCACTCCAATCATGGGGAGTATCTTTTACATACTCTGGACATTCACCAGATTCTGAGATGCTACACCAACAGGATGAAGGATCTCAGAAAGACTGACCAACTATTTGTTTCTTTTGCTAGCAAAAGAGAGGGCAACGCTGTTTCCAAACAGTGTTTGTCCAAATGGTTGGCTCACTGTATTACTTTCTGCTACAATAAGTATCACAAAACCTTGCCAGGTCAGGTCAGGGATCACTCCACCAGGGGTGTCGCGGCCTCTGCTGCCTCTTTCAAGAATGTGTCAGCAGGTGATATTTGCTCCACCGCAACTTGGACTTCTATACATACCTTTACCAAACACTACAGTTTGGACATTGCCTCTTGCCGCAGAGCCGGCTTCTGGTTGGCTGTTCTGCAAGGACTTCTTTCTTAAGTCCTCTTCAGCCAGAGGATCTCTTATGAATAGTTTCCTCCTCCCATGTGCTGCTCTTTGTTCCAGACTGCTTGGGACTCAGTCCTATATATAATTACCTACTGCAAGAGCCCTCTCGAAGTAAGATAGTACAGTTACGTAAGAACTTAGCGTAACAGGAGATCTTGAAGAGCCTCTTGATAAGACCTCTCCACCCTCCATCCCCATTAGCTTTTCAGCTCCTTTTCAGGAAGGAAATCTCACTTCTCTCTGTCTCGCCTTTTTAGCCTTCGGCAAGAAAGAACTGGAAGAGGCGGGTGTGAGGACTGCCTTTATACCGGCGTCTCCTGACACGGTCACCTGGCGTTAGGGCAGTCCCTAGCCAGGGTTTCTTAGCTGGAAATTTTCCGTGGGGTCCCGATGCCTGCCCCGACTTCAGTCCTATATGTAATTACCTACTGCAAGAGCCTCTCTTGAAGATCTACTGTTACGGTAAGTTCTTACGCAACTGTACTTTCCTCCTATTCTGCTCGCATTTGAGACCTTGTCAGATGTGGTATGGGATAGACCTACCTCTGTCCCCTCTGTCTGTAAGCAGACAGACATGAAATACACTTCCCTGCCCCTAAGGACAGACCAGTGTATGTTTCTCAACCTATAACGAATGTCATTGTTATTCTTGTTGAGAATGACAAAGCCATTCGTCCCCAAGAGATCACTGTGCACCCTATTAACAAGGAGTCGCACAAGACTGATGCTTTAGGCAAGCGAGCTTTGACAGCAGTTACCCTAAGCATGCAGATTGCCAACTACTAAGGGCATATCTCCAAATATGAGTATACCCTTTAGAGATTGTTTAATCCCTAGGAGAATCCCTGTCAGATTCTGAAACTAAGCAATTAGATTCTGCAAACTGCCACGCATGAAACTGAGTCTAACAGTCAGCAGTTCAAACCTGCTATGGGTGCCTTTGATACTGCTTCACACTTGGCTGCAACAGGTATCTGTATCAGAAGGCATTCCTGGCTACATACTACTGGCTTTTCTCAGGATGTCCAACAACAGGTAATGAACATTCCTGTCATTGGTGCTTACTTGTTTGGACACCAGGTAGAGAAGTCTCTTGAGGCATCTCAGAAAACCAGAATGACCAAGACTTCCAGGCCAGTTCCAGCTAACCTTCAGAAGGGGAAAGGACATGGTTTCTTTCAGAACCAGCAGTCCTTTTGCGGGAAAGGTGGGGAGCCCAAAACAAATCTCAGCCTACCCAGCCTCAGAAGAAGGTGCAGCCAAAGGCACAGATGCCGAAAGCACCCAGTGTTATCCTCAGAAGCTCCAGCCGCAGTCCTGCCTCAGCTGCCCGGGGCAGACCTCTCCTCGAGGGGACACCTGACCAGTTTTACTGTCAGTGGGAGTCCATTACAACGGATAGTTGGATCCTCGGTATCATCAGGGAGGGATAATCCCTGGACTTCACAGAAATCCCTCCAGACTATCCACCCAGAAGGTGACGCCTTTCATCAGCCCGTATGGTAGAGCTTCTGGTAAGGAAGATTGCAGGTCTTCTGAGCAACAGGGCAATGGAAATACTGCCAGAGTCAAAATGAGACACAGGTTTCTAGTCCTACTACTTTCTAATACTTAATAATAAACTTTGATATACTATTCTGCAATTTAAATGCTCAATATACTGATGTTATTGTAACTGTGATGTTTATGTAAACTGCTATCTCTCCCCCCCCCCCCCCCCCCCCAGGTCACATCTGGAAATCAGCAACATGCCTTCCTTGTGAAACATTTAAATAAATAAAAAATACAAAAAAATTCAGTGGGCAAGTGCCCCGTACTCAACCTGAGAAACCTGAACAAGTTCATGGATCAAGAAAAATTCAAAATGATTTCTCTGGAGTCTGCTTTCCTTTTTGAAACCTCAGAATTGGTTAGCATCCCTAGATATGCAGGATATATACCAGCACATACTGGCGCGCCCCAGGCACCACAGATACCTTCGATTCATTGTACTTGGACAGCATTACCAGTTCTGCTTTTGGGGCCCTCTGTGCGCATTGAGTCTTTACATAGTGTTTTGTAGTACGCACAGTGCACCTGAGAAAATTGGGACTCCAGTTTTATCCTTACCTAGATGATATGTTAATATCCAGTCCATCCAGGTAAGAGACAAACAGGCAGTGGCCACGGCTTCTCAGTTCCCTACCTCCACTGGGGTTCTTTTGAATTTCGGAAGTCTCAGCTCCAACCTTCACAACAGCTGCTGTTCATAGATGTTCTTCTGGGTATTAACAAGGCCAAGGCCTTTCTTTCAGACTGCAGAATGCAGGCAATCCTGCAGATTGCATGGTACATGATGGAGTGCAGATCTGTTCAAGCCCACTCCATGCAGTACATGCTGGGTCTGATAGCCTTCTCAGTGTTCACAGTGCCCTTGGCACAGTTGCACATGAGAACGATTCAATGGATGCTCGGTGCACAGTGGTCACAAACATCATATCCTCAGATCTACCGCATTCAGGTGACCAAGCCCATGATTTGGTCACTTACATGGTGGTCAGTGGAGGACAGTCTTCTCCAGGGCTTTTCCTTCTCCAACCAGAGCCTCAGGAGATTCTAACCACAGATGTCTCCCTGTTGGGGTGGGGGCCCACTGTCAGGGCCTCCAAACACAAGGTGCCTGGGACCCATCAGAGTCTCATCTCCACATCAGTGTGCTGGAGATGCGAGCTGTTTTGTAAGCCTGTGAGCCCTAGTGGATCTTGTCAGCTGCAAAACAGTCCTCCTCCAGACAGACAACAAGTCCGTGATGTATTACATCAACAAATGAGGAGTACATTCTTACCCTCTCTGCAGAGAGGTGATGAGAGTGTGGGAATGGTGCCTGGAGCAAAGGATCCTGCTCCAAGCCACATATCTGCCAGGAGTCCAGAACACTGGTAGACAAGCTCTGCCAAACAGGGGCCGATCCTCACTGTCATGAGATTGTTGTCCAACAAGTGGGGTACCCCAGATGTGGACCTTTTTGTGTCCCCACTCAATGCCAAACTGCCTTGATTCTGCTCCAGAAACCCAGGATACGGTGTTTTCTGTCAGGATGCTTTCAGACTGCAATGACAAAATCTGTTTCTGTATGCATGCCCTTCAGTCCTTCCAGTGCAGAGGTTATTGCTCAAACTGGAGGCACACAAGGGAAAGATGATACTGATCACCCCCTGCTGTCCTCAATAAATATGGCTTCCTCTGTTGAACAGACTATCAGTCAGCAAACCAAGGATTCTTCCACTCAGGAGGGACTTACTGTCTCAGGGTTACCTGGTCTGTCCAGCCTGTGCTCCCTTCACCTTCATGTCTGGCTCCAGAAGAGATAGAAGTGAATAGGCACAAGGTATCTCAGAGGGTCTCTGATATACTTTTGACTGCCCGTAAATGTTCCACTAGGAAGACTTACACAGCCAAATAGAAAAGATTTTCCATCTGGTGCTCCAGAACTGGCATGGACCCTTTTGGTGCCCACCTATCAGGGTTCTGGAGCACTTGCTGGGCCTTTCTGATGCTGGCCTACAGTATCACACAGTTAAGGTCCACTTGTGTGCTATTTCTGCATACCACAAGTCCACTGGTACCCTCTACCAAGGCCCCCTGTTTTCTGTGGTTCTGTGGCACACAGTGATTGCCATAGAAATCAAGGTGAGCCACAGAATTTTGGATGGGCCACAGAAGTTTCACTGAAACTGTCCCAATAAGTTAGAGACTGCCCCCACTTCTTTTTGCCATTACCTACCCTGCAGTGTATAGCTTTATAAGAACCAAAATTCAGTCCTAAACATCTCATCCCAGACCCTCATACCCACCTCAACATGCCCTGAGAGCCTCCTTGAGTCACCACCTTTTTTTTTATAATGGCACCCTTTTCTGGTTGAAGGTAGCTTGATGATCCCCTGCCTTTTCCTATCACTATTAGTGGGCCAGGGATGCTTGTTCTTCATCCCAGTAGTGGTTTCTGGGGCCCAAACAAAACCATGCTGGGCATGAAACCAGCATTTGAGCCCAGAAGTAATAGGAAGTGGTAGCGATTCATCCTGCTCTGTTAGACCAAAAATGTGTGGCAATATAACATACGAACATATGAAGGCACAAGCAGAAAAAGGCCCATAGGTCTATCAAGTCTGCCCGAGTGTGCAGCTCGCAGTTTACTTCTCCTGCAGCTGCCACCCTCCTCCCATTCCCTTCCCATCATCCCCTCTCCCTTGACTTTCCCCCATTTTGTTCTTAGCTGTACTTACCCTGCTGACTCTATCCCATCCCTGCCTAAAACTGTCCACTGTCTCCAGTTCAATCAACTCCTCCGTGTTGTTGAGGGACAGATCAGGAAGCATAGGAAAACCAGGAGCAGTTGTAAAATTCTCAACTAGAGTTTTATTATTAATAACAGGAAAATAAAAAAAATAAAATTGTTCAGAATAACTATTTACAATGGCAGAAGAAACATAGAAAACAAACAGAGTCCTTCTGAGGTTTTTCTTCTCAATTTCCAATCTCAGTCTCTCAGTCTCTGTCTCCCTCTTTTGCAAAATACTGTAGCTCCTTTTTATAATACTGTGCAGGTGCTCATTAAGAAAATAGCATGCTTTTCACACATTATTCTTGTAAGATTCCAATGTTCTTGTCAGTTTCAGCAGGTGCAGCAAAAAGAACACTGTGACCCAGAACTGACCTCTTGTTTGCATCTTCTGCAAAAGGCTTTAAAATTGCATCTCAGGTTAACCCCTTGAGTTCCAAATAGCTTTACAATAATTTCAACAGTATAACTATATACAGTTTTAACTCTACAGTCATTTCAACAGTTTTAAACAAAGGGATCCCAGTATCAATTACATTTCCACAAAAAGATTCACATATATTTTTATACCAGCAGATATGCAAGGGGGGAGAAAAGACAGAACAGCAAGTGAGAGTAGAGAGATAGTGAGAGGCAGAGAATTGCAAGACCATCGGAGTGATCAAGTCCTAGGTCTCAAGACAATTTGATTGTGCAACCAGACAGAGAAGAGACAGAAGGAGAGAATAGAACTGATCCTTTCATTTAAACTCTTTCTCCATAACAACTGGGACAAGGCCATAATCAACCCTGTCACATAAGAGGGAACCTGTTTTACAAACACAGGTTTCCAAAACTTTCTAGTAATTCTCATTTGACATAAGCATACTGTATAACCTTTACAGTTCTGTACATATGCAGTATCCTTTTTCCATAACAACAGTACAGCAAATAGTGAAGTTTAAACTCACACATTTGTTTTTTCAGCCTTCAGAATTCTCAATTCCAGATCCATATCTAGACAGAAAATGAGCATTAACATTATCTTTCCCAGATTTGTGCATCACTTGAAATTTAAATGGCTGTAGTGCCAGGTACTGCCATGTGATGCTAGAATTTTTATCCTTCATTTGGTTAAGCCAACAGGGAGGACTGTGATCTGTTACAAGTACAAAGTCAGCTCCTAGTAAGTAAAACTTAAGGGACTCCAAGGCCCACTTTGCTGCAAGGCATTCCTTTTCAGTGGTGGACCACCTTTTCTCTGTCATGCAACTTCCTACTTATGTATAGAATAGGATGTTCAAACAACATGAAGTCTTGCTATATTCTGACATATACAGTGAGTCCCAACCTTTGAACTGCCCCGGAGGTGAAAGAGTTAACTTTCCATGCCAGGCATGGAACGCTGAGCTCGAGCTCGGTTGAGACTCTGTCTGTTGTTCTTCAAACTCAAACCATCAGATTCTTTACTCCGCCTCACTGAACAGTCGCTCCAGAGATTTCTCATTCTGCTCAGTTCAATTTGTCGGTTGAAGTACCGCTTTTCTGGGTTTTCGACCAAATTTAAACTGTAACCTGTCGGTTCAGTCTCTGTCTGTGGTATTTGTGAGTACTAGATAGGTTTTATTTCATTCTATTCTGTGTGGAACTTGTAAACGGTTTATCAGTTCGGTTTGAACCGATCAAGTTGTTTAAAAATCTTAAATTGTGCTGTGAGAGTGTGGTTACCAGTTCTTATCGGTTCTAAAAAAAAACAGATTTTATTACGTTTTTTTCCACGACCTGTGACACGGTTGGGAACCGAAAAGAGGGTCTTGCCTGGCGGATTGCCATAAAAGGGTAAGTTTGGTTAGGACTGGCACTATGTTTGAGAAACCCAAAAGAAAAACTGGACCCACTGGGTTTCAACACTGTAGTGTGTGTGGAAGTCTTTGCCAAGGCTGACCCCACACCACCTGTGTTTTTGTCTAGGGTTTGACCACCTCAATGCAGACTGCCAGATTTGCAAAAATTTCCTGCAGCTACCCTAGAAAAGAGAGCTGGTAGGCTCAGGAAAGGGAAGCCAAAAGTCCGCTGAACCAGATGGCCAGCCGGTTTGGTTCAAACCCGAACCAGAAGGAGTGCCCTTTACGCAGGGCGAGACTTCTTCGGGCCAAAGGAGAGCCGATTCTGAGGAATCGGTCCCGGCTAAAAGACCTAGAAAAGAAAAATCAGCTAGTGCGGAGCCAAAACTTTCCTCTCCAACCGCTGAAGAGATAGCCAAAGTGATCAAAATTGTCCAGTCGCTTTCCCTGGTTCCAACCAAACCGGCACCATCAGGCAGGCGCTCGGTTCGGCCGGTTCCACCGGTTCAAGAGTATGAGTTAGAGGAATTTTATGAACCGGAGGAGGAGGAAGAGGAGTATGAAAAAAGTGAATGTGGATTTGAAAGTCTGGATGTGACCATTGACCTGGACATCTCTCCAGACAGACCTTCAGGGGTTTCCCCTCCTAGGCTTTCTGAGTCCCCTTCCCATTTCATGTTTTATAAAAAAGTGGCTGAAACCCTCCAGCTTCCTATGGAAGAAGCTGTGGATGACCAGGAGGAGCATGACTATGTGGAAATGATGGATATCCCAGAGTCTAGGAGGCTGTCTATTCCCTTGCACAAATCTTTTGGGAAACAGACATTTAAGATTTTAAAGACTCCTAACACTATACCTCCTGTGGATAAGAGAATGGACAAGAGGTATACATTGTCAGGCTCTGACACGGAGTTCCTTACACAACAATGCAGCCATGTTGGGGTAGTGCAGGCTGCAGCCTGTGATAAGAGCAAACATTCCCTTGGCTTCACCCCCGGACAAGGACTCCAGGAGGATTGATGCCATGGCAAAGAAACAGTACATGGCAGCATCCTTGGGACTCAGACAGGCCAATTATATGGCCTATACTGCTAGGTATCAAAATCCAGATGGGACACTGTTATGGCCTCTAGCCAAACAGGGTCCCTGGCCAGCTTGCCAAGGAGCTGGAGCAGGTGGCTGCTGATGGTATTGAGGCATCCAAGGTGCAATTCCATGCTGCAGTGGACTCAATGATGTCATCTAGAGTCATGGCTACATCTGTGGCACTTGAAGAATGACTTGGCTCAGATGTACTAGCCTGTCTGGGATACCCAGACTAAGGTCATGGATTTTCTTGTTGTGGGTAATTCTCTGTTGGGAGCAAACAGAGAATTACATGAAGAAAATGGATGAGTATAGGACCACCTATAGGAGTGCACAGGCCAAGGAAAGGCAGGCCACTCCTCAAAGGCAGCTTCCCAGGGGCAGGGGCAGGCCTTTTCATAGGCCTTTTTACCAAGCCCAGGCCTCCTCTTCTGCTTATGTCCAGAGGGGTTCTTTAGAGGGAGAGGCAGACGGGGTACAAGCAGACCTGCTTCCACCCCTCAGCCCAAAGCCCCTGCCAAGCAGGCACCCTGATGGGGTTACCAGGGCCGATTCTCAGCTACCTGTAGGGGGCAGGCTGGCTTACTTTGTCCAGGACTGGGAGTCTCTGACATCAGACAAATGGGTCCTGGAAGTAGTAAGCCAGGGACTGGTTCTCAGCTTCAAAAAGTTTCCAAAGATGAGAACCAGATCCTTTCCACCTGCAAATCCATCAGAGACACTTGCCTTAGAGGCAGAGGTCTCCTCCCTCCTAGCTCGCAGAGCTGTGGAAAGAGTTCCACCCCTACACCAGGGCAAAGGGTTGTACTCCAGGTACTTCCTTACCCCAAAAAAGACAGGAGAATGGCGGCCCATCCTGGATCTCAGATACTTAAACAAGCACCTTTTAAACCAAAATTCAAAATGGTGACTCTGGGAATTATTCTACCCTCTCTAAGGCCAGGGACTGGCTGGTGTCCCTGGACCTCAAGGATGCCTACTTCCATATTCTCCGTCAAGCCCTCATCGAAAGTACCTCAGGTTCGAGCTGCCCTCAGGCCATTATCAGTTCAGAGCAATGCCCTTTGGCCTCACTTCTGCTCCAAGGGTATTCACAAAATGCCTGGCAGTAGTAGTTGCTTTTCTAAGAAGGCAGAAGATTGCCATCTTCCCTTACCTGGACGACTGGCTCATAGTAGGCCAGTCCCCAGACCAAGTCAAGTTACACTTACAGATAACTCAGCAACTGCTCTCTTCTTTGGGTTTCCTTCTAAATCTTCCAAAGTCAGTTCTAGAGCCTGTCCAGCTCCTCACCTTCATAGGTGCAGAGCTAGACACAGTAAAGGCCAGAGCCTTCCTTCCCCTGGACAGGGCAAGGACCCTGGTCTCTCTGGCCTCCTCATTCACCCTGCAGGTGTCTCGACCAGCAAGGCATTTTCTACAGCTCCTGGGGCACATGGCTGCTTCTACAGCAGTAGTGCAGGGAGCAAGATTTCAGATGAGGGACATTCAGTTCCATTTGAGAGCCTTTTGGTCTCAAAGGAAGGACCCTCTGACCAAATTGATCTCAGTAACTCAAACCCTGATCCAGGCCCTACAGTGGTGGCAGGATCAGAACAATCTGAGACAAGGGGTTCCCTTTGTCACTCAGTCTCACTCTTTAATCCTTACTACAGATGCCTTCTTCTTGGGGTGGGGGGCTCACATAGGCGACCTCACCACCCAGGGGTTGTGGTCCCCTCAGGAATCTCTGCTCCATATCAATCTGTTGGAACTCAGAGCAGTATTTCTAGCACTTCAAGTTTTTTCCAAATCTGTTCAGAACAAAGTTGTACAGGTCAGAACAGACAACACCACCACAATGTGGTACATCAACAAGCAAGGACGCACTCGGTCTATGGCCTTGTGCACCGAAGCAATGAAGTTGTGGTCTCTGGCTTACTCCCTGAACACCTCCCTCACAGCAGTTCACTTCCCAGGCAAGGACAATGTCCTGGCAGATGCTCTTAGCAGGATTTCCCAGGGCCATCACGAATGGTCACTGGACCCCCTGGTCTTGGAGGTGATATTTTCCAGATGGGGCACCCCGCAGATAGATCTTTTTGCAGCCCCAGACAATCACCAACTTCCCCTTTTTTGCTGCAGGCCCCCAGTGTTGGGCTCAGTCCCCCTGGATGCCTTAGTTCTCAATTGAGAAGGGAAGTTTCTCTATGCCTTTCCCCCCTTCCCTCTCCTGTTCAAAGTGCTAGTCAAAATCAGATCTCAACCTTGCGAGATGATCCTGATTGCTCCAGACTGGGCCAGACAGCCCTGATATCCAGTCCTACTGTCCTTAGCAGTCCATCTTCCCCTGTGTCTTCCCAGGAATTACAACCTGTTAACCTGTGCTCAGGGCTGGGTTTGGTACCCGAACCTCAAATCTCTCAATCTCAAGGCCTGGCTCTTGAAGAGTTAGAGTTTGCTAATTTACACCTCTCCCAAGGTGTAATGGATATCTGAAAGGCTTCTAGAAAACCTTCCACCAGGGCTACTTATAATTCAAAATGGAAAAGATTTTCCACATGGTGCTCTGGGAAGCATATTTCCCCAGAATCTGCTGATCTGCCCACAGTCCTTGGTTATATGGTCCACTTAAATAGCTTGGGGCTGAGACCAGCTACACTGAAAGTGCATCTGGCAGCTGTGTCTACTTTTATCTCAGCAGGTAAGCCCTCTTCTCTTTCAGCTCACCCTGTATTCTCCAAGTTTTTCAAGGGATTGCTTCACACCAACCGTCCATTCAGGGACCCTGCCCCTGCCTGGGACCTCAATGTTTGCATTGCTCAGCTTATGCAACCCCCTTTTGAGCCTTTGTCTTCAGCAGAGCTTAAGTACTTGACTTGGAAGACTGTGTTTCTGGTAGCCATCACTTCTGCCAGGCACATAAGTGAATTACAAGCTTTGTCAGTGGAGCCAGATTTTACCTCCTTTCGTAGAGATAAGGTGGTCCTCAGGACTAACAGGAAGTTCTTGCCTAAGGTGGTTTCAGATTTCCACCTTAATCAATCTATGTCTCTTCCAGTGTACTTCACTGACCATTCCTCCTCTGGCGAGAGGAGGCTGCACAGTTTAGATGTGAAAAGAGCCCTTAGTTACTACATAGAGCATACCAAGGGTCACAGGTTTGACTCCCTCCAACTGTTCCTCACTTATGGTGAGTTTGGTAAAGGAAACCTGCCACTAAAGATCCATTGCCAGGTGGATTGTCTCTTGTATCCAATTTTGCTGTGAAAACTGGGTGAGTTCCCCCTCAGGCCTGAGGCTCACTCTACCGAGGTACAGCTGCTTCCTGGCTACTGCCAGGGACATCCCTATTCTAGAGATATGTCAAGCAGCTACCTGAAAAACAGTTCACACTTTGCAAGCATTCTCCCTGGACATCCAGGCTAGGGTGATGCTCTCGGTTTCTTTACAGCTGTGCTTCGAGCCTATTTCTAAGTAGGTTCTGTCCTCCTCCATGGAGGTACTGCTTTGAGTCTGCATATGTCAGAATATAGCAAGACTTCATGTTGTTTGAAGAAAAAATTACTCACTTTATTAATGTTGTTTCTTCTAATGGAGTCTTGCTATATTCTGACCTCCCCCCCTGCCTGCCCCTTTCAGAACCTCTGTTTTGGGATGTGGGTGGGCAGTGCAGTGTTGGCACTTAGTAGGTGCCCACCTTTTTGTTTTCACCCCTTCTTTTCTTGGGGTGAGTTGGTGTTGTGTTTTTCATTTTTGGGTCTCCTGATTTGAGTCTTTGTTTTGGGACCAAAAAATGTGTTTTATGTTTAGTAGCCAGTTGGCTAGTGTAGGTTTACAGCTTCCACACAGGACCTTAGTGAGTTTAGCTTGTAAAGATCTGACCGTTTGAGTTTGAAGAACAACAGACAGAGTCTCAACCGAGCTCGAGCTCAGCGTTCCATGCCTGGCATGGAAAGTTAACTCTTTCACCTCCGGGGCAGTTCGAAGGTTGGGACTCACTGCATATGTCAGAATATAGCAAGACTCCATTAGAAAAAACAACATTACTAAGGTGAGTAATTTTTTCTTCTTTCCCATCTGTATTTTGTCTCAGGGCTGCACCTAGGCCTACCTCTGATGCATGTGTCTGTAACAAAAATGGTTTCCCAAAGTCTGGGCTTCTTAAAACAGGGGCTGAACATAATGCAGCCTTAATGACTGGAAAAGCCTCATCGAACTCTAGGGTCCATTTCACATTATTCGGGAACCGTTTCTTTGTGAGTTCAGTGAGGGAAGTAGCTAGCTCTGCAAAGCTGAGAACAAATCTCCGATAATAACCAGCCAGCCCTAAAAATAACCTGACATGTTTCTTGGTTTTAGGGACAGGGCTGTTAGCTACAGCTTCTATCTTGGAAACCTGTTGCTTCACTTCTCCATTTCCCAAAACATAGCCCAAATATCTGGTTTCCTGCATGCCCAGTGCAGATTTGGTAGGATTGTCAGACCTGCCTTTTTGATTGACTGGATAACTGCTCGCAGGTGTTCCAAGTGGCTTTTCCAGTCTGGACTATATGCCACGACATCATCCAGGCACGCAGCACAATAACCAGCGTGAAGGGATAAAATTACATCCATATATCACTGGAATGTAGCAGGTGCACCTTGTAAACCAAACGGCATGGTGGTGAACTGATAGAATCCTATAGGAGTGGCAAAAGCAGTTTTGTCTCTGGATTCTTTAGCTAGGGGGATTTGCCAGTAACCCTTGGTGAGATTGAGAGTACTGATATACATAGCACTTCCCAGTCTATCCACCAAATCATCTTGCTGGGCATAGGATAAGTGTCAAATTCTGACACTTGACTAAGTTTCCTAAAATCAAGGCATATTCTTACACCCCCTTCCTTTTTGTTTACAATCACCATTGGTGATGACCAAGCACTTCTCCACTCTTATATGATACCCAATTCTTTAATTGTTTGTATTTCCCTAAGCACATCTGCTCTTAACTGCTTTGGTAATCTATATGTCTTTTGTCTAATAGGGTGAGTATTCCTCATCATTAAAACTTGTTCGACCCCTTCTGCTCAGCCTGGTGCTGTGGTAAAAGTACTGTTAAATTTCTTTAGCAAGTTACAGATTTCTGCGGGTTGTTCAGATGTTAAGGAAACATTCACCTTTACAGCATCAGCAGTAACAGTTTGTTCCAGTCTATCATAAGCTACATCAATATCTTCTTTATCAATTTCTGGTAAAACTAGCAAAACAGCTTTTGGTGTTTTTTCAACCCATTTGTTGAGGAGGTTAGCATGGTATATCTTAGTAGGATTTTTTCCTGTCAGGGGTCTCAGTCTCATAGTTAACTGTGCCAGTACGTCTAAGCACTTTATAATGCCCTTGCCACTTCATTAACAGTTTATTTTCCGTAGTGGGCAACAGTAGCAAGACCTTTTCACCCAACTCAAAAACTTTGTCTTTTACCCCTTGGTCACAATACACCTTCTGCTGGTTTTGGGCCTCTTCCTGATTACTATGGGCGATTTCAACATATTTTATCAGCTTCTTTCTCAGGGCATACATATAAGATGTAATAGATTGTTTCTGATGGGGGTTGTCTTTTCATGTATCTTTTATTATGTCTAGTGGCCCTCTAGGTTGTCTATCATACAGCATTTCAAATGGTGAAAACCTGTTGATGCCTGTGGCACTTCTCTGTAAGCAAAAAGCAGGTAAGGTAACTATTGGTCCCAATCTTTCCCTTCCCCTTTTACAAACCTTTTTAACATACATTTTAGGGTTTGATTAAAATGCTCAACGAGCCCATTTGTCTGAGGGTGATAAGGGGAGGTCCTTATGGCAGTGGCACCTAGTACTCAGTGCAGTTCCTTCAGTAATGCAGCACCAAAATTACTACTCTGATCAGTAATCTCTTTTGATATGCCCACCCCGCTGTAAATACTGGCAGGCTCTGCTGCCACTTTTGGGGCTGTGACAGTACGCATTGGAACTGCCTCTGAGTATTGGGTAGCATAGTCACATACTACCATAATGAATCGATTAGTCATTTTACTTTTGTCTAAGGGGCCAACCACATCCATTGAAATCCTGTCAAAAGGCACATCTATCAAGGGCAGGGGCACAAGGGGCACCTTGTCTTTTTTAGTCACTGGGGCTACTTTCTGACACTCAGCACAAGAACCACAATAGGTAGCAACATCTTCATGAATTCCAGGCCAGTAAAATCTGTACAGCAATCCGGCAAGGGTGCGATCCCTCCCTGAGTGACCAGCCATAGGATTATCATGTGCTATCTGTAACAACTCAGATCTATATTTTTGTGGTATAACCTATTGTTCTCTCTGGTCCTGTCTCTGAGGTTTAACCCAAACTTTGTGCAGTAGCCCATTACATTTTTTAAGCATAGGTTCACCCTGCCTTGATTTAATCCCCAGCTGCTTAAAATAACCCTGGTGAGAAACACCATTAGCTTGCTCTGAAAGAAAATCACAATCAGTTATCAGTTTAGTTTCAGCATTTTCCTATGTTAATCCCTTATGTCTATCAGTCTTTTATTGTCACTGTTTCTTCAGGCGTTGTCTTTCTTTCCTGGACTTCTGGATCTTGGAGCTGTGCTCAAACAAGTCCAAATCAAAATCAGTGAAAGGAAAAGAGTCCCCACTATCTGTGATTTTCTTTGCCTGAGCTCTTGTCACCACAACTGCTGAAACATCAGGATTTACTCCCTCTTTGATTAACTCAGTAAATCCTGGAAAGTAATTTCCAATAATCACAGGTACAGGTAACTTAGGTACTACATCACTTTCATTTGGTGCGATATACCCTTAATAGTCAGAGTCACTTGACTGGTGGGATAGTATCGAGTATCCCCATGGATGCATATGACACCAGTACCTGGTCCTTTTGGACATTGTTTTCCCAGCACTTCAGTATGCACTAGAATCTGCCTGCTTCCCAAATCTATAAGTCCCTTCACAGTCTTGTCTCCCACCTTCACATCTGTTAAGTACTTGCTCCAAGTTGTGAAGGACCAATCTGCTCCAGTGTCATTCTTCTTACTACGGCAATTTCTTGTAATATGACCTAGCTCATTACAGTTATAGCAAATAAAGTCTTTGGGCGCAGATTTGTTACCCGCACCAGAGTTCTTATCAGACTTGGAGTTTAATTGGGAAAAAGAATGTCTTACCAGTGCATGGCTGTTACCGTGCTGCTGTGGCATCTGTCTGGCCATTTGGCCATTTGGTAGTCTTCAGTCGAAGAAACAACCTTTTCCCCACTCAGTGTTCTTTTACCCAAAGCTGCACATCTGTAGGCAGAATGTTGATGAATTGCTCCACTGCAAACGTGTCGACAATCTGTGGGACTGTTTTGCCCTCTGGTTGGAGCCATTTTATCAGGAGCTCTCTAAGTCAGGTGAAGGCTTTGAGGATTGTCAACTGAGTTGTACTTCAGAGACCGAAATCTTTGTCTGTAGGTCTCTCCTGAGATGTCATACCTTTTCAGGATTTCGCTTTTCACCAGGTCATAGTTTTCTGACTGTGCAGTGTCCATATTGTTGTAGGCAAGTTAGACTTTCCCTGTCAGGTAAGGTACCAGTCTGATTGCCCATTGCTGCTTTGGCCACTGGCAGGCTGTGGCAACCCTTTTAAAAGTTGTTAGGTATGCTTCGATATCATCCGAGGGACACAACTTTGTAAGTTTAATGTATTTCAAGTTGACTGTGTCCTGTTGCTCATCTGTATTTGTGCCAGATCCTCTGCCTTTGATAGCCTGCAAGGCATCTAGGCACTGCTGCTCCTGTCGCTGCATCTCTTCTCTCCTCTGCTGCTCCTGTCGCTGTATCTCTTCTTTTCTCTGCTGTTTGAGTTGTTGCATTTCTTCTTTTCTCTCTGCTTCTAAACGTTGAATCTCTTTTTCTCTCTGCTGCATCTCCTCTCATCTTTGTTTCTCCGTCTCTTTTGTTGTATAGCCCACCATCTGAAAAAGGCAGTCAGGCTTTCAGGTTCTGTCACTGCCTGTTCTTTTTCTATAACTGGTGCTAGCTGTACAGACTCAGCTTGGACTTCTGTCTCTGCTAGTTTGGCTGCCATTCTCCTGGTAACCACTCCTGGGCTTGTTACTGCAGAATCCATGCCATTCTTCTATGCTTCTCTGGTACCAGGTCTAGTACCCATGTGCAAAACTCCTGGCTTAGAGTATGCACATCATAAATCCCACTTAGGCTGACACCATCTGTCATCGAGGCACAAGTCAGGAAACATCGGAAAACCAGAAGTAGTTAAAAAATTTGCAACAAAAGTTTTATTATTAATAACAGGAAAATAAAAATAAAAAATTGTTCAGAATAACTATTTAGAATGACAGAAGAAACATAGAAAACAGTCCTTCTGAGGTTTTTCTTCTCAATTTCCAATCTCAGGCTTGCAGTCTCTGTCTCTCTCTTTTGCGAAACACTGCAGCTCCTTTTTATAAGTCTGTGCAGAAGCTCGTTAAGAAAATAGCCTGCTTCTCCCTCAGTGTTCTTGTAAGTTTCCAGTGTTCTTGTCGGTTTCAGCAGGTGCAGCAAAAAGAACATTGTGACCCAGAACTGACCTCTTGTTTACATCTTCTGCAAAAGGCTTAAATATTGCATCTCAGGTTAACCCCTTGAGTTCCAAATAGCTTTGCAATCATTTCAACAGTATAGCTATATACAGTTTTAACTTTGCAATCATTTCAACAGTTTTAAACAAAGGGATCTCAGTATCAATTGCATGTCCACAAAAAGATGCACATATATTTTTATAGAGCAGATGTGCAGGGGGGGGGGGGAGAAAAGACAGAACAGCAAGTGAGGGTAGAGAGATAGCAAGAAGCAGAGCATTGCAAGACCATCGGGGTGATCAAGTCCTTTGTCTCACAAGAAAATTTGGTTATGTAACCACACAGAGAAGAGACAGAAAAGGAAAGAATAGAACAGATCCTTGCATTTAAACTCTTTCTCCATAACAACTAGGACTGGGCCATATGCAATCCTGTCACACTCCAGCAGTACATTCCACCCTGCCAGTAGTGCCTCCTCATCTCCCGCCTGAATCTTTCCCCTTCTAACTTCAGACTGTACCCCCTCATGACTCTTCCTCCCTTTAAACAGAACAATCCTCCTTTTCTGACCTTGTTTATGCCTTTTAAGTATTTAAAGGCCTCTATCTTCTCCCCTCTCCCTTCTGTCCTCCAGGGAGTACATGTTGAGCTCACTCAGTCTTTCCTCATATGGCTTCTCCCCTAGCTCCTTGATCATCTTTGTCACTCTACACTGCACCCCCTCCAGCAGTCTCACATCCTTTTTTCAGTAAGGGCATCAGTACTGCACACAGTACTCCCACGTGCAGCCTCACTAGTGATCTATACAAGGGCAGGATAACCTCCTCTTTCCTGGAGGTGATACCCCTGGCAATGCACCCCAGCATCTGATTGGCCCTTGCTGCTGCCCTCCTGCACTTTGGTGATATTGTCATGTCCCCTGTGACTAGTACCCCTAGGTCTTTTTCCTCTTCCTCTGAGGTTGATACTTATACTCCCCCCAGCCAGCAGCTGGTCCTGGGATTTCTGGCTCTGAGGTGCATGACCTTGCACTTCCTAGCATTAAACCCAAACTGCCACACATCTGACCAGTGCATGAGCATAGCTAGATCCTCCCTGAGTGCCTGCCTCTCTTCTTCACTGTCTACTTTTGAACATATCTCTGTGTCATCGGCGAACAGGCTGATCTTACTCTTGACTCCCTCTGCAATATCCCCTATAAAGACATTGAATAAAATAGGGCCTAGCACTGAACCCTGCAGCACCTCACTAGTCACGGGTCTTGGCTTGGATGTCTCCCCCCATACAATGACCCTCTGCTGTCTGCTCTGAAGCTAGCTCCTAGCCCACCCCACTAGTTTCTCTTCTGCCCCCAGGTCCCTCAACTTACCCAATAACCTTCCATGTGGCACAGAGTTGAAAGCTTTGCTGAAGTCCAGATACAGGACATCCACAGCATGGCCCTTGTTAACCGCTCTTGTGACCTAATCAAAGAAGTCGATTAGGTTGGTCTGGCATGCTCTTCCCAAGACAAACCCGTGTTGTCTCTCATTCTGGAGTCCATTACTATCCAGAAAGGTTACCAACCTCTCCTTCAGAATGGTCTCCATCAGCTTCCCCACTATACACATCAAGCTTACTGGTCTGTAATTGCCTGGTTCATCCTTGGGCCCACTCTTATGGAGGGGCACCACGTGAGCCATCCTCCACTCCCTGGGCACACTCCCTGTCTCCAAGGACGTGTTAAACAGGTCTACCAGACAGCCTGACAATTCTTTCAGGACTCTTGGATGTACACCGTCAGGTCCCAGTCAGAGCCACTATGCCTGCTAATTCATTAACTTAATAAGGGTGTTTCATGACCTCAAATGTAAAGATGAATTGCCCTAGTCAGCTCTGTGTGTATATTTTATTTTTGGTAAAGGTAGATCATTTATCTGATTGATCCTGTGTTTCCCATGTGTTTGAAATGCAAGTGGCAAATGTGTATTGTACCACATGTATTTTTGGTACAGGTAGATCATTTATCGGGTAGATTCTGTGTTTACCATGTGTTTAAAATGCGAGTGGCAAATGCGTGTTGTACTGTATGTTGAAGGAGAAGGAGCTCCGCACCAAGGCCTTCAAGTAATGGTAGAAGGAATGGTGCAGGGAGGAGAAGTATGTCTACATTGGGGGCTGTGTACCAACCTGGAAGGATAAGAACCTATATTGAGGTGATAGCCTGCTTTCATCCAGGAGGCAACCACAGTCCTCAGTGGATGATTCAAAAGCTACTTTGATGGACATTTAAAGTAGCCCGGTGGGGTGAAATAGGGGAGGCAGAAAGTGGGCCACCACAAGCTGAGACAAAAAATAGGGAGAGCCCAAGGAGGGAGAGTCCCACCAGGATGCAAGTTATTCAGAGAAGCAGGGAATTAGCAAAGGAAGAAGGGGGGAAAGGAGCAGTCAAAGGAGAAAGGTGAGAAAGGGGAATAATTGGAAAAAGGAGAGCGGGGCAATAAGAGAGAGATGAGGGCTGTCAAAATGGTGCAACATCTGCATCAGACACCCTATGAGGAGAGACTGAAAGAGTTCAGTATGTACATCTTGGAGGAGAGGAGGGAGAGTGGGGATAATATGGAGATTTTAAATACTTCTTGGGGGTTAAGGTACAGGAGGGAGATATGTTTAAGAGAAAAAGGTGCTGTAGAACAAGGCGTCATGATATGAAGCTGGAAGGAGGTTGATTCAGGTGAGTTGTGAGGAAGTACTTCTTCACAGAAAGGGTGGTGGATTCCTGGAACAGCCTTCCATGGGAGGCAGTGAGGGTGAAACCCATGGTGGGTTCAAAAAATGCCTGGGAGAAGCACAAAGGAATCCTAGGAGAAATGAAGGGGATGGAAGAGACAGTGCTATAGAGCAAGTTGGGCCTACAGCAAAAGTGACCATAATTAAAAATGGGCAGACTATATTATCTGCCATCAGTTTCTATGTTTATATAACTATGTAACACCCCCCCCCGGGAGATTACTAGTCTATTCACCACTCCCTGTATTTTTGGGGCCTAATTCGGCCCAGTAGGGAAAAGGGTTAATTCTTCTTAGCACCCAGGTGGAGCCTCCTGCAGGTTGGGAGGTCACCACAGGTGTGTGGGGGGATAAAGCCCAGCAGTTTAGTTGGGAGGGGGAGTTATGGTCGGAGGAGTGAGCAGCGAGGGAGTGAGGATGAGTCAGGACCGGGCAGGTGCAATTGCCCGCTCCGGCCCCCGGCTGGTGGCACTTGGTGGGACACAGAGGAAGAAATGGGAGCCAGTAGCCACAAGCCACACAGTATCTTGGAGGGTAGCCAGCAGCTGCAAGTTGCAGAGTGCCCTGGCAGCCTGCGCCAATTTGTGTAGGTATCAAGTGGGCAAGAATACGGCAGGGAATATAGTGTCCAGAGAGCGAGTTGCCTTTGAGCTCTGTGGGACATTTCCCCCTTCTCAATTCAGGGACAATTGCTGCCAGTTCTGGGAAATGATGCAGGGGTCACGAGGGAACCCACAAATCCCTAATTTGCGAGGACTGCATGTTCTGAGGGGTACCTGCTGAGTCAGTCTGGAGAGAGAGATGGACATCATTGAGAGTTTGGATGCTGGTTAAGAATAATGGGCTGTTAGGCACTGTGAACTGTTTTGGGACTTGCGCTGCCTTCAGACTTTTGTGACCATAGTAGTCCAGGTAAAAGCTGCTATACCAGCTGTGTGAAAGCTGAATGTGTTCCCCTTGAATTAACTGATGCTTTCCAGAGCTATGTGTGAATATGTTTAATGAACTTGGGATCCCCGTTGTTTCTTCAAATTCTGTGTGGACATTCTGTTATTGAAAAGAACTGTTTAATGTGTATTAACCTGTTATTTTCATCAGCACAAGTGAGGAAAAGGGACCCTGTGTGTGACATCTGGGCTTGGTTAACGAGGCCACTGGAAGTGTTTCTGCTGCTGTGGGTGCCCCCTCCCCACGGACATATTCCATCCATACTCCTAGGCACGAGGAGGGAGGGAGGAGGCTACATTTCTATGTACAGTATGACAGGTTATGTGATTCTAATGGATAAGGCCTACAGCTGTTACAGTTTTGCACTCGTGCTGTTGGTTTGCAGAGCAAGTTTAGATACAAATGTGTGTAGTGGTTGTTGTGGGGAAGGGTAAGGAGTTGTGGGCTTGGGGATCAAATGAAACTAAAAACAAATTAAATAACTGTGCCATATAGTACTATGCACTCCATCAAGCCCAGCAGTAATGAACATTACATACATATTCTGTAGGTTACAGTCACTGAGTTCAGAAATTCATAATTTTTATATCCAAGCTATCGATCTCCATTAAGCGCACATAGTAAGCTTTATTTATAAAAAGCTGGGAAATAATTTAAAAGTTCAAGCTGACAAAAAAGTCAAGCAAGGTATCTTGTTTGGTCAACTTCATTTTTCATTATTTCCCTGTATAAGTCTGATTCCTAGAGCGAGAGGGGGAGGAGGAATGGTGGAGCTCTGTTTATCATCAGGTCTTAGATCGGTTCTGAAAGGGTTATCAGACCCTACAGACAGCAGTAAATCATTGTACAGTCACACGCGCACACACACACACACACACACACACACACACACACACGCACACACACACTTGGGGGGGAGAGAGAGAGAGAAGTGTAATTTGAAACTGCTGGAGCAATACAATCTCATTACAAACTCAGTTTTGACCAACAGGGCACTGTTTAGATAAAAATGTGTAAAAAGGGGTTTTACTGTAGGTGTCCTGAGAAAGAGATAGAGAGAGAGAGAGAGAGAGAGGGAGAGGAGGAGGAGGAGGAGGAGGAATGGTGGAGCTCTGTTTATCATTCAGTCTTAGATCAGTCCTGAAAGGGTTATCAAACCTTACATACAGCAGTAAATCATTGTACACTGACGCACACACACACACACAGTTTGGCGAGAAAGAGATGTGTAATTTAAATTCCTGCTGGACCGATGCAGTCTCGATACAAATTCAGTTTTGACGAATAGGCAGTGGTGCAGTTCTAAATTTAGAAGTGTGAGGTCTTCATGAACTACGATGTCCCCAACCCCCCACATGCTGGGGGTCTGGGGGCTGCCTAGGCTCCCAGAAGCAATCAGGTTTTAGATGTACTTTGGTGCATTTTGAGGGTCATTTTGACACTATCTGGCTGCTTTTAAAACCTTCTTTGACTTGTTACAAACAACCAATATCACTATCAAAATAACTACTTTTTATTTTCTCAAAACAGATTGTCAAAACTAAAGCAAAAAGTCCCATTCCAGCCACCCTTCAAACACCCGACTTTATACCACTGCTCTTGAGTACAGTCAGCTATCACTACAGCAGGCATTGCACTTGTTACATTGCAACCAGAACAGAAGACTCTGCCCCCCTCCAAAAGTGCACCACACAGTCAGACATACAAGGCAGCGAGAAGGGTGCACAAAACACCAGCCTGGAAGTGCATATGTCTGTCACACAGCAGACACTCACACAGACCATCCATGCCAGAGAATGGAACTAATACACAGGACCCACTGGAGGGTCCTTCAAGGCCCAACATTGACACAGGATATATACCAGGTCGTGAAACATAGAAACAAGGCCCATCCATTCTGCCCATTTCTTTTTCTGCCTTATGAATGTGCCATAGGCCTTTGCTCTGTCAATGGCCTATCTATTCATACTCATCTGTATTGCTCCTTATGCCTATCCCATGCCTTTTTAAAGCCCTGCACTTTATTCATGTCCACCACTTCCTGAGGTAGGTCATTCCATGCATCCATCACCCTTTCTGTGAAAAAGAACGTCCTCACATTGTCCCTTAATTCGCTTCCCTCTAATCTCATGCTGTGTCCTCTTGTCCTGCTATTTTTCTTATATTGAAACATATTAGACTCTTTCACCTTGTTAATGCCCTGAAGGTGTTTGAATGTTTTAATCGTATCACCTCTCTCCCTCCTTTGCTCTAGGGTATACATATTGAGTTCAGTTAATCTGTCCTCATATGTTTTCTGATGCAGTACCACACTGTGTTTGTCCTCTTAAAGGTTGTATATTGTTTTTGTCATCTAAAATTTTTCTCCAATAGTAACCGTGTTATACTGTGTAAGTATATCCTGTTTTATTATGCTTTGTAAGTATATTGATGCTTACACAGGACCATCTTGAAAACAGGACCTTTATGTCCTAAAGATGTATTTATGACAACTTTCCTGTATAAAAATTAAGATTTTTTACTACTGCTACTACTAATATCCACAACTAGCTGCCTGTTAAAGAAATTATTTGATTTACATGACGCTCTGATTTTGGGGGGGGGGGGCTCTGCCTGCATGTTTGAAATTCCTAGGTTGCTCATGACTGATCAGTTTGCAGTATAAATCAAAGAGAAGAGATGTCCTATGATTCGGTTAGCTTTTTTATTTTCAAGCAGATGTCTGTTTCTGCCTAGCAAGCCAAAACTCTGTCATGCTTAGCATGGCTGATGATTGGTGTGCCACTGACACGCCCTTACCAGACCACTCTGCATTGGACTGACACTGTCACACACCTCAAAAGCACTATAATAGTAAGATGTTCGCTGTGCACCTGTACGCACGATGGAAATAAAAACAGAGTGGCTTGATGAGGCTTTGGGTGGAGTGAGTTTTGTGGCAAAGATATGCAGGGTGGGTTTTTCTTGTTTGATGAGGGGGCAGGGTAATGTCTAAGAGTAGACCTTGCAAAACTTTTGAGGGAGGAAGAGGCAGATGATCATTGTACAGTACTGGACTGTTTAATGATAAATTTAAAACTACAAGGCCACTCAGTGGCACTTCAGTGAAATTCAGGAAAGTGGTGGGTTGAGATGGGCGGGTGGATTTTATCTGTTTTAAATCCAGAGGGAAAGTACTTGCTATGGCAGAAGGCAGTCTGCAATACTTTTGGGGTTAAGCAAAAGAGTTAGCTGTGGTTATGGCTGGGAGGTTGACAACCTGATTGGTCAGCTCTGGTGCCTGGGGGAGAAAAGTGTGAATTATAGAAAAAGCAAATGAACAGCTAAGTAAACAAAATTGTTGGGGCAGGAAAAGAATGAGAGAATACTGGATACACTGAAGAAATTAAAAAGAGGAAGCCTAGGTAAGAAAGCCAAAGCTAAAGATTATTTATGCAGAACGTGGAACCTAAATAAGGAAAGAGAGAAACAGAAACATAGAGGAAATAATCACAATGTCTCTGCAGATGATACATTTTTTAATGTTTACATGTTGCTTCTGGACAATATTTATATTGGTATTGCTAAAACAATGGATGGGTGGATGAGGGATGTATGGGCAAGACAGGTTTTAAGCTCACTGCATCTCAGCTAAAAATGTTGTTGATCCGGGGGCACTAGAGAGACGATCTCCAGGCAGGGTGCTTTCCTAAACAGCTCTTCACATCAGCTCTGTTATAACTTACAATATTTTACTTTTGGCTGGATACTTTTGGAAAAGCATTTACGGATTTCTGTTCCTGAAGACATCTGATTTTGAGCAATCCTAAAATCTGTTATGGGCAAACAAAGAAATCCAACTACGGGGTCATCTAAGCCACCGGCTCAAAAACCAGGAAGGGCTGGAGAGTCCTTGGGCCTTGAGATTGATACCATGCCAGGTCTATCATCGACTCCACCTTTGCAACAAATGCTAGCTACCATGAAGTCAGTGGATGCCGAGATGGAATAAACTCTGTTTACAAAGTTAGAAAAACATGATGCTGCTATCACTGAACAGGTGCAGTCGCTGAAACTGACAAATGATCCATTTCTAGTCAGGTGGCTGTCACCACCCTAACTCAAGAAAATACACAGCTCAGGGATATGCTGGAGGCCTTAGAAAATGAGACTGAAGCCGGGAACCTTCGTCTGGTCGCTGTAACTGAGGGTGCGGAAGGCATCAACTTACTGTTTTTCCTTACAGAGTGGATGAAATCCTTGATCCCTATGCCAGAAGATTTTGACTGGAGCATCTTCCAGAGAGCCTATTGGTTAACCCTAGGGTGTAGCCAGCCAATACTAATCAGCCCCATACTGTTTTGGTGGTGCGGACATCAGTCAGAGATCCATGACCAACCTTTGTCAGTGGCGTGGGCAGTATACCCACTTTCTTTTTTTTTTTTTTCACTTTTTATTTAGCATTTCATACATAAGCATAAAATATATTTTTGCTGAGCATATATAACAACATTAGATTGTCATTGTACATTACTAAGGAGAATGAATACATGCTACTCTTGGTACTGCATTAGGAGGGGAAATGCCCAAATTAGTAGTATAATATTACACAACATCTAGGAGCTATAAATGCAGCCAGTGCCCAATTATATATATCCAAACTGATCTGATAATCCAACATTTTGTAATCAACCTTTTGAGGTCCTTTAATTTAACCTTAAACATTTAAATAACAGATTTCTCTAATCTAGAGCTCCCCCAAAGCCTTTATAGACAACAAATTAGGAGCGCCTCTGGATAACCCAACTCCCAAGGATTCAGAAATTACTTGCTTATACATGTATATTTTATATGTCCCTTCCTCACCAGATGCAACCAGGTATCATAAGGACTAGAGACCAGCTTCAGTCCACATCATTAAGGGACTGTAGTATACTCACTTGGGGCTATTAAAGAAAGGTCCTACCCCCTTGGAGTGTTAATCTTAAACCTGAATTATTTGTTGAAGAAACATCTTGACAACTTGCAATTTTTATCAACAACAAAAAACATCTCTAAACTGTTTAACAAACTTAAACTAACGCTGAACATTCTAAATATATGGGATAAAGAAGCATACATCAGACCTCTTAGCTTGCTATAACTAAAGATTCAGTTGGACTGTATATTAAGGAAAGTCCAGGCAACATCAAAGGAGGGTCATGTTCATATAAAAGAGTCCTTCCGCTATTTAGTACGTGCATCCTTTAAGAAATGTTTCCTTAAGGAAAGTGTTTTTACATCTCCTGTGGTGCCCATCCATTTCACTCACCAGTCTAACAAATATTTGGCAGAGGAAAAAGAAAGAAAAATTAATTAGCAAACCTGTCTGACGATCAGAATTTTATAGATCGCAGAAAATGTTTTAAAAGTTCAATCATCATCCGACTCCTCTTTGGAAGCCGTTCCTCATGCAGGCGCCATGCAGCAATCCTTTCGATGCACATCCCTGCTTCTCTTGGGTCGGTAAACCTGTACTGCTTGCGCCCATCCATGAAGCATAGATGGGCCGGGAAAGCCATTGTGTATGTAACCCCCAGGTCTCTGAGTTTTTGCTTTACCCCGTCAAAAGCTTTCCTCCTCATTCTTGCGGCATATGCTAGATCTGGGAAAAAGAGAACACTATTTTCCTCCAGAAAAACAGGGCTCCTGTTCCGAATGGCTCAAAGAAATATGTCCCGTTTTGCCGATGAAAAGAGCGTGAACAATACAGTCCGCGGATTTTCACTGTCTGAGTTGGGCCTGCGGGGTGTGATCCTATATGCACTCACAATTTTAAAATCACTCAGCCCTGTCATTTCTGAAAGCCGAGGGCCCAGAAACTGTACGAGATTTTCTCCCTCTGCTCCCTCAAAGAGACCCAGAATTCGGATGTTGGCAGCTCAGACTATATTCTCAAGCTGCTTCACGCGGCTTCGGAGGGGCTGCTTGTTCTTTGATGGAGGTATTCGTCACTGCTAGGGCCTTCCCCACTGTAGCCTCTGCCTTTTTAGTTGTCTCACCCATGGCGTTGAGATGAGTTTCCACCTCTTGAAAATGTTGGGAGAAGGTATCTAATTTCTGATCGATACTTTGCACTGTTTTAGTGAGAGCATTTACTGCAATTTGCAATGAGTTTAGCGAGGCAGGGGGTTGTTCTGTAGTAGTCAAGGTGGTCGCTCCCTCCACATGGTCGGGCTGCTTAGATGGTGGGGCATGCGGCTGGAAGAAGTCCTGCTTCACTGGTTTTGTATGGTCCATGGTAGCATAAATTCTATATCCAGATGTACCCAAGGCTGTGCTGATGAATCTGAAGTAGATCTTAATATAATTCCAATAACAAAATTTGTGTTTCAAACAACATGAAGTCTTGCTGTATTCTGACTATAGCAGTTAGGTCCTGCCTTTCAACTGCCCCGGAGAACAAAGAGTTAACTTTCCATGGCCAGCATGGAATGTTTAGCGTGAGCTCGGTTAAAGCCCCTGTCTGCTGTTGTTTAAACTCCAACCGTCAGATTCTTTACTCCACCTAGCTGAACAGTCGCTCTAGAGATTTCTCCTTTGCTTGGTTCAAAAAAGTCGGTTAAAGTGTCGTTTTTTCGCTCGGTTTCTACTGAATTTCTGCTATTGAACCTGTCGATTTAAGTCTCTGTCTGTGGTACCGTGAGTACTAGATAGGTTTTGCATTTAGTTTCTGTGTGGAACTTGTAAATATTGGATCGGTTCGGTTTGAACCGATCAGATTGGTCTTAAAAAAGTTTTGAATTTATTAGAGTGTGGTAACCGGTCCGTATTGATTCTAAAAAAAACGGATTTAATTACGTTTTTTTCCAAGACCCGTAACATGGTCAGGAACTGATAGGGGTGTCTTGCCTGGCGGATTGCCGAAAGAAGGGTAAGTTTTGGATAGGATTGGCCATGTCTGAGAAACCCAAAAAAAAAACCGGGCCCACTGGGTTTCAACACTGTAGTGTGTGTGGGGAAGCCTTTGCTAAGGCTGATCCCCACACCACCTGTGTTTATTGTCTGGGGTTTAACCACCTCGATTCAGACTGCCAAATTTGTAAAAGTTTTCCCAAAGATACCCTGGATAAGAGAGTAGGTAGACTGAGGGAAAGGGAGGCCGAGAAGTCTGCTGACCCGGATGGCCAGCCCAGTTCGGTTCCGACCGAACCAGAAGGAGTGCCCTCTGACCAGGGCGAAACTTCTTCGGGCAAAAGGAGAGCCGATTCTGAGGAGTCGGTTCGGTTAAAAGAAAGAGAAGAGAAAAGTCATCTGGTTCGGATCAACAAATTCTTTCTCTGACTGCTGATGAAATAGCAAAAGCGATAAGGATAGTTCAGTCGCTAACTTCGGTTCCGGCCGAACCGGCACCATCTGGCAGGGGCTCGGTTCGGTTGGTTCCCCTGGTTCCGGATTATACTTTAGAATAATTTTATGAACCGGAGGAGAAGGAGGAGGGAGAGTATGAGGATAATGATGATGATGGTGATTATGAAAGTCTGGATGTGCCTATTGACCCGGACATCTCCCCAGACAGACCATCAGGTGTTTCTCCTCCTAGGCTTTCTGAGTCCCTTCCACTTTATGTTTTACAAGAAAGTGGCTGAAACCCTCCAGCTTCCAATGGAAGAAGCAGTAGAGGATCAGGAGGAGCCTGATTTTGTTGAGATGATGGACATCCCAGAGTCCAGGGATTGCCTATTCCCTCCATAAATCTTTTGGGAAACAGACATTTAAAATTCTAAAGACTCCTAATTCCATACCTCCTGTGGATAGAAGAATGGACAAGAGGTATACCCTTTCAGGCTCGGATATGGAGTTCCTTTCCCAGCAATGCAGCCATGTTGGGGTAGTGCAGGCTGCTGCCTGTGATAAGGCAAATATTCCCTTGGCATCACACCCCCCAGATAAGGACTCCAGGAGGATTGATGCCATGGCAAAGAAGCAGTACATGGCAGCATCTTTGGGACTCAGGCAGGCTAACCGTATGACCTGCACAGCTAGATACCAGAAGTCCAGGTGGGACACTGTGCTGGCTCTGGCTAAACAGGCCCCTGACCAGCTTGCCAAGGAGCTGGAGCAGGTGGCTGCAGATGGGACTGAGGCGTCCAAGGTGCAGTTTCATGCTGCTGTGGACTCCAATGATGTTTCATCTAGAGTCATGGCTACATCTGTGGCCCTTCGGAGGATGGCTTGGCTCAGATGTACTAGCCTATCACAGGATACCCAGGCTAGGGCCATGGATTTCCCTGTCATTGGTAATTGCCTGTTTGGGGAGCAGACAGAGAACTACATGAAAAAGATGGACAAGTAAAGGACCACCTACAGGAGTGCTCAGGGCAAAGAAAGGCAAGCCACTTCTCAGAGACAGCATTCCAGGGGCAGGGGCAGGCCCTTTCAAAGGCCTTTTTACCAAGCCCAGGCCTCCTCTTCTGCTTATGCTCAGAGGGAAGGGTTCTTCAAAGGGAGAGGCAGACTGGGAATGAGCAGGCCTGCTTCCACCCCTCAGCCTAAAGCCCCTGCCAAGCAGACACCCTGATGGGTCTGCCCGGGCCGATTCTCCAATACCTGTAGGGGCAGGCTGGCTTACTTTGTCCAGGACTGGAAGTCTTTGACATCAGACAAGTGGTCCTGGAAGTAGTAAGCCAGGGACTGGTTCTCACCAAAAATTTCCCAAAATGAGAACCAGATCCTTTCCACCTGCAAATCCATCAGAGACCCTTGCCCTAGAGGCAGAGGTTTCTTCCCTCCTGGCTCTCAGAGCCATAGAAAGGGTTCCTACCCTACACAGGGGCAAAGGATTGTACTCCAGATACTTCCTAACCCCCAAAAACAGGAGAATGGCGGCCCATCCTGGATCTAAGATATCTGAACAAGCACCTTTTAAAAACAAAATTCAAAATGGTGACTCTGGGAATAATTCTGCCCTCTCTAAGGCCAGGGGACTGGCTAGCCTCCCTGGACCTCAAAGATGCCTATTTTCACATTCCCATCAGGTGCTCCCACAGAAAGTACCTCAGGTTCGAGTTGCCCTCAGGCCACTATCAATTCAGAGCAATGCCCTTTGGCCTAACATCAGCCCCAAGGGTGTTCACAAAGTGCCTGGCAGTAGTGGTTGCTCTCCTAAGGAGAAAAAAGATCTCCATCTTTCCATACTTGAACGACTGGCTCATAGTGGGTCAGTCTCCAGACCAAGTCGAGTCACATTTGCAAATAACTCAGCAAGTGCTCACTTCCTTAGGATTCCTCCTCAACCTCCCAAAGTCAGTTCTCGAGCCAGTACAGCTCCTCACCTTTATAAGGGCAGAGCTGGCACAATAAGGGCAAGAGCCTTCCTTCCCCTGGACAGGGCCAGGACCCTTATAGAACTGGCCCCTTCAATCACCCTTCAGGTGTCTCGACCAGCAAGGCATTTCCTGCAGCTCCTGGGCCACATGGCAGCCTCTACAGCAGTGGTGCAGGGGGCAAGATTCCAGATGAGGGACATTCAGTTCCACTTAAGAGCCTTCTGGTCCCAAACAAAGAATTCCCTTACCAAACTAGTCCCAGTGACTCGAATCCTGATCCAGGCTTTGCAATGCTGGCAGGATCAGGACAGTTTGAGACAGGGAGTTCCTTTTGTCACTCAGTCTCATTCAGTGATACTCACCACAGATGCCTCCCTGCTGGGCTGGGAAGCCCACTTGGGGGGATCTTACCACCCAAGGGCTGTGGTCACCTCAAGAATCTGTGCTTCACATCAATCTCTTGGAACTCAGAGCAGTGTTTCTGGCACTGCAAGCCTTTTCCAAATCTGTACAGAACAAGGTGGTCCAGATCAGAACAGACAGTACCACCACAATGTGGTACATCAACAAGCAAGGAGGCACTCGGTCTACAGCCTTGTGCACAGAAGCAATGAAGTTGTGGTCTCTGGCCTATTCCCTGCAAACCTCTCTGATAGCAGATCACCTCCCAGGGAAGGACAGTGTCCTAGCAGATGCTCTCAGCAGGATATCCCAGGGCCATCACCGAATGGACCCTAGATCCCCTAGTTTTGGAAGTGATTTTCTCGAGATGGGCGCTCCACAGGTAGATCTTTCTGCAGCCCCAGACAATCACCAACTTCCTCTCTTTTGTTGCAGACCCCCAGTATTGGGCTCAGTCCCCCTGGATGCTCTGATTCTGAATTGGGAAGGGAAATTCCTGTATGCTTTTCCCCCCTTCCCTCTTCTGTTCAAAGTGTTAGTCAAGATCAGGTCTCAACCACGCAAAGTGATTCTGATTGCTCCAGACTGGGCCAGACAGCCCTGGTACCCACTGTTACTGTCCTTAGCAGTCCACCTTCCCCTGTCTCTTCCCAGGAATTACAACCTGTTGACATCCTCTCAGGGGAGGATTTGGTATCCGAACCTCAAATCTCTCAATCTCAAGGCATGGCTCTTGAAGAATTAGAGTTTGCTGATCTACACCTTTCTCAAGGGGTTCTGGATATCCTTAAGGCTTCTCGAAAGCCTTCCACCAGAAAGACTTACAACTCCAAATGGAAAAGGTTCACTATTTGGTGCTCCAATAAGCATATTTCTCCAGAATCTGCCAGGTTGCCTACAGTCCTGGACTATATGGTCCACCTTAATGGCTTGGGACTTAGGCTAGCTACACTTAAAGTGCATCTGGCAGCTGTTCCTGCCTTCTTGTCAGTAGGCAAGTCCTCTTCTCTGTCAGCCCATCCTGTGTTTTGTAAGTTCTTCAAGGGACTGCTGCACACCAATCCCCCTTTAGGGACCCTGCTCCTGCTTGGGACCTTAATGTTTGCATTGCTCAGCTTATGCAACCACCCTTTGATCCTTTATCCTCTGCAGAGCTTAAGTACTTGACTTGAAAAACTGTGTTTTTGGTAGCCATTACCTCTGCCAGGTGTATCAGTGAATTGTAAGCCCTGTCAGTGGAACCTGATTTCATCTCTTTTCATAGAGATAAAGTGGTCCTAAGAACTAACAGGAAGTTTTTGTCTAAGGTGGTTTCAGATTTCCACCTTAATCAGTCTATGTCTCTCCCTGTTTTCTTCACTGACCACTCCCCCTCTGGAGAGAGGAGGCTGTGCAGCTTGGATGTTAAAAGGGCCCTCAGCTACTACATAGAGCGCCTCAAGGGTCACAGGTTTGAGTCCCTCCAGTTGTTCCTCACATATGGAGAGGTCGGTAAGGGCAAACCTGCCACTAAAAGATCTGTTGCCAGGTGGATTGTCTCTTGTATACAATTCTGCTATGAAAAACTGGTTAGAACCCCACTCTCAGGCCTGAGGGCTCACTCTACTAGAGGTACAGCTGCTTCCCTGGCTGCTGCCAGGGATATTCCTATCTTAGAAATTTGTCAAGCAGCCACCTGGAAAACAGTCCACACATTCACCAAGCATTACTCTCTGGATATCCAGGCTAGGAGTGATGCTCGGTTTGACACAGCAGTACTTCAGAGCCTGTTTCCAAATAGGTTCTGTCCCTCCTCCATGGAGCTACTGCTTGGTAGTCTGCAATAGTCAGAATACAGCAAGACTTCATGTTGTTTGAAGAAAAAATTACTCACCTTAGTAATGTTGTTTCTTCTAATGGAGTCTTGCTGTATTCTGACCTTCTCCCCTGCCTCCCCTCTCAGAACCTGGTTTCTAGGGACATGGATATGTTGTTCATCCACACTTATTGGCAGGTTCCTTGCCGCTTTAAATCTTGCCGGAAGGTCTTCAAGCGGTTCCTCCCACCCACCGGGTGGTAAACCTCGGCTCCGCCCATGCGCCAGATCTTCCTTACCGCTTGGAGCTCAGGTTTCCTCCTTAACGCTCTGCGATTAAGACTGGTTCCTTATTCTTGAAAGTTCGAAATCAAAGGTTTTCGCTAAAAGACTTGGTCTTCTTCTCCTCGGCTGCGATGGACAAATCGACTCGGTTTCGGAGGTGCCCTTGCGGGCAGAAGATGTCTGGGGCGGATCCGCACTCACGTGCATCTACTGCCTGGGCCTTGAGCGACCCGCGGGCCTGCGATTTGTGCTCTTCTTCTTTTTAGCCCTCGTCCTTGAAGACCGTGCTGCCCGATTACAACTGGGGCGCCCCGAGAAAAGAATTCCACCGGTGAAATCTAAAGAGGCCCGGTTGGCGGTGTCCGCGGCGGCGGGCTCGGCGGATCAGCTCGAGCAGATGATCGCCCTCGAAGAGGAGGCGGCACGGGCCGCTTCTACCTCGGCTGCGGCATTTGTTCCGCTCTCTCTCGGTGCCTCGTACTCGGCTTCTTTTAAGGAGCTTTGTCTGACCCTCCGCGAAGGTGAGGTCCAACTATCGGGACCTTTTCCAGGTCCAAAAGAGCAAAAGTAAGTCTCTCCGTCGGCGCTCTTGGGATGGAAAGATCCCCTTCCCTTGTCGACAGTCGACTTCGGTCGACCCCTCAGCTTCGGCCACTGGCTTCACGGTGTCCCCGTCAGGCCAGTTGTCCGAGACTCGCGACGCGGTCGAGATTTTCTCGACCCGTTAGATGGGTTGTCGGCTGAGAAGCTGAAATCCCTCTCCCGGTTCCCGGTGGGAGTTGAGGATCCCGTGGGCTCGTCTGTGCCTCGGTTCCGGAGCCGCCGGTCAGGATCGTCCGAGGCAAGATGCCAGTTTCGACACTTCTCCTGCGCCTTCCTCGGCCTAGTCGAGACTCTCAGTCTCAGTCTCGGACATCCTTGCGGTCCAGCCGATCCCGCCGCCATAGGCGTTCTCGGTCTCGGCACCGTGGTAAGCGGCGCCACCGCTCTTCCTCTTCCACGGACGAGGGGAGGCTTTGGCGCAAGTTGCGTTGGAGGTACGAGGAACTCATGTGGCAACAGCTCCTTTTGACCGGGAATAAGCCGACCCAGTCATCTTCCCGGCCATTAGTGGCTGTCACCGAGCGGCGAAGAACCCCTCATTGTAGCCGAGGCCTGTTTCCAGGCGGTTGTTCGGCCAATTCCAGCTGCCCACGATTCTGGTGAAACCTCCGCCTCCACAGCCATTAGTTGGATGCGACCAAAATTCTCAGTCGGCCTTGGGTTTGCCCCATAGGCTGTCTGTCACCCTCACTCCCGATAAACCTCGGCAGGTGGAGGGTGGCTCAGGCGAGCAGCTCTTTGAGGACTCTTCCGAGTCCGATGATGGTTCCTCCCTCTTCTCCAGCGCATGGACTTGGAGTCCTCGGGAGGCAGTCAGTGGACGATAGCCTCCGTCCTTCTTAGGGTTGCTTCGACTCATCCTCGGGTCCACGGGATGAAGCTCGAACCGTTTCTAAACGGGCCAGGTATCCCCTCACGGAGATTCTGGACCGAGGGGATTCTCCTAGGGAGGCCTTTCCGGTGGCCGAAGCCATAGTGGGTCCGGCCTTGGAACTTTGGCAGCGTCCTGCTTCCTGCCCTGCGCCTTCGACCAGGATGGCCAGGAAGTATGCGGTCCCTACCGGTTCCCTGTCCGGTTTTTCGGAACACCCCTCGGCCGAGGGGTTGGTTACCGACAGCGTTTTCCGGCGTGCAGAATGCCAGGGATGTAGACAAACCTCGACAAGGAATCAGAAATTGGATTATGCGGGCGAAAAGTCTATGTTCGCGTCCTCTCTCGGCCCGTCAGGCCAGTTCGGCCATCCTCATGGCACATTTTTCTCACGCCCTGTTGGGCTCCCTGGATGAGGTTGTCCCTCATCTTCCCGCAGATCTGCAGACTACGGTCAGGCAGGTGCGGGACCAGGGCAGGGCAGTGGCAAAACAGCAGCTCCAGACTGCGTTAGACATCAGGGACTCATATGCCAGGTCTGTGGCGGCCGCAGTGGCCATGCGTCGTCGGGCTTGGCTGAGGATATCCACCTTTTCCTCGGATACCCAGCACAAGTTGGCGGATGTTCCCTTTTTGGGGACTGACCTCTTCGGCCCTGGGGTGGAAGGTCACCTGCAGAGGATTGAGAAGTCCAATGCTACCTTGGACTCGGTCTCTTCCGCTCAGAAGGACAAAGGCCGCAAGCCACAGCCAAAACCTTTCGTCCTTCTGCACCCGCGGTGCGCCCGGCCCAGCAACGTCAGGGCCAGCAGGCTCGAGCTTGGCATCCCAAACCCAAGCCGTCAGCTTCCTCCAACAGGAAGCAGGGAGGAAAAGGCCCAGGTGGTCCCTCGGCCGGTCCTTCCTTCAAGCCTGCCCAGTGACGGGCTGAGGGGTGTCGCCCCATCCCTGTCACCTCACCCCTGGTTCCCCCCATGGGGGGACGGCTCAGACACTTCCTTTCCGCCTGGTCCGCTGTTACCATGGACATGTGGGTACTGGAGGTGGTGGGAAAAGGCCTACCTCTGGAATTCGAGCAGGCCCCGCCCTTCAGAGCCGTCGCACTTCGCGGGGCCTCGGGGTCCGCAGCCTCACTGGCGGCTCGCCGAGCCGACATCGCTGTCCTTCTCCAAAGGGAGGTGATCACGGAGGTTGAGGACCCCCCTTCAGACCTGGGGTTCGTGTCCAGGTATTTCCTGGTTCCGGAACGGAAGGGGCTGGCGCCCATTCTCGACCTACCGACCTGAACAAGTTCCTAAGGTCTCGAACCTTCAGGATGGTCACTCTGGCGCAGATAATACCATCTCTGGAACACGGCATGTGGTTCTGCTCTCTGGACCTACAGGATCGTTCTTTCACGTCCCTATCCAAGTCCGTCAGCGGAGATTCCTCCACTTTTGAGGAGGGATCCCTCTTGAGTCCGAGCCATGCCCTTCGGCTTATCTCCAGCTCCCAGGGTCTTCACCAAATGCATGGCAGTGGTGACAGCATTCCTCTTGCGCCGAGGTCAGGTGTACCTTACCTGGACGATTGGCTGATAGCAGCCCCCTCCAGACGGGAGGTGGAGCGGTCCAGAGATCTGGCCCTCCAGGTTAGCTCTCAAGTTGGCCTTCTCATCAACGAGGCCAAATCGGAACTCGAGCCGAAGCAGGTGATCCTGTTCATCGGGGCAGAGCTCGACTCTCTTCGAGCCAGAGCACGGCTCCCGGCGGACAGGGCCGAGGTTCTTACCTCCTTTGCCCAATCATTTCTGGTTGGGCAATCGAGCTCTGCCCGGGACTTCCTGCACCTCCTGGGTCTCATGGCGGCCTGTACCAGCGTGGTCCGTTGGGCACGCTGGCACATGCGCGCCCTTCAGTGGGGACTGGCCAGCCAGTGGTCACAACACCTGCGATCCTTTGGACCAGCTAGTGATAGTGACCCAGGAGATGTGGGCAGCTCTCCAGTGGTGGACCGTTCATTCCATCTGCAGGAGGGCATCCCGTTTGTCCGCCCGAGCCGGGTCTCTCTATCGACCCGATGCCTCTCTGATGGGTTGGGGGGGTGCCCATCTGGGGGAACACGAGTGCGGCCTCTGGTCTCACGGAGTCGATGCCAAATCAACCTGCTGGAGCTCCGAGCGGTCCGCCTAGCTCTCACCGCCTTTGCTCCGTCTCCGGGTCAAGTGGTCTGAGTCCAGGACGGACAATACCACGACCATGTACTACCTGAACCGCCAGGGCGGGACGCGGCCTTCATGCTTCTATGCAAGGAAGCCTCGCATTTGGTCACTTCAGGCGCAGCCGGAGGCGGATCTCCTAGCCATTCATGTGGCAGGAGCTCCAACACCTGGCGCGATGCCCTGAGCCGGATAGGGCTGCATCTCACAGTGATCTCTCCTGCGGGTAGTACAAGATCTGTTCTCCCACTGGGGCACACCTCAGGTGGACCTGATTGCCTCAGGGAGAATCGAGCTGAGGCTGTTTCATGCCGCCCCCTCAGCAGGGCTCGCTGCAGGGGATGCCTTCTCGAGGCTGTGGACCCGGGCCTCTTTTACGCCTTTCCCCATTTCTCTTGATTCACAAGGTGCTTCTCAAGGTGAGGAGGGACAAGGCGCAGGTGATTCTGATAGCCCCAGACTGGCCCGCCAGTTCTGGTACCAGATCTCCTCAGCCTCAGCTCCAGGCTCCCGAGGCAGCTTCCAGCTCACCCGGACCTGCTCTCAGTCAATCAGGGGAAGGTGTTCCATCCGGACCTTCAATCCCTGCACCTGATGGCCTGGTTCCTGAGCGGCTAGAGTTCCAGGCCTTGGGTCTTTCCGGCGAGGTCCTCAATGTTGTTGAGGCGTCCCGTAAGTCGACCAGAAAATGCTGCCTTTAAATGGAAGAGATTTTCCATTAGGTATCAGGGCAGGGCTTGGACCCTTCCTCCTGTTCTGTGGCAAGCATTTTGGACTATTTATGGTCCCTTTCTGGTCAGGGCTTGGGTCAACGACCTAAAGGTGCACCTGGCAGCCATCTCTGCTTACCGGCGCGGGTGGGGGCAGTCGGCGCAGGAAAGGTGGTGGGCGCTTTCAAGGCCTTGATCACATTTCCCCTCGATGCGAGAACCTCCACCTCCGTGGGATTTACTGCTGGTACTGGCAAAGCTCATGGGCAAGCCATTAGAACCAATGCACAGGTGTAATCTCTCTCACCTGTCGTGGAAGACCCTTCTTGGTGGCTATCACGTCAGCCAGAAGGATGGGAGAGCTCCAGGCGCTTTCGCACAGTCTCCTTACCTGGTCTTCCACAGGGACAAGGTTGTCCTGTGCCACCACCAAATTCCTTCCGAAGGTGGTGTCGGGTTTCACCTTAACCAGGTGCTGACTCTGCGGTGTTCTACCCCAATCACACCTCGGAGGCGAATATAGGCTCCATACTCTGGACCCTAGAAGGGCGCTCGCTTATTATAAGGAGCGCACGGCTGAAATTCGGGGAGAGGTTCGCCAGCTGTTTGTCACCTACGCTGAAGCCGCACCTGGCAGACCTGCAGCCAAGTGGACGATAGGCAGGTGGGTCACCTCCTGCATAGATCTCTGCTATAAGTTGGCGGGCATGGAGCCTCCCAGAGGGATAAGAGCTCATTCTATCCGTCATACTGCTGCATCGGTGGCTGCTTCCAGGGATGTCCCTATCCAGGAAATCTGCAGGGCTGCTACCTGGAAGTCAGCACACACCTTTATTACCCATTACCACATCGACCTTGAGTCACGCCGGGATGCTGGTTTTGGGGCCTCGGTTCTCCAGTCTTTATTCCCTAAGTAGGGGGTGTGCGCCTTGCCTCCCTCCTCCCGGAGAACTGCTAGGAGTCTGCCAATAAGTGTGGATGAACAACATATCCATGTCCCTAGAAATACAGGTTACTCACCTGTAACAGGAGTTCTAGGAATGGTATATGTTGTTCATCCCTGTTCCTAATTTCTCTCCCCGGCCTAACACACAACCTGAGCTTCCAGCGGCCAGATCTGGCGCCATGGGGCGGAGCCGAGAGTTTTACCACCGGTGGGTGGAGGAGCCAGCTTGAAGACCTTCCGGCAAGATTTAAAGCGGCAAGGAACCTGCCAATAAGTATGGATGAACAACATATACCATTCCTAGAACTCCTGTTACAGGTGAGTAACCTGTATTTTTGGGATGTGGGTGGGCAGGAGCAGTGTTGGCACCCTAGAGGTGCCCCTTTTTCACCCTCCTTTATTTTGGGAGTGTTATGTTTTGTTTTTTGGGTTTCCTGACTTGAGTCTTTGCTTTGAAACCAAAAAACTCTTTTTTAATAAATTTAGTTGCCAGTTGGCTAGTGCGAGTTTTACAGTTTCCACACAGAACTTCTAGTGAGTACTGCTCGTAAAGATCTGACAGTTGGAGTTTAAACAACAGCAGACAGGGGCTTCAACCGAGCTCGTGCTGAACATTCCATGCTGGCCATGGAAAGTTAACTCTTTGTTCTCCAGGGCAGTTGAAAGGCAGGACCTAACTGCTATAGTCAGAATACAGCAAGACTCCATTAGAAGAAACAACATTACTAAAGTAATTTTTTCTTTAAGCATATTTTCAGGCTTCTCACAGGAGCTCCAGAAATTTGCTGTTTCTGGCTGGGCTAATAGCTCCGCCCCCCAGCATACCCACTCTCTATTTCTGGACTGGGCATTAAACTTTTTATGGACCTGTCATTTCAAACTTGGACATGCTGCAGATGGTTGATGGGGTCAGACAGCAGCTTAGAGCCCTGGGAGTGATCCATTCATTTCTGTTACCAGCTCTTTTTAGTGTTACATATGGTGGCAAAACTTGGCAGATCACTAACACTAAAGATGCAGGGCACTGTCTGGAAATAAAAATGAACAAGAATTTGCAACAAAAGCTGCTGCTGCAACTGAGGAGGAAGAGACCGGTGATGAATAGGATGGAGTTTTCCTATAACTGAACTCTCGTGCAGAGCTTGGCACGATTAGCTGGGCCATTTTGGGACATTGAGTCTCACTCTGTTTCTAAACATCAAGTACTCTTAATCATATCAACTATATTATGTCTCTTTATTGATGTCTCCCCTGCCTATTGATAATGCAGAATATTGGAAATGTGTTTTTGGGATACATCTGAACTCAGGTTGTTCAGATCATTGTGATGGCTTACTCCACTACTGTTTTTTTAATGCTATGAGTGGTGTGGGACTGACCCATTTAGTTCTGCTACTGCAGCTTAACTTTATGGTTCACTGTTGGCCTGTTCAAATTGTTAACATTTTGTCTTCGTTTCATTCCCTATCAACATGTAGAAAGAATTGATCTTACTGACATAAAGTCTCCACCACTCATTCATATTAATGGAACCACGCTGGAGGCACTAGGACTCAGTGGGAGCTAAAAATCTTCAGGAGGGCCGGGACCTAGATAGGGCTGTGAGGAAGCAGTGCCAGGAGCCTGGCTGATGCCATATAGGCTACCTCAGTGTCAACACTCCAGTCACTTCAATTCCTTTCTTGCCATCGAGTGCGCTTCAGTGACGATGTCGCTCACCCACTGGGAGTCAGATCTTCACATCTATATGACAGCAGCTATAGTCATTCAGTATTGATTAGTTTTTATTTATTTTCAGCATTCAGTGTTTATAAAAAAAAAAAAAGTCAATTCTAACCCCAGGAATCCACTAATATTGTTACTCATTGCAGTGCCCCTTTAAGCCAGGACTGCCCCAGAGCCAGATAGAATGCTATGCTAATTATGGAATGTTTAGCTCATGCATTCATTTTCAAACTGCCCTATTCTAACTGCCTGGATTCTAACTCAGATTTTCTGTCTCCGCTGCAAAGTTCATACTCTCTGGAGATCTCTCTCTATCAAGATCGTCTAAATTGTGCATAAGATCAAAAAAAGTATGTATTTTGTCTTATTTTTTCATTACTGTCTTATTCTTATTGTTATTTAGTCTTTTTACCTTATAGATTAAGTTCTTTAGTTTTCTTATCGGTTCCTCGCAGTTCCTTTGAACCGAGGGGTAACCGATCATTTGGTCAATTTCAAAGGAAACTTTTAGATAGGCTTCCAATTGTTTTTTTCTTTTAAAATATTCGATTTAACTGCTTTTGAACCAAGGTGTTCCAGTTCTACTAGTGGTTCTCGGTTGCCAAACCGATCGGAACCGTGGTTCTGTTTAAAATTATCGGTTTCTGAACTAATCGTTTTTTATTTAAACCGACCACTAAATCTTAAATCTTGTTAGTTTTTGGGTCCTGTTTTCTATAGTGGCAGATAAACCTAAAAAGAACACAGGACCTGCAGGTTTAAGAATTGTATTAAATGTGCAGAGGTATTTGCAAGGGCTGACAAACATGATCTTTGTTTGCTCTGTCTTGGTGTTAAGCATTTCAGTGAAGATTGTGAGATTTGCAAGTCTTTCCCTGAAAAAAACTGTGGAGAAGTGCAGGGAGAGACTTAAGAGAAGACTTGAAGAGGGGTCCCTGGGCTCTGACCAGTCCACCACCTCACAAAATGTGGCAATTCCTTCTAGAGTTTCCAAATCCACCCCAATATGGGTGAGGGCTCTAGTAAGAGAGGCAGTCAGCCAGCTGACTCTCTGGTGCCTGCCTAAAAACTAAGAAAAAGTAAGCACACTGACACCCCACTGCTGAAATGCCTCAAGGGGTACCTCAGGTGCCCATACATACTCCCTCTCCTACTGATATTTCACAAGCTCTGGCTTTGTTACAAGTGCTGCAGGGCCTGCTCCCTCCCCAGCAACCTGTAACTGTTCCAACTGATAAAACAGCTGCTGCTACTCCCCTTGTGCCTCTTCCCACTATGGGTGGTGATGATGTTGAAGATGTGGAGGAGGAAGGAATAGAGCCTGAGGGACTTTGGTTCCCCTCCTAGGCCTTCAGAGGATTTTCCTCCCATTTTTCTTTTATTAAGAAAATGGTGGAAACACTGGACCTCCAGACAACTGAGGAAGTGCAGGATGAAGAAGAGGTTCAATATATGGAACTAATGGGGCTAACACCCTCAAAACGACTTCTCCTTCCTCTCTACAAATTTTTCAGAAAATACATTCTGGAAATTTTAAAAGCTCCTCAGACTGTCACACCTGTTAACAAAAAATGTGGCAAAAAGTACCAACTGGAGAGATCTGGTGCTGAGTTTTTATTCAGACACCCAGATCATTCGGGCATTGTGCAACAGGCAGCCTGTGAGAAGGCCAAACCCCACTTATCTTCTCATCCACCTGAAAAAGACTCCAGAAGGGTGGACAGTATGACTAAGAGGGGGTACCTCTCAGCATCACTTGCTGTCAGGCAAGTCACTTATCAGGCTTATGCTGCCCTTTACCAAAAGGCTTTATGGCAGTCTGTGGTGGATAATGCAGAGGCAAATCCCTCCCTCACTGTTTGACTTACTAGAGACAGCCAAATTGGGTTTGGAGGCTTCCAAATACCAATTCCAGATGGCAGGAGACACAAATGACACTGCTGCCAGATGGTTAGCTGGTACTATAGTTATGAAAAGGTTTGCCTGGCTGAGGGCTACCAACCTCACCCAGGACACTCAAAACAAAGCAATGGATTTCCCAGTTGAGAGCCATTCCCTTTTTGGTGCACAAACTGAAGCCTACATGAAGAACGTAGACGAATACAATGCTACTTTCAGAAGTAATTCCACCAGGGACAAACCTTCTCCCTCCACATCTTATTTTAGGGGAGGCAGGGGTAGGTCTACCTCTAGAAGACCTTTCTGTCAGGTGCAAGCTGCTCCGCAGATACAGTACCAACCCCAGCAGATGAGTTTCTACAGGGTCACGGGCAGAAGTGGCTTCCGCAGAGGGTCTCATTCTACCCAGCCTCAACAACAGCAAAAGCAGAACCCCTGACTCTTCCCCTCAGGCTGCCTCTCCACATTCATTAGGGGGCAGACTTTCTCACTGTTTCCAGGACTGGTCAAAAATAACATCAGACAGATGCATCCTGGAAATAGTAGGTCAGGGTCTCTTTCTTTGTTTCAAGTCCCTTTCCCCTCTAAGGGTAAAATGTTGTGCATCAGTTCCTCCCTCACAAACAAAACTGCTGGAACAGGAGGTAAAAAACTTATTACTGGCAAAAGCAGTCAAGTCTGTCCCACACAATCAAAGAGGGCAAGGGTTCTACTCCAGGTATTTCGTAACAACAAAAATGACTGGAGAGTGGCGGCCTATACTAGACCTCTGACATCTAAACAAGTACTTAGTGAAACCCAAATTCAGAATGGTCACAATGGAAATAATCCTGCCAACACTACAAAAAGGGGACTGGCTGGCCTCTTTGGATTTAAAAGATGCATATTTTCACATCCCTGTCAGAGAATCACACAGAAGATATCTCAGGTTCACTCTCCCATCAGGCCATGACCAGTTCTCAACACTTTCTTTCGGCCTTGCCTCTGCACCGAGGGTGCTCACAAAGTGAATAGCAGTAGTAGTGGCACATCTCAGAAAGCTGGGTGTCACAGTATTCCCATATCTGGATGACTGGCTGATTGTAGGAAAATCCCAACAACAAGTGTAAGAACACTTATTGCTAGCTCAAGGTGTTCTCTCCTCCCTGAGGTTTCTTCTAAATGCCAAGAAATCAGTTCTCACCCCAGTCCAAGTATTGCAGTTCATAGGGGCAGAACTCAATAAAATTCTGGGAAAGGCTTTCCTACCCTTGGAAAGTGTACAGGCTATCCAGCTTCTAGCAAGCACATTTGTCCTGGGCAGGCCAAAACCAGCAACTCAGTTTCTACAGCTGTTGGGCCACATGGCTTCAGCAACAAGCACAGTCATGGGTGCCAGATTCCAAATGACGGACATTCAGTTTCACCTCAGGGCCCACTGGTCCCAGAGACAAGATCCACTTTCAAAACTAATCCCTGTAACAAAAACTCTTTTACAGGCCCTTCAGTGGTGGAAGGATCCAGGCAACCTAAGGGAAGGGGTGCTTTTCCTGCAGGAGCCCTCCTTCTTAGTGTTCACAACAGATGCCTCCCTCCTAGGATGGGGTGCCCACCTAGGGGACCACACAGTTCACGGCTCCTGGAGCAGTGCAGAGTCACTCCTGCACATAAATCTCTTGGAGTTAAGAGCGGTTTACCTGGCCATTCAGGCTTTCACTCATCTTATAAAGGGAAAAGTGGTTCAGGTCAGAACAGACAATACCACCACAATGTACTATATAAACAAACGAGGGACACGATCCACTCCACTGTGCACAGAAGCAATGAAAATATGGAGCCTGATTTACTCCATAAATGCCTCCATACAAGCAGTTAATCTGCCAGGGAAGGACATTGCACTAGCAGATGTTTTGAGCAGTATAAACCAGGCCCATCACGAATGGGCACTGAACAGCCAAGTAGTGCAGGTCCTATTCAGGCAGTGGGGAACCTCAGAAATTGATGTTTTTGCTTCCCACCAGGATCACCATTTAGCCCTTTATTACTGCAGGGCTCCAGTGAAATGGACTATTCCTATGGATGCCCTGATTCTTGATTGGAGAGGCAAATGCCCTTATGCCTTCCCTTTTTTTCCTCCGATTCTCAGAGTAATCATCAAGCTCAGGTCACAGCCAGCCTCGATGGTTCTGATAGCAACAGACTGGCCAAGACAGCCTTGGTATTCCCTGTTGCTCTCAATGTTAGTGAGCAAACCGATCTACCTCCCTCAGAGGTACAATCTACTGACTTCCTTCCAGGGCAGGGTGGTGTATCCCAATCTCAGGTCTCTCAGACTTAAAGCTTGGCTCTTGAGGACTTAGAGTATTTAGACTCCCAATACTCTCAAACAGTTTTAGAAGTCCTTAAGAGTTACAGAAAACCTTCTACTAAGAAAACGTATGCTTCAAAATGGAAAAGATCTTCTATTTGGTATACAGACAAGGGCATAATCCCAGCACAGGCTGGCATTCTGACCCTCCTAGATTATTTGTCTTATCTGCATTCATTGGGGTTGCAGCATTCAACCCTAAAAGTTAGTCTGGCTTCACTTTCATCTTATCTCTCTGTAGGGAAAAAGGTATCCCTAGCCTTGAATCCCATATTTAGAAGTTTTTTTAAAGGCCTTTTACATCTGTTTCCCCCCTGATAGGGAACCAGAGCCAGGTTGGGACCTCAAAATTTGTAGTGCCCATCTTATGCTTCCACCATTTGAATCCTTAGCTACTGCAGAATTCAAATTTCTTAACTGGAAGGTAGTTTTCCTAGTGGCACTTACCTCTGCTAGGACGATAAGTGAGTTACAAGCCCTAGGTGTGGAGAAGGACTATATTTCTTTCCACAATGATAAGGTAGTGTTGAGAACTAGCAGAAAATTCCTTCCCAAAGTAGTTTCTGACTTTCATTTAAATCAGTCCATTACTGTACCAGTATTCTTTACAGCACACGCTAGTTCTGGTGAGCGTAGGCTGCATGGTTTGGATGTGAAGAGAGCATTGAGCTGTTATATAGCCAATACCAAGGATCATAGGCAGGACAGACAGCAACTGTTCCTTACCTGTGGGGAAGTAGGTAAGGGATCTCGTGCTTCAGAGAGTACTATATCTCGGTGGATAGTCCAGTGTATTCAATTCTGCTGTTCAAAGGTGGGCAAGGTCCATCCTTCAGGTCTTCGGGCCCATTCCACAAGGGGCACAGCTACCGCCACTGCAGCTGCCAGAGAGGTCCATCTGTTGGAGATTGTAAAGCAGCTACCTGGAGGTCAGTCTACAACTTTACTAAGCATTGCAGCCTGGATACTCAGGCCAGGAGTGATGCCATTTTTGGAAAGGCTGTTTTGCAGAGTCCCTCCCCACCTGCTGGAGGGTTTTCTGGTGAGCAGTTTCACCATTGGGCCGTTCTTATGGAGCAGTGGGCATGGAGGGTATCCCAGATGCCCGAACTGGCTAGTTCGTCGCCGGGGCCTTCAGGTCTGTCAGTTTCAGATCGGCAGGCGAGGTGGTTGAGACTGCCAAGTCATGTGGCACCTCCTTCAGTGCCATCAACTCTGCATTCCGGTATCTATCCCCCTCACATGGCTGCGGTGCAGGGTTCCACACTGATGCCTTTATCTCCTGCTATTTTCCTCCTTTACCTTCAAATCACAGTTTGCAGACTTCTGTTGCGGTGCCACAGTCTGTGGTGCTGACCTTCCCGCCGCTGCGATCGGAGCCGTCTTCTCCAGCGCTGAGTTTGCTCGCGGCACCACATGTGTTGTCGATGCCTTTTGCGGTGCCGCATCCACTGCTGGCATCCTTTTTGGTGCCAGGTGTGATGTTGGCATTGCGCTCGGTGCTGCAGCACCTGCTGGCGCCATGTTCAGTGCCGATCTGTGTGTCGGCACTGCCTCTGTACTCGGCGCCATCCTCTTTGGTGGCACCGGGGGTGTCGGTGGCGCCACTTGCATTTCAGAGGTTTTCAGCTCTAATTCTGTCTTCTCCTCCTCTTCCTCCTGGTTTTCCCCCCTTTCCTGTCTACATAGCCCCTCCAGGACTGTCAGGAGATGACATTGAGCCTGATCCTGATCTTCAGCTGGGTGATGATTTTGATGCCGAGTCCGCCTTAGGGGCGGGGATCAATCCTCCTTTTTTTTAAAATCCTCTTTATTATTTTCCACAACTTAGACAAACACACATATACCTGGCAAAGCCAGGGTACACTGTCCCAAACTGACTGTGAGAACTATATACAAACCCCTATATATACATACACAGCAAAGGGAACTACCCTCCAACATTTTCTTATACATGTACAGCGTTCTTGTCTCGGAGTAACAGGGTCCATAAAGAGATTTGACCAAGAAAAAAATAACCCCTATAACCCACCTCCTGTTTCTCCCATGAGGGCATCAAATCATGAACTCTTCCTTGAATATAACCCCTCAAGGTGGTATCTCTTTGCTGCATCCCCTGGAAAGAGAGAGAGTTCCCATCCTATCACCTGTCTTTGCAGACCAAGAACATCCAACTAATTCTTTATGCATACACTGTAACCCTTCCACAGCAATGACATCTAACTTCTCAAACCAAAATCATTCTAAACATCTCTGCACATATGCCAGCATATCTTTCTCCGGCTAGTCACATCTTGACAGACAGGCCTGGGTCTGAGCAACTTTACTCTGCAGGTAAATCGCATCAACTTTTGACCATCTTTTAGCATATAGCCCTTTCTTACCCACCGGAGCAAGATACCTCTGTGTTTTACCCAAAGCCCCAATAAGATCTCTCACCCACTGATCATATGTATACACCTGATCATCTTTCCAATGTTGCAGTACAAAAGATTTGACAATCGCTGTCATTAATGAAAGGTGATATTTAGGTGTACTGCCTGAGACTTGTGAAAAGTCACCTAGGATACATATCTCTGGCGTTATAAATTCTGAATAATCCATCAGTGGGTCCATACGCTGTTTGATTTCAACCCAGAGGGGTGCAATTTTACTACACTCCCACAACACATGTAGAGGATCCCCTGTTTCGGATTCACATCTGAAGCACAGGTCTGTCTGTCTGAGGTGTCTATCACATAGTTTTACAGGGGTAAAATGCATATTAGAGACAACAAAATATTGCATACTCTTATATCTGGGTATGGATATGTACTTATTACTCTTCCGTATATTGTCCCAGTTCAGAGTCCCAGGGGCCATCGTCCTGACCCAATTTGCCACTTTTACAGGAGAGTTCCGACTAAAATGATCCAAGAGCACTTTATATACTTGTGACAAAGCTTTTGATAATGAATCAACATCCTTCAATTTATCCCAGGTGAAGGAATTATCTGTAAAATCCCCAAACCTTTTCCCCATCCCTTCTAACATGCGTGTGATTTGCAGCCTTCTAAAAAATGATATTCCTTCAGATCCAGCTGGAAGGACCACTCTATTACCCTGGATCACATCCCTTATCTTCAGGCCTATTAACTGCGCCACCCACTTTTTAGTAATTACTTGGTCCCCAATTAGTAAATTAGGATTGCCTAACACAGGTTGGTCTCTAGCCTTCATTTGGTTCCCTCTCTGGACTGGAGTAAGGAATGACCACCAAGCTCATGCTGATTTCACAATTGGATTCCAAGGTATCTTTTAAGGGCCCCTTTCTATGTTAGCAAATAGAAATGCCTCCGACGAGAGTCCAGAGTCCATTAACATTTGCCTCTCAATTTGTAACCAAGTTGGTACATAGGACTCCCCTTCTAAACTTCTACTCCACCGAATCATGAGCCCCAACTGTCCCGCCACATAATATACATGGAGATCAGGCAATTTGATCTCTCCCATCACATATGGCAGACACAAAATACTATGCTTTTTCCTAGGAGGTTTAGCGTTCCATAAAAATTCCGATAGGAGCTTCTTGCTTCTATTAAACAAAGTTGCAGGAATGCAATATGGGGTTAAATATACTGGATACAGTAACCTGGGCAATAAATTCATCTTGATGAGCCCAGTCTAGCCATAAAATTCTAGGGGATCTTGTTCCATCTTACCATGTCCCCCCAATCGCTGACAGTACCCCCTCCATATTTAATGCAGCACCCTCATCAATATTGGATGTAATCCAAACACCCAAATAGTTCAGCTTATCCCCCTTCCATTGTATCTGTAGTGGTGCAAAATCTGCTGTACATACATAGGGTGTCAAAGGCAAAATCTGGGTTTTAGCCAAATTTAGTTTATAATTTGCAACTTTAGAGTACTTCTCTATTAAATCTATTGTTCTTTTAAAACTTGTTGCCGGGTCCTGTAAATGGAGAAGTATATCATCAGCGAAAACTGAAAATTTTAGCTCCCGCCCCGCTATGTTAATCCCCTTTATTTGTGCATCAATATTAATAACTTTCAGCAGAGGTTCCAAATATATATTAAATAAAATCGGCGAGAGGGGACATCCTTGATGGGTCCCATTTTCTAAGTGAATCTCCCGAGAAACATAACCATTGCACAATACTCTAGCTGTTGGAGCTGCATACAGATTTTTAATACCTCTAATCAGGCCCTCTGGAAAACCCATCTTTTCCATTGTAACAAAAAGAAAGGGATGGGAGACCCTGTTAAAGGCCTTTTCTGCATCTAAGGATATCAGAGCTGGGGTAGTTGAGAGTCTGGTGCATAGCTAAGTATATGGTTTAGCTTCCTAAGGGCATCATGTGTGCCCTTCCCTGGCATAAAGCCCACTTATTCATGACTAATCAAAGCTGGGGAAATGCTCTATATTCTATTAGCTAAAATTCTAGTAAGAATTTTAATATCTTGATTCAGAGCTATAGGTCTATAATTGCCTGGTATATCCCTAGGTTTATCTGGTTTGGGAACAAGTGTGATATATGCCTGGTACAGTGGAGCATGACACACCCCTTCTAGCATTATGGTATTAAAAAATTCTTGGAGTAAAGGAAGTATTGTCTGTATATGCGCCTGATAAAACCTGGCCGTAAGGCCATCTGGCCCTGGGGTTTTACCATGGGGCAAAGATTTTACCACCTCCATTATCTCCGATGCCTTTATGGGGGCTGCTAACTTGCTAGCCTGCGAGGGGTCTAAGACTGGAAGCGGCACTCCCTCCAGAAATGTTCTAATTTCCTTCTCACTAGCACCATCCTTTGCTTGATAAATTTCTTTAAAATAAGACACAAAAGCGTTTGCCATTTCCTGGGGGTCTGTTAAATGTCTTCCGGCATAATGTATAGAAGTAACCGTTCTATTAGCTTCCCATTCCTTAACCCTAGCTGTTAAAAAATGTCCAGGTATATCTCCCTGCATCAGATATTTAGCCTTAATCTTTTCCAACCAAAATTCCACTTTCCCATTCATGATATCCTCCATTTCCCCTCTCAAATTTTTAAGTTCTGCGTCAATTTCCCCAGAGGACCCTTCCAATGGAGACAACGATTTGATTGCCCCCATAATAAATTCCTCCTTTGCCCTTCGCAGTCTATTTCTTTTGCACTGCCAGGTCCTGCACGACCCCTGCATACAGCACCTTACAAGTTGGCCACTCTAACTTTTTGTTTTGTAGCGTGGGTAACTGTTGCTGGATAATTTCCAGGAGGGCTTCCTCTAATTTTCACCGAACTGAAGCCACCGTTAATAAAGAATCATTTAATCTCCATCTATGTGGTCTAGGTGGGGTAGGAATCTGCTCCCATCTCAAATGAACAGGGGAGTGATCCAAAAAAACGCTACCCTCAGTAGTCACTTCCTTAACCTCCCTAAGTGCCTCTCCATTTACTAAAAAGAAGTCAATACGAGATTGACTCTTGTGGGCCACTGAGTAAAACGTCATATTATTGCCCCCCGTAGAGCAAGTCCTGAATGGGTCTACTAAAGCCATAGCCTCCATTAATCTATTCAGGGCAATCTGAGCCCTAGACAGAGGCCCTCTAGATGGTGGAAACCTGTCCTCCAGATTATTAGAACAAGTGTTCCAGTCCCCTACCAAAATAAGGGAGTGTTGGGACAGCACAGCCATATCCCTCTCTAGAGAAGCAAAGAAATCAGGGTTAGGGGGAGTTGGGCCATAAATAGAGGCAACTGTCAATGCCTTCCCAAACAAGGTGCCAGAAAGATATATCCCTCTGCCGTCCTCCCTAGCAATTGCATGCTCCACCTTGTTCAGACAAGTTTTCTTTATTAAAATCACCACTCTCCCTGATGCCTTTTCCTTACCCACCCCAAAAACTTGACCCAACCACAATCGTTTGAGACAACTCACCTCCTCTGTTAATAAATGGGTTTCTTGCAAGGCAACAATGTGGGCCCCCAGCTGTTCCATATGTCTAAGGATTACCATTCTTTTCCGTTTACCCCTAAGTCCCTTAGTGTTCCAAGAGAGAATTTTAAACCCTGCCATTCTGAGATCTGAAACTTATTATAATTAAGCCTTCATTTTGCACATGCTCTTGGTCTGCTACCCCCCTCTCTCTCTACAGTGGACTCTCTCTCCTTCCTATCCCCATAAATCTACCCCAACCCCCTTGCCCCCGATCCCGAGGTCACCCTCCTTTCAAATTTCGATTCATGGATGAACCTCTTTCCGCGCCCCTCCTCCGCCCCTCCACTTATCAAAGCATCTCCAAGTACCCAGCCCATATCTAAAAACAACTAGAACATATTTACATCTCCTCCTATATCCGACTTTCCTTCTTACTCCAACTTTCCCCTCCCCATCTGCAGCTCTCCCTCCGGGTACCAATTCTGCCCCTATACCTCCTAATCAGATACGTTTAACTTTCCGCCCTAGGGCTTCAACCAGAACAACAAAACAACCCCTCCAGCTAGCTCCTCAATCCTTATATCTCCACTATACGGGGTATCCCTTCTACACCTTACCAGCTATCAATAAATCCCCAAACATTCCTTTCTACCCCTGTAATAGCTTCGACACCCTTCCCGGGATAAGGGGACCCATCTCCCTTCCTTCATCCCTTGTCTATCGCTCCACCGGTCCCACTCTTCCCTGCTTAACTTAAATCTCTTGAGGGGGGTCCCCTTAACATTTAGAACTATATACTAAACCCATCAAGACCCCTCAACTTCCCACCACATATTACCCTATCTTCTAGTCCCCACCAACCCTCCTCCCAGCTGTCACACTCCCACCTGCCTCAAACCCTGAAGCTCTGAATTAGGATCCATCTCCTTTCACCCCAAAATTGGCCCAGATTAACGCAACCAGTAGATCTTAAACAATTCAACCTATCTTATAAATCATTCAAAATGAAAACCCTGAACATCAGGATAAGTTTGCCATATCCCTTAATTGTCCACAGTCCCATTCCTCAGATTAGTCCTGCCTCTTCCTTTTCGGCCCGAGATTCAGGTTGGTGCTTTAAATAGCTCTGGGAGTTCCACGCGCAAGCCCTCCAGGGCATCTCTCGCAGTCAGGTATCTCTTCTCCCCGGTCTGGAGACGTACCATCAAAGTTGCAAGGTATTGTAAACGAAATTTAATTCCTGCGAGGTAAAGCTTCTTCTTGATCTCGGAGTACTCCTTCTGCTTCTCCCTAACGTTGGTGTCTGGTCCTGAAACATCCACAGCTACGCACCATTCCATTGCAGTGTTTTCTCCTGTCTTGCAGCAGCCAGTACATGGGACTTTTCTTTATAATTCAGGAATTGCATAATTATCACCCGTGGCCTTGCACCTGGAGGGGGGATCTCTCTAAGAGCCCTGTGGGCTGTCTCCAAATTGTAAGCTTCCCTGAAAGGAGTAGGGCCCAACAACTTGAACAATAAATCCTGCAAAAAGGAAACACAGTCCGACCCTTCAGCCCTCTCTGGAAGCCCTGCCAGTATCAGGTTGTTCCTCCGGCTTCTAGACTCTTGATCATCCATCCTCTCTTCTAGCTTTTTAACTTGTTTTCTCATGGCCACTAGCTCCTGATCCATTGTAGAAACCTTCCTTTCCTGGGAGGAGATCCTTGCTTCTGCATCCCCCATTCGTTGTGCTAATGAATGTAATGCAGGCTTCACCTCTGCAAAATCAAGCACCAGCCCTTGTAGTTGCTTTTTGATTTCCTGCATATCATCAGAAGCCTTAACAACACCCCCTTTCTTATCAGAATCCCCATCTTGCTTGTTCCGGTCAGGGGATAGGGGCTTAAGCCTTTTAGCTGCCGGTATTCTCGGCGCGAGAGGCTTCATAGCCTCCACTTCCATCCTGGTGCTGCGAGACGGCCCTTTGCTTCTGCAGCAATCGCGCTGTCTGTACACTCGCCTCCGCTTCCTTGTAGCCCTCTCCTCCGCGATTCAACTCCCAATCAAACCCGCTGCACCACCTCAACTGGTAACTGGTGTTTTAACTCACCGCTTACCGGTACCGGAGACTTCTAAAGCTTTAATTCGTTTCGGGGCCTAGGAGCAGCGCGGAACACGTCCATTTAGACTCGGCTCATCACTTGATCCTGCGGGGATCAATCCTCTTGCAGAGCCTGTCATCAAAGAGCTTTCCTTTAAGTCTCTGCTCAAGAATTTAAATTCTACTCTTTCTCTTCAGATCATGGAAATCGATCCTGGGAAGCTTTTATGTCTCCAGTATCTGCGTGTTTTGGAAATCTCTACGGATTTAACCCCTCCGGTGCAGTCCTCTTTTGAGACCCTTTCCCAGATGGTTTGGAGCAACCCGGCTCTTATTCCCTCCGTGGCAAAGTCCGTAGATAGGAAATATGCCCCTCCCAAGGATCATCCCATCCTGGCCTCTCAAGCCTTTGCTGATGCCATTGTGGTCCTGGCAGAGAATGACAAGGCTGTCCTTCCTCAGGAATCCTCAGCTCATCCTATAAACAAAGAATCTTTATGATTGGAAATAATGCATCTCTCTTTATGGTTTCTGGAGGCAAATCATTAAATATATTGAGAGAACAGCCTTCAAAAGAGATAGTGACAGTGTTTCTAAGGGCTCTTTGTATATGAATTTTTTTGGGGGGAAATTCAACAGCTTTTAAAATAAATGATCTGGGACTCTCATGTTTGCCTGGTTTTGGCTTAAGAGAGTGGTGTGCTCTTTTAATTAGATATTTTGGACCATCTTGGGAGGACCTGCAATACTTATAAAAAATCTGTTTGCAAATTCCACTGGGTCTGTTCCTTCTACTCCTTCACAGAGACCGAAAATCCTTAAGTTTTTTCTTCTATTTCTGCTCTCCAGATCTTCAATTTTACTCTCTAGAGCCGTAATTCTTCTAGTTGTAACCCCTAGATGGCGCTATCCCAGGGGCTACTACCCCTGCCTGATTTGCCACTAACAGGTTGAGGGGCCTGGATCCAATGGCGGGTGCCTCCACCCAGAGGTCAGGGTTTGCAATAGTTAAACTAACTTGGTCACAGCCCTCTGGGACACTGCAACCCCCCTTTCTTCCCACTAGTGGCCCCACAATATATCAAATTACCTTCACAGTATACACTTACCCCAGGTCTGGTTCCGGCACTGGGACCTCCTGTGAAATGAGATACAGTGCAACAATCACAGTACAGTACTTTAACATAGACAAATACCTCAGGCAGTATAACTTTGCTGAAACAAGCAGCTCTGATTTATTTAGGGGATATAACAAGGACAGGGGAAATCAGGTTAATTAGCTTATCACTCTAATAATCTACCTATGGCTCTGTGCACAGGCCTATCCCTATCAGTTACTGTCCCTGGGTACCCAAGCCCTAGTGGCTAGTCCAAACCGTGGCAGCTGGTAGGGGCCCTTTCACACAGAAAAGGAGAATTAAACAGTCAGCAGTACAGTAATTCCATTTGGATTTAATGTGGCAATTCAACAGGAAGCGACCCTGAATTAGTACTCACGACCTCCAATAAGATAGGGTCCTTCAATGTCAGCAGGGCTCACTTGAGGTACACAAACCTCTTCACACATCCATATAAAAGAAAGCACTATACCAGGCAGGCTGCATCTGTTCTCTGATGCATAATTACTGCACAATACCTGGGAGAACACACAGCAGATTCAGTTCCTGACAGACAGAGTGCAATTTTCAGCAATTCCTCCAGTCTTCTACAGGGTGAGCCTGGTTTCTACTCTTCAGAGATCCTTTGATTCTTTTCACAGGACCAGTTCAGTCCTAACAAGCTGTTACACAAGCTGCAGACGGAACTCTGGGCCTTACACACGTTTTTGACTAAAACTGCACACTGAAAAGCACAGGGCTCCTTCCTTCTTCACTGCCAAAGCTCAACTCAAACTCCAACCGACAAAACTGGGCACTTCCTTTGAGTTCCTCCCAGTTCTTGACTGGATTGGCTGTCACTCACAATAGACTGCTGTTGTTGGTCCAAAAGGCACTGAAGTCTAAACTACATCTCCCAGAGTCACTGCCCATACAATCCTCTTGTGGCTGGCTCAGATTATGAGTCCAAGTTCTGATTCGTCCAAGGCACCATTTTAGAGCTAGCTTACCCCACACTGATTGGTCCAGTTCAGCAGTTCAAAACTAGAATGGGGAACTAGCAGACACAGTTCTGACTGCAAAGAAAGCAGGTTAAACAAACTGTAATTTCATTATTACTCTAAATAATTTCTGGCAAACAGTTACATCTTTCAGATAGGTTCCCTTTGCACTCCTAGTGACTGCAAAAATGAAGTGAATTGGCAGCAGCTTGAGTGGTACTCAATCAAAAACACACAGTCCCCCATACAAACTAATTATGTCTGCAAGCAGACAGCTCTTAAAGAGACAGTACCAGAGGTTCTAAAAACACTCACTGATAAATGGCTTAAATGCCAAACACCATTCAGGCTTGGAGCATTCAAGCAAGCTCCTGGAAGTCTTTTGGGAACCCCCATTTGCAGGGGGGTTACACCCTTCCTGGCCTGGGAAAGCTTGACGTCCGCGTCAAGCAAGTACCCCCATAAGTTTCAACTGCAACCATATACATTTGCATTAGGCTTGCACATGTAATCATCAGTCAATATATCATTTTACCAAGAACACATTTCTGAAACATTGCAGTACGTCACTCTTTACACAGTATTACATACACATTGTACCATAACTCAAGTTATTACCTCTTGTACATGAAACCTGAAGAGAGGGGGCCCTTCTCTATCAGTTACCTTGGGGCTGGATGGGGCAAGGGCACCATACTTAGAGGGCAACACAAGTAACTTGGAGTTAGCACTGATGCTCAGTTTGGGCAATGAGCACGGGGACACATACACTCCTTTATGGACAACATTGAGAGGCAAGTCCACAGGCCTCCCAAGTGAATCATAACTGAGGTACACCACAGGCTTTACAGCTCGACCAGTCTTTCTAGGGGGAACTGTTATAGTCTCTGCACTCTGAGCCTCATTTTCAGCATTGTCCTCACTTGTCAGGGGAGTCTCCATGGGGGTAGAGAGGCTAGAACTTGGGGCACTTTCAGCTCCAGGAGTTACAGTTTCTGAGTCCACAACATTTGGCTCGCAGGGAGAGCTTTCGGACACTGGCAGTGGACTGTCAGGGCACTCAAAATACTCTTCTTGTTCTGGTGTATCACCAGTCTGACCCAATCCATCATTTCCTCCTGAAAGCTCAAACAGTTCAACCATGCACAATGATTCCATTTCATCTGATCTGATGCTTTGCACTTCACTTTCTGGGAGCATTGGCTCCAGGGATGAAGCTGGGGGCTTAGACAGTCCAGAAGGCCCAGCTTCATCTCCAGTATTGACTAAGGATTGCCCCGAAACAATTGACTCAGTTCGTAGAAGGATAGTATTCAAAGTCACTCTCACTTTCTTCCGATATGGACTGACAGTCATGCTCAACTGGGACTTGTGGAGGGAACACTTTAACTTTGCTTCTGTAGGTGCAGACTTTCTTGATCTTTTCTTAGCAGCAGCTCTAGTCACTGGTCCAGAGGGGCATTTTCTGAGGGCTCAGACTCAATTAAGATTTGTCCAATGGGCAGTAAATGATTTCTATGCATTGTTTTACATCTTTTGAATTATTCTCAGGCCTTACTTTTGTACACTGGCAGATCATCTAGTTTGCCCACTACAATGTAGAGGAGATGGTGCCATCTGTCAGCAATCTTGTGCTTGCCATGCAGTCCCAGATTTCTTAGCAATACCCGATCTCCCTCCTGGAGTTCCTGTGCTTTCACCTTTTATCATACCTTTCTTTGTTGGCCAGATTTCTTTTGGCAGCCATGGTTTGAGCCAGTTAGTGCATGAGTTAGCTGGGCCTTTAACTTTGCACATACTGTAAATAGTTGTCAGCTTGAACCCCATCAGGAGACCCCAAAACACACATCTACTGGTGAGTCGAGGCTTCTCTTCCAAACATCAAGGTGAGGGGAGAATCCAGTGGCATCACTTTTGATGTGCAGTTATAAGCATGTACCAGGTGCTAATTTGTTGGCTTCATCTAGGCTTGTCCTTTGGGTGCAGAGTGCTAGCATATCTCAGCAAAGTGGTTGAAACGTCTCAGGCTGTGGGTCCCCTGGGGTGGTAAGAAGTGGTTCTGACTTTCGTGATTCCCCACAGAGAAAGCATCTCTTTGATCAGACGACTCTCAAAGTCTCTCCTTGATCAGAATGGATTCTTGTAGGCCCCATAATGAACAAAAAGTTTTCTACAAGTACTTTGGCCACAGTGGATGCTTTCTGGTCTTTGGTGGGGAAAGCTTGGGCATATCTCGTGAAATGGTCAGTGACCACCAGCACATTACTGATATTTCTTTGATCTGACTCCAAACTCAGAAAAATCAATACAGACCAGCTCCATGGGTGCACTGGTGGTGATGTTAAAAGGGGCAGCCCTCTGGGTGTCAAAGCTTTCCTCTGTAAGCTAGCGACTACAAGATTCGAATGTGTTGCTCCACATCAGCCCCCATCTTAGGCCAATAGAATCTGGATCTCACCAAGTCAAGTGTTCTGTCTATACCAAGGTGCCCCATGTGGTTGTGCAAGGACCTCAGTACTGAGTCTTGAAAGGCAGTGGGCAGCACTAGTTGTTGTTTGTCTACTTGTCCCTCTGTCTACTGTTTCTCTGTATAACAGTTTATTGATCAGTTTCAACTTAGGACCTTCTTTGTATAACAAGTGCAGTTCTCAAATCAGTGGGCGTAATTTGGACACATCTTTTCACCATAGAGGCTTCTAAAGCTGCTTTGATCTATGGGATCGCGAGATTGAGCCCGCCGAATACTGTCATTGTCCAGCTGAGGCAGTGCACCAATGTCTTTGCAGAAAAGTGGCAATAAGCAACGGTATGCAATTCTCAGAGGGTCCCAAGCAATCCACCATGCAGTCCACTCTCTCCGTGGACATTTGTTCCTCCTGTCAAACTTCCGGCGGGGTGCCCGAATGTCAGGTTCTGCCAATCGACCCAATCATTCTGGGGAACAGGCCTCAGGAGAGAGCATCAGCATCTATGTGGTTCAGACCTGCTCGCATTGCAGAGCATAGCATATGTAGATAATGCAGAAGCCACCTATGGCCAGTGGCATCCAACTTAGCTGAGGTCTGCACATAGGTCAAAGGATTATTTCAGTTTTACTAGTATTTTAGCCCCATACAAGTACTCATGGAATTGGTCAACAATAGCCCACTTCAAAGCTAGGAACTCTAACTTGTACAGGATAGTTCTTTTCGGATGGGGTCAGGCTTCTACTGGCAAAGGCCACTGGTCTCAGGCCATTCTCGTGCTCTTGGTACAACACAGCCCCCAACCCTTGCAAGCTAGCATCAGTGTGCAGGACGTAGGTTTTCTTGGATCGGCATGAGGCCAGCACTGGAGCATGGGTAAGTTGATGATATGATCTCATGAAAAGCAGTCTCACAATCAGGAGTCAGCGGACTAAATACTTCACTCGGATGAAAATACACTCTTTCAGTCTTGAGGATGCTGACTTTTGGTATTTTTGTGGGTTGGGGATACCCTTGAGTAAAGTTAAGTAAAGGCGGATCACTCTTGAATAGTCCTTGATGGGCGCCGATAATAACCACAGAATCCCAGGAATCTTTGCAGTTCTTTTTAGATTTTGGGCTGTGGCCAGGTGGTCAAGGCCTCAACTTTACTTGGGTCGGTCTCTATTTTCTCGGGTGGATACCTATGTGTCCCACATACTTTACTGATGTTTGAAAGAATTGACACTTATCAATGGACAGTTTAAGGCAAAAGTCCTCCAGTCGGTCCAATACCTTAAATAATCTGCTCTCATGTTCCTCCAGTGAGCGCCAAACACAATAACATCATCTAGGTATACCAGGCACTCTAGTAAGTTCATGTCCCCACTGCACGCTCCATCAATCGTTGAAAAGTGGCTGGGGCACCTGAAATCCCTTGAGGCATCTCCCATGAATTCACTAAAGCAAGCGGACAGATAAAGGCCGTCTTCTCACGGTCCTCTGGGGCCGCCGGGATCTGGTAGTACCCACTGCGGAGATCCAGCACAGAACCACTTGCTCCCGTTTGAGCAGTCCAAAGCATCCTGAATCATGGGGCATTGTGTGCTGATCAGGGATAGTCCGCCCGGTTTAAGGTGCGATAATCCACACACACATCCTTACTGTTCCATTCTTTTCCTCACTACCACAATGGGGAAGCATAAGAACTGGATTCTTGTATTACACACAGCTGCTAATCTCTTGCAGATGCCGTCTCACATCATCTATGTCAGCAGGTGCCAGGCGTCCGAGACCTCTCACGAAATGGTCTTTAGTCATGCTGCGGATATTGTGCTCAGCTCCCTTGCACTCCTACATCCCATTCCTTTAAAGAAAACACCTGGTCTCTCTGGGCAAGCTTTCACTGATCCTCACTTTCCATTCAGCTGGCAGCGGGGAGTCGCCAAATCAAACAAGTCAGGCGTTACTCTGTCATTCTTCCTTGAACTCTTGCTGCTGGTAGCACTGCAGTGTCTGCACAATGCACATTAGCCAGGATGCAACCTCTGTTTACTCAATGTCTCTTTCAGACACATTATGAACTTGGACCATTACCCTTCTGGCATAAGCATGGGCTCTAGCGGGCAAAATACTAGGCTTGACCAGCAGTCCCTCTGGCAATTTTCCATCGCCTGGTGCATCCAACATTAATATTTTATTCTTAACATCCTTTCTGATATGGACCTCTCCTGTAAGGTACACTGGGCATTTAGCGCCAGGATCAGAGACTCAGGATCCTTCTTCCATACAATTCCGACCGGTTCCTCTGGTTCTGTTTTTCAGCATCTCTCTGTGCCTCATAGGCCTTCTTAATTAAAGCCGGAACTCTTAAAGCTCTACTAGTCTTTGACCCTGTTTTTCATAACACAACTGTGCCAGCCTTCCAACATATGAGCATTTGTTCCAATCAACAAAGGGACACCATCATACAGTCCAGTGGGGGACACACTAAGGCTAGGGTCTCTACTTGTTCGGCACTCCAGCCACGGAGGTGGGGAAAGACAGCCAAATTCGGATATACCCGGAATAGGGGTAGGCCTTCTCACTTAACCCCCATACATGCAGTCCTTCTAATGGTTGTAAGGGTACGTCTGACAAATGCTTCTGATACCAATCCTGGAACATAATTGTCACTTGGGAGCCACTGTCTAATACAGCTCTTGTAGACACTCCATTCACCTTACAGTGGTCTCCATGGAGGGACCCACTATTCTGGACCAGTCTGGAGAGGCGGTAGGGCCTGGGCAACTGACCTTGCCACAAAAGGACGTGGAATTAGCATTTTTGGTGCCCTCACTGGGACTCATGTCGTGCACCTCTTAACCACTGATTTCTTCTCCAAGCTCTCCTTGTAGCCTATATGCAACTTTGTCAGTGTCTTTGGGGACTGGCATCCTTTTCATGTGCCCATCTTTCCCACAATTATAGCAAAACATACTTTCTGGAGTTTGAGCTGGCCGAGGCCACACTGGGAGCCAGGGCGGTATTACTAACTGGAAACCTGGGTGCCATCTCTGTCTGCTGTGATAAGCATTTGGAGACATCTCGTCAGTTTCTCCACTTCCATGGTCAAGGAATTGAGTTTGAGCTGTTATCAGCAGGAGATACAGGTAGTGGGTACCCCACCCCATAGCAGATGCAGTCGGATATAGGTCAGGGCCCATACTTGCAGGCGTGGCCTTCATAAAGGACTGTTTTTGAATTCCGGATCTCTCTCAACAGTTACCCATTGTGCATATCTTTTCCTTGTCAGAGCATTCATTGACTGTCAACCTCTGCCCTGAACTTCACTTGATGGGTCACCCTCAGTCACTCAGGTCGTAGCCACAGCTGTTGGTGCAGGTACCTCCGAGGTCGCCTTTCTCAACTCCTCAATTTCTCTCATTAACTCATCATAGGAGGGTGGGGATTCCAGTCGATTTGCCAGGCGTAATCTCGAGCAACAGCAGTTCTGAGAGAGGGCAGACTTAAGGATTCTGTCCAGTCTGGTCGGGTCCAGTTCAATCGCTGGCAAACTACCCTTTCTGAGGCATTCTTGCAAACAATTTTTCCAGCCGAGAGACATACACAGACAACAACTCCCTTGGTACTGTTGTGCATTTCTTACTTCCACCATAGGTCCTCATCAGAATCTGGGCTCCCATACACATTCTCCAAGGCCTCAAGATAGGCCTGTGCAGTCGCTTCAGGGTTACTGGCGTTTAGCACGGATGGTAGCCAGGACAGGACCTCGGAGGCTCTCACTAACCCTCTTCGTTTAGCCTCGAGCATTGCCATTCTAGCACTTGGGGGCAACATAGTCTATCCAGGTCTCCCAGTCATCCTCCCTTGGGGGTGGGAGGGTGCCAGAGAAGATCCTCAACCTTCGGTAAGAGTCGTGACTAATGGCAGGTGCAGAAATAGGAGTCTGCATTGGTTCAGCCACCATTACGGGCACTGGAGCAGGAGAGGGTGTTGGGGAGGAACACCCCCAGGTGGCAAGAATAGTTTCTTCAAGTCCTCCACAGTTTTCCCCTCTCCCAGCAACCATTCAGCAAATTTCTCCTCAAAAGTTTCAGATAGTGGTGGGGGCTGATTCCCCCCCGGGTCTTTACTGTCCTTAGTTATCACTCTCCAAGCAGTGAGGGCTCCCTCTGGGGTAATGGTCTGTGGCACTTTGGAGCTATCTATGGGATCCTTAAACTCTACTAGGGCCAGGAAAGTGTGGGTGAGCAGATTAGCATGCCGACCCACCACCACAGGGTTTTGTAAACCTTCCACCTTGGAAAGTACTCCTGCACAGTGTCCGTATTGATACCAGGGGATGTCCAGGATAAGCATAGCATTTTGGGGTCGATCTCCTCCCCAGTACACCACTCCACCAGCTGGTGCACAGCCACTTCTGTCGGGTACCCTATTTTTCTTAACAGTGGTTCAGTAAATCATGGCCACTAGAGACACACAATCCCAGCGGTGAGCCTCCAAGATGTAACCCCTAGATGGCGCTATCCCAGGGCTACTACCCCTGCCTGATTTGCCACTAACAGGTTGAGGGCCTGGATCCAATGGCGGGTGCCTCCACCCAGAGGTCAGGGTTTGCAATAGTTAAACTAACTTGGTCACAGCCCTCTGGGACACTGCAACCCCTTTCTTCCCACTAGTGGCCCACACAATATATCAGAATTACCTTCACAGTATACACTTACCCCCAGGTCTGGTTCCGGCACTGGGACCTCCTGTGAAATGAGATACAGTGCAACAATCACAGTACAGTACTTTAACATAGACAAATACACTCAGGCAGTATAACTTTGCTGAAACAAGCAGCTCTGATTTATTTAGGGGATATAACAAGGACAGGAAATCAGGTTAATTAGCTTATCACTCTAATAATCTACCTATGGCTCTGTGCACAGGCCTATCTCTATCAGTTACTGTCCTGGTACCCCAAGCCCTAGTGGCTAGTCCAAACCGTGGCAGCTGGTAGGGCCCTTTCACACAGAGAAAAGGAGAATTAAACAGTCAGCAGTACAGTAATTCCATTTGGATTTAATGTGGCATTCAACAGGAGCGACCCCGAATTAGTACTCACGACCTCCAAATAAGATAGGGTCCTTCAATGTCAGCAGGGCTCACTTGAGGTACACAAACCTCTTCACACATCCATATAAAGAAAGCACTATACCAGGCAGGCTGCATCTGTATCCTGATCGCAATTACTGCACAATACCTGGGAGAACACACAGCAGATTCAGTTCCTGACAGACAGAGTGCAATTTTCAGCAATTCCTCCAGTCTTCTACAGGGTGAGCCTGGTTTCTACTCTTCAGAGATCCTTTGATTCTTTTCACAGGACGGATTCAGTCCTAACAAGCTGTTACACAAGCTGCAGACGGAACTCTGGGCCTTATACGTTTTGACTAAAACTGCACACTGAAAAAGCACAGGGCTCCTTCCTTCTTCACTGCCAAAGCTCAACTCAAACTCCAACCGACAAACTGGGCACTTCCTTTGAGTTCCTCCCAGTTCTTGACTGGATTGGCTGTCACTCACAATAGACTGCTGCTGTTGGTCCAAAAAGGCACTGAAGTCTAAACTACATCTCCCAGAGTCACTGCCCATACAATCCTCTTGTGGCTGGCTCAGATTATGAGTCCAAGTTCTGATTCGTCCAAGGCACCATTTTAGAGCTAGCTTACCCCACACTGATTGGTCCAGTTCAGCAGTTCAAAACTAGAATGGGAACTAGCAGACACAGTTCTGACTGCAAAGAAAGCAGGTTAGACAAACTGTAATTTCATTATTACTCTAAATAATTTCTGGCAAACAGTTACATCTTTCAGATAGGTTCCCTTTGCACTCTAGTGACTGCAAAATGAAGTGAATTGGCAGCAGCTTGAGTGGTACTCAATCAAAGAAACACACAGTCCCCCATACAAACTAATTATGTCTGCAAGCAGACAGCTCTTAAAGAGACAGTACCAGAGGTTCTAAAAACACTCACTGATAAATGGCTTAAATGCCAAACACCATTCAGGCTTGGAGCATTCAAGCAAGCTCCTGGAAGTCTTTTGGGAACCCTCATTTGCAGGGGGGTTACATAGTATTGTGTACCCTCGAACTTTGCTCTTTACTGGTAACATCTTCTAAACTGCTAACTCGGACCTCTGCCTCCTGAATTATTCTAGAGTGAACCTGTAATTCATTTCTCACCCCTTTTAAGTCTTCTACGTGAGGCAGGTTTAAAATACGGACTGTTTTTTCCCACAAAACTGAGGATCTGGTCACCTAGTGGTGTGAAAGAATATAATGGGTATGAAGCATCTAAAGTTGGTCTTCGTAAAGACGTTCCTCATATCTTTAAAAACTTTGGCTTTTAATACCATTTTATTTTGGTTATGTGTCAGACTACTGCTGTATGATGTTCTGTTCTCTAATTCACTAAGCTATATCTGCCTTTTCCTTTATCTTGAACTGCTTCAGTACTGTTAATAACTTCATAATAATTGAATACCTTTTCTAGGTAGGTTTTATCATAGTGGTGTACCCTAGTTGTTCGGTCTGGGGGGGAGGGTTCTGCTTTTTAGATACACAGCTTTATGGACCTTTTTGGTCGAGGGATGCTGTGGTTTGGCCATGGGGAATCTTTTTAGGCTTTCAAATAAGGACATGCTGTTTACTGGAGAGTAGCTTGGCAATAGCAGTTCAACAGGTTATTGCCCATGTGTACATTATACTATCGGGACCTAAACCTGCCGATTAGGCTTTGCTCTGAGGTTTTCATCGGGGTTTGTGTTTGTTAGTTTGACTGCCCCAGGTCTTAAGATGGAGGGTACATGGGCACCTTGTTTACAACATTTTTGCTCTGTTTGTATGCAGCGTGCTCTCATATGTTAATTGAAACCCCGATTGTTTGTGGAGCTTTTGGGATTCGCTGAGGTCAGCCAGTGGTCATAATCCCTGTTTTCCAAATATCTGTCATTTTAGTGTATCTAGCAGTGGGTGGGTACTCCTCTCCTCTGGTCTGATTCTGTGGGAGTGCATCATGACTGTTTTTCTTTAGTGTTCACAATTTACTGAATGCAGTGCTTTGCTAAGCAAAATTCAGTTTCTGCCATTGTGCTTTTACTCACCGTGGTTAGTTTTTTAAATATTTGTAACGGTCAAGTCTGGAACTTTCCTCTTGTGCTTGTGGCAAAGTAGAATGACTGGAGTCCTCACGCATAGAGTGATAAATCCGATTCACTGTATGACCTTACCAGATGCATGTTGGGAGGTCAGAATGAGAAGACATGGCCTCTGACTAAAAAAATAGATGCAGCATTTGTTTAAATGCCTTTCTTTAAATACATTGTGCTCTCTGCAAACATTATTGTTTACATATGTTTTACTTATCATGATTTTCAACTTTGCAGCATTTAGTGATGGTGTGTGTGGAGTGATGGGGGACTTAAGAATAGTAGAAACAAACTGGTGAGTTGTTTTTTTTTACTGCTTGTAAGGGTGTGTTTATTGTTATATTTGTTAATCTACATAGACAGCGATATCTTTAGAACTTAATTATATAGCACTATTTTTAAGTACTTTTTACTAGTTCATTGGAACCTAGGGAAAACTGGGCATGTTTGCTGGATTCATAGTTCTTCAGGGTATTGACTATGTAAGAGGATCTACCTTCATGTCAGTGTATATGTGATTCTTTTACAAGTGTTTGTAGGTTTTTCTGGAGTCACAGAGGTCAAAGTATTACCTTATGTTTAGTGTTAGATTAATGTTTCTAATAGTTTTTTTTTTTTTTTTGCAAATTAGTCAACTGCATGATAGTCTAAATATTTTCACTACTGAATAGAGAGAGGCTTCCTTTTTGCTTGCTGTATTGCAATTACATTCAAGAATAGTTAAGGGGTTGGGGATGCAGGGTATTTTACTAATGTTGATTTGTTAATATTTAAGGATAGCTACCCTCATTGGTATGAATGCTTTAACCAATATTTGTTTATTGATGCTATTTTTCTCTTTTCTCTTTCTAGTCTATTCGTCGTCTGCGTTCTTTTTAGTAAGAAGTGAGTGGTGCTTTGCTTCAGAAGCTTACAGGGGAGGGTTATTGAATTATTAAGTACCAGGCTTTCTAACTATTTTATTATTCATTTAAATGACATCTAATAGTTTGACGTTGATTACATGGAATGTAAGGGGTCTAAATCATAAATTGAAAAGGTATTCGGTTGTTAGACACCTCAAGAAATTAGCTGCTACAATCGCATTCCTACATTTAACTGAAGAACACTACAGTTTAATGAGGAGGGAATGGGTTGGTCAGGTTTTTGGAGCAGGTAATAATTTTAAAAGCCGGGGTCTTGATTCTGTTTGATAGGAGCGTTCAATTTCAGTTATGTAGCCAAATATCTGACCCAGGAGGTCATTATGTGCTTGTGTCCTGTAGAATGGGGAGGAAGATTATACGTTTATAAATATTTATGGACCAACCTCACAAGACCATACTATTTTTGACAAAATATTTAATTTAACCGAAAACTATGGGGGTACTACTCTAATCATTGCAGGTGATGTTAATGCAGTTCTTGACCCTATGCTTGATAGGTCCAGATGCAAACAACATAGGTCAGATGTAGATAAGGGACCTAGATAGCTTATTAATTAATGATAATCTAGTCAATGTTTGGCTTGTCTTAAATCCTCAAGGTCGAGAATATACATACTGGTCTCCCTGTCACAAATCCAGCTCTAGAATCGATTATATTTTTGTTCAAGGTAAGATGTTAAATAGAGTTAACTTTGTCAACATTAAAAATACAGTGATTTCTGATCATTCCCCGGTCCTTATTACTTTTAATAAGTCACTGCAGGATAAAAAGGATAGTAGATGGAGAATTAATAATTTTATCTTATCTGACCTACAAATTGTTAAGGAGATTAAATCACAGCTAGAGGGCTTTTTAGAGATTAATAATCCTAGGGACACATCCTGGTGTAACCTTTGGGACACTCAGAAATGCTGGCTAAGAGGTATATTAATTGGGATAGGAGAAAGAGACAAAAAGAAAAGCTAAAATTCAGGTTGATTTATTAGCAAGAATAGGGGCAGCAGGACAGAGTTTAAAAGATTCTGATTCAGTAGATATTTGGAATAAATGGTCCAAACTCAAAACAGAATATAATGAAAGTATTAGAGTAGAGGCTGAATTTGCTATACGAAAGGCCAAGGGCATCCCAGCTTTTAGCTATAAGATTGAAAAAGAACTCTGCATCTACCAATATTCCTTCTATTCGTGACCAAGGGAATAATCAGATTGTACGAATCTGAGAAGGATTAATAATATTTGTTACAATTTTTATAAAAAAATATATGATAGTGACATTGTGACTATGGACGGCAATCTTGAGGACTTCTGCAAGGGTGAGGATATATCTTGTGTGATGCAGCAGGATAAACAAAACTTAGCTTCTCTCATAACAGTGAGTGAAGTGATTCAAGCAATTCATTCTCTTAAAACTAATAAGGCACCAGGTCCAAAAAGCTATTCTGTAAACTTATAGGGTTCTTGTGAAGGAGATAGCTCCAATTTTGAAAGAAGTATTTAATGAGGCTATTAAGAAAGGTAGCTTGTCTGGTGATCAAACCAGGGGATTAATTACTTTACTTAACAAACTGGGTAAGTATACACAAGACTGTAATGGTTTCAGGCCAATTTCTTTAATAAATACAGACATCAAAATACTTGCTAAAATACTGTCAAACAGATTGGAAAAAGTATCTTCATATTTAATTTCAACACAACAGACGAGGTTTATGAAAGGAAGGTTATCCTCGGGTAACATAAGGAAGCTTTTTCACATTATGGAACGAGCAGGAATCTATACAGAACCGTGTGGTCTGTTGTCTCTGGATGCTGAAAAAGCCTTTGATTGTATTCTTTGGCCTCATATAATTAATGTCTTAAAGCTCTTTCAATTTCCGGATATGTTTATTAACTGGGTTAAGATATTATATACAAACCCTACATCTGCTGTAATTATGAATGGGATGATTTCTCCTTACTTTCAGGTTAAAAGGGGGACTAGGCAGGGATACCCATTTTCACCTTTACTATTTAATTTAACAATAGAGCCATTAATTGGGAAAGTTAATACTGACAATAGATTGAAAGGCTTGAGCATAGGTTCTCTAGACCTTCGCACTTCTGTTTATGCAGATTATCTGCTTATTACTGCTGTTAATCCTAGCACTTCTATTCCTCAGATTCTAAATATATTAAGGCAATTTGGAAATTTTTCAGGCTATAGGTTAAATTTAGGGGAAAACTAGCTTCTTACCCTTGAATAGACTGTGTGTCAAAGATGACATTACTAAACATGGGTTCTCTTGGGCGCCATAACATATAGAATACTTAGGCGTTAAATATATAAAACTATTAATAAAACAATGTCAAAAATGTGGCTCTACTTAAAATAAAAGTAGTAGACTCCCTAACAAAATGGGACAAATTACCATTAGGAATGTGGGGCAGACTTGATTCGGGTTAAAATGAATATCTCACCAAGAATCCTCTACATCTTTAACATGCTGCCATGCTATATCACTAAAAAATGGACTGAGGGATTAAATTTGCAGCTTTCAAAATATATTTGGGTTATAAAAAGGTCAGGATGGCTTATTATAAGCTTGTGAGAAATAAAAAAATGGAGGTCTAAAAGCTCCTGATTTGTTTTTGTATTACTTGGCAATGAGGCTTTCTCAGATTTCTCATTGGATACATTCAATAGAGACTGGTGTGTATATTCCGGGATGGGTTAAAATTGAAAAGCACTTATTAATGCTCCAAGGGGCAAGTCTGTATTCCTTAATATATGTTAAGAAAATAAAGGTTTGAAACTTAAAGATCATGCAGGACTCTCTAAGGGTAATAATATATGTTAACTCATCTATTCCCTTATATCCCTGGAATTCTAAAAAAGCAGCCAATTTGGGATAACTCTAATATTACAAAAGAGGGTGTTGCTTTTAATAACAATGAATGAGTGCAAAAGGGTGTGGTGAGAGTTCAAGATATTATTAGGGCAGATGCTTTTTTCTCCTTCTCTTGGTTAAAGGAGAAATGTGGATTCAAAGAAGAAGACTCTAGGCTCTATGAAAAGTTAAAATTAACTATTGACTCTGCTATTCAGTTAAATTCTGAGCCTGATATGAACACTAATAGCTTTCTGGACTTTTTATATTCTTCTCCATCAATATCAAATATGTATGGCCTTCTGTTAGATTGTTTCAGAGGTCGAGGAACTGAACAAATAAGGTGGTGGAACCGGGATTTAGGGATTAACACAGACAATTGGGATTGGGAGAAAATATAGGAACTTTCTGCGAAGGCCTTTAATGCAGTAAATCTCAGATTGACCCATTATAAAACCCTTCACAATTAACATTTTACACCACATCTTAGGTTTAAAATGGAATTGCAAGCTTCTCCAATTGTTCTAAATGTGGAGTAAAGACTGGGTCTCTGGGGCACATGTTTTGGGAATGTTCTTTAGTTAAACCCATATGGGAACAGAGTAAACATTTTTTAAGAGTTCCAATATGACTCCGTTAACATAAATATAGAAACTTGTATTCTAGGGCATTTTGATGAAAAAATGAATTGAACATCAGAACAGAAGTACTCTTTTATTAATTGGTGTCTCAGTTAGAAATCTTTTACTTAAATATTGGATGGAGGAAAATCTACCTTTTCAAGAAATTAAAGCTCAGATAATTGAAAACATTAAAGTTGAGAGACTGGCTTTGGGAATTAGAGACTTAGGGGATAAGTTCAGTTCTAGATGGGGTATGTTATATAAATTATTTTCAGAAGGAGATGTTGTCAGACAAATAATCTCACAGCATAATGAGCTTTAAGGGTATTATAACTTATACTTGTATTGAATGGTTTGCTGGAAGTTCCATTTCCCTGCCTACTGATTTCATTGTTAGAGAAAAATGGAGCACTAGTACCACTCCTTCTTTCTCTTTTTTTTTATATTGCCTTCTCCTTCTGCTATTTTCTTTTTCTTGCTTTTTCTTCCTTCCTTGTGCTTTCTGTGAAAATAAACAGTTTATGATTATCTAGATAGCTCTATTACACTTGTAATTAATTTTATAGTAATATAAGCATGGATACTTTTTCATTAATATTTGCATTTTCCTTATCTGTATTACATTAGACTGGAGTGTTTTTTTCTTGTTTGAGCATTGTTATTGCATATTGTAAGTTATTAATTATATATAGTTAATAAAAAATTTTATTGACAAAAATAAACAAAGAATCTTGCAAGATCGATACCTTGGATAAACGAGTCTTCGCTGCTTCAACCCTGATCATGCGCATTGCTAGCTACCAGTGCTATTTTTCTCAGTATGAGTATGTACCGTATATACTCGCATATAAGCCGAGATTTTTGCACCAAATCTGACATTCAATTTTGAGTTCTTGGCTTATATGTGGGTCATAACTATAATCCAATAAATCAATTCCCCAACTAGCCGCCCACCGAGCAGAGCTGTGTTGGATTTCTGTTTATGACGCCAGCGCACTCGGTTCGGAACGAGCCCGGGAAGCTGGAGGGCCGGCCGGGGGAGAGGGCTTGAGTGTCCTAGGGACTGCTCGTCCTCTCCGGCGGGGAAGGGGGAACCAGAGCCCGGCTCTTGACTGACCTCGGATGGAGACCCGAGGTGTAGCAAGGCCGATGGCAGAGAAAGAAGGGGGGCGACGGCGAGCGCGGAGCCAGCGCCTTGACATCAGGGACATGGCACGTCGCGAGAAAGAACACCGGAAAAAGCACCTTGCGGTCTCCTGGTAGACGGAGCACTAGGCCCCGACCCTCAATGCCCCTGCCTGCCCAGAGACAGCATCCCGACAAAAAATTTCGTAGTCTCGAGGTGTATAGGGGTTCTACCCTGTACTTCCCACCTGGGGTAAACCAAGGCTCCGTGGGGGATGGACTGCTCTGGTCTACAGGCAGGTGAGCGAGGGCTGAAAAGGCTGTAAAAGTGACTCCCAAAGAGAGGGGGACCGTACGGGAGAGGGAGAGTAAAAAAAAAAAAAAAAATTCCTCAACTAGTCCATAAATCTGTCTGAAAAGACTGAAGGAAGGTTTTTACAATGAAGTAAGAAACGGGAGGCAAAGATACCATATATAAGATGTCAAAAACGATGTTACAAACAAAAGTGCTGCCTCCTTTCCCCCAGTGTCGATGAGCATGCTTTCCCATTCATTTTGTTTCTTCTCTGGGCAAAAGAAACTTCAGGCAAGAGAGAAAAGGTACCCTGCCCTCTGGTGCTGACAACGGCGAGTGCCTTGGCATCTCGACAGGTGAGCTTACTGGTCTAAGTGCTGTAATGCTGTCTTCAGGAAGCCGCAAGTGCAACAAATTGTGAGAGCATGTTCAGGGCAAAGTGAAAATGCAAAGAATAGCGAAAATGTCATCAGCAGCAGACTAGGCAGCCAGGCAGAACAGCAAATGGAAAAAATATAAAAAACAGTGAACTAAAACATAAAAGGCCAAAGAATCAAAGACTGCTTTAAAAGTGAAAGCAAGCCCAGCTCGCAAACCTCTTGAAGAGACAGCACTACTATATTAGAAAAGTTAAACATCCTTAACCTAAATAAGCCTTTAGAGGGGGAGGACTGTTTTGTGAGTCAGGCCTATGTATCCGCTTATGTGTGGGTCAATGACTTTTCTTAAATGCTGAGCTGCATTTAGGGGGGTCGGCTTATACGTGGATCGGCTTATTCATGAGTATATACAGTACTCTGGCATTCGCTCAAAGCAACAGTAGAAGCTCTGCCCGAATCAGAAGTTAATTCAGAGCTACTACAGACCATTACTAGAGGTAGAGGTATCGAGTCCAACAATCAACAGATTAAAGCTGCCATGGATGCCTTCGATACTGCCTCCAGAGCGGCAGCGGCTGGTATTTGTACCCGTCGCCATTCTTGGTTGCGCACTTTGGGCTTCACGAATAACGCCCAACAAAGATCATGGCCTTACCTTACGATGGTATGTATCTGTTTGGACCTCAAGTGGAGCAAGCACTAGAGGCCACTCAGAAAACTAGGTCTGCTATTAGGACAGTTAGACCCCCCTCCCGTTGCCTGTCAAGGCAGGAATAAGCATCAGTTTCATAATTGTTAATCCTTTTGTGGCAGAAGCAGAGGAGGTTTCAACAGAAACCAGACCCCTCAGCTGCAAAAGAAAATGCAGCAAAGACACAGGGCCCAAAAGCACCCTGTGCCACTCTCTGAGTTTCCGGCCCAGGTCTCACCTCAGCTGTCTGAGGGGGACTCTTCCTCAGCAGTAGGAGGACATCTGATTCATTTCTATGACCACTGGAAGTTGATAACATTGGACAAATGGGTCCTCGGGATAATCCACGAGGAGTACTCTCTCAAATTGTCAGAAACCACTCTGAATCATCCTCCCAAGCGGCAGCCCAAGCTTTCTGCTGCGCAGTTAGACCTTGCTTCTGAGGTGCATGGCCTTCTGAACAACAGGGCAGTAGAAGTTGTCCCACTGGATCAGTGAAACAGGTTTCTACTCCCACTACTTTCTGGTTCCAAAGAAAACAGGCGGTATGCGCCCTATTCTCAGCCTCAGAAAGTTAAACAAGTTCCTCTACAAGGAAAAGTTAAAGATGATAATCACTCAGTATCCTGTTACCTTTGATTCATCAACATGATTGGCTAGCCTCCTTGGACATGCAGGATGCCTACCAACACATTCTTATACACCCAAAGCACCACAAGTACCAAAGATTCGTGGCATTGGGTCAGCACTACCAATTCAAAGTTCTGCCCTTTGGGCTATCCTTGGCACCTCAAGTCTTTACAAAGTGCTGTGTAGTTCTCGCAGTGCATCTAAGGAAAATTGGAATTTAAGTATTCCCATATCTGGACGATTGGCTTCTCGCAAGCCCCTCCAGACGAGACTCTGGAAGCTATGGCTAAGGCCTCAGACTTCCTCACGTCCATGGGAGTTCTGCTCAACCTGAAAAAGTCGCAGTTGCAGCCCTTCCAGAAGTTTCTCTTCATAGGAGCCCTTCTGGAAACCTCCTGCGCAAAAGCCTTCCTTCCAGAAGACAGAAGAAGCGATATCCTACAGATGGCCTGCTTCATCAGAGAGAACAGCTCAGTTCGAGCTCTTTCAATGCAACGGATGCTGGGTCTCATGGCATCCTCGGTGTTCACTGTGCCTCTGGCTCATCTCCACATGAGAACCTCTCAGTGGATGCTCAGCACTCAGTGTTCAACCACTCACCCTCAGTCCTTTCACATCAAGGTAACAAAACCATTGAAATGGTCACTAACCTGGTGGTCTCAGGAGGACAACCTTCTGGAGGGATATCCCTTCACCCCTCTAGATCCCCCAGATCTCCATTACCATGGATGTATCCTTACTGGGCTAGGGCGCTTACTGCCAGGATCTCCACACCCAGGGCACGTGGACCCAGGACGAGTCCCAACTCCACATAAACATTCTGGAAATGAGGGCCATCCTCTATGCAGTCCGAGCTTTGAAGGACATATTCTGTCACAAGACCATTCTCCTTCAAACGGACAACAAGGCAGTGATGTATTTCATCAACAAGCAGGGCGGTGTACATTCTTACCCATTATGCAGGGAAGCAATGAGAGTGTGGGAACGGTGCCTGGAGCACAAGGCTCTGATTCAGGTGGTATCCCTGCCAGGAGAACAAAATGAACTGGCAGACCATCTCAGCAGAACAGAGACAGATCCTCATGAGTGTTCTCTCAACTTAACCATCGTTCAGTCACTCTTCAATGAGTGGGGAACTCCGGACCTGGACCTTTTTGAGTCCCCACGCAACTTAAAACTGCCTCTCTTCTACTCCAGAAATCCAGGATCTGGCACTTTTTTGTCTGGATGCATTCAGGCTCTGGTGGACAAAACGCTTTCTGTACGCATTTCCTCCTCTTCCCCTAGTTCAGAGAGTGCTGCTCAAATTGGAAGTACGGAGGGGCAGACTGATTCTCATTGTTCCATTTTGGCCTCACCAGATCTGGTTTCCTCTAATCCATGAGCTATCAGAAACCTCCCCGAAAACGCTTCCACTCCAGATGAACCTTCTGAACCAGGGCCCTGTAGTTCATCCCAACCTGAGGTCCCTTTGCCTCCATGCCTGTCTCATGAGGAAATAGAGGTGAACAGGTTTAACATTTCTTTTAGAGTTTCAGATATTCTCCTAGCTGCGCGCAAGCCAGCTTCTTGAGAAACGTACACAGCTAAGTGGAAGTGTTTCTCTATCTGGTGTGCGAAATCATCTTGGAATCCCTTTTCATGCTCACTGAGTAAAGTTCTGGAGTACTTCTTAGATCTCTCTAACACAGGTCTACAGTACTCTACAGTCAAAGTTCATCTTTGCGCAATGTCCACATACCATGAGCCTGTACTTTCTATGTCCTTGGCTCAGTTACCTGTAAGTAAACGGTTTCTTAAGTGCATTCTGCATACCAGATTGCCCATTAGACGTCCAGTTGCAGTCTGGGACATTAACCTCATGCTAGACATGCTCACTCCTAAGCCCATTGAGCCACTAGCCACTTGTGAGTTGAAATTTCTAACTTGGAAGACGGCCTTCCTGGTGGCCATTACTTCCACCTGTACAGTATCAGAAATACATGCTTTGGTCACAGACCCTCCATACACCGTAGTTCACAAGGACAAGGTGGTTCTTAGGACTCATCGTAAGTTCCTTCCTAAGGTTGTCTCGGAATTTCATTTGAATCAGCCTTTAGTCCTTCCTACCTACTTTTTTTTAATTAAATATGCTTTATTCATTATTGTTATTTACAGTCAGGCTGAATGCAGTCTTAATACAGGAGATCTAAGAAGGATGTGAGTAAATACATTGGATACATATTTCGTATCACTCCCTTAATTCCCCCAACCCCCCCCTTTTTAACCCCCATATCTATACAGTCATTGACTAAAAAGAAAAGAAAGGCTATATATTTTAAATACAATACCTAGGGTACAGAACAGTGTGTCTGTCACCATCCCTCCCTCCTCCCTCTATCTACGCCTTACACCCCCATATCCACCCTCACCAGTACCTCCCTTCTCCTCCCCTACTACTCCCCCAGCCAGTGTTCGCCTTTATACTATTACCCAATGCTACGTTATATCTATTGGACTTAATTTTAGTCCTTCAGCTAAGGGAAGCAAAAAGAAAGACATAAGCACTGTGTCTTTTAATAGGCAAATAATCTACCACCAATTTAACTGAGATCTAACTCCTGACCACTGACCATAAATCGTGGAACTTCTCCCAGCTAGCATTAAACTTGGCCATTGTACTCCTAAGGCTAGCAATAGTTTTTTCAATCCTTAGGTTATGTAATAACCCTGCCAACCATTCTTGGTAAGGAATAACCATCTGGTCCTTCCAATGTTTTAATATCAAAGTTTTCACCGTGAGCAAAATTAAGTTTATATAATATCTCCTCTCCATCACATCAATTTTTGTATAATCTCCTAACAAGCAGATTTCAGGAGTGAAGAGTTCTTGCAGCCCCAACAAAGGATCTGCCTTGGCTTTAATTTCTGACCATAATGAATTCACTAAAGGACACTCCCACATAATGTGAATCAGGGAGCTCTGAGCATGTCCACATCTAAAACATTCATCCTTTGGTAATTTACCCATCTTATATAACTTGACCGGAGTCAAGTGCATAGCATGTAATATATAGTATTGTGTCAGCCTAAGTCTGTCGTTGGCACAATATTTGTAGATTCCCTTCCAGATATATGCCCAATTGTCATTGCTATCTGGTAGGGTAGCCATCCAATATTGTGAGCAGTCCACTATATTGGAATACATCCTCTCATATAGGGTCCTGACCAGCCCAGATACTGCATGTGGTGAATTTGCTTTATTTTTAAATTCGGCCATCACCTCACTGCAGTTAGTATTCCACTGGTCTACCCCAAAAACAGTAATAAGTAGGTGTCTAACCTGATAAATATGGAAGGCATATTTCGAGGTCCAATTGGAACTTCTCCATCATATCCTGAACTGAGAGTATCCTTCCCATGTCAGTTAAATCACTAACTCTCGTGTTCGATGGCATACCCAATCGATGTGGTGATAGAAAGGTTTTCTCAGTTTGGAAGTTGGGGTTACCGAATAACGGTTGGGAAATGTCCTTAAAATTAGGTATATCTAAGGTTTTACATACCTGATTATGGACCCTAACCGAAGTGTAGATAACCGTGGACCTAAGTAATTTGGGCAAATCTTTAGGAATATATACCAAAGGCTATCCAGTGTTATTTTGGTTCCTATTATCAGGTTCCTCTCTATTGTAACCATATGGGGCAATGTTGAGGAACCACGTCCTTATGAGGCACCTCCCCCCACCTCATATACTTGGCCATATGGCTTGCTAAATAGTAATGATAGAAATTTGGGAGCTTCAGGCCTCCTACATCCTTCGGAGCACTTAAACATTTATAAGACTTCTGTGGGGACTTATTTTGCCACAGAAATTTTGTAATTATACTCTGAAGTTTCCGAAACCATGATAGGGGGAGATAAATGTTTAACATATTTAAATGATAAAAAATTCGGGGCAGTGCATTCATTTTGATGATGTTGATTCTACCCTGTAGAGAGATATATAGAGGGGGCCATCTAATTAGATCTTGCTGAATAATTAGTAGAAGATTATCTAAGTTAAGTTTTTTTAAAAGAGGTAGTGAGGTTGACAAAATAATCCCTAGATATTTAAGTCTATTAGTCCAGGCCATCTTAAACTTGTCCAGATCACCTTTACATGTATAGACATTAAGTGCCATAATTTCTGTCTGACAATTTACCAAACTCATTTACTATGTCTAACACTTTCGGGATGGCCTCTGCTGGATGCAAAAGAAGAAGCAAAGTGTCATCCGCATAGGCTGACAGTTTCAGTTCTAAAGGGCCCACTGAAATGCCTGTTATAGATGGAGATAGCTGAAAACTGCGAATTAAAGGTTCCAAATACAAGTTGAACAATAGTGGCAACAAAGGGCACCCTTGACGGGTTCCAGAGTATAGCCGGAAATTTGTAGAAAAAACTCCATTACAGTATATTTTAGCTGTAGGATTAGAATATAACTGTTTGAGCCACCCAATAAATTCCTGGGGAAATCCAAATTGAGCCATAGTATTAAATAAAAAGGGCCAGCCAACCCTATCGAAAGCTTTCTCTGCATCCAGACAGACAAGGACCATTGGTGTCATTGCCTCTCTGGATATGGAGAAAATATGGGCAAGTTTACGAAAATTATCCAAGGGGTTTCTGCCACCAATAAACCCAATTTGCTCAGGGCTTATTAGGTTGTCCCAAACTTTGGCAATCCTCAAGACCAAAACCTTTGCTACTATCTTAATGTCATAATTCATCAGGGAGACTGGTCTATAACTTGCTACCTTATCCTTAGGTTTCCCTGGTTTTGGCAAAACAATAATGGTGGCTTCTAACAAGGTGGAATCAACAATACCATAGGTACAAATATGGTAATATAGTTCTTGGAGAATAGGAACTAGCTCCTTTTCAAAAGTTCGATAAAATTTGATGGAAATCCATCTGGTCCTGGAGCTTTGTTGAGAGCAAGGGATTGGATGGCTATTGAGATGTCCATCTCCGAGATAGGTGAGGTTAGGTGGGCCCTCTGAATTTGAGTGAGAGCAGGAAGAGAAAGTCTAGAAAGATACTGTTGTATCTCAGACTCCGTGGGATTATTGGGTGGGTAACTATAAAGGTTCCTATAGAACCTCTCAAATTCACTTACTATAGCTTTAAGAATTGTCAATATGTTTCAACTTTCCTCTGTAGTTATACTAGCTATTAGCCTCGATTCTTCCTGCTGTCTTAATTTAAGAGTTAAGAAATGCCCAGCCTTATCTCCTCGATCTAGATATCTAACATGAGTTTTAAACAGGGCGTATTCAGCCTTTTCCCGTAAAATATTCGCATATTGATCTCTAAGGAACTCTAACTGCATTAAGTTTACCTTTGTGGGGTTAACACTGATCTCCCTCTCCATTTTTTGGATGGAATCTAGCAGCTATTTTGTTGCTGCTTCTCGCTTCTTTTTCCGGTTCACAGCTAACCTGATAAACTCCCCCCTTAAAAAACATTTCAGGGAGCACCAAAATTGGTCATATGCCTTAACAGAACCCTTATTGTGTTCTGTGTAATGTTTAATTGAGTCCCGTATCTTATTCACAATATCTTCTTGTGATAACATTTGGGCATTAAGCTTCCATTGGGTAACTTTGGGAATTGAATGAGGTATCTTGCCCTTCAACCAAATCATCGAGTGGTCTGATAACACTCTGGGGAGAATCCCACAAGCTAATGGACATAACATCATATCTCTGTTCACTAAGAAAAAATCTATCCGTGAGTAGGATTTATGATACAGTGAATAAAAGGTAAATGTCTTTTCTTTGGGGTGTAGAAGACGCCAAGGATCTACAAGCCCCAGCCCTTCCATCATTTCCTGCAGGGATTTTTGTGCAGGGGATAAGGTTGTCTTAGTCTGTGTAGACCTGTCTAGATTACTTCCACACATTATATTCCAGTCTCCTGCTAATATCATTGGCATCTGCTTAAATGGGGCCAACTTGAGAGCTAACTGGGAAAAACATTCAGGAGAAGAATGATTAGGCCCATATATAGTGCCAATGACCGCTTCCTTATGATCGATCAACCCCCTCACAAATAGAAATCTCCCCTGTGGGTCTCCAATTTCTTGTAATAACTGAAATTGCAACCCTTTAGCTATTAGGATAGCAACACCTCTCTCAGTAGGAATTTCCAGCAGTATATACCAAGCTAATATAGTCTCTCCTAAACAAATTACCTTTGCTCCCTTTCAGGTGTGTTTCCTGTAGAAATGTGATATCCGACCTCACCAATGCTAAGTGCTTAAGTATTTGGTGGCATTTCACTCTAGCTCTTGCCCCTTTAATATTCCACAAGGTGATTCTCATTCCTTTCCCTAAGTTTAATGTGTCTTTGCTTATGTAAGAGTTTAGTTCTCAACCTTATATAGATTTCTCTTCCCTTAAGACATCTCTTCCAGCACTGGCTACCCCCTCCCCGCCCCAACTCCCTCCACTGTGCTAAGTAGAACACTGGCAATAAAATTACAGCTCCCACACCCACCCAAACCCTTCCTGGGCATAATTATATGTTTATAAGTTATGCCTCTACAAAATAATGTAACAGACACTACCCCCAGTCCCTGAGACTGAACTCCCAACTGATCGCTCGGCACGATGTTAATCTTGCTGCCTCCGATTGCCCATCTGCTCCCCCCACCCCTCTATCCTTTTTGTCTCCTGCTGCAGTAAGTCTGACTAAGCTCTCCATACTATTTAACAACTTAACACTAAATATCTCCTATCCTACTCTAAAACTATGAAACTACCCCCTCTTAACCTACAACTCTCACAGCCTAATTATGTTTCTACCAATCCTACCCCAAACCATTTATTTCAGCCCCGTAGACCACTGTACTCCATTCTATAATATCTGTACAATATTTGGTGCTCATGCCTAATACTGCTTAACACCACTAAATATACCAAATCCTTTGTTAGGAGTGTAGAAAAAAAACAAACCAGAGATATAGGTCAAAAGGATCATTAGAAAGGGCCAGCTGTATCCCCTTTAGGCATAAATCGAACACCAAGTGTAAGAGTCCACCTTTGATCTTTATAACCTTTCTGCAATCCTGTAATTTTTGTAGTATTATTTAACATCCCCAGGCCTGTTGTAAGGAAGAAAAGGCAAACATAAGGTATACTCTTTTCCCCCCTAACAATAGTCTTCCCCCATAATTATTTAGAAAACCTTTTCCCCTGAAATAACAGTTTCCATTGACCAAAACAATTGTGCAAAGCACCATATTCATTATTGTACAAAATTTGTACTACTAAATGTCCACTAGACGGCAGCATTCACCGCGATGTAACTGGATCATAGGCTCATTTAATTAAGTCTGGATACCACTTTCTACAGTTTTCCATGGCCAAATCCAGGGTATCAAATGAGTGCCAATAGCCTTCCTTGTTGATTTGTAGTATAGCAGGGTAGCGCACTCTAAAACGGATCCCAGCAGAGATTAGCTTAGATACTAGTGGATGCAAGGCTGATCTCTTCTGACGAACTGTATAAGGCAAATCTTGAACTACACGTACTTTCTTCCCTTCCCATTGGACATTCTCTGTTCCTTTGAGCTTCTGCAAAACATGCTGCTTATCCAAAAAATGTAGCATTTTAAAAATAAATGGGCGAGGAGGCAATCCTGTTGGAGGCACAGGGCACAGCGATCTGAGGGCTCTTTGTATAACGTAGGAAGGCCCATTTGAGAAGGACCAGCTAACTTCTCACACAATTTTTGCACAAACATGACTGCATGCCACCCTTTTTTGCCTTCTGGCAAGCCAAGAACTACAAGGTTATTTCTTCTTGAGCGACCTTCAAGGTCTTCTAGCCAATCTTCTGCCTTTTTTAATCTTTGTCTCACATTCACAACTTCTGGATCCAATTTTGCTCTCCAATCCTCCATCGAGGAAATTCGGGCTTCATTATCACTAGTGCGAGTATTTAAACTTTCCATGGTAACTTTTAGCCCTTTAACATCAGTGGCTAGTGTTGAGTGCTTCTTTTAATGGTGCCATTTCTTCTAGGAATTGCTCTTCAGAAAGAGCAACTTGCTGCTTTATCGAAGTGGAGCTATCTGGGCTACTCGCTTTAGGCCTTTTCGGGTGCTTCTCTTTCCCTGGCGTCGGCGGTGGAGTGTGCCGGAGAACCGGCGTTTTCATTTCTGTATCTATCCCTAAATCTATCATTAAACAAGCGATTAGGATCTTTTGGTGTTCTTCTCGATTTCAGGCAAGTTTATCTCTAGTCTTGGGGCCCTTAGACTAGAAGGAGAGCAAGTATATAGGGGAAGGCAGGGGAGCTGCTAGTAAGAGCGTCTCACCAGGAAGCCATCACACCAGTCCTTCCTACCTACTTTGCAAATTTCCAGAATGGAGGGAGAGCATACCCTTCATTCTTTGGATGTAAAGAGAGCTTTGTGGTTCTACCTGGACAAGACAAAAGAGATCTACAAGGCTCAACAAATGTTTGTCTCCTTCAGCCCGACCCGGCTGGGTCAACCTGTTGCTATCAGGTGCATTTCAGTATGGTTAGTGGCATGCCTTCGCCACTGCTACTCCATGTCACAGGTCAAGCTGCAAGGCAGAGTGTATGCTTACTCTACCAGAGCAGTCGTGGCATCTCTGGCTGAAATCCGCAGCATGCTTATTGCAGACATCTGCAGTGCGGCCACTTGGAGCTCCGTGCATACATTTGTAAGGCACTAAGCTTTGGATGTCCATGCCAGACAACATCAGTTCTTTGGCACAACAATCCTTAATGGACTTCTGTCCTAAGCGAGCTCCTCTCTCCTGTCGCCCCTCTCGGGATTATTTTAGCTCAATACTCTCCCATTAGTGTGAATGAGTGGTGGAGACTTTATGTCCAGGAAGATATGGAAATGACATACCTACCGTAATTCTTGATCTTCTTGGATGAAGTCTCCACCACTCACTCACACGCCCACCCACCATCCCCTGAGCTCACTTCTCTGTTTATGGTCTTCACTCATTCAATTGTTGGGCTGTGACCCTTCTTACATGGGTTCTTTGGACTATCTTATGTCCAATATTTAGGGTAGTCCTCTCTAGGCTAGTTATGCTGCACCTCCTTAGAAAAAAAAGGTACTGAGGCAGTTGGAGGGTCGATGCCAAGGTAGTCTATACCACGTGAGCCTAGCTCGTGGTGCTGCTCCCTCGAGGCTCCACCTCAGTGTTGCACCTCCTGAAAAAGTTTGACTCCCACTGGGTTCTAACACCTCAGACATACTCTCGTTGGTGTGATTGAGTGGTGGAGACTTCGTCCAGGAAAATCAACAATTACGGTAGGTACGTAATTTCTATTTCTGCCCAAGTTCCAGAATTTAAGTTGATCATTTATGACTTAGTCCCTGACACATTCTGCTGCACCGGAGTACAAATTCTTGCTTGCCTCTTCCAACAACCAGGATTGCCTGTTCGGTTTGATTTCCTCCCAGACTGTATGAGGAAAGGTAGGAAAGGACTACCCATAGATGGCATCAGCCCTCATATGTATCAGTCTCTCCTCCTTGCTGCTCTTCACAAGTTTTCGGCCCATGGCTCGGCTTGGGGGTGGCCAGTCCTGGTTGAGCCAGTGCTATATACTTCAAGAACAAAAGAACTTGTCCACGACCATTTCTGTGGGCAAGTTACTGGAGCCTTCTTCTTCTCTCTCTGGCTCCTCTGAGGCAAGATCTTGAGGCGACTCACGAGGACTCTCAAGATGAAGATACATTTCTTCATCCTTCTCTTCCTCACTCATGATCTGAGCCCAGGAGTGATCAAATGCCCTTACTCCCGAGACATTCCACTCCTCAATGGGTGCAGAGCTAGACACCTCCCAGTTCAGTGTCTCTTGTAGTTCATCCTCCCCTAGTAGGCTAGGTCTTGGACCCTCTTTCCATGGGTCCATGGATCCTTTTGTTGCACTGTCCACCTGGGACACAGGCATGGAAACCGCGCTCTGCGCCTGCCCTTGCAGTAGATTAACGTTGCCCTCTCCGTCTGTGCCACACTCTATGGGGTTCCCTCAAATGGTTCAACCTGGTTCTGCATGCAACTACTTGTAGAATCTCCTACTTTGGTCCACGTGGGAGCCAAATTAATTTGTGATGCCCTCCCTGGCGCTGCTCCCCTGCTCATACCATATTTCACAAGGCAGTCTGAACAGTGTATCAGAAGCACATCCCTTCCAGACTTGAGGCACACAATACACAGTCTCACTGGATAGCTAGGGATGACTACATCTGGAGGCAACCGTTCACCGTAGAAAGTTCTCTCTATGTTTCTTAGTGATGCCACCTCCTCTGCGATCATAGCTCGGGCATGATCTAGATAGTGGGGTGTTCCCGAAGCCATGTCTGAAAGCAAACACATAAAAGTCGGTCATTACTAAATTGCTCACTAATCTCTTTGCTGTCTCACAAAATGGCTCCCTGCTGCTTGTGTTTACACTGCTAACCCCGCCCTGTAATGGCATCGGTAGCTCTCCCCATGCTTCAGATGTGTTCACTGACTCAAAAACTGTGTTTCTGACCTTTTCTGACTACTAAATTTGCTCAAATCTGTAATCGATTGCACTGTTGGAATCTTTCAGCACATTCATGTGATTTTAAACTTGACTTTGTGACCAGCATCAATTCAAAGAACTATTTACACAAGCTCAAAGTCGCTTGCAAGCCAAACAGTTTTTCTTTTACACAGGATTGCCTGTTTGCTGCATTCTCACTACACAACTCACAGTCCCTCTCTTACTTAGAAACATTTTACTGTTGCTGAACCCATTATATTATTATTATTATTTGCTTTGTTAACCAGGTAAGCACGCTAGACCACCAGGTGCCTATTTTCAGGTGCGACCCGGGAGAGTTACAGAGCATACAGGTAACAAGATACACGCTAAGTAAATAGAATACAATGCAAGAGAAATTACAGTCAGGAGCTGCAGGCTCTACAATGGTGAGAGGTACAGATCAGGCTCAAGTGAGGCTAGGCAGGCAGTCAAGTTATAGTATGCAACACTACGCAGTACATGATAAATACAAAGACAGGGAGAAAAATGAAAATGACAATATATAGTAAGTGCACAATAAAGGGGGGGCAGTGAGAACTATACTGGTGGAGGATATAGAGATAATTGCAGCAGCTCCCCTCCCCCCAAGGGCTGGAGGGGTAGAGGGTACCCCTGGCCTAGGAGGAGCATAGGCAGGCACAGAAGTCTTGAGAAAATGCCAGAGGATGTTTTAAAGCAGTGGTGGGAGGCGAGGCACACTAGTGCAGGAAGGAGTTCCATATTTTAGGCACGTGGACTGAAAGGCCCTGTCCCAGTGAGGGTGCGTATCCTTGGAACACGTTGGGCCTGAGAAGCACAAGACCTGAGATGGTAGGTTGGGGGTGGGGGATTAGGGAGGCAAGAACCAGGGGTGGCAGTCCGGACGATGTTGTCAACAAAGTTGCTTAGGATGAATGTGCGGTGCTTTTCGGGAGCCACTCCAGACATGAGTAAAGCTCACATCGATGCGTTAGGCGGGGGGCAGAGAGAGCGAAGCGGCATATGTTGTATGCAGTGTCCCATTTTGTGAGTTGAGCTTTGGAGACCGAGGCAAAGGCAACGAGCCCACAGTACAGTGTGGTAGGGGGAGGCATCCCCCTAGCTGGCCAGCCGGGCGGCAGAGGTGAGGCAGTCCTTGCTCTGTAGGCAAGGCCAAGCTTGCCATGAGAGGCATTGCACACATTCCTGATGTGTGCAGTGAGATCGAGTTAGGGATCAAGGGTGACCCCTAGGTATTTGGCCGAGTCAGAGACTGGCAGTAAGCCGCCATTGCCCCATGGTTTCTAGGGGAGGCAGGGCAGGAAGGGTGGGTCCCTGACCCGAATAGCATGGTATGGGTCTTCTATAAGTTGACGATGAGCTTATGGTCCTTAAGCCAATTTTGGATATGCTCAAAGTCGGTGTTTAGCCGAGAGTTGATGGAGTTGATATCATGGGAACTGGCCAGGGTCGTCCGCGTATAAGATTGGAACACCATGGGTAATTGAAGAGGGCAATCCATTGATGTATAGAGAGAACAGTAGGGGACCCAGGACGGATCCCTGGGGGACCCCACAGTTAACTGGGGATAAGGCTGAGTTGGTGCGGTTGTAGCAGGTGAATTACTGTCTACCCGCAAGGTAGTTTGAGAACCATTCGAGGGCACGGTGAGAGAGTCCGAGGGAGTGCAACCTGGTGTGGAGGAGGGAGTGATCCACTTGGTCGAAGGCCTTGGAAAGATCGACGAAGATGGCCCCCATCAAGAAACCTAGATCAGTAGCGGATCTGATCTCGGAGGTGACCACAGCAAGCGCCGTCGATGTGCTGTGCCCTTTTCTAAAGCCATGTTGGGCTGGGGGAGAGAACGGAGTATCCCTCAAGGTAGTGTAAAAGTTGGGAAGCAACAGCCTTTTCGAGGAGCTTGCTAGTGGCTGACAGTATAGCAATGGGGCGATAGTTGCTAATGTCTTTGGGGTCACCTTGCTTGTGGACAGAGACCACCTAGGCTATCTTCCATACCTCTGGGATGGTACCCGAGATGAGAGAGGAGTTAAAGATGTGCGCAACCAGTCTAGCAAGGAGGGGAGCTCCGAGGCTAAGGAGCTTGAGTTCAAGGCAGTCATAACCCGCCCCCCATGTGGTAGGATAGCCTGCCAGGGCGCCTGGGTCTGTAACTGTGATCCTCTTGGGTAGAAGGGCGGACGTGAGGGGGCGTGGCAGTTCAGGGCAGAGAGACAGGTGGGAGGGGACTGGCAGATCAGAGAAGGTGCGATTGAAGGCCGAGGCAATAGTATGGGGGTTGTTGCAGTGGGCCCCGACATACATGTCGGGGGCTGTTCGTGGCAGTCCCACCAACCAGGTTTCTGGCATTTTCCGAATCCGTGGGGTTGTTTGCCGAGATAGGACAGACTTGCAATACTCACTTTTGAGTACGTATTGCATGCTTGCATATGTTTCTGAGCGCCGATACTCAGCGAGGTCAAGGTCATTGTGGGAAAGTTTGAATTTTACCCAGCATTTGTCCCTTTCTTTCATGAGGGAGTAAAGGCCAGCGTGGAGCCATTTTGTGACAGTGCCTCACACCCTGCGTTTGGTGAGGGGTGCGTGCCTGTTTTGCAGGGGAATGAGAGTGGCAAGGAAGAGATCCAGAGCCGAATCAGGGTCGTTTGAGGCCAACAGCGCGGACCAGTCAACTTGACGCAGATCCTCAAGGTAATCGTAGGGGATCAATTCAGAATAGTCCCTCATTTGGATCACTCTGCTGGGGACTTTGGGTGAGTTGAGGGCACGAATGCAGAAAGTCGGGGAGTGATCGGTTATAGCGTCAGGGAGGATCCCAGAGTGAGTGATAGCATCCAGTCTAGTGCACATGACCCAGTCAATGAGTGCCCCCCCCCCCGGGAGGAAGGCCTAGTGGGTTGCGTGATCAGCTGACTGAGAGCAAGACCAGAGAGAGCGACTCAAGCTGCCTGGCATTGGGCCCCACCCAATTCAGGTTGAGGTCCCCAGGATTATAAGTTCATTTGAGCCCACCTTATCTCTGATCTGGTCTAGTAGAGAGGAGGCCCAGGGCACCTCCTTTGGGGGTTGTAGGACAGACGAGATGCACCTTCTTTGAGTTCCCAAAGAGTAGGAGAATGGAGGAACTCACAGACTGGGTGGTGGAGGAGTGTGTGCCATAGTCGTAACTTTTAGGTGAGCCTTAAAGTATATGAGCACACCCCCACCCCTCTTACAGCCTGCCCTATCTTGCCGGATAAGGGTGTAGCCCAGGAGGGCACAGGCAAGGTCTGGAGTGCCTGGTTTGAGCCATGATTCAGTAATGCCCAAAATATCAGGTTTGTAGTTGGCAGTCCATGCCGTGAGTTCAGCGAGATTACAAAGGATGCTGCGGATATTAAGGTGGGCAATTTTTAGGCCCTTGGCATTTTGCCAGGTCGAGGGGGATTGAAAGCAGGAGTTGTTGACAGGGGCCCTATGCAGCTGGCTGGGAGGGGAGCCATGCCAGGTACCCTATTTGAGGTCCGCGCAGATATCCCTAGAAGAGAGGGCTGGGGCTCCTGATTACGTGAGAGGAGAGAAGGAAAAGATAGGTGGAGGGGGGTGGAGCGAGGAGGCTGGTAGTTGAGAGGGGCAAGTTTTGCATTGCAGCTTTAAAGGGATTTAAACGGTAACGTAACTATCACGCACAAATTCAGAGCAGGGAGCTGAGAGCCAGATTGTAGCTCCAGTTCTGCTTGAGGAGGACTGAGTCAGCTTGAAAATAAGTCAGTTACAAGTAGCAGATGCCCCTGGTGGCGAGTCAGTATAACCTGCTTATGAGAAAGTAGGCTGATAGGTAATTTTGCCGGACGTGATCAACAAATCAGCCTATATAATCAGATGCCAACCAAGGGTGGTGGCGGGGGCGGCGGGGTCGAATCCCCTACGCAGCTGGAGGCAGTCGCGACCGGTGGAGGTGCAGTCCAAGTCGCACCGGTAAGGATTCGGCTTCTCCTGAGAATATTTGGCTAAAGAAAGTTACCTTTCAGGCTTCGTGGGGTGGGGAGGCTGGTCCCATCGCCCTCGCGACCTCCGGTGCGGAATGGCGGCTTGCTGGCGGGAGGCTGGTCCCGTCGCCCTCGCGACCTCCAGACAAGATGGGAACAGCTTTCAGGCTTCAGTGGGGTGGGCGAGGGCTGGTCCTGTCGCCCTCACGACCTCCAGTGCTGGAATGGCGGCTTGCTGGCTTCGAGAGGCTGGTCCCATTGCCCTCGTGACCTCCAGACAAGATGGGAACAGCTTTCAGGCTTCGTGGGGTGGGCGAGGGCTAGTCCCGTCGCCCTCGCGACCTCCGGTGCCGGAATGGCGGCTTGCTGGCTTCGTGGGGGGGCTGGTCCCGTCGCCCTCACGACCTCCAGACAAGATGGGAACAGCTTTCAGGCTTCGTGGGGTGGGGGAAGGCTGGTCCCGTCATCCTTGCGACCTCCGGTGCTGGAATGGCGGCTTGCTGGCTTCAGGGGGGGAGCTGGTCCCGTCGCCCTCGCGACCTCCAGACAAGATGCTCACAGTCTATGCTGACAATTTTGGTTTGTTGCCTTGCTGTTACGATGCACAGTCCTTCTTTGCAAAACAATCACACTGCACACAGATTCAGCTGGCTTGAAAAAAAATCACACACAGTCTGATGCTCAGTTTGCTGGTTTTACTCACTGAATGCAGTAGCTGGCTTTCTCAGGTGAAAATTTTCAGCCTGGTGTTGATCCTGGAAGGCCTCTGAGGTGCAACGCCGATCATTGCCATGAATGCCATGCTCACTTTCCAGTCGGTCACACAATGGGTTGAGCCTGAATTTACACAGCAAAAGTCTGTGTTTTACAGATTAGAATGTTCACAAGCCCCTCGATGGTTGATCCTGGTCTGACCAGCTCGCACAACACTCTCTCTCTCCTTCTTGAACACTCGGCTGCACACAGAAGCTGGCTTGGGGGCAGGACTGATTGCAGTTGCACCAATCACTTGATGCCATGCAAATGAGCCTCTCTCTCTCTCTCTCTCTCTCTCTCTGTCTCTCACTCTTCCTTCACAGCAATCGTTGAGGAGGAGCAAATGTAAACTGCAAACTGTTACTTTTTTTCTCGGCTGCAATTTCAGCAGCAGGAGTGCCGTTACGACCATTTTCTCCCCAGATTCTGGCAAGTTCTTTAGCGACTCCCCCAATTTGCACACAAAGTACATGAAACTTTCAGGGCACATCTCTCAGTCTGTTTCCTAAAATCCACACTATTTTTGGCATTTGAAAATTGCAAGTTAAAGAGTTCTGTAAATGTTTTGGATGCAGAGGCTAGGACATACACTTCAAGACTTTACTGTCCATTGCAAGTTGGCACACACACAAGCAGCACTCTGTTTTTTCTGTACTAGCAGGCACGCTAGCAGCACATTCGGATGGCATTTTCCTGGGCAAAATCCTTTTGTCCAAAGAGGAATGGAGGGAGAAGAGGCACATGACAGAAATTTTCAAATACCTCAAGGGAATCAACAAAGTCCAACAGGGTAGCATCTTTAAGAAAAAGAGATGTGCAAGAACAAAGGGGCACAATTTGAAGATAGAGGGGAGATGGCTCAGAGGTAATGTGAGGAAGTATTTCTTCACAGAGAGGGTTGTAGATGCATGGAACAGCCTTACTGAGGAGGTCATAGAGTCAAAAACAGTGGGGGAATTCAAGAATGCATGAGACAGACATAAGGTGATTCTCAAGGGGGTAGGAGGAAGGATGCTGTTGGTTAACTAGGCTCTGCAGATTATCCATTAGGTAGGGAAATGGGCAGACTAGGTGGACCAAGCGGTCCTTATCTGCCATCAGATTCTATGTTTCTATGTTTCTTCCTTTTCTGTTTGGGCTACCATGCTACCAGACAGACATACACTAGCCATACCCTCAGCAAAAAATCTTTAGTTCCCTCCCCAAATTAAACATTCTTGGATGAGCCCCCCTCTTTTTTTACCCCCCCCGCTACTTTACACAGTAAACTACCGCTTGGTACCCTGGACTGGGCACACAAACTAGTTTGGAACATTTTGGTACCATCCCTAGTTTTGGGAATGTGTACCAGGATCACTATTTGTAGAGGTTAGAAAGGGGTGGGGTATACAAAAGCAAAACTACAAGTGACCAAAATAAACCCAGGTCCTGAGGGGAGAACTTTTTTGCTAGGGCTATGCTAGATCTTTACTTCTAGGGGGTTCCCAGTAATTCCACACAGGAAGTAGTAACATGAATGTCCAAACCAGGTTGGGGTTCTAGAGTGTGACTTTATTCCAAAATGGTACACTAAAGCAAAGGTGGACCCCCAAGGTTTATACATCATGGCACAAGGCAATGGCAGAACAACAGAAATCTGTATCAGACAGAAACTCTAAAATATCCCTTATGTCACAGGACCTTGAACTCTCTTCAGCGGCCATTGCCTTAGCTGAACACACATTTCTTCTAGTGGCACTGGCCACAATGGAGCACACATTTCCCAAATGGCATAGGACTTAACATTTTGGCAATGTGGCAACTGGCCATGATGGAGCACACTGGTGCTCAAAATTAGTAAAACCCACACCAGGGGTAAACTTTATCTTCAGGCATTGGCCACTATGTCTTGAATAATCATGTGCCCTCATGGAACCTGTAGTGCCGAACTGATCACTCCAGATTGGGGGCTGCCCACCTTTTGTGTCTACGTCCATACTCAGCCATTCATTCAGAATTACACCTCAAAACCTCTGTTAAAACAGAAATATGCTTCTTGGAATGACTTTCACATCCAGCATAGGAAAAATACTACTTCTGAGTGTAGAACTAAAGTCCTGAATAATGTGACAAGTCTCTCTGGGGATCCCACGATTGTCGGCCAACTTCAAAACATGACAACAGTCTCAACTTAGAATGGAACTGGTGTAAATTTCCCTTTATCAGAGAGAACACCCCAAAAACAGGTGCTTTACTCTGGGAAGCACAACGTAAATTACTCATGTTTGGAACAAACAAACAGGCAGCTTCAAAGTCCTGGATCAAAATAGGGGGTTGCCCCTTGGATCCATTCTGGCAGTGCTTTCCATCTCTCTGGGGATAAAAAAATAAGGAATTCCTGCTCTAGACAATGGTTTCCACCACTTCTCTTGGCAGGCAGATGTTTCTTAGCACTAGGGTGAGAAAATAGGCTGTCCTCTCACAGCCCACACTGCAGCTCTCACTTCTCCAACTGCTCTCACAGACTCCACTCAAAGACTAACTCAAGATTCTAAAACTCCCCCACTCACAGCCAGCTGCCATGGCTTATGCTGCTACGAGAGTTCTAAATGACATCATCTCTCCTCTCAGCAGAGACCAAGACAGTGAGCAGGTGAAAAACCTACTTAACCAGTTATTCACCAGCTGCCTTCCCTATCTAGCACTGACACGGATGGGATTCTAGTAACCCCAAGGGACTGGGTGGTTACAATTATATAAATTATAAAACAGGTGATAAAGTTAATGTGGGCCCCCTAGAAAATAGGAACGGGGAATTAATCTCAGAGGACTTTCCTATGGCGTACATTCTTAATGAATATTTCAGCCCAGTTTTTTTTCATTTGTTTATCTCCCTTTGCTTCATCCAACAGTCCCCCTTTGGACCGACCCCCCCATCCCCGTCACCCAGCTCCCCCAAGAGTTAACCTTCACTGCCATGCTCTGCCACAGGACCCGTGGTTGTGCCCGGCCACCTACAAGGGATCGGTCAGTCATCCTGCCGCACAGAGGGGTTTTTCCTGATTTTTCTCCCTGCCCCACATGACAAGCAATGGACACTATGTCCAAACTCCGACTCTGCAGAGACGGCTAAGGCACCCTGATTGTGGGATCCCCTCCCTGCATTGCGGCGTGCATGTGGTGCCACCCAGCAAGCAGCATGGCACAGTGTTCCCCCCTCTCTGAGGAAGGAGAGCTGTCCTGGGATGCTTCATCCTTCCTCTCCCACTGGCCACCAGGCAACCCAAGTCTGTTCCCGACCCCGGGTCACCAGCATAGCGCGAGATGTGGCACCCAGCTCCTCAACCCTCAGTGCCACTGGTCTGTCCCTTCAGCTCAGTTTTTAACTGTAGAATTAACAGTGCTAAATTGGATAAAGTAGTCAAACTTGACAGCCCATTTACAATAGAGAGGAAGGATATTCATGAGAGATCGCTTAAGGTCAACACTTATAAAGCTCCAGGTCAGGATGGTGAGAAAAGGCTGATAAATTAAATAGTCCTCTGGTAAAACTTTTTCAGTTATCAGTTGAACAGGGCACGGTGGTGGACTGTTGGAGTTGGGCCACTGTGGTCCCTGTCTTTAAAAGAGGAAAGAATGCAAACATTATAGACTGGTGAGCCTGACAACAGTTGTGGGAAAGATGTTGGAAGGACTCATTAAGGACTATATAGAAAAGTTTATTAAGACATCTAACATAGGTGATAATACAGAACATGGTTTCACCAGGGGTCGCTCATGTCAGACTAACCTGCTAGAATTTTATAATAAAGTTAGTGAAACCTTAGATCACAGTTCTCCAGTGTTGCATGATTGCTGTGTGCAAAGTTGGAATAACATTTTTTAACCACAAACAATTCTCCAGTGGACGTATTCTTTTTGGATTTTACTAAGGCATTCAACAAGGTGCCACACTGTGAGCTAACTGAATCATTGATCAAAATGGGCATTAATGGGAATATAGAAACATAGAAAATTGATGGCAGATACCAGCCCACTGGCACAGTGGCAAGGCATCTGCTTGCAGCTCCGATATCCCGGGTTCGGTGATGGACTCGGGAGTCAGAGGGCCAAATGGGAGGAGAAGGACTGAGTATCCCAGGGACTGCTCTCTTTCTCCGGGGGGGGGGAAAGTGTCCAGTGCCATGCAGACCTCTAGCGGATGCTGTGGGTATCGCCGCTGCCAGCGCTACACACTGTAGGGGTAGAAGTGGACGCTGGCGTCGTTGCGTATTCCGCCCCAGGGATCTCCATCATATCAAAAAATATTCCGGGCCTGTCGCAGATGGCCCCACCTCTGCTACTCCCGCTGTGAAAAATGCTCGCAGTGAGAGGCATGAGAGCTAAAGGCATGTTCTGGGAGAAGTGCCTGGCATTATCCTGAGAGGTAGCTGGGGCAGAGAGGGGCAGCAGCGGGGTGGGGACCCGGAACCTTCAGTGTGGGATGAGGGGCCCAGAGGCAAAAAAAAAAAAAAAACGGTAGATAAGGACCACTAGGCCCATCTCATTTGCTCTTTTGTCCTACCTGTGTCCGTGCTCTCCGACCCTACTTGGTCATTCCCCCCCCAACTCTAGTGTTCTCTTATACCTGTCCCATGCATGCATGCTTGAGTCCCCCTATTGTGCCTGCTTCCACCACCTCCTGAGGTAGACTGTTCCATGCAACCACCACCTTTTCAGTGAAAATAAACTTCCTCACCTTGCCCTCAACCTGCCCCCCCAATCTCATATTGTGACCCCTTGTTCTTGTACCCCTCCTGAATTGAAAGATGTTGCCAACCGGCACCTTTTTATACTCTTTAGATATTTGAAGGTCTCTGTCATATCCCCACGCTCCCTTCTCTCCTCCAGTGTGTACAAATTGAGATCTTTCAATCTTTCCTCATATGTCTTCTGTTGTAGGCCCTGCACTATCTTTGTTGCCTGTCTCTGCACCGCCTTTGCCCTGTCTATGTCCCTGCATAGATGGGGCCTCTAGAATTGTGCACAGTATTCCAGGTGCGGCCTCACTAGTGCTTGACATAGTGGTATCGCCACTTCTCTTCTACTGCTAGTGATACCCCTCCCTGTGCAACCCAACATCCCAGAGGCTCTCCCTACATCCTTTGAGTACTGCTTGGCCACCTTAAGAGCCTCTGAGATGATAATCCCCAAATCTCTTTCCTCTCTGGCAACTCCCAGCAATCCCCCCATACTGTAGCTATCCACAGGGTTTCTGCGCCCCAGTTGCATAATTTTGCACTTCTTCGTACTGAACCATAGTTGCCACACTTCTGACCATTTTTCCAGCCTCCCCAGGCCCCTCCTCATCCTCTCCACCCCATCAGGAGTGTCCACCCTGTTAGAGATCTTTGTATCATCTGCAAACAGGCAAACTTTCCCTTCCAGCCCTTCCAAAATGTCACTAATGAAGATATTAAAAAGGACCGGTCCCAGGACCAACCCCTGAGGCACCCCACTGGCCATCTGCCTTTCTTCGGATTGAGTTGCATTTACCATCACCTTCTTCTTCATGTCTCTCAGCCAGATTCCAACTCAATTTACCACCCTATGCCCCACCCCCAGGCTACTCAACTTATTTACCACCCTCCTATGTGGAATGGTGTTGCAGGCCTTGTTGAAATCTAGGTAGGTAACATATGCCACACTTCCCGATTCACCTCCTTCGTAACCCAGTCCCAAAAAATATATCAGATTTGTTTGCCATGACCTTCCTGCTGTGAATCCATGCTGCCTTGGATCCTGCGCTCCGATGGATTCCAAGTGTTCCACAGTCCGTTCTTTAAGTAGTGCCTCCATCATCTTCCCCACTGCTGATGAGAGGCTGACCGGCCTATAGTTTCCTACCTCATTCCCCACTTCCACTCTTGTGCAGAGGGACCACATGTGCCCTCCTCCAGTCCTGTGAAACCACTCCTGGCCTGAGCAACTTGCTAAAAAGGGCTGCCAATGGAGCTACTAGCTCCATCCAAAGCTCCTTTAATATCCTAGATGTATCCCATCTGGGCCCATTGCCTTGTCCACCTTCAGTTTAGTGAGCTCCTCTAAGACTCTTTCTTTTGTGAAGGGGCTGGTGTTGGTCTCCCTCCCTCCTTGGTATCTGTTGCCTAGCTGTGGTCCCTGCCCTCATCTTCTTTGGTAAAAACTGAACAGAAGTATTTATTTTGTATCATTGCCTCTTCCAAGTCTCCCTCCACACTCACCCTTTCATTCCCTCTGAGCCGTAGAATCCCACCCCGTCTTTCTTTCTTTCACTGATGTACCTATAGAATGTCTTATCCCCTCTCTTCACCATCTGTGCTAGCCTTAACTCCGTTTGGGCCTTTGTGCTCCTGACAGCTTTTCTCACTTCTCTCAAACTCTTTAGATACACCTCTCTATCCTCATCCCTTTGCGTCCCCTTATATATCCTGAAAGCCCTTGTTTTGGCCCTTACCTTCTCTGCTACCTCTATTGTGAACCACAGTGGTTTCTTCCTTCTCTTGCCTGTTTGTCTGCCTAGTGCACTTGTTTGTCCCTCCACAATGGCTCCTTTTAGGTGTGCCCATTGCTCTTCAACTCCCCCTCTTCCATCCATGCTTGCCAGGGACTCTTTGAGCTGTATTCCCATCACCATAAAATCCACCCTCCTAATATCCAAAACTCTTGCCCTGGTGTGTCTCAACTGCATTCAAACAACATGAAGTCTTGCTGTATTCTGACATATGCAGTTAGGTCCTGCCTTTCAACTGCCCTGGAGAACAAAGAGTTAAACTTTCTATGACTAGCATAGAATGTTCACCATGAGTTCGGTTGAATCCCCTGTCCGCTGTTGTTTAAACTGCAACCGTCAGATTCTTTACTCCGCCTCACTGGACAGTCGCTCTGGAGATTTCTCCTGCTGCTCGGTTCAAAAAGTCGGTTGAAGTGTCGGTTTTCGGTTGGTTTCTACTGAATTGCTGTTTCCGCTTAGTTGGTTCAAGTCTCTGTCTGTGGTACCGTGAGTACTAGATAGGTTTTTGTTCTGTTTCTGTGTGGAACTTGTAAATTGTGGATCGGTTCGGCTGAACCGATCAGTTTGAGGTAAAAAAAGCTTGTGCTTACTTTACAATGTGGTAACCAGTCCGTATCGGTTCTAAAAAAAAAATGGATTTAATTACATTTTTTCCAACACCCGTGATACGGTCAGGAACCAATAGGGGAGTCTTGCCTGGCATATTGCCGAAAAAAGGGTAAGTTTTTGGTTAGGATTGGCCATGTCTGAGAAACCCAAGAAAAAAAATGGGCCCACTGGGTTTCAGCACTGCAGTGTGTGTGGAGAAGTCTTTGCCAAGGCTGATCCCCACACCACCTGTGTTTTTGTCTGGGGTTTGACCACCTCGATTCAGACTGCCAAATTTGCAAGAATGTTTCCAAATCTACCCTGGAAAAGAGATTAGGTAGACTGAGGGAGAGGGAGGCCGGGAAGTCCGCTGACCCGGATAGCCAGCCCGATTCGGTTCCGACTGAACCAGAAGGAGTGCCCTCTGACCAGGGCGATACTTATTTGGGCAAAAGGAGAGCCGATAAAAAGAAAAAACAAATCGACCGGTTCGGACCCAGAATTTGATACTCCGACCATCGATGAGATAGCCAAGGCGATAAGGATTGTGCAATCGCTTAGTTCGGTTCCGGACGAACCGGCACCATCTGGCAGGGGCTCAAGTTTGGTCGGTTTCCCTGGTTCTTTGGAAGAATTTTATGAACCGGAGAAGGAGGAGGAGGAGGGAGAGTATGAGGATGATTATAGTGATGGTGAAAGTCTGGATGTGCCTATTGACCCGGACATCTCCCCAGAGAGACCTTCAGGTGTTTCTCCTCCTAGGCTTTCTGACTCCCCTTCACACTACATGTTTTACAAAAAAGTGGCTGATACCCTCCAGCTTCCTGTGGAGAAAGTAATAGAGGATCAGGAAGAGCCTGATTATGCTGAGATGATGGACATCCCAGAATCCAGGAGACTGTCTATTCCCCTCCACAAATCCTTTGGGAAACAGACACAAAAAATTCTTAAGTCTCCTAATTCTATACCTCCTGTGGACAGACGAATGGACAAGAGGTACACTCTCTCAGGCTCAGACACGGAGTTCCTTTTTCACCAATGCAGCCATGTTGGGGTTGTGCAGGTTGCTGCCTGTGATAAGGCAAACATACCCTTAGCATCACACCCCCCAGACAAGGACTCCAGGAAGATTGATGCCATGGCAAAGAAACAATACATGGCAACATCTTTGGGACTCAGGCAGGCTAACTATATGGCCTATACAGCCAGATACCAGAAGTCCAGGTGGGACACTGTACTGGCTCTGGCTAAACAGGCCCCGACCAGCTTGCCAGGAGCTGGGCAGGTGGCTGCAGATGGATTGAGGCATCGAAAGTACAGTTTCATGCTGCTGTAGACTCCAATGATGTATCAAGAGTCATGGCTACATCTGTGGCTCTTTGGAGGATGGCTTGGCTCAGATGTACTAGCCTCTCACAGGATACAGGCTAAGGCCATGGATTTTCCTGTAATTGGTAATTCTCTGTTTGGGGAGCAGACAGAGGGACATGAAAATGGGCAGTACAGGACCACTTACAGGAGTGCTCAGGCCAAAGAAAGGCAAGCAGCTCCTCAAAGGCAGCAGTCCAGGGGCAGGGGCAGGCCTTTCCAAAGGCCTTTTTACCAAACTCAGGCCTCCTCTTCTTTCTTTTCACAAAGGGGGTTCTTTAGAGGGAGAGGCAGAAGGGTGATGAGCAGGCCTGCATCCACCCCTCAGCCTAAAGTTCCTGCCAAGCAGACACCCTGATGGGTCTGCCCGGGTCGATTCTCCCATGCCAGTAGGGGGCAGGCTGGCTTACTTTGTCCAGGACTGGAAGTCTCTTACAGACAAGTGGATCCTGGAAGTAGTAAGCCAGGGACTGGTTCTTAGCTTCAAAAAATTTCACAATATGAGAACCAGATCTTTTCCACCTGCAAATCTCTCAGAGACCCTTGCCCTAGAGGCAGAGGTTTCTTCTCTCCTAGCTCTCAGAGCTATAGAGAGAGTTCCCACCCTACACAGGGGCAAAGGATTGTACTCCAGGTACTTCCTAACCCCCAAAAAGACAGGAGAATGGCGGCCCATCCTGGACCTAAGATATCTGAACAAACAGTTTTTTGAAGCCAAAGTTCAAAATGGTAACTCTGGGAATTATCCTTCCCTCTCTAAGGCCAGGGGACTGGCTAGCCTCCCTGGACCTCAAAGATGCCTACTTTCACATTCCCATCAGGTGCTCCCACAGAAAGTACCTTAGGTTCGAGTTGCCCTCAGGCCACTATCAATTCAGAGCAATGCCCTTTGGCCTAACTTCAGCCCCAAGGGTTTTCACAAAGTGCCTGGCAGTAGTAGTTGCCTTCCTAAGAAGACAAAAGATCTCCATCTTCCCATACTTGGATGACTGGCTCATAGTAGGTCAGTCTCCAGACCAAGTCAAGTCACATCTGCAAGCGACCCAGTAATTGCTCACTTCCTTAGGATTCCTTCTCAACCTACCAAAGTCAGTTCTCGAACCAGTACAGCTCCTCACCTTCATAGATGCAGAACTGGATACAGTAAAGGCAAGAGCCTTCCTCCCCCTGGAAAGGGCAAGGACCCTTATGGAACTGGCCTCTTCATTCACCCTTCAGGTGTCTCAACCAGCAAGGCTTTTCCTTCAGCTACTGGGCCACATGGCAGCTTCCACAGCAGTGGTCCAGGGAGCAAGATTCCAAATGAGGGACATTCAGTTCCATTTAAGAGCCTTTTGGTCCCAAAGAAAGGATTCCCTTACCAAACTAATCCCAGTGACTTGAACCCTGATCCAAGCCTTGCAATGGTGATAGGATCAGGACAATTTGAGACAAGGGGTTCTGTTTTTCACTCAGTCTCATTCACTGATACTCACCACAGATGCTTCCCTGCTGGGCTGGGGAGCCCATTTGGGGGATCTTACCACCCAAGGACTGTGGTCACCTCAGGAATCTCTGCTTCACATCAATCTCTTGAAACTCAGAGAAGTGTTTCTGGCACTGCAAGCTTTTTCCAAATCTGAACAGAACAACGTGGTTCAGGTCAGAACAGACAACACCACCACCATGTGGTACATCAACAAGCAAGGAGGCACTCGGTCTATGGCCTTGTGCACAGAAGCAATGAAGTTGTGGTCCCTGGCCTATTCCTGCAAACCTCTCTGATAGCAGTTCACCTCCCAGGAAGGACAATGTCCTAGCAGATGCACTGAGCAGAATATCCCAGGGCCATCACGAATGGGCCCTAGATCCTCTAGTTTTGAAAGTGATTTTTTCGAGATGGGGCACACCAGAGATAGATCTTTTTGCAGCCCCAGACAATCACCAACTTCCTCTCTTTTGTTACAGACCCCCAGTCTTGGGCTCAGTCCCCCTGGATGCTCCGATTCTGAACTGGGACGGGAAATTCCTGTATGCTTTTCCCCGCTTCCCTCTCCTGTTCAGGGTGCTAGTCAAGATAAGGTCACAACCATTCAAGGTGATTCTGATTGCTCCAGACTGGGCCAGACCGCCATGGTATCCCTTGTTGCTGTCCCTAACAGTTCACCTTCCCCCGGCTCTTCCCAGGAATTACAACCTGTTAACATCCTCTCAGGGAAGGATTTGGTACCAGAATCTTCAGTCTCTCAATCTCAAGGCTTGGCTCTTGAAGAGTTAGAATTTGCAGATTTGCATCTTTCCCAAGAGGTTCTGGATATTCTTAAGACTTCTCAAAAGCCTTCCACCAGGAAGACTTACAACTCCAAATGGAAAAGATTCAGCATTTGGTGTTCTAAGAATATTTCTCCAGACTCTGCTGAATTGCCTACAGTTCTGGATTACATGGTCCATCTCAATGGCCTAGGCCTCAGACCAGCTACCCTTAAAGTACACTTGGCAGCTGTTTCTGCTTTCTGTCAGTAGACAAGTCTTCCTCTCTGTCATTCCATCCTGTATTCTGTAAGTTTTTCAAGGGATTGCTTCACACCAATCCCCCCTTTAGGATCCTGCTTCTGCTTGGGACCTTAATGTTTGCATTGCTCAACTTATGCAACCCCCCTTTGAGCCTTTGTCCTCAGAAGAGCTTAAGTACTTGACTTGGAAAACTGTGTTTTTGGTAGCCATTACTTCTTCCAGATGTATCAGTGAACTGCAAGCCCTGTCAGTGGAATCTGATTTCATCTCTTTTCACAGAGATAAAGTGGTCCTTAGAACTAACAGAAAGTTCTTACATAAAGTGGTTTCAGATTTCCACCTCAACCAGTCTATTTCTCTCCCTATTTTCTTCACTGACCATTCCTCCTTGGGGGAGAAGAGGCTACACAGCTTGGATGTTAAAAGAGCCCTTAGCTACTACATAGAGCGTACCAAGGGTCACAGGTTTGAATCCCTCCAGTTGTTCCTTACTTATGGAGAAGTTGGTAAAGGCAAACCTGCCACTAAGAGGTCTGTTGCCAGGTGGATTGTTTCTTGTATACAATTCTGCTATGAAAAACTGGGTAGAACTCCACCCTCAGGCCTGAGGGCTCATTCCAGTAGAGGTACATCTGTTTCCCTGGCTGCTGCCAGGGATATTCCTCTCTTAGAAATTTGTCACGCAGCCACCTGGAAAACAGTCCATACTTTCACCAAGCATTACTCTTCGGATATCCAGGCTAGAAGTGATGCTCGGTTTGGCATAGCAGTACTTCAGAGCCTGTTCCCAAAGTAGGTTCTGTCCCTCCTCCATGGAGGTACTGCTTGGTAGTCTGCATATGTCAGAATACAGCAAGACTTCATGTTGTTTGAAGAAAAAATTACTCACCATAGTAATGTTGTTTCTTCTAATGGAGTCTTGCTGTATTCTGACCTTCCTCCTGCCTCCCCTCTCAGAACCTAGATTTTGGGATGTGGGTAGGCAGGAGCAGTGTTGGCACCCTAGGGGTGTCCTTTTTGCACCCTCTTTTTGGTTTGGATGAGAGGTTGTGTTTTGGATTTGTTTTGTTTTTGGGTTTCCTGACCTGAGTCTTCCTTTGAAACCAAAAACCTTTATATATATGCGCCACTTGGCTAGTAAGAATTTTACAGTTTCCACACAGAACACCTAGTGAGTCTTTGCTCATAAAGATCTGACGGTTGCAGTTTAAACAACAGCAGACAGGGGCTTCAACTGAGCTCGTGGTGAACATTCTATACCAGTCATAGAAAGTTTAACTCTTTGTTCTCTGGGACAGCTGAAAGGCAGGCCCTAACTGCATATGTCAGAATACAGCAAGACTCCATTAGAAGAAACAACATTACTCAGGTGAGTAATTTTTTCTTCCTGTATCCGTGGTTTTTTTAAAATTTATTTAGTGTGCTTTTTCCCCCATTGATCGGCTATCAGCCCCCATTCCATGCTCCTGCCTCACTCCCCAATGACCGCCTACCACCCCACTGATACTCCCTGGCTTACTTACCCAGGGCGGGGCCACGGCACCACTTACCTGCGCATCTGCAATGGGGAAAGATGTCAGTGAACTCAACATTGCCTCCTGGCTTCCCTCCCAGGGCAGGGGTTCAGGGCCTGCAGTGGTGTCTGTGGAGCCATAACTAAGTCGGCGGATGGTGCAGTAGAGAGCTATTGAGGCCAAGTGCCGGGGGGCGGCATCATTCAGAGTGATCGGCCTGATTTTGTTGTGTTTTTATGGAGGCGGAGATGTGCAATGACATCCAGCATCCGCCCTGCCTCCCTACACATTCAAACGCCAGTCATTGTGGTACCCCTGGCCTCCACCAGGGGTCCGTCAAGCACAGTGAATGCTCCCAGCCCTCTCCCCAGGAAGGAGAACAATCACGGAATGCTCCATCCTTCTTCCTCTGGCTGACTCTCCTACGACCTGGGTCCGTTTCGGAACCTGGGTCGCCGGCGTCGAAAGCAGAAATCCAACCACTGCGCCGACAGGCCAGCTCATGTGTCCATGTTGAACCATACTGTGTGGTGGTCACTGGTTCCCAGGTGACTGTCCACCTGGACTGCTGTGATTCTACCCCACTGGTCAGTATTAGGGTATTAGGTCTAGAATCACTTTGTCTCTGGTGAGTTCAAACACTAACTGCTTGAGGCCTGTGCCCTGCAGGGAGACCGGGATGTCTTGGCTCTTGGCTGAGGCAGCTGCTGGGATGATCCGGTCGACATCTGGCATGTTAAAAACAACTATCAGCAACACTTCCCCTTTTGATGCCATTATATGTATTATTTTCTCTAACTCCCTATCTATTTCCTCACCCTGAGCTGGAAGCCTGTACATCACCCCATGGGAATTGCCATGCCACTGCCTGGCTCAAAGGTGACCCACAGTGTTTCAGCCTTCCCCTACCTGCCCTGTACAGTTGTGGATTTTATACCCTCCTTGACATACAGGGCCACCCCTCCCCCTTTTTTACCCTCCCTATCCCTCCTGAATAGGGCATAACCCGGTACACTTATCTTCTAGTTGTGGTTTTCTGTGCACCATGTTTCTGTTATTGCCACTATATCTAGGTCCGCCTCTTTCATCAGGGCCAACAGGTCTGGATTTTATTTCCCAGACTGCAAGCATTTATATACATGACCTTCTATGTAATGCTGCTTGTTCATTTTTATGTTGGCGTGCGTGTGCAGCCAACATCTTGCGGCAGTGGGGATTTGGGGGCACGGCCGCTGTTGGGCGAATGCAGGGCACGCACCAGTAGGTGCGTCCCTCATTCCCCAATCAGCCTGCATGCCGACACCACACTATGCATACTAAGCTGGCGAGCACATCTAAGGAAAGGTCCGCTGCAATCCGAGCAAAGCTCGTCATACGTAGCGGACCCTTTCTGCGTGGTCACCAGTTAGTAGCATGGTGGCGCAGTGGCCGCTACACTGCCGACAGCGCCGACTTTGGGATGCCCAATCCCCAGGCTAAACACGCCCTGCCCGTGAGTAATGTGCCGACAGGAACCCGCTCCCCATCGGCAGAATGTGCCCCACCACCTCGTTGTTTGCCGACGGGGGTGCCCAATCCCGTCGGCATCCATCCCCCTTCCCATTGTACTGTGCCGACTGAGAGCCCTCCCCGTCGGCATCATATATCCCCCTTCTCCTGTGCTGGCCAGGGGTGCCCAATCCTCCATCAGCTGTTGCCAACCCAAGCGAGAAATGACCTGTAAGACCACTCGCACCCACCCACTGTGCACCCTGCCTCCCCGCCCCCCACCCCATACTTACCTCCGGAGTCTGGCGAGATGATCTTCGGTGGACCGGGAACATGTCTGCACTCTTCAAAGCTGACCGCAAACTGAGGAAATGCAGGTAAGCTGTATAATGGACTAAATAGGGTTTTTTCAACTTTGCTCCATATCTTGGGCATTTTTAGGAATTTCTGCACCAGATTTTCAGCATCTCGTTTTTGGGACCCCTCCTCATGAATTCTGTCACAGTTTTGACGTTAATCGGTCCCGGAAGGTGATTTTGCAGTCACTGCGTGAAATCACCTTTTGGGACCGATCTTCATGAGAGATAAGGCAGTGTTCATAATGTGGGCTCTCAAAAGCCTATGTTGCAAATTTGGTTGAAAAAAAAAAATGGCTGTTTTCCAAGCGTGAGTTGCGTAGTTGCTACGCAAGCTCGTAACTTCACAAATTCACAATATTTTCATGCCAAATTTTCAACATTGTCATTTTTGTACACCTCTTTGTGAACAGTACAGCTGTCATTTTTCACATCCTGGCCGAAATGTGTTTCCGCACTTCCGGCGCACAATACCACGGTCACTGTGGGAAATCAGTGTTCGAGCCAGATTGCAAAAATGACAGTGACACTGTTCATGAGCAGAGGTCCTACAATGCCTATGTTGAAAATTTGGTGACGATACTCCGTAAAATTATTGTATTATGAGCCTACGTTGTGCAGTTTGCACGCACGCTCGTAACATTGTACATTTGTAATATTTTCACTCTGGATTTTCACCATTGGCATTTTTCCACACCTCTTGATGAACAGTAAAGCTGTCATTTTACATATCCTGCCCAAAATGTGTTTTAGCACGTCCGGTAAAGAATAGAGCGGTCGCTGTGCGAAATCACTTTTTGAGACAGCTTGAGGACACGACAGTGACACTGTGCATGAATAGAGGTGCTAAAATGCCTATGTTGAAAATTTGGTGCCAATACTCCATAAAATGCCTGTGTTACAAGTGTGCGTTGCGCATTTCCCATGCACCCTTGTAACTCCGTATATTTGCAATACTTACATGCCACATTTTTACCATTGCCATTTTTTTATACCTCCTTATGAACAGTACAGCTGTCATTTTTCACATCCTGCTAAACATGTGTTTCCACAATGCACTACCAAAGGCAATGCCAGCGTGACAACATTCGGCATTGACAAATGCCTTGTTTATTCCTGTTTGTGCATTCTTTTTTCCTCCCCCATCTCCTGTGCCTTTCCTCTGCTGCCTCCCATTGCCTGGTGTCTCCTTGGTACTTATATTTGTCAGCAACTTGCCTTCTGCTCCTCCTTTCTGACTGCTTCTTCCTGTGTAAGTGGGCTGTTTCGGTCTACCTGCTCCCACCCCCCCCCCGGCTAGTTTAAATGCTTGCGGAGGAAGAATTTAGACTTTTCATTCAGGACTGCCGTACTCTTCCAGGATGGATGAAGACCATCACCCTTGTACAGGCCTGCATCCCTCCTAATGGGACCCCAGTCCCCAATAAAGCCAAAGACCTTACCCCAACACTAGCCCTTCAACCAATTGCTAAAGGTTCTGATGCAGAGATTCCTAGTCGTCTCCCCGCCATTGGACCAGTAGCACCTCCAAGAAGGTCATGGAGCTTGCCACCTCCTCAAGGCTCCTTTCTAACTTCCTTGAAGTCCTCCTGCTCTTTCTCTTTGTTCGCCTTGTCCACGGCTAGGTTGTTTGTCCCAAGGTGGACAATGATCTCCAGCACTCCCCCTCTTCTCTACCACCTTAGCAATCCTCTGGATCCGCTCTCCCTCCCTGTGAGCTGTGCCTCCTGGAAGGCACTTCACCTCCCTCTTCACCCTGCAACCTGTGCCCAAGACCATTCCCAGGACAATTGAGTCCCCCACCAGGAGTAGCTTCCTCTTCCTCTGGGGTCCTGTATGTCCCGCTCCTGGGTTTCCCTCCTGGATGACCCACTCATCCTCCCTGGTCACAACCTTGGGCTCCCTTGTGGGGTTTACCCACTCTCTAGGACAGCAAAGGAGTTACTAAGTTGGATTGGTTGGTGTGGGGGGTTGTAATATAGTACATTGGATACATTCATGGCTGACTAACAGGAAACAGCAGGTTACAATCAGGAGTGCGACTTCAGATTGGAAGGCAGTGACCAGCAGAGTCCCACAGGGTTCAGTTTTGGGACTATGTCTCTTTAACTTATATAATCTTCTATGAGATATAGCAAGGAGATCTGGACTGCTGTTTGCAGATGATTCCAAATTTGGTATGCCAGTGCACAATACCACAACTATTAACACCCTGCAGAGTGCTTTGGGGGAACTATAGCAGTGGGCAATCTCACACAGGCTGTAATGTAACTTAGACAAATGTTTGGTCATGCACTTTGGCAGAAATAACGTTCTGGTATCATATAAGCTAGGGGGCAAACTGTTAAAGGAAGTAACCCGGGAGAAAGATTTGGGTATCATAATAACCAATTATCTAAAATTTAACAATCATTGTTCAGCTGTCAAACAAAAGGCCAATGGCATTTTAACCAATATTATTAGACACATTACAAATAGAGACTGTAAGGTAATAGTTCCCTTGTATGTGTCTTTGGTCAGACCACATCTCGAACCCTGTGCCCAACTCTGGCTCCAGTCAATAAGGCTATGATTAGGACAACTGAGGAGTTCATCAGAGCTACAAGAGCAATAGGTAATATAAAAGGCCTTAACTACAATCAAAGGCTAATTAATTTAGGGATGTTTTCTTTCGAATACCGCAGACTGTGAGGAGATGTGTATGATTTTTCATGCACTGCCCAATGATGATTTATGGGAATGTCTGGGACTTCGCCTCAAACATCAACCACACAACAGTAGATGACATGTATTACAGCTAAGGGGGAAACATTACTGTACCAGGAGAGCATGGTGGTTTAATCACAGATGTGAATACATTTAAGACCAATCTGGATAAGTACTGTGTAGGTCATGGAATATGTGGATATAGTTATTAACTGGATTGTTGCTGACCAGTTTGTGGAGTACCTAGAAAAATACAACCTACAATGTGTACAACATGGTTTTCGGAAAAGGAACAGCACATCTGCGGCCCTACTGGAATTCACAGGTTTCATTCACCATACTCTTGATCAGGGTCAGCTTGTTGGTGCAACCTTTATTAACCTGTCTAAAGCATTTGACATGGTCAGTCACCATTTGCTGACACATCAACTTGCTGGGCTTGGTATATCTTCAGAAGCCCTAAAGTGATTCATCAGCTATCTAGCAAACTGCACACAACAGGTGAGAATAGGGTGTGCCCTTTCTGCTAAACTGCCTGTCTGCTCTGGGGTTCCTCAAGGATTGATACTGGGACCCCTTCTATTTAGCACCTTCCTCAATAATCTTCCGGCATCCTGTTTTGAACCAGTACTCCTCTACGCGGATGATGCAGTCATTTTCTCAAAGGCTGCAAACCCTACCCTCCTTCAGGCCCAACTTCAGAAAAGTTTTACTAAAGCTGAGTCCTGGTTCATCTCTCATAAGGTGGTGCTTAACTGCAAAAAAATAAAGCTCATGCTCTTCCATGGTACCCACAGCAAGCACAAAGCCAAACAATTGGTGATTAAAAACAGTGCGGGTGTTGTCCTTGATCAGACTCAATCTTTTAAATACCTAGAAGTTACTCTGGATAGTACACTTTCCTACTCCAACCATGTTGAGAATGTTGCTAAGGCAGTTAATATTCGCCTAGGCCTTCTACACAGGCATAAACACTGCCTTACTACCGAAGCCCTCAGATTAGCCATCCAAAGTTCAGTTGTGTCTATTATTGACTGTGGTTTGGTCATTTATGGTTCTGCCACAGACGCAACCCTACGTCGGCTCATCACAGCTCTGAATAAGGCATGCCATCTACTAACTGGTGCAGCATATCATACTCACACTTGTGACCTTTATGAACAAGCAAACTGGTTTCAACTCCAGGCTCGCATTGAATATCAAGCCTGACTTCTGGCTAAGAAGGCAGATCTTGGTCTCCTACCACCAGGTTCCCTTCAGCTTTTCAGCCCCTTCTGGGGCACTCGGAGCACACAAAGTTCTGTGAGCCAAACGTTTACTATCCCTCGCTGTTGAACCTCGCTCTGACAGCAGTCCATTGCAGTAAGAGATGCTAATTTATTTAATTCCCTTCCTCCTGAGATTGCGACGACTGCAACCTTGGGACCATTTAAGTGGAAGCTGCGTCAATTCCAAGTTTCCAGAGCATCTTGTGACTGCTATACCTAATTTCTGCTGACAGCTAAATGCACTTGGACCTCCCTCTTTTACCATTTGTCCCTGTATAGCCCTATCCTGTTGCTGTGCTATTCCACTCACAGCACTTCCTCCCTTATCCCTTTCCCATTCCTGCCCTTTTTTCATCCTACCTCATCCCCCCTTCCATTACCCCTCTACTCCCACTTCCCCTCTGCTCTGTTTCCTCACCTTGTTCTCTCACTCTACCCCCCGCCTCATGGGTCTTTCCTGTTTAAGCGTCATCGTGGAATCTCCCTCGTTGCTCTTATTTTGCTCCTTCTACCCCCCAATTCACCCCCTGTACTTCTCTCCTTGTAATCCCTTTCACCCCTCTTCAGACAAGGCCATTGGCTGCACTTGACAAAATATTTATCTTGCCATATTGTTCTTTTGTTGATGTAATTACTTTCCTTATGTTGTACTACTTATTGAAACCATTGTAATTTGCTATTCTTGTGACTTGCCGTGGAACCTCTGTAAAAGAGCCCTTGGCTCAAAGGTCTTTCCGATTTGTTAAATAAATTAAAAAAAAAAAAAAAATCTAAGATGAGCATTATGGACAAATTATCTTCTCTGCTCTGTGTTTACCTATGAGTCCTATGAGGTGTGTGTCTGTGAGTAGGGGGGGCAATGAGGAGTGGGCTTGCCCAGTACAAGAAGGGATGCATTTACATTTTCTTTCTCCCTTATACCTGACCCAAATATCTGGCACTACTTGCTGAATAAAGATACAGTAAAAAAAGTCAAACTTGCTTTATTACACTAAGACTGTTCACTACGTTTTGATGGATGCAGTATTTACACTCTTCGTCACTTGCCAGTAACTTAGCAGCTGTTACAAACAGTGCAGTCTGCATTGTGTAGTGTGACATTTGAAATTTCTAAGCGGCATGGGGGTACACCAGAGATCTTAGTTACATGAACCTCATTAACAGATCTCATATCATAGTAATTTTTTTTTAATTCTTTTTATAAGAAAAATGCTTTTGAACTCCATTATTAAGAATGCCTTTATGGCAGATTACACAATCTTCAGATGCTTGACATTTAACAGCTCCCATTAGCATGAGTTTCTATATATATGTCATGTGCTGGGAGAAAAGATGTCACTCTTTCAATGATATAAAGTCTGCCTGAGATTGGCGAGGAGCAGAGAGAAAATGCTGTCCTAAAATGCTGTAACAACTGTAGTGAAAAAACATGTAGCACACACATTTTATAAAAGATACACAAAAATCTCACACACACACACACACCTTGTTTATATGGACATTTTTGTTGTACAGGCTGCACCGATGAAGAGAAAACCATTAAAATAAATATCAGCATTGCTGTTGATCTTTAAAGGTATCCTACTCACAAGGCCTTCCATCAGGAAGCCAGTGGTTGCCAGGATATCAACCTTGTGCTGGATATGCTCACCCGCAAGCCTTTTGACCCTCTTGTTACATGTAAACTGAAGTTTTTAAGTTCAAAAACAGCTTTTTTGTAGTGCTTGAGATTCACTACGAATGGGTGATGTGCACCCCTACTAGGGGAAATGGAACAGCCCAAGGCTGTAATCAGCATAGAATGCTGGGCATCTGATCATTCCGGACAGCTGCAGCTCTCCAGTTATTGCTGTGCCATCAAAGGGAAAACAACTTACAAATTTCTCTGAAGAAGGAAAAGACTTTCTTTGCTGTCTACTTTTTGGGGCTGCAATTCTGCATAGCAGGTTGGGGCTATCTGGTGACAGGGAGCACCCCTAAATTTTAAATCATGCTTGTTAAGCTGTGGCTTTCAAATTGGTTCACCTGCCCTTTTTTCCCCACTTTCACTGTCTGTGCTTGGATTGGGGTGGGGGCATGTCTGTCACAGTAATTCAGGGGTGTTTGTTTTTTAGCAGGTCTCCGATTTTCCTCCTGAAAACAAAATCATGGTGTTCCAGGTAAGTACCTGTTTGGGGGTTCTGGTTTATGGTGTTTCCTGTGTCTCCCCTCTGTCTTTGGGCATTGGTTCCCTTCCTCCATGGCTCATAGGGTGACTTCTGTTTCTGTTCGTTTACCTTTATTTTTGTTTTGAGGTGCTTTGATTGCTTACAGTGTGAAGGAACATTTCCCCTTTAAATTTTTCCTCAGTCTGGTCATTGCCATTTAAAAAAAAAAGGGAAGAGAGAGGAAACACAGACTCTGAGAAGGATCAAAGTCTTTTAGGCAGTCTTTGTTCTGGGAGATCTATTACCACATGTGTGGTGGTTTTCTATGGCTCCATTGAGCTGCGTGACTTTCCCACCATTTTTCAGAGCCCTGTCCGTTGGGTTCGAACTATGTTATAATTGAGAGACTTCCTCCAGCCTCAGCATGTCTTATACATGCCTGTGCTTGGGCATGTGGCCCCCCCAATGTGCTGACATCACACACAGCGTCGTGATGTCATGCACGTGCATTTTCATGAGAGCGCACGCACCTGCACTTTTTCTAGTGCTAGATGCAGAGTCTCTGTTTCTTTACAGTTTCAGCATGGCTGGCTGGCACGATCATTCCTCTTTCAGCTGTCTAAGCTCCTAGGCTGATAAGAGTGCTTTTCTGCTTCCTTTTTCCCGCACTGTCGAGGTGCGGATTGCGGCAGTATTCCTCCATTCCAGCATTATATTGAGTATTTTCAGATAGCTTTTGTTAACTTTATTGCACCTTTTGGACATCAGTATGGCTAGTGTTTTGGCACCATGGCTTATCGGAGACCTTTAGTATTCAAACAATGTCAGACCTGCAAAAGGGTAATGCGACCCTCTCCTCTTGGTTCCTATTGCCCCCTTTGTGTTACTCAAGCTAATTTGTCTCTAACAGTTCCCCCTGTCGCAGGTCTAAGCTGGGGGAGTGCATCTGGTGTACCAGCTAACGGTGGCAAAGTAGAATTGCATAAATCTTTGTTGTTGCTCTTAGGAGAGCTTTTGGGCCCTGATGTTCTTCAGGACATCTCATTAGACATACATGACCCCAAACTGGGACCCTCAGGTCAGGGGGGCCACATAGGCATGTCCTGATGAGCCAGATCAGGACAAGTCTGCTAATATAGATCTGCAGACAGACACTGACCCTGACTTTACAGAGGGTCAGGATGAAGATATCAGGGATCTTCGGGAAAATCCTGACCCAAAGAAGTTACTTGATGATGAGGAGGATGAACTCTGAGGAGGAGGAGGAGGAGGAGAAGGAGGAGGAAGGGGAATGGACTGAGCCAAAGAGGACAAATTCCTATCCCTCCCCTGTCCAAATCTTTCTCCTGTATGACAACTGAGGCTTGTAGAACTTTACAGCTGAAGGAGGTGCAATCCATGGAGGTACTGGCTGTAAATCATATCCTGTCTGTGTCCTCCTCCACTCCAAAGTATTTTCTAGACTTTATTCACTCTGACCAGATTATTGAACAAGAATGGGCAGTTATGGATCAAAGGAAATATCTGCCAAAACCCAAGGTACTGTGCTTCCCTTGTTTGGAAGAAAATATCCGCAAGTGGGAAATCTCTCCCCTGGTGGATAAAGCTGTACATAATTCCAGCAAACACATTACTGTCCCAATTGAAGGGTCTTTAGCCTTAGCGGATTCACACGACAAGTGAATGGATGTTTCATGCAGAAGACCCTTCGCTTCAAATGGTGCAAACCTCCGCACCTTCTATGCCTCCTTTATTGTTGCCAGAGCCTTAAACTTGATAGTTATGACCCTGGGCAGCTTTGTTGCCCTGGATTTGTGGGGGGGGGGGGGTGAGCATTTTGCAGTTGGTATCTATGGCCTCCACCTTTCTAGGGGATACCATGGTGGAAAAATTATGCATGTCGGTTTACTCCGCTTATCACATTGTGTCTACTACATGAGGCATGTGGCTTCAGCATTGGGTCGCTGATCAGGTGTCGAAGACCGAGCTGTTTAACTTAGCCTTTGAGGGAGGCTTATTGTTTGGTTCAGGCCTGGATGATATTTTGAAGGATATCCGGTATACAAATGGCCACCTTCCAGTGTCAAAACAGCAAAAGACCAGTTCAACTCTGAAAGGTCAAGGAGGTGGCTGACAGAGGCAATATCGAGTTTTTTTTTGTCCCTTTCAAAACTTTGGGCACCAGAGGAGTAAAGGATCCTGCTCTGGTTTCAAGAGCAACCATAGCAGAGGAGCCCTGTGCCCAAAGATGCAACGGAAGCCCAGGATGAAAAGGGGGCACCTCACAATGAGGGTACATGGGCCCATCTCTGCTTCGATTCCCTTGGTGGAAGATTGCATGGTTTTTACATAAGGTGGGCCTAGGTAACGTTGGATGCTTGGATTCTGGAGATTCTGGCTTTAGGTTATGCAATAGAGTTTTCAGCCATTCCCTCAAAGGGGCATTTCTGCCATCCCTTGTACCAAAGGACCCTGTGAAGAGGCAAGCGGTGTTGCAGACATTGGACCACCTCACATAGATCGGGGCAATTGTCCCGGTGCCTCCTGGTGAACAAGGCTAGGAATTCTACTCAATTTATTTTGTGATTCCCAAGAAGTCTGGGGATTTTAGGCCTATTCTGGACCTGAAACACCAAAACAAGTTTATTTACCACACAACCTTCAAGATGGAGTCCTTACGTTCAGTCATCTGGGCTGTCCAACCAGGGGATTATCTATCATTCATAGACCTGAGGGGTGTATATCTCCACATTTCCATCTGACAGTCTCATCAAAGATTCATCAGGCTCACAGTCCTGAGGCAGCACTTCCAGTACAGGGGGCTGTCATTTTGGCTAGCAACAGCCCCTAGGAGTTTTCTTGAAGGTGCTCATAGTCCTGGTGGCTCAGCTCTGACAGAAGGGACATCATGTCTGTCCCTACCTGGATGACCTTCTCATTTGAGTGCCGTCTGCTCCATTGGTGAGGAAGTCACTGATCTGGACTTTGGAGGTTTTGTAGTCCCATAGCTGGGGACTAAATCAGGAGAAAAATTCTCGAGTTGTCACAGACCCTGGAGTACCTCGGAGTGGTGTTTAAGATGGACAAGAACCCTGTTGAGAGAGGTTCAGTGGTTGAGGACCCAGTCATCAGCTTCAGCTCTCAGCTTTCTGTGGATGCTGGGCCTCATGACGGCAACAGTAGAGCTGGTCTCGTGGGCTCACCTTCACATGCGGCCTCTTCAGATCGAGTTGCTGTCAGCTTGGGATCTGATCTCAGAAGAATACTGGGACAGGATTACAATATCCCCACTACTGCTGCAGTCTCTGAGTTGGTGGTTGAGTTTGGAGAATCTGAGCAAGGGGTCTGCCTTGGAAGTCCCCTCAGAGTTGATTCTGACAACCGATGCCAGCCTGTCAGGTTGGGGGGGCAGTGCTGGACCACATTCCCATTCAGGGGACATGGTGAGTGCAGAAACAGCATCAAACACATCAATGTCCTGGAGATGAGGGCTGTGCGCCTCACTCTCTTTTATTTTCAAAATTGGGTGCAGTCAAAAGCTGTAAAAATAAGGCCAGAAATGCTGTCACAGTGACACATAAACAATCAAGGAGGCACAAAGAGCAGAGAGATGTTAAAAGAAGCCACGGATCTCCTGCTGTGGGCAGAGGAGAACCTTCTCTCTCTGTCAATTGTTCACCTGGCAGGGGAGTTGAACATTTAGGCCAAATGGCCAAGCTGCAAGAATGAACAACCAAGGTAGTGGATGTTGGACCCGGAGATATGCGATTTTCTGTGCCAAAGACTCGGTCATCCACAAATCGACCTGTTCATCTCAAGTCAGAATGCTCAAGTGCAGTGGTTCTTCAGCCACTACCAGTGTCCACAGGTACAGGCAATGGATCCTCTGTCACAGTCATGGAATTTCGGGAGAGCGTATGCCTTCCCTCCTCATGCTGCTCCTTCCCAAGGTCATACACAAGATAAGGCACTCAAGAGGAAGCTTTCTTCTGATAGCTCCAGAGTGGCCCAGAAGCCCATGGTTCTCAGACTTAGTCAATCTAGCTCAGCACACACCATTTTGAACTCCCAGTATGGGGGACCTTCTCTCCTAAGGCTCCATTCTGCATCCAAATACAGGAGTGATGCAGCTCGCGGCCTGGCTCCTGAAAGGAGGAGACTCCAAAAACAGGGAGTATCTAAGAAGATAGTGGACACATTGATGACTGCCAGAAATAATTCCACGTTGGCAGCCTATGTTTACATATGGACCACCTTTTTGGCTGGGGCAGAGAGAAAAATATCTGACCTTCTAAAGCCATGGTTCCACAGACTTTGGATTTTCTGCAGGAAGGACTGGAAAAGGGTTTGGCCTTAAGTACTTTGAGAGGTCAGGTGTTGGCCTTTGGAGCCTCCTTAGGATCATCCTTAGGGACTAACTGGGAGGTTATTTGTTTCTGTGAGCTGTCAGCAGAAGTCGACCTCTGTTCTGATCCTGTGTTCCTCCATAGGATCTGACTCTGGCCCTGAATGCTCTTTGTAAAGAGTTCTTCGAGCCATGTTCATCATTACCATCGGACATGCTGTCTTACAAAGTGTTTTTTAGTTGCTATGTGCTCAGCCAGGAGAATTGATGAACTCCAGGTTTTTTCCACAAAGAACCGTGTCTCATCATGCACAAGGATAAGGTGGTACTCAGAACAGTTCCGTCTTTCATTTAGAAGGTTCCTACAGCCTTCCATGTGAACCAGGAAATCTGTCTCCCATTCTTATGTCTGCAACTAACTCACCCAAAGGAGCTGCACAAGTTAGATTTGCAATGGGCAGTTAGGACATATCTTACACGGACTGCTGCGTTCCGAAAATTGGATAGGTTGTTTGCTCTTTTGGACCAGCCAAAAGAGGACAAAAAGCTTCCAAAAGAGCCACCCTGGCAAAGTGGGTGAGGGCATGCATTGTCAAGGCCTCTGGCTCTCATGAAGACCCACTCCATCAGAGCTATGGCCACCTCCTGGGTGGAGAAAGGAGAGGCATCTGTTTTAGAATTGTGCAGGGCAGCTATGTGGTCCTCCGTCCACATAGTCACCAAGCTACAGATTGGATGTTCAAAGTTCTGCTGATGCAGCCTTTGGTCGCAGAGTTTTACAGGTGGCAGTTAGCAGGTAAATTCTTTTCCCCGTTCACAGTTGCTGTATGGGGCAATATTCTCCCCCACCCAGGTTTTTCATGGGTACTTGCTTCTTAGAACCCATTGTAAAGAATCCCATTGACAATGTGGAGTACTACAGAAAGAAGAAACTTCTTCATACTTACCATAATTTCATTTTCTGTTAGCTCCAACACTGCCAATGGGGCCTGCCCGGGAGCCTTATTTCTGTGGGAGAATATTGTCTGGTATGCCAGCACTAAATGATGTGTGTTGTTTTGTGTTAAACCTCATACTGCAGATCTGTCTGGACATTCTTCTATAGTTTATCTGCTGTGCTTGTATATATAGATATGCCAAAAAAAAAAGCTTTTCCGCAAATTAAATCGTAGTTATTAGCACGCAGATTTAACAGGTTTGAATTTGATGATAAATAAGGGTGCCTCCTTTGTTACAGGTGAGTGCTTACGCTGTTTGCAGTCTTTTTTCCCAGTGTTATCTGTTTGCATTAATTCCTTTGGCAAGTCTTTTTTAGTTGGCTCGGCTCTGCAAGGAATTTCTGCCTTTAGAGAACTGGAAAGATGAGCCTTAGTTGCTTATCTTCACCCACCAGATGAAGTAAGCAACTGTTTACTGTATCTAATTCTGGTTAAAGTTGTATCTATGTAGGTAGCTCATATGTGTTCTTTCATGACAAGACAAATGGTATGGTCTGTCTGGATCTATTTTTTCATATTTAGAGGCACTGCATAGACAAAAGTGACTGGATAGTTGCTGCTGTCCGGAATGTTCAGGTGCCCAGCATTCTATGCTGATTACAGCCTTGGGCTGTACCATTTCCCCGAGTAGGGGTGCAAATCACCCATTCATAATGAATCCAGTTGAAAATGTTAGCGCTAACAGAAAAAGAAACTACGGTAACTATGAAAAAATTTCTTCTTTCTAGTGGCCATCACTTCTGCTCGTTATCCTGTGATATGGGGCACTAGCAAGTGGGCACCTGCTGAAACAGTGACCCACCTTCAGCTAGTGCCCCGCTGGTGGGGTGGGGTGGGATCGGCAAATGGATGGGGGGTTGGTGAAAAGGCAACAGGGTGTTGTGCGTATATATTCGTGTGGGGGGGACCGAGCCCACCAAGGGAGGGGCGGGAGGGTATGTGAGTGGTGGTGCCACGGGGTTCCAGTGAGCTGGCGTCGTGGCATGGTGGGTTAGGTGCTGGCTTGGGGTGGTGGGGATGCAGGGTTCAGGACCGGGCGCTGGTAGTTTTTGTTGTGCCCAGCCCGAGGCAGCAAAATCTATTTTTTTGTCCCCAGGTATGCAACCGCCCCCCGCAATATGCACCCCCCTGGAGTTGAGAATCTTAATTTAGAGGGGCAAAGCAAATAAAACAAAAAGGTTTTTGCACTGTGTTTTGTCTCGCCGTGATCCCACATTGCCGAAGCTGAATTTCGGCAATGTGGAGTTGAGATGAGGGCACTCGGCATTTAAAAGTCACTCTTACTGTATCACATAGAGCCCTTCTGCTCACAGTGTCTGAAATTCATGCCACAGTAATAGATCCTCTGCATATTGTTTTCTACAAGGACAAGATAGTTCTCTGCACACACCATAAGTTCGTACCAATAGTGGTGTTGGAGTTCCATCTAAATCAGCCACTAGTGCTGCCTTCTTACTTTGGAAACTTCCGTAATGAAAGAGATTGCACTCTCCATTCTCTGTATGTTAAGACAGTCCATAGGTTTTACCTGGATAGAACCAAAGACTTCATGAAATCCAAACAGCTCTTTGTCTCGTTTGATCCTAATCGAAGGGGACAGCCTGTTACAATCAAGTGCACTTCTGCCTGAATTGGGAGACATCCATTTCACTGTTATGCTATGGCTGAAATTATGCTTGAAGGCCTGGAATGTGCCCACTCCACTACAGCAGTTGCCATGCCCCTGGCAGAGATTCGCTCTGTACCTATTGGTGACATCTGCAGAGCTGCAACTTAGACCACAGTGCACGCTTGTGTTAAGCAGTATGCCCTAGATGTGTATGCCAGGTAGCATGCCACCTTTGGCAGGACAATCCTGACTGGACTTCTGTCCTGCATGAGTCCTTGCCTTCTGCTGCCCTAGTCCAGGGGATTTTGTCTGAGCTTGGTACTCTGACCCACTAGTGTGAATAAGTTGTGAAGATTGATTCTTTGACAATGTGAAAACTACATACTCACCATAATTCCCGATCTTCTAGGAATATCTTCACCATTCATTCACACAACCACCCATCCCCCATCCCCCAGGCTCACTCTAGTATGTTTTTTTGGTCTTCACCCCTTATTCCTGGTTTGGGCTGTGAAGACACTGAGTTACTGGTTTGTTGACCCTTCTCACATGGGTCACCAGGGCTAGTGTATGCCCTTAGGTTAAGTGCATAAGTACTAGTTAGGTTATGTTGCGTCTTCTCGGAAAAAAGGTACTGAGGTGGTTGAGGGCTGGTGCCAAGGTAAACCATGCAGTGTGAGCCAGTCTTGCCATGCTGCGCATGTGCGCAGCTTGCTTCCACATCAGCCCTTTTGAAAAGTTCTGGTTCCCACAGGGTCTTAGTGCCATCTGGCTATGATGTGCTAGTGCGACTCAGTAGTGAAGATATTCCTAGAAGATCAGGAATTTCTGAGAGTACATACTTTTTATTTTGCCCAGTGGTTAAATCAGGGGGTTAGCTGTACTCTCCGATTCTTAGAGGGGGCTATTGAGCAAACACAAGGCTGAATTAGCCACCAAAAATTGGGGAGTAAAATTCTTGACCCAAGTCAGATTGCAAATCCGGGTGTACAAGGGTCAGCTGTCTTGGGGGTTTTCATCCCTCCAAGATAAAAATAGGAAAGGAGGGAGAAACACAGCCTTAAAGTTGATAGGAGAAGGAAACAGCATCTACCTGTGAATTTACTAAAACTGGAAACTACTAAAACATTAACATGCAAACAGAATAACTGGTTAGGGTGACATGAACTATGTTTGTTCCAAATCTCAGAACTCCAAGACTGTCCTGCAGAATACTGTTCAAGTTGAATGTTGTTTAAGTCCGAGAGGGGCATTCTAACTTACATCTATGAGAAATGGGTATTCACACTTAGGTGGTGCATTTCTGTTGGACATTGAGACTGCTGGCTACCTGGAACACATCAGCCACCACCTAAGGATTTTGTACACACTGATGTTCACTGAAGATACCCACCCCGTGGTAACTATTATAGTTTGATCCATGAAACCCATACTAAGCTGTTTTATCTGTAAGGTTCAATACCATTGGGCCCCACCTGTAAAGGAGACACATAAAAGGGTGTCCCAAACAGTCACTGTTTTCATGGTAAGGGCACAAGCCATAGTCCCAGGTCCAGGAGTGGAAACTGGGACTCTTGGATGCCCAGAGCACTAGGAGAGGGTAGAGAGGCAACAAAGGGGTGAGGGCAGAACTGCTTAGTGAGAAAAACAAACATGATTAGAGCAAGCCTACTTTATAATATTGGCAGTGGAGGTCGGGGGAGGTCCTGCAGGATTGCTAATCTTCCCCCCACTGATAGGATGTACCTCATCCTGATTTACTGGGAGATCATCTGGAGCAGTATGGCTGTGTAATCACTTGCAAGAGGTGCCCATAAAGGTGTCCCTTCCCACGGTTGGTTTGTTGAAGTTTCAGTAGGGTTGACTGGCTGACTCAAGGCAACTATGCTGCAAAGCCGAGGGAGGAGAACCCAAGAAAGTACTTAACTTATTTAAGTAGGAGTGGAAGAGCTGGGATAATCATCTCCAGCCCCCTGTAACCCCCACCAGTAAATACTGTAAGGGCAGTTCGCCCCCCCAATCGGTTCATATCCAGCTAAATCCATCCAGTCCGTGGTGTTGGTGTAGGAAAGCTGAGTGTGCTGGTGGATTCAAGGTACAGCTTGTTCTCAATGTAATGATTGTAGGTCGACATTATGGAGGCCATGGTCACTTCTGTTGGCGGTGTTGCTTGGCACTCTGGCTGGATCACCATCTCGGTGGCTAGGCAGGAGGAGCAGAACCTCTGTGGCCTTTATCAGGAATATTAATGTTGTAGGACAGAAAATCTGCATGAGCTTCAGCTGCTGTGAGGTATTCATTTTGACCATCTGTAAACTGTACTATAAGGTGGCCTGGGTAAGGCATACAAAATATTATTTGCTGTTGACACAGGACAGGAAGAATGGGAGCATATTCCTACCTCTGTTGCATGCTATCAGGAGTGTAATTATTATTGAAATAAACGTGGCTTTGTCCATAGTGCACAATTATTTTCAATGCAAATTGTAGGATTTTTTCCTTAGTGGCTTAGTTCAGGAAGTGTACTAGTAGCTGATTGTGGACCAGCATTTGGGGTGGATGGTTTTGGCCTAAGGGCGTTATGTGTACACACTAAAACAAAAAGAAATCTGGACCAAGTTCCAGAGCCATCTGAAAAAAAAGGAATCCAAAAATTCAAGGAGGTCTGAGCCCTCATAGTTCTTGGGAAGGCTGTAAAGGCAGATGGTCTTGCACCTGGCCCTATTTTCTGAGTCTTCCTGTCTCACTGTGATATACTGTAGGTCTGTGTTTCCATGATGTCTTTGAGGGAGGCTTCTACATCAACCACCCAGTTTTCAGTAGTGGTGGCTTAGCATTCGAAGTTGTCAGTCCGCTGTTTGAGATTTGCGAGATCCCTCCAAATTTCTTTCATTGCCTCTTTAACAGTGGCCCTAAAGGCAAGTATTTCTCTGTAGAATCAAAAGAATCCAGAGCTGCTCAAAATGGTACTTGGATCCAGTGGTAACAATTGCTAGAGAAAAACCAAAAACCGTGCGCACTCACGTTACTAACTGCTGATAGCCGGAAACAAAACCAAGGACACAATGGCTATTGTGCTGTTTTTAATAGTACAATTCAGCGTCCAGGTGAACAGGTGTTCAGGTAGCCACTGACTCAGGAAAAAAACAAAAAAAACAATGTTTTGCACTTGCATGCTTTGTCAAGAGGATAGTAGACTGCACAGTACTTGCCCTTAAATAGTATTCCTCTTAAAGGGCTAGAACATTTTTTATAGACCGTATGTGATGAATTACAAAGTGCTCAACAATCAAATACAAAGTGCAGTGAATTAAAACAAGGATCAGACATACATATGTACCCATAAGAAAACACCATATAGTGCAACACAAAATTGCTACAAAAATGTATATACAGATACATCATTACAGAACTAGGCACATTACAAAACATTGTAAAAATTGTGACAACTCAGTTCTGTCATTGAGACCAGGTGGTGTAGTGGCACAGACTTTAGAAACCCAATACTGTTACCTGTGCACCAATAATAGTTCAATGTTTCTACCACAAAATTCCAACTTGACTTTTTCAATCCCTACAAAACTCCAAATGTGTGAAAGTGGATTACTTGCAGAGTGGGAATAAAAAGCATTGACATAATCAAAATTGCCATTAATAACTGCCGTACTTTGTTCCCCAACTCCCTCTTCTAATTCCTTTTCGTACGCCAAACTTAATATGATCCACAACTACAATTTGCTAAATAAATCATGCGTGTGGAATCACAATTAATTAACCCATTCATTTTTACTTCTGTACCATCACACAGGTTAATGAAAGTCCCTGTACTCTTTATAGTGGTGCAATATTTGCACCACTGACATTTATGACAGCAATCCGGTAAAGCAGGAAGCCAAGTGGAATTTTTTGGTGAGCCAGACTGGTAGCTATGGGTAATGCGGTCGCCAATATTTGGCGCACACCTATAAATCATACGAGGGAGTACAGTAACATGATCTGTCAGTTTGTCCTCAACCTGTAGAATGTTCAATTTTTTTTCCTAATAATTCCTTCAATTGTTTTTAGCTTCCAAACTGTACATTGTAACAAAATTAGATCTAGTGGAGCTAATATTCCTGGGTCATGTGGAAGTAAAGAGAGTGTCCCTATGTGTTTCTTCCACTCTGATTCTTTCATTGTGAATGTCATCTATACTGTAACCCCTACCAGTACCCCTGTCTGTCAGTTCACTGGCATGTTGGTCAAACTGAGAAGCGGTACTGCAGTTTCTGCACATCCAAATGAAATGACCTGTCGGAATCATCCAAATTGTACGTCTTGGGTAACATGAGCTGGATAAAAGTACTGCTCAGTCAGTGGGTTTTCAGTACAAGGTGGTATCCACACCATTGTCTGTGTTTTTGATAATACACAAATCCAAAAATGATACATGTGGTGCACTTCCAGTCACAGAAAACCGAAGGTGTGGATTTGTGGATTCCAAATATCCTATAAACAAATTTATAAAATGGGAAGGGGAAGATCCTGCTAGCTGATTGGCTGTTACCTATGCATTAGATCTGTCTAATGCACAGGTAAATACAAGTGCTAGGAAACGGCATGCAGCAGTAAAACAAAATCAATCCATTTTTGGAACGTTCACTTTTTTCCGAATTTTAGCAGACGCCATCTTTTTTTTTATCTGACAAGTCTGAGCCCTCAAAAACACAGATTGGGTGTCCCACAATCTCACGCCCCAGTTTATCAGAAAGTACCAAGATCATACTATGTAGTTGACTTTTAAATCAAAGCATAATTACCAACCACCCGCTACTGTGGCTGCTAGTACTTGCTTGTCTTGAGTCTGCATTTTCAAATCTGTCAACGGCTCTCGCTCACCTCAAACACCCACCTTGCTTTTTCACCCCCCTCATCAGACATGCAACTGCCCTGGAAGATCCTCGGTGACGATTTACTTTTTTTATACACTTACATAATAAAAATGAGACAGACAACCAGCATTTCAGCAGCCGCATCAGTTCAGATGTTTTTAATGTACTTCCTACATCTGGAGTGTGGCTTTCATGTCCCGTGACTGTGCAATCACTTGACCCACTCACAGCAGCTTTAAAATGACTTAAAAAAAGGAGAGAGAGAAATGTTAAAAGCTCAGCTCTTATATTGAAGTATGGAAAATAAGACAGAAAACCAGCATCTCAGCAGCCGTATCAGTTCAGATGCTTTTAATGTACTTCCTACATTCAGACAGTGGCTCTCGTGTCCCGCGACTGCGTAATCACTTGACCCGTTCACAGGAACTTTAAAAAAAAAGAGACAGAGAAGTGTTGATAAAACAACTTGAATGCTTACCACCACAGAAATTGTTTTCTAAGCTGGGCCATATATCTGTGCATGTTGGGGGAGTAGGTGCCATGACAACCCTAGTCAAACTACAGAGGCCAAAAGTGCTGTGGGGTGGGACAGCACCATAGGCTGAGGAACTTTTTTTTAACTATAAAATGCTGTAAATATAGCAATGTTTTAATATTTAAACATAAAAATGTAATTTTTTTCACACACATAGAATACAGTGCCCCATTTTATAAGCACAATAAGACACTTCTGGGGTGTGCATTACACATTTCTAATGCACGGCCAGGTTGAAGGCACTCGCCTGTGGCCTCAGGTCTCACTACTTCGGCCATGCATTAGAAATGTCTAATGCACACCCCGTCATGTCGTATTGCTTACGCAGTTACTCCATAGTAACTTGCCATGCCATATGGTAATCATCAGTGTACCTACCTCTTAGTGAAATTTTATCGCAAAAAGGGTTACTTTAGGGATTATACAAAAACCTCTCTTCCCATAATCCCATGTACAAATTAGCAAAATTGGACGCGAATGAAGTGCCTATTGCTGTCCCGCTAATTTGAAGGAAAAATTACCCTTGAAACATGAACGCTTTGCATTCAAGCACAAGTCAAGAAAGTTCAACTAGAAACTCAGCGGGGGGGGTTGAATCAGGGGGGTGATTGTTCAGATAATGACATATAGCATGTAAACTGTCTTCATGTGGAATATTTGTACATAAAGACTGAACATCTAACATGACTAGAATGTCATTATTTTCCATATGAAGGTTGATAAGATTCAGAGCTTCTTTGGTATCTTTGGTGTCACAGCATAAATTTGAAACAAAGGGTTTGATGAAAAAAATCAACATATTGAGATAGGGCATCTAAAAGAAAGTTCAGAGCCGCTACACCAGTTTCTGGTTCAGCCAGGAATAACAATTCACAAAATAGACAAACAGCTGCTGTGCTCACTCATGCTTCAAAGAAGCAAACACCAGACCACAGAGGAATGGAAATGCTGGAACTCTTTATTGATTAAAATTCAGCAGCCACATGCTGTGGACCAGTCACCAACCCAGCAAGGCAGCGTTCAATGTTTCACACAGGCGCCCTACGCTTTGTCAAGAGGATAACATGCCAAGCACCTTGACTACATTTAAATAGTGAAAAACTTATAAGCAGAAACATCAAATAGAAACAGGCGTAAATAATGTGATTGAAAACAGACACTTATAACAACCCATACCATTGCCATATAAAGTTGCGTAAAGCTGCTAAACAGTTTGGCAGAATTGATTGTTGTTTAAAAAAAATCCTATTGCTTTAATACAGTGCTCCAATATATAGATTGAAGTGAATACTGGACTTTAAATAAGGTGAAATCTCAACTTTGTCATTTGGACCTGGATATGCTGTTGCTTGTAGTTTAAAAATTCAAAGGTTTCTCTATGAGCCAAAATATTAATAATATCCTCTCCTATTGGCCCCACTTTAGCTTTTTCAATTCCTGTGAACTTCCAGATATGATCATTAGGGTTGCCCATAGATTGATTGTGTAGAGCAGTTGCATAGTTCAGATTCCTATTATTTACTGCCCTAATATGTTTGCCCACTTGCTCTTTAAACTTACGTGTAGTACGGCAAACATACAATGCTCCACACTTACATGAAACTAAATACACAATATGAGTAGAATCGCAATTGATAAAATCCCCAATATGTAATAATTTGCATCAGAAGGGTTCAAAAATGAGTCAGTACAGTTTATAGTTACACAATATTTACATCTCTGGCATTTAAAACAACCATATGGTAATGGAGGAAGCCAGATGGAACTGAGGCTCTCAGTGCGTGTGTGTGTGTGGGGGACTGGTAGCTATGTGTAACTCTATCACTGGTACTGGAGGGATGTCTATACACCATACATGATAGTTCTGCAACATGTTGACCTAATCTTTCCTCAGTCTGTAAAATACTCCAATTTTTCTGAATCACATATTCAGTTTGTTTAGATTCAATACTATAAGTTGTGATAACATTAAATTTCTTTGTATCACATCTTTGTACAGTATTTTCAGTGGTTCATTTCTCCCTTTGTAATGATGTTGCATACAACCTAGCATCCTATATGTCAGTAGAACTATAGCCAGGTTTCTTCCAAATCTGTGGCATATTGTTTAAATCCCACTACTGTGCTGCAATTCCTATGGGTATGAATAAATTGTCCCTTGAGAATAGCCTTTATAGTATGTCTTGGATGGCATGAACCTGCTAGAAGTACAGTGTTTTTATCTGTAGGTTTGCTATACAACATAGTTTCAACCCCATTATCTGAACTCTTGAGTATGCTGATATTTAAGAATGATATATGTGATGCATCAACTTTAACATAAAAATGTAGATGTGGACAAGTAGATTCCAAATAATTCACATACTGCTGTAACTCATCTCTAGTCCCGTGCCATACCATAAGACAATCATCAATATAGCAGCGCCACATTGATATTTTTTCATAAAATGGATTTACATCAACACAAATAAAATGCTCCTCCCATAAACCCATATAGAGATTGGCAAAGTTTGGGGTGAAAGAAGTGCCCATAGCCATGCCACTAGTTTGGAGGAAAAATATACCTTTAAAAACAAAAGCATTACATTTCAAAAGAAAACGTGCCATCTCTAAAATGAATTCAGTGGGTGGTGTGTCATTTCTGCATTTATTCAGATAATGGCATAGGGCATGCAATTCCCCCCTGGGGTATTATTTGTTTATAATGCTTCCACGTCGAGGGTGACTAGCAAGTCACTGTCCTCAATTTGGAGATCATCCGAAATACTCAATGCTTGTTTGATATCACAAATGTGGGATCTCAAAAGTGGGACAAAGGAGTAAATATAGAAGTTAACATATTGACTCAATGGCTCTGTTATTGCACCAGTACCAGCAACGAGGGGTCACCCAGATTGATGTATTTTATGAACCTAAGGGAGGGCATATATCACAGGGTGAATAGGGTGTTCTACTGTTAGAAAATTACAAGTATCCGCATCAATAAACCCAGCCTGTAGGGCTGATTCCAAAAAGGTTATCTATCCTTTTCTTGAATCACAATGTAGGATCCCCACTTAATGGTCTGTAAACTCTGATATCACTTAACTGATGTTTTATTTCAGATACATAGTCCTCAGTGTTTAAAATAACCTGTTATCCATGGACCAGCACCCCTGATGGTGCTCCCACCTCGTGGGCAGCAACATATGTATGCATATGCTCTAACCTTAGGGCAAAGACACTTATCATGTACGCGTAAGTGTTGAGATCTGTGTTCTATTATGTTCCACTGTGTTTTACTGATATTTGTTAGCCATGAGAAACGTGTTTTGCTCTGTTTCTACTGTATTTCTATATGTAAGGCAACAGTGCCATCTTTAGTAATTGTGCATCATTACAACTGACCTTGGAGATGAGTACCTTCTTCATACTGTTATCAGCTTAGTAAAGTAACTTTTTACAGTAGTTAGGACAGTTGCTCACACCACCTGTTTTTGTCCAGTTATATTCATTTTATGTATCTTCCTTAGCCATTGCTATAGTAATTATCAGGGTATAAGACCCCTTGTAGCACATAGCTCTGAGAGAGACTGTCTGCTTTTACCTAGGTAAGGAAACCTGCTTCTCCAACTGTTTACACTGTTCTTAGTAATAAGTCTGTACTATATATCTGTAATAAATTTCATTTATTACAAGAGTACCGCTTGTCTGTCGTCTCTTCTTTATTGTGTTGTTTCACCAAGAACTTGACAAAGGGGATTTTGTGACCTTTTACATTATGGCGACTGTGTGCAGGTGAAATCAGGGTTTTAAATAATTGATTAGCATTTTTTTTCTTGGGACTATACTAACTGTACAGAAAGTATTTATATAGATTTTCTAGAAGTGCTGTGTTTGTTAAACACAGTAAGGCAAGAGCTATGCATTTTCACAAAGATTTAGCACTTTTATGAGCAAAACGCTAATCAATTTTTAGAGTTAAATAAATCCCTGGAAATACACAAGAGAAGAATCGCATTCAATTTATTCTGAATGTCGAGTAGTGCAGCGCGATCTTTATATCGCCTACTTGGACTTACTCGTATTTACAGTGGTAACAGTCATGGAAGACTCACACTGTCTCAGGTTTTGGGTGTGACAGACCCACACCAGACCCTTTGCACTCCCTCTGCGAGTGACAGCATACCTCCTGGCATGACCGATCAACTGCCGTGGACCAGAAAGCAGTAGGTGATGTTGCCAGGGCATTTTACCAGGTTTCCGCATTTTGCTTTTCTGTTTGTTTGTCCCTTAATTGTCATGTCTGACCTGTGCACAGAACTGAGACTCAATTTCTCAAACTACCTCACATCCCATGGCGGATGGACAAATTTTGCGCTGGATGCAAAATCTATTGACAAACCATTGCTGCTAATTTCTGACCAATACTTAAAGTCCAAACAAACAGCCAAAAAAATACAACCTTAAAGGTCTTTTGGTTGTGGCTCTGCATACCACTGTTGAGAGTCTCACAGTGAGGTGTGCCTCCCTTGATCTACAAAACTTGTTTCTAAAAAAAGAGATGGGCTTCCAGACATTGGAGTTACGGAAGAAGGAAAGAAAACTGGCAGAGGAGACACAGTCACTCCGTGATGCTAATTCCAGACTTCTAAACTGTACTGATCGAGACACTGAGCGACAGTTATGTTTGTTAGGAGGTGATTGTGAACACTTGAAATATGATAAGAAACAGCGCATTTGAATGATATTTTGAGTGATATGAATGAGACTTTGAGAGAAGAGAATGCAGAGTTGAAAGAGGATTATAAGCATGTGAGCAATAAGTTGAATAAAGACCATAGGGAAAACATCGAATTTGCACCGTGTATAGAGTGTTGCAGAGAGAGATTGAGAAAGGTACTGAGCAGGGCACTGCAAAAGTCTGTCACAGAAAGTGTAGACAAAAGATGGTGACATTGCACCACCAATGGAAAGTTCTTGCCAGCCATGTTAAGGCCATGAATGGGTTCCAGTATGCGCCCATTGATATTGCATCATCCAGTAATGACAATTCTGATGACAGGGCATGCTATGTCACACACCAGTCCAGCCTCCGTGGTGATGCAATTTCCGCTTGCATTCACAAGATGGTGCCGACGTTGGTACGCATATTGCACCACTACGTCCTTGCCAATATGGTAGATGTCAAATACAATCCAAGATGGCAGCCCCATAACACAGGCAAAGGGACTGTATACCGTAATGTAAACTGTAATGCAGCTCCGCTTGCTCCCATCACTAGGAGCTACGAGTCAGAGATCCATAGCATGATCAATGATGCAATCAGCCGAATCACTGTCCTGGAGGATCAAAAGAAGGCCATTCAGGACCAAATAGAGAATATGCTTAAAGAGTCGGTCACTGTGGACCAGACATACAAGGGGATCGCTGATGCAGCAGCAGAGGCTATGCTCTGCGGAGCCTTGGCATGCACTGAGCTTGAAACAACAACACATACCTCCAACCCCCTACAGGTCACTCATTCTGTCCAGCAAATTGTACAGAGCATTGGGCAGATGGGCCCAACTGACAGTCTCAGTTGCCACTTGAAGAAAGTGCACTCCCTTTGTGAGAAGTTCTTGCTCCAACCCCAATACCAGGTACAAGTCTTGGAACAAACAATTGAACCAGCCCTCTGGGCAAAGCTATCACAGACAGCGCGTAGCGCTGATGACATGACTTTTGACGAGATCACAGCTGCACTCAGTTGTGCAAAGTCCCCGGGAATCATAGGGATGTGCTTGGCCTACAAGGTTAAGCAAGGCACAAAGGACAGCCCAACCACCTACCACCAATGGTTGTGGCTTGTATACAAAACTGGGAAAGTCCTCTCAGACGAGGACTTTGACATGGACCAAATTGAGGAAAAAGAATTGGTACATCCAGAACATGTATCCGGCCTTGCGGGAAAAGGTTGAGTTTAACGTTTTCCCGGATACTGACAAGTTTCAGGTCATCTTCACAAAAACAGAACAAGCCTATCATGTCTACCTTTGTACCCTCCCTTCTCTACAACAAGGCTGGACAACCCCAGTACCGTAGCACCAAGGTGCACAGACGCCTAACAAGCAAGCTTTCAAAATACTTAAAACCTCACTCCTGAGAATTCTTTTTATGCTACTTCTGCTCTCTGGAAATGTACACCCCAACCCAGGACCCCAGTTGGGCTGACCGCACACCCCCAGAATAGGAGGGTGGGGTCCTTCACATTGACGTCAATCAATGTCTGTACCCTCCTCAGTAAACTTGATAACCTCCAAACCTGGATTCAACAACACAATCCTGACATCCTCTCTGTTGAAACTTGACTGAACCCTAAGATCCCTGACACTGCGGTCACAATTTCTGGATACTCTATCTTCAGGCAAGACAGGATTTCAAAACGGGGTGGTGGCTGTGCCATCTGCCTGAGAGATACCCTCATGGGACATGTCATCCCATTTTCTAACCCAGGATCCCCATCTCAGGTCCTCACCATCAAAATTCTCCTAGGGGCCCATAATAAAAATCTTACTATAACCTCTGTATACGTACCCCCAAAGGACCAGGCCAGTGGTTTCAACAGCATCATGGAATACCTCATGGGACTATATCATAATTTGGAGACCATAATTCTGGGTGATTTTAACATAAACTGTCTTTCACCTGAGGCCTGCACCTACAAGGATGCTGTCACGGCACAACACCTCACACAGCTTGTCCCCACCCCACTAGGTTCAACTATAGGACAGGGACCTACACTCTACTTGATTGGATACTGAGAAACCACCCTGAAAGAATCTCTAAGGTGTCTGTACTCCCTGATACTTTAAGTGACCACTCGCCTGTTATCTGCTCTTGGGCTAACAAATTCACCAAGCCCCCTTCTAAAATAATACACACCAGGGTACTCAGGCAGGGGCACCTTCAGCTGCTAAAATCACATCTAAGCAGGCTGTACTGGTCTATAATTGACTCATTCAATGATACAAACAAAGCCTTGGAACTGTTCGTCAGCTGCTTTATGGCAGCCTGTGATATCCATGCACCACTTAAAAAGATGAAGGTTAAAGGCAGGTCTAACCCATGGATAAACTCCGAGCTTGTAGCATGGCTCAATCAAAGGGACCACCTCTGGCACTGTGCTCGAGCCACATCAATGCAAGGGGACATTCAAAAATACAAATCTGCAAGAAATGGCTGTACTCGAGCTATACGGAAGGCTAAAAGCAAATATTTTATGGAGGCACTCTCCAACTCCTGGGGTGATGGGAAAAAATTTTGGAATAACTTGAAGGATCTCACAGGCAAAGATACTAAGACACCACCCACCATGCTCAACACTGATGGAACACCCATGCTAGACCTACATACCATCTCCAATATGTTCGACAATGCATTCTCCAACCTTGACAGTGTCCTTCCACCTGATTTTTTCAACGCCCCCACCACCAACTCCCCCTATGACACTGTGTCCCAAGTACACACAGCTCTGCAGTTCTTTTCCAAAGAGATCCCAATGCACTTAGCCAGAACCTATATAAGCAAGGCTATCCGCAAAACTGGCTACAGTGGTGACTCACTCGACCTGAAGTTGCTTTTACTAGTCCTAGATGAAATCCTTGAACCCCTGACAGAGATCTTCAACCTTTCCCTAAGATTGGGTAAATTCCCATCACTCTGGAAACAGGCGACTATCCCACCTGTACACAAAAGTGGAGACAAGTCACTGCACACCAACTACAGGCCCATCTCCATCCTACCCCTCTTGTCTAAAGCTCTGGAATGAATAGTCTCGGACCAGCTTGTCGAGTTCCTGGACAAATATGAAATCCAGTGCCCAGAACAGCATGGCTTCCGAAAAGGGCATAGTACCACCACGGCACTGTTGGAATTTACCGGATTCATCCATGACACCCTTGACCAAGGAATCTTGGGGGGGCAGTATTTATTGACCTGACAAAGACCTTTGATACTGTTAACCACCCACTCCTACTCAGGCAACTGACCACTCTCGGGCTCTCCAAGGATGCACTGCCTGGTTTGCTAGCTACCTCAGGGGAAGGGTCCAACGTGTTAGGATTGCTGGTGTCACCTCTGATGAAAAAACAGTCCTCTCAGGTGTCCCGCAAGGGTCTGTACTGGGGCCATTACACTTTTCTCTCTCTTCCTGAACAGTCTCCCTAGCATCTGCCAACAGAGAATATTACTCTAAGCGGATGGTGCAGTACTGTTTACTAGCAGCCAAGACTCTAAACAACTTGAGAGTCAGTTGCAGTGTGATTTCAGGCATGTTGAAGAGTGGTTTAACTCACATAAACTCTTCCTGAACTACAGCAAAACTAAGGTCATGACATTCTGCAATGCACAGAGCAAGTATAAACCTCTGTCCCTTACCATCAAGAACCACATGGGGACTTCACTTGAACATGTTCCTGAGTTTAAATATCTCGGCATCACCTTGGACAGTTCCCTTTCTTACATGAGGCACATTGACAATGTAGCTAAGGCCGCCAACATACGGATCGGCCTGCTCCACAAGCACAAACACTGCATGACCACTGATGCCCTTAGACTGGCCATCTACAGCTCTGTCACCTCTGTCATCGACTACGGTCTAGTCATCTATGGCTCTGCTTCCCCTACTGCCCTCAGGAGGATATCGGTGACACTCAACAAGGCCTGTAGGCTTCTGATGGGTTCCGCCAGCCTAACACACACCTGTGACATGTACACCCAGGCCGGATGGCTACCACTCCTTAGTAGAGTACAATACCAGACCTGCTTGTTAACCAAAAAAGTTCTCCTCAGGCTCATGCCATCAGGAGTGACAAAGCTCCTTACTGCCAACAGCAGTACCCAGCTTGCACGCAGTGCTCTATATCAAACCTTCCAGGTCCCCAGATGCCAAACCACAATGGGTCAGAGGTCGTTCATGCACAGGGCTCCTCAGTGGTACAGTACCCTTAACAAAGAAACACAACTGCGACGCTTGGTACCTTTAAAAGGCAACTCCGACTATTTCTCGCCTCTACCACTCAATGTGACTGCCTCTTCTAAGTAACTGCCTCCTCATTTTACCCTAGTCGAAGTTGACCTGTAACCTCCCTTAGAGCTATACTTTTTTGGCACCAGTTTCCCCCCCCACCCCTTACACCTCCCCACACCACACTGTCTCACCCACCCTCCCTCTCTAATGGTACTTTCAGATATGGGGCCCTCCAGCCCATCCACCTCATACTTTTGCCACCCACCTCTACCCGCCGACAATAGCCCTTTAGCCTGACTACTTCTTCCTGACTCCCTCCTACCTTATACTAACATTATACTGTTTACCCTGAAACTTGTCTGAAGCTGGCTTATGTTGTCTCTCTCCATTTTTGGCTGTATAATAAATGCTTAGACATCTTTGTGTTTACATACAAATGGAACTGATTTACAATGTCCCACTCACCCTGAAAATATACCCACAAATATATCGATTTTCATTAAAAATATTTTATTTTAACATCATCACTCCCAGTCAGTAATATACACCAATGTTTCAGGTAAACCCTTCTTCAGGACAAGAGTGGATCTTCTAAAGTAATAAACATAAAAAAAAATATAAACAAATGTTTTTTTATCATCACAATTCCGGAGCTCTAAAAATATAATGACAAAAAATACTTCAAATGAAGGTATTATAAACCCTTGCTATTCATTTTCTGTAACTTTTCCTTAGGTCTGCTGCTTTACTATTATATTCATGTTCGACTCCCACCACAGACCACTGTCAAAATTAAAGTAAAAATACTTACTAAACAATTACGATAAGATACAGACGAAATTCTTCATACTATGCACACAAAATATTGTCTTTACTAACCACATCTTAAAAATTTTTTTACCAACCGCATACTATTAAATCATGTTACATAACGTTTGTAAAGCCACTTCACAGGGACATCTGCAAATACAAAAGCTACATGTTTATTTTTTCTTTTTACTTTTTCCTCTTTCCTCTTTCTTCCCTTTCCCTCTACATATGTTCTCTAAATAACAACTGACTCTAAACAGATTCCCCTATTTTGAAGACTTTTGAGCTGAATTGTTCTCTCAAATTGTAACATATTAAACTATTTCCACCAAACTAACTTATTTCACCTTCTCAGAAGTTTTATGACTTATGTATCAAAGTTGCTAACCTTATACTCTTGCAGTGTTTCTATCCCACTGTCAGAAGTGTTCACATTTTCTAGCTCTAAAACAAATCAAAAAGATCACATTTTAAATTGCCTACTCAAATATTTCAAGTTGCCAAAAGGATGAAATGCAGTCATTACTTACTGAAGTAGTTATCCAGTGTCCTGCTTTGGTGGAAGTGAGCACAGGGCAAACTAACACCTCTTTTATACCATGGTCAGACCTCACCCCAAATCTGGCAGCCAACACAAAAGTGTAACACAAGCTAATTAAGCTTCCCTGAGTGCCAGACCCACCTACTGATGGCACCAAGTACCAAATTCATTGATGTTGGAGGTACTACCTGAGTTTCTTCTGATAAGAAACTTACCATAAATCTTCTATTATTCTGTTCAGACATACTAATTACACTTAAAATTGGACACTAGGGGAAATAGTAACCTGGACCAATGTTCTACTGCTGCCTCTCTCTATCTCTGTATAAACAATATTCCTAATAATTACTGCTCCAAACAGTATAACTAAAACTTACAAAATTGGTTGCCAATCAATAAACTCATTTAAACTGTAACATGGATTATTTGAAAATAATCAATAAACCATGCCTCTCTCACAAGTAATTTATTGTTGGAATCACCCCCCAAGTATTTTTGTGAACCTTCTCTATTCCAAAAAAATGTAATGAGGGTAATTGGTGACCTCTGCCCCAATAATGACATGCTATAGGGGAAGTTAAATCTTTCTTCCTGATGTAACCTTTATGTTCCCCAATTCTTTGTTGAAGTTGTCGCTTTGTTTTCCCTATATACATTAAGTCACAAGGGCATTTAATACCATGAATCACTCCTTCTGTCTGACAATTTATAAATTCCTTTATAGTGAAATTCTCATTTCTACTAGTGTTTCAGATCATTTTTATTCTGTATGTATTGTGGCAATGTACACACCTCCCACAACTGTAATTACCTTTAAATTCATCTGTTGTGAATAATACATTTCTCCTGACCTCTGGTAATTTATGCTCCAAATGTACCAATCTGTTTGTCAAAGATCTTACTTTCTTTGCCACTACTTGGACCCCTTTATTAAAAGCTTTCTCCCCTTCTTTTGTGGATTCCAAAATCTTCCAATGCTTTTTAGCCATCATGCCTATGTTATAATATATATCACTGTATTTTAATGAAAGTACAGTCTTTTTATTTAACTGGTCTTGATTTTATACAGTTCTTTTGGAAAGTAAATATTTCCTTTCTTTTTCTGATACCTTTTGTTTTGCTCTTTCAGGAGTTCCCTTTTTATAACCTCTTGCTATGAATCTCTCTGCCATTTGTTCCGTGAACGTTTCCACATATTGGTTTTCAGAACAGTTACGTTAACCAAGTCCAAAAATGAGATTTCTCCTGCATCATGGTCAATCATAAACTGCAGGTATTCCGGTTGAGAATTTAACTAGGAAATTCCAAAAGTTCCATTTCTGTTCCTTCCCAAATTACTAAAATGTCATCAATAAAGCGTTTCCACAAGGAAGGAGAAAACTCATTTTTGGACTTGGTTATTTTTAAGAACTCTGAGGGTTTATTTACTAAAATGTATAGAAAGCAAACAGGTAGAAATACCATACTCAGAGCTGATAGCTTCCATCCAAAAAGCTTGATAGAATCGATTCACATGAGTTAATATTTGCGAATAAAACATAACTGTCCAATAAGGCAGCTGCAGTGCAACCTACATCTGAAGCCCCCACCCATTATGCAGTGGAGGGAAACAATCAGAAAACCAATACCCCTTCTGATGACAAACAGTCACACAAGGGGGGGACCGGAATTACAGAAACAACAGGAATAGGGATAACAGAGGCAGCTGGAAAAATCCAAATGCCCAACAAAATAGCCAGAACCAATACTGAAGTGGCCTCAGCTATCAACAAACCAAAGAGGAAAATGAAAACCTCCGGAAGCTTCTGGAGGAAGCTTGTGTGGGAAAAGAAACCACTCCTGCATGACATATTGCTTCCCTAGCCCCGGTGGTCGAGTCATCGAGCAGCCAAGGGGATGTTACATCAGTTGCTGGCCAGGCTGATGCAGCATCAACAACAGAACCATCAGTGCAGGCCACTGCTGCACCTGTGATGTCACAAGTACTTTGATACCCAGTACAAGACATACAAGAAGCCCTAGTGGATCCTGCAGGCCTTCAATTTCAAGAACAGACAGACAATGCTGATTCTGAATGTTTGGATTGACAATTACAGGCCCTAGTCCAAATCATGAGTAACCTGATCATTGACATGAACGGACAGCCTTGTGTAAAGGCCATGGTTAGGGGCCACCACCTCACCATGCTTCTGGACACCAGAGCAGCCATGTTAGTTCTCCATGATGAGGACCCAGCCTCATCTGATTAATCTGCTGGCTGGAAGACCAGTGCACAATGTGTAGATGGTACCCAGCTACACACCTACTGATATATTCCTCTACCTCTGGTGGTAGGCCACCTCAGGACAGATTTTGCTTTTGACCTCATTGTTCTACCTCATCACCCCAACATCCTGGGAATTGATTTCTTAGCACTGCATGACTGTGTAGTGGATTTAGCCAACAGGCTACTCATTCAGATCAAAGGACAACATCATACTGTCACCATCCCAGACTCACATGTGGTAGCAGCTCTCTCCCACAACAACAAGGAATATGACATCATGGCCCTGTTAAAGAGTCATGACCTGTTTTCTGAGCTTGCACCTTTGCTGCAAAAACACCTCGACATGTTTGCCACCAACAAACACAGCTGTAGTAGAATGCACACTACCACTGAAATCATAGGGCCTGACCCTATGAGGCAGAAGCAGTATCCATTTCCTGCTGAAGCCTTGCCATCACTTAGAGAAACCATCCAATGACTTCTTCAACAAGGAGTGATTAGGACCTGTGTCTCTACTGTCAACTCACCCATTTAGCTCATGAAAAAGCCAAATGGAGCCTGGAGGCTTACAATTGATTATAGAAAACTGAATCAGGTTACTCATAGTTGCTCCCTAACAGTAGCATCAGCACCTGATATATTCAAGCTGTTGTCACCTGACAAAAAGTGGTTCACAGCTCTTGACATTTCTAATGGGTTGTAGTCACTCCCATTAGCACAGGAAAGCTAATACAAGTTTGCTTTCACATTTGATAGGCGTCAATATACCTGGACATGCCTCCTACAGGGGTTTCGCAAAGCTCTATCCTATTCTATCTCCACATGATGGACGCGCTACAGGGGTTCTCTACACCACAGTGCCTCCTGCAGTACATGGATGACTTGCTTCTAGCAACCACCGTGAAAGAGGACCATTTGGCCCTTCTAGACGAACCTTTGTCCATCTTAAAGAGAGCAGGCCTCAAGTGCAACCCCTCCAAGGCACAACTTTGTGAGAAGGATGTCATTTTCCTTGGCCTACGCATTACAGACCAAGGCAGGAGCCCAGCTGTCAAAAACATCCAGGGCTTGCAAGGTTTGCCACTTCCTATTAGCGTGGCGACACTCAGGCGCTTCCTAGGAATGGTTAACTATTCCAGGGATTTCATCTCTGACTTTGCCTTAAAGGGCGCTCCTTTATATGAACTTCTGAAGAAGGATGTCCCATGGACATGGGGCCCTACTCATACTGATGCTGTGGCACAGCTCAAGCAGGCCTTAGCCTCAGCTCCAGCACTGATCAATCCTAACCCAAATCTTCCATTCCATCTTGAAACTGCCAAATCTGATGTGGCAGTGTCTGCAGTGAGGGCAAAAAAGTACAATGGGTACTTCAGACTCATCGCCTTTGCTTCTCAAATTATATCCCCAGTAGACAGAAAGTATAGTCTCTGTGAGAGAACACTCTTGGCAATCTGTTGGACTGTCAAACAATTCATGTACATCATCGAGTATGCACCCATTATCTTGCATACATGCCTCACCCCAACAAACTTCTTACTTTCAGACAAAGTAAAAGATGGTTCAGTTTCCAATACCAGACTTACTCACTGGTCTTTGCTTTTGCAGGACAGGGACATTAAAGTACTACCTGCAAAAATGGCATTTATCTTAGCTCATGACCTACTGTACACCGGTAAGCCCCACAACTGTGTACTCCAGCTTCCTGACATACCTGAGCTGGGACCATTCCTACTGGCTACACCAGATGTCTTACAGGAGACCAGCATGCATCGCATCTTCACAGATTCTCCATCTCCTGTACAGAGGGGGAACAGGTAGCAGGGTTTGGCATGTTCATAGTCTATCCAGAGGGTGACTTCATCCACATTGCTAGGAAATGCACTGTCATTTCCTCACAGTGTGCTAAATTGGCAGCTGTGGCCTGTGCTCTAGAGGTTATGCCCCATGGTGCTAAAGATGCCATCATCTTTGCAGACTCTAACTGGGTCTGTTCCTCCCTTACTGAATTTCTATCCTTCTGGGAGAAAAATAATTTCACATCATCTGATGGCATACCTGTCCAACACAGGGATTTGTTTGTGTATATATACACACACTGATTCAATAGTTTACTCACAAACTGTACATTCACACGGTAAAGGCTCAATGCAGAACTGATCCTTACCATGAATTCAGTGATTGAGTGGACTCACTTGCCAAAGTGAGCACCTGGGAGGGGGGCATGGTCAATGACTCACCCGGTAGCTGTGGCAGCCTTTTTTCTTGCTGCCAAAACCAGGCAGAAACCACAACCAGAGCCCCCACTGGACCTTTCTGCTGCACAGAAATCTGACCCAGAACTAAGGGATATGTTCAAATACCTGGACAGAGAAATTGAACAGGAACTGCCTACGGGTAGTCCATACAAAAGTCATACTGACTATTTACAGCTATCTCATGATCAGAAACTGATCTGGTATAGGAAGGATGATACAGGTCACAAACTGTGGGTTGTACCCCAATCCCAATGAACCAAATTCATCCATATCATTCATGATACTCCCACTGGTGGAAACCAGGGGGCAGATAACACCATCCAGAGACTTAAAACCATCATCTGGTGGCCTGGTATGACCAAAGACGTGGAGCACTATGTGGACAGCTGCATAGTGTGTGCCCAGAACTATCTGATGTCAGTGAAGAGAAATGCCAGATTATTGCCACAAAGGCAATCTGGACCATGGAATGCAATACATATCAATTTCATTGGCCCACTGACCAACTCTAGTAAGAACAACAAGTATGCACTTGTCACAGATTTGTTTTCCAAGTGGTCTGAGGCATTCCCTACTTGGAATAACATGGCAGAGACAGCTGCCAAGATCCTGGTAGATCTGTTATTCTCCAGGTGGGGACTACCCCCTTAAGGTAGACTCAGACCAGGGAACCAGTTTTACAGCTGAGCTGATGAAGGAGACACTCCAAATGCTTAGAGTACATCAGAAATGTCATATTCCGTACCACCCCAATCCTCAGATCAGGTAGAAAGAGCGAATGGAAGAATCAAACAGATGTTATGCATGTTCATCAATGATAATCCCAAGGACTGGGATTCCCTCTTGCCAATACTTTTGATGCCATTCCTGCAGCAACTACACAGTGCACACCATATAAGATTATGACTGGTAGAGCCATGAGATTACCTAAGCACCTGTTGATTGACCTCCACACTCCTACAGCAGATAGGGTATCTGTGGACAAACGTGTTGAAAAACTTCAGGATGACATCATGAAAACACACTTGTTCCCTGCAAGTCAGATGGGTAAGGCTCAACAACAAGCAAAAGCCCATTTTGATAAGCATGCCAAAGAAGTCAACTGGCAAGTTGGAGATCAAGTCATGCTTCTCCAGCACAGATCACTGACTCATTCTTTGCCAACAAATGGGAATGTCCATTCCCCATTGTCAACAAACCCAGCCCTGCAGTGTATCAGGTGAGAGTTAAGCATCAGAAACAGACCACTGACAAGTGGTTCCATGCTAATCAGCTCAAGTTGTATAAAGATGACTAATTACTTTTCTCTACCCTATTGGGGTGGAATAGTATCTCTTACTTAACAATCCTTTTCTGTTTCTTTCAGATACTCTGGTGAGATGGCTATCTTGCACCTGATTATCATGGTGGGACTACTGTCTTTGACTTGCTTTCAGAACAAACCTCTTACAACTGACCAAAGACAATGCATATCACATTTGCTCCAGAACCTTCAACATACGGCTAGAGATGTACCCATCTCCAGCCCCCAGGGAGTCCGTATAGATGTCCCCAGCAAACTGATCACTGTTAAGGAAGGCTCAGATGCCTACCTTAATGCCATGGTAGTATCTCCAGACAAATCTACATTACAGATACAATGGGAAGCTGATTATAATGGATACACACTTCCTGTAGCATGTTTATCTAAGGGCACTTTTCATGGTTGGCTCAACACAGGGATTACACCAAACAGTACACTTTCCATTCGACAAGCAACTTCCAGACACACTGGTCTCTACAACTTGATTGCTTTAATAGATCCTATCTTCTGTAACCACCTCACCACTGAGGAGTCACAAGCTTTCTGTCTTCACAACTGTATGGCTACTTAAGCTATGTTCCTTTCTGTAGTCCCACCCACTGAAGAAGAACTGACTGACTGTCCTCCTCAGGGGCCTGGTCCTCCTAGTGGCCTGACTGCCACTTCTCTTTCAGGGAGCTTTAATTAATAATGTGCAATTCATACACGTTCCTGTTATTTTTAATCTCACACACTGAAATATGGCCCGAATTTGGTTTCTGTCACACAACCAACACTTCTAAATTTTTCAGCATGATGCTTCTAGATATTGTAGCAGCCCACCAAACTCACACTCAGAATCCAATTGGTGGACCTCATGTTGCTAAACACTTAGGTGTTTTTAGACCTGTACCCAATGTTAAGGGTAAATCAAGCACTAGGCATGCCACTTCTGATGTAACCAGTGCAGCAGGCACCGTCTCTGGCTTTTTTGGCTCAGGAATGTCAATCTGGAATACAGCAGATATAGCTGCTATTAAAGCATAAACACTTAAGTTTCAACAAGCAATGAAAAATTATGTGTTACCACCACTGTTACATGGTGTAAATGGTTTAAGTAAAGAGGAGTGCTTTACTATATACAACATGCAGGAAATTGCAAAAGGGTTCAATGACACTAAAATCAAAATTAACTAATTTTTCAAAATAAAAAGGAGGCAGACAAGCAATATTTATTTATTTATTTATTTATTGAATTTTGATGGCCGGGTAGGCCCACTGGGCCCCGGAGGTCTGTTTTTCAGGGGCGACCCGGGAATAACAGTACATGAAATAGTAGACAGTGATACATATACAACTTATGTGTCTACAGTATACTGCAGTTTACAAATCCGTGAGACAGAGCAGTCTTTTCTATGGGTTGTATATATCTAACTAATAAGCTGTTGTTCATCTGATCGTGCGTCAGACATACAAAGGAGTGAGACAGTACTGTAAATTCTTTAGGTAATATACATCTAAGAGCAATCAGATAGGTTCTGTGACGGGAGGAGGAGTTAGTGCTACCTGTTCAGGGGTTGGAGATTTAAGTAAGGTGGTGAGAGCTGACACAGGGTCGTTGTTGTAGTGTCATGTACCATAGCATTGGCATTTGCTCATTGACAGCAAATGGGTCTTGAGTCTTGTGCAGAAGCATGGTACCAATGGGATTTCTCGCACCTCCAAAGGGAGGTTGTTTCACAGGGAAGGGGCAGCATGTGAGAAGGTCTTGCAGCCTGCCTTAGTCCTGACCTTAGGGACCTCTAGTAGCATTTGGCCTGAGGACCTGAGGTTGCACATGTTTCTCTTTACTGTTAGGAGTCCATTGAGACTTGGGGGAGGTGTGGGGCTAATTAGCTTTTTCGCCAGGCAGAGTATAGGGTACCTGAGGCGAGTTTCAAAGGATGGCCAGTTGAGCCTCACTAGCGCCTCGCAGTGGTGGCTTCTTGAGTGGGATAAGGAGGCAAAGCGGACCACCTTATTGTATAAGGTCTGTAATTTACCGTACTCCAGTTTTGCGATACCCTGAAGGACCGGGGCAGCGTATATATATATATATATATATATATATATATATATTTACTTTTGTATTGTATTTAAGAATGCACTGATGACCAGGATGTAAAACACACCCCCTTGAAGGCACTAAGCCAAGGCGCTAGTGGCTCTCATAAGGTGGATATATTCAATATGACATTTTGTTGTATAAAATTGCTTTGTGTGGTTTGCATGAGTGCAGCATCACTGGAACTGTTTAGATTCAAACAACATGAAGTCTTGCTGTATTCTGACATATGCAGTGAGGTCCAACCTTCGAACTGCCCCGGAGATGAAAGAGTTAACTTTCCATGCCAGGCATGGAACGCTGAGCTCAAGCTCGGTTGAGACTCTGTCTGTTGCTGTTTTAACTCAAACCGTCAGATTCTTTACTCCGCCTCACTGAACATTTGCTCCGGAGATTTCTCCTTTGCTCAGTTCAATTTGTCGGTTAAAGTACCATTTTTCTCAGTTTTCTACCGTATTTAAACCGCAACCTGTCGGTTCAGTCTCTGTCTGTGGTATTCGTGAGCACTAGATAGGTTTACATTTGTTTTTTATTCTGTGTGGAACTTGTAAACGTGTCATCGGTTCGGTTTGAACCGATCAGGTTGTTTAAAAAGCTTTAATTCTACTTTTAGAGTGTGGTTACGGTTCTTATCGGTTCTAAAAACCGGATTTTATTATGTTTTTTCCACGACTCTAACACGTCAGGAACCGATAAGGGTGTCTTGCCTGGCGATTGCCGAAAAGGGTAAGTTTTTGTTTAGGACTGGCATGTCTTGGAGAAACCCAAAAGAAACCGGGCCCACTGGGTTCAACACTGTAGTGTGTGGGAAGTCTTTGCTAAGGCTGATCCCCACACCACCTATGTTTACTGTCTGGGGTTTGACCACCTCGATTCAGACTGCCAGATTTGTAAAAATTTTCCTGCAGCTACCCTAGAAAAAAGTGTTGGTAGGCTCAGGGAAAGGGAGGCCAAAAAGTCCACTGACCCGGATGGCCAGCCCAGTTCGGTTCCAACCGAACCAGAAGGAGTGCCCTCTGACCGGGGTGAAACTTCTTTGGGCAAAAGGAGAACCGATTCCGAGGAGTCGGTTCCGGTTAAGAGATCAAGAAGGGATAAATCAGCCGGTACAGATCCCAAAGTTCTTTCTCCGACCGCTGATGAAATAGCAAAAACGATCAAAATTGTTCAGTCGCTATCCTCGGTTCCGACCGAACCGGCACCATTAGGAAGATGCTCGGTTCGGTCGGTTCCACCGGTTCCAGATTATGATTTAGAGGAATTTTATGAACCGGAGTAGGAGGAAGGAGAGTATGAGGAAAGTGAATGTGATTATGAAAGTCTGGATGTGCCCATTGACCCGGACATCTCCCCAGACAGACCTTCAGGAGTGTCTCCTCCTAGGCTTTCTGAGTCCCCCTTCCATTTCATGTTTTACAAGAAAGTGGCTGAAACCCTCAAGCTTCCTATGGAAGAAGCTGTGGATGACCAGGAAGAGCCTGATTATGTTGAAATGATGGATATCCCAGAGTCCAGGAGGCTGTCTATTCCCCTTCATAAGTCTTTTGGGAAACAGACAATAAAAATTTTAAAGACTCCTAATTCTATACCTCCTGTGGATAAGAGAATGGACAAGAGGTATACTCTTTCAGGCTCAGATACAGAGTTCCTTACCCAGCAATGCAGCCATGTTGGGGTAGTGCAGGCTGCTGCCTGTCATAAGGCAAATATACCCTTGGCTTCACACCCCCCAGATAAGGAGTCTAGGAGGATTGATGCCATGGCAAAGAAACAGTACATGGCAGCATCCTTGGGACTCAGGCAGGCCAATTATATGGCCTATACAGCTAGATATCAGAAATCTAGATGGGACACTGTTATGGCTTTAGCTAAACAGGTCCCTGGCCAGCTTGCCAAGGAGCGGGAGCAGGTAGCTGCGGATGGTATTGAGGCATCCAAGGTGCAATTTCATGCTGCAGTGGACTCCAGTGATGTTTCATCTAGAGTCATGGCTACATCTGTGGCCCTTCGTAGGATGGCTTGGCTCAGATGTAGTAGCCTGTCTCAGGATACCCAGACTAAGGCCATGGATTTTCCTGTTGTGGGTAATTCTCTGTTTGGGGAGCAAACAGAGAACTACATGAAGAAAATTGATGAATATAGGACCACCTATAGGAGTGCTCAGGCCAAGGAAAAGCAGGCCACCCCTCAGAGGCAGCATCCCAGGGGCAGGGGCAGGCCTTTTCATAGGCCTTTCTACCAAGCCCAGGCCTCCTCTTCTGCTTATGCTCAGTGGGGTTTTTTTAGAGGGAGAGGCAGACGGGGTACAAGCAGGCCTGCTTCCACCCCTCAGCCTAAAGCCCCAGCCAAACAGGCACCCTGATGGGTTTGCCAGGGCCGGTTCTCCACCACCTGTAGGGGGCAGGCTGGCTTACTTTGTCCAGGACTGGATGTCTGTAACATCAGACAAGTGGGTCCTGGAGGTAGTAAGCCAGGGACTGGTTCTCAGCTTCAAAAAATTTCCAAAGATGAGAACCAGATCCTTTCCACCTGCAAATCCTTCAGAGGCACTTGTCCTAGAGGCAGAGATCTCTTCCCTCTTGGCTCTCAGCGCTATAGAAAGGGTTCCACCCCTACACAAAGGGAAAGGATTGTACTCCAGGTACTTCCTTACCCCCAAAAAGACAGGAGAATGGCGGCCCATCTTGGATCTCAGATATTTAAACAAGCACCTTTTAAAGCCAAAATTCAAAATGGTGACTCTGGGAATAATTCTACCCTCTCTAAGGCCAGGGGACTGGCTAGTCTCCCTGGACCTCAAGGATGCCTATTTCCATATTCTCATCAGAAGCTCCCATCGAAAATACCTCAGGTTCGAGCTGCCCTCAGGCCATTACCAATTCAGAGCAATGCCCTTCGGCCTAACCTCTGCTCCAAGGGTGTTCACAAAATGCCTGGCAGTAGTAGTTGCCTTCCTAAGAAGGAAAAGGATTTCCATCTTCCCATACCTGGACGACTGGCTCATAGTAGGCCAGTCCCCAGACCAAGTCAAGTACACCTACAGATAACTCAGCAACTGCTCACCTCTCTAGGTTTCCTTCTGAATCTTTCAAAGTCAGTTCTAGAGAGCTCCTGACCTTCATAGGCGCAGAGCTAGATACAGTAAAGGCAAGAGCCTTCCTTCCCCTGGACAGGGCAAGGACCCTTATTACACTGGCCTCTTCATTCACCATACAGGTGTCTCGACCAGCAAGGCATTTTCTACAGCTCCTGGGGCACATGGCTGCTTCTACAGCAGTGGTGCAGGGAGCAAGATTTCAGATGAGGGACATTCAGTTCCACTTGAGAGCCTTTTGGTCTCAGAAAAAGGATCCTCTGACCAAACTGATCCCAGTGACTCAAAACCTGGTCCAGGCATTGCAGTGGTGGCAGGATCAGGACAATCTAAGACAGGGAGTTCCTTTTGTCACTCAGTCTCACTCTCTAATCCTTACTACAGATGCCTCCCTCTTGGGGTGGGGAGCCCACTTGGGAGACCTGACCACCCAAGGGTTGTGGTCTCCTCAGGAATCTCTGCTTCACATCAATCTATTAGAACTCAGAGCAGTGTTTCTAGCACTTCAGGCTTTTTCCAAGTCTGTTCAGAACAAAGTAGTTCAGATCAGGACAGACAATACCACCACAATGTGGTATATCAACAAGCAAGGGGGCACTCGGTCTACGGCCTTGTGCACAGAAGCAATGAAGTTATGGTCTCTGGCCTATTCCCTGAACACCTCTCTTACAGCAGTACACCTCCCAGGCAAGGACAATGTCCTGGCAGATGCTCTCAGCAGGATATCACAGGGCCATCACGAATGGTCACTGGATCCCCTGGTTTTGAAGGTGATCTTCTCCAGATGGGGCACCCCACAGATAGATCTTTTTGCAGCCCCAGACAATCACCAACTTCCCTCTTTGCTGCAGGCCCCCAGTGTTGGGCTCAGTCCCCCTGGATGCCCTAGTTCTCAATTGGGAAGGGAAGTTCCTGTATGCTTTTCCCCCCTTCCCTCTCCTGTTCAAGGTGCTAGTCAAAATCAGGTCTCAGCCCCGCAAGGTGATTCTGATTGCTCCAGACTGGGCCAGACAGCCCTGGTACCCTCTCCTGTTGTCCTTAGCAGTCCACCTTCCCCTGTTTCTTCCCAGGAATTACAGCCTGTTATCCTGTGCTCAGGGGAGGGTTTGGTATCCGAATCTCAAATCTCTCAATCTCAAGGCCTGTCTCTTGAAGAGTTAGAGTTTGCTGATTTACGCCTCTCCCAAGGTGTTATGGATATCCTAAAGGCTTCTCGGAAGCCTTCCACCAGAAGCACTTACAATTCCAAATGGAAAAGATTCTCCATATGGTGCTCTGGGAAGCATATTTCTTCAGAGTCTGCTGGTCTGCCCACAGTCCTTGACTATATGGTTCATCTGAATAGCTTGGGACTCAGACCAGCTACACTAAGAGTGCATCTGGCAGCTGTCTCTGCTTTTCTTTCAGCAGGTAAGCCTTCTTCCCTTTCAGCTCATCCTGTATTCTCTTAGTTTTTCAAGGGATTGCTTCATACCAATCCGCCATTCAGGGACCCTGCCCCTGCTTGGGACCTTAATGTTTGCATTGCTCAGCTTATGCAACCCCCTTTTGAGCCCTTGTCCTCAGCAGAGCTTAAGTACTTGACTTGGAAAACTGTTTTCTTGGTGGCCATCACTTCTGCCAGGCGCATAAGTGAGTTACAAGCCCTGTCAGTGGAGCCTGAATTTATCTCTTTCCATAGAGATAAGATGGTCCTCAGGACTAACAGGAAGTTTTTACCTAAGGTGGTTTCAGACTTCCACCTTAACCAGTCTATGTCTCTTCCTGTGTTCTTCACTGACCATTCCTCCTCTGGTGAGAGGAAGCTGCACAGTTTGGATGTGAAAAGGGCCCTTAGCTACTACATGGAGCGTACCAAGGGTCACAGGTTTGACTCCCTCCAACTGTTCCTCACTTATGGTGAGGTTGGTAAGGGAAAACCTGCCACTAAAAGATCCATTGCCAGGTGGATTGTCTCTTGCATTCAATTTTGCTATGAAAAACTAGGCAGGATTCCACCCTCAGGCCTGAGGGCTCACTCTACCAGAGGTACAGCTGTTTCCCTGGCTGCTGCCAGGGATATTCCTATCTTAGAGATATGTCAAGCAGCTACCTGGAAAACAGTTCACGCTTTTACCAAGCATTACTCTTTGGATATCCAGGCTAGGAGTGATGCTCGGTTTGGCACAGCAGTGCTTCAGAGCCTATTTCCTAGGTAGGTTCTGTCCCTCCTCCATGGAGGTACTGCTTGGTAGAATGCATATGTCAGAATACAGCAAGACTTCATGTTGTTTGAAGAAAAAATTACTCACCTTAGTAATGTTGTTTCTTCTAATGGAGTCTTGCTGTATTCTGACCTCCTCCCCTGCCTTCCCCTCTCAGAACCTTTGTTTTTGGGATGTGGGTGGGCAGTAGCAGTGTTGGCACTCAAGAGGTGCCCCACCTTGTTATTATCACCCCTTTTCTTTGGGTGAGTGGGTGTTGTGTTTATTTCATTTTTTGGGTTTCCTGACTTGAGTCTTTGTTTTGGGACCAAAAAATCTGTTTATTATATTTAGTAGCCAGTTGGCTAGTGTAGGTTTACAGCTTCCACACAGGACACTCAGTGAGTTTAGCTCGTAAAGATCTGACGGTTTGAGTTCAAACAGCAACAGACAGAGTCTCAACCGAGCTCGAGCTCAGTGTTCCATGCCTGGCATGGAAAGTTAACTCTTTCATCTCTGGGGCAGTTCGAAGGTTGGACCTCACTGCATATGTCAGAATACAGCAAGACTCCATTAGAAGAAACAACATTACTAAGGTGAGTATTTTTTTCTTTTCTCCCGTGTCAGGTTCACGCAGGAGGTTATCACTGATTGAGGGGGTGCCTTCATGTTGGACCTGATGAAGTGTTTGTGGGAGAAGTGTGGGGTAGTGCAGAGATGCACAACATCTTACCACCTGCCGGCCAGTGGGCTTGTGAAAAGGTTTAATGGTACCCTAAAATTGATGCTCCAAGCATTTGCTGAACAACATGAGAGGGACTGGGAGAAATACCTTTCCCACCTGTTGTTCGCATACAGGAAAGTGCCCCAAGAGTTGACAGGGTTCTCCCCCTGCAAACTGTTATATGGACTCAGGGTGCGTGGGCCCCTAGACTTAGATTGGGAAGGCAAGCACACCACCCAGGGAACTCCCATAGTGGATTATGTCCTTAAGTTTAGGGAAAAGTTGAAGCTTATGGGAACAGCCCAGAGCAACCTGGCAGCTGCCCAGCAGAAGCAAAAGGTATGGCATGACCACAGAGCCAGAGCTCACTCATACACTGTGGGTCAGGACATCATGGTCCTAGTCTGCGTCTGGAAAGACAAGCAGCAGACCAAGTGAGCAGGACCATACAAAGTGGTCAGACAGGTAAATGACGTCAACTACATTATAGAACTGCCTGACAGGAGACATACCACTAGAATGTACCATGTCAGCCTGATGAAGCCATATGCAAATAGGGCTGGTATGGTACTTGCAGTGTGTGTGGTCCTGGGGAGGGGACGGACGAGGCAGACCCCCTTCTGGACTTGCTTGAGGAAAGCAATCAGGAGTCCTCTGTGGAGGCAATCAAACTGTTGCCTAAGGTTGACCCCAGAACAGACCCAGGAAGTAAGGGAGGTTTTAGCAGACTTTACCCCTTTGTTTAATGCCAAGCCTGGACTAACCCCCTTAGTGACACACGATGTAGACACAGCGACAACACCCATATGGCGGACAGCATATCGGGTGTTTGAGACCATCCTAAAGGATATTAGGAGGAAGGTGGAGGAAATGCTGGATTAGGGGTAATCCAGAAATCCCACAGCCCCTGGGCCTCACCCATAGTTCTCGTTCCCAAACTGGATGGCTCTACTCATTTTTGTGTGGACTATCATGGACTCAACACAGTCACAAAGTCAGACACCCACCCAATGCCATGGATGGATGAACTACTGGACAAGTTGGGAGGGGAGATCTACCTTGCCACCATTGACCTGACAAAAGGGTATTGGCAGGTGGTATTAACTGCCAGAGCTAAGGAGAGGTCGGTCTTTATCACTCTGATAGGGTTATTTGAGTTCAAGGTTATGCCTTTTGGAATAAAGAATGCCCCAGCCACCTTCCAGAGGTTGGTAAACCAGGTGTTACATGGTACTGAAGAGTATGCAGTGGCTTACTTGGATGATATTGCCATCTTCAGTGCCAGTTGGAAGGAACACCTGTTCTACCTGAAGGAAATGTTGGGCAGGATACAGAGGGCCAGGCTCACTGTCAAAGCTGAAAAGTGCCAGGTGGCCATGGCGGAGGTGGCATACCTAGGGCATGTAGTAGGGTGGGGACAGCTCCATCCTAATCAAGCCAAGGTTGAGGTAATAGAGGTGTGGCACAGACCTGAAACACATAAGCAAGTTCAGAGTTTTCTGGGGACCGCAGGGTACTATCGAAAGTTTGTACCAAACTACAGTGCCCTGGCAGCTCCCCTGTCTGGCCTGCTAAAGAAAAGAATGCCTAAAAAGGCAAAATGGGAGTCAGCTTGTGAACGAGCCTTTACACAACTAAAGGAGGCACTGTGCGGTGTTCCTGTATTGCTCAGTCCAGACTACAGTAAGTTCTTTGTAGTCCAGACATACGCCTCAGATGTGGGTATTGGGGCAGTACTTAGTCATACTTCTAACCAAGGGAAAGATCACCCAATAGAGTACCTCAATAAGAAATTACTTCCCAGGAAGCTGGGGGGAGGGGGGAGGTATGGTTGGGGAATAGGGAAGGGGCTCTCCCACGGGTTTGCACCAACCACTAAGGGTGGGGGCATAGGGAAAGGAGTGCAGGAGAGTACTCTGGGTCACATAGGGACCCTGACCAAGGGGGCCCAAAAGGAGGACACCACCAAGGAAGCAGGCAGGTATTTGGGGACCCTCACGGGGGGGCCAAAGGGAGGACATTCTCAGGGAAGCAGGCAGATAGCTGGGGCTGGACAGAAGGAAGCAAGGTGGGGAGGTGGATCGGACCTTAAGCTCGGTAACTGCTTTAATTCTCTTCTTCTGCTTGAGGATGAGGGGGGCGATGTAGCCATGACAGGGGTGGTTAGAGATGGAAAGGGAGTGGTGGGCAGGAGCCAGGAGCCGGATAGCAGGAGGAACAGGGGGAACTTGGAATGTGGGAAAATGGGGGTAGCAAGGGATCAGAGCAGGAGGAGGAGGAGGAGTGGGTAGAGGGTGGAAAGTGCAAGGAGAAGGACCAGTTGGGAGGAAAGGGCAAGAGAAGGACCAGAAGTACAAGGAGGATACAGTAAAGGGAGCTGAGGATTTAGGCTAAGAGAGCACAACAGGCATGGAGATGGGAAGGAAGGGACAATGAGCCAGGCTAGCTTAACAGATGGGGGGGGGGATCAGTCACGAGCAGTGATGGGGGTAGCTGGGTACAGAAAGATATTGGGAGGAGGAGAGGCATAGGATCTGGAGAGAGGGGAGGCCAGGGTAAATAAGGAGGGGGTGGCAGGTGGCACCCAGATAGGGGGAGGAGCAAGGAGCCGGCTGGGGGGAAGGGCTGGTAGAAAGAATGAGGGACATGGAAGGGGAGGACTTGGAGGAAAAGGAGCAGTCAGAGTGCTCCTTTTGGGGGATTCCATGATCAGGGGTATCAAATGGGATAGGGAAGGGAAGCCTGCCCGGTTAAAACAAAATGCTTCCCTGGACTAAAAGTGCACAGGGCCAAGCACGAGGTATATCAGCTGGCAAAGGATTGTGGAGGTTCCCCAGACATACTGGTCCACCTGGGTACCAATGACATTGAGGGTAACAGCGAGATCGAGATACAGCCAAGGTTCAGGGAGCTTGCCAGGGTCTGTCATGAATTAGGATGCACGATTTCCTTCTCAGAAATCCTGCCAGTGCCAAGGGCTAATGAGGAACACAAAAGGAAGATTAGGAAGATAAACCAGTGGCTCAGGGAGTGGTGTGGGGCCAGAAGATATGGGTTGATGGGAGATTGGGGGGAGACCTGGGAGGATAAGGGGTTGCATGCTAGAGATAGGCTGCATCTCAATTTGGAGGGGAAGGAAATCCTTAAGTTGAAAATAGAGGGGTTCATTAGTGAAAGGTGGAGTTTAAACTTGTGAATGGGGGAGGATGGGAGAAAAGGCTGTCGAGGGGGTCCGATAAAGGAGGGACTCTGTCTCCACCCGGGAGCTGGAGGAATGCAGGAAAAGGCCAACTGGTAAGGTGCAGACCAGGGAAGACAGAATCCCCACAGGAGCGAGCAGGGGAAATGGAAGTATAGGGAAAGGGTGGAAGGTAGTCCTGCTAAATGCCAGGAGCTTGGGCAATAAAATGCCTGAACTCCAGGCAATGCTAACTGAGGGAGAGGTGGATGTGGCAGTGGTCACTGAGACCTGGGCCACCACAGGACACGACTGGGACCTGAACCTGGAGGGTTACACCATGTTCAGGAAGGACAGGGGAGAGGGAAGGTGTGGAGGGGTAGCAATAATAGTCAAAAACTGCATTGCCATAGGAGGAGTGGAGGAGGCGGAGGGAACTGTGAAGGCAGTTTGAGTCACCTTAATAACAAGGGGGGGCCAGAGAATAAAAATAGGAGTTGTGTATAGACCCCCTGCACTGGCAAAGGAGCTGGAGGACAGTCTGGTGGCAGATGTTGGGAGACACTGCAGATTGGGCAGGGGAAGGGTGGTGGTGTTGGGGGATTTAAACATGCCAGGAACAGACTGGGAGACTATGACATCCTCGGTGGCCAGGGAACAGAGGTTGTTGGATGTCTTTCAGGACGCATTCCTAACTCAGCAGGTGGGGGAACCAACCAGGGAGGTGCGGATACTGGATGTGGTCCTGGCAGACAGTGACCAGATTGGGGGCCTGGAGGTAAGGGACTCGGGGAGCGAGCATGCCACGGTCTGGCTCCGCCTGAACCTAGGAGGGGTAGAAGGCTGCACAAAGACAGAGGTAACTGACTTCAGAGGGGTGGATTTCAAGGAAATGGGAAGGATCCTTAAGGAGCACTTGGATGGGATTGGGCCAGACATGGACGCTGACAGTAGGTGGGAAATCATCTGGAGGGGGGGTACAGGATGCTACCAGCACCTGTGCAAGAGTAAGATGAAAATGCGATAGGCCCGCAAACCCTGCTGGTGGACCAGGGAAGTTCAGGAGGTGGTGAGGGGAAAGAAGGCGGCCTATAGACAATTCAAGTGCTCAAGGAGTGAAGGGCATTGAGGGGAGTACAAGCTGATGGCCAGAAGGGCCACTAGGATGGTGAGGGCAACTAAGGCAAGGAAGGAGCAGAACCTGGCCAGGGAAATTAGGAGAGGGAACAAGGGGTTCTTTAGATACATTGGGGAAAAACGAAGGGTGAAGGGGCAGATTAGCGGGATTAAAACGGGAGGGATGGGCACAAGACCCAGGGGAGCAGGCTGAGGTATTAAATGAGTGCTTCACCTCAATTTTCACCAAGGAAAATGGGGGGGCTACATCATACATGGGAGAAGACGGTGAAACTGATGGAAGGGGGGGACCCTTACCGATCGGCGGGTTTGGGGAGAGGGGGCATCACTGCAGGTGGGGGAAGGCAGAGCAGGGAACGAGGTAGCGGAGGTGGAAATCACAGCAGAGAGAGTGAGGGAAGCCCTCCGGTCCCTTAAGATGGAGAAAGCACTGGGGCTGGATAAATTACATCCCAGAGTGTTGAAGGAACTGGCGGATGTCCTGGCGAAACCCCTGGCGGAGCTCTTCAGCATCTCTCTGAGGACAGGGTGGGTACCCCAGGACTGAAAGGTGGCACATATAGTGCCTATCCACAAGGGGGGATCAAGGGAGGTGGCAGGGAACTACAGGCCCATCAGCCTGACATCAGTGATGGGCAAGGTGATGGAGGGCATTGTCAAGGAGAGACTGGGGGGGGACCTGGAAAAGTTGGGGTGCCTGGATGATAGACAGCATGGATTCGTCCTGGGGAAATTGTGTCAGACAAACCTTGTGGAGTTCTATAACTGGGTGATGAATGCCTTGGACCTGGGTAGACCAGTAGACGTTTTCTTTCTTGACTTCAGCAAGACATTTGACTCTGTTTCTCACGGGGGCCTGTTGGATAAGCTAGGAGAAATGGGGGTTGGGAACCATATGATCAGATGGATAGGCAATTTGCTCCAGGACCGGACCCAGAGGGTCGTGGTTAGTGGGATAGTCTCATCCCCAAGGAGGGTCATTAGTGGGGTCCCTCAGGGATCGGTCCTTGGGCCCCTCCTGTTCAACACCTATGTCTCTGACATAAGGAAGGGTATCAGGAGTGAGATAAGTCTCTTTGTGGATGATTCAAAACTGGGGGCAGTGCTGGATGGGGAGGAGGGGAGGGTGACACTACAGGGGGACCTGGAGGCTCTGGAAAGGTGGTCTAGAAAGTGGAAGCTGAGGTTCAATGCAGGGAAATGCAAGGTACTGCACCTGGGAGCCAGAAACCGGGGCCAACTGTACACCCTAGGGGGGGAAATGCTACAAGTCTCGATGGCTGAGAGGGACCTGGGGAGGGTGGTGGTGGATGTCAAGATGAACAACTCTGAGACTTGTAGGAGGGCAGTGGCAAAGGCCAACAGGATGCTGGGATGCATCGCTAGGGGGATCACCTCCAGAAGGAGGGAAATGATACTCTCACTGTATAACTGCTTGGTGAGGCCGCACCTCAAGTACTGCGTGCAGTTTTGGAGGCCACATTTAAAGAGGGACATTGAACTCCTGAGAGAGTCCAAAGGAGGGCAACCAAAATGATTTGGGGCTTGGGGGACAGGACCTATGGGGAGAGGCTCGAAGAGCTAGATATGTACACATTGGAAGAGAAGGGACCAGGGGACATGATAGAGGTCTTCAGATACATGACGGGGGTAAATAGGGGAGGAGCAGTCAGGGTGCTCGAAAGGAAGGGGGGGAATTAGAGGGCATGGGTGGAAGCTGGAGGGGGGAGATTTAGGGGAGAAAGGAGGAGGTGCTACTTCACTGAGATGGTGGAGCCATGGAATGCGCTGCCCATGGGGCTGGTGGAGGCAGAGAGACGGTGGAGGAGTTCAAGAGGGGGTGGGACAGGTACAGGGGAAGGGTTCTGGAAGCAAAAACCAGTGCAGCGAGAATACCCGCGACTGGGAAGGGAGAAGCCAGAGAGGGAGAGGGAGGCAGCAAGGTCAGCTCCCAGGGTGGGGGCTGACCAAACGAGCAGACATGAAAGACCATTAGGCCTATTCTGCTGGCATTTTAGTCTGTTAGTATGAGAACAGGCTTATTCTACAGTGTGGAAGGAGTGCCTTGCACTGGTGTGAGCACTGAAGAAATTGGAGCCAAATCTATACGGGAGGCACACTGAGGTACAGACAGATCATAACCCCCTGGTTTGGCTGGCACAAATGGGTAAGACAAATGGTGGGCTTCTAAGATGGAGTCTTGCCTTACAGGGATACAGTATGACCATTACCCACAGGACCGGATCAGTAAACGCAGACGGTCTATCGTACTAGTTAGAGCAGTGAACTGAATTTGTGAAACTCTTCCCATGCCTACGAATGGATTCCCACAAGTTCAGTCTAGGAGGGAGGGGAGTAATGGAAATAGCCTTCTGCCAGTTATGTATATATTATTTTGTTATAAATCTATGTTTTGTATGGCAGTCCTGCTTAGGAAACAGGACAAGCAGCAGAGCCTCATGGGGCACTGGATTTTAAAAGAGAAGAAAAAAATGGTCTGCCCTCTTGCTGACCTAGAGGATAAGCTGGCTAGAGCTTCCTTTCCTGTTGTAATACCTACTTGCCAAAACTTGTGTATCTGTTATACAACCCGGTTATAAAACTACAACTGCTTTGAACTTAGGAAGACTGCTGTAAAAGGTTGCATATTATAGGATAACAGGATGAAGATTGCTTTTGGAAAGCATACAGTGAAGCCCACCAGGATGAAGCTCAGTGTGATAGGTTTACTGCCTGACAAAAGGGATCAACTCCCATTGAAATTACATTGTTTACTACAGTAACTCTACTGCAGAATTCTGCAGCACTGTGCTTCATCCTGGTGGGCTTCACTATATGTGAATTAACCTTACAGGATATTTCTGCAACATCAAAGGGTGTTGTAAACCATACTCTGAGGAAGACAGAATGTCTTGTTATAATTACAAAAAAATATTGCTGTATTGGCAGATTCCAATCAAGTAGTATTCTAATCTGTTTGCCTATGCAGCTGCATGTTACAAATCAAGTATGGTGGACTGTGTGTGACCTCACTGTAGCAGCTCAGAGCTGTGACATCACAAGGAGGGAGGGACATTATGGCCTCCCTGATATTGGTGAAGTTTGGCTAAAAGGACTAACACTCTTCTGGACTTCTAAGAGTCACCTTTGTGGACTGCTGAGGGACACTTTGGCCAAGATAGGTAACAGCCCAAATCATTTGCCAACTGAAAATCTGAAGTAAAATTAGCTAAATCAGTTACAAGGTGCTTTGTTTTGTAATTGTCCATTTCTTTTCTGACTGTAATCTTAATGTATATATTTTCTATATTTATTTACTATTTTTAAATTTTAGTAAACCCTGTTTTTCCTTAAACCTGCCTGGGAACTTGCTCATTTTGAGTGTGAATGGTTGGACAGTATTGATAATTTGGACATAACTGTTAAATTGCTTAGAGTGTCACCATATGCACCCACACTAACAAGGATCTGTGTAAAGATCCAGTGAGGTAAGAAAATACCAGTGTCTCAGTTGAGTCAGCAGGGGGTTGTGAACCAGGTTGGTTGTATGCCTGCTGGGTCAAGTATTGCACTGATTTCCCTGAAAAGAGTGTGATATTTGGACCTGTTACCTGGGCGTGCTAGCTAAAAAGGGTTTGTATTTGACCCCAGGAGTCGAGACTGGTAGTTTGCTCAGACCCAGAACAAACAGGAGAGTGTCCCTGTTTGTCTTCTGATCATGACTCACACTTCAGGGTTGGGCACTGTGGGAGCAGAGGGCCTGACCCCCAGAGTGGATTTGTGACAGTACTGTCCCCATTGTAATTCTGCTGCTTGCATTACATTATGCATGTCAGATTCTATTAATATTTCTAGTTTACTGCTAGAAATCTTGGATATGTTTCACATTATCCAAACCAAGCACCATGCTATTTTAACAAATGTTGTACCATCGATGACAACATATTCATTACTTTCACTGTGTCACTACCCCGCTTTGATCCACAAACATCTGTCTTTGACAAATTGGCTGCTATAAATTCCATCGGACATCCTGATGACAACATTTACCAAGAACAAAGTGAACTGCCATATTTGCTGGTTTACCATACTGTTCTGCAAGCTTGGGTCGCACCGCATACCAACTACTGTGCCAAGAGAGGATACCATTATCTATGTCATTGTGAGGTATTTGACATTATTAGACCAGTCTGTGGATATTCCCCAGAGCACTTGGATTCGTCCTTTACCTTGGGTGATGATCTGCTGTCCAACCTGACTGAACAGTCTTCGCAAGCTGTGTTCTCAGCGCCAAATGCTGAAACAGCTGCATCCCGAAGCTACCTGGAGGAGGTACATCGCTTCATGACACGGCTCACCAACCAGTCATTCACTTGTCCTATACATCTACAACAATAGACAGTTCCATCTGTGAGAGTTAGCTATAATTCCAATGGGTAGTACTGTGTAGTGACAAACCATGCTTCTTTTTCATATGGTGCCAAATCCTGCAGTATAAACTTACCTAACTTTTGCTTTACTCCACAGCAGAAAACTGTCATTGGTCACACTGTGATTATTCCTTTTCCCATCCTTGAACCAGATGTTATTGATGCTGATCCGCAATATTTGCTTGCCTTGTCTCAATAGTTACCTATTTCTAATGTACATATTGACCCTTTGACTCTTTCCTTGAAAACACTTTTAGCTAGAAAAGATTCAGATTTTATCTGTATTAGCAATAATATGCCTAAGGCTGGTGATGCTCTGAATACTCTTATCCATGATGGTGATTTAAGTACTACTCTGTCAACACTTGGTTAGAATTAACTTTTAAAGCTTTTGTTTTGGGGCCAAGTGGTAGACATCCTCTATCTTGATTTCAACAAGGCCTTTGACTCTGTGCCCCACAAAAGAGTGATCAGGAAGTTGGTGGATCTCAGGGTTGTGGAAAAGATGGCCAGATGGGTGGAAAACTGGCTGAGGGTCAGAACCCAGAGGGTGGTTGTGGGGGGAGAGTTATCTGGCACCAGAGAGGTAACCAGTGGGGTCCCGCAGGGCTTGCTGCTGGGTTTGGTGTTGTTCAATGTCTTCATCTATGACATTGGATGGCATTAAGGGCAAAATGTGCCTATTTGTGGATGACATCAAGCTCTGTGGGAGAGTGGACACAGCTGAAGCGATACAGGACCTACAAGAAGATCTGGGAAAGCTGGGGAGGTGGTCCAGGATCTGGCAGCTTGGCTTCAATGCCAAGAAGTGCAAAGTTATGCATATTGGAGCCAAGAATCGCAGGACAGAGTACTACCTGGGTGGAGTCCAAGTATCTGCATCAGAGGAGGAGAAGGACCTGGGAGTGATGATCACTAGTGACCTGAAGCACTCCATGCAGTGTAAGAAAGCAGCAGCAAAGGCAAACAAGATGCTGGGGTACATATCTAGGGGGATCAGTAGTAGGAGAGAGGAGGTTATAGTGTCCTTGTACTGGTCACTGGTAAGGCTGCATCTAGAGTATGGAGTTCAGTACTGGTGCCCACACCTCAAAAAAGACAATAACCTGCTGGAGAAGGGCAAGAGGAGGGCTACAAAGATGACAGCAGGTCAGCAGGGTAAGGCACATGAGGAGAGGTTAGAGCACTGAACATGTACTCCCCAGAAGACAGGAGAGAGGGAGAGAGAGAGAGAGCGAGAAGGGATAGGATTGGGACTTTCAAGTACTTGAAAGGGATAAATAAGGTTGATAAGGAGAATCTCTTTAAGCTGGGTGGCAACCATAATACGAGGGGGCACAGTCTTAAGCTAGAGGGTGGGAGGTTTAGGAAGGAGGTCAGGAAGCACTTCTTCACAGAGTGGGTGGTGGACACTTGGAATGCACTGCCGGAAGAGGTCATCTCATTGAAGACAGTGGGCAGCTTTAAGAGAGGTTTGGATAGACGTAGGGGGAAGGTAAGGATCATGGGTAGAGAAGATGGGAGGAGTGGGGAGGGAAGGCAGGGACATTAGCTCAGGCTAAGGACACTGCAATATGAGCAGACTTGATAGACCAAATGGCCTTCTTCTGCTGGCTTCTTTGTATGTTTGTATGTCATTATTCAGGCATTTTTAATAGTTTTTCTGATACTAACCCTTTGCTGTCTGTGACTCACTCTTAGACAACATTGCAAACAACTTAAATTCCTTTACAAGGCTCATGCCTCAGGCTTGTAAACGATGGTTTCTCTACCTTCATCCCACTGCTTTGCTGTGGTTGTTGCCTTTTTTTTGAAGACAACAAGGGGGGAATGCTATCCATGGACCAGCACCTCTGATGTGCCCCCACCTCTTGGGCAGCAACTTATTTATACATATGTACTAACCTTAGGGCAAAGACACTTATCATATAAGCATAAGTGTCAGGATCTGTGTTCTGTTGTGCTCCACTATGCTTTACTAATATATATTAGCCGTGAGAAATGCTTTTTGCTCTGTTTCTACTGTATTTCTATATGTAAGTCAACAGTGCCATCTTTAGTAATTGTGCATCATTACAACTGACCTTGGAGATGAGTACCTTTGTGCCGTTATCAGCTTAGCAATGTAAATTTTTACAGTAGTTAGGACGGTTGCTCAGACCACCTGTTTTTGTCCAATTATATTCATTTTATTTATCTTCCTTAACCATTGCTATAGTAATTATCAGGGTATAAGACCCCTTGTAGCATGTAGCTCTGAGAGAGAGACTGTCTGCTTTTACCTAGGTGAGGAAACCTGCTTCTCCCAGTGTTCACACTGTACTAGTAATAAGTCTGTGTTATCTATCTGTAATAAATTTATTACATGAGTACCACTTGTCTGTCTTATCTTCTTTATTGTGTAGTTTCACCAAGAACCTGATAAAGGGGATTTTGTGACCCTTTACAAACCACACTCTCCTCTTATGTGCCTCTTTGATCGAGATGGCAGAATTTTGACCCAGTGTTTCTAATGCTCTAAACTCTTCCCTTGTCATGTTTACAGAGTGTGCCCTCTGTCTTGGGCTAATTTCTGCAAGTCATTTTCACAGGCTTTAAGAAATTCCTGTACAGTTGGATTTTGTTGGGGCATAAACATAGGTTTAGCTTTAAACCTGTTTTGGTTATTAAAACTGTCTATAACACTAGTAGAATCACTAGTATATTGATTAATGCTGACATCTGTAAAATTGCCTGCATTGTTATTAGCAGTGAGGTCTGTACTAGCATAACAAATGGAAGATTTAAAGTCCTTGCAAACATATGATGGTCTAAGTAAATATCAAACCAATTAAAGCAGAAAGTAGGTACACATTTTAAACCTTTATTTAACACAGATTTTTCAGCTTGAGAAAGATATAATTTGACAAATTAATGACATTGTCATCAGTCAATATCTTCCCCTCTTTGGAGTCATGTACTGCATTCCCTGTTGGTATCGCTTCATGCCCCGTCCTTGTCCCCGGTATCTGTTCTGACCCCTTGGATTTATTTCCCCTACTGCCCCTTTGTGTACATTTGAACTTCCTTGGTCCCAGAGTGCTACTATGGGGCTGAGGTGTGGGGGGACAGTCTGAACCAAGTCTAAATAGTCTACTAAATTGTCCTCCAGAAAAAAAAAACAGGAAGCCTCATCAGATTCACTGCCAGTATGCTGTGAATCTGTATTATTTGTATTGGTTTTCTTCAAAATAGATTTTGACTGCTTCTTCCAGTTAAAGCCCCATTCATTATTATAGTACAGTTAAAATTTATTTTGTTTCTGGACTCTTAACTTTTTTGTCAGGTTGTTCAGTTGACCTGTTAAATTTATTTTTAGTCTATTAAAATCAGGAAGATCTGAAAAATTATTTCTCTTTTAATACTCTAGCATATTCTGTCTGCTGTTCAACTGAGTCTTTAACAATCAATTTAATGAGGTATAGGGAAGATTCATGGATTTCATCCAACCACAGGACAAAAAAACATTTTCTGTCTTTCCTAAATGGTGGAAATGTAAGAAAAAGAAAACCCCTTGTAACTCGTTTGACTTCTAAATAGTGTTCCGAGGTAACCTGGTTCCAAACAAGCTTCCTCAACTTATGTGCAACTTTCTCATATTGCGTATACACATCCTTGATTGTAAGAGGTCTGTTGGCTTCAGTATTCTTAGTCTCAATTCCTTGTTTTTGATTAACATTATCAGACGTTAAAAAATCGAGCACTGGTTTCAGCAATAGTAAGTCTGTAAGGTTCATACCTGGGTCGGTAGGAGGGCCTGAATCGTCAGTTGCAGCCTTGGTAGATGATGTTGCAATTGTAGCCATGCAGTAGAAGCGACACTGCAGTTAGCTGGGTATCAGAAGTGTTTAACCAGAGTGTTGCTTAAACAACACTGCATCCAAATGAAAGTTCAGGGCCACTACACCTCTATGTGGTTCAGCCAGTAGAAACAATTCACAGAAGAGACAAACAAGCACTCACTTGTGCTTCAGAGAGGCAAACACCAGCCCACAAAGGAATGGAAATTCTGGAATTCTTTATTAAAATTTAGCAGCCACATGCTGCGGACCAGTCACCGACACAACAAGGTAGCCCTCAACATTTCACACAAGCGCCCTGCACTTTGTCAGGAGGATAACATGCCAAGCACCTTGACTACATTTAAATAGTGAAAAAAATCACATGCAAAAACATCAAACAGAAACAGGTGCAAATAATGTGATTAAACCAGACACTTATAACAACCATATACCATTGCCATATAAAGTTGGAGCAAAACTGCTAAGCATTTTGGCAAAATTGATTGTTTGTTTAAAAAAATCCTATAAGTTTAATACAGTTCTCCGATATATAGATTGAAGTGAACATTGGGCTATAAATAATGTGAAATCTCATCTTTGTCATTTAGACCTGGATATGCTGTTGCTTGTAGTTTAAAAATCCAAAGTTTTATTTACAAGCCAAAACATTAATATCCCCTTGTCTTGACCCCACTTTAACTTTTTAAATTCCTGTGAACTTCTGAATATGATCATTAGGGCTGCCCATTGAGTGAGTGTGTAGAGCAGTCGCTTAGTTCAAATCCCTATTATTTACTGCTCTAATATGTTCCTCCACTCCCTCTTTAAACTTACGTTTAGTACAACCAACATAAAATGCTCCACACTTGCGTGAAAAAAATACACAATATGAGTAGAATCACAACTGATAAAATCCCCAATATATAATAATTTGCCATGAAAAGGGTTAAAAATGGGTCGGTAAGGTTTATATTTACACAATATTTACATCTGGCATTTAAAACAACCATATTGTTGGTGGAAACCAGCTGGAACTGAGGCTTTCAGTGGGGAGGGTGCGAGGACGGGGGTTCTGGTAACTGTGTAACTCTTATCACCAGCATTGAGGATGGGACGTCTATACACCATACATGGTAGTTCTGCAACATGTTGACGTAATCTTTCTTCAGTCTGCAAAATATGCCAGTTTTTCTGAATCACATTTTCAGTTTGTTTAGCTTCAACACTATAAGTTGTGATAACATTCAGTTTGTTTGTATCACATCTTTGTACAGTATTTTCAGTGATTAAATTCTCCCTCTGTAATAATGTTGCATACAACCTAGCATCTTGTATGTCAGTACAACTATAGCCACGTTTTTTAAATCTTTCTTTCAAATCTGTGGCATATTGCTCAAAACCCACTACTGTGTTGCAGTTCCTACAGGTACGAATAAACTGTCCCTTGGGAATAGCCTTTATAGTATAACTTGGATGGCATGAACTTGCCAGAAGCACAGTGTTTTTATCTGTAGGTTTGCGATACAACATAGTTTCCACCCTATATCTAAACTCTTGATTATGCTGATATCTAAAAATGATATATGTGATGCATCAGCTTTAACAGAAAAATGTAAATGTGGATAAGTAGATTCCAAATAGTTCACAAACTGCTGTAGCTCATCTCTAGTCCCCTGTGCAGTTACTGAGATAATGTCTACTGTTTTGGGTCTCCCCATTGGATTAATGAGACTTTTATGAACTTTGTGAAGGGTGTACATGCTAGGGTGAACAGGATATTCAGTCGCCAGGAACTTCAGGGTATCCTCGTCAGTTACATCGCTATGGAATGCTGATTGCAAATACGAGTAGACATCAATACTTTTCTTAAAGGAAATGATAGGATTACTGCTTTTCAAACAACATGAAGTCTTGCTATATTATGACAGTAGCAGTTTGTCCCACCACTAGAACTGCTCCGGAGGTGAAATGGTTAATACCATTCCAAAATAGAACTTTGAGCATGAGCTCTAAGAAGCAGCTCTATCTGTGTAATTTCAAACCTGAACTGTCAGATTCTTTACTCCGCCTCAGTGAACAGTCGCTCCGGAGATTTCTCCTACTGCTCGGTTCATTTCTCGGTTTAAACAGTGTTTTCTCGGTTCGATTCAACTGAGAATAGTTTTATTTTAACCGCAAAACCGTTCGGTTCAAGCTCAGCCTGGATGTTAAGAGAGCTCTTAGTTACTATATAGAGCGTACCAAAGGTCACAGGTTCGAATCCCTCCAACTTTTCCTTACCTATGGTGAAGTTGGGAAAGGCAAACCTGCCACTAAGAGATCAATTGCCAGGTGGATTGTCTTGTATCCAATTTTATCAGAAACTGGGCAGAGATCCCCCCTCTGGCTTGAGGGCTCGTTCTACCAGGGGTACAGCTGCGTCTCTAGCTGCTGCCAGAGACATCCCTATATTAGAGATATGCCAGGCTGCTACTTGGAAAACGGTACACTCTTTTACCAAGCATTACTCCCTGGATGTCCAGGCCAGGAGAGATGCTCGTTTGGCACAGCTGTTCTTCAGAGCCTATTCCCTAAGTAGGTTCTGCCCCTCCTCCATGGAGGTACTGCTGTGTAGTCTGCTACTGTCATAATATAGCAAGACTTCATGTTGTTTGAAGAAAAAATTACTCACCTTAGTAATGTTGTTTCTTCTAATGGAGTCTTGCTATATTATGACCTCCCCCCCAGCCTGCCCCTCTCAGAACTTCTACTTGGGTGGGGTGCGGGCAACTTAGTGTGGGCACTATTTTATGCCCTTTTAGCGTTTTCTCCCCTTTTGGGAGTTTGGGGTGTGTGTGTTTTATTATACTGTTGTTTTATTCTCATGTTGTTAGAATTGTGTTAGTAGTTCTGGTCCCCTGACTTGAGTCTTGGGTGTTGGGACCAGCAATGGTTGTTAATATTTAGGTAGCCATTTGGCTAGTGTAGGTTACAGCTTCCACACAGACTTTAGTGAGTTTTTGCTCGTAAAGATCTGACAGTTCAGGTTTGAAATTACACAGATAGAGCTGCTTCTTAGAGCTCGTGCTCAAAGTTCTATTTTGGAATGGTATTAACCATTTCACCTCCGGAGCAGTTCTAGTGGTGGGACAAACTGCTACTGTCATAATATAGCAAGACTCCATTAGAAGAAACAACATTACTAAGGTGAGTAATTTTTTCTAAGGGCTTATAAAATTTGCTGTCACCGATACCCAGTTGTGTAATTTCTGCTACATAGTCTGCCGTATTGAGTACCACCACACTGCCACCTTTGTCAGCCTGTTTATTTGTAATGGCCACATTTTTTTCCAAAGCTTCCAATGCCTTGAACTTGTTACCACCTATATTGACAAATGTAGCCCTGTGGTCAGTTTTGGCTAGCTGCTGCAGATCGCGCTAACAAGCTTTTAAGAAAACATGAACTGTAGTATTAGTTGGGGGAATAAATGTAGACTTAGGTTTAAACCTTCTATGTAGATTATTTGAATTAGATTCACCAGCCATATCAGACAAATTAATAAGATTATACTCATTAACCAGATACATCAACATCATTTGTTGTATTTCTAATCAAATATGCACCTTGGCATACATTGTACAATGCCACATGTCTTTGAACTTGTCTAGTTATACACTCTTGTAATGTCTTGTATAATTCCTTGTTTTGTTTGTTCTATGTCTCATACTTTTCCAATATGTAAACATAGAAACATAGAATTTGATGGCAGATAAGGGCCGCTTGTCCCACCCAGTCTGCCCATTTCCCTACCTACTGGATAAGCTGCAGATCCTAGTTAACCAGCAGCCTACTTCTTCCTACCCCCACCCCCTAGAATTGCCTTATGACTGTCCCATGCATGCTTGAATTCCACCACCATTTTTGACTCCACAACCTCCTCCGGAAGGCCGTTCCATGCATCCACAACCCTCTCTGTGAAAAAATACTTCCTTAAATTACCTCTGAGCCGCCCCCATCTTCAAATTGTGCCCTCTTGTTCTTGCACACCTCTTTTTTTGAAAGATGCTACCCTCTTGGACTTTGTTGATTCCCTTGAGGTACTTGAACGTTTCTATCATGTCCCCCCTCTCCCTCCTTTCCTCGAGGCTATACATATTAAGCTCCTTTCGTCTCTCTTCATATGTCTTCCAGTGCAGACCCTGCACCATTTTAGTTGCCCTCCTCTGGACAGCTTCCATCCTGTCTATGTCTTTGCGGAGATTGGGTCTCCAGAACTGCACACAGTACTCCAGATGGGGTCTCACCAGCTGTCTGTACAGAGGGATAATAACTTCCTGTTTTCTACTGGTGATGCATCTCAGTATCCCCCCAGCCCTCCTTGCTGCCCTCTCACATTGCTTGCCCACCTTTAGGTCATCTGATATGACTACCCCAGGTCCCTTTCCATTTTTGTTGTTAGTATCTCCCCCCCCATTGTGTACTCTTCCCCTGGGTTTTTGTTTCCCAGATGCATTACCTTGCACTTCTTAGCATTGAATCTAAGCTGCCATACATTTGACCATTCCTCTAACCTTGCCAAGTCCCTTCTAATCCTTTCCACCCCACCCTGTGCATCAACTCTGTTGCAGATCTTTGTGTCATCTGCAAAGAGACATACCTTTCCTTCCAGTCCTTCTGCAATGTGGTTTATAAAGACATTGAAGAGGACCGGTCCTAATTCTGAACCCTGCGGTACCCCACTAGTAACCCTCCTTTCTTCTGAGTGGACTCCATTTACTATTACTCTCTGTGTCCTATTCTCCAGCCAATTCTTTACCCAAGCTGTCATCTTGGGACCCACTCCCAGGCTGGCTAACTTGTATATTAATCTTTTGTGTGGGACTGTGTCAAATGCCTTGCTAAAGTCTAGGTAGGCCATGTCCACAGCCCCTCCCTGATCTACTACTTTGGTCACCCAGTCAAAGAAATCTATCAGATTCGTCTGGCATGACCTTCCCGCTGTGAATCCATGCTGCCTAGGGTCCTGTGTCCCTCTGGCCTCTAGATACTCGACAGTTCTTTCCTTCAGAAGTGATTCCATCATTTTCCCTATCACTGAGGTTAAACTAACAGGTCTGTAGTTTCCTGCTTGTGCCTTGCTCCCATTTTTGTGAAGAGGAATCATATCTGCCCTCCTCCAGTCCTCGGGTACCACCCCATCCTCCCATGATTTGTTAAAGAGGGTAGTCAGTGGTGTCACTAGTTCTACCCTTAGTTCTTTTAGAATTCTGGAATGAATCCCATCAGGCCCCATTGCTTTGTCCACTTTCAGTTTTAAGAGTTCTTTCAGAACCCTTTCTTCTGTAAATGGGCTGGTATCAACTTCTGTATCCAGAGTGTTTCTACTGTTTGTTTTATGTACCTCCCCCTCTTCATTTGTAAATACTGAGCAAAAATATTTGTTTAGTATCTCTGCCTTTTCACAGTCTCCCTCTGCCCACCCTTCCTCCCTCCCCTTTATTAACCTCACTATCCCTTGGCCTTCCTTCGCTCCCTGATATACCTATAAAGGTTTTATCCCCTTCTTAACTGAGTTGGCTATCTTTTCCTCGGTTTGGGCCTTTGCTGTTCTGACTGCTTTCCCAGCCTCCTTTTGCTTTAACTGATACAGTTCTCTGTCCTGCTCCTTCTGCAATTCCTTGTACTTCCTGAATGCTTTCTTTCTCTTGAACCTTCACTGCCACTTCCTTTGAGAACCATAGTGGTTTCTTACATCGTTTTGTTTTGTTTATTTGCTTCACACAAGGCTCGTTACCTCTGTGATGGCAGTTTTTATTATTCCCATTGTTCTTCCACCCCTCCTTCCTGCCCATTTGCTAGTGCATTCCTTAGGCACTCACCCATTTTAGCAAAGTCAGCCCTCCTAAAGTCCAGTACTTTTGTCTTTGTATGGCTTGACTCTATTGCTGTGTTTATTGTGAACCATACTGTTCGATGGTCGCTAGTTCCCAGATGGCTACCCACTTCTACATCTGTGATCCTCTCTCCATCTCCATTTGAGAGAATCAAGTCTAATATTGCTCCCTCTCGAGTGGGCTCCAGTACTAGTTGTCTAAGGCATGCCCCTGTAGGGCATCTAGAATAACTCCACTCTTCGAAGTGGCAGCTGCAACTGCACTCCAGTTAACATCTGGCATATTCAGATCACCCATCAGCAATATCTCCCCTTTTTCTGCCATTCTAAGTATACTTTCTATCATTTCCTTGTCCATTTCCTCCCCTAGGAAGGGGGGTCTATCTAACCCTTATGCGGATTGTGGTGCCATTGCCTGTCTCCAAATTTACCCACAGTGCTTCTTCCTCGCTGTTTACCCTTTTGTTCTGTTGCTTTGATTCCTTCCTTATGTAAAGAGCTACTCCTCCTCCTCTTTTACCCTCCCTGTCCCTCCTGTAGATAGTGTATCCTGGTATGTTTACGTCCCAGTCATGGTTTGTGTGTACCATGTTTCTGTGACTGCCACAATATCAGATGTTCCTCCTCCATCAAGGCCACTAATTCAGGAAGCTTGTTACCCAGACTACGGGCACTGGTACTCATTGCTCTCCATTTTTTGATGGCTTTACCTTCTGTTGCAGCATCCCCCACTGACTGTTCTACCTCGATCTTTTTCTCATTTAGTACCCTGTTTTGTAGGGAGAGGCTGGGATTTTCCTGCTGCTTGTCAGTGCCTCCCCCTTTGACTAGTTTAAAAGCTTGCCAATGAAGCATTTAAACCGATTGCTCAAAAGACTTGTTCCCTTCCTGGACAGATGCAGACCATCCTGCCAGTATAGGCTGGTGTCCCTCCAGGTGGAACCCCAGTCCCCAATGAAGCCAAACCCTGTGCTCCGCACCATTTTTCAACCATTCATTAAACTGCATGGTGCTAATACCTCGCCTCCCCATGCCTTTGACAGGCAGCACCTCTGGAAAGGATACTGTGTGTGCTACTTGTCTTAGGCCCCTCCCCAACTCTGCAATGTCCTCCTGCACTGCTCTAATCTCATGATGAGCCAAGTCATTTGTCCCTAGGTGGACAATTATGTCCAGCTCGGACTCCCTTGCAGCTGTTCTCATGATCCTGAGGATGTGCTTCCTGTCCCTCCAAGCCATGGCACCAGGCAGGCACCTTACTTCAGTTTTCCCAGCTCCCCCCAGTTCTATACCCCTAATAATTGAGTCCCCCACCAGGAGCTGCTTTGTATTGTTCGACTGACGTGGAACCTACAGTATGAAATGAGCTTGTTCTCAAAGGTGTTATCTGAAATTTCAATAAATAAATAAGATTTACAGATATATCATCAGATCTATTCATACTTGCAAAAAAACACTTTTAATCCAAAGTTCTTGCAAACCTATTCAAATCAATGAAAGTGTTAAACAAGATAAAACTGTGAGCTGGTGCAAATATAAGTCCCTTATTCAGTACAGACAGTTCATATTCTGAGACGGTGTAGCTTGATAAATTAATCACATTGATCTTCCCTGTGTCAGTCTTTACCATTCATCACTGATTGGGTGATTGCCGGAGATGCAGCACTTCATAGTAGCTTTTTTTTTTCTTAGGGGGAGGAGTCAACACTGGAGGCGGTGCCGCCCAGGAGGCCGACGCACTGTGTGGCGCTTGTGGGTTGGCCAGTAATGGCCATCGACGATGACTCCTCCTCTTCCTCCCCAGTTCTGCTTCTTCTGCCATCAAGACAACAGCACCTCACCTCATGCAGCAATCTTCAACTGTGACACAGCGGCAGGGGAGGAAATGGACAAGGAAATGATAGAAGGCATCCTTGGGATGGCAGAAAAAGGGGAGGTATTGCTGATGGGGGAGCTGAATATGCCAGATGTTAACTGGAGTACCTTTGCTGCAGCCACATCGAACAGCAGGGTCATTTTCGATGCACTACAGGGGGCATGCCTCAGACAGCTAGTTTTGGAACCCACTCGGGAGGGAGCAATCTTAGACCTGGTACTCTGAAATGGGGACCAAGAGAGGATCTCTGATCTTGAAGTGGGTAACCATTTGGGAACAAGTGACCACCAAACAGTGTGGTTTACAATAAACTTAGCTGTAGAGTCAAGCCACACAAAAGTGAAGGTACTGGACTTCAGGAGGGCTGATTTTGTCAAAATGGGAGAGTGCCTCAGAAAAGCACTAGCAAACAGGCAAGAAGGTGAGGTGGAGCAACAATGGGGAAACATTAAAACCACCATCACAGAGGCAACAAGCCCTTGTGTGAAGCAAATAAACAAATCAAAGTGAAAGAAAAAACCTCTATGGTTCTTAAAAGAAGTAGCGGGGAAGATAAGGGAGAAAGAGATAGCATTCAGGAAGTATAAGGAGACACAGAAGAAACAGGACAGATAACTGTACCAGTTAAAGCAGAAGGAAGCGGGGAAGGCAGTCAGAATAGCAAAGGCCCAAACTGAGGAAAAGATAGCCTACTCGGTTAAGAAGGGGGATAAAATCTTTTATAGGTACATTAGGGAGCAAAGAAAGACTAAGGCAGGGATACTAAGGCTGAATAAAGAGGAAGGTATTTGGGCAGAGAGCGACAGTGAAAAAGCAGGGATACTGAACGAATACTTCTGTTCAGTATTCCCAATGGAAAATCAGGGGAAGATACCTAATCCAGTCAATAGAAACACTCTGGATGGGGGGGGTTGATATTAGTCCTTTCACAGAAGAAAGGGTTCTGAAAGAACTCTTAAAACTGAAGGTGGATAAAGCAATAGGGCCTGATGGGATTCACCCCAGAATTCTAAAAGAACTAATGGAAGAACTAGTAACACCACTGACTACCCTTTTTAGTAAATCATGGCAGGATGGTGTGGTACCTGAGGACTGGAGGAGCGTGGATGTGATTCCCCTTCACAAAAGTGGGAGCAAGACAGAGGCAGGAAACTACAGACCTGTCAGTTTGACCTCAGTGGTAGGGAAAATGATGGAATCACTTCTGAAGGAAAGAATTGTTGAGTACCTAGAGGCCAGTGGGGCACAGGACCCAAGGCAGCATGGATTCACAGCAGGAAGGTCATGTCAGACAAATCTAATTGATTTCTTTGACTGGGTGACCAAAGTAGTAGACCAGGGAGGGGCTGTGGACATGGCCTACCTAGACTTTAGCAAGGCAGTTGACACAGTCCCACACAAAAGATTAATAAACAAATTAAGCAGTCCAGGAGTGGGTCCCAGGGTGATAGCCTGGGTTAAACACTGGCTGGACAACAGGACACAGCAGGTAATAGTAAATGGAGTCCACAGTGAGGAAAGGAGGGTTACTAGTGGGGTACCGCAGGGTTCAGTACTGGGGCCGGTCCTTTTTAATGTCTTTATAAGTGACATTACAGAGGGACTAGAAGGGAAAGTATGTCTCTTTGCAGATGACACAAAGATCTGCAACAGGGTTGATATGCAAGGTGAGCTGGAAAGGATGAAAAGGGATTTGGCAAGGTTGGAGGAATGGTCACATATATGGCAGCTTAGAGTCAACACAAAGAAGTGCAAAGTAATGCACCTGGGAAAAAAACCCAAGGGAAGAGTACACAATGGGGGGTGAGATACTGATAACAACAGAAATGGAAAGGGACCTGGAGGTAGTCATATCAGATGACCTAAAGGTGGGCCAGCAATGTTAGAAGGCAGTAAGGAGGGCTGGGGGGATACTGGGATGCATAGGGAGAGGCATCACCAGTAGAAAACAGGAAGTTGTTGGCCCTCTGTACAGACAGTTGGTAAGACCACATCTGGAGTACTGTGTACAGTTGAGGAGACCCCACCTCCGCAAAGACATAGACAGGGTGGAGGCTGTCCAGAGGAGTGCAACCAAAATAGTGCAGGGTCTGCACCAGAAGACATATGAAGAAAGACTAAAGGAGCTTAAGATGTATAGCCTCGAGGAAAGGAGGGAGAGGGGGGACATGATAGAAACTTTCAAATACTTCAAGGGAATCAACAAAGTTCAAGAAGGTAGCATCTTTCAGAAAAAGAGATGTGCAAGAACAAGGGGGCACAATTTGAAGATAGAGGGGGGATGGCTCAGAGGTAATGTGAGGAAGTATTTCTTCACAGAGAGGGCTGTAGATGCATGGAACAGCCTTTCTGAGTAGGTCATAGAGTCAAAAACAGTGGAGGAATTCAAGAATGCATGGGACAGACATAAGGCAGTTCTAGTGGGGGGTAAGAGGAAGTAGGCTGTTGGTTAACTAGGATCTGCAGCTTATCCATTAGGTAGGGAAATGGGCAGACTAGGTGGGCCATGCGGTCCTTATCTGCCGTCAAATTCTATGTTTCAGCAGTGGTTTGCGGTCTAGTGCACTGGTCAACACTGTGTTCGACGCTGTATTCAATGCCGAAGTTCTCTCCATCAGGGGGTTCTGTTCCAGCTGTAACTACTCAGCATAGTTTTTTCTACATTCCGGTAAGATCTTTCCTTTTATGAATGGTATTGAGTCTGTTACTGATTTGATTTTTGTTACCGCGGGTCATGTCAGGTTCGTCCGGGGAGAAAAAGAAGCACTATTCCAAGGTGGGCTGACCTCCTATGCGTCAGTGTCCCTGCAGCCAGCAGATTTCCATCATGGACTGGCATGGCCCTTGCCTTACCTGCCTGGGTCCAGCTCACAATATGAACAACTGCAATCCCTGCTTTTCAATGGACCACCATGTTCTTGAAATCCACAGATTTAAAGTCTCTGCACTCCGCTGACTTTCAGTGGGTGATGTTGCACGAGGGACTCCAAGTGCAGGTCTCTCCGCCCTTCCTCCAGGTCCCTTCCAAGTTCTATATAGACTGGTGAGGAGGGGCTTCCTCCCCTTCTAGCCTTGCCAGGCAGGAGGCCTCTACTGCAGTGCCGGAGGACTGGACTGACCCTCTCAGGCAGTCATCTGCTCGGAGGTGCAGGTTCCCCTGGTGTCGCGGCCCACACATGCTGAGCCTGGCATGCGTGGCTCCTTGGCGCTGCCTGCTGGTGCCATCCTGGATCCTGGCACCGTTAAAGGCTCTGATGATTGGGATGATGCCACGAGTGGTACTGGGCCTGCCCACGGCACCGTTCGCGGTGCCGTGGGTAGGAGAGCCTCTGGGGCTACTCATCTGGAGGTCTTTTGGATTGCCTATTCTCTGGAGCCAGATGATCAAGAGGCCAATCCAGACTGGCAGCCTGACTTCTCGGAGTCAGAAAGCTCTCTGGCGCCCAGTATCTCCGCACCTTCCTATGTCCCCATTCCCTTGGCTCCAGCAGTTGGGGTCGGTGCCGGCTCCCATGCTGTTGGCGGCACCGGGAGTGGGTCAGTCAATAGTGACCACTGGTCTGGGGGTATGGTGGTTCTGGCCTCGGCGGTTCGTACAGCTGCCGGTCCTGGTGCTGGTGCTGTCTGTGCAACTGGGGCTAGGACGGGGACTCCCTCTTCTGCGTCCTCCCTCGGGGGGGACAGCGGGATTGGAGCAGTCCCTGGATCTGGGAGTGAGGAGGAGGTCAGCCTCGGAGTCGACAGGGTTGAGGGGATGAGGAGAGGTGCTGCGACCCTTCCCGGGGACCCTTCAGGGTTCTGGGAGGAATCGGAGTGCCAGGCCCTCCTTCTCTCCCTCGTCTCCTTTGGAGAAGACCTCTTTGGGTGGGATTAGGGTCTGCCCTTCTGGATCCACATGGCCCCCGTCTCCTCACAGGGGAGTTTTCCCTTCAGGGCTCAGTCCTGACTGCTTTGAACTGGTTGAGCGGCCATTCACTGTGCAGACCCGTGGCTCTTTGGGAGGAATTAGATCACCAGCAAGGTCCCCTAACCCTGGCAGAGGTAATTTTCACAAGTGAAGTGCATTTCCCCCTTGCCTCTGCAGACACCCCTCATTTCCCAGGCCATGTGGGTCCCTCGGGGCCGTTGACCTGGGAGCAGTTCAGAGCCAGTGTTGCCACCTTCCCCAAATATGTCAGGGCCATGGACGAACAGGTCTGTTGCCTGTCTCCCCCGCAGCAGCCAGACTTGGACTCTTTGAACTCGTTGGCCTCCTTGTCTTCCTCCTTGAGGAAGAGGATGCCTCCATCCATCTGTCCTCGGACGCTAATCAGACAGAGTATCATCGCTTCCTAGTGAGGTTGGTCGATGATCTCCATCTTTCCCATATAGCAAGATGCAATCCTGAATGGACAACCCGAGTATTCCTTATTGGATTCAGCACCGACCACCTTGCTTCCTGGCCCACACCTTTCCAGGAGGCGTCATTCTGTACCTGGCAGTGCCCGTCTGCCCCAGCACCAGCCTCGATGGACTGTCAGCATAGGTATTATGCATCCCAGGGTCTCCAGGTGACTTCCTTCATTGCTGTGTGGGAGTGGGGTTGCTGGACACTCCTTCCAGGTGTAGGCACTCGGTACATGACCGGCCCCTGGATGCAGACTCTGCGGAGTTCAACCATTAGGGATGGAGAGTGTTCTCCTCTGTGCATATGATGCTGCATATTGCATCTCATCAGGTGCACCACGCTGCCTACAGTAGGCTTCTGTGGTTAATGCTTTGCTAGGTGCTGGCATTGTTGCCTGATTCGGAGGCAACTAGACAGGCCATTGCTCTTTTTGCACAGGGCCTGGAACTCACAAGACACAAACCAAGGTTGTCTTATGATGCTAGGGAGGTAGCTTCCAGGCTAGCGGAGACAGCGATCTGCATTAGGCTGATGGCATGGCTTCATCTCTCACGGTTGTCACCCTTGGCCCGGCGTAGGGTGCTTGCCTCCACTTTCCGGAGGACCCTTCTATTGTCCTGCAGGGGGAGGCGGGAGCTACAGGGGCACCTTCCATCTCCCAGGTTATGGGAGACCCCACCTCACCCTGACCAGTCACAGGCCTACTTGGCCTGTATGGGTCTCTGTCTCCCGTAATTCTCCCCTACGGGAAGCTGAGGGACTCATGTTCCTCAGGGCAGTGCAGGAGCTCGGTACTCACCCAATCAGTGATGCATGGTGACGACTGACACTTGGAAGATATGAAAATTATATACCTACCGTAATTCTTGATCTTCCTGTGTATCTTTACCATTCGTCATTGAAACCCACCCACCTTTCCTTCTTGGCCTCAGCCTCTGGGCAATGCCTCCTCCCTCCCTGCCTGCCTTCCCTCCTTGAGACCATTTTTGGCATCTCCTCTGGTTTTGCTGCACCCTCTGTTGTCCTGTTAGGCAGCAGGGGGATCACCCTAACTGGGACGGCAGGTAAGGCTTCTCGCCCGGTACAAATAGACTCCCCATGAGTCTCTCTCCTTCTGATCCAGTGAAATTCTTCTTGGGACTCGGTCTGGCCCTGTAGGCATGGATGACTTCCCCTCTAGGGGTCTTCCCTTGATGGGAGGGAAACAGAGGACCCATGGGGACTCTCTTTCTCCTCTAGTAAAATTTCTTCTTCCTTTCCTCCCCATCTAGCAGGGGGAAAATTTTTTTCCTGGATGGGTCCTTCTCCTTCCCTTCCCCAAACCCTTGGGATCCTCAGGGTCAGCGGTAACTGGGGTGGGGTTGAGTTCTGTCCCGGGGTGGTTCCCCATCCTGTACAGATTGAAGGGTGGGAGAGAGGAGGGGGACTTCCACTCCTAGTCTAAAAGGTCTTGGCTCCGGAGCCTCCATCTGGACTGTTAACCTTGACCCAGAGTCCACTTGGGCTACCTGGGTGAACCCGAGCTTGCCTGCCTCAGAAGCCGAATAGTTGGGGTGGCTTAGACTGTTTGGTCATCCATCTGAGAGGCCAGGAGCATGAACCTGGTCTTTACAAGTCTTCTGGCCTTCTGGATATATTCACATCTCTCCCGTGGAGCTTCTTTGTGGAGTAGAGTGGGTCCCTCTCCCTCCCTCTCTCTCTCTCTTTTTCTTCTATTCCCCCCCTCTCTTTTACTATATTTCTCTCTTTCCTTTCTTATTCTTGGCCATCTTGGGGCTAGGGCCAGAGCCCACACGCTTAGGTCCTCCTCCTCTGTCCTATGGCCTGCATATATCCTTGTTCATTTTATATTCTTTCCATTTACTGTCCCTTAAGCTCCCCTGCCCCACTCTTGTCTTTTCTCTATACTACTAATTTGCTTCTCTCAAGTGAGCAGAACTGGTGCAGAGGGAGTCGACTGTCATTACTGGCCAACCCATGAGCGCCATGCAGTGTTTCGGCCTTGTGGGTGGCACAGCCTCCGGTGTCGACTCCTCCCGCTAAAAAAAAAAAAAAAGCTCCTGCGGGGTGCTGCATCTCTGGCCATCACCCAGTTAGTGATGAATGGTGAAGATACACAGATAGATCAAGAATTACGGTAGGTATGTGATTTTTATTTCTCAGTCAATATCTCCCTCTCCTGCGACCCCTGTACTGTGGGTTGCGATATTGTCTGTCCACTCCCCGTCTACTGCCCTTGTATTTGTGTGGTGGCTTGTTGACAGTGTTTGTTACCCCTGCTGCCCCTTCTTGTTTGCTTTGAGTTGGTTGCTGAAACAGAATTCTGAGACTGTGCCGATGTGGGGGAGGGGCAGGCGATGTAGGATCCAAACCTTCCTCCAAGCTGTCCTCTAAAAAAAATGATGAAGCAGCATCTGATTCACTGCCTGTACTGTAAGATTCATTTTGCATTTCATGAGCTTTTTTCGGTATTGACTTTGGTTGCTTCCTCCAGTTGAATACTTAGCCATTCTTATAGTCCCTTTCATCACGTAAGAATTTATTTTGTTTATATGTCCACAACTTCTTATCCAATTGTTCAGTTAATTTATTTAATTTGTCCTTCATGGAAGCAAAATTAGGGTGGTCAAGGCATTGGAAGCCTTGGAAAAAATGTGGTTGTTACGATTAAACAGGCTAACAAAGGTAGCAGTGTGGTGGTACTCAATACGGCAGACTATGTTGCAGAAATCACACGACAACTGGGTGACAGCAAATTTTATAAACCCTTTAGCAGTGGTCCTACCATTTTCTTTAAGAAAAGGATTGATGCCTATTTGTAATTAACATTCCATAGTGATGTGATTGATGAGGATACTCTGAAGTTCCTGATCACTGAACATCTATTCACTGTAGCATATATGCCTTTCCCAAAGTGCCTAAAGGTCTAATTAATCCACTGGGGAGACCAATAATAACAGGCATTGGCTTAGTAACAACCCCTATCCCAATATGTTGATTTTTTCATCAAACCCTTTGCTTCTTATTTACCGTCTTAAATCAAAGATACCAAAGAAACGGAATCTTATTACCGACCTTCATGTGGAAGATAGTGACATTCTAGTCACATTATATGTTCAGTCTTTATATACAAATATTCCTCATGAAGGTGGTTTACATGCTGTATCTCATTATCTGAACAAACTCCCCCCTGATTCAAAACCCTCCACTGAGTTTCTAGTTGAACTTTCTCAACTTGTACTTGAATGCAATGCGTTCATGTTCAAGGGGAATTTTTCCTTTATATTAGCGGGACAGCGATGGGTGCTTTATTCTCACACAATTTTGCTAATTTGTGTATGGGATTATGGGAAGGGAGGTTTTTGTATAAACTCAAAAGTAACACTTTTTTTGATAAAATTTCACTTTGGGATAGATACATTAATGATTGCCTTATGGTATGGCAAGGTACTATGGAGGGAAATGCATTTGTTTGTAGGATATTTGGAATCCACAAATCCACATCTTCAGTTTTCTGTGACTGTAGTGCAAGTGCATCACATATATAATTTTTAGATTTGTGTATTGTCAAAAACACAGACAATGGTGTGGATATTACCTTGTACCAAAAACCCACTGACCGAAATACGTTACTTTTGTCAAGCTCATGTCACCCATGACATTGCATTAGGACGATTCTGAGAGGTCAGTTCATTTGGGTGTGCAGAAATTGCAGTACACAAGTTTGACCAACATGCCAGTATACTGACAGACAGGTTTACTGGTAGGGGTTAACGTACAGATGACATTCACAATGAAAGAATTAGAGTGGAAGAAACACATAGGGACCCTCTCCTTAATGCCACATGACCCAGGAATGTAAGCTCCGCTAGACTTAATTTTGTTACAACCTACAGTTTGGAGGCTAAAAGAATTGAAGGAATTATTAGGAAAAATTAGAAGCTTTTACAGGTTGAGGACCTAGGCATACAATGTTATATCTGTATTGCATAATCTGTATACTTGAACAATTATTCATCGTCTGTATTTTACTCCTCTCCCCCTTCCCCCAGGACGCATCTGGAATCGAGCGGTATCTCCGCTCAGTATGCCTTCCTGGTAAAACTCTTAAATAAATAAAGTGAGGGATCATGTTGCTATACTCCCTCATATGGTTTATAGGAGTATGCCAAATATTGGTGACCATGTTACCCATAGCTACACCAGCCTGTCCCTCTGAAATATTCCACTTGGCTTCCAGCTTTACCTGATGGCTGTCACAAATGTCAGCAGTGCAAATAATGCACCAATATAAAGAGTACAGGTACTTTTTTTGACCTGTGTGATGGTACAGAAGTAAAAAATTAATGGGTTAATTAACTGTGATTCCACACACATGGTTTATTTAGCAAATTATAGCTGTGGAGCATATTACATGGGACGTACGAAAAGGAAATTAAAAAGGAGAGTTGGGGAACATATTAGGGCTGTTGTTGATGGCAATTTTGATTATGTTACTGCTTTTCATTCCCCCTCTGCGAGTAATCCACTTTCACATATTTTGAGTTTTGTGGGGATTGAAAAAGTTAAGTTGGGACTTCGTGGTGGAAACATTGAACAATTATTGGCATGTAGGGAACAGTATTGGAGTTTTAAAGGGACACTCTCAACCTTTTTTGCATCATATTATTTTTAGGTAAAACCTCACATTTTGTGATTGCTTACTTTCACTAAAATTCATTGATGTTGCTGGTTGATTTATCTGCCTCCTTGCTTATTAGAACCAAAATGCATGGTAACGTATATCTATGCCCAGCTTTGTTTTGCATCAAATCATTGAGTTACTCTTTGTGCACACTTCCTGAACATTAGAAACACCCTCAAACAGTGCAGTCACTCATGATTCAATAGGCTCCTCTACTCCTACTACATGAGTGGCTAGATGTTGTTGGGGGAGGGGGTGTCCCTGAGTCCAGGAAAGATTCAGTGGGAGCTGGTCAAGAAATGTAAACCGGCATGTTTTGGTGTGGTAACACCAGTATAATGTACAGGGAGCCCTTATTATGCATAGCCTGCTATCTTTGTATTTTCTTGTAATCTCATCGTTCTGATGTACAGGCTGTAAATCTTGCTTGCCTACGTCAGATCGGTGAAATTACAAGATAGAACTAAACTCACTGACAGCATTCTTTTAACGGAATGTAGGTTGCGTTAGCATGTGATCATTTTTAATTCTAACACTGAAGCAGCAGATTAGCGATCCATGTTCACTTGACCCCCAGCAGCAAGTAAGTGGATCTCTTCTTTGTTCATGTTTTAATTTATCTGAAGACCAGCATCAGTAGTAAAACTTTTTTCCTCTTATCTCTAACCCCCCCCCCCCCGTATCCATCTCCGAGTGTCGTGCCTCCTATCTCCTTCTAAGATAAGGTTGTTTCCCACAACGACTCAGGTCCGCATAGCTGACGAGTCCGCAGTTGGCCAACCGCATTTTGATTTGGGAGCAGCAACGCTCAAAATGAATATTTTTTAAATGACCAGTTTATTATTTTTTTTCCCATGGTGGGCAGTCAGTTTTTCACATTTTAAAAGAAAAAGAGGATCTGAATCAAACTACTAGCTGCATCAATAGTATCTGCAGAATATGAATAATAATAAAATGTGTTTTTTAAACTAGGGACACTCTGAGGCCTAAGAGGGTTGACAGTGTCCTTTTTAACTCTGTGCCACTAAACCACCTGGTCTTAATGACAGAACTGAGTTGTCACCATTTTCGCAATAATGTTTTGTAATGTGCCTGGTTCTATAATGATGTAACTGTACAGTATATACCTTTTTGTAGCAGTTTTGTGCTGCACTATATGGTGTTTTCTTATGGGTACATATGTATGTCTGATCCTTGTTTTTAATTCACTGCACTTTGTATTTGATTGTTGAGCATTTTTATCTCATCACATATATAAAAAAAGATTCTAACTCTTTAAGAGGGATACTATTTAAGGGCAAGTAATGTGGAGGAAGCAGATAATGAGGAAGTAGGTAATCAACATGACATTGCTAGCATGGACATAATAAAGAGCTTTGTTGATAGCAGTTTGGAGGCTAAGGGCAAGTATGTAGTCAGTAGAGATATTGAGGGGAACACTGAGAAGCAAAGGGGTTTAATGCTGGGGTTAAAGAAAAAACAGTAGAGCGAGATGCTATATAAAGATGGTTTGTGGTCAGTTACAGGTGCAGGTGTCAGAGTTGCTAAGAAAGTTGTAAAGTGCTTGCTTGAAGCAGTAATGGGACTCTGCAGACTCTTTTGCAGGGCTGTCAGTAGGAGGCCAGCATGGGACATTGTTCTAGAAACATAGATTTTGATGGCAGATAAGGACTGCCTGGCTCACATAGTCTGTCCATTTCCCTACCTACTTAACTCCTGATCCTAAATGATCAGCAGCTTACCCTCTCTGTCCTACCACAAGGGTTGCCTTCTGTCTATCCCATGCATTCTTGAACTCACCAATAATTTTAGCCTGTATGACCTCTGCTGGGAAGCTATTCCATGCATCCACCACCCTTTCTGTGAAATAATACTTCCTCACATTTCCCCTGAGTCTCCCCTCGTCCCAGCCTCATATTGTGACCCCTTTTTCTTGCACATCTTGCACATTCTTTTTTTGAAATATGCTGCCCTCCTGGACCTTGTTGATTCCCCTGAGGTACTTGATTGTCGCTATCATATCCCCACTCTCCCCCCTTTCCTTCAGGCTATACATATTGAGGTCTTTCAGTCTTTCCTCATATGTTTCTGGTGCAATCTTTTCACCATTTTTGTTGCCCTTCTCTGGACCGCCTCTACTCTGTCAATGTCCTTCCGAAGATGCGGTTTCCAGAACTGAACACAGTATTCCAGATGTGGCCTAAGCAGTTGTCTGTACAGTGACACCACCACCTCCTGTTTTCTACTGGTGATGCCCCTCCCTATGCACCTCAGCATCCCTCCGGCCATCCCCACTGCCTTTTCACATTGCTTGGCCACCTTCAGGTAGTCTGTTATGTTTACCCACAGGTCCCTTTCCAGTTTTGTTGTTGTTAGTATCTCTCCCCTTCCCCCCCAATTTTGTATTCCTCTCCAGGATTCCTGTGGCACAAGTGCATGACTTTGCACTTTTTTGCCTTGAATTTAAGCTGCCACTCTCTTGACCACTCCTCCAATTTGCCTAGGTCTCTTCTCATTTTTTCCACCCTGTCTGGAGTGTTTACCCTATTTCAGATCTTGGTGTCATCTGCAAAGAGGCACACCTTCCCTTGCAGCCCCTCCACAATGACACTAATGAGGACATTAAAGGGGACCAGCCCCAGAGCTGAACTCCGTGGCACCCCACCGGTCACCTCCCTCTCCTGGGATTGAACTCCGTTCGCCACCACCCCCCTCTGTGTCTTGTTGCTCAGCCAATTTCTGACCCATGGTACCACCTTGGGACCTACTCCCAGACTGCGCAATTTTTTTACTAGCCTCCTGTGTGGGATGTTGTCAAATGCCTTGCTAAAATCTAGGAAGGCTATGTCCACCGCCCCTCCCTGATCCACCGCCTTGGTTACCTAGTCAAAGAAATCTATCAGATTTGTTTGACAAGATCTCCCTGCAATGAATCCATGTTGCCTCGGGACTTGTGCCCCACTAGCCTCCAGTTATGCCACAATCCTTTCCTTTAACATTGATTCTATTTACAAGCCTGCTCTGCAAAGAAACTGACAAGACCTCTGATACATTTTATGAGAAACAGGATGTTCTCTTAATAAGTTCCCAGGCAAAGACTTATAAAAAGAGCAGCAATGCTTTTGTTAGAGAGCGAGAAACTAAAACTTGGAATTATAGATACCTTCAGATGAAGGACTTTGTTTTCTCTGTTTATACTGCCATTGTACATAGTTATACTAACTATGAACAATGTGCCAATGGACTGAAAGAGGGCAGAGCACTACATAAGTGGGGGGTGGAAGGACGAGGTCAAAAACTACAATCCCATTAGTCTTACCTCAGTGGTGGGGAAGGTAATGGAAACACTACTTAAGATCAGGTTGATAGAATACTTGGAGATGAATGGCATGCAGGATGACAGGCAGCACGGCTTCATCAAGGGAAGGTCCTGTCAGACTAACCTGATAGAGTTTTTTCGATCGGGTGACACAGATAGTGGACCAGGGAGGAGCGGTGGACATGGCCTATCTGGATTTCAATAAGGCCTTCGACACCGTTCTGCATGGCGGAATGGTGCATAAGCTGGACAGACTAAGGGTGGACCACAGGATCACCAGGGGTGTGGAAAACTGGTTGAAGGGAAGAAGTCAGACAATGGTGGTAAATGGGACACATTCCAGGGAATGGGCGGTGACCAGTGGGGTGCCACAGGGGTCAGTGCTAGGACCAATACTCTTTAACATCTATGTTAGTGACCTAGCAGAGGGTCTGGAGGGGTGGGTGTGCCTGTTCACAAATTATACAAAGGTCTGCAATAGGGTGGATTCACCTGTTGGGGTGTAAGCCATGAGGTGGGACCTGGAGAGGCTGGAGAGGTGGTCTGACACCTCTAAATTGAAGTTTAATGCACAAAAGTGCTCGCTGATGCACCTGGGGAGGAGGAATAGGAGGGAAAATTACTCCCTTGGTGGGGTGGGGTGGTGATTAAGGAGAAGGAAACAGAAAGGGACCTGGGGATAATGGTATTGCGTGACCTCAGGGTGGGCAGCCAGTGTAGCAAGGCGGTGGGAAAGGTAAATGGAATGTTGGTCTGCATCGCAAGGGGTTTTAATAGCAGGAAAAGGGAGGTGCTAATGCCATTATACAGAACCATGGTCAGGCCACATCTGGAGTGTGGGGTGCAGTTCTGGAGGCCTCACCTATGAAGGGATGTTGAGTTGATGGAGAGAGTACAGAGAAGGGCAACCAAAATGGTATGAGGGATGCAGGATGTACTCTATGAGAGAAGATTGAGAGGGCTGAATTTGTACCCTCTGGAGACTAGGGGGGGGGGACATGATTGAGACCTTTAAGTATCTAAAGGGAATAAATAAGGTGGAGGGTGATAGCTTGTTCAAACTGAAGAAGGGCGCGAACACGAGGGAACATAGCCTCAAACTGGAAGGTGAGCAATACAGAGGTAATGTCAGGGGGCAGTTTTTCATGGGGAGGGTGGTGGAGGCCTGGACCAAGCTGCCGGAGGAGGTAGTGGAGCTGATATGGTGGAGGGGTTCAAGAGGGCTTGGAATAGATTTAAGGGGTTGGGAAAAGAGGGTGGAAGCGTAACAGAAGGGGGGGGGGTACGGTGTTGAGCAGACTAGATGGGCCGTGGGGCCTTTCTCTGCCATCACATTTCTGTGTATCTGTGTAATTTTTAATTTTTTATTTTACTGTTACTGATAATAATAAAACATTACTTGTGAATTTTACAACTACTTCTGGTCTTCCTATGCTTCCTGACCTGTGCCTCGACGACAGGCACCAGGGACGACTTTGAGCCCACTCCTGACACTGTTTACAGTATCAGGAGAGGGACCAGCATTGAGGTTGTTACCAGTCCAGATGATGTCAACTTCCAAGGTTTCACTAGTGACACAGTGGTGGGTGACAACTCCGGACATGATGACAGAGGTAGCAGTGGCCATGGTGTCAGTCTTGGTTCTGGCTCTGGGTGAAGTGCAGCTGATAATGTCCCAAAGGCCATCCCCAACTCTGGTGTTTGCAACACCAAAGAAGGTGATGGCTTTGGGCATGATATCAAAATTGTCACTGAGCACAGTATCAAGGGTAGTGCCAGCCATGGCGATGGGGATGACCCTGTCTTTGAGGCTGTCGCAGCCCAGTGCCAGAGGCAGCGCTGACTCTAGGTCAGATGGCACCTGGAGATGGAGTTTTCTGTGGAACCACTGGATGTCACTGCCACCATTAAGGACCAAGGCCTCCTAGTGGGACCTGTATGGCTCCAGGTGAATCTGCTAGGCCCACCATTTAGTTGAGGCCCCGTATTCGGTTCAGCAGCCTAGACCGAAGCCCTGGACACCAGGAGTCCTAATCCCCCTAGCAAGGCCTCTCTATTTCCAGCAGGAGTTGCCCTTATTTGTAAGTTTGAGGGGTCATTAATGTGGGAACAACACCGGGATTTAGTTGGTGCCTTAGAAAGCTGGCATTGGGAGTAGCACTGGGATTTAGCTGGTGCCTTAGAAAGCTGGCATAAGGGGTCTGACAGGGCCCAGTATGGTTCCCAGATTAGGCGCCTTATCTCCACCTACGCCCTCCTTAGATGATAATGAATCATCTGTCCACCTTCTTTCAGCTGCTATGCATGCTTTGTTCCAGTGATTCTTGGTGGAGATGCTCCAAGCGCTCGACTTACATGCTTTTGCAAGCCGCAGTCCAGCAGCCCTGTTGTAACTCCTTGGAGTTCCCAATCTTGATACCTCTGTCATTCTTCCATGGCCTGGCACCTTTGAGGATGCATCCAGGGCAGTGTGGAAGCATCAACCCAAAGAGTGGAGCAGCATAGTATACCAGAAAAGACCTTAATAGCTAGGTCAAGTTAAACAAAATATTTTTTTTTTTATAGAATACACAGACAACCAGCATCCGCAACCGTGTATACCATGCTGCTGCACTACTTGGATTGTTGCTCATATCATTTATGTGGAAGCACCTGTAGTGTGTTCAGAAAACCATCTCCTTGCTTGAGCAGTGTGGAGGCATCCCTTCTCTAATCCAGCCATCCCCAGGGACCTCCTCATGTGGTATTGCACACCCTCAGGGTCTAATGGATATATTTCACCCTGCCTCGGACCTTGAAGTACTGCAGATCCTGTCAGGGCCACAACACCTCGTGCATGATGGATCTTCAGAGGCGGGTTCCACTCAGACAGGTGTGTTTGGCAGGAAGGTATTTTCTTTGGCATGCTATCTAATGTGCATTTCCACACACCAGGTATATATGATGACCTATAACTGTCATCTGTAGCTGCAGACAAGCACACTCTTAGCTACACTCACAGAGAGGATCTTGCGATGCCAACTAAGTTACCTCCAGGTTGGCAAAAACTGCAGTCTGCATCAGGTGGATGGCATGACTTTGACTCTCCTGACTAGCAACTTTGGCATGATGTAAGGTGTGGAGAGAAACCCCATTGCATCAACTTTCAAAACTGCCATACAGAAAGCTCTGATTGGCCTTCGGGGAAGGGGTCTCCCCAGCAGCTAATTTGCAAAGTAAATGTGGTTGCCTGATGTTAATGTGTGTAAAAAAGGGTTCTACACATTACCATGCTGGTCTGCACCACCCATGGAGCTCTGGGTATCACACAGCACCTAGCTGCATTGCACTGTGTTATGTCCAGAATTGATGGTTGGATGTACTATTGTCCCATCCCCCCTTCCCCTCACATGCCAAACCCATACCATTAGGCCCACTTATGGGACTTAATCTTTCTTGGTGGTTTAATGCCCCCCCCAAGCTATTTCCAATACCTGGTGTCCAGTGGTATCCCCCTCCCTAGCTCTGTTTCCCATGCTACTCTTTCATGAGTATTGTCCCTTGCAAGTCTCTGTACCCGACAAGTAGTCTCTCTGGTGTGGCATGCCTGTGCCTCCTTCAACCTGGAAAGCACTTGGGTTAACAGATACTTTCAGCCTCCCACCCTGGCAAAAAAAAAAACACTTTCCCTTTCAAATCCCCTATCCCTACCATTTAGTGTGGCACATGAAGTCCATCCATGGTATTGCTGTCCCCTGAACCCATTTCCATCGCCACCAAGATCTCAGCTGGAACAAACCCACTATTTAACACTTTGGCTGACCACCATCTAAATCACAGTTTGACATACCACAATGTAATGAAATTAAAATGGCAGAGATGGGATTTTTAAGGGGATGCGGGTGCACAGCGACTGCTTGGCATTGGGTGAGTTGAGAGGGGTGTCCCAGCAGATGCCACAGACTGCTTGGCATGAGGGTATGGGGCAGCGGTGGTGTTACAGGGCATGAGTGAATGATTGGCATTTAGCATAGAGTGAAGAAGAGGGTGCAAATTGATGTCAGGGACTGTCTGGCATGGGGATGGGGTGAAACATAGAAACATAGAATTTGCCAGCAGATAAGGTCCCCTTGGCCCACCTAGTCTGCCCATTTTCTCTGCCTATAATATCACCACAGATTCTACTTGATCTCTGGCCCATTCACCCAACGATGAAGAGGGTGACTCTAGATCCCAGCAATTGCCTTGAATGGGGCAGGGTAAGGAGTGTAACTGGATGCCTGGGAGTGCTGGGTAAGGGGTGCAGGTGAAGGATGGGGTACCACTGGAAGACATGGAGAGCTTAGCATGTGGTAAGTAGATGGAGGGAGTGCCGCTGGATTCTAGAGAATGCTTGGCATGGGGTTGGGTGAGGGAGGGGGTGCCACTGGATGCAAGGGACTGTTTGGCATGGGAATGGGATGAAACAAGAGGGTACCAACTGATGCTTGTGTAACCCCCCTACAAATGAGGGTTCCCAAAATAGAAACATAGAAACAGAATTTGACGGCAGATAAGGACCGCTTGGCCCACCTAGTCTGCCCATTTTCCTGCCTAACAGATAAGCTGCAGATCCTAGTTAACCAACAGCTTACTTCCTCCTACCCCCCACTAGGACTGCCTTATGTCTGTCCCATGCATTCTTGAATTCCCCCACTGTTCTTGACTCCACGACCTCGTCAGGGAGGCTGTTCCATGCATCCACAACCCTCTCCGTGAAAAAATACTTCCTCACATTACCACTGAGCCGTCCCCTCTCTATTTTCAAATTGTGCCCCCTTGTTCTTGCACATCTCTTTTTCTGAAAGATGCTACCCTCTTGGACTTTGTTGATTCCCTTGAGGTACTTGAAAGTTTCTATCATGTCCCTCTCTCCTTCTTTCCTCAAGGGTATACATATTAAGCTCCTTTAGTCTTTCTCGTATGTCTTCTGGTGCAGACCCTGCACCATTTGGTTCCCTCCTCTGGACAGCCTCCACTCTGTCTATGTCTTTCGGAGATGGGGTCTCCAGAACTGCACACAGTACTCCAGATGGGGTCTCACCAACTGTCTGTACAGAGGGATAACAACTTCCTGTTTTCTACTATTGATGCCTCTTCCTATGCATCCAGTATCCCCAGCCTTCCTTACTGCTTTCTCACATTGCTTGCCCACCTTTAGGTCATCTGATATAATTACCCCAGGTCCCTTTCCATTTTTACTGTTGTCAGTATCTCACCCCCATTGTGTACTCTTCCCTGGGTTTTGTTTCCCATGTGCATTGCCTTGCACTTCTTTGCATTGAATCTGAGCTGCCATACATTTGACCATTCCTCCAACCTTGCCAAGTCCTTCTCATTCTTCCACTCCATCTTGTGTATCAACCCTGTTGCAGATCTTTGTGTCGTCTGCAAAGAGACATACTTTTCCTTCAGTTCCTCTGCAATGTCACTTATAAAGACATTAAAAAGGACTGGTCCCAGTACTGAACCCTGCAGTACCCCGCTAGTAACCCTCCTTTCTTCACTGTGCACTCCATTTACTACTACCCTTTGCGTCCTGTTGTCTAGCCAATTTTTTATCCAGGCTACCACCTTGGGGCCCACTCCAAGGCTGGCTAACTTGTGTATTAATCTTTTGTGTGGGACTGTATCAAATGCATTTGCTAAAATCTAGGTAGGCCATGTCCACAGCCTCTCCCTGGTCTACTACTTTGGTCACCCAGTCAAAGAAATCTATTAGATTCGTCTGACACGACCTTCCCATTGTGAATCCATGCTGCCTTGGGTCTTGTGCCCCACTGGCCTCTAGGTACTCAACAATTCTTTCCTTCAGAAGTGATTCCATCATTTTCCCTACCACTGAGGTCAAACTAACTGGTCTGTAGTTTCCTGCCTCTGTCCTGCTCCCACTTTTGTGAAGAGGAATCACATCTGCCCTCCTCCAGTCCTCAGGTACCAACCCATCCTGCCATGATTTGTTAGAGAGAGTAGTCAGCGGTGTCACTAGTTCTACCCTTAAAATGTCTTCCTTGAGCTTGCCTGAATGCTCACTGCCAGGCTGGTGTTCTGTGTTTTGGCAGTTTAACCCATTTTACCCATTAGCGCCATATGGCGTCAGAACCATCCATTGCTTAACCTGACCCAAAATGGCGGCATCAGATAGAATGAGTTAAATGTATTGCCAGAGAGTGCTTGTATAGCCTCTGTGTACCGTCTCTTTAAGAATTGCCTGGATTGCAGTCATAATTAATCTGAGAGGGATCTCTGTTAGAAGATGTACTTGTTTGCTGATCATTTGTTAGAGTAGTAATGATATTGCAGTTTGTTCTAACCTGCCTTCTTTGCAGCATGGACAGTTCTGTTTGTTTCCATCATCTTGGTCTTGGACTGCAGAATGGGCCAATCAGTACATTTGGGACTCTAAAATGGAGCCTGCCTGCAGGGGCTTGATGGGGCCAAAACTTGTAGGAATTGTAGTTTTGGGCTTTTGGCGCCTAAAATAACCTGGAGGGGGAGCCCTTGTTGTGACTGACAGACAGATCAGCCAACCAAACCTTTTGGATCTTGGGGAAAGTCCCACACTGCTTGCAGTTTCAGTTAAATCTGAGTTGGGAAGTGAAGAAGTAACAGCTTGAGACAGTTCGAGCAGCAATCCATAGTGGATTCGTGTGGGAGAACTGTGGAAAGGCCTGAGTTTGGCCTGCATGCCTGCCTGCTGTCCCTGAGAGGGAACTTGTGTTTTTTTTCAGACTGTATCTGAATTTGGAGAGCGAATTAAGCCACTGAATTGTGACCAGGCTTTAACCTGAAGAAGACCGAAGATTTGCTGAATGAGATCGGCCTGTCAGGACTTTCAGCTACCTCTGAACTCCTGGATTGTGCAGAGACTCTGTAATTGCAGCCAGAGAGCCATTTGCCTGGTACAGTGGAATTTTCTTACATGTGAATGTGCTGTGTGCTTATAGTGAGTCGTGATTTGGTTCCCCACTGTGTGTTGCTTGCTGGAGGCTGTATCCAGCTCCACGGACTGAATCCGTATCCATTTCCGTTTGCCTGGGCCCTGCTACACTGGCCCAGACAGAATACCTGCTACGCAGAGAAAGTCATCGACAAGAGACCGGCCTGGGGATCAGCCCCCTGCTCAACGCCTTGAACAGAAACGACGCCGCGGTGATTCACGTGGGCCCTGCTTCTCCGGGCATTCCAGCTCAACAGCCTGCAGTCTCGATTTCATCCTGCCTGTGTCCAGTATTGGATATCGTCAGTAAACATCAGGGTAGCTCCCTGCAACAACAGCTAAATCTAAAAGTGTTGTCATCTGATTGTCTTGTTGCCTTTTCTTTCATGAACTAAGCCCTCCGGCTCCGGATTACAAATAGTGTGTGTTGTGCATGTTGCCTTCTTCCATCACAGGGCCCCAACCAGCAGCAATGTTCCGGGCTAGCCCACCGTTTTCCTACTTGGGTACCCAGAGTGTGTGACTGTGTAGGGACTCTGAACTGCATGCATAACTGTCTGATTAATATAGCGTTTAAGCAAATCAACCTGATTATGCCCCTCCCTTGTTCAAGTTCCCTGAATAAATCAGATTTAACTTTGTTTGCGTTTAGCCTGACTGTGGTTCCAGTTTGTGCCAAAGGTATTGAACTGTTGTTATTTGCTGTGCTTAACCTTGTTTTACAGGGGGTCCCCAGGGTCAAGCTAAAGGAACCAGCCCTGGTGGTAAGTGCAAACAGTGTGGGTAATTGCCTGGTGAATAAGGGTCATTGTGAAAGTAATTATTGTATATTGTTCAGGCCACTAGAAGGGAAGGGGGGGTTACAGTGTCCTGGAGGGCTGTGCCCAGGTTAGCTTGACCACTAATAACCCTGACCTCTGGGTGGAGGCACCCGTTTCATTACCAGGGCCTCTTGACCTGCTACTAGCCAAGCAGGCAGGGGTAGTAGCGCTTGGGATAGCGCCACCTAGGGGTTACACTTGGGAATGCCTGAAATGGTGCAAGGTGAGGGACTGTGTACAGGAACTACTTTGCATGGGGGAGTGGTGTGAGAGAGGAGCCACTGGACACCAGGGACTGCTTGGCACTGAATGGGGAAAAGATGGGGTGCCACTAGACACCAGGGACTGTCTGCCAGTGCCATAAACAGTCCACTGGCAGCTTCAACATAAATGTGTGCGCATATGCTATTAAATATTCTTTTAAAATAGAATGGAAATGAATTGCAGAAAATTATGTTTAGGCTTCTATAAGGGTTGACGCACAAATCCACAAAGTTGGGAAATACAACATTGTAGTAAAACATTCTTCTAAGTCATGGCAAACGTGTGGCATGGTGTTCATAGCATTTCAACAATTACTCAAAGCAGCACTGGTGTTATTGACTTCAGCATCCTCTGTGAAAGCACTGGTGTCTGAGTAAATTGCCACCTTAAGTGGAAATGCCCAGTCTTAAGTACTGTATCTGTTAACAAAAGTATGAATAGATGACAAGGTTCCTACCTTCCACTACTTTGAAACAAGAGCTTATGCCTTTTCTGTAGCATTCCTCAATGTCAATAGGTAGTCATTACAACTGAGTATTGTGCACCCCTACTAGGGGAAGTTGCACAGCCTGAAGCTTTAGAATACTGAGCATACGAGGATTCTGGACAGCAGCAGCTCTCCAGTCTTAGCTGTGCCATTGAAGGAAAAACATATCAAACTGCTGTGAAGAAAATCTGAGCTTCTAGGCCTTGTGGCTGCAATTCTGCATAGCAGGTTGAGGCTACCTGGTGACAGGGAGCACTCCTAAATGAAAATTGTGCCTGTTAAGCTATGGCTTTCAAATTGGCTAACCAGCTCTCCCTATTTCTACTGACTGTGCTCGGATTGGGGGCCACATCTGCCATACTTTTTTTTTTTTTTTTTACAAGGGTGTGTATAATGTTTGAGTTCTCTGATTACCCCCCACTCCCCAAAAAAAGTGCCTCAGTTAACCTGTTTATCCTTTAGGGTTTTTTAGACAGATGCTATCCCAGGGGGCTCCCCTCAATCTATGGGTGTCGCTCCTCCCCCTCCCCCCCATGTTTAGGGTCTAGTTTAAAGGACACCTAAACAGTCCTTTTGCATTTTTTTTTAATGACACCATAGGCTTTTGAAGGAGAGTATGGACATGGGAACAAATGGAGTCCAGACATTGATTCTGATTCAAAGCAAAAGAAGTGGATTTATTTCTCCAACAGAAAAAAATAAGCAGACTGAGCACAGAAAATAATAAAGGCATAAAACAAAATCAAAATTTACAGAATTTAAATCAATTCCACAAAGAAATTTGTTCATCCACCTAGTATCAAGCTAGGGGACTGGCAGGGAACAGCTCCTACCAACCAATTAACTTACAAGAGATTCTGCAGTGCTTATATACAGAAAACAGTCACATGACTACATTAGCTCCTCCCATTGCCTAACTTGAAACAATTGTTCTTTAGATAGGTTAAATTTCTAATATACTAACTTAATAATACTATATCATAGTAGTTCAAAATATTTGGAACACAGAAATGCAATAATTAGTAAGAGAAACCAAAATAAATAGTTTATACTAAAGTTTCAGGCATTCCCTCATGCTGACATCATAAAAGGGGTGGAGCCACGGCCAGACGGCCCTTAGGATAGCATGCAAACAGCTGGAAGGGTCTGGAAGCTCTGCACCAGGAAGTAAAAAAAAAAGGTAAAACTCCTTTATTTCACAAATATATATCCAACAATGAATACAATATGTCCTAGAAAGAGTGTATTATATTCATATTTGGACTGTTTTTTAGCTTACAGCACTTATTCTTATTTCATTTGCATTTTAATGCAGCACAGACGTTTATTCAATATGCAAGCTAGGCTTTATACCTAGGACACTGCATTAACTTACATGGGATCAATGCTTGAATGGACAAGGTCCCTTTTTTATTGTCTTATATGGGCTTGGAGAGTTTATTGTAAAAAGAGTGTGCATTCTCTAAGAGTCAGGTAGCAGAATGGTTTGTTTTATGCCTGGTTTGTATTGTAGCTCGTAACTATGGCTGAAAACTGAGACCGAGCATGAAAGGGAGGATTCACTGGCTTCTGAGAAGCCCACATTTATAATTGCTCATTTTTCCTCTTTTATTTCTGTGAGACACCACAAACAGTGAAGTCCTGCCAAAACTATACACCCTAAAGGTGAATTGAGGGATTAAATTTAGCGAGATATTAGCGCTCGCTTTCTTGAAACATTTGCACAGTCGCACTGCTCCATGTGCACATTCGTGCAGTGCGATCATGCGCAAGGTCGCGCAGGTCCACTAATTTAGTGAACAGAACAAACGGGCATACAAGCCATTACATTACTTGGTAGCAGGTGTAGTGGACTCTTCCAAAAGATAAGGAAATAATCTTAGGGACAGAAAGATACTTACATGAGGCCAGATTGTAGGTAGGGAAAGAATTGGGTTGAAAGGATAGAAAGGAGCCAGAATAGGATACTGTTGCAACAGATTTGCAATTTTTAGACAGAGAGGAATCTTTGGAAAGTCCATATACCGCACTACCAGTAATACCAAAGTGCTTTCTGAGTGCCCTTCTATAGGTATCCAGAATAAACCTATATCTGTACAAAATAATGAGACAAACAAAAACCAAAAAGTGGGGGGTACCATGCCCTCTTTCACACTCCTCCCCTCTTAAGAAAAAAACCATAGGTTTTCCATCAGACATCAGAGGTGAGTAGATCTCTCCAAGGGAAGAGATGGAGCCTCAGCCCACCCTCTCCCAAAGCTCCACCCCAGGGTCCCATAACAATTGTTTCTGTAAACTACATATTCACTTATGTTTTTCATAAGGAATACACATAAACAATACCCTGGGGTCTGCTCTTTTATTTTACTCTACTATGCCTGCCCCAAAACGGGGCATGAAATCAGCATTGCTATGCGCCTTTCCTGCTCTATGACGCACTGTGAATTTATATGGTTGTAGTGCAATGTACCACCTCATAATTCTCAGGTTTTTGTCCTTCATTTCTTGGCTCCAACACACAGGATTATGGTCAGTCCATATTTCAAACTCTGCTTCCCATAGATACTATTTTAAGGTTTCTACTGCCCATTTAAGAACTAAACATTCTTTCTCTGCTGTGGCATACTTGATCTCCCGTACATGCAGTTTCCTGCTAATATACAGAATGGAATGCTCCTCTCCCTCCTGTATTTGGTTCAGTACTGCTCCAATGCCAACACTGGAGGCATCCGTATGAACAATGAAGGGTTTTGAAAAATCTGAACTCTTTAACACAGGAGCTGCACACAAAGCAGCCTTTCAAACAACATGAAGTCTTGCTGTATTCTGACATATTGCAGTGATTCCCAACCTTTGAACTGCCCCAGAGAACAAAGAGTTATTTTTCTATGCAGGGCATAGAATGCTGAGCTCGAGCTCGGTTGAAGTCTCTGTCTGGAGTGTTTCAAACTCAAATCGTCAGATTCTTTACTTCGCTTCACTGAAGGGTCGCTCCAGAGATTTCTCCTTCAGCTCGGTTCAAAAGTCGGTTAAAGTTTCAGTTTTCGTCATTTTTTTAAACCGAAAAGGTTTTCCGCATAGTCGGTTCAGTCTCTGTCTGTGGTGCCGTGAGTACTAGATAGGAATTGTTCTGTTTTTTTCTGTGGAAGTGCTGCTCGGTTCGGCTGAACCGGCCATTTGATAGTGACATCTTGTGTTTTGTGTTTTTACTTAGTGTGTGGTTACCGGTTCTTATCGGTTCTAAAAAAAACGTGTTTTAATATGTTTTTTTCAAATACCCGTGACATGGTTAGGAACCGATAAGGAAGCCTTGCCTGGCGGTTGCCATAAAAAGGGTAAGTTGGTTAGGTTGGCCATGTCTCAGAAACTCAAGAAAAAAAACGGGCCCACTGGGTTTCAACACTGCAGTGAGTGTGGGGAGGTCTTTGCTAAGGCCGATCCCCACACCACCTGTGTTTATTGTCTGGGGTTTGACCACCTCGATTCAGACTGCCAAATATGTAAAAATGTTCCCAAATCTACCCTTGAGAAGAGATTAGGTAGACTGAGGGAAAGGGAGGCAGAGAAGTCCGCTGACTCGGATGGTCAACCCGGTTCGGTTCCGACCGAACCAGAAGGAGTGCCCTCTGACCAGGGATCGGTTCTGACAAAAAAAAAAAACGCAAACAAATCGACCAGTTTGGATCCAGAGGTTCATGTTCTGACCGCAGAAGAGATAGCCAGAGCAATTCAGATTGTGGAATCGCTCCGTCCGGTTCCGACCGATCCGGCTCCTTCTGGCAGGGGTTTGGTTCGGTTGGTTCCCCCGGTTCAAGATTATACTCTCGAAGATTTTTATGAACCAGAATTTGAAGAGGAAGGGCAATTTGAGAATGATGATGGTGAAAGTGAGGGTCTGGATGTGCCTGTGGAACCGGACATCTCCCCAGACAGACCTTCAGGTGTTTCCCCTCCTAGGCTTTCTGAGTCCCCTTCTCACTTTATGTTCTACAGAAAGGTGGCTGAAACCCTCCAGCTTCCTATGGAGGAGGCTGTGGAAGATCAAGAGGAGCCTGATTATGTAGAAATGATGGACATCCCAGAGTCCAGGAGACTGTCTATTCCCCTCCACAAATCCTTTGGGAAACAGACACAAAAAATCCTAAAGCCTCTTAACACTATACCTCCTGTGGATAGAAGAATGGACAAGAGGTATGCACTTTCAGGCTCAGACACGGAGTTCTTATACCAGCAATGCAGCCATGTTGGGGTAGTGCAGGCTGCTGCCTGTGACAAGGCAAATATTCCCTTGGCTTCATACCCCCCAGCAAGGACTCCAGGAAGATTGATGCCATGGCAAAGAAACAGTACATGGCATCTTCTTTGGGACTCAGACAGGTGAATTACATGGCCTATACAGCCAGGTGCCAGAAGTCCAGGTGGGACACTGTACTGGCACTGGGTTAACAGGCCTCCCCCCAGCTAACCAAGGAGCTGGAGGCGGTGGCTATAGATGGGATTGAGGCATCTAAGGTTCAGTTTCATGCTGCTGTGGATTCTAATGATGTGTCTTCAAGAGTCATGGCTACATCTGTGGCTCTTCGGAGGATGGCTTGGCTCAGATGTACTAGCCTCTCGCAGGACACCCAGGCTAAGGCCATGGATTTTCCTGTAGTGGGTAATTCTCTGTTTGGAGAGCAGACAGAGACTTACATGAAGAAAATGGATGAGTACAGGACCACTTACAGTAGTGCTCAGGCCAAGGAGAGGCATGCAACTCCTCAAAGACAGCAGTCTAGGGGCAGGGGCAGGCCTTTTTCAAAGGCCTTTTTACCAAGCACAGGCCTCTTCTTCCTTTTCTCAGAGGGGGTTCTTCAGAGGGAGAGGCAGAAGGGGGATGAGCAGGGCTACATCCACTCCTCAGCCTAAAGCCCCTGCCAAGCAGACACCCTGATGGGCCTGCCCGGGTCGACTCTCCTATTCCGGTAGGGGGCAGGCTGGCTTACTTTGTCCAGGACTGGATGTCTATTACATCAGACAAGTGGATCCTGGAAGTAGTAAGCCAGGGACTGGTTCTCAGCTTCAAAACATTTCCAAAGATGAAAGTCAGATCTTTTCCATCTGCAAATCTCTCAGAAACCCTTGCCCTAGAGGCAGAGGCTTCTTCTCTTCTAGCCTTAAGAGCCATAGAGAGAGTACCTACCCTACACTGGGGCAAAGGACTATACTCCAGGTACTTCCTGACCCCAAAAAAAAGACAGGGGAGTGGCGACCCATCCTAGACCTAAGATATCTAAACAAACATCTTTTAAAACCAACGTTCAAGATGGCAACTCTGGGAATAATCCTTCCCTCTCTAAGGCCAGGAGACTGGCTAGCCTCCCTGGACCTCAAAGATGCCTACTTTCACATTCCCATCAGGTGCTCCCACGGAAAGTACCTCAGGTTCAAGTTGCCCTCAGGCCACTATCAGTTCAGAGCAGTGCCCTTTGGCCTAACCTCAGCCCCAAGGGTTTTCACAAAGTGCCTGGCAGTAGTAGTTGCCTTTCTAAGAAGGCAAAAAGATTTCCATTTTTCCATATCTGGATGATTGGCTAATAGGGGTCAGTCTCCAGACCAAGTCAAGTCTCACCTGCAAGTGGCCCAGCAAGTGCTCACTTCTCTAGGATTTCTTCTCAACCTTCCCAAGTCAGTTCTTGAACCAGTCCAGCTTCTTACCTTTATAGGGGCAGAATTGGACACACTCAGAGCAAGAGCCTTTCTTCCTTTAGAAAGGGCAAGGGTTCTTATGGAACTAGCCTCTTCCTTCAGCCTTCAGGTATCTCGGCCAGCAAGGCATTTCCTCCAGCTCTTGGGCCACATGGCAGCTTCAACAGCAGTGGTCGAAGGGGCAAGAGTCCAGATGAGAGATATTCAGTTCCACCTGAGAGCTTTTTGGTCTCAGAGGAAGGATTCCCTTACCAAACTGATCACAGTGACTCTGACCTTGATCCAAGCCCTCCAATGATGGCAGGATCAGGACAATTTAAGACAAGGTGTTCCATTTGTTACTTAGCCTTGTTCAGTGGTCCTTACCATGGACGCTTCTCTTCTGGGCTGGAGAGCCCATCTGGGGTCCCTCACTGTCCAGTGGCTGTGGTCCCCCCAAGAATCCCTTCTCCATATCAATCTCTTAGAGCTCAGGGCAGTTTTTCTGGCCCTAAAAGCTTTCTCTCAGTCAGTACAGAACAAGATGGTTCAGGTCAGAACAGACAACACCACCACCATGTGGTTCATCAACAAGCAGGGAGGCACTCGGTTCACGGCCTTGTGCACAGAAGCCATGAAGTTGTGGTCCCTGGCTTATTCCCTGCAAACCTCTCTGGTAGCAGTTCACCTTCCAGGGAAGGGCAATGTGCTAGCAGATGCACTAAGCAGGATCTCTCAGGGCCATCACAAATGGACCCTGGACCCTCAGGTGTTGAAAGTGATTTTTTCAAGGTGGGGCATTCCAGAGACAGACCTCTTTGCAGCCCCAGACAATCACCAACTCCTTCTCTTTTGTTGTAGAGCTCCAGTCTTGGGCTCAGTCCCCCTGGACACCCTGATTCTGAATTGGGAAGGGAAGTTTCTGTATGCCTTCCCCCCCTTCCCTCTCCTGTTCAAAGTCTTAGTCAAAATAAAGTCTCAACCTTGCAAAGTGATTCTGATTGCTCCATATTGGGCCAGACAGCCCTGGTACCCACTGTTGCTGTCCCTAGCAGTCCATCTTCCCCTGTCTTTTCCCAGGAATTACAACCTGTTAACATCCTCTCAGGGGAGGATTTGTTACCCCAATCTTCAATCTCAAGGCATGGCTCTTGAAGAGTTAGAGTTTTTCTTTCCCAAGGAGTTCTGGATATCCTCAAGGCTTCTCGAAAGCCCTCCACCAGAAAGACTTACAACTCCAAATGTAAGAGATTCAGCATTTGGTGTTCTAAGAAGCATATTTCTCCAGACACTGCTGGATTGCCTACGGTTCTGGATTATATGGTCCATCTTAATGGCCTAAGCCTCAGACCAGCTACTCTCAAGGTACAGTTGTCAGCTGTTTCTGCGTTTTTTTGTGTGGGGAAGTCTTCCTCACTATCTTCTCATCCTGTATTCTGTAAATTTTTTAAAGGATTGCTTCACACCAATCCTCCTTTTAGAGAACCAGCCATTGCCTGGGATTTGAATGTTTGCATTGCTCAACTTATGCAACCCACTTTTGAGGCTATGTCTTCAGAAGAGCTTAAGTACTTGACTTGGAAAACTGTGTTCTTGGTAGCCATCACCTCTGCCAGGTGTATCAGTGAATTGCAAGCCCTGTCAGTGTAACCTGATTTTATCTCATTTCACAGGGATAAAGTGGTCCTTAGAACCAATAGAAGGTTCTTGCCCAAAGTGGTTTCAGATTTCCATTTAAACCAGTCTGTGTCTCTTCCTGTTTTCTTCACTGATCATTCTTCCTCAGTAGAGAGGAGGCTACACAGTTTAGATGTTAAAAGAGCCCTTAGTTACTACATGGAGTGAACCAAGGGTCACAGGTTTGACTTCCTCCAGTTGTTCCTCACTTATGGAGAAGTAGGTAAGGGCAAACCTGCCACCAAGAGATCTATTGCCAGGTGTCTTGTATACAATTCTGCTATGAAAAACTGGGAAAAACTCCACCCTCAGGCCTGAGGGCTCATTCCAAAAGAGGTACAGCTGCTTCCCTGGCTGCTGCCAGGGATATCCCTCTCAGAAATTTGTCAAGCAGCCACCCGGAAAACAGCCCTTACCTTTACCAAGCATTACTCTCTGGATATCCAGGCTAGGAGTGATGCTCGGTTTGGCACAGCAGTACTTCAGATCCTATTCCCAAAGTAGGTTCTGTCCCTCCTCCATGGAGGTACTGCTTGGTAGTCTACAATATGTCAGAATACAGCAAGACTTCATATTGTTTGAAGAAAAAATTACTCAGCTTAGTAATTATGTTTCTTCTAATGGAGTCTTGCTGTATTCTGACCTCCCTCCTCTCAGAACCTGTTTTTGGGAAGTGGGTGGGCAGGTGCAGTGTTGCACCCAGGGGTGTTTTTTGGTTACACCCTCCTCCTTTTTTGCTTGGGTGCTCATTTATTACTGTTATTTGTATTAGATTGGTTTTTGGTTTTTGGGTTTCCTGACTTGAGTCTTCCTTGGGAATCCAAAACTTTTTTCTGCCAGTTGGCTAGTAGGAATTTTTACAGTTTTCACATAGAATTTTTAGTTAGTTGGGCTCGTAAGAATCTGACGGTTTGAGTTTGAAACACTCCAGACAGAGACTTCAACCGAGCTCGAGCTCAGCATTCTATGCCCTGCATAGAAAGTTAAGTCTTTGTTCTCCGGGGCAGTTGAAAGGTTGGGAATCACTGCAATATGTCAGAATACAGCAAGACTCCATTAGAAGAAACATAATTACTAAGGTGAGTAATTTTTTCTTATGGCACAGAATGCACCTTCACACTCTGTGGTCCACTGAACGGCTAAAGGCTTTACCTTTTTGGTTAACTCAATAAAGGGGCTGGCTACAGTTGCAAGTTGTGGCACAAAACACTGGTAGTATCCTGCTAGACCTAAAAATGAGCGGACATGGGTTTTTGTCAAAGGATGGAGGCTCTTTGCCACAGCATCTATTTTGTTCACCTCTGGTTTTACCTGTCCTCCACCAATTACAAACCCCAAGTACCTGATCTCCCTCATAGCTAGAGAACACTTTGAGGGATTAATAGTGAGTCATGCTTGGGAAATGGTGTTTAAAACACTAGTGAGGTGTTGCAGATGTTCCTGCCATGAATGACTAAAAATGATCACATCATCTAGATAAGCAGAACTATATGAAAGGTGAAGGCTGTTGCCCGTGGGTCCCACACCCCTTGCACCCTCATGCACATGCCAATGACAGGTGTTTTATTATTACAGTGATATTGCTGTATTGCATTAATATGCAGTAAGGGGTATCCACTGTACAAGTGTGGATACTAGGGATCATGCTTGCTAAGTGTATACACTATACAGTATACATTTATTTTACAGTATTATTTCTTAGTTTTCTGTTAGATGCAATGTTTTATTTGCTTATATGAGGCATATATGCTTTGGGCCTAACCATATCGTTTTACCAAAGTATTCTTGTACACATGTATTTCTGCTGACACTGCTTTGCACCATAATGACCTTGCACCTGCTACAATTTCTGTGCTGTCTTTGTTCTAACCAATGTTACGTCTTATGTATAACGTAATGTTTTTCTTCCTGCTGATTCTACATTTTCTATCCAGTAATGTAATGGTACCACTTGCTTCAACCAATAAGAAATGTCACACCTTTTTCCTTATCTTACTATAAGAAGCATGGTTCTAGAAAGGTTTGCTGAGAATTGCTGCGTCTAGACGTAGGGGAACTTGTTTACTCCCAGTATATTTGCTTTACTACAGGTTATACGTCTGTGCTTTTGTAATAAACTTGTTTATTACATGATTTGCCACTGTCTGTCATTCCTTCCACTTGTTTATCTCTAACAAGAACCTAATGCTGGAGTCTTTTCACTCCCTTACAAAATGGCAACTGGGCAAGGACGAGATTAAACAAGAGAAGCTTCGCCTTTAATTAATTTTGAATGTCGAGTAGTGTGGTGCAATCTTCATTTTGCCCACTTGGACCTACTCGTTCTTACAGTGGTAGTGGGCATGGCAGACCCACACCGCCTTTAGTCACAGCGAACCTCCCATGATGACTGATTGTCTACTGGGGACCGGAAAGCGGTAGATGACAGCTCTGGGCTAATTTTCAAGTTTCCCAAATGTGTTTGCTTTTATGTTGTTTGTCAGTGTGTCTACTCCCTACAGAGGGCTAATCAGACTTGTGCTGTACACAAGGTTAATAGGAAATCCTGCACTCAGCATTTGTGCCCAGTGCTAAACATGTGCTGCTCTACCAGCATTGGAGGCAAGTCAGCATTTGATTGCCCTACACAGTCCTTTCTAACAAAAAGACTGGATTTACAGACATTAAAAATGTCTCATATTAAATGTAAAATGCTGACAAACCTCCACTCATTCAGCATAAGCGGCCTCTTTCTTTATGCTAGCTATCCAGACACCCGAGATACCAGACGTTCTGCCTGTTGGTCAATTTTGGCCAAACAATCAGAGATTTTGTAACAGAAAACTGTCCCGTTTGATCCTGGAGGGCAAGCAGCCGTTTCTTCTCAAATTGATATCTGGTAAAATGTTCTTCTAGGGACATGGATATGTTGTTCATCCACACTGTCTGGCAGGTTTCTTGGCGCTTTAAATCTTGCCGGAAGGTCTTCAAGCTGGCTCCACCCACCCACCCGGGTAGTAAAACTCTCGGCTCTGCCCCATGACACCAGATCTTCCTTACTGCTTGGAAGCTCAGGTTTCCTCCTTAACACTCTGCGTATAGACTAGATCCTAATTCTTCGGTTTGCCCGAAAATAGTTTTAAAATTCTCAAGACTTCGGTCAAATTCTTCCCTTGCGGCTGCGATGGACAAATCAACTCCCAGATTTCGGCGGTGCCCATGTGGGCAGAAGATGTCCAGGACGGACCTGCACTCCACGTGCGTCTACTGCCTCTGCCTTGATCATGACCCGCAGGCCTGCGAGTTGTGTAGATCGTTCTTGGCCAATGTCCTTGAAGACTGCGCTGCCCGGTTACAACTTGGGTGCCCCGAGAAGCGCTACCCGCCGGTGAGGTCCAAGGAGGCCCATTGGGCAGTGTCTGCGGCAGCTGGCTCGGCTGAGCAACTCGAGCAGATGATCGCCCTTGAGGAGGAGGCGGCCCAGGCCACATCCTCATCTTCCTCGGTCACGGCATTTATCCCGCCCTCTGGGATCCTCTCACAGCTTCTTTAAGAAGCTATAATCCCTTTCCATGAAGGGAGAGGGCCATCGACACTCTTCGGTCGAAAAAGAAGGACTTGAAGGGTAAGTCCACCGTCAACATTCGTGGGAGCGAGAGGTCCCTTCCCGGACAGTCGACACTCGACTCGGGTCGAGGTTGTGGCTAAGGCCGCTGGTTTCACGGTGTCCCCCGCTTGTAATTAGCCGGCCGAGACACCCGCTTCGACGCCAAGTTGAGATTTTCTCAACCCGTCGGATGGGCTGTCGACTGGTGAAGCCAGCAACCTTTCTTCACTGGTCCTCCCCAGTGGAAATTGAGGACTTTTCTGCGCCTCTTGTGCCGGAGTCCCCGGTTAAGGCTCCTGAGCCGAGGGAGGAGCGGGTGTCCCCCGTTCCCTCCCAGACCACCCTCGAAACACCGAGGGTCTCGATCTCGGACCTCGACTCGGTCCAGCGATTCGCACGACCATCGGGCGGTCTTGGTCTCAACACTGAGGAAAGTGGCGGCGCCACTCGTCCTCGTCTTCCTCCTCGGAAGAGGAGAGGCTTCGGCCCAAATTGAGTCGACGCTACAAGGACTTAATGTGGCAGCAGCTCCTTTCGTCCGGGAATAAGCCAACGCCATCGCCTTCCCCGGCCATTAAGTGGCTGTCACCCGGAAGGCCAAAACAACCCCTCGCGGTAGTCGAGGTGCCCAAGCCTGTTCCGGTTGTTCGTCCAAAACCAGCTTTCCCACCGATTGTGGTGGAACCTCCACCTCCACAACCGAAATCGGGGGCACCGACCAAGGACTCTCGGGTGGGTCAGGGTCTGCCCCACCGGTTGTTGGTCACCCTCACTCCTGACCGTCCTCGGCAGGTGGAGGGTGGCTCAGGCCCCAGGCAGCTCTTCGCAGACTCCTCGGAGTCTGCCGACAACTCCTCCCTGTTTTCCAGGCCCCTTGACCTGGAGTCCTCCGGGGGGCAGTTGATAGACGAGAACCCATCGTCGTTCATGGGTCTGCTTCAGCTCATCTCAGAGTCCACCGCGATGCAGCTCGAGCCCATATCCAAGCGGGCCAAGTATCCCCTCACGAAGATACTGGACCGAGGGGATTCGCCCACAGAGGCCTTTCTGGTGGCTGAAGCCATTGTTGGCCCAGCTTTGGAGCTTTGGCAGCAGCCGGCTTCCTGTCCTGCGCCTTCGGCCAGGATGGCCAGGAAGTATACGGTCCCTACCGGCTCTTTGTGCGGTTTTTCAGAGCACCCCTCTGCGGAGGGGTTGGTCACCGATAGCGTTTTCCGGCATTCCAGGAACGCTAGGGATGTGGATAAGCCTCCCGACAAGGAGTCCATAAAGCTGGACTATGCCGGGCGCAAGGTGTACGCTGCGTCCTCCCTAGGCCTCCGTCAGGCCAGCTCGGCCGTGCTGATGGCACACTTCTCCCACGCCCTCATGGGCTCCCTGGATGAGGGGATCCCTCATCTCCTGTTCGACCTTCAGACTACGATCAAGCAAGTGCGGGATCAGAGAAGGGCAGTGGCGAAACTGCAGCTCCAAACGGCTCTAGACATTGGAGACTCCTGTGCCCGATCAGTAGCGGCCGCGATGGCCATGCGCTGCAGAGCATGGCTGAGGATATCCACCTTCACAGCAGATACCCAGCACAAATTGACGGATGTCCCCTTCTTGGGGACTGACCTGTTCAGCCCTCGAGTGGAAGGCCACCTCCAGCGGATCGAAAAGTCCAACGCTACCCTGGACTCGGTCACCTCCACCCAGAAGGACAAGGGCTGTCATCAACAACATAGGTCCTTTTGCCCTTCTGCGCTTGCGGCATGTCCGGCCCAGCAACACCAGCATCAGGCCAGCAGGCTCGCGCTTGGCACCCCAAAGCCAAGCCTGCGGCTTCCTCTAACAGGAAGCAGGGAGGGAAAGGCCCAGGAGGTCCCTCAGCTGGTCCCTCCTCCAAGCCTGCCCAGTGACAGGTTGAGGGGTGTCGCCCTCCAGCCTCGTCGCTCCCCCCTGGGTTCCACCCATGGGGGGGACGGCACCACCACTTCCTCTGGAGTTCAAGCAGGCCCCGCCCTTCCGAGCCGTTGCCCCACGGGGGGGCTACGGGGTCCACAGCCTCCTTGTCGGCTCGTCGAGCCGACATTGCCCTGCTCCTCGAAAAGGAGGTGATCAGGAGTGTGGCGGAACCTCCACCAGACCCAGGGTTTGTGTCCAGGTACTTCCTGGTCCTGAAACGGACGGGGGGGCTGGCGCCCCATTCTAGACCTGCACAACCTGAACAGGTTCCTAAGGTCTTGAACCTTCATGATGGTCACTCTGGCTCAGATCATTCCATCCTTGGAACGAGGCATGTGGTTCTGTTCTCTGGACCTTCAGGACGCGTTCTTTCATGTACCAATCCGTCCGTCCCACCAGAGATTCCTCCACTTCAGGGCAGAGGGATCCCTTTACGAGTTCTGGGCTGTGCCCTTCGGCCTTTCTCTAGCTCCCAGGGTCTTCACCAAATGCATGGCAGTGGTGACAACATTCCTGTGGTGCCGAAGGGTCCAGGTGTACCCCTACATGGACGACTGGCTGATTGCAGCCTCCTCCAGAATGGAGGTGGAGCGGTCCAGGGATCTGGCCCTCCAGGTTTGCTCTCAAGTTGGTCTCCTTATCAACGAGGCCAGGTCGGAACTCGTGCCAAAGCAGGTGATACAATTCATCGGGGCAGAGCTCGACTCTCTGCGAGCCAGAGCACGGCTCCCGGTGGACAGGGCCGAGGTTCTTCCCTCCTTTGCCCAATCATTTCAGGTTGGGCATTTGCACCCTGCCCGGAACTTCCTGCACCTCCTGGGCCTCATGGTGGCCTGCACCAGCATGGTCCATTGGGCCCATTGGTACATGCATCCCCTACAATGGGGACTGGCCAGCCAATGGTCACAGCACTCCGATCCTTTGGATCAGCTAGTGACAGTGACCCAGGGGATGTGGAATGCTCTCCAGTGGTGGATTGTTCCAGCTCATCTGCAGGAGGGCATCCTGTTTGCCCGCCCCGAGCCGACGGTCTCTCTATCGACCGATGCCTCTCTGATGGGTTGGGGTGCCCATCTGAGGAGCACAGGCGCACGACCTCTGGTTCCCTCGGGAGTCCCGATGCCACATCAACCTGCTGGAGCTTCGGGCGGTTCATCTAGCCCTCACCGCCTTCGCTCCATTTGTACGGGGTCAACTGGTCCAGGTCCAGACGGACAATACCAGGACCATGTACTACCTAAACCACCAGGGCAGGACACGCTCCATGCCTCTGTGCAGGGAAGCTTTCTGCATTTGGTCCCTCGTGCGCAGCCTGGAGGCGGATCTCCTTGCCATCCATGTGGCAGGAGCCTCCAATATTCTGGCCGATGCCCTAAGCTGGATAGGGGCTCTGTCCCACGAGTGGTCTCTCTTGCCGGAGGTAGTACAAGATCTGTTCTCCCACTGGGGCATGTCTCAGGTGGACCTGTTTGCCTCCAAGGAGAATGCGAAGCTGAGACTGTTTCATGCCCATCCCCTCAGCAGGGCTCGCTGCAGGAGGATGCCTTCTCGAGGCCATGGACCCTGGGCCTCTTCTACGCCTTTTCCCCCATTTCCCTTGATCCACAAGGTGCTTCTCAAGGTGAGGAGGGACAAGGCGCAGGTGATTCTGGTAGCCCCAGACTGGCCCTGCCAGTTCTAGTATCCAGATCTCTTCAGTCTCAGCTCCAGGCTCCCGAGGCAGCTTCCAGCCTGCCCGGACCTGATCTCAGTCAATCAGGAGAAGGTATTCCATCCGGACCTTCAATCCCTGCACCTGACGGCCTGGTTCCTGAGCAGCTAGAGTTCCAGGCCTTGGGTCTTTCCAACTAGGTCCTCAGTGTTGTTGAGGCGTCCCGTGAGGAGTCGACCAGAAAATGCTACACCTTTAAATGGAAGAGATTCTCCATTTGGTGTCAGAGCAAGGGCCTGGACCCTTCCTCCTGTTCCTTGGCAAGCATTCTGGACTACCTGTGGTCCCTTTCTCAGCAAGGGCTTTGGTCGACGACCCTTAAGGTGCACCTGGCAGCCATCTCTGCTTACCAGGCGTGGGCCGGGAGGCAGTCGGTGGTGCAGGAGAAGGTGGTCAGGTGCTTTTTCAAAGGCCTTGATCACATATCCCCTCCAGTGCGAGAACCTCCACCTCTGTGGGATCTACTGCTGGTATTGGCTAAGCTCATGGGCAAGCCACTTGAACCAATGCACAGGTGTGACATCTCCCACCTGTCGTGGAAGACCGCCTTCTTGGTGGCTATCACATCAGCCAGAAGGATGGGAGAGCTCCAGGCACTTTCCATCGAGTCTCCTTATCTGGTCTTCCACAGGGACAAGGTTGTCCTGCGCCCCAACCGAAATTCCTTCCGAAGGTGGTGTCGGAGTTTCACCTTAACTAGATGTTGACTCTGCCAGTGTTCTACGCCAATCACACCTCGGAGGCTGAATATAGGCTCCATACTTTGGACCCTAGAAGAGCGCTCGCTTATTTCAAGGAGCGGACGGCTGAAGTTCAGGGAGAGGTTCGCCAGATGTTTGTCACGTACGCTGAAGCTGCACCTGGCAGATATGCAGCCAAGCGGATGATAGGCAGGTGGGTCACCTCCTGCATAGATCTCTGTTATAGGTTGGCGGGCATAGAGCCTCCCAGAGGGATAACAGCTCATTCTACCCGCCATACCGCTACATTGGTGGCTGCTTCCAGGGATGTCCCTATCCAGGAAATCTGCAGGGCTGCTACCTGGAAGTCAGCACACACCTTCATCACCCAACCCACTACCACATCGACCTTGAGTCACGCCGGGATGCTGGTTTTGGGGCCTCGGTTCTCCAGTCTTTATTCCCTAAGCAGGGGGTGTGTGCCTTGCCTCCCTCCTCCTGGAGAACTGCTAGGAGTCTGCCAGACAGTGTGGATGAACAACATATCCATGTCCCTAGAAATACAGGTTACTCACCTGTAACAGGAGTTCTAGGAATGATATATGTTGTTCATCCACACGACCCACCCGACCTCCCCGGCTTCGATGCACAACCTGGCTTCCAGTGGGCTAGATCTGGCATCATGGGGTGGAGCCGAGAGTTTTACCACCCTGGTGGGTTGGAGGAGCCAGCTTGAAGACATTCCGGCAAGATTTAAAGTGGCAAGGAACCTGTCAGACAGTGTGGATGAATAACATATACCATTCCTAGAACTCCTGTTACAGGTGAATAACCTGTATTTACAGTTCACTCCCTATTTTTGTCTCTGACTTTTTTTTTTTATGGTTCAAGAGCCACTGCTTACCTTGGGATAATGTTTAAAGCTTTACTAATGTCATCTGCAACAGTTTGGGTGTGATATATATATATATACATATATATATATGTGTGTTTATTCAATTTTTATTGCTATTCACTTTAGGATATATTCAGACTCAATGGTATATACTATGGTTGTTTTGTGCTCCGTGCCTAATTATTGGTGTGGTTATCTATGTTTCAAGGTCATTGCTACCCAGTTGTTTTTGCTATTTGTAATATAGGGGGTTGTTGTACAAGACTTTCCTTATGGTTGAAATCCTGTTGTCTCAGATAATTCTATAGGGCATGGCATGTTGTTGATTGTTCGTGTAGGTCAATATGGATGGTGTTTGAGAAGGACGTGCTAAAAAAATTCTTTATTTGCAAAGATTACGAGTTACTAAAATGTGTACTCTGGTGTGTTCTCAAAAGTGTGTTTATGATTGGTCAGTTTTTTAATGTGTGCTCAGCTTACAATGGTTTGTTGTTTTATACATTAAAAAAAAATGTCATTTAAGTTTTCCTTAAAAAGTGCAACTTATACACACCCACGTGTAAGCTAGGACTGTTGCCATCTCCTCTGGCCTAACAGCCAAATTACTTAACCCTATTCGTGACTGGATTTAAATCACTGCAGTAACAGTAGTAAGATATAAACACATATATATCTATTTTCTTTGCTCCTGGTGTCATTTCAATGTCCCATGGCACTGTATTTCATGGAACAGGTAATTGTATCCCCCACTTCCATATTGAGCCATTTTATAATGCACTGCATTTTAATGGCCACTTGGTTCCATGATACAGTACTATAACTGTGTTAATTAACATCCTATGTATTAATTTTTTGTTCTCTTACAAAGGTATGTACTGTACCTTAGTGCAGCTCAGTACTTGACTGCACTACTGTTTCAAACCCAAATGGCTGTGTTTCATTCCCAACAGCCATCATTTTCATACTATGTGACCTTTAGCAAGTAACTTGACCTTCTTGTGTTTCAATATTCTCTGTCACTACCACTTCAAACTTGATGTGTGTCCCCACCTAAAGCATCCACTTCCACTCAAAATGCATATTTTCGTGGAAACACACCAAAAGTGTACCCTACAGTTTCACCTTTTATACAGTATTATGGATCTGTCCGGAAAAAAAAAAAGGACAAACCTTTTTTTTTTCCTCTGGGCTTGCAGCCAACGCCCAAGGCCTTCTTCCACAAAGGTCTGGCTGTAACATAGCTTCTTTGTTCCTAAACAAGATCACGTGATTCCCCTACTACGCAAAGTGCTTAAGGATAGTACCCTGTTAAAAAAATACATATTACAGCTGTTTTAAAAAAGTTTACCATCTACAGTTAAAAACAATGACTTTTGTTTTTATGTGTGACCATGGTATAATCATTTTTTTTTTCTTTTAAAAATGCATTCTAAGATATACATACGTATGGTATTACCATCAATCCGGAATTTTTTATAAACTCAGCTGACATTTTGTACAGCTTAGGATAAGGGAACCCAGGGATGCTTGGCTTCTTTTATCCTATCAAAATAATCTTGTTTTATTTCCAGCATTGTGTATCTTGTTTTTTTTTTCTCCTTTTTCTCCCTTCCTTTCTTTCTTTCTTTCTTTCTTTCTTTCTCCTAGGAAAAAGAAAGTTCCCCATCTTCTGGTAATGTATAAAGCCACCTTTCTTACAATAATTGCAATATAATTTTATTATATGTATTAAAAAAACACTAGGGCCACACCATTACCATTTCTCCAGTGCACACCTTTTTAAGGTGCTGCATGACTGGCTGCTAAAATTGCCAGACCATGTCTGTTTCAGCATCCGCGTCACCACCAACAGCCCAACCCCTTTATTGTTACATTGCTCGAGCTGCCTCTTTTACCACAGTAGGAGCTCAGGGGGGGGGGGGGGCATTATACTCTTCCTTCCAGTGCAACACCCATAGAGGTTGCAAGGTATGTCACTTTCTTCCCATAGGGAAAAATAAAACAAAATATGTATTTGTTAATAAATATTTATTTACAGGTTTTGAAAAGACCCAATGTATTCTAACAGTATAACCCAGGTCAGTCCAGCCGAGCTGGAGGGAGGGGATTGTGTATGTATTTCCACATATTCATATCTTTTGATTGTCTTTTCAGCTCTCTTATCCTGTCAGACAAATACAAACCAACTTTCCATAGCCTTACAGCAATGGATGCAATCATCTGCCTTCTATATGCACAAGTTCTAAAGCATTGTATCCCCTGAAAAAGCCTTACAAGTCAACAAAAAACAGAGTGGTGGCTTGCTCAAATAATTATTTCTACCAAAACTAAGATATTTTCACCAAGGACTGCAACTTATTCCATGGTTGTGCTCAACACAAATCAATTCACAATGCTCTAAAATTCCTGGACTCTCAACTAACATTTGTAACGGGCATCTGTTGTTTCAAATGTATTTTATGCATTATGTGCAATACTTATATTGTTCTATTGCAAAACATGTTTATGTTTCATGTTTATGCTATTATGATTTGATATACATCTTGCTACTCTTTATCATGTGTCTATTTAGACTGCTCCACATTTATAAATGTTTTTATTGTCCATAACCAAACCTAAATACTGGGGCCAGCATTGTTGACCCACCCCCACACTATGTTCCAAGCAAAACCACAGACAAATTAATGCCCCGTTTGTATCATCACTTCCAGGGACCCCTGCAAAATAAAGTGCACTCTATGCACGTTTGTAATTTTAAATCTTAACAAAATAATATGGCAGAATTTAGATTCTGCTCCAAAACCTATGCTTCAAGGTTCCATAGTAGGCCTTACCTCACTCAGTACTTTGGAGTATTTCACTATACAGTGTAAAAAAGGGTAGACCCTTTCACTTGTCAAAGGTGCAATAGGCACTATTATTAGTTGTCATAGCCCAACAATATATATATATATATATTTGTCCCACTATTGCATAGTGTAATGGCCATATTGCTATAAACTATATGTTTCCAGTGTGTTATTATAACATTACAAAATGTTATAACACAGGCCTCAGTAAGGCCTGCCAGTAACACATAGACAGGAAGAACATGTTCATCACTGTCATAGCTTCTTCTGCGATTTGAAAGCAGGGTGTAACCATGACATGGTCATAGATTCACAGATGGTCAAATGGTATTATTGGACCTCTGCCTGCACCCCCAGGTGTGCGGTCAATGCCCCATTTTTATTTTTCTGATTCCACAATTGTCAGAAATGTAGGCTCTGTCACACCACTCTTTACAAAACAAAAAAGTTGTTGGTTTAATATTGTTATTTATGTGTTCTTAAGTCAGTTTCTAACACACTCTACAAGTTTGCAGGTTTCCACAGTGTGGCACACATAACATCTCCACGTACAACAGCAGTAGCACTTTCGTCTAAGCTGCCAAAACACAAACTCCTCAAAAAAAAAAAAAAGAAAAAAGAACAGCTGCCACAGCTTCAATGTCATTACCATCTTTGTACCTGACTGGCACCATATAAGGACTACTACATAAAATAAAATATTATTACCTCCGCAAGTGTAATGTTTTCAGCAAAATTACACCTGTTTCTAGACCTTCAAATCAGCTAAACAAGGTCCAGCCCATTCAGACTCTACAATCAAGCCTATTGTGTCTGCCTATTGTTTAGCCAAACCTGGGGTAGGGGCAATCCCCTTCCTTCAGCAAGAAGATTCCTCTTCAGTTGCTCTTCAAGCAAGACATCCATTTTCTCCATTGCTGCTCTTTCCAAGCCTGGTTGGCACCTTATACAAACTGATTATTACTTATAAACAGTCAGTGTCAGTGGCTCAGTAGGTAGCACACTCGCCTCTGAGGCCGGGAGATCAGAGGGCTGTGGGTTCAGTTCCCACACCTGGCACATGGGTTAATATCCCAATACTGACACTGTAGTGCAGCATGGGAGGGGTGCTGCACTTCTGAGGTGTCGTCAGTCGGATGAGACATTAATTGCAATAATAAACATATAATACAATTCAAAATATCAAACAACACAGTATTTCACTGTAACACGGGAAGAAAAAAAAACCAAAATGAAAAATAAAATGAATAATACCTTAAATAAACACAATGGCCCAGATATTCAAAAGAGTTGAGCCATGCACAATAGGGTTGCGCCTGCACAAGTCCGAAAATGTGCCATTCTGCGATATTCAGCAGGAGGCAGTTGCGCCCCCCCAAATCACGCTGAGCAACAGCGCAATGATAATGAATGCATGTGCAACTGAAGGGGGAGGAACCATGCATAAATGGCACAGTGCGATATTCAACAACATGCGCCATGCACAGTAGGGGAGCCAGCGGAAGTTGCGCCATAGCGGAAATGAGCCAAAATAAAAGGGAGCAAGGGAGAGGCGCAAGAACGCTACAGGGAAGGCACATGAGGCCGAAGTCTAGCAGGACAAACTGGGCAGAAGGGACACACAGGGCAGGCCAGGAAAGGGCACCTGGAATCAACAGGTTCAGAGGAAGGTGTGGGGAGCCACAGTGCAGAAGGTGGAAGTACACCACACAGCAGTGAGGCCAGCACAGGCAGGTGTTCCCGGTGCAGGGGAAGTAGCAGCCACGACAACGGGGGGAATACAGAAACAGCTGCCGGGGGGGGTGAACACAAGCCAGGGACATGGCCAGTGCCACCATCCAGATGGAGGCAATAATGAGTGGGGTGAGAAGGGCAGCAGGGGGGTGTGGCAGTGGAAGGGCCCATCAGTGGTATGCCCCCAACAGGCAGTACCGAGCCCGCACCAGCTTCGAGCTGTATAGTGATACGGAGATCGTGGGCTGGTACCACCTGAATCGGGCAATTCTGAGGCGGCTCTGTGAGCTGTGCAGTGATGTGATGCAGGCACCCACACGATGGAGCCATGCTCTGTCAGTGGAGACGAAAGTGACAGCTTGCATGTGCTTGGTCGCCACAGGTACCTTCCAGAGACCAACTGGGGACACCACAGGCATAACCCAGTCGGCCACGTCACGCCACCTCACCCAATTCCTCAGTGCACTGCTGCCACATGCTGCGGAGTACATCCATTTCCCCAGCACACCGGCGGAGTGCACAGCAAACATACAGGAGTTCCACAGGGTAGCACGTATGCCTGGGGTGCTAGGGACAATAGACTGCACATATGTGGCCATCCGCACACCACCTGGCCCCGAGGGGGCCGCATATATAAATCGCAAGGGCTATGCCAGCATCAACTGCCAGGTGGTGTGCGATGCCAGGGGGCGCATAATCAATGTCTGTGCCACGCACCCTGGGGGAGCACATGATGCCTTCATCTGGCACCATTCGGCACTGTGCCACAGATTCGAGAGTGGGGATATCCCCACTGGCCACCAGTGGGTGAGTATGCAAACCACACAGACAATCATAGGGCCTGGGGGGGCATGGTCAGAGGTGGCATGGGTAGTGGCCTACATGACCCGGGGCAGGGCGATGCTGATCACCATACTAACTTCCACCTTCTACATACAGGTGACAGTGGATACCCATCACAGCAATGCTACAATGAGGCAAACACCACCACATGTAATGTCATCGAGCGGGTGTTCGGGATGCTGAAGGCACATTTCCGTTGCCTGGACACCTCCGGCGGTGCCCTACAGTACAGCCCCTCAAAGGCCTGCGGGCTATTCCTGGCCTGTTGTATCCTGCACAACATGGCCAACGAATGTGGCATAGCCGTACAGGTCGAAGAGGGGGACAATGATGGGGACGATGAGGACGCCGGTGACAATGGTGATGGGCAGCCCCCCCTTGGTTGACGGGACCTCCAACTGCTCCGGCTGGCACAGCTGCACCGGGACACCATCATGTAGGAGCACTTCAGCCAAGCCAGGTAAGTCATGGAGCCATGTGCAACCAACAGTGGCTAAGGCACAACCCACAAACACGCATGGACACACACCAGGGGTGCATGCCATCAAGGGAGCTGGCCGGGCATGGAACCACACACACAACCAGGGATGGGTGAGGTCTAACATGCCACGCAGACACACACACACACAATGCACCAGACATGCACAAAGGGTAGGAGGCACACCGACCCAGAACGCCACCCCTAGCCACACACATGTCCACAGACCACCACGCCCACTGCCTGTCCTTGTGCGTGTGTCAGATGCTGAGCACCATTGCACATTGGTGTACAGCGCAATGCAGGCATTATCATGCACATGCAACTGCGGGCAGCAGCCGGGAGGGTGTGCAGATGGACTGTGTGTCTGCATGCAGGGCCGGGTACCCATCTGTGCAATGCCCGCTGAATGACGCAATGCACACAGGGCAGCACCAGACAGTAGCTGCATTGGGAGAAAGGTCAGTCACGCGCCACAGTGCCCTGGCCACCACGAATGCGTGGGCGGCCACGCCGAGACCCGCCAACACTGACAAGCCGACCACTGGCCTCATGGGGTGGCACTGATGGTCCCCCAAGGGTTCCACTGCGTGAACACGACCGTGCTTGCGCAGGGGTCTGTAGCACACCAAACATGCCTGCGCCAGGCATGCTCGGGATGCCCACTGCTGAACCCGGTGTCAACAAGGATGGTGTCGCCCGACGCCGGGAACGGATGGTGGACAGTGTACTGCATGGTGTCTGTGACGTATGGGCAAATAACTGTGTGCCCATTGTGGCCATGACAGCAGTGAATGCCTGTGTCTGCCTGTCAATGGCAGCGGTCACATCCTTCCGCAACTGGTCCATCCCTGCCAGGATCAGAGTGGTGTCTCTGCTACGGCACTCCTCTGCCCGCTCCAGAGCCGCACGCAGTGCATCCACCGACGTCGCAAGCCGCATCTGCTGGTTGACTGATACTTGCAGTATGCGGGTGTGCTCATCCAAGAGGTCATCTGCCTCCTTGGCATCCTGTCCCTCAGGGTGTGCATGGCCCTGATGCTCAGCACCCCTTGAGGGTGGGCGCTGCACACCAGGACCAGGTCTGGGCATGTCCACAGGCGGTGCACTGACGCCACCCCCTGACCCTGTACCCCCAAGCCCATTGGCCGACTGCTGATGCTGCCCCTCCGGCTGCCACTCCCCAGGGCTCACTGGTGCTGCTGCAGTGGCCGCAACAGTCCCACTGTCCTGTACACACACCAGTGCTGCCCCACTGGTGCTGACAGGCACAGGCTGGGACTGTGATGACACGCAGGCCTCCACGGCGGCACCACCCACAGCCATGGCCGCGATGTTACCTGCGGTGTGGCCATCCCGTGGCACACACATGTCACTGCCCATGGCTTTAGCGACATCATCATCGGTGACAGACCCAGCACCAGCCCGAGTCACAGCATGCTGGCATCCGTGGACGCTGGCACACTGGGACACGGGCAGGGCCTCCTCCGCACCTGTTCCAACAACATCAGTCTGGACAGCCAGGTGGGCCCACTGTCGCACTGAGCCGTGTATACCTGTGGAGGTGGATGGGCCCTCCTCCATCTCCATCTGACTGGCCTCAGTGGACAGGCCCACCACTGCTGACCCATGCAGATGCTCAGGATCTGTAAGGGAAAACAAAGTCGCGTTACTGCCTGTGACCTACTCTGCCCCCCAGTAGACAGACCATGACCTACCATGCAGTGACGGGCTACCACCCATCTGGAAGCCACCACCCAGAACACCCTCAATGGCACAACGCTGCATGCTGTCAGCAACCCTCTCCTCCTGTGGGGTCAGGTGTAGCACCACCGGCTATCCCCCACCTGTCACAGCTCATGCGGCCCTGATGGCAGCCACCTTCTCCTTTATCCTCCTCCTGTCTGTGCCCATCTTCTTCTTGCACTTCTGCACGGAGCGTTGATGGCTGCCATGCAGGTTCACTGCATACGCCATGTCCTCCCATGCAGCAGCACGGGCCTGTGGTGTTCCCTGTTGTCCCCTGAGAAGTGGCTCCTGATCCAGGTAGGCCTCAAACATGGCATCCGTCTCGGCCTTGGTGAAATTAGGTCTCCTCCTCCTCCCATCACTGTGTTCCTCCTCTCCCACAACTCTCTCGGTCATGATTTAGCCTGTGAGAATGACAGTTGTTACCTGTGACTGTGCAGTCCCATGCATGTCTCAAAATCCACAGTCCACACCCCCAAACAACATGCAACTCACCAATAGACTGCAGTAACTGACTATGACCAGTGCAGCCCAATGTCACACTTTTATAGCTCAACCCATGCAAATGAGGTGAGGCGCAACTTTAAGTGGATGCAAATTGCAGTGCTGCGCCATTGAATGGCAGATTAGCTGATTTGCATATGATGGCTGAATATCTCGCTGTTGCGCTTTGCGCAATTGTGTTGAACGTGCTGAGCCAAGGGCGCAGTTCTGTGACATGCGCAGTACACACCTCATTGCAATGCCCGGCTGCTGACGAGGGTGCCTGCATGCTGCTGACGTCTGTGCAGGAGGCAATGCAGGGCATGGCCACCATTGTGCCAGTGGCGCTACAGCGATGTTCACCTATATGGCGCTGTGGCACTGGGGCATCATAGGCGCACTGGGGCAACAGCGCGGTAGGCCGCTACTGGAGGTAGCACACAGGCACCCACTCGCGCTACACGCATTGGGTTCCAATGGCGCTGTGCCTGTCCGTGCGCCAGAGACCCTTGACCCTGTGCCCGTCCTTTGCCCCCAGGCACCATGCATCAGGCATGGGTGCACCACTATCGCGCTGTTCGGTGACAGTCCGATAGGGAATGGCAGCGCTGTACCGCACAGTATCTGCACTTGGTGGAGCTGCGCTGCAAAGCACCGTTTTGAACCTACTGAGCAAGTGAGATGGCGCGGAGGAGAGCTGCCCAGTGGACACAAATCAAGCTGGCTAACCTGGTGGCAATTGTTGAGCCATTTTATGGCCCACTGTTTGAGGAGGCACCCCTGGACAGGTCCAGGAGCCAGGTGTGGCAGGAGGTGGCCGACGCCCTGGAGGAGGCCACAGGAAGGGGACGGACTGCGGTGCAGTGCCGCCACAGGTATGGCGACCTGAGGAGGAGGGAACCGGACCTGCTTGCCCGCCTGTGGACACGTGCCAGGAGGGGCACAGTGCCATGGCCAGGTAGGTGTTATGTCCACACACTTTTATCTTCCATATGGGTATCACGGTTGCATGTGCCCGGAACATGGAGGTGGGACTGTCTGGTGTTAGCTGTGGTGGTGTTATCAGGGTGTGGGGTGGGTGGGTCTGGCTGGGTGGGATTGCACACACATGGGGGCAGGGGGACTTTGCTACAGGATTGTACTGATGTTCCTCTCTCCATGTTTGCACCACAGGGCCGGAAGAGAGGCAGCTGGCCAGGGAGCAGAGGTGCCAGCAGGAGGACAGGGCAAGTAGGAAAGGCGATGGTCCACAGCGCCAGAGGGACCAGCCTGATGATGGTGAGTGCCATACCTCCATGATTACTATTGCATGCTGTGTAACAGGATGGGCAGCGGGGCATGGCCACCACCCATTGACACCACTGCCATGCATGCAACTTGTTACAGTCAGCACTGTCCAGTGGCACTGCAAGTCTGGGAGTGCGTCAGTGGTGGTCCATGCGTGCACCGAGTACATGGCTGTGCCACTGCCTTCGCACCACATAGCCATGTCACTAAACAGCCACGGTGGTGCTGTGCGGGACTTGGCCGGTGGGTGTGTGCAGTGGTCCGCATGGCTGTATGCACCTGGGTGGGCAGGTCTTGTGGACGTGATCACTGTGGGTGGTCACACCATCACAGGGACATGTCCCATGGCCGTATGCCATGCACAGTGGTGGGGCTGTATGGGGCTGTCACATGGCTATTGACTGTGCTCTTGTCCTAGGTGTCCGCCAGGCAGTGCTATCTATGAGGCACTGCGGAGATCCTGACAGTGGCGAGGGCATCGCTGAACATACTGCAGGGGTTTGAGCAGCTGGGTGTCTGGCGGAGACACAGAAGGTGGAGCAGCTGGAGCAGGGAGCGGGTTTCCCAGTGACCATCCCTATGCCCCTGATTTCCCCTACCCCCGTGGACCCACCCTCACACCCCTCCTTTCCTGTCCCATTTGTTCACCCCTGCCCCTTACCCACCCCCACCTTGTTTGTGGCCCTGCCCCCACACATCTGTACATACTTGTAAATAGTTTTGTTTGATGTTTTTCATTACAAGTCTTTTGATATGAATACTGTGGTAGTCTCTGATTTGCAGTGGGCTATAGGTGCTCAGCTGCAGTGGTGTGCATGGCATCAGGGGTGAGCAGTCATGGGTATGTGTGTGTGTCCATGGGGAAGTGACTATGGTGTGGGAGTAGCTATCAGTCAGTGTCTGTGGTGTGTGTGTGATGTTCCCTGTGCACTGGATGACTGTGTGCAGTGGTCCATGGTGCATGCTCTGTGTCCATGGTGCACCTGTCAGCCCATCCATGGCCTGTGCAGCTGACACCCTTGCATGTCTGTGACCTGCACAGTCTGCTGGCATGTCAGTGGTGGCTGTCCATGCAGGGCAGCCACTGTACCCATCACAATGCTGGGTTGCCTCCTGTCACTGGTGTGGTGCATGTCTGCCTCGGGTGACACTGTGGCCTCCACGGTTGTTGTCCCACCTCCATGCTGTGGCTTGTGTGTTGTGCAGGGATGTGCACCACTGTCTGTGACTTGTGCCCGGCAAATGATGGTGGCGTACAGGTCCACAGTGCCTGCGCAAGAGGTGGCTGGCACTCCTGTGCCATGGAGGACTGCAGGCGGTGTACACGGTTTCATGGGACCCATGCTGGGGCTTGGTTGCCCGCTACTGCATCCCTGTGTTGTGCCCTTGGGTATGGGTGGGTGTTTGTCCATGCACTGTGTTGCATCGTGTGGTGCATGCTTCCACGCACCACTGTGGGTGTCTGTGCTGGCTGTTGTGGCCAGTGCTGGGTCGGGGTGTGTCCTTGGGAGGGTGTGCAGGGTGCTGTACCACTGGTGGTGGGGTCCGGGGCATGCCCTGTCACATGTGGGGTACCTCGTGTGCTGACGCATGGTCGGTCTCTCAGCTGTACCTCAGGGGGGCTGTGCGTAGTGGCACTGTGTATGCCGTTGCTGCATCACTGCGTGCTGCCACCGCTGATGGGTGCTCATGGTGGGGCTGCCTTACATGGTTCTGTGGTGCACAGGGTTGCATTGTCACAGTAGGGGGGTGGTGGCATGCATGGGGTTTCCTGCAGTGGTGGACGCTGCTCCTGGGCAGGGTGTCTGGGGGCCATGGTGCAGGATGTGCTCTGCACTTGGGGGATGGTGTGGCACAGGGTGGTCGGCCCTCCTTGTGTGCCAGTCACAGCTTGCCAGGGGGTGTGATGGGGCACCATGGCCCAGCTGTGGGTTGGTTGCTTGTCTCCATGGGCCAGTGGTTATTCCAGCCCTCCCCCAGTTGTGCAGTGCATGGGGTGTAGGGGGACGATGTCTGTTCTGCTGTGTGTTCCTCTGCCCATCTGTGGCATGGGAGGTGGGCCCCTACATCCCTGGTTGTGCAGTTGCCTTGCTGCACTGCTGCTGGGGGGCGTCCCTGGTTGCGCTATGGTGCCTCTGGACTGCTCAGTTGAACATCCCTTGTTGTGCTATGGCGCATCAGATATGCTCAGCTTCCCCTCCCTAGTTGCGCAGGTGGTGCGATATTCAGTCGTTGGCTGTAGGCGCATCTTGGCCGCCTCAGTTTTTGAATATCGTGCCTCTTGCGCATGGGCGCAATGGACTTGCACTTGCTCCTGCTATTGTGCACTTTTTGGGCGCAGTTTGAATATCTGGGCCAATATATCCAATCCTAAGAACTTAATACGAACAGTAAATTATTTATATTTAATAAAGTGAGTAAAACTCTGCCACCACCTATTAACTTTATGTGAAGAAACCACCTACATATCTTGTAAATAAATTTTTAAAAGCTGTTTTGTAACCAAAATGCTGTAACATTCATATGTAATTTTTCACTGATAAATCACCCATTGACATCTAGTTTGTCATAAAAAATACCGTATACAGCAAAAAAATAGAGATAAAGTATCCTCATGAAATCTAGCTAAAGGTAATGGATAAATTCCTAAAACCAGAATATCATACGTAAGAAACTGTAACCAAGAAAACTTCCATAACTTGGCCAAATATTTCCACAAACCTATAGAATATGAACACTGTAAAAGAAAATGTTCCATAGTTTCTTCTATGTTTATGCATTCCATATAAGGACAATTTCTTTCTTCTTTGGCTTTATAGTTCGCATTCTCCCAAACATTTAATCTACCATATGAAAGCAACCATTGCGTTTCCCATTGACCTGGGGTTAATCTAGGATTATTAAGCTGTGCCAATATTTTAGTATTAAATGAAGTAGGACAATTTTTAAAACAAGGAACTTGCGGATGAATTGCTTCCATCACTAAGGAATACAGAGGCTGAGTGTTATGTTCCTTAATCATGTCTCTAGTGATTTGTCATTTATGCAGTTTTTGTGCTGCAGGTCTAAAATAGTTAGAAATACAGACATGGGAATTTAATTTAGGCGCTAAAATCTTCCAAGCTTGAAAATATCTTCCCAACACCTTATCCATCCACCCCTTTTCTAAACTTACTACTGAAGAAAGTCCCCTCTTAACAGTGGTTATAAAAAATAAGGAATGCAAAAATGTAATAGGATCAGTCATCTCTAAACTCCCTAATGTTTTCCCTAAATAAGTATAATGCCGTTTTACTGGATTCAATCTATTCTCCCATAGCATTTGAAATAAAAAATGCTATAGGTCTTTTTCAAACTGTGGTGGAAGAGGGAAAAACATTGCTACATATTGCAAACAATGTAAAATAAACCGTTTCAAAATCTGAATACGTTTCAATTCAGAAAATTTCCACTGTTTACATCTCTTAACTTTTTTTTCCCACTTTCTCTAGTGCCAAAGTCCAATTCCCTGCAGACAAATTTTGAGGGCCAAATAATATTCCTAAAATGTTTTGTGGAGTTTGAGAGATACTGATACCATTTTGTATCATCTCAGCAGGACCAATTGCCCCAATCAATAGGCCTTTAGTCTTTTGCAGATTTATTTTTGCATTTTAAACTAATGAAAAAGAATACAATTCTTCTAAAAATTTAGGAATTTGAGATATATCTACAAAATATAAATTTAAATCATCTGCATAAGCTTGCAGATAAAGCTGATCTGTAAAGAAATCCCCTGTTATCCCTGTCCATTTTGGGGTTTTAACTAAGGTCTGCAAAAAGGGATCCAATGAAAAAACATATAAAAGTGGACTTGGGGGCAACCCTGGCGTACCCCTGTTTTTATCTTAAAACTTTTGGCAATACAGCCTTTTACGAATGGAAAAACTGTACTGTGTTGATATAATAGTTTGATTATATCCACTATCTTTGCAGGAACCCCATATGTTTGGAGAACTAAGAACAAATAAGGTAAATACACTCTGTCAAAAGCTTTCTCAAAATCAGCGATCAAAATACACCCAGATCTTCCAGCCAAAGAGAAATACTCAATGACATCCCTTAAAATCATTAAAGCTGATTGGATCCATCTACTGGGAATACTACAGAATTGATAAGAAGAAATTACACCTTCAGCATAAGCCTTCAATCTGTTATTAAGAATACTGGAAAAAATATATAATCCCTATTTAGTAAAGTAATAGGCCTCCAGTTTTTAATATTAGCCTTATCTCCAGATTTAAACAGGTGTATCAAAAGGCCTTCAGTAAAGGAAGAAAATATAGTATTAGTTTCTAAAAAAAAATTAAATAAATTTAGTAAGTAATCACTAAATTCTTCCAAAATTTTTATAAAGCTGATTAGGGAGCCCATCTATCCCTGGGGAAATGTTAGGCTTCAATTTTTTAATAACCTCTAAGATTTCCTGTTTAGGAATAGGCCTAGATAACTGAGTCACCTCAGTAGAAACCAAAAAAATGTTAACTGAACTTAAATAGTGGACTAAAGAATCCTCCTTAATGGAGGAATCTGGTTCTAAAAAGTGATAATGTAGTTCTATTAAGACTTTTAACTGCTCTAATGTGGTGGCATGTGACCCATCTGCATTATACAGATAATCAATAGTGGATGAATCCCTTAAATATTTGCATGCCTCAAAGGGATCCCCACTAGGGGTCTTGCTTGTAACGTTTACTAGAATTGCTTGCAAACTCTTGGCCCTGTCATACTGATATAGTCTCATATAATTTTTCAGCTGCTTAATCTGTTTTGAATAATCAGATTTGGTATTATAAGAAAAGGTAATCACCCTCTGTAGCTGCTGCCTAACAGACAAATATTTTAAAAAGTTTTGCCTTTAGTTAAAACCCCTTGTTTTTTTAACCACTTACTCAGGTCTAATTTGGTATCTGCCCACCAGGCTCCTATATCAGTATATAAAATATTACAGACAAATGGGCCTTTAATAAAGCCTGTATTCCTAGCTTTATGTGAAAAGAATCTAGAATAGATGTATTTAATTTCCATCTCCCTTTATGACCATCTGATAAATTACCTAAAGATAGAGAACAAATCAAAAAAAGGTGATCTGAAAATTCACATGGTTTTATACTAAGAGTCTTTACCTGTACGGATGGAGATACTAACATATGATCAATAAGTGTATGCAATTTTCCCTTCATAAAAGACACCCTGGGTCCCTGCGTGCAGTAAGAAAAACAATTCACCAATCCTGCTATCCTTATGATGGAAGCCAGAGCATTGGAATCACAATACATTTTTTTATGCTGCTGAGATGTTCCATACAAACAGCAATTAAAATCACCCCCCCATAATGCTTTTGCAGTGGTGACTAAAAAGGCTGAACTGCTTTCATGCATGCCACTCATCCGCTTTACCCTGAGGGTTATAGATATTAATAAACCTGTAGGTAGAATTCAGCCATTTACCATCCAGAATCATCACCCTACCTGGAATAAGGTCAATTAAATTAAGAAGGGAAAACTGAAAGGAATTGAATAAAATGTCAGTACCATCCGCACAGTCAGTCCCAAACGACCAATAAGAGGGTCCCCAGGGCCATTCCCTTTTAAAAGCTAATAACCTTTCAATAGACTGCATCCAGGTTTCTTGTACAAACATAACAGAAATTTTTAAATCATACATTAATTGAAACAAAGCTTGTCTTTTGTCAACATTTAACAAACTGGGGGTGTTCAAAGATCCCCAGACTAACTGCATGTGGCAATATCTAGAAAAAGTATTCCATCAGTTATTTCTTTCTTTTTTCTTTTTTTCCCCTTTATAATTATCCTATGATTTGAGACATGGCAGAAACTGAGGACTTTTGAGAATCCGAGTCTCCCAAATCCATATCCGTCTCCCCCCATGGGGTAAATAATGCTGTATAAGAATTACTTGTTTCAACAGCAACCGTAAGGGAGGAGATTTGAGTGGCAAGTTCCACGAGGACCTTCACCTAGGTAGGGGAGAAACGGGGCACCAGCAACCTGCTCCTGTTTAGAAGCTACAGGTTCAGTATAACAAACCGGTGCCAACTGTAAAATTTCTGGGATACTTATACTGGGTTCAACCTTCCGAAGGGCTACCACTACTGCCTTTTCAAGCACCTGTGGTTTGGAAAGTAATGATTGTGTCAAAGGGGGAGCCTTAGACCTCCCCATTCCTTCCGAGGGGGAGGGGGGAAGGAGATGCAGGGGGTGGTGGTGAGGGAGGTGGGGGGGAGAACCTGCAGCATCCTGGGCTTTTTGAATCAGCAAATCTGGACTGATACAAGTGGCCTTGTTTTTGGCTCCCCTGGGGCATTCACTAAACACGTCCATATTCCTTGCATAAGTCACATCTGGAATGATTTGCACATTGTATTGTGACATGCCCCACTTCCCCACAGTTGTCACATCGGGGCTGATCACACACACTAGATAGACGAGTCCTAGAGCTACACTTATAGCATGCTCTAGGTTGTCCCCCCATAAAAACAAACCCCTCTATCTCTTCCTAATAGGAAAGAATTAGGGATGTGTTCTATACCTGATTCTGATTGTCTGAGTTTAATTTTATACTTCTATCTCCTGTCCAAAATTGTTCGAATCTAGGATAGGATCTGAGCACTCAATACTTCACATTTCTGTGAAAGCCAAAAGGTAATATCTTCTACATGCACCCTCATTCGGAACATAACTGTCACAAATTTTATTAAAGGTTTTGTTAAAGGAATCACCAAGAATGGAGCCCATAGTGGTGAAAACTTTACTTGCCCATATCTATCCCAAAAAGATCAAGAGCATGTGCAGACCTGAAACTTACATCAAAATTATCTTCCCCTGATATATTTATAAAGGCAAAGACATCCTTAGGGGAGAAATGAAGTGAATCCTTTAACAAAGTTTTCCCCACATAATACCTATCAGGTCTATTCTCCAAACCCCCTTTATAATGAATACGAACAGCATTCCTTCTTGGAGCCGCCTCTCTTTTAGCTGTAGAGAAAAGTTCGGACATGGGAGGCTTTTGAGATGGTGGTGGAGTGCTCTCTTCTTGTGGTGGAATAGCTCTAGAGGCAGACTTAGTACCTTCAAGAGTCTCAGGCCAAGGTGCTTGTTGATCCATAGGCCTGTTAATAAAAGAAGGCTCCGGAGCTCCTGGCTGAATCTTAAGTTCCACAGGTTTAGTTGAAGTATCCAACTGAACACCAGGTTTCCATACTGGTGAATTCTGAGAAAAAGTAAAATCAGTTTCCCATGTTGGATCAAGAACCCAGGTACCTGATAAGGCCTGTTTCCATCCTGCTCCGCATAAGGCTTTTCCTGGCGACCAGGACTCCGATATTGAGTGTGAAGAAACAGTCTCAGATTCAGACCTTTGAGAAGAGGCTTTAGGCACATAGGATTCAGTTCCTTTTATAATTTGTTTAAGAGGAGGTCTAGTTGGAAAGGTGAAATGCGTAACCCCTGTTTGAGATTCTGGCGTGAATTGATATATAATATCGGGATAAAATAACTTCCTTTGTAGGAGGTATAAATGCCCCAGTAACTGGTTGCTGAAACACAAACCCTGCTGATTTACTAAGCGGGGTGGATTCAGTATGTAAGACCTCTACAGATTTATAACTTTCATTTTCCCCCGCAGTTTCTGTTTGACGATAGTACTTAAATCCTTTCCTTCATACTGCTGTGATGATAAAGGCTGTAGGCACTTGTTTGAAACAACGTTAAAACTGCCAGCCTGCTGTATGTTAAGAGGGTTAGTACTATTACAGTACGTAGCAAGAGACACTAGTTCCAACAAACCCTGCTTTGCAGAAGCGCTTGCAACAATTCTAGCAGCTGTCCCACTGACAGTGTTTGCAGTAATCATGACAGGGAGTGTCTCTGAAGCAGGCGGCTGCTGATCGCTTACTTTTGCTACCGCACTAAGCCCCTTAACTGTCCCAAAGTTATCTGCACCCTTACAGGCCTCCACATTAGGTTTCCCAACCTCACGAATAGTTATATCTGTAGGCATAGCTGAGACATGCTGTATTTGAGCAGAAGACTGTGAACTCAAAGGGCAACGTAACAATGTATGAGGCTCTAGGCACTCGTTTGAAGCAGCGAACATACTGCCAGCCTGTTGCGTTCCCTGGAGCGGTAAAGACAAATTTTTAGAAGTAGAAATAAACGAGAAGGACTCACCAGAACCCCTTTGTTTATCATAAGAACCTTCAGTAGCCAGATGCACAGCCGAGTTAGATGTTTTAAAAGCAAGGAGCTCCTCCTGAGGTAGCGAGGTCTGTAAATTTGCCGTAGCAGCATCTTGTAACAGGAACTTTGTGACGATCATCTTCTGAAAATCCCATTGCTTCATGATAAATCTCTTCTTGTTCTGTTTCGATTTCACCATCTTGAAGGGCCTCCTCTTGTGATGCAGTGAAAGGTGAGGCCTTCACTTCCACCAAACACACAACTTCCTCCTCCACAATCTTGGTCCCACAGGAAAATGGGTCCCCCCTGCTCACAGGAAGCAGAGTAGGGGAATTTCCCCGGTGTCCTGGCCAAATTTCCCTCATTCACTAAAAATACCACCAACAGCTTAATCTGGTTCAAGGTCAGTTGGCATTCATCTGTATACCCCTCCCCCAGGTCATGCCTGAAAATAAGCAGGATTTGTCTAGTGCACTTACCCGGTCAACAAAAACTAAATAAATAAAATCTTTGTGCCAGTGTGTCATCAACTACTACAACACAAACACTACGCCAGTGCGTGTGTATCTTTCCTTAAACAACTTAATGCACAATCTAACACACCCCTTGCCAAGCCGTCTGCCAATCTAGCCAGCCAGCAGCCAGCAACATAAACATTGACTTTCTTACTGTAATGGTGTTTCATCTTTCAATTACCGTCTGCATAGCCCATGTGCCTTGTGGGGTTACCACCTTTCTACAAATCAGAAACTCTGTGGATTGTTAAACTTTCTAAACTGGTCATATATGTTTTATAAGGACCTTTCTGTCAAGAGACATTATCAACAGATTCTTCAATCAAGCTCCAAGGGTGTGCCACACTTCATCACCAAGCAGCATCTACATTATCCACTCTCAAAGTAGATTCCATAAGCTCTTCTTCATCAATAGGCATTGTTATATTATATTGCGTTATATGTGGTATCACATGTTAACATCTTTCCACATATTTCAGTTGTGGTGTTGACATCCCTGAGTTCTGCACTATGTTTTACAAACACACCATTTGTGCTCCATCTGTGACCACCCCGTACCAACTCCTGAATAGACCCATTTTTGACAGTAACCCTGACTATCTGTCTTTTTTTTTACAAACTACATACATTTTTGACTCCATTTAGGTTTCAATCTGTGATCATCCATCACACATGTAACCCTGTTTTATTTTTTTTATCATATATTATTACTACTAATACTTTACTGTCTGCTACGTACTATCATACAATATTATCATTAACATTCCTTTACAAGGCTCGTGCTTTGGGCTTGTAAACGATTCCAGCCATTTCCCTATGGTTGTGTTGCCCCTTTTGAGGCAATAATGAGGGGAATGTTGCCTGTGGGTCCCACACCACTTGCACCCTCATGCACACGCCAGTGACAGATGTTTTATTATTACTGTGATATTGCTGAATTGCACTAATATGCAGTAATGGGTATCCACTGTACAAGTGTGGGTACTAGGGATCATGCTTGCTAAGTGTATACACTACATTTATTTTACAGTATTATTTCTTAGTTGTCTGTTAGATGTAATGTTTATTTGCTTATATGAGGCATGCGTGCTTTGGGCCTAACCATATCGTTTTACCAAAGTATTCTTGTACACATGTATTTTTGCTGACACTGCTTTGCACCATAATGACCTTGCACCTGCTACAATTTCTGTGCCGTCTTTGTTCTAACTAATGTTATGTCTTATGTATAACGTAATGTTTTTCTTCCTGCTGACTCTACATTTTCTATCCAGTAATCGCAATAGTTCTCAGAATTTGTCACAGTGAGCCTCCCCAAATCCATGGAAAAGATTTTGAGCCTCCCCAAAAACTGAAATAATCTTGGGCCTCCCCAAAGAAAAATAACATACTGTACTTTGCGTAGTACACCATGAATAAATTGAAACCCCTTTGAGTACTTGGCTCATATTCAGTTCTTTGTCTTATACTGAAGTGGAGCCTTTGAAAAAGAGCTCCTGTGCTCAAAGGCGTTATCTAAATAACAAATAAATAAAATAAATAAATGTTATTCAGCTTCCTGTAACCGCCCTTCACAGGCCAGCCTACTTGCTCTGCAATTTTTATTTTTGAACCATTATTACCCCTTGTTGCAGTACCTTCATGGGTCAGACTACTTTCTCTGTTTCCTCTCTATACAAAATATCCTTCCTACATACTTTGCCTCTCCCTGCCCTTCCCTGCTACTAAGTAACTTCTGAGGGATTACTTTGCTCCTTCCTGCTATTGCTCTTAGCACTTCTATGTTCAACCCTTGTATTTGGGCTGTTCTGCCATCAGGCTACAAATTGATCAATTACCACCTCTCATTATTAATTTATTGTTCATATGTGTTTGCACTATTGTTCATTGTGTATTTCTTGTTTGTTTTGCAGTTACCGTTTGAAATGTATTGACGCCCTACCCTTCCCCAGGTACACCTAAAATGAGCCTTGGCTCATTCACCTTCCCATGTCACCTATTAGTAAATAAATACATAAGATTTACCTACTATAATCCTCTTTCAGTTTGCGTCATCTCTTCACATAAAATATAAAAACCTCAAAATGTAAATGCAGTACTTTTTCAGACTTGCTTGAGCCTCCCCTGGAAAAGGTTGGGGCCTCCCTAGGGAGGCTGGCCTCACCATTTGAGAACCCCTGCAGTAATGTAATGGTACCACTTGCTTCAACCAATAAGAAATGTCACACCTTTTTCCTTATCTTACTATAAGAAGCATGGTTCTAGAAAAGTTTGCTGAGAATTGCTGAGTCTAGACGTAGGGGAACTTGTTTTCTCCCAGTATATTTGCTTTACTGCAGGTTATAAGTCTGTGCTTTTGTAATAAACTTGTTTATTACATGATTTGCCACTGTCTGTCATTCCTTCCACTTGTTTATCTCTAACAAGAACCTGATGCTGGAGTCTTTTCACTCCTTTACAGGGCACAGAAGCTGATCCATCAACCTTTGAAAGGTGGCAGGAGCCCTGTGAAGGCCAAAGGACATCATAGTAAACTGGAACAGTCCCAAAGGGGTACTAAAGGCAGTCTTTTCTTTTGCTGCTGGATCTAATGATCTTACTTCGAGACACAGCTCTTGCAGCAGGTTACACCATTAGGACTGAAGCCGGCAGGCGTCAGGACCCCACGGAAAAATTCTAGCTAGCTATCTTCAGCTGGGACCGCCCCCGACATCAGTCCCGCCTCCGACGTCAGACGTAGTACATAAGGGGGCGGTCCCGCCCAATTCCCCAGTTCTTTCCCGCCGTCGACTTGCATGTCTCGACCCTTCGGTTCAGTCTCTAGCGACGCTGTGGTTAAGTTCTTTCCTACGGAAATCTGATTTTACAATCAGGTTTTTCTCTGATGTCCTCTGACCTCCGGTCACTCCTCTAAGTGTGCTTGTGGGAAGCAGATCCCTGCAAGGACCCTCAGCAAAGCCTCGTCCGGTGCCTAGGCCCGAACCACGACACCGGCCTGCTCCTTTGCCAGGGTTTAATAGCAGAACCCAGATCCGTCGCAGAAGGCCCTTCAGGCTTTTTGCTGGAAGAAAAGATTAAGACCATGTCTTCCAAGGGGGACTCTTCGAAGAAGACCCACAAGCACGCTGAAAAACGCAAGGAGAAGGCCCCTTCCAGGTCCCCGTCTAGGGCCTCAGACTCACGCAGCTCTGGTTCCAGGTCCGACCGCTCCCTTCCCAGGCCAGCTCTCAGCCTCCCCCTGCTGCGATCAAGAAGTCTTCATCCTCTTCTCAGGCCAAGACTGCCAGACCTTCCTCATCCTCCAGGGCCCTGGTCAAGTCTGGGGATCGCCACCATCACCATAAGTCGGGTTCCCGCCTTCTGAACCCGACGTCAGGTCGGCTTCCTTGCCTCCTCGCAAGACCTTGGAGCTACCTCCTCTGAAGAGACCGCAGGACCTGACGTGCGCGCGCCGTCAGCCGCCTCGCTCACAGATCCTCGGAGCCGCTGTCGGCCAGACGACTGTCGCTGGCCAGGCCAACACATCATCGGACGCCAGTAGGGGGACCGGCGCCCGCTCCTATTGAGAAGAGAACCCGACGCCTCCGACCGACGTCGGTCAGGAGACCATCACCGAGGAGGAATTGACTCAGCCCGAGGACCAGACGGGTGACCCTGGTCCTGTCGAGATGCCCAGGGAACCCTCGCCATTACCCGAGCCCCCTGTGGAGCCGACGCCGGTACCCGACGACTGTCCACCGGCGCCCGGACCGTCGTCGGGCCTTTCCATGGTAGAAGTGAAGGAGCTGTTCACTTACTGGTGGGACACCATAAAGAAGGACATGGTTCCCACTCCACCTCCTCTTCCTCCTCCTCTTCCTCCTACACCGATTACTCCCCCGGTTCCTGCGCCCCCCCCTCCCCATCGGGATCGGCAGGCTGGCTACCTCCTTCCCGGGAGCACAGAACACCTCCAAGGGGGAGACCAAATGGAGACCTCCGTCCAAATCCTCTTCCAGGTCACCCAGCCCTAAGAGACCCAGAAAACGCCGACGATCGCCTTCGACGGAGGACATGGGATCAGAGTTCTCAACATCCAGATCCCCATCTCCCCTCTCCATCCCTTCTCCGGATCCACGCGAGATGCCAAAGTCTCCTCCGGATGACCCTTCGTTCTCGGATATTATGAGACACATCCAAGAGAACATGGGATGGGATGCGGAAGAGCTAGGACCCGAAAGGCTACGCCTTGCAAAGTATCTTCGGCAGAAGGACCCCAAGCCTGTGGTGGTGCCACCCTTGGTAGACACTTTCGTGGACGTCACCAAGGCAGCATGGAAGCGTCCACATTTGCTCCCAGCGATGCCGAAGAAAGCTGATCGCTTGTACAAGGCTCCCAGGGAAGACCAGTACTTGACTCAGCATCCTCAGGCCGACTCTCTGGTCATAACAGCCTCACATGACTGGTCCCAGAGACCGCAACATCTGAGCACCCTACCACCGGACCCAGAGTCCAAACAGCTGGACGCTATGGGTAGGCGCATGTATGCTTCCGCTACCTGCGCCATCAGATCCCTGAATTACTTGACCCACATGGTGCAGTTCCAAAATGCCTTGTGGGAACAGGGTCTGGATGTAGCTGAGAAACTGCCGGAAGGTGAGCAGAAGGAGGAGATGCTTCAGCTCCTTCGTACGGGTTCGGACATGGGAACCCAGTGCTACGAGCAGCGTAGTGACTCATGGGACTTCTCGGCCCGAGCAGCTTCAGGGTATGCATCCGAGACACTTGGTTACACGCCTCAGTTTTACCCCGACGCTCCAGAAGAATATCATGGACGCCCATTCGAGGGAGAAGTCTTGTTTGTAAGCCTCAGAGAAGATTATTACCAAACTCCAAGAGGCCGGGAAGGCGGTGAGGTCGGTTCAGGCCATGTACCGACCCAAGCTTAGTTCCTTTCGTAGGAACCAAAGCCGATTTCGTGGACGGACGCAGAGGCAACAGTCCCGCCCCGCTCCACAACAGAGGGGCTCCGGCTTTCGCAGAGCCCAGGGGAAACAACCCGCAGGCCGAAGCCAGCGTACTTCCAAGCCGGTCCAGCCAGCGGGACCCTCAGCCGCCACAGCCTGACTCCTTTCCGGCCCCCGCCCCTCAGGATCAACGGGAAATCATGGTCGGGGGTCGCATTCGAACTTCCTGCCGAGATGGCAGGCTATAACCACCGACAGGTGGGTTCTTCAGTTGGTCGGAAGAGGCCACTTTATAGAATTCACAGAAAAGCCACCCTCGAGGCCTCCTTTGCTCTCCGTACCGGTCAGCACAAGTCACTGATCTGGCAAGAAATACTCGCGCTCTTCCAAAAGGGAGCGATAGAGTATGTCCCGGAGAACCAGAGAGGACAAGGATACTATTCCCACTTCTTCCTGATTCCAAAGAAAACAGGGGACCTCCATCCGATTCTGGACCTCAGCAACCTCAACGTGTCGGTCGCCTACAAGAGATTCCGCATGGTGACTCTTCTGGGTCTCATTCTCATGCTGAAGCAAGATGCCTTCTTAGCGTCTCTAGACATGCAGGACGCATACCTGCACATCCCTATAGCTCAGGCGCACAAGAGGTTCCTGCGCTTCGAGTTTCTCGACCACCACCTTCAGTTCCGAGCCCTTCCATTCGGACTGTCATCCGCACCCAGGGTCTTTACCAAATGCATGGCAGTCGTGGCAGCGTCTCTAAGGAGACAGGGCCATTATGTGTTCCCGTACCTGGACGATTGGCTTCTCATGGCCGCCTCCAGAGAGGCGTTGTTACGAGCGATCCAGAGCACCCAGGACCTGTTCCGATCTCTGGGCATCCTAATCAACCACGAGAAGTCTCTCCTGGTACCGTCGCAGAAGCTGCAATTTATAGGCGCAGTACTGGACACCATTCAGGGAAGAGCATTTTTTCCAGACGACAGAGCGGAGCGCATCAGATCCCTCATCAGGGAGTTGTTGTTGAACAAGACCGTCCCTGCCAGGTCGGTCCTTCGCTTGCTTGGGCACATGGCTGCGGCCATTCCTACCGTCCCTTTTGCAAGGCTCCACATGCGGGTAACTCAGTGGATGCTCAAGGTGCAATGGGCTCAAAGGCAGGACCACATGCAGCATCCGGTCAGAATCACGAACACCGTGATTCAAGACTGGCAGTGGTGGCTAGACCCAGGGTCACTCTCCATGGGCGTCCCGTTTATAGCGCCGTCCCCGGAGGTAATCCTCACCACAGACGCCTCAGGTCTAGGGTGGGAGCACACCTGGACGGGGTGAAGTCCCAGGGACGTGGACCCTCTGGAGGCTCACTCCATATCAATGTCCTAGAGATGAGGGCGGTCCTTTATGCCCTGCAGGCCTTTCAGTCAGAAATCCCGCCGAGTACTCTCCTGCTTCAGACAGACAACACGGCGGTGATGTATTACCTCAACAAACAAGGAGGCGCACACTCTTACGCCCTTTGCAGGGAGGCCATGAGGGTGTGGGATTGGGTAATCCGACACGGCGCGAATCTGATCACAGTACATGTTCCCGGGGTGGACAACACGATTGCAGATGGCCTGAGTCGCTCCCAGGCCAGAGTCCACGAGTGGGAACTTCTTCAAGAGGTAGCAGAGGATCTGTTTCTCGATGGGAACTCCAGAGTTGGACTTGTTCGCATCCCCATCCAACGCAAAACTGCCCAATTTTTGCTCGCTAGATCCAGGGCCTGGTGTTTTCTGGCGAGATGCGTTGTCCCTCTCCTGGGTGGACAGATTCCTCTATGCTTTCCCTCCCTTCCCGTTGATCCACAGAGTTCTTCTCAAACTGCGCAGGGAGCAAGCAACCATGATCCTTGTGGCCCCCTTTTGGCCCAGACAGATATGGTTCCCTTTACTGATTCAACTATCCTGGGAACCTCCGCTCCCGTTGCCGTTCAGCTCCCATCTCTTGTCTCAGGAGGAAGGTTCACTGGTCCACCCGGACTTAGCTCACTGAACCTGCATGCATGGCTCCTAGAGACATAGCCATCTTGCATCACGGGGTCTCGCAAGAGGTTGCGGAAGTTCTTTCTGCAGCCAGAAAGCCGGCAACGCATGCGACGTACGCCATGAAATGGCGCCGTTTTTGTTTATGGTCGTGAGCACGCGATTTTTCCCCTTTAGGTTGCCCGGTGAGAGTGGTGTTGGACTACCTGCTCTCCTTTCCGCTCGGGCCTCAGCCTACCCTCTATCAAGGTGCACCTCTGTGCCATCTCTGCTTACCACCTTCCGGTGGGACATCGCACAGTGGCACAATTAGACGCCTCTCGGGAATTTTTGAGAGGGGTGTTACATCTTAGGCCACCCATTAAGGACCCAGTGCCTCCATGGGATTTGCTCTTTGTCCTGGAACAACTCACGCTCCCCCCCTTCGAACCTGCCGCGGATTGCGAGCTGCGTTTTCTGTCGTGGAAAACACTGTTTTTGGTTGCTGTTACTTCAGCGAGAAGAGTTTCTGAGCTTCACGATCTCATTTGCAAAGAGCCTTATTTAGTTTTCCACCGGGACAGAGTATCCCTGAGGATGAATCCTAAATTTTTGCCTAAGGTGGTTTCTACACTCACTCTCAATCAGGATATTGACCTGCCGGTCTACTTCCCGAACTACTCTAATAGAGGAGAGGCACTGCTCCACACCCTGGATGTTCACCGCAGCTTGAGGTATTACCTCAACAGAACTAAACAACTTAGTAGTTCAGAGCAACTTTTCGTTTCCTTTTCTGAAAGGATGATGGGCCAACCAGTATCCAAACAGTCCCTGTCTCGCTGGCTTGTCCCGTGTATTTCATACTGTTATAATATTAAACAAAAGCCCCTCCCGGGAACAGTCCATGGTCATTCTACTAGGGGTGTAGCCACCTCCTTTGCAGCACTCCGAAACGTCACCACCTCTGCTATATGTGCTGCAGCCACTTGGAGCTCTGTGCATACATTTATCAGGCATTATAGCCTGGACATCGCTTCTTGGCGAAGAGCCGGCTTCGGCCTGGCAGTGCTACAGGGTCCCCTGTCCTAGATTCAGGACCCGGAATGTAATTTCTAGTTTCCTCCTCCCAGAATGTTGTCAGCATTACTGCTTAGAAATCAGTCCTAATGGTGTAACCTGCTGCAAGAGCTGTGTCTCGAAGTAAGATAGTACAGTTACGTAAGAACTTACCGTAACAGTAGATCTTCGAGAACAGCTCTTGCAGCAGGTACCTTCCCGCCCACCTTCCCCCTTGGAGGAGGCATGGCTTAGGCCTTTACTATCAGGGGTTTTTCCCTTTTTGGACTTCTGACGGTGGATCCTCGGTCTCCCATTTCGATGTCAGCCTCGGCCGGAAGTCTCCGGCGGGAGAACTGGGGAATCGGGCGGGACCGCCCCCTTATGTACTACGTCTGACGTCGGAGGCGGGACCGACGTTGGGGGCGGTCCCCGCTGAAGATAGCTAGCTAGAATTTTTCCGTGGGGTCCTGATGCCTGCCGGCTTCAGTCCTAATGGTGTAACCTGCTGCAAGAGCTGTTCTCGAAGATCTACTGTTACGGTAAGTTCTTACGTAACTGTACTGTATCTGCCAGTACCCCTCGGTAAGGTCCAGTGTACTTATATATCTGGCATGGCCTAATTGGTCAATGATATCATCGACACGGGGCATAGGATACCCCTCAAACTGAGATATACTGTAGTATTCAGTTTGCGAAAGTCCCGGCATATTCTAACCCCTCCCTCTTTCTTCAGCACTATCACCATAGGGAAACTCCAACTACTACTTGATTCTTCAAATACACCCAAGTCTTTCATTTTTTTTAATTTGTTGCATTACTTCCGATTTTACCTTTTCTGAAATTCTATACGGTTTCACCCTAATGGGCCTTTTGTGGGACACATTAATATGATGTGTTATACATTGAGTTTTTCCTGGGGTGTTGACAAAGGTACCTTGGAACTTTTGCAGCACTTGTTTCAACTCTGTGGTTTGTTTTTCTGATAGCATTTCATTTATTAGGGGTACCCTTGGGTCTTCTGTTTCTAGTCTATCATAAGCCAGATCCATTTCACTATCAGGAGAATCAGCACACATCGTAGGTGCCAATGCAGGGCGGTCATACCATTTTTTTAACAGATTGGCATGAAATATTCTGATATTCTCTCTTTTGTCCGGTATTTCAATGGCATAATTCACAGGTCCAACTTGCTTTTGGACTGCATAGGGGCTCTGCCACTTCATAGTTAACTTATTGTCGGTGGAGGGAAGTAGTAAGAAAACATGGTCTCCAGGTTGAAACTGTTTATCACCAACCCCCAAATCATATTTTTCTTTTTGGTATTTCTGTTTCTCCTGATTCTGTGAATGTGCCAGTTGGATCTACTTTGCCACCCTTTGACGCATTTGCGTCACATATTCAACTGTAGTTGTTGGTGACATACCCTTGTCCCCTTCCCACTGTTCCCTAACCACATCCAGTAAGTCTCTTGGATTTTTGCCCAATAATAATTCAAATGGTGAGAATCCGGTAGAGGCTTGTGGCACCTCTCTGTAGGCAAACAGAAATAGTGGTAAGCACACATCCCAATGTTTTCCTTCATCTTCTACATACTTCTGTAATGTCCTCTTTAAAGTCTTATTGAAATGCTCCACTAGCCTGTCAGTTTGTGGGTGATAGGGAGAAGTGTATACAGCTTCTACACCTAGGGCTAGATAGCGGTGTTTCAATAGGATTGAACAAAAATTAGTACCCCTATCTGTAAGGATCGTTTTTGGGATCTCCATTTTACTAAAAAACTTTAACAATTCATTAGCTATCCTGTCAGCTGTAACTGTATGTAATGGTATGGCTTCTGGGTACTTTGTTGATAGTCGCTTGATACTAGGACAAAACAATTCCCCTTGGCACTTTTTGGAAGAGGACCTACTATGTCCATTGCCATTCTTTCAAAGGGGTTAGTTACCAGTGGTAAGGATTGTAAGGGGACCTTGTCTGATCTTTTAATGAGGGCCACTTTTTGGCAGGCGGTACAACTCTTGCAGTAGTCTGCCACCTGCTCATGGATACCGGGCCAGAAAAAAATGCCTTAGCAGTCTACTGAGAGTTCTATCCCTACCAGAATGCCCTGTACAAGGAACATCATGAGCTAAATATAGCAGATGGGCCCGATGTTGTCAAGGGACTACTAATTGATCTACAGTTTCATTAGTTTTTGTATTTGTGCACTGTCTATCTAATTTTCCTTTGATTATTCTATAAACAGAAGTAGTGGACTCAACCCTCTCAGGAACCACCTGTGAAAATAAAGGTGTTAAAGAAATATCTTGAGTTTAATTGTCCATAAAAGTATCTAGCATGCTTTTGATAACTAACAAGTTACCACATTTTAAGTCCTGTTTTTGAGTCCACTGATGTTTTGCCTGTCTCTTCTCTCTTTTTGACTTCTTATCTTTCTCTGGGGGATCAAAAATTTCCTCATCAAAGGAGTATATGTCCATTACATTCATTTCTTGTTTAGCCTTGGTCCGGGTTGTTACCGCACACACAGTAGATGCAGAAGAGAGTAATTGTCCAAACAAGGGAAAGTCATGTCCAAGAATGATAGGTACAGGCAACCTGGGCACTAGACCTACTTTTACTGATTGTACCTGTGTGTCAACAATCATGTCAATGTCTCTTGTAGGATAAACATGAACATCTCTGTGTATACAAGTGACTCCAGTTTGATCTGTTCCTAGGCCTGCATGCATGAGGTCTGATCATACTAGGGTCTGACGACTTCCAGAGTCAATTAAAGCTATCATATTCTTCCCTTCAATAGTGACAGGAATGACATATTGTCCCCAGTTAGCTAGGGCCAAGTGGGTAGGTTCAATCTTTTTCTTTGTACAGTATCTGGCTATGTGTCCTTTAGACTTGCATTCATGGCAAACAATGTCTGAGTTGTAATATTTTGAGGACCTTTCTATTTTAACAGTACCAGAATCACCAGATGTTTTAACAGAGGGAGAAGGTCTTACCAGTGATGAAGAAGGGCTGGTCCAAGTATGAGCCTTCTGACATATAGGACGTGCTGTCAAACAATCTTCAGCTAGGCTGATTGCCTTTTCAGCAGATTCTGGCCGATGTTCCCTTACCCACATTTGTACCTCATGGGGTAAGATCATAATAAATTGTTCTAGGACAACAGCTTCCACCACCTGGTCCATAGTTTTTACTGCTGGTTGTAACCATTTCTTACACAAGTCCTGCAGTCTTACATAGGCCTCCTGGGGAGAATCAGCTGAGTGATACTTAAAAGTACCAAATCTCTGGTGATATGTCTCTATACTGATGTCATATCATTTCAGAATAGCCTGTCTTACATGTTCATAATTCATGGCCTGTCTAGCTTCGACATGAATGTATGCCAGTTGGGCCTTTCCGGTAAGATAAGCAGCCAGTCTGACCACCCATTGATCCTTAGGCCACCCACAAGCTGTAGCCACTCTTTCAAATGTGGTAATATAGGCTTCAATATCATCAGACCCGGCTAATTTAGACAACTTAATGTCTCTAGGTGCCTCAGCTGGAGGATTTGTTGACGTGCCCCCAATGTCTGTATAGCTTTAAATGTATCCACCCACCTGGCCTCACTTTGAAGTCTGTCTCTCTCCCTTTGCTTCTCCATATCTATTTGCTTTAAACACAGCCATTTCAATAAGTCCTGTATCTCAGAGGGGGGTGCTTCCTCTTCCTCTTCCTCTGAGTTGGATTTCCCTCCTACCGCCCCCTCCTCCTTCATATCTTTTCTTGGATCCTTCTTTGCCTCCTTCCATCTCACATCATTGCCCAAACCACTGCACAGGGGAATTTGAAATTGTTCTGCCATAGCTCTTGTCAGAGCTCTCCCTGGGATGAGCACCTCCGCCGTGGCCTGCTTTGTTTTGTCTTCCATGGATTTGCAGTAACACAAATACACCAGGAGCAGTGTTTGCTCTCGGTATCCCACTTCTCATACCGTATGTAGACTTGGGAACAAATGGAGTCCAGATGATGAGTCAGATTCAAAACAAAAGAACTGGATTTATTTCTCCAACAGACAAAAATAAGCGGACTGAGCACGGAAAATAATAAAGGTATAAAACAAAATCAAAATTTTGAGAATTTAAATCATTTCCACCAAGAAATATGTTCATTCATCTAGTATCAAGCTAGGGGACTGGCAGGGAACAGCTCCTACCAACCAAATAACTTACAAGAGATTCTGCAATGCTTATATACAGAAAAACAGTCACATGGCTACATTAACTTCTCCCATAGCCTAGCTTGAAACAATTGTTCTTTAGAGAGGTTGCATTTCTAATATACTAACTTAATAATACTATATCATAGTATTGCAAAAGATTTGGAACACAGAAATACAATAATTAGTAAGATAAACCGAAAGAAATAGTTTAGAGTTTCAGGCACCTCCCTCATACTGATATCATAAAACGGGCGGAGCCACGGCCGGATGACCCTTAGGACAGCATGCAAACAGCAGGGAGGGTCTGGAAGCTCTGCACCAGGAAGTAAAAAAAAAAAGGTAAAACTCCTTAATTTCACAAATATGTATCCAACATTGAATACAATATATCCTAGAAAGAGTGTATTATATTCATATTTGGGCTGTTTTTTTAGCTTACAGCACTTATTTTTATTTCATTTGCATTTTAATGCAGCACAGATGTTTATTCAATATGCAGGCTAGGCTTTATACCTAGAACACTACATTAGCTTACATGGGGTCTGTGTATAAATGGACGAGGTTCCTTTTTTATTGTCTTACATGGGCTTGGAGAGTTTATTGTAAAAAGAGTGTGCATTCCCTAAGAGTCAGGCAGCAGAATGGTTTGTTTTATGCCTGGCTTGTATTGTATCTCTTAACTATGACTGAAAACTGAGACCGAGTGTAACGGAGGATTCATCGGCTTCTGAGAAGCCCACATTTATAATTGCTAATTTTTCCTCTTTTATTTCTGTGAGACACCACAAACAGTGAAATCCTGCCAAAACTATACACCCTAAAGGTGAATTGAGGGATTAAATTTAGCAAGACATTAGCGCTCACTTTCTTGAAACATTCGCATGGTCATGCTGCTCCATGCGCACATTCGTGCAGTGTGATCATGCGCACGGTCACGCAGGTCCGCTAATTTAGCGAACGGAACAATACGGACGTACAAGCCATTACATTACTTGGTAGCAGGTGTAGTGGGCTCTTCCAGAAGATAAGGAAATAATCTTAGGGACAGAAAGATACCTACATGAGGCCAGGATGTAGGTAGGGAAAGTATAGGGTTGAAAGGATAGAAAGGAGCCTGAATAGGATACTGTTGTAACGGATTTGTAATTTTTAGACAGAGAGGAATCTTTGGAAAGTCCATATACCACACTACCAGTAATACCAAAGCATTTTCTGAGTGCCTTTCTATAGGTATCAAGAATAAACCTGTATCTATACAAAACAACGAGACAAACAAAAACAAAAAAGGGGGGTGCCATGTCCCCTTTCACAGAGAGGCTGTTTACATTTATACTGAAACTGCATTTATTAAAGTAGGATAAATGCAGTTTTATTGCATTTGAAAATTGTAAACAGACCCTCTCCTGATTCAACACACTCTGGTCAGAGCCACTACAGCTGATAATGCATTACCTTGATAAGGGCATTTCATGGGCTTAAACGTAAAGCTGAATTGATGTAGTTGGCTCCATGAGAAAAAAGGTATTTTTCCTGGATAGCCTTGAGCAGGCTGCTCTGCTACTCCTGCGGCTCTGGCTCCCTCTACTGCCAGCCACAACTCTCACCTTGGTCCATCTGCCCCACTGACAGTCCAGAATAGCCCTGAGCAGGCTGCTCTGCTGCTCCTTCGGCTGGGCCACAACTCTCACCTTGGCCCGCCAACACCATCGGCAATCCAGGATGGCCCTGAGTGGGCTACTTCGCTGCTCCTGTGGCTCCGGCTCCCTCTACAGCCAGCCACAACTTTCACCTCGGCTTGCCCGCCCCACCAGCAATCCAGGATAGCCTTGAGTGGTCTACTGTGCTGCTCCTGTGGCTCCGGTTCCCTCTACTGCCAGATGCAACTCTCACCTTCGCTTGCCTACCCCACTGGCAATCCAAGTATGCAATATTCAGTTTGGATCCAAATCTGCCTTAATGATTGTTCACCAGAGGCTGTAGACAGGCTCTCATTGATCAAACTGCACTAAGCTGCTCAGCTTTCAAAGTGCTTGGCGCTGAGACTTGTTCAACTTGAGCGCTTTGCTGGAGGAAACTGCTTATTCTGACTAGAATTTTCCAACTGAAATTATGTTGTTTTCTGCCTGCATCTCGGGAATATTTCTTTAATTGTTTAACCAGGCAGCTAGTTGCCCAGACGTGTCAGTTAAACGGACTGTTGATTAATTCAGGCTTCTTCATTTTTACTCCTGCCCTTACTACCTTTTTAGCTCATTTGCTCCCGGTGGCCATTTTGGGTCAGTTCTAACAATCGATGGTTCTGATGCCATATGGCATCTATGGGAACAAATGAGTCTTTGAGCTGTTGTTTAATTAATTGTAGTGCACTGCACTTTATTTTTTACCCTTACAGCTTTTACTGTCTAGAGCTGTTGTTTATCTAATTATTGGTAAAGCTGAGGCTTTCACTGTTTAGAATTGCTGTTTATCTAACTATTGGTACAGTTAAAGCTTTTGCTGTGCAGAGCTGCCAGCTATGTAATTACTGGTAAAGCTAAAGCTTTCACTGTTTAGAGTTGCCGTTTAATTAATTGTAGGTAAAAGTAGAACTTCACAGTTTTGAGCTGCTGTTTTATTTAATTACAGTATAAATATAGACAAAAGTTACTGCTACCACTGTTTAGGGTTTCCATTTAATTACCCTGCAGTCAAAGTCAAGTCTTTGACAAGCTAAACTGCTACTGTGTACCCCCCTCTGTCTTCAGCTTCTCCTACCCCTTCCTCCTTGCTCACCTATCCACCACTGGCGCCATAGCCCTATTCACCCCCCTGCAAATTTCTCAGCCCTCTCCTCTCTCAACCTCTCTTGGCACTTACTCTGCCCAGCTCCTGTTTCTTTACTCTATTGTCCACCACCTGATCTAGCCTGCTGTTGTCTCTAAAACTTCACAACTACTCCCCTAGCCTTTGTGTTAACTCCTGCCCACCCCCTGATGTAGCCTGCCTCTGTTCCTGATTTTATTCTTGAACTAACTGCAACTTCTCTCTCTCTTTCCAGGATAGCCCTGAGTGGGCTGCTCTGCTGCTCCTGCAGCTCTGGCTCCCTCTACTGCTGGCTGCAACTCTCACCTTGGCCTGCCCGCCCCACTGGTAATCCAGGTATGCAAGATTCAGCTTGGATCACCAGAGGCTGTAGCCAGGCTCCCGTTGGCCAACCTGCACTAAGCTGCTCAGTTTTCAAAGTGCTTGGTGCCAAGACTTATTCGACTTGGGCACTCTGCTGGAGGAAACTGCTTATTCTAACTAGGATTTTGTCCCACCCCCTCCCCAACCCGACCTTTATTAAATGCTCTTTTTCCACCCAATGTCTCCGCCTCCTCCCTTGCAATTGGTGATTTCCTCCCATAGCACTTTCCCCTAAAATGTCTACCCACATCTCTAGCTGCCCTACTTCTTGCAGGCTCTCTGAGACATATACTTTCTTGCCGACTCATATTTAGCCCTGTTCCTATATTTTTGGTTTTTATGTGTGTTCGCTATAATGCCACCACTTGTTGTATTTCTTGCTGCCTGCACACTTCTCCCCTGTTGCTCCAAGTTCTGCTCTGCCATGATGGTTCTGGCAATTTTCCTGTTTCTATCCCTCCCAAGTTTCCCCAGTGACCCATCTTCTAACCCTCCCTCAGAGATTGCCTCAGCACTGCCAATCCTATCCAACCATCCCTTAGCCCCCTTGCATTGCACCCTCCACCTCTTGCATATCTCCATCCTCTTAGTTCCCACTCTCCTTCTCCTCTAATATTCCCCTTTCCCCGTTCTCCCCCATGACTATCAGAGTACTTTCCATTCTCTCCACCAATTATAACCTGCAGTTCCCTACCCCCACCACAATATCTTTCTCTCCCTCATCGCACTATGGGTGTTTTCAGAGAAGGAAGATACTAGCTGCAACTAGGTGCTTCTTAAGGAAGTTACTCTTGCTGATCCTTCTATGTTCGGGCAATGTGGAGGTGAACCCTGGCCCTCCACTATCCCTTGCCTCCCCATCAGACTTTTCAGCTGCACGTGGCCCAAAAATTATGCTAATCAATGTCCTGAGCAGCACAAAGAAATTTGATCAGCTCCAAAGCTGGGCCACCCTCACAAACCCAGACCTTATTGTTATTACTGAGTCATGGCTCAAAAGCACCATAACAGACCAGTAAATCTCCCTACCAGATTACAAACACTTCAGGGCAGATAGGGCTGCTGGGGGGGTTGTGGTCATCTACATCAAGAACAAATATAACACTACTGACATTCGTAGCTTGTCCAAGCGAAAAGAATTCAAACTTGCGTCCCTGAAAATTCACCAGCCCTCCACAGAATGCCTTACTATTATCATCTGCTACAGGCCCCCTGCTGGTGGTACAGATATCCTCACCACCCTGAGCTCATTTATCTCCTCTGCCAACAACGAAACTATCATTTTCAGGGATCTCAGTATGGACTGGCTCACCTCCAAATCAAACGGCCTCAAACGTCTCTGTGATGAGCTTGGTCTGTCTCAGATCATTACTGAACCAACCAGGACTAACATTGTTAACAATGACAATAGCTGTATCCTTGATGTTATACTTATTAAACATCCCCATAAAATCCTGCAATCTGCTATCTTCCACAATGATCTAAGTGACCATGGCATCGTGGTTTGCACCAGGCCCCATCCCAAGGGCCACTTCCAGCCTAAGTTCATCATGGAACGGTCCTTCCGTAAGTTCAACCCTGATTGCTTTCTGTCTGAGCTAAGCAACATGAACTGACAAAGCCTCTAACTGGCCAAAACAGTAGATGAGGCACTTGACATCCTTAATGCCAAACTCAATTACTTGGCTAACAAGTATGCCCCCTTCATTAAAACCAGGGTACACAAATTCTCTCACCCCTGGTTTTCGCTGGGCTTCAAAGCTGCACTGACAAACCGTGACAAGCTCTGGTTCAGAGCAAGATGCACCAAGAGCCCTTCTGGTTGGCAGGTGTTCAGAGCAGTTAGGAATGCTTGCGTCAAACTTATTCATGCTACTAAGTCAAATTACTAGATCACCTCCCTAGAACAGGGAAGGGAATTTGGCCAAAATCTGGAGGTCTATAAAATCAGTAGACGTCACCATGCTGCTCCCTTCATCCCAGCCAAGATTCATGCCAACGATGCCACTATTTGCAACCATGGACAGATCTTCAAGGAGCTTAATTCACACTTTGCCACTGCCGGGTTGGCTTTCGATTCTTCCCTGTATGCTGGACTTGTTAATCCCACCCAAGTCAGCAAACCTCCTAAACGCTTCCCCTGCACTCCACCCCCTCCAGCTGCAACGTGTCTCCTATAAGGAAGTAGAAGATCTCCTCATCAAACTAGACACCAGGAAGGGTGGGGGCAAAGATGGGTTAGAACCTTATTTTCTTAAACTTGGCTATTGCCACCTTACAGCCCCCATACTACACATTTTTAATCTTTCCATCGGTACTGCCACAGTACCTTCCTGATGGAAATCTGCACATATCCTTCTGTTATTCAAATCTGGGGACCCTTGCAACTTAATTAACTACAGGCCCATCTCTATCTTGCCTGTCCTATCCAAAATCTTAGAAAAACTGATCTACAACCAACTAAAACACCACATGGAAAGCTACTCCCTCCTTAACCCTGCCCAATCAGGATTTAGGCCTAATCACAGTACCATCTCTGCCCTCACTAAAGTCACTAATGACTGGGTTACAGCCCTCCACTCTAAAAAGGTCACAGGTGCCATGTTTTAAACCTCGGCAAGGCGTTCGATACTGTGGACCACAATCTTGTCATCCATAGTCTGCGCAGTTTAGGAGCCACCACTTCTACTGCCCAATGGTTCATCAGTTACTTCTCAGGAAGAGTCCAGAAAGTCAAGGCTGATGGTCTTTTCTCCACTTCTGTCCCCATCACCAGGGGTGCCCCTCAAGAGTCCATCCTAGGTCCTATTCTCTTTTCTCTCTACATCAACAACCTTGATTCTAATATCACCAACTACAAGGTACACTTCTTTGCAGACAACACAGTCCTTTACACTTCCAGACCAACCCTGTCTGAAGCCAGAGACGTACTCCAGTCTGACTTTACTCAGCTCAAACTGAACCTCATCAACTCAAAGCTTCTCATAAATGCCAAAAAAACCCAAAGGCCATGTTCTTTACCCTCAACAATACCCCCCCCCTTCTCTTCTCCTAATTGGCCAAACACCTCTATTACTACCATTCTAGGGGAACCTCTCAAGGTGGTGTCTCAATTTAAATACCTAGGTTTATGGCTCGACAGCAAGCTGTCTTTTAATACACACATTGACAATCTTTCTAGCAAGCTCAAATTCAGACTAGGTGTCTTCTTCAGAAATAGGTTTCTCTTCCTGACTGAGATTAGAACAAGGCTCGTTCAGGCCACATTCCTGCTTCTTCTTGATTATGGGGACATAATCTACAACTCCACCTCGGCCACCAGTCCACACAAACTGGACGTCCTCTATCATTAAGCCCTACAGTTCATCACCAATGCTCCCTTCAGAACTCACCACTGCCATCTATATGCAGCTGTCGGTCGGACATCATTCTATACAAGGCACTTGATACATTCTGGAATCTGGTTGCTTAAAATCCTGCTGAATAAACTGCCGGGTTATTTATCCCCCCTTGTCCATGTCTCCTGCTGCACGTATTCACTCAGCAAGTAAGACTTCATTCTCCTAAATTTCCCTAGGACACGTACCTCCCTCAGCAAGTGTGCTGCCTCCCACACCCTGCTTACTGCTTGGAACAGATTGCAGTCCGTTGTTAAGCTGTCCAGCCTTGTTTTAATTAACTTCTTCAAAGATCTAACTGCAAGCAAAATGAAAGCCATCTGCAGCTGCCACAAGTCCTAGCCGTATCCCGCTCCTTTTTCTCTCCTTGATCTTCTCTTCCCCAGCACTCTCTCCCTTGTCCTTGTGTCCTACCCCTCTGTTGCCCACTTACTCCCTCCCCTGCAACCCTCCTCCCCATTTTCCTTCTCCCCCTCCCCCTGCTTCCCTCCTCCTCGTCATTTTTCTCCCTCAACCACCCCTCTACTCTACCCCTTCCTCCTGATGTCTCTTCCCCTTCTGTTTGGCATCACCTTAACATCCCCTCCTCTTCCTCTCCTGCCACCCCTTGGGACCCCTTCTTTCTCTACTCCTCCCTCCTGATTTCTCATCCCCTTCTGCTTGGCACCACCTTACCTCCCCCTTCTCTTCCTGCTGCCTGCTTCCCCTTGGTCCCTCTCTTTATCCACTCATTCTCCCCCTTCCTCCTTTCCTTCCTTCCTCCCTCTACCTCCTACGCAGTTCCCTCTTTACTTCTCATGTTTAATAGTTTTGTGTGCCAAATTTTCTAGGCACCTACTTTAGTCAGCCATGTATCAGAACTTGTTGCCTTGTAAATATTGTACCTATCTTGTATATAATGTACACTCTTATCCAGTGTTAATCCTATGTACCATTACTGTATGTACTACTATACCTTGCCGTTTCTCTGTATATGTTCCTGGTATATGTTCTCAGGACCTCCTTGTGAATGAGCATGCTCAGTGGAGTTATTTCTGCAATAAACTTGAACTTCAAAAAAACTTGAGTAAATTTCATTTTTGATAAAGGTAGATAATTTATCTGGTTGACCCTGTGTTTCCCATGTGTTTAAAATGTGAGCTGCGAATGCGTGTTGTACTATATGGGGAAGGAGAGGAAGCTCCACACCAAGGCCTTCAAGTAATGGTAGAAGGAATTGTACAGAGAGGAGAGGCGCGGCTACATTGGGGACTGTGGACCAAAATAGAAGATAAGAACCTATATCAAGGTGATGGCCTGCTTTTGTCCAGGAGGCAACCACAGTCGTCAGTGAATGATTCAAATGTTACTTCGATGGACATTTAAAGTAGCTGAGGCTGGTGATGGAAGAAATAGGACAGGCAGAAAGTGGGCATCCATAAGCAGAGACAAAGAGTAGGGAGATCCCAAGAAGAGAGAGTCCCACCAGAATGCAAGTATCGTCACGGAAGCTATTCATGATGTTCAGTATTTTGTATGTTATGTTGGTTTCTTTTGTTTCTTGATTTCGTATTAAAACACTAACTCTACTCCTTTTCTCTATCTAGGAGGCAGTGCAAGAAGTGTTCTTGCCACTTCATGGCCAGTTGGCATGGGGGTGCAAGAGTTTTTATCTTTATTTTTACAATTTTTCTCCAGGAGAAGCATACTGAGTGGAAACTCATTCCCATGTGTGACTCAGGAGCACACTGACTTGTTCAGGGTCATACAGTATGCAAGTGGCAGTTGTGGGATTTAGTCCCAAGACTACTGGTTATCTGTATTCACAGCTTGGTGCTATAGCCTCTAGGCTACACTGGCCTGCACATGACCAGCTTCCCCTGGTGCCAAGGGCCTCACCTTGGTGACCCACTCAGCCACTAGCTCGCCTCCATATGGGATTCTGAAGAATACATGCAAACACTGGTCTCCCAGTTGGCAGTGTCAGGAATCCCATGCTTTTACTCTTCTACTGGCCAGAATCAGTGACCATACTTCCCAACTGGGACAAAGGATTTTACCAGCTCAGTACATTTGTGCTATATCTGTCACTTTCTTTGGGTAGCCATACCAACAGCCCTTGAAGGAAGTCAAACCTGGGATTCTGCCTCCCAAAGGCAGGAAATGCAAGCACTCAACTAGAAGCACATTCCCATTAGTTGGCAGGTTAGTTGAGCTTTTTTTACTTTAATTCCCATTAGCCTCTCATCACTAGATGGTGCAGTTATAACTCCTTCCTGAATTCCTTGGTGGCAGGCCACTAGGAGCAGCTTTTACCCTATGGTATATCGCAAGGCTGAAGCCATTTTGACCAAGGGTTATGGGACCAAGTGTATCACTTGGACTGTGAACTTGGGTGGATAGGCCCACTAGGCAGAGAGACCCCACTAAACATGGAGTAGAGAAGGTGTAGGGGGGGGAGAGCAAGTCCAGAGCACCAAATGTCTCTCTGGAAAAAAAAAATTTAAACTCTATGTATTTTTTGGTGCATTTTGGAAGTGAAACACACCGGACTATAAAGCAGTTATACAAACAAATACAATAAATATGACATTTGGCACCCAGTTGCAATGTTTGGCATGACAGTCTGTACTGCACTCATGCACTTTATGTTATTGTGCTTGTAATTTCGTGTAATTATCAGCCTGGTTTGTATTTCTTTGTAACATTACTCTCCCCTTGCCTTTCCCCGGGTCACATCTGGACATAAGCTTTGACTAAGTGTGCCTCTCCCAGTCACCAGTTTTCAAATAAATAATAAATAAAATCCATCTAGCCTCTGATACACAGTTGGCTGCGCAGCAGTGAAGACAGCGCCCCCCCCCCCAAGCCAGCCTTGTCACAAGATACATGCCCCTAGTTTTTGGCCTAGTAACATTGCTAGATCGGGTCACAGTAAACATAGAAACAGACAATGACGGCAGAAAAGACCAGTGGTCCATCCAATCTGTCCACAGTACCCTATCTAACCCCAGAACCTACTGTCTATCTAGGGTCCTAGCCCTCCCCAACCACCCCCATTCCCCTCCCAGTTTCTGTTATCCCGAGCAATCACTATACCCTTCACTCTGTCCCAGCCATGCTTGAAACCATTAATGGTTTTAGCACCCACCACCTTGGCTGGTATTTCATGCATTTGTCACACTGCACCAGGATTACTATAACACACTCAATGTGGGCTCATGAACACATCACGTCCACCACATGAAGATGGTACATAATGCAGCAGCTAGGCTCCAGACATCCACTGAAATGTCAGAGCACACAAAACCTTTGCCCAGTGAACTGACTAGCTGCATGAATGACTGAGGACTGCCTGAGGTCTTGATTTTGAGATATATAAACCCTGAATGGAACCTACTATTTCTGTAGCATAATTTCCCCCCATATCTCACATTTATTGCTACATTCAGCTGAGGGAGTGTTACTGGTGGTCCCAATATCTACACTGAAAGCAGAAGACTAATTAACAGCTTCAATCCATTGGAATACACTGCCTTTAACTAGTATAGAGCCCCTGTGCTTTCAGAAACTTGCAGGGGGGTGCAAAACATATGTAGGGTGGGGTACAGAATTGCAAGGACTATAATGGCAGTGCCCTGACTTCATAGTTCACATGACTTTCCCCCACAACAAACCTTGGTTGCCTCATGAATGGTACGTGATTGGCAAGCAAACAGAATGTGCATACATTTCGGTAGAATACAAGAATGATCCCCATCCCCTGACAGTAACAGCACTGACCCCCTACTCTCAGCAGTCACAGCACTGACCACCCTGCCACAAAAGCCACAGCACTGCTCTGTCACATCCAACTGTCACAGGACTGACCCTCCCCCACCTCCAACAATCACAGGACTGTACCATCCCTCTGATAGTCACAAGACTGACACCCTCCACTGTCAGTCACAACACTGGCCACCCACCCCTGACAGTTGCAACACTGATCACCATCCCCCAACAGTCACAGCACTGACCCCTACCTCCAATGGTCACAGCACCACACTGTTACAGTAAAACCCACCAAAAATAGATAATATGTAGAGTGTCTCTTACCTGGTTACAAGGAAGCCGGTGGTAGGAGTCTTAAAGTGATGACATCTGTGGAACCGTAAAATAAAATATAGGAAAGGGATAGCAAAGAATTGGAAGTTCTTAGGGAGTAAATAGGTAGGATAGGACAGTTTAGATGCAGAGTAATACTTATCTGATGAGGAAGGAGGCAGCATCCTGTCAGACCTGTTAAAGTAAAATGAAAATAGCTTTATATGGAGTGAATACAGTAGTGAGAGCAGAGACAGAGAGCAGAGAGATATGAAAGAGGTATAGGATAACATGAGGAAAAAAAGGAACTTAAGAGAAAATGTTGTAGTTAGTGAAAAGTAGGAAGGCAGAGATATAAAGAAAGAAAATTAAACAGGAAAAGAGAAGAGAAAGTGTTGTCGGGGAGGGCTCAGCAAAACTATTTATGAACTTACTTGTGTATGAAAAGTGCTATATAAATGCTGATTTTTCTTCTTCTTCTTCCCCTTCTTCTTCTCCTTCTTCACTTATTGCCCCCTAGATGGCCTAATAGATTGTAATTAAAAGTAGTAGCCCTGGTGGGCTAGCTAGAACTCTTTTAGGCTAGTGGCCCAGCATTTATAAAAAAATAATGGTAGTTTACTCACCTGGTAAAGGTGATTGTGGGGGAATGGCTCTCTGAGGCACTCCACTTACCTGACATCATGGGTTGTGTACACCTGATAGGTTGTCTTGATGCACATGTGACTAGTTTTGAGGACATCCCCTCTGAGTGTCTCTAGTCACTTCTAGTCAGTTCAATTTGTGCATCTAACATAGGTTGTCGCACTTTCCAGAGCTCCAAAGCATACAACATCCAAACAACTCACTATAAGGTAGGCGAACAGCTTTTCTTCTCTTATGTACATGCCACCACTAGCCTGTAGACAGCACAGCTTGTTATGCGTTCTTTGATCCGTCGGTCTAGTACCAGCATTATTATTCGTTAATAGCAAGACAGGCAAAGAATCAATGTTTCTCTTACACTTAACTTTGAGCTAATACTATGTTATTTTGCAAATACAGGGACTATATTCACAGCCCAAACTCCAGCTTCTGTGCACCTCGACGTTTTAAGTGCTCTGGGTTCCCCTACCTAGCGGTCCCAGACGCTGACCATATCACTGCTGCTATTACAATCACTGCTGACCTTATATGCCACTTATATTCTAACTGGTGATATTTTCTAGTCAGCAGCCCCCCTAGTGCTCTGCTACTCCTCCTGTAGCGGTATCAGACACTCATTTTTACCCTCTGCAGCTCTATGACTTCTACAACGCCCAGCAGCCCTCCACAGTGCTCTGTGAGCCCCTGTTTTCAGCGGTCTCAGACACTCCCTTGGTATTGTGCAGTTACCTTGCCTGGCATTGGTGATTCAGGGGATAGAGTTGTCCCAGGGAAGTCAGTGACTGTTACTGAAAGTACTCCTGTCCACATTACTTTACATTTTGGCAACTCTAAGGCTGTGTGGGCATCCTGGAACTTGCTCTGAGAACTTTTCTGAAATGATACTCAACACCTAAATAAAAACGACACCCCATGAGTTATTCTCTTTATGTACAGTATTACTAACAATTCATTTATTCAAAATTTGAAAATAAAATCCAATAAAACTCCAACAAAAATCGACATGCATACAGTATTTACATTTTATCGGGGATCCGTTCCCCTGCCTGACACATTTCAGATCCTTTGAGAAATTATCTGAGGATCTGAAAAGACATGTAAGGAATGGGTCCCTGATTAAATGTAAATATGCATGCTGATTTTTGTTGGAGTTTTACTAGTTGTTATTTTAAAAATTTGAATAAATGAAGTGTGAGTAATACATGAAGTGAATGACTCGTGAGGTATCATTTTTATGTATGTGGTAAGTGCTTGAGTTTTGGTTTTAATAACATTTAGCTGCAACGTTTTTATTCACCTACATCCATCTGCCAGTGAGCAGATGGATTTGTTGTGTGCACATTATGAAAAGGAAATTAATTGCATCATTCAGGTTATTTTGTGCAATAACGGACTTTGGACATTAATTAGACTTACAAGCCCTAGATAATTTGGCAATTTATGGTATAGTTAATAAAGGCTTGTTTACAGTTTTATTTATATTTTGATAATGTATTTTAATTGCATCAGCACCTTTATTCTACTTGTTAGTTCACACACACAATAATTATTTATGATGCTATTGTAATATTTTCACTGACTGTACCATTCAGAGTCAGAATGAAAAGACAGAATGCCTGTGCATTAAAGATTATGACTTGGTTGTGCTTCGTTATGGCAATCTATAGGGGTATATGAGCTGGTGATCTATCGATGGTAAGCTACACCCCCTGAAGAAGGATGAGAGGGTCTGAAGCACGAGGGTATTTACTGAAAAAGGCTGACTCCTGGTATTTTTTGTATTACATTGGGGGTTTGATTTTTCTTGCATGAAAGACACTATATACACTTTAATTTCTGCATGTTGCCTGACAAATTCATAGATTAACACCACAAGGTGACTCATATGTGCAGTTTATGGCTTTGGCCATCTGCTAAGAATGCATGTAGCATGCCTACTGTTTGTCAGTCATTTTATTCTAGTACTGTGGCAATGTATTATATCTGTATTTATACCACTGATATGCTGTTCTATTCTAATAAATTACTGGTATCTCTGTAAAAAAGCAATTTTTGATTCTCCTTCTTGAACACTGGTCGAGGGTTTAGCAGCTCCAGTATAGTGCAAGCCTTGCAAGAGTGCATATTCAGAAGTTACTGGGTTTCTTGTTTATTGGTTAAAACTTTTAATAGAATATTTCATGTTAAAAAATGTTTCTTGGTTAAAACTTTTAATAAAATATTTCATGTTCAAAAAAAAGTTTCCAGGTGTCTCAGCTAACAAAGTGCGAGGACCACTTTTTCTTCTGGGCTGGGTGTGTATGATTTTTGAGCACTAGCCAGCCCATTCCCTGCAGCACTCCAAATTTACAAAGATATTGGCAGCTGGCAATTTAATGAAACTCAAAGACTTTTGAGTCTCTCTGCAAGCATGCTACTGCATTTTGCAGTAACTGAAGCCAAATGATTGCACATTTTGGAAAATCCAGTGAAACTGAATTCATATTAATTCAATCTCGACAATGATCACATGAATCATAATGTTTGCCTTTAAATCAAAATAGCGGCAAATGCTTGCTTGATTAGAGAAAGTAAAATAAGTCTAGTTCCTTATCGCAACTGTGGCACCTATAACAACACACAGCTCCTCGTCCACTCCATGCTAACATTTTAAGAGGACCCTAGAAGCCCCTTTACATGTAACTAGAGGTGAACAATTTAACCGGGGTTTACAACTCCCTAATTTGTTCCCTGCACGCAGGAAAGTTTTACAGAATAGTCTAAATTGTGATCATTTGCCCAAATATAAAGATCCCAAAATGGTGCAGATAATGGTGCAGATGATGGTGCAGTCCAGGCTTGGATTATTCATACTGCACCAGACGTACTTGTGCTTTCGGAAACATGGCTCCAGGCATCCACCCCAGACAGAGAGGTAAACATCCCTAACTACCTCCTCTTCAGAACCGACAGGCAGCCCAGGGGTGGAGGAGTAGCCATTTATGTTAAAAACAAATTCTCAGTATCTATCTATTTTAGATGCTACCTCTTTTGCCTGTGGATTTGAATGCCTGTCTCTTAAAGTCGAGCTTTCCCCATCAGTGGCATTCTGCATCATAGGCTGCTATAGACCTCCAGCAGCAGGATCGCAACTTCTGACACACCTGTCATCCCACCTGGATACTACTCCAATGGAAACAATCATACTAGGCAACCTTAACTATGATTGGCTGACCAAGGTCTCGTTACCCCTGAAACACTTCTGTGACTGTCATGGGCTCACTCAACTTATTACTGAGCCTACTCGCATCAACAAAAAAAATCCAATGAGAAGCACCCTCTTGGATGTTTTCCTTGTTAACAGACCTCATTCCTTTTCCCATGATGGTATCCTCTTAGCGGACATTAGTGACCACTGCTTTATTGGTAGCATGAGAACTGTTACCAAACCTCTATCTACATCAAAGTTTTCCACTAAAAGATCCAGATGGAACTTTGATCCTATTGCATACTTCAATGATCTAAAAAACTCTTTGCTATGGCAGAGTTTCTACATGGCTAAGTCAGTGAGCGACGCCTATGACGTTCTTCATGAAATCATATCCAGCGCCCTAAACAGCCATGCTCCCCTGGTTAAAGCACGAATAAAAGCCAGAACCTGTCATTAGTTCTCACTGGATCTGAAGGCTGCCTTACTCAAAAAGAGATTACCTCTGGAAAAAGGCTCGTAAATCTCGTGCCGACGCAGACTGGTGTCTCTTCAGGGCATCTAGAAACGTCTGTACTAAGTTGGTCAGAGAGACCAAAGCCAACTTTTATCAAACTGAGCTACTCTCTGCATCAAACTGCCCTACCAAGTTCTGGTCCACCATAAAAGAGCTATCTGGCCACTCTCCAGGAAGTGCACTTCCTTCCAAAATTACCACTGATAATATTATCATTAACGATAAATTAGAGATACTGCAGGCTTTCAACAATCACTTTGCCACTGCTGGCCTGGTGTTTGATAACGCACCTGTAAGTAGCCTTCCTCCTCAGACCAACACCCAGCCTTCAGAACCAAGTAGCAATAACATGGACTTCTCCTTTTCACCTACCACTATAAAAGAAGTTGAAGATCTTTTTCTACGACTAGATACTAAAAAAAGTGCTGGGGCTGACTCCTTCCGACCCATATTTCTTGAAAATAACATACCATATACTTGCTCACCTATAACACACCGGTTTAATCTGTCCCTAGCACAAGGCTCCATCCCCAAGGCATGGTAAACTGCTCACGTCATTCTCCTGTTTAAAGCAGGGGACCCCTGTGACCTAAATAACTATAGATCAATCTCCCTTCTTCCCATACTTTCAAAACTTCTGGAAAAAATTGTGGATACGCAGCTGAGATCTTTCTTAGACAATGCTAGACTACTCAACCCAATGCAGTCTGGCTTGAGAGATAAGCATAGTACAATTACGGCACTAGCAAAAGTTACTAATGATTGGCAACAGGACCTAGACGACAAAAATTTTATTTGTGCTGTGTTTCTGGACCTCAGTAAGACTTTCGATACTGTCGACCACTGCCTGCTCCTCTCCACCTTAAAAACTATAGGCATTGGCTCAACCGCACTGGGATGGTTCCAAGACTACCTTTCTGATAGACAGCAACAAATTAAGGCTGATGGAGAGATTCCTCCACTTAAATCGATAAAAAGAGGTGTTCCCCAGGACTCCATACTGGGACCATTACTGTTTGCCATTTATATCAACAGCTTGGACTTAGGCATCAAAGATGCCAGTATTCACTTGTTTGCTGATGACATGGTGCTCTACTTAAGCTGGGAATCTCCTGAAGCTGCCTGCGCTGAGTTACAAGATAACTTTAATACTCTGCAGTACCAGCTCCTTAGCAAAAAGTTACTACTGAATACAAAAAAAAAAAACAAGGCCATTCTTTTCTCACCATCAGGCCCAGGGGCTTACTCTGCTGTCACTAGTCCATTACCATCAATCTCTACCTTATTAGGAGAAAAAAATTGAATTTGTGACTAAATTCAAATACCTTAGTATTTGGCTAGACAACAAACTCTCGTTTGTGGAACACACAGAAGAACTGCTGAAAAAACTAAGGCAGAGACTTGGTCTTTTTTTTCAGAATTAAATGCCTCCTGACCACAGACGCAAAAAGACAGCTTGTCCAATCTACATTCCTTTCATTAATTGACTACGCTGACTTCATTTATGGCCATTGCCCTGCCTCATATCTTGCAAAACTGGATGTATTATATCATAGAGCACTGAGATTTATAACTGGCCTCCCGTACTCCACACATCACTGCTCTTTATACGCAGCCATAGGGTGGCCCTCCCTTCAGTACAGGCGTTATAGAAATGCAGCCCTACGGACACTCCGAGCCCTTACCAACAAACTCCCACAATACGTTGTTGACTGTCTCCCCCTTAGTCCTATTAGGAACTATGCCTTAAGAAGTCAATCGCAGATTTCTTTGAATGTCCCAAGGGCCAACACTCGCTTTGGAAGGGCCACTATAAGCTATGCCCTGCCTACTCTCTGGAATAGGGTACAAAAATCATTGAGACTTAGCGCACCTGTCAGTCCTGCCTTCTTTAAGACCCTCTATGACAAAACATTTGCTGAAATCTGTAATTGCTTCTATCGCTCCAAGCAGCTTGACTATTGTTCCTCTCTTCTTCAACACTAGTCCCAGCTGCTTATCCAAATCAGCCCTTGCCACTACTACTCCCCCCTCCTCTGCCCCACTTGCCCTTAGCACCCTCTGCATCCCTGTTATTCACCACCCCCCTTGTGCCGCATTTACCTAAGGCTTACACACTGTTATGCGCACCTCCATAGCTTAGGAATTTCCATCCAGGCCTGTAACGTGTTTCTGCTGGACAGGAATATAAATAATCTTTCTTTTTTCTTCTATGGTTTGTATATGACATCCATACACATCCTGCTCCTGTGGGAACTGTGTATATATATATATATATATATATATATATGTATTACGTTTGGGTTGTGTTATGTATATCTTTCTTGTACATGTGACTTGGAATGTAAATACTCTGCTCCTATCAGTATTGTAAACATGTTGTTCCTTTTGTATTATGTATATTTATATGTAACTGTACAATTTTCCCTGCCAACAGCAGGTCCACCTTGTAAATGAGCTTGCTCAATGGTGATCGCCTGGATAAATAAATATTTGATTGATTAATTGATAGACATCAAAGAAGTCAAAGGCACTAAAACTAAGAAGCATGGGGGGGCGTTGATTCAGACAAAGAGCCATTCTATATCTGATAAAGGAGTTGGCAGGGAATAGTTTAATGGCAAAGTGAAATTTTATTCCCCCTTGCAGTTTCCCCTGCACAGTTGCAACTGCCAGTGAAAAATGCGAGGGCCTGATCCACAAGTGCTTTGATACACATCAAAGGATGAAGAGCATGATACACAGCTCCCAGTCTCCCTGCTCCATGTGCATAAACTAACAAAGATGGCTCGGGATATGGTGATGCAGAGCTGAGCTGGACTGGCACATGGGTGGAGCCCCTGCACCAAGTGGATCTTTAAAGAAAGAAATATAAAAATTTACAGAGATGGGCCTCCATCCATCATATACAACCAACCAAACTCCTTTTCAGGGTTGTACCTCACTCTGGCAGTGTAATTATCGCAACTTGACAAGGAACTTCTTTTTAACACATGTGAAATAGCATTTACATGCCAGTTCTTAAGTCATATATGCAAATTCTAAAACTTTTCATGCTTTGCAGAAAAGATTAGATTCAAACAACATGAAGTCTTGCTATATTATGACAATTGCAGTTTGTCCCACCATTAGAACTGCTCCAGAGGTGAAAGAGTTAACTCCCATTCTAAGAATGGAACTTGGAGCGCGAGCTCGGTTAGAGAAGCTCTGTCTGGGTTATTTCAAACCTAAACTGTCAGATTCTTTACTCCGCCTCACTGAACAGTCGCTCCGGAGATTTCTCCTACTGCTCGGTTCATTTCTCGGTTTAAACAGTGTTTTCTCGGTTCAAATCAGCCGAGAATATTATTATTTTAACCGCAAAACCGTTCGGTTCAGGCTCTGTCTGTGGTATCGTATGTAATTTCAGTTTATTTTCTGTGTGGAACTTGTAAATGTTATCGGTTCGGTTTTGAACCAATCAGCTTGTTTTAAAACTTGAATTGAAGGTTTTAGAGTGCGGTTCCCGGTTCTTATCGGTTCTAAAAAAAACGGATTTCATTACGGTTTTTTCCAAGACCCGTGACACAGTTAGGAACCGATAAGGGTGTCTTGCCTGGCACTGCCGTTTAAAAGGGCAAGTTTTTGGTTAGGCTTGCTTTATGTCTGAAAAACCCAAAAGAAAAACCGGGCCCACTGGGTTTCAACACTGTGATGCCTGTGGGGAAGTCTTTGCCAAGGCTGACCCACACACCACATGTGTATATTGTCTGGGGTTTGACCACCTCAATTCAGACTGCCAGATTTGTAAAAATTTCCCTGCAGCCACCCTGGATAAGAGAGTTGGCAGGCTCAGGGAACGAGAGGCCAAAAAGTCCGCTGACCGGATGGCCAGCCTGGTTCGGTGCCAACCGAACCGAGGAGTGCCCTCTGACCAGGCGAGACTTCCTCGGCAAGCGTAAAGCTGGCTCGGAGGAGCCAGTTCCAGAAAAACAAGAAAATCAGCAGGTGTGGAGCCCAAAATTCTTCTCCAACTGCTGCAGAGATAGCAAGAGCTATTCAGATTGTCCAGTCACTTTCTCCGGTTCCGTCCGAACCGCCACTGTCTGGTAAAAGGTCGGTTCGGTCGGTTCCACCGGTTCAGGAATATGTTGTTAAAGAGTTTTATGAACCAGAGGAGGGGGAGGATGCTTATGAACAGTATGAATGTGACTTTGAGGGTCTGGGTGTGCCCATTGAACCGGACATCTCCCCAGACAGACCTTTAGAACCTTCCCCTTTGCTTTCTGAGTCCCCCTCTCACTTTATGTTTTACAAAAAAGTTGCTGAAACCCTCCAGCTTCCATTGGAGGAAGCTGTGGATGAACAAGAGGAACCTGATTTTGTAGAAATGATGGATATTCCAGAGTCTAGGAGATTGTCTATTCCCTTGCATAAATCATTTAGGAAACAGACAATAAAATTTTAAAACTCCTAATTCTGTGCCTCCTGTGGACAAAAAGATGGACAGGAGGTACACTCTGTCAGGTCCTGATACAGAATTCCTTTCACAGCAATGCAGTCATGTTGGTGTGGTTCAGGCTGCAGCCTGTGATAAAGCTAATATTCCTTTGGCTTCACATCCTCCTGACAAGGATTCCAGGAAGATTGATGCCATGGCTAAAATACAATACATGGCAGCGTCCTTGGGACTCAGGCAAGCAAATTACATGGCTTATGTAGCAAGGTATCAAAAATCTAGATGGGACACTGTCATGGCTTTGGCCAAACAGGCCTCTGGCCAGCTTGCTAATGAGCTGGAACAGGTGGCTGCTGATGGCATTGAGGCATCTAAGGTGCAGTTTCATGCTGCTGTGGATTTTAATGATGTATCCTCTAGAGTCATGGCTATGTCTGTAGCTTTGCAGGTTTTCCTGGCTCAGGTGTACTAGCTTGTCACAGGATACCCAGACTAAGGCTATGGATTTTCCTGTGGTTGGAAATTCTCTGTTTGGGGAGCAGACAGAGAATTATATGAAGAAAATGGATGAATATAGGACTACCTATAAGAGTGCTCAGGCTGAGGCGGCCAGCCACTCCTCAGAGGCAGGCCCCGAGGTAGAGGTAGCCTTTTCACAGGCCTTTTACCAAACCCTAGGCCTCCTCTGCTTATGCTCAGAGGGGGTTCTTCAGAGGAGAGGCAGGACGGGGTGTGGGCAGGCCTGCTCCCACCCCTCAGCCTAAAGCACCTGCCAAACAAACACCCTGATGGGGTGCCCAGGGCCGATTCTCCTTACCTGTAGGGGCAGGTTGGCTTACTTCGTTCAGAACTGGGTGTCTCTAACTTCAGACAAGTGGGTCCTGGAAGTAGTAAGCCAGGGTCTGGTTCTCAGCTCAAAAAGTTCCCAAAGATGAGAATCAGGTCTTTCCCACTGCAAACTCTTTAGAGACCTTTACTTTAGAAACAGAAGTCTCAACCTCCTGGCTCTCAGAGCTGCAGAAGGGTTTCCCCTACACCAGGGCAAGGGTCTGTACTCCAGATATTCCTTACCCCAAAAGACAGAGAATGGCGACCCATTTTAGACCTGAGATATCTGAACAAACACCTTTTGAAACCGAAGTTCAGAATGGTAACTCTGGCAATGATTTTACCCTCTCTAAGGCCAGGGGACTGGCTAGCCTCCCTGGACCAAGGGATGCCTATTTTCCGTCCTAATCAGAAGCCCCCACCGAAAGTACCTCAGATTGAACTGCCCTCAGGTCACTACCAGTTCAGCAATGCCCTTCGGCCTCACCTCTGCCCCAAGGGTATTCACAAAATGTCTGGCAGTAGCAGTTGCTCATTTAAGAAGGCAAAGGATTGCTGTCTTTCCCTATCTGGACGACTGGCTCATTGTAGGCTAGTCCCCAGAACAGGTAAGATCTCACCTGCAAGTTACACAGCAGCTGCTCTCCTCCCTGGGCTTCTTGCTCAATCTTCCAAAATCAGTTCTGGAACCAGTTCAGGTGCTCACCTTCATAGGTGCAGGTGGACACAAAAGCAGGCCAGAGCCTTCCTACCCTTAGAGAGGGTAAGGAACTGGTGGCTCTGGCCTCCTCCTTCACTCTGCAGGTCTCTCACCAGCAAGACACTTCTTTGTAGCTCCTGGGGCACATAGCTGCGCCCACAGCTGTAGTGCAAGAGCAAGATTTCAGATGAGGGACATTCAGTTTCACTTGAGAGCCTTTTGGTCTCAGAGAAGAGACCCCCTTTCCAAGTTGGTCCCAGTGACCCGAACCCTGATCCAGGCCCTCCAGTGGTGGCAGGATCAGAGCAATTTAATACTGTGGGTCCCCTTCATTCCTCTGTCTCACTCCTTGACCCTCACTACGGATGCTTACCTCCTGGGGTGGGGAGCCCACATGGGCGACCTCTCCACTCAGGGAGTGTGGTCCCCTCAGGAATCTCTGCTCCACATCAATCTGCTGGAACTCAGAGCTGTCTTTTTAGCACTTCAAGTGTTTTCTGCATCTGTTCAGAACAAAGTGGTACAAGTCAGAACAGACAACACCACAACAATGTGGTACATCAACAAGCAGGGGGGCACTCAGTCTTCGGCCTTGTGCACCGAGGCAATGAAGTTGTGGTCTCTGGCCTATTCCCTGAACACTTCCCTCATAGCAGTTCACCTTCCAGGAAAGGACAATGTCCTAGCAGATGCTCTCAGCAGGATTTCCCAGGGCCATCACGAATGGTCTCTGGATCCTCAAGTACTGGGGATAGTTTTTGCCAGATGGGGCACCCCTCAGATAGATCTTTTTTCAGCCCCAGACAATCACCAACTTCCACTGTTCTGTTGCAGGCCCCCAGTGTTGGGCTCAATCCCCCTGGATGCCTTTCTCCTAGATTGGGAAGGGAAGTTTCTTTATGCCTTTCCCCCCTTCCCTCTCCTATTCAAGGTGCTAGTCAAAATCAGATCCCAGCCTTGCAGGGTGATTCTGATTGCCCCAGATTGGGCCAGGCAGCCCTGGTACCCACTCCTTCTGTCACTAGCAGTCCATCTTCCCGTGTCTCCCCAGGAATCACAACCTGTTAACCTGTGCACAGGGGAGTTTGGTATCCGAACCTCAATCTCTCAACCTCAAGGCCTGGCTCTTGAGGAGTTAGAATTTGCTGACTTACACCTTTCTCAGGGTGTTCTTGAAATCCTAAAGGCTTCTAGGAAGCCTTCCACTAGGCTACTTACAATTCTAAGTGGAAAAGGTTTTCCATTTGGTGTTCTGGGAAACATATTTCCCCGGAATCTGCTGATTTGCCCATTGTTTTGGACTATATGGTCCACCTTAATTCCTTGGGACTGAGACCAGCTACCCTGAAAGTACATTTGGCAGCTGTCTCTGCTTTTGTTTCAGCAGGAAAGCCCTCCTCTCTTTCCGCTCACCCTGTATTTTCCAAGTTTTTTAAAGGATTACTTCATTCTAATCCACCTTTTAGGGATCCGGCCCCTGCCTGGGACCTTAATGTTTGCATTGCCCAGTTAATGCAACCTCCTTTTGAACCTCTGTCTTCTACAGAGCTTAAGTACTTAACTTGGAAAACTATTTTCCTAGTGGCTATCACTTCTGCCAGGCGCATAAGTGAGTTGCAAGCCCTGTCAGTAGAAACTGACTTTATTTCTTTCCACAGGGATAAGGTAGTCCTCAAGACTAACAGGAAGTATTTGCCTAAAGTGGTTTCAGATTTCCATCTTAATCAATCTGTCTCCCGTCCAGTGTTTTTCACTGAACATTCCTCCTCTGGCGAGAGGAGATTGCACAGTTTAGATGTTAAGAGGGCCCTAAGTTACTATATAGAACGTACTAAGGGTCACAGGTTCGAATCCCTCAACTTTTCTCACTTATGGTGAGGTCGGAAAAGGAGACCTGCCACTAAAGAGATCAGTTGCCAGGTGGATTGTCTCTTGTATCCAATTTTGTTATCAGAAACTGGGAAAGTTCCCCTTCTGGCCTGAGGCTCATTCTACCAGAGGTACAGCAGCGTCTCTAGCTGCTGCCAGAGACATCCCTATCTTAGAGATGTGTCAAGCAGCTACCTAGAAACAGTACACACTTTCACCAAGCATTACTCCTGGATGTCCAGGCCAGGAGAGATGCTCGGTTTAGCACAGCTGTGCTTCAGAGCCTATTCCCTAAGTAGGTTCTGTCCCTCCTCCATGGAGGTACTGCTGTGTAGTCTGCAATTGTCATAATATAGCAAGACTTCATGTTATTTGAAGAAAAAATTACTCACCTTAGTAATGTTGTTTCTTCTAATGGAGTCTTGCTATATTATGACCTCCCCCCAGCCTGCCCCTCTCAGAACTTCTACTTGGGTATGGGGTGGGCAGCCTAGTGTGGGCGCTAGTTATGCCCATTATATGTTTTCTACCCCTTCTTGGGGTTTTGGGGTGTGATGTTTTTATTTTTATCTCATATTATTGCTTATATTATTACTTCTGGTCCCCTGACTTGAGTCTTTGTGTTGGGACCAGGAATATGTGTTAATAGTCAGGTAGCCAGTTGGCTAGTGTAGGTTACAGCTTCCACACAGACCTTAGTGAGTTTTGCTCGTAAAGATCTGACAGTTTAGGTCTGAAATAACCCAGACAGAGCTTATCTAACCGAGCTCGCGCTCCAAGTTCCATTCTTAAAATGGGAGTTAACTCTTTCACCTCCGGAGCAGTTCTAATGGTGGGACAAACTGCAATTGTCATAATATAGCAAGACTCCATTAGAAGAAACAACATTACTAAGGTGAGTAATTTTTTCCTTTTTGTTGTTGAAGTGTTTATACAGAATCGTATCTGTTTTAATGCAGAATCATATCTAATTTTTAGTGAAGCACTGTAAATGGAACTAAAAACTAAACCTAAAACATTGTGATGCTTACTTTTGAATTAGAAATTTCTAGCTTAAACTTACTTAAAAATTGTATAAACAATGGATGACTTCTCGGTCATCAAAAACATACCTGTAATTCTGAGAAGAAGCCTTTATTACAACTGGGTACTGTGACCTCCAAGTACTGCACATTTGCCAACTTTTTATTACCAATGCACCCAATAGAGCCAAGTAACCTTCTTCATTCACACTTAATTAAAAGCAGCCAATGAATTTATGATATGGATGCCCTGAAAAAGACTTTTGGCTTTAATAATGAGTGATTTTCAGGCAGCACACCTGAAACTAGTTTAACAGATCTGTCCGACCATGTAGTAGATTTACCTTGCTTACGTCTTTTTAGATGCCTGTCTTTACGAGTTCAGTAGCTTGTGCCTTTAGGTGCTTATTTGTGTATGCTGTGTGTAGAGTCTTCTCTTCGGGGCAGAAAATTTGTTGCATGTCTACAGTTGTCATTGTGACTAATTCTAGTCACCTCTGGAAAAGGGACATTTGTCTAAGTGGGCTTACCTGGTTAACAAACGTCAGTAAACACATAAAATAAATACAGTCTGCGGATTGCCAATAAAGCTTGCTTCTCGTACAGTACAAGAGCTAAACAGGGCAACTTGTATTCTCGAGGCAAAATCAGATTGATCAAACTAACTAAACATAGCCCTTACAGGATTCACAACATAGACAGATGTAGAAAGTTAATAAGTGGTAACCAGAGCCCTCGCACAAGTCAAACTCAATCAGTGCATTAATAAATGGTAACCAGTACCCTCACACAAGTCAGACACTCAATCAGTGCATTTACATGCAGTGTTAAGCAAGTGGCTGTAAAACTTTAAAATGTTGTTGCAATCACGATTCCCCTGCTGATTCTCAATGTTGCTTCCTCTTATGACATCTGTGAAAGCTCATCTTTTGTATAGCAGCAATTTGGATGGTAGGGGGAATGTGAGAGAAAAACAGTATGTTTTAAAATAATATTTTAATAGTTGCAAACCTCGTTTTACAGAATAAGGGTGCTACCACTATATTGCAGCATGTCCTGGGGGCTCAGGATTTATGTGTAACATTTTCTCACATGACCAACACAATTTTAATTGTCACTGTTTTTATGTCTTTCAGTGCAGACACTGGTTTAGGATTTGTGAAAAATAGACCTTGCATGCTTTTTCAAATATTGCATCTCAACTTTACAGTACTTTCTTATGAATATAAATGCCTTCACCCAGCTTAAAGATGCATTTATCATAATCATAATTTTATTGCTGGGGTCAATCATTGTAGACTGTTTGAACGTCACTTCCGCAGTTGCGGAAGAAAAAGAAGTGCACCACTAAGTGGGTGAGTTTATGTGGCCAGTGGAGGGGAAGCACCACATAAACACAACCACTAGAAACTATGCCGCAGCACTGTGGAAGCACACTGGACAGCGGTCCGGTCACATGCTTCCACAGTGCTAATCTGAGATACTGATGATGGCATAACGTCTGCGGAGCTCTGCCCATCCAGCCATAAAAATCCTGCTCTAAGAACCCTAAAATGGCTGCTCTTGATTATGTAATTCAAGAGACAGATGTCGCAGCTCTGCAGATGTTTGCTAGCAGTACTAACCATATTCAAATGCAAAAAATTTAAAACAAAAAATGATAGCATGGCACTGTGAGCACAAAAGTTGTTCAGCACAAAAATATCTACAAAATGAGTGATGTTTCATTTATAGCTGCCTTTTTTTATATATATAATTAGCAAAAAAATCCCAGAAAATTCTATTTTCTTTTCACTTTTTCAACAAACAAAAGTGAATAACTTTAAAACAAAAATGGATAGCATGGTACTGTCAGCACAACATTTGTTCAGCACAAAAATAGGTACTAAATGAGTGGTGTTTCATTTATAGATACCTTTTAGATTTTTTTATAATTAGCAAAAAAACAACGAATTCAATTTTATTTCACGTTTTAAACAAACAAATGCAAATAACGTAAAAACCAAAAATGATAGCATGGTACTGTGAGCACAGTATTCATTCAGCACAAAAATATCAACAAAATTAGTTTAATGCAATGAAAGGCAACAAAGTAGATCAAAAATATGAACAATCTAACATACACCAATAGGTTGAATAGACTTAGCCTTTATTCATTTCAGTATAGAAGAACAAGAGGAGACCTCTGCCTCACTTACAGAGCAAAAAATGTCCCATTTCTTGGATCAATAATAGGCATTGTCAACCAAACTAAAAATAAAAATACAAGATTACATAACTACCAAATGAAAGGGGGAAACAATAAAACGGTGAAAAGATCTAAATGGTTTACTTAAAGAATCATAGCAAAATGGAATAGTTTACCACAGGACGTAGTTGATAGCGATACAATCACTTCATTTAAAAGCAGGCTAGACAAATTCATGTGAAGTACAAAATTTGAATTTCACCCATAATTATGGGTGCAAGTTCATAATGGGCGATAGCCTGATGAACTTGTAACATACTATGAAACTATGAAAATGAGTGGTGTTTTATTTATATATATTTATTTATTTAGCTTTTGTTGACCGGGTAAGTGCACTAGACAAATCCTGCCTATTTTCAGGCACGACCCGGGGGAAGGGGATACAGATGAATAGCAACTGACCTTGAACCAGATTAAGCTGTTGGTGGTATTTTTAGTGAATGAGGGAAATTTGGCCAGGACACCGGGGAAATTCCCCTACTCTTTTCGATAAGTGCCATGGGATCTTTAACATCCACCTGAACTACCACCAATCCAGGCAGATGGGTCCTCGGTTTAACGTCTCATCCGAAAGACGGCACCTCAGAAAATGCAGCACCCCTCTCATGCTGCATTACAGTGTCTGTACTGGGATAGTAACCCAAGTGCCAGATGTGGGAACTGAACCCACAGCCCTCTGATCTCCCGGCCTCAGAGGTGAGTGTGCTACCTACTGAGCCACTGACACTGACATATCTTTTAGATGTTTTATAATCAGCAAAAAATGGCAGGAAAATAATTTTTTTCACTTCTTTGGAGGTACTGTATGACATAATTGGAATATGTTACCACCCTACTGGAAATATTCTTAATATTTTTTTGTTCTTGTGCTGATTGACCTAATGTCATCACTCATGGCTTTGCCACTTGTGACGTCATTGGGTCAATCAGCACTCGAACAAAAAATATCAACAATTTTCCAAGCAGAGGGTAGCATATCCCTTATATAATCTTTGCAAAAAACTTAGTTAATGCATCAGTTTGGGTTGCCATTAAAGCACCAAAAGTATGGAAATGTGATGTTAGGTTTTCAACACTAACTACACATTCCCCACCCAAACAGCCAAAGGGGGCAAGGCAACACAAGCAACCACAGACATCCATCATCAGGTAAGACAAACAACATACAACTCTTTCCACATGACACAAGAGACATCCATCATCATGGTCCGGTGCTTTTGTAGCCATGGATACACATGCACATTTGCACACCACGTGATAAGTGCAGTAAAAAATTTCCATAGGATCACATTCTAAATTTTAAGTAAGGAATAACATGTGACAGGGTGTGCCACAGTGCTAAATTACTACATGCCCTGGGTGGACTGTGAGGCATGAGGTGCAGCTGAGTGCCTTCAACCACCTGGGAAGTGTGGTATATGATTCCCATTGGATCACATTGTAAGTAAGCAATAACACAAGGCAGTGTGTGCAGCAAAGCTAAATTGCTGCATGCCTCAGGTGGGTTTTGAGGCATGAGGTGCAGCTGAGTACTTCAACCAGCTGAGAGTGCGATATAAAATTCCCATATGATCACATTCTAAACTGTAAGTAAGCAGTAACACATGACAGGGTGTGCGAAGACAGGGTGTGTGGTAATGCTGAGTTACCACGTGTCCCAGGTGGCTTGTGAGGCACGAAGCACGGCTGAGTGACATCAACCACCTGGGAAATGCAAATATCTTCACTCAGGTGCCAAAGGCACCTATGCTGCCATGGAAGCAGATACTAAAGACATGGGAGAGTCAGCAGGTAGCTGCTCTGAGGAGCACCAGGCCCCTGGCTTCCTTGCCTGGAAACAGGTAACATTCCAACTTAAATGGCACATAGCTGAATGACGCAAAATGAAACAACAAAAAGAAACAGAAGCAGAACGAGATGTAGCTCTGGCTAGTATGGAGAAGGCAGTTTTCATGTGCCCTGGCTAAATACAAGGAAGAAAAGGAAGTGTCAGTGGGTGGCTGCGTGAGAAATGCAGCATGCCCTAGATCACTTTACATGATAACCTAAAGTGGGAATATGAGAATCTGTGTCTCACATTGTCAGAGCAAGGCAGCAATGACAGAGCAGGGGAAAATAGAAATGGAAACATTAAACGTACAACAGTTTTGCACCCACCCCCCTGTTCAGAAGATGGGGGAAGGATCTATTTGAAAAGCAAATTGCAGTTTATTTAATTGGAGGAGAGGATCCTGAGATTGTTTCTGTCACCCATGTATGGCAAAGTAGGAACAGGGAGTAGAGAGCATGCACACAAGAGGAAGTGTTACAGCTACATTACACTTACGAAATAGGAATCACCAAGATGAGGCAGGATTATTATGCATCTCACCAGGGGACCACATGAAAATAACAGTCAGATTGAGACAGCCTGTAAACTGGGTTGGGTCATGTCATGGAACATGGTGGAAATAGCTAATGCTGTAATAGGGACACAGTCCCATAACTAGACAGGCTTGAGCAGATTAGAGGGGGCTGGGGGGGGGGAACGATGCATCATAAACTGCTTGTCAGTTCAGGTCGGTGGTAGTTGTGACTTGTCCAGGGGCATGGGTGTCAGAAACAATCTGAGGTGCCATCTTTTTTTTGGTTTAAAGTTATTTGCATTTGTTTGTTGAAAAAGGGAAAAAAATGAATTTTCTGCTATTGTTTCACTAATTATTAAAAAAAAAACCTAAAAAGTAGATATAAACGAAACACCACTCCTTTATAGATATTTTTGTGCTGAATGAATTTCATGCTCACAGTACCGTGCTATCATTTTTAGATTCACCATGCGTGCACGCGCAGCGAACTTCTTGCTGTAAGAGTGGCTTTTGAAGGGTGTGACACTGTCTGTCCAATGCAGAGTGGTCTGCAAGGGGTGAGACAGTGCCACACCAATCATCAGACAGGCTGATTGTGACTCTATTTTTGTTTGATAGTGGAAACTTTGTCTACTTCTAAAGAAAAAGCAGAATCAATCATATGGTGGCTTTTTCCTTTGATGTGCAGGACATCGCCCAGCAAACAGCTGATCGGTGTCCTGATCAGCCTGCCTGATGTTACCCACTTTCAGTATCATTACTTACTTTCAGTTTTGCACTGTAGATCACTCACTGCCATCCCCAATGATGAAAACTGTAAGAGAGATGGACATTAGGTTTCTAATCTAAAGAGTGAGTGGTTCTCCACGATTGAGTTTCATTCTGAATTAAGACAAAAGTGAACCTAGTCAATATTTCATGTAACTCATGTAGCCTGCAGCTCAGCATTTGAGCTTTTATTTAGCTTAGCATGTATTTTCTGGTGAAACTTTTGAAATAAATAAATAAATACATTCCCCACCACTCCCCCGAATGGCCCATCTTGTAGGCCAACATCGAACTAGCACTGCCATGACAATGGTGGTGGTGGCTGTTAGTCGAGAGGCTTCCCACCATGTTCATCATAGCTATCTTTACTTTTTTGATCATGATCCTGGCTGCACTCTGAAATGGCTCCCCTTTCTCAATTGCCAGACTGAGTGCGAGTGATGCAGGAAGCCCTGCAAGTGTGACCTCCCATGACATTCACTTTTGTTCTCTCTCTATTTCTGTCTCTCTCAGAAAGCGTGGGACACTGGGGAGTCCACTCCCAGTGTCCCAGGTCATGTAGTCCCCTCCCCCCCAACAGTGTTGGACACTGGGGAGCCCACTCCCAGTGATGTCCCCCCTCCCTCTTGAAGTGTGCGACACTGGAGAGCCCACTCCCAGTGTCCCCAGATGTATATTCCCACTCCAGTAGTCTGGGACACTGGGGAGCCTCCTCCCAATGTCCCGAGATGTGTATTGTGAAACCTGTAAAAAAGAAAACAATCTCCCAACATCTTTTTTTCCCTGAAAAAAGAAATTGGTCCTTCGTCATCCTCGCCATACCCCTCCACCAGCCCGACCCTCCCACTGAGCACCCACCACACCACATCACACCACACCACACCACACCACACTCCCCTTGCCCTATACTTACCATCGGAGTTGTCCGCTGTTGTCTTCTGTGGACTTCGACACATCTTTACTCTTCAAAACTGAACCGCAAACTGATGAATCAAGGTAAGTGCCATATAATGTTATTTCAATCATATTTTTAACTTGTGTTGATATTGTAGCCATTTTTTTGTATTTGTTTCACCAAATTTTCAACATGGCTTTTTTGGGACCCCCCCATTGAACACTGTCACTGTTGTTTCGTTACTCAGGCCCAGAAGGTGATTTCACGGGCACTGTGTGACATTACCTTTCGGGACTGAATAATAAAATGACAGTGCCAGTGTTCATGAGGTGGGGTCTCAGAAAGCCCATGTTGAAAATTTGGTGAAAAATTCCTAGAAGTGGCCGAGTTATGTGCAGTCGTTGAAATATTTCTACACACACTTGTAATAAAAAAACATATTTATGGCACCGAGCAAATGCTGCCTAATTGTATTGTTTTAATGGTTATCAGTTTTATATTGTATACTTGTTTTTATCCTGTTTTATTTATTTTCTTATGTAAAGCGCCTTGATGTTCCTGAAAGGCGCTCAATAAATAAAGTTTTATTATTATATAATTAGTTATTTATAATTTTCCATACTTTCACTCCAAATTTTCAATATAGCCATTTTTTCACACCACCTCATGAATGAATAATACATCTGCCATTTTTCACATCCTGCCCAAAACATGTATTCGCATGTGTGGTGCAAAATGGCATTTTGTCATGGATTTGAAAATTTTCACCTACGGGGTTCATGAGGTGGGGTGATAAGAAGACTATGTTCAAAATTTGGGATCAAAATATGAAATAATAAGACTATGTTAAATGCCAAATTTATGACCATTCATTGCAATTTTGGTACACCCGCTCGTAACTGTGGAAATTGTAATTATTTTGACCCCAGATTTCTAACATAGCCTTCATAATACTCAACCCTGTGTATGTGACTGCTGTCATTTTTCAAATCCTCTCAAAAATGTGTGTTTGCACCTGTGGCATGGAACGGCATTGTAGTTGCACACAATTATGTTTTGGGGGGAATTTGGAAGTTTTCTGTCCTGGCTACATGTGCTAGGGTAATAAGATGGTTATGCTGATAATTCAGTGATGCATCTATGGAGGGATGGGCATGCACAGCAAACTTCTTGCTATAAGAGTGGCTTTTGAAGGGTGTGACACTATCTGTCCAATGCAGAGTGGTCTGCAAGGGATGAGACAGCACCGCACCATTATCAGCCAGGCTGATTGTGACGCCGTTTTGCCTTGATGGGCGGAAACTTTGTCTAGTTCAAAAGAAAAAGCTGAACCAATCATATGGCGGCTTTCTCCTTTGATCTGCAGGACACCAGCAAACAGCTGTTCAGTGTCCTGATTAGCCTAGCTGATGTCAACCACTTTTGGTATGCTTGTGCTCCCCCCTTGCCACCCCACCAGTCCCTTCCCTCATTGTCTCTGCTCCAGAATGGGACACTTTTACAACTGTCCCCCCCAAGTGTGGGGCTTACCTCCTGGCCCCAAATGCTCCCGCTTCTCACCGCCGCTAGCCTGGATCAAGTGCCACCTTCTGAAATGCCCTGTCAGCCCCCACAGTGTTTTCCTGAAAGACTGGAGAAGCACAGACGCGCTACATGACCACTGTGCAGCCGTACTCTGAAAGTGCGAGATGGCGGGTCACACATGTTTGTTTTAAAACCACTCCTGCAGCAAAATAGAGGTTCCCCCGTGCTCCTGGATCCCTAAATTACCTAATCAGGGTTCGGAGACACGAGGGAGGGACCTGAGTGGCTGCAAATGTTGATTTTTAAAAGTGCTAAAAAGCGCATGTAAATATGCCATCAGCCGCAACTGTAGTCCTATCCCACCCTGTACAATAGCAATACCAATGGGGAATTTTCAGCATTGACAAATGCTTCATTGTTTTAAAGTTATTCACATTGTTTGTTGAAAAAGTGAAATAAAATTGAATTTTCTGCTGCTTTTTTGCTAATTATAAAATAACTAAAAGGTATCTATAAATGAAACACCACTCAGTTTGTAGATATTTTTGTGATGAACAAATTTCATGCTGATAGTACCATGCTATCGTTTTTCATTTTAAAGTTATTCGCTTTTCTTTGTTGAAAAAGTGAAAAAAAAAATAGAATTTTCTGTTGTTTTTTGCTAATTATAAAATAATAAAAGGTAGCTATTAAGGAAACACCACTCATGTTGTAGATATTTTTGTGCTGAGCAACTTTTGTGCTCACAGAACAATGCAATCATTTTTCATTTTAAAGGTATTCACATTTGAATATGGTTCGTACTGGTGTTATACATCTGCATAGCTGGGCATCTGTCACTTGAATGACATCATCAAGACAGCCATTTTCAGCTTTTTAGAGTAGAATTTTTAAATCAGGAGATGGCTTGTTTACAATTTTCAAATGCTAAGAAACTGCATTTTTCCTACTTTAATAAATGCAGTTTCAGTATAAATGTAAACAACAGCCTCTCCTTTACAAGCCTATGCAGTCATTAAAGAAATGTGTAAAAAGACAGGTTTGGTGTCCTTTAAGTTTTTCCTTTTGCCTTTCAGAAGCCTGTTGTATTTTTTGGGGGGAACTCCCTTTGTGTTTTTAGCTCACTGTCTCCAGTGACTCTTTCCCATTAAGATTTATTTGTAGGAGGGGAAGGAATCAGGTTGCTGCCTTGAGAGTTTTCAAGTTTCTCACTGCTCCCTCTACTCTGCCTTTCTCCCCAGTCTCTTAGTGTACTGTATTTCTTTCCTTTTTGGGTAATTGCCCTTATAAGAGGGCTCTTTGTGAAGGGACCTTTCACTTTTTACTTGGGCTTTTTATTGGGATCTTGCCTGTTTAATTTGTCAGCTTTTCAAAGGTCAGCCAGCCTGGTGAGGAGTTTTTTTGTCCTATTTTTTTTTTTTTTTTTTTTTGCTATTTTGTCCACCTTCCAGATGGTTGGCACCTTCCTTTGGGCTCAGTTGAGCTGCGTAGGTTTCTTTCTTCAAACAACATGAAGTCTTGCTATATTATAGACATTAGCAGTTTGTTCCAGCTCTAGAACTGCCCCAGAGTGAAATGGTTAAAACCATTCCAAAATAGAATTTTGGCATGAGAGCAGCTCTATCTGTGTCATTTCAAACTTGAACTGTCAGATTCTTTACTCCGCCTCAGTGAACAGTCGCTCCGAGATTTCTCCTTCTGCTCGGTTCATTTTCGGTTTAAAAGTGTTTTCTGTTGGATTTAACCGAGAATAGTTTTATTTAACCATAAAACCGTTCGGTTCAACTCTATCTGTGGTAACCGTAAGTAAATGAAGGTTTTGTCTGTGTGGAACTTGTAAGTTATCGGTTCGGTTTTGAACCGATCAGTGGGTTTAAAACTCATTTAAAACAAAAGTTACTATTTTAGAGTCTGGTTCCGGTTCTTATCGGTTCTAAAAAAGCGGATTTATTCGTTTTTAATACCAATGACACGGTTAGGAACCGATAAATGTGTTCCTTTCTGCACTGCTTAAAAGGCAATTTTTGGTTAGGCTGGCATTATGTCTGAGAAACCCAAAGAAAAACCGGGCCCACTGGTTTCAACACTGTGATGTTTGTGGGGAAGTCTTTGCCAAAGGCTGACCCACACACCTATGTGTTTATTGTCTGGGGTTTGACCACCTCCAGTCAGACTGCCAGGTATGTAAGAATTTCCTGCAGCCACCCTGGAAAAAAGATTGGGCAGGCTCAGGGAACGAGAGGCCAAAAGTCCGCTGACCCGGATGGCCAGCCCGGTTCGGTGCCAACCGACCAGAGGGAGTGCCCTCTGACCAGGCCAGACTTCCTCGGGCAAAGAAAAGCTGGTTCTGAGAACCAATTCCAGTAAAGAAAACAAGAAAATCAGCAGGTCTGAGTCCAAAATTCCTTCTCCAACTGCTGCAGAGATAGCAAAAGCCATACAAATTGTCCAGTCACTGTCTCAGGGTCCGTCCAGACCACCACTATCTGGTAAAGGTCGGTTCGTCCGGTCCCAGTGGTTCAGGATCATGATATTGAGAATTTTATGAACCAGAGGAGGGGAGGAGGATTATGAACAGTATGAATGTGACTGGGAAGGTCTGGGTGTGCCCATTGAACTGGACATCTCCCCAGACAGACCTTTAGAATCTCCCCTATGCTGCCTGAGTCCCCATCTCATTTTATGTTTTATAAAAGTTGCTGAAACCTCCAGCTTCCTTTAGAAGAGGCTGTGGATGAGCAAGAGGAGCCTGATTTTGAGAAATGATGGATATTCCAGAGTCTAGGAGATTGTCTATTCCTTTACATAAGTCTTTTAGGAAACAAACAATTAATATTTTAAAAGCTCCTAATTCTGTGCCTCCTGTAGATAAAAAGATGGACAGAAGGTATACATTGTCAGGCCCTGATACAGAATTCCTTTATCAGCAATGCAGTCATGTTGGGTAGTTCAGGCTGCTGCCTGTGATAAAGCTAATATTCCCTTGGCTTCACATCCTCCTGACAAGGATTCCAGGAAAATTGATGCCATGGCAAAAAAACAGTATATGGCAGCCTCCTCTGGGACTCAGGCAAGCAAATTATATGGCTTATGTAGCTAGGTATCAGAAATCTAGATGGGATACTGTTATGCATTGGCCAAGCAGGCCATGGCCAGCTGGCTAGTGAACTAGAACAGGTGGCTGCTGATGGCATTGAAGCCTCTAAGGTTCAGTTTCATGCTGCTGTGGATGTTAATGATGTTTCCTCTAGGGTCATGGCCACATCTGTAGCTTTTGTAGGTTGGCCTGGCTCAGGTGTACTAGTTTGTCACAGGATACCCAGACTAAGGCTATGGATTTTCCTTGGTGGGAAATTCTCTGTTTGGAGAGCAGACAGAGAATTGCATGAAGAAGATGGATGAATATAGGACTACTTACAAGAGTGCCCAGGCTAAGGAGCGGCAAGCCACTCCTCAAAGGGCATGCCCAGGGTAGGGTAGGCCTTTTCACAGGCCTTTCTACCAGACTCAGGCCTCCTCTGCCTATGCTCAGAGGGGCTTCTTCAGAGGCAGGGCAGACGGGGTGGGCAGACCTGCTCCCACCCCCAGCCTAAAGCTCCTGGTGAAACAGGCACCCTGATGGGGTGCCCAGGGTCCGATTCTCCTGTACCAGTGGGGGCAGGCTGGCTTACTTCAGTCAAATTGGGCTTCTTTAACCTCAGACAAGTGGGTTCTGGAAGTAGTAAGCCAGGGTCTGGTTCTCAGCTTCAAAAAGTTTCCCAAGTTGAGAAGCAGACTTCTACCTGCAAGTGCTTCAGAGACCCTCGCTCTGGAAACAGAGGTCTCATCCCTGTTAGCTCTCAGAGCAGTAGAAAGGGTTCCACCCCTGCATCAGGGCAGGGGTCTGTATTCCAGATACTTCCTTACCCAAAAAGACAGGAGAATGGCGGCCCATTTTAGATCTCAGATATCTGAACAAGCATCTTTTGAAACCAAAGTTCAAAATGGTAACTCTGGCAATGATTTTACCTTTCCTAAGGCCAGGGGACTGACTAGCCTCCTGGACCTCAAGGATGCCTATTTCATGTCCTAATCAGAAGATCCCATCGAAAGTACCTCAGATTTGAACTGCCCTCAGGTCATTACCAGTTCAGAGCAATGCCCTTCAGCCTTACTCTGCTCCAAGGGTATTCACAAAGTGTCTAGCAGTGGCAGTGGCCCACTTAAGGAGGCAGAGGATTGCTGTTTTTCCCTATCTAGATGACTGGCTCATTGTAGGCCAGTCTCCAGAACAGGTAAAATCTCACCTGCAGGTCACCCAGCAGCTTCTCACCTCCCTGGGTTTTCTGCTAAACCTACCAAAGTCGGTTCTGGAACCAGTCCAGGTACTCACCTTTATAGGGGCAGAATTGGACACAAAGCTAGCCAGAGCCTTTCTTCCCAAGAAAGGGTAAGGAATTTAGTGGCTCTCCTCTTCCTTCACTCTGCAGGTCTCTCGACCAGCAAGACACTTTCTGCAGCTCCTGGGGCACATGGCTGCATCCACAGCTGTTGTGCAGGGAGCCAGATTTCAGATGAGAGACATTCAGTTTCACTTGAGAACCTTTTGGTCTCAGAGAAGAGACCCCTTTCCAAGTTGGTCCCAGTGGCTCGAACCTTGATCCTAGCTCTCCAGTGGTGGCAGGATCAGAGCAATTTAAGAGCGGGGTCCTTCATTTCCCCTTCTCACGACTTGACTCTCCCTACAGATGCTTCCTTCTGGGTTGGGCAGTCCACATGGGCGACCTTTCCACTCAGGGGTTGGTCCCCCAGGAATCTCTGCTCCACATCAATTTGCTGGAACTCAGAGCTGTCTTTTAGCTCTTCAGCTTTTTCTGCATCTGTCCACGACAAGGTGATACAAGTCAGAACAGACAACACCACAACAATGTGGTACATCAACAAACGGGGCACTCGGTCTTCGGCCTTGTGCACCGAGGCAATGAAGTTGTGGTCTCTGGCCTATTCCTGAACACTTCCTCAGCAGTTCATCTTCCAGGGAAGGACAATGTCCTAGCGGATGCCCTCAGCAGGATTTCCCAGGGCCATCACGAATGGTCCCTGGATCCTCAAGTGCTGGGGATAGTTTTTGCCAGGTGAGGCATCCCTCAGATAGATCTTTTGCAGCCCCAGACAATCACAAACTTCCTCTGTTCTGTTGCAGGCCTCCAGTGCTGGGCTCAGTTCCCTGGATGCCCTTCTTCTGGATTGGGAGGAAGTTCTCTATGCTTCCCTTCCTCTCCTATTCAAAGTACTAGTCAAAATCAGATCTCAGCCTTGCAGGGTGATTCTGATTGCCCAGGATTGAGCCAGGCAGCCCTGGTACCCCACTCCTGTCTCTGACAGTCCATCTTCCCTGTGCCTCCCCAGGAATCACAATCTGTTGACCTGTGCCCAGGAAGGGTTTGGTATCCGGACCTCAAATCCCTCAACCTCAAGGCCTGCTCTTGAGGAGTTAGAGTTGCTGATTTACACCTCTCTCAGGGTGTTCTTGAGATCCTAAAGGCTTCCAGAAAGCCTTCCACTAGGCTACTTATAGTTCTAAATGGAAAAGGTTTTCCATTTGGTGTGCTGGGAAAATATTTCCCAGAATCTGCTGAATTGCCCATTTTGTTAGATTACATGGTACATCTATATTCCTTGGGTCTCAGACCAGCTACCCTGAGAGTTCATTTGGCAGCTGTGTCTGCTTTTGTGTCAACAGGAAAGTCATCCCTCTTTCCTCTCATCCTGTGTTTTCCAAGTTTTTAAGGGATTACTCCATACTAATCCTCCTTTCAGGAACCGGCCCCTGCTTGGGACCTTAATGTTTGCATTGCCCAGTTAATGCAACCCCTTTGAACCTCTGTCTTCTGCAGAGCTTAAGTACCTAACTTGGAAAACTGTTTTTCTAGTGGCTATCACTTGCCAGACGCATAAGTGAATTGCAAGCCTTTGTCAGGAGACTGACTTTATTTCTTTCCACAGGGATAAGGTAGTCCTTAGGACTAATAGGAAGTTTTGCCTAAGGTGGTTTCAGATTTCCATCTTAATCAATCTATCTCCTTCCAGTATTTTTCACTGATCACTCCTCTTGGGTGAGAGGAGGTTGCACAGCCTGGATGTTAAGAGAGCTCTTAGTTATTATATAGGCGTACAAAGGTCACAGTTCGAATCCCTCCAACTTTTCCTTACCTATGATGAAGTTGGGAAAGGCAAACCTGCCACTAAGAGATCAATAGCCAGGTGGATTGTCTCTTGTATCCAATTTTGTTATCAGAAAGTGGGCAGAGCCCCCGGTTTGAGGGCTCATTCTACCAGGGGTACAGCTGCGTCTCTAGCTGCTGCCAGAGATATCTGTTTATTAGAGATTTGCCAGGCTGCTACTTGGAAAGCGGTACACACTTTTACCAAGCATTACTCCCTGGATGTCCAGGCCAGGAGAGATGCTCGGTTTGGCACAGCTGTTCTTCAGAGCCTATTCCCTAAGTAGGTTCTGCCCCTCCTCCATGGAGGTACTGCTGTGTATTCTGCTAATGTCTATAATATAGCAAGACTTCATGTTGTTTGAAGAAAAAATTACTCACCTTAGTAATGTTGTTTCTTCTAATGGAGTCTTGCTATATTATAGACCTCCCAACCTGCCCTCTCAGAACCTCTACTTGGTGGGTGCGGTAACTTAGTGTGGGCACTACTTATGTCCTGTTAGCATTTTGTCCCCTTTGGGACTTTAGGTGTGTATGTGTACACGTGTATGTGTTTTATTATACTTATGTTCCATTTTCATATTATTAGAATGGTGTTAGTATTTCTGGTCCCCTGACTTGAGTCTTGGGTGTTGGGACCATCAATGGTTGTTATTATTTAGGTAGCCATTTGGCTAGTGTGAGTTACAGCTTCCACACAGACCTTAGTGAGTTTGGCTCGTAAAGATCTGACAGTTCAAGTTTGAAATGACACAGATAGAGCTGCTCTCCTGCCAAAATTCTATTTTGGAATGGTTTAACCGTTTCACTCCGGGGCAGTTCTAGAGCTGGATCAAACTGCTAATGTCTATAATATAGCAAGACTCCATTAGAAGAAACAACATTACTAAGGTGAGTAATTTTTTCTTCCATCCTATCGGCCTCTGTGGCTATTGAGCGTGCATCCTGTGGTTCTATCTATTACTGCTGTGTCTTTTTTGTGTGCCTGTGTTGTGTGCATGCCCCCTTTGGCATCATGACATCATGCTTTGTGTCTTCACGTCGCAAATACGCCATTCGGAGGGAGCACGCATGCACCTGCATTTCTCTGTGCTAGGCGAGCACTCCAGTATTCTTTTACTTTTCGTTTGGTGTTTTCTCTCCCACAAACCTCTACAGTGTCTGAAACCATGCCAAAACTTTTCTGCACAGCATTTGGAATGGGTTTATGTGATTGCTGTTAGGGCGAATGTACATCGGTGAAAATCCATTTTGCCGATGTACACTCTCGGCACACAGCACAAGGGCTCCATGAACTTCACTTTTTTTGTTTATGCAACCCCCCTGCACCCTCCTTCTAAAGATTCTCAACTCCAGGGGGTGCACGTTGGGGGGGTGAAAAACAAAAATAAAAATTTCAGACTGACACAAAAATCCCGACGGGCCCAGCACCGAACCCGGCTGGCACCCTCCCAACCATGGCATGCCATGAACCCCCCATGCCACACAGCCAGCTTGGCAACCAACCATCATGCTACATCCCACAAACCCTCCCTCCCCTTCCACCTGTCGTATGGTGTGCTCGCGCCCCCCCCCCTGCACGCATGTATACATATAGTGACAGGAAGTCGCTATAACCCGCATTCACCCCCCGTCCACTAGCCCTGAGAGCAGGCGCCGCTATTGAGTCACTTTTTTTTGTAGGCAGTCAATAGTGATCGCCCTTCTCATGGGTTACCATTTGGAATGAATTCAACATTAGGGTGAGTGAGTGAGTGAGCTAGCATCAGTATAGCTTTTTAATCGCCTGCTTGCCGTAGAGCAGGAGGCTGTGGGTTCTTGTCCCATACCAGCACATCTGGTTTAAACCCAGCTCAGTCACTGATGTTTAGTATGGGGTTTGTTTTGCCCTGTTGGAGGTGCCATCCTTGGGAGCAGACCACAGTTGCAGATTATGCATTTTTTTACATGTACCTATAGCACTGCACATTTCAGGTAGTTCAAATTTACATTACCACTTTGATACTAGGCTCTAGCTTCTTAGACTACAGAACTAGTCTGAGATAAATGGGGACACTTATAAAATAAATCAAATAAAAATAGGAACAGCATTTACTCTTATGTATGTTCTTTATACTTGGACTACTGCAAGTATATTTTTTCTTGGAACCATAGCTTATCAGAGACCTCTTTCCTTTCAAAGATGTAAGACCTACAGGGGGATAATAAGACCTTCTCCCATAAATTTATATTCAAACAACATGAAGTCTTGCTATATTATAGACATTAGCAGTTTGATCCAGCTCTAGAACTGCCCCGGAGTGAAATGGTTAAAACCATTCCAAAATAGAATTTTGGCACGAGAGCAGCTCTATCTGTGTCATTTCAAACTTGAACTGTCAGATTCTTTACTCCGCCTCAGTGAACAGTCGCTCCGGAGATTTCTCCTTCTGCTACAAGAGTGCCCAGGCTAAGGAGTGGCAAGCCACTCCTCAAAGGCATGCCCCCAGGTGAAGGGGTAGGCCTCTTCACAGGCCTTTCTACCAGACTCAGGCCTCCTCTGCCTATGCTCAGAGGGGCTTCTTCAGAGGCAGGGGCAGATGAGGGGTGGGCAGATCTGCTCCCACCCCCCAGCCTAAAGCTCCTGCGAAACAGGCACCCTGATGGGGTGCCCAGGGCCGATTCTCCTGTACCAGTGGGGCAGGCTGGCTTACTTCAGTCAGAATTGGGCTTCTTTAACCTCAGACAAGTGGGTTCTGGAAGTAGTAAGCCGGGGTCTGGTTCTCAGCTTCAAAAGTTTCCCAAGTTGAGAAGCAGATTTTTCTACCTGCAAGTGCTTCAGAGACCCTCGCTCTGGAAACAGAGGTCTCATCCTGTTAGCTCTCAGAGCAGTAGAAAGGTTCCTCCCTGCATCAGGGCAGGGGTCTGTATTCCAGATACTTCCTTACCCCAAAAAAGACAGGAGAATGGCGGCCCATCTTAGATCTCAGATATCTGAACAAGCATCTTTTGAAACCAAAGTTCAAAATGGTAACTCTGGCAATGATTTTGCCTTCCCTAAGGCCAGGGGACTGGCTAGCCATCCCTGGACCTCAAGGATGCCTATTTCCATGTCCTAATCAGAAGATCCCATCGAAAGTACCTCAGATTCGAGCTGCCCTCAGGTCATTACCAGTTCAGAGCAATGCCCTTCGGCCTTACCTCTGCTCCAAGGGTATTCACAAAGTGTCTAGCAGTGGCAGTGGCCCACTTAAGGAGGCAGAGGATTGCTGTTTTTCCCTATCTAGACGACTGGCTCATTGTAGGCCAGTCCCCAGAACAGGTAAAATCTCACCTGCAGGTCACCCAGCAGCTTCTCACCTCCCTGGGTTTTCTGCTAAACCTACCAAAGTCAGTTCTGGAACCAGTCCAGGTACTCACCTTTATAGGGGCAGAATTGGACACAAAGCTAGCCAGAGCCTTTCTTCCCTCAGAAAGGGTAAGGAATTTAGTGGCTCTGGCCTCTTCCTTCACTCTGCAGGTCTCTTGACCAGCAAGACACTTTCTGCAGCTCCTGGGGCACATGGCTGCATCCATAGCTGTTGTGCAGGGAGCCAGATTTCAGATGAGAGACATTCAGTTTCACTTGAGAACCTTTTGGTCTCAGAGAAGAGACCCCCTTTCCAAGTTGGTCCCAGTGACTCGAACCTTGATCCTAGCTCTCCAGTGGTGGCAGGATCAGAGCAATTTTAAGAGCAGGGGTCCCCTTCATTTCCCCTTCTCACGACTTGACTCTCACTACAGATGCTTCCCTTCTGGGTTGGGGAGCCCACATGGGCGACCTTTCCACTCAGGGAGTTTGGTCCCCCCAGGAATCTCTGCTCCACATCAATTTGCTGGAACTCAGAGCTGTCTTTTAGCTCTTCAAGCTTTTTCTGCATCTGTCCACGACAAGGTGATACAAGTCAGAACAGACAACATCACAACAATGTGGTACATCAACAAGCGGGGCACTCTGTCTTGACCTTGTGCACCGAGGCAATGAAGTTGTGGTCTCTGGCCTATTCCCTGAACACTTCCTCATAGCAGTTCATCTTGCAGGGAAGGGCAATGTCCTAGCGGATGCCCTCAGCAGGATTTCCCAGGGCCATCACGAATGGTCCCTGGATCCTCAAGTGCTGGGGATAGTTTTTGCCAGGTGGGGCATCCCTCAGATAGATCTTTTTGCAGCCCCAGACAATCACAGACTTCCTCTGTTCTGTTGCAGGCCTCCAGTGCTGGGCTCAGTTCCCTGGATGCCCTTCTTCTGGATTGGGAGGGAAGTTCCTCTATGCTTCCCCTTTCCTCTCCTATTCAAAGTACTAGTCAAAATCAGATCTCAGCCTTGCAGGGTGATTCTGATTGCCCCGGATTGGGCCAGGCAGCCCTGGTACCCACTCCTTCTGTCTCTGACAGTCCATCTTCCCCTGTGCCTCCCCAGGAATCACAATCTGTTGACTTGTGCCCAGGGAAGGGTTTTGGTATCCGGACCTCAAATCCCTCAACCTCAAGGCCTGGCTCTTGAGGAGTTAGAGTTTGCTGATTTACACCTCTCTCAGGGTGTTCTTGAGATCCTAAAGGCTTCCAGAAAGCCTTCCACTATGGCTACTTATAGTTCTAAATGGAAAAGGTTTTCCATTTGGTGTGCTGGGGAAAAATATTTCCCCAGAATCTGCTGAATTGCCCATTTTTTAGATTACATGGTACATCTTAATTCCTTGGGTCTCAGACCAGCTACCCTGAGAGTTCATTTGGCAGCTGTGTCTGCTTTTGTGTCAGCAGGAAAGTCATCCCTCTTTCCTCTCATCCTGTGTTTTCCAAGTTTTTGAGGATTACTCCATACTAATCCTCCCTTTGGGAACCGGCCCTGCTTGGGACCTTAATGTTTGCATTGCCCAGTTAATGCAACCCCTTTTGAACCTCTGTCTTCTGCAGAGCTTAAGTACCTAACTTGGAAAACTGTTTTTCTAGTAGCTATCACTTCTGCCAGATGCATAAGTGAATTGCAAGCCTTGTCAGTGGAGACTGACTTTATTTCTTTCCACAGGGATAAGGTAGTCCTTAGGACTAATAGGAAGTTTTGCCTAAGGTGGTTTCAGATTTCCATCTTAATCAATCTATCTCCCTTCCAGTATTTTCACTGATCACTCCTCTTCGGTGAGAGGAGGTTCACACAGCCTGGATGTTAAGAGAGCTCTTAGTTATTATATAGACGTACCAAAGGTCACAGGTTCGAATCCCTCCAACTTTTCCTTACCTATGGTGAAGTTGGGAAAGGCAAACCTGCCACTAAGAGATCAATAGCCAGGTGGATTGTCTCTTGTATCCAATTTTGTTATCAGAAAGTGGGCAGAGCCCCCGTTTGAGGGCTCATTCTACCAGGGGTACAGCTGCGTCTCTAGCTGCTGCCCGAGATATCCCTTTATTAGAGATTTGCCAGGCTGCTACTTGGAAAACGGTACACACTTTTACCAAGCATTACTCCCTGGATGTCCAGGCCAGGAGAGATGCTCGGTTTGGCACAGCTGTTCTTCAGAGCCTATTCCCTAAGTAGGTTCTGCCCCTCCTCCATGGAGGTACTGCTGTGTATTCTGCTAATGTCTATAATATAGCAAGACTTCATGTTGTTTGAAGAAAAAATTACTCACCTTAGTAATGTTGTTTCTTCTAATGGAGTCTTGCTATATTATAGACCTCCCCCCAACCTGCCCCTCTCAGAACCTCTACTTGGTGGGGTGCGGGCAACTTAGTGTGGGCACTACTTATGTTCTTTAGCATTTTGTCCCTTTGGGACTTTCGGGTGTGTATGTGTAATGCGTGTGTGTGTTTTATTATACTTATGTTCCATTTTATATTATTAGAATGGTGTTAGTATTTCTGGTCCCCTGACTTGAGTCTTGGGTGTTGGGACCATCAATGGTTGTTATTATTTAGGTAGCCATTTGGCTAGTGTAGGTTACAGCTCACACAGACCTTAGTGAGTTTGGCTCGTAAAGATCTGACAGTTCAAGTTTGAAATGACACAGATAGAGCTGCTCTCGTGCCAAAATTCTATTTTGGAATGGTTTTAACCATTTCACTCCGGGGCAGTTCTAGAGCTGGATCAAACTGCTAATGTCTATAATATAGCAAGACTCCATTAGAAGAAACAACATTACTAAGGTGAGTAATTTTTTCTTCCCCCACTGTTTTTCACAAGCTAATATGTCTATTACAGTCCCCCCCACAATCGCACCTCAGATTTGGGGGGGTGCATCTGATGTGCCAGTTGACAATGGCAATTAGAATTACGTATATCTTTCTTATTGCTCTTAGGAGAGCTTTTGAGCCCTGATGTCTCACAGAACAGCTCATCTGACACACCCAGCCCCAAACAGGGCCCTTCAGGTTGGGGGGGCCCACACAGGCACGTCCAGGTGCTCCACAGCAGTACAAGGCTGCTTTCTCAGATATACAGGCAGACCCCGACCCTGCGCTTATGAGGGGCAGGATGAGGATATCGGGGATTTGGGGGAATTTTCTGACCAAAATAAGTTACCTGATGAGGAAGAGGATGTCCTTCTGAGGAGGAGGTGGAAGAGGAATGGATGGAGCCGAAGAGGAGGTTTTCTATCCCTCCCCTGTTTGATTCTATGTCTGTTTCCTACCTGATACTGAGGCATGTCGGTCTTTTTGGCTCAAGGAGATGCTTGGAGGCAATAGAAGTCAACCTATCCTGTCTATGTCTTTCTCCTTTCCAAAGAGAATATCCAGTGAGAATCTAGAGCATGATGTTTCCCTTCTTTGGGAGAAAATGCTCGCAAGTGGGAAACTCCTCCTCTGGCAGGTGACGCAGTTCATAATTCCATCAGATACACCACTGTTTCTATGGAAGGGCCCTAGGCCCTAACGGATTTGCATGTCAAGTGAGTGGATTCTGCATGCAGAAGAGCCTTCACCTCCAGTGGTGTAACCCTTTGCACTTCCTATGTCTCCTTTATTTCTGCTAGAGCCTTGAACTTGGGGGTCATGATCCTGGGCAGTTTTTTCCCCTAGATTCAGAGGGGACAAGCTTTTTGCAGTTGTTGTCCATGGCCTTCACCTTCTTAAGGGGTGTCACGGTGGAAAAATGTGCACATGTCCACTTGGTCAGCCTATCATATTGAGTCGGCTATGCAAGATGTGTGGCTTCAGCACTGAGTAGCTGGTCAGGCTTCAAGACCAAGCTGTTTATCTTAGCCCTTGAAGTTGTCATTTGATTTGGGCTTGGATGATACTCTGAAGGATATTCAGGATAAAGGACCACCTTCTGGTGTCAAAGCAACAGCAAAGGCTGTTCTCATCTTCAGAAGGTCAAGGAGACAGCCATCTGAGGCAGTTCTGATGGGGTTTTTGTTCCTTTCAGAATTTTGGGAACCAGGTGAGTACAGGAGCCTACTTTGTTTTGAAGAGCAATAGTAGCAGAGGAGCCGTGGTCCGAAGATGAAAGGTAGGTACAGGGCAAGAAGCGAGCTCTTCACACTAAGGGCATGCAAGTCCATCTCTGCCTTACTTCCCTTGGTGGAAGACTGCATAATTCTTTCTCTCAAGATGGGCCTAGATGACATCAGATACTTGGGCTTTGGACATTCTGGCCTTAGGTTATACAATACAGTTTTTCAACAGTTCCCTCAAAGGGGCGTTTTCTGCCATTTCCGGTTCCAAGGGACCTCATGAAGAAACAAGCGGTGCCCAAAACCCTGGACCACTTCTGTCATTTGGGGCTATTGTTTCTGACCCCTCCCCCTCCTCCAGTGAACAAGGCCAGAGGTTCTACTTAATCTATTCATAGTTCTCAAGAAATTGGAGGGGTTTCACACCTATCCTGGATATGAGGCTTCTAAACAAGTTTGTTCACCACATGACCTTCAGATGGAATCCCTGTATTTAGTCATCTGGGCTGTCCAGCCAGGGAGTTATCTAACTTCCATAGTTCTGAGAGTTGTGTATCTCTACATTCCCTTTCGAAAATCTTATCAGAGGTTCCTCTGGTTTTCAGCCCTGGGACCTGTCTATAGGGAACTTCCTTTTGGACTGGTTTCAGCCCCTAAGGTTTTCTTGAGGGTGGTCCTGGTTCTGGTAGCTCATCTCTGACAGGAGGGACATCATATCTACTTCTCCTGGTCGATATGCTCTTTCGAGCATTGGCTGCACCTTTGCCAAGGAAGTCAGTGATCTGGACTCTGGAAGTGTTGGAGTTGCACGACTGAGTGGTGCATCTGAAGTAAAGAGGCGGCTCAAGCAGAAGGGACATGCTGAGAGAGGTTTCCGTTCTTCTGCTGTGGGTAGAAGCAAATCTTCTCTCCCTGTCAGTAGTCTGCTTGGTGGAGAAGCTGGACTTTTAGATGACTGGTTAAGCCACAAAAATGTTCATCCTAGGGAGTGGATGTTGAACCCGGAGTTGTTTGACGTTCTGTGTCAAAAGTTCAGTTGTTCTCCAGTTGACCGATTCACCTCCAACCAGAATACTCATCTTCTACAGTTCTTCAGTCGCTTACCGGCGTCCATAGACAGAAGCAGTGGTCATCCTGCAAGAAGGGTAGAATTTCAGCAGTACACTTTCCCTTCCCTTCCCTGCCTCTCCTCCTCAAGGTCATTCGCAAGCGGGGCACTCGAGGAAGTCTTCTTTTGGAAGTTATGGAGTGGCCCAGAAGACCATGGTTCTCGGTCTTGGTGAACCTAGCTCCAAGCGCAGTGTTTCGTGATCTAGTGCGGGGGAGCCATTTTCCTGCATTCAAGTTTGGGAGCAATACAGCTCGTGGCCTCGTTTTGGAAAGGAGGCGACTCCTGCAACTGGCCATCTCTAAAAAGGTGGTGGATACCCTGATGGATGCCCGGAAAAATTCCATGTTGGCAGCTTATGCTTGTGTATGGGCCACCTTTTGGCTTGAGCCAGAAACAAAATATCTGGCTTTGCAGAACCACAGCTCTACTGTCTTGGATTTTTTGCAGGACAGAGTGGGTAAAGGTTTGGCCTTGAGTGCCCTGATGGATCAGATGTCAGCCTTTGAAGCCTCCTTGGGTATGTCTCTGGGTTCTAACCAGGAGGTTATTTGTTTTATCTGTGGGCTGTCAGTAGGGGTTGGTCTCTGTTCTGATGCCCAGTTCCTCCATGGGATCTGAATTCTGGTTCTAACTGCTTTCTGGGAGGAGGTTTTTCAAACTGTTTTCTTCAGTACCGTTGGATGTGCTGTCTTACAGGTATGTTTTTTAGTTGCTAGGTGCTCAGCCATGTGAGTTAGTGAGTTTGAGACTTTGTCCCTTGAAAAGCCATACCTTGTCATACTTAAGGACAAGGTGGTCTTCAGAACAGTTCCTTCTTTATTTCCCAAGTTTTCTATGGCCTTCCATGTTGATGAGGAAATCTGTCTCCTGGCCTTCTTGTCTGCATCCTTCTCTCAGTAAGGAGAAGGAGTAGCACAACTTAGATTGCAGTGGGTTATTAGGATATACAATAGACAGCCAGCTGAGTTCCAGACATTTGATAGGCTGTTCATCCTTCTTGGGGTGGCCAAACAGGGACAGAAATCCTCCTGGTCCACCCTGCTGAGGTGGGTGAGGACTTGATTTGCCTAGGCTTATGTTACAGCAAAGAAGCCACCTCTGGCTCTCATCAGGGCTCACGCCACCAGAGCTATGGCATCTTCCTGGGTGGAGTGAGGTGTAGCAGCTGTCTTAGAGTTATATAAGGCAGCTACAGGTCCTCCTACCACTGTTTCTCCAAGCACTACAGTTTGGATGTTCAGAGCTCTGCTGATGCGGCCTGTAGTCACAGCGTGTTGCAGGTGGCAGTAAGCAGGTAAATTCCTTTCCTGTATGTAGCTGACATATGGGACAATATTCTTCCCCACCCATTTTCTTGTCTGGTTCCTGCTTCCTAGAATCCAGTTGTAATGACTATTCGTTGACAATGAGGAGCACTGCAGAAAGAAGACATTTCTTCATAGTTAACATAATTTCCTTTTCTGTTAGCTCTTACATTGTCAGTGGGGCCAGCCTAGGAGCCTTGCTCGTGTGGGAGATGTGTGGTGTCTTGTTATAAACTCTGATTGTGAGCCTGTTTTGGACACCTCTCTATCGTTTACCTGCTACACCTATGTTTATATAGATATGCAAAAAAAACCAAAAAACCCAGAGCTGTTTCACAACAGAATATCAGTACTGTCACGCACATTTAGCAGATTCAAATTTGATGCTAACCAAGGGTGTCTCTTTTGTTGCACGTGAGTGCTTGCACTGCACGCAGTTTTCTTTGCCATGTAATAAATCTTTCTTTCAGGCTCACTCAGTGCTGCAAAACCTGAAGAACACAAAATTGGAAGAAGAGTTTTGGTCACTCACCCTCCTTCATCTGACAAGGTAGGCCACTGTTTGCCATATTTTTTTTTTTACTTTATTTTTATCCCTCCTGACCTGCCCTCATCGTTCCACTCCTTCGGGCCTCTCATACCATCCCCTGCCTCAGTCCTGGGGTCTGCCCCTAGACTGCCACCCGGCTACTCCACTGGTCCCTTCACGCACCCGGATAACCCCCCCTGGGTGGGGTGAGGAAGGACCTACCTTCCTCCTCCTCAGTGGAGCACCTTCACACAGCAGGGTCTGCCCATAGATCTTGTGGCTGGATGGCTCAGAGTGGCAATCATCTAGGACCTCCGAGGTGTGTTTTCCACTTTTCTTTAGTGGTCCCTTTCCATCTCCCTGAAGACGCTGACTTGGGCGAGTTACATGCTGATGCACTATGCCCGCCAAGTGCCTGACAGCGTCCTCCCCTCCCCGACTCCCACGCCATAGGAGCCACCAATGCCCCACCGACCCTCAAGGACCTCGGGTGCATGAAGCACCCCCGGTAACCCACCCCGAAGGAGGAGAGCATCCGTTGGGATGCTTGATCCTCATTCCCCCTGCTGACCCCCGATGACCCAGGCTCGTTCCCGAACCTGGGTCACTGGCATGGAGTGAGGTGTGGCATCTGGTGCCTTAACCCTCAGCACCACTGGGCTGGTCTGTTTATTGTATTTTATCTGACGAGAGTGGCATATGTGTAGACAGCTAATTTGTGTATTTTTGGTGTCAGGTTCACCGGTTTAGTTTTTATTTACATATTTAGAGACACTGCTTGTACAATAGTGACTGGAGAGTTGTTGCTATCTATAATCCTCATATGCCCAGCATTCTTAAGCTTTGGGCTGTGCCATTTTCCCTAGTAGGGGTGCACAATACCCAATTGTAATGACTACCCATTGACAACGTAGGAGCTAACAGAAAAGGAAATTACGATAAGTATCAAGAAAGTATCAAGAAATTTCTTCTTTCTGCTCATATGGTAACTGCCTTTGTGGAATGAGCCTTAATGCACTCAGGAGGTGCCAAGCAAGTCAACTTGTAGGCATCCTTTATACAGGCGATAAGGCTATGGTATCCAGTGTGGTTCTCGCAAAACAAACAGTCCTTCTGGCTTTATAAACACTTTTGTTCGTACAGGACAAAACCTTAAAGCTCTTTTGACATCTGATTTATAGGGTTACATTCTTTCTTTCTTTATTTTTTTACTAGGAAGTGCTCAATGATATAATACAAAACCTCTACTTCCTATGCCTGTCTTTGTGGGGATGGGCTATTACCCACAATCTGGACTTTTAGGCCTGGTTGTACAAAAGTCATGACACAGGTGCAAGTCCTTATTTTGGGTGCAGCCTTCACCATGTCAAATGCTCCAAAGTTCTTGTGTCCCTGTTTTCAAACGTGTTGACACATTTGTGATATTTTCCTCACTTTACAGCACAAAAATGATGCATGCATCATTCTTTTGATGCATGTGTTATTTTTGGAGTCTAGCTCGCAGCACTTGCAGTATGATATTAGGCTGCATTCTATGTGGTCTAACTGTCATGCTGGAGGTAGCGCAAGTGTGCTCGAATCATGCCATAACTCTTTGAAAAGTCAGCCCTTAATCTACAGCGTTATTGTACATCAGAACTTACAGAAAGGAAAATATCACTAAGTATTATTTAATTTTCCTTTTTTTTGTCCTATACACTATAAAAGTGCAGCGATATTCAGTTGAACTGTACTCTGGAAAGCAGAGAAGATGTACAGAATCAAGTGGGAAATGTGAAGGAGGTATTGAAAACAGTTTTTCTGAAAGGATAATAATATATGGACTGTACATATCTGTATTTATTTTATAGGTTTGGTATTATACTTGAAAAGATTAAAATGGTTATTAATGATGATACCAGATACACCAAGGGTTGTCTGAACATGAGGACCCAGAAATGCTATGCGGTCAGACCTAACATTAATGAATTTCTTGATATAGCTCGAAGAACGTATGCAGAGATTGTGGATGACATAGCAGGTGAGCCAGAGAACAAAACATGGTTTCACAATGGAACACATGCAGTACATGATTGGGGCTGTGTTTCTTGTATTTCTTTTTTATTGTGAAACTGACAGTGCAGAAGAATGAAATGCATATTAATCAATCACATTTCCAGACAAATCGTTTTCATGTTTGTAATATGCCATTTATATACCTTAAAATGAGTATAGCCCTCCAGAATTCCCAGTGATATCACACAGTATATACAGGTAAACCTGTGGATAAGACATGTTCTTTAACCAATGAATTATAGAATAAGAGACAGATTTCTTTTTTTTTTTGTAAACTTCACTTAAAACAGCGGAAAGCTGGTTATGGTCAGACAGTTTAGGTACATTAGTCAGTTTAGTTACATTAATTAGCCCATGGATGTAGGTGAGCCAAAGTAAGATTACAGACAGAGCTTAAGTTGAATTGGAACAACAGTGGTGATTTCATGGTTTACAGACATTACAACTTTATAGTTTACTCCTGTCAACAGAGCAAACAATGATAGATCTCCAACCCCCACAGGGTGCCACTACGAGGAAGTCTCAGGCTGTGGTATTGTCTGGATGTGAAGGGGTACCTTCCCAAAACAAACAAAAGGGATGCATCCTATTAGAATAGAGGAAACCAGGGTTGCTCTAAAGCTTCTTCTACTGGGGACGACATCTGGTAATATTGTGCCATTTGGCCTCTTACATAATATTGGGTTCTTTCTAGTTTCATATATTCTATTAATGATTTTACCCATTCTGATACAGTAGGCAATTCAGATAATCTCCAATATTGTGCCAATCATCTGAGGGCAATCACATTTCCCAATCTCCACAGCCCCGTAGAAAGGAACGGGCCTCCTACACGGTTCCACTGTGGGAGACCCAACAGGGTTTCAGCTGGGTCCATCATATTTGGGCATTGCACAATGGAGGCTAGAATCTGGTGTATCCCCCAGAACCTCCGTACTCTGGAACACTGCCAAAACAAATGGTAAAATGTGCCCTCATACACATGGCATTTAGGACATAGGGATGAGACTGATGGATCTATTTTGTGAGCTAAATATGGGGTAAAATATGCCCTAAAAAGGACCTGGTATTGAACTGCATGGAGTCTGTTGTTTACTGAACACTTCCCTATATTTTTAAGAATGGCAAGCCAATCTCCTCCTTTAAGGTCTTCCAGCATTAAGTCTGATGCCTAGTGTTCTCTAATTTTTGCTAAAGGGCCAGGAAGAGCCCCGAGCAGCAGTTTATAACATTTCCTAAGGGGTCTGAAGGCCAAATCTGTAGCCTGTCCTATAAATGTCTCCTCTAAAGGGGAATGAGCTCCTAGTTGGTCCCCCAACAACCTAGTCTTCATCTGGGACACAATGGTCTGTATACATACATGTACAAAATAGTGTGAGGCATGCACCTTATATCTTTTAATAAGGGAGGAGAAACACATGATGTCATCCCCAGTCCAGAGATGGCCTAGTGTTTGTAAGCCCCTACAATGCCAGCTGTGTAAGATTTTCCTCTCTCCCAGCCTCACCTCCCCACTGGTCATAAGTAATGTCTGAAGCGGGATATCTCGTGAAACTTAATGTGTATCCCACCCTAAAATCTGGTGTGCCTTTTGCCATGCTCCCTAAGTGGATCTAGTGCAGGGATTGTTTATTTTAGAAGGTTAAGACATACCCATACTCCCAACTAAGACATCATGGTACAGGGGAATAAAAAAGGTGTTTCCAAGGTCACCCATGCTGGCCCAGCAGTTCCTTCTTTAAACATATCCTGCACAAAAGCTAGTTGAGCCACAAGATAGTAGTACTGCACATTGGGAAGGCCCAATCCCCCCCTCCCAACTGGATGCCACAAAATATTCTTTTTGATTCTTGGTCTCCAACCCCGCCATATGAGCTAGGTAATAGCCCTCTCCAATGACTTTAAAAATGTATGCGGTATCAAGAGTGGAACTGTCTGTAAAAAATATAGGAATTGTGGTACCACCAACATTTAATAAGATTCACCCTCCCTATGAGGGACGAGGGGAGAGCCCTCCAAACTGTGCAATCTTCCTTAACTTTTTTAATAATGCTATTCATATTGGTTTTAATAAGTTTGGAGATTGCAGATGTTATTATGATTCCCAAATACTTAATTTGTTTAGTACAGGGTATATTTGTATTCACTATGATGATGGGTGCTTGAGGGCCTATCAACGGCATCCATTCACTTTTCTCCAATTGATTTTATGACCTGAGAGAGGTCCATAAGTGGCAAAAAGTGCTGATAAACAAGGGAGAGAATACTCAGGGGCTGTAAGGAAAAGAAGGACATCCGCAAATAAAGACCTTTTATGCTCCACCCTGCTAGAACCAGACCTCATATACCCAAAGTTGTCATAACAGCTTGGGCCAGGGATTCAATTATAAGGACATACAGGAGTGGGGATAGAGGACATCCCTGCCTAGTTCCTCTGGTCAGGGTGAAGGGAGCTGAGACTATATTGTTAGTATGTATTTGGACTTTAGGGGAATGGTATAATGAACTGACCCATTTCAACATTTGGGGGCCCATGCCAAATTTAGCTAGGACTGCAAGCATAAAAGGCCATTCAACCCGGTCGAATGCCTTTTTGGCATCTAGGGCCAAAAACCCTCCTCCACTACCCTGGGGCCACTAGTGCATAATGTTCAGGGTCCGGCTGATATTATGTTTTGCCTGCCTTCCCTTGACAAAACTCCCTGGTCCGGATGTACCAAATGGGGAAGGAATCCTTCAATCCTAGCCGCCAACAATTTGGCTATAATTTTGTAATTGGCATTCAAAATGGAAATGGGGCAGTATGAGGTACATTTAATAGGGCCTTTACCAGGTTTGGGTAAGTCAGTAATGGTAGCTAAATATTGAGATGACGGGAGGACCCCTTGTGCTAAAGAATCTGTCACCATCCCAAACATCAAAGGACCCACTGTATTACAAATCAGTTTGTACAGTTCCGAAGGAAGCCCATCCGGGCCTGGAGCCTTCCCCTTCTTAACTCCCCACACAATCTGGCGTAGTTCCTCCAGGGTCACATGAGACGTCAAAATGTCTCTATCTTGATCCTGCAGGGTCGGTAAATCAATGGTTTTCAGAAAAGATTCTGGGACTGCTCCAGGAGGGAACTCAGAGGTGTACAGGGTGGAGTAGTAGGTCCTGAATGAGCTATTTATCCTAACCTGTTCATAAGTGATCTCCCCCACAGGGTCTTCTATACCTAATATGGTGCATTCTGCCCTTTTTGCTTTTAACCATACCGGCCAGTAATTTCTCTGATTTGTCTCCATCAAAAAAGGAGGTGAACTTTGTTAGTAACAGGCCACATTCCAGTTGTCTCGTGGAGGGCTGGTTCAGAGTACCCTTAAGAGATTTAAGTTCGGACATTAATTGTGGGGTCTGCTGTGCCATATTGGTCTTCTCCAGGGTATTTATTGACCTTCCCAAGTGGTGCTGTCAAGCTGAGGCAGTTTTCTTTTGAAATGAGGAGTAGGAGATGGCTTCCCTCCTAATAAAAATTTTTAAGGTGTCCCACACTGTACCAATACTAGTATCTCCCGGGGGGTTTAGGGCAGTGAATTCCTTAAGATGGTCATTTGATTGCTGAATAAACTGTTGGTCTAGCAACAAGGATGGATCGCGACACCACTGAGCCACACCAGGCGATCTCGATCCTCTGGACACCACCACTTTAAGGGGAGCATGATCGGAAATCAGCAACTGACCATATTCAGCCTCCTCTATTTCCCCCACCATATGCGATGGAAGGAAGATATAATCTAGTCTGGTATATATCTTATGGACATGGGAGAAAAGAAAAAATTACTCACTTTAGTAATGTTGTTTCTTCTAATGGAGTCTTGCTGTATTCTGCGTATAGCAGTTAGGTCCTGCCTTTCAACTGCCCGGAGAACAAAGAGTTAAATTTTCCATGGCCAGCATGGAATGTTCACCGCGATCTCGGTTGAAACCCCTGTCTGCTGTTGTTTAAACTCCAACCATCAGATCTTTACGAGCAATACTCACTAGAAGTTCTGTGTGGAAACTGTAAAACTCACACTAGCCAACTGGCAACTAACTTTATAAAAAAGGGTTTTTCGGTTTCAAAGCAAAGACTCAAGTCAGGAAACCCAAAAAACAAAACGCATCCCAAAACACAACACTCACCCAAAATAAAGGAGGGTGAAAAAGGGACACCCCTAGGGTGCCAACACTGCTCCTGCCCACCCACATCCCAAAAAACAGGTTCTGAGAGGGGAGGCGGGGGGGAGGTCAGAATACAACAAGACTCCATTAGAAGAAACAACATTACTAAGCTGAGTAATTTTTTCTTCAAACAACATGAAGTCTTGCTGTATTCTACTATATGAACTACAAGCAGTACCTCCGTGGAGGAGGACAGAACCTACTTTGAAACAGGCTCTGAAGTACTGCTGTGCCAAACCGAGCATCACTTCTAGCCTGGATATCCAGAGAGTAATGCTTGGTGAATGTATGGACTGTTTTCCAGGTGGCTGCTTGACACATTTCTAAGATAGGAATATCCCTGGCAGCAGCCAGGGAATCAGCTGTACCTCTAGCAGAGTGAGCCCTCAGGCCTGAGGGTGGAGTTCTACCCAGTTTTTCATAGCCGAATTGTATACAAGAAACAATCCACCTGGCAATAGAGCTCTTAGTGGCAGGTTTTCCCTTACCAACCTCTCCATATGTGAGGAACAATTGGAGGGACTCAAACCTGTGACCCTTGGTGCACTCTACGTAGTAGCTGAGGACCCTTTTAACATCAAAGCTGTGCAGCCTCCTCTCTCCAGAGGAGGAATGGTCAGTGAAAAAAATAGGGAGAGACATAGACTGGTTAAGGTGGAAATCTGAAATCACCTTAGGCAAAAACTTCCTGTTAGTTCTTAGGACCACTTTATCTCTATGGAAAGAGATGAAATCAGGCTCCACTGACAGGGCTTGCAATTCACTGATACGCCTGGCAGAGGTAGTGGCTACCAAAAACACAGTTTTCCAAGTCAAATACTTAAGCTCTGCAGAGGACAAAGGCTCAAAGGGTGGTTGCATAAACTGAGCAATGCAAACATTAAGGTCCCAAGCAGGAGCAGGGTCCCTAAAGGGGGGATTGGTGTGCAGCAATCCCTTGAAGAACTTACAGAACACAGGATGGGCTGACAGAGGAGAGGGCTTGCCTACTGACAAGAAGGCAGAAACAGCTGCCAAATGCACTTTAAGTGTAGCTGGCCTAAGGCCTAGGCCACTGAGATGGACCATATAGTCCAGAACTGTAGGCAACCCAGCAGATTCTGGAGAAATATTCTTATTAGAACACCAAACAGTGAACCTTTTCCATTTGGAATTGTAAGTCTTTCTAGTGGAAGGCTTTTGAGAAGCCTTAAGGATATCCAGAACTCCTTGAGAAAGACGCAAATCAGCAAACTCTAACTCTTCAAGAGCCATGCCTTGAAATTGAGAGACCTGAGGTTCGGGTACCAAATCCTCCCCTGAGAGGATGTCAACAGGTTGTAATTCCTGGGAAGAGGCAGGGGAAGGTGGACTGCTAAGGACAGCAACAGGGGGTACCAAGGCTGTCTGGCCCAGTCTGGAGCAATCAGAATCACTTTGCATGGTTGTGACCTTATCTTGACTAACACTTTGAACAGGAGAGGGAAGGGGTTGAGCATACAGAAATTTCCCTTCCCAATTCAGAATCAGAGCATCCAAGGGGACTGAGCCCAAGATTGGGGGTCTGCAACAAAAGAGAAGAAGTTGGTGATTGGGGCTGCAAAAAGATCTATATGTGGGGTGCCCCATCTCGAGAAAATCGCTTTCAAAACTAGGGGATCTAGGGTCCATTCGTGATGGCCCTGGGATATCCTGCTGAGAGCATCTGCTAGGACATTGTCCTTCCCTGGGAGGTGAACTACTATCAGAGAGGTTTGCAGGGAATAGGCCAGGGACCACAACTCTATTGCTTCTGTGCCCAAGGCCGTAGACCGAGTGCCTCCTTGCTTGTTGATGTACCACATTGTGGTGGTGTTGTCTGTTCTGATCTGGACCTCCTTGTTCTGTACAGATTTGGAAAAGGCTTGCAATGCCAGAAACACTGCTCTGAGTTCCAGGAGACTGATGTGAAGCAGAGCTTCTTGAGGTGACCACAGCCCTTGGGTGGTAAAATTCCCCAGGTGGGCTCCCCAGCCCAGCAGGGAGGCATCTGTGGTGAGTATCGCTGAATGAGACTGAGTGACAAAAGGAACTCCTTGTCTCAGATTCTCCTGATCCTGCCACCATTGCAAAGCCTGGATCAGGGTTCGAGTCACTGGGACTAGTTTGGTAAAGGAATCCTTTCTTTGGGACTAGAAGGCTTTTAAGTGGAACTGAATGTCCCTCATGTGGAATCTTGCTCCCTGGACCACTGCTGTGGAGGCTGCCATGTGGCCCAGAAGCTGAAGGAAATGCCTTGCTGGTCGAGACACCTGTAGGGTGAATGAAGAGGCCAGTTCCATAAGGGTCCTTGCCCTGTCCAGGGGAAGGAAGGCTCTTGCCCTTACTGTATCCAGCTCCGCCCCCATGAAGGTGAGGAGCTGTACTGGCTCGAGAACTGACTTTGGAAGGTTGAGGAGGAATCCTAAGGAAGTGAGCACTTGCTGAGCTATTTGCAAATGTGACTTGATTTGGTCTGGAGACTGACCCACTATGAGCCAGTCGTCCAAATATGGAAAGATGGAGATCTTTTTCACTTTAGGAAAGCAACCACTACTGCCAGGCACTTTGTGAAACCCGTGGGGCTGATGTTAGGCCAAAGGGCATTGCTCTGAATTGATAGTGGCCTGAGGGCAACTCGAACCTGAGGTACTTTCTGTGGGAGCACCTGATGAGAATGTGAAACTAGGCATCTTTGAGGTCCAGGGAGGCTAGCCAGTTCCCTGGCTTTAGAGAGGGAAGGATTATTCCCAGAGTCATCATTTTGAACTTTGGTTTTAAAAGGTGCTTGTTCAGATATCTTAGGTCCAGGATGGGCCGCCATTCTCTTGTCTTTTTGGGGGTTAGGAAGTACCTGGAGTACAATCCTTTGCCCTTGTGTAGGGTGGGAACCCTCTCTGTGGCTCTGAGAGCCAGGAGGGAAGAAACCTCTGCCTCTAGGGCAAGGGTCTCTGATGGATTTGCAGGCGGAAAAGATCTGGTTCTCATCTTGAGAAATTTTTTGAAGCTGAGAACCAGCCCCTGGCTTACTACTTCCAGGACCCACTTGTCTGATGTCAGAGACTTCCAGTCCTGGACAAAGTAAGCCAGCCTGCCTCGTACAGATACTGGAGAATCGGCCCAGGCAGACCCATCAGGATGTCTTCTTGGCAGGGGCTTTAGGCTGAGGGGTGGATGCAGGCCTGCTCATTCCCTGTCTGCCTCTCCCTCTGAAGAATCCCCTCTGAGCATAAGAAGAAGAAGAGGCCTGGGCTTGGTAAAAAGGCCTTTGGAAAGGCCTGCCCCTGCCCCTGGACTGCTGCCTTTGAGGAGTGACTTGCCTTTCTTTGGCCTGAGCACTCCTGTAGGTGGTCCTGTATTCGTCCATCTTTTTCATGTAGTTCTCTGTCTGCTCCCCAAACAGAGAATTACCAATAACAGGGAAATCCATGGCCTTAGCCTGGGTATCCTGTGATAGGCTAGTACATCTGAGTCAAGCCATCCTCTGAAGAGCCACAGATGTAGCCTTGACTCTTGATGAAACATCATTGGAGTCCACAGCAACATGAAATTGCACCTTGGATGCCTCAATCCCATCTGCAGCCACCTGCTCCAGCTCCTTGGCAAGCTGGTCAGGGGCCTGTTTAGCCAGAGCCAGCACAGTGTCCCATCTGGACTTCTGGTATCTAGCTGTGTAGGCCATATAGTTAGCCTGCCTGGGTCCCAAAGATGCTGCCATGTACTGTTTCTTTGCCATGGCATCAATCCTCCTGGAGCCCTTATCTGGGGGTGTGTGATGCCAAGGGGATATTTACCTTATCACAGGCAGCAGCCTGTACTACCCCAACATGGCTGCATTGCTGAGAAAGAAACTCCGTGTCTGAGCCTGAAAGAGTGTACCTCTTGTCCATTCGTCTGTCCATAGGAGGTATGGAGTTAGGAGTCTTAAGAATTTTATTTGTCTGTTTCCCAAAAGATTTATGGAGGGGAATAGACAGTTTCCTGGACTCTGGGATGTCCATCATTTCAACAAAATCAGGCTCCTCCTGATCCTCTACTGCTTCTTCCATAGGAAGCTGGAGGGTCTCAGCCACTTTTTTGTAAACATAAAGTGGAAAGGGGACTCAGAAAGCCTAGGAGGAGAAACACCTGAAGGTCTGTCTGGGGAGATGTCGGGGTCAATAGGTACATCCAGACTTTCATAATCACCATCATCATCCTCATACTCTCTCTCTCCTCCTCATCCGGTTCATAAAATTCTTCTGAAGCGTAATCCGGAACCGGGGGAACCGACTGAACCGAACCCCTGCCAGATGGTGCTGGTTTGGCCGGAACCGAAGTAAGCGATTGCACTATTCTTATCGCCTTGGCTATCTCGTCAGCGATTGGAGTATGAATTTCAGGATCCGAACTGGATGATTTATCTTTTCTTTTTCTTTTAACCGGAACCGACTCCTCAGAATCGGCTCTCCTTTTGCCCAAAGAAGTATCGCCCTGGTCAGAGGGCACTCCTTCTGGTTCGGTCAGAACCGAACCGGGCTAGCCATCTGGGTCAGCGGACTTCTCGGCCTCCCTTTCCCTCAGTCTACCTACTCTCTTATCCAGGGTAGCTTTTGGAAAATTCTTACAAATTTGGCAGTCTGAATCAAGGTGGTCAAACCCCAGACAATAAACACAGGTGGTGTGGGGATCAGCCTTAGCAAAGGCTTCCCCACACACCTTGTAGTGTTGAAACCCAGTGGGCCTGTTTTTTTTCTTGGGTTTCTCAGACATGGCCAATCCTATCCAAAACGTACCCTTTTTTCGGCAATCCACCAGGCAAGACTCCCCTATCGGTTCCTGACCGTGTTACGGGTCTTGGAAAAAAACGTAATAAAATCCATTTTTTTTAGAACCGATACAGACCGGTTACCACACTCTAAGTAAATTCACAAACTTTTTTTTAACTAAACTGATCGGTTCACCCAAACCGATCCAACATTTACAAGTTACACACAGAAACTAAATGCAAAACCTATCTAGTACTCACGGTACCACAGACAGAGACTTAAACCGACAGATTCGGTAGCAGAAATTCGGTAGAAACCGAGTGAAAAACGACACTTTTACCGACTTTTTTGAACCGAGCAAAGGAGAAATCTCCAGAGCAACTGTTCAGTAAGGTGGAGTAAAGAATCTGACGGTTGCAGTTTAAACAACAGCAGACCGGGGCTTCAACCGAGCTTGTGGTGAACATTCCATGGTGGCCATGGAAAGTTTAACTCTTTGTTCTCAGGGCAGTTGAAAGGCAGGACCTAACTGCAATAGTCAGAATACAACAAGACTTCATGTTGTTTGAAAGGAATATTCCCAGGTTGCTGGGTGACAAAACCTCCAGGCCTCAGTCAGGGACCGGCCCTCCATTAATCGGTGTAGTGCAGGAACACTTTTAGAAGGTGCACCTTGTTTAACTCCAGAATGGTCCATTTTAGTATCCCAATAGGTGTTCATATCCCCTCCTATAATTATACAGTCTGGGAAAGGAGCAAGGGTGGTCGCCAAGTGGGTGAAAAAATCTGGTGAGTCATAGTTTGGACCGTAGACCGATACCAAAGTAAGCTTCCAACCTCTCAAGTCTACTACTGCAATAACATATCTGCCCTGTGGGTCAGCCATGTGGGAAATTACTTTATGGCCAGGCCTAATCCATATGGCTGTCCCACGAGCCTTAGATATGAAGGGGGCTGCCAAAAAGATCCACCCCAGGACTCCCCTTGGTGACCAGCCTCCTCCCTAATGGAGTGTATTTTATAATCTTTTAGTTTCTTGATCTGTGACCATACTCGCATTCTTTTAACCACTGTTCGTAAACCATTGATGTTCCATGAGATAAAGGTAAAATTAGCCATTGATGAATATTGGCTTAATTTGAGCCCAAAGAGTCAACTTAAACCCTAGTACAAACACATAATTTGCTCCTCTAATTTTGCATAAACCTCAACAATATGAAAAAAACCTTTCTAACTTACTCTTCACCTTTCCCAATGTACCCAATGGAATCTCCATATTATGGCAGTACACTTCAGGGTACCATATTTTAACAGTTAGTCCCCTTCCCATCTTCCTAACAGCATAATGATTCCCAGCTAGGGCAGAAAGTAGTAGAAACATACATAAAGCAGTAACATATCCCCCTGCCTCCCTGCAGTACAAAAGGTTCTGCTATTCCCATCCATAGGGATGTAAGTTTGTCATGGCAGTCATACACGTCATGGATTCCATGATGTTTGGTCTTTATTCGCGACTTCCATGACTTTCACTATTGTCATCAAAAAGTAGCAACGATGACAGTGCCAGGTAGTATACTAATGATTCCATGAACAACCAATGAGTTATTAAAACCTCATCCATGACAAACTTACATCCTTACCCATCCACTCCTTTTCGTGGATTGAGTGCCTCATCGCCTGCTATTACAATTCAGAACTAAAAAAGGTTACATTTTAAAAGAAAGTCTGGTTCCCTTGTAACCCCCTTTAAACTGGCATATGGGGGGGTAAGGGTCTGGGAGAAACTCCTCCCAGAGACCCTATCTTATACCCAAAAGTTCTCGGGATGAGAGTGCCACTCAGAGAGTTTTGCAAGGTAGGCCACAACCCTCTGATGTGTGGGGAACCGACCACCCTGCCAAAATGAAATTTTCAGCTTTGCCTTCAGTGCTCTTACTGTAAAGTTAATGTTAAGTTTCCCCACCTGACTTCCTCTCCGTATTGAAATAAAATTATTCCCAAGAGAATCCTGGGCAATCAAAGGAGACAAAATCAAGGAATGTAGGTCCCCTTGACTGAACATTCCGTCATCCCCCCCATTCATATTGTGAAACCTAGTAGATAAAGCCAAATTGTCTTTTAAACATTAAGTCCTAGATGTAGTAATTCAGAGTTGTGTTCTAAACAAAACGAAAATAATTTTTATCTCCAAAAAGAAGCTCTTACAAGACAGTGACCAGTAAATGTCCACTTGCTAAGTCATATTCCATAGGATAATGCGTAGATTCAGGACATGTATAGGCCCATTCCCAGCCTCCACAACAGTCTCCTTAAAGCTGGTACAGCCATAATGAAAGTTAGTTGTAAAGTAGATTGTAACCCTGCTGGAAGCACCAGGAGTGGGAATAGGAGAAGGAAAGGGTGGAGATGACCACCGATCTTGCCTTATAGTCCCCTGAAGGTGTTACAGATTAGCATAGGGCTAATAAACCCCACTTCCCCACTCCCCTGACAACCACGCCCCGTTGTCACAGTACCTGAAGTAGGTTGCCTCGGTTGCTAAGGTTATTAACCCTATCTCTGGTGCTCCAATTCTTTAGCGTATTCCAGTGCGAGGTCTGGGCGTGTAAAGGCTTTCTGCAGATCCCCCACAGGTCGAATGATGAGTCAAGCAGGGTAAGCCCGTGTAAAGGGGCAGGAGATGAAATGCAGCAGCTTCTTAACCTCAGCGTAGGCCTGCCTCTGAAGTTTTAGCACTCTGGAGTAGTCGGAAAATAGGCTCACTCGATTTTGTTGGGTCATAATGGCTCCTTTCTTCCGAGCTGCTTCAAGGACTAGTTGTCGATCCTGATATCTCAGAAATTTAATTATAATATGGCGGGGTTTCTGCTCAGCTGAAGGCTTGGGGCCAGGGGAGCGATGAGCTCACCGAATCTCCAAAATGGCATCCTGTGGTAATTGTAGAGTATCCCTAAACCAGACCTGCAGATATTCTACACAGTGCCGGCCCTCATTCCCCTTTGGTAGTCCTATCATCCTGACATTGCAACATCTCTCCTGGTTCTCATGGTCATCCACAATTTGTTTTAAGTAGTTTAATCTCTTTAAGGGCTTTTACCAAATCAGAGGTTTGCCTTGTTGTAAGATCTCCTTGATTCCCCAGTCTGGATTCCAACTCTCCTAGTTGGGTTTCATGCGTTTCTATTGTGTCGGCCAAATTATTGACTGTCTGCTGCATGTGCTGAATTTGGGCAGTGATATTTTAAAATCCACATTTCCATGCGGGTACCTAGATCATACTTTAAGTCCTTTAGAAGTCGCTTCAGATTTTGATAGCCTTTGGCCATAGTGTTGGATGGGCTGGACAAAGAGTTGTTCTGCAGATGAGAATGTTCGGGTTTGAGAGAGACTGGTTTTACAGCAGGCCCTTCCATGGGATCTGCTCATGCTTTCCTCTGAGGAAGGCCTTTTAGAGCTTGGGCCGATCCAGGTGAATTAAATATCTTGGATTGTTTTTTCGCTGGCTTAGTCGGCGCTGACATCTGGACTATAGAGCTAGTAAAATCTTCAGACTTTTTAGTGATTTAGTGGGTTTTCAAGGGAAAATAGCAGGCAATGCAGATGGAGCTCCTCTCTCAAACCACTATTCCACTTCTCTGCTTGACCACGCCCCCAAGAGACAGGTTTCTTAATAGTAGCATGGACCAGAGAAGGAAAGAGGGGAAACAGTTATTTCAGTATTCTAGGTGCCAAAATCTTACCTTTCCCTCATGGTTTCTTGGAAGTAGGACATCTGTTTATCATTGAAGGCTGGAAACTGAAGCTTTAAAAATCTAGGGCCCCATATTCAAAAGTCCCAGGCTGCATCATGCAAGTGCCTGCGCTGCACAACTGAGATGCACTGGCACACAATAATGGTATATTCAAATCTTGCACCATAAGATGCGATCAAGCATGTCCGGCTGAATATTCTGAACATGCGCAATTGCGCAGTGGGAGATGTGGAGCAGGTGACCTGGGACCTGTGTGGAGCAGAGGGAAATGCATGATGCAAAGCCGCTTGCGCAGTGCGTAAAACTGCAGTATTCAACCAGGATATGCAGATGACCTCATTGCACATTCTGAGCCCATTTCCCACATGCACAGCTCATTACTGGAAAGTATTCAGACAATTTGCATACCCAAGGCATATACCGTTTCAGCTTTGCAATGTCATTGCTTTTAAAACAGGGACAAAAGCAGATGTAACCCCTAGGTGGCGCTATCCCACAGGCTACTACCCCTGCCTGCTTGGCTAGTATCAGGTTAAGGGGCCTGAGTTCTGAAATGGGTGCCTCCACCTGCAGGTCAGGGTTGGTAGTGGTCAAGCTAACCTGGGCACAGCCCTCTGGGACACTGTTACCCCCCTCCTTTCTCTTCTAGTGGCCGGAACAATACACAATAATCACTGTCACAATACCCCTTGCACACCATACAAGTACCCACACTGTTTGCACTTACCACCAGGGCAGGTTCCTCTAGCTCCACCCTGGGGTCCCCTGTAAAACAAGGTTATGCACAGTAGATATCAACAGTACAGTACTCTTGGCACAAACTGGAACCACAGTCAAGTTAAATGCAAAAAAAATTAGATCTGATTTATTCAGGGGACTTGAACAAGGGAGGGGTGTAATCAGGTTGATTTGCTTAAAGGCTATATCAATCAAACAGTTATGCATGCACTTCAGAGTCCCTAAACAGTCACACACTTTGGGTACCCAGGTGGAAAAGAGGTGGGATAGCCAGGATCGTTGCCCAGGGTAGACCGGCGTTGCAGCTGGTTGGGACCCTGTGATGGAAGAAAACAACATGGACAACACACACTATTTGTAATTCAGAGCCAGAGGGCTCAGTTCATGAAAGAAAAACAACAAGGCAATCAGATTACAACACTTTTACATTTAGCTGTTGTTGCAGGGAGCTACTCTGATGGTTAGTCATGATACCCAATACAGGACACAGGCAGGACGAAGTTGAGACTGCAGGTGGTTGAGCTGGAGTGCCAGGAGAAGCAGAGCCCACATGAATCACCGAGGTGTCGTTCCTGTTCAAAGCATGGAGCAGGGGGCTGATCCCCAGGCAGGTCTCTCGTCGATGGCTTTCTCTGTGCAATGGGTAGTCTGGCTGGGCCAGCGTGGCAAGGCCCAGGCCAAATGGAGATGAACGCGGATTCAGTCTGTTTGAGCTGGTTGCAGCCTCCAGCAAGCAGAATACAATTCACACAGTGGGGAACCAAATCACGACCCATTATCAACTCACAGCACATTTACATGTAAGGGATCCTACTATGCCTGGCAAACCGCTCTCCAGTCACAGTCGCAAAGTCTCTGCCTACACCGGGAGTTTAGGGGTAGCTGGAAATCCTGACAGGCCGATCGCATTCAGCAAATCTTCGGTCTTCTTCAGGTTGAGCCTAGTCTCCATTCAGTGGCTTGCTTTGTTCTCACAAACTCAGATTCAGTCTGAAATAATTCTCTCCTCCCTCTCAGGGGCAGCAGGCAGGCATACAGGCCAAAACTCAGGCCTTTTTACAGTTCTCCCGTGCGAAACTACGCAGACGGCTGCTTGACTGTCTCGAGCTGTTGCTTCCTCACTTCCCAACTTAGATCTGACTCAAACAGCAAGCAGCTTGGGAATTTCCCCAAGATCCAGAAGGTTAGGTTGGCTGATCCTCCTGTCAGTCACAACAAGAGCTGTCCCTCTAGGGCTGTTTAGGCGCCAAAAGCCCCAAACTACAAATCTTACTTTGAGAGGGCTCTTGCAGTAGGTAATTACATATAGGACTGACGCCGGCAGGCGGCAGGACCCCATGGAAAAATTTCTAGCTAGCAGTCCCGGATGCCCACCTTCCAGTTCTTTCCCGCCGTTACCTTGTGCAGCACCTCGGGGAAAAGTTTGTGCTTCGTCAGCCCTACCTTCAACGGTTTTTTACTGAAAATAATTGTTTTTTCGACTAACGTCAGTACAATCGTCGTTGTATGTCGTCCCCTACACCCTCTGAGCACAAGAATAAGTGCGATCTGTGCGGCGCCCAACTACTGCACAAGGACGGCCACTCCCTGTGCCTGTTCTGCCTAGGCCCCGATCACCCGGTTGAGAAGTGCCAGCACTGCCTCAGTTTCAATGCGGCTACCCGGAAAAGACGGTAGCAATCCCTGGAAGCCCATATTCTGAAGAAGAAAATGAGTTCTATGGAGAAGGAGCTCAAAAAACTGAGGCAGGCATCCACTTCCCCCGAAGGCCATCGGAAGGAGAAGGAGAAGCACCAGGACAAAGGGCTCCTCACAGCGTCTCCCTCGGGAGTCGCTGGGAGCCCTGGTAACATCCCTCTGGAGATCGCTTCACGACAAGCCGCCTCAGAGGTTTCCTAGGCGCCGCCCGCCTGCCTGGCTCGTGCTCGGGCCTTGTGGACACTTCCGGGCAGTTGGAGGCCTCTGCCCCTGGTTCTGCCGCAGGCTTGCGGCCTACCACTGTGGGCGACTCCGGTAAGCTGGGCGTTGGCTGCTCTGATGTCTGCCCGGAGCAGGCCGGTAAGACATCTGATCCTCCGGGGCGGCACGCAGCCTCCACTCCACCGGATCAGGACGATCACTCTACTCTGCCTGCCTCCGGTGATGGCTCTCATAAGTTGGATGCCGGCTCCTCCGGCGCCCGCCGGGCGTTCACCCCTAAGCTTCATGTCAGCTCATCCGACATCCGGCTGGCGAAGGAACCGACGATGGACCTCCCCACATCCATTGTACCCGGTTCCCCGCAGCCTTCGCTGCCGTCTGGGGAACCAGAGTCTCCCCAACTCGACCCCGGGGATTTTTCCCCTCCATCCGTGGGCGAAGCTGGGGATCTTTTGCCTCCGTCAGTCCTTCCGCCACCTGGTGTGCCTGACCTGATGTCGGCTCCCCGGACGCTGGCTCCGACGCCGGCCCCTCCGATGATGATACCTCCGATGCCAGGGCCTCCGTCGTCGGCCCTGACGTCGGCCTTACCGACCCGGGAGACATTGTGCTCCCATTGGGCCCTCCGCCCTCCAGGCTGTCCACTATGGACCCGCCCGTGAGGCCACCAGCTGGGCCGTCTGCTCCGGCAGCCTCCCCAGCTCCCGGGCACCCTCCGTCCTATCCGACACCGGTGTACCCGGGACCGCAGTATCCGGCACCACAGTACCCGATGCCGGGCTTCCTGATGCCGCAGTACTCGATGCCACAATATCCAATGCTGGGCTACCCACAGCCGAGTTTTGGATATGCTCCATATGGTTACAACCCATATCCTTATCCCCCGCCTCCTCCTCCTTCACCGCCCTCGCGGCCGGCGGTGGACCTGCAGGAGACTCTGGCCTCCTGGTGGGCTGAGGCCAAGGCTCAGCTCACCAAAGAGGTCGAGAGCCACCTTCTGGTGACAGTGCTGTCCCAGGTTCCCGTACGTCCGAGGTGGCACGTTCCCTCACCACCTCCGGACTCCAGGGTTCTTCCGTCTGGATCCAGAGAAGGGCAGGACATGCTTCCCTTGGGACTTCCCAAGGGGTCTGTTCCTCCCCCGGGTCGAGAAAGGGAGTCTTTCTCCTCTTCATCCTCCTCTTCACCCTCGGACTCTTCCGACGGTTGCTCTGAGAGAGACGACGAGCCACGTTGTCCGTCGAAGCCCAGGCCAAGGACTCCTCTGAAGTCTCCTCCGGAGGATAGAGCTGCACGCCGACCTCGTTACCACAATATGGAAACAGCCGTCAGCCTTAGCCCCACTTCCTAGGAAGTCGAACAGGCTATATCAGACCCCAGAGGGTGTTGATTTTCTGGATTCTCACCCTCATGCTGACTCGGTTGTGATTAGTTCCGCTCACGGCCGGTTGGCGAACCCCAAACATCTTAGCTCATCACCACCTGATAAGGAATCACACCTTCTGGACTAGTATGGGAGAAAGATTTACGCTTCCTCCATGCTGGGGGTCAGGGCCCTGAACTATGTTGGCCATATGGGGGACTACCAGAAGGCCATTCTGACTCAGGCGGAAGCCAAATTGGACTCCTTGCCTGACTCCCAAGTCAAGCAGGAGTTGGCTGATCTCGTCCGCTCTGCTCGTGTCGCCAGTCATACATGCTATGTGCGACATACGATGCAGTGGACACTGCTGGGCGGAGCTCAGCTTTCGCTGTAGGCCTACGGCATCATGCTTGGCTCCGCGTGTCAGAGTTGGTCCCGGAGGTGCAATCTGCTATCCAGGAAGCACCCTTCCGGGGGTCGGTGCTTTTGGGGCGATGTCAAAGACGCCATCACCGATTAAAGAGAAGGGATGGCACTGAAGTCAGTTGATTCCATGTACCATCCCCATCAGCAGCAGCGCCTGCCCTTTCGCAGACGGAATCGGCCAAAGGCGAAACCCCAGGAAGGCAGGCCACAAACGCCAGCCCCACAGCTGCCAAGCCCCCACCAAAAAGCAGTGGTGCTTTCAGCCGCGCGCTGCCCCACACCACCTGACTCCTTTCTCTTCCACTGCCTCCAGATTTCCCGGAGGAACCGGTAGGAGGGAGGTTTTCCCTCCATCTTCCGGGATGGGAGAGGATAACCACAGATTCTTGGGTGCTTCTGCTCATAGCAGAAGGACACTCGAGAGAGTTTCTTCAGAAACCACCCTGCCACCCCCCTCTGAAGTCTTCGTATTCACGGGAACATTTTCTCTTGGTCCAGGAGGAAATTTCGGCTCTCCTGCTGAAACGAGCAATAGAGCCTGTCCCCCTTTATCTGCGAGGGATGGGTTACTATTCCCATTTCTTCCTGGTCCCAAAGAAGACAGGAGATCTCAGACTAATGTTGGATCTCAGTTCCCTGAATCTTTATGTAGAATACAAAAGGTTCAGGATACTCTCTTTGCAGAGCCTTCTGCCCCCCTCTGGCTGGGTCAATGGCTTTGTGCTCTGGATATGCAGGACGCTTATCTGCACATTCCCATTCACCCATCTCATTGCAAATACCTTTTGTTTTGCGTTCCAGGGGGACCACTACCAGTTCAAGGCGCTCCCATTTGGTCTATCCTCGGCTCCCCGAGTGCTTACCAAATGCCTGGCAGTGGTGGCGGCCCACCTGCATACCAGGGAAGTGCAGGTTTTCCCATACTTGGACCACTGGCTCCTGGCGGCCTCGTCCAGGGAGGAACTCCTGCGCTACCTCTCCCTTACCCAGCAGATTTTTGCCTGCCTGGGTATTACCATCAGCCATTCCAAGTCTCATCTGGACCCATCCCAGAGGCTACAGTTTATTGGGGCGATTCTCGATACGACCACTGGCAAGGCCTTCCTGCCTCTGGACAGGGTGTCCACCCTTCAGACCCAAATAAGTCTGTTGTCCGACCACAGGATGGTCTGTGCGAGGTCGGTCCTTCGCCTTCTCAGGCTCATGGCGGCTGCTATCCCGACGGTGCCTCGTGCTCGACTCCACATGAGGATTTCTCAGTGGACTTGACGCTCTCAATGGGATCAGCTAGTGGACGACCTAGATCACCCAGTTCTGATCTCCTCGCCGATGATTCGAGACTTGCAATGATGGATGGTTCGAGAGAACCTGTTTCGGGGAGTTCCTTTCTTTCATCCTCCCCCCTCCCAGACTCTAACCGCAGATGCCTCAGGCGAAGGTTGGGGAGCCCATCTAGGCCCTCATCGGACCCAGGGCTCCTGGTACAAGCTAGAACAAACTCTCCATATTAACGTGCTCAAGCTTCGGGCAGTGTTGTACGCTCTCCAAGCCCTTCACCAATACATCCTTCCCAGCCACCTAGCTGTCCAGACGGACCACATGTGCATGGTGTGGTACATCAACAAACAGGGAGGGACTTGGTCCTACCCTCTTTGCAGGGAGGCAATGAGGGTTTGGGATTGGGCAACACAACATGACCTTCACCTCACGGTAATTCATGTTCCGGGAGTCGACAACACCCTGGCAGACGAGCTAAGTTGCTCTTCTGCTCTGACTCACGAGTGGGAACTGGAGCAAGGGGTCCTAGACAGTATCTTCCAACTTTGGGGAACACCACAGGTCGACCTGTTTGCATCCCGCTTAAACGCAAAACTTCCCGTCTTTTGCTCGCTCATTCCAGAGCGAGGCACTTTTTGGAGCGACACTCTGTCTCTAGACTGGAAGCACAGATTCGTCTATGCCTTTCCCCCAATTCCACTTATCCCATGAGTCTTGCAGAAACTAGCTTCAGAAGGAGCGCGAATGATTCTGATTGCTCCTTTCTGGCCCAGGCAAGTTTGGTTCTCTCTTCTACAACAATACTCAGAGGATCCTCCTCTTCCTCTTCTTCTATCTCGAGGTTTGTTGACCCAGGATCAGGGGACCCTGGTCCATCCAGGCCTCAAATCCCTTCAACTGCATGCATGGCTCCTGCAGACTTAGCCCAATCCTGTTTTGGAGTGTCTCCCAAAGTGGCGGAGATTTTGATGGAGGCCAGAAAACCCTCCACCAGATCCACTTATGCCATGAAGTGGAAAAGATTCACTATCTGGGCCGCTTCCAAGAACGTGGAACCCTTCTCCTGTTCAGCGGGGCTTCTGCTGGAGTATCTACGTCATCTGTTTGACCTGGGTCTCAGCCATTCTTCTCTGAAGGTACACATGGTGGCCATTTCGGCCTATCATGTTCTCTTCGCAGACAAAGCTTTCGCTCAACTGGAAGTCTCTACGACCTTTCTCAGAGGGGTCCTCCATCTGAGGCCCCCCTTCTGTACTCCTGCTCCCCCTTGGGACTTGAATTTTGTTCTCGAGAAACTTACTCTCCCTCCCTTCGAACCTGCAGCTTCTGCAGATTTGAAGTTCCTTTCGTGGAAGACTCTCTTCTTGGTGGCCATTACTTCTGCTCGGAGAATTTCCGAGCTCCAGGCCCTGATGTGTAAAATCCGTACTTGATTTTTCACAAGGAACGTGTTGCTCTTCGCACGAATCCTAAGTTTCTCCCTAAAGTGGTAGCTGAGTCTACTCTAAATCAGTCCATAGAGTTACCTGCCTTTTTCACACAGTACTCTAATCAAGGGGAGTATTTACTCCATACTATGGATGTTCACCAGATTCTGAGATACTACACCAACAGGACGAAGGATCTCAGAAAGACTGATCAATTGTTTGTCTCTTTTGCTCACAAAAGAGAAGGCAATGCTGTTTCCAAGCAATGCCTGTCTAAGTGGTTGGCTCATTGCATCACTTTCTGTTATGACAAATACAAGACCCTCCCGGGTCAAGTCAGAGGCCGCTCCTCATGAGGAGTAGCAGCCTCAGAGACTTGTTTCAAGAATGTGTCTGCAGCAGACATCTGCGCTGTCGCCACCTGGACTTCCGTCCATACCTTTACTAAACACTACTGTTTGGATGTTGCCTCTCGTCGTAGAGCAGGCTTCGGGCTGGCTGTTTTGCAAGGCCTCCTATCTTGAGACTTGCACAACCAGAACTACTTTTTGGAGTAGTTTTCCTTTTCCCGGTGCCTCTCTTTGTTCCAGACTGTTTGGGATTCAGTCCTATGTGTAATTACCTACTGTAAGAGCCCTCTCGAAGTAAGATAGTACAGTTACGTAAGAACTTACCATGACAGTAGATCTTCGAGAGAGGCTCTTGCAGTAGGTAATACCTTCCCACCCTCCATCCCCCTAGGCTTTTTCAGCTTCTTTTCCATTGAGGGAAATATCCACTTCTCTCTCATCCAGCCTCTTTTGGCCTGTGGCGGGAAAGAACTGGAAGGCAGGTGTCCGGGACCGCCCCTTTATACTGACGTCTCCTGACGCCGGTCACCTGACGTGGGGGCGGTCCCTCACCAGGGACTGCTAGCTAGAAATTTTTCCGTGGGGTCCTGCCGCCTGCTGGCGTCAGTCCTATGTGTAATTACCAACTGCAAGAGCCTCTCTTGAAGATCTACTGTTACGGTAAGTTCTTACGTAACTGTACTTTCCTACAAGTTCTGACCCCACTCAGCCCCTGTAGGCAGGCTCCATTTTAGAGTCCCAAAGTACTGATTGGTCCAATTTGGCAGTCCAGGACCAAGATGGTGGAGATAAACAAAACAGTCCTTGCTGCAAAGAAAGCAGGTTAGACAAACTACATTATCATTATCACTCTAATAGATATTCAGCAAACAGTTACATCTTCTAACAGAACTCCCTCTGGGCAATTAGCGACGGCAGAAACGGAGCAATTATCTGACAGCCCGGGCCGGACTCGAGCATGGAAACACTCAGCCCCCTCCTAGCTTAATTATAACTGCAATCCAGGCAGCTCTTAAAGAGACAGTAACACAGAGGCTATACTGGCACTCCTTGGAAATAACGTTTAAACTGCTAAACCGCAGGACACCATACCGGCAGTGAGCACCTAGGCAAGCTCGAGGAAGAGTTTTCGGGAACCCTCCTACCTGGAGAAAACTTGGTGTCCTCGTCAAGTCTGTACCATCCCAATATTGAAAATGCAAAATATTTGAGACATTTATACCATTAGCATGCTATGCAAATAACATCTGATGCATCAGTTAACGTAAACTTATACCTTTACTATACATATTCACTACAATTCACAATACTATATTCATTCTGACAACACATTATGCATATTTCACACAGGTAAATTAAACATTACTATACCGAATCATGTAATAACTTCTTGTACCTTAAACAATGTAAAAGGAGGCCCTTCCCTATCAGCTAACTTGGGGCTGGATGGGGCAGGGGCACCATGGTGAGAGGGAAGAACAAGTAACCTGGAATTGGCTATCAAGCTCAGTTTGGGCAGTGAGCTTGGTGAGACATAAACACCTTTGTGAACCACCTGGAGAGGCAAGTCCACAGGCCTCCCAGGAGAATCATAGCTGAAACACAATACTGGCTTGACAGCACGGCCAGTCTTTCTGGGGGGAGCAGCCACAGTCTTTGTACTTTCAGCAATAGTCATGGGGCTTTTGCCACTTATGAGGGGCGCCTCTGCATGGATGGGAATGTCCAAACTTGGAGCACTGTCAGCTCCTTGCTCTGTAGGCTCCGTTTCTACAACATTTTGCTCATTATTTTCCTCTGATGAAGGCCCAGGCACAATAAGGCTTTGTGGCACTGAAGGGGGGCTGTCAACACTCTCACATTGTTCTTCAGGTTCTGGTATGTCACCAGAAGAACTCAAACCATCAGCCCCTTCTTCAGGCAGATCATACAGTTCCACAATACACAGAGTCTGCAACCTCAGACGCAATACTTCGCACTTCACTTTCAGGGAGCATTGGCTCCAAGGATGAAGTTGGGGGGGTTAGGCAGTCCAGAAAGTCCAGCTTCATCCCCACAATTAGTCATAGGGTTACCTCGAAACAGCTGACTCAATTCATAGGAGGGGTAATAGGCATTTTCACACTCACTTTCATCAAAGGAGGACTGACAGTCACTATCATTCTGGACCTGCTGCGGGGGAAACCTTAAATTTGTGACCACTGGGGTAGGTTGACTCTGTCTCTTCCTTGCAGCAGCACGAGTCACCAGCCCAGGGGAATCAATTTCCGATGATTTAGTCTCAATTATGACTTGGCCAATAGGTAGCAAGTGGTTACGGTGCATGGTCTTGACAGCTTTGGAGTTATTCTCTGGGCGCACCTTGTACACGGGTAGATCATTCAATTTTCCTACTTCTACATGGGGAAGATGGTGCCACTGATCAGCAATTTTGTGTTTGCCATGCAGTCTCAAGTTGCATAACAACACACAGTCTCCAGGTCGAAGTTCTTGAGCCTTTACTTTTTTGTCTTGCCTCTCTTTGTTGGCTAGATTTCTCTTGGCAGCCATTGTCTGGGCCAGTTGATAGGCATGGTTCAATTGAGCTTTCAGTTTGTATACATATTGCAGGTACTTTTCAGCTCGGACCCGATCTGGAGAGACCCCAAAACAGACATCAACTGGCAGTCGGGCCTCCCTTCCGAACATAACGGCGGTAGGGGGAGAACCCGATAACATCATTTTTCGTGCAGTTGTATGCATGGACCAAGCTGCTCCATTTATGTTTGTCTTTTGGGCGGAGGGTGTCCAGCATGTCTAGAAGGGTGCGGTTAAATTGTTCTGGTTGAGGATCCCCTTGTGGGTGATAAGGGGTGTCTCTTGACTTCCGCACCCCCCATAGAGAGAGCATTTCTTGATTAGTTGACTCTCAAAGTCTCTGCCATGGTCAGAGTGGATCCACTGGGGGGCACCATAGTGGATGAAGAAATTTTCCACTAGCACCTTGGCCATGGTAGAGGCTTTTGATCTTTGGTGGGAAAAGCTTGTGCATACCGTGTGAAATGATCTGTAACCACTAACACTTTGCCAATATTCTGCTGATCAGGTTCTAAACACAAAAAGTCTATGCAGACCAGTTCCATGGGGGTGCTGGTAGTAATATTGACAAGGGGGGGGCAGCCCTCTGAGGCAGGGCTTTTCTTTGCAGGCAGCAACTTTACATGGTGCTCAACATCAGCCCCCATCTTGGGCCAGTAGAATCGAGATCATACAAGGTCGAGAGTCCTGTCAGTACCGAGGTGCCCCATGTGATTGTGGAGGGACCTCAGTACCAAATCTTTAAAGGCCGTGGGCAGGACCAGTTGTTACTTGTCTACTTGACCACTACGATCCACTGTCTCTCTGTATAACAACTGATTGAGTAACTTCAACCTGGGGCCTTCTTTAAACAATAAAGCAGTTCGCAAGTCAGGGGAACGCAACTTGGACTCATCTTTCCCCGCACACAGTGCATCAAGTGCTGGCTGAATCATAGGATCTTGGGATTGAACCCACTGAATGTTATCATTATGAAACTGAGGTAGTGCACTAATATCTAGAGCAGAGAAGTGGCAATAAGCAGCCGGTATGCAGGTATCAGGAGGGCTCAAGCAATCTACTAAACAGTCCACTGTGTCCGCAGACATCTCTTCATCTCAATCAAACTTTTGGCACAAGGCTCGGATGTCAGGTTCAGACAGCCTGACCCAATCACTCTTAGAAGTGGGAATTCTTGATAGTGCGTCAGCATCAATATGGTTTAGTCCTTGCCTGTATTCAACAGCATAATCATAGGTTGATAAGTCGGAAAGCCACCGGTGCCCAGTGGCATCTAACTTAGCTGAAGTCTGTACATAGGTCAACAGGTTATTATCAGTCTTCACCAGTGTCTTTGCCCCATAGAGGTATTCATGAAACTGGTCAATGATGGCCCATTTTAGCTCAAAGAACTCCAACTTGTGCACAGGGTAGATTCACTCCGACGGGGTCAGGCTCCTACTGGTGAAAGCCACTGGTCTCAAACCATCCTCATGGTCTTGATACAGCACAGCTCCTAGACCCTGCAGATTAGCGTCAGTATGCAGCACATAGGGTTTGGTGGGGTCAGAATAGGCAAGGATGGGGGCGTGGGTGAGCTGGTATATGACTTTGTGGAAGGCTGCTTCACAGTCGGGCATCCTGCAGGGCCCGAAAAGTTCACCTGGGCGGAAGAATACTTTCTCTGGTTCTTTGACAGACCCGTTTTTGTATTTACAATTGGTAGGAGGGTAACCCTGGGTAAGATTCAAGAGTGGGTGAATCACCTTGGAATAGTCTTTTATGAACCTGCTGTAGTAGCCACAGAACCCCAGGAAATGTTGTAGTTCTTTCAAATTATGGGGCTGGGGCCAAGTAGTCAGCGCTTCAGCCTTACTGGGATCAGTCTCTATCCTTTTTGTAAATACTGTGTGCCCCACATACTTCACGGAGATTTGGAAAAACTGGCACTTATCAATGGACAGCTTGAGGCCGAAGTCTTCCAGTTGGTCTAGGACTTTAAACAGTCAGTTCTCATGCTCCTCTAAGGTGCTCCCAAACACAGTGACATCGTCCAACTACACCAGGCATTCCAGCAAATTCATATCTCCCACCGCACATTCCATCAGTCGCTGAAAGGTTAGCGGGGCACCTGATATCCCCTGTGGCATCCTCAGAAATTCATAGAACCCCAATGGACAGATGAAGGCTGTTTTCTCACGGTCCTCTGGGGCCATTGGAATCTGGTAGTATCTGCTGCGAAGATCCAATACCGAGAACCATTTGCTTCCATTCAAGCAGTCCAGAGCATCTTATATACGAGGCATAGTGTATTGGTCTGGGATGGTCCACCAGTTCATGGTTTGAGAATCAACACACATCCTCACAGCCTCATTCTTCTTATGCACAACCACAATGGGAGACATTTTGAATCTGGACCATCACTCGTCTTGCGTAGGCATGGGCACGAGCAGGCAAGATTCTGGGCTTGACCAATAATCCTTCTGGCAATTTTCCATCGCCTGGCGCATCCAACATCAGTATTTTATTCTTGACATCTTTCTGGAGGCGGACCTCCCCTTGAATGGTACACTGGGCATTAGGGGCCAGTACCATTGAATCAGGATCCTTCTTCTACATGATCCCCACCGGTTCATCCTGGTCTACTTCCTCAGGTCTCTGTTGCAAATCCTAGGCCATCTTGATCAGAGCAGGAATTCTTAGGTCCCTCCCAGTCCATCGCCCTTGTTTCTCATGACAGAGTTGCGCCATTCTCCCAAACATATGGACATTTGTCGCAATTAGCAGGGGAACCCCATCATATAGTCCAGTAGGGGGAGACACTAAGGCCAGTGTCTTGACTTGTTCATCCAGTCCAGCCACTGAGGTGGGGAAAGACAGCCAGATCCGAATATACCCTGAGTACGGATAAGACTTCTCACTCAGCCCCCACACATGCAAGCCTTTCAAGGGTTGTTGGGACACATCAGGCAGGTGCTTTTGGTACCAGTCTTGGGACACTGTAGTCACTTGAGACCCACTGTCAAGCATGGCCCGAGTGGAAACACCGTTCACTTTCACTGTAGTTTCCATTGAAGGACCCATCACCTCAGACCATTCAGGTGACGCAGACTTAGATGTCGATTTGGCAGTGGCCTTTGAAGAGTAACTTTTCCGAGCAGCTCTACCTTGTGGCCAGTTATTGCTCTGTCACAGCCAAGCTAGTAGTCTAATAGTAACCTTTCTCAAGTTCTCCGGTGAGCGACAGGTGAACTGGGTGTGCCTGTCCTCTCTGCAATGGTAGTAAAAATTGTGATCTTACATCGAGAGGGCTCTTGCAATAGGTAATTACATATAGGACTGAAGCCAGCAGGTGTCAGGTCCCCATGGAAAAATTTCTAGCCAGCAGTCTCTGGCGGGGGACCACCCCCATGTCAGATGACCGACATCATGCAACGTCGGTATAAAGGGGCGGTCCTCCACACCCGCCTTCCAGTTCTTTCCCACCGTTAGCTCGAGTTAGCACCTCACAGTTAAGTTCACTGCTTTGCCAGTCTATCATCGGTAGTTTTACCGTCTCTTTTTCAATATTTCTTCAATTTTTATCAGCATTTTCTTCAGCTGCCATGTATGTCATCCCTGACTTCTTCCAAGCACAAAAACAAGTGCGATTCCTGCAGCGCCCAGCTTCTGCACCAGGATGGATACTCCCAGTGCCTTTTTTGTCTAGGCCCTGACCACCCCATGGAGAAGTGCCAGTACTGCCAACAGTTCAACATGGCCACCCGAAAGCAGAGGCAGCCATCCCTGGAGGCTCATGTTCTAAAACTGAATATGTCCTCCATGGAAAAGGAGCTGAAAAAACTTAGGCAGGCCTCTACTTCCCCTGAGGGCCATCGCAAGAAGAAGCACTGGGACTGGGTCTCCTCTACTACAGTCACCGCGACTCCGGCTGGGGTTGCGGTGCTGAAGGTAACGTCCCCTCCGGGGGACCATTCCACGACAGCAGTCTTGGAGGCTTCCAAGGCAGCGTCGACCCTCCCGTCGGGCTCAGGCTCAGGCCCCTCGGGAGCCTCTGGGTCAAAGGGACCGTCGCTCCCAGTAAGCCCGCCACTGTGCGGCCTTCTGGTCCAAGCAGCCCCAGTAAGCCAGACGTCGGCTCCTCTGACACCCGCCCAGGTAAGGCTGATAAGACACCCGGCCCTTCAGGGCAGCGCACGACCTCTAAAGCGCCCGCCAAGGCCACTCCTCCATTGCGGCCTTCGTCGAGCTTAGGGTCCGATAAGTCGGATGCCAGCTCCTCTGATGTCCACCCGATCCCGCCGTGCTGAGCCGGCCCTCCAACGGCTGCACGGTGTTAGAGCTGATGCCGGACCCTTTGGACCTGTCCATCGTCCTGAGCTCATCGCAACGTTTAATTGCATTCCGAGGTCCCAGCATCTCCCTTGCTGGATCCCGGGGACTTTAGCCCCAATTCCCTGGGTGACACACAGGATGTTGGCACACTGCCGTTGGGTCTCCCTTCCACTGGGCCAGATGACCTGACATCGGATACTCAGACGCTGGAGCTGATGCCGGCCTTCCTGATACTGGGTGACATCCCCTTGTCAGATGCCGTCCCTATGCTGGGCCCATCGCCCGCCAGGCCTCCCGTTCTGGGCCTGCCCGCTGGGCCGTTCCCAGGGCCTTCTGCTCCTTCAGAGCCCCTGGTGACTGGGTACCTGACTCCATTGTATCCGACGCCATCATATCCAGGTCCACAGTATCTAGCACCCGACAGCGGCCTACACAACGACGCAGTACCCGGTGCCTCAGGATCCAATGCCAGGCTTCCAGCCATCGGGTTATGGATATGCGCCGTACGGATATTCCCTGTATCCATACCCCCCTCCTCCTTCTCCTCCTCTACTGCCCCCTGAGCTGCCAGTGGATCTGAAGGAGACTCTGGCTTCCTGGTGGGCTGAGGCCAAGGCTCAGCTCACCAAGGAAGTAGCGATCCATCTTCTGACGCTGGACCTGCTTCCAGACCCCCGAAGTCAGAGGCAAGAGACTTCCTCCCCACCTCCTGACACCAGAGGCAAGCCCTCCAGTTCCATGGCAAAGGAGGATATGCTTCCCCAGTTTCCCAAGGGGTCCGTTCCTCCCCCGCACTGGGAGGGGGTCTTCCTCTTCTTCGTCATCCTACTTGGAGACCTCGGATGACTCCGATGGGCGCTCCAATCTGGACGATGAGCCACGCACTCCAGACAAGCCCAGGCCAAGGACTTCTCTGACGTCCCCTCCGGAGGATCCTTCTTTCCTGGAGTTGCTGCGTAAAATCCAGGCTGTTCATCAGTGGCAGTCTTTGGAGCCGGATCCACGGTGTAAAAAACTCACTGTGCACCTGGATCTGCCCGAGACTGCTCCCACTCTGATTCTACCCTGGATCGAGCCTCATGCCGACCTTGTTTCCACTATATAGAAACAACCGTCGGTATTAGCCCCCCTTCTGAGGAAGGTGGACAGGCTATATCAGGCTCCGGAAGGTGTTGATTCCTTGAATTCACACCCCAGAGCTGATTCGGTCGTGATTAGCGCCGATCACGGCCGTACGGCTAACCCCAAGCATTTGAGCTTGTCACCACCCGACAAGGAATCCCACCTTCTGGACCAGTACGGGAAGAATGTCTATGCTTCTTCCACTCTGGGAATCAGGGCCCTGAACTACATTGCTCACATGGGGGATTATCAGAAGGCGATCCTTAGCGAGGTGGAATCTAAATTGGACTCCCTTCCCGAGTCTCAGATGAAGCAGGAAGTGGCTGATCTAGTCTGGTCTGCACGTTCGGCCAGTCTACACATGCTTTGTGCCATGTACGACGCAGTGCACGCTGCTGGTCAGAGCTCGGCTTTCGCTGTTGGTTTGCGGCATCATGCCTGGCTCTGGGTGTCAGGTTTGGTCTCGGAGGTGCAGTCTGCTATCCAGGACATACCCTTCAGGGGTTCAGTGCTGTTCAGTGGTGATGTCAAGGATATCATCACTGACTGCAAGAGAAGGGTACTGCACTAACGTCTATTGACTCCATGTACAGGCCCCCTCAGTGTCAGCATCACCCCTTTCGCAGATGTTCTCAGCCCAAAGCAAAACCTCAGGGAAGGCGGGGCAACAAACATCGGGCCCCTCTGGCTGCCAAGCCCCCCCACCCAAAAAAGCGTCGGGAGCTTCATCCACGAGGCTGCCCCACACCTCCTGACTCCTCTCTTCTTCCACAGCCTCTGGGCCTCCCAGAGGAACCAGTAGGAGGGAGATTCTCCTTCCACCTACCGGGTTGGGAGAGGATCACTTCAGACACTTGGGTGCTCCAGCTGATAGCAGAAGGACACTCAATAGAGTTTCTTCAGAAACCACCAAGAACCCCCCCCCAAGCTGTCTTACTCCCCAGAACACCTTCTGGTTCGGGAAGTAATATTCTCCCTTCTTCTGAAGGCAGCGATAGAGTCCGTCCCATCCCACCTTCGGGGGATGGGTTACTACTCCCATTTCTTCCTAGTTCCGAAGAAGTCAGGAGATGTGAGGCCTATTCTAGACCTCAGCTCCCTGAACTTGTTCGTGGAGTACAGGTGGTTCAGAATGCTCTCTTTTCAGAGTCTTCTGCCCCTCCTTCGGCCGGGACAGTGACTGTGCACTCTGGACAAGCTGGATGCCTACCTGCATATCCCTATTCACCCTTCTCACTGCAGATATCTTCATTTTTCTTTCCAGGGGGACCACTACCAGTTCAAGGCCCTCCCATTTGGTCTTTCCTCGGTGCCCCGAGTGTTCACCAAATGCCTTTCGGTAGTAGCAGCCCACCTGCATACTCAGGGAGTTCAGGTTTTCCCGTACTTGGATGACTGGCTCCTGGCAGCCCCATCCAGGGAGGAGCTCCTGTGTTTCTTTTCCCTTACCCTGCAAGTTTTCACCAGCCTGGGTATTACCATCAACCAGGCCAAGTCCCATTTGATCCTTTCCCAGAGACTCCAGTTCATTGGGGCAATCCTGGACATGACCTCCAGCATGGCATTCCTGCCACTGGACAGGGTGGCCACCCTCCAGGCTCAGGTCAGCCTGTTGTCCAGTTGCAGGCAGGTCAGCACCAGGTCAGTCCTTTGCCTCCTCGGGCTCATGGTGGCTGCTATCCCGATAGTCCCTCGCGCTTGGCTCCACATGTGAATCTCTCAGTGGACGCTTCGGTCTTAGTGGGATCAATTGGTGGATGACCTAGATCTACTGGTCCTGGTCTCCAATCCTGTGGTTCAGGACTTGCAATGGTGGATGGTTCAGGAGAATCTTTGCCAGGGAGTTCGCTTCTGCCTCTCTCCCCCCTCCCAGACGCTGAAAACAGATGCCTCGAGCAAGGGTTAAGGAGCCCACCTGGGGTCTCACAGGACCCAAGGCTCCTGATCCAAGCTCGAACAGACTCTTCACATAAATGTGCTTTAGCTCAGGGCCATGCTGTATGCTGTACAAGCTCTGCATCTGTATCGGCCTTGCGGTCATTTGGCTGTCTAGACGGACAACATGTGCGTAGTCTGGTACACCAACAAACAGGGAGGAACCTGTTCCTACCCTCTTTGCAGGGAGGCGATTCGAGTTTGGGATTCGGCAGTGCAACACAACCTTCACCTCATGGCAATTCACGTTCCAAGGGTCGAAAACACTTTGACAGGCCACCTTAGTCGGTCGTCTGCCCATGCTCACGAGTGGGAACTGGATCAGAGGGTAGCGGATGATATCTTCCTACGCTGGGGAACACCTCAGGTAGACCTGTTTGTGTCTCCTCACAGCGCAAAAGTTCCCGCCTTCTGCTCGCTCGCTTCAGGGCGCGGCATTTTTTTGAGAGATGCTGTGTCTCTAGACTGGAAGGGCAGATTCGTCTATGCCTTCCCCCAGGATTCCCTTGATTTCGAGGGTCTTACAAAAACTCAGTTCAGAAGGAGCTCGCATGATCCTAATCACTTCTTTCTGGCCCAGGCAAGTTTGATTCTCTCTTCTGCAACAGTATTTAGAGGAACCTCCTCTTTTTATTCCTCTTCCTTTGTCGGAACTTTTGCTGACCCAGGATCAGGGGACCCTAGTCCATCCAGGCCTCAAGTCCCTTCAGTTGCACGCATGGCTCCTACAGGCATAGCTCAAGCCTGATTCAGGGTTTCTCTGCTGGTAGCTGAGATTCTGGTGGAGGCCAGAAAGCCCTCCACTAGATCTACCTATGCCATGAAATGGAAACGGTTCTCTATTTGGGTCTCTTCCATAGATTTCGAGCCATTCTCTTGCTTTGTTGGGAGGCTTCTGGACGACATGCACCATCTCTTTGATCTGGATCTCAGTCATTCCTCTGTGAAGGTTCACATGGCAGCCATCTCCGCTTATCATGTTCCTTTCAAACAACAGGAAGTCTTGCTATATTCTGACATATGCTGTGAGTCCCAACCTTCGAACTGCCCCAGAGGTGAAAGAGTTAACTTTCCATGCCAGGCATGGAACGCTGAGCTTGAGCTCGGTTGAGACTCTGTCTGTTGTTCTTCAAACTCAAACCGTCAGATTCTTTACTCCGCCTCACTGAACAGTCGCTCCGGAGATTTCTCCTTCTGCTCGGTTCAATTTGTCGGTTAAAGTACCGCTTTTCTCGGTTTTCGACCCGAATTTAAACTGTAACCTGTCGGTTCAGTCTCTGTCTGTGGTATTTGTGAGTACTAGATAGGTTTTATTTCATTCTATTCTGTGTGGAACTTGTAAACAGTTTATCGGTTCGGTTTGAACCGATCAAGTTGTTTAAAAATCTGAAATTGTGCTTTTAGAGTGTGGTTACCAGTTCTTAACGGTTCTAAAAAAACCCAGATTTTATTACGTTTTTTTCCACGACCCGTGACACGGTTGGGAACTGATAAGAGGGTCTTGCCTGGCGGATTGCCATAAAAGGGTAAGTTTGGTTAGAACTGGCACTGTGTCTGAGAAACCCAAAAGAAAAACCAGACCCACTGGGTTTCAACACTGTAGTGTGCGTGGGGAAGTCTTTGCCAAGGTGCACCCCACCACCTGTGTTATTGTCTGAGGTTTGACCACCTCAATGCAGACTGCCAGATTTTAAAAATTTTCCTGCAGCTACCCTAGAAAAGAGAGTTGGTAGGCTCAGGGAAAGGGAGGCCAAAAAGTCCGCTGAACCGGATGGCCAGCCCGGTTCGGTTCAAACCGAACCAGAAGGAGTGCCCTCTGACCAGGGCGAGACTTCTTCGGGCAAAAGGAGAGCCTATTCTGAGGAATCGGTTCCGGCTAAAAGAACTAGAAAAGAAAAATCAGCCGGTGTGGAGCCAAAACTTTCCTCTCCAACCACTGAAGAAATAGCCAAAGCGATCAAAATTGTCCAGTCGCTTTCCCCAGTTCCGACCGAACTGGCACCATCAGGCAGGTGCCTCGGTTCAGCCGGTTCCACCGTTTCAAGAGTATGAGTTAGAGGAATTTTATGAACCGGAGGAGGAGGAAGAAGAGTATGAGGAAAGTGAATGTGGATTTGAAAGTCTGGATGTGCCCATTGACCCGGACATCTCCCCAGACAGACCTTCAGGGGTTTCTCCTCCTAGGCTCTCTGAGTCCCTCTCCCATTTCATGTTTTATAAAAAAGTGGCTGAAACCCTCCAGCTTCCTATGGAAGAAACTGTGGATGACCAGGAGGTGCCTGACTATGTGGAAATGATGGATATCCCAGAGTCTAGGAGGCTGTCTATTCCCTTGCACAAATCTTTTGGGAAACAGACATTTAAGATTTTAAAGACTCCTAACACTATACCTCCTGAATGGACAAGAGGTTTACATTGTCAGGCTCTGACATGGAGTTCCTTACACAACAATGCAGCCATGTTGGAGTAGTGCAGGCTGCAGCCTGTGATAAGGCAAACATTCCCTTGGCTTCACACACCCCGGACAAGGACTCCAGGAGGATTGATGCCATGGCAAAGAAACAGTACATGGCAGCATCCTTGGGACTCAGACAGGCCAATTATATGGCTTATACTGCTAGATATCAGAAATCCAGATGGGACACTGTTATGGCTCTAGCAAAACAGGTCCCTGGCCAGCTTGCCAAGGAGCTGGAGCAGGTGGCTGCTGATGGTATTGAGGCATCCAAGGTGCAATTCCATGCTGCAGTGGACTCCAATGATGTGTCATCTAGAGTCATGGCTACATCTGTGGCACTTCGAAGAATGGCTTGGCTCAGATGTACTAGCCTGTCACAGGATACCCAGACTAAGGCCATGGATTTTCCTGTTGTGGGTAATTCTCTGTTTGGGGAGCAGACAGAGAATTACATGAAGAAAATGGATGAGTGAGGACCACCTATAGGAGTGCACAGGCCAAGGAAAGGCAGGCCACTCCTCAAAGGCAGCTTCCCAGGGGCAGGGCAGGCCTTTTCATGGCCTTTTACCAACCAGGCCTCCTCTTCTGCTTATGCCAGAGGGGTTCTTTAGAGGAGAGGCAGAGGGGTACAAGGCCTGCTTCCACCCCTCAGCCCAAAGCCCCTGCCAACAGGCACCCTGATGGGGTTGCCAGGGCCGATTCTCAGCTACCTGTAGGGGCAGGCTGGCTTACTTTGTCCAGGACTGGGAGTCTCTGACATCAGACAATGGGTCATAAGTAGTAAGCCAGGGACTGGTTCTCAGCTTCAAAAAGTTTCCAAAGATGAGAACCAGATCCTTTCCACCTGCAAATCCATCAGAGGCACTTGCCTTAGAGGCAGAGGTCTCCTCCTCCTAGCTCTCAGAGCTGTGGAAAGGGTTTCACCCTACACCAGGGCAAGGGTTGTACTCAGGTACTTTCTTACCCCAAAAGACAGAAGAATGGCGGCCCATCCTGGATCTCAGATACTTAAACAAGCACCTTTTAAAACCAAAATTCAAAATGGTGACTCTGGGAATTATTCTACCCTCTCTAAGGCCAGGGGACTGGCTAGTGTCCCTGGACCTCAAGGATGCCTACTTCCATATTCTCATCAGAAGCTCCCATCGAAAGTACCTCAGGTTCGAGCTGCCCTCAGGCCATTATCAGTTCAGAGCAATGCCCTTTGGCCTCACTTCTGCTCCAAGGGTATTCACAAAATGCCTGGCAGTAGTAGTTGCTTTTCTAAGAAGGCAGAAGATTGCCATCTTCCCTTACCTGGACGACTGGCTCATAGTAGGCCAGTCCCCAGACCAAGTCAAGTTACACTTACAGATAACTCAGCAACTGCTCACTTCTTTGGTCTCTTCTAAATCTTCCAAAGTCAGTTCTAGAGCCTGTCCAGCTCCTCACCTTCATAGGTGCAGAGCTGGACACAGTAAAGCCAGAGCCTTCCTTCCCTGAACAGGGCAGGACCCTGGTCTCTGGCCTCCTCATTCACCCTGCAGGTGTCTCGACCAGCAAGGCATTTTCTACAGCTCCTGGGGCACATGGCTGCTTCTACAGCAGTAGTGCAGGAGCAAGATTTCAGATGAGGGACATTCAGTTCCATTTGAGAGCCTTTTGGTCTCAAAGGAAGGACCCTCTGACCAAATTGATCCCAGTAACTCGAACCCTGATCCAGGCCCTCAGTGGTGGCAGGATCAGAACAATCTGAGACAAGGGTCCCTTTGTCACTCAGTCTCACTCTTTAATCCTTACTACAGATGCCTCTCTCTTGGGGTGGGGGGCTCACATGGGCGACCTCACCACCCAGGGGTTGTGGTCCCCTCAGGAATCTCTGCTCCATATCAATCTGTTGGAACTCAGAGCAGTATTTCTAGCACTTCAAGCTTTTTCAAATCTGTTCAGAACAAAGTTGTACAGGTCAGAACAGACAACACCACCACAATGTGGTACATCAACAAGCAAGGAGGCACTCGGTCTATGGCCTTGTGCACCGAAGCAATGAAGTTGTGGTCTCTGGCTTACTCCCTGAACACCTCCCTCACGGCAGTTCACCTCCCAGGCAAGGACAATGTCCTGGCAGATGCTCTCAGCAGGATTTCCCAGGGCCATCACGAATGGTCACTGGATCCCCTGGTCTTGGAGGTGATATTTTCCAGATGGGGCACCCCGCAGATAGATCTTTTTGCAGCCCCAGACAATCACCAACTTCCCCTTTTTTGCTGCAGGCCCCCAGTGTTGGGCTCAGTCCCCCTGGATGCCTTAGTTCTCAATTGGGAAGGAAGGAAGTTTCTATGCTTTTCCCCTTCCTCTCCTGTTCAAGTGCTAGTCAAAATCAGATCTCAGCCTTGCAAGATGATCCTGATTGCTCCAGACTGGGCCAGACAGCCCTGGTATCCACTCCTACTGTCCTTAGCAGTCCATCTTCCCTGTGTCTTCCCAGGAATTACAACCTGTTAACCTGTGCTCAGGGGAGGGTTTGTACCGAACCTCAAATCTCTCAATCTCAAGGCCTGGCTCTTGAAGAGTTAGAGTTTGCTGATTTACACCTCTCCCAAGGTGTAATGGATATCCTGAAGGCTTCTAGAAACCTTCCACCAGGGCTACTTATAATTCCAAATGGAAAAGATTTTCCATATGGTGCTCTGGGAAGCATATTTCCCACAGAATCTGCTGATCTGCCCACAGTCCTTGATTATATGGTCCATTTAAATAGCTTGGGGCTGAGACCAGCTACACTGAAGATGCATCTGGCAGCTGTGTCTGCTTTTATTTCAGCAGGTAAGCCTCTTCTCTTTCAGCTCATCCTGTATTCTCCAAGTTTTTCAAGGATTGCTTCACACAACCCTCCATTCAGGGACCCTGCCCTGCCTGGGACCTCAGTGTTTGCATTGCTCAGCTTATGCAACCCCCTTTGAGCCTTTGTCTTCAGCAGAGCTTAAGTACTTGACTTGGAAGACTGTGTTTCTGGTAGCCATCACTTCTGCCAGGCTTAAGTGAATTACAAGCTTTGTCAGTGGAGCCTGATTTTATCTCCTTTCATAGAGATAAGGTGGTCCTCAGGACTAACAGGAAGTTCTTGCCTAAGGTGGTTTCAGATTTCCACCTTAATCAATCTATGTCTCTTCCAATGTACTTCACTGACCATTCCTCCTCTGGTGAGAGGAGGCTGCACAGATTAGATGTGAAAGAGCCCTTAGTTACTACATAGAGCGTACCAAGGGTCTCGGGTTTGACTCCCTCAACTGTTCCTCACTTATGGTGAGGTTGGTAAAGGAAACCTGCCACTAAAGATCCATTGCCAGGTGGATTGTCTCTTGTATCCAATTTTGCTATGAAAAACTGGGTAAGGTTCCCCCTCAGGCCTGAGGGCTCACTCTACCAGAGGTACAGCTGCTTCCCTGGCTGCTGCCAGGGACATCCCTATTCTAGAGATATGTCAAGCAGCTACCTGGAAAACAGTTCACACTTTTACCAAGCATTACTCCCTGGACATCCAGGCTAGGAGTGATGCTCGGTTTGGCACAGCTGTGCTTCAGAGCCTATTTCTAAGTAGGTTCTGTCCCTCCTCCATGGAGGTACTGCTTTGTAGTCTGCATATGTCAGAATATAGCAAGACTTCATGTTGTTTGAAGAAAAAATTACTCACCTTAGTAATGTTGTTTCTTCTAATGGAGTCTTGCTATATTCTGACCTCCCCCTGCCTGCCCCTCTCATAACCTCTGTTTTTTGGGATGTGGGTGGGCAGTGCAGTGTTGGCACTTAGTAGGTGCCCACCTTTTTGTTTTCACCCTTTCTTTTCTTGGGGTGAGTTGGTGTTGTGTTTTTCATTTTTGGGTCTCCTGACTTGCGTCTTTGTTTTGGGACCAAAAAATGTGTTTTATGTTTAGTAGCCAGTTGGCTAGTGTAGGTTTACAGCTTCCACACAGGACCTTAGTGAGTTTAGCTCGTAAAGATCTGACGGTTTGAGTCTGAAGAACAACAGACAGAGTCTCAACCGAGCTCGAGCTCAGCATTCCATGCCTGGCATGGAAAGTTAACTCTTTCACCTCCAGGGCAGTTCGAAGGTTGGGACTCACTGCATATGTCAGAATATAGCAAGACTCCATTAGAAGAAACAACATTACTAAGGTGAGTAATTTTTTCTTTGGGGACAGAACATTTGCGCAGTTGGAAGTCTCTAAGACTTTTCTTAGAGGGATTCTCCACTTGAGACCCCCATTCACATTCCTGCCCCTCCCTGGGATTTGAATTTTATTTTTGAGAAGCTTACCCTGCCTCCTTTCAAGACGGCAGCTTCAGCAGACCTAAAGTTCTTTTCCTGGAAGACTCTCTTCCTAGTGGCCATTACTTCTGCTCGAAGGATTTCCGAGCTCCAGGCCTTGATGTGCAAAATCCCGTATTTGATTTTTCACAAGGAACTTGTGGCTCTGCGTACCAACCCTAAGTTTCTGCCTAAGGTGGTAGCGGAATCTATGCTGAATCAATCCATGGAGCTGCCTGCTTTCTTTACACAACACTCCAATCAAGGGGAGCACCTCTTGCATACTTTGGATGTTCACCGAATTCTGAGATACTATACCACCAGGACGAAGGATCTCAGAAAGACTGATCAACTGTTTGTCTCTTTTGCGCATAAAAGAGAAAGCAATGCTGCCGCCAAGCAATGCTTATCTAAATGGTTGACTCATAGTATCACTTTCTGTTATGACAAGTACCACAAGACCCTGCCGGATTAAGTCAGAGGCCACTCCACCAGGGGTGTCGCTGCTTCTGCTGCTTGTTTCAAGAATGTGTCAGCGGCAGACATCTGTGAAACCGCAACTTTGACTTCTGTCCATACCTTTATGAAACATTACAGTTTGGACATTGCATCTCGCCGTAGAGCTGGGTTCGGGTTGGCTATGCTGCTAGGTCTTCTTTCCTAAGACTTGCACTGCCAGAGGTTCTACATTTGAGTAGTTTCCTCCTCCCATGTGCTTCTCCTTGTTACAGACTGCTTGGGACTCAGTCCTATATGTAATTACCTACTGCAAGAGCCCTCTTGAAGTAAGAGAGCAGAGTTATGTAAGAACTTACTGTAACAGTAGATCTTGGAGAGAGGCTCTTGCAGTTTTCCGCCCTCCATCCCCCTTAGCTTTTTCAACTTCTTTTCCTGGAAGGGAAATATCCACTTCTCTCTCATCTTGCCTTTTTGGCCCTTGGCGGGAAAGAACTGGAAGGCGGGCATGGGGGACTGCCCCTTTATACTGACGTCACATGACATCAGTCACCTGACATGGGGGCAGTCCCCTACCAGAGACTGCTAGCTAGAAATTTTTACATGGGGTCCTGACACTTGCCAACTTCAGTCCTGTATGCAATTACCTACTGCAAGAGCCTCTCTCGAAGATCTACTGTTACGGTAAGTTCTTACGTAACTGTACTTTCTCTAGGGTCTCTGAGGGGCTGCAGGCCATCTCCCGGCTTGGGTACATCGGGGCACTTCGCAGTTCTTCTTTGACTTGGGACTTGCATTCTGGATCCTCTGAACTTCCCCCAAGTTTGTGGGTTTGTGTGTCTTGAAGTAGGTCCCCCACCAGGGCTGTCAAATCTCATACTGCTTCTTCCAATAGGTTACTCACAGTCTGGATTTCTGAAGAGACAACATGCACCCCCGCCCCACTTTTTAACGCAGGGGGTGTCTGTTAGGGGTCAGGATCTCTGGACGCCTCAATGGCTTGTGGGTTATCCCTCAACTCTGTCAAATCTTTAATCAACTCTCTCAGCTGCTGGACCTCATCCTTGTCACCTCTGTCAGGGGTCTGGCAGGTACGAACAACCTCAACATAGGGCTCCCAGCCCTCTTCATCATTCTCTGCCTCACGAATCTCTTTCATAAGGTGACAATGCTCAGGAGGATTAGCCTTCCTGTCTTGCAACTAAAGTTTTAGCATCATCACACTGGAGTACCTGGCTGACTTGAGAATATGGTCCAGTTTGACCCAGTTCAGTTCCTTAGCCGGTACCCCTCCTTTTCTGTGAGCGCTCCACAGAGCCCTCTCAATTCTATTAACAAACATAGACAACTTCTCGTTCTTCCATTGCTTGGCAGACTTGAATTTCTACAGTAAATCATCCCCTGACTCAGTGCTTCCAAAAACTCCCTCCAATGCAGAGAGGTATTCAGCCACAGTAGCTTCTGGGCTAGTGGCTCATAGGAAGCAGATGGCCTCCAGTGAAGGGCCGTTCAAATTTTCCATGAGTTTCTTTCTTTTCTCCCCCTCAGAGCACTGCCACTCCTGGACCAGGGGGTAGCATAGTCCATCCATGTTTCAAGATCATCCTCCCCTGTAGGCACTGGGACTGTGCCCGAGAAAAGTCTAAGTCTATGATAAGAGTCCAGGTGCACAGAGGGAATTATTATAGGGGAGGTGACCACGGGGGATCCTTTAGGGGAGGCAGGAGATGCTATCAGGGACTGCAATTTTGTGGGTTCTTCAGAAAGGTCTAGCACCTTTGTTAACTCTTGGGTGGGTCGCCCCTCAGAAGCTAACAGCTTAAGCAGCTTATCCTTGAACCCCTCTATACCAGGGGACCCTCCCGGGGTAGCCAGATCACTGTGTAAGTGGATGACCCTCCACCCCTTCTGGGCCCCTTTGGAAAGAATAATAGGGGGTACCTTCTCCAGATTTATGGGAAAGCTGCAGGAGAGTAAAATTACCATGGTCCAGTCAAACAGGTCTGAATCCCTCCCGTTTACTTCAGCTTTTCCTAAACACTTAACATGCTCCACAGCTTCTATAATAACAGCATTAGTGGTCCCTAATGGGGCAGCCATTAAAAGGAGGGCGTGTCAGGGGTCTATCCCCTCAGCCTCACTTCACCCCATCATTCGGTGTACTAACAGCTTATGGGGGGGCAATTTTGAGCTTAGGCGTAGTAAGCACTCCCATTTTTTCACCAATTCTGAACATAATGGGGTAGTTCCCTCCTTTGGCCACTAGAGGACGCTAATCCCAGTGGTGTCTCCAAGATGTAACCCCTAGGTGGCGCTATCCCATGGGCTACTACCCTTGCCTGCTTGGCTAGTAGCAGGTTAAGGGGCCAGAGTTCTGAAACGGGTGCCTCCACCCGGGGGGTTAGGGTTGGTAGTGGTCAAGCTAACCTGGGCACAGCCCTCCGGGACACTGTTACCCCTCTCTTTCCCTTCTAGTGGCCAGAACAATACACAGTAATCACTGTCACAGTACCCCTTGCACACCATACAAGTACCCGTACTGTTTGCACTTACCACCAGGGCAGGTTCCTCTAGCTCGACCCTGGGGCCCCTGTAAAACGAAGTTATGCACAGCAGATATCAACAGAACAGTACAGTACTCTTGGCACAAACTGGAACCACAGTCAAGTTAAATGCAGAAAAAGTTAGATCTGATTTATTCAGGGGACTTGAACAAGGGAGGGGCATAATCAGGTTGAGTTGCTTAAAGGCTACATCAGTCAGTTATGCATGCACTTTAGAGTCCCTAAACAGTCACACACTTTGGGTACACAGGTGGAAAAGAGGTGGGATAGCCAGGATTGTTGCCCGGGGTAGACCGACATTGCAGCTGGTTGGGGCCCTGTGAAGGAAGAAAACAACATGCACAACACACATTATTTGTAATCTGGAGCCAGAGGGCTCAGTTCATGAAAGAAAAACAAAGCAATCAGATGGCAACACTTTTAGATTTAGCTGTTGTTGCAGAGAGCTACCCTGGTAGTTACTCACGATACCCAATACAGGACACAGGCAGGACGAAGTTGAGACTGCAGGTGGTTGAGCTGGAGTGCCAGGGGAAGCAGGGCCCACATGAATCACCAGGGTGTTGTTCCTGTTCAAAGCATTGAGCAGGGGGCTGATCCCTAGGCAAGTCACTTATCGATGGCTTTCTCTGTGCAATGGGTAGTCTGGCTGGGCCAGCGTGGCAAGGCCCAGGCCAAATGGAGATGAACACGGATTCAGTCTGAGCTGGATGCAGCCTCCAGCAAGCAGAACACAATTCACACAGTGGGGAACCAAATCACGACCCACTATCAACACACAGCACATTTACATGTAAGGGATTCTACTATACCTGGCAAACTGCTCTCTGGTCGCAATCGCAAAGTCTCTGCCCACACTGGGAGTTTGGGGGTAGCTGGAAATCCTGACAGGCCAATCGCATTCAGCAAATCTTCGATCTTCTTCAGGTTGAGCCTGGTCTCAATTCAGTGGCTTGCTTCATTCTCTCAAACTCGGATTCAGTCTGAAATAATTCTCTCCTCCCTCTCAGGGGCAGCAGGCAGGCAAACAGGCCAAAACTCAGGCCTTTCCATAGTTCTCCCACGCAAAACTACACAGATGGCTGCTTGACTGTCTCGAGCTGTTGCTTCATTTCCCAACTTAGATCTGACTCAAACAACAAGCAGCTTCGGAATTTCCCCAAGATTCAAAAGGTTAGGTTGGCTGATCCTCCTGTCAGTCACAACAAGGGCTCCCCCTCTAGGGCTGTTTAGGCGCCAAAACCCAAAACTACAATTCTTACAAGTTCTGACCCCACACAGCCCCTGTAGGCAGGCTCCATTTTAGAGTCCCAAAGTACTGATTGGTCTTATTCGGCAGTCCAGGACCAAGATGGTGGAGATAAACAAGACGGTCCTTGCTGTAAAGAAGGCAGGTTAGACAAACATTATCATTATCACTCTAATAGATTTTCAGCAAAGAGTTACATCTTCTAACAGAGCTTCCTCTGCGCAATTAGCGACAGCAGAAATGGAGCAATTATCTGGCAGCCCCGGGCGGGACTCGAGCATGGAAACACTCAGCCCCCTCCTAGCTTAATTATAACTGCAATCCAGGCAGTTCTTAAAGAGACAGTAACACAGAGGCTGTACTGGTACTCTTTGGCAATAACGTTTAAACTGCTAAACCGCAGGACACCATCCCGGCAGTGAGCAGCTAGGCAAGCTCAAGGAAGACTTTTCAGGAACCCCCATTTGTAGGGGGGGTTACACTTACTCTGCTCACCTTTAGTGTGAGTAAACCTTCTCAGACTCCTCAGCTTGCATCACCAGAGACTTGATCCAAATCACAGCACCACACAGTTCCGGAAGCTGTCAGAATGGCTCTTATTCCACTGTCCAAACTGCAAGTCACCATCTTGCTAAAAGATCTTCAGGCCAGAATGTAAGCTGTTTTTTTCAGATATGCAGGCCCAGTTCATGAATCTACAGCAGGCATTAGCAGTGACAGTGAGGATGACTGTTACGGAGAACACATTGCAGATTATTTCAGTTGAGCAGAGTTAGGAGTTTGGAGGATTATTTTTCCATTTTGAGCAGGGAGCACTCTGTGGTGCAGGACACAATCAAATGTTTAAGGAAACAAACTCTGGTCATATCTACAATGGCTGCTAATGCATTAATGTGATAAGAGATTGATGTATTTCAAAGGTTTTATGAGGAGAAGCATACTGAGCTAGTAACAGTTTGTTTTCAGATGTGTCCTGGGGGAAAGGGAAAAGTGAAAAGATAACAGATACAAAAATACATTTGTAATTCTGATGTTCTGGGTGATACTTAGTCTGAGGGTAACAAATTTTGTCAGATGTGAAGAGCTATCAGATTTTGCTGCCTGGGGGGTATTTTGAGGGTATGGGGTACTCAATGTACAGCACACCTGAAAAGTAATTAAAACAAAGTTGAGATAAGGTTTCCACAGTGATGCCAGGACAGCTATTATGTGGTTCCTGTGTTCTGGGTGCTGTCTAGACTGAGGGTAGCAAAATCTGACAGGTATCACCTATCAGATTTTGCTACCTGGTGGACTAGTGAGTGTCCTGGGTACCCAATGTACAGTAAAACTGAAAAGTAATTGAAACAAAGTTGAAATAAAGCTTTTGCAGTGATATAAGGTCTCCTGCTTTGTGGTTCTGGTGTTCTGGGTGATATTTAGGTTGAGGGTAGAAAAATATGACAGATGTGTCAGCTGTCAGATGTCGCTACCTTTGGAGATTTTGAGGGAATGGGGTACCCAATGTACAGTAAAACTGAAAAGTAATTAAAACAAAGTTGAAATAAATGAAGCCCACCTCCCTCCTTTACTGGTAAGGCAACAGCCATAAACACAAAGACATTGCCCTTGGCATTAGGGCAACACCTGGCTCGGGCATCTAAGAGGTCAGAGGAGGGGTACAAAATAAACATTTCTATTTACCCGAGTCTGGGGGAGAATTACCTGGGCTATGGTGTGTCACACTGTGTCTGAGGGGGCCCCAAAAATGCACACAGGTCGCAGAAAGATGGAATGTCCACAGCAGGAATGAGATTGTGCTGTATGGCTTTATTTCTGACAAGGTATCAGTCAGGAAATGGTTGTGCCCACAGGGCTTTTGCAGGTACAGAACACAGAGAACACAACTCTTTTACAGGTGTAGAACTTGATACAAGAACATTTCCTTTCGAATGTCTATCCCTTTGTTCAAACAACATGAAGTCTTGCTGTATTCTGACAATCTGCAGTTAGCTCCAGCCTTTAAACTGCCCCGGAGAGTAGAGGGTTAATTTTCTATGCAGTGCATAGAACGTTGAGCTCAAGCTCGGTAGAGGTCTCTGTCTGCAGCACTTTGAAACCCAACTGTCAGATTCTTTATTCCGCCTCACTGAACAGTCGCTCCGGAGATTTCTTCTTCTGCTCGGTTCAAAGTCAGTTAAAGTTGTCGGTTTCATTCCGAATTTTTTTCTGCATTCTCGGTTCAGGCTCTGTCTGCGGTACTGTGAGTACTTTAGATAGTTTCTCTGCTATTTTGTGGAAATTGTAAAACTTGTATTCTCGATCGGTTCGGCTGAACCGATCCAACATATTTGAACTCTTGTGTTTTTCCTTAGTGTGTGGTTACCGGTCCTTATCGGTTTAAAAAAAAATGTGTTTCAATGTTTTTTTCCAATACCCGTAACACGGTTAGAAACTGATAAGGAAGTCTTGCCTGGCGGTTGCCAAAAAAAGGGTAAGTTTGGTTAGGTTGGCCATGTCTAAGAAACCCAAGAAAAAAACAGGCCCACTGGGTTTCAACACTGCAGTGAGTGTGGGGAGGTCTTTGCTAAGGCCGATCCCCATACCATCTGTGATCATTGTCTGGGGTTTGACCACCTTGATACAGACTGCCAAATATGTAAAAACTTTCCTAAGTCTACCCTGGAAAAAAGATTAGGTAGTCTTAGGGAAAAGGAGGCCGAGAAGTCCGCAGACCCGGATGGCCAGCCCGGTTCAGTTCCGATCGAACCGGAAGGCGTGCCCTCTGACCAGGGTGATACTTCTTCAGGCAAGAGGAGAGCCGATCCTGAGGGGTTTGTTCCTACAAAAAGAAAATGCAAAGAGAAATTGACCAGTTCGGATCCAGAGGTTCATGTTCCGACCGCCAAAGAAATAGCCAGAGCTATTCGGATTGTTGAATCGCTTCATCCGGTTCTGACCGATCCGGCACCCTTTGGCAGGGGTTCGGTTCAGTCTGTTCCCCCGGTTCAAGATTTTATATCTCTGAAGACTTTTATGAACCGGAGTTTGAAGAGGAGGGGGATTTTGAAGATGATGGTGATGATGATGAGAGTCTGGATATGCCTGTGGAACTGGACATCTCCCCAGACAGACCTTCTGGTATTTCCCCTCCTAGGCTCTCTGAGTCCCCTCCCCACTATCTGTTTTACAGAAAGGTGGCTGAAACCCTCCAGCTTCCTATGGAGGAGGATGTGGAGGATCAAGAAGAGCCTGATTTTGTTGAAATGATGGACATCCCAGAGTCCAGGAGACTGTCTATTCCCCTTCATAAGTCCTTTGGGCAGCACACACAAAAAATCCTAAAGTCTCCTAATTCTGTACCTCCTGTCGACAGAAGGATGGTCAAGAGGTATACTTTATCAGGCTCAGATACAGAGTTTTTCTACCAGCAATGCAGCCATGTTGGAGTAGTGCAGGCTGCAGCCTGTGACAAGGCAAATATTCCCTTGGCTTCACACCCCCAGACAAAGACTCCAGGAAGATGGATACCACGGCAAAGAAGCAGAACATGGCATCCTCTTTGGGACTTAGGCAGGCTAACTATATGGCCTATATAGCCAGGTACCAGAAGTCCAGGTGGGACACTGTACTGGCACTGGCTAAGCAGGCCTTCCCCCAGCTGGCCAAGGAGCTGGAGGAGGTGGCTGCTGATGGGATTGAGGAATCAAAGGTACAATTGCATGGTGCTGTGGACTCCAATGATGTGTCATCAAGAGTCATGGCTACATCTGTGGCTCTTCGGAGGATGGCTTGGCTCAGATGTACTAGCCTCTCACAGGACACCCAGGCTAAGGCCATGGATTTCCCTGTGGTGGGTAATTCTCTGTTTGGGGAGCAGACAGAGAATTACATGAAGAAAATGGATGAGTACAGGACCACTTATAGGAGTGCTCAGGCCAAGGAGAGGCAGGCAGCTTCTCAAAGGCAGCAATCTAGGGGCTGGGGCAGGCCTTTTCATAGGCCTTTCTACCAAGCCCAGGCCTCGTCTCCCTTTTCACAGAGCAGGTTCTTCAGAAGGAGAGGCAGAAGGGGGATGAGCAGAGCTACATCCACTCCTCAGCCTAAGGCCCCTGCCAAGCAGACACCCTGATGGGTCTGCCCAGGTCGACTCTCCTATCCCTGTAAGGGGCAGGGTGGCTTACTTCATCCAGGACTGGATGTCTGTTACTTCAGACAAGTGGGTCCTGGAAGTAGTATGCCAGGGACTGGTTCTCAGCTTCAAAATATTTCCCAAGATGAGAGCCAGATCTTTTCCACCTGCAAGTCTCTCCGAAACCCTTGCCCTAGAGGCAGAGGTTTCATCTCTTGTGGCCTTAAAAGCCATAGAGAGAGTTCCTACCCTATACCAGGGCAAAGGTCTGTACTCCAGGTACTTCGTTACCCGAAAAAAGACAGGTGAGTGGCGACCCATTCTAGATCTAAGATACCTGAACAAACATCTTTTAAAACCAAGGTTCAAGATGGTGACTCTGGGAATAATTCTTCCCTCCCTGAGGACAGGGGACTGGCTAGCCTCCCTGGACCTCAAAGATGCCTACTTTCACATCCCCATCAGGTGCTCCCACAGAAAGTACCTCGGGTTCAAGTTGCCCTCAGGCCATTTTCAGTTCAAAGCAATGCCCTTTAGTCTAACATCAGCTCCAAGGGTTTTCACAAAGTGCCTGGCAGTGGTAGTTGCCTTTCTAAGAAGGCAAAAGATTTCCATTTTTCCATATCTGGATGACTTGCTCATAGTGGGTCAGTCTCCAGACCAAGTCAAGTCAGATCTGCAAGTGACTCAGCAAGTGCTCACTTCCCTGGGATTTCTACTCAACCTTCCCAAGTCGGTTCTCGAATCCATGCAGCTTCTTACCTTTATAGGGGCAGAGCTAGATACTGTCAAAACAAGAGCCTTTCTTCCCCTAGAAAGGGCAAGAGTTCTTATAGAACTGGCTTCTTCCTTCAGCCTTCAGGTGTCCCGACCAGCAAGGCACTTCCTTCAGCTCTTGGGCCACATGGCAGCTTCTACAGCAGTGGTCCAAGGGGCAAGATTCCAGATGAGGGACTTTCAGTTCCATCTGAGGGCCTTTTGGTCCGAAAGGAGGGATCCTCTTACCAAACTGATTCCAGTGACTTGGACACTGATCCAAGTCCTTCAATGGTGGCAGGATCAGGACAATTTAAGGCAAGGGGTCCCATTTGTTACTCAGTCTCATTTGGTGGTCCTTACCACGGATGCTTCCCTTTTGGGGTGGGGAGCCCATCTGGGGGCTCTCACAGCCCTGGGACTGTGGTCCCCTCAAGAATCCCTTCTTCATATCAATCTCCTGGAACTCACGGCAGTTTTTCTGGCCCTGCAGGCTTTCTCTCAGTCAGCGCAGAACAAGGTGGTTCAGGTCAGAACAGACAACACCACCACTATGTGGTACATCAACAAGCAGGGAGTCACTCGGTCCATGGCCTTGTGCACGGAAGCCATGAAATTGTGGTCCCTTGCTTATTCTCTGCAGACCTCTCTGATAGCAATCCACCTTCCAGGGAAGGACAGTGTGCTAGCAGATGCACTGAGCAGGATCTCCCAGGGCCATCACAAATGGTCCCTGGACCCTCAGGTGTTAAAAGTGATTTTTTCAAGGTGGGGCACTCCAGAGATAGATCTCTTTGCAGCCCCAGACAATCACCAACTTCTTCTGTTTTGTTGCAGACCCCCAGTCTTGGGCCCAGTCCCTCTGGATGCTCTGATGTTGAACTGGTAAGGGAAATTTCTCTATGCCTTCCCTCCCTTTCCTCTACTGTTCAAGGTTCTGGTCAACGTGAGGTCACAATCCTGCAAAGTGATTCTGATTTCTCCAGATTGGGCCATGCAGCCCTGGTACCCCTTCTTACTGTCCCTAGCAGTCCATCTTCCTCTGTCTCTTCCCAGGAATTACAACCTGTTAACCTCCTCTCAGGGGAGGATTTGGTACCCCAATCTTCGGTCCCTCAATCTCAAGGCATGGCTCTTGAAGAGTTAGAGTATGCAAATTTGCATCTGTCCCAAGGGGTTCTGGATATTCTCAAAGCCTCTCGAAAGTCTGCCACCAGAAAGACTTATAACTCCAAATGGAAAAGATTCAGCATTTGGTGTTCCAAGAAGCATGTATCTCCAGACACTGCTGGTTTGCCTACAGTTCTGGATTATATGGTCCATCTTAATGGCATGGGCCTCAGACCAGCTACTCTCAAGGTGCACTTGTCAGCTGTTTCTGCTTTTCTGTCAGTGGGAAAGCCTTCCTCACTGTCATCTCATCCTGTATTCTGTAAATTTTCAAGGGATTGCTTCATACCAATCCTCCCTTTAGGGATCCTGCCCCTGCCTGGGACTTAAATGTTTACATTGCTCAACTTATGCAACCCCCATTTGAGCCTATGTCCTCAGCAGAGCTTAAGTACTTGACTTGGAAAACTGTGTTTTTGGTAGCCATTACCTCTGCTAGACATATCAGTGAATTGCAAGCCCTGTCAGTGGAACCTGATTTTATTTCCTTTCATAGAGATAAAGTGGTCCTTAGACCCAATAGGAGGTTCTCGGCCAAAGTGGTTTCAGACTTCCATTTGAATCAGTCCATGTCTCTCCCTGGTTTCTTCATTGATCATTCTTCCTCAGGGGAGAGGAGGTTACACAGTTTAGATGTTAAAAGAGCCGTTAGCTACTACATAGAGCATACCAAGGGTCACAGGTTTGATTTCCTTCAGTTGTTCCTCACTTATGGGGAAGTGGGAAAGGGTAAACCTGCCACCAAGAGAACTATTGCCTGGTGGATTGTGTCTTGCATACAATTCTGCTATGAGAAACTGGGAAAAATTCCATCCTCAGGCCTGAGGGCTCATTCCACAAGAGGTATTGCTGCTTCCCTGGCTGCTGCCAGGGATATCCCTCTGTTAGAAATTTGTCAAGCAGCCACTTGGAAAACAGCCCATACCTTTACCAAGCATTACTCTCTGGATATCCAGGCTAGGAGTGATGCTCGGTTTGGCACAGCAGTACTTTAGAGCCTATTTCCAAAGTAGGTTATGTCCCTCCTCCATGGAGATACTACTTGGTAGTCTGCAGATTGTCAGAATACAGCAAGACTTCATGTTGTTTGAAGAAAAAATTACTAACCTTAGTAAATGTGTTTATTCTAATGGAGTCTTGCTGTATTCTGACCTCTCTCCCTGCCTCCCCTCTCAGAACCTATTTTGGGAAGTGAGAGGGCAGGTGCAGTGTTGCACCCCAAGGGTGTCTTCAGCACACCCTCCATTTTACCTGGGTGCTTGTATTATAATCTTTATTTTGGATAGGTTTTGGTTTTGGGTTCCCTGGCTTGAGTCTTCCTTTGGGAATCCAAAACTTTCTGTTGCCAGTTGGCTAGTTAAAAATTTTTACAATTTCCACATAGTCAGTGAGTGTTTGCTCGTAAGAATCTGACGGTCGGGTTTCAAAGTGCTGCAGATAGAGACCTCAACCGAGCTCTCGCCCAACGTTCTATGCACTGCATAGAAAATTAACCCTCTACTCTCTGGGGCAGTTTAAAGGCTGGCGCTAACTGCAGACTGTCAGAAGAATACAGCGAGACTCCATTAGAAGAAACACAATTACTAAGGTGAGTAATTTTTTCTTTTGGGACATGTGGAAAATGGAGCATCAGGCAATCCCCAGGACTACTTAATTGCGCAAACAATGGGAAGTTCCAAAGCACTTATTTAGCGAGCACAGACCAACTGGGTGAACTATGTTACCACCCTGGATGAACTAAATTACCACCCCAAAACACGTTAGCAGATAGGGTCCCTCTGCAACCTGGAGTGAGTGTTCAGCTCAATTTCAGCCAAAGCCAGACTTCTTCTGAAATTACAACATTTACAGGTTCTTCAGGAACTACTGGCCTCTGACGACATTCCAAAACGTACCTTTTGTGCTAGGCACCAGTGAACCCACTCTTGAACATTGTTGTGTTCCTTTGCTAGGCATCAGTGAACCCAAAGTGAACAGTAAATGCACCTTTGTACTAGGCAGAAGTGTACCCACAAGGCATTTGTTACGTTCCAACATAACCAACACTTCTCACAAACTGTAGGGCTCCTCTTCCATGGAACCCACTCACAGTAAAACACTAGAAAAGTCACTTAAGTAACACATAGGAGCCCCAAGCTATGGGGCTTTCTGAAGCACTGCGCTCCAAGTGACAGGAATTACAGGTAAATTAACATTTACAAGGCTAGAGATTTGTTATAAAACACACACAGACTATTCTGGGTAGCACTTTAGGAGAAGTAACATGGTGTGGGGAGTGCCTCAACAGCTACTCACTGATACTAATCCAGATTATCACACACTTGTGATGAAATTTACCCCCTCAGGGGACTGCAACAGACGGTCTCCTCCACTACCTGGCACAGACCGATCGCTGACACTCTGGGGCATAGAAAGGAAAGAGAGGCTCTCCCCCTCTGGAAGTTGGGCTGTAGTCAGCAGGACAACAATCTGTTCAAACTCCAAATTATCTCAAACTACTGACTAATGAGTCACACTGCAGCTCTTAGGAGCCAGGGGGTTATGCTACTGCTAGAGTTCCATATTCTAAGCCAGTTCCTCCTGCTCAGCAGAGACTAAGCAAAGAATGCTTAATAATACACTACAAGGATTTCACCTTTTTCGTGCTGCCCAAACCTACATAAATGGAAGTGGAAGACTAAGTTGCTGGCAAAGGCACCCATTTTCACCTGAGCTCTTTTCTTCTAAGTTGCTTGAATAGACAGAGCAAAGAACCTTACCAGAACAAGGAAAAGGATTAAGGCTTCTTTTGGCTAGGCAGATTTACTGTGTGTTATTATTTTCTTTTGTACTCACAGGGATTGTTACTGTTTGTTGCTAACATTTTATTGCTTTTTTTTTCTTTGATTCAAATTGTTGCTGGGTATACCTTCTGCTGCATTATTACAGGGTGTGCCTACAGGTGTGTGCTTACAGATTACTGCTGTAATCTTCTGATCCAAATTGTCTTTTTCAAGGTATACCTTCTGTTACTGCTTTATTTTTCTCTGTAACAAAGTGTTTCTTACAGGGTATATCTTCTATGAAATTATTACAGGTGGTGCTTTACAGGTTTTACAGTTTTATCTATCATTAGAATAAGCTTTCAGGACTACTACATTTGTTGCTGGCTGATTATTTCTGCTCTTACCTCCTTGTTTCTTTTGTCTGTGGTTCTTCTTTTTCGGCAGGGGAAGGGCCCAGCCACCCACCCCCATCCCTAACCACCCCACACTATACTCCTTTTATAGGGTAGCACAGTCTTGACATTTTCTGTAGTAAAGCAGGAAGGGGCGGATCAGAGGGGTATCCACACAGTGACCTCATTTACAGGGGCACAAGTAATTTAACTTGTTATAACAAGTTATACAAAAACAAACAAAACACAAAATCAAATGTTTGCTTTCATTTTACTCCTTCTAATTACTCTGACCAGGTTAGAAACCCAGCAGCTTATCTGGAATGGATATTATTAGCTGCAGGTACTGCAGGACACTTTTCAGAAGGGCAGTTTTACAGGATTTAGGACACTGTCCTACATGCTGGGCCATTGGAGATCTGAGGGCTCAGCTCCAGGCAGCATGGGCAGAGATTGCGTGCCTCAAGTCACATATTCAGGAGGAATTATGTTATAAGAACCACCCTCCATTTCCCCAACATCCAACAGAAGCACCTCGACCACAGAGGGTAGTTGGTCTGGGAGGTTGGCAGGTGGTTAGGAGGGGCAAATCAGGTGCCCCATCACTCGGCCCTCACCAACATATCACCTCCACAAACCATATAAAAACTACAATCAGGTATCTGCCTCTAGCTCCAAAATCAAACAACGAGGCAGAGGATACTGCAGAGCAGGACACTGCAGCACAGGAGTTAGCATAACAAAACTCACCCAAAACAGGAACCAAAACAAAAAAAACAAAAAGGAAATCCAAAAAACATCTGATCATAGGAGACTCCATGATTCAGGGAGTTGATACCTATCTCCAACCAGGGGTAGTGGTCAAATGGTTTCCAGGTACATCAGCATGGAGAGACACTGACCGCATTGCTAAAATTGCACAGGAATCAGGAGAAAACATTGATGTCCTGGTACACATAGGACCTAACAATCTTGCCAGATGGTCAGTTGTTGAGACCAAGGGACACCTGACCAAGCTGGGTGACAAACTATCATCCATTTCATCCGGCATCTCCTTCTCTGAGATCCTGCCAGTCTGGGGGGGGGGAGATGGACGGAAGGTCAGAGAAGGGGAGATAGGGGAGCTAAACATGTGGCTCAAGGGCTGGTGCCAGGAAAATGGGCACAAATTTGTAGGCAACTGGCTACAGTTTTTGGAGTGAAAGTTCTTTAAATTTGATGGACTGCATCTGACTAAGGCGGGAGTCAGTGCATTGAGGCAGAAGTGTGACGTCTTTGCGGAATATTTACACTAGCAAATGGGGAGAGGGGTGCAGCACCTGATACGTTGAATGGGAAGAACACCCCTCCCCCATCAGCTAGTGGTCAAACAGGAGTTCAGCATGTTTGTAGTTCATTTGCATCACCAGGTATGGAAAACGGTCCGGCTCCCCATACAACACACAGGGGAAACGCCAGATCTCACCCAACAACTAACACACCGAAATCTGGCCAATGGAAAATTAGGTACACAAATGCTCACAGTCTGGGAAACAAGATCCCAGACCTGCAGGCAATAATGACAGAGGCTAAACTGGACATAGTAGCCATTAGCGGGACACGATGTACCAGTAACTACACTTGGGAGACTTCAGTACCCGGCTATGTACTGTTCAGAAGAGAGCAAGGTGCAAAAAGGGGGGGGGTGGAGTGACCCTTTATGTCAATGAAAATATCAAAGCTACAGAAATTCAGAATACACATAAGGAGTCAGAAGAACTGTGGGTCACCCTGGAGACAGGAAATGGGAAAGCCATACGAACTGGGGTTGTCTACAGGCCTCCAGACCAGGGGAAAAACATAGACACATTACTGTTAGAAGATATACAAAACATGGCAGCTAAAGGGGAGGTTCTGATAATGGGAGACTTCAACATGCCAGATACAGATTGGTCAATACCAGCAGGAATATCTGGCAGAACTAGAAACATAGTGGATTCCCTGCAGGGGGAGGGCCTCAAACAACTGGTACAACAACCCACAAGAGACAGGGCTATACTAGATCTAGTACTGACTGACAGGGAAAGGATCACAGATCTCCAGGTAGAAGATCACCTGGAGGCCACTGACCATTACATGGTATGGTTCAGTTTGGCCACTAGAATGAAAATCATCCCATTCCAAGGCAAACATATGGGACTTCAGGAGAGCTGAATTTGATAAGATGGCAATAAAGTTAAGCTAGCCCTGGTAAAAAGAAATACAAGTGAGGGTGTACAGGCAAAGTGGGCAAGCATTAAGGATACAATACTTGAAGCAACATCCCACTGTGTTAGAAAAGGAAGTACTAAAGAAGAAGGAAACCACTTTGGTTCTCAAAAACAGTAGCAGAAAAGATCAGAGCCAAAAGGCTGGCCTTCAGCAAATATAAGGGAACGCAGTGGGATGAAGATAGGGAGGCATACCAAACTTCCCTAAGGGAAGCAGGGAAGGCAGTAAGGCAGGCAAAGGCTCAAACCGAGGAAACACTAGCACAAACAGTAAAAGAAGGTGATAAGACTTCCTGTGATACATTAGTGAAAGGAGAATGTCCAGAGGGGGTACTGCTAAGATCAAAGGAGATAAGGGTGTGTGTGAGGAGGAGGAGGCCCATGTAAAAGCATCTATCCTAAATAGTTACTTCTGCTCAGTATTTACTGAGGATAAGGTAGGGCAGGGCCCACAGCTCAGCACCATGGACACAGGGGGGAGGGAGGTTTGCATTAGTCCCTTCACAAAAGAAAGGGTGCTACAAGAGCTTGATAAGCTCAGAGTGGACAAGGTAATGGGACCTGATGGCATACATCCCAGGGTACTAAAGGAGCTAAGGGTGGAACTAGCAGAGCCATTATCAGAACTGTTTAGTGAGTGAGTACAGGAGAGGTCCCAGAAGACTAGAGAAGGGCTCATGTGATCCCTCCCCAAAAGAGTGTTAGCAGAGAGGAGGCAGGAAACTACAGACCAGTCAGTCTTACCTCAGCAGTGGGCAAGATTATGGAGGCACTCCTTAAGGAAAGGATAGTGCAAAACCTGGAATCCATAGGAGCACAGGATTCAAAACAGCATGGGTTTATAACAGGAAGGTCCTGTCAAACTAATCTCATAGATTTCTTTGACTGGGTAACCAGAATGGTGGACCAAGGGGCAGCAGTTGATGTTGCCTAACTTGACTTCAGCAAAACTTTCGATACTGTTCCACATAGAAGATTGATTAATAAGCTGGGTAAGGTCGGGGTGGGTCAGAAGTTGGTCAACTGTGTGGCAAACTGGTTGACGGGCAGAAAACAGAGAGTGGTGGTAAATGGTATACAGTCAGAAGAGATGCAGGTCATAAGTGGGGTATCTTAGGGGTCAGTCCTGGGGCCAGTCCTCTTCAATGTCTTCATCAGTGAGATTGCAGATGGACTGGAGGGTAAGGTTTGTCTGTTTGCAGATGACACCAAGATCTGCAACAGTGTAGATGATCCAGATGGGGTGGGCAGAATGAGAAGAGATCAGGATAAACTGGCAAAATGGTCAGAAGAGTGGCAACTGGGTTAAACGAAAAGAAGTGCAAGAACATGCACATGGGGAAGAGAAACCCAGAAGCAACACTTGGGCATCATCATCACAAATGACCTGAAATCATCCAAGCAGACCACTAAAGCAGTAGGTAAGGCTAGGGGGATGTTGAGGTGTATTAGTAGGGGTAGCACAAGTCGTAAGAGGGTGGTAATAATCCCTCTTTACAAGACACTGGTTAGGCCCCATCTGGAGTACTGCATGCAGTACTGGAGGCCACACCTTCACAAGGACATTAACCAAATTGAGGCAGTCCAGAGAAGGGCAACCAAAATGGTGCAGGGACTGCATTAAAACATATGAGGACAGATTAATGGTGCTCAATATGTATACCCTAGAGCAAAGGAGGGAGAGAGGTGACATGATTGAAACATTCAAACATCTTAAGGGCATTAACAAGGTGAAAGAGTCTAACATGTTTCAATATAAGAAAAATAGCAGGACAAGAGGACACAGCGTGAGATTAGAGGGAGGCCGATTAAGGGGTAGTGCGAGGAAGTTCTGTTTCACATAAAGGGTGGGGGATGCATGGAACGGCCTACCTCAGGAAGTGGTAGATATGAATACAGTGCAGGGCTTCAAACAGGCATGGGATAGGCATAAGGGAGCAATACAGATGAGTATGAATAGATAGACCATTGACAGAGGAAAGGCCGATGGCACATTCATAAGGTAGAAAAAGAAATAGGCAGACTGGATGGACCTTGCGGTCCTTATCTGCCGTCAACTTCTATGTTTCTATGCAAACTATACTGAAGGGGTTCTAGTAACCCTAGGGAAACTCAGGTGTTACATAAAGTTTACACAGTGATGTAAGGGCAGCTACTTTGTGGTTCTGGTGTTGTAGGTGGCATGTTATCTGAGGGTAGCAAAATCTGACAGATGCAAATAGCTATCAGATTTTACTATCTGGGGGATTTCCAGGGAATGGGTTACCCAAATATATAGTAAAACTGAACAATAATAAAAACATAGTTGAAATAATGTTTGTGCAGTGATATAAGGGCTCCCGCTTTGTAGTTCTGGTTTTCTGGGTGATACTTAGTCTGAGGGTAGCACAATCTGACAGATATGTCAGCTATCAGATTTTGCTACCTGGGGGGATTTTGGAGGAATGGGGTACCCAATGTACAGTAAAACTGAAAAATAATTAAAACAAGGTTCAAGTAAAGCTTGTGCAGTGATTTAAGGGCAGCAGCTTTGTGATTCTGGTGTTGTGGGTGACACTTTATCTGAGGGCAGCAAAATCTGACAGATGCAAATGGCTACCAGATGTTGCTGCCTGGGTGGATTTTGAGGGAATGAGGTACACAATGTATAGTAAAAGTGAAAACTAGTCAAAACAAAGTTGAAATAAAACTTGTGCAGTGATATAAGGGCTCCTCCTTTGTGGTTCTGGTGTTCTGGGTAATACTTAGTCTGACGGTAGCAAAATCTGACAGATGGGCCAGCTGTCAGATTTTGCTACCTGGGTGGATTTTGAGAGATTGGGGTACCCAATGTACAGTAAAAGTGAAAAGTAATCAAAACAAAGTTGAAATAAAACTTGTGCAGTGGTATACACTGACATACAAGTATCTTACAGGGAGGAACAGGGTGCAGGAAAACACTATTTTTAAGCGAAAAAGATGTTTCAGGACTAGAGGGCATGGGATGAAGTTGGAGGGAGGACGATTCAGAGGAAACATGAGAAAGAATTTCTTCACAGAACGGGTGGTGGACAAGTGGAACACCCTGCCAGAGGAAGTGGTGGGGGCTGAAACAATCATGGGATTTAAGAATGCATGGGATAGACATAAAGGAATTCTAGAGGTCAGGGGTAAGGGGAAATAGACTTCTAGGAAAACAAACTGAACTTACAAGCTCAAATGGGCAGACTAGGTGGGCCATAGGCCCTTATCTGCCGACACTGTCTATGTATCTATGTATAAGGGCAGCTGCTTTGTGGTTCTAATGTGCGTGATACTTAGTCTGAGGGTAGTGCAATCTGACAGATGCAAATAGCTATCAGATTTTGCTACCTGGGGGGATTTTGAGGGAATGTGGTACCCAGTGTATATCACAACTGAAAAGTAATTATAAACAAAGTTGAGATGAGGCTTGTGCAGTGATATAAGGGCAGATATTATGTGATCCCTGTGTTCTGGGTGCTGCTTAGGCTGAGGGTAGCAAAATCTGACAGGTACAATCAGCTATCAGATTTTGCTGCCTGGGGTAATTTCGAGTGTCCTGGGTACCCGGTGTACAGTAAAGCTGAAAAGTAATTAAAACAAAGTTGAAATAAAGCTATTGCAGTAATATAAGGGCTCCTGCTTTGTGGTTCTGGTGTTCTGTGTAAATCTTTATCTGAGGGTAGCAAAATCTGACAGATGCGAAGAGCTATGAGATTTTGCTACCTGGGGGTATTTTGGGGAAATACAAATGAGCTTAGTACATTCAGCAGACCTGAGTTTGATTCCCCCAACCTCTACTTGCATATTGTGTGACTCTGAGCAAGTCACTTAACCAGTCCAAAACTCCCGGGTCGCCCCTGAAAACAGGCAGTTGTATCTAGTGGACCTTACCTGGTTAGCAAAGAATAAATAAATAAAATGATCTGTCCAATGTCACAACTGAAAAGTAATTAAAATAAAGTTGAGATAAGGCTTGTGCAGTGATGTAAGGGCAGCTATTATGTGGTTCCTGTGTTCTGGGTGCTGCTTAGGCTGAGGGTAGCAAAATCAGACAGATATGATTAGCTATCAGATTTCGCTGCCTGGGTGAATTTTGAGTGTCCTGGGTACCCAATGTACAGCAAAACTGAAAAATAATTAAAACAAAGTTGAAATAAAGCTTGTGCAGTGATGTAAGGGTAGCTGCTTTGTGGTTCTGGTGTTCTGGGTGATATTTAGTCTGAGGTTAGCAAAAATCTGATGGATGCGAATAGCTATCAGATTTTGCTACCTGGGAGGAGTTTGAGGGAATGGGTACCCAATGTGCAGTAAAACTGAAAAGTAATTAAGACAAAGTTGAAATAAAGCTTGTGCAGTCATATAAGGACTCCTGCTTTGTGGTTCTGATGCTCTGGATGATGCTTAGTCTGAGGGTAGCAAAATCTGACACATGGGTCAGCTGTCAAATTGGACTACCTGGGGGTATTTTGAGGGAATGGGGTACCCAATGTACAGCTTAACTGAAAAGTAATTAAAACAAAGTTGTGATAAGGCTTGTGCAATGATATAAGGTCAGCTGTTACGTGGTTCCTGTGCTGTGGGCGCTGCTTAGGCTGAGGGCAGCAAAATATGACAGATGGGTCAGCTGTCAGATTTTGCTAATTGGGGGGATTTCGAGAGAATGGGGTACTCAATGTACAGTAAAACTGAAAAGCAGTTGAAATAAAGCTTGTGCAGTGATATAAGGGCTCCTGCTTTGTGTATCTAGTGTTCTGGGTGATACTTAGAGGGTAGCAAAATCTGACAGATGGATCAGCTGTCAGATTTTGTTACCTGAGGGACTTTTGAGGGAATGGGGTACCCAGTTACAGTAAAACTGGAAAGTAATTAGAAGAAAGTTGAAATAAAGCATGTGAAGTGATATAAGGTCTCTTTCTTTATGATTCTATTGTTCTGGGTGATACTTAGTCTGAGGGTAGCAAATTCTGACAGATGTGAGTAGCTTTCAGTTTTTGCTACCTGGGGGGATTCCAAGGGAATGGGGTACCCAGTGCTCAGTAAAATTGAAAATTAATTAAAACGAAGTTGAAATAAAGCTTGTACAGTGATGTGACGGAAGCTATTAGTCTGAGGGTATCAAAATCTGACAGCTGGGTCAGCTGTACGATTTTGGTACCTGGAAGGATTTCGAGGAAACGGAGTACCCAATGCACAGTAAAACTGAAAATTAATTAAAACAAAGTTGAAACAGAGCTTGTGCAGTGACATAAGGAATCCTGCTTTGTGGTTCTGGTGTTCTGAACTGCACTTACCTTATTTCACATATAGCAGCTGCCAGTTCCAGCATCAAGATGTGTCTTCCGTGGAAGAGTGAATCTTCATACTGGGATATTTTCAGGTGAGTGAGAGTGTGTGTATGGGGGGTCTGGGTGGGTGCATGGTGGTGGGTGCTCAGTGGGAAGTCAAGCTGGGTGTGTGTGGTCGCATTAGCAGTGGACCTTTATTTACAGATTAAAAAAATACATTGAGGGACTGTTTTCTTCTTTTCAGGTTTTGAGGGACATTGGAGTGTGTGGGGTTGCCACTAGACACTTCATTTAACTCAGCAATGACATGCATAAGGCTGAAACTGATCTAGATAGCAGGAGAATGTAGACTAGCAATTTTTGCACTAAACACTGAGCCACCTAACTGCGCTTTCTAATTGTTGTGATACACACTGACTAATTCACATACACATATATATTTCAGTATGACATAGCAGTGCACTGTCTACACACATGGAGCATTGCCACACACACACACAAACTAACACACATACACTTCCTTATATGGCATTTATTTACTTATATAGTTAACCCTTACTTTTATTGTATTCAGGATAAGCACTGTGTTTTGCATTAACTTATTGTACTAATCTATGCCATGATGACCAACAGGACTAGAACAAAGTGCCATAGAAACATAAAAACATAGAAACTATCAGTAGATAAGGACCACCAGGCCCATCCAGTGTGCCCAAAAGCCCTACACTAGTCTGTGGCCACTGATCCTACCTGTTCAATGGCCTTTCACCCCTCCTTCCCACCTCTAAGGTACCCTTATGCCTGTCCCATGCATGTTTATAACCCTCCACTTTGCTCACCCCCACCATCTCCTGTGGCAGTATATTCCATGGGTCCATTACCCTGTCTGAGAAGAAAAACTTCCTCACATTTTCCCTCAGCCTGCTACCTTCCAATTTCATATCATGCCCCCCCCTTGTTCTTATACATGTCTTATATTGGAAGATGTCTTCCCCTGCACCTTGTTATTACCCTTAAGGTACTTGAATGTTTCTACCATGTCCCCCCAATCCCTCTCCACCTCCAGAGGCTCAGGAAAGCACAGCTGTTAGGAATCTGTTGATCTAACGCATTTCCTACTAGACTCTGAAATCTGATAGCAGGATAGCATAGTTACAGATGCCTTTTTTAATGTGGACATCCCATATCACTGAAATGCCACCTGGGTGGGGGGGGGGAGAGAGAGAAGAGGAAGCAGGCTTTGTTTTTAAGGGGATTACTTAAAGAGCACATCTTGCAGCTCTTTCCCCTTTGTACTAGCTATGCCAGAGATCAGCAGCAGAGCAGATACATATAGTGCATGTGGGAGTGAGTTAAACTCTCTCTCTCTCCCCCCCCAGTGGAGTGATTTTGCTAAAACCCAATTTTTTCAAGTCTGTTCAGAATCTGATGAGCTCCATTTTTCTACTGTGATAGCAAGACATCTGTAGAGCTCTGCAGCCGTAAAAAGGCAAAACATTTCGAGACTCAAGAGTGGTGTTCCAATGTCAGGAGTGTTGGTCTGCCTGAGATCTTAGAGGGAAGAGAACCAATATCCTTTATTTGTAAGTAGTTCACTGAGTATTTGGACGAGAGGGCTAAAATGGAAATTAAAAGAGAGCAGTCTCCCAGCCTGAAGCCAGTGGCCAGAAACGAACCAAAATATTTCCTTGTGAAATTTTTTGAGATTTAAGGGGCTTGATTTTCAGTCTCTTGCAGCAGATGCAAGGGATTTGTGTCAAAGGTGTTTGACACAAGTTGTGATTTGCATCAGAACTCATGTCAAATGGGATTTTCTAATGGGGCCTGCGTCTGTCCCAGACACAGCTACGTCAAAGCCCACTTGTGCCAGGGTTGAGTCCAACAACCCAGTGTGGCACAGCACAAGTGGGCTGATGCGATGGCGAGCTGCTACATCCCCTTGTTTAGTATTTTCAAAGCCCTGCCATGGATGCAGTAGGGGGAACCACTTAGACCAGCCAGGAGGTGGTCTAAGTGGTTGCACCATAGGCTGTAAAGGGTGGTGTGCAGGATGGGCAGGGGAGGTGCCCCACAGGTGTCCAGCCACAGCTGCTGGTCACCATGGAAATCTTGCCGGTACCCTACAAACATGTTGCCTGCTAGTGCAGCCCAACCCAATTCCTGATTGCTATGTAGATGCCAGTGGTGGTATAGTGAACCTCCCCATCCCTGATCTCCCTCAATAAGACTGTGCAAGTTGCCCCAATAGTATAGATACCCCCCCTCAACAATCCCTGATCTCCCAGACAAGATAAAAGGAAACAAATTTTCGGTCATAGTCCCTGGTGGTCTAGTGGTCCCTCATCCACCCCACCCAACAAACAGTGGACAACCCCCCACTCTCCCTGACATGCTTCCCTGACTGGCACAGCCCACCACACACCACCATGACCAGCCACAGAATGCAATCTATGGGTACTGTGCACTGTACAGTCATCAATGTTCAGTATGCGGTCCCTGTGATTGCATTCTGTGGCTGCCTGTGGTGGTGTGTGGTAGGCTGTGCCAGTCACACAAGTGTGTCAGGGAGAGTGGGGGGAGCTGGGTGGTTGCCCACTATCTGTCGAGGTGGGGTGGGTGGAGGCCCACTAGACCACCAGGGACTATGACTGGAAATTTGTGTTCTTTTATTTTGTCTGGGAGATCGGGGGGGGCACACTATACTACAGGGGCAACTTGCACAGTCTTCTTGAAGGAGATTGGGGATTGCGGAAGGGGGGCTGTGGTACAGAGGCAACTGTGAGTCTTACTGAGGAGATTGGGGATCGTGGCGGGGGGATGGATGGACTTGGACTGGGGCACCTTACTGCTTCAGAGCAGGTATGATTGGGGCTCTTTCATGGTTGGGGGGACCACTATACCACCAGTGGCCTGCTGTGGCTGGGAGTCTGTCATGGTTCCACTCTGTCCCGTGACTCCAGTGGGGTCTTGTGGCATGGTGGCAACCCGCCTGGTGACACTGCCTTGTGAGGGCTGCCCATTTCCTGCCGGGTTCCCAGCTTGGTGCTCCTTGGGGCACTTGGGCTGTCACCTGCGCCGTTGTCTGCAGATCCATCAGGGACATGCGCCCAAGCCTCTGAATCTGTCACTCTTTCAGACACAGGGCTACAAGTTATGGCTATTCCACATCATTTGCTGCAAGTGGCAAACTTTCTGGAATAGCACAAGTTGTGATTGGCACAGCTGCATCGGATGCAGCCCCCTACTGTGCCGCAAGTTGTGTCTGATGCAGGTGGTTTTGGAAATTGAGACCCAGGACTGGGAGCTGGTGCTCTAGGCAGTGGAATCTAATGTCTCTAGCCCCCTAAATAGCTTGTGTGTCTCTTCCAGATTGTAGCCATGAGCTGCAAGGCAAGCAGGCTGAATTCACAACACTTAAAAGGAAGTTATATGACAGAGGATCTTTTTTTTTCTCTCTTTTACCCATCCTGTTTACGCACAGTTGCACCAGGGATACCACCACTTTTTTTTACAGGCACTTTGAGTGCTGAATATTATGTGGACTCTATGAACTTACAGTAGGCAGATATTCTGGTCCATGCTTTACACTTCCAGCCACCTGAATGCCGGGAATATAGAAGAGTGGGGACGGTGGTTGCAAGGATAGTTTTTCAGTTGGTCTGTGGCCTTTCCCATGCCTGTTGCAGAGTTAATTTCAATCTGGGGAGAGTTATGTTGCACAAATGGCAAAATAACAGAGTGCAAAGCTAAGAAAACTGTGAGTGATGTAATTTATTTAGGCATATACAGTGAAAAAACACTCCAGTGCTTCGGAGTACACTACCCCTTCCTTTGGAGTTTGTGCAAATAACAATGGGTGTTTACTCACCTGGTAAAGGTGATTGTGTTGGTTGGCATCCATGGCACTCCAGACATTACCTCATGGGTTACGGCCCACCTGATAGGCTAATGATGCACATGACCCAGATCAGATTTCCAGTATATCCAGGTCCCAGGAACCCCTGCTCTCCAGTTTGATTTTTACATAGCTGAAAAGAAGAGTGTTAGGAACAAGACAACAATATACACAATAGAGAGTAGCAAGGATGAGGACTGCATGACAGGATAAAATTAACAAGGCCAGAGGCCTGGGTTTATTTCCTATTATGTACACGCTAGCTCGAACCGTGGTTCGACTGATTTAATAGCAGTGGAATTAAGACTGATGTAGGGACCTCCTGGGACTTTTCTGGCAGAACGCTCTGATCACTCCCGAGGGAGGGCCTTGGAGTGCCATGGATGCCAACCAACACAATCACCTTTACCAGGTGAGTAAACACCCATTGTGATTGGTTGGCATCCCATGGCACTCCAGACATTACCTCATGGGAGATAAGTAGCAGTTAAACCTCAGGGTGGGATTCGGGTGAATCGGAGGGCCCAGGAGATGGAGCCGCTGCTAGGACGTGGGAGGCGAAGGCTGGCCGGAAGTCCTGGAGCTGTTCCAGCCTGTAGTGCCTCGCGAAGGTGTGTAGGGAGCTCCAGGTAGCCGCCCTACAGATGTCTTCGGGTGATACTAACGCTCGTTCTGCCCAGGAAGTGGATACCGTCCTGGTGGAGTGTGCTCTGATCCCCTGCGGAGGGGTCAGTTGCTTTGCCGTGTACGCGTGGAGTACGACCCGTCTGATCCACCCTGCGATGGTAGACTTGGACGCTGCGAGTCCCTGTCGTTGGCCTTTTCGAGGGCGGAGAGTCTCTCCGTCTTACGGATGGATTGGGTCCTGGTCAGGTAGATCGAGAGAGTCGATCCCGCATCCAGGGAGTCTGGAGTACCGCTGTCGGCCTGAGGGGCTGTGCGGTGCAGAGTGGGTAGGTCTATCGGTTGGTCTCTGTGGAAGTTCGTCGGGACCTTCGGTTGGAAGGCCGGAACTGTCCGGAGCCGTACCCCCTTAGGGGTGAAGATGGTGTAGGGTGGTGCGCAGGAGAGGGCGCCAAGCTCCCCGATTCTTCTGGCCGAGCAAATGGCCACAAGAAAGGCAGTCTTCAGGCCTACCCAGAACAGGTCTGCTTCGAGGAGCGGTTCGTATGGCGGCATTCTCAGGGAGTTCAAGACCAGGGGTAGGTCCCATGGAGCAACACTAGGTCTGGTCCTGGGCCGCATGAGGTCCACGGCCCTGAGGAAGTGGATGGCATCAGGTGCGCTCCGGTGGGTGCCCTTGATGTGGCCTCTGGCGCCCCGATGCCGCCAGCTGTACCCTCAGGAAGAGGCCAGACCCTTGTCCACCCCTGTTGCAGGAACAACAGGATGGTGGGGAGGTCAGCTTGCTTCCGGTGCCGTGCCTAATGTGGCACCATTGTGAGAAGACGCCCATTGCCTCTAGGAGGGTGGGTGGTGGAGGCTCTACCAGATCGGAGGAGCGTGCCTATGACCGACCTATTCGTGGTACCTGTAGTCGTTAGTCGCTCCCTCTCAGGAGCCAGGCCGTGAGCTTTAGAGTTCGAGGGACGGGTGTAGCACTGGCCTCGCATCAGCATGTCTGGGCGGAACGGTATCCGAGGCTGGCTAGTGACATCTCCATGATTGCCGCTAACCAGATCTGCGAGGCCAGTACGGGGCCACCAGGATGATGGTGGTTCGAGATTTCCTGACCTTTCAAGACTTGGGGATGAGGGGAGCGGTGGGAAGACATATCGTAATCCCGCGACCACCCTTGAGGACAGGGCGTCCGTGCCTTGGGGCGTGGAGTCCTTGAATCGGGAGAAATGCGGTCCACCTGGCGTTGTCTCTCAAGGCCATGAGGTCTATGGGCACGGCCCCATGTGCCTGGATTACCTGGAACAGGTCTGGGTGCAGGCGCCATTCTCGGGGTGGATCTGTTGCGGCTGAGCCAATCCGCTCTTATGTTTAGTTTCCTGCCAAATGCACTGCTCCTAGGTGTGACAGGTGCTTTTGTGCCCATGTCATCACACCCTGAAGGTCTCCGTGACATGGCCCTGCTTCTGGTACCTCCCTGCTTTGCGATGTATGCCACCGTCACGCGGTTGTCGGATTTATTAGGACCACTGTCCTGCGTGACGTGGTGGAAGGCCCTTAGAGCGTGAAACACTGCTCTCATTTCTAGGACATTGATCGAGAGTAGAGACTCTGTTGGGGACCAGGTACCCTGTGCTGACTTGTCCCCCAGACAGGCTCCCCAGCCGGAGAGGCTTGCGTCCGTCTCGATGGGTATCGGGTGGGGGGTTTCCAGGGGGAACCCCCTCGTCAGATTTCCCGGGGTGACCCACCAGTTCAGGGATGACCTTACTTCGGCCGGTAATTGAACCACTATATGTAGGTTGTTCTCGTTGGGTGCTCCGTGTGTCAGGATGTAATTCTGGAGCGGACGCATGTGCCACCTGGCCCAAGGGACGAGGTCGATGCAGGAGGCCATGCATCCCAGGAGTTTCGCCACCGTAGTGCGGGGGCGTGCTTTTAATAGCCCGGCCAGTTTCCGGAGGCTGCGGATCCGTGCTGGTGCCGGTCTCGCCCAACCTTCCGCCGAGTTGATGATGGCCCCGGGGTGTTCTATCTGTTGGGTTGGCGGGTTGGCTCTCTCTCTGTTTACCACCCAACCGTGGTCTTCCAGTGCTTCGTGCGGCAAGTTCCGTCTGAGCCTGCGCTTGGTCCTGGATCGGGGCGTATGAGCCAGTCGTCCAGGTACGGTACTATGTCCAGACCTTGTTCTCTGGTCGGGCCACCAAGGTGATGGAGACCTTGGTGAAGACTCTGGGGGCTGAGGACAATCCGAATGGGAGCGCCCGGTATTGAAAGTGGTGTCCCATGATGTGGAATCGTAGGAACCTTCTGTGGCTCCTGATGATGGGGATGTGTTGGTAGGCGTCTTTTAAATCGATCGATGTCAAGAAGTCGCCTACCCTGATGCCCTAGATGGTGGAGCAGACGGTCTCCATCTTGAACCGGCGTGGGATCACGTGTCGGTTCAGTCGTTTTAGGTCCAGGATGGGCCTTAGTTCCCCCGATTTTTTGGTTACTAGGAAGAAGATTGAGTACATGCCTTCCCCCTGTTCCTGAACTGGGACTGGTTGTATGGCCCTGTTCTGGATCAGTTCTGCCAGGATACTCTGTACCTGATGAGGTGAGGCCCTTTTCTGGATATCGGGGACGAAATGAAACGTTGAGGGATGGACGGGTGAGTCAACTCTATGGTGTATCCCCTGGCGACCACGTCTCAGACCCACCTGTCCGACGTGGTGGCCGCCCAGCGATGGGCGAACAGGGCGAGCCGTTGGCCGACGGCGGGGTACAAGTTCTGGCGAGGGTGGCTCGGGGAAACTGAGTCACTGCTTTCCCCTGAACCCTCTTCCACGGCCTCCTGACCTTTGTCCCCGGGACCTGAAGGAGGGGGATCTGTAGTTGTTGAAGGCGGGGGCGCGTGAGTAGGATGAGGAGGGTCTACTCCGAAAGGACTGGTTTTGTGGGTAGGAGTCCCTGCGGTTTTGGCACTTGGCCCCGGGGCGGAACCTGCGTCTTGCGGCCGGTAGATGTGAGGGTCGTGACCGATTTCTTAGGAGGTCCCTACCCTCTTCCTTCTGCTTTAGATAATCTTGGAGACCTTCCCCAAATACATGACTCCTCTTAAGGGGTAAGTTCTGAAGTAGAGTCTTAGATTCTGAATCGGCATCCCAGAGCTTGAGCCATAGCACTCCGCGGGCCCGATTTATGATTGTGGCGGCCCTGGCCTGGAGGCGTAGCGAGTCCACCGCCATATCTGCTAGGTATTTGGCTGCATCGAGGGTGCAGTCTAAAAGTTCAACCTCCCTGGACTTTGGATTCGCCTGTTCCTGAAGTTCCTCCAGCCAGCGGATCTGAGCCCGTGAGGTATAGATTGCCACCGTCATCGCCTTGGCCATGGTGCCCTCAATTTCGAAAGTCCTCTTTAACATGTCCTCAATTCTCTTGTCGGTCGGGTCCCTGAGGGCTATGGTACCACACGGTAGCACAGTCTTTTTACTCAAGGCCGCCACTTGGGGATCGATGGAGGGCGCCTTGCACCAGGCGTCTGACTTGTCACCCTGAACCGGGTACATCTTGTGTAAGTTCCTTCGGTTTGGCATTCTTCCTGGGTCTGTGGATTGTCATTCCGTGTGGATGAGTTCTTCAATAGCCGGGCAAACCGGGAAGGTCTCTGTGGTGGTGGTCCTTAGCTGGATCATTGGGTCCAGCTTTGATTCCATCTTGTCACCATCCTGCTCCTCTGTGGGTAGGCCCATGGTCGCCTTGATGACCTTCATCAGACTGGGTATTGTGTAAAATGCACACAGCTTTGATGTCAGCGACGGAGTTGCTTGCTGATCGATGTCCTCTGTGTCCGATTCCAAGCCGTGCTCCTCCTCCTCCTCCTCCTCGTCCAGTTCTTCCTCTTTGTCTTTATCTCCCGGGGTGCCATCCTGGGGAGTGTCAGGAAGAGGGACCTCTGGAACTGGCGGATCCTCTGTAGGGTTTCTCTGGCGTGTGGTCTCTGCATTGGGTGGTCTCGGTCTGCTTTGGGTGAGGGCCTCCAGCTTCTCCATGATCTTCAGCATGAAGTTCTGCTGGCTCTCCATCATGGCCACCGCCGCCTGTTGGTTTCGTATCAGCAGAGAGCCCGGGTCCACCCACGTCAAAGTGCTGGGGATGGGGAGAGACGGAGCTAGGGGTGGTGTTGTCTCCACTGAAGACAGTTCGTCGTCCATGAGGCAGGCTGCGCAAAGAGGACCTGGGGTTTGAAGGAGGAGGGTGGCGTTGCACGCAGTGCACTTCTTTGCCTTAACCATCTGTAATGATAAAGAGAGATGTCTGAGCGAAGATAGATGACTCTGAAACTCTGTCCCCTATGCCCCTGGGTAGCGCCTGATCGGGGGTTGAGGTTCAGGAGGGTAGGTCGAGCTTATGGTGTGATAAGGCGCTGTGAGGGCCCTTAGCCAGACATGATAGGCGAAATCTCCTTCCCAATAACCTTACCTGCCTATCCTTGAGATGGTTCGTGCTCCGGAGGAGCCGGGCCCGCTGTGGGAGGGGGCCGCGGACACCGGGTGAGGGGATAGGGTCCGCAGGGGCCTGCCGGGGTCGCTATGGGAGGTACCCAGGCAGAAGCTCTGTGGCGTCCTACTGGGGTCGCTATGATAGGGACCCGAGAGGAGTAAGGATGTTTCCCCTTTTTCCGTTTTTTTTTTTTTTTTTAAGGAGAGAAAGAACCCATTTTAAGGTGGAGAGATTTGTTCAAAGGCGTAGACCGAGGTGCACACAGAAATTGCAGCAAAGTCACACAGTTTGCAAGTAGGTGGCAGTGGGATTCAAACCCAGGCTTCCAGATTTACAGTTCAGAGCCTTAACCACTGTGTTATATGTGACCAGGGGATTCAAGTCCCGGTCTCTATTGGCTGCAAAAAAAAAATTTTTGTCCCTTAATAGGGGCTCCCCCGAAGAAGGAAGCATTGCCCCGGCCTAGGAGACGATGCGCGGCGTGGTTGCCCAGAAGGCATTTCTCTGGTCGCCTGGACGATCGATAGGCCCGTAGGCGCCGGCCAAAGTGAGGGACCGTGGAGCCAGCCCCTGAGCGAGTGAGAGAGAGGGCAGCCGCCTGCATTAGCTGTGCTGGGGCCGCGCCAGGGATTGGGAAGCTGCGCGACGTGGCCCAGTACTTTGGGCATCTGGGCGGGCGGCCTGGAGGAGGAATAGCGGCCGCAGGGGCCGAGGAAGCACCTGGGGATCCGGGACGAGGTAGGGAGAGCCTAGGGCATGGGGAATGCCGTAGGGAGGAGGGGTGGTGCAGCGGAGTCGCGGGGAGGAGAGGCGACTCGCGGTAGGGGAAAAATGGTTTAGGCCTGAAGAGTGGCCTGGACCAGTGCCCGAGAGCACTGAGTGTGTATGGTCCCAGTAGGTGCTGCTGGAGTCGCGGGGAGGAGAGGCGACTCGAGGTAGGGGAAAAACCGTTTAGGCCTGAAGAGCGGCCTGGACCAGTGCCCGAGAGCACTGAGGGTGTATGGTCCCAGTAGGTGCCGCGGAGTCGCGGGGAGGAGAGGCGACTCGCGGTAGAGGGAACTGCCCAGGCCTGTAGAAGCGGCCTGGATATCAGTGCCCGAGAGCTCTGAGAGGGCGTAGGCCCCGAGGCCTCAGGAGCAAGGGCCGCAGTGCAGACCGCGGAGTCACGGGGATCAGAGGCGACTCGCGGAGTTTCTCTTAGGTGACTGCCTGATAGAGGGGGCCGGCGAGACCGCGTGGTCTACGTGACCAGTTGCACGCTGCCAGGAGGCCAGGGCTGCGGTCCCTGAAGCGAGGGAATCGCACAGCACGACTAGGGACCTCAGAGGTAATCAATTTAAGCCAGAATATACATACAAAGGGGGGAGAGGAACTCCTGTGAGATAGCAGGCAATATTTACTAGACTAAAGCGCTGTGCTTGGTATTCTGCCTCTTAGACAAACAACAAAACGACAATAATGGCTTTAAATCTGTTAATTTCTAGGAGCCTAGCTGCTCCTTTCCTAATTATAGCTTGAGTATAATCAATTTTGACCATTCAAAAAAGGAGAAACCAAGAGCCCACAGTTGTCTGAGAGGCACATTTCCTACCTTAGAATTTGAAGAGCAGACAGGGGTTCTCTGGATGCTTCTTGCCTATTCAGATGCACAAATTACAACTGGAGAGGAGGGGTTTCTGGGACCTGGATATACTGGAAATCTGATCTGGGTCATGTGCATCATTAGCCTATCAGGTGGGCCGTAACCCATGAGGTAATGTCTGGAATGCCATGGGATGCCAACCAATCACAATCTAAGTTGTGTTTTATACAGGTAAAATCTCCCAACTGTTGGTCAGACAATAAATACTGACAGCTGCACTTGGAATAAAAACACATCAGTTGATTCAGTTACTCTAAACAAATGCATCAATAGTTCTAAATGCATAACTAGCTATTAAGCTAGAACTCAAATGCAATTACAGTAATTGAGATCTATCACAAGTGGTATGTCTTATTATTAACATTAAACTATGATTTTCAGTTCCAGTTTCCAGCATGTAAGAAAAAGGACAGAACAATATAGACTGGAAATGGGGTGGGGAGGGGCAAGGAGACAATGGGAAAAAGAAAATCAGATTACAAAACAAGATAAACAAAAACAGTAAATGGGCAAAAGGTTAAATATGACTTGCAATCCAAAAATAGTACTGAATAATATAATTAAAAATATAACAAAATAATTTAATTTGCAATCAAATTGCCCAAAATGCACAAGAACTGTAATGGCCAGTATCAACATTGTAGACTGAAAATCTAAAGTGCATGTGATGGTGAGTATTAAAAACACTGATGATACAAATGCACATTTTAAGAAATGGAAGCAGTTTGAGATCTATATACTGCAGTAGAATAAGGTACTAAGATAAATAATAGTCAAAAAATACTACACTGGTTCAAAGTACAAAACAAAGTTAGTAACAGACTAAGTCCAGGTTGCCAACAAAGTCCATCACAGGATGATATGAGAATTCATATGATACTTAATAATAAAATACTGACCTATATAAAATAGTCCATTAAATAATCCAGTCCTGTTACTCGTAACTTGTGATACTGACATCCACAACCCTTAGGACCATGCCACTCAGAGAATCTAGGAATGGAAAAAGATTACAGGTATACCCCAATATAACATTACAAAAGATAACTGGCCATCACTGCTATTCAGATCAGATCAAGGTGTCATTTTACAAAAATACTGTCAGGTTCAGTTGTTTAATAAATCCTAATGGGTGACGTGCTTTCATTTGAAAGATCATTTCATTGTCTCTTTTCAAGAGTGCCAGTAATCTATCCCCTCCCTTCCCCTTGCAGGTGGGAGAATCCAGTCAAGAACCCCAAATTTAAGACATGGGGCCCGTTATTCAAAAAGGCGAAAAGCGCAGTGCAAACATTAGCACTGCCTTGTGATTGCCTGGGTGTCCAAAATTGCTATATTCAATGGAATAGCGCACCAACACTGTTCAACTGAATATAAAGCTGTGGCAGCCGAGCGCTAAGCCACTTACCACTGGGTAGACATGGCTTCTGAAATAGGGCACCACAATGGATTGCACCCACGCTAAATGTCCAATATTCAAACGAACCCATGCAAATAAGCTTATTGGGCATGTAAGGTGCTGAGGGGTCATTTGCATGCCCATTATGGGCTCATTTGCATGGGTAGCCCAGAAATTAAACGTAGTGCTGCTCCCCCACCTGCCCAGTCCCAGAGAACTATCCTTGGTGCTAGTGGTCCCCCCAAGTGGGGTCCACTAGACACCAGGGAATGGTGTTAATTTCATATACAGGGGATCGAGATGGGGGACCACTGGACATCAGGGTATGGTAAGGAAACATCAGGCATGGGTGCGGGTGGCGGGAGGGACCACTGGACACCAGGAAATAATGATGGAAGCATCAGGCATGGGTGTGGGCTGGGGGAGGGACCACTGGACACAAAGGAATGATAAGGAAACAACAGGCGTGGTTGTGTGTGGAGGGAGGGACCATGAAACACCAGGAAATGATAAGGAAACATTGGGTATGGGTGCGATTGAGGGGCGGAACCACGGAATACAAGGGAAAGTTCAATTTTTTATATCGGGCCAGCGATCTGTGAGGGGGTGGGTACCATTAGCACCAGGGAAACTTTACTTTTGTACATCAAGCCAGCGATCAGTGTTGGGGACCATTAGCACCAGGGAAACTTTACTGTTGTACATCACGCTGGCAGGTAGTGGGGGGGGAATACTAGCACCAGAGAAACTTTATTTTTGTACATTGGATCGGCGAGGAGGGGCACTAACACCAGGGAAACTGTACTTTTGTACATTGGGCTGGCGATTGGTGGGGGGGACCACTAGCACCAGGGAAACTTTACTTTTGTACATTAGGCTGCTGATCAGTGGTGGTGGTGGTGGGGGACCACTGGCACCCGGGACACTTTACACTTGAACATCAAGCCGGCAATCGGTGAGGGGACCATTAGACACCAGGGACTACTGTGTTGGGGTGGGGGCACCGCCGCACTTCCTTTGCCATCTGCTAGGGTTTTGAGGGAGTAAGTCAAGGTTTTGATTGGTGGAATGTGTGCCATGCAAAAGGGACTCTCCAAAACGGCCTTGCATGGCGCACATACTCTGAATATTGGACTGTGCCAATATTCGGGTCCCCGCCCCTACAATTGCATTGCACCCCCCTCTGAATATTACCTGGGTACAGACCCTGTTTTCCCACGCTAACTGGGCTTTTGAATATGGGAAATCTGCACAAAGTCTGGTTTGTGCAGGCAAATTGGGATTTTCCCCCAGGCAAAGTGTTGAATATTGGGCCCTTGATGTTTCCTGATTTTGACATTCCATAAAATGTGAGGCCACTGAGGATTCTTTTTTTTCTACTTTCTAAATTTTTTTATTGCATCAATTGTAAATCAACAATTAACAAGCATGGGACTTAAACAAAAAATGCAATCATGTCATAAATATCTATATCACCACTAAATATTATGCTACTAAAGAAATAGAATAAAAAAGGGAGAGAAAAAAAGGAAAATATAGCATAAGATAAATTGAGAGTACACCGTGTTTTACCAATATTGTATATTAATATACCTATCTGTGTTGATAAAATACTGGTATTTATAGTGGTAAATATTAACAATTGTTATTCATTTAACTATGTCATTAGATCTAATACTTAGGACCTTTGTCTACCTATACGAACATACGAACATTCGAAAATGCCAGCTTATACAGGCCACAATGGTCTATCAAGTCTGCTCGAGTGTGCAACTCCCAGTTTAATATACTGCAGCTGCTACCGACCCATTTCTCATCTTCCTGATTTATTCACCCAGTCCACCTTCACCCCTGCCGATCATCCCCTCAGTTTTGACCTTTCCTTTGACCTTGTCCCACCCCCTCTTAAAACTGCCCACCATCTTCAGTGATAGTAGCTCCTCTGGCAGCTTATTCTACCTTGCTACCATCCTCTCTGTGAAATAGTGCCTCCTCATTTCCCTTCTAAATCTGCCTCCCTCCAATTTCAGGCTGTGCCCCCCCATGCTGAAAATGCCCTCCGTACTAACCCTAATTATGCCTTTTACGTATTTGAATGTCTCAGCTATATCTCCTCTCTCCCTTCTATCTTCCAGGGAATACATGTTGAGCTCCCTCTGTCTTTCCTCATAGGGTATGTGGGCCCCAGTCTTAGGATCATCTTGGTCCCCCTACTCTGCACCCCCTCTGATAATTTGATGTTCTTTTTATGTTTGCTTGCACACATGCACAAGAAACATTTTGTCACAGCTTAGGAGAGAAGCAGGGTTTTGGAGGTAGGGCACTGTGGGGGGCCATTGCCCCCAGTGCCTTTTGAGGCTTGGCCCTGCTTTGCCCAATGCGGTGGCACACTGCTGCTGACACTAGTTCAGCCAGCATGCCACCACATTGAAAGGAATCTGCCGCTGCAGTGAGGGAGTGATCCATCATTGTAGGGCGGTCCTTTGCCTGGTGTCAAATTTCATATAACATGGCGGCGGGTGGTGACTCTTGCCGCCCGCCTCAGAGTCCCCATGAAAGCTTCTACTTGGGGTTCCCAATCCCCTCATCGGCATGTCTCCATCCCAGTTTATTTGCCGATGGGTAGCTCAATCTCTGTCGGCATGATGCACCCCCCCCCACCATTTGTTATGTGCCGAGAGGGTGCCCAATCCCCCTTGGCTCATGCGCTCCAGTTCCCCCCCACCACCACACTGTATTGCTGATGGGGGTGCCCAATCTCCGTCGGCTCCAGTATCCACCTGCCCAACAAACACTTGGTCAGGTGGCATGGTGGGAGCCCACCCCAGCGTGCCAAAAGTGTCCCATGATGTCTTTTTAAATTTTAAATCCTGTAAAAAAAAAAAGTCTCTTGTTGAGTCCCATGCCCCCTCCCCAACCTGCGCCCACCCGCTGTGTACTCTAGCTCCCCATACCCCCCTACCCTATACTTACTTCCGGAGCCCAGCGCGATGATCTTTGATGGACCGGGCACAGGTCTGCACTCTTCAAAGCCAACCGGGAACTGAAGAAATGCTGGTACGCTGTATAATGGCATAAATTTTTTTTTTCAACTTTGGTGCATATCTCAGCCATTTTTTTGAATTTTGGCACCAGATTTTCAGCATGGGATTCTTGGGACCCCATCTCATGAATTCAGTCACTGTCATCTTGTTATTTGGTCCCGAAAGGGGATTTTGCAGTCACTGCACGGACTCACCTTTCCAGACCGATTAATGAAACAGTGTTGCTGTTCATGAGGTGGGCTCTCAAAAGACCTATGTTGCAAATTTGGTGAAAAAATTCCAAAAAATGACCGTGTTATGAGCATGCGTTGCGCATTTTCTACGCATGCTCATAACTTCGCGAATTTGCAATATTTTCACTCCAGGTTTTCAACATTGGCATTTTTCCACACATCCTTATGAACAATACAGCTGTCATTTTCCACATCCTGGCCAAATATGTTTTTGCACTCCCAGTGCAGATTAGCACGATCGCTTGTGGGAAATCAGTGTTCGGGACATGTTAAGAAAATCACAGTGACACTGTTCATGAGCAGAGGTCCAAAAATGCCTATGTTGAAAATCTGGTGACAAAAGTCCAAAAATGACTGTGTTACAAGCGTGTTTCCACCCACCCCCGTAACTTCGCTAGTTTGTAATATTTTCACTCCAGATTTTTAACATTGGCATTTTGCCACACCTCCTTATGAACAGTACAGCTGTCATTTTTCATAACCTGCCTGAAATATGCGATTGCACATCTGGCGCACAATTAAGAAAATCATAGTGACAGTGTTCATGAGCAGAGGTCACAGAATGCCTAGGTTCAAAATTTTGTGAAATAATTCCACTAAATGACTGCGGTTCAAGCATATGTTGTGCAGTTTCTATGTACGCTCGGAACTTCGAGCATTTTTAATATTTTAAGTACAGATTTTCAACATTGCCATCTCTTCACACCTCCCTATGAATGGTACAGCTGTCATTCTTCACATCCTGCCTGATCTGTGTTTTCGCACATCTGGTGCAGAATGGCACGATTGTTGTGGGAACTCGAAGTTCGGGACACATTAACAAAATCACAGTGCCACTGTTCATGAGAAGAGGTCCCAAATGCTTTCATGAGGTGGGGGTCACAAAAAGGCCATTTTGAAAATTTGTACTGTAAATACCAACACACGCCCGGGGTGTTAGGGTTTCTAACCATAATGTCCCACCTGTACAGACTGACAGGCATCAGAGGTGTAACTTTGGATCACCAGATGTAATGCTCATGCCATCCCACCCCCACCCTGAAGCCAGTGACAAGCACTGAGGTGTGCCTTGCATTCTTCAGCCCCAGACTTCACCCCATTCTCCTGTACTGCACCCGTTTCAGCGTATGTCCTTATGAAATGGGGTGACTGTGAAGCCGAACACCCCAAGGTACACCTCAGCACTTGTTGGTGTCTACAGGATAGGGTGAGGTGAAATGCCATGAGCATTATGGGCAAGGACCCACAGGCACACACCAATGCCTATCCATCTCTGCACGGTGGAGGTGGGATTGGCATGAGTTCAATACTTCACTGCCACTCCTATTCTGCATCTGTCTAACTCCTGCATGTCCAATGCTAAGCAAGCAAACATTCTGCATTTACAAATGCTTGTTTAAATAGGTGCACCAAAACTGTACACAGTACTCCAAGTGCAGTCTGATCAGTGACCTGTACAATGGCAGGATGACTTTCTCTCTCTCTCTCCTTGAGGTGATTCCCCTGGCTATGCACCCCAGCATTTTATTAGCTTTGGCTGCCACCTTTCTGCACTGTGCAGAATGTTTCATGTCCCCTGTTGCTCGCACCCCCCAAATCCTTTTCCTCCTCTGTAGTGGCTATCTCTGAGCACCCACCAGCCAGTAGCTAGACCTAGGGTTTCTGGATCCCAGGTGCATGACCTTGCACTTCCTAGCATTGCACCCCAGTTACCATATGCCTGACAAGTGTTCCAGCTTTGCCAGGTCCTCCTGGAGCTCCTGCCTCCTTCTCACATTGCCCACGCTCACACAGATCTCTGTGTCATCTGCTAACAGGCTGATTTTACATATTATCTTGTCTGCTATGTCCCCAATGAAGATGTTATATAACACCAGACATATACTTATACTAGATGATAAAATGCATACATAAACCATTCAGTTTCATAAACTTTATGCCTCTATCCAATCATGTTTTACCATCTGAAATTTAAGTGTATTTTAATGCCATATGCTGTTGTTGTTGCCTGAATAGGCACCAACTTTGTGGAATATTTAAATTGTATCTGTGGCTATATGGCTTAGTTTCTCATTATTTGCCGGTGTATCTGTGCTGTGTAAGCATTCAGATAAAGAAAGAATTTGCTGGTACTTCCATTTGGACAGAATAAGTATTTTCAAGCATAAGGAGGCAGCTAATATCCAAAACTGAGTATGCTTGGTAACCTGTGAGATATGAGTTGAGTTTCCTCGTATCCAAACTAGAGGTTCTGGAGGAATACATGTATTAAATAAATGCTACTGTAGGAGATTACATTCTTCCATATTCTAGAAATGTTTGGACAATACCATAGAATGTGGGAGAGATTTGCTTTCTCCTGATTATAATTCCAGAAATTCCATTAATTTCCATTTTTTTTAGTTTTGATACCTTATCAGGGTATAATAAATGTTATGTGTATTTTTAAATTGAATTTCCCTCCCTCCCTCTTACCTCCCTGCAAGTCCTGAATGCTATTGTCCAGAGGCCTTCCCATATTCCCATTCCACCAAGGATTCTAGTCTACCGTTCCATATGTTCTAGCTATAGCTGAAACCTGGCTCTTCTCTAAGATCCCTGATTCAGCTATAACTATACCTGGCTGCACACTAGTCAGGCAAGATCACTCTAAAAGGGGAGTTGGTGTTGTAGTTTACATATCATCTAGGATCCAGTGTACTCCTGTTCTCACTGTTTCCTCCCCCTCTTCCCATGATCTGATCATCCTCAAACTCTTCCTTCCCTTCCCTATTCCCATCTTTATTACTGGCGTTTACTACTGTCCTGGTGTATCCCCTGCTTCAGTTACTGAGCTTCTTTCCTCTATCTGTACAGTCTCTTTAAGTGGTGAGTTACTTATACTTGGTGACTTTAACTTAAACTGGATTGCTTCTAATGCCAATAAATTCTCTCACAATGTTAATTCACTGCGGCAAACCAAATTAATCACTGAACCTGCCCATCTAAATTTTAGATCCTTAAACCACTCTCTGATCGACTGGGTCCTCGCTTCTCATCCCCACCATGTGGTTGATGCAGGTGTTCTTCCTGATGCACTCAGTGATCATCATGTGGTTTACTATGTGTGAAAATTACACCGCCCTAAAGCTCCTTCTAAATTCATTTACCGCAGGTCTTTTAAGTCACATGACTTGAACTCTCTCCTTGCTGATCTTTGGTCAATTGATTGGTCTTCCATCTCTGCAGCCTCTAATATAAATTCTGCCCTTCATTACTTTCAGTCTAAATTCTTGGTTGTATGGGATAGTCATGCACCCCTGTGTAGAACTGGAGGCAGTATTGTGCAGTGGGTTAAGGCTCTGAGCTGCAGATCTGGAGACCTGGATTTGAATCCCACAGCTGCCTAGGTGCATACTGTGTGATCCTGTGCAAGTCACTTAACTTCCTTGTGCTCCCAGGTCGCATCTGGAAACAAGCTTCAGCTTAGTGTGCTACTCCTGGTTAAACAATGTTCCCTTTCCCTAGAACCAGAGTGCGGGGTTCTCACATTCCCTGGATAAGAGCTGAGGTACTTGTTTGTCTGCGCACCAGAGTCCATGCCTGGTGTACGTTTAAGCTTACTGGCTAACTTTCTTCTGGTTCTATGTGATAACAGCAATCACAGAATAGTGATCGCTGTTAGGGCGAGTATACACCCCCCACAACCCCCTATTAAAAGATTCTCAGTTCCAAGGTGGTTCATGTTGTGGGGGGGCAAATACTTAAAGAAATAAAAAGCCACCAGCTGGCAAAAAATTTACCACACCGCACTGAACCCAAACCCTGTACCCTGCACCTCCCAACCAACCACCCTCCCCACCACGCTAGTGGACCAGCTCGGCAGCTGCCCGCCACACCCCCTCCTCTCACATACCTTCCCCCCCTTCCTCTCCTCCCTGCCCGCGTATATGCACGTACATTCTGTTGCCCTACTTTGCCCACCCAGGTATCCGGTCGCTACCCTACCAGGTAGCCCTGAACACAGTCGCCATGACTGAGTCACCCTTTTTGAAAGCACTCAATCACGGTTGCTGTGCTCACTGGATACCCTTTCTTCTTTGGCCCATACCATTACAGATGTCTCCGTAGCACCCGTACCAAAGCTGTCAGGCTTGCAAAGTCTGAGTATTTTGGTTCCATGCTCCAAAACAACATAAATAACGCCTCCAATTTTTGGAGAGTTATCCATTCCCTTTTCTCCCTTCAGACTCAGTCTCTCCATCCCACTCTACAGATTGGTGACTCCCTTATTTCTGATCCATCTGCTGTTGCCAACTCTTTTAATTCCTACTTTACTACCCGTGCCCTTTCTCTTATTCCTTCTTCCACTACCCCCCTTTCCCCCTCCTTGCCTTCTTCTCCTCCTTTTTTCTTATTTTTTCTCATTTTCTCCTGTCACTTCTGCTGGTTCCCTACAGGCCCTGCTTTCCCTTAATCCCTTAAAGGGAGGTAGTCCTGATGGGCTTGATCCTAAGCTTTTCCTTCACTCTGCATCTGCCATTACTCTTCCCATTACCTTACGTCTAAATCTCTCCTTTTCCTCTTCTACTGTTTCTGATGTTTAGAAACAGGCTACTGTTACTCCTATTCACAAAGCTGGTGATCCCACTTCTCTTGGTAACTTTTATCTAATCTGTCTCTCCTTCCTACTCTGGCTGAGTTACAGGAGCATATTGTTCTATTTCAGCTTCCTTCCTTCCTTGACAATTCATCCTTTTTTGGCCCTTTCTAGTCTGGCTTTAGGAAATCCCACTCCACTTCTACCTCCCTCCTTCAGCTCACTGATTCTATACTTACAGGCATGGATAAAGGACTGATGACCTCTGCCATTATTGTTGATCTTGCTAAAGCTTTCGACACTGTGGCACATCCCCTTCTCCTGGACATACTTAAAGCTGCTGGACTTTCTGACTCTTCAGTCAGCTGGTTTTGTTCATACCTTAACGGCAGATCTCAAGCTTTCCAGATAGGTAGATCCATTTCACCTTCTCTCCCTATTAGTGCAGGCATCCCCCAAGGGTCTGTCCTGCATCCTATTGTCTTCTCTATATTCCTAAATGACTTACCCTCTGTCTGTTCCTCCTCATCCATTCATATGTATGCTGATGACACAGTTCTTTTTGCTTCTGGCTGCTCTCCTCATGACCTTACCTCCAGACTTCAGTCTGATTTTGACAACATTCATTGTTGGTTCAAGGTAAACCAGTTGTCTCTTAATGCCAGAAAACAGTCTCTATGACTTTTGGTACCCGTCAGAACTTGCCAAACCCACTCCTCATCCCTTATTTACTACCCTTGATGGTTCTATACTTGAGGATGTCTCCTCCTTTAAGTACTTTGGGGTCTGCCTTGACTGGCATCTTGATTTCTCTATGCACATTGATGCAATTCACCATAAACTTCATCCTAAGCTTGGTGCTTTGTATAGGACAAAGCATGTATTCTGCTCCCTGCCTGCCAAGAAATTGTACTAAAAATGATACTTCCAATTTTTGACTATAGTGGCTTAGTCTACTGTAGTGCCCCTAAAACCTCCCTTGCCAGATCAGATGCCTGTTTTCATTCTTTCTGCCACTTTGCTTTAGATTTCCCCTATCGTATTTATCACTGCTGTCTTTACTCAGCTCTTTCTTTCTTTCTCTTCTCTTGATGCTAGGTGCCTTTCTTGTTGTGTCTCTTTTTGTCCAAATTCTGGTTTGGTACCCTTCCCTCTTATCTCAAATCCTTTCTTTCCCCTCTTCCTTTTTTCTCCTACCCTCTTATAATACTTTCTATTCTCTTACTATCTTTCCTAGAAAATCTATTGTTAGTCTGCTTTTTCCTACTGCTTTCCTAAACTTTGGTCCTCCCTTCCCCTTTCTGTTAGTTCTGCCTTTTCTTCATCCTCCCTAAAATCTCTTCTTTCTAATTTTTGTCATCCTACTTGCAACTGCCTTTGACCCCTCCCCATTCTTTATTCTCTAGTCTTGCCCCCCTTGCTGTTCAATTTTTGTTTTATTTCCATATATACTGACAGTGTTTAAATCTCTAGTTTTGCCTTCATTTACTCTTTGCCTTACATTCTTGATTCTGTTTGTATTACTTATTTTGTATTTACCTTAGTATTATATTGTTTTATATCTCCCCTTCCCCTGTCACCAGGACTCATCTGGAAATGAGCTGTTATCAGCTCAGTATGTACTTCCTGGTTAAACTTTTAAATAAATAAATAAAATGGAGATGTTCCTGGATTCGGATTTTAACTTAACATGTAAAGTTTCAAACACAGACAAATCAGAACATAACCACAAATGTGGAAAAACATTGCACAAAATAATTAAGGTGAATGGTCATATCACAGGTAGGATGTTGAAAAACATCCCCCACCAAGGCCAGTTTGCAGACAGAACAGTGACTACAAGTATGGAAGCCATTAAGGCATTTTGGTAGCCAAGTTGGTCTGGACATAATTTGAGATTTAAAATGGCTACTAGTTAAGATGTCCTTTAAGTTACATCCTAAACTGTAGGTAATATGGGGATGATTTAAAAAGATGTTTGAAGTACTGGAACACTGTTTAACTAGAAACCAGTGTTTTAACAAAATGTCTTTCACTCTTGGTACTAGTTTGTTATACTGAAGCATGAATGTGAGTGGTAAATTGCCCTCTTCACACTTTCTAACCTTTAATAAACTCTCCCTATTTTGATTTTTTGCTCTATCATGTGCTTCCAAAAGAAACTTTCTAGTATAACCTCTTTGTTGGGCTCTACGATGCTGGTTCAACTGGCATCTCGCCGACTGGAATCATGTCAACCGAAAGTTGCCATCTTCATGATTCCTGTTTGTCTCACTGCGTTTTTTTTTTTTATTAGGGCTTGCTCGAACCCTGAATGGGATCTGCCCCCACCCCCTGACTTTAGAATTCTTAACTCTAGTTGGAGTTACTTCGGGGTGGGGGTGCAGGACTGGGAGACAGTGTGCCCCTGTCTTGGGTACACCAACACAGCGACCTGTCGGCAAAGTCTCAATTTTGCCAACAGGACTGTAGTTCGCTGTCTTGGTGTCTCCCTAAGGGGCACATACCTCTTTGGCATAAGCTATTTGTTAAATATTCTGATTTCTGCAAAAAAATCAGCTTCAGAAGAGCAGTTACGATGTAGCTGTAAGTATTGTCCATAGGGAATGCTTTTTACCAGTGAAGGGGGTTTTGCACTGGACGCATGCAATATACTATTCCTCGCAGTGGGTTTTCTGAACCCTCTTGTGCCAACCCTGCCACCCCCCACCCCACCCCATTACAAACAGTCCTAAATCGAGAAATTGTATAGTTTTTTCATTCACTGTGTGGCTGAAGGACAAGTTAAGATTGTTTAAATTTACATATTCAAGAAAATTGTTGGCTATTTCATCATTCGCATCCCACACAGTAAGTACATCATCAGCCAACCTGTGCCAGTGCTCAGCGTTTTTCCAAAAGGATTATTGTTTGAAAAAATAAAACATTAACTCCCCAAATCCTAAAAATAAATTTGCATATGAGGGGGGCCATGGTTGCCCCATCACAGTTCCCTGTTTCTGTAAATACATTTTCTGATCAAAAGTAAAATAATTATGTGTTAAAATAAATTCAGCTGCATTTAACAGAAACCGGGGTGTTGGTGCACTGGTATGAGATACATTTCCAATGTAGTGTGATAGGGCTTCCAAACCAGCTGCATGGAGAATACAAGTATAAAGATAGTTGACATCAATACTAACTCATTTAAATGAATCCTTCCAAGCCACCTATGTAGTTTGCACATCAGGTCAGCAGAATCTTGGACATAGGATGGCAGAGTAACTACTAAAATCTGGAAAAAGGAATCTATGATTTTACATAAATTCTCTGTCACACAACCTGCATCTGAGACCATCAATCTGCCTCATGGACACAAACAATTTTTATGATGTTTTGACACATATTAAAGGTGACTATTTTATGAAACTTTGTTTTAAAAAACTCATTTTCTTGCATAGTGATGTCACCCTTTAACAATGCCAAATCCAAGAAATGAAATAAAACTTGACTAAAGTCTTTAGTTGGATTTTCACGCAATACCACATATGTATCTGCATCTCCCAGAAGTCTATAAGCTTCCCATAAATTATCCCCTTTATCTAATATCGCCATGTTCCCTCCTTTATCTGCATTACAGATACCAATGTTATCTACACATTTGAGTTCTGATATTGCATAGTGCTCCGGAGGTGAGATGTTTTTCTGCACAAATTCCAATCACCATTCAAAAGTTTATTTCTCACTGTGAATTGGTACGTACACATTTCTGGATCTAGCGTATCTGGACAACAAGTGGACCTAAGTTTAAATAAATGATTTCTATTTCTTCATGTGAATTTTCCACCTCTCCAAATTCCACTAGCAGTAACATTCCTGTCACGGTCACCCTCCTTCTTTGATGCATTTGGCTTGTTAATATTAGCATCAGCAGATACAGAGCTAGAAACAGTTTCGTAACTATGCAAAATATCTGTGAGTTCTTCATTTGCAAATTGTCCTGGAATATACTGTACTCAAATGTACTAACCAGATGTAACTGGGTCATTGTGTAACTTTTAGTTACTACCCCTGCCTTGTAGGCTCAACAATGTTGAGGGGCCTGGGCTCTGTTTTAGATGGAAAAGGGGTGTTCTTTCCCAAGACAAATTAATTAGCATGGTGCCTCCAAATAGAGTTAAAATATAGTGAGCCAGCTGTCTGTCTGATACAACCCCCTGGGTTGCTGTACCTACCCCACCTACCCTTACAATCACCCCACACATGGAACACAAAGAATAAATCCAGTACTTCAAAACACATACAATTATTAGCAATCTCTAATAATATGCTCACAGTGTTCAACAACAATAAATGTTTTATTAAAGGGGTATGGGGACTGGAAATGCAGAAATCAATAGCAATTGAAGCAGTAGATGAACTGGTGAAACCATAAAATAGCATTATTGACCTTACCCATTCCCCATCAGCAACACACAGCAGTTTCCACACCTGCCCACTGATACCAGTGCCCCCTAAAGTCAGTATGGGTACCCAGGTGGTTTATGGTGCAGGCCTGAATGGTGCAACTGGGTGGCCAGTGTTAGTACATTTTTAAAATGGAACTGGAACTTTTGAATAACTTTAATTAACTCCTCAGATCAGGGCAGGCCTTATGTTTATTCACGGTCCTGTAGCACAATCTCACAGGGTCTGGATTACAGGAGCAGGATCAGTTAGTCGAGCTGGGTGCCTCAAGCTGTACAAGCAGGTCTGCAGCTTACTTGGCTGTAGCAGAATTCTGGCACCTTGTCATCTTCTATAAGGACTGGTCACAGATGCTGGAACAGGCCAGTGCTGGGGACCAGGGCAACATGCCTACCCCATATGTCCAGGCATCTAACTCCCCGTGCAGATGATGGGTAATGTTTTACTGTGACACTACCTGGCCAATTCCCCAGACCATCCTTGTATGGCAGTGATTCTTCTTCTGGAGCTCTCGAATTACACAGTCTTTTCCTCTCACTCTACTGGCTAGTAGCAGTGGGTACTGTGTTCAGCAAGCTGGTTTACCTACTGGGTCAGAAGCAGTTTTCAGTTTCTCTGTTCTCCGGCAGGATTCAGACTGGAAATTAAGGCAGCTGTCCACAGTTTCACTGGGTCTTCCAGTGCTGAATACTTTCAGATAAACCTCCTGACACTTAACTGATTTTACCTCAGGCAGGCCTTCCATCTGATCTGGAAACACAGTCAGAAACCCTCCACAGAGCTTGAGGGCTTCCAATGGACTGTCTTGAGCTGAATACTCCCCTGAGGTCTGAAGAGAGAATGGTTGGTTGACAAAGCTGTCCGTGTGCAAAATTAATGTAGAGGAAGTCCACGCGATGCCTGATTGGTTGGCTGTCTAGGCGCCAAGGGCACAGTCCTTACCCCCTTCCCAGGAGCCATTGCTCAGTCCTCCAGGGCTCCTCAAATTATCATTGGTGGATACAGGGGTCAGGAGTGACAAAGATGGCCGTAATGCGAACAGTCCATTCAGAGTTCCACCTCTTTTTGTGGGCAAACTGAACAGTTTTTATAAATACCCCATAGTCCATTAGCTGACCCACTGCCCTATTGTCCAGTGGCAGAGTGGATACAAACAGGGGCTCCCCCTGCCTGTCATGAGTGTCATAGTGCTTGTGGGGAGATAAGGCCATACCTTATTGTTTTGGTCATGTTTTATATAATTTTATGTATATAATGCATCAGATGCCAGGCTAGCCCAATGTAAGTGCAAGGGATCATGGGTATAGACCATGGGCCCTGTAAACTAATGTGATTTTCTTGTTGTTACAGAAAAAAACTGCTTTCTGCTAGCAGAGGCTAGAGTTAATTAAATTATCTAAAAGGAGACAAAAGACTAATTAAGTAGAGCTGGCCAGCAGACAGGTCCATTTGTGTCTCAGTGGACCACAGCATCATTTGATGCTTTTTCATCTACCTTTCCTTTGTTTTCAGAAGTCTACTCTCAGCTAATCTTGTTACCAATAAATGGGCTATCATTTAAGTAAACAACTGTACTGAGTACAGTTTAACTTCAGTTATCTCCCAGTAGGAAGACTGGAATATTACCCCAGAAATCTGGTTTGAGCTGGCTGACCTCTGAGTCTTTTTTCTCTTATATTAAGAACTTTGTATTTGTGATATTGTAATACAATACTAAACTCAGATTGGTTGGGTAACCATAGAAACCGAATGCTAGTCAGTAGCAGGGCAGCCACTATCCACTGGACCTGCCCTTTGGAAACCCCTTAAAACAAGGATGCAGAGATGTATCTGAGCCTTTAGCTTTTGCCTTCTTTGCTTGAAGCCTCTTGTCATTGTGGCATTTGGGGCCCTCTCTATCTGCTTAGGAAAGCAGAAACATTTTCTTCAAGAATTCTTCTGCACTACCAAGAACCAAGATTTTCATCTGCCGTTGTAAAGACTTTGCACTTCAGAATTCCAGCAAACTAAGGACACTGAGGTAGAACTTTAAAAACTAGAATCCTCAAAGTTTATTTTTTTATGTATATTTTCCTTTTTATTTTCAGTACCTTGTAATCAGTGTTTAAACTTATTTGTCTTTATGTTATTTACTGCATTCATTAAGTTAACTAGTGAAGTTTTTTGCTTATTTTAAGAATAATTTTGCCTATGTCTGTTGTGTATGTTGCCTTGGTAAGAGTTGTTCAAGTGATACCACGACTGTGTGACTGTTTTAAGGCCTAACATTACCAAAAATGAAGTGTCACTAGCGACTTCATGATGAAAGGAAGGGAGGAAATATGTAGGGTCTAGAGGAACCTGTGGGGGTTTGAACCAAGTGCTGTATTTCTGAGGAAAGACAGAGTAATAGGGTGTATAGGGCCCCCCGAAGCCTATACATGCCTGTGGCTTTCTGGTTCATGGTGCAGTGGCCGAGAGAGTTCCACCCCAGGAACACAGACTCAAAACTATATTTATATCCCCTCACACAGAGAAAGGGTATGTCCGACCCCATCCCTGTCACAAGAGGGATTCGCGTGTGTGTCAATTATTGACCTTACACAGTTGCATACTAGCAGCTTTAGTGCTTTTTAGTTTTGACAATTCACATTGATTTTATGGTTTTATAATGCTACTTGGCTTAAATTGACAGGTACTTGTGCAACATTTCAGTGAGCATTAGTTGGGACACTCTCCAATCCCTCACCGGGTATAGTCCTACAAATTTCCGTAGAGTCCAGTATTACTGGGTTCAGAGCCTTCATGAGCGCCCATCATCATGAGTGCAATGAATTCTCAAGATGAGTAACGAGCATCGACTAGCACCAGTGGAATGACAGAGGGGCTGAGGATGTCTTGCTGAGAAGATTTGGAAGCAGTTATAGCACGGGGATAACTTCGTCTGCAATGTGAAAGCTGTACAACATCTGCCACAATAAATGCAGAATCAGCAGTAAGTTTGAAAAATGTATTTATTAAACTTGAAAGAGCATCAGTTTGGGAGATTAGCCTATGGCACAACATAGCTAGCTTGGAGGACTACATTACTGTTGAAAGAACTCCTTGGGGACCATGGGTTGATAAATGGCCTTTGGCTGGACTGGAGAATTATTAATATAAATCTGAATGGGAAGAGGTTTTATTTGAGTGTTCATTCAAAGTAATTCAAATTCAAATAAAGGAAGATAAGCCAAATCATGATAATGTACAAGAAGAGATTAAAAATATTCAATCTGAATTAACAAATGACAAAGACCTACCAGAATTTGCTAGTAGGAAGAAAGATTTTGAATACTGTCCTTAAAAAGTATGAAATTGAGATAGCTGAAAGACAAAGAAACAAGGCCAATAGAGATGAATGTGACTAATTGGTCAAGGGTTTAATTGGGAATGTTTGTCTCAGTCAAAGAGCAGAGAGATGAGAGGTAATCATTCTCAGTTAAGACCCAGATCCAGATCAGTACAGAAAAATAAAACTAAACAGCCTACTTTGGTGGACTCAGAAGCAAGCAGTTCAGAACACTCCTGCACTAGTTCTGATATAGATAACAGAAGTGTGTATGTGCTTTTTTTTTTTTTAAGAAAAAGACCAGGACACTCAAATAGTGGAAGTGAACACCAGGGGTGCCAGAAAAAAAAAAGATAAGGCCGGCCCGGTGGTGCTGAGGGTTAAGGTGCTGGACGCCACACCTCATGCTACACTGGCGACCCCGGTTCGGAAGTGACCCTGGGTTGTCAGAGGTCGGCCAGAAGGGGAGGGAGGGAGCGGAATTGAGGAGCTTCAAGGCAGCTCTCCCCTCCTGGGGATGAATCTTGTTGCCCTCACAGTACAACTGCCTCCAGGTGGAGGCCTGAGGGTAATACAGGCAAGTGGGTGGTGCAAATTGGGAGGGCATTGCAGAACCACGGTGTGCATTTGCCTCCACATGTGTATGCGTGGCTGTAGCATGGGTGGAAGAAAATGGAGATGGCAAGCTCCATGATGGCCCAGTGGCGTTCCCGGTGATGAAGATGCCAGCTGGGGTCAGATGCGGACTCCTCCAAGGGAGGGGGGAAGGGGAAGCCTGCCCACCAGCTCCCCAAAGGGGCTGAAAAAATGTAGATTGAAAAAGTAAAAAAAAAAACGAAGGGGAAGCGAGGGGCAGGAGGCTGCAAAGGTGCTCTCAAGAATTCAACACAGGTAGAAGGGAAGATAAACAAGTAGTTGTGAATTTGAATTAATTGAATATCATGTTGAAGTTTTAGAATGAGGGCTAAGTTTTATATCTTCACCCTCTCTGAACATCTTTCAATTAGAAACTTGACCTTTTCAAAATTTTCCACAAGAACAGTTTGAAACATAATTTTGAAAACAGTAACATGGGGGCAGAAGTTGTTTCAGGTCACTTATATCAGGATCAAGTGAGAAGTTCAATGAAACCCAAAGATTTGAGTTTTTTAATTCAGCACTGGAAGAAAACACTGGTGCAGAGAAAAGGGACACTAACCTAAATGAACACCCAGACCTTATTACTGATAGTCCGTGTAACCTCCCCCCCACAGGTGGGGCTTACCATGCCTGCCTTGTGGCCACCTGGTCCATCGATCCCAGTCTGCCCTTCTGTAGTGCTCCTGCTGGCCTCCATGTTCATGTATCCTTATGGGGGACCGGAGGAGTTTTGTTAAAATTAAAACCCCCAGGTCGGTGGTGGTGTGTGGCCAGCAGCCGACCGGAATGGACGCTTGAGTTCTGAGCTCCCTGCAAAACCCCATAAAAATCCTAAAATATCCGAATCCCTTCATTGTACAGCGCGCTAGTAATACTTGATACTGATTTTATAGCTACTTGCCTGTCTAGTGATCCGCAGTTCGACTCCCGGTTTGCAAAGTAAAATGAAATAATTTCGTTTGTTGCACCAGCGCAGCCGCGAGGCCTTGCAAGCCTGCTCACTCTTCGGGATGGAGCCTGCTGTACTCCCAAATCAGTCAGAGGGGAGTCTCACCAAAATCCAGCAGATGTTTGCCAAAATCCTACAATGCATGAGCAATCTGAATCTGGCTATGAAGAAAAATACTTTTGATATCGTAGATCATTCTCAGAGAGCCTGCATTACCAAACACAGATTGGCCGAAATGGAGGATGGCTGGCAAAAAACTGGGGCTAGGCTCCAAGAACAAGACAGGCTGATCAGCATGCTTTGGTCCAGAGTGGAGGACCTTGAAAATTGAAGCCTCCGGAATAATCTCCAGTTTGTTTGGTTCCCCGAGGGTTGTGAGGGATCTGACACCATCTTGTTTTTACAGAAGGAGCTACCTCCCTTACTGTACTGGTGAGGCGGTGCACCGCCTGAAATCGACAGTGCCCACAGATCGCTTGCCCCTTGGCCTATGCATGGGGCCCGCCTGCGTACGATCCTAGCCCGGTTTCTCCATTTCCAGGACAGGGAGACCATCACTAAACTGGCCCATGAAAAGAAAGGGCTCTCCTGGCAAAGCCTCCAAATACAGATCTTCGCCGAATATTCGCAAGAGGTGACCGAGAGACGGAGGGCCTTCACTCCAGCATGTAGAGCCTGTGCTGAACTGGGGCTCGAGTATTCTGTTAGATATCCTGTCTCCCTCAGAGTTATTTTCAATGGATCCCCACAGCTGTTTGATAACCCCACAGCAGCAGAACATTTTCTAGTGACACAAGCTCCTAAATTTAACTGAGGCAGATTGAGAGAGTTTAATAACCCGGGGGCTGTCTAATCCAGGTCAGCACTGATGGAAACAGGTCAGCAGGAGCTCAGCCCAGCAGCTCCTAAGCCTTCTAACATGCCTTCTTCAACCCGCACCCCTTCCAAGAAAACTCCTGGCAGTAAACGGAAGAATAGGCACAAGGCGAGAATAGAGGGGGCCCATGTTGATAAAACTCCCCAGCTCCAATCTCTAAAAACCACAGTGAGAGCCTTGACTCGATTGTCTCACTCAGCACACCAGACCTGAGCAACAACCAATTCGCTGCCTTGATGGTTCTACTGACCGATGGCCCACTGCAAGACCCGCCCAAGTCCCCCAGGAGTATGCCCACAAAAAACTGTAAACCCTGGCCAGCAAGAAGTCTTTTGTGGGCCGAATTAGCAAGTCCCACCTCTCCTGAGGCCTCTACGACCACTGACACTTTGTCCTCGAAGCCTCTATCGGACAGCACATTGTGTGAGCCAAACTGTACCATGGACTCTGTGGGCTGATCTTAGCCCTGCTTCCTTGTGTTCATTTTTTTTTTTCTCTCCTATGAGGATTCCTCCTCTGGCTAGTCTACACTCTGGTGAATCTAACCAGTCTTCAGCCGGTACACCATTCTGCTAACTCCCCCCCCCCACCTCAATTTGGGGCAGTAAGTATATGGGGATGTGATAGCAGCTAGATTACATGGGGATTTGATAGGTTGTTTACCTATCTGTGGCTAGATTTTATTTTCCCTCCTATGCTTAGGCCTCTACTCCATGCTCCAGGCTCGCAGCATGATTTTATGCTTTTGCCCACCAGATTTACTCTTACGAGGATCTGGCATGCAGGTACCCCCCTTACTCCCAATTTATCCCCCTACCTGTGTGGGGCTGGGCACAGGGACAAGGGTTCTACCTGCATTTACATAAGCTATCTGCCTGAGCAGTAGCTTCATATGCCCTTCTTGATGGAAGGCTCATAATACTGGGAAATGGGGGAGTGCGGACAGATCTCAGCACTCAGGGGTCCTATTTCCCTGATATTCTCTAAACATTCTTCACCTCCCAGTGGCCTCTGCTGGTATCTGGGCTGTGTATTAGCTGATACTTACAGTGGATGCTGGTGTAATACAAAAATGTTTATGAGGGTTTGGGAGGGTGGGGGGAAGGGTTATGTCAAATGTTGTATTATCTGTTTTGCACTGTTATTTCCAATTTTTTTGCTTAAGGTGTTCCTGTTATTTGGTGGCCAGTTCGACCCACACAGTTATGTTTCTGATTATGGCAATCTGATGGAAGAGGGTTGGTTTCATTACTGGTACAAGGGAGATAGATGCTGGCTAGGCTAGTCTTGGCTGCCAGCTATAGTGTTGTCCTAAGGGTTTTTTTTTTTGTCTCATCCATTTCAATCATGATATAACCCAGGAATGATGGAAACTAAGTTGATATCCTGGATTGTTAGAGGGCTCAACTCCCCAGTTAAAAGAAAAGTGCTGCTTCATCTTAAAAAATTAGGCCCTCTCATAGCGTTTTTACAAGAGGCGAAGCTTTCCTCTATTGAAGTGAAGAAACTCAAACAAGGGTGAGTGGGCGAAGGGATACATAGTGTGACTACCTCCCATAAACGAGGAGTTTCCATACTTTTACATAAAGCATTGGGTTGGAAATTGCTCAGACATACCCATGACAAGGAAGGAAGATGGGTTTTAGCGGAGATGGAAACCCCTGTGGGCCCATTGATCCTGGCCAATATTTATGCCTCAAATCAAGACTGTCCTCGGTATTTCCATACTATCAATCAGGCTCTTTCTGACTTCAACTCAAAACAAGCTCTGGTATTAATGGGGGGGATTTTAATTTGACGCTGGATCATATAAGGGATAGGAGTAACAAATCCCCTGAACCACACCAACACGCTAATCTAGCTGTCCAGAGATTAATGAGTGAACAGGTATTGTTGGATGCCTGGAAAACACAGCACCCAAGTGACCATGACTTTACTTGCTTTTCCCCAGCTCACGGATCCTCCAGCAGAATAGACCTTTGGCTCATCTCTTCTGGGATATGTGAAATGGTTGTACACTCTCATATACACCCAATCATTATTTCAGATCATGCACTCCTAGAACTTCTGATTAGGCAGGGCTCAGCCACCCCTCCATCCTCTGCTTGGTGCCTTGACCCCCTCCTGTTAGACGACATAACCTTCCAGAAGTGGCTCGGCCCTGAAGTGGCGGACTACTGGAGAAACAATGATAATGTGGAGGTCTCTGATTCGACTCTCTGGAAGGTCTTCAAGGAAACTATCAGAGGCAGAATAATTGCCTTCACTTCTGCCAGGAGGCGCCGTCAAGAGGCCGATCAACGAGCCGTAGAGAAGCAAGTATATCAATTAGAGTCCCAATATGAGGCTCTTAACACTCAAGCTTCATTGCAGACCTTACTAGCCCAGCTGACTAGTACTAGACTCTGCCTCAATGCCCATCTAACCCACCAGGCTGAGCTGAATCTTAGAAGGATATGTCATGCATACTGGGAAGGGGGGAAAAGGCTGGCAAACTCCTTGCCTATAGGTTGAAACATCAACAGGCCTCTTGCAATATATACTCCTTAGTTGATAAACATGGAGTTAAATGTTACTCCAAAAAAAGGGATCAATGAGATCATGACACGGTTTTATGAACAATTATATGCATCTCCTCAACCTCCTGACCCACTTAAAATCCATGGCTTTCTAACCTCATTACCTATCCCTCAAATTCCAGAGAGTGATTCCCAAGCTTTGGAATCTCCAATAACAGAAGAGGTGACGGAGGCTATTAAATCCATGAACCTTCGCAAGGTAAGGTAGGGATGGGTTGCCTATAGACCTCTACCAACTCCCAGGTCTCAATCTGGCTCCATACTTGGTCTGTGCATTTTGCCATTCCTTATCGAATAGTTGCCTTCTTCCTTCATTGAGAGAAGCCACTATTACAGATCTCCCAAAGAAGGGGAAAGACCCTCTCTCCCCGAATAGTTACCGCCCCATATCGCTCATCAATGTTGATGCCAAAATTCTGGCAAATGCTCTGGCTACCAGGCTTGAGCACCTCCTCCCGGCCTAATTCATCCCTCACAGGCCGGTTTCATTAAAGGCCGTCTATGGTCAGACCATCATAGAACTTTGGTCTCATTATCGCACCTTACCAAACTATCCAAAATGCCCTCTGTAGCCCTGACCATCGATTTTGAACAGGCGTTTGACCCGGTAGAATGGCCCTTTCTATTCCACACCCTTTCTACAATGGGAATGGAACCAATCTTCACATTGTGGATCAAGTTCCTATATTCCTTGCCTGTGGCCTCGGTCTTGACCAATGGTAACCTTTCTAAACTCTTTCAGCTACAGAAAGGCACGAGGCAAGGCTGCCCCCTTTCCCCACTCTTATTCATCCTAGCTATAGAACCTCTGGCCATTGCTTTTCTGGAATCCTCCCAGATTCATGGGATACGAGGAGGGGACTCCATTTCCAAAACATTCTTCTTTGCAGACCATCTCCTCATCACTACGGAGTATACTCCTCAAGTGAACAAGGATATCTTCAATATTTATGCTGAGTTTTCCCAGGTATCAGGGCTTAAGGTGAACCAGTCTAAAACTGAGGTCCTCCCACTAAACTCAGTATCCTCAGGGGAAGTTTTCAATACTTTAGGGCTAAAATGGTCACCAAACGGTATCAAATACTTGGGCATTATCCTCCACCCAAATCTGGACAAAATGCTCTCAATTAACTTTATCAACCTATTAGACTCACTTAGACAAGATATGGAGAGATGGAAAGCCCTGTGGCTTTCGATAGTTGGGAAAACTGACTCCATTAAGTTGATGTCCACCCCAAAGATACTATACATTCAAACACCATGAAGTCTTGCTATATTATGACAGAAGCAGTTAGCCACAGCACTTGAACTGCCCCGGAGAGGAAACAGTTAACTCCAGGCAGACTGGAGTTCTAAAGCGCGCGCGCTGTACCCAAAGCTCTATCTGGCTAGTTTCAAACTGAAACTGTCAGATTCTTTACTCTGCTTCACTGAACAGTCGCTCCGGAGATCAGCTCCTTCATCTCGGTTCATTTCTCGGTTAAAGCGAGTATTTTCGTTAATTTGAACTGGCAATAAGTATTTTATTTTACCGATTTCGGTTCAAAGCTCTATCTGGTAAACCGTAAGTACAGGATTTCAAAGTCTGTGTGGAATTAATTATCGGTTCGGTTTTGAACCGATCGGTTTGCTACAAAAAGTATTTTAAACATTATATTGGGCTTTTAGAGTGCGGTTCCCGGTTCTTGTGGTTCTAAAACTATTTATTTCAGTGGGTTTTTCAAATACCCGTGACGATTAGGAACGATAAGGTTGTCTTGCCTGGCACTGCCATAAAAGGAGCAAGTTTTGGATAGGCTGGCATTATGTCTGAGAAACCCAAAAGAAAAACCGGGCCCACTGGGCTTCAACACTGTGATGTCTGTGGGGAAGCCTTTGCCAAGGCTGACCCACACACCACTTGTGTTTATTGTCTGGGGGCTGACCACCTCCTGTCAGACTGCCAGGTGTGTAAAAATTTACCTGCAGCCACCCTGGAGAAGAGATTGGGCCGGCTCAGGGAACGAGAGGCCAAAAAGTCCGCTGACCCGGATGGCCAGCCTGGTCCAGCACCCACTGGACCAGAGGGAGTGCCCTCTGACCAGGGCTAGACTTCCTCTGGCAAAAGGAAGGCTGGTTCAGAGGAACCAGTCCCAGTAAAAAAGTCAAAGAAATCAGCAGGTCTGGAGTCCAAAATTGCCTCTCCAACTGCTGCAGAGATAGCTAAAGCAGATTGTCCAGTCACTGTCTCAGGGACCAGTCGAACCACCAACAGTTGGCAAAAGGTTGGTTCGTTCGGTTCCAGTGGTTCAAGAGTATGATGTTGAGGAATTTTATGAACCACAGGAGGGGGAGAAAGATTTTGATCATTATGTATGTGGCTGGGAGGGTCTGGACGTGCCCATTGAACCGGACATTTCTCCAGACAGACCTTTAGAATCTCCCCCTATGCTGTCTGAGTCCCCTTCTCATTTTATGTTTTACAAAAAGGTTGCAGAAACCCTCCAGCTTCCTTTAGAAGAGGCTGTGGATGAGCAAGAGGAGCCTGATTATGTAGAAATGATGGATATACCAGAGTCTAGGAGGTTGTCTATTCCTTTGCATAAGTCATTTAGGAAGCAAACAACAAAAATTTTAAAAAATCCTCATTCTGTCCCTCCTGTAGATAAAAAAATGGACAGAAGGTATACTTTATCAGGCCCTGATATAGACTTCCTCACTGAGCAGTGTAGTCATGTAGGTGTGGTACAAGCTGCAGCCTGTGACAAGGCTAATATTCCCCTGGCCTCACATCCTCCTGATAAGGATTCCAGGAAGATTGATGCCATGGCGAAAAAACAATATATGGCAGCTTCTTTGGGACTCAGGCAGGCAAATTATATGGCTTATGTGGCTAGATATCAGAAATCTAGATGGGACACAGTATTGCAGTTAGCCAAGCAGGCCCATGGCCAGCTGGCTAGTGAGTTGGAACAGGTGGCTGCTGATGGCATTGAAGCCTCTAAAGTTCAATTTCATACTGCTGTGGATGTTAATGATGTTTCCTCTAGGGTCACGGCCACTTCTGTAGCTTTCCCTGAGGTTGGCATGGCTCAGGTGCACTAATCTGTCCCAAGATACTCAGTCAAAAGCTATGGATTTTCCTGTAGTGGGAAATTCTCTGTTTGGAGAGCAAACAGAAAATTATATGAAAAAGATGGATGAGTACAGAACTACCTACAAAAGTGCCCAGGCTAAGGAGAGGCATGCCACTCCACAAAGGCACACTCCCAGAGGTAGGGGCAGGCCTTTCCACAGGCCTTTTTATCAATCTCAAGCCTCCTCTGCTTTTGCACAGAGGGTTTTTTTCAGAGGCAGAGGTAGACGGGGCGCAGGTAAACCATCCCCCTCCCCTCAGCCTAGGGCTGCTGCCAAGCAGGCATCCTGATGTGGTGCCCAGGGCCGATTCTCCTGTACCGGTGGGAGGCAGGTTGGCTTATTTCAGCCAGAACTGGGTGTCCCTAACTTCGGACAAATGGGTTCTGGAGGTAGTAAGCCAGGGTCTGGTTCTCAGCTTCAAAGAGTTTCCAAAGATGAGAACCAGACATTTTCCACCTGCTAATCCTTCAGAAACCCTTGCCTTGGAAGCAGAGGTTTCTTCTCTTCTAGACTGCAAAGCAGTGTAAAGGGTTCCTCCTTGTCACCAGGGCAAGGGGCTGTACTCCAGATACTTTCTTACCCCAAAAAAGACAGGAGAATGGCGGCCCATTCTAGATTTAAAGGTACCTGAACAAGCATCTTTTGAAACCAAAGTTCAAAATGTTAACTCTGGCAATGATTTTGCCCTCCTGAGGCCAGGGGACTGGCTAGCCTCCTGGACCTCAAGGATGCTCTATTTTCATGTCCTGATCAGGCCTTCTCACCGAAAATACCTCAGGTTCGAACTGCCCTCAGGCCACTACCAGTTCAGAGCAATGCCCTCGGCCTCACCTCTGCTCCAAGGGTATTCACAAAATGTCTAGCTGTGGTAGTGGCTCATTTAAGAAGGCAAGGGATTGCTGTGTTTCCCTACCTGGACGACTGGCTCATTGTGGGTCAGTCTCCAGATCAGGTAAAATCCCACTTGCAAGCCACCCAGCAGCTTCTCACTTCCCTGGGATTCCTGCTGAATTTACAAAGTCAGTTCTAGAACCAGTTCAGGTACTAACTTTCATAGGTGCGAATTGAACACAAAGTTGGCCAGGGCATTTCTCCCCTCAGAAAGGGTAGAGACTCATTGCCCTGGCATCCTTTTCACCCTGCGGGTCTCCTGACCAGCAAGGCATTTTCTGCAACTCCTAGGACACATGGCTGCTTCCACAGCTGTAGTGCAAGGAGCAAGATTCCAGATGAGGGACATTCAGTTCCATTTGAGGGCCTATTGGTCTCAAAGGAGGGACCCCCTTTTCCAAATTGGTTCCAGTGACCCAAACTCTGATTCTGGCTCTCCAGTGGTGGCAGGATCAGAGCAATCTAAGACAAGGGTCCCCTTCATTCCTGTTTCCCACTCTCTCACCCTCACCACGGATGCCTCCTTGCTGGGGTGGGGGGCTCACTTGGGCAACCTTTCCACTCAGGGAGTGTGGTCCCCTCAGGAATCTCTGCTCCACATCAACCTATTGGAACTCAGAGCTGTCTTTTTAGCTCTTCAGGTTTTCTCAGCATCTGTCCAGAACAAGGTAGTTCAGGTCAGGACAGACAACACCACGACAATGTGGTACATCAACAAGCAGGGGGGCACTCGGTCATCAGCCTTGTGCACCGAAGCAATGAAGTTGTGGTCTCTGGCTTATTCCCGAACATCTCCCTAATAGCAGTTCACCTTCCAGGAAAGACAATGTCCTGGCGGATGCCTCAGCAGGATTTCTCAAGGCCATCACGAATGGTCTCTGAATCCTCTGGTGCTGGGGTCAGTCTTTGCCAGATGGGGCACTCCTCAGATAGATCTTTTGCAGCCCCAGACAACCACCAACTTCCTCTATTTGTTGCAGGCCTCCAGTGCTGGGCTCAGTCCCCCTGGACGCCTTTCTGTTGGATTGGAAGGGGAAGTTCCTATATGCCTTTCCCCCCTTCCCCCTTCTCTTCGGGGTATTAGTAAAAATCATATCCCAGCCCTGCAAAGTGATCCTGATTGCACCAGACTGGGCCAGACAGCCCTGGTACCCACTGCTTCTGTCTCTTTCAGTCCACCCTCCCCCGAGCCTGCCCAGGGTCCACAACTTGCTGGCCTGTGCCCAGGGAGAGTGTGGTATCGGACCTCAAATCCCTCCACCTCAAGGCTTGGCTCTTGAGGAGTTAGAATTGCTGATTTACACCTTCTCAAGGTGTCCTTGATATTTTAAAGGCTTCAAGGAAGCCTTCCACTAGGGCTACTTATAATTCCAAATGGAAGAGGTTTTCCATCTGGTGTTCTGGGAAGCAAATTGTCCCAGAATCTGCAGATTTGCCCATTTTACTGGACTATTTGGTCCATCTAAATTCCTTAGGCCTTAGGCCAGCTACCTTAAAGGTTCATCTGGCAGCTGTCTCTGCTTTTGTATCAGCAGGAAGCCTGCCTCCTTCTTCTCACCCTGTGTTTCTCAAGTTTTTAAGGGGTTACTTCACACTAACCCTCCTTTTCGGGACCCAGCTCCTGCCTGGGACCTGAATGTTTGCATTGCTCAGTTAATGCAACCCCCTTTTGAACCTCTGTCTTCAGCAGATCTCAAGTTTCTAACTTGGAAAACTGTTTTCCTAGTGGCCATCACTTCTGCCAGACGCATAAGTGAATTACAAGCCCTGTCAGTGGAAAAGGATTTTATTTCTTTTCACAGAGATAAGGTAGTCCTCAGGACTAACAGAAAGTTTTTACCTAAAGTGTTTTCAGATTTCCATCTGAACCAATCCATCTCCCTTCCAGTATTTTTTACTGAGCACTCTTCCTCGGGTGAGAGGAGATTGCACAGTTTGGACGTCAAAAGAGCCTTAAGCTACTATTTGGAATGCACCAAGGGTCACAGGTTCGAATCCCTCCAACTCTTCCTTACCTATGGCGAGGTTGGCAAAGGGAAACCTGCCACTAAGAGGATAATTGCAAGGTGGATTGTCTCTTGTATCCAGTTCTGTTACCAAAAACTAGGTAGAGAACCCCCCTCAGGACTGAGGGCCCACTCCACCAGGGGTACAGCTGCATCTCTAGCGGCTGCTAGGGATATTCCCATTCTGGAAATTTGTCAAGCTGCTACCTGGAAGACAGTTCACACTTTTACCAAGCATTATTCCCTGGATGTCCAGTCCAGGAAAGATGCTCGGTTTGGCACAGCTGTGCTTCAGAGCCTATTTCCTAAGTAGGTTCTGACCCTCCTCCATGGAGGTACTGCTGTGTAATCTGCTTCTGTCATAATATAGCAAGACTTCATGGTGTTTGAAGAAAAAATTACTCACCTTAGTAATTGCTTTTCTTCTCATGGAGTTTTGCTATACTATGACCACCCCCCCATCATGCCCCTCTCAGAACTTCTACTTGGGTAAGGGTTGACAAATTAGTGCAAGCACTGTGTCATGCCATTTTAGTTCTTTTCCCTTTCCCCTTTTCTTTAGGGTTAGGGAACTAGGTATTTCTGTTTTTGGTATTATGTTGGCCTCCTCCTGGACTTGAGTCTTTTGGGGAAGGGGGCCTAATAGTGCTTGTTGGGGTGATATTATTAGTATTATTATTATTATTGTTGTTTCTGTTATTGTTTTTACTACTAGTAGGTAGCCACTTGGCTAGTGTAGGGTTTTTCCACACAGACTTGTTGCTTAGTGTTAGCTCGTGAAGATCTGACAGTTTCAGTTTGAAACTAGCCAGATAGAGCTTTGGGTACAGCGTCAGGCTTTAGAACTCCAGTCTGCCTGAGTTAACTGCTTCTCCGGGGCAGTTCAAGTGCTGTGGCTAACTGCTTCTGTCATAATATAGCAAGACTCCATGAGAAGAAAAGCAATTACTAAGGTGAGTAATTTTTTCTTCTGGCTCATCTACCAGTGCCCGTCCCCCAGAAATGGTTTCAAAAAATGGAGACCTATTGGGCAATTTTTTAATGGGAGGGCTCCCGTCCCAGATTCAGCAAACTTAAACTGAGGCAGCATTGGAGTAGAGGTGGGTGGGGACTCCCCTGGCTACAAGGGTACCACATGGTCTATGTCTCAGCTCAGACTACCAGATGGTTCTACAAGACAGGTCAGGCTTCTCCTTCCTGGCTCCTGCTGGAAGTGTCTTTGGTACATGCTCCCTCCGCAGCAGTGGTTCTATATGGTAAGAAGCCTCTACCCTCTGGGCTCCCTTCCTCCATACTGATTTCAGTTAAATACTGGAAGAAAAACCTGGCCCTCTTAGGCCAAGACCAGACTCTTTGGGAATTTACTCCTCTTTGGAACAACCCTGTTATACAAATAGGGAACCACATGCTCCATTGGAAGCTGTGGGAAGCCTAAGGTATCTCCTTGGTACATGACTTATTACTCCGGGGCACCTGCTCTGTTGACTCCTTTGAAGCCCTGGAAACTAGATTTCATCTCCCCAGGACCAATTTTTGGAGATATCTCCAAATTAGGGATGCTATCACCCACTTTCTCAAGGCCCCACTCCACAAGGAGCTCTCTCAAGATTCCCACCACATTGGTGCTTTGGGTAAGCTCCTCAAAAAATGAGCAAATGTGATGTATACAACTCTCAGGGATGCCTTGCAGGACCCTACCCGATCATCAATGGGCTCATAACTGGGCAAGGATTCACACTGCTTGCAAAGATGGGCGTACCCGCCTTATAATGAACAAGACCCTATATAGATGGTATCGAGACCCTGCCAAACTTAAGCGCATGGGTCTCATTACGGCCAATAACTGCTGGAGGTGTGGTAATCTAGGTGCTAATCTTTTTCACATTCTTTGGGCCTGCCCCTCTCTTCACTCCTTCTGGCTATCAGTCCAGGGTATATTTAAGCAAATATTCCCTATGGTCAACCCTGATCCCTCTCTCCTTTTATTGGGGTGTGGAGGTACATCCACACCAAAATATTGCACCAGGGCTAAATGGATTACTGGAATAGGAGCTATTGCCAAAAGACTAATCTTGATGAGATGGAGATCCCCTGATATTCTGACTTTACAGGAATTCCTTCTGGCAGTAGCCCAAGGCGCCATGCTGGAGAGACTCTCCAGCTGTGCTGCAGGCCTAACCTCTCAGTTTGAATTATGCTGGCAGACCTTCCTTAACTCACAGTACTGCCACGACACCCACCCGAAGGCTGCCTTGCATGACTCCCCACCTTGCTCTGGAAGAGGGTCTTCATCTTCCTCAACAAACACTGTCTCCCCTTGATGTCATAGAATTTGTTAAATAACTGATTCCCATTCCTTTAGATTGGATTGCCTTCTTTTTGTATATAGTTGATATTAGTACAAATATAACTACTAGGTTGCACCGCATCTAGTCCTACTTTGAGACTATCTGCTTTATTTTTAAGCCCCTTCTGGTTACTATGAAATGTCAATGTTTAGTATACCATGGTCTCTCTATCTGAATACATATACATAGAACTAGTCATGTCATAATTTGTCAGCCTTATGCATTGCTTTGTTTTTGAATATGCCTATTAATTTGCCCTGACTAACCTTTATTTATCAAAGTTAATGCTTCTTATCTCAATGTATTTCTCAGGAGATCAGGAAATACCAAATGTTGTGGTATGGTCTCAGATCATGTATGTACTTATGCATATATGTGGTGCTTATTCCTACAAGTTAATAAAAGATTTTAACAACAAAAAAAAAATGCCATGTCGGTGGTATAGCACCAAGAGCACTGTGCAGCTCAAGAGAGCACCATGCAGTTAGTGTGTGCATGTTCAAGCTGGTGGCTGTTCGAACATACGAGCTGCAGTGGTATACTCACACTGAAAGAAGTGCTATGGCACTCAGTGATAAAGTCATTTTGTGACTCTTTGCAAAGTTCCCCTTTGTGTACTCCTGCCTCAGGGATGAAAGCAGTAGCAAAAGGGGTCCAGAGGCACACTAGGGGTGGTGGGCCAAAAAAATAAACTCTGTAGAAATAAAAACTTTGTTTAAGCACTAAACTAGCACTGTTACTTTAAGAAGCAGCCTGGCTGCTGTAAAAATGGAAGCCCTGCCTACTACCTAGGGGAGACAGCACTGTGGCAACATAAGGCCATACCTTATTGTTTTGGTCATGTTTTATATCATTTTATATATATATATAATGCATCAGATGCCAGTTTGGTCCAATGTAAGTGCAAGGGATCATGGGTACAGACCATGGGTCCTGTAGACTGATGGGATTTTCTTGTTACTACAGAAAAAAACTGTTTTCTGCTAGCATAGGCTAGAGTTAATTAAATTATCTAAAAGGATACAAAAGACTAAGCAGAGCTGGCCAGCAGGCAGGTCCATTTGTGTTTCAATGGACCACAGTATCATCTGGTGCCTCTTCGCCTACCTTTTCTTTGTTTCAGAGGTCTACTGTCAGCTAATCTTGTTACCAATAAATGGGCTACCATTTAAGTAAACGACTGTATTGAGTACAGTTTAACTTCAGCTATCTCCCAGCAGGAAGGCTGGAATTTTCCTCCAGAAATCTGGTTTGAGCTGGCTGACCTCCAACGATTGCTTTTTTTCTTATATTAAATGTCTCATATCTGTGATATTGTAATAAAATACTAAACTCGGATTGGTTGGGTAACCATAGAAACTGAATGCTAGCCAGTCGCAGGCCAGCCACTATCTAGTGGATCGGCTGGTTGGTAACCCTTAAAATCAGGATGCAGAGAGGTATCTCAGCCTTTAGCTTTTGCCTTCTTTGCTTGAAGCCTCTTGCCCTTGTGGCATTTGGGACCCTCTCTATCTGCTTAGGAGAGCAGAGACACTTTCTTCAAGAATTCTTCTGCATTACCAAGAACCAAGATTTTCATCTGCCATTGTAAAGACTTTGCACTTCAGAATTCCAGTAAATTAAGGACACTGAGGTAGAACTTTAAAAACTAGAATCCTCAAAGTTTAGTTTTTTATGTATATTTTCCATTTTATTTTCAATACCTTGTAACCAATGTCTACAATTATTTGTCTTTATGTTATTTACTGCATTCATTAAGTTAACTTGTAAAGCTTTTGGCTTATTTTAAGAATAATTCTGCCTATGTCTGTTGTGTGGGCTGCCTTGGTAAGAGTTGTTCAAATGATTCCATGCCTGTGTGACTGTTTTAAGGCCTAACACTACCGAAAGTGAAGTGTTACTATTGACTTCATGATGAAAGGAGGGGAAGAAATAAGTAGGGTCTCAAGAGGAGCCTTTGGGGATTTGAACTGAGCACTGCATTTCTAGGGAAAGACACAGTAATAGGGTGCATAAGACCCCCAGAAGCCCACACATGCCTGTGACTTTCTGGCTCATGGTACAGTGGCCGAGAGAGTACTACCCCAGGAACACAGACTCGAGACTGTATTTATATCCCCTCGCATGGAGAAAGGGTATCTCTGACCTCATCTCCACCCCCCCATCACAAGAGGGATTCACTGTGATGCAGAGAATCCTGCCCCCACAGGAGTGGACTTGTGACAGATTTGGTGAGTAGTGGAGGGATTGGTGAACTGTTTGAACAACTACACAGAAAGAGGGCAGAAATTTGGAAAAAGGGAAAATTGGTTACATGATATAGTTCCCCATCCTGTTTTTTTTTTCCTGCAAGTAAAAGACGTACTCGTGGTAGTGTAGGGAAGAAAGATGACTTCCAAATACAGTGACTACACTGTAGAAGAGCTGAAGCAGCTGTGCCAGGAAAGAGGGGTCCATTATGAGGGGTGAAGCAAAAAGAACCTCATGGAGCTCTTGTGGCAGCCGATGAGCAAGTGACTGCCTGGACCTCAAGACATGGCCAGTGACTGAGAAGGACCAAACCTTGGGCGTGGGGATGCCAACAGACATCACAGTGTCTAGTCCCAGGGAGGAGGACAGCGAGACCAGAATGAACCCAGAGCCAAAGCCGCAGGGGAAGATCAACACAGAGATGGAGCTGGAAGGGATCAGGCTACAATTTGAGCTGAAGAAATTGGAGCCGGAGCAGAAAAAGTTCGAAGCTGAGCAGGAAAGATGGCAGAAGAGGTTTGAACTGGAGATGCAGCAACAGCAGTGCCAGAGAGAGGCCAAGGAAAAACAATGCCAGAGAGAGAGGCCAAGGAAAACGAAAGGCAGCTTCAGAGGGAGTTTGAGCTGGAGAAGCTAACACTCCAGTGACCAGCACCAGAGGAAATAAGTGGCAGGGATGAATCTGAAACTCCAGGGCTGGGCATAAGTCAAATTCAAAATGAATAGCTGAATTTAAAGAGGGGGAGGATATTGATGTATTTTGAATTCATTTGAAAAGGTCTATATCCAGGCCAAGATACTCAGGGAGTCCTGGAGCTTCCAGCTGTGTCCGCTACTTACTGGTAAAGACTATGAGGCGCTAGGCCAAATGGACAATAATGATAGCCAAGATTATAAGAAACTGAAAGCTGCTTTACTGAAAATATATGAACTGACTCCTGAGGCCTACAGGGTAAAATTCTGTAAACTCAGAAAAAGCCTTGACATGAACTTTGAAGAACTAACCACAAAGCAACAGCAGTTTTTAAAGCATTGATTGGAGGGGGTGGAAGCAAACTCTGTGGGGAAAATTGAGGAGGTCATACTTTTGGAACAGTTCTTTTGGGCTTGCCTAGCAGAGTTGAAAACCTGGATGGAGGACCAGGATCCCAAAACAGCACAGCAAGATGATGAGCTCTTGGATCACTATGACAGGAGCCGGCCTGCTCTGAAAGGAAGTGGGGGAGCAGGTGCTGCAGCACAGAAAGGGAAAAATGCACCTTCAGGGCAGCTAAAACCCTCAATGTCTCTGCAGAAAGGAGGAAGCCCTAAGTTACCAAGAAGGGATGTCTTGGAAAAAAGAATGATGAATGTTGGTTTGTAAGCAGCCAGGGCATCTAGCTAGACAGTGCCCTAAAAAGGCACAGAGTGGACAAAGCGATCTTCGAACAGAGGTGGGAGCACTGTATATCCTTGAGAGTATGCCTGTGAACATGAGGGAGCACATACACACGGTTACTGTAAATGGAGTGCAGACCCATGGATTAAGGGACACAGGCATCTCTTACCCTGGTAAAAGGGGATTTGGTTGAGCCTGAACAGCTCATACCTAATCAGTTTGTCACTGTGAGGGGATTCACGGGGAGGAGAAAATCCTGCCACTAGCTAGTGTTCTCCTGGATTGGGGTGAGACAGGTGAGAGGATACAAAAAGTGGCAGTGGCAGACAACCTTGCACTGGATGTCATTGTAGTGAATAATATACAGCAGGGGGTGGTGTGTGTGGTTACCCACAGTCAGATGGCTAAGGCACCTTGTATTTCCCTGGACCTTACAGAAGCACCTGTGGAAGAGAATAGGAGGCTGGTTCCCCAGCCTGTGTCTCCTGACATGGAGAATAGTAAAATGAAGGTGGGACTTCCCCAAATAGCCATGCACCAAACATCTACAGAAGGGTACTCTGAGGAGGGAGGGGTAACCAATGGACAGAAGGTTAGGGATGGCAGTGACTCTGAATGCCTGGACACTAGTACTCTGGACCCCAGTTTAGGAACTGAGGGGGACATGTCCCATGTTTTGGGAACGTGAAGATTTTGCAGCTGCTCAGAGGACTGACCCTAGTTTGAAGAGGCTGAGGGCTTGTGCAGAATCTGATGGGACACAGGGAGGTGACATGAGACATAGGGTATTTTGGGACAGTGAACAGTTGTTTATGCAGGACATGAGGACAGAAGGAGGGGTAATGGGCAGGCAGCTTGTCGTTCCCCAGGAGCATTGTGAGCGGTTGCTCAAGGTCACCCATGATATCCCCATGTCCAGACATCTGGGAATTGCATGCACCATGCAGTGATTGACCCAAAATTTCTATTAGCCCAACTTCATCCAGCAGATGAAGTAATATTGCAGGTCTTGTCACCAGTGCCAACAGATAGGGAAGGCAGGTAGTAAGACAAAAGCTGCCCTACTTCCTTGCCCATTGTGGAGGAGCCATTCCAGAGGGTGGGAATGGATATTGTGGGACACTTGAATACCCCAAGCTCCTCTGGAAAAAGGTTTATCCTGACAGTGGTCGATTATACCACCTGATACCTAGAGGCGGTTGCCCTCTCCTCAGTTGAAGCACCCAAAGTAGCAGACGCCTTGCTAGGGATTTTCTCCTGTGTCGGGTTCCCACAGGAGGTTATCTCTGACCAAGGGGCTAACTTCATGTTGGACCTGATGAAGTCTTTGTGGACGAGGTGTGGGGTGGTGCAGAGATGCACCACATGTTCAAACAACATGAAGTCTTGCTATATTCTGGCTATATACAGTTAGCCCCAGAACTTAAACTGCTCCAGAGAGGAAAGGGATATTACTATGCCAAGACATAGAACACTGAGCTCGAGCTCGGTTTTCAAATCTCTGTCCCAGGCACTCCTCAGTGTAATCGTCAGAGTCTACTCTGCCTAACTAAAAAGTCGCTCCAGAGATCCTCTCCTTCACTTCGGTTTGGTTTAAGTAAAAATCGGTCCATTTTTCAACCGTTTACTTATTTTTTCAGTATTCTGATCTCTGTCCATGGTACAGTAAATGTTTAGTAGGTAGTTTAGTGTTTTGTGGTAGAAATTGTTTTTTGTTCGATTTCTTCCCAGTTGGTCCGGTTAGGAACCGAAACAATTCTGTTTTGTTCTTTTCTGTGTCTTGTATTATGGTTTCCGGTGCCTATCAGATCCTAAAAAAAACGATAATTTCCTTGTTTTTTTTAACCGACCCGTGACACGGTTGGCACCGATAGGTTTGTAGTTGCCTGGCTTAAACACTGGTAAGGGTAACATTTTTCCTTTAGGCATGTCTGAGAAATCCAGAAAGAAAACCAGTCCCACTGGGTTTCAGCACTGCACAGAGTGTGGGGAGGCCTTTGCTAAGGCTGATCCCCACCTCGTCTGTGTTTACTGTCTGGGGTTTGACCACCTCAAAGCAGACTGCCAAATCTGCAACAACTTTCCCAAAGCCACTTTAGATAAAAGTTTAAGTAGGCTGAAGGAAAGGGAGGCCGAGAAATCTGCTGACCCAGATGGCCAGCCTGGTTCGGTTCTGACTGAACCTGATGGGGTGCCCACTGACCTGGGCGATACCTCCTCAGGCAAAAGGAAAGCCGATTCTGCGGAATTGGTTCCATCTGAGAGAAAGCACAAGTCAGCCGGTTCGTATCCCGGTTCCCATGTTCCAACCGTTGATGAAAAGCTAAAGTGATTGCTATTGTACAATTGCTTCACCTGGTTCCAACCGAATCGATACCAACTCAAAGACGATCGGTTCGGTCGGAAACATTTGCTACTGAATATGATCCTGAAGCATTTTATGAGGGCAATTGGGAAGGAGATGAAGATTATGAAGAAGAAGAAGAGGATTATGAAGGCCTAGATGAGCCAGTACAGCCTGACATCTCTCCAGACAGGCCTTCTAATGTGTCTCCTCCCAGACTTTCTGAGTCCCCCTCCCATTTCTTGTTCTACAAGAAAGTGACTGATACTCTTCAGCTTCCAGTGGAAGAGGCTGAACAGGATCAGGAGGAACCTGACTATGTTGAGATGATGAATGTCCCAGAGTCCAAAAGGGTGTCTATTCCTCTGCATAAATCTCTGGGGAAACAGACATAGAAAATTCTTCAGTTTCCAACATCCATACCTTCTGTGGATTAAAAGATAGACAGAAGATATGCCTTGTCAGGTGCTGGGATGGAATTCCTTACAAATTATTGCAACCATGTTAGGGTAGTGCAAGCTGCAGCCTGTGACAAGGCCGACATTCCCCTGGCATCTCACCCCCCAGATTAAATTTATATGCAGTAGGATTCTTTGTATGTGTGTTCCACCAAGCACGTTTGACCCAGTGTTCCTTCTGGCTGAAGGCAGTATGGTACTGTTAAACTTCTCTGACATCATCTTCTTTTTTTTTTTTTTTTAAATGCGTATTTTAAACCAATGGGGATTTTTTTCTGTTTTTCTCTGCATTATCTAGCTGTTATAAGTATTGTATTTTCTAAACAACTGCCATGAGCTTCTGAAGAAGGACTGGTTGGTCCAAAGCTAGAGCACTTTGTTCTTGTTGTTACATCTATGTTGGTCCATTAAAGGTATCAAATCATTTGCTTCTGGACCCCCAGATAAGGATTCCAGGAAAGTGGATGCCATGGCAAAGAAACAGTACTTGGCATCCTCTTCGGGGCTCAGGCAATCTAATTACATGGCATATACAGCCAGATACCAGAAATCTATGTGGGATATGGTTCTGGAGCTGGCTAAGAATGCCCCTCCCCAGCTGGCCAAGGAGCTGGAGCAGGTGGCTGTGGATGGTATTGAGGCATCAAAGGTACAGTTTCATGCTGTTGTTGACTTGAATGATGTACATTCTAAGGTCATGGCTACATATGTCTCCATGAGGAGATTTGCTTGGCTCAGGTGTACCAGTTTATCACAGGATACCCAGACCAAGGCCATGGATTTTCCTGTCACCAGTAACTCTCTGTCTGGGGAACGAACAGAGGCTTACTTGAAAAAGATGGATGAATACAGGGCCACCTACAGGAGTGCTGCAGCCAAGGAAAAGCAGGTCACTCCTCAGAGGCAGCAATCTAGAGCTGGCAGGGGCAGGCCTTTTCAAAGGCCTTTTTACCAAGCTCAGGCCTCCTCTTCTTTCCAGCAGAGGGTGTTCTCTAGGGGAGGAGGCAGAAGGGAGATGACCAGGACTCCATCCTCCACTCAGTCTAAGCCCCCTGCCAAACAGACACCCTGATGTGTCAGTCAGGGTCGCCTCCCCATTTCCAGTAGGGGGCAGGCTGGCTCACTGTTTCAAGGCCTGGAAGTCTATTACCTCATACAAATGGGTCCTGGAAGTAGTGAGCCAGGGACTTGCTCTCAGCTTCAAAAGGTTCCCAAAAAGGAGAGCAAAGTCTTTCACTCCTTCCTCTCCTTTGGAGACAAAGGCTTTAGAGGCAGAAGTCTCCTCTCCATTGCTCCTGCAAGCAGTAGAGAAGGTACCTCTCTATCACAGGGGAAAAGGACTGTATTCCAGAGACTTCCTTACCCTGAAAAAGACAGGGGAGTGGCGACCCATCCTAGATCTATGGTACTTAAACAAACATATACTAAAGCCAAAGTTCAAAATGGTGACTCTGGGAATAATTCTCCCCGCTCTGAGACCAGGAGACTGGCTAGTCTCCTGGATCTCAAGGATGCCTATTTCCACATACCTATTAGACATTCTCACAGAAAGTACCTCAGGTTCGAATTGCCCTCAGGCCACTACCAGTTCAGAGCAATGCCTTTCGGCCTAACATCTGCTCCAAGGGTGTTCACCAAGTGTCTGGCAGTAGTGGTGGCCTTTCTCAGGAGACAATGCATCTTACTGTTCCCTTACCTGGACGACTGGCTCATAGTGGGTCATTCCTCAGACCAAGTCAAGCCAGCTCTAGAGGTCACTCAAAAGCTTCTGAAGTCCTTAGGATTCATCCTAAATCTGGAAAAATCTGTTCTGGAACCAGCCCAGCTTCTTACATTTATAGGGGTGGAACTGGACTCTGTCCAGGCCAGGGCCTTTCTTCCTCTTTTAAGGGTTCAGTCACTCATCACCCTGGCTTTCTCTTTTTGTCCACTAGTGTCTCGGCCAGCCAGACACTTCTTACAGTTGCTAGGCCACATGGCAACTTGCACTGCAGTAGTGCAAGGGGGCAAGGTTTCAAATGAGAGATATTCAATTTCATCTAAAATCCTTTTGGTCTCAGAAAAAAGACCCCCTCTCCAAGTTAGTTCCAGTAACTCTGGTTCGAGCTTTCCAGTGGTGGCTGGAGGAGGACAACCTGAGGCAAGGTGTCCCCTTCCTCAGTCAGGCTTCAACAGTGATTCTCATGACAGACGCTTCCCTACTGGGATGGGGAGCCCATCTGGTTCAGCTTACTGCTCAGGGAATATGGTCTCATCAGGACTCTCTCCTGCACATAAATCTTCTCGAACTCAAGGCTATCTTTCTAGCACTTCAGACATTCTCAAACACAATTCATTGGAAAGTGGTGCAGATCAGGACAGACAACACTACAACCATGTGGTACATCAACAAGCGGGGGGGGCGCTGAAGCCATGAAACTATGGTCACTAGCTTATTCCCTGCAGGTTTCCCTGATAGCTGTGCATCTCCCAGGGAAGGACAATGTACTGGCAGATGCTCTCAGCAGGATTTCTCAAGGTTGCCATGAATGGGCCCTGAATCCTCTAATTCTTCAGATCATTTTCAAAAGGAGAGGCACTCTAGAGATAGATCTCTTTGCAGCCCTGGACAATCATCAGCTTCCCCTATTCTGCTGCAGAACCCCTCTTTTGGGGTCTGTTCCTCAAATGCTCTCCTGTTGGATTGGACAAGCAGGTTTCTGTATGCTTTTCCTCTGATATTCAGAGTTCTGGTCAAGATTAGATCTCAGCCTTGCACTGTGATTCTAGTGGCTCCAGGCTTGGGGTTCTATGTGATGTGGGTGACCGTGGAAGGGCGACCCTCAGAAGAGAGACATCAGGGCGGCGAAATCAATTTCGCCACCCTGACAACCTTGGTGCATGGAAAAATGGCGCCGGGGACTCAAAAATACTTGCTTTACACTCACCCCGCGTGGCGACCCCACCCCATCACCCCCTGACTCAAGGATTCTCAATTCTAGGGGGTGCATGTTAGAGGTTGCAAAGGAAAAAAAATAAGATTTGAGACCCACGCACAAGAAAAGCACAGTAGTGCCTGGACCCAGACCTGAACCCGGAACCCCAGCACCGCAAGCATAGGCCAACCCCTGAAGCCACGGTGAAGCTCAGTAGCTGATGGCAGCACCACCCCTACATCCCCTCCGCCCCCTCCCAGGCCACGCTCTCCATACTCGCTCCCCCCGGCATGTGTACACATAGCGACATCCTGTTGCTAGGGTTGCCCACCCCACCATATCCGTCGCCCTCCCTGCCCCCCTTGCCTTTCGGGCTTTCACCCATATCGCGTTGCCGTTTCGGACAGCGCTGTGATTCAGGCGCCCACCTCACATGCTACCAGACTGGGCCAGGCAGCCTTGGTACTCCCTACTACTGTCAATGTCAGTGACAATTCCACTTTCTCTTCCCAGACAGTTCAATCTTCTCACCTCCTTACAGGGGATGATACTGTATCCCACTCTTCAGACTCTCAGACTCAAAGCTTGGCTCTTGAGGAGCTAGAATATGTAAGCCTGCATCTTTCCCAATTAGCCTTGGACATTCTTAAGGTTAGTAGAAAACCTTCCACTAGAAAAACCTACAATTCCAAATGGAAGAGATTTGGTTTCTGGTGTTTTCAGAGGCATATTCAGCCAGATTCAGCTGATATTGCCACTGCTTTGGACTATTTGGTACATCTTAACAGTTTAGACCTCAGGCATACCACTCTCAAAGTGCATTTGGCAGCCATCTCTGCCTTCCTTTCAGCTGGGAAGGGCTCTTCCTTAGCCTCCCATCAGGTTTTCAAGAGATTTTTCAAAGGTCTGGTTCATATCAATCCTCCCTTTAGAGATTCTACTCCTGTTTGGGATCTGAATATCTGCATTGCACAGCTTATGCAGCCCCCCTTTGAACAATTATCTTCAGCTGAGCTAAAATAGTTGACTTGGAAAACTGTGTTCCTGGTGGCCATTACCTCTGCCAGGAGAATCAGTGAGTCACAGGCTTTATCAGTGGAACCTGAGTTCATTTCATTTCACAGGGATAAGGTTGTCCTTTGAATGAATAGAAAGTTCCTCCCCAAGGTGGTATCGGACTTTCATTTGAACCAGTCTATGTCATTGCCTGTATTTTTCACTGACCATTCTTCCTCTGGGGAGAGAAGACTACACAGTCTTGATGTAAAGAGGGCCCTTAGTTATTATATAGAATTCACTAAGGCCCATAGAAATGACTGTTCACAGCTGTTTCTCACTTATGGAGAAGTGGGAAAAGGTAAACCTACCACTAAGAGAACTATTGCCAGGTGGATTGTCTCCTGTATCCAGTTCTGCTACTCAAAGTTAGGGAAAGAGCCAGTCTCAGGCCTGATGGCTCACTCCACCAGAGGTACAGCTGATTCAGTCACAGCAGCTAGAGACATACCCTTAGGGGAAATGTATAAAGCAGCCACCTGGAAAACTGTTCACACATTTACCAAGCATTACTCTCTTGACATCCAGTCAAGAAGTGATGCTAGGTTTGGAACAGCAGTACTGCAGAGCTTGTTCCTAAAATAGGTTCTGTAATGACTTCCTCCAAGGGGATACTGCTTGGTAGTCTGCATATAATCAGAATACAGTAAGACTTCATGTTGTTTGAAGAAAAAATTACTCACCGTAGTAATGTTTCTTCTAATGGAGTCTTGCTGTATTCTGACCTCCCTCCCTGCCTCCCTTCCTGGAATCTAGTTGTTTTGGGATGTGGGTTGGCAAGCGCAGTGCTGCACCCCAGAGGTGCGCCTGGGTTACCTTTCCTTAGGGTGAGTTTTTTTTATTGTTATTATTAAGTTTTACTACCTACTTGAATTCTTTTTGGGGTTCTCAACTTGAGCCTTTTGGACCCTAAAAATCTTGTATTGCCTTTTGGCACAAAATTTTAAAAACAATTTCTGTTTATAGTTAGTTAGCATAGTGCGCGTTAGAATCTGACGGTTACACTGAGGAGTACCTGGGACAGAGGTTTGAAAACAGAACTTGAGCACAACACTGTGTGCCTTGGCATAGAGTTAACCCTTTCCTCTCTGGAGCAGTTCAAATGCTGGGGCTAACTGCATATAGTCAGAATACAGCAAGACTCCATTAGAAGAAACAACATTACTATGGTGAGTAATTTTTTCTTATCACCCACAAGCCAATGATCTCATGGAATGATTCAGTGGTACCCTAAAAATGATGCTCAAAGTGTTTGCTGAATAGCATGGGAGGGACTGGGAGAAACACCTTCCTCACCTTTTGTTCCCATACAGGGAAGTGCCCCAAAGGTCGACAGGGTTCTCCCCCTTCAAACTCTTATATGGACATAAGGTGCGTGGGCCCCTGACTTGATCCATAAAGACTGAGAAGGCAAGCACGCCACCCAGGGGACTCCCATAGTAGAGTATGTCCTTAAGTTCAGGGAGAAGCTGAAGGAGCTTATGGGGGTCGCCCAAAGCAATCTGTCAGCTGCCCAGCAGAAGCAAAAAGTCTGGTACAACTGTAGAGCCAGAGCTCACTCATACTACACGGGCCAAGAAGTAATGGTCCTCATTCCAGTCTAGAGGGGCAAGCTGCAGGCCGAGTGGGCGGGACCATACAAGGTAGTCCATCAGGTAAATGACATGAACTACATTGTAGAACTGCCTGACAGGAGACATACCCATAAAATGTACCCTGTTAATATGATGAAGCCATATGTAAATAGTGCTGACATGGTGTTTGCTGTTTGTAGTCCTGGGAGGAGATGGACGAAGAAGACCCTCTCCTGGACTTGCTAGAGGAAAGCAAGCGGGAGTCATTGGTGGAGACAATCAAACTGTCACCCCAGTTGAACCCGGAACAGAGTCAGGAAGTGAGCTAGGTCTTAGAGGACTTTGCCCCTTTATCTACAGCGAAGCCAGGATGGATCCCCTTAGTGAGTCATGATGTGGACACAGGGACGCAAGCACCCATACGACGGACAGCCTACCAGGTGTCTGAGGCTGTCCTAAAAGACATTAGAAGGGAGGTGGAGGTAATGCTGGAGTTAGGGGTAATCCAGAAGTCCCACAGTCCCTGGGCCTCACCCGTAGTCCTCATCCCTAACCCAGATGGGTCTACCCACTTTTGTGTGGACTACTGTGGATTCAGCACAGTCACAAAGTCCAGTACCCACCCAATGCCCTAGACAGATGAGTTGTTGGACAAATTGGGCAGGGCAACCTACCTAACAGCCATAGATATGACAAAGGGATACTGGTAGGTGAAGTTGACTGCAAGAGCTAGGGATCGGTCAGCCTTCGTCACCCCAATCGGCCTCTTTGTATTCAAGGTGATGCCTTTTGGGATGAAGAACGCCCCTGCCACATTCTAAAGGTTGGTCAACCAGGTGTTACATGGTACTGAAGAGTATGCAGTGGCTTATCTGGATGATATTGCCATCTTCAGTACCAGCCGGAAGGAACACTTATCCCATCTGAGGGAAGTTTTAGGTAGGATACAGAAGGCAGGACTCACTATAAAGGCTGAAAAGTGCCAGGTGGGCATGGCTGAGGTGTCATATCTGGGACATGTAGTGGGGAGGGGACAGTATAGGGCAGTAGTTTAAGGCTCTGAGCTGCAATCCTAGAGACCTAGGATTGAATTCCACAGCCCCCACTTGCATACTGTGTGACCCTGAGCAAGTCTTTTAACTTCCTTGTGCTCCAAGGTCACATCTGTAAACAAGCTTTTAGGTTAGTGTGTCTCTCCTGATAAAAAAAAAAATGCACCCAAACCAGGCCAAGACAGAGGCCATTAAGGTACGGTCGAGGTCGGAGACCCAGAAGCAGGTCAGAAGATTCCTGGGGACTGCAGGGTACTACAGAAAATATGTACAAAATTACAGCACCCTGGCAGCTCCCCTGTCTAGCTTGTTAAAAATAGGCAACCCCAGAAAGTAAAATGGGACCCAGCATGTAACAGGGCCTTCACCCAGCTAAAAGCCGCACTGTGCAGTTTCCCAGTGCTAGCCAGCCCAGACTACACTAAACCATTTGTTGTGCAGACAGATGCCTCAGATGTGGGGAGTGGTGCCATCTTCAGCCAGACATCCCAACAGGGTAAGGATCACCCAATTGTATACCTAAGTAGGAAGTTACTTCCCCAAGAGCAGGCATACTCCACTGTGGAGAAGGAATGCCTTGCTCTGGTGTAGTTACTTAAGAAGCTAGAGATGTACCTCTGTTGGAGGCCCTTTGAGGTACAGACAGCCCACAGCCCTCTGGTTTGGCTAAACCAAATGAGAAAGATAAATGGGAGACTTCTTAAGTGGAGCCTACAACGTGGACTTTAAACATAGGTCAGGGTCTGCTAATGCCAATGCAGATGGCCTATCCTGCCAATCAGAGTAAAGGGCAGAACTGGTGGTAACACTAGAAAAGGGGCATGTTTCTCCCATGTTCTGTAAAGGAGGGAGGAGTGTGGTGAGATTAGGCCATTCCTTATTGTTTTGGTCATGTTTTATTAAGCAATAATGCACTACAGAGTGTGGGTTGTGCTTGGATAACCTCACACCTGGGGTGGTTAGGTATGAGGCTGAATGCATCCAACACCCTTGAAGTGCAGTTATCCCAGCACAACCCACACTCTGGGGTGTATTATTGCTATTATACAATGGCTCTTATTTATTAAATATTGTGGGGACACAAATGAGCACATGTAGATGGCTATTAGGCAGATAAGTGTTGAACATCCCTTTTATGTGTAGGGACTTCTGTTTTATAGTATCAGATGCACTATGTGCTGTAGTTTGGACCCTGGACCTATCCTAATTTTGGGTTGTAGTGATACCATCGGTCCAGTCCTTGTGCGAATAATCTGGTGCTCCTTGGAGTCAAGTGAGTTTCCCAGCTCCCTGAAAGAGGCGGTGGTGACACCACTCTTGAAGAAAGCTACCCTGGACCCAGACTGTTTCACAAACTACGGACCTATCTCTAACCTTCCCTTTGTTGGGAAGGTGATTGAGAAAGTAGTGGCAGCTCAACTGGAGGACCATTTAACCATCCATGACATCTATGAACCCCTCCAGTCCAGTTTTAGTAAAAGACATAGCACTGAGACAGCGCTGGTTCGGGTGCTCAATGATCTCTTGAGGGTGAGAGATCAGAAGAGACGTTCCATCTTGGTTCTCCTAGATCTGTCTTCAGCTTTTGACACTGTGGATCACATGGTGTTGATAGGACGCCTGAGGCATATATGTGGAATATCGGGAACCGTCTTTTGATTGTTCATCTCATTCCTCACGGGGAGATCACAAAGAGCTGTGTCCGGGGTCTTTTCCTCTGGCCCAATGGCTTTGTTGTGTGGGGTGCCTCAGGGTTCAGTACTGTCACCCATGTTATTCGTGGTGTATATGCTACCTCTCGGAGACGTAAGAAAGTATGGGCTGAGGTTTCACTGTTATGCAGATGATACCCAGCTATACCTGTCTTTTGCACCCGACCAGGATGGAGCTCTCTTGGTCTTTAACAACTGTCTGAAAGAAATCCAGGAGTGGATGAATTCTAGCTGGCTGAAGTTGAACTCAGAAAAGACAGTGGTACTGGTAGTGGACCCAGGTCGAAGGATAGAGGGGTTGGATGTTGGTGCGCCTTCAGGAATTTTTCTTGGCGGCGTTTCTTTTCCGACCTCTGAATGGGTGCGTAACCTGGGGGTGGTCTTTGATGATAGACTGACACTGCAATCGCAAGTGTCGGCTGTCATCAAGACCTCCTTTTACCATCTTAGGAACATCATCAGAGTTGGGCATCTGGTTCCGTCTGATGACCTTCCAACGTTGGTCTACGCTTTTGTGTCCTCACGCTTGGACTACTGCAACTCCCTTAACTTTGGGCTTTCAGGGGTTGAAATTTGATGCCTGCAGCTGGTGCAGAATGCAGCAGCCCAGGTTTTGTTGGGCTCTAGTAGATCCTGTCATATCTCTCCGGTGTTGCGTGAACTGCACTGGCTGCCTTATATGGTGGCAAATCACCTTTAAAGTCAGTTTACTGACTTTCAAAGCCCTTCACAGTCAGGGTCCGGCCTATTTGAAAGAACTTCTGGTTCCCTACTGCCCTGGTTGATCGCTCCACTCGGCTGATGAGTGGTTGCTAGAGATTCCAAGGGTGAACCTGAAATCATCTGGTTCTAGAGCTTTTTCTTATGCTGCGTCCACCCTTTGGAATTCTCTACCCTATCGATTATGGGAGTGCACCTCCGTGGAGGAATTTAAGAGAGGATTGAAAACTTTTCTTTGGCAAAAGGCCTTTGTGGAAAATGTAACTGTATTTTGATTATGTTTCTTTATTCATGTTTAAGTTTTTGCATTTTAATGCTTGTTTTAAATTGTTTAAGTTAAAAGGTGCCTTGGAAATAGAAAGGCGCTGTACAAATAAAATTATTATTATTACAGTTTTATTATTTTTTTTTTGAGGAAACACTCCACATGTGAAAGCACTGTATCATGGGTATGCAAATAATTAATTGTCTTTTATCACTTGTAGTGTGTTATGCAATACCAGACAAATGGGTATTTGCATACCCATGATGCAGTGCATTCATATGTGGTGTGTTTCCTCATAAAAAATAAAACTGTAAAACTGATACTATAAGAGCGATGTTCCCACACTATAAAGGAAATGTTCTGACACTTGTTCTCTGCCTAACTATGAAATGTTTTAGCCATGACAAAAATGTTTTCCCCCACATAAGTAAATAAGGTTTTTATATGAAACTAAGTTTTTGCTTCTGTATTACAATGGCAAGGCTTCAAACTCTCTCAGTAAGAGATGCTGTGGCTTGTTATCCAGTCTGGTATGTGTAACCCCCCTGTTACCTGGGGTTACTAGAATCCCAGTAAGACCTAGTGGTAGGCGGGGAAGGCAGCTTGTGAAACTCCAGTTAAATGGATTTCACACTGTCTCACTCTGTTCTCAGTCTCAGCTGAGACCGAGGGATGACATCACCATAGAACTATCGCAGCTGCATGAGCCACATTGGAATCTGCAGATGGGAGTTAGGTTAGAATGTTGGTAGTTTTTGAACAGTGAGCTGCAGCAGTTGTGTGTGAGCAGTCTTGAAGAGAGGAGCACAGCAGTCTGTGCACAGGCTCTTGGAGCCCAAGCTCTGATATACAGCTACTTCTAGGGAAAGGTGCGTGTTTCTGCCAAAAGAGGAACACAGTAAGCTATTCTTGAAGTGGTGGAGACCACTGATACTGGTCTCTGTGCCCCATCCCTGAGGGGATGGGGGTGGAAGGTTTGCCTGTTATTCCAGGGGCAACCTCTTGGTTCCGGCTAGGGAAGAAGCTGCCTTATTTTCTGAAATGTGTTGTGGCACCAGAAGCTGTCAAGATTCGCCTGTGGGGCATCTGCAACCAAAGGGTGAGTTCTGCTCTTGTCAAAGGGCCTATGTTTCACCTGAACTGAGTTAGAGTGGGGATTGGACTGCTGAATTAGTGGGAGGCCTGGAGGAATAGGCTTAGCCAAAGTAAAAGTATGTTCAAGTCCAGCACAAGGGAAAAGTCAAGACATGTAGAGGAGATGTGCTATACATTTACCCTTGAATCTACATTGCCAAGCTTTTCAGGAAGAGATGTTTAAGTATGTTCAAGTTTAGTACAAGGGGAAAGTCAAGACATGTAGAGGAAATGTGCTATACGTTTACCCTTTAATCTACATTGCCAGGCTTTCAAAAAGAGTTGTTTAATGTCCAGAGAAATGGCCGGGTATGGATTGTGGAAGCTGGAGGTGGGAGACCCCCCACCTTTAGCAACCAGGTTCTCCTCTACGGATTTGCTCTGTGACCCTTTTACTTTGCCTCAGGCACTTGGCCAGTGCTGAGGGAAGTACCCAGACGTGGGACTGAAAGGAAATTTCCCTTAAGGAGTCAAAGGCTCTAAGGTGGTTTGGGGAGCCACCAACGGAAAATGTGTCCACTGCCATATGGACAGGGATTGGGTGGCCAGCAGGGGAGCAGGGCCAGGAAAAACCCAAATAGTGTACAAGTCAGGCTGTGTACTCAAAGCTGCGTGCAAGTCTTGGCTGTGTGCCTGGTGGATTCAGAGCCTGAGGGCTGAAGTGTTGAAGAAGTGTTCTGTTACTCTTATCTGCATTACCAGGAATGTAGCCCCGTGGGGGTCCCTCTATGCTTTGTTTGTTCAGTTTGGATGTGAATAAAAGCCACACTTTAGAATCCCATTCCTGGTATTGGACATTAAGTTATTGCTTCCTGTGTTCGGATTTACTTGGGTGCCCCTGTGCAGAGTAGACAAACCTAGGTCCCTTGTGCCGAGTAACCTAGTCCTCCCCAAACCCAGTCCCCACCTGGTACTGCTGTCAGCTTCAACAGCATAACACCTGTCGTTTTCACAAAAGCAGGGGTCCAGGGGTTACAAAATGGAGGCACCGCTTTGGATTTTAATTTAGGGAGGAAAGGTGCTTGGGCAAGAGGCTAGCGTTTTGGTTATCTGGCAGTGGGTAGCCCAAAAAGCTGCAGCAAGTTTAACTAGTGTGTCGCTGTGTGCTGTGGTTCATATGTTGCTGTTAAAATGCCAACTGTTTACCAAGGAGCAGTAAAGCTGAAAGAGTATGCCCTTGTCCTGCATCAAATATTTACAGCGTTTTTGCCTGCTTTCTAAAAAACTGTGTGTGATAAAGAAAAGTGTGGAAGACTAGGGGTAGCAACAGGAAAATTGTGCCCTGGACATTGGAAATGCTTTCTAGTAAACTCTATGATAAAGAAAAGTGTGGAAGACTAGGGGTAGCAACAGGAAAATTGTGCCCTGGACATTGGAAATGCTTTTTAAAGAACTGTTGTGATAAAGAAAAGTGTGGAAGACTAGGGGTAGCAAGAGAAAAACTGTGCCCTGGATGTTGGAAATGCTTTTTAGTAAACTGAGAGACTTGCTGTGTTAATGGCCATGCTAAATGGCTGAAATGGGCTCCCACCGTGAAGTCAGTTCGAAGAAAAAAAAAAGTGTTTTGCAGTTTAAATTTGCCTGCTCGACGATCGCCGTGAGAAGAGCACTCACGAGGGAAAGAGGCTCATTTGCATGACGTCGTGTGATTGGTGAGGCTGCAATCAGTCCCCCCCAGCCAGCTCTACAGTGACTGCCCAGCATTCGAGAGGGAGTGTGAGAGGAGTGCATGTACTGGCTTAGTGGAGGAGCGTCGCGGTGATTAAAAAGCACTGTAAAAGTATAAAAAGTAGACTTTTCTGTTTAAAATCGGGATCAACCTGCATCTCGATCGACTGGATTGTGAGTGTGGTGATCGGAGAGACAATCGGCAGGACTGCCTTCCCGCTTCCTTTCTGAGGCCTCCAAGACTGGCTACAGGCTGTTTTTCCATCACAGCGAACAGCTACTGATAACAGTACCAACAGTAAAAATTGCTCAGAACAGTGATTTCTGCCAAAAGCCAGCTGAATATGTGTGCAGCAGTATAGTCGCTTTGCAAATAAAGACTGTGTCAAGTTTTACCAGCAAGAGCAAGTCTGTTAAGCCATTGACTGTGAGCATAGTTATGGGTTCAGCATCAGTTTAAAGTTTCAAAGCCAGAAAGAGACTGAGTTGTAGCAAAATGTGCAGCACCAGTTACAGGCAACCCTGTGCTTGAAATCCTGAGGCTTTAAGGTACTGTGATCTAAAGAAATGTTTTCAGCAAGTGAAGAGTCCGTGGCAAATCATATAAATGTGTTAGGAAAAGAACAGTGCAAGTTGTGCAGTTTTGAGCAAGAGTTATCAGTAGTGTGTGTAAATCGGATGCGCAGTGGCTTGATCCAATTTCTGAATGTTGATGCGCAGGAGTGCTGCCGCCTCCATTACAGGGTGGGGTAGTAGTGTAAACACAGCAGCAGAGGAGCCATTTTAAAAGTAAAATAAAGTGTTCAGTGAAGTGGGATTTTCAGTAACAGTGGGCATTTGTTTGTTTTTCCCTGCAGTCATGGCCTCAGGACCAGCCCGCTACCCGGATCATGCCCAGGCTGCAGTAGCAGCAGAAGTAAATAAGTTAAGGGACATTGAGAGGTGTTATTATGGAGGACAACTGCCTTCTCATGTGGCGATTCCTGGATATCCAGTCCAAGTGTGTTTAATATGCTTAAATGCTGGAAGGGACGTCTTCATGGTACCTCACTGTTCAGGGTGCTTAGAGAAATATGGCTTGTATAAAGCACCCAAGATTCATTTGGCTCCCACATGGACAAAAGTTCATGAATTTGTAGTTGGCAGCACACAGCACCAGGCGGATCCTGTTGAAAAAGGCCCCTCGGGAGAGTGTGGCACAAAGCTAGAGGGTGCAGATTTAGAGACAGAATCATATGCTGATGTTTCGGATGCTGGATCGCAGAAGGATAATTCAGACAGAGCATCAGTAGACCCCGGTTGGGGGCCTAGCTCAAGTCTCATAGGAAAAGATGAGATGAGGGAGGCCTTTGAATGGGAGGTGTCGACCTTCACGCCTAGTGATGAATAGATAGTCTCAGGAATGAGGACGACTGCTCACTCCTGGGCACAGATTCTCAGTGAGGAAGAAGAAGAGGGGGAACCTATGTGGCCTTGTGAAAAAGGAACGGGTACACAGCCTCAAGCTCTTGCCTCAGAAGAATGCATGGAAGAGAGTGGTGATGCCACTGCCCTGGCTGTGCAAGAAGAAGAAGTCAGGGATCCGTTTTTCATCTCGTTGAGAATGCATAGTTGGCAGAACCAAGACTGGCCGCCCTCAAGCCAGGCCAGTGGTCTCAGGTTGACCAAAGCTAGTAAAGAAGAGACTGGTTCGTAGGAAGGCAAATGAAATCTATGGGATGTCCTTTCCTACCTTTCCTCTGAGAGTCTGGGAGGAGATTGAGAACAGCAGGAAATCCTGGATCTGGACTGAAGCAATGAAATGTGTGCATCCTGGTGCAAACAAGCATGTCAGGAACAGACTGTTTCATGAAAAATACACCCAGTGGAAAAGAGGCAGGACACTGTTTATGGACACTGTTCGAATAGTGGATGGAGAGGGACGTGAAACCTTTCACAGTGTGAGTTATGGGTGCCCAGACGGGGTTGACCCCCTGTACTATTGGCCTAATGCAAGGACCTCCCTGCAAATGTGCCCGTGCCTACCAGATGGAAAGCAGAGCAGTGGTAGTCAATACTGCCACACCAGCCATTGCAGTGCCTTTGCTGTTCCGCCAGTATGGACATCCAGGACTCAGGTGCCCCACATTCATCAGTTCTATAGTGTACTGGCCTTTCTAGAATCCATCGACTGGCCCACCAGATGACTTCAGATCCAGAGAGGACACCAGCCCAGCTGTATCCTGATCCATCGCCTGGTAATCGGATGACGTCAGACCAGCTGTTTTCTTTTTTGGTCAAACAACATGAAGTATTGCTGTATTCTGACTATTGCAGTGATATCCAACCTTTGAACTGCCCCGGAGAGGAAAGAGTTAACTTTCAATGCAAGGCATGGAACGCTGGGCTCGAGCTCGATTGAGACTCTGTCTGTTGTTGTTTGAATCCAAACCATCAGATTCTTTACTCCGCCTCACTGAACAGTCGCTCCGGAGATTTCTCCTTTGCTCGGTTCAATTTAGTCAGTTGAAGTGTCGTTTTTCTCGGTTTCAACCAAATTTATTCCACTTAACCTGTCGGTTCAGTCTCTGTCTGTGGTACCGTGAGTACTAGATAGATTTATTATTGTTTGCTTCTGTGTGGAACTTGTAAACGTTGAATCGGTTCGGTTTGAACCGATCAGGTCTGTTTAAAAAAATGTTTTCTACTTTTAGAGTGTGGTAACCGGTCCTTATCGGTTCTAAAAAAAACGGATTTTTTACGTTTTTTTCCACGACCCATGACGTGGTCAGGAACCGATAAGGTGTCTTGCCTGGCGGATTGCTGAAAAAAGGGTAAGTTTGGTTAGGACTGGCCATGTCTGAGAAACCCAAGAAAAAAAACGGGCCCACTGGGTTTCAACACTGTAGTGTGTGTTGGGAAGCCTTTGCTAAGGCTGACCCCCACACCACCTGTGTTTATTGTCTGGGGTTTGACCACCTCGATTCAGACTGCCAGATTTGCAAACATTTTCCCTCAGCTACCCTGGAGAAGAGAGTAGGTAGGCTGAGGGAAAGGGAGGCCAAAAAGTCCACTGACCTGGATGGCCAGCCCGGTTCGGTTCCAACCAAACCAGAAGGAGTGCCCTCTGACCAGGGTGAAACTTCTTTGGGCAAAAGGAGAACCAACTCTGAGGAGTCAGTTCCAGTTAAAAGAAAAAGAAGGGATAAGTCAGCCGGTTCGGATCCACAAGTTCTTTCTCCGACCGCTGATGAAATAGCCAAAGCGATAAGGATTGTTCAATCGTTAACCCCAGTTCCGGCCGAACCGGCACCATCGGTTAGGGGCTCAGTTCAGTCGGTTCCCCCGGTTCCGGATTATAATTTAGAGGATTTTTATGAACTGGAGGAGGAGGAGGTAGGAGAGTATGAGGATAGTGATGGTGATTATGAAAGTCTGGATGTGCCCATTGACCCGGACAACTCCCCAGACAGACCTTCAGGGGTTTCTCCTTCTAGGCTTTCTGAGTCCCCTTCCCATTTTATGTTTTACAAAAAAGTGGCTGAAACTCTTCAGCTTCCTATGGAAGAAGCTGTAGAGGATCAGGAGGAGCCTGATTATGTTGAGATGATGGATATCCCAGAGTCCAGGAGGCTGTCTAATCCCCTTCATAAGCCTTTTGGGAAACAGACAACAAAAATTTTACAGACTCCTAATTCTATACCTCCTGTAGACAAGAGAATCGACAAGAGGTATACTCTTTCAGGCTCAGATACGGAGTTCTTTTCCCAGCAATGCAGCCATGTTGAGGTAGTGCAGGCTGCTGCCTTTGATAAGGCAAATATACCCTTGGCTTCACACCCCCCCCAGATAAGGACTCCAGGAGTATTGATGCCATGGCAAAGAAACAGTACATGGCAGCATCTTTGGGACTCAGGCAGGCTAATTATATGGCCTACACAGCTAGATACCTAGTCTAGATGGGACACTGTAATGGCTCTAGCCAAACAGGTCCCTGGCCAGCTTGCCAAGGAGCTGGAGCAGGTGGCTGCAGATGGTATTGAGGCATCCAAGGTGCAATTTCATGCTGCAGTGGACTCCAGTGATGTTTCGTCTAGAGTCATGGCTACATCTGTGGCCCTTCGTAGGATGGCTTGGCTCAGATGTACTAGCCTGTCTCAGGATACCCACACTAAGGCCATGGATTTTCCTGTTGTGGGTAATTCTCTGTTTGGGGGAGCAAACAGAGAACTACATGAAGAAAATGGATGAATATAGGACCACCTATAGGAGTGCTTAGGCCAAGGAAAGGCAAGCCACTCCCCAGAGGCAGCATTCCAGGGGCAGGGGCAGGCCTTTTCATGAGGCCTTTCTACCAAGCCAGGCCTCCTCTTCTGCCTTTTCCCAGAGGGGTTCTTCAGAGGAGAGGCAGACGGGGTACAAGCAGGCCTGCTACCACCTCAGCCTAAAGCCCCTGCCAAACAGGCACCCTGATGGGTTTGCCCGGGCTGATTCTCCACCACCAGTAGGGGGCAGGCTGACTTACTTTGTCCAGGACTGGATGTCTTTAACATCAGAAAAATGGGTCCTGGAAGTAGTAAGCCAGGGACTGGTTCTCAGCTTCAAAAAATTTCCCAAGATGAGAACCAGATCCTTTCCACCTGCAAATCCTTCAGAGGCCCTTGCCCTAGAAGCAGAGGTCTCTTCCCTCTTGGCTCTGAGAGCCATAGAAAGGGTTCCACCCCTACATAGGGGAAAAGAATTGTACTCCAGGTACTTCCTAACTCCCAAAAAGACAGGAGAATGGTGGCCCATCCTGGATCTCAGATATTTAAACAAGCACCTTTTAAAGCCAAAGTTCAAAATGGTGACTCTGGGAATAATTCTACCCTCTCTAAGGCCAGGAGACTGGCTAGTTTCCCCGGACCTCAAGGATGCCTATTTCCACATTCTCATCAGAAGCTCCCACAGAAAGTACCTCAGGTTCGAGCTTCCCTCAGGCCACTATCAATTCAGAGCAATGCCCTTTGGCCTAACTTCTGCTCCAAGGGTGTTCACAAAATGCCTGGCAGTAGTGGTTGCTTTCCTAAGAAGAAAAAAGATCTCCATCTTTCCATACCTGGACAACTGGCTCATAGTATGTCAGTCTCCAGACCAAGTCAAGTTACACCTTCAGATAACTCAGCAACTGCTCACTTCTCTAGGATTCCTTCTGAATCTTCCAAAGTCAGTTTTGCAGCCAGTGCAGCTCCTTACCTTCATAGGGGCAGAGCTGGATACAATAAAGGCAAGAGCCTTCCTTCCCTTGGACAGGGCAAGGACCCTTGCTACACTGGCCTCTTCATTCCCCCTCCAGGTGTCTCGACCAGCAAGGCATTTTCTGCAGCTCCTGGGCCACATGGCTGCCTCTACAGCAGTGGTCCAGGGAGCAAGATTTCAAATTAGGGACATTCAGTTCCACTTAAGAGCCTTCTGGTCCCAGAGAAAGGATTCTTTGACCAAGCTAATCCCAGTGACTCGAACCCTGATCCAGGCCTTGCAGTGGTGGCAGGATCAGGACAACCTAAGACAAGGAGTTCCCTTTGTCACTCAATCTCATTTGTTGATCCTTACCACAGATGCTTCCCTCCTGGGCTGGGGAGCCCACTTGGGGGATCTAACCACCCAAGGGTTGTGGTCACCTCAAGAATCTCTGCTTCACATCAATCTCTTGGAACTCAAAGCAGTGTTTCTAGCACTTCAAGTTTTTTCCAAGTCTGTTCAGAACAAAGTAGTTCAGATCAGGACAGACAATACCACCACAATGTGGTACATCAACAAGCAGGGGGGCACTCGATCTACGGCCTTGTGCACAGAGGCAATGAAGTTGTGGTGTCTGGCCTATTCCCTGAATACCTCTCTGATAGCAGTGCACCTCCTAGGGAAGGACAATGTCCTGGCAGATGCTCTCAGCAGGATTTCCCAGGGCCATCACGAATGGTCCCTAGATCCCCTGATTTTGAAAGTGATCTTTTCTAGATGGGGTACCCCACAGATAGATCTTTTTGCAGCCCCAGACAATCACCAACTTCCTCTTTTTTGCTGCAGGCCCCCAGTGTTGGGCTCAGTCCCCCTGGATGCCCTAGTTCTCAATTGGGAAGGAAGTTCCTGATACTTCCCCTTCCTCTCCTGTTCAAGGTGCTAGTCAAAATCAGGTCTCAATCCTGCAGAGTGATTCTGATTGCTCCAGACTGGGCCAGACAGCCCTGGTACCCTCTCTTGTTGTCCTTAGCAGTCCACCTTCCCCTGTCTCTTCCCAGGAATTACAACCTGTTAACATGTTCTCAGGGGAGGGTTTGGTATCCGAATCTCAAATCTCTCAATCTCAAGGCCTGGCTCTTGAAGAGTTAAGAGTTTGCTGATTTGCATCTCTCTCAAGGTGTTCGGGATATTTTAAAGGCTTCTCGAAAGCCTTCCACCAGAAAGACCTACAACTCCAAGTGGAAAAGATTTATTATATGGTGCTCTGGGAAGCATATTTCTCCAGAGTCTGCTGGCTTGCCCACAGTCCTTGACTATATGGTTCATCTCAATGGCTTGGGACTCAGACCAGCTACATTAAGAGTGCATCTGGCAGCTATCTCTGCCTTCCTGTCAGCAGGCAAGTACTCTTCCCTTTCAGCTCATCCTGTATTCTGTAAATTTTTCAAGGGATTGCTGCATACCAATCCTCCCTTCAGGGACCCTGCCCCTGCTTGGGACCTTAATGTTTGCATTGCTCAGCTTATGCAACCCCCTTTTGAGCCTTTGTCCTCAGCAGAGCTTAAGTACTTGACTTGGAAAACTGTGTTCTTGGTAGCCATCACTTCTGCCAGATGCATAAGTGAGTTACAGGCCCTGTCAGTGGAGCCTGATTTTATCTCTTTCCACAGAGATAAGGTGGTCCTCAGAACTAATAGGAAGTTTTTGCCTAAGGTGGTTTCAGATTTCCACCTTAACCAGTCTATGTCTCTTCCTGTTTTCTTCACTGACCATTCCTCCTCTGGGGAGAGGAGGTTGCACAGCTTGGATGTGAAAAGAGCCCTTAGCTACTATATAGAATGCACCAAGGGTCACAGGTTTGACTCCCCCCAACTGTTTCTCACTTATGGTGAGGTTGGTAAGGGAAAGCCTGCTACTAAGAGATCTATTGCCAGGTGGATTGTCTCTTTTATACAATTCTGCTATGAAAAATTAGGTAGGATCCCACCCTCAGGCCTGAGGGCTCACTCTACCAGAGGTACAGCTGCTTCCCTGGCTGCTGCCAGGGATATTCCTCTCTTAGAAATTTGTCAAGCAGCCACCTGGAAAACAGTACATACTTTCACCAAGCATTATTCTCTGGATATCAGGCTAGGAGTGATGCTTGGTTTAGCTGATTATGTGCTCCAGAGCCTATTCCCAAAGTAGGTTCTGTCCCTCCTCCATGGAGGTACTGCTTGGTAGTCTGCAATAGTCAGAATACAGCAAGACTTCATGTTGTTTGAAGAAAAAATTACTCACCTTAGTAATGTTGTTTCTTCTAATGGAGTCTTGCTGTATTCTGACCTCCCGGCCTCCCCTCTCAGAACCTGGGTTTTGGGATGTGGGTGGGCAGGAGCAGTGTTGGCACCCTAGAGGTTCCCTCCACCCTTTTAATTTTTGGGTATGTGTTGTGTTTTGTTTTTTGGGTTTCCTGACTTGATTCTTTGCCTTGGAACCAAAAAACCTTTTTATTAGATTTAGTTGCCAGTTGGCTAGTGTAAGTTTACAGTTTCCACACATGATGTCCAGTGAGTTTAGCTCGTAAAGATCTGACGGTTTGGGTTCAAACAACAGCAGACAGAGTCTCAACCGAGCTCGAGCTCGACGTTCCATGCCTTGCATGGAAAGTTAACTCTTTCCTCTCCAGGGCAGTTCAAAGGTTGGATATCACTGCAATAGTCAGAATACAGCAAGACTCCATTAGAAGAAACAACATTACTAAGGTGAGTAATTTTTTCTTCCTGTTCTAAGGTTCCATCTCCAGAAATTACATTAACCCAGCAGTTTCCAGATGTGCCTTCCTGTAGTTCCTGGAAGATGTCCGCCCAGGTGTATCGGAAGAATGCTGCCAGGGAGAGTCTTCGGCTGAGGAGCAGGTCGGTGTGTATTATTCCTTCTACAAGGGGCTGGTAATTCCAAACTTTTCTATCCTTATGACATTGCAGTACACACCCTACACTAGCAGACTCCAGAGTGTGTGAACTGTCCTGAAAGACTCTCCCCTTCGGGACTTTGGCCTGCTAGAACTGTGCTTCACCGGGCTCCGGCCCAGGACAGACTCTTTAATGGACTAGCCTTCAGGCACTGTGGTCACTAGATGGGACTTTTAGGGCACTCCATCCCCCAAATGTGTATTGTAAATAATGTCATTGTTTTTCTACTGCTTTCTAGTGTATATACTGTTTTTCTACCTTTTCTGAAAAAATCTTTTTGGGATTCTCCAGTGTTTTGATGGTAGTGGCTTAGATAGACTGTGTATGCAGATTAGGAGTGTGTGTTGTCTTTCTTTTTCTTGCAGGTGTTCCTGAAGAAGCTAGAAGAGAAGACAAGAAGAGGAGGAGGGGCTCATCGGAGTTCCTAAATAGTACTTTAATGTGTAGTAGTTAAAGTACTGTTGTTGTTATGGTTGTTGTTACTGTAGCAACCTTTTCCTTCCACAGGTGTGGTTGTGGGGGTATAAGGGTGTAAAGTAATAGATGGTATTAGTTCTTAGTGTGTGGTTGCAGGGTGCCAAGGTCAGGGAGGTCCCCGGTTTGTTTTTGTTTTGGGGTGTTAAGTTAGAGGCAGACAGATTTTCTCTAGAGGGCTAGGGGGGATAGACAGGCTGTGGTCCTGAATGGCCATAGGGACTGCAGTGCTGAGCTATTAGGGCTATGCTCTGGACAGTTCTACCAGAGCCACTAGGCACCCATAGTTAGTGGGTAGAGTAGAGGCTATGTCAGCCAAAGGCCTCTAGGCCCTTAGTGTTGCCTGCCTGTGCTCGCACATGGTAGGAGGGAGCCTGATCATCCCCCTCCGCAGGTAGCACATAGGGTGGGATGGCCTAAGCCTGGTAAATAATGACTGCGGACAGTCATTTTCCTAGCCCAGGGTGAGTGTAACCCCCCCGTTACCCGGGGTTACTAGAATCCCAGTAAGACCTAGTGGTAGGCAGGGAAGGCAGCTTGTGAAACTCCAGTTAAATCGATTTTTTTTTTTTTAATTTATTTAAGGTGTTGGAATTACAACCCTTTGAGTCAGGGACTCATTTGCAAAGGCTCCACGTCATACAGAAAATGGATTAGAGCACAGTACAATATGGAATAAACAATTTAGACATTCGCTCTTGAACAAAGAAAGACAGTAACATACAGAGATGAACGAAAAAATACAATGGCACAATCATGGAACAAACAGCAGTTTGTGAAGTACTAGTACAATAGAGATTTATAGTGATTCATCTGCAGTCACAGTGGGAGTTAGACATAATGTGATTACGCAACTCCGGTTTAAAGGGGCCTAGCCTAGGAATTGATAAAATGCAGTCAGGATTGAGTTCATCCAGAGTGGGGCCTGAAGCAAAAAGACCTTTGGCCAGCAGTGGTCTTTACAAAGGGACACAGAATGTGGCAGTGTCAGAGTGTCTAGTGGAGCGAGCAGGAAGGTTCTTTTGGAGGAGTTGTAGACAACCAGGGGGGGCTAGACCCAACTGGATTTTTTTTGCCAGCAGACAGGTCTGATAAACTAGCCGCCCATGGAAATTTAGCCAGGATGAGCGCAGATAGAGGTCACAGGTGTGCGTAAGACGATCACCACCTATGGCCAATCTGCAGGCTTTGTTTAGGGCATGTTTAATGCTGGACAGTGCTGTGTCAGAGGTGGCCCCGTAGATGATTATGCTGTAGTCTACCAGTGAGAGGATGGAGCTGGAGATAGCTAAGCGTAGAGCCTCCGGAGGTAGACATGGCCTAACCCTGTGGAGGAGACCGATTCTTTTGTTAATTTCTGTACAAGTTGACGCGATGTGCTCACGATAGGTAAGGGCAGAGTCTAGGGTAACCCCAAGATATTTGAAATTGGAAACCGGTTCCAGCGTGGTGCCTGTCACATTAAGTATAGATAATTTTGTATTGCTGTGCTTATGTTGTGGATGGGCGAATAGCATGACTTTTGTCTTTTTTGCGTTGAGTACGAGCTTGTGAGAGGAAAACCAGGCTTCAATTTGAGAGAAAGAGCCCTGCAAGGATTTTTGAAGCATCATGGGGTCAGGTGTCGACTGAAAATCACAGCATCATCTGCATAGAGAAGGCATGAGGAGGCCAGAGGTAACGAGTTCAGGAAAATTGAGAGAGGAGGCGGACCGAGGATAGATCCTTGTGGGACACCCGATCGGACTGGAAGGTTAGCAGAGAGGGTGTTTCTTATCATCACCTGTTGCATGCGGCCAGAGAGATGACTAGAGAACCAGCAAGTAGTTTCATTGGAGCATACGACAGAGAGGAGGGAGTTTATGAGCATGGTGTGATTGGCGGTATCAAATGCCTGGAGAGATCTATAAAGACTGAGCCAGCCAGGTCACCCTGGTCCAGAGCACCATGTACAAAGGAGGTGAGTTCTAGTAGGGCAGTGATGGTGCTGTGACCTTTCCTAAAACCGTGTTGTTGTGCAAATTAGGTGTTGTGCATCTAGATAGTTGGAAAGTTGATCAGCCACTATTTTTCCAAAGCTTTAGAGGTGGGGAGTATGGAGATGGGCCTGTAGTTACTAGTGGAAAGTACTTGCACCACTTTTATGTACTGGTGTAATCCTCGCCTTTTTCCACAAAGCTGGGAATTGTCCCAGGCAGAGGGACATGTTGAAAATTTTTGTGAGCGGTACTAGAACAGCATCAAGTGTTAGGGATAGCAGTTTAGCATCTAGTGAGTCACCACTATGTCTGGACTTACCTCGGAACCTGGCAATATAAGCACGGGCATCACTAGTGGAGACAGTTTTTAGACGAAAAGGAGGCGCAGTGGGGGGTGGCGGGAAATATCCCGCAACAGCATTGAAAAAGTCGGGAGGGAGAATCGAGCTTAGATCTGAGAATGATATATTGATTGCATCCGCTATTTTTTTAGGTTCTTGGGTGGGGGTACCATCCAAGAATAGCATGGTAGGGGGAGGGGAAGGAGACTTTCCACTAAGTTCCTTTATATTATCCCAGAACCTCTTTCCATCACCCCAGGTGACAGTGAGTTTTGTTTGGTAGTAAGCAGTCTTTGCCAGCCGAATGGCCCAGGTACAGGCGTTTCTGGCGGCACAATAGCGTTGTCGGTCAGTGGGTTGACCTGACTGAAGAGCTCTGCACCACAGGTCATCACGTGCCTTCATTTGATCAAGCAAAGTTCGAGTTACCCAGGGGGATGATTTAGATTTTTCAAACCGTTTGACATGGGGGTGAAAATGTCACAGGTGGATTGGAAGGAACTAATGAAGAAGGACAGGGCGGCATCAGCTGACGTCAGGTGATCAAGAAAGGACCAGTCAATATTCCGAAGTAGGTTTCTGAGATGTTTTAGAGCCCCCTTCTTGAGCTGGCGACACATGGAGATCCTAGGTGGGGCGGTTTCCAGCTATTTGACCAGAGGCATGTTACGGGGAGTGATCACTAATGGAGTCCGATTGTACCTGAACATCCAGTATGTGCTCAGGATGGCTTGTGAGTATAAGGTCAAGGAGGGAGCTCGGCTCTGTTTTTGTTCACTCTAGTTGGGGTGAGGACCATCTGGGACAAATTTTGGGCCGCAGCTGCATCCCTGAGGGGGGGGATGTCTGGGGGGCAAGCCAGTTTGAGTAAAAATCTCCAAGGGCAATGACTTCAGAATTTTGTGGGAGTTGATCTATTATGTTTAGGACTGATGCGAAGGCATCCCTTTGGTGATGAGGAGGTATATATACAGACATTATGTAAAGGGATTTTTTCGAGTTCCCAAATTCAACCCTGACAGTGAGAGACTGTGCACCTTCCTAGGGGCTTATGGTTGTTGTGTATATTCATTTTACACTGTCTCACTCTGTTCTCAGTCTCAGCTGAGACTGAGGGATGACATCACCATAGAACTATTGCAGCTGCATGAGCCACATTGGAATCTGCAGATGGGAGTTAGGTTAGAATGTTGGGAGTTTTTGAACAGTGAGCTGCAGCAGTTGTGTATGAGTAGTCTTGAAGAGGGGAGCACAGCAGTCTGTGCACAGGCTCTTGGAGCCTAAGCTCTGATATAGAGCTACTTCTAGGGAAAGGTGTGTGTTTCCGCCAAAAGAGGAACACAGTAAAGCTGTTCTTGAAGTGGTGGAGACCGCTGATACTGGTCTCTGTGCTCCATCCCTGAGGGGATGGGGGTGGAAGGTTTGCCTGTTATTCCAGGGGCAACCTCCTGGTTCCGGCTAGGGAAGAAGCTACCTTATTTTCTGAAATGTGTTGTGGCACCAGAAGTTGTCAAGATTCACCTGTGGGGCACCTGCAACCAAAGGGTGAGTTCTGCTCTTGTCAAAGGGCCTATGTTTCACCTGAACTGTGTTAAAGTGGGGATTGGACTGCTGAATTAGTGGGAGGCCTAGAGGAATAGGCTTAGCCAACATAAAAGTATGTTCAAGTCCAGCACAAGGGAAAAGTCAAGACATGTAGAGGAGATGTGCTATACATTTACCCTTTAATCTACATTGCCAAGCTTTCAAAAAGAGTTGTGTAATGTCCAGAGAAATGGCTGGGTATGGATTGTGGAAGCTGGAGGTGGGAGACCCCCCACTTTTAATAACCAGGTTCACCTCTACGGATTTGCTCTGTGGTCCTTTTACTTTGCCTCAGGCACTTGGCCAGTGCTGAGGGAAGTACCCAGATGTGGGATTGAAAGGAAATTTCCCTTAAGGAGTCGAAGGCTCTAAGGTGGTTTGGGGAGCCACCAACGGAAAATGTGTCCACTGCCATATGGACAGGGATCGGGTGGCCGCAGGGGAGCTGGGCCAGGAAAAACCCAAATAGTGTACAAGTCGGGCTGTGTACCCAAAGCTGCGTGCAAATCCAGGCTGTGTGCCTGGTGGGTTCAGAGCCTGAGGGCTGAAGTGTTGAAGAAGTGTTCTGTTACTCTTATCTGCATTACCAGGAATGTAGCCCCGTGGGGGTCTGTCTATGCTTTGTTTGTTCAGTTTGGATGTGAATAAAACTCATACTTTAGAATCCCATTCCTGGTATTGGACATTACAGTTATTGCTTCCTGTGTTCGGATTTACTTGGGTGTCCCTGTGCAGAGTAGCCAAACCTAGGCCCCTTGTGCCCAGTAACCTAGTCCTCCCCGAACCCAGTCCCCATCTGGTACTGCTGTCAGCTTCAACTGCATACCACCTGTCGTTTGCAAAAAGGCAGGGGTCTGGGGGTTACATATGCAATCATCTGTATGTTTGGAATTGACGCTATGAGGTTGTGCTCAGATAACCTCACTGGAACAAGCACACACTGACCAATCAGAGTTCAGAAATTTTTTTTGCCATCGTATAATATCGGTTTATGTATATAATGCATTAGATACCAGGATGGTCTTACGTAAATGCAAGGGATCATGGGTACAGACCATGGGCCCTGTAGACTGATGTGATTTTCTTGTTGCTGGAAAAAAAAAATGTTTTCTGCTAGCAGAGGCTAGAGTTAATTAAATTATCTAAAAGGAGACAAAAGACTAATTAAGCAAAGCTGGCCAGCAGACAGGTCCATTTGTGTCTCAATGGACCACAGCATCATCTGGTGCCTCTTTATCTACCTTTCCTTTGTTTTCAGAAGTCTACTCTCAGCTAATCTCGTTATCAATAAATGGGCTACCATTTAAGTAAACGACCGTATTGAGTACAATTTAACTTCAGCTATTTTCCAGCAGAAAGGCTGGAATTTTCACCCAGAAATCTGGTTTGAGCTGGCTGACCTCTGAGTCTTTTTTAGTCTTATATTAAGAACCTCATATCTGTAATATTGTAATAAAATACTAAACTCGGATTGGTTGGGTAACCATAGAAACTGAATGCTAGCTAGTCCCAGGGCAGCCACTATCCGCTGGACCTGCCCTTTGGAAACCCATTAAAACCAGGTTGCAGACAGTTATCTGAGCCTTTAGCGTTTGCCTTCTTTGTTTGAAGCCTCTTGTGACTGTGGCATTTGGGACCTTCTCTACCTGCTTAGGAAAGCAGACACACTTTCTTCAAGAATTCTTCTGCACTACCAAGAACCACGATTTTCATTTGCCTTTGCAAAGACTTTGCTCTTCAAAATTCCAGCAAACTAAGGACAGTGAGGTAAAACTTTAAAAACTAAAATCCTCAAAGTTTAGTTTTTTATGCATAATTTCCATTTTATTTTCAGCCTATACACACTGTGGCTTTCTGGTTCATGGTGCAGTGGCCGAGAGAGTTCTACCCCAGGAACACAGACTCGAGACTGTATTTAGATCCCCTCACATGGAGAAAGGGTATCCCTGACCCTTTCAAACAACTTGAAATCTTGCTGTATTCTGACAAGTGCAGTTAGCCCCAGCCTTTAAACTGCCCCGGAGAACAAAGGGTTAACATTTCTATGCAGAGCATAGAATGCTGAGCTGGAGCTCGGTTGATGTCTCTGTCTGTTTCCCTTTGAAAGCTAACCGTCAGATTCTTTACTCCGCCTCACTGAACAGTCGCTCCGGAGATTTCTCCTGCAGCTTGGTTCGAAAGTCGGTTAAAGTGTCGTTTTTTTCGTCGGTTTCTAACCGTAAAAAGTTTCCCACGTAACTCGGTTTAGTCTCTGTCTGTGGTATTGTGAGTACTAGGTAGTTTTGCATTGTGTTTCTGTGCTGAACCGATCATTTGTTTAATTCTTGTGTAAATTTTAGTGTGTGGTTACCGGTTCTTATCGGTTCTAAAAAAAACGTGTTTTGAAACGTTTTTTTCCAAGACCCGTGACACGGTTAGGAACCAATAAGGGAGTCTTGCCTGGCAGTTGCCGGAAAAAGGGTAAGTTTGGTTAGGTTGGCCATGTCTGAGAAACCCAAGAAAAAAACTGGGCCCACTGGGTTTCAACATTGCAGTGAGTGTGGGGAGGTCTTTGCTAAGGCCGATCCCCACACCACCTGTGTTTATTGTCTGGGGTTTGACCACCTCAATTCAGACTGCCAAATTTGCAAGAATCTTTCCAAATCTATCCTGGAAAAGAGATTAGGTAGACTGAGGGAAAAGGAGGCAGAGAAGTCCGTTGACCCGGATGGCCAGCCCTGTTCGGTTCCGACTGAACCAGAAGGAGTGCCCTCTGACCAGGGCGATACTCCTTCGGGCAAAAGGAGAGCCGATCCTAAAGGGTCGGTTCCAACAAAAAGAAAGCGCAAAGAAAAATTGTCCGATTCCGATCCAGAAGTCCATGTTCCACCCGCCGAAGAAATAGCCAGAGCGATTCGGATTGTGGAATCGCTCCGCCCGGTTCCGACCGATCTGGCACCTTTTGGTAGGGGCTCGGTTCAGTCGGTTCCCCCAGTTCACGATTATACTTTGGAAGAATTTTATGAACCAGAGTTTGAGGAGGAAGGGGAATTTGGTGATGATGATGGTGATGGTGAAAGTCTAGATGTGCCTGTGGAACCGGACATCTCCCCAGACAGACCTTCAGGTGTATCCCCTCCTAGGCTTTCTGAGTCCCCTTCCCACTTTATGTTCTACAAAAAGGTGGCTGAGACCCTCCAACTTCCTATGGAAGAGGCAATGGAGGATCAGGAGGAGCCTGTTTATGTAGAAATGATGGACATCCCAGAGTCCAGGAGACTGTCTATTCCCCTTCACAAATATTTTGGGAAACAGACACAAAAAATTCTGAAGTCTCCCAATTCTATACCTCCTGTGGACAGAAGAATAGACAAGAGGTATACACTCTGAGGCTCAGAAACAGAGTTTTTATACCACCAATGCAGCCATGTTGGGGTTGTGCAGGCTGCTGCCTGTGATAAGGCAAGCATTCCCTTGGCTTCATACCCCCCCCAGACAAAGACTCTAGGAAGGTTGATGCCCTGGCAAAAAAGCTGTACATGGCATCTTCCCTTGGACTCAGACAGGCAAATTATATGGCCTATACAGCCAGGTACCAGAAGTCCAGGTGGGACACTGTACTGGCAATGGCTAAACAGGCCTCTCCCCAGCTAGCCAAGGAGCTGGAGGTGATGGCTGCAGATGGGATTGAGGCATCTAAAGTTCAGTTTCATGCTGCTGTAGACTCTAATGATGTGTCATCAAGAGTCATGGCTACATCTGTGGCTCTTCGGAGAATGGCTTGGCTCAGATGTACTAGCCTTTCACAGGATACCCAGGCTAAAGCCTTGGATTTTCCTGTAGTGGGTAATTCTCTGTTTGGGGAGCAGACAGAGAATTACATGAAGAAAATGGATGAGTACAGGACCACATACAGGAGTGCTCAGGCCAAGGAGAGGCGGGCAACTCCTCAAAGGCAGCAGTCTAGGGACAGGGGCAGGCCTTTTCAAATGCGTTTTTACCAAGCACAGGCCTCTTCTTCCTTTTCACAGAGGGGGTTCTTCAGAGGGGGGAGGCAGAAGGGGGATAAGCAGGGTTGCATCCACTTCTCAGCCTAAAGCCCCTGCCAAGCAGACACCCTGATGGGCCTTCCGGGGTCGACTCTCCTATTCCAGTAGGGGGCAGGCTGGCTTACTTTGTCCAGGACTGGATGTCTGTTACATCAGACAAGTGGGTCCTGGAAGTGGTAAGCCAGGGACTGGTTCTCAGCTTCAAGAAATTTCCAAAGATGAGAGCCAGATCTTTTCCACCTGCAAATCTCTCAGAAACTCTTGCCCTAGAGGCAGAGGTTTCTTCTCTTCTGGCCTTAAGATCCATAGAGAGAGTACCTACCCTACACTGGGGCAAAGGGCTATACTCCAGGTACTTCCTGACCCCAAAAAAGACAGGGGAGTGGTGACCCATCCTTGACCTAAGATATCTAAACAAACATCTTTTAAAACCAAAGTTCAAGATTATAACTCTGGGAATAATCCTTCCCTCTCTAAAGCCAGGAGACTGGTTAGCCTCCCTGGACCTGAAAGATACCTACTTTCACATTCCCATCAGATGCTCCCACAGAAAGTACCTCAGGTTCGAGTTGGCCTAACCTCAGTCCCAAGGGTTTTCGCAAAGTGCCTGGCAGTAGTAGTTGCCTTTCTAAAAAGGCAAAAGATTTCCATTTTTCCATATCTGGACGATTGGCTAATAGTGGGCCAGTCTCCAGACCAAGTCAAATCTCACCTGCAAGTGACCCAGCATGTGCTCACTTCTTTAGGATTTCTTCTCAGCCTTCCCAAGTCAGTTCTCGAACCAGTCCAGCTTCTTACTTTTATAGGGGCAGAACTAGACACAGTCAGAGCAAGAGCCTTTCTCCCTCTAGAAAGGGCAAGGGCTCTTATGGAACTAGCCTCTTCCTTCAGCCTTCAGGTGTCTCGACCAGCAAGGCATTTCCTCCAGATCTTGGGACACATGGCAGCTTCAACAGCAGTGGTCCAAGGGGCAAGATTCCAGATGAGGGATATTCAGTTCCATCTGAGAGCTTTTTGGTCTCAGAGGAAAGAATCCCTTAGCAAACTGATCCCAGTGACTCTGACCTTGATCCAAGCCCTCCAATGGTGGCAGGATCAGGACAATTTAAGACAAGGTGTTCCTTTTGCCACTCAGCCTTGTTCAGTGGTCCTTACCACGGATGATTCTCTTCTGGGCTGGGCAGCCCATCTGGGGGCCCTCACTGCCCAGGGGCTGTGGCCCTCCCCCAAAAATCCCTTCTCCATATCAATTTCCTAGAGCTCAGGGCAGTTTTTCTGGCCCTGAAAGCTTTCTCTCAATCAGTACAGAACAAGGTGGTTCAGGTCAGAACGGACAACTCCACCACCATGTGGTACATCAACAAGCATGGAGGCACTCGGTCCACAGCCTTGTGCATGGAAGCCATGAAGTTGTGGTCCCTGGCTTATTCTCTGCAAACCTCTCTGGTAGCAGTTCACCTTCCAGGGAGGGGCAATGTGCTAGCAGATGCACTGAGCATGATCTCTCAGGGCCATCACGAATGGTCCCTGGACCCTCAGGTGTTTAAAGTGATTTTTTTCAAGGTGGGGCACTCCAGAGATAGATCTCTTTGCAGCTCCAGACAATCACCAACTCCCTATCTTTTGTTGCAGACCTCCATTCTTGGGCTCAGTGCCCCAGGATGCCCTGATTCTGAATTGGGAAGGGACGTTTCTGCATGCCTTCCCTCCCCTTTCTTCCCACTCCTGTTCAAAGTTTTAGTCAAAATAAGGTCTCAGCCTTGCAAAGTGATTCTGATTGTTCCAGATTGGGCCAGACAGCCCTGGTACCCCCTGTTGCTGACCCTAGCAGTCCATCTTCCCCTGTCTCTTCCCAGGAATTACAACCTGTTAACATCCTGTCAGGGGAGGATTTGGTACACCAAACTCCAGTCTCTCAATCTCAAGGCGTGACTCTTGAAGAGTTACAGTTTGCAGACCTGCATCTTTCCCAAGGGGTTCTGGATATTCTCAAAGTTTCTCGAAAGCCCTCCACCAGAAAGACTTATAACTCCAAATGGGAGAGATTCAGCATTTGGTGTTCTAAGAAGCATATTTCTCCAGATACAGCTGGATTGCCTACTGTCCTGGATTATATGGCGCATTTTAATGGGCTAGGCCTCAGACCAGCTACTCTTAAGGTACACTTGTCAGCGGTTTCTGCGTTTCTCTCTGTGGGGAAGTCTTCCTCACTATCTTCTCACCCTGTGTTCTGTAAATTTTTAAAGAATTGCTTCACAGCAATCCTCCTTTTAGAAACCCTGCCCCTGCCTGGGATTTGAATGTTTGCATTGCTCAACTTATGCAACCCCATTTTGAGCCTATGTCCTCAGCAGAGCTTAAGTACTTGACTTGGAAAACTGTGCTCTTGGTAGCCATTACCTCTGCCAGGCGTATCAGTGAATTGCAAGCCCTGTCAGTGGAAGCTGATTTTATCTCCTTTCACAGGGATAAAGTAGTCCTTAGAACGAATAGAAGGTTCTTGCCCAAAGTGGTTTCAGACTTCCATTTAAACCAGTCTATGTCTCTTCCTGTTTTTTTCATTGATCATTCTTCCTCAAGAGAGAGGAGGTTACACAGTTGAGATGTTAAAAGAGCCCTTAGTTACTACATAGAACGTACCAAGGGTCACAGGTTTGACTCCCTCCAGTTGTTCCTCACTTATGGAGAAGTAGGAAAGGGCAAACCTGCCACCAAGAGATCTATTGCCAGGTGGATTGTATCTTGTATACAATTCTGCTATGAAAAACTGTGAAAAACTCCACCCTCAGGCCTGAGGGCTCATTCCACAAGAGGCACAGCTGCTTCCCAGGCTGCTGCCAGGGATATCCCTCTCTTAGAAATTTGTCAAGCAGCCACCTGGAAAACAGTCCATACCTTTACCAAGCATTACTCTCTGGATATCCAGGCTAGGAGTGATGCTCGGTTTGGCACAGCAGTACTTCAGAGCCTATTCCCAAAGTAGGTTCTGTCCCTCCTCCATGAAGGTACTGCTTAGTAGTCTGCACTTGTCAGAATACAGCAAGACTTCATGTTGTTTGAAGAAAAAAATACTCACCTTAGTAATTATGTTTCTTCTATTGGAGTCTTGCTGTATTCTGACCTCCCTCCCTGCCTCCCCTCTCAGAACCTGTTTTTGGGAAGTGGGTGGGCAGGTGCAGTGTTGCACATCAGGGGTGCTTTTTTTTTTTAAACACTCTTCTTGTGTGGGTGTTTATTTTGTTATATTCCTGTTTAGTTGTGGGTTTCCTGACTTGAGTCTTCTTTTGGTAGTCCAAAACTTTTTGTTGCCAGTTGGCTATTAAAAATGTTGTTTTACAATTTCCACATAGACTACTATTAGAGTGTTGCTCGTAAGAATCTGACGGTTAGCGTTCAAAGGGAAACAGACAGAGACATCAACTGAGCTCAAGCTCAGCATTCTGTGCTCTGCATAGAAATGTTAACCCTTTGTTCTCTGGGGCAGTTTAAAGGCTGGGGCTAACTGCACTTGTCAGAATACAGCAAGACTCCAGTAGAAGAAACATAATTACTAAGGTGAGTAATTTTTTCTTCTCCCCATCACAAGTGGGATTTGCTGTGATGCAGAGAATCCCGCACCACGCGAGTGGACTTGTGACAAGTGATGTAATTTATTTAGGAATATACAGTGAAAAAGCACTCCGGCGCGTTGGGGTACACTAACCCTTCCTCAGGGAATTTGTGAAATAACATTCTATGCTGTGTTTTATACAGGTAAAATCCTCTGATTGTTACCAAGACAATAAATATTAACAGCTGTATGCAGGGAGTTATGTTGTCCTAAACCAGTAGCCAGCTGGGCCAGGAGATTGCATGATGTTGGCTTGGATGCATGGTCTTTATAGGGCCTTTCACCCACAAATCAACTCTGGATTTCAGTTTTATAGCACAGAAACCTTTGCTTGACTCAAGATGTCCTGTACTTGATAAGGAAGCATGTTTCAAACCCGATATAGTATCCTGTGAATAGGCGGTGAGACTGGATTCTGAAAGACGGGCAGGATTCAGAGGTCATTTAGGCCTCCCCTCAAGATAGTCTTCCTGTTGTAAAAGTAAATGCTTGGACTGTGATTGGGCATATAAGGCAGCCTGCTAAGTGCAACTGAGTTTGCCAGGGGGGACTGGGAATGGGGGAATGCATTGGGTTCCACAGGGTTGGTAGTTAATGCCCAGTCGGTATTGTCATTCAAATGCAGATTGGATAACTATTTGATAGATGAATGGATCAAAGGGTATAACTACTGACTTGGGGGGGGGTTGGACCTGTTGGGTCAACATATTGTCTATTTCTATCTCTGTTTACCTATGTTACTATAGTTCTATTTGAGTTTCAGAGCTAATTGCTTTCCTTTTTCTCGACTAAGAACAGCACCTAGCCCTTCTAGGGCTATGAACAGTTATAAAGATAGTTGTTGTTTTATAAGTATGTTTGGGGAAATGTTCTATTTGCCAGATACTTAATGTTTCTGTTTTAGTGTTTTTAATGGTATTGAATGGGATGCCAGGATACATGTTTTACCATCTTATTTTCATCTTTGAAGGTGGGATTATGAGAACCATTTGTAGTTCTGGAAAAGGGATGTGGCAGTTAGTTGTTTGAGAAGTATTGGGTATGGGAGATGGGGTGGGGAAATGTGGGTATGTGTCAGACCAGCTTCATAGTGTTCTTTGACTGGGCCATGAGACCAGTGGATAAAGAGCAGGCTGTTTGATGCACCCTACTTCGATTTCAGCAATCCTTCAACTCAGTGTTTTGCAAGAGGCTGCTGAAGAAGTTAAAAAGACTAGGGAGTGGGGAAGGGGTTAGTTAGGTGGGTGGAGAAGTGGTGCAGAGGCAACAGAGAGTGGTGGTTAAGGGGGAAAAATCCAGGGACAGAGGGGCCACAAAAGGGGTGCCATATTGATCAGTCCTGATGCCTGTCCTTTTCAATATGTTTATTAGCAACATAAGGGAGCATACAGTATACAGAGCAAGATGTGTCTCTTTACAGATTACACAAACCTATGTGGCACAGTGGATCATAAAGAGGGCTGGGGGAATTACAGAGGCATCTGGAAAGACTGGAGAGATGGTCAAAGATACAGCAGTTGAGATTCAGTGCTAAGAAAGGCAAGGTAATGCACATAGGGAAGAGACAGAGAAAGGAAATGATGTTACCCCTGTATAGCTCACTGGTGAGGCCTCATCTTCCCTCCCTAGGGATCCCAAGGCCTTTGTTATTTTTGTACTCCTGAGAGGGGTCGTGTGGCCCATGGAAGGTGGTGCAGCTCAGTGTTAGGCCCAAGTAGTGATGTCCCAGCCCCATCGGCAAGAGTTTCCCTCTTGCCTTTTTTCTTTTTTGCCCTTTTACCCTACGAAGGCCTGATTCTGAGCAAACAAAAAACAGTGGTCCCTCCCTTAGATTAGCAACCACATCTCTGCCTGCTGGAATGTCCAACCCAGGTTTGAGAGACGAGCCCTTGGGAGATTTTACTTTCTCTATTTTTATTTATTCCAAACCCTTCTCATAAATGTCTTACACCTCTTGGGGCTGTCCCCAGAAATGTATTTCTTGGCTCAGTCAGGTGTGGGGGGGGGGGGGCTTCCACTGAAGCGGGAGAAAGGAGCCCTCTGGGAATCCTTCAACACAGACCCACTGGGCATCTTTAGGATTTCCAGCCCCTTCACCTTCTAGCCTTCGCATCTCTTTGTCCCTTTGCATGGTTCCCGTCGTCACAGAATACCACGCTAACACTCTCTGGCTGTCCATGATGGCCTATGAGTGTCAACTAGGGGACTGGTGTGTCTACTGTCTGAGTTCCTGTCTGGTTGTGCTGATAGAGACCCTGCTTCCTCCCCGACCCCACATACCTGTTGCCTGTAGACCTCGTCCCTTGGTGTCTTCATGTTCACTGGGCTTCAGACGTAGGCTTTCCTTGGCAGAGGATAAATACTTAAGAATGGGGAAATGTTCTGGGAAAGTCAGTGCTGCTGGTAGCTGATCTCATGCTGAAACTTGGAGAGTCCCATTTAAGTGCTCCTGTCATCAACTGGCTCTTCAGGTGGAGCTGGAGTTGAAGACTACAGCCTGGTTATTATGTCTTTTTTCACCTCCACAGCATGCCGCTTCTTATTATTGGTGACCTTGGTCTCGTTCTCCCTCTTCTCATGTCTCAGATCCTCTGCTGGCATTTTGGGGCCCCACATCAGCCCTCTTTTGATCAACTCCCTTTCGGCTTCTTCTGCTGTCTCAAACATGTGCTTTCCATCAGGGAAGAAGACTGCCAGACTTGTGGGGTATGGGGTTTGGAATCTCAGTTGTTGCCTCCTCAGAACCTTGAACAAGGGGATGCCGGCCCTTCATCTTCATCTGGTGAGAAGAGTATGTAACCCCTAGATGGCACTATCCCAAGGGCTACTACCCCTGCCTGCTTGGCTAGTAGCAGGTTAAGCGGCCTGAGTTCTGAAACGGGTACCTCCACCCAGAGATCAAGGTTGGTAGTGGTCCAGCTAACCTGGGCACAGCCCTCCGGGATGCTGTAACCCCCCTCTTTCCCCTCTAGTGGCCTGAACACTGTACAATAATCACTTTCACAATACTCCTGGTACACCACACAAGTACCCACACTGTTTGCACTTACCACCAGGGCTGGTTCCTCTGGCTTGACCCTGGGGATCCACTGTAAAACAAGGTTATGCACAGCAAATAGCAACAGTACAATACTTTGATCACAAACTGGAACCACAGTCATATTACATGCAGAAAAAGTTAGATCTGATTTATTCAGGGGACTTGAACAAGGGAGGGGCAAAATCAAGTTAATTAGCTTAAAGGTTATATCAATCAAGCAGTTATGCATGCGCTTTGAGTCCCCCCACGCAGTCCACCTGTGGGTACCCAGGTAGAGAAGAGATGGGCTAGCCAGGACAGTTGCCCGGGTTGCAACTGGTTGGGGCCCTGTGATGGAAAACACAATATGCACAGTACACAATATTTGTAATCCGGAGCCAGAGGGCTCAGTTCGTAAAGGAAATGAAACAACAAGACAATCAGATGACACACTCAGATTAAGCTGTTGTTGTAGGGAGCTACCCTGGTATTTACTCACGTTACCCAAGACTGAACACAGGCTGGATGAAAATCGAGACTGCAGGTGGTTGATCTGGAATGCCAGGAGAAGCAGGGCCCACACAAGTCGTAGAGGCATCATTCCTGTTCAACTGTGGAGCAGGGGACTGATCCCCAGGCAGGTCTCTCATTGATGGCTTCTGTGTGCAGTGGGTAGTCTGACTGGGCCAGTCTGGAAAAGCTCAGACCGCATGGAGAGAAGTTCAGAAGCAGTCCGTTTTGGGCTGGATACAGCTTCCAGCAAGTAGAACACAGTTCACACAGTGGGGAACTAACTCACAACCCATTAGCAGCTCATAGCACATTTACATCTATAGGATTTCTACTGTACCAGGCTAAGTGCTCCCCGGGCACAATCGCAAAGTCTCTGCACACACCGGGAGCAAAGGGGTAGCTGGAACTCCTGACAGGCCGATCGCGTTCAGCAAAAATATTCGGTCTTCTACAGGTTGAGCCTGGCCCACTTCAGTAGCTTACTTTAGGCACACAAACATGGATTTAGTTCAAAATAATTCTCTTCTCTCCCTCTGAGGAGCAGCACCGGTGTGCAGGCCAAAAACTTAGCCTTTTCAGAGTTCTCCCATGCGAATCCACTCAGGATGGCTGCTCAGAAACACTTCAGCTCCTTCTTGCTCAGCTTCCAGCTTAGTTCTAACTGAAAACTGCAAGCAGCCCGGGACTTTCCCAAGATCCAAAAGATCTGGTTGGCTGATTTAGCTGTCAGTCAAAGCAAGAGCTCCCCCTTCAGTTGCAAAAAAGGTGCAAAAAAGCTCCAAACTAAAGTTCCTACAGATTTTGAATTCAGACAGCTCCTGTAGTCTGGCTACATTTTAGATCCCACCAGTACTGTTTGGTCAAATTTGCAGTCCAGGACCAAGATAGTGGAGACAAACAAAACAGTCCTTGCTACAAAGAAAACAGGTTAGACAAACTACATTATCATTATCATTATCACTCTAAATGATTTTCAGTAAATAGTTACATCTTTCAACAGAGCTCCCTCTCAGATTACTTAAGCTGCAATTAGGCAGCTCTTAAAGAAACAATACACAGAGGTTATACAAGCCCTGGTAATCACATTTAAACTGGTAAAATGCAGGACACCTGCCTGGCAGTGAGCATTTAGGCAAGCTCAAGGAAGACTTTTTGGGAACCCCCATTTGTAGGGGGTTACACCCTTCCCTGCCTGGGCAAACTTGCCGTCTGTGTCAAGTCTGTACCATCATAACATTGAAAATGCAACATATACAAGACATTTATACTATCAGCATGCTCTACAAGTACTATCCGATTCATCACTTGGCATAAATTGTCACTTTACTATACATTTTAACGTATTCCACTATATCATTTCCATTCTGACAATACATTATGCATATTTCACACAGGTAAATTGAACATTACTATATAGAATCATGTAATAACTTCTTATACTCTAAACAATGCAAGAGGGGGCCCTTCCTATCAGCTAACTTGGGGCTGGATGGGGCAGGGGCACCATAGTGAGAGGGCAGGACAAGTAACCTGGAATGGGCCGTCAAGCTCAATTTGGGCAGTGAGCTCTGAGAGACATAAACACCTTTGTGGACTACATTGAGAGGCAAATCCACTGGCCTCCTGGGGAAATTGTAACTGAAGCGCACCACTGTCTTGACAGCTTGGCCAGTCTTCCTGGGGTGCACAACCACAGTCTCTGTACTTTCAGCAATGGCTTGGAGCTTTCATCACTTGTGAGGGGTGCCTCTGCATGAAGGGGAATGTCCAAGCTGGGAGCAGTGTCAGCCCCTTGCTCTGTAGTCTCTGTTTCTGCAACACTTGGCTCATTTTGAAGACACTCTGGCACTGAAGGAGGGTTTTCAGCACTCTCATGGTGTTCCTCAAGTTCTGGCATGTCACCAGAAAGACTCACACCATCAGCCTCTCCTTCAGCCAAATCATATAGTTTCATGATACACAAAGACTCAGCATCCTCAGACGTGATACTTTGCACTTCACCGTGAGGGAGCATTGGCTCCAAGGATGATGCCAGGGCATTAGACAGTCCAGAAGGCCAAGCTTCATCCCCATAATTCAATTTAGGATTTCCATGAAACAACTGACTCAGTTCATATGAGGGATAATAGGCATTATCTCACTCACTGTCATCCGAGTTAGACTGGCAGTTACTATAATTCTTGGCTTGCTGCAGGCAAAGTCTTAAATCGGCAACCATGGGGGCAGGCTGACTCTGTTTCTTTCTTGCAGCAGCATGAGTCACTGGTCCAGAGGAATCAATCTCGGTGGGTTCAGCCTCAATTATAACTTGATCAATAGGTAGCAAGTGGTTACGGTGCATAGTCTTAACAGCTTTGGAGTTATTCTCTGAGCGCACTTTGTACACTGGCAAATTATCCAACTTTCCAACTATGACATAGGGAAGATGGTGCCATCGATCAGCAATTTTGTGTTTACCATGCAATCCTAAATTTCACAACACACGGTCTCCAGACCTAAGCTCTTGAGCCTTTACTTTTCTATCATGTCTCTCTTTGTTGGCTAGATTTCTTTTGGCGGCCATTGTCTGGGCCAGTTAATAGGCATGGTTCAATTGAGCTTTCAGTTTTTGTACATATTGCAGGTAATCTTTGGCTTGGACCCCATCGGGAGAAACCCCAAAAACAGACATCAACAGGCAGCCGGGCCTCTCTCCCGAACATGAGGTGGCAGGGAGAGAACTCAGTAGCATTATTCTTTCTGCAATTGTATGCGTGTACCAAGGTGCTAATCTGCTGGCTCTATTTATGCTTATCTTTTGGGTGGAGGGTGCCTAGCATGTCTAGTAAGGTGCGGTTAAAGCATTCAGGTTGAGGATCCCCCCTGCGGGTGATAAGGGGTGGTTCTTGACTTTCACATCCCCTATACACAGAGCATTTCTTTGATTAGCCGACTCTTAAAGTCCCGGCCCTGATCAGAGTGAATTCACTGGGGGGCACCATAGTGGACGAAAAAAATTTCCACTAGCACCTTGGCCACGGTAGATGCTTTTTGATCTTTGGTGGGAAAAACTTGTGCATACCGTGTGAAATGGTCCATAACCGCTAACACATTGCCAATGTTTCGCTGATCAGGCTCTAAACTCAAGAAGTCTATGCAGACTAGTTCCAATGGGGTGCTGGTAGTAATGTTGACAAGGGGGGGGCAGCCCTCTGAGGCAGAGCTTTTTTCTGCAGGCAGCGACTACAAGTCCTTACATGGTACTCAACATCAGCCCCCATCTTGGGACAGTAGAATCGAGATTGTACTAGGTCAAGGGTCCGGTCGATACCGAGGTGGCCCAAATGATTGTGGGGGGACCTCAGTACCAAATCTTTGAAGGTTGTGGGCAAGACCAGTTGTTGCTGGTCTATTTGGCCAACCCGATCTACGGTCTTACTATACAACAACTGATTAAGCAGTTTCAACCTGGGGCTTTCTTTAAACAATAAAGCAGTTCTCAGATCAGAGGAACACAACTTGGACACATCTTTTCCTGCATGAAGGGCGTCAAGTGCTGGCTGAATCATAGGATCTTGGGATTGAGCCCATTGAATGCTGTCACTGTCAAACTGAGCTAGTGCACTAATATCTAGAGCAGAGAAGTGGCAATACGCAGCCGGTATGCAGGTGTCAGAGGGGCCCAAGCAACCTACTAAGCAGTCCGCTGTGTCCGTAGACATCTATTCATTTCTATCAAACTTTTGGCACAATGCTCGGATGTCAGGTTCAGACAGCCTGACCCAGTCGCTCTTGGAAATGGGCCTCCAAGATAGGGCGTCAGCATCAAATGATTCAGGCCTGGTCTGTATTCGACAGCATAATCATATGTTGACAATGCAGAAAGCCACCGGTGCCCAGTGGCGTCAAACTTAGCTGAAGTCTGTACATAGGTCAACGGGTTATTTTCAGTCCTCACCAATAATTTTGCCCCATAGAGGTAATCATGAAACTGGTCGACAATGGCCCATTTTAATGCAAGGAACTCCAACTTGTGCACAGGGTAGTTTCGCTCTGATGGGGTCAAGCTCCTACTGGCGACTGCCACTGGTCTCAAACCATCCTTATGGTCTTAATACAGTACAGCTTCTAGAACCTGCAGACTGGTGTCAGTATGCAGCACATAGGGTTAGTGGGATCAGCGTAAGGGAGGATGGGGGCGATGGTGAGCTGGTATATGACTTTGTGGAAAGCTGCTTCACAGTCAGGGGTCCAACGGGACCCAGAAAGTTCTCCTGGGTGGAAATACACTTTGTCTGGTTCTTTGATGGACCCTTTTTTGTATTTCCAATTGGTAGGAGGGTAAACCTGGGTAAGATTCAAGAGTGGCCGAATCACTTTGGAATAGTCCTTTATGAACCGGCGGTAGTAGCCACAGAATCCCAGGAAACATTGTAGTTCTTTCAAATTGTGGGGCTGGGGCCAAGTAGTCAAGGCTTCAACTTTACTAGGATCAGTCTCTGTCCCCTCTGTAGACACTATGTGCCCCACATACTTCACAGAGGTTTGGAAAAACTGTCACTTGTCGATGGACAGCTTGAGGCCAAAATCTTCCAGTTGGTCTAGTACTTTGAACAGTCGACTCTCATGTTCCTCTAGGGAGCTCCCAAACACAATGACATCATCCAAGTACACCAGGCATTCCAGCAAATTCATGTCTCCCACCGCTTGTTCCATCAGTCGCTGGAAGGTGACTGGGGCACCTGATATCCCCTGTGGCATTCTCTGTAATTCGTAGTACCCCAAAGGACAGATGAAGGCTATGTTCTCACAGTCCTCCGGAGCCATCAGAATCTGGTAATATCCACTGCGAAGATCCAACACCGAGAACCATTTGCTCCCATTCAAACAATCCAGAGCATCTTGTATATGGGGCATGGTGTATTGATCGGGGATGGTCCACCGATTTAGAGTTCAACAATCAACACACATTCTCACAGATCCATTTTTCTTAAGCACAACCACAATGGGAGAAGCATATGGGCTCCTGGATTCTTGTATCGCACCAGCCACGAGCATTTCCTGCAAGTGTCTTCTCACATCGTCTATGTCTGCAGGGGCTAGTCGTCGAGACATCTCTCGAAATGGCAATTCATCATGCAGGAGTATGTGATGCTCCACACCCTGGACACATCCCACGTCCCATTCCTTCAACGAAAACACTTGATCTCTCTGGGCAAGTTTCTGGCTAATTCTAGTCTTCCACTCAGCTGGCAACGGGGAGTCACCAAAATCAAACAAATCGGGAGTCACTCTATCTGTCTTGCTAGGGTGCTTGTTGCTGGGCAACACTGCAGTGTCTGTACAGTGTACTGTAGCTAGGGTGCATTCTCTGTTCACCCGGATCTCCCGATCTGACAGATTATGAATCTGGACCATCACTCATCGTACACAGGCATGAGCATGAACTGGCAAGATGCTGGGCTTAACCAGTAATCCTTCAGGCAATTTTCCATTGCCTGGCACATTCAACATCAGTATTTTGTTCTTGACATCTTTGCAGAAGCAGACCTCCCCTTGAGCTGTACACTGGGCGTTAGGGGCCAGTACCATTGAATCAGGATACTTCTTCCACACGACCCCTACTGGTTCATCCTGGTCCACTCCCTTGGGGTTCTGTTGCAAATCATAGGCCCTCTTGATCAGAGCGGGAATTCTTAGGGCCCTCCCAGTCCGTCGCCCTTGTTTCTCGCGACAGAGTTGTGCCAGTCTCCCAAACATACGGGCATTGGTCCCAATTAACAGGGGGAACCCCATCATACAGTCCAGTAGGGGGACACACTAAGGCCAGTGTCTCTACTTGCTCCTCTACACCAGTTACAGCTGCAGGAAATGACAACCAGAGGCGGACATATCCTAGGTAGGGATAAAACTTGTCACTCAGCCCCCACACATGTAGGCCTTCCAGGGATTATAAGGGCATAGCAGATAAGTGTTTGTCATACCAGTCCTTAAATACAATGGTCACTTGCGACCCACTGTCCAGCACAGCCCGAGTAGGAATACCATTCACAGCCACCGTAATCTCCATTGAAGGGCCCACTATTTTGGACCAGTCTGGAGGGACAGCAGCAGGGGCCTGGAGAGATGATTTAGCCACATAGGGGATTTGAGTTACTACTTGTTGAACCCTCACTGCGGTCATTTTGGGTTCTCCTTGACCGCGATTCGTTCTCTGAAGTTCTTCTTGAAGCCTGTATACAACTTTATCTAGGTCTTTTGTGGACTGGCATTCTCTCTTCATGTGCCCATCCTTCCCAAAATTATGGCAAAATATGTTTTCTGGGATTTGGGGTGGCCGAGGCATCATACTGGGAGCTGGGGCGGTGGTACTACCAACTGAAAACCTTGGTGCCATCTCTGTCTGCTGTGTGTTGAACACTGCTGTGTGTCTTTTGGATGAGACGTTAAACCGAGATCCCATCTGCCTGGACTGGTGGTAGTTCAGGTGGATGTTAAAGATCCCATGGCACTTATCGAAAAGAGTAGGGAAATTTCCCCGGTGTCCTGGCCAAATTTCCCTCATTCACTAAAAATACCACCAACAGCTTAATCTGGTTCAAGGTCAGTTCGCATTCATCTGTATCCCCCTCCCCCCAGGTCGTACCTGAAAATAGGCAGGATTTGTCTAGTGCACTTACCCGGTCAACAACAACAAAAAAAACTAAACTAAATTTGGAGACATCTCGTCAGTTCTCTTACTTCCATAGTCAAGGCATCGAGTTTCGAGCTGCTGTCAGCAGGAGATGCCTGGGTGGACACCCCCAACCCCATAGCAGATGCAGTTGGATAAGGGTCAGTGCCCGTACTTGCAGGAGCGGTCTTCATAAAGAGACTGTTTTTTGTTTCCCTGAACTCCCTCAGCAGTTCATCCCATGGCGGCACACCCTCATTGGTCCCCATTTCAGAAGGGCCTTCCAATGCCGTGATCACTTGGGCTGCGCTCACCCTAGAATTACAATCCCCCTCTTCATCTTCAACCTCCCAGAGTTCTTTTATCAAGTCACAATTGTCTGGTGGGTTACCCCTTCTATCTGGGAGCCTTAATTGAAGAAGTTGCAATTTAGAATGTTTTGCACGTTGCAGTATGTGCCCCAGCCTCACATGGTTTAAGTAATTGGTGACTACCCCACCTTTTCGGTAAGCCTTCTGCAGTGCTCTTTCCAGATGAATAACAAATGCAGACAAACTTTCCCCCTGGCCATTGTTTTGTACCTCAAAATTTCCACATCAAGTTCTCCCCTGACTCAATGCTCCCAAAATTGCCTTTGAGTTCAGATAGGTACTTCTGGGCAGATGCATCAGGGTTTGTGGACCTCAGAAATTTAATGGCCTCTAGGGTGGGACCCCTCAAACTTTCTATGATCCTTTTCCATTTCTCAGCCTCCGCACACTGCCATTCAGGTACCAAAGGGGCAACACAATCTATCCAGGTCTCCCAATCATCCTCCCCTTGGGGGGTGGGGAAGGTGCCGGAGAAGATTCTCAACCTTCGATAAGAGTTGTGACTAATGGCAGGTACAGACATTGGAGCCAGCATTGGCATGGGAACAGGAGGAGGGGCGATAATGGGTGCTGGAATAGGAGGGGATGTTGCGGGAGGAACACCCCCAGGTGGCAGGAATAGTTTCTTTAAGTCCTCCACAGTTTTCCCTTCCTCCAGCAACAACTTAGCAAATTTCTCCTCAAGAGTCTCAGATAGTGGGGGGGGGCTCATTCTCCCCAGGGTCTTTACTGTCTTTAGTTATCACTCTCCAGGCAGTGAGGGCTCCTTTGGAGGTGATAGTCTGTGGCACTTTGGAACTGTCTACTGGTTTCTTACACTCTAGTAACGCCATGAAACTTTGTGTGAGCAGATTAGCCTGTCGATCCAGCATCACAGGGTTTTGTAAACATTCAACCTTGGAAAGTACTCCCTCTACAGTGTCCTTATTGGTACCCAGGGGAATATCCAAGATAAGTATAGCATTTGGGGGGTCGATCTCCTACCCAGTACAACACCCCACCAACTAGTGTACAGCCACTTCTGTTGGGGTAGCCATTTATATTTGACAATAATTCATAGTTTCAGCCACTAGAAGACACAAAATCCCAGAAGTGAGCCTCCAAGATGTAACCCCTAGGTGGTGCTATCCCAAGGGCTACTACCCCTGCCTGCTTGGCTAGTAGGAGGTTAAGGGGCCTGAGTTCTGAAATGGGTACCTCCACCTGGAGGTCAGGGTTGGTAGTGGTCCAGCTAACCTAGGCACAGCCCTCCGGGACACTGTAACCCCCCCTCTTTCCCCTCTAGTGGCCTGAACACTGTACAATAATCACTTTCACAGTACCACTGGTACACCACACAAGTACCCACACTGTTTGCATGTACCACCAGGGCTGGTTCCTCTGGCTTGACCCTGGGGACCCCCTGTAAAACAAAGTTAAGTACAGCAAATACCAACAGTATGGTACTTTAAGCACAAACTGGAACCGCAGTCAGATTACATGCAGAAAAATTTAGATCTGATTTATTCAGGGGACTTGAACAAGGGAGGGGCAAAATCAGGTTAATTAGCTTAAAGGTTATATCAGTCAAGCAGTTATGCATGTGCTTTGAGTCCCCCCACACAGTCCACCTATGGGTACCCAGGTAGAGAAGAGATGGGCTAGCCAGGACAGTTGCCCGGGGTTGCAGCTGGTTGGGGCCCTGTGATGGAAAACACAACATGCACAGTACACAATATTTGTAATCCAGAGCCAGCAGGCTCAGTTCGTAAAGGAAACGAAACAACAAGGCAATCAGATGACACACTCAGATTAAGCTGTTGTTGTAGGGAGCTACCCTGGTATTTACTCACTATACCCAAGACTGGACACAGGCTGGATAATAATCAAGACTGCAGGTGGTTGATCTAGAATGCCAGGAGAAGCAGGGCTCACACAAGTCACAGAAGCATCATTCCTGTTCAAGTGTGGAGCAGGGGGCTGATCCCCAGGCAGGTGTCTCGTCGATGGCTTCTCTGTGCAGTGGGTAGTCTGGCTGGGCCAGTCTGGAAAAGCCCAGACCGCATGGAGACAAGTTCGGATGCAGTCCGTTTTGGGCTGGATACAGCTTCCAGCAAGCAGAACACAGTTCACACAGTGGGGAACTAACTCACAACCCACTAGCAGCTCATAGCATATTTACATGTACAGGAATTCTACTGTACCAGGCAAAGCACTCCCTGGGCACAATCGCAACGTCTCTGCACACACCGGGAGTTTAGGGGTAGCTGGAACTCCTGACAGGCTGATCGCGTTCAGCAAAAATATTCGGTCTTCTTCAGGTTGAGCCGGACCACTTCAGTAGCTTACTTTAGTCACACAAACTTGGATTTAGTCCAAAATAATTCTCTTCTCTCCCTCTCAGGAGCAGCACACCGGCATGCAGGCCAAAAACTTAGCCTTTTCAGAGTACTCCCATGTGAATCCACTCAGGATGGCTGCTCAGAAACACTTCGACTCCTTCTTACTCAGCTTCCAGCTTAGTTCTAACTGAAAACTGCAAGCAGCCTGGGACTTCCCCAAGATCCAAAAGATTTTGTTGGCTGATTTGGCTGTCAGTCAAAGCAAGAGCTCCCCCTTCAGTTGAAAAAAAGGTGCAAAAAAGCTCCAAACTAAAGTTCCTACAGATTTTGAATTCAGACAGCTCCTGTACTCTGGCTACATTTTAGGTCCCACCAGTACTGTTTGGTCCAATTTGCAGTCCTGGACCAAGATAGTGGAGACAAACAAAACAGTCCTTGCTACAAAGAAAGCAGGTTAGACAAACTATATTATCATTATCACTCTAAATGATTTTCAGTAACTAGTTACATCTTTCAACAGAGCTCCCTCTCAGATTACTTAAGCTGCAATTAGGCAGCTCTTAAAGAGACAGTACACAGAGGCTATACAAGCTCTGGTAATCATATTTAAACTGCTAAAACGCAGGACACCAGCCTGGCAGTGAGCATTTAGGCAAGCTCAAGGAAGACTTTTTGGGAACCCCCATTTGTAGGGGGTTACAAGTATAATCATTATAAAAAAAATTCTTCCATTGCGATATTTCATATCTTTATGTTGCCATGCTGTGGTCAGGATACTTGTTTTATGGTGTACTTGAGGAATTTTTTTATTATAGATCTTGGTCGGGCCATTGGTGAGGTTGGTGGTGGGCCCAGTGCCCTGTGAGCCCAATCAATGTGAATGTCTTTGGCTCTGTCTAATTGTAGTGCCTATTGAAGCATTTTGGACAATGAAAGACACAATTTCCTGTCCCTCTGTCCGCTCCAGTATTCTTTAGATTCATAGATTATTTCTATGGGACTGGCTTTCAGCATCTTCCTGACGCTCATGTATTTTCTTTTGTGCTGCTTGTAGGTGTCGAACTGCCACCTCCAGACCGTCCACATGGTGGTTTGTTGCTGAAATCTGTTCATCTGCATCTTCGGCTCTCCTTGTTAACATTTTAAGCTCTGCCCCAAAGTTTTGTAGCTTCTCTGCAACATCTGATCTAAACTCCCTCAGTTCTTGGAGGATCATGTGCAGTTTCTTTCCTTTTTGCTTCTGGGCTCTACTGGGTTATGTTTTTCCCCCAATCTTCTGGGTACCAAGACCCTGAGGCTTGCAAGGCCTCTGAGTCATATAGGTCCAGCTCCCACCCCTTCCCATCTGGTCACCCATCCACTTTTCTTTGTTTCTCTATTTTTGCCATATGGTGTAAGAATCACTCCCCGTTGGTTTCTGAGAAGTTTCTTGTTTTTTTTAATGTATTTCGGAGAGTTTCGTCGGGAGGCCTAGATGGAGCTGTATCCCTCGGTTGTCATGCAGATCTTGATGTCACTGGGAGTCTCGCACAGATCTTTGTGTGTCGTCTGCAAAGAGGCAGATCTTGCTCTTGATGCCTTCCACTAAGGCACAAATGAACAAGTTAGACCTCCCTTACCTCTTTCAGTTCCTGAATGAGCAAGGGGTCCCTCCCTTTCAGTATCTCCAGGAGCACTTTGGTTTAACGGGGAGAGAGCACTACAGATATCTTCAAGTCTGGTCTTATCTTCTTCACTCTTGATGTGACCCCCTTAAAACTCCTGACTCAGTCCCCCAGTTGCTCTGCATCTTTATGATCCTTCTTTAGGGACAGACATGTCAACATTTAATTGGCACCTTTTTCAGAGACTGCAAGAGATATGGTCACATAACTCTGATCTTAGTTTACAAAGCTTGAATCAGGATCTACAGACCTTGATTAGGCCAGAAGTCTGGACTCGTTATGCACTGGCAGCCCTTAAAGTGAGTTCCTCCCTATTTTGATGAGAATTGGTCTGAAAATGTAGGTCCTGGTCCTGATACTTTCACACTCCTAGAACGCAGATAAAGTATATGGGGCCACACTATGGAAGCTGTTGAAGACAATATGGCATTGCGGAAGCTGATCATGTTCACATTCAAACCCCAGAAAATCTTACTGTATTCTGACAAGTGCAGTATGGTCTCCCCATAGGACTTCCCCGGAGTCGAAATGGTTAATAGAACCTATGCTAATAGTGGAATGTTAGGCTCCAGCTTGGATTTCAAATCACTGTCCCTGGTTGCACTTCCTGCAACTGTCAGATTCTTTACTCCGCTTGCCTCAGTAAGACGTCTCCGGAAAGCTCTCCTTCACTTTAACTGAAGAAATAATTTCTCGGTTTAATTTTGAAAATCCATTTTATTTTTCAATATTTGAAGCACTGTCCTTGGTTCACAGGTAGAATTAGTTAGATTAGTGTAGTTTTGGGTAAGTCTTTCGGTTCCTCTTTGGTTTTTCCAACCGAGAAGGAACCGAGGTAAATTTCTGTGCTTTGTTTAGTTTAAATTACTGTTGCCATTCGGTAAAGCAGCTTTTGTTTAAGTTAAAACTGCTGGGGTAATTCTGTTTTACTTCGGTTTAAAAAAAACGATCAATGTCACAGACCAAGAAGCGAACGGGACCCACAGGTTTCCAAGAGTGTACAGAGTGTGGGGAACCGTTCGCAAAGGCAGATCCTCATATTATTTGTGTGTTTTGCTTAGAGTTTGACCACCTCAAAGGGGACTGCGAGATCTGTAAAAATTTCCCTCAATCGACGCTTGATAGGTGTTTGAAACGACTGCAGGAGAGGATGTCTGAAAAGGCTCCAGATAAACCGATTTCTACTCCAAAAGAACCGGATGATCAGCCCTCTGACGAGGGTGATGGTTCTTCCACCAAAAAGAAACCTGCTGACCCTGCCGCTAACCCATCAGCCGCAGGTAAGAGAAAGAGGAAAGAAAAGCATTCAGCGGTTGAACCGCAACCGAGTACTCCGGTTCCAACCGCTGAGGAGATAGCAAATGCTGTTAAGATAATTCAGTCGCTTCAACTGGTAACACCGGTTCAGGTTCAGAAGCGACCGCGTTTGAATGCCTCAAGTTCCACTCTGGTTCCTGGTTCATTGGGACCAGAGGTGGACACTTTTGAGGAAGATTATTATGATGCTGCTGATGATTTTGAAGATGAGGACTTCGGTGAACCCATTGACCCGGACATTTCACCAAATCCTCATCGTCCCGATTCCCCTGACAAGGGAACCGAGGACATTTCCTCTCATTTCAGATTTGTTAAACAGTTGGCTTCGTCCCTGGACCTCCCCTCACAGAAATCAACCGATGAGGAGGAGGAACAGGACTACAGGGACATGATGGATGTTCAGGCTCAAAAAAGTGTTTGGCTCCCCATCCATAAGTCCTTAAAAAAGCAGGTGATGAAAATCCTGCATACCCCTACTTCTATTCCACCAGTTCGTAGAAAGGTGGATAAGAAATATTGGGTGGCTAAGGGTGGGGGTGAGTTTCTGTTTGGCCACCCTAGCCATGAGGGTGTGGTACAGGCAGCAGCTTGTGATAAAGCAGGTATTCCTCTGGCATCCCATCCTCCTGACAAGGATTCCATAAAGTTGGATTCTATTGCAAAAAATATATATCTGGGTTCCTGAGTGGCAATTAGGCAGGCTTCATACATGGCCTATGTTGCCAGGTTTCAAAGGACACTCTGGGACACTGTCTTACAGATTACTAAGTCAGTGCCAACACAAATGGCTACAGATGCCCTAAAGATTTCTAATCTTCTCATAGATAGCTTTATGCCAGGCAGCTGTGCTCCATGTGAAGGGGGGTATAGGGAGGTAGGATGGGGGAGAGAGTTGATCTAATTTCCTAACTTTGTATTACTGTATAATTTGAACCTGTTTATGACAATAGATCCTCTCTCTCTGTAGTTGTGTAAAACTGAATAAATTTTGAATAAAAAAAAAAAAAATGGCTACAGATCTGGAGGAAGCTGCCAAGAGAGGGATAGAGGCTTCCAAAGTCCAGTTCAAAATGGCTGTGGATGGCAATGATACTGCAGCCAGGCAGATGGCTTCCTCAGTGTCATTGAGAATATTTGCTTGGCTCAGGACTACCAATCTGACCCCAGACACTCAGTCCAAGGCTATGGACTTCCCATGTGAGCCTTCGTCTCTGTTTGGACAGCAGACTGAGGCTTACATGAGGAAAATGGATGAATACAAAACAGCATATCAGAGTGCTGCTGCTAAGGAGAAGGCCCCTACCCTACAAAAGCAGCGTGCTAGGGGTCATAGCGGCAGACCTTACAGGCCATTCTTTCAGCCTCAGGCATATCCACAGTATCAACAACAGAGAGGTTATTTCCGAGGCAGAGGCAGGAGAGGCACTAACTGTTCTAGCCCCAGCATCCAGTCAGTACCTCAGACTAAGCAGACACCCTGAGGGATCTGCTCTGGTCACTTCCCTAGGACCAGTCGGGGGCAGGCTGACCCACTATCCCCAGGAATGGCAATTCATCACTACAGATTGGTGGGTCCTGGAGGTAGTGGGTCAGGGCCTTGCACTCCGTTTCAAAGTCAGACCAAGACTGAGGGCAAGAGTTTTTCTACCTTCCCCCCCCCCCGAGACATTGTTGCTGGAAAAGGAGGTGCTAAATGTGCTCTCACTAGGAGAAGTGGAGCCAGTTCCTCTCTTACAGAAAGGAAAGGGCCTTTACTCAAAACACTTCCTTACAACCAAGAAAATGGGAGTGGCGACCCATATTGGATCTCAGGTACCTAAACAGGCATTTACTGAAACCAAAATTCAAAATGGTCACCTTAAAAATGGTTGTGCCAACTTTAAGACAATGGGATTGGTTGGCATCTCTGGATCCAAAGGATGCTTATTTCCATACCCTCATAAGGCACTCTCACAGAAAGTTCCTGAGGGTCAGGCTTCCATCAGGCCATTACCAGTTCAGATCTATGCCTTTTAGCCTTACCTCTGCCCCAAGGGTGTTCACAAAATGCTTGGCAGTAGTTGTGGCACACCTACACAGGCAGAGGGTGACGGTCTTCCCGTACCTGGATGATTGGCTCTTATTGGGACAGTCTTCCCAACAGGTCAAGCAGTCTCTGGGCATTGGCACAGGAACTGTTACAGTCCTTAGGTTTCTTCATAAACCAGCAGAAGTCAGTACTGCAACCAGTACAGCTCCTGGAATTTATAAGGGCAGAATTGGATTCAGTCAGTGGAAGGGCTTTTCTTACTCAGCTGAGGGCAGACAATCTCAGCCAGCTGGTAGGTTCTTTCAAACCTCACAGCCTCAGGCTGGCCAGGCATTTTCTCCAGTTGCTGGGCCACATGGCAGCTTCAACTGCCACAGTGTCAGGAGCAAGATTTCAGATGAGGGATATTCAATATCATCTCAAACATTACTGACACCAAAAAAAAAGGACACATTGTCAAAATTGGTCCAAGTCACTCAAACATTTGTGCAGGTGCTCCAGTGGTGACAGGACTTGGGAAACCTCAGGCAAGGGGTCCCATTCCTACAAGAGCAACCATCTGTGGTTCTCACTACAGATGCATCCCTTCCAGGGTGGGGAGCACATCTAGAGGAGCATACTGTTCATGGTACATGGCTAAAGCAGGAGTCATTGCTGCACATCAACCTGTTGGAGCTCAGAGCAGTGTTTCTGGCAATTCAGGCATTCACCAATATGGTGCAGGGAAAAGTGATCCAGGTCAGGAAAGACAACAAGACCACAATGTATTACATCAACAAACAAGGAGGCACAATGTCCACATCCCTGTATACAGAAGCCATGAAAATATGGACCCTGGCCTATTCCCTAAACGTTGTACTGCCAGCAATCCACCTTCCAGGGAAGGACAATCTGCTGGCAGGCGCACTAAGCAGAATAAATCAAGACCATCACGAATGGTCCATCAACAAGCAAGTACTATAGTTGGTGTTCAGAAGGTGGGGCACTCCAGAGGTAAACCTCTTTGCTTCCCCAGACAACTACCAGCTCCCTCTGTACTGCTGCAGACCTCCTCTGAGGGGCACAGTACAGCTGGATGCACTGATTCTGGATTGGACAGGGAAGTTCTTGTATGCCTTCCTTCCTTTCCCATTGTTACTGAGAGTCCTGAACAAGCTCAGGACACACTCAGCCACAATGGTTCCCATTGCCCCAGATTGGGCCAGGCAACCATGGTATTCCCTAGTCCTGTCCCTATTGGTAACCAAGCCAATCAGCCTACCCAGGAGGCACAATCCACTCACCTTCTCCCAGGGCAGGGTCCTTTATCCCAACCTTTGGTTCTTCAGACTCAAAGTCTGGTTCTTAAGGACCTAGAGTATGCAAACTTGAATCTCTCAGAGGGGGTAATGGAGGTCCTTAGGGTATCCAGAAAACCTGCTACCAGAAAGATTTATACTTCTAAGTGGAGCAGGTTTTCTTTCTGATGCAGAGACAAAAATTTGGATCATACCCAGGCTGGCTTATCAGTAGTTCTTGACTATCTTATCTATCTTCATTCCCTAGGTCTCAGGACCTCTACTTTGAAGGTTCATTTGGCTGCAGTATCTGCTTACCTTTCAGCAGGTAAAACTTCTTCTTTGGCCTTGAATGCAGTTTTTTGAAAGTTCTTTAAAGGATTACTGCATTTGCACCCTCCACATAGGACCCCTATCCCGGTTTGTGATCTAAACATTTGCATAGCACAGCTTATGCAGCCTCCTTTCGAACCCATGCCTTTGGCTGACCTTAAGTATGTAACTTGGAAAGCTGTGTTTTTAGTGGCTATTACTTCTGCTAGAAGGATTAGTGAGATTCAGGCCTTGTCCATGGAGCCCAATTATGTGGCCTTCCACATGGATAAGGTGGTACTTAGGACAAATAACAAATTTCTTCCTAAGTTGGTATCCGACTTTCACATTAATCAGTCTATCACCTTGTCAGTTTTCTTCACTGATCATTCCTCTTCAGGTGAGCATAGGTTACATAGCCTGGATGTCAAGAGGGCTATTAGCTACTATCTAGATCACACAAAGGGTCACAGAGGGGATAGAACCCAACTCTTTCAAACAACATGAAGTCTTGCTATATTATGACAATTGCAGTTTGTCCCAGCCTTAGAACTGCTCCGGAGGTGAAAGAGTTAACTTCCATGCCATGCATGGAACTTAGAGCGCGAGCTCGGTTAGAAAAGCTCTGTCTGGATCATTTCAAACTGAAACTGTCAGATTCTTTACTCCGCCTCACTGAACAGTCGCTCCGGAGATTCCTCCTACTGCTCGGTTCATTTCTCGGTTTAAAAGTGTTTTTCTCGGTTAAATTCAACCGCGATTATAATTATTTTAACCGCAAACCGATCGGTTCAAGCTCTGTCTGTGGTATTGTAAGTAATAGGTTTATTTCTGTGTGGAACTTGTAAATGTTTATCGGTTCGGTTTGAACCGATCAGATTGTTTTAAAACTTTTTCTAAATTCATTTAAAGCTATTTAGAGTGCGGTTCCCGGTTCTTATCGGTTCTAAAAAAAACGGATTTCATTACGGTTTTTTCCACGACCCGTGACACGGTTGGGAACCGATAAGGGTGTCTTGCCTGGCATTTGCTGGAAAAGGGCAAGTTTTTGGTTAGGCTGGCATTATGTCTGAGAAACCCAAAAGAAAAACCGGGCCCACTGGGTTTCAACACTGTAGTGTCTGTGGGGAAGCATTTGCCAAGGCTGACCCACACACCACATGTGTTTATTGTCTGGGGTTTGACCACCTCAATGCAGACTGCCAGATTTGCAAGAATTTCCCTGCAGCTACCCTAGATAAGAGAGTTGGTAGGCTCAGGGAGCGAGAGGCCAAAAAGTCCGCTGACCCGGATGGCCAGCCCGGTTCGGTGCCAACCGAACCGGAGGGAGTGCCCTCTGACCAGGGCGAGACTTCCTCGGGCAAACGAAAAGCTGACTCAGTGGAGCCAGTTCCAGCAAAGAGAACTAGAAAATCAGCAGGTGTGGAGTCCAAAATTCCTTCTCCAACTGCTGCAGAGATAGCCAAAACGATCCAAATTGTCCAGTCGCTTTCCCCGGTTCCGTCCGAACTGCCACTATCTGGCAAAAGGTCGGTTCGGCCGGTTCCACTGGTTCAAGAATATGATATAGAGGAGTTTTATGAACCAGAGGAGGGGGAGGATGATTATGAACATTGTGAATGTGATTTTGAAAGTCTGGATGTGCCCATTGAACCAGACATCTCCCCAGACAGACCTTTAGGAGAGTCTCCCCCTAGGCTTTCTGAGTCCCCTTCTCATTTTCTGTTTTATAAAAAAAGTTGCTGAAACCCTCCAGCTCCCTTTGGAGGAAGCTGTGGATGAGCAAGAGGAGCCTGACTTTGTGGAGATGATGGATATCCCAGAGTCCAGGAGATTGTCTATTCCTTTACATAAATCCTTCAGAAACAAACAATAAAAATTTTAAAGCTCCTAATTCTGTGCCTCCTGTGGATAAAAAGATGGACAGGAGGTACACCTTGTCAGGTCCTGATACAGAATTTCTTTCACAGCAATGCAGCCATGTTGGGGTAGTTCAGGCTGCAGCCTGTGATAAGGCTAATATTCCCCTGGCTTCACATCCTCCTGACAAGGACTCCAGGAAGATTGATGCCATGGCTAAAAACAATACATGGCAGCATCCTTGGGACTCAGACAGGCAAATTATATGGCCTATGTTGCAAGATACCAGAAATCTAGATGGGATACTGTCATGGCCTTAGCCAAACAGGCCCCTGGCCAGCTTGCCAAGGAGCTGGAACAGGTGGCTGCTGATGGTATTGAGGCATCTAAGGTGCAATTCCATGCTGCAGTGGATTCTAATGATGTATCCTCTAGAGTCATGGCTACATCTGTGGCTTTTCGTAGATTGGCTTGGCTCAGGTGTACTAGTCTGTCACAGGGATACCCAGGCTAAGGCCATGGATTTTCCTGTGGTGGGAAATTCTCTGTTTGGGGAGCAGACAGAGAATTATATGAAGAAAATGGATGAATATAGAACCACTTATAGGAGTGCACAAGCCAAGGAAAGGCAAGCCACTCCTCAGAGGAGCCCCCCAGGGGTAGAGGCAGGCCTTTTCACAGACCTTTTTACCAAACCCAGGCCTCCTCTTCAGCTTACATTCAGAGGGGGTTCTTCAGAGGGAGAGGCAGACGGGGTATGAGCAGGCCTGCTCCCACCCCTCAGCCTAAAGCCCCTGCCAAACAGGCACCCTGATGGGATGCCCAGGGCCGATTCTCCATTACCTGTAGGGGGCAGGCTGGCTTACTTCGTCCAGGACTGGGAGTCTTTAACTTCAGACAAGTGGGTCCTGGAAGTAGTAAGCCAGGGTCTGGTTCTCAGCTTCAAACAATTTCCAAAGATGAGAATCAGATCTTTTCCACCTGCAAATCCTCTAGAGACTCTTGCTTTGGAAACAGAAGTCTCAACCCTCCTGGTTCTCAGAGCGGTAGAAAGAGTTTCTGCCCTACACCAGGGCAAGGGACTGTACTCCCAGGTACTTCCTTACCCCAACAAAGACAGGAGAATGGCGGCCCATCCTGGACCTAAGATATCTGCGCAAGCACCTTTTAAAACCAAAATTCAAAATGGTGACTCTGGGAATGATTTTACCCTCCCTAAGGCCAGGGGACTGGCTAGCTTCCCTGGACCTCAAGGATGCCTACTTCCATGTTCTTATCAGAAGCTCCCACCGAAAGTACCTCAGATTCTAACTGCCCTCAGGCCATTATCAGTTCAGAGCAATGCCCTTCGGTCTTACCTCTGCCCCAAGGGTATTCACAAAATGCCTGGCGGTAGCAGTTGCTTATTTAAGAAGGCAAAAGATTGCCATCTTTCCCTACCTAGATGACTGGCTCATTGTGGGTCAGTCTCCAGACCAGGTCAAATCACACCTGCAGGTTACCCAGCAGCTGCTTACCTCTCTAGGCTTTCTTCTCAATCTTCCAAAGTCAGTTTTAGAACCTGTCCAGGTACTCACCTTCATAGGTGCAGAACTGGACACAAAGCAGGCCAGAGCCTTCCTTCCCCCTAGAAAGGGTAAGGACCCTGGTGGGCCTGGCCTCCTCCTTCACCCTGCAGGTCTCTCGACCAGCAAGGCATTTTCTACAGCTCCTAGGACACATGGCTGCTTCCACAGCCGTAGTGCAAGGAGCAAGATTTCAGATGAGGGACATTCAGTTCCATTTGAGAGCCTTTTGGTCTCAAAGAAGAGATCCCCTATCCAAGTTGATCCCAGTAACTTGAACCCTGATCCAGGCCCTTCAGTGGTGGCAGGATCAGAGCAATCTGAGACAAGGGGTTCCTTTCATCCCTCTATCTCACTCCTTGACCCTTACTACAGATGCGTCCCTTTTGGGATGGGGAGCTCACATGGGCGACCTCTCCACCCAGGGATTGTGGTCCCCTCAGGAATCTCTGCTCCACATCAATCTGTTGGAACTCAGAGCTGTTTTTCTAGCACTTCAGGTTTTTTCTGCATCTGTTCAGAACAAAGTGGTACAGGTCAGAACAGACAACACCACTACAATGTGGTACATCAACAAACAAGGGGGCACTCGGTCTTCGGCCTTATGCACCGAGGCAATGAAGTTGTGGTCTCTGGCTTATTCCCTGAACACCTCCCTCATAGCAGTTCACCTCCCAGGCAAGGACAATGTCCTGGCAGATGCTCTCAGCAGGATTTCCCAGGGCCATCACGAATGGTCATTGGATCCTCGAGTACTGGGGATAGTTTTTGCCAGGTGGGGCACCCCTCAGATAGATCTTTTTGCAGCCCCAGACAATCATCAGCTTCCACTTTTTTGTTGCAGGCCCCCAGTGTTGGGCTCAGTCCCCCTGGATGCCTTCCTCCTCGATTGGGAAGGGAAGTTTCTCTATGCCTTCCCCTTCCCTCTCCTGTTCAAGGTGCTAGTCAAAATCAGATCTCAGCCCTGCAAGATGATTCTGATTGCTCCAGATTGGGCCAGACAGCCCTGGTACCCTCTCCTTCTGTCCTTAGCAGTCCATCTTCCCCTGTGTCTCTCCAGGAACCACAATCTGTTAACCTGTGCCCAGGGGAGAGTTTGGTATCCGAATCTCAAATCCCTCAACCTCAAGGCCTGGCTCTTGAGGAGTTAGAGTTGCTGACCACACCTTTCTCAAGGTGTTCTCGAATTTTGAAAGCTTCTAGGAAGCCTTCCACTAGGGCTACTTATAACTCTAAATGGAAAAGGTTTTCCATATGGTGCTCTGGGAAGCATATTTCCCCGGAATCTGCTGATTTGCCCACTGTTTTGGACTATATGATCCATCTTAATTCTTTGGGACTGAGACCAGATACCCTGAAAGTGCATTTGGCAGCTGTCTCTGCTTTCATTTCAGCAGGGAAGCCCTCTTCTCTCTCTGCTCACCCTGTATTTTCCAAGTTTTTCAGGGGATTGCTTCTTACCAATCCACCATTCAGGGACCCTGCCCCTGCCTGGGATCTTAATGTTTGCATTGCTCAGCTGATGCAACCCCCCTTTGAACCTCTGTCTTCGGCAGAGCTTAAGTACTTGACTTGGAAAACTGTGTTTCTAGTAGCCATCACTTCTGCCAGGCGCATAAGTGAGTTGCATGCTTTGTCAGTGGAGACTGACTTTATTTCCTTTCACAGGGATAAGGTAGTCCTCAGAACTAACAGGAAGTTTTTGCCTAAGGTGGTTTCAGATTTCCACCTTAATCAATCTATTTCTCTTCCAGTGTTCTTCACTGACCATTCCTCCTCTGGTGAGAGGAGGCAGCAACTTAGATGTTAAGAGGGCCCTTAGTTACTACATAGGCGTGACCAAGGGTCACAGGTTTGACTCCTCCAACTCTTTCTCACTTATGGTGAGGTTGGGAAAGGAAACCTGCCACTAAGAGATCCATTGCCAGGTGGATTGTCTCTTGTATCCAATTTTGCTATCAAAAACTGGGTGGTTCCCCTTCAGGCCTGAGGCTCACTCTACCAGAGGTACAGCTTAGTCCTAGCTGAAGCCAGGGACATCCTATCTTAGAGATATGTCAAGCAGCTACTTGGAAAACAGTACATACTTTCACTAGCATTACTCCTTGGACATTCAGGCCAGGAGGGATGCTCGATTTGAGAGAGCTGTGCTTCAGAGCCTATTTCCTAAGTAGGTTCTGTCCCTCCTCCATGGAGGTACTGCTGTGTAGTCTGCAATTGTCATAATATAGCAAGACTTCATGTTGTTTGAAGAAAAAATTACTCACCTTAGTAATGTTGTTTCTTCTAATGGAGTCTTGCTATATTATGACCTCCCCCCCAGCCTTCCCCTCTCAGAACTTCTACTTTAGGGATGGGGTGGGCAGTCCAGTGTTGGCACTTATTGATGCCCATCATGTGTTTTCCACCCCTTCTTTTTGGGGTGTTTGGGTGTTGTGTTTTATCTTTTCTTATTTTCTGGTCCCCTGACTTGAGTCTTGGTGTTGGGACCAGGAAAATGTGTTAATACTTAAGTAGCCAGTTGGCTAGTGTAGGTTACAGCTTCCACACAGAACCTTAGTGAGTTTTGCTCGTAAAGATCTGACAGTTTCAGTTTGAAATGATCCGGACAGAGCTTTTCTAACCGAGCTCGCTCTCTAAGTTCCGTGCATGGCATAGAAGTTAACTCTTTCACCTCCGGAGCAGTTCTAAGGCTGGGACAAACTGCAATTGTCATAATATAGCAAGACTCCATTAGAAGAAACAACATTACTAAGGTGAGTAATTTTTTCTTCTGACCTATGGAGAGGCTGGCAAGGGTAAACCTGCCACAAAGAGATCCATAGCAAGATGGAGCGTCTCATGTATACAGTTCTGTTATGACAAGGTAGGTAGGCAGCCCCCACAAGGGCTTAGGGCCCATTCTACTAGGGGGACTGCTGCATCTATAGCAGCTTCCAGAGATATTCCTTTGTTGGAAATCTGTAAGGCAGCTACCTGGAAAACAGTTCATACATTTACTAAGCATTATTGCCTGGATACCCAGGCCAGAAGTGATGCATAGTTTGGCACAGCAGTTCTGCAGAGCCTGTTTCCAAAATAGGTCCTTTGCCCACCTCCAAAGGCACTGCTTCGCTAGTCTGCACTTGTCAGAATACAGTAAGATTTCCTGGAGTTTGAAGAAAACATTACTTACCATAGTAATCTTGTTTCTTCTAAGGGAATCTTACTGTATTCTGAGCTCCCACCCTTCCTCCCCTGCTAGGACCTTCTGGGCTCTGATCACTCCTGTGTTACTGATGTTGGAAACCTGTGGGTACCTATTAGTTTGTTGGGCATCTGTTGACTTGAGTCTTAGAGATGCCTCCTGTTGTTTGAGTTTTTTGTTCCCCTAATGGGGCATTTAGGGGTAGTAAACTTAGTTGGTTAGTTAGTATTAGCTTCTGCATGCTTCGTAAGAATCTGACGGTTGCAGGAAGTGCAACCAGGGACAGTGATTTGAAAACCGAGCTCGAGCCTAACATTCCACTATTAGCATAGGTTCTATTAACCATTTCGGCTCCGGGGCAGTCCTATGGTGAGACCATACTGCACTTGTCAGAATACAGTAAGATTCCCTTAGAAGAAACAAGATATCTATGGTAAGTAATGTTTTCTTTTTTGCCACTGCCACGTCATCCAGCGCTTCTGGCATGATCTGGAGCAACACTTACGCAAGCTTTCCCTGCATGCCAGTTTACTTATCTCTTACATGATACTATAGTCCATTCTCCCTTGTGGGGCAAGGGTCCGCTGTCGTTCCCACACTCCAATATTATTATTGGCAGCTAAAAAGGCAGTAACCAGACAATGGTTTGAAATTGCCCGCCACACACACACACACACACACACACACATACACACACACACAGTATAACAATGGCAGCAGATAATTCTGTCAGTTTATAAAATAGTAAAACTTACTTGCTGATTGAGAGAGAGAGAGAGAGAGAGAGAGGAAATATTTCAGGAGATTTGGAGACCCTGGCAAATTTATTATATGAATATTGATCCACTTTTTGTTCCAAAATGTCACCCCTTGCCTGCTGTTGCCTACTCCTCCTGACTGGGAATACTTTACAGGGCATATTTCTTCACTGCCATATATCTTAAGGGCTATTGTCATACAAAGGCTGAACTATGGGCTGTTCTAATGTGTATGTCTTAAAATCTATGTATCAGTGATGTAAGTCTCCCCCTAGCTTTCAGTTAATTGTTGCCTCACCCTATAACTCAGTGATCTTGTCTGTGTCAGTATTCACCATTCATCACAGATGGGTATCTGGCCGGAGGTCAGGACCCCCGCAGGACCTTTTTTTTTTTTTAAGGTAGGCAGAGGTTGGGGCCGACGCACTGCATGGCGCTCGTGGGTTGGCCAATAGGCTGTGTCGACTCCGCCTGCCTGCCAGTTCTTCGTCTCCCGCCGTAGAGGTCACCTCATGTGGAAGCTGAAGAAACTTGAGGCCTGCTTCGCAGTTTCTCCTCCTACGCTGTATATCGTGCCGAAGTCTGTCGGTTATAACTGCCAGTTCTGTGTTACTTTACTCGACGTCGCCCAGTAAGATCTTTCCATTATTATTCTTTTTTTGCAACGTCAAGTCTGTTTGTGGTGTTTTTTTCCCCGTAGGTCATGTTTCGGTTGGAGGGCAAGAAATTTTCCAAGACGGGTCAGCCCCCCATGCGACGATGCCCATACGGCCGAAAGTTTTCCGTCACCGACCAGCACGACTGGTGTCTTTCGTGTCTTGGCCCACTTCACGACATGGGTTCGTGCGGCGCCTGCTTCTCCATGGACCCCGTTGGGTCATGTGAACAGCAGCGTGGAGAAATGGGCGAGCTCCACCGACTTTCGAGGGTCGGGTGCACACTCATCGCAGCCAAGCCACGCTCTCTCGGCCTTTCCTTCGGGTCCCCTCCTGGTTCTATATGGACCGAGGAGGAGGGAGCCTCGGCTACTTGTAGCCTAGCTGTTGGTGAGGCTTCTTCCGTGGCACAGAAGGACCATCCCGCTCCTTCCCGGGGGCGGGCGGGAAGCGCCACCATGGCAATCACCCCTGCGGGGGTGAAGACTCCACCGGTGTCGCTCCTGCGGGTCGCAAAGCCCAGGTCGGCGCCATCCTCGACATCGTCAGCCAGCGCTGTTGGGGGCCTCGGCACCATTCTCAGTGCCATAGGACCTGATGGGGCCGTCGTCGGCGCCGACTTGTTGCGCTGTGCCGTGATATCTGTTGGAGCCGTTCGCGGCACTGACACTGCTAGCAGCGCCACCATCGTGCCGTCGCCACCATGTCTCGCCTCGGCGCTGTCCTCGCGGTGCCAGGGAGCCGGGCGGCGCCATGCTCGGTGCCGTGTCTGCCTTCGGAGCCATCCTCGGGGCTGCCCCTGCCCTCAGCGCCATTCGTGGCACCGGGGAGCCAGGTGGCACCATCGGCAGCACTGTTGGTGCCGCCAGGGCTGTCGTCAGCGCCGTCTCTGTCCTCGGTGCTGATCGTGGCGCCATGGGACCAGATGGCGCTGTGACTGGTCCTGGCTCTGGATCTCTGGTTTGGGCTGGGGCCACGCCTCCCTTGGATTCCGCTCGCGGGGCTGCGGGAGGCGCTGGCACTGACTCGGGCACAGCTTTGGTCTCTGGGCCTGTTGGCAAGGATGGCACTGCCCGCCCTCCCACGGTTTGGCCCAGGGCCTCAGACTCTACCTCCTGGGAGACGGAGTCGAGCTCTGAGTCGGATGTGCAGTCTGACCCTTTGGGGTTGGCTGTTGAGGTGGGTAGTACGGTAGTCTCTTCGACAAGTCAGAGTCATCCCCCTTCTGAGGTGAGGTCGGTGGCTACCGAGACTAGGGTCAGGGGTGCTGACCAGCAGGCAATGGTGCAGGCCACCATAGCTCTGCAGCCTGGTCTTGGTAGTTTCACTGACCCCTCAGTTGTGGTACCCCCTCCAGTGGTGTGCCTTGATCACCCAACTTTGGGGCCGATCGAAGCACCGGAAGGGGGGGAGGGTACTGCACCCTGGATTACCCCTTCGGGGGCTGCCCATAGATGCCAGCTACCTAGGCTGGCCCTCTCTAGGAGGAGGGCTCTTTCAGGCTCCGAGGGGTCAAGGGGTGTGGGGTTGGCACGTCGGCCTTTTTCTGGGGTCCACCCAGGCCCTGGGAGAAGCCGTAGTGCGGATCTCCACTCTTCCTCCTCGGTCTCTTTGAGAGAGTCCCATTCTTTTGAGGTAGGGGACCATCCTTCTGGACCTATATGGCCCCAGTCGCCTCACAGTGGGGATTCTTCCGGGCACAGCCAAGGCAGTACTGATTTGGTTGTTCCGCTGTTGGCTGTGAGGTCTTCCAGGGCACCTTCTTCCGCGGGTGCCAACGGTCCGCTCCTTAGCCCAGGCGGAGGTCAGCTGACATCTCTTCTCGGCTCTGTCCCCATCCCTCTGCCACACTCTCCTGTGCTACCAGGCATCCTCGATCCTAGCGGACCTCTCACCTGGGAGCAGTTCAGAGCGGTGGCTGCTTGGTTCCCTGCTTACGTTAGGGCAATGGACAGCCAGGTTTATCAACCTCCCCCCCGTGCAGCCACCCACTGAACAGACGGTGACCTCCAGCTCCTCATCCCCCTCTTCAGGGGGAGAGGAACCCTCTGTCCACATCCCTCCGGCTGCTGATCTCTCTGAGTATCAGCGATTCCTCGTGAGGATGTTGGAGGATTTGCACCTTACTCCTTCCACTATTAGCAATCCTGAACACTCGGTGCATGCCTTTCTAGGCGATTTTGGTGAGGCCACCCTTGTGGTGCCACCCTGGCCGGCTCCCTTTCGGGAGGCGTTATTGTGTTCCTGGCAGAGGCCCTTCTCCAGAGTTCCTGCCCCAAGGGATCTCAGCCAGAGGTATTGCGCACCCCCGGAGTCTCCAGGTTCCATGCCTCATCCACAGTCTGGATTGACGCAGTTGGATACTCCTGATGGGCTTCGAGCCCTTCACCGTGACTGGCCCCCAGATCAAGACTCCTTGGATTTTGATTTCTGGGGTAGGAGGACTTTCTACTCGGCACGGTTACTTCTTTCTATCTCTGCACATCAGGCCCACTATGCAGCCTATGACAGGTTCTTGTGGTCCACTCTAGGTCAGCTCCTAGCCTCATTGCCTGACACGGAGCAAACCAGACAAGCCATTGCACTCTCTGCACGTGGCCTGGAGCTAGCAAGGCACCAAGCATGGGCATCCTATGATGCCAATGAGGTAGCTACCAGTGTCATCGGGACAGCGATCTGCACTAGGTGGACGGCATGGCTGTGTCTTTCCCGGCTGTCACCCTTGGCCCGGTGTAGGGTGATTAACTCCGCTCACCAGGGAACCTATCTCTTCTCCCACAGAGTGAGACGGCGCTTGTCAGGGAAACTTCCTTCTCCGGGGACTCTGCCCTCTCTCCCACTCTCGGGCCTCTCCAGGCCCTGAAGTTCCCCCCCTTAGTGTGTCACCCACTGAGGGCTAAGGGACTTTGTCCCTTAGGGTGTAAAAGAAACCCCTTCGGGGGGGCTCAGTACTCACCCATCTGTGATGAATGGTGAAGATTGACACAGATAAGATATGAAAATTACGTACCTACCGTAATTATGATCTTTCTGTGTATCTTCACCATTCATCACAACCCCACCCTCCATCCCCCTTGGGCCTCAGTCTCTGGGTCCCCCTCCCTCTCTGTGCCTCCCCCTCTCCTACTTAGGAGTGGGGTAAAGTAGGGACACACAGGGGAGTAATTTTCCAGCAAGAGTGGATAGCTCAGGTGGCACTCCTTCTCCAGTACCTTGGCCCCACCCCTGTGGGGTAGGGGTTGGCAGTTGCCCTCCTTCTCTCCTCCTCCCTGTTTCCGTCCAACCTATTTCTCCTAAAAAAAAAAAAAAAAAAACTTTTTCACCAAAAATTTTTCCTTGAGAGGGTGCTGAATCCCTGTACCCTGTCCTTCTTCCAGAATAGCTGACTCTGCTTATATGGAGTGTTTTCCAGCTATTCCGTGCCTTGAATTCTGGCAGAAAGCATTGCTACTCCTTGCAGATCCTATACAATCTGGAGACTGACCAGGGTCTGGGGGTCTGAGATGTCTTATCCTTCTCCCCTTTCTTTCTAAATTCTTTACTCACCCTACCCTCCTCTTCCTCTTCTTATTCCAGAGATTGGGGCCCCTCCCAATCCCCTTTAGTTTCTAACCTCTCTCTTCTGTCCTCTCAGTTGTTTTTTCTCCTTTTAGTTCATACATCTTTTCTTTTTTCTGTCCCTTGGACTTCCTTGTCCCACCCTCCACTCCCTTCCTCTTACCTCTCCGGTGACTCAGAATGGGCAGGCAGGCAGAGTCGACATAGCCTAACGGCCAACCCACGAATGCCACGCAGTGCGTCGGCCCCGAGGGTCGGCGCTGATGGTGTGTCGGCTCCACCTACCAAAAAAAAAAAGCTCCCGTGGGGCCTGACCTCCGGCCAGATACATAGAAACATAGAATTTGATGGCAGATAAGGACCGATTGGCCCACCTAGTCTGCCCATTTCCCTACCTAACAGATAAGCTGCAGATCCTAGTTAATCAACAGCTTAGTTCCTCCTACCCCCCACTAGGACTGCCTTATGTCTGTCCCATGCATTTTCAATTCCTCCACTGTTCTTGACTCCACGACCTCCTCAGGGAGGCTGTTCCATGCATCCACAACCCTCTCTGTGAAAAAATACTTTCTCACATTACCTCTGAGCTGTCCCCCCTCTATCTTCAAATTGTGCCCATTTGTTCTTGCACATCTCTTTTTCTGAAAGATGCTACCCTCTTGAACTTTGTTGATTCCCTTGAGGTACTTGAAAGTTTCTATCATGTCCCCTCTCTCCCTTCTTTCCTCAAGGGTATGCATATTAAGCTCCTTTAGTCTTTCTTCGTATGTCTTCTGGTGCAGGACCTGCACCATTTTGGTTGCCCTCCTCTGGACAGCCTCCACTCTGTCTATGTCTTTGCAGAGATGGGGTCTCCAGAGCTGCACACAGTACTCCAGATGGGATCTCACCAACTGTCTGTACAGAGGGATAACAACTTCCTGTTTTCTACTATTGATGCCTCTTCCTGTGCATCCCAGTATCCCCAGCCTTCCTTACTGCCTTTCTCACATTGCTTGCCCACCTTTAGGGCCATCTGATATAATTACCCCAGGTCCCTTCCATTTTACTGTTGTCAGTATCTCACCACCCCATTGTGTATGCTACCTCTCATGCTTTTGTTTCCATGTGCATTACCTTGTACTTCTTTGCATTGAATCTGAGCTGCCATACATTTGACCATTCCTACAACCTTGCCAAATCCCTTCTCATCCTTTCCACTCCATCTTGTGTATCAACCCTGTTGCAGATCTTTGTGTTGTCTGCAAAGAGACATACTTTTCCTTCTAGTTCCTCTGCAATGTCACTTATAAAGATGTTAAAAAGGACCGGTCCCAGTACTGAACCCTGCGGTACCCCGCTAGTAACTCTCCTTTCTTCACTGTGTACTCCATTTACTACTACCCTTTGCGTCCTGTTGTCTAGCCAATTTTTCATCCAGGCTACCACCTTGGGACCCACTCCAAGGCTGGCTAACTTGTGTATTAATCTTTTGTGTGGGACTGTATCAAATGCCTTGCTAAAATGTAGGTAGGCCATGTCCACAGCCCCTCCCTGGTCTACTACTTTGGTCACCCAGTCAAAGAAATCTATTAGATTTGTCTGACATGATGTTCCCATCGTGAATCCATGCTGCCTTGGGTCCTGTGACTCACTGGCTTCTAGTTACTCAACAATTCTTTCCTTCAGAAGTGATTCCATCATTTTCCCTACCACTGAGGTCAAACTAACTGGTCTGTAGTTTCCTGCCTCTGTCCTGCTCCCACTTTTGTGAAGAGGAATCACATCTACCCTTCTCCAGTCCTCAGGTACCACCCCATCCTCCCATGATTTGTTAAAGAGGGTAGTCAGCGGTGTCACTAGTTCTACTCTTAGTTCTTTTAGAATTCTTGGGTGAATCCCATCAGGCCCCATTGCTTTGTCCACCTTCAATTTTATTAGTTCTTTCAGAACCCTTTCTTCTGTAAATGGACTGGTATCGACCTCCGTCTTCAGAGTGTTTCTCTTGTTTGGTTTAGGTACCTCCTCCTCTTCCTTTGTGAATACTGAGCAGAAATATTCGTTCTGTATCCCTGCTTTTTCACTGTCACCCTCTACCCACATTCCCTCCCCTTTATTAAGCCTCAGTATCCCTCCTTTGGTCTTTCTTCGCTCCCTAATGTACCTATAAAAGGTCTTATCCCCCTTCTTAACAGAATTGGCTATCCTTTCCTCGGTTTGGGCCTTTGCTATTCTGACTGCCTTCCCAGCCTCTTTCTGCTTTAACTGATAAAGTTTTCTGTCCTGCTTCTTCTGTGTTTCCTTATATTTCCTGAATGCTATCCTTTTCTCCTTAACCTTCCCTGCCACCTCTTTTAAGAACCATAGCGTTTTTTCTTTGTTGTGTTTTATTGATTTGCTTTACACAAAGGCTTGTTGCCTCTGTGATGGCTGTTTTGATTACTCCCCATTGTTCCTTCACTCCTCCTTCTTGCCTGTTTGCTAGTGCTTTTCTGAGGCACTCTCTCATTTTCCCAAAGTCAGCCCTCCTAAAGTCCAATACTCTTGCTTTTGTATGGCTTGATTGTATGGCTGTGTTTATCGTGAACCACACTGTTTGGTGGTCGCTTGTTCCCAGATAGCTACTCACTTCTAAATCTGAGATTCTTTCTCCATCCCCATTTGAGAGTACCAGGTCTAAGATTGCTCCCTCCCGAGTGGGTTCCAATACTAGCTGTCTGAGGCATGCCCCCTGTAGGGCATCAAGAATGACCCTGCTCTTGGATGTGCCTGCAGCAAAGGTGCTCCAGTTAACATCTGGCATATTCAGGTCCCCCATCAACAATATCTCCCCTTTTTCTGCCATTCTAAGGAAGCCTTCTATCATTTCCTTGTCCATTCCCTCCCCCTGAGATGGGGGTCTGTATACAACCCCCATGCGGATTGTGGTGCCATTTCCTGTCTTCAGGGTGACCCAGAGTGCCTCATCTGCTCCCTGTTTACTCTTTAGTTCTGTTGCTTTGATCCCTTCCTTTACACAGAGAGCTACTCCTCCTCCTCCTCTTTTACCCTCCCTGTCCCTCCTGTAGATTGTGTATCCTGGTATGTTGACATCCCAGTCATGGTTCTCTGTGTACCATGTTTCTGTGACTGCCACAATATCCAGGTAACCCTCTTCCATCAAGTCCATTAGTTCAGGGAGCTTGTTACACTGACTATGGGCATTGGTACTCATCACCCTCCACTTTTTGATAGCCTTACCCCTTTTAGCCCCATTCCTGTCCTTATTGCCTTTGCCTTTTTTTACATTTGCCTCTGTTCTGCTCCCTAATAACTTCTCTACCTTGGTGTTTACCTCACTAATTACCATGTTTTGTGGGGGGAGACTGGAATTTCCTTGCTCCTTTTCAGTGCCTCCCCCCTTGGCTAGTTTAAATGCTTGCCAATGAAGCATTTAAACCTCTCACCAAGGATCCTGGTTCCCCCACTGGACAGATGCAGACCATCACACCAGTATAGGTCTGCATCCCTCCAGGTGGCTCCCCAGTCCCCAATGAAGCCAAAACCCTGAGCTCCACACTAGTTTTCCAACCACTCATTGAATTCCCTGGTGAGGAGTGCCCTAGCATCACCCTTGCCATAGACAGGCAGCACCTCCGAGAAGGTTACCGTATGCGCTACTTGTCTAGGGCCCCTCCCCAACTCTACAAACTCCTCTTGCCCTGCTCTGATCCCATTCCCAGCCAGGTCATTTGTCCCTAGGTGGAAAATGACATTCAGCTCCCTCCCTCGTGCAGCTGCTTCCATGATCCTGAGGATTCGCTTCCTGTCCCTCAAGCTGTGGTGCCAGGAGGCACCCCTCCTCTCCCTTCCTCCCCATTTCTACCCCCAATGACTGAGTCCCCACCAGGAGTTGTTTCCTTACCCTGTGGGGTCCCATGCCACCCTCCTGTGGGTCTCCTTTGTGAAGGTTCCCAGCATTCTCCTTGGTCTCCACTGCAGGTGCCCCATAGAGGAACCACTATCCACCAGAAGAGCAAATGAATTGTGGAGAGTACAGCTGGAGGGATGCAACTCTGTTCCACCACCCTCTCCCTTCCTGAGCCCACCCTGGTCCAGCCTCTCCTCTTTCTTGGCAACCTCTGAGGTAGTGGCATTGGCCCTGGTGGTCCCTGGGTGGGGGAGGAGGTTTCACGAATCCTAGCCAGGTCAGTCTGGAGACGGGCAACCTCCTCCCTCAGACCAGAGAGGTGCCTGCAAATAGGGCAGCATCGCAGCCTCCAGAATGTCTCCCAGAACACTGCCGCCCCACAGCCATTGCACTGCACCACTCCTATCATGTCTTATTTTGTGTCCCCTCTACTGTTTCTCTGTATTCTTACTCTCTCCTCTCCTTACAACTCCCACCCTTCCTGTTCTGGGGCAGCAACTTACTATCTTCTTCAGTAGCCTCCTTCTTCCTTGCTCAATGTCAGACCACCAGCAGCTAGGGGGGAGAGTGAGCTACTTTTTTCCTTTAGGGTTGACAAAACCAATGTTTCTATATGATCCTTCCTTCCTACTGCCAAACAGGAAGTTCCTGTTGACAGTCAAATCCAGTGGCTATAAAAGTAGAACTGGCTTTGGGTGGGTGGGTGGAGGGTGGGATGGAGGGCAATTAGAAAAGGCTAGCAACAGGAAGTTGTAATTTGAGTCACCTGCTTTTATAGTTTCTAAGCCACACCCCCAATTAAGCTCTCTTTCCTCCTACTGGTTTAGCAAAGTCAGCTGATACAGTACCCTTCCCAGCACAGAACACACACACTAACTTTCTTTCTTTTCTTTCTTTTTTTAACCCTAAATAAGACCCCTTCTACTTCTAATAAAGTATCTGTCTACTTAATCTCAACAGATACTGACTTGCTGAGATATAAGTTTTAAATTAATAAGAAAATGTAGCTTCTTTTAGTTAGCTGCTTTCTGCTCTACAAGCAAGGCTAGCAACAGATACCCATCTGTGATGAATGGCGAAGATACACAGAAAGATCATAATTACGGTAGGTACGTAATTTTCATTTCTGTCTGGATTATGGCATAATGCCAATATGTCATTGCTACTCATTGTATCTCACAGCTCTCTGTAATATGTATGTGAAATTTTTTTTTTGCTCCACCCAGGCTCCCCAGAATCCCACTCCTTCATGCTCCCACACTCAACCCCTCTGCCCGCCAGACTCAACATCTACTGCTGTCACTTACCTCCAGGCTCTCTAAGATCCTCCAACACCCCTCGTGTTCTGACTTATCCCTGCCAGAGGACCACCCCCCCACTGCTGCCAGGGAAGAAGCACCTCTGACCTCGGGGCTGATGGTTGGGGGGGCAAGGGTACTGTGCTGTACGTTCAGTGGTATGGGGAAGTTCATAGAAAGACACCATCCAGTGCTCCAGGATGGGCCATTCTCCCTTTTTCTCCTTTTCCTCTGCCTCTCCCATGTGATGGCTGCACGTCATGGCATTCTGGGAAGACCGGTCAGCAGCCCAAGGTCACCCATGTGGCCAAGTGTGCCTCTGCTGGCTTACCACAAGGAGCCACTTGAGAAACAGTGCAGACCATATCCTCCCTCCCAGAGAGGAGCTCATCTGCATAGACACTGTTAATCCTCCCCACCAGTCTCCACTCTAATCGTCTCAGGTGTGGGACGTGAACCCAGATAGCCAGCATGCTGAGTGGGCACCTCTCTGCTTGGCATCCTGGAGCCAGCCTTGAAAAACATTTTGTAATAGAAACCTAAGTACAAAAAAAAAACAGGACCGGGCCCAGCACCAGCCCCTGAGGTACTCCGCTTGTTACTTCAGTACACTGAAAATGACTAGCACAGCACTGAACCCTGAGATGTTCTACTTGTTAAGATGAAGGGGATTCAAGGGGAGTGGCAAAGGCAGAAACCCAATCAGGATATTAGGTTGCAGGAGTGAGGTAGGGATACATATTCTGGCAGACTGGATGGACAGTTCGTCTTTTTCTGCCAGCACTGTCTTCTGTGTTTCTGTAATGGGTTGTGTACTAGGGGATCTTTGTTTAATAGGGGGAGCGCAGCTTAAGTTGGAAAATTCACATGTGTCAACATCCTTACAGTGCAGTGCTCTAAACAGGTAATTTCTTAGCAGGCTGGACAGCTGAGATCTGGGCTGTTAAGATATTCTAATTGTCTTCCTATGATGTACGGTTGAGGCTGTCAACATACAGTTCAATGTGTGTACACAACTTAATAACAAGTTATGCTTGTATAACTTCATTAATAATCTGGTAGTATTTGAATGCTTATGTTGTTGACTGTGATAAATAGATACTGTGGCTGTTCGCACCCTCTGTTTCACAGGGAACTACCACCCTGCTGTGGTACCATGAAGGTAAAGCAACCCTCTTGTGGAGGGTTCCACCCCTAGAGGTGTTGCAGGAAGATAATTCCTTTAGGCTAAAGGTACCTTTGGAAGGAGCCCCCAAAAAGGTGGAGCAGCAAGTGGTGAATGCAGAAACTGGATGAGCATGGACTTGACAGCAGTAGTGATGACTTGTAACAAACGTAGGCAGGATTGTGCAATGACTGATGATATCAGTATTGATAGCAGAAGGGGCATGACTTCCATAAGGAGAGAGGGAGCGGCAAAGTAGAGACCACCATCCAACCCCAACTCAACAGTGGAAACCTACCTGGGAAAACATGTAGTATAAAGATATACTACTTGATGGGCTACCTCCTACAGACTACCTAACCTTTATTACATTCAGCACGGAGGAGAGGAACTCCCCCCCATGACAGGGAACCTCTGGGGAGCCAAGGCTTTGGTTGCCTTCCATCCAGGCTTGGGATGAATTAATGATGGCTCGATAGTGCAGTTTAGAGACCCAGCTCAGGGGGATGTTTTAGAGGAAGGGCTCTCACTCTGTCCCTCTAATGGGAAAGTCTTGGGGGTGCTGCAAGTCGACAGCCTCTACAGCTAAATGGGGAACCCTGCTGGGGCACAACTCCCCGGTGGAGGAGGAGGAGAGGAACAACCACTGAAAGGCACTCACCTGGCCTCCACGAGTGGAGGCCTAGAGGAGATGCCAACCCCTTGAGGGGTAGGGCCAAGCCCTGGAGGGATGAGAACAGGAGAATTGAGCAATCTTCACCCTTGAGGGGCAGGAAGGACAAGGGAGAGAGGAATGGAGACCAGCTGAACCTTATGTGGCCATAGGGAGAATAGCTTTTGAAGGTTCTAACAATGCTGGCAGCACAGCTAAAGGAGCCCCCTGGAACTTGGAGGCCCCACTCTCAGGCAGCTGAAGTTTTAAATGCTACAGCAAGAGGTGCTGCCGATGTTGTCCATATGGCCAGAGACTTTCCCCAGAGCAGGGACCTTCTCACTCGAAGGGTAGAAAGCGAAGGACACCACCCCTGGTGAAGGACCCACCCTCAAGATGCGGGGCAGAGCCATGCTAGGTAGAGAGGTTGGGATGTGACTGAGAGTGCAGGATTGGAAGTGTAACTGGTAGCACTGAGAACAGCAATAGACAGCAAGAGTGGGAGTGCAATTGTTAGCACAGAGTAAGTTAAGGGACTGCATGAGTGGGAGTGCAACTGTTATCACTGAGTATATGAGATTGCATGAGGTGAAGTGCAACTGTTAGCACCAAGTACATCGAGACAGCATTTTATTTATTTATTTATTGAAATGTTTCACCAGGAAAGGCACACTGAACAACAAGTTGCTCATTTCAGGGTGCGTCCTGGGAGAAAGGGTAGTGGAAATGCATGCATACAACAGCAAATTTTATTACAACAATATTGGCAGCAGTGAATAGCAAATAACAGAAAGAACATACTAAATGCAGCATTTAAGTACAATTGTTTACTGAGGTCACAATGGACAGGTCAAATGCATTACATTAGGATAACACCTTAAATTCATGATGATGGTACCATTTAGCCCGAAAGGAAGGGGTGGATAGGGAGTAACAGTAGAGGTGAAAATGTAGCAAGGCTGGGAGGGGAGCAGATTAATAGGAATCAAGGTTATAGATATATTGATAGTTGAAGATTGATAGGAATCTAAAGTCATAGTTATATTGGCAGCTATAGATAACCCAAAAGAATGACCAGGTAGGGATCTCTGCTGGGAAAGAAAGTCGTGGGGATGGAAGGGAGCTGTAATTCAGAATAGTTACTGAATATATTGATAGAGGTTGAGGAACAGGTCAGGAATACCAGGTAGGTTATTTGCAGGTACAATTCAGAGAGAAAATTATGTAGGGCCAGTTATGGGGAGGAGGCGAATCTGGTGAGGAAGAATCTACAATTTTGGGAAGTGATACGAGAAAGCAGCCATGCCTACAGTGGTAGACCGTGAGGGACAACCAAGGAATGGGAGTCATAAGATCTAAGTGAGTGGGCAGAGGGAGGGAGGACTGATAGAGAGGAAGTGAGATAGGATGGGAGCGATCCAAACCAGAATTTAGAGACAAATTTAGCACAATGATGGAGGCATCTATTTTCTAGTGAGGGAAATACCAGGGAGTAGTACAGCTGACAGTGGTGGGTGAGAGGAGGAGAGTCCAGAGCGAAGCGACGGAAGGAGTTGAAGAGGGTATCCAATCTGGCTAAGGAGGTCTTGGGAGTGGCACTGTAGACTACATCACAGTAGTCAAAAATAGGTAGGATCATCTTCTGGACAAGTTCACACCTAGCCAGGAGAGGGAGGCAGTTCCGATTCCTGTATAGAGTGCCAAGCTTGGGGCACAGCTTTTTCAGGATGGTGTCCACATGGTCAGAGAAGATAAGATGTTGGTCAAGCCAAACCCCCAAATATCTGAATGAGGATGTGTCCTTAAGGACTGTATCATCAAGGGTATGGAAGGAGGGCAAGGAGGAGAGCCTAGAGAGTCTCTGCCTAGTTCCAAAGGTCATGGAGACTGTTTTCTTGGCATTCATAAAATGTTGATGAGAGCAAAACCAGTGCTGAACATTATTGAAGTCCTGCTGAAGTCTGTTTACAACATCAATGGGGGACTGTCCTGAGGTGTAGAGGACTGTGTCATCTGCGTACATATGTATTGAGGCTGATGTTCAGACAGATGGTAGGTCATTAAGAAATATGGAGAAAAGAATAGGGCCCAACACAGGCCCTTGAGGAATACCAGTGTGCTGGGGGGATTTGGGTCATAGTCTGACTGACTGGGTCTGACCTACAAGGTAGGCTCAGAACCAGTTAGTGGCTAAGGAAAGGGAGTTTGGTAGTAGGGTGTGGGAAACCATGTCAAAAGCCTTGGCTAGGTTGACAAAAGTGGCAGAAGTGATTTGACCACTGTCCATCCCTGAGAGGATGGAGTTGGTAAGCCTTATCAGGGATGTGGTGGTGGAGTGTTTTTTTCCGAAAACCAGATTGGAAGGGAGTGAAAAAGTTGGAGTTAGTGAGCTAAGACAAGAATTGGGCAAGAACCAAGTGTTCTTGCAGTTTCTCAAGGGTGGGAAGGAGGGATATGGGATGGTAGTTCCCCGGTGAGGAAGGATCACCGCCCTTAGGTAGAGGAAGAACAATGGCATGCTTCCAAACAGGTGGGGTAGCTGCCATTTTGATCGAGAGGTTGAAGCGGTCAGGCAGTGGGGCAGACATAGCTGTAGCTGAGAGATATAGCAGCTTGGGGTCCAAACCATCAGGTGAACTACCTTTGGATGGGTTTAAGTTGTGCAAGCATCCAAGGTGTCAGAAGGGGCAATTTTAGTGAAAGAGAAACGAGTAGACTTGAGCAGTGTGCATGGTGAGGTGGAGGGGGCACCTGGCCTGGTAGACGGTAAGGAGGATAGGAAAGCAGAGGCACAAGAGGTGAAGTATGAATTAAATTCAGTAGCAACACTGGGGTGATCAGTAATAAGGGTGTTGTTTATATTGAGGAGGGGGGGAAGGAGGAGTGGAAGGGAGAAGAGTGAGTGGATAACTTTCCAGCATAAGGTGGACTGCAACTGTTAGCAGTGAGTCTGGTAAGGGACAGCATACTGAAGCTGTAGAGAACAAATAAATAGTGGTAGGGAATGCAATGGCATATGTGAACCGAAACATAGGAAGCAGTGTGCTGCTGGAGTGAGCTGTGGAAACCACAGTACCCAAAAGGGAGTGCCCGCCACAATTATGTTGTTTAGAGGAACAGGAAACTGCAATGGTACAAAAAACAGCAATCACTAGAGCCTGGAGTAGCATGAGGCAAATTAAATGAGCAAACGCAGGGTACTAGAAAAATCAGAAGCACCAAGAAAGAAACACAATAAAGAAAGAACACGGAACTGGAAGACAGGAGGGCAGCACAAAACAGCAGACAAACAAACAGCAGCCAGGAGCAAAATACTGACCTAGATAAGAGGAGACACAAAGCAAGCAGAAATCCCCAAAGCACAAAACGAAGCAGGAGACAAACGCTGGGGGAAGGGGGGGGGGGGGTACAGAGCCCCAGCAGAGCTTCCAGCTGCAGCAAAGAAAGAAGTCACCTAAATGAGACTGCAGGGAGCGGACTTAAGTAGCTCAGACAGAGAGTGTGGCTGGTTGCTCCCACTCATTGAATTGCATTCATAGCCTTTGATTAGTTACATGGAATATGAACGGCTTCAAAAATCTAGTTAAGCATTAAAGGGTTATCACCTATGCCAAAAAGTTAAAAACAGATATTTTGTTACTCCAGGAAGCAAATATATAACTAAAGAAGGCAGAGAAATTGGCCCATAGTTGGGAAGGTGGATTGTACATGTCTTGTTTCAATATTATGGCCCGTGGGCTGAGGGCTTACTTAGGCAGAATTTTCCAGGCCAGGTGATTAAATTCATATCAAATCATATCAAACTTTATTTGTAAGCGCAATTTCAAATGATCAAAGCGCTGTGCATCAAAACAGTAAAATCCATTTAAACAACAATAAACAAAACTTAAAATTTAAAACATAATCATGAATATAACTGATGGCAGCATGCTAACTTTTGCTTAAATCAGGAAATGCAAAGCAGAATAAATGTGTTTTTAAAGTAGTTTTAAAGCTCTCTACGGTCAGGCACTCTAATCTGATGAGGTTGAGTATTCCATAGGGTAGGGGCCACAAAAGCAAAAGAGCGGGCCCCAGAAGTCTTTAGTAGAACCCTGGGAACCTCTAGCAATCCCTTGGAAGAACAGAGGGGGCGATAGGGGTGAATAAGATCTTGCAAGTAACCAGGTCCCTGTCCATATAGGACTTTATAGGTCAGTAACCCGACCTTGAAGGGGATCCGCCAGTATACAGGCAGCCAGTGCAGTACGCAGAGCACAGGAGTGACATGGCAAGATCTCAAGTAAGCCAGTTTACAACCCAGTCAACAGTGGTGGACATTGGTGATAGACATGGGGGGCTGTTATGTGTCGATACAACTTCAGCTTGAGCCTAAGTTGGTCACACCACAGTCAGTATTTGGTCCAATATAGACCTTGTTTTTTTCAAAGCTGGCTTTAGAATTCGTGGATTGTCTAGGGTATAGAATACTTGGGGGCGATATGAACTGCATGTTAGACTCAATATTGGATAGATCCTCCATTTCATCATATCGAGTGACAAAGAGGCAGTAGCACTAGCTCAGTTAATAGTCGAGTTAAACATGATGGAGACATGGTAGGCTAAGCTCCTGGAAGATAAAAGAATATTAATTTTAGAAGTGGTAGTGCCAGCAGCTGGAGCATCCAGATGCATTTACCTCGGCTCCTGCATGAGAAGGAAATGTAATAGTTAATAAACTGGGTTTAGTTCAAATTCTCAAATTTACTTCCACTTGGCAACAGCTAGAGGAACCTACTTTTTGGAGGAGCTCTGATGATGTTAAAGTTGTGAAATACAGCAGGGGGCCCACAGAACTTTTTTAAGCTGAAGCAGTCAGCTAAAAAAGTGAAGGAATCAAGTAATATAATGGGACCCAGTGAATCAGAGGTAACCCTCTCATCTTTACAACAATCAATAAACAGAATGCCCAAATCAGTAGAGCTTTTTTGTTCAAAATTCAGCAGTTTTACTTAGTGACTACATGCTGTGGAGCAGAGTCTGAAACCCACATGTTTTGAGGTTATGGATGTGATGCACATTGTGGGCCACATGCTCTCAGTTTCTGCAGGTCTAGTAAAAGAGAGCACTATACTTAGATAAAGATTGGAGCATGCTGAATACACGTTTTAAAGGTAAAGTCCCCTCAACCTATTTTCTGTATACCTGTGTAGTTTGTAGCCATGAATAATGATTCCCTCTCTTACACCCCCTAATGTCATCCTAATTTAAATTTAAATGAAGTTGCTTCACTCTGTTCTGCTGTTGTGAAAATCTTTTTTCACTCCATTGCAAAGGTTATGCCCCCGCTTGTGCAAGTAATCATGGAAGATGATGATACGTACATTCACAAGCCAGCAGAAGTGCTACTGTCGGTTCTATTGTATATCTTCTGAAGTCCCTGTATTCTTGTCTTGTGCTGGCCATCAAACTTTTCAGTGTACTTTCCCTAATGCTTTCTGTTGTTTAAAGTGTGACTGAGTTAGAAGGATGCTGGTGCTTGTGATGTTTTGTTACTCAACTGATTAATTCTTGTGTGCTAGGAGTTCTTTGCTTAATCCCAGTCCCTTTGATGTGTAAATATACATTATCAACTCCCATGTTTCCTTTTATGAGTGGGGTCATGATCTTTGCTACAGAGTGAAACACACTGCTTGTTCAGAAATTTGGAGCCTCAAAGTTTCCTGGGGGTACTGGATATCTGGGGCATGGAGACGGCCTGTGTGATTGGAGCCGAGGCAGCTGTGGTTGGTTATAACTTAGCCCTTGCAACTGCGTTCGACTCCCTAGCACTGCTCCGTGTCCGCCCCTTGATTTTCTGCTGCAGGTCTTCATGGTACGATGCAGACCTGAGGAGGTTGAAGACTAAGGGGCAGAGGTTAGAGTGCTGTTGGCGTAGGTCTTGCTTGGAGGTGGATAAACTGGAACTGACAGCTCATTATAAAGAATATCAGCAGGCAATCAAACTGAAAAAGTCAGCATTCCTGGCATGAGTGATTGCCGGGGGAATGAAACAGCCAGCTCAGATGTTCAACACTGTAGACAGACTTTTAAATCCAATCTATCTCCAGTCTTGCAGAGCCTTTTCACTGGATAAATCTGAAGAGTTTAACTGGTTCTTTCTTGACAAGGTGTCTTCCATCCGGGCTGGGATACCTTCCGTCAGTCCTCTAATGTCCAGCAATATCCAGACTTCAACAGACAGGGAAATTCCATCTCTGTGGGATGAGTTTGAGCCAGTGCTGGCTGATGATGTTTCTCATGTTGTTTCTAGCCTGCCTCCTACCTTCTGTACATTGGACCCAGGGCTGACCCAGCTTCTGTTAGAATGCTGGGATTTGCTCGGTTCAATTATGGTGGAGACTGTGAAATGTTCCCTCATGGAGGTTTTTTTTCCATCTGCCTTTTAAAAGGCAGTGATGAGACTTCTCTACAAGAAATGCTCTCTGGACCCTGACACTCTCTCCAATGACAAGCTGGTCTCAAGCCTTCCCTTTTTTGGGAAGTTGATTGAGAAGGTGGTGGTGATATAGCTGGAACAACATCTGGAGAGGCATAATATCTATAAGCCCTTCCAGTCCAGGTTTTGGTCTTGTATTAGTATGGAGACTGTGCTAGTCAGGGTGCACCATGATCTAATTCTGCGAGTGATAGTGGTCAATGTTCCATTCTTGTCCTGCCTGACCTCTTATCGACTTTTGACATGGTAGATCATGGGGTGCTGTTGGCCTGACTGAGGCACTATGCGGGACTGTCAGGAACAGTGTTGTGTTGGTTTAAATCCTACCTGTCTGGCAGGGTGCCTCAGATGACACTTGGCTTATTCACATTGAACTGTGCTGCTCTTTGATGCAGGGTGCCTCAGGGGGTTGATTTTGGCCCCCATGTTGTTTAGCATTTATATGCTGCCATTGTGGGAGATCATTAAATGCTACAGCTTGAGTTTTAAGTTATGCAGATGATACACAGCTGCAGGGCTGTGCCAACAACTGTAAGGGCCACCCTGCAAAATATTTTGTGAGGCCTACCTCCCCACCTGTAAATGTAAAATAACCATTAGCACATATGACATTTTTATAGCATTTTTTTTTGTATCAGTCCTGCTGAGCAGTTTGTCCATGCTGTCCCCCTTCCCCCTTGCTGGCTCCATGATCAAAGAACTGAACAATGTAATTTGTCCATGCGTTTTCTGGGGACACCAGCACCAAGATTACATGTTTTGAATAATGGACTCTGTTGCTTCTTAGTTCTGTACTCCCCCCCCAAATGATGTGAAACATGAGTTGGACTCTTCTGACGCCACTGCTGACAGACCTTATGTCAAATGGATAAGCAAATTCCAAAGAGGAAGTTGCAATTTTGTGATAAAAGATTTTTTAAAGTTGACCTCTGAAGCAATGGGCACCCTGACAGTGTGGGTCCCACTGCAACCACAGCTCTTGCACCCCTCCCAAGTCACGGCCCTGCCCAGCTCTATGTATCTTCTGCCCTGATGATGCAGCAGTAGTTTCAGAATTGATTGTATATCTGAAATTCAGGAGTGGGTGGCAGCCACTTGGCTTAGGTTGAACCCTTCAAAGATGCAGGTATTACTCGTGGAATCAGGTTGGATAAGTTCTACAGCATCGAGTAGCAGCACTTTCCTCCTTGTGGTGGGTGGTGTGGCACTTCAAGCTGTAAATAGGGTGAGGAATCTGGGTGTCATTGTGGACTCTAAGCTGACCATAGAACAACAGCTGTCAGCTGTGGTCCACAGTGGCTTTTACCATCTGTGAAACATTGCTCAGATCAAGCCATACCTTTAATACTTTGACCTAGCAAAACTGGTGCATGCCTTAGTCTTGTCAAGACTGGATTACTGCAGTGTTCTTTACCTTGGGTTATCCATAAGGCTCCTGCACCATTTGTAGCTGGTCTAAAATGGGACAGCCCAGCTAGTGGCAGGGACCTCTTGGTCCAAGCGTATCATGCCAGTTCTCTGCGCTCTATACTGGTTGCTGGTGCAGAGGTACATCAGCTTCAGTGTCTGCTTGCTCACATACAAGGCCCTGCATGGACTGGGTTTGGGCACCTGAAAGACTTCCTGGTGCCTTATGCTTATGGCCATCCCCTTCCCTCAGTGGAGGCAGGCCTCTTGTTGGTACCGAGGTCTTGCCTGAAGTCTTCTGGTGATAGGGCGTTTGTGATTGTCACTCCATTGTTGTGGAACAGCCTCCCTTCGGAGATACGAGATGCTCCCTCACTAACCATTTTTGAAAAGCTTTTAAAAACCCACTTACAGTATTTCTGTTATGCTTTGTGCCTAGCTCTATATCTTAATGGCACAACATACAGTTTGTATTTTTTTTTTATCATGATTTATTTATTTGTACTTACTGTGAGGTGCCCAGTGCCTTTGGGATTGGGTGCCATATAAATAAAATGGCTATGCCTTGCCCAGTTGTGTCTTGAGCTTCTAAGCTTCCCCCTGTCAACCAAGATGGCTAGAGTTCTTAAAAATAATCAAACTAAAGTTACTATTGACTCATGGGTGGCAGCCCATAATGTGGTTTCTCATGGGGTGGGTCTGTCTCCTAAAACTTGTATAGAGGTGGTAGTTGTGTTGAGCATGAGCAAGTTTAATATGCCTAATGGGGAGGGAAAGGAGGGAGACAGGGAATAAAATAGAGACCTTTAAATATATCACAGGGGTTGATAAGGTACAGGCGATGAATACTTTTCAGAAAAAAGGTACTCATGAACAAGGGGACATGCTATGAAGCTGGAGGGGTGGGAGGTTCAGGAGAGATGTGAGGAAATACTTCTTCACAGAAAGAGTGGTGGATTCACAAATCAGCCTTCCAGCTGAGATAGTGGAAGTGAAAACAATGGTGGGGTTCAATAGGCACAAAGAAATCATAGGGGTGTTGGGGGGAGAGAGACAGCACCGTAGATCAAGTGGGTCTACAGCAAAAATGAAGGTAGGGAAAAAATGTATAAAATGGGCCAACAGAGTGGGCCAAATGACTCTTATCTGCTGCCAGATTCTGTGTTTCTATGTTTCTCATGCTACTGGGTGATTTCTGTGACACAGATATGCTTTGTAGCTTCCTTAGTCTGAAGAGCTGCTGTTAGTAGGAAGCAAGGAATTTTTTGCTTGTCTGGTAATACGCAGGTTTCATGTGGAAGGCAGGGAGCTGCAGACAGTGCCAGATCTTACTTCGAGAGGGCTCTTGCAGTAGGCAATTACATATAGGACTGAAGCCAGCAGGCGTCAGGACCCCACGGAAAAATTTCTAGCTAGCAGTTTCTGGTGGGGGACCGCCCCCATGTCAGGTGACCAACATCATATGACGTCAGTATAAAGGGGCAGTCCCCCATGCCCACCTTCCAGTTCTTTTCTGATGTTAGCTTGAGTAGCGCCTCGTGGTTAAGTTCACTGCTTCGCCAGTCTATCGTCGGTAGTTTCAATATTTTGATTTTCGTCAGCATTTTCTTCAGCTGCCGTGTATGTTGTCCCTGACTCCTTCCGAGCACAAAAACAAGTGCGATTCCTGCGGCGCCCAGCTTCCGCACAAGGACAGACACTCCCAGTGCCTTTTTTGCCTAGGCCCCGACCACCTCGTGGAGAAATGCCAGCAATTCAATGCGACCACCCAAAAGTGGAGGCAGAAGTCCCTGGAGGCCCACATTCTAAAACTGAAGATGTCCTCCATGGAAAAGGAGCTGAAAAAACTTAGGCAGGCCTCTACTTCCTTTGAGGGCCATTGCAAGAAGAAGCACCGGGACCAGGACCCCTCTTCTACGGTGGCCGTGACTCCAGCTGGAGTCACGGTGCTGAAGGTAACGTTCCCTCAGGAGGACTCTTCCACAACGGCTGTCTTGGAGGCTTCCAAGGCGGCGTTGACTCTCCCATCGGGCTCGCGCTCGGGCCCCGTCAAAGCCTCCGGGTCAAAGGAGGCCGCCGCTCCCAGTAAGACCTCCACCGTGTGGCCTTCTGGTCTGAGCAGCCCCGGTAAGCTGGACGTTGGCTCCTTCAATGCCCGGGTGAGGCTGATAAGATGCCTGACCCTTCGGAGCAGCGCACGGCCTCTAAAGCGCCCACCAAGGCCGCCCTCCATCACGGTCTTCGTCAGGCGTAGGGTCCGATAAGTCAGACGCCAGCTTCTTTGACGTCTGCCCGGATCCTGCCAATAAGCCAGCCATCAGCCCCTCTGATGGCCACACGGTGTTAGAACTGATGCTGGACCCTTCGGGCCTATCCGTCGTCCCGAGCTTGCCGCAACATTCGTAGCATTCCGAGGCTCCAGCATCTCTCTTGCTGGATCCCGGGGATGTTAGCCCCACTTCCCCAGGTGACATACAGGATGTTGACACACTGCCATCGGGTCTCCCTCCTGCTGGGCTGGATGACCTGACGTCAGACCTTCGGATGCTAGCGCCAACACCGGCCTACCCAATGCCAGGTGACATCCGCTTGCCGAACACGGTTCCTACACTGGGCCCGTCGCCCACTGGGCCTCTCGTTCTGGGCCCACCCTCTGGGCCATTCCCAGGGCCTTCTTCTCCTTAAGAGCCCCTGGTGCCTGGGTACCTGACTTCGTTGTATCCGACGCCATCATATCCAGGTCCTCAGTATCCGGCACCCCAGTAACCGACGCCAGCCTACCCGACACCACAGTACCCGGTGCCCCAGTACCCAATGCCGGGCTTCCCGCTGTCGGGTTATGGATACGGGCTGCACAGATATCTCCAGTATCCGTACCACCCTGCTCTTCCTTCTCCTCCTTCTCCTCCACTACCCCCTCAGCCGCCAGTGGATCTGAAGGAGACCCTGGCTCCCTGATGGGCTGAGGCCAAGGCTCAGCTCACCAAGGAAGTAGAGAGTCATCCTCCAACGCTGAATCTGGTTCCGGACCCCCGACATCAGAGACGAGAGACTCCCACCCCCCTCCTGACACCAGAGGCAAGCCCTCCGGTCCCAGGGCAGGGGAGGATATGCTTCCCCGAGGCTTTCCCAAGTGGTCCGTTCCTCCCTCGTGATGGGAGAGGTCTTCCTCTTCTTCTACATCCTCCTTGGAGACCTCGGATGACTACAACAGGCACCCTGATCCGGACTTTGACCCACGCACTCCAGACAAGCCCAGGCCAAGGACTCCTCCGAAGTCCCCTCCAGAGGATCCTTCTTTCCTGGAGTTGCTGTGCAAAATCCAGGCTGTTCATCAGTGGCAATCTTTGGAGCAGGATCCACAGCATAAAAAACTTGCTGCACACCTTGATCTGCCCAAGACCATTCCCACTCTGACTCCACCCTGGATTGAGCCCCATGCCGACCTTGTTTCCACTATTTGGAACCAACTGTCGGCATTACCCCCCTTCCGAGGAAGGTGGACAGGCTATATCAGGCACCGGAGGGTGTTGATTCTTAGAATTCACACGCCAGAGCTGATTTGGTCGTGATTAGTACCGCTCACGGCCGTACGGCTAACCCCAAGCACTTGAGCTCGTCTCTACCTGACAAGGAATCCCATCATCTGGACCAGTACAGGAAGAAGGTCTATGCTTCTTCCACTCTGGGAATCAGGGCCCTGAACTACGTTGCTCACATGGGGGATTACTAGAAGGCGATCCTTAGCGAGGTGGAATCTAAATTGGCCTCCCTTTCTGAGTCTCAGACGAAGCAGGAAGTGGCTGATCTAGTCCGGTCTGCGTGTTTGGCCAGTCGGCACATGCTTCATGCCATGTACGATACAGTGGATGCTGCTGGACGAAGCTCGGCTTTCGCCATGGGTTTGCAGCATCATGCCTGGCTCCAGGTGTCAGGTTTGGTCTCAGAGGTGCAGTCTGCTATCCAGGATGCACCCTTTGGGGGTTCAGTGCTGTTCGGTGGCAATGTCAAGGACATCAACACTGATGTGCAAGAGAGGGGTACTGCACTAAAGTCTGTTGACTCCTTGTACAGGCCCCCTCAGGGTCAGTGTCGCCCCTTTCGCAGACATTCTCGGCCCAAAGTGAAACCTCAGGGAAAGTGGGCCAACAAACATCAGGCCCCTCCGGCTGCCAAGCCCCTGACCTGCCCAAAAAAGCGGTGGGAGCATCAGCTGCGACGCTGCCCCACACCTCCTGACTCCTCTCCTCTCCCACAGCCTCTGGGCCTCCCAGAGGAACTGGTAGGAGGGAGATTCTCCTTCCACCTACCGGGTTGGGAGAGGATCACTTCAGACACTTGGGTGCTCCAGCTGATAGCAGAAGGACACTCAATAGAGTTTCTTCAGAAACCACAAAGAACACCCCCCCCCCCCCGGTCGTCTTACTCCCCGGAACACCTTCTTCTGGTTCGGGAAGTAATATCCTCCCTTCTTCTGAAGGCAGCAATAGAGCCCGTCCCATCCCACCTTCGGGGGATGGGTTACTACTTCCATTTCTTCCTGGTTCCAAAGAAGTCAGGAGATGTGAGGCCTATTCTAGACCTCAGCTCCCCGAACTTGTTTGTGGAGTACAAGCGGTTTAGAATGCTCTCTTTGCAGAGTCTTCTGCTCCTCCTTTGGCTGGGACAGTGGCTGTGTGCTCTGGACATGCAGGATGCCTACCTACATATCCCTATTCGCCCTTCTCACCTCAAATATCTTCATTTTTCATTCCAGGGGGACCACTACCAGTTCAAGGCCCTCCCATTTAGTTTTTCCTCGGTGCCCCGAGTGTTCACCAAATGCCTTTCGGTAGTAGCAGCCCACCTGCATACTCAGGGAGTTCAGGTTTTCCCGTACCTGGACGACTGGCTCCTGGTGTCCCCATCCAGGGAGAAGGTCCTGCGCTTCCTTTCCCTTACCCTGCAGGTTTTCACCAGCTGGGGTATTACCATCAACCAAGCCAAGTCCCATTTGGTCCCTTCCCAGAGGCTCCAGTTCATCGGGGCAATCCTGGACACGACCTCCGGCATGGCATTCCTGCCACTGGACTGGGTGTCCACCCTCCAATCTCAGGTCAGCTTGTTGTCCAGTTGCAGGTGGGTCAGCACCATGTCAGTCCTTTGCCTCCTCAGGCTCATGGCGGTTACTATTCCAACAGTCCCTCACGCTCGGCTCCCCATGAGAATCTCTCAGTGGATGCTTCTGTCTCAGTGGGATCAATTGGTGGGCGACCTAGATCTACAGGTCCTGGTCTCCAATCCTGTGGTTCGGGACTTGCAATGATGGATGGTTCAGGAGAACCTTTACCAAGGAGTTCCCTTCTGCCTCTCTCCCCCCTCCCAGATACTGACAACAGACATCTCGGTTGAGGGTTGGGGAGCCCACGTGAGGTCTCACAGGACCCAGGGCTCCTGGTCCAAGCTCAAACAGAATCTTCACATAAATGTGCTTGAGCTCCATGCCTTGCTGTATGCTCTACAAGCTCTGCATCTATATCTGCTTCCAGGCCATCTGGCTGTCCAGACAGACAACATGTGTGTAGTCTGGTACATCAACAAACAGGGAGGAACCCGTTCCTACCCTCTTTGCAGGGAGGCGATGTGAGTTTGGTATTGGGCAGTGCAACACAACCTTCACCTCACGACAATTCACGTTCCGGGGGTCGAGAACACGTTGGCAGACCACCTCAGTCAGTTGTCTGTCCAGGCTCATGAGTGGGAAATGGATCAGAGGGTAGCACATGATATCTTCCTACACGGGGGAACTCCTCAGGTAGACCTGTTTGTGTCTCCTCACAACGCAAAACTTCCCGCCTTCTGCTCGCTCGCTCCAGTGTGTGGCATTTTTTGGGAGAGACGCTCTGTCTCTAGACTGGAAGGGTAGATTCGTCTAAGCCTTCCAACTGATTCCCTTGATTCCTAGAGTCTTACAAAAACTCATGATCCTAATCGCTCCTTTCAGGCCCAGGCAAGTTTGGTTCTCTCTTCTGCAACAGTATTCAGAGGAACCTCCTCTTCCTCTTCCTCTGTCGCAACTTTTGCTGACCCAGGATCAGGAAACTCTGGTCCATCCAGGTGTCAAGTCCCTTCAGTTGCATGCGTGGCTCCTGCAGACGTAGCTCAAGCCTGATTCCGGGTTTCTCCGCTGGTGGCTAAGATTCTGGTGGAAGCCAGAAAGCCCTCCACTAGATCTACCTATGCCATGAAATGGAAACGGTTCTGTGTTTGGGCCTCTTCCAAGGATTTCGAGCCATTCTCTTGCTTTGTTAGGAGGCTTCTGGACTACATGCACCATCTCTTTGATCTGTGTCTCAGTCATTCCTCTCTGAAGGTTCACATGGTGGCCATCTCTGCTTACCATGTTCCTTTTGGGGACAGAACTTTTGCACAGTTTGAAGTCTCTATGACTTTTCTTAGAGGGGTTCTCCACTTGAGACCCTCTAGTCTCATTCCTGCCCTTCCTTGGAATTTGAATTTTATTCTTGAGAAGCTTACCCTGCCTCCTTTCGAGTCAGCATCCTCAGCAGACCTAAAGTTCCTTTCCTGGAAGACTCTCTTCCTAGTGGCCATTATTTCTGCTCGAAGGATTTCTGAGCTCCAGGCCTTGGTGTGCAAAATCCATTGTTTGATTTTTCATGAGGAATGTGTGGCTCTGCGTACCAACCCTAAGTTTCTCCCTAAGGTGGTAGCGGAATCTACACTGAACCAATCCATTGAGCTGCCTGCTTTCTTTACGTAACACTCCAATCAAGGGGAGTACCTCTTGCATACTTTGGATGTTCACTGAATTCTGAGATACTACACCACCAGGACTGAGGATCTCAGAAAGACTGATCAACTGTTTGTCTCTTTTGCTTGTAAAAGAGAAGGCAATGCTGTCTCCAAGCAATGCCTATCTAAATGGTTGGCTCATTGTATCACTTTCTGTTACGACAAGTACCATAAGACCCTGCCGGGTCAAGTCAGAGGCCACTCCACCATTGATGTTGCTGCCTCTGCTGCTTGTTTCAAGAATGTGTCAGCGGCAGACATCTGTGAAGCCGCAACTTGGACTTCTGTCCATACCTTTACAAAACATTACAGTTTGGACATTGCCTCTTGCCATAGAGCTGGCTTCGGGTTGGCTGTGCTGCAAGGTGTTCTTTCCTAAAACCTTCACAGCCAGAGAGTCTACATTTAAGTAGTTTCCTCCTCCCGTGTGCTTCTCCTTGTTCCAGACTGCTTGGCACTCAGTCCTATATGTAATTACCTACTGCAAGAGCCCTCTCGAAGTAATATAGTACAGTTATGCAAGAACTTACCGTAACAGTAGATCTTCGCGAGAGGATTTTGCAGTAGGTAATACCTTCCTGCCCTCCATCCCCTTAAGCTTTTGCAGCTCCTTTTCCAGGGAAGGAAACATCCGCTTCTCTCTTGTCTTGTCTTTTTGGCCTTTGGTGGGAAAGAACTGGAAGGCAGGCGTGGGGGACTGCCCCTTTATACTGAAGTCACATGATGTTGGTCACCTGATGTGGGGGTGGTCCCCCGGCAGATACTGCTAGCTAGAAATGTTTCTGTGGGGTCCTGATGCCTGCTGGCTTCATTCCTATATGTAATTACCTACTGCAAGAGCCTCTCTCAAGGATCTGCTGTTACAGTAAGTTCTTACGTAACTATACTTTCTTCCCCCGTTGGGCAATTTTTGTATAACCACCGCTGGGCAGTAAACATCTCTTTTATATGCTTTTATAGACTCCCACCTAGACCCACATCAACGTATACGGCAGGCTTGGGAGACAGAATTGGATGCCTCTGCAGTATAGCTGATAATACTTGTAAACATGCAATAAGTTTGCCAAGGACTGTGCCCAGCCTAGAGCAATACAATTAGAAAAATTCAATATGATTTCCTATTTAGAAACTATTACATGCCATATAGGCTTTACAAAATGTAGAACACTTATCCATTTGACCCTTCTGTGCCTAAGGTGGCACCATTTTGGTGGATTTGCATTCAGTCATGACTTAAGTGTATGAATAAGTATTTCTGCAGAGAAGTGGTCTAGGAAGTGTTAGATGTGGGCATTACTGTGTAGACAACATCTGGTGTATTTGCAGATCATAGTGATACAGGGGGAAGGTAAGGTGTGCGTCAAAGAACACCTAGATTTCTGATATAGGCAAAGTAAAAACAGGATCTAAGAACATTACAGTAGTACAAGTTAATTTGTGGCAGAGGATACTTATTTTGTTCTTCAATTATTACAACAGTGTCCTTAATATCTGGGGTCTTCGAGTATATAAGGTTAGTTAACTGCAAATAATATTTGCTATACTTATATTTTATGTAAGTTTTACATTGTAAAAAGAATGCACTAATCTACATTTGTGTGGTCTTTCCTTGATAAAGGACATGAAGATGTCCGAAATGCATCAGATTACTCTGAATGCGTACCTTGTGGCATCTTTTTTTTATTTTATAAATAAATGTGATTTTAAAAAGTTAATACATGTCCAGAGTTTTTATCAGAGGTGAGAGTGCCAGAATTCAGATAGTTCTATTAACTGCAAATAATATTTGCTGTACTTATATTTTATGTAATTTGTATATTGTAAAAAGGATGTACTAATTTACATTTGTGTGGTGGGTGTACGTGTTTTATTGGTCAGACAAGTTTATTTCTCATTTCCACAAAATCAAGAAAGAAGCATGCCACCCTGAGTACATCTGCCAGCCTCGTTCAGTGTTAAAATTTATAGATTTAATTTAATAAATTACATAACCTTAGTAAATAGTATTATGTTTTTATTTGCCTGTCTTTTTTATTCAGCATTACAAAATAAAAGTGTATTTTCAATTTATAATTGTTTCAATACTAATAGGAATGATAACTCAGTTGGGGGAAAAATATAATTTACCCTTCAAGACAAGCTTCAGTACTACCCGTGGGTTTTTCATCCAGATGAATGTGGAAGGAGCTGTATTACCAAATGGCCAGCTTCCATCAGAATTTATGAAGGTACCACTACCAGCTGCTTTTTTGATACATAAAGCAAACTTTTTTTTACAGTTTTGAATCAAGGTTATTCTACCCATATAACTGCTCATTGTCTTTTAATTCCTGTTTTTTTAAATGTTACATTATGCTAGCAAGTAAAATGCATCTTTATATAGTGTACCAGCCTTTAGGAATTTAAGGGTTTTAACATTAATATATGGATAATCCTAATAATTGTATTCTCAGCCATGCAGCAGGTGATAACTTGCTTTTCTAACAACATGAATGTGATGGATGCTATCAACTACATCACTTGTGTGCCTGCATGATGCCCTAGAACTTTAAATAAATTCAAAGGATGCCCTCTATACTGTGTTGGCCCTGAACTCCCCACCACTCCAATGGTAGATCTTAGATTATTCATCTCAGATTGCCGCTTTCAGTGCTCCACATACATGCCCTATTTGGGCTTCTGATATTGGCATTTACATGTCTTGTCTGAAATAGAGTACTTTGCATTTAAGATAGGTAGGGCAGTTGGGCTGTAGGAACCCTGACTGGCTCTATGTGCAGTCTATCCCTTGTTTTGGTTCCCTCAGCCAAAATCACCCTGTGCTAGAAATTCTATGGCCCTGCTGCCCAACTTGCACATTTTACTTACTGCTGTTCTCAACACTGCTGCCTTGCTCCTATGAGTGGACCACACAGATAAAAAATGTATTCTCCTTACTGCATGCAGCCTTGCTGTGTTATGATGCTCTCACTGTTGATGATCCATCAGTCATCTTCAGAGTGGGAGTGAGTGGGGCAGCAAGCTCAGTGATGCAAGGGCAGGCAGTGAGTGGCGATCCATTTAAGAAGGCAGCACAGCTGTGCACCATTGTGAGGCAGGACAGGGAGGACAGAATTTCATTGGTGACTTGTAGCCAGTGGAGCTTAAGTTGGAGGGGGAGGTAGTTACTGTAGCTGTGAGGGGGATGTGGTACTGGGGTTAGGGGTGCTGGACCATCTTCAGCACCACATGTCTTGGTCCTGCAGGATTAAGGGAGCTGACAGACAATAAGAAATAAGTGACCAAAATCAATCATTAAAAACAGGAATATAACATAAGCTTGAGAACATGACTATCTAGGTATATAGCTGAGGTGAAAAGAATGATTCATGCTGGGAAACAGTAAAAGCAGGATGTAGTGCCAAGGAAGGGGTTGCTTCGTGCTGTGAGTCAGCACAGGTTGGTTATGAGTGGGTAAGACAATTGACACAAGTGAATTACTGATGCATTTTTATTTCATTACAAAAAATACACTGTTGGCCAAAAAGTACTCTTCAGTGTTAGGTTTTTATCATTTGTACTCATCCAAATTTGGCTTTACTCACCTCATTTTGAAATTGTCTAAACTGAGGCATACAACACGCACGCTGGAAAATCTTATCTGGAACACTGGTCACTTCACATTTTACTTAGCTAAATTTAATATTTAACCATTTAAAATAATAATTTAGTTTGTAATATATGGAGATAGCCTAATTATACCATCTCATCCCATACAAAAATTTTTCTTGTAATACCACAGTAATGAAAGTGATAATACCATCGTTCCAAACTGATAATACTATCATTCAGAAGTGATAATACCATCGTTCCACTCCTGAACGATATTATTATCAGAAGCAATCAGCACCACGAGCACAATCACCTGGCCACTTCAAGCGCGAGCTCTCTTTGAAACCGAAAACAGTTTCCTGACAGAAACACTGCTCCTCGGTCGCAGCGCGTAACAACAAACAGTAAAAATGCAGCCTAATACCAATAACGCCATGGAAGACAGAATACGGTTTGTCAAAAACCAGGAGAACCCTAACACCATAAAAAAAAAGAATTTTGACTTAAAGCTCCTCCAAACATACCTGAAAAAGCAAGGTGAGTCACGGTCCATTGAAGCTATCCCCATAGAAGAACTAGACTCCATCCTCGCTAACTTTTTGTTACATTTAAAAAAGCAAGACGGCTCTGAATATGAGCCTAGCACAATACGAGGTGTCCTGGGAAGCATCGACAGACACCTACATAAAATTAATTATCCCGCCTCAATTTTCCAAAGCCCTTCCACAGTATTCAAGCAAACGCTAGAGACGCTAACTGCTAAGCAAAAATGCCTTAAAAAACTCGGAACGGGTAACCGGCCAAGGCAAGCAGAAGCCCTAACAGAAACAGACATCAACTTACTGTACACATCGGGCACTCTAGGTTACAACTCCCCCACAGCACTCCTTCACATGCTCTTCTTCAATATAGGGCTACATTTCGCCCCTCTAACAAAGAGCAGTACCCTCCTCCGCTGGGGCGACATAGTGTTAAACAAAGACAGCCAAGGAAATGACTACCTGGAGTACCATGAACGTCAAACGAAAACTAGAACAGGTGTAAACATAAGGGATATAAGGCCAGTACACCCCAGGCTATACTGCGACACCACAAACCCAAGCAGAGACACAGTAACTGCCTACGAAAAGTATGCCACACAAAGGCCCCCTGCCATGCTACAAGCTGACACTCCCTTCTATTTAGCACCAAATCTGAAGCTGAAACCAACCGGCTTATGGTTCAGAGCCATGACAATTGGAGAGAACAAAATTTGTAGCATTATGAAAATGCTACAACAATCTGCAGGGCTCCCACCAGAAAAACGAGTAACTAATCATAGCACAAGAAAAACGGCTATACAAATGCTGATTGACTGTAATGTGCCTCCCACGGATGTTGCCCAAGTCTCCGGTCATAAAAACATCCAGTCAATTAACAATTACAGTACCTTGTCTGAGGTAAAGCAACAGAAAATATGTGCCATCCTCTCCGGCGCACAACCCAGCACTTCCACAGCTCATCCAGCACCTCCTGAATTTGAAGCACCCAGACCTGACACAGCGACTAACTCCATTGCAGTCCCATAGGAAATGACAACACAGATGTCCTCCAAAAGCTCCCACATCTCCGCTACTGCAGGCAACATATTTGGTTCCCACTGCAGTTTTTTTGGCAATGTCGTGATCAACATCCGGAAGTCACCACCCCCACCAAAGAAGCGACGATTCGTTATCTACTCAGATTCCGACTCAGACTAGCGCCTCTTGCATGCTAAAAAAAAAAAAAAAAAATTTAAGTTTACTATTTAATGTTCTGTTAGCCACAATCATTGGCTCATCAATTACCTCAAATTCTGGACTATTTTACTGGTTCTTCTGAGAGCTGTTCCTGATCGCACTACTGACAACCCATCAGCCTGCACCAAAGGTAAGTAAAAACTATTCCTGCTCCATATATTATAAAAAATAACAGATAGCCAAGTATGTATTTCTCGGCAGTAATACCATCTTGAGGTTTTGGGGATTTTGGGTACCTCGAGAGCGAACAGCAAGTCCCCAAAACCTCTCGATGGTATTACTGCCTTGTAATACATACTTAGCTATCCATTATTCTATTTATTTATATAGGATTCTCTCCAGTTACAAACTTTTTTTCCCTCCTTTTTTGAGTTTTATTGCCTTTTTTTGGTTCTCGGTTGTAGGAATCGTGATTTTTATTACTTGTTTATTTCCACTGCACACCCTTGGAGCACCATCCATTGTGCGCCCATCATTAGGGCACCAAACCTGCAAGCTGACCCCCCTTCATGAGGTCTGCCCCCCTTGAGTTAGAATCCTAAGTAAGGGGGCATAACCCCCCCACAAGGTGGGTGCAAGGGGCACAGACCCCTGCATGAAACACAATTGATGACTTGCAGGATTGGCGCCCTAATGATGGGGCGCACAACAGCTGGTGCATTCCGAGGGTGGAACCTTTTCAGTCATAGTAGAATCTGATGGCAGATAAGAGCCGCTTGGCCCACCCAGTCTTCCCATATTATTCATTGTTTTTTCTGTCTTCATTTTCACTGCAGACCCACTTGATCTGTGGTGCTGTCTCTTCATCCTCCTCCCCCCTTTCCTTACCCCTACAACTCCCTTGTGCTTATCCCAGGAGTTTTTGAACCCTGCCACCATTTTTGCCCCCACTACCTCAGCTGGAGGGCTGTTCCATGAATCCACCAATCTTACTTCAAGAAACAGCTCTTGCAGCAGGTTACACCATTAGGACTGAAGCTGGCAGGTGCCAGGACCCCACGGAAATTTTCTAGCTAGCAGTATTCAGCAGGGACCGCACCCGACGTTGGTCCCACCCCCAACATCAGGCATAGTACATAAGGGGGCCGTCCCCCAGAATCCCCAGTTCTTTTCCCGCCGTTGACTCGCCAGCATCGGCCTCTCAGTCTCTGCCTAGCGCATGATGACTTAGAACTTCAAGAGTTTCTCCAAACTGATGTCCTCTCCAACTCCTTCACTCGAGGGACACCTTTCCAAGTGTGCCTGCGGAAAACAGATCCCTTTTAAGGATCCTCATTCCTCCTGTGTGCGGTGCTTAGGCCCGGACCATGACACCAAGGCCTGCACTTTCTGCCAAGAGTTCAAAAGCCGCACCAGGATCCGCCGTCAGAAGGCACTTCAGGCTTACCTGCTGGAAGAAAGACTTAGTAGGATGGACCAAGGACCTTCCTCCAGGGGCAATTCTTCTTCCAAGGCCCATAAACACCGGGAGAAAGCAAGGTCCAGATCTCTGAACTGGGCCTCGGACTCCCATAGCTCAGGCTCCACCAGGTTGGACTGCTCTCCCTCCAGGGCTTGTTCTCAGCCCTCTCCGGTCAAAATCTGAGCCTCAGGTAGCTCTTCGACTCTCCAGCCCATCAAGACTTCAAGGACCTCAGCTTCCTCCACTCCCTCTTGGGCATCTTCCAAGTCTTCAGAATGCCACAAGTCTTCCTCATCGACTCGATGTCGGGACCCCGACTCCAGGTCGGTCTCCCAGCCTCCCAGAGGTCTGGATCCACCACCCAGGAAGACTAAAGAGATGACGTCCCTAAAGCGGACGTCGGACCCAATGTCAGCCAAGCACCCAACGTCGGCCAAGCATACAAAGTTGGCCAGGCGTTCACCGGAGCCGCCAACACCAGCCAGGCACCAGATGCCAGCCGGGTGTTCGCCGGACCTGAAGATGTTGGCCAAGTGACCGACATCGGCCTTGCATTCACCGGAGCCGAAGACCGCCCCCGAGTCACTGGTGGACACTGGTCACAGGGACTCAATGGAGGAGGACATGACGCTGCCCGAAGATCGGGCGGGCAACACTGAGGATGCCGGGCTCCCGAGGGAACCTTCGCCCAACCCGGAGACACCCACAGACTCGACGCCCGACCCCGGCAACAGACCACCAGCGCCAGGCCTGTCATCGGGCATGAACCTGCAAGAAGTAGAGGACCTCTTTAGTTTCTGGTGGGATACCATCTGAAAGGATGTGGTCCCTGTAAAACCTCCTCCTCCTCCTCCTACTCCTTCACCTCCTACACCCCTCCTCTACCACAGGGGCCAGCAGGACGACCACCAACCCCTAAGGAGCAGACTCCACTTCCCAGGGGTAGATCCAAGGATCAGAGAAGGCCTCCTTCAAGATCTCCATCAAGGTCTCCCAGCCCCAAGCGACCCAGACGTCGGTGGTATACTCCATCAGGGGAGGACTCCAGATCGGATACCTCAGATTACTCCAGCTCTCCTTCTCCACTCAGCATTCCATCACCTGACCCATATGACCTGCCCAGGTCTCCTCCGGATGATCTCTCTTTCTCTGAGATCATGAGGCACATCCAGGACAACATGGGATGGGACGTTGAAGGCCTCGACCCCGAAAGACAGCGCCTGTTCTGCTATTCTTGGTAGTAAGACCTAAAGCTCTGTAGGTGCCACCCTTGGTGGACACCTTCACGGACGTCACCAAGGCTGCGTGGAAGCATCCGCACTCTACTCCTGCAGTGCAGAAGAAAGCTGACCGCCTATACAAGGCCCTGGGAGAGGACCAGTACTTGACTCAACAACTTCTGGCAGACTCCCTGGTCATTACGGCCTCACATGACCAGTCTCAAAGACCGCAACACATGAGTACACAGCCACCAGACCAGGAATCCAAACAACTGGATGCCCTGGGGAGACACATGTATGCAGCTGCTACATGCTCCATCAGGTCCCTGAACTACCTAACCCATATGGTACAGTTTCAGAACGCCCTATGGCAACAGGGCCAGGACCTGGCCAATAAGCTTCCGGATGACGATCAGAAGGCGGAGCTCCTAAACCTTCTCTGCACAGGGGCTGATGTGGGTACCCAAGTACTACGAGCCACATATGATTCTGCGGTCAGGCGTCTGTCTCTGACGACACTCTTGGCTCCGTGTCTCCGGCTTCACCCCGGACGTACAGAAGAACATTCTTGACGTCCCCTACAATGGCGAAGTACTCTTTGGTGAACCTTCGGAGAAGGTTATCACCAAACCCCAGGATGCTGGGAAGGCAGTCAGGTCTTTACAGGCCATGTACAGATCCAGGCCCAGTTCCTTTTGTAGGAACCAGAGCCGTTGTCACAGCCAGCAACAAAGGCAGCAGCCACGTTCTGGCCAGCAACAAAGGGGCACCTTTCAGCGGAAAGCCCAGGCTAAGTTGTCCCCAGGTAGAGCCCAATGCTACACTAAACTGGCCCAGCCTACAGGGGCCAGTGCTGCCACAGCATGACTCCTTCCCAGCCCCCACCCCTCCTCTGGATTAATGGGCACAAAAGGTTGGGGGTCGCGTCACTCGCCACTTTTTAGGGTGGTAGTTGATTACCACCGACCGGTGGGTTCTCCAATTGGTCAAGAAAGGTCACTTTATAGAATTTCTCGACCACCCACTGGCAAGGTCTCCCCTGCTTTCCCGTTACTTGGGTCTGCACGCCCTGCTCATACAGCAGGAGGTTCTCGCGCTTCTGGGAAAAGAAGCGATAGAGCACGTACCAGGGAACTAAAGGAGTGCAGGGTATTATTCCCACTTCTTTCTGGTTTCCAAGAAAACAGGGGACCTCCATCCAATACTGGACCTCAGTGACCTCAACGAGTCGGTCTTGTACTAACGCTTCCGCATGGTGACCCTCCCAGGTCTGATTCCCATGCTCAAGCAAGGAGCCTTTCTAGCATCCTTGGACATGCAGGATGCTTACCTGCATATACCCATTGCTCAAGCACACAGGAAGTTTCTGCGCTTCGAGTTCCAGGGCCACCATTATCGGTTCCAAGCCCTCCCCTTTAGACTGTCATCAGCACCTCGGGTATTGACAAAGTATATGGCGGTCGTAGCAGCGACTCTGAGGAGACAAGGCCACTACGTGTTCCCCTAGCTGGACGACTGTCTTCTCATGGTGCCCTCTCAGGAGGCCTTGATGTCCACCATTCATTCTACTTAGTCTCTTTTCGAGATGCTGGGCATCATGATCAATCAAGAGAAGTCACGCCTGGTTCCATCACAGACTCTGCAGTTCATAGGCGCAGTTCTGGACACCGTCCAGGGGAAAGCTTTTCTTCCCCAGGACAGAGCGGAACACATCAGATCCCTCATCAGGGACATTTTGGCGAAGAAGACCGTTCCTGCCAGATTGGTCCTTTGCCTGCTCGGACACATGGCTGCGGCCATTGCAACAGTCCCGCTTGCTTGTCTCCATATGCAGGTCACCCAGTGGATGTTACGGGTCCAATGGGATCAAAAGCAAAGACCATCTGCAGCTTCCAATCCGGATCATGAAGACCGTAATCTGGGATTGGTAATGGTGGCTAGATCCGAAGAATCTATCAGCAGGGGTCCCCTTCATTGTGCTGTCTCTGATTGTGACACTCTCCACAGACACCTCAGGGCTTGGATGGGGAGCACAACTCGACGGTGTCCGGTCTCAGGGCCTGTGGACAGCCCAAGAGACTCATCTCCACATAAATATCCTGGAAATGAGAGCAGTTCTTTACGTCCTGCAGGCCTTCCAGTCGGAGATTCCACCGGATACCCTTCTGTTACAAACAGACAATTCTGCGGTGATGTATTACCTCAACAAACAAGGAAGCACCCATTCCTACCCGCTTTGCAGGGAGGCCATGAGAGTGTGGGATTGGGCTTTGCAACACGGCATAAACCTCATTGCTGATCATGTCCCAGGAGTGGACAATGTCATTGCAGATGGCCTGAGCCACTCTCAGGCCAGAGTCCACGAGTGGGAACTACTCCAGGAGGTAGTAGAGGATCTGTTTCACAGATGGGGTACACCAGAGTTAGACCTTTTCGCGTCCCCATTCAACGCAAAACTGCCCAAGTTTTGCTCACTAGATCCAGGGCCTGGTGTTTTCTGGTGAGATGCGTTGTCCCTCTCCTGGGCGGGCAGATTCCTCTATGCCTTTCCCCCCTTTCCGTTGATCCAGAGGGTTCTTCTGAAACTTCGCAGAGAGCAAGCTACGCTGATACTCATCGTGCCTTTCTGGCCCAGGCAGATCTGGTTCCCTCTACTACATCAGCTATCCCAGGAACCTCCAGTGCCTCTGCCAATGAGCTCTCACTTGTTGTCTCAGGAGGAGGGCTCCTTGGTCCGTCCAGACTTTCGTTCGCTGAGCCTGCACACTTGGCTTCTAGGAGACATAGCCATTTTAAGACAGGATCTCGTAAGAGGTAGTTGATGTTCTGTATGATAAAACGCCACTCATGCTACTTATGCCATGAAATGTCGCCATTTTTGCCTATGGCCCATGCTACAGGGGCTATTTATACTGTCCAGAAAAGTCAGTCTTGGACTACCTCTTGTCTCGTTTTCAGACAGGCTTGGCCTACTCCTCGATCAAAGTACACCTCTGTGCTGTATCAGCCTATCATTATCCTATAGGCCAACACACCATATCTCATTTGGACACAGCATGAGCCTTCCTGAGAGGTATTCTCCACCTTAGACCGCCGATTAAGGATCCAATTCTGCCATGGGATCTACCCTTTATCCAAAGCAGCTTATGCTGCCACCCTTTGAACCAGCTGAGGATTGTGAGCTATGTCTTCTCACTTGGAAGACGTTTTTAGTTGCCGTTACCTCGGCCAGAAGAATTTCTGAACTCCATGCACTCATGTGCAAAGAGCCTTATTTGGTTTTTCACCAAGACAGGGTATCCCACGGACTAATCCCAAATTTCTGCCTAAGGTGGTCTCAGCTCTCACCCTTAATCAGGACATCAATCTACCAGTGTACTTTCCCAACTATTCGAATTGAGGAGTGGCCCTGTTGCACACCCTAGATGTGCATAGGTGTCTCCAATACTACCTGACCAGAATCAAGCACCATCGAAAATTGGACTAGCTTTTTGTCTCCTGTTTCCAAACAGTCGCTGTCCAGGTGGCTCATTCAATGTATCACATTCTGTTACCAGAAGTGCAACAGACCCTTACTGGGCGTGGTTAAGGGTCATTCCACAAGGGGGGTGGCTACCTACTTTGCAGCCCTTAAGAATGTGTCCACCTCGGCCATCTGTGCTGCAGCTACTTGGAGCTCCATGCACACTTTCATCAGGCATTGTAGCCTGGATATTGCATCAAGGCGAAGAGAAGGTTTTGGTCCAACAGTCCTTCAAGGACTTCTGTCCTAGGCTTTGGTTTCATTAAGGATGTCTACCTTCCCTCCTCCCAATGGTGTGGAATTTCTGTTATTGCTTGGGAATCAGTCCTAGTGGTGTAACCTGCTGCAAGAGCTGTTTCTCGAAGTAAGATAGTACAGTTACGTAAGAACTTACCATAACAGTAGATCTTCGAGAACAGCTCTTGCAGCAGGTACATTCCCTCCCACCATCCCCGCTGGAGGTAGATTCTAGTTCCAACATCCTTCTCCTAGGATCAGGTGTCTCAGCAACTCTCTGACTGCCATTTGATGGCGGATCCTCAGTCTCCTCTTCTGATGTCATCCAGCGGCCGGGAGTCTCCGGTGGGAGAACTGGGGATTCTGGGGACCGCCTCTTATGTACTATGCCTGCTGTCGGGCGACGCCGGGGCAGTCCCACGGAATACTTCTAGCGAGAAAATTCTGCAATCCTGCACCCGCCGGCTTGAAGTTCTAATGGGTGTAACTTACTGCAAGAACTGTTCTCAAGAGCTACTGTTACTGTAAGTTCTTATGTAACTGTACTTTTCTGTAAGAAGTATTTTCTCACATCTCTCCTGAAGTTCCCCCCTCCAGCTTCATAGCTTGCCTCCTTGTTCTACAGTACCTTTTTTCTGAAAAATACTCCCCTCCTGTACCTTATTTAATCCCTGTGAGGGATTTAAAGGTCTCTATCATATCTCCTCTCTCCTCCTCTCTTCCTGGATGTACATAAACATAGAAACATAGACTTTGACGGCAGATAAGGACCGCTAGGCCCATCTAGTCTGCCCATTTCCCTACCTACAGGATAGGCCGCAGATCCTAGTTAACCAACAGCCTATTTCTTCCTACCCCCCACAAGAATTGCCTTATGTCTGTCCCATGCATTCTTGAATTCTCCCACAGTTTTAGACCCCACAACCTCCTCAGGAAGGCTGTTCCATGCATCCACTACCCTCTCTGTGAAATAATACTTCCTCACACTGCCCCTGAACCACCCTCCTTCTATCTTTAAATTGTGTCCCCTTGTTCTTGCAAGTCTCTTTTTCTGAAAAATGTTACCCTCTTGGACTTTGTTGATTCCACTGAGGTACTTAAAAGTTTCTATCATGTCCCCCCTCTTCCTTCTTTCCTCAAGGGTATACATATTAAGCACTCTTAGTCTCTCCTCATACGGCTTCTCTTGCAGACCCTGCACCATTTTAGTTGCCCTCCTCTGACTGCCTCTATCCTGTCTATGTCCTTATGGAGATGGGGTCTCCAGAACTGGACACAGTACTCCAGATGGGGTCTCACCAACTGTCTGTACAGAGGGATAACAACTTCCTGTTTTCGCTGCTGATGCCTCCCTATACATCCCAGTATACCCCAGCCCTCCCTACTGCCTTCTCACATTGCTTACAACCTTAAGGTCATCTGATATGATTACCCCAGGTCCCTTTCCTTTTTGTTGTTGTTACTACCTCCCACCCATTGTGTATTCTTCCCCTGGGTTCTTGTTTCCCAGGTGCATTATTTTGCACTTCTTTGCATTGAATCCTAGCTGCCATACTTCTGACCATTCCTCCAACCTTGCCAAGTCCCTTTTCATCCTTTCCACGCCTCCTTGTGTATCAACCCTGTTGCAGATTTTTGTGTCATCTGCAAAAAGGCATACTTTTCCTTCCAGTCCCTCTGCAATGTCACTGATGAAGACATTAAAAAGGACTGGACCCAATACTGAACCCTGCGGTACCCCACTAGTAACCCCCCTTTCTTCAGAATGGACTCCATTTACAATTACCTTCTGTGTCCTGTTGTCCAGCCAATGCTTTATCCAGGCTACCACCCTGGGTCCCACTCCCAGGCTGGTTAATTTGACTATTAATCTTTTGTGTGGGACTGTGTCAAATGCCTTGCTAAAGTCTAGGTAGGCCATGTCCACAGCCCCTCCCTTGTCTACTACTTTGGTCACCCAGTCAAAGAAATCTATTAGATTCGTCTGCCATGACCTTCCCACTGTGAACCCATGCTGCCTTGGGTCCTGTGCTCCACTGGCCTCTAGGTACTCGACTATTCTTTCCTTCAGACAGTATCTAGCTCTGCCCCTATACAGGTAAGAAGCTGCACGGGTTCGAGAACAGACTTGGAAGGTTGAGTAGAAATCCCAGGGAAGTGAGCACTTACTGAGTCACTTGCAGATCTGACTTGACTTGGTCTGGAGACTGACCCACTATGAGCCAGTCGTCCAGATGAAAAAATTGCTCACCTTAGTAATGTTGTTTCTTCTAATGGAGTCTTGCTATATCACGACAACTGCAGTCTGCCCCACCACCAGAACCGCTCCAGCCCATCCCACCATACATAATACATACATAATGAGCTCTTTTAGCCTCTCTTCATAGGGCTTATGATGCAGACTCTGCACCATTTTAGTAGCCCTCCTCTGGACTGCCCCACTCTGTCTGTGTTGTTTCTGAGATGTGGTCTCCAGAACTGGACACAGTACTCAAGGTGGGATCTTTCTAGTGATCTACATGGGGCAATGCCACCTCCCTTTTTCTGTTGGTGATACCCCTTCCTGTGCACCCTAGCATTCCACTAACCCTCATGACTGTCTTGTCACATTGCCTGTCCACCTTTAGGTTATGTGATATGACAACCCTCAGGTCTCTTTCTAGTTTGATCATTGTATCACTCCACCCATTTTGTACTCTGTCCCCAGATTTCTATGGCCTAAGTGCATTATTTTGTACTTTTTTACATTAAGCCAAAATAAAAAGTTGACGAGTCCATTTAGCATTCTGGAAGTAAAAAGGCAAGAAATCAGAAGCATTTAGAGCCAATAAAATATGCATAGTCTGAACCCATGGTACAACTGGTCCAGACAACTAGATACCAACAATGGAAGATTTTAAACAAATGGGGGCATCCTTCCTGGCAGTGAAGAAAAAAATTACTTACCATAGTAATCTTGTTTCTTCCAGTGGATCCCTCAGTATGCCTAACTAATGCAGTCAGCCTCATGTGTTGAACTGCCTTGGAGGATTGGAATGTATGTACATTTTTTATTTATTTATTTTTTTATTTAGTTTTTGTTGACCGGGTAAGTGCACTAGACAAATCCTGCCTATTTTCAGGCATGACCCAGAGGAGGGGGTTACAGATGAATGCCAGCTGACCTTGAACCAGATTAAGCTGTTGGTGGTATTTTTCCATTTCTGGCAGAAGAGAGCTGGCTGCAGAGCAAGAAACAGAAGTCCAGAACTACAGTCAGCTGTTTCTGGCAGAAGAGAACTGGTTGCAGAGCAAGAAACAGAAGTCCAGAACTACAGATTTTTTACTAATTAATCGCTTCTGTCTCAGCAGGAGTAGTACCTGTTTGGATTAAGCAAACAGATACTTTATTAGAAGAATGGGGTCTCATTTGAGTAAAAAAAAAAAGGAAAAAGTGTTTATTCTGAGGAAGGGGGCAGTAGCACCTTAATTTACTGAGAACAGAGAGTGAATCTAATTGGGGGTGTGGCTTAGCAGCTTAGGTATACAAAAGCAGCTGTCTCCAATTACAGCTTCCGGCTGTTTCTGGCAGAAAAGAACTGGTTGCAGAGCAAGAAACAGAAGTCCAGAACTACAGATTTTTTACTAGTTTCCCTCCTTCCCACCCCTCTACCCTCCCACCCAAAGCCAGTTCCAGTTCTAGTTTTATAGCCACTGAATTTGACTGACAACAGGAACTTCCTGTTTGGCAGTAGGAAGGGAAGGATCACTGAGACACATTAGGTTCAGCAACCTTGAAGGAACCTAAAAAAAAAAAAAACTCTTTATCCACCCCGGCTGCTGGAGGTCTGAATCCAAGCACAGAGGAAGGAGACTACTGAAGACTACAGAAAGTTCCTGTCCCAGAACAGGAAGGGTGAGAGTTGTAAGGGCACATAGACAGTAGGAAAGTAAGTGTAAAAATACATAGAGGAAGGAGACAATAAGCATACAAAGCAACAGGAGAGGGGACACAAAATAAGTCAAGATAGGAGTGGTGCAGTGCAATGGCTGTGGAGCAGCAGTGTTCTGGGAGACATTCTGGAGGCTGTGATGATGCCCTATTTGCAGGCACCTCTCTGGTCTGAGGGAGGAGGTTGCCTGTCTCCAGGCTGACCTGGCTAGGATTTGTGAAACCTATTCCCCCACCCAGGGACCACCAGGGCCACCACCGTTACCTCAGAGGTTGCCAAGAAAGAAGAGTGGTTGGACCAAGGTGGGCTCAGGGAGGGAGAGGGTGGTGGAACAGAGGTGCATCCCTCCAGTTGTAGCTCTCCACAATTCATATGCTGTTCTGGCAAAGAGTGGTTCCTCTATGGAGGCACCTGCAGTGGAGACCAAGGAGGATGCTGGGAACCTCCACAAAGGAGACCCACAGTAGGGTGGCTCGAGACCCCACAGGGGAAGGAAACAACTCCTGGTGGGGGACTCAATCATTAGGGGAGTAGACGTGGGAGAGGAAGGGGATAGGGAGGTAAGGTGCCTGCCTGGTGCCATGGCTTGGAGGGACAGGAAGCGAATCTTCAGGATTGCAGGAGCAGCTGCACGTGGGAGGGAGCTGGATGTCATTGTCCGCCTAGGGACAAATGACCTGGCTGTAAATGGGATCAGAGCGTTGCAAGAGGAGTTTGTGGAGTTGGGGAGGGGCCTTAAACAAGCAGCATGTACAGTAACCTTCTCGGAGGTGCTGCCTGTCTATGGCAAGGATGATGCTAGGGTATTCTGCACCATGGGATTCAATGAATGGTTGAAAACTGGTGTGGAGCTCAGGGTTTGGCTTCATTGGGGACTGGGAGCCACCTGAGGGATGCAGGCTTATATTACGCCGATGGTCTGCATCTGTCCAGGGGGATCCGGGATCCTAGGTGACAGGTTTAATGCTTCATTGGTGCTACTTAAACCAGCCAAGGGGGAGGCACTGAAAGGAGCAGGAAAACCCCAGCCTCCCCCCATAAAGCACAGTAGTTAGAGAGGTAAACACCAAGGCAGAGAAGTCAGTAGGGAGCAGGACAGGGATAAATGCAGAAAAAGGTGTTAAGAACAGGGATGGGGCTAAAAGGGTTAAGGCCATATAAAATAAATGGAAGGTGATGAGTACCAATGCCCATAGTCTGTGCAACAAGGTCCCTGAACTAGTGGCCTTAATGGAAGAGGGATGCCTGGATATTGTGGCAGTCACTGAAACATGGTACACAGAGAACCATGAGTGGGAAATCAGCATACCAGGATATACAGTCTACAGGAGGGACAGGGTGGGTAAAAGAGGAAGAGGAGGAGTAACTCTCTATGTAAGGGAAGGGATTATAGCAACAGAACTAAAGAGTAAACAGGAAGTTGATGAGTCACTATGGGTCACCCTGGAGACAGGAAATGGCACCACAATCCGCATGGGGGTTTTGTACAGACCTCCATCTCAGGGGGAGGAAATGGACAAGGAAATGATAGAAGGCATCCTTAAAATGGCAGAAGAAGAGGAGATATTGTTGATGGGGACCTGAATATGCCAGATGTTAACTGGAGTACCTTTGCTGCAGGCACATCCAAGAGCAGGGTCATTCTTGATGCTCTACAGGGGGCATGCCTCAGACAGTTAGTGTTGGAACCCACTCAGGGGGAACAATCTAGACCTGGTACTTCAAATGGGGAAGGAGAAAGGATCTCAGATTTAGAAGTGGGTAGCCATCTGGGAACAAGTGACCACCAAACAGTGTGGTTCATGATAAACACAGCCATACAATCAGCCACACAAAAGCAAGAGTATTGGACTTAGGAAGGCTGACTTTGGGAAAATGAGGGCGTGCCTTAGAAAAGCACTAGCAAATGGGCAAGAAGGAGGGGTGAAGGAACAATGGGGAATAATCAAAACAGCCATCGCAGAGGCAACAAGCCTTTGTGTGAAGCAAATCAATAAAACAAAATGAAGGGAAAAAAACACTATGGTTCTCAAAAGAGATGGCTGGGACAGTTAAGGAGAAAAGGATAGCATTCAGGAAATAAAGGAAACACAGAAGGAGCAGGACAGAGAACTTTATCAGTTAAAGCAGAAGGAGGCAGGGAAGGCAGTCAGAATAGCAAAGGAACAAACTGAGGAAAAGATAGCCAACTCTGTTACGTAGGGGGCTGAAACTTTTTATAGGTACATTAGAGAGTGAAGAAAGATCAAGGGAGGGATACAGAGACTTAATAAAGGGGAGGGAATGTGGGCAGAGGGTGACAGTGAAAAGCAGGAATACTGATGAATATTTCTGCTCAGTATTCACAACAGATGAGGAGGGGAAGTGCTCTAAACCAAACAAGGAAGAAACTCTGAATAGAGTCGATACCAGTCCATTCACAGAAGAAAGGGTTTTGAAAGAACTCTTGAAACTGAGGGTGGACAAAGCAATGGGGCCTGATGGGATTCGACCAAGAATACTAAAAGAACTAAGGGTAGAACTAGTAACACCACTGACTACTGTCTTTAACAAATCATGGGAGGATGGAGTGGTAAATGAGGACTGGAGGATGGCAAATGTGATTCCACTTCACAAAAGTGGGAGCAGGGCAGAGGCAAGAAACTACAAACTAGTTAGTTTGACTTCAGTGGTAGGGAAAATGATGGAATCACTTCTGAAGGAAAGAATTGTTGAGTACTTAGAGGCCAGTGGGGCACAGGACCCAAGGCAGCATGGTTTCACAACAGGAAGGTCATGTCAAACGAACCTAATAGATTTATTTGACTGGGTGACCAAAGTAGTAGACCAGGTAGGGGCTGTGGATATGGCCTACCTAGATTTTATCAAGGCATGCAACACAGTCTGACACAAAAGATTAATATACAAGTTAGCCAGCCTTGGAGTGGGTCCCAAGGTGGTAGCCTGGATAAAAAACTGGCTGGACAACAGGACGCAAAAGGTAACAGTCAACGGAGTCCACAGTGAAGAAAGGAGGGTAACTGGTTGGGTACCGCAGGGTTCGGTACTGGAACCGGTCCTCTTTAATATCTTTATGAGTGACATTGGAGAGCACCTGGAAGGAAAGGTATACCTCTTTGCAGATGACACAAAGATCTGCAACAGGGTTGATACACAAGGTGGGGTGGAAAGAATGAGAAGGGACTTGGCAAGGTTGGAGGAATGGTCAAATATGTGGCAGCTCAGATTCAATGCAAAGAAGTGCAAGATAATGCATCTGGGAAACAAAAACCGAGGGAAAGAGTACACAATGGGGGGTGAGTTAATAACAACAACAAAAATCGAAAGAGACCTAAGAGTAATTATATCAGATGACCTAAAGGTGGGCAAGCAATGTGAGAAGGCAGTAAGGAGGGCTGGGGGGATACTGGGATGCATAGGGAGAGGCATCAACAGTAGAAAACAGGAAGTTGTTATCCCTGTGTACAGACAGTTGGTGAGACCCCATCTGGAGTACTGCGTGCAGTTCTGGAGACCCCATCTCCGCAAAGACATAGAGTGGAGGCTGTTCAGAGGAGGGCAGCCAAAATGGTGCAGGGTCTGCACCAGAAGACATATTTGGAGAGACTAAAGCAGCTTAATATGTATACCCTTGAGGAAAGGAGGGAGAGGGGGGACATGATAGAAACGTTCGAGTATCTCAAGGGAATTAACAAGGTACAAGAGGGCAGTATCTTTCAGAAGTAGAGATGTGCAAGAACAAGGGGGCACAATTTGAAGATAGAGGGGGGGGACGGCTCAAAGGTAATGATAGGAAGTATTTTTTCACAGAGAGAGTTGTGGGTGCATGGAACAGCCTTTCTGAGGAGGTTGTGGAGTCTGGAACAGTGGGAGAATTCAAGAATGCATGGGACAGGCATAAGGCAATTCTAGCGGGGGCAGGAGGCAGTAAGCGGTTGATTAACTAGAATCTGCAGCTTATCCATTAGGTAGGGAAATGGGCAGACTGGGTGGGCCAAGCGGTCCTTATCTGCCATCAGATTCTATGTTTCTATGTTTTTGTGAATCATGGAATTATCATTGGCTCATGCTACAATTCAAATTGCTACCCCTAGGTGCTGCTGCATTCTAAAATGTTCACATTTATTACAGAGCCTAAAAGGGTAAAGACCCCCTAACTATGCTATCTTAATAAAAAAATTATTTCCCCCAAAGGGGGCAGATAAAAAATACCAGTTCCCCGTAAAAAGGGAAACAAAACAGACCAGTTTATAACCTTAACAATAACAAATATATCAGATATAACACACAGGACAAGAAAGTGACCAGCATGGGTGCAGAACCTCCTCCATCTGGTTCTGGAAGGGGAGGAAGGGTGGGAGAGTTAACCATACTGAGGGAATCCCCTGGAAGAAACAATATCACTATGGTAAGTATTTTGTTTTTCAAACCCCAGGAATCCCTCAGTATGCTTAACTGATGCAGACTACCAAGCAGTACCTTGAGAGGTTGGGTACAGAACCTGCTTAGGGAAAATGTTCTGCAGGACTGCAGTGCCAACCTGGCATCACTTCTGGACTGTATGTCCAAACAATAGTGCTTTTTGAAAGTATGTACAGTTTTCCAAGTAGCTGCTTTACAAATGTCCAACAGGGGGATGTCTCTTGCTGCAGCCACTGATGCAGCTGTGCCATGTGTGGAGTGAGCCCTGAGGCTCTGAAGTGGCTGCTTACCAGCTTTGCCATAGCAAAACTTTATGCAGGCTACTATCCAGCATGCAATGGTGCTCTTGGAGGCTGGTTGACCTTTGCCCATTTCCCCATAGGTCAGGAACAATTGTGTGCGTTCTGGCCTAGAAGCCTTGGTATGGTCAATGTAGTGGCTGAGTACCCTTTTGACGTCTGGACCATGTAGTCTTCGCTCACCTGAGCTCGAATTAGCTGTAAAGAAGACTGGCAAGGTTATGGACTGGTTCAGGTGAAAATCTGATACCGCCTTAGGGAGGAACTTCCTATTGGTTCAAAGTGCTACTTTATCTCTGTGGAAAGAGATGTAATTCAAATATGTACACAGGGCTTGTAACTTGCTGACTTATCTGGCTGAGGTAATGGCTACCAGGAAGACAGTCTTCCCTGTAGCATACTTCCAATCTGCTGTTGTCATTGGCTCAAATGGAGGTTCCATGAGGTTGGCTATGCAAATGTTCAGGTCCCAGGGAGAGACTGGCTCCATGAGGAGGATGGAGATGGAGAAGACCCTTAAAGAGCTTTCTAGAGACAGGGTGGGAAGTCATTGACATGTCTTTGCCGCCTGAAATATATGCTGACATGGCAGCCAGGTAAACCTTTAATGGAAAGGGTCTGAGGCTCAGTGAGTGCAGGTAGGTTAAATAGTCCAGGATGACAGATAGCCCTGTCTGTGAGGGAATGATATTTTTGTGCTTGCACCAAAATAAACACTTTTTCCATTTGGAAACATAGGTCTTCCTAGTTGAGGGTTTCCTGGAAACTGAGTATATTCAAAACTTCTTCTGAGAGCTGTAGAGTGGCAGACTCTAAGTCTTCAAGAGCCAAGCCTTGAAGCATAGAGACCTGAGGTTGGGGTACAGGTTCCTGCCCTGCAATAACATCAGGAGATTGTGCTTCTGAGGAAGATGAATAGGTTGTGACACTGATAGGGCTAGCAGGAGGGAATACCATGGCTGCCTTGCCCAATATGGTGCTATTAGAATCATAGTTGCTGGCTGGGTTTTGAGCTTTATGAGGACTCTGAGCAGTAGAAGAAAGGGAGGGAGGGAAAAACATAAAGAAGCTTCCCTGACTAATCCAGTGTCAGGGCATCTAGTGGCACTGTCCCATTAGCTGGAGGTCTGCAACATTATTGTGGCAGTTGATGGTTGGACGTGGAGGCAAACAGCGCTATCTCTGGTGTGCCCCACCTTTTTGAATACTGAGGTCAGAACCTGTTTGTTTCAGAACCACTTGATCTTCTTTGAGATACAGCTCTTGCAGCAGGTTACACCATTAGGACTGAAGCCGCCAGGCGTCAGGACCCCACGGAAATCTTCTAGCTAGCAGTCTTCAGCGGGGACCACCTCCGACGTCGGTCCCGCCCCCGACGTCAGGCGTAGTACATAAGGAGGCGGTCCCGCCAGAATCCCCAGTTCTTTCCCGCCTCGACTTTGCAAGTCTCGACCTCTCGGTTAGTTCTAGCGCGCGACGACCAGGAAAACTTTCAAACTTTACAAAATCAACTCTCGTCAGTCATTTTTTCATCTGATGTCCTCTCCAACTTCAGTGGAGGACCATTCTTCGAAGTGTGCCTGTGGAAAGCAGATTCCTTTCAAAGACCCTCATTCGGCCTGCGTTCGTTGCCTGGGCCCAGACCACGACACCCAGGCTTGCTCCTTCTGTCAGGGCTTTAACAGCCATATGAGAATCCGCCAACAGAAGGCCCTCCAGGCTTTCCTCCTTGAAGAAAAACTTAAGGCCATGGAACCTTCCTCCAGAGGGGAATCTTCAGGGAAGTCACACAGGCACCATGAGAAGCACCGGGAGAAGGTGAGACCCAGATCCCTCTCCAGGGCCTCGGACTCCCGCAGCTCCGGCTCCAGGTCGGACCGCTCTCTGTCGAGGGCCCGCTCTCAGCCTCCCCCGGTTGTGCTCAAATCGGTCAGTGGTTCCTCTACTCTGCAGCCTGCCAAGACCTCCAGGCCCGCTTCCTCAGTTAAGGCCTCGTCCAGGTCTGGGGAGTCCCACAAGTCGTCCTCCCGGCATTCGACCCCCGATGTCCAGTCAGTCTCCCTACCGCCGCCACCCCAGCGCAAGACCAAGGAGCTGACCTCCCTTAAGCGGACGTTGGACCCGACATCGGTCCACCCGACGTCGGCCAAGGTACACAAGCACTCCAGGGAACCGGCGACCGTTCGTCACCCGTCGCCAGTCAGGCATTCGCCCCCCAGGATGCCGGTGGGGGGACGGGTGTCAGATACTGCAGTCAGGAGGACCACACCACTGCCTACTGACATTGGTCGGGAGGTGCTGTCGGAGGAGGAGTCTACCCAGCCCGAAGACCAGGCGAGCGATCCCGGACCCGTCGAACTCCCACGGGAACCCTCTCCAGAACCAGAGACCCCTGGGGATCCGACGCCCGGCCCCAACAACAGGCCACTGGCGCCTGGTCCATCGTCGGGCCTAAACTTGTCTGAAGTGAAGGAGCTCTTCACCTTCTGGTGGGACACCATCAAAAAGGATGTGGTCACCACGCAGCCTCCTCCCGCTCCCACTGCACCCCCAACGCCTGCACCCCCTTCTTCACCCAGTGGGTCAGCAGGACGAGCACCTTCCCCCCAGGAGCCAGCAGCACCTCCTAGGGGTGGATCTTTGGAGAAGAGAAGGCCTCTGTCAAGATCCTCTTCAGGGTCACCCAGCCCCAAGAGACCCAGAAGACGTCGGTATTCACCTTCCACGGAGGGTTCCAGATCTGACATCTCTGAATGCTCCAGGTCTCCTTCACCAATCAGCATCCCCTTTCCGGACCCACGTGACCTCCCTAGATCTCCTCCGGATGACCCCTCATTCTCCAAAATAATGAGGCATATTCAGGAGAACATGAGATTGGATGCCGAGGAGCTCGACCCTGAAAGACTACGCCTTGCCCGCTACCTTCGGCAAAAAGACCCCAAGCCTGTGGTAGTGCCACCCTTGGTGGACACCTTTGTGGACGTCACCAAGGCAGCGTGGAAGCATCCACATTCGACCCCGGCAATGCCGAAGAAGGCTGACCACCTGTACAAGACCCCAAGGGAGGACCAGTACCTGGCTAACCATCCTCTGGCCGACTCCCTAGTCATTACAGGCTCTCATGACCGGTCCCAGAAACCACAACATTTGAGCACGCAGCCACTGGACCCGGAGTCCAAGCAGTTGGACGTGCTGGGCAAGCGCATGTACGCGGCCACGACTTGCCCCATTAGGTCATTGAATTACCTTACCCACATGGTTCAGTTCCAGAACGCATTGTGGGAACAGGGACAGGACTTGGCGGAGAAACTGCCAGATGGTAGCCAAAAGGAGGAACTCCTGCAACTCCTCCATACGGGTTCAGACGTGGGGACCCAGGTGCTCAGAGCCACATACGACTCTGCGGACTCTTCGGCCAGAGCGGCAGCCTCAGGCGTGAGTCTCCGGGTTTACCCCGGACGTCCAGAAAAATATCATGGATGCTCCTTACTATGGCAAAGTTCTGTTTGGTGAAGCCTCGGAAAAGGTGATCACCAAATTGCAAGAAGCCGGGAAGGTTATTAGATCTGTCCATGCCATGTACAGATCTAGACTTAGTTCCTTTCGTAGGAACCAGAGTCGCTTTCGCAGCCGGTCCCAAAGGCAACAACCTCGTTCCAGCCAGCAACAGAGGGGCTCCTTCTCTCGGAAAGCCCAGGCTAAAACATCCTCAGGCAGAGGCCAACGAGCCACCAAGTCGGCCCAACCTGCAGGATCCAATGCTGCCACAGCATGACTCCTTCCTGGCCCCCGGCCCTCCTCAGGATCAACGGGAAATGAAGGTCGGGGGTCGCATCACGGACCACCTGCCAGGGTGGCGGTCGATCACCACCGACAGGTGGGTGCTACAGTTGGTTGAAAAAGTCCATTATATAGAATTTGTAGACAACCCTCCCACAAGGCCTCCTCTGCTCTCCCGTTATTCGGATCAGCACGCCCTGCTCATACGACAGGAAGTGCTCACGCTTCTACAGAAAGAAGCTTTGGAGCACGTTCCAGGGAACCAGACAGGAGCAGGATACTATTCACACTTCTTCCTGGTTCCAAAGAAAACAGGGGACCTGCGTCCAATCTTGGACCTCAGCGACCTCAATATGTCAGTCATTTACAAGCGCTTCCGCGTGGTGACCCTTCTGGGACTAATCCCCATGCTGAAGAAGGACGCTTTATTGGCGTCCTTGGACATGCAGGACTCTTACCTGCATATCCCTATTGCTCAAGCGCACGGGAGGTTCCTGCGCTTCGAGTTTCTCGGCCGCCATTATCAGTTCCGAGCGCTTCCCTTCGGGCTGTCATCAGCACCCAGGGTATTCACCAAGTGCATGGCAGTCGTGGCAGTGTCTCTGAGGAGACAGGGCCACTATGTATTCCTGTACCTGGATGACTGGCTTCTCATGGCCTCCTCCAAGGAGGCATTGCTGATGGCCATTCAGCATACTCAGACCCTTTTTCAGTCTCTGGGCATCCTAATCAACTACGAGAAGTCTCTCCTGGTACCGTCCCAGAAACTGCAGTTCATAGGGGCAGTTCTGGACACCGTCAAGGGGAAAGCTTTTCTTCCTGAAGACAGAGCAGAACGCATCCGATCCCTCACAAGGGACCTATTAGCGAAGAAGACTGTCCCAGCCAGATTGGTCCTTCACCTGCTCGGACACATGGCTGCGGCCATTCCAACAGTCCCGATGGCAAGACTCCACATGCGGGTAACCCAGTGGATGTTAAGAGTGCAGTGGGACAAAAGGCAAGACCATTTGCAGCATCCAGTCAGAATCACGAAGGCCGTGGTTTGGGACTGACAATGGTGGCTAGATCTGGGAACCCTCTCTGTGGGGGTTCCCTTCACAGCGCCGTCCCCATTGATAACACTCTCCACAGATGCCTCAGGGCTGGGGTGGGGAGCGCACTTGAATGGGGTGAGGTCTCAGGGAACATGGACTACCCAGGAATCTCATCTCCATATCAACATATTGGAGATGAGGGTGGTCCTTTATGCCCTGCAAGCCTTCCAGTTGGAGATTCCACCGTGTACTCTCCTGTTACAAACAGAAAATACTGCGGTGATGTATTTCCTCAACAAACAAGGAGGCACACACTCCTACCCCCTTTGCAGGGAGGCCATGAGGGTGTGGGAATGGGTAATACTACACGGTGCAAACCTCATTGCAGCTCACGTTCCCGGGGTGGACAACACTGTCGCAGATAGCCTGAGTCGTTCCCAGACCAGAGTCCATGAGTGGGAACTTCTACAGGAGGTGGCAGAGGATCTGTTTCACAGATGGGGCACTCCAGATTTGGATCTATTCGCGTCCCCATCCAACGCAAAACTGCCCAATTTTTGCTCGCTAGATCCAGAGCCTTTTGTTTTCTGGCGAGACGTGTTGTCCCTCTCCTGGGTGGGCAGATTCCTCTATGCCTTCCCTCCTTTCCCGTTGATCCAGAGAGTCCTTCTCAAACTTCGCAGGGAGCACGCGATGCTTATTTTGATAGCGCCTTTTTGGACCAGGCAAATTTGGTTCCCGCTTCTGAATCAGTTGTCCCGGGAACCTCCGCTTCCCTTGCCAATCAGCTCCCACCTGTTGTCTCAGGAGGAGGGTTCACTAGTCCACCTGGACTTACATTCATTGAACCTACATGCCTGGCTCCTAGAGACATAGCCATGGTGCGACACGGGGTCTCGCAAGAGGTGGCAGACGTGCTTTCTGCCGCCAGAAAACCGGCAACACACACAACATATGCCATGAAGTGGCGCAGGTTTTGCCTGCGGACTCAAACACACGATTTCTCGCCCTTAGACTGTCCTGAGAAGCTGGTTCTGGAGTACCTGCTTTCCCTTTTTCAATCCGGGCTAGCTTACTCCTCGATCAAAGTGCACCTTTGTGCAATCTCAGCTTATCATGTCCCCATAGGCCATCGCATGGTGGTGCAGTTGGATGCTACTCGTGCCTTTCTAAGGGGGGTCCTCCACCTTAGGCCACCCATTAAAGATCCTGTCCCTCCTTGGGACTTGCCCTTCATCCTGGAGCAGCTTACACTGCCACCCTTTGAACCAGCCGCGGTTTGCGAGCTACGTTTTCTGTCGTGGAAAATGTTGTTTTTAGTTGCTGTTACTTTGGCGAGAAGAATCTCCAAATTACATGCTCTCATGTGCAAAGAGCCTTATTTAATTTTCCACCAGGATAGGGTATCCCTGAGGACAAATCCTAAGTTCCTGCCTAAGGTGGTTTCAGCCCTTACCCTTAATCAGGACATCGATTTACCAGTGTACTTTCCCAAGTACACCAATCGAGGGAGAAGCACTGCTTCACACCCTGGATGTTCACAGGTGTCTCAGATATTATCTGACCAGAACCAAACAGCTCCGGAAAGCAGAGCAGCTGTTCGTATCCTTCGCTGAGAGGATGAAAGGGGCCCCCGTTTCTAAGCAGACCCTTTCACGCTGGCTCATTCAGTGTATCTCTTTCTGTTATGACAAATGCAGAAAACCCTTGCCAGGAACGGTCAAGGGCCATTCCACCAGAGGAGTGGCTACCTCCTTCGCAGCACTGAAGAATGTGTCCACTTCAGCTATCTGTGCTGCAGCCACCTGGAGCTCGGTGCATACTTTTATCAGGCATTATAGCCTGGACATTGCCTCAAGGCGAAGGGCTGGTTTCGGCCTAGCCGTCCTCCAGGGACTTCTGTCTTAGGCTCAGAGGGGGTCTTAATATCCGTCTTTCCTCCTCCTGATGGCTTTACAATATCGCCATTGCTTGGGAATCAGTCCTAATGGTGTAACCTGCTGCAAGAGCTGTATCTCAAAGAAGATAGTACAGTTATGTAAGAACTTACCGTAACAGTAGATCTTCAAGAACAGCTCTTGCAGCAGGTACCTTCCTGCCCACCATTCCCCCTTGGAGGACATAGGTTCTAACCTAACACCCATCCTTCGGGTTGGAAAGGTATGTCCTTGGCCATCTGATGGCGGGTCCTCGGTCTCCTCTTCTGATGTCATCTAGAGGCCGGAAGTCTCCGGTTGGAGAACTGGGGATTCTGGCGGGACCGCCTCCTTATGTACTACGCCTGACATCGGGGGCCGGACCGACTTTGGAGGCAGTCCCCGCTGAAGACTGCTAGCTAGAAGATTTCCGTGGGGTCCTGATGCCTGACGGCTTCAGTCCTAATGGTGTAACCTGCTGCAAGAGCTGTTCTCGAAGAGCTACTGTTATGGTAAGTTCTTACGTAACTGTATTTTATGGTTCTGGCTGATTCTGCTGAGATAATCTGCCAAAACATTGTCTTTCCCTGGCAGGTGGATTGCAGACAGAGACACCTGCAGAGAATAAGCCAGGTTCCGCACTTTCATAGCTTCTGTGCACAGCAAGGTCGACCTGGTGCCTCCTTGTTTGTTGATGCAGTACTCGTGGTAGTGTCTGTCCTGACTTGCACCACTTTTCCCCTGACCTGAGGGGCAGATGACTGCAGAGTCAGGAGAACTGCCCTGAGCTTTAGCAGATTGATGTGCAGAAGTGACTCCTGAAGGGGCCAGGTACCACTCGCTGTCAAATCGTCCAGGTGTGCCCCCACCCTTTGAGGGAGGCATCTGTGATGAGGATGATTGAAGGAGCCTCTTGGCAAAAGAGCATTACCTCCCTGAGATTGTCTCTGTCCTGCCACCATTGTAGGGCCTGCAGGAGAGGTTTTGTGACAGGCGCTAGTCTGGATAGAGGATCCCTCCTCTGAGACCAAAGGGACCTTATGTGGAACTGAATGTCTCTCATCTGAAATCTGGCTCCTAACACCACGGCTGTGGCAGCTGCCATGTGGCCCTAGAGCTGCAGGAAGTTCCTTGCTGGTCTGGTTCTGTTGAGTCTGAAAGAGCCTGCTAGCTCCCGAATGTTGTGCACCCTGTCCTGTGGAAGTAAAGCCTTCCCTTGCAGGGTGTCCAGCTCTGCTCCTGTAAATTCTAGGACCTGGATGGTTCCATTTGGGACTTTTGGGCATTTACCAGGAATCCCAGAGACCCTAAGGTGCTCTGAGTGAGAGTTCCTTGTGTGCTGAGGGGACTGTTCCATGACTAGCCAGTCATCCAGTTAAGGGAACAGTGTGACTCCCAGCTTTCTTAGCTGTGCCATGACCACTGCTAGACACTTGGTGAATGTCCTGGAGGCAGAAGTTAGGCCGAAGGGTAGTGCTGCAAACTGGTAGTGACCTGAGGGCAGCCTGAGCTGCACATACTTCCTGTGTCTGAGTCAGATGAGAATATGGAAATAGGCATCTCTGAGGTCCAGAGATGCCAGCCAGTCCCCCTGCTGCAGAGTGGTAATGATCATGGCCAGGGTAAACATCTTGAACTTTGGCTTTGTCAAATGTTTGTACAGAAGTCTGAGATCTAAAAATGGGTCGACAGTTCCCATTTTTCTTTTGTGTAAGGAAGTATCTGGAGTAGAAACCTTTCCCCCTTTGGGCCAGGGGGACATGTTCTACTGCCTTGATGCACAGTAGGTTGGTAGCTTCTGACTATAACAGAGCCTTTTCTGCTAAGGTTGCCGGGCTGAAAAGCGTGCTTCTCAGTGTGGGGAATGCTTTGAAACTTAGGGACAGGCCCTGGGTCACTACCTCCAAGACCCACTTGTTGGTGGTGATGACTTACCATGCTTAGAGGAAGTGAGTCAGCCTGCCCCTACTGGATGAGGCTTGGCGACCTGTGCAAGCATGTCAGGGGTGCTTGGGCTGGGACTTGGGCTGAGGTGCTGGGTCCATCCTCCTACCCCTACCTCTGAAGTAACTCCTGGGTTGCTGGTAGTCTGGCATTGCTTGGGCTTGGAAGAAGGGTCTAGTATAGGGCTTCTTCCCCTACCTCCCCTGCAGTGGGGCTTGTAGGACATGGAGGGTTTGTCCCAAGCTGAGTTGCTCCTATAGGTGGCCTTATATTCCTTCACGTTCTTCATATAAGCCTCAGTCTTGTCCCCAAAGAGAGAATTGCTCTCACAGGGAAAATCCATGTCTTTAGGGAACTGGAAGGGGAACCAGGGAACCAGCAGCCTGGAGGGCCTGCAAAACCTGCAGGGCTTTGGCAATGTCCTCCACAGAGGGCATGGCCGGTCTGTCCACTGAGACCTCCTTGGTTTTTCAGCAGGAGGTGCAGTGACATGTTTCTCCTGTTTTCTTTTAGCAGGAACTGGTTCCGCAGCCAGTTCTATAGGCCTCTTGAATTTCAAGGCCGCACCCTTGTCGGTGGACTTGGGATCCAACAACTCCTTAGGTTTATCCTTTTTGGCATGAGAGGAAGCAGCCTCTTCAGTAGGCTTCAGAGAGGGAGAAGTAGTTGAGGAAAACATTTCTTCAAGCTTTTTTGCCCTCTTTTTTAGTGTCTTGGAACAAAAGATTTTGCAGATTTCACAATTAACAAAGATGTGAATAGGACCGAGGCACACCAAACAAAGATCATGCCTATCTGCTTTGGCAGTGATCTGCCCAAACTTAATACAGTTTTTAAAACCAGTCAGTCCTGTTTTCTTTTTGGGTGTCTCTGACATGCCAAGTGTCAGAATACTGTTAAATACAAAGACCAAAGGAGGAAAAAAAAATAGAGATTGCAGTTGGTTCCCAAAAACTCAAACAATAAGCAGAAAAAGACAAATGCTCAGTTCCCTGACAGGTTAAAAAAAAAAAAAGACAGGAAATGACTAAGTGCTCGGTTCCTAGAAAAATGAGGAACCACAATAAAACTCAGTTATTTTAAAAAGAAAAAAAACCCCTATGATTCCTAGAAATAGGAACCAGAACGCTTAAGAATTTAAAAAATTAAAAACACAGCGAACACCACTGAGGAGATGATTTCCCTTGGTTCCCTGGAACCACTGAGGAATTGATAAAAATTAGAAAATAGAACAAAATCTAAGTTAACTAACCTGAAAAATAGCTAAAAAGGGCAGCATACATGATTTGAAAAACTAGGAGTTTAAAACCAGGGAAAATAACAGTCAGACAGATGCTGAGGAGAGCTCTCCGAGACGTCTTTACTAGGCAGGTGGAGAAACTAATCTGAATGTTTTAGAACATGGAAACACCTAGGGGAAGCAATTTGAATTGTAGCATGAGCCAGTGATAGTTCCATCATTTGCATATGTTCCAATCCTCTGAGGCAGTTCAACACAGGAAGCTGACTGCATCAGTTAAGCATACTGAGTGATTCCTGGGGTTTGATCAGGCAACAAAACAAAAAATCATGTGGAATCTTCACTCAACAGTTTTGTAGAGAAAGAGAATTTATATTGAATATGATGGGGAACTGCGCACTCCAGATGTCGCTGGCGATGGGTTCTTCACCCAGGGCTTTGGATGATTTTCCAACATGTTCTACATTCCTTAAAGGAGTGGCTGCCATGGTGAGAATCTGACCAATAGAAATAGAAGCAATATTGGGGGATCTGGGGATGGATTTTCAGCCCGCCAGAGACCAAGCCACACTCTGCAGCCAGTGGATGCAGACTGAATTCTCTGCATCTGCAGACTTTGATATTTTCAGCCTGTGCAGCTGCAGGAGATGTAATACCTGGTTCCACAGGTGTAGCATTTCGGCACAGCTGCACTGAAAATATAGCCACAAGCTAGCCAGTCATAAAGCATCTCCCACTTTGAAAATACAGTGCGTGCATGGAAAACTGCGACTCCACAAGTGAAGCTCCACTTGAGGCAGTTTTTTCCTGTGCTGATTTCGGGGGATGGGACTAAAAATCCAGCTCCTGATTGTTTAAGAATACTCTGCTTAACATTTGCATAAAGAGTTAGTGCACCTGTGCATGATACGCTTAAGAGAGTAAGAAAATCTTGCAATTACCTGCATCAGCAACAGCAGTTAACAAGAACATTTAAACAAGTATATGGTACCCAGACATGGGCTAGAGTACTTATGTGCACCTACCCTGGAAGGGCTAATACGGCTGCTTCATGTGAGGAGGCTAAAACAAACTTCTCAGCATCAGACCTGCTTAAGATTCTATAAACACTGATGCTCTATGCAAAAGTTACTGTACATCCTTTACTTTTCTTACTGGAGAAGCTGCATTCCTTAACTACACAACCTCTTACCAAGAGGCTCGTTGGAAGGCTGTGATGTTGTTTTGTAATAGCCTACTATCTGAAGAGAAGGTAGAGATGTTTTAACAAATGAAGACAGGTTTGGATGCAGCCAAAATGCTAATTGCAGATCGCTGTAGCTATAAATGACGCACCAACAAGGTTCCCTGCTAATGCAGTCTCTGTTAAAAGATATGCATGTTTAAGAACCACTGGACAATCTGTTGACCTGCAAAAATATGAAGCAGATTTTCCATTTAAAAATTCAATAAAGTTACTTACTGTAACTCTAGATCTTCCAAGAGTATATTCTCTATAGAGAACAAGTCTTTGATCTTAGTGCTGGAAGTCACAGGGCCCTGTGGGAACCAGAACTCTTGGGGCTGTGGGTGCCAGTGCTTAGCACTGATGCACGGCATTGTCTGCCTGCCCCTAGAGTATACAGTGGTGTTGGACCTCAACCACCACAGTACTTTTCTTTTTCTGAGGAGGAGAGCTAAAGACTATCCTAATATTGTAAGACAGAAACATGAAGAGGCATGAGAAAGCCCACTGGTTCTTGTAATAAGGGACATTAACAAGTCTCTTGACAGCCCATACCTAATTGATGAAGGGGGAAGATGAGATAAATCAGAATGAAATGAGTCCAGGGCATGGAGGGTAGGCAGGTTGTATTCTGTGGAGGAGATATTATTAAAGATTAAGAGATAAGGTAAGCAACTTTCTTATCTTCCAAGAATCAGTCTTCTCCAAAGAGTCCCACTCTTTGATGGGACAGTGAGCTGTAAAAATCCTCCAGACTAAGGAGGCTAGAGACCTAGGACTCTCAAGGACAGCAGGCCCTGTAACACAGCCAAGCCAAAACCTGCATGTTTACTAGAGTGAATATCAAGAGTGTAGGCTTTTGTGAATGGGTGAGCACTACTCCAGGTAGCAGGCCTATATAGCTGTGGAATAAGGAATGAATGAGCAAAGCCATAGAGGTAGCCATTGCTTGGGTGGAATGCGATCTGGTGGAGTCCTCCAGCTGGTACTCTGCTAATGTTTTATTTATTTATTATTTATTTATTTATTTAATGTGTGGCAGTACTGAATGCAACTGACAATCCAATTTGACAGGCATTTTTTGGAAATAGGAAGTCCCTCTCGATTAAGGCCGAAAGAGACAAACAGCTGAGATGCTTCTCTGTAGTCCTCAGTTCTGTTAAGGTAAAGGCTGAAGATTTTTTTAACATTGCGAGAATGCAGCAGCACTTTCCCTGGGTTTTCTAGCTTGGAAAAAAAGGTTATAAAAAATAGTGACTGACTGGTGGAACTTTGGAGTATCACCCTATCCTTGTGGAAAATGATGTACGGAGGATCCGGCACCAGAGCAAGTAACTCAGAAACTCTGCATTCAGAAGTAATGGCCACTAGAAACACATTTGTTCTGGGCACATATATCATGTCAGAAGTAGCCGCTGGTTCAAAGGATTTGTGGGTTAGCCTGCCTAACACTAGATTGAGATCCCAGTGGGTAACTGGCTTTTTATAGGGGATCTCAAGTGTAGAATACATCTAAGGAGTCTTCTAATGAGAATAATCTGTGCCATGGGAAGAGTCCTCACCAAACTGTGATATGTCAAGATGGCCGGCATGTAGACCTTTATGGAAGAGTACTGGAAGCCAGACCCTGAAAGGTCTGGAAATTAGTCCAGAACTTTCACTGGAGGACAATGAAAAGGATCAGCCTCTTTGGAACACCAGATGGAAAAGTGCTTCCACTTTTCACCATAGGCTTTTCTGGCAGAAGGCTTTTGAGCTTACAAAAGGAATTGTGAGATGTTGCAACACTCGATACCTGTCCACTTCTATTTCCTCAGGAATGCCTGAAAATTTAAGCCTTGTAGGTCCAAATCTACTAGCGGACCCTTTTACCTGATCAGGAGATTTGTCCTTGGGTACAGTCCATGGCCGTTGGATCAGCAAACATTTTGCGCAACAGTGGGTACCAGCTCTGCCTTGGCCAACATGGGGCTATCAGAATCATCTTGCCTCTGCACACTTCCAGCCTGAAGAGTACCATCTGGATGGGCAGGACTGATGAGAAGGCATAAAGTGACCTGTCCACTGCAGCCTGAACACATCCTGACAAAGAAGTGCCATGCTCTTGATTTCTTATGTAAAAGAGTGGCAGTTTTGCATTGTGGCGCTATGTGAAAAGTTGCATTACTAGGCAGCCCCAATCACTGAAGAGGGACCAAACCTCATCCTCAATGAGGGACCACTCATGAGGGTCTGCCACTGTTTGAGACCATCTGCCAGGACATTTTCTATCTTGGGGAGATGGGTGGCCTGGAGAAGGATCTTGTGCATTAAACACCACTCCAAGACTCTTATCACTTCTCTGCACTAAGTGTAGTAGTGTGTCCTTCCTTGCTTGATGAGGTGGAGAGTGACACACTTATTGTCTGGAGATGTACTTACCTTGACACAAACCTGGTCTGATAGGACCTGTAACCCATCAAGAACAGCTCTTATCTTGGATGATCTAGGGGTTAACATGTCTGTAACCATTGTGTGCTGAGCATCCACTGGAATGTTCTCATGTGCAGCCATGTAAGAGGTAGGGCAAAGACCATGGCTGTCATGAGCCCCAGCATCCTCTGCATGGAGTAAGCTGTTACCAGAGTACATTCTCTAACATAGCAGGCCAACTGCACAATCAATTCCATTGTCTTCTGGTAGAAAAGACTACTTGAGTAATATTGAGGAATGCTTCTGTGAACCACAGCCCCTGAGAGGGAGTCAACTGCAGTTTCTGGAGTTTTTATATGACTCCCATGAAGTTGAGAACATGGCATGTGGCGTTCACTGCCTTCTTCGTCTGATACTTGGATGGGCTTTTTATGAGGAAAGCAGCCATTGTGGTTCCCTTATACCTGAAAGGTAAAACACCAGCGGGAGGATCCTGTTCTGGCCACACAGTATGAATAGCAAGAGACAGCATTGGAAAAAGTGGCTGTCTTACCACTGTTAGATATGTTGATGTGTAAATTAATTTTTACTGTATGCATTTCACCTTTCCAGCATTTTGCGACAATTACCTCACTTCTTCAGGGATGCTTTGCAAAAATTGAAATAGCTTGTAAGTGACAATTTCTTATTTGAAGAACTGATCAATTTTTAAACTAGTACAGCATTCCACATATGGAAACGGAGAGTCAAAAACAGGGTACCTAAATGCTGTGCAAAACATTCTTCCTTCAATAATAAATTTTCATAAGGTACCCTGTTTCCTTTTGAAAATCAAACTAAAAGTAGAATTCTGATTTAATTTTAAATGAATGAAATACATATTTTATATAAACAGTGAAGCTCACCAGGATGAAACCCAATTCTGCAGCATTTTGCAGCACTCTGCATTATGCTGCAACAGAGTTATTGTGGAAAACAATGTAAAATTTCAATTTCAGTTGGTCACTTTTGTCATGCAGGAAACTGGCATTCACCTCATCCTGGCAGTGTCACATTTTCCTGCATGACAAAAGGGATTAATTCCCATTGAAATTACATTGTTTACTGCAGTAACTCTGCTGCACCATACTGCAGAATGCCTTAGAAGTTGGTTTAATCTTGGTGAGCATATATATATATATATATATATATATATGTATATATATATACACATATACATATTGCAAGAAACTTCATTAATGCATCAGTTAGGGTTGAAAATTAAAGTGTCAGAAGCTAGGGAAATTCGACGTTAGGGTTACCAATCCTACCACCCCCCCCCAACCTCCACACCAACAGGAGTCGGGTGTGCCTTGGGGTCTGTGGGCCTAATCCTCACCCCATCCTTCTATACTGTACCATCTCATTTTGCTTACACATGGAATGGGGTGAACAGCCCAACGACCCCAATGTGGATATGAAGTAGGATTTAAGTGATTAAATAAACACATTTTGTGGGCATATTTCATCCCGTAAAGTGCAGAATGCACCAAAGGGGGTCCTAATAAGCAAGCTACATGTGTTGGTTCCTCCCAAGAATGTTATTTTGGGAGATTTCAAAAAATTATTTTGGGTAAAACTGAAAACAAGATGATGGCAATATAAAGTAAAAGTAGGAATTTCTCCATATGGAGCAGGATTCCTACTTCGTTTCATACAGCTAAATTGAAGTGCCTACTGAGCATGCTCAGAAACTTTTTTTCCCCAAATGTTTAAATTGCACTAACTTAAAAACTCTTTATTCTTTTTACACCAGACTAGCAAAAGGCATATATGTGGGTTAGTCCTTTTCTACCTTTCAAATTTCAGGCCAAACAACCAAACCCTCTGGGCTGTAGGCAAGTTCAAAGAAAAATCCCAGCATAGTCAAAGGGAAAAAATGTTTTTTTACCACTCCATAACTCGGAGACCGCATATCCAACCAGAACGAAATCTGACAGATCAAGAGATCTACCACACTGGAAGGTGCATACCAAATGTAGTATACATCCGTCCAATGTTTGCAAAGTTATTAAAGTGCAAAATGTTGAGTTTAACATTGAAGTGCCTACTGAACCCTAACTTTAATGGTGCGACTGTGCCCTATATATATATATATATATATATATATATATATATATATATATATATATATATTTATTTATCAATGCCATACATGTGGGCATAACATTCCCCAAATAACAGCGTTATTTTTACTTGCTAGGATCTACAGTGAAAATATCGGAAAATATTTTCATTGTAGGTCCAAATATACCTATAGTAGGTCCCCATTGGCATAATCAGAAATGCAGCTGCTTGCTTTCATTCAAAAGGGATTAATTCCCATTGAAATTACATTGCTTACTGCAGTAACTCTGCTGCAGCATACTGCAGAATGCCTTAGAAGTTGGTTTCATCCTGGTGAGCTTATATATATATATATATATATATATATACATGTATTTGGGATACATGATGAGCAGGAGTGGAGTATGGAAAATATTCTCACTCCTGCAGAGTGAGGCATGGATATCTCACTCCTGCCCATCATGTGTGCGATTTATACAATGGGGTGTGTTGTATTTATTGATAATAAATTTATGTTTTTTCACCCCAGTGAGATAAATGGTTGATGACATAGCTACTGTGGAAATATTTACATTTACACATATAGCAGCTATGTCATCAGCCGTTATTCTCACTCCAGCTCCAAATACCCAGTGAAAGCTGGAACGTGTTTTAAATCTGAAAGTGAAATGTTTCAGGTACCTAATTAACGAGCTGGTGGGAATTCTTCATTCTGTGGTTGCAGTTTCACAAATGCCAGAAGCCTGCAACAGTACACTACTGTCTGAACCTAACAATCAGAAAAAAAAACAGTAGTTGTAAAAGTACCTTAACTTATCATAAAGACCTACTCTAAATTCATTCCTAACGCTTCCGAAAGAAAGCACACGGATCAATAAGATGAGCAACCTAGCACATCCAGAGAACCTTACAATGCCACATCATTTCAACCAACTGGAGAACATCCATAGAATATCTACACATTGCCACAAGGAACCTCAGCATGCTTCAGCAGTCCCAGTATTTCTGCAAGACACATTACCTTTAGTATAATACAAGGTTTGCAGCTTATATTTTTTTCTTACGTGTAACTATCATAGTAGTCAGAAAAATAAATACAAAATATTTATTTTTACTTCACAGGTAGTTCTTGCAAAAGTCCACCCAAAAGAGACCAAAGCAACTGTGCAGTGGTTCAGACTCTGAGTAACCAGAAATAATCCTGAAAACACCATGTATCTGCTTTCTCTCCAGTGTGTCACACTTCAGCCACGGTTGCACCATCCTTGATGTGTCTCTCTCCTTTTCCACTCTCTGAGTTGACGATGGCGACATGAATGTAACACTGAAATATTGTTATACCAAGCACTACCCCAACACCAAATAAACATTAAATACAAAAAAAATGTTAATTGCCAAATGAAAGCAAAATAAAAAATCCACAATTTCACATGAAGCACGACGATTCTACATTGTAACCAGGAAGCTGCCACAACACAGATACCCCACCCACAAACACCAGTAAACCAATCAAAGAATGCTCTGCCCTGATGAACAGCTACACACACCAATCACAATACCTTGCAGCCTTCCTCTTGAACCACAACCCACAGATGGCTACACAGTATTTTAACCAATAGCGCAACAGTAAAAAACGACATCACCAATCACTGGCAGACACTCCTAAAGAGTGACACACTCACATTAAGCTGCCAAATCACATCACAAGCACTTCCACCTACAAAATAAACCAGACAAAACATTACTGTTTACCAAACGAAAAACACAGAACTACAGCAAAAAACACTCCTGCCCTATTGTATAAGTAAGTAATAATACCCGACAGGGTTGGCGTTATTGGGATATAACAGACCACCCAGGGGCGTAATGAGGCCTGATGCCACAGGCAGAGGGCCTTATAGCCCCTGGAAGGTACGTTATATCCCATAACACCCACCCTGGAAGGTATTAATACACTTAGAAAATGGGCTATTGGTGCTATATTTTGAAAATATATATGGGAACTAAAATGTGTATATATAAAAAGAATATTCAAAAATAATCTTTGTATCAAAATAGTTCTTGCAATGTGAAGTGCTATAATTACCAGTGGAGGGTGCTGCTGTTTTTAGGTGTTTATTTTATTTCCAATTAATTCCCCCCCGGGCCCAGAGGATTATTCCTCACACTATGCTTTTGTTAAAAGCATGGTAGAAACACTCAACCTCCCTCTGCAGGAGACAGAGGAGGATATGGAGGAAGCAGAATTATTTTATATGATGGGGTTAACCCCAGCAAAATGTTTATTACTGCCTATGCATAAGTCCTTAAAAAAGGCAGCAATGCAAGTATTCCAAACTCCCAATTCTATTCCAGGAGTCGATAAAAAAGATGATAAGAAATATCAGCTTGATAGGACAACAGCTGATTTTCTGTTCAGCCACCCTGACCCTGAAGGGGTTGTGCAGGCTGCTGCTTGCGACAAAGCCAGAATCCCCTTGGGTACCCATCCTCCAGATAAGGACTCTCGGAAGATGGATACAATGGGAAAGAAAGGGTACATGGCTGCTTCTCTCTTCCTTAGACAGGCCACTTATATGGCCTATGCAGTGCAATACCAGAAGGCACTCTGGAATGCAGTGCTAGCTCTGGCTGACAAAGTGCCTGGTGAGGTGGCAGTGGACTTGCAGGATACAGCAAGGGCTGCTTTAGATGCCACAAAATACCAGTTCCACATGGCTGTGGACACTAATGACTCTACAGCCAGGTTGATGGCATTATCTGTCTCCCTTAGAAGATTTGCCTGGCTCAGGGCCACAAACTTGACCATGGACTTTCCTTTTGAGAAAAATTCTCTATTTGGAGATAAAACAGAGGCCTATATGAAGAAGGTAGAAGAATATAAGGCCACCTACAAGCAATTCTAAGGACAGGCCCTCCTCATCCTATAGGTCCCAGGCCAGGGGAGGCAGGGGTAGGGGATCCTACTACAGACCTTTTTTCCAAGCTCAGGCCTCTCAGCTACAACAACAGCCTAGAGGCTACTTCCAAGGAAGGGGTAGGAGAGCCATGAGGACAGCTTCTCCCTCTCCAGTGATTCAGGCACAGCCCACTCAGAACCTGTGATGGGCTAGTACAGGTCGCATCCCCTTCCAAAAATCCACCAGTGGGTGGCAGACTGGCTCATTTTCTCCAGGATTGGTATACCATCACCACAGACAAGTGGGTCTGGGAGGTGGTGAGCCAAGGTTTGGCAATCAGCATCAAATCTCTCCCCAAGCTGAGAGCAAGAACATTTGCACTAGTCACATCTGCAGACAGGATACTACTGGATGCAGAAGTAAAACATCTGCTAGCTATCAAGGCAGTGGAGCCTGTGCCCCTAAACCAGCAGGGCAAAGGCTTCTACTCCAGATACTTCCTTACAAAGAAGAAAAATGGGGATTGGTGACCTATCCTGGATTTAAGACTTCTAAACAGACATATTCTGAAACCAAAATTCAAAATGGTCACTCTCGCTCTGATCATTCCCACTTTACAGAAGGGAGACTGGCTAGACTCCCTAGATTTAAAGGATGCTTATTTTCACATCCCCATCAGACCTTCTCACAGAAAGTTTCTGAGGTTCAGATTGGCCTCAGGCCATTATCAGTTTGCAGCCCTTCCTTTTGGTCTGACTTGTGCACCAAGGGCATTCACAAAGTGTTTGGCCGTGATAGTGGAGTTTCTGAGAAAACAAGGAGTAACAGTCTTTCTCCACCTGGACGACTGGTTAGTGGTGGGTCCATCTCTACATCTGGCAGAGCAGACCTTAGCACTAACAAAGTCTACTCTGGAATCCCTGGGTTTCCTCATAAATGAGCAGAAGTCACAGCAAACACCAGTGCAGGTACTCGAGTTCATTGGAGCAGAACTGAATACCAGTCTGGGCAGAGCTTTCTTGCCACAGGACAGTGTAAACAGCATTCTACGAATTGCAAGCTCATTTGTACCAAGAAAACCCAAACCAGCCAGAGACTTTCTCAGGCTTTTGGGCCACATGGCAGCTGCCACCACAGTGGTACTAGGTTCCAGATTCCAAATGAGGGACATTCAGTTCTACCTCAGACAATACTGGTCACAGAGGACAGAGCCTCTGTCCAAACTGGTTCCAGTCACCCACACTCTCCTACAGGCACTGCAGAGGTGGCTTGATGAACAAAACCTTTGGGTAGGGGTTCCTGTCATAAAGGAACAACCTCCCTTAGTTCTTACAACAGATGGATCCCTTCTGGGTTGGGGAGCACACATGCATGCAATAATAGCCAGCAGGGTGGGCAGTAGTGGGCAATACCACACCGCCCAGGGGCGTAATGAGGCCTGACGCTGCAGGCGGAGGGCCTTATAGCCCCTGGAAGGTCTGGTATTGCCCATACCGCCCACCCTGGAGGGTATTATTGCGCTTAGAAAATGGGCTATAGGTGACATTTAAAAAAAAAAATAAGTAAAAATAAAAATAGATATAAAAGATAAATAGAAACAACAGTTAAAATGGACTTTTCTGGTAAAGCAGTCCCTATTGTACCATCACTGCTGTGTTTTTTCTTTCTAAACGTTTCTTTACTATTAGCAGCTCTAGGTTATGCTTGCTTGCTGCTTTGTCCATTGGCCCCCAAGACAACACAGTATTTTATTTGCTGTTTTGAGTGCCGAGTTGGAGCAGGAGAAAGCACGTGAGCTTCATTTTAAAACAGGCATTTTGTTTCTGGGACTGGTTTTGTACTGTGGTGCGAGTCTGCCGTGCCCAGCAGACGTGACACCCGGAAGTATAGTACGGTGGAACGGGAAGGAGCGGCAGACCACTAAATTTATTTTTTTATTTTAAATGGCTGTTGAGGTTTGCCTTTCTTTTTTATTTATTTACTTGAAGCTGTGTGCAAGCGGGACATTACCGAGGGCGAGGAATGGGTCATCAGCAGCAGCAGCACCGATCAGGATATGATCAACAGTGGTGACGGTCAGTTGCAAAAACAGTTTCTGTGAGCAGAAAAGTAAGCTTTCTAAAAGTATTTTCATATGCTCTCCATTGTTGTCGTGTTTGACTGGGTGACAGTTACTCATTATATTCAGCTATGTGCAAGCATGTGAAAAAGGCAGTGTGAGAGCAGTCAGGAGTGCTTCCACTGTGAATGAGCACGGTTTGGAAGAAACGGTCATTTGTCTTGTTGCCCTACAGCAGAATTTAAACTTGAGAGTGTGTTAATTACCTTTACATTTCAACAGCTGAAAAGAATAAATTAGGAAGAAACTGTTTGTCAGGGGGCTGTATCTGATACTTAGTGGGGTGGGCATGCGGGAGCGGAGCTGTAGGGGAGCCGCGATGTAGCTGGCGGCTTTGAGCAGGAGCGAGTTGTCAGGAGCCAGCCTGACATAATATGTGGTGTTGCTAAATAAAAAAAAATTAAAAAATACAATTGGCCAGGTGACTGTATCTGACACTTGGTTGTCTATCCGTGTGTGTGTGTGTGTGTGTGTGTGTGTGTGTGGTGGGCTCACTTGGTCTCTGTCACTTGCTAAGCATTAAAAAAGATGGCGACAGTTTGAAATTGTGTGCCCAGCGCTTCAACCAATGAGGAAGCAGGGTGCTGGGCACAAGGACACTTAGGTGGCTATCAGGAAGTTTTGGGCTGGGGCTTTTTATTTGGTGGGCATCTATTGTCTGATAGATGCCCACCTAAATAAGTGTCTCAGCCAATCAGAAGAGAGAATTTTCTTTGCCCATTTTCTAAGTTGTATTATACAGCAAGTGGCACATGGTCTACTCAAGAATCCATGTTGCACATAAATCTTTTGAAACTCAGGGCAGTGTACCTAGCCCTGCAGGCATTTGCTCCACATCTTCAAAACAAAGTGGTGCAGGTCAGAACAGACAACACCACTACTATGTATTACATAAACAAACAGAGAGGAACCAGGTCAGTCCCACTGTGCACAGAAGCAATTAGTCTGTGGTCCCTGGCCTACTCCATGAAAGTATCCCTTTCAGTCATACATCTCCCAGAAAAGGGCAATGTACTGGCAGACTCCCTCAGTAGGATAAGTCAGGATCACCATGAGTGGTGTCTGAATCCTCTAATCCTCAGCTCACTTTTCTGGTGTTGGGGAACTCCAGAGATAGATCTCTTCACCGCTGCAGAAAATCACCAGCTACCAATATATTGCTGCAGACCTCCTCTCAGGGGCACATTACCCCTGGATGTGTTGGCACTGGATTGGACAGGGAAGTTCCTGCATGCCTTCCCTCCTTTTCCATTGATATTCAGGACCCTGCTGAAACTGAGGTGCCAACCAGCAACAATGATACTGGTGGAACCAGACTGGGTGAGGCAGCACTGGTATTTGCTTCTGTTGGCTCTATCAGTAGTACCTCCAATTCATCTGCCCAGGAGGCACAACCTGCTGACTTCCTCTCAGGGCAGGATACTGTATCCCAACCTGAAATCACTAAGGCTCAAGGCCTGGCTCTTGAGGACTTACAGTATGTGGATCTTAAACTTTCAGAACAAGTTTTGGAAGTACTTAGGGGTTCCAGGAAACTCTCCACTAAAAAGACATACTCTGCCAAGTGGAAGAGGTTTTCCATATGGTGTGCAGGTAAGGGTATCGACCCATCCAGGGCTGACCTTTCCATTCTTCTGGATTACCTGACACACTTGCATTCTTTAGCTCTGAAGTCTTCCACACTCAAGGTTCATTTGGCTTCAGTTTCAGCTTACCTGTCAGCAGGTCAACAGAGGTCCATGGCCTCTCATCCAGTCTTCAGGAAATATTTTAAAGGCCTTAACCTTTTGTACCCTCCTTTGAAGGAACCAGTTTCGGCCTGGAATCTGAATATCTGCATTGCCAAGCTCATGGATGCCCCATTTGAACCGATGCCAACAGCAGACTTGAAGTATATCACTTGGAAAACTGTGTTTTTGCTTCAGCCAGTAGAATCAGTGAGTTACAAGCCCTGTGTATGGATGTAGATTACATCTCATTCCACAGGGGCAAAGTGGTCCTCAGGACCAATAGAAAATTTCTTCCGAAAGTGGTGTCTGATTTCTATTTAAATCAGTCCATCACTTTACCTGTCTTTTTCACAGACAACTCCAGTTCTCCAGAAAGGAGGCTTCACTCCCTTGATGTCAAAAGGGTACTTAGCCACTATATTGACAGAACTAAGTCTTATAGACCAGGCCAGACACAGCTCTTTCTTACCTATGGAGAGGTAGGTTAGGGTAGACCTGCCACAAAATAGACAATTGCTCATTGGATAGTGGCATGTATCCAGTTTTGCTATAGTAAAGTGGGTAAACAGGTTCCCCTGGGCGTCAGAGCACATTTCACCAGGGGCACAGCTGCTTCAGTGGCAGCTTCAAGGGATATTCCACTCTTGGAAATCTGCAAAGCAGCTACATGGAAAACAGTATACACCTTCATAAAGCATTACAGCCTGGACCTGCAATCCAGAAGTGATGCCAAGTTTGGTACAGCAGTGCTGCAGAACCTGTTTCCTATATAGGTTTTCTGCCCAACCTCCAAAGGTACTGCTTGGTAGTCTGCATTTGTTTAATCATAATGCGTGATTCCTGGAGTTAGAAGAAAAAATTACTCACCATAGTAATCTTGTTTCTTCAAAGGTATCACTCATTATGATTAAAGCACCCACCCTGCCTCCCCTACTAAAAAAACTATGAACATTGTTCTTCATCCCTGTTTTAGTATATTTTTTCCACACAGGTTAAGTTAGAAACTCACCTTTTCTTAACCAGTTGGTTCCCATGTGGTCTCAAGTTTTGTAGGTTTATTTATTGGGATGTTATTTGACCTGAGAGGACAAAAAATTATTATATATAAATATTATCATAGTTAATGGGTCTTACACCCAGTTTAGGCAACGTAAGAATCTGAAGCACTCAGAGTGCAACAGTTGCTAGGGCAGCAGTTTGAAAGTGGCATGAACCAATTGAGAGTTCCATCATTTGCATATAATTCCATCTCTCCGGGCAGTCCAACACAGGAGACTGACTGCATTTGTTTAGTCATAATGAGTGATCCCTTTGAAGAAACAAGATTACTATGGTGAGTAATTTTTTCTTACGCCCACATTCTTTGTATTCACTGTGCTTCTGAATGAACCTTTTTTGGACACAAAGCATGGATGTTTGTGTTACTGTTACCGTTAGTGTTTGCGTTTACATTTCTGCTTGCGTTTCCGTTACTGTTTGCGTTAGAGTTTCCGTTTGCGTTACCATTTGTGTTTGCATTTGCGTTACTGTTACCATTTGCATTACCATTAGCGTTTGCATTTCTGTTACTGTTAGCATTTGCATTTGTACTTGCATTTCCAATACCGTTTGCATTACCGTTTCTTTTTGCGTCACCGTTGGTGTTACTGTTTGCTTTCATGTTTGCATCTGTGCTTCCATTTACATTACCATTATCGTTTGTGTTTTTGTTACCGTTTGCGTTACCATTTCTGTTTGCGCTTATGTTTATGCTTGCATTTCCGTTACCGTTTGTTTTACCATTTCCATTTGCACCACCGTTACTGTTACTGTTTGTGTTTCCATTACCATTTCTGTTTTCATTACCGTTTACATTGCCATTTGTGTTTGCTTTTGCATTACTGTAACCGTTAGCGTTTCCATTTCTGTTCACATTTGCGTTGGCATTACCGTTACCGTTTGCGTTTCTGTCACCGTTACTGTTACATTTGCATTCTCATTACCATTTGCATTTCTGTTTGCATTACTGCAACTGTTAGCATTTGTGTTTGTGTTCATGTTTGCGTTGGCGTTACTGTTACCGTTTGCGTTTCTGTCACTGTTAACGTTACTGTTAGCATTTGCACTAATGTTACTGTTTGCATTACGTAAACATTAGCGTATGCGTCTGTGCTTCTGTTACCGTTACTGTTCTCATTGTTGTTACTGTTACCATTAGTGTTGGTGTTAATGTTCTCATTATGATTACCGTTACTGTTACCATTGCCGATACTGTTACTGTTATTATGCAGAAATGGCCCCGTGCTCCCACCAACACATACCATTCACTATTTATATTGCACATTCTCAAAAAGAATGCAAATTCATGGCAAAAAACTCTGTTAATGAATCAGTTAAGGTCGTTCCACAGTGACAAAAGCAGGGAAATTTGGTGTTAGGGTTCAAAAACCCTAACTGCGCATTCCCCCCACCACCACCACACATACATACAGGCAAGTAGGGGAAGGAAGAAGGCAACACAAGCAATCACACACAACCAGCAGTAGGTAACAGAAAAAACATACAATTATCTAAACCACAAAACCACACCCCCATGCTCCTGTCTTCCACACAACAACAGATGTCGGGGTGTGGCTTCGGGTCATCACTGCTAACTATGATCCTGGAAGTTCCATGCTCCTCCAAACACATATCACTATGGACAACTGGCCATCTTGGGCCCCACGTTGCCACCAACACATAACACAGACTACACATATGCTGTTTTGGACTTTACATGCCCCAAAACTGTATTTTGCACATTCTCTGAAAATAGTTTCGCAAATCAGCTTCACAAATGCGAAAGTGTCGTGCTATGGATTTACAGTACTTTGGCGTTTGTGACAGTATGTTGCGAATGTATTTTACATGCTTTCGCATATGCAAAAGTGTTGTTTTTTTCTGTTTGCAACACATTCGTGTTTGTGAAAGTAATTTGTGAAACTATGGTCCTGATAACTGCACATCTTTGCCGTCCTCCCGAAAGCAAACGGTTGGGTCCTCTGGGCTGACATTTGCAGGGTGGCAAGCCCTGGTCCCATAGATGTGCCTTTTTCTGCTTGGGTACTAAAAAAGTTAAGGATGACAAAGTTACACTGTTCAGAAATTGAGCAATTTCCCATAGACTAACACTGCGGCACCCATGATGCCTTTCGCCACCCATATGTCGAAACAAAGTGAGGTACACAGTTTTCACTACTGGTAGCTTGGTTCACCTTTAGGTGAACTAACCTCATGGAATAAGTTTGGAAATACTGTATGATACCTGAAGTTGGATTTTTTCCCTGCTTGCTACGGTAACACAGGTATACACCTCCTGCTGGTTGTGTGTGATTGATTGTGTTGCCTTGGTCCTTCCCCTACTTGCATGTATATGTGTGTGTGTGTGTGTGTGTGTGGTAGTGGTGAGAGTGGAGGGAATGCGCAGTTAGGGTTTTGAACCCTAACACCGAATTTCCCTGCTTTTGTCACTGTGGAACAACTCTAACTGATGCATTAATGGATTTTTTTGCCATGAATATATACAGATAAGCCCTCCAGGATGAAGCGCAGTGTCACAGGTTTACTGAATGACAAAAGGGAATAACTCCCATTGCAATTAGATTGTTTACTGCAGTAACTCTACTGCAGAATTCTGCAGCACTGCACTTCAGCCTGGAGGGCACTGATATATATATATATATATATATATATATATATATATAAACCTGGTCAGACACCTGGCAACTGGGCTTTACTGCCAAAAAGTGCAAGGTGCTGCATTTTGGGATGAAGAACCCAAGGAGGAGTTACCAGCTAGGGGGAGTGCAGCTAGCCCAGACAGAGGAGGAGAAGGATCTGGGTATGCTCATTACAGGGTCAATGAACCACTCGGCACAATGTAGGAAGGCAGCTGCAAAGGCCAACAAAATGCTGGGTTGTATTGCAAGGATTATATCCTCGAGGAGGGAGGAGGTGATTCTGCCACTGTATAGGTCATTGGTTAGGCCACACCTGGAGTACTGCGTGCAGTACTGGCATCCGTATCTGAAGAGGGACATTAAGTTACTGGAGGGGGTGCAGCGCAGAGCAACAAAGATGATCAAGGGGCTGGGGGACTTATCATACGAGAGGAGGTTGAAGGAGTTGAACATGTACTCACTGGAGGAGAGGAGAGACAGGGGTGACATGATTGAAACCTTTAAATACATGAAAGGAATAAACAAGACAAGTACAGAGGGGCTGTTCAAAGTAAGGGAGGGAGGGCCACCAGGGGCCATGATATGAGACTGGAGCGAGGAAGGTTCAGGAGGGAGATGAGGAGACACTTTTTACAGAGAGGTGGTGGCTGGGTGGAATCGTTACTTCCTGAAGTGGTATGCAGTAGAACAGTGGACTGCTTCAACGAGGATCGGACAGGACAAGGGGAGAGTTAATGAAGGGAAGGGTGGAAGGGAGGGCAGCTGCAATAAGGGTGCTAGCTGCACATTCGAGCAGACTTGATAGACCTCTAGGCCTTTATCTGCTGGCAAATATCATATGTTCATATATACAGTATATATATATATATATATATATATATAATGGTAGCACAGTAGTGCTACCATAATTAGGGTTGAGTAGCACTTTTAAGGTTAAAGGGTTAATTTTGCACCTTAATAACTTTGCCACCGTTCAACAGATTTGCCTGAAATTTAGTATGCAGAATTGGGCATGGTAGATCTTGGGATCTGCTAAGTTTTGTACTGGTCAGATATATGGCTGCGGAGTTATTAAGCAACAACCAATTACGCAATTATGCTTTTTTTGCGATTTCTTTGCTCTTGCCTACAGGTCACTCAGTTTGTGCAACTGGTCCAAAAACTTCAGGGAACGTGTGGCCGGGGTCCCTGATGTGCCTTTTGAAGATTTCGTGAAAAAATATTGAGTGGTTCAAAAGTTATTCAAAAAACAAGTTCCCATTATAAGTAAATGGGAAAAGTTAACAAAATATTCAACACTTTCGCAAATGCACTTTTTAGTGTCGCAAATGGCACTAGTAGTGTCACAAATCCACCATTTTGTTTTCAGTTGGTGATCAGAAAAATGCTTGCCATTTAAATTAGGGACCCTATAGGGACACAATTCTTTCTGTGTTCACCTAGTTGGACCCTGAGGATGCTAGCCATGTCTTTATTTTGGGGTTAAGCACCCCAGAAATATGTTTTTCAAATTTCTGGACACAGTAGTGTTGCAAAGTAGTGTCGCAAGCACGACACTTTCGCAAATGTTTGCGATAAGTGTCGCGAATTGCAACACTACTTTTCAGGTTATGGCCAAAATTACAGGAATTGTTAGCCACCATGCTGCAAACAAATGGTTTGGTCTTTTGGGCTGAAATTTGGAGGCAAGGTAGCCAACATCTCACAGATGTACCTTTTAGTGGTTTGGTGAAACAATATTGCATGGCTGCAAAGCTACTGTACTCCAAAGTTGGCATTTTTTCCCATAGACTAACATGGTTGCGTATGCCGCGCCTTTCGGGGCTTGTATCTCGAAAACAGTGCGAGTTGCATATTTTTTGTTGCAAGTTGCATAGCCCAATGGGCTATGTAATAACAAAAACCTAGCCAGGAAAATCAAGATTTTTGTGAAATTAAAATTTTTTTTTGACGTCATGCAGTTGCTAAGATATTAATAATTAAGTACTTCCAATGCTCGTTTTAAGCTTCGATCCCCATTACAATGCATACATTCTTTGTACACACTGTGTTTCTGTATGCACCTGTTTGGCAAAAACAGGGTATGCGCTTCTGTTACTGTTACAGTTACTGTTTTCACTTGCGTTTATGTCCCAGTTTGCGTTACTGTTCCCGTGTACGCCACCATGTGCATTACCCTTTGCGTTGTCATTCGCACGTGTGTTTTCGTTACTGTTACCATTTGTGTTTCCACTACTGTTTCTGTTTGCGTTTCTGTTTGCATCACCGTGTGCATTGCCATTTGTGTTTCCGGCAGCCCTTTCATTTATGTTTCCGTCTCTCTTTCGTTTTGCATCTTCCTTGCTGTTACTGTTACCATTTGCGTTTGTAATTGCGTTGCTGTGCCTGTGCGCATTACAGTTTGCGTTTCCATATGCGCTTGCATTTCCTTTTGTGTTTCTGTTTGTTTTGCTGTTATTGCTGTTGCCATTACCATTTACATTTACAATTGCGGTACTGTGCCCGTACGCGTTTTGGTTTGTGTTTCCGTATGCTCTTCTGTTCCCGTTTCCATTTCACTTTCCTTTGGCATTATTCTTCATGTTAAGTTTACCATTTGCATTTGCAATTGTGGTACTGTGCCTGTGCACGTTATGGCTTGCGTTTACTTGTGCGCTTGCATTCGCGTTTCCGTTTCTGTTCCCTTTTGGGTTCTTTTTGCTGTGACACTTAACATTTCCATTTAAAATACCACTGCCATCACTGTTTGTGTTACCAGTTGCATTTTTGTACGTGCTTCAATGTCCGTTTGCGTCACTGTTTGCTTTGGCGTCACTTTGTGCTTGTGTTTCTATTAACGTTTCCTTTACCATTTATGTTTGCGTTACCATGTGCGCCACTGTTCGCGCTTCTGTTTGCATTGTTGTTCCTGTTACTATGTCACAAGACATCATGTGGCGGGTGCATGGGGCCCTTTGGGCCCCGCACTCCCGCAACCGCATTACATTCACTATTTCTCATCATCATTCTCAAAAAGAAGGGAAATTAGAGGCAAAAAACTCTGTTTAATGCATTAGTTAGGGTTGTTCCACAGTGACAAAAGTTAGGAAACTCAGTGTTAGGGTTGAAAGCCCCCTTGGACCTCCCAGTCCACCCCCCAACCTGCATTGGGGTGCATGTTGGGGTTATCAGTCATAACTCTCACCCCATTCTCCTATACCTCTGCTTCCTCACACATGTGATGGGGTGAGAGTTAGGGCTGATGACCCCAATGCACATCCCAATGCCAGTTGGGGGGTGGGCTTGGGGGTACAAGGGGGGCTTTCAACCCTAACACATAATTTCCTCACTTTTGTCACTGTGGAACAACCCTAACTAATGCATTAAACAGAGTTTTTTGCCTCTAATATATATATATATATATATATATATATATAGACACACACACACACACATATATTATTATTAGAATCAGGTTATCGCATTATTGTTAAAACATAAAAGTCAGGAATGAGATCTTTAGGTTGCCCCTACCCCTTCCCTGCTCATCCTCCCTAGACTGACAGTTGCTGGGTGTGTTATTAGATAGGAGGCCTAAATGTCACCCTATTCCATGTGTAGTCATGTTGACATGCCACATTAAAGAAGAATGGGTGACATTTAGGCCTCACAACCCCAATGACACACCCCGACATCTGTTAGTCTGGGGAGGATGGGGAGGGTACATGGAGTTAGGGGGCAACCCTAAAGGTCTCATTTCCTGACATTTTTTGTTTTAACCCTAAATGATGCATTAACGCAGTTTTTGCAGAGAATTTCCTCACTTTTTGAGAAACCATAGAAAAGTACAAACCCGCCCAAGTTGGTGGGAGTGTGGAGCCCACCAACTTGCACATTTTTGCCTAACATAACAGTACAAGTACTGAATATCATATGTATTGGTGGGAGTGAGTATTGGAGGGAGCATGGGGCCCGAAGGGCCACACGCTCTCACCAGCTTGAAACAAAACAAATTTTCATTCATCAGAGTGACATAATTCTGCACCTGTTTACATTTTACACAACTAACCACTGAAAATTATGTCTGTGGTAGTAAGGCTAGCTACCCTATAAATGTCAAGCCACTGCCCCAATGCAAAATGCTATCCGCAAAATGTAAAGTGCGTAATGCAATATCTCCAAAGCAAATACATTTTCCAACATCTAAATACCATAATTCACATGTACAGGTCATCTGCTCAACAACCTCCAAATTTCAAATTAAAAGACCAAACTGTTTCCGAGATAGTAAATGTTAAAGTTTGAGATTTTCATTCATCGGAGTGGCATAATTCCGCACCTGTTTACATTTTACACACCTAACCACTGAAAAGTACATCCATGGCAGTGAGGCTAGCTACCCTGTAAATTTCAACACACTACCACAATGCAGAACACTCTCTGCAAAACATAAACTGTGCCACACAATATCTCTGCAACAAATGTATTTTCCAACACCTAAACACCATAATTCACATCCACAGGACATCCGCTCAACACCCTCCAAATTTCAAGTTAAAACACCAAACCATTTCAAAGATATTGAATTTAAAAGTTTGTGCACCTTTAAGAATTCTTTGATTGTGAGAATTGGCCACGACACACAGAATGGTGGATGTCCTGGCTGAAAATGCACTAAAATGGTGGATTCACGATCAAAGATAAAAATCTTTGATTGTGAGGGGCGGGCAACTTTAAATCCTTATAACTCTGGAACAGAACAACATTTTTTCACCAAACAAAAACTGGCATGTTCCTTAAACAAAGAACTTTCTACTTGCCAAGTGTCAGACAAATCAACTGCACAGTGACTGTGCTATGTGTCACGGAAGACAGTAAGCAAAAATGGCAGACAGTCTTTGATCGTGAGGGGGGGCAACTTCAAACCCATAAAACAGTGAGACGGAGCAACATTTTTTTACCAAACAAACACTGGCAGGTTTCTTAAATAAAGGGCTTTCTATGTGGCAAGCTTCAGACAAATCAACCACACAGTGGCTGTGTATGTCTCATGGAAAGCAGTGAAAAAATAGCCAAAACGGCATATTTAGTACTTCTCTGCACAAAAAATGTATACACTAGTGAAATAGAAATTGGTAAAACCTTCAAAGCACACCACCAAAGCCCCACACCCATGCATACAACCCAATCTGAAGTCACTCAAATGCATTCTTCAACAACTGCTGGGAACTTCCACCAACACATTCATTTCTCCCTAACATCACAGTACAAGTACTGAATATCATATGTATTGGTAGGAGCACAGATTGCTGGGAGCACGGGGCCCTTTGGGCCCCACGCTCCCACCAACTTGTCCATGTCTGCCAAACATCACGCTGCAACTACTGATTGTCATACATATTGCTGGCAGCACGTAATGGTGGAAGCGTGGGACTCTTCGGGTCCCACGCTCCAACCAACTTGTCCATTTCTGCCTAGCATCACAGTAGAAGTACTCAATATGATATGTATTGGAAGGAGCACATATTGCTGGGAGTGCGGGGCTCTTTGGGCCCCATTCTCCCACCAACTTGTCTACTTCTCCCTAACATCACAATGCAACCGCTGAATATCATACTTATTGCTGGGAGCACATATTGGCAGGAGCGCAGGGCCCTTTGGGCCCCACACTCCCACCATTTTGTCCACTTCTGCCTTCAGGCCCTGCGTTCCCTCCCACATTGCCCAGCACTCCATAACCACATACATCTGCTATACATTTTTAGCTCTCCTATACCATATCATGAAATCTTCCTACACAACCAAATATATGCTCACCATGCCTTTCACAATGCACAGAAATCTTTTCCCACTAACTATAATGAACATGTGCCACAACTCACATAAAAATCTTTGGTCGTTGGGTGGCAACTTTAAACCCTTACAACTCTGGAATGGAACATTTTTTCACCAAACAAAAACTGGCATGTTCCTTAACAAAGGACTTTCTATGTGCCAAGTTTCAGATAAATCAACCACACAGTGGCTATGTTATGTGTCATGGAAGACAGTGAGCAAAAATAGCAGAAAATCTTTGATTGCGAGGGTGGGAAACTTCAAACCCTTATAACTCTGAACCAGAACACCATTTTTTCACCAAAGAAAAACTGTCTTGTTCCTGAAACAAAGGGCTTTCTACGTGGCAAGTTTCAGACAAATCAACTGCACTGTGGCTGTACTATGTGTTGTGGAAGGCAGTAAAAAAATAGCAAAAACTGCATTTTTGGTACTTCTCTGCACAAAAAATGTTTACGCTAGTGAAATAGAAATTGGTAAAATCTTCGAAGGACACTACCAAAGCCCAACACCCATGCGTACAACCCAATATGAAGTCACTCAAATGCATTCTTCAACAACTGCTGTGCACACAGGGCCCTTTGGGCCCCATGCTCCCACCAACACATCCATTTCTCCTAAACATCACAGTACAAGTACTGAGTATCATATGTATTGGTGGGAGCACAACTTGTCCACATCTGCCTAATATCATACACCAACTACTGATTATCATGCTTGTTTCTGGGAGCACGTATTGCTGTGAGTGCAGGGCCCTTCAAGCCCCATACTCCAACCAACTTGTCCATTTCTGCCTAACATCACAGTACACGTACTAAATATCATATGTATTGGAGACAGCGCATATTGCTGGGGGGCCCCATGCTCCCACCAACTTGTCCATTTCTGCCTAACATCACAGTACAAGTACTAAATCTCATATGTATTAGTGGGAGTACATATTGCTTGGAGCGTGGGGCCGTTCAGGCCCTACACTCCCACTAACTTGTCCACGTCTGCCAAAGATCACACTGCAACTACTGAATATCACACGTATTGGTGGTAGCACATATAGGTGGGAGCACGGGGCCCTTCGAGCCCCACACTCCAACCAACTTGTCCATTTCTGCCTAACATCACAGTACAAGTACTAAATATCATATGTACTGGAGGGAGTGCAAATTGCTGGAAGCACGGGCCCTTTGGGCCACATGCTCCCACCAACTTGTCCATTTCTACCTAACATCATAATACAAATACTAAATCTCATACGTATTGGTGGCAGCACATATTGTCCACTTCTCCCTAACATCACACTGCAACTACTGAATATCATACATATTGGTGGGAGCACATATTGGTGGGAGCACAGGGCCCTTCAGTTCCCACGCTCCCACCAACTGGTTCACTTCTGCCTGCAGGCCCTGGCGCTCCCTCCCATATTGCCCAGCACTCCATAACCACATACATCTGCATACATTTTTAGCTCTCCTATACCTTATCATGAAATCTTCCTACACAACCACGTATATGCTAACCATGCCTTTCACAATGCACAGAAATGTTTTCCCACTAATTATAATGAACATGCACCACAACTCAACAATTGTAACTGCCACCGACACAAAAATTTACACAATCCATGATCTATGATGACTCTTTCTACACACCATATTTCACACAAATCATCCACGTTTCAAAAGTTACTGAAGCAAGATGAACCAAATTTTCTTTCATCGGAGTGGCATAATTCCACACCTGTTAACATTTCACACACCTAACCACTGATAATTACCTTTGTGGCAGTAAGGCTAGCTACCCTATAAATTTCAAGCCACTTGTACAATGCAGAACGCTATCTGCAAAATGTAAACTGCATCACACAATATCTACACAGCAAATTAATTTTCCAACACCTAAACACCATAATTCACATCTACAGGACATCCCCTCAACACCTTCCAAATTTCAAGTAAAAAGACCATACCATTTCTGAGATATTTAATTTTAAAGTTTTTGCACCTTTGAAAATTGTTTGTTCACGAGAATTGACCACGAATTCACAAAGATCATCTTTGATCATGAGGGGACATCTGGTCATGAAAATTGGGCTATCTGGTCCCTCCAAATCTGGCCATCTCATCCTGCCCTCATGAACGAAGCTCTTGATCAAAGAATTTGCAGGCTCACAATCAAAGAATTAAAAAACGTTAAACCTCCATTTTTTGACAAAACTACATTAAACCACAGGCATGGCTAAATAGAGGGAAGCCCCCTGAGTAAAACCCATCCTAGTGTGACTTCACAAGTCACCCCTCTGCTGAGATATTTGATTTTTAAATCTGACCATCTAGTCCCTCCCTTGTGAACGAAGATCATGATCAAAGAATCTCGTGATCAAAGAGTTTGCAGGTTCATGACCAAAGAATTTGCAGGCTCATGATCAAAGAATAAAAAATGTTAAAACTCCATTTTCTCACAGAACTAAATGAAAACACAGGCATTGCTCAAAAGAACGAAGCCCCCTGAGCAAAACCCATCCTAGTTTGACTTCACAAGTCATGCCTGGGCTGAGATATTTGATTTTTAAATCTGGCCATCTCATCCCTCCCTTGAGAACGAAGATCGTGATCAAAGAATCTCGCGATCAAAGAATTTGCAGGTTCACGATCAAAGATCATTAGCGAGCTGCGATCAAAGAATTTAAAAGTTTAAAACTCTATTTTTTGACATGACTACATGAAACGACAGCCATGGCTAGATAGAGGGAAGACCCCTGAGCAAAACCATCATAGTTTTACTTCAGAAGTCACCCCTGAGTTGAGACATTTGTTTTTTCCGACTGAAAACTGAAACAAGATGGTAGCCGTCGCGATCAATAAATTCCTCGCGATCTTTGATCATGAGCCTGCAAATTCTTTGATTGTGAGGAGTGACCAGATGGCCAAAATCCCATTCTTCTTTTGCAAAATAACCATATAAATTGCCCCATAGACTTATAATGGGAGCTAAAAAGTTAAATAACTTTTGAATGGATTAATATTTTTTCACCAAACAAAACGTGACATGTTGCTCGAACCAAGCTCTTTCTACGTGCCAAGTTATAGACCAGCACACTGCACAACGGCCGCACAGCACCACAGACAAAATCTGAAAAACTGCCCACAAAACTGGTGAAAAGTGCATTTTTCAGCATTTTTGTGCGCAAACACCGTAAGTCTGACTGAAACAAAATTTGGCAAATCAAGAGATCTACCATGCCCCACCATGCATACCAAATTTCATGCAAATCCATTTAATGGGTCCAAAGTTATTAACGTGCACAATTTCAAGTTTAACATAGAAGTGCCTTCATACCCCTAAATATAGGGGCGTGACTGCGCCCCTATAATACACATGTACATACATATAAAGAGGGAAAATAAACTGATTGGGTACTTTCTTATAATTTTTAAAAGGAATGTGTAGACAGAGCAAGCACTTTAGTAAATAAGACCCTTACCATCTGATCTAGCCCAAGGTGAGTAAGGGCTTGAGTACCTAGTACTCCAGCATACTTATTTTTAACATTTTATAATCCCCCTGGTACTCTGAAGCTCCACACCATTTTTGCCTAGAGCTGTTGCATAATCAACAGGCTTGTCCTTTCTGACGACAACTATGTCTCACTACATGTGAGAGCAGGGGTCTAGATAAGATTTAGGACTGGGAAGTATTTACTGCCAGCTTCTTCTGCCTGGTAGTATTCTTATCTAAAGGGTAGTCATGCTATTGGCTGACCAGTATCAGACCCCTGCCAATTAACCAAGTCTCAAACCTACTAGGCAACTGCAGCCACTGACTCTTTTTGACTGGTGCTACCATGGAGTTTGAGATACCTTCTTCATGCCACATAGTGTTGTGTCCTTATTTTTAACATGTTGTCAGGTTACAGCAATCCTTCCGGCCAGCCAGTTAGCATCTTCTGACACTACCTCATGCTGTTTTCTGTCTCCACCTCATATACTTTCACTCATATCTACTGTTAACTGATGAGTGTGCTCATGATACTCTGTTTCCTACCTAAAAAACAGCTGATCCCATGCTCATTTTAGAGCTGGACACCACTCTACCACTTTGTGTAGGTGTCTGCAAGGATAATGTGTCAGATTTGGGTAATTTTTATATTTTATCCCTGTTAGTTGTAGCATCTGAGAGTGGTGTGAGCACTCACAGTAGAGTGCACTGAGAGCCGCCATGCATGGCAGTGTTGGCTCAAACTATTAGTTTATTTATTTATTTTTTTAATTTGTTTGTTCTTGGATTTACACCTATGATCCAGGGGCTCACTTATATAGGTTCCATGTCAGCAAGAGGATACACAGAGAAGCAATATACAATCAGTTGCGGGAACACAGAGAGCACAGACAGTAACTAATTGCAGGCACGGTACAATGTATGTCAGGTCAAATACAGGAGCAAATTAACAACAATACCTATTTACCGGCAATGGACAATAATTGCCAGGTCAATTACTAGGGAGTAGGTGACAAATTTAGCAGGGGTAAGAGATAGAGTAGCAGCCAATAGGCCTTGTCAGTTGAAAAGTAGGAAGGGATAGGGTGTTAGGAGAGGATGCAGGAGGAAGTGTAGGGGGCCCGTAGGAAGCCAAGAGAGTGGTACACAGCCAAGAGGCCTTGACTGGTAAGGTGGGGGTGGATGGGAGATAAGGAGGTGAGGGGTAGCAAAGTAGAGGCTTGTCAAGGGTGTAGGGAGAGTTGATGGGGTGGGTAGGGGTGGGGAACAGGCAAAGGAGAGGGGTGGGTAAAGCTAAGAGGGAGTACAGTAGCAGCCACAGGCACTGCCAGCTATTTCCCAAACTTTCTGTGAGATTTCCGGATATATCTAATGCTTTCTTCATTTCTACAGTAGGGGCAGCAAAGAGAAACTCCTTAGAAATTTCACAACATATCTGGAAATAGCTGGCAATGTCTGTGGCTACTACTGTAGGAGAAGAGTGGGGGTGGTAGGAAGGGGAGGGAAGGACAAGAGAGTGGGATTGGGACCTAAGTGCTGGTGGGATTGGGACCTAAGTGCTGAATAGGAGCAAGAATGATAAGTGCAAGTATCATTGAGTTGATAAGGGTTTTGAGGCATGTGGAACAACAGTTCAGTGGAAGCAGACACATTGGTTGAGCTTGCTTAGGTACTGACGAAGATAATGTTTAAATGGGCCAGGCTTGGAAATTGAGATGATGTCCGCAGAGAGTGAGCTTAGCCAGATGGGTGCCCAGTAAGCAAAGGATCTTTGTCCCTGGGATGTACAGCAGTGAGATACCTGGAAGATTTGATTAACAGAGCCCCTATTATAGCCAAGTGTGCAGGTGTGACGGAGGATGTTTTGTACCCCTGGAGGTGCACAATCCAGGTGGATTTTTTTAGCTAGAAGACGGGTTTGGAGTTTGATTCTGTCTGTAAGTATCAGCAGGAGTTCAGTAAAATTCACTAAATACCTTTATCAACAACAGAGTTGGCCAGCAGCAGACCCAGCCAGGAGGCACTGTGATCCCCAATATGTGTTGAGCAAACTAAACATAATAGGTGCACACTGTGTGCACTAGTATCAGCCATGGGGTCTGGGGCTTCTATGTGTTCATGCTCTCACATATGGTGAGGCATGGATGTCATTAGGAAGGATGAGCCTGTTGATTATGCAACAACTCTAGGCAAAAATGTTGTGTTACTTCCAGGTACCAGGGGGATTATCTCATGTTAAAAGTATTTGTATTAATCCTAATAAGGCACTGGGACCAGATGATCTGCATCCACGTATGCTTATGGAATTGGCAGATGAATTGGCAGCATCAATGGCTAAAATATTTCAAGTTTCTTTAGACTCAGAAGAAGTTATACCAAGTTGGAGAAGGGCGAAAGTTGTCCCAATTTGTAAAAAAGGGGTGAAAGGGCAATGTAATAATTATAAACCGATGAGTTTAACCTCTGTACTCTGCAAGGAATTGGAGAAGATAGTAAAAGAGGAACTTGAAACATTCATGGGTGCAAATGGGTTATATGATGGAACCCAGCATGGCTTCACTAGGGGAAGGTCATGTCTGACCAATCTGCTGAGTTTCTATGATGAGGTCAGTTGGGCCCTGGACAGAGGGTTACCAGGGGATGTGGTGTTCCTGGATTATAGGAAAGCCTTTGACACGGTAGCACACTTAGAACTAATAACTAAACTGGAGAGTATGGGAGTAAATGGAAAGTTAGTTAAGTGGATAGAGTTATGGTTAAAGGGTAGAGTACAAAGGGTGTCATTGAGGAGGGAACCATCAGATTGGATAGATGTGATGAGTGGAGTGCCGCAGGAATCAGTACTTCAGAGAGTACTACTTAAGCTACAAGAGGAACAAACTGTCATGATTCTCAGAGTGCCATTTTGGCCACGACAGATTTGGTTCCCGTTGCTCCAACAATTGGCATTGGAACCTCCAGTTCCCATGCCCATGTCTCCTCATTTGCTGTCCCAGGAGCAGGGAATTGTAGTACACCTGAAGCTTCACTCTCTGCACCTTCATGCATGGCTCCTGCAAACCTAGTCATGGACAGCTATGGAATGTCTCCAAGGGTAGCAGAGGTCCTAGTGGCCACGAGGAAACCCTCAACTAGGGCCTCATATGCCATGAAATAGAAACGTTTCTGCCTGTGGGTGTCATCCCGTTTCCTGGGTCCGTTTACCTGTCCAGTGAATTTGATCCTGGAGTAACTTTTGTCTGTCTTGACAAGGGTCTCAGATATTTACCCATAAAGGTACACCTTTCTGCACTGTCAGCTTACCATGTACCAATGGATGGCAGGACCCTAGTGCAATTTGATTTGTCCAAGACCTTTTTGCATGGCATTATGCATATCAAGCCTCCCAGGAGGGACCCCATTCCCCCATGGGATCTTTTATTTGTTAAAAAAGCTTACGTTGCCTTCCTTTGAGCCAGCCACAAATTGCGAACTACACTTCCTATCTTGGAAAGTGTTGTTTTTAGTTGCCATTACTTCTGCCCAGAGGATTTCCGAGTTTCAGGCTTTGATGTGTAAAGAGCCTTATTTGATTTTTCACAGGGATAGGGTATCCCTGCGTACTAATCCTAAGTTTGTCCCGAAGGCAGTGTCTGAGTTCACTCTTAATCTGGACATTCAACTTCCAGTTTATTACCCAGAATACTCAAATAAAGGGGAGGCCCTGTTGCATATTCTGGATATTCACAGAATTCTCTGTTTCTACATAGATCGTACTTGATCTTCTAGGAAGACAAACCAGTTGTTTGTCTCCTTTGCCCAGAGAATGTTAGGGGCAGCAGTGACTAAGCAGGCACTGGCCAAATAGTTGGACAATTGTATAGTTTTCTGCTATCAAAAGTACAGCAAACGTTTACCGGGACCAGTTAAAGGTCACTCCACTAGGAGCATTGCCACTTCGTTTTGCATCCCTGAGGAATGTTTCATCACTGGATCTTTGTGCAGCTGCTACTTGGAGTTCAGTCCACGCTTTCGTCAAACACTACTGTCTGGACATTGCTTCAAGGAGAAGGGCAGACTTTGGCCTTGCCATTCTCCAGAACTACTCTCTTGAGAGTACCAGTGGTTTACTTGCTGTTACAGCCATCACCCTTCTGACCTGGATTCTATCTTTGTACTGCTTGGGACTCAGTCCTAATGGTTGTACCTGCTGCAAGAGCTCTACCGCGACGTAAGATAGTACAGTTACGTAAGAACTTACCGTAACAGTGGATCTTCGAAAAGAGCTCTTGCAGCAAGTATGCTTTCCCTTCCTCCTTCCCTTGTGGTTATACAAGTTTTTTGTCTTTGGGAGATGTCAGAACCTGCTCAGTTCCCCATCCTTTATGCTAGCTGGGTCTCCGGCAGGTGAACTGAAGTGGTGCCGGGGGACTGCCCCTTTACACCATTGGTAATGTCGGGGGTGGGGCTGATGTCAGGGGGCAGTCCCCTGCCTTAGACTGCTAGCTAGAATTTTTTTATGGGGTCCTAGTGCCTGGTAGCATAGTCCTAATGGTGGTGCCTGCTGCAAGAGCTCTTCTCAAAGATCTGCTGTTACAGTAAGTTCTTACATAACTGTACTATGAGGCTACATCCTCAGTCTTAGCACCATCAAGATTTGAAATAAAATGAAGGAGGTGAGTCTGGTAAACCTCTGACAGGTGCCAAAAGTCATGGAAACTTTTTTATGGCTTTGAGGGCAAGTTGGTTAGACTGGAACCAGCGCTGAATATCACAATCCAGCTGTATGTGTGAGGTAAGGTCATGGGAAGAGGAGCAAGATGCAGGAAGTACTGTATCGTCAGCGTACATATGAATGGATGCTGAGGAACAGACAGAGGGGAGGTCATTCAAGAATGTGGAAAAGATGATAGGGTCCAGGACAGACCCTTGAGTAACATCTGAGAAGATGGGGAGTGATGATGGAAATAGAACTTCCTATCTGGACAGCTTCAGACCCTCCCTCAAGGTAAGAATGAAACCAGTTGACTGCAGAGTCACAGAGACCCGTTGCTTTAAGCTTGATGAGAAGGAGGTGATATGCCACAATGCCAAAAGCTTTAGCAAGATCAACAGATATTGCAGAGGTGATTAGTTCCTTGTCCATACCTGAGTGGATGTAGTCCGTGAGCTGGAGGAAGGAGGTGAAAGTGGAGTGGGATTTTCTAAAACCAGATTGAAAAGGGGTAAAGAAGGAGGAGGAGGAGTCACTGAAGGAAAGAAGAGAGCTGAGAAAGAACAAGGTGTTCCTGTAACTTAGCCAGGGTGGGAAAGAAAGAGATAGGATGAAAGTCTCCAGGAAAAATTTCACCTGCTGTGTCCAAGTGGGCGATGGGCATAGCATGAATGAGATGGAGGCAGGCATCCTGGAGATGCACTTGCATACATCCTTGAAAATCTGTCCCTGACTCTGTTATAGCTAGTTACAAGGCTTTTATTGCAAGTCAGCAGCTTTTTTGAAGTAAAGTTCCTGTCCTTACATTTTACTGGTTTTGTTTGGGGAGGTAAGGATGCCAAATGCTAACCCAAAATATGTAACCCTCTCTTTTTATTGATTATGAATCACAGTGCTTTCACTTTTGACTTTGTATTTCTATTTTCTTGTAGATTACAAAAGTGAAAAGTACATACAACTTCACTTCAGCCGACTTAATTAAAATGAATCAAAGGTGCCACGAGTCTCTGAGGGAAATTTATCACATGACACACATGTAAGAGGATTCATATATTTTTAAGCAGCAGGAAGCAGAGTATTTTTTGTCTTAAATAATTTTCTGCTCATTCACAGGGAGACAAAAGAGTCGTTAACCGGCTTTCTGTTGATGAATGGTTGCCATAGCATCTTGAAACAAAGTGAGCTTTAGCATCTTGAAACAAAGTGCCTTTATGGACTATGTGCTAAAAGAAGAAACTACTGTAAAGTAAGGCTTAAGCAGCTGTCCAACAAAAGTTTAAACTAAACATACAAATGTGGCACTGTGGCATAAGGGGGAAGGGGCAGGATAGTTGAAGATATGCACACCTGTACAACTAAGGGAGGCCAAGAGAGCCTACTTGTGACAGAGTGTATGTCTGTCATGCTCCTTTCACCCATAAACCCCTTCAGGTTTTGAAAGGGGCTGTGGTGGGATGTGTACCAAACCTCATTTTAGAGTTGCCATGGGCATAGCCCCGCAGACCTCTTGCTATCAAAAAAGTACTCAGCGCATTCCTTCCAAGTGAACAACATGTTGGAGTTGCAACACAGTTGCCTCCGCATCCATGAAACACTCTGCTTGCTGCCTCCATTAGCAGTCGCACTGCATTGTTTTTCACTCTGTCGGCGGTCACAGCAGAACACGGCACACTCCGCCGTGTCCAAGATGGCTACCGCACTATACTACGCATGCACTAGTAGTTGCACATGTGTAGTACAGTGTGGCAGCCATCTTGGACATGGCGGAGTGTGCCGTGTTCCACCATGACCACTGATTTTTTTTTAAATAATAGCTATCACCCCACCTGACCCTCACTCTCAACACCCACCATCCCTCCCAGACACATAAGAGTGACACTGGGGGTGCCCAATCTCCCAGTATCATAATCAGGATGGCGCAGATTTTTTTTTTAAATTATAAATATCCCCCACCTGTCCCTCCCTCTCAGCATTCCCCCCACAGAACATGAGCATGACACTGGGGTGCCCAGTCCTCCAGTGTTACGATTATGACACTGACGCATTTTTTAAAATGATAGATATCCTCCCACCTGACACTTCATCTCAGCACCCGCTTCCCAGAAATGTAAGAGTGGTACTGGGGTGCCCAGTCCCCAGTGTCACGATCAGGACTCCTCCGTGGTTTTTTTAAATATTCCCCCACCTGACCCTCCCTCTCAGCGCCCAACACCCCCCCTCCCAGAAATATTAGCGTGACACTGGGGTGCCCAGTGTCACAATCTGGAATCCTTGTTTTTTTTTGCCCTACAAAAAGAAAACCATCCAGTAATGTCTTTTGTGGCCGTGTCTGTCCCCGCACCTGACCCTCCCACTCAGCACCCACCACCCCGCACCCCCCAAGCCCTTACTTACCCATCCAGTGTCCAATGCCATAATCCTCTCTGGACTACAGATGCATCTTCACTCTTCAAAGCCAGACCGTGAACTGAACAAACAGGTATGCGGTTCAATGTATTTCAGTGGTGTTTTGAACTTAGTGGCATAACTTCACCATTTTTGCATATTTTTGGCCCAGATTTTCAACATGCCTTCTTTGGGACCCCACCTTGTGAACAGTTGCAGTGACATTAGCCACAGAGGGAAGAGTGACCAGTGGGGTACCACAGGGATCAGTGCTGGGACCGGTACTATTCAATATCTTCATCAGTGACATTGCGAAGGACCTAGAAGGCAGAATTTCACTGTTCGCTGATGACACAAAGCTCTGTAACAGAGTAGACACACCAGAGGGTGTAGACAGAATGAGAAGGGACCTGCAGAAACTTGAAGAATGGTCAGGGGTTTAGCAGTTGAAATTCAATGCAAGGAAGTGCAAGATAATGCATATGGGGCACAAAACCCTGGCACAATATATCAGTTGGGGTGAGGATATATATGCACCAAGCAGGAAAGGGATCTTGGAGTTATCATCTCTGATGACCTCAAGGCAGGGAAACAGTGTGACAAGGCAGCAGGTAAAGCAAATAGGATGCTGGGATGCATAGGCAGGGCATCACCAGCAGGAAAAGGAGGTCATAATTCCACATACAAGACACTAGTGAGGCCGCACCTGGAGTACACTGTGCAGTTCTGGAGACCTTACCCATGTAAAAGGACATAGACAGGGTAGAGAAGGTTCAGAGGAGGGCAACAAAGATGGTGCATGGATTGCATCACAAGTCCTATGAGGACAGGTTGAAGGCACTGAACATGTACTCCTGGAGGAGAGGAGGGAGAGAGGGATGATAGAGACATACAAGTATCTTACAGGAGGAACAGGGTGCAGGAATGCACTATTTTTAAGCGAAAAGATGTTCCAGGACTAGAGGGCATGGGATGAAGTTGGAGGGAGGACGATTCAGAGGAAACATGAGGAAGAATTTCTTCACAGAACGGGTGGTGGACAAGTGGAACACCCTGCCAGAGGAAGTGATGGGGGCTGAAACAATCACAGGATTTAAGAATGCATGGGATAGACATAAAGGAATTCTGGAGGTCAGGGGTAAGGGGCAACAGACTTCCAGGAAAACATAAACTGAACTTACAAACTTAAATGGGCAGACTGGGTGGGCCATAGGCCCTTATCTGCCGACACTGTCTATGTATCTATGTATCTGTCCCAAAAGGTGATTTTGCAGTCCCTTTCAGGCAGGAGTTGACATTTTTCTCTGCTCTTGTTCACGAGATGGGGTTATAAGAAGGCTATGTTCTAAATTTGATATGAAAATATTTTCAAAAAAAAAAAGTAATGAGGCTATGCTGAATGAGCTCGTAAGTTTAGTAATATTCAATAGTTTTACCCCAAATTTTCAAAACAGCCATTTCTTTACAGCACCTCATGAATGTGACAGCTGTAATTTTTCAGCTCCTGTCCAAAATGTGTTTTTGCGTCCCGAAAGTTGATTTTGCAGTCCCTGTGTAAAATCACCTTTCAAGCAGGAGTTGAACATTTGCTCTGCCCTTCTTCATTAGGCAGGGTCATAACAATGCTGTGTTGAAAATTTGGTGTAAAAATATTACAAAACAACAAATTTATGAACCTATGTTACATTTTGCTAATGGAGGCTCGTAACTTTGGTAATTTTCAATATTTTTATCCCAAATTCCTCTACTGCAGCCCTGTTGGCACTGGCCAGATTTTGCTCTTCATAGTTGGCCCTTTTAGACCTCACTGCACTGCATATTTCTCTTGTTGTCTGTCCCTCAGGGGAAGGGGGAGTGTTACCAAGCAGCACCTGAGTTCACTAAAAAGGGGAGTGTGAACAAGAAGAAAGGAAGGTTTCTGTTTCTGTTATGGGGAGACAGCCAGAGTCTGAACTGCAAGAACCTTTGTTGTAAAGCTAAACACAAGTTTTTTTTTGTTGTTGTTGTTATTGTGTGCATGTGTTATTGAAAGTAAAACAGTTTTCATTAAACCAGTCCACTGGTGCAAGTGGTAGCACTACAACTTGTGATGTCGACAACCTGGGTTCAGGGAAGAAGGATGAGCACCTGGAGGACTGCTCTTCTCTAGGGTGGGAGGAACAGGGCAGTCAGCAGTAGTCTGACTCCTAGTGGTGGCTGGAAGTCGGTGCACCTGACACTCTTTGTGTATACGGGATTGGGGCTCAGTGGGCTTCAGCATGCTCACACACAAAAGCGTGCGTAGTGTGCCTCTGATGCCGTTGCATGTCCAAGCCTTGGTGGAACTCGATAAGAAAAACGCTCCCACTAGGAAGCATAATGCCCAGGGACCCTCAGCGGCTCCTCTTCTGAAATGTTGCCTGTGTAAGCCTCTGTCAGGACTTAATGGTGATGTTGGTAAGGGGCCTCTATTGAAGAGTCTTGCTACCATTTAGTATATGTTCCCAACCGCCTAAATAAAAAAAAAAAAAACTTCCCCTGTAGGCAATGTGCCCCCCCTCCCCACCTGCCCTGTGGCGGAGCACTATACAGCAGACACTTCTCTTCTCATCATCCTCCCCAGAACATGTTCCACTTTGGAGCCTAGGCTTAACTCCACCACACCGCTGTGACACATTATTCTACAGGGACCAGTACCATAACATTTATATTTCTAAAGTTACTTGTATAAGCAGAAGTTCTCGAGAAACTAGATTGAGTCTCTAGTGGGTGTGGAGTGATTGAAGGCTCACCCTCATCTTCCGTCCTTTGCCGCCGTCAACTGGTACCCAAACCAACAAGCACTTGGGGGATGCAGCTGCAGGGGTCTAACCACTAAAATACAAAGTCCATCCACTGAAAGCCTTATGTGGAAATAGTCCCTCAAGTCCTGGCTAGTGCTTCTTGAGGCCCTCTGCTCTGGCTCTGCTATTTGTCACTGCCACTTAACACTTGTTGCTGTCATCTTGCAGTGATTAAGAGGGAATGTGCTCACTAAGTCTCTCCACCAGCACGCATCTTCTCGAAACATCCAGTGTGATCTTAAAAGTCCTCCAGCTCTACAACTCCATCCCCTCTCCACTCAGTCTGGCTCCTGCTACTGCAGTGTCTTTGGTACCAACCATACTTCCAACAGAGTTAGCCTAAGGGAATCATGTAGGCCTCCAAGTTCAAATCCCAATCACCTGGCCTGTTAAGGGCTGAGTGGGAAGAAGAGATGGGGAAGAACAAGTTTTAAAGAATAGAGTGCAATTGGTCCAGCTCATACAGTCTTCTCCTCACATATTGCAGCTTCTGTTTACAGTTTATTTTTAAATTGTGTCTGGATCTGGCTCAGGGGATGAGGCACATTGCCAGTTCTATTCCCTGATATCCAACAGTCACATGTTTTGCTGCTGGGCCAATCACATCTTATTTCTCATTTCAGCCTGAGAGATTTTTTTAATCTCTGCTTGCAGTTGGCTTAGTAAGTCCCTTTTTTATTTGTATTTATTTTCAATGTGCACAATACACAGTAAAAACAAGGATCTTCCTGGACTTAAGTCTTCACCATTTATCCATACTGCTGGGTTCAAGCCAGAGGCGCTGGGACCCCATGGGAGCCAAAAATCTTCAGGATGGCCAACACTGAGGTAGGACCATGCATAAGCAGCACTGTGAGGCTGGTTTGCACCATATAGGCTACCTCTGCGGTGACCCTCCAACTGCCTCAGTTCTTTTTTTCCCACCATTGAGTGTGCTTCAGTGATGACATTACTCGCCTGCCGGTAGTTAGATCTTCACGTCTATATGACAACAGACTTTAGTTTTAGTTTATTTTATTATTTTCTATAGTAAAGAAAAAAAAAGTTTTATTATTTTCCTTTTCTTCAACCCTACCAATCAACACAGTTGGCCATGGATGGTGATGGCAGGGAGTCTCCTTTGGAAGACTGGTCTGGCAACTAGGCTTAGTCCAGTTCACTGCACTCTTCAGAAGGGGGAGGGTCAGACCATGGGCAGTACAGTGTTTGGAAGGGAAGACAGTCCTCCCGTAAACACAAAAAGAAGCAGGCCCGTTCCTGATCCAGGTTGGGGACCGGGCACCACCCTGCCTGGAGTTCTTCCTCTTTATGCTGGAAGAGGAAGAAATGGTACCACCTGAGGTCACCCTCAGGTACATCTGCCAAGAGGTTTTCAGTGTTGGTAGGTGGTAGGCCTTCCTCGGCTCTGTCTGGTTCCCTGATGGCCTCCACTTGTGGTTGCTTGGAATCTTGACACCAGAGCCCTTCTTTGTCCGTCTGTGAGGTTTCCAGTGGGCAGTTTCACCACTGGGCTGCACTTATGGAGCAGTGGATACAACATCTGGCCTGTTTTCCCCTCCTTATGGATCCAGTGCTGGGGCCCTTGGGCCTAGGTGTCTTGGGTCTGCAGCTGGAACCTTCGGGCCAGGCAAATCGTTTGGCACTGGCAACTGATTTTCTTCCCTTGCCGCTGACCGTGTCATCGATGCTGATTCCAGGTGCCAACCTCCCTCACTGTGTTTCTTCATAGAGACCAGCACAAGTAACATCTCCTGCCCCTTCTGCCTCCTCTAGGCCAGGTTTGGGCTCTCAGGTGGTGCCGGCACTGGCTCCTCTTCAGCCGTCTCCTTCGGGTCCGGTGCTGTGTCCAGCAGTGGCTCCCCCAGGGCCGTCTCTAGCACAGATTCTGGTGCCAGTTTCTGTGTCACCTGTCCTCCCACTTCCTAGGCCTGATCCTGGCCTTTTGGGCTCCACATCCCTCCTATCCTTCCCTTCCAAAGGGGATCTGGAGCAGCATGAGTCTGACTCCAACCTCACCATTTTTGAAGCAGGAGATGAAGATTTCTTTTATAGCCTGGACAATAAACTGTCAGTTCCGGCTTCTGTTCCTCAAGAGGACCTTTCCTTCCAGTCTTTGCTTAGGAATATGCAGGCAACCCTGGCTCTGCAGACTTCTGCTCTAGATCCAGGAAAGTGACTACACCTTGAATGGGTTCATGTTCCTAATATCCCAGTAAGCTTAACAACTCCTGTTCCCCCAGCCTTTGAGACTCTGTCTGAGGCTATGTGGGCTAGGCCTGCCTCTATTCTCTCTGTATGCAAGTTCATAGACTGAAAATATGTTCCTTCTAAAGAGCGACCTATTCTAGCTTCCTATCTTATTGTAGATGCATTGATTATTCTTGCAGAGAACAACAAAGTTGTTTTACCTCAGGTAGTAACAGCACGTTCTATCAATAAGGAATCTGGTAAGATCGACATCAGGGAAAAAGGGCTTTCCCAGTTGCCACTCTCAGCATGCGTATAGCCAGCTATCAAAAACACTTCTTGCAGTATGAATATGTCCTCTGGACCTCGCTTAAGTCTCACATGGAGAGTCAACCGGTGTCTGATTCCAAGCTTAAGATTCTTCAGACTGTCACCGGTTGAATAGAATCCAATGGCCATCAGCTGAAACAGGCTATGATGCATATGATACTGCTTCCAGAGCTGCCACTGCTGGAATCTGAATTAGAACACATTCCTGGCTGCAGACATCAGGGTTCTCCTCAGATGCCCAACAACAGGTTATGAATATTCCCTTTGATGGTGTCTATCTGTATGGCCAACAGGTGGAACAATCCCTGGAGGCCTTTGAGAAAACCAGGACTGCAGTCAAAACAGCCAGACAAGCTCCTTCAGCTACTCAGAGGGGCAAGAATCGCCAGTTCTTTCATAACAGACAGCTTTTTCATGGGAGAAGCAAAGGAGCCCCAGCCTAGCACCAGTCTCCTCAGCCACAAAAGAAAACACAATAGAAGGCACAGGCCCTGAAAGCACCCAGTGCCACCCTCTGAGACCCCAGCCCCAGTCCTGCCTCAACTGTCTGAGGTGGACTTCTCCTCTGTGGTGGGAGGATGTCTGACTCAGCTCTGCAGTCAGTGGAAGCCTATCACCACAGACAAGGGTGTTCTCAGGATTGTTTGAGAGGGGTACTCGCTCAACTTTTCAGAGATTCCTCCAGACTTTCTGCCCAAGTGGCAACACACTTTGTCAGTTGTTCAGTCAGACCTTCTCACTTTGGAGGTAGTGGGCGTTTTGAGAAATAGGGCAGTGAAAATAGTCCCCTGGCCAAAATGCAACACAGATTTCTACTCCTGTTACTTTCTGGTTCTGAAAAAGACAGTGGGCATGTGCCCCATTCTCAACCTTTGAAAGCTGAACAAATTCTTGTACCACAAGAAGTTCAAGATGGTTTCACCGGGGACCCTTCTGCCACTTGTCAAACAACAGGACTGGCTGGCATCACTGGACATGCAAGATGCCTACCAGCATATTCCAGATATTCCAGTACACCCAAACCACTACAAGTTCCTTCACTTTGTGGCCTTGGGTCAGCACTATCAGTTCAGAGTCCTGCCCTTTGGGCTCTCCTCGGCACCTTGAGTCTTTACAAAGGGCTTCATAGTTCTTGCAGCACACCTTCGGACACTTGGCATTCAGATCTTACCCTACCTAGACAACTGGCTCCTAGCCAGTCCGTCAAGGTGGGGTACAGAAAAGGTAGTATCCATAGCACCTCAGTTCTTGACCTCCATGGGGTACTGCTTAAACTGGAAAAGTCGCAGCTTCAGCCTTCACAACAGCTCCTCTTCATAGGTGAGGGCCTTCCTCCTGGAGGACAGAAGGAACGATATCCTTTGAATGGCACATTCAATCATGAAGAGCAATCCTGTGCAGGCTCGCTCTATGCAACGGATGTCAGGTCTCATGGCCTCTTCTGTTTTCACAGTGCCTCTGGCTCTACTGCACATGAGAACCACTCAGTGGATGCTCAGCACACAGTGGTCCTCAACAACACATCCTCAGTCCTACCCCATCAAAGTGATGGAACCACTGCGTTGGTCACTTGCATGATGGACACAGGAGGATAACCTTCTTCAAGGTCTCCCCTTTGCTCCACCAGACTCTCAGATAACCATCACCACAGATGCATCTCTCCTTGGGTGGGGAGCTCACAGCCAGGGCCATCACACTTAGGGAGTCTGGACCCATGCAGCGTTTCACCTCCATATCAACGTTCTGGAGATAAGGGCAGTCCTTTACACCCTCTGAGTCTTGAAAGAAGTTGCCAGTCGCAAGATAATCCTTCTTCAGATGGACAACAAAGCAGTGATGCATTACATCAGCAAACAGGGGGAGCTCACTCCTACCCACTCTGCAAAGAAGCCTCAGAGGTTGAAGATGGAGCCCACCATCTGATCCGACTGGTGGAAATGCTACTGCTTCAATCAGCAGTACTTCAAGTTAAATGTTTGAATCTAGAGGGCAGATCACAACGTGATAACTTATGCTTATGTGGGGTTCCTGAAGGCTCTGAAACTGCCCCCATGCATGCCTTTATCGAGAACCTGCTTTGGGACACCTTGGACCTCCCTGCTATGCGCTATCTATTGAGAGAGCCCATCGCTCCTTGATATCCAAGCCAGCCGATGCTGAAGCTTGACCCCATCAATTGTTTAAAAGTGAGTTCTTTTAAAGTAAAAGAGGACCTCCTCCATAGAGCATGGGCTAAAAAAGACTTTTTATACCTGAATGCCGAACTTTATTTGGGCCATGACTACCCACCTACTATTCAACAATAAAAGTTGGAGTATGCTCCCCTCCTCAAGGTCCTCAGAGAAAAAGGGATTAGATTCCAGACCCACTATGCAGCTCATTTGAGGATCTTCTGGGTGGAGGGCCAGAAACTATATGACCCCTTCCAAATAGCCTGTGTGGCATTTAAAGAAAAAGAGCTCCTTATTCCAAATCTGGGGGAAGGTCAGAGTTATCAGCGGAGACCAGGGAACTCAAGCTGGCAGCAAGTGATCTCCCAGAAATGACCCAGAGCCAGCACAATCACGCCAATGGACACACTTGCAAAGCTCCAGGAACTCCTGCAAAAGAAAGTGCGCACATCCGAGGAGGCTTCAGGTTTGTCATACCACTGATGGAGGAGGATATATCACAGAGCTCTCGGATTCATAGCAGTGTCCCTTCAGATCAAGCAACCTTTATTATCCCTTGGTTCTGGAAGGCTGTTCGGAATCTTCTCCAGAGGAAGTTAATCATCCACCACTCTGTGACCCACAGGTATCTGGACTTGCTTCTACAGCTCATAACCATAACCAATCATTCTCATCTGCTACAGTTGCCAATTATGAACTTCTTTACCTGGTCGCAAAAGGAACGTGTTCACCACCTGTTTAAAGGGTGAACTTTTATTTACTTTTATGTAACATTATAAGAGGAGTCTTTTGTTTGCTTGTCATATGGATATTTATCATTTTGGGGTCATTTGAGACCACCCACAGCCTACTCATTTTTCTTTTTGAGTTTTAGACAATTTATGCAACACATGTGGACACTTAAAGTATGAGAAAAATATGACTTTGATTTACAGACATTTTTACTCTGAAGGACTGCACACGCGATGCCTTTCACAGGACTAAATGTAATATTTATATGTTTATCGCTTTTAATTTAATTTCCCCCTCCTTATACTATCCAGGTAACCTCTGTAAAATTTGACTATTGCCACATAGTCAAATCCTTTCTTGCAGCGCAGCCACTATTTTATCTTAAATCTGGAAGACCTTTGAATTCTCATAATGTTTACTGGGTTACTTATGATTGTGCCTTTGTATTTTCTTTTGCTGTCTGCCAGTTCCATTTCTAGGTCCCAAGGTCAAGGAGACTGAGGTTGCTCAGTGTTTGCAGCTTCACACTCCGTGCAGTAAGTGTTAGTAAGCACTATAGTATTAGAGCCGTAGTTCCATCTGACTCTAGAAGAGGACCCTCCCCTTTGGGAGTGCTCTTTTTCGTCTTATTCCTACCCTATTTCTGCAAGGGGTGGGATCAGAGGTCAAATTCTCATTTTGATCTCCTACCTTGGAAGTTACAAGTTTTAGTTTGTTATTTAGCCATGATGATTATATTCCTATTTGATGTTCTGGGCTACTCTGGTATTTTTTGTTTGTACATACGGAAGTTGATGGGGTTCCTTAACACTTTTTATCATTTAATAGTATATTGGACATGATTTAGGCAATGTACTGATAGGTTTGTGCACCCTTTAGATGTCAGATAAGGGATACACTGTCAGCTCCTACAACGTTCATGGGCTTTCAAACAACATGAAATCTTGCTGTATTCTGACAATGTTGTGATTCCCAGCCTTTGAACTGTCCTGGAGAACAAAGAGTTAACTTTCTATGCAGGGCATAGAATGCTGAGCTCGAGCTCGGTTGAAGTCTCTGTCTGGAGTGTTTTGAACTTAAACCCTCAGATTCTTTACTCCGCCTCACTGAACGGTCGCTCCGGAGATTTCTCCTTCAGCTCGGTTCGAAAGTCGGTTAAAGTTTTCAGTTTTTGTTGGTTTTTAAACTGAAAAAAGTATCTGCATAGTCGGTTCAGTCTCTGTCTGTGGTGCTGTGAGTACTAGATAGGAATTGTTCTGTTTTCTGTGTGGAACTTGTAAAAGTGCGGCTCAGTTTGGCTGAACCTGCCATTTGTTAGTGAAATTTGTGTGTTTACTTAGTGTGTGGTTACCGGTTCTTATCGGTTCTAAAAAAAACGGGTTTTGAACCATTTTTTTCCAATACCCGTGACACAGTTAGAAACCGATAAGGGAGTCTTGCCTGGCGGTTGCCGAAAAAAGGGTAAGTTTGGTTAGGTTGGCCATGTCTGAGAAACCCAAGAAAAAAAACGGGCCCACTGGGTTTCAACACTGCAGTGAGTGTGGGGAGGTCTTTGCTCAGGCCGATCCCCACACCACCTGTGTTTATTTTCCAGGGTTTGACCACCTTGATTCAGACTGCCAAATATGTAAAAACGTTCCCAAATCTACCCTTGAGAAGAGATTAGGTAGACTGAGGGAAAAGGAGGCCGAGAAGTCCGCTGACCCAGATGGCCGGCCCGGTTCGGTTTCGACCGAATCAGAAGGAGTGCCCTCTGACCAGGGCGATACTTCTTCGGGCAAAAGGAGAGCCGATTCCGAGGGATCGGTTCCAACAAAAGGAAAACGCCAAGATAAATCGACTGGTTTGGATCCAGAGGTTCATGTTGCGACCGCCGAAGAGATAGCCAGAGCGATTCAGATTGTGGAATCGCTCCGTCTGGTTCTGACCGATCCGGCCCCTTCGGGCAGGGGTTCGGTTCGGTTGGTTCCCCTAGTTCAAGATTATGCCCTTGAAGATTTTTATGAACAGGAATTTGAAGAGGGAAGGGAATTTAAGGATGATGATGTATGTGAGGGTCTGGATGTGCCTGTGGAACCGACATCTCCCCAGACAGACCTTCAGGTGTTTCCCCTCCTAGGCTTTCTGAGTCCCCTTCTCACTTTATGTTTTACAGAAAGGTGGCTGAAACCCTCCAGCTTCCTATGGAAGAGGCTGTGGAAGATCAAGAGGAGCCTGATTATGTAGAGATGATGGACATCCCAGAGTCCAGAGACTGTCTATTCTCCATACATTTTTGGGAAACAGACACAAAAATCTTAAAGTCTCCTAACACTATACCTCCTGTGGATAGAAGAATGGACAAGAGGTATACACTTTCAGGCTCAGATATGGAGTTCTTATATCAGCAATGCAGCCATGTTAGTAGTGCAGGCTGCTGCCTGTGACAAGGCAAATATTCCCTTGGCTTCACCCCCGACAAGGACTCCAGGAAGATTGATGCCATGGCAAAGAAGCAGTACATGGCATCTTCTTTGGGACTCAGGCAGGCAAATTACATGGCCTATACAGCCATGTACCAGAAGTCCAGGTGGGACACTGTACTGGCACTGGCTAAACAGGCTTCCCAGCTAGCCAAAGAGCTGGAGGTGGTGGCTGCAGATTGGATTGAGGCATCTAAAGTTCAATTTCATGCTGCTGTGGACTCTAATGATGTGTCATCAAGAGTCATGGCTACATCTGTGGCTCTTCGGAGGATGGCTTGGCTCAGATGTACTAGCCTCTCGCAGGACACCCAGGCTAAGGCCATGGATTTTCCTATAGTGGGTAATTCTCTGTTTGGGGAGCAGACAGAGAATTACATGAAGAAAATGCATGAGTACAGGACCACTTACAGGAGTGCTCAGGCCAAGGAAAAGCAAGCAACTCCTCAAAGGCAGCAGTCTAGGGGCAGGGGCAGGCCTTTTCAAAGGCCTTTTTACCAAGCACAGGCCTCTTCTTACTTTTCTCAGAGCGGGGTTCTTCAGAGGGAAAGGCAGAAGAGGGATGAGTAGGGCTGCATCCACTCCTCAGCCTAAAGCCCCTGCCAAGCAGACACCCTGATGGGCCTGCCCGGGTCGACTCTCCTATGCCAGTAGGGGGCAGGCTGGCTTACTTTGTCCAGGACTGGATGTCTATTATATCAGACAAGTGGGCCCTGGAAGTAGTGAGCCAGGGACTGGTTCTCAGCTTCAAAAAATTTCTAAAGATGAGAGCCAGATCTTTTCCACCTGCAAATCTCTCGGAAACCCTTGCCCTAGAGGCAGAGGTTTCTTCTCTCCTAGCTTTAAAAGCTATAGAGAGAGTACCTATCCTACATGGGGGCAAAGGATTGAACTCCAGGTACTTCCTGACCCCCAAAAAGACAGGGGAGTGGCGACCCATCCTAGACCTAAGATATCTAAAACAAACATCTTTTAAAACCAAAGTTCAAAATGATAACGCTGGGAATAATCCTTCCCTTTCTAAGGCCAGGGGACTGGCTAGTCTCCCTGGACCTCAAAGATGCCTACTTTCACATTCCCATCAGGTGCTCCCACAGAAAGTACCTCAGGTTCGAGTTGTCCTCAGGCCACTATCAGTTCAGAACAATGCCCTTTGGCCTAACCTCAGCCCCAAGGGTTTTCACAAAGTGCCTGGCATTAGTAGTTGCCTTTCTAAGAAGGCAAAAGATTTCCATTTTTCCTTATCTGGACGATTGGCTAATAGTGGGTCAGTCTCCAGACCAAGTCAAGTCTCAACTACAAGTGACCCAGAAAGTGCTCAGTTCTGTAGGATTTCTTCTCAGCCTTCCCAAGTCAGTTCTCAAACCAGTCTAGTTTCTTACCTTTATAGGGGCAGAACTGGACACACTCAGAGCAAGAGCCTTTCTTCCTCTAGAAAGGGCAAGGGTTCTTATGGAACTAGCTTCTTCCTTCAGCCTTCAGGTATCTCAACCAGCAAGGCATTTCCTACAGCTCTTGGGCCACATGGCAGCTTCAACAACAGTGGTCCAAGGGGCGAGATTCCGGATGAGGGATATTCAGTTCCACCTGAGAGCTTTCTGGTCTCAGAAGAAAGATTCCCTTACCAAACTGATCCCAGTGACTCTGACCTTGATCCAAGTCCTCCAGTGGTGGCAGGATCAGGACAATTTAAGACAAGGTGTTCCTTTTGTTGCTCAGCCATGTTCAGTGGTCCTTACCACGGATGCTTCTCTCCTGGGCTGGGGAGCCCACCTGGGGTCCCTTACTGCCCAGGGACTATGGTCCCCCCAAGAATCCCTTCTCCACATCAATCTTCTAGAGCTCAGGGCAGTTTTTCTGGCTCTGAAAGTGTTCTCACAGTCAGTACAGAACAAGGTGGTTCAAGTCAGAACAGACAACACCACCACCATGTGGTACATCAACAAGCAGGGAGGCACTCAGTCCACGGCCTTGTGCACGGAAGCCATGAAGTTGTGGTCCCTGGCTTATTCCCTGCAAACCTCTCTTGTAGCAGTTCACCTTCCAGGCAAGGACAATGTGCTAGCAGATACAGTGAGCAGGATTTCTCAGGGCCATCACGAATGGTCCCTGGACCATAAGGTGTTGAAAGTGATTTTTTCAAGGTGGCCCCAGACAATCACCAACTCCCTCTGTTTTGTTGCAGACCTCCAGTCCTGGGCTCAGTCCCTCTGGATGCTCTGATCCTGAATTGGGAGGGGAAGTTTCTGTATGCCTTCTCCCCTTCCCACTTCTGTTCAAAGTTTTGGTAAAAGTAAGGTCTCAACCATGCAGGGTGATTCTGATTGCTCCAGATTGGGCCAGACAGCCCTGGTACCCCCTGTTGCTGTCCCTAGCAGTCCATCTTCCCGTCTCTTCCCAGGAATTACAACCTGGTAACATCTTCTCAGGGAAGGATTTGGTACCCCAATCTTCAGTCTCTCAATCTCAAAGCATGGCTCTTGAAGAGTTAGAGTTTGCAGATCTGCATCTTTCCCAAGGGGTTCTGGATATCCTCAAGGCTTCTTGGAAGCCCTCCACCAGAAAGACTTACAACTCCAAATGGAAAAGATTCAGCATTTGGTGTTCTAAGAAGCATATTTTTCCAGACACTGCTGAATTGCCTACGGTTCTGGATTATATGGTCCATCTTAATGGCCTAGGCTTCAGACCAGCTACTCTCAAAGTACACTTGTCAGCTGTTTCTGTCTTTTTGTCTGTGGGGAAGCCTTCCTCACTACCTTCCCATCCTGTGTTCTGTAAATTTTTTAAAGGAATGCTTCACACCAATCCTCCTTTTAGAGACCCTGCCCCTGCCTGGGATTTGAATGTTTGCATTGCTCAACTTATGCAACCCCCCTTTGAGCCTATGTCTTCAGCAGAGCTTAAGTACTTGACTTGGAAAACTGTGTTCTTGGTAGCCATTACCTCTGCCAGGTGTATCAGTGAATTGCAAGCCCTGTCAGTGGAACCTGATTTTATCTCATTTCACAGGGATAAAGTGGTCCTTAGAACCAATAGAAGGTTCTTGCCCAAAGTGGTTTCAGACTTCCATTTAAACCAGTCTGTGTCTCTCCCTGTTTTCTTCACTGATCATTCTTCCTCAGGAGAGAGGAGGCTACACAGTTTAGATGTCAAAAGAGCCCTTAGTTACTACATAGAGTGTACCAAGGGTCACAGGTTTGACTCCCTCCAGTTGTTCCTCACTTATGGAGAAGTGGGAAAGGGAAAACCTGCCACCAAAATATCTATTGCCAGGTGGATTGTGTCCTGTATACAATTCTGCTATGAAAAACTGGGAAAAACTCCACCCTCAGGCCTGAGGGCTCATTCCACAAGAGGTACAGCTGCTTCCCTGGCTGCTGCCAGGATATCCTCTGTTAGAAATTTGTCAAGCAGCCACCTGGAAAACAGTCCATACCTTACCAAGCCTTACTCTCTGGATATCCAGGCTAGGAGTGATGCTCAGTCTGGCACAGCAGTACTTCAGAGCCTATTCCCAAAGTAGGTTCTGTCCCTCCACCTTGGAGGTACTGCTTGGTAGTCTGCAATTGTCAGAATACAACAAGACTTCATGTTGTTTGAAGACAAAATTACTCACCTTAGTAATTATATTTCTTCTAATGGAGTCTTGCTGTATTCTAACCTCCCTCCCTGCCTCCCCTCTCAGAACCTGTTTTTGGGAAGTGGGTGGGCAGGTGCAGTGTTGCAACCCAGGGGTGTTTTTTGCTTGCACCCTCCTCCTTTTGTTTGGGTGCTTATTTATTATTATTTTAGTACTTTGGGTTTTGTTTTTGGGTTTCCTGACTTGAGTCTTCCTTGGGAATCTAAAACCTTTTTCAGCCAGTTGGCTAGTAAGAATTTTTACAATTTCCACATGGAATTTTTAGTTTAGTTGGGCTCATAAGAATCTGACGGTTTAAGTTCAAAACACTCCAGACAGAGACTTCAACTGAGCTCGAGCTCAGCATTCTATGCCCTGCATAGATAGTTAACTCTTTGTTCTCCGGGGCAGTTCAAAGGTTGGGAATCACTGCAATTGTCAGAATACAGCAAGACTCCATTAGAAGAAATATAATTACTAAGGTGAGTAATTTTTTCTTCTAGTCCTGTCAAACGTGGTAATATTTGAGCTTTTTTGAAACGTTTTGGGGCAGATATCTCTTTATTGCTGGAGACACATCTCTCTCCACAAGAACACCAGAAGCTGGAGCGGTTTGGTTTTTCTCATGTTGCTACTGCTTTATACAAAGGAGGTAGATGTAGGGGGAGTAGCAGTCCTCATCCCCTCGCAAATTCCTTTTGAACTCCAAGATAAATTAGTGGATAAGGAGGGACACTATGCCTTAATGAAAGGTCACTTAAATGGTATTTTAGTCACAGCTGCATTTATTTTCCTCCTGACTCGTGCTATATCCTATACCGTTCCTTCTTTTTGACTTTGGCTCAGTGGGGGGAGGGGAAAAATATTTAATTGATCCCAATCTAGACACAACCTCACAAATTCCAAAAAAGATCATAAAGTAGCCAGACAGGTGGCCAAGCTACTTAAGAAGCTGGGCTATGTGGACACCTGGCATTATTTAAATGGATTTACTAGAAAACTACACCTTTGTTGCACCAGTCTATTCCATATACTACTCACTGCTAAGGCAAGACCATGCTGGTAGGGATGGTGGTGTGGCCATTTATGTTCTAGCCTCCATCCAATATTCTATCATCTACTCATCCTCAAATCCTGAGACCCACGATGCCCTAGCTATCCATGTGACCCTCTCCTTCACTCTCCTAATCTTTGTAGCCAGCATTTACTGCCACCCAAATGTCCATCCTTCGGTCACGCTAGGCCTCCTAACCTCCATCACTTCCCTTGCTCGCTCTGGGGAATTATTCATCCTAGGTGACTTTGGTATAAATTGGTTGTCACCTAAAACTACCAAAACTAAACATGAAATCGGAGCCCTAAACCTCTCCTAACTGATCTCTGAACCCACCCACCCACCCTAACCACAAGACACAACAACACGCCTACTCTACTGGGCTCTTACCTCCCACCCACACCACATTATCAGCTCTGGCATCCTCCTCGATGCTCTCAGTGACCATAACCCAATATTCATAGTTAAGAAAGTCCACAAAACTAAATCACCACACAAAACCATACAACTACGCTCTTTCAAATCTCTTGACCTTGAATCTCTCCTGAGTAACCTTGCCACTTCTGACTGATCCCCTAACCTCCTTCCACTCAGTTGATATGGCCCTTGCTTAGTTCAAAGAAATCTTTCTTGTAAACTGGAATGCCTTTGCCCCACTCAAACAAACCAGAGTCTGAGGTAACCACTTACCTTGGGTATCCCCTCAAGTTACCCAGCATCCTAGTGACCTCGTGAACTACCGCATGCTCCGAAACACTTGCACCAGGGCTACTATTTCAAATCTGCCTTCATCACCAACATAATTTCCCCTTCAAAGTTCTGGAAGGTGGTCCACGCCCTGTTTACCCCCTCATCTCATCCACCTCTCTGGTACTTAAAGTAAATAGCTCGCTAGTGTCCAACCCACTAGCCATAGCTATGGAATTTAACTCCTACTATACCTCCTGCAATGTTACCTCAGGGCTCAGTACCTCAGGGCTCAGTACTAGGTCCAGTCCTCTTTAACATCTTTATAGGTGACATTGCAGAGGGTCTTTTGCAGATGACACAAAGATCTGTAACAGAGTTGATACACAAGGGGGGGTAGAAAGGATGAGAAGGGACTTGGCAAGGTTGGAAGAATGGTCAGACATATGGCAACTTAGATTCAATGCAAAGAAGTGCAAAGTAATGCACCCGGGAAACAAAAACCCAGGAGAAGAGTACACAATAGCATGGGAGGTACTAACAACAACAACAAAAATGAAATTTGACCTGGGGATAGTCATATCAGATGATCTAAAGGTGGGTAAGCAATGTGAAAAGTCAGTAAGGAGAGCCAGGGGGATACTGGGATGCATAGGAAGGGGCATCACAAGTAGAAAAAGAGAAGTGGTTATCCCTCTGTACAGACAGTTGGTGAGACCCCATCTGAGTACTGTGTGCAGTTTTGGAGACCCTCATCTATGTAAGGACATAGACAGGATGGAAGCAGTCCAGAGGAGGGCAACTAAATGGTGCAGGGTCTGCATCAGAAACCATATGAAGAGAGACTGAGCGAGCTATATGTATACCCTTGATGAAAGGAGGGACGGGGACATGATAGAAATGTTTAGACCTCAAGGGAATCAACAAAGTCCAGGAGGGTAGCAACTTTCAGAAAAAGAGATGTGTAAGAACAGGGGGGCACAATTTAAAGATAGAGGGGGGACGGCTGGGGTAATGTGATGAAATTTCTTTTCACGGAGAGAGTGGTGGATGCATGGAACCGCCTTCCTGGGGAGGTTGTTGGGTCTAAAACAGTGGGGGAATTCAAACATGCATGGGACAGACATAAAGCAATTGTAGTGGGGGTGGTAGGAAGTAGGCTGTTGGTTAACTAGAATCTGCAGCTTATCCAGTAGGTAGGGAAATGGGCAGACTGGGTGGGCCAAGTGGTCCTTATCTGCCGACAAAGTCTATGTTTCTATGTTTCTGTGTTTCTCCTGCACCACTGAGCTACTGAAATGCTTTTCCTCCTACCACCCATCACCCTCTCCACCCTCTACTTGTGTGCCCCCTCCACCACCCGCCCACCCCTCTTCTTTGCTACTGTAACCCCAAATGATGCCCTAAGTGCCCTCCTCACAATCAACCCCTCTAAAGGTGCTTCCCCTGACGGCCTCGACCCAAAACTCCTCTCCCTCTCTGCTTCAGGCCATTGCCTATCCTCTCTCAGTAATCCTAAATCTCTCATTCTTTACAGCCTTGATCCCCTGTTCATGGAAACATGCAGTGGTCCTCCCTTTACCTAAAGGGGGTGACCCCTCATCCCCTGGCAACTATCACCCCATTTCTCTTCTCCCTACCCTTGCCAAGCTTCAAGAACACATTGTCCTCTCCCAACTCACCTCTTTTTTATCTGACACCTCCTTTTTCACCCCTTTCCAGTCTGGTTTCAGGAAAAAACACTGAACCACCACCTCTCTCCTATGGCTCACAGATTCCATCCTAACCGGGATGGACAATGGCCAAATTACCTTATTTATTTATTGAATTTTGATGACTGGGTAGGCCCATTGAGCCCCTTTTTCAGGGGCGGCCCAGAGCCTCTGCCATTTTTGTTAACCTGGCCAAGGCCTTCAACACCGTCTCTCAGTGTGCCTTCTCCTCGACTCACTCCCAGCAGCTGGCTTATCTCCCTCCACTACAAACTGGTTCAAGGTCTACCTTATTGGCAGAACCCAATCAGTTAAAATCTTGAACGACACTTTCCCTCCCCTTTCCTCCTGATTAGCACTGGCGTTCCCCAGGGCTCTGTATTAGGGCCCCTCCTATTCTCCATCTTCTTAAATGACCTTCCCTCTGTTTGCTCCCCCTCCGCTGCTATACATATGTTTGCCAATGATACAGTCCTGTATGCATCTGGCTCCTGTCCTGCTGAGGTTGCAACCGGCTTACAGCAAGACTTAGACAAGTTTCAGCTCTAGTTTGCTAACCATCAACTTTTCCTCAATGCCAAGAAGACTGTCTCCATGACCTTTGGTACTAGGCAGAGACTCTCTAGGCTTCCCTCTCTACCCACTTTTCACACCCTTGATGGGACTTTACTTGAGGACACATCCTCCTTCAGGTACTTACTATAGGTGTTTGGTTGGACCAACACAAAAACTTCTCTGAACATTTTGACGCCATCCAGAAAAAACTGCGTCTCAAGCTTGGTGCCCTGTTCAGGAACCGTAGTTGCATCCCTCCTATGGCTCGGCGTGAACTTGTTTAGAAGATGATACTACCCAATTTTGATTACTGTGACGTAGTCTATGGTGCTGCCCCTAAGTCCTTCCTGGCCAGACTGGACACCCTCTTCAATTCCTTCTGCCACTTTACCCTGGATGCCCCCCTCGCACCCACCACTGCGATCTTTATCGTGCCCTATCCTTCCCCTCTCTTACAAATTGGCGACTCTCCCACTGATCTAAATTCACCTCCAAGCATTGGTTGGCTGAGCTCCCTTCCTACCTCACCTCCTCCTTTATAATAACACCCCCATCCTCCCATTCCCTTAGATCAACCAACTCCTGCACCCTGGAAGTCCCCCGCAGATCCACCCTAATTGGCCAATCTGGTTACTCTCACCACCTCCCAAAAATTTTGAATTCCCTTCCCTCTCAAATCCAGCGCTCATCCTCTGCCTACTCCATCAGCTCTGCCCTCAATAATTACCTTGCACCTAGCTGCTCCCGCCATGTCCATCCCTTATTCCCCCCTCTGAGCTCAGTGTTCCTTTCTGGTGAAACATTTCAATAAATAAATAAATAAATACAAAAATATAATAAATAAAATATACCCCAGATTGGACTACTTTTTCTTGGCTCAGGAAACTATAGAAAAAGCGGTCAAAACATGGATAGGGGACATCACCTTTTCAGACCATGCCCCAGTTTTTTTTAAAAGTAAGGGTGGGTAGTTTCAAGAAAAATATCTTTTGACGGATGAAAAACTCTCTACTGCTGGGCCCTGAGGTTTTACAACAAATTAAAGAATTCATCACGCAAGCCCTGGCAGACAATGAAACTCCCGATATTAACTTTGCCGTTTTATGGGATACCCTCAAGGCTCTCCTGAGAGGTAAATTCATTGAAATTTCTTGAAGAAAAAAGAAACTGCGGGAGGCTAAGAGGGAAACCCTTATTTCCCAAATTCAGTTTTTGGAAGATCAACAAAAAAAGAAAATAGAGAGAGAGCACTGCTTTAAAGAAGGAACTAAATACTATTCTAGATTATTAGGTAGAGCAGAAACTACTGATCATACTTTGAGAGGGCTCTTGCAGTAGGTATTCACATATAGGATTGAACCGCCAGGCGTCAGGACCCCGTGGAAAAATTTCTAGCTAGCAGTCTCTGGCGGGGGACTGCTCCCATGTCAGGTGACCGGCGTCCTCTGATTTCGGTATAAAGGGGCGGTCCCCCATGCCCGTCTTCCAGTTTTTTCCCACCGTTGGCTTGTGAAAGTTCCTTGTGGTAGAACAGCGCTCGTCAGTCGTTCGTCGGTCTTAAAGTTTTCAAACTTTTTTCGACCTGTCTCTCTATTTTTTGATTTTTTTCTTCAATAATTGTTGTGTATGTCATCCCCGACGCCCTCCGAATTGCATAAGAACAAGTGCGACTTGTGTAGTTCCCAGCTTCAACACAAGGACGGCCACTCCTTGTGCCTCTTCTGTCTTGGCCCAGACCACCCCATGAAGAAGTGCCAGCACTGCCAGAAGTTCAGCTTGGCTACCCGCAAGAGAAGGCAGCAGTCCCTGGAAGTCCATCTCCTAAAGAAGAAAATGGCCTCCACGGAAAAGGAGTTAAAAAAGCTTAGGCAGGCGTTGGCTTTCCCGAGCCATAAGAAAAAGCGTGACAAGGGAGAAGCCACGAGGGAGTCATCATCCACAGCAGCCGCGACTTCGGCTGGAGTCACGGCCCTTCAGGTAACTTCCCCCCGGGGATCGCTCCTCGATGGCTGTCTTGGTGGCTACCAAGAAGGCATTGCCCCTCCTGTCAGGCTTGTGCTCAGGCCCTTCAGGAGCCTCCAGGGCAAAGGCGGCCTCCGCTCCCATCAAGGCTGCTTCCTCCTCACGGACTTCCGGTCAGAGCAGGTACGGTAAGTCGGACATCGGTTCCACTGACGCCTGCCTGAACAAGGCTGCTAAGCCGCTCACCTCCTCGGGTAAGCTCCCAGCCAAACCCCTTTCTGACAAGGCTGCCACTCCTTCGCGACCTTCCTCGGATAGGGAGTCTAATAAGTCAGACGCCGGTTCCTCCAACAACCGCCCAGCCAACAAGCCAGAGCCGGACCCTATTGTTCCGTCTGACGCCCCAGGCTCTCCGCAACATCTTACCACATTGCTCACTGAGGTCCCCATGTCCTCTCAGTTGACACCCAGGAATTTTAACCCTCCTTCCCCGGTCAACACTGAGGACCTTGAGATGCTGTCATCAGGGCTACCTCCTCCAGCACCAGACCCCTGACACCAGATCCTCAGATGCTGGTCCCGACGCCGGTCCACCCAACGCCACCCTCGTGTCCCTTTGCCCAATGGAAGACCTATTCCTCCGTCTGGACCGTTGGATCCACTCGACGGTATACCCACACCGGGCCTGACACCCACAGGGCCAGCGCTTCCTCAGTCTGGCCCGCCAGCAGGGCCTCTGCCAGGTCCTTCTGCTCCATCAGAGCCCCTAGCACTGCAATACCCGGTGCCACAGTACCTGGCCCCTCAGTATCCAGCGCTGCAGTACCTGATGCCGCAGTATCCAGCGCCGCAGTACCCAACGCCTCAATACCCGATGCCGGGCTACCTGCTGTCAGGTTATGGATACTCTTTTTATGGGTACCCTCAGCACCCGCATCCCCTACCTCCTCCGCTGCCCACTCCACAGCCGTCGGTGGATCTGAAGGAGACCTTGGCCTCCTGGTGGGCTGAGGCCAAGGCTCAGCTCACCAGGGAGGTCGAGAGTCATCTCCCAACACCGGTCCCTATCCCGGATCCCCTACGTCAGAGACAGGAGACTCCCTCCCCCCCTGCCTGACACCAGAGGAGAACCCTCCGGTGCCCGAGGCAGGGAGGTTACGCGCCCCCGGGAACTCCCCAGAGGGGTCATGCCTCCCCCTTCTAGGTAGGAGTCTTCTTCCTCTTCATCAGAAACTTTTGACTTGGACTCAGAGCCCAGCCACTCTGACCCCGAAGGCGAGCCTCATACTCCGGAATGCCCTAGGCCTAGGGATCCTCCGAAGTCCCCTCCAGAGGACCCCTCCTTTTTGAAGTTATTGAGAAAAATCCAGGAGGTTCATCAGTGGCAATCAGTGGAGCCAGACCCACAGTGTAAGAAACTTGCTGCCCATCTGGATCTGCCCGAGACCACTATTACGCTGATTCCACCCTGGATAGAGTCACGCAGGTCTTGTTTCCACCATTTGGAAACAACCTTCTGCTTTAGCCCCCCTTCTGAGGAAGGTAGACAGGCTGTACCAGGCTCCTGAGGGTGTAGACTTTCTCAGCCGTCACCCCAAGGCAGATTCGGTTGTCATCAGCACCGCTCACAGCTGCTCCGCCAACCCTAAACACCTAAGCTCGTCTCTAACTGATAAGGAATCCCAACTTCTGGACCAGTACGGAAAGAAGATCTGTGCCTCTTCTGCCCTTGGTATCAGGGCCCTTAACTATGTTGCTGATATGGGGGATTTCCAGAAGACCATCCTTAGCCAGGTAGAACCCAAACTGGACTCCCTCCCTGAGTCACAGACTAAGCAGGAAATAGGTGACCTTGTCAGTTCCACTCGCTCAGCCTGCCGACACATGCTGGGTGCCACTTACGATGTGGTGGACACAGCTGGAAGGACCTCGGCCTTCGCTGTAGGTCTATGGTGTCACGCCTGTCTCTGCATGTCAGGTTTGGTCCCTGAGGTACAATCCGCTATACAGGATGCTCCCTTCAGGGTTCAGTGCTGTTCAGGGGTGATGTCAAGGACATCATTACTGAACTGCAAGAGAAGGGTACTACCCTCAAGTCTGTCCAGACTATGTACAGCCCCCCTTATGGGCAGTGGTGTCCTTTTCGTCACCCAAACTGACAAAGACAAAAGCTGCAAGGAAAACATGCCAACAAACATCGGGCCCCTCCAGCAACCAAGACTCCCCCCAGCAAAAAAGCTGTGGGAGCCTTGGCCGATGTGCTGCCCCACATCTCCTGACTCCCTGCCTCTCCCATTGCCTCTGGAGGTTCCAGAGGAACCGGTAGGGGGGAAGATTCTCCTCTCATCTGCCGGGTTGAGAGAGGATAACATCGGACGCTTGGGTGCTCCAGCTGATATCGGCGGGACACTCAATAGAGTTTCTGCAGAAACTGCCCCGAAAACCACCCCCTCAGTCATCTTACTACCTGCAATATCTTCCTCTGGTTCTAGAGGAAATCATCTCCCTTCTCCTGAAGGTGGCGATAGAGCCAGTCCCCACTCATCTTTGGGGGACGGGTTACTATTCCCATTTCTTCCTAGTTCCAAAGAAGACGGGAGATCTGAGGCCCATTCTAGACCTCAGCTCCCTGAACATGTTTGTGAATTACAAACATTTCAGAATGCTCTCCTTGCACAGCCTTCTACCACTGCTTTGGCAGGGACAGTGGCTATGTGCTTTGGACATGCAGGATGCCTACCTGCATATCCCCATATGCCCTTCCCACCACAAATTCCTCCAGTTTTGTTTTCAGGGGGACCACTACCAATTCAAGGTCCTCCCATTTGGTCTTTCCTCAGCCCCCCCGAGTGTTTACCAAATGCCTGTTGGTGGTATCAGCCCACCTGCTTACCCAGGGAGTACAGGTATTCCCGTACCTGGACAATTGGCTCCTGGTGGCCTCATCCAGGGAGGATCTCCTGCACTCCCTTTCTCTTACCGTGCAAGTTTTTACCAGCCTGGGTATCACCATTAACCAGGCCAGGTCTCACCTGGTCCCTTTGCCAACACCTCCAATTTATAGGGGTGATTCTGGGCATGACCACGGGCAAAGCCTTCTTGCCTCTGGACAGGGTAGACACCCTTCAGACTCAGGCCAGTCTCCTGTCCGGTCGCAGGAGGGTCAGAGCCAGGTCAGTCCTCCACCTCCTCGGGCTAATGGCGGCTACCATTCTGACAGTCCGGTTCACTCGGCTCCATATGAGGATCTCTCAATGGACACTTCGGTCGCAATGGGACCAGACCAGGGACAATCTAGACCAAGAGGTACTAGTATCAGATCCCATGATCGGGGACTTGCAATGGTGGATGGTTCAGGAGAACCTGTGCCTGGGAGTGCACTTCTGCATCGATACCCCCCTCCCAGACATTGATGACAGATGCGTCAGGAGAGGGTTGGGGTGCCCATCTAGGGTCTCACAGGACTCAGGGCAGCTGGTCCAAGTTCGAGCAAAACCTGCACTTGAACTGAGGGCAGTCCTTTATGCCCTTCAGGCTCTTCTTCCCTTCATCCTCCCCGGTCATCTCCTCATACAATCAGACAACATGTGTGTAGTCTGGTACCTCAGCAAACAGGGAGGAACACGTTCCTACCCCCTGTGCTGGGAAACGATGAGAGTCTGGTATTGGGCAGCCCAACATCACCTTCACCTGACTGCAGTTCATGGCCCGGGAGTGGAAAACACACTGGCAGACAAACTCAGCTGGTCCTCAGCCAGGTCCCATGAATAGGAGTTAGATCAGCAAGTCATAAATGACATCTTCCAATGACGGGGAACACCTCAGATAGACCTCTTTGCCTCTCCTCAAAACGTAAAACTTCCCAGCTTCTGCTCGCTCGCTCCAGGGCGAGACAGTTTTTGGCAGGACGCTCTGTCTCTCGCTTGGAGGGACAGTTTCGTTTATGCCTTTCCTCCCATTCCTTTAATTCTGAGGGTCCTGAACAAACTCAGAATGGAAAGAGCTCGAATGATTCTGATTGCTCCCTTCTGGCCCAGGCAAGTTTGGTTCACTCTTCCGCAACAGTTTTCAGAGGAACCTCCTCTTCCTCTTCCTTTGTCACAACAATTGTTGACCCAGGATAAGGGGACCCTTGTTCATCATTTCCATGCATGGCTCCTGCAGATGTAGCTAAAGCCCGCTTTGGAGTCTCTTCTTTGGTAGCGGACATTTTGGTGGAGGCCAGGAAGCCTTCCACCAGGTCCACCGACATCATGAAGTGGACACGGTTTTCTACCTGGGCAAATCTGAAAGACTTCGAGCCTTTCTTGTGCCCAGTCAACAAAGTCCTGGACTACATGCGTCACCTCTTCGATCTGAGTCTCAGTCATTCCTTGTTGAAAGTCCACATGGCAGCTACCTCAGCCTACTATATTCCCTTTGGAGACAGGACTTTTGCACAGTTAGAAGTCTCTAGGACTTTTCTCAGAGGGGTTCTCCATTTGAGACCCACCATCTGCACTCCTGCCCCTCCATGGGACCTGGAGTTCATCCTGAAAAAGCTTACTCTGCCTCCCTTCGAGCCAGCAGCAGCAGCTGATTTGAAGTTCCTTTAATGGAAGACACTCTTCCTAGTGGCCATTATTTCTGCTCGGCGAATTTCCGAGCTTCAGGCCTTAATGTGTAAAATCCCATACTTGATTTTTCACAAGGAACATGTGGCTCTATGCACCAACCCTAAGTTTCTCCCTAAGGTAGTGGCTGAATCTATGCTAAATCAATCCATTGAGTTACCATTTTTCTTTAAACAACACTCCAATCAAGGGGAATACCTCTTGCATATTTGGATGTTCACAGAATCCTGAGATACTACACCAATCGGACTAAGGATCTCAGGAAGACTGATCAGCTTTTTGTCTCTTTTGCCCATAAAAGAGAAGGCAAGGCTGTTTCTAAGCAATGCTTAACAAAATGGCTGGCAAATTGTATCACTTTCCATTATGACAAATACAACAAGGCCCTTTCGGGTCAAGTCAGAGGTCACTCCACCAGAGGAGTAGCTGACTCTGTGGCTTGTTTCAAAAATGTGTCAGCGGCAGACATCTGTGCAGCCACAACTTGTACTTCTGTCCATACCTTCACGAAACACTACAGTTTGGACACTGCCTCTCACCGTAGAGCAGGCTTCGGGTTAGCTGTCCTACAAGGTCTCCTTTCATTAGACCCAGGTTCCATGCTATGGATAACAATCCTCCTCCTGACTGTTTCTCCTTGTTCCAGACTGCTTGGGACTCAGTCCTATATGTGAATACCTAATGCAAGAGCCCTCTTGAGGTAAGATAGTACAGTTGTGTAAGAACTTACCGTAACAGTAGATCTTCGAGAGAGGCTCTTGCAGTAGGTATTGCCTTCCCACCCTCCACCCCCCAAGTTTTCTTTACTTTATTTCCATGAGGGGAATATCCTCTTCTCTCTTGTCTTGCCTATTTTGGCCTTTGGCGAGTTAAGAACTGGAAGACAGGAGTGGAGGACCGCCCCATTATACCGCGTCGTATGACATCGGTCACCTGACATGGGGGCGGTCCCCCGCCAGAGACTTCTAGCTAGAAATGTTTCCATTGGGTCCTGATGCCTGGTGACTTAGTCCTATATGTGAATACCTACTGCAAGAGCCTCTCTTGAAGATTTACTGTTACGGTAAGTTCTTATGTAACTACTTTTCTGCATCAGAGATATCATGATGGCGGCCCTAGATCATTAAGATTACTTGCGGGCAGACTAAGAATGCAATATGCCCGAGCTTCCATCTCTGCCATTAAAGTGCCTACAGCTCCTCATCCTTACCAAACAATTAAAGATATTTCATTGGCTTTCAAAAATTACTTTGCTGAGCTATACACACCCTCCTCATGCCCTCCAGACTCAGATATAGATAATTTCCTACAGGTATTACATCTTCCAGTCCTGTTAGAACAACAGAATGCCTCCTTGATGACCCCTATCTCTGGAGTAGAGGTTGTGTCACAGATAGGTAAACTTAAACTGGGGAAGTGTCCGGGCTCTGATGGCCTTACACCCAAATTCTATAAAAATTATAAGAAGGGGGTGTGGCCTGACTAGGCTGAAGATGGCAGCATAGGTCTGACTCTCTGCAAGGAATTTAGAATCTAACCTCATCCTCTTCGCACCGGATCCTTTTTTGTATCACCTTTCAGCATCAGTCTTTTTTTATCCTGCTACAAACAATCTGTAAGTCATTTTGAGCCTACCTAACCTCAATTAGCTATATTAACTGTGCATTATACTAGGCCTCTATCTTGGTCATCATGGCTGATTCCTACTCGCATTCTAATTCATTAGCCAGAGTGGAGGCTATGTTCTCGAAATTGGTAACAGATATCAACGATCTGAAGACCTCAACACAACAGAATACTGAAGTGCTGAATTCTTTTGATAAAAGAATTACTATCAATGAAACTACAGCAACCCAAAATGCAACCTCCATTCATGATCTTCAGGCCACAATACGGAATCAAGACCGCACCATAAAATCTCTACAATCCAAAATAGATGATATTGAGAACCATAATCGTAGGAATAACTTACGTTTTTTTGGCTTCCCCGAAGGATCTGAGTTGGGGGATACAACAGCACTTCTACTGCACGTTCTCCCTGCAATGCTAAACTACCCCCTGAACAGCAATTGATAATTGAACGATCCCATCGCACGTTAGGTCCCAGACCAAACCACGACCAACGGCCTAGACCTATCATAGCCAGATCCTTGAACTATACGCATACAGAACTAATTCTACGTAGAGCTAAAGAAACTGGTGTTCTGATGTGGCAAGAACACAAGATATCTATCTACAGAGACTTCTCCAAAGAACTATCCACCAAATGTAAATCGTACAATACATTGAAACTTATACTACATCAAAGAGGACTTAAATTTGCCTTATGCTATCCCTCCACATTGCATCTCTTTATGGGTTCCTCTTTCAGAGATTTCAGCACGCCTGAAGCCTTCGCTGGTTTTTTGGACATCTCTCTTGACTGCCCTTCCATGGCTGAATCTGCTGTACCGTGAGGGGATGCTGGCATATTGGATTCCAACCGGACCGGGGAGGCTGCTGCGCAGGATGCAGGAAAGTGTTCCCTAGAGCCAACGATCCTGAAGACTATTGTTGTTGAGGCTCCCCCACCAAGGCAATCAACCAGACTGCAGGAGATATTCCTATCTGACCCTCGACTGTCTGACCCACCTTGCTGTTCCGCTTGTGACCTACCCGACCCCATTCGCAGCATGTCTCTACATACATAAATTAATCCCTCCAGCCCTCTGAGCAACAAGTTTGTCCTTTTAAGTGAGGAAATACAGTCATCGCAAAAAGATCTAATGTCACACCATTCGGCTGATCAGTCTACTAACCTACCTAATGCAGTTCAGGGCAACATTTCAGCTAATTCTTCCTGGTCAGAAGTGGTGGCGAGTTCTCCCCTTAAATCATTAGAACCGCCAAAAAAAAAATGCAGCGCTAAAGCAAAGAACAAAAACTCTAAAGCTGAAAATAATGTTCATAAAACGAGGGTGACCTGATATCACTTGTTTAATTCATGGCATTTGTTACCCCTGGCATATTTATGTCCAGGAATGTTAATTGGAAAAACAGTATTCTTATTCCAATACTTTGACACGCGTTGTATAGCCTTCACAACCGTATAATATCGCTTCCAGCAGGTTGTGAATTCAGAAGGCTGTACATCATGATTGATCTTAATTAACACTGTGTTATTTCCATGCCTTTTGATTGATAATGTCAACAGAACCTTTTTTATTATTATATTTTCATCTAACTTTCACTATTTGTTGAACTGTGACGACTTTTTAGCATGACTTCTGATGACTACTTTTCTTTAGTTTTTCAACAACCTACATCTATCTATACTCACAGCACCTGGAGGCAACAAAACCTTTTTATACTCCTTACTTAATTCATGCATTTCTTGTCTGTACTACTCCTTAATGAAACTAATTCGGCAATACTCCAACTTTTATACATATTTATATATACCCGCTGGCTATTTCCGATGTACTGATGCAGTCGACATTTGTTCATTACTTTTGTAAGTTCCCTATATACTTGAAGCCTACTATACAAAGGGAACCCATCATTACACCCCCATCTTGATTTGGAGCCCACTTGGTCTATTTCTTAGATCTAGTCACTCCATTCAGCTTTCATTTAGGCAATTTTTGAGTAGGGAAAATTAACATCCTCCTTTTTCACAAGTTCTCCATTGTCCCTTGTTTTTACCGAAGCCAGCCATCCCTCACATTTCACCTGCCTATATGTACCTTATGCTGTGGGAATTATAATATTTAACTCATTGTTATTCACTCAATAGTTTTTTTTTTTTTATTAAACCCTGTGCAAGAAATTCATTCAGAGTCCTACCAAATGTAGTTGCTTTTGACCTTTCTTGCAACTATAACTACACCTAACTGTATATTTGGTTCCTTTGACACCTTCAAACAACATGAAGTCTTGCTGTATTCTGACTATTGCAGTTAGGTCTGCCTTTCAACTGCCCCGGAGAACAAAGGGTTAACTTTTCTATGCCTTGCATAGAATGTTCATCACAAGCTCGGTTGAAGCCTCTGTCTGTTGTTGCTCAAACTGCAACTGTCAGATTCTTTACTCTCCCTCACTGAACAGTTGCTCCGGAGATTTCTCCTACTGCTCGGTTCAGAAGTCGGTTGAAGTGTCGCTTTTCAGTCGGTTTCTACCGAATTGTTGTTTCTGCATAGTCGGTTCAAGTCTCTGTCTGTGGTACCGTGAGTACTAGATAGGTTTTTGTTCTGTTTTCTGTGTGGAACTTGTAAACTGTGGATCGGTTCGGCTGAACCGATCATTTTGAGGTAAAACTTGTGCTTTACTTTAGTGTGTGGTTACCGGTCCATATCGGTTCTAAAAAAAACGGGTTTTAAGTATGTTTTTTTCCAAGACCCGTGACACGGTCAGGAACCCATAGGGGAGTCTTGCCTGGTAGATTGCCGAAAAAAGGATAAGTTTTGGTTAGGTTGGCCATGTCTGAGAAACCCAAGAACAAACTGGGCCCACTGGGTTTCAACACTGCAGTGTGTGTGGGGAGGTCTTTGCTAAGGCTGATCCCCACACCACCTGTGTTTATTGTCTGGGGTTTGACCACCTCGATTCAGACTGCCAAATTTGCAAGAATTTTCCCAAATCTACCCTGGAAAAGAGATTATGTAGACTAAGGGAAAGGGAGGCCGAGAAGTCCGCTGACCTGGATGGCCAGCCCAGTTCGGTTCCGACCGAACCAGAAGGAGTGCCCTCTGACCAGGGCAATACTACTTCTGGCAAAAGGAGAGCCGATTCCAAGGAATCGGTTCTGACAAAAAGAAAAAAAAAAGACAAATCGACCGGTTTGGACCCAGAATCTCATACTCCGACCGCCGATGAGATAGCCAAAGCAATTAGGATTATGGAATCGCTTTGATCGGTTCTGACCAAACCAGCACCATCTGGCAGGGGCTCAGTTCGGTCGGTTCCCCCGGTTCCGGATTATACCTTGGAAGAATTTTATGAACCAGAGTTTGAGGAGGAGGGAGAGTATGAGGATGATTATGGTGATGGTGAAAGTCTGGATGTGCCTATTGACCCGGACATCTCCCCAGACAGACCTTCAGGTGTTTCTCCTCCTAGGCTTTCTGAGTCCCCTTCACACTACATGTTCTACAGAAAGGTGGCTGATACCCTCCAGCTTCCTGTGGAGGAGGCAGTAGAGGATCAGGAAGAGCCTGATTATACTGAGATGATGGACATCCCAGAGTCCAGAAAACTGTCTGTTCCCTATCACAAATCTTTTGGGAAACAGACACAAAAAATTCTTAAGTCTCCTAATTCTATATCTCCTGTGGACAGAAGAATGGACAAGAGGTACACTCTCTCAGGCTCAGACATGGAGTTCCTTTTTCAGCAGTGCAGCCATGTTGGGGTTGTACAGGCTGCTGCTTGCGATAAGGCAAACATTCCCTTGGCATCACACCCCCCAGACAAGGACTCCAGGAAGACTGATGCCATGGCAAAGAAACAATACATGGCAGCATCTTTGGGACTCAGGCAGGCTAATTATATGGCCTATGCAGCCAGGTACCAGACGTCCAGGTGGGGCACTGTACTGGCACTGGCTAAACAGGCGCCTGCCCAGCTTGCCAAGGAGCTGGAGCAGGTGGCTGCAGATGGGATTGAGGCATCGAGAGTACAGTTTCATGCTGCTGTAGACTCCAGTGATGTATCATCAAGAGTCATGGCTACATCCGTGGCTCTTCGGAGAATGGCTTGGCTCAGATGTACTAGCCTCTCACAGGATACCCTGGCTAAGGCCATGGATTTTCCTGTAGTTGGTAATTCTCTGTTTGGGGAGCAGACAGAGAATTACAAGAAGAAAATGGACAAATACAGGACCACTTACAGGAGTGCTCAGGCCAAAGAAAGGCAAGCAGCTCCTCAAAGGCAGCAGTCCAGGGGCAGGCCTTTCCAAAGGCCTTTTTACCAAGCCTAGGCAGGCCTTTTCTTCTTCGTTTTTGCAGAGGGGGTTCTTTAGAGGGAGAGGCAGAAGGGGGATGAGCAGGCCTGCATCCACCCCCTCAGCCTAAAGCCCCTGCCAAGCAGACACCCTGATGGATCTGCCTGGGTCGACTCTCCTATACTAGTAGGGGGAAGGCTGGCTTACTTTGTCCAGGACTGGATGTCTCTTACATCAGACAAGTGGGTCCTGGAAGTAGTAAGCCAGGGACTGGTTCTCAGCTTCAAAAAATTTCCCAAGATGAGAGCCAGATCTTTTCCACCTGCAAATCTCTCAGAGATCCTTGCCCTAGAGGCAGAGGTTTCTTCTCTCCTAGCTCTTAGAGATACAGACAGAGATTTCCCACCCTACACTGGGGCAAGGGATTGTACTCCAGGTGCTTCCTAACCCCCAAAAAGACAGGAGAGTGGTGACCCATCCTGGACCTAAGATATCTGAACAAACATCTTTTAAAGCCAAAGTTCAAAATGGTAACTCTGGGAATTATCCTTCCCTCTCCAAGGCCAGGGGACTGGCTAGCCTCCCTGGACCTCAAAGATGCCTACTTTCACATTCTCATCAGGTGCTCCCTCAGAAAGTAACTCAGGTTCGAGTTGCCCTCAGGCCACTATCAGTTCAGAGCAATGCCCTTTGGCCTAACATCAGCCCCAAGGGTCTTCACAAAGTGCCTGGCAGTAGTTGTTGCCTTCCTAAGAAGACAAAAGATTTCCATTTTCCCATACTTGGACGACTGACTCATAGTAGGTCAGTCTCCAGACCAAGTCAAGTCACATCTGCAAGTGACCCAGCAAGTGCTCACTTCTTTAGGATTCCTTCTCAACCTACCAAAGTCAGTTCTCGAACCAGTGCAGCTCCTCACCTTCACAGGTGCAGAACTGGATACGGTAAAGGCAAGAACCTTCCTTCCGCTGGATAGGGCAAGGACCCTTATGGAACTGGCCTCTTCATTCAGTCTTCAGGTGTCTCAACCAGCAAGGCATTTCCTTCAGCTATTGGGCCACATGGCAGCTTCCACAGCAGTGGTCCGGGGCAAGATTCCAAGTGAGGGACATTCAGTTCCACTTAAGAGCTTTTTGGTCCCAAAGAAAGGATTCCCTTACCAAACTAATTCCAGTTACTCGAACCCTGATCCAAGCCTTGCAATGGTGGCAAGATCAGGACAATTTGAGACAAGGGGTTCCATTTGTCACTCAGTCTCATTCAGTGATCCTCACCACAGATGCTTCCCTGCTGGGCTGGGGAGCCCATTTGGGGGACCTTACCACCCAGGGACTGTGGTCACCTCAGGAATCTCTGCTTTACATGAATCTCTTGGAACTCAGAGCAGTGTTTCTGGCACTGCAAGCTTTTTCCAAATCTGTACAGAACAAGGTGGTTCAGGTCAGAACAGACAACACCACCACCATGTGGTACATCAACAACCAAGGAGGCACTCAGTCTATGGCCTTGTGCACAGAAGCAATGAAGTTGTGGTCCCTGGCCTATTCCCTGCAAACCTCTCTGATAGCAGTTCACCTCCCAGGGAAGGACAATGTCCTAGCAGATGGCAGAGCCATCATGAATGGGCCCTAGATCCTCTGGTGTTGAAAGTGATTTTCTCAAGATGGGGCACTCCAGAGATAGATCTTTTTGCAGCCCCAGACAATCACCAACTTCCTCTCTTTTGTTGCAGACCCCCAGTCTTGGGCTCAGTCCCCCTAAATGCTCTGATTCTGAACTGGGAAGGGAAATTTCTGTATGCTTTTTCCCCCTTCCCTCTCCTGTTCAGAGTGTTAGTCAAGATAAGGTCACAACCATGCAGAGTGATTCTGATTGCTCCAGACTGGGCCAGATAGCCATGGTATCCCTTGTTGCTGTCCCTAACAGTCCATCTTCCCCTGTCTTTTCCCAGGAATTACAACATGTTAACATCCTCTCAGGGGAGGATTTGGTACCCCAATTTTCAATCTCTCAATCTCAAGGCTTGGCTCTTGAAGAGTTAGAGTTTGCAGATCTGCATCTTTTCCAAGGGGTTCTGGATATCCTTAAGGCTTCTCGAAAGCCTTGCACCAGGAAGACTTACAACTCCAAATGGAAAAGATTCAGCATTTGGTGTTCTAAGAAGAATGTTTCTCCAGACTCAGCTGAATTGCCTACGGTTCTGGATTATATGGTCCGTCTTAATGGCCTAGGTCTCAGACCAGCTACCCACAAGTTACACTTAGCAGCTGTTTCTGCTTTCCCGTCTGTAGGCAAGTCTTTCTCTCTGTCATCCCATCCTGTATTCTGTAAGTTTTTCAAGGATTGTTTCACACCAATTCCCACCCCTTCCCTGCTCCTGCTTGGGACCTTAATGTTTGCATTGCTCAGCTTATGCAACCCCCTTTTGAGCCTTTGTCCTCAGCAGAGCTTAAGTACTTCACTTGGAAAACTGTGTTTTTGGTAGTCATTACTTCTGTCAGACATATCAGTGAATTGCAGGCCCTGTCAGTGGAATCTGATTTTATCTCTTTTCACAGAGATAAAGTGGTCCTTAGAACTAACAGAAAGTTCTTGCCTAAAGTGGTTTCAGATTTCCTCCTCAACCAGTCTATATCTCTCCCTGTTTTCTTCACTGATCATTCCTCCTCGGGAGAGAGAGAGGAGGCTACAGAGTTTGGATGTTAAAAGAGCCCTTAGCTACTACATAAAGCGTACCAAGGGTCACATATTTGAATCCCTCCAGTTGTTCCTCACTTATGGAGAAGTTAGTAAGGGCAAACCTGCCACTAAGAGATCTATTGCCAGGTGGATTGTTTCTTGTATACAATTCTGCTATGAAAAACTGGGTAGAACTCCACCCTCAGGCCTGAGGGCTCATTCCACAAGAGGTACAGCTGCTTCCCTGGCTGCTGCCAGGGATATTCCTCTCTTAGAAATTTGTCAAGCAGCCATCTGGAAAACAGTCCATACTTTCACCAAGCATTACTCTCTGGATATCCAGGCTAGGAGTGATGCTTGGTTTGGCACAGCAGTACTTCAGAGCCTATTTCCAAAGTAGGTTCTGTCCCTCCTCCATGGAGGTACTGCTTGGTAGTCTGCAATAGTCAGAATACAGCAAGACTTCATGTTGTTTGAAGAAAAAGTTACTCACGTTAGTTATTATGTTTCTTCTAGTGGAGTCTTGCTGTATTCTGACCTCCGCCTCCTCTCTCAGAACCTAGTTTTTGGGATGTGGGTGGGCAGGAGCAGTGTTGGCACCCTAGGGGTGTCCATTTTACACCCTCTTTTTGCTTTGGGTGGAATGTTGTTTTTTGGATGTGTTTTTGTTTTTGGGTTTCCTGACTTGAATCTTCCTTTGAGAACCAAAAACATTATATATTTGCCAGTTGGCTAGTAAAAATGTTACAGTTTCCACACAGAACACCTAGAGAGTTTTTGCTCGAAAAGATCTGATGGTTGCAGTTTGAACAACAACAGACAGAGGCTTCAACCGAGCTTGTGATTAACATTCTATGCAAGGCATAGAAAAGTTAACCCTTTGTTCTCCGGGGCAGTTGAAAGGCAGGACCTAACTGCAATAGTCAGAATACAGCAAGACTCCACTAGAAGAAACATAATTACTAAGGTGAGTAATTTTTCCTTCTTACCCATGCAAACTGATTTTTTATAGTCAAGGCAATTTAGGCCTTGACTATAAAAGGCTTGACCAGCTTTAATAAGCTGACACTCCTATCAATTTTAGAATTACCAGTTTAACAGTATGATCTGGTGATATTTTTCTTTTTTTTTTATCTTAACATGCACATTTTTGTATTATGTTAAGGTTTTTCTTTTCTCCTTTCTTGATTTCCTTGCTATGTATGAAGCAGATCAGTTTCTAGTCAAGCTTCTCTGAATTATTGTACCATTACTATTATACTTATTGGTTCAGATCTTAGTATCAGACCAACTTCTTATAGTTGGTTCTCCTAGGTTGTTCCTAATATTTTCTACGCCCCGGTGTGTGGTGAGAGTCACTTAGCTTTTTTTTTTTTAGCTGACTCCTATCTCCCCTCACTCCCTAAATACCTGTTGTTACTGTTAGTTGGTTAACCTCGTTATTAGAATATAATGCTTCTTACTTCTTTAAATAGTTACAATGTACTTATTAGTGTATTATTAATATCCTTCCTATTAATGACCTCTCTTTGTCTCTCTTCTTTCTCTGTCTTCAGAATGATATCTGTGCTTCCCACATTTTACACACTTCACCTTTTTTGGTCTGAGTACACCTGCCAAATCCTGCATATACATTTATACTTTCTTTATACTACGACCATCTTCTGATTCATTTATTTATCCCTTCCCATTCCAGTGACCATCACCTCTTCGTCATACTGATAGCATGAGTGATATACTTCTACATACATGGAATGTGAAGGAACTTAACTCCCCTAGTAAGCAAAAGCAACTTCTTTCACATCTCCAAAAATATAAAACACAAATTGCTTTCCTTCAAGAAACATAATTACTAGCAGAAGATGTTCAGAGGCTTAAAAAATTCTGGGTTGGTCAAATATATGATTCCTCCTATACTTCCAAAAAAAGAGGAGTCGCTATTCTTATACATAAAAACCTTAAATGGTCCCTTATAAAATCCCTCTCTTATAATGAAGACAGATGGGTCATGGTCAAATTGAATACCACTTCTGGTCCTATCCCACTTGTCAATGTTTATGCACCCAACTTCGACTCTCCAGAGTTCTTTCATAATTTAGCTCAACAGATTTTATCCTTTAACTCAGATAACACTCCAATTATTCTTGGAGGAGATCTTAATCTAGCTTTAGAAGCTAGCATTGATAGGAGTACCTCCAGCATAGATACTCACCCCAGAATTATTAAAGCCCTTTCATTACTAATCCAGTTCTACTAAATGTACCAAATCCGAAGGGGGTCTCACCATTGCCACACTAAATATCTGCAGTCTTCTTCCAAAACTGGCCTCCCTGCAAATCTTTGCCAGCCAACACAACCCTGACATTCTAGCCATAACTGAAACATGGCTGAAACCAAACATTCCTGACTATGCAATCTCTCTGCAAGGTTACAATGTTATCAGATTGGATCGGACTTCCAAAAGAGGTGGCGGTTGTGCAATCTACATAAAAGACTACCTCACTAGTCACTATGCCAGTTATCCCTCCGCAAACACCTCAGTGCAACTCCTTCCTATCAAATTACTCCTAGTTGTACAAAATAAAGTTCTCACTGTCATGGCTGTCTATATCCCACCTAACGACCCTGGACCCGGCCTTCAGACTGTCCTCGAGTTCGTAAGTGGGCAACCTCCTGACACTGAGCTCCTTCTACTTGGTGACTTTAATATTAACTGGCTCGCCTCTGATGTAGGGTCCTACAAGGATGCTTTACTAGCAGCTAACCTTACGCAGATGATAAGCTCCCCCACTAGGAAGAACTACAAATCGGGGACAAGCACCCTCATTGACTGGATCCTAATATGTCACCCTGCCCATATAAGAAATGTAGCTGTTCTCCCCGACTCCCTCAGTGACCACTCTCCTGTCATCTGTACATGGTCAAATAAGTTCCGAAAGCCGCCTCCAAAAACAATTTTCAGTAGAGCACTACCCTTTGGCAACTTTACGCATCTCAAGGCATGTCTTAGGCAGCAAGACTGGTCTCTAATTTACAATACCCAAGATGTTGACTCAGCCCTTGACTACTTTATCACTACTTTCAATGCCGCCTGTGACACATATGCTCCTGTTAAAAAGTGCAAAATCAAAGCACTCTCAAACCCCTGGGTCACGGCCAAGCTCCTGGTGCAACTCAAGGAACGGGATCACCTCTGGGCTATTGCAAGAACTACAGGCTCTCCAACGGACTCTCAAAACTATAAACAAGCTCGCAATAACTGCACTAAGCAAATCCGATTGTTGAAGAGCTCCTACTACACGAATGCCCTCTCCAACTCCTGGGGTAATGGGAAATCTTTCTGGGACAGCATAAGAAATGTCACTGGTAAACAGACTAAGTCCTCTCCCACTCTAATGACTGTTGATGGAGTCACTACCCTAGACCCTATGACCATGGCAAAGACCCTTAATGAAACCTTCACAGACTTTAGTGGGGTTCTCCCTACGGATTTTTTCTCTGAACCTGTCTCATCAAATCAAACACTTCCCACTACCTCTCCAACCAAACCCCCTTTCCACTTTAAATTAGTCAAGGCCCACGATATCTACAAATATGTTAAGAAGGCTATCTCCAAATCCCGAGTAAGTAGTGATACTATCTACCTCAAACTTCCGTCACTAACTCTGGATGTGGTGCTGCTCCCACTTACAAAAATCTTTAACCTCTCACTCTGCCACAGTCAATTTCCCAGCAAATGGAAATCAGCACTTGTCACCCCTGTATTCAAAAATGGTGACAAGTCCCTACCTGGTAACTACCGACCCATATCTATACTCCCACCTGTCTCAAAGGCCCTCGAACGGATAGTGGCAGACCAACTCACTGACTATCTTCAAAAGTATAACATCCTCTGCACTCAGCAACATGGTTTCAGGAAAGGACACAGCACATCGACTGCCCTCTTGGAGTTCTCAGGTGCTATCCATAATGCCTTGGACAATGGTTACCAAACCGGTGTGGTTTTCATTGACTTAACAAAGGCGTTTGATACTGTTCACCATGGCTTACTCATCAAACAACTACAATTCCTTGGCCTCTCTCAAAGTGCTGGAGACTGGGTTAAAAGTTATCTCTCACAACGTACCCAAGCTGCCAAAATCGCAGGAGCTGTCTCAGACCCTAAACCTGTTCTCTCAGGTGTTCCCCAGGGATCCATTTTGGGCCCTCTTCTTTTCAGCATTTTTCTAAACTCACTTCCCAACTCATGCCCTGAACAAATAATCTTATATGCTGATGATGCCGTAATTCTAACCTCTCACAAAGACCCGGAACCACTACACCACCACCTTCAATTTGCTTTTACCAAAGTTGAGAAGTGGTTCCTTGATCACAAACTGGTCCTTAACCACAAAAAAAGAAAAAATCAATGCTTTTCTCTAGCCCGCAAAACAAGAAAAGGCAACTACCACTCTCTATCAATACATATCTGGGAAGTACTCTAGAACAAGTGACTACCTTTAAATACCTTGGAATCACCTTTGACCAAGGCCTAACCTTTGCTACCCACATTGAAAAGACAGCAAAAGTGGCAAACCAGCGTACTGGTATCTTGTTCTGGAACTGGCAGTTCCTTACCCAACCTGCACTTAGGATTGCTATTCAAAGCTCTGTCATCTCAATCATTGACTATGACTTAATTATATATGGGGCTGCCTCAACCACCTCTCTCAAGTGCATAACAACCTCCCTCAACAAGGCCTGTCGACTGCTCACTGGTGCACATAGACGCACTCACACCTGTGAGCTCTACACTGAAACTGGTTGGCTACAACTCTCAAACCGCCTAAAGTATCTTACCTGCCTGATGGCTAAAAAAACAACCATGGGCCTTACCCCTCCTTGTATCCAAGACCTGCTACATCCAAATCCTTGCATCCATCTCACTAGAGGAACAAATCATCAACCTCTCCAGGTTCCCCGTTGCTGGACTACTCAGGGACAACAATCATTTGCTTACCGTGCACCTAGCTGGCTAAATGTCATAAATACCCTCATCTCACCCTCTACATCCCTGGGAGTTTTCAAAACACAGCTCCACTCACACCTTGCTGCCTCCACTCACACCTCGCTGCCTCCAGCTCCTGTGACTGCCTTGATTAAATTACTCCCTTCTCTTTTATTTTCTCTCCTCCGCTTTCCTCACTACATTATTCTTGACAAAGGCATATGTGAGGCTCTTTCTCACTATTGACTGCCCCCCTTCTCTCCCCCTACTCTCTCAATTAGTATATTCTCTTTTGAGACTTTTTTCCCATAATCTATTTCTGTTTTGTTTAAGAAAAGTATTTTTTTCCCTGTCCTGTACTTGTTTTGTATATTTTAAGGTAATGTGTTATTTCTCCTTGCTTGTGACAATATTCAACTTATTTGCCATACTTTGTAACTACACTCGTTTTGTACTCAATTGACGTGGAACCTTTGTAAAAGAGCCTTTGGCTCAAAGGTATTAATTCCTAGAACAAATAAATAAAAAAAATAAAATAATGAAAGATACCGGTTTAGCAGATGTATGGCATCTTTTTCACCCCCGAGACCTGGAGTTTACCTTTTACTCCTCCCTACACAAAACATACAGTAGAATTGACTATTGGCTACCCTCACCTGCCATAACAGAGAAAACTATTGATTTTTCTATTTCCCCCATTATAATTTCAGATCATCCTCCTGTTAAATTGCACCTTTTATGGGGTCCATCAACACCTAAATCTACTTTCTGGTGGCTGGACCCCCTTCTTCTTAAAGACCCCGAGTTTTTGCCCACGATTAAAGCTGAAATTCAAGACTTCCTCTCCCACAATAATCCTATTGAAACCTCTACGTCCACTATATGGAAAGCTCTTAAAGCCACGATCTGTGGGAAAATTATCAGCTACGCTGCACACAGAAAAAAAATATGAGAACAGCAACTGGCTGACTTGGAAAAATCCCTAAAGGTTAAAGAGAACCTATATTTCTCCTCTAATAAGCACTGCCCAGACTCTCAACTTCATCTTGAAATTCTTCAACTTAGAATTAAAATAAACAACCTAATTTCTCGAAAAACCGAACTCACCCTGTTTAAACTTCAACATAAATTTTGGGAACAAGGTGATAAAAATGGGAAACTTCTATCTTACCAGCTCAAAGCACAACAAATGGAACAACAGATTTCAAGTTAAGGACAAGCATGGTTTAATCCACTCTGATAACCCCTCCATAAACCATATTATGAAAACCTTTTATCAAAAATTATACTCTAAAACAAACCCTCCTCATATCACTAAAATTCAACAATTCCTAACAGCTTTACACCTTCCTCATCTCTCCCCCCCCTGAAGTGAATTCTTTGGGCGAACCCTTCTCACTTCAAGAAATTCAGAAAGCTTTATCATCTCTAAAACCTGGCAAATCCTCCGGAGGGGATGGCTTCCCGGTTGACCTTTATAAACTGCTCTCTGACATATTTTGCCCCCTTCTTCTAAAGGTTCATCAAGAAGCTTCCATTACTGGCAAACTCCCTTCATCCTATACCGAAGTGATTATAACTCTAATCCCTAAGAAAGATAAAGATCCCACACTTACAGCAAGTTACAGACCAATCTCTTTACTAAACACAGATAGGAAGATATTTGCTAAACTACCGAACTGACCTCTCGACTTGAACCCTTGATCCCCAAATTAATTCATAACTCTCAAGCCGGATTCATTAAACACAGATCAAGCTCTGATCACTTACCTTCCCTTTTCAATCTAATACACAAAGCCAAATCTCTTAAATCACCTGCGGCAGCCATAGCTATTGATTTTGATAAGACCTTTGATTCCTTAAATTGGGAATACCTCTATCAAGTTTTATCTCATTTTGGCCTCCCTCATATTTTCTGCTCCTGGGTTAAACTACTGTATAATTCCCCTATTGCTCAGGTACTTACTAACTCCACCCTCTCGTCCTACTTTTGGTTGGCAAGAGGAACTAAGCAAGGCTGTCCCCTATCACCTTCTCTATTTATTTTAGCAATGGAACCCCTATCTGCATGCTTGTGCCAATCTGCTGGCATTAATGGCATTCCCGTGGGAAATTCTAGATACGTTTCTGTCTCTCCTATGCAGATGATCTCTTAATCGTACTTGAAAATCTACACTAGGCCGGACCTTTGCTAGTAGATTTACTTAATAAATTTACAAATATTTCAGGCCTCGCTTTAAACTATAGTAAATCAGAAATTCTCCCTCTTAATGACCACTGTAAAGCTTTCATGAACCTTCCTCTTGATTTCCGCTGGTCTCCTCAAGGTATAACATATCTCGGTGTCAAAATAATTAGCAACTTAAAGAAAATATGGGACATCAATCTAAACCCCTTACTAGATAATATTAAAACAATCCTGGACAGATGGAAGCTCCGTAATCTCTCTTTCATGGGGAAAATTGCAGCCATTAAGATGTCCATATCCCCCAAAAGTCTGTATCTTTTCACCAATATACCCTTAATTCTACCATCCCTTTTCTTGCTAAAATTGATAAGTTAATGGGTAACTTCATCTGGGATGGGAAACCACCAAGATTCAATCGTAATAAACTTCTATCTCACTGGAAGACAGGAGGATTTGGACCCCCCGGTTCAAAGGATATCTTTGGGCCTTTTGAGCAGCCCAAACCATTAAATGGTTTCAAAAACCTTCAGTTCATTCTCCACTTGGATCGTAATGGAATTTGCACTTTGTCCCGGAGGAGCTCCTACCTCCTTTATTTTTAACCTCCTTCCCTCAAAACTAAAATCACACCTGACTATACTTTCCTCTGCTTTCTATTGGAAACTTCTCCACAAATTTTTGAAATCTAATCCTAAGCCTTGGTTTTACGCTGCCCTTTGGGGTAACCCACTGCTTACTCTGGAAAACCACCTAATTTTCTGTTTTACGTGGAAGAATAAAGGATTTTTTTCCTAGGAGATATCTTGGAACAGAATTCACTCACTCTTAAAACATTCTCAGATTTACAGGCTACTTGGAAACTCCCTAATCAGGACTTTTGGAAATTTTTACAAATTCGATCAGCTTATAACTTAGTTTCTAGTTACGTATATAAGCACACTCTTCTAAAACCATATATTTCACACTGGGTCAATTTATCTGCTAAACTGAACAGCCATATTTATAAAGACATTATTGATAATCTCCCCAATCAGTCCATATCTGCTAAGAATAAATGGAGTGCTCTCCTTAAGTACAATATATCACCTTTACAATGGAGTAAGTGCTGGTGTTCAGCTCATAACATATTTAGAGATACTCGTAGCTCCCTAATACAAATTAAGATTTTACATTTTTGGTATAGAACTCCCTCTGTTCTTCAACGTATGGGCCTCCTAAATAATAATAACTGTTGCCGTTGTAACCAAATCAATGGGGATTTACTGCACATCTTATGGACATGTGCCCTTGTCAATAAACTATGGCATAAAGTTTGTTTATTTGCTTCCAAAGTAATAGGACAAAACTACCCTTTGACCCCAAACTATTCCTTCTTGGCATTCCTATTCCTGATAAACTCTCCCTTTCACATGCACATTTTAGATGGCTCAACATACTTTTTCTTTTGGTTAAACGTCTGCTCCTTATGATATGGAAATCCCCATCTATCCCCACCCTTTCTGATGTGCTTCAAAGCCTCTCTCAGTACGCGTCACTAGATCATTTATCCCATGTTACTCATGACCGACTCACTGTATATGACAAGTGTTGGCAAGATTATCTCAAATATATTGAATCTTCTGGATCTTCCAGACCCAGTCCTTAGATGTATCCAATCTTTCTTTTTCGATACTACTAAGCTCAGATATCTCCTTCTCTCTTTCTTCATTACTCTCTCTCTCTCTTTCTATCTGTTCTATCCTCTTCCTCTTCTTCTCTTCTTGTTCACCCCTGCTTTTGTCTTCCTCCTCCATTAATATATAATGTATGTACTCCCACTGATATCACTTTATGTTACTTACTAGGGTTTTGCCATAATTATCCCAGTATACGTTTTGTAACTGATTACCTCTCTTTTTGAATTCACAATTACCTTAATAATTGTAGCCCCTTAGTTCAATGCTTATAATACAGATAAGGTTAACTCTTATCAGTATCATATGTTTATAAAACTCTTTATTGTTATTTTGCCTACTCATACAATTTGTATATAAAGTGATTTATTTCTGTGTACTTTATATGGAGGTTACTCTTCGCTGTATTTGTTTGTAATCTTTTTACATTTAAATGCAATAAAAAGATAAAGTTAAAAAAAAATTTAAGAAAGAACTGTCCCCCATTTTGACTCGGGTTTTTGCTTTTGTCTTAAGCCCCAAGGGCACTATTCCCCCATCTTGGAATCATGCTATTATTTCCGTTATTCTGAAGCCGGGCAAGGACCCTACCAGCTATGTGTCATACAGGCCAATTTCCATTCTAAACATTGATAATAAAATTCTAACCTCAATATTTGCCAATCATCTCCAGCAAATAATCCCTGAACTGATTAATTTAGATCAAACAGGTTTTTTTACCTGGTAGGGATGCCCAAGACAACATTCAACGTTCAGCTTACTTAATAGATCATATACAAAGGCAGAAAATTCCAGCTCTCCTATTAAGTCTTGATGTAGAGAAATCCTTTGATAAGGTTTCTTGGGCTTTCCTGAGGAGGGTTCTTGCCTGCTTTGGATTCCCTCTCCCTTTTGTTACTTTTCTTTTTAAGTTATATGATAAGCCACAAGGATTTATTAGAGCCAACAGCCAGATTTCAGAAGGTTTTTGTTACAGAGAGACACACGTCAAAGATGTCCCTTATCCCTTTTACTTTTTGTGTTATGCATAGAACCGCTAGCCCAGAGTATTCATCAGCATGAAAACATTGCTGATATTAATTTTGCACACATGGAATACAAGCTATCACTTTACTCTGATGATGCGTTAGTTTACCTTACAAGCCTGGAGAGTTCCTTACCACTACTCTTTGAACAACTCCAATTGTCTCTTAATATCTCGGGCTACACCCTAAATGCTCAGAAGACAGAGGTTTTGGTATTCAACTATGACCCCCCCCCTATAAACTTTTACAATTTATACTGCATGAGATGGGGATTAACATCTCTTAAATATCTGGGTATAAAAATAGCCATTGATCCCTCCCAGCTTTTTTCTTTAAATTATGCACCTCTAATCTCTCAGTTAAGGTTCAATATGAAATGCTGGCATCTTCTCCCTCTGACATTACATCAAAGGGTACAAGCTGTCAAGACGAATGCCCTTCCCAGGCTTCTCTATCTCTATCTCTTCCAGTGTGTACCATGTCCAGTTCCAACATCAGAGTTGTTAAAATGGCAATATGCACTCCTGTCCTTTATATGGCAATATAGACATCCTCGTGTTCATCAGAATCTTTTAATTCTTCCTAAGTGCTGGGAGGACTTGTCTTTCCCTTCTTGCCAAGCTATTGGGCAGCAGCGCAGATGAAGCTTGCTCTTTTATAGGGGAGCTCGGGCTATGAGGCCTACTGGAAGGCAATGGATCTTTCAAGGCCGGTGCCCCTACCCTAGCCGGCAGTACTTTTTAGTCCCTCTCAATTGCTTCATTTGAAGAACTCTCTACCACCCAAAACATGGATGATTCTCGAGGGTTCATGAAGGGGTACTTCCTCAAAATTATTGAAAATCTACTTTTGGAAATACAGATGGTGGATAGAGAACTCCCAGTTTCTACCCTCTGGGCTCGATCCATGGTTTAAAGTTCAATCCACTTGGGGAGGGGTTTGTGCCCCTTGGCAGCTACTGCAAAGTTTAATTCTAATTAATTTTGAGCAAGCCCAGCATAGATTTGGGTGGAGTTACTCTGACCGTTTAAGGTATTTCCAAATGAGTTACTTTATCTCCAAACAGCTTCAGATTTGTAATACTCAATCCCAGATGCAAGAAGAGCCTCTCACTTTAGTAAAAAATCTAGTCTACCAAGGGTGGCAAAAAAGCAATATCTCTGCTTTATTAGGCTTTAATAAAGGACTGAGTTAATTATGCAGATTTCTTAAAATATAAGGGAAAAGAACCTAAATTTGATACGCACAGATAACCAATGGCAGCAAATATTGGGAGGCTGGCACACCACTTCCTCCCTTTGTGGAGGGAATATTCTTGGAAATTAGAACACAGTTCTACCATTCTTTCTAGTGCCCTCTTTTCTAGCCAGCTGGTCTCCTGGCAATCCCACCATTTGTTGGAGGGATTGTGGGGCAGAACAGACCTCTCAGGCACACATTTTTGTCCATTGCCCTAAATTGGCACCTTTTTGGACTAAGGTAACCCATCACTTAATAGATATATTTAGCCTTACAGAACGTTTGACCCTTGAAAACTTAAAGTTTAATCTCCCCCCTTCCCAGGGGAAAAATCCCTTTATCTATGGCATATCCTTTTGGTAGCAGCATTCGAGTCTATAATTAGAAGGTGGTTACACGCCAATCCCCCCACCATTTCAGAATGGAAAGAGATCATTTATAAAACACAGGGAACTGAAAGATTGACATTTGACCTACAGTACAACAGAAATATGCTTTATTAATCACTGGACATGATGGGAGTTGTACCAATCCTCTATCATTTGAAGTCAACAGTACAGGACAATGTGATCCTACTGGTGCTGAACACTTCAAGTTTTGATAAACACCCTATTCCCCTGCTTTGTTTTATTTATTAATAATCATCTTTTGTATAATGTCTCTCAGTGAGCTGCTCCTTTTAACTAGAAACTACTGCCCGCTATTATAATACCAGATCTATTGCCATCCTGTCCTAAATTATTGATGGTTGAGATTATAAAAAAGGGACATTTTCTTTTTGTAATTTCTTTTTCTGCTTCAGTCCCAGAACTCTCTTAGGCTTCCCCTATTCACCAGTGCCACTGATATCACCCACCTGAAGCCCTGCCTCCTCAGAGGTAGCTACCCTTCACCTACATCCAGCTGGCACCCCCCCGCAGCTCTGAGCCCCTTGTTGTAGGGCTGCCTCCACTCTTGGTGTTCTATCTCTTAATCTAATGTGCCAGCCAAGGAGGTGGAAGGCTAGAGGGGCAGAGACACGGGCCTGGTATTGGTTGTGTGGTGGCATGATCCTGAGGGTAGTCATCGCCTATCCAGGACTGGGGATTTTCTGTTGCTTTTCCCCCAGGAATGTGGATGTGCAATGATGTCAGCACTGTAAGCCACAGACGTCCACCGCGCTCCTCCCCCTTAATGGCATCGTGCTAGTGTTACCCCCGGTCTCCATTGGGGGTCTCTACTGCACCAGATGCTCCCTGGATCCCTCCCCAGGGAGAGGAGAACAGTCCATTGGATGCTCAATCCTCTCCCTGCCTTGCTGACCCCCGGTGCCCAAGCTCATTCCTGAACCCAGGTCGCTGGTGTTGTGCGAGGTGTGGCATTCAGCACCTCAACCCTCAGCACCACCAGGTTGGTAAAACAGGTATATTTTTAAGTTACAATTAGGCATTTTATTGATTTTGTTCTACTCGATTGTGTCATTAGTAATCTTAACAAACGAATCTCTGTTTGTTGCTTTTTACCTTGAGTTCCATGCTGGAAGTATTTATTGGTATCAGTGATTTCCCTGGCCTGCTTTATTGATGTTATTTTTGTTATTATGTATTACTAGTTTTATTTCTAGTTCTACAAGTCTGGTTTGAGAAGTTGTAACTCTCTCCTTTTATATATAATTATGTACTGAGAACTAAGTTTGTACTTGTTTCAGTCTATTCAACAATGTATAGAGTGGGAATTTTTATTCAGTAAACTTGAGTATAAAAAAAACAAAGAAGGATCAGAGAGCCAGCAGAGCCTGCTTATTGAAGAGCGTGCTCCAAGTTCCAGGTACCTCTCATTAGCACAGGGATGCTAGGTGACTTGCCCTGGCCTTGGGTCATATAGCATGCAGGTAGAGGTTGTGGTTCACAGATCCAAGTTTTCTAAGCCTACATGTTTTCTAGGTTCTCAGCTTGAGGCTGTAGCCACTAGGCTATTCTGCCTAATGTATTTCTTAACGTTGTCACTCCTTGATTGGAAGTGGATTATCATTGTTAAGTGCAATTCTCCTGACAGGGAAAATTACTAGGGGGGGCTCCTAGTTGAGTTTGGTTTGAGATGATAAGTGTCATGAAAATGATCAAAGTTATCAATAAAACAAAAAAAAGGGCTGAATTTTCTAAGTCCCTCAACAATGCTATATTGCAGTTCGTAAACAGTATGGCTAAGCACAATCTTTAACACCACTCACAAAACCACATGGGTGGCCAGCGGAGTGCCTGAGGGATCAATGCTGGGACCGGTCCTCTTTAATGTGTTTATAAGTGATATTGCAGAGGAGCTACAAGGGAAGGTCTGTCTCTTTGGGGATGACACCAAAATCTGTGACAGGGTGGACTGTCTAGAGAGAGGGTGTATGGAAAGGATGAGCATAGACCTGAGAAAACTTTGGGAGTGGTCATGTGTGTGGCAGCTGGGTTTCAATGCAAAAAAGTGCAGAATAATGCACTTAGGGCACAGAAACCAGAGGGCGGAGTACAAAATGGGTGCAGTAGTATTGAAGACCACCAAAGTGTAAAAAGACCTGGGGGTAATTATATCGGATAGCCTAGAGGTGGCAAAGCACAGTTGGGAGGGCTGCTGGGATGCTGGGGCACATAGGGTGGGGTATCACCAGCAGAAAAAGGGAGGTGGTGTTGCCCCAGTATAGGTTACTGGTAATACTCCACCTTGAGTACTGTATCCAGTTCTGGAGACCACATCTCTGGAAGGACATGGACAGAGTGGAGGCAGTCCAGAGGAGGGCAACTAAAATGGTGCAGGGTCTGCACCAAAAATACTACGATAATGGTCTAAAGGACCTCAATATGTACACTCTAGAAGAGAGGAGGGAGAGGGGGTAGATGACACAGACCTTTAAATACCTCACAAAGGTAAATAAGGTACAGTAGGGAAGTATTTTTCTGAAAAAAAGGATCTCAAAAACAAGAGGACATGCTATGAAGCAGGAAGAGGGTAGATTCAGGAGAGCTGTGAATAAGTAGTCCTTCTCAGAAAGAGTGGTAGATCCCTGGAACAGCCTTTCAACGGAGGCTGTGGCAGTGAAGAGAGCAGTGGGGTTCAAGAATGCACAGGATAGGCATCAGGGTATCTTAGTGGAAAGGGGACAGGTAGGGGAGAGTCAGAGATTGATTAGGGTGGGCCAGTCAGTCCTTATTTGCCATCAAATTCAGTTCCTACACTGTTTCCTGCAGCTCTTTACATATGTAGCCCCGCCCACCCAATTTGGAGGGGCTTACCTTGCGCATTGCACACCCTCACAGAAGTGCAGGTAGTCTGAAAGCCACAGCCGTGGTTCTCTGATGAACCCGACCTGCCAGACTGCCACCCGCAGTCCAGGTCTGAAGCCACCAGCCCCTCACAGAAGCGCAGGTAGTCTGAGAGCCAAACTGATCCCAAACTGATCTCAGTGACTCTGACCTTGATCTAAGCCCTCCAATGGTGGCAGGATCAGAACAATTTAAGACAAGGTGTTCCTTTTGTTACTCAGCCTTGTTCAGTGGTCCTTACCACGGACGCTTCTCTTTTGGGCTGGGGAGCCCATCTGGGGTCCCTCACTGCCCAGGGGCTGTGGTCCCCCCAAGAATCCCTTCTCCATATCAGTCTCCTAGAGCTCAGGGCAGTTTTTCTGGCCCTAAAAGCTTTCTCTCAGTCAGTACAGAACAAGGTGGTTCAGGTCAGAACGGACAACACCACCACCATATGGTACATCAACAAGCAGGGAGGCACTCGGTCCACGGCCTTGTGAACGGAAGCCATGAAGTTGTGGTCCCTGGCTTATTCCCTGCAAACCTCTCTGGTAGCAGTTCACCTTCCAGGGAAGGACAATGTGCTAGCAGATGCACTAAGCAGGATCTCTCAGGGCCATCACGAATGGTCCCTGGACCCTCAGGTGTTGAAACTGATTTTTTCAAGGTGGGGCACTCCAGAGATAGACCTCTTTGCAGCCCCAGACAATCACCAACTCCCTCTCTTTTGTTGCAGACCTTCAGTCTTGGGCTCAGTCCCCCTGGACGCCTGATTCTGAATTGGGAAGGGAAGTTTCTGTATGCCTTCCCCCGCTTCCCTTTCCTGTTCAAAGTCTTAGTCAAAATAAGGTCTCAACCTTGCAAAGTGATTCTGATTGCTCCAGATTGTGCCAGACAGCCCTGGTACCCCCTGTTGCTGTCCCTAGCAGTCCATCTTCCCCTGTCTCTTCCCAGGATTTACAACCTGTTAACATCCTCTCAGGGGAGGATTTGGTACCCCAATCTTCAGTCTCTCAATCTCAAGGCATGGCTCTTGAAGAGTTAGAGTTTGCAGATCTGCATCTTTCCCAAGGGGTTCTGGATATCCTCAAGACTTCTCAAAAGCCCTCCACCAGAAAGACTTATAACTCCAAATGGAAGAGATTCAGCATTTGGTGTTCTAAGAAGCATATTTCTCCAGACATTGCTGGATTGCCTATGGTTCTGGATTATATGGTCCATTTTAATGGCCTAGGCCTCAGACCAGCTACTCTCAAGGTACACTTGTCAGTTATTTCTGCGTTTTTGTCAGTGGGGAAGTCTTCCTCACTGTCTTCTCATCCAGTATTCTGTAAATTTTTTAAAGGATTGCTTCACACCAATCCTCCTTTTAGAGACCCTGCCCTACCTGGGATTTGAATGTTTGCATTGCTCAACTTATACAACCCACTTTGAAGCCTATGTTTTCAGCAGAGCTTAAGTACTTGACTTGGAAAACTGTGTTCTTGGTAGCCATTACCTCTGCCAGGCGTATCAGTGAATTGCAAGCCCTGTCAGTGGAACCTGATGTTATCTCATTTCACAGGGATAAAGTGGTCCTTAGAACCAATAGAAGGTTCTTGCCCAAAGTGGTTTCAGACTTCCATTTAAACCAGTCTATGTCTCTGCCTGTTTTCTTCACTGATCATTCTTTCTCAGGAGAGAGGAGGCTACACAGTTTAGATGTTAAAAGAGCCCTTAGTTACTACATGGAGCGTACCATGGGTCACAGGTTTGACTCTCTCCAGTTGTTCCTCACTTATGGACTTATGGAGAAGTGGGTTAGGGCAAACCTGCCACCAGGAGATCTGTTGCCAGGTGGCTTGTGTCTTGTATACAATTCTGCTATGACAAACTGGGAAAAACTCCACTCTCAGGCCTGAGGGCTCCTTCCACAAGAGGTACAGCTGCTTCCCTGGCTGCTGCCAGGGATATCCCTCTCTCAGAAATTTGTCAAGCAGCCACCTGGAAAACAGTCCATACTTTTACCAAGCATTACTCGCTGGATATCCAGGCTAGGAGTGATGCTCGGTTTGGCACAGCAGTACTGCAGAGCCTATTCCAAAAGTAGGTTCTGTCCCTCTTCCATGGAGGTACTGCGTGGTAGTCTGAAATATGTCAGAATACGGCAAGACTTCATGTTGTTTGAAGAAAAAATTACTCACTTTAGTAATTATGTTTCTTCTAATGGAGTCTTGCTGTATTCTGACCTCCCTTCCTGCCTTCCCTCTCAGAACCTGCTTTTGGGAAGTGGGTGGTCAGGTGCAGTGTTGCACCCTAGTGGTGTTTTTTTGTTTACACCCTCCTCCTTTTTTGTTTGGGTGCTCATTTATTACTGTTATTTGTATTATATTGGATTTTGGTTTTTGGGTTTCCTGACTTGAGTCTTCCTTGGGAATCCAAAACCTTTTTCTGCCAGTTGGCTAGTAGGAAGTTTTGCAATTTCCAGATAGAATTTTTAGTTAGTTAGGCTCGTAAGAATCTGACGGTTTGAGTTTGAAACACTCCTGACAGAGACTTCAACCGAGCTCAGCATTCTATGCCCTGCATAGAAAGTTAACTCTTTGTTCTCCGGGGCAGTTCAAAGGTTGGGAATCACTGCAATATGTCAGAATACAGCAAGACTCCATTAGAAGAAACATAATTACTAAGGTGAGTAATTTTTTCCTTTCAGTGGCAATGGCTTAGGGACTTAATGGGGAATTTAGAAGGAGCAGAATTAAAACTTTTAGCAGAGAGATCGACCGTCCATTCACAGGCCCCACCTTACCTGCCTAAGCTCACAAGAAGCACAGCGTTGTTTTTTTTTAAACAAGTGCAGACTTACTTGGAAGGCGTCTCACAGTCCTTGCGAGCAGCAATGGGTCCCGAGCAGAAATGTTTCGGCATCAATCTCCACTCCTAACAGGAAGCAAAGTTCAAGGCAAAGAAGAATGCACACTCGCTACCCAGCAGTATATAGAGCTGTGTTCATGGAGACAATGCGAATAAATGCTGTTTCCATTTTTGGCACCATTTTCCCAATGAGATTTCCGCTCATGTCACTGCATATGCGGTAACCAGTAAACCAGTGTCCCTGACTAAAATTATTACTATATTTGAAAAAAAAAAAAAATCGGTAAATGTGTGTGTGTGTGTGGGGGCCCAAATAACTGTATGGCCCCCACTGAACATAGTGAGGGGCCATGGCCCGGCCAGCCCCCTATTTTAGCCACCCCTAGCCACAACAGTTAGGGGTTTTCTAGGGTTAGATCCTTGCCATGACCCAACTACTAGGCTTCCTGCCACTGCTCATCCATTTTCTTCTCCTCCTCCCTCCTCTGCAGCATGTCACCCACCTCTCCCTCCCCCCCTCCTTTTCCTGCCCAACCTCATTGGGCTTCCCCACTCCTCCACTCCGGCGTCCACTCTCCCTTTCACCCAAGCCTGGACTCACTCAGCCACATGTCCCAGCCCTTTTCTCTTCATCCCATCACTCTGCTGGTTTACTTTTCAACTACTCCCCCCCTTGCCCACCATCAGTCACATGCAGCTATTCGCCCACTACCTATCGCTTGTGCTCCTGCTCCTTGCCGCAGGTGACATCCACCAAAGCCCTGGCCCCCAAACCACACCCCTTTCAATCACTGCAAGCCCCCCTCCTACATCGGACACTTCCTCACTTCTCCCTGGAGACCCTCTCCCACATGGCCTGTGCCTCCTGCACCTAAATATAAGAAGCCTAGCCCATAAACTTGACTCCCTCCAGGTACCTGCTGCCCACTATGCTCCAGATATCCTCATCTTGTCCGAAACCTGGCTCACAAAAAACATTAGCGACTCCTCTGTCGCCATCCCAGGCTACACTTTGGCCCACCAGGACAGAGCCACAAGAGGTGGCGGAGTTGCCATCTATGTCAACTCGGACTTGCACTATTTGGTTATCCTAGCCAAGTCTGAACCTAAAATCTATGAATTAATTTTACTCCAGCTGACACTCACCTTCTCGCTACCAATCTACATTGCAGGAATATACTGCCGACCTGGCACACCATCCTCTGCTGTCACCAACCTCCTCAAGCAAATCTCCTGCCTAACCCCGACAGGGGGACTTTATATTATGGGTGATCTAAACCACAACTGGCTAGCTCCTGCCCTCAACAAAACCAGAACTGAAATTGCTGCTCTAAACCTCTCTCAAATCATTACTGAGCCCTCCCAGCTTAACCTAAAATCTGATAGCCATTCACTCCTCGATTGGGCTCTTACTACACACCCTCACTGGGTCATAAATGCTGGTATTCTTTCTGACTCCCTCAGTGACCACCACGTTACTTTCTTAGTGCGCAAAATCCACCACTCAAAATCCCCCCGCAAATTTCTAGTCCAACGGTCCTTCAAATCCCTCAATCTTGCCCCGGTGTTAGACGACCTTGCATTAGGAAACTGGGCCCCCACCCCTATTATGGACTCCATTGATGACACCTTTCTCCACTTTAAAGACACTTTCCTCAGCGTCTGGGACAAAATGCCCCGCTGCAACGTACAAGGGTACTAGGCAACCATCTGCCATGGATCACCCAAGAACTGATTGCATGTCAAACAGCCCGTGACAAAGCCTGGAAAATGCATAAAGCCTCACGCCTCCCACAACATCTCTCCACATACCGCATGCTCTGAAACAAGTGTACCAGAGCCACTCACCTAGCTAAAGCAGAGTACTTCAGCAGCTCCCTACAGTCCTACCTAAATAACCCTTCAAAATTCTGGAAGGTCATTCACTCCCTCTTCACCCCACCAGCTGCCAATCCCACTCCAGTTCTTAATATTTACAACTCCATTCTCGCTGAGCCAACACCAGTCACTACTGAGTTCAACATATATTTCTCCACTTGTGCTGCCACGCTCCTCTCTGCCCTGCCAAACTCTGCACCTATCGCACCCTCTACAGATGTAACGAACCTGACTAGGCCTCACTCCTTTTCCTTCAATGACATCTCTGCAGCGGATGACCTAGATGCACTACTTTCTCTCAACCCTTCAAAAGGCAAATCCCCAGATGGCTGGGACCCTAAACTCCTCTACCTCTCCGCCACCACCATAGCAACTCCGCTTGCTAAACTCTTAAACCAATCCTTTGCCACCGCTGCCGTCCCCCAAGCCTGGAAGCATGTCACTGTCATCCCCCTCCCAAAAGGAGGTACCCCACCTCCCCCTCCAACTACCACCCTATTTCCCTCCTCCCAATACTAGCAAAACTACAAGAGCACCTTGTGCTCACCCAACTTCCTTTCTTCCTCACCAACTCTAATTTCTTCACACCCTACCAGTCAGGTTTCATAAAGGGACACTACACTGCATCCTCCCTGATAAGGCTTACCGACACCATTCTGACTGGTATGGACAGTGGGCTGATCACCTCAGCCGTCTTCGTCAACCTTGTGAAAGCCTTCGACACCGTCTCCCACCCCATATTGCTCTCTTGTCTCACTGATTCAGGCCTCTCTGTTGCTGCCATCAACTGGTTGAGATCTTACCTCTCTGGCAGAACCCAGTCCATTAGAGTCGCAAATGCTGTCTCCTCCCCCCTTCCCTTAACTACTGGTGTCCCCCAAGGGTCGGTTCTGGGACCCATACTGTTCTCTATATTCCTAAACGACTTACTGCTCATCTGCTCTACTACCTCAATCCACATGTATGCAGATGACACTGTACTCTTCTCCTCAGGCTTCGACCCTGAAGTGGTACAAACTAACCTCCAAGCCGACTTCAACAAAGTACAGCAATGGTTCAGCTCTCACCAGCTCTCCCTAAATGTAAACAAAACTGTCTCGATGACTTTTGGCACACGACAACACCTGTCCAGACTCCCATCCCTTCCCTATTTCCACACCCTGGATGGTCAAAAATTCGAAGATGTCTCCTCATTCCGCTACTTGGGGTATGGCTTGACTGCCATCTTTCCTTCTCAGACCACATTGATGCTATTTCAAAAAAACTACGCCCCATGCTCGGTGCACTTTATAGGAACCGCAGTAGCCTCCCTCCCCGTCTGACGTGAACTGGTCCAGAAGATGATACTTCCCTCCTTTGATTACTGTAACATTGTTTACGGTGCAGCCCCTAAGTCCACCCTATCTAAGTTGGACACACTTTTTAATGCCTTCTGTCACTTTGCTCTCGATGCCTCACCCCTTACCCACCACTGTGACCTTTACTGTTCCCTGGCACTACCGTCCCTTGGAAACCACCGCATTTCATGCTGTGCTAAATATGTATCTAATTTATGGCTTGGCATCATCCCTTCCAACCTCTCCTCCGTGCTCTCAGCTGCCTCCTCCCCCACCCATTATCTTAGATCCTGCGACTACTGCCAACTATCAATCCCTAGGTGGAAGACTACTGCCGGGCAAGCCACCCTCTCACACCGGTTACCCAAGCTATGGAATGATCTCCCACCTCAAATTCGGCATTCCTCCTCTGCCCACTCTCTTTCTACTGCCCTAGCTAACTTCCTCACCACTAATTGCTCCTGTACCTAACTCTGTCATGCACCAATTGCTCCCCTCCTCACTGCCCAACCAGTGGCCTTAGCTTTGCTATATAGCCCCAACCTATGCACTTTTGTCCTGCACCATCATGTGTTCTATGTCTCCTGTTGCTTATACCTGCATATTACTGTGTGCTAAATTTTCCCTTGTATTGCTGCTATATGTCAAGTAATTGTTATATGCTCCATACAATATCCAATGTACTCCATGTGTTGTTGCTTGTCATTTAATGCAGTTGTATCCATATGCTACTACTTGCCTCTGTTATTTGCTCAGTTGATAAATGGAAATTATGTACTTACCGTAATTATTGATCTTCTTGGACAGTCTCCATCACTCATTCACACTAGTGGGATAGCGCCAGAGGCACTAGGACCAAGCGGGAGCCTAAAGTTTTTAGACGGGTCGGCGCCGAGAGAGGACCACGCATGCATGGCACCATGAGACTAGCTTGCGCCTGTGTAGGCTATCTCGGCATCGACCCTCCAACCGCCTCAGTACCTTTTCGACCGAGGAGGTGCAGCGTGACTAATGAGAATAACTCATCCTGAGTTTCTGGGCCTGAGAGGGCCCAGATGGCCTTTGCAAGAAAGGCTAAAGAATAATGTCCTCACAGTCTGAATCATAGGATCGTGAAGACCAGAAAGAAAACGAGTGAACCCAGGGATAGTAGGAGGTAGAATGAGTGATGGAGACTGTCCAAGAAGATCAATAATTACGGTAAGTACGTCACTTCCATACCTTCCTGGACCAAGTCTCCATCACTCATTCACACTAGTGGGAGAATACCAAGCTAAAACCAACAATCCTGAGTAGGGTGGTAGGAGATAGGGTTCACTCTGAAAGGACAGCCAAGGACTGTCCTGTTAATAAAAAGAGCTGTCTTGTAAGAGCATCTATAACATAGTGCCTACAAGATAAACGCTCGAGTTGTAACTCGTCACCTTGCCGACGACTACAGTGGGCACAAAATGAAAGTCTGTCAGGCAGCCGCCACCACTCTAGAAGAGCAGCAAGAACCTGGCCTCACAATTTGATCTAGGACCAAAATTAATCGTGTCAAAGACTTGTACTAATGTAACGTAAAGGGACCTCAGGAACTGAAGGAGTCGGAGGTAAAGTCTACTGGTTCAGGGTAGACCGGAAAGTGCAGATGGAAACCTCCACTATCCAATATGGTTGACCTGTAAACAACAGGTCCAGAAGCACTTGAACCCCTTACTTGGTGAGCAAGGGGGTCTAGGTGGGGTTAGCCCATCAAGGAGAATGGTCTCCACTTAGTCACAGGATCTTCCTGATGGAAGGCCAAGCACGACTTAGAAGCCTCTCGTGGTGGTCTAGTAAACCAGATCCTACCCACTGTATATTTCAAGAGGAATAATCTTGCCCCTGTGTGTACAACTGTAGCAGCAGTCTCTGAACTCAGGGAAGAAAGGAAAAAGGTGTACAGGCGGATGTGTCCACTGCGGAAAAAAACATTCTGACAGAAAAAAAACGGGCTGGATTTCCAAGGTCAGTAGAGGCAGATGTGCGTCGAGGAGGGACACAGCAGGACCAAGTTAGGGCTAACCCATTTGTTGAAGTGACTGAAAGAGGCAGTGACTCAATGCGGTGAGGCACTAGCCACTCTGGCTTTCCTGAAAGGAGTAGGAAAGGATTCAAGTTCATTTGCTGAAAAAGAAACATCACCACTCCCTCTCGCACTTGAAGAGGATAGCTTTGAGAGCGACTGGCATGGACCAGAATGCAGGAACCGAAGGTGTGAATATTTGAGAAGCTTCCTCAGAAAAAGGGACCTACTTGACCAACCATCAAGAAGGAGAACATCGCCTGTTAAATTAAGCAAGCAAGGAAGCAGGAACCTGAGTTCCGACTCGGTGGAGAGTCGCTTCTGCTGCTGTAAGGCTCTGTTCAAGAGAAGAAAGCCTGATAAAAAGAAAAGGAATTAACAGACTGGGCAGTCACCTAAGACTAGGAAATGTCTCTGAATGAGAGAAATCTCTCAGAGAAAGAGATGACCCATATCGTCGCCGGATCGGACTCCTCGTAGGGGAAGAAGAAATCAGGTACTTTACCGTATCCCGGAGACGAGCGCCTCAGGGGCTGAGGAGGAATCTGACCAGATCCCCCCCAAAAAAGGGGGGGTATCGGATAATTTCGGCTAGGCCCTGTGCTGTGATAAAAACCATATGATATAAAATTATTATTTTTTTTTTTAGTCTGAGCCTAACGAGGCCTTCAGGCTGCTATTTTGAGGATTGTCTTGATACAAAAAGATGAAGATGTTCTCCATCTGAGTGCGGAAAGAGCCTGAGTGTCCATACTGAAATCATGACTGGACTAACAATCACAGCTGGAGAGAAGTTAACCACCTGTGCCGAAGAAGCCACCAAAGAGGCAATATCACAAGGGGGCTATATACCCCTATCAAAGGAGTGGAAGAGTCAGAGTGGCCCCTGGCCATTAAATTAAAATGTTCCACAGAGTGTAACTGTCTTGACGATTGAAAAAGTCTAGACGCAGAAGAGTATGGTCCATGGACGCAGTGTGAAATACTATAGTGGATCCCGTCACTGAGGAACTACTGAAAGGATTTTCCATCACGGACTCTGAAGATAGAGATGACGTGCCCTCCAGTATATAAAATTAGCCGTCCGCTGCGTACTGACCAGAAGGACAGGGAAAGACCCATCTAGATGCACTTCTAACCCAGAAGGACCTCCAAGAGAGGTCTAGGTCAGAGCCACTAGAGACTCCGCCATCAGGAAGGATGTCAAAGAGCTTGGTACCACGTAGGGAGCAGGGAAAGTGCTGAGCAGAATGAGTTTCCGCTGGCAGAATGGTACAGCAAAGTTCCATAGCAGAAAGCCGCTGGATGACACAAGATCCCACATAGACCACCACTCACTAAAATGTGTGGAAAAAATAATCTGCAGAACAGGAGTTCATTCTGAGGTAAACCGCCACAAGTTCTGTGGAAAGGAGTCTGAAAGGAAAAATGTGTCACTAATTCTGCCATACAGCCCCCACTAGCACCCGTGTGGCATCAGCAGCACTTGTGGCACAGGAGGGCACCAAGCAGTGCCTATGCCAACCTGGGAAATACCCAAGGGCAGCCATGGCAGTATCCGCAGGTACTCCCAGCACCCATCTAGCAATGGCACTCGAGGGCACCTTCAACGCCCATGGCACCAATGGCACCCATGGCAGGAATGGCACCCGAGGGCACCAATGGCACCTGAGGGCACCAGTGGAAACCATGGGCACCTGTGGTGCCACCCACAGCACCCATGGGTGTCACCCCAGTACCCAAGGCACCAGTGGCACCCATAGCACTTGAAGCATCCATGGAACCCATGGGCACCCACAGCATCACCCACAGCATCCACGGTGCCACCATGGCACCCACGGGTGCCACCCATGGCACCTGTGGGTGCCTGGCACTGCCCACGGGTGCCCGGCACCACCTGTGGGAGCATGGCACCACCTGCGGGTGCACGGCACCACCCGTCGGTGCACAGCACCACTGACAGTGCCGACAACTAGTGGCAGCAAAGAGAGCACCCACGGCACCACACAGAGTGATGGTGCCGACCCACGGCACCTACTAAGGCACCGCGCCGACCAAGGCCCCGAGGCTTGGTGCCGACCAAGGCACTGAGCACGGCGCTGAACCACGGCACCGACCAAGGCACCAAGCCACAACACCGAAGGAAAATGCCAATGGAAATCCTGAAAAGGGGAGAAGGAAAAAGGTGGTGCCCGTGCTGGCCCCTGCATGGAAAAGGGAGAGGGGGTAGGCACGAGGGGTCGATATGATGGCAAATGCACCCAGAGGGCACCTCACCATAGGTGATCCAATGAACCCGGCTCCGGTCCAACGGCTCCGAGGCCCAGAGGTCCCGAAATCAGGAACAGAGCCAGGAAAACTGTAAAGTCAAACCCCCTACTCCATAGAAGTGACCCAAAGGTGAAACTGCTCACCGGAGCTCCAGCAAGGACAGAGATGGAGCTCGGAGTCAAGAAAGCAGCCGTTAGGAGTGGGGCCAAGAGGAACCCACCAAAGTCAGTTCGGGCCCATCGCCCCTCCAGACGAACATTCCTCGTGCAGACATACCAACGGGCAACCTCGAGCGGCACCGATTCTTCTTCCCCGAATGAGGAAGAGGAGCTCGAGGTCAAGCAGAGCCGGATCACCGGAACCATTAGACTTGTGCTTCGGAGGACTGTCCCCCCCCCGAGCACAGGACTATCTGTAGTCAGACCCCCCCCCATTAATTAAGGGCGGTGGACCGGACACAGCCCCTCTGCCATAAAAACTTTCAAACGAAGTCCTCCTACCGTCACCACTACTGTCTAAGGAGGACTCCTTTGATGGCAGGAAAGAATTTCTTTTTCTTCTTCTTCTTCATAATCTTCTTCTTGTTCGTAAAATAATAAATCACTACTTTAAAATATTAAAACATGAAGAGCTGTTGTCGTATAGATGAAAACTTCGACTCTGGCAGACGAGCGACATCGACATCCAAGCGCACTCAACGGCGGGAGAAAAGGAACTGAGGCAGTTGGAGGGTCGATGCCGAGATAGCCTACACAGGCGCGAGCTAGTCTCAGAAAGCCGCATGCGGTCCTCTCATGCTGACCATTCTGAAAACTTTAGGCTCCCGCTTGATCCTAGCGCCTCCGGCGCTATCCCACTAGTGTGAATGAGTGATGGAGACTTAGTCCAGGAAGATCCTGGGTGTTATCCAACCCCCTTGTACCCCCTTCCCCCAGGTCGCACCAGGAGAAGAGCATCTTGTTGCTCAGTGTGCCTTTCCTGGTGAAACTATTTCAATAAATAAATAAATAAATTTCCCTTGGCTCCTTTGATGCCCACTGCCTGGCAGATGTCCAACACAAGAGGGTAAATCCATGTACAGCAAGTGTAACCCTTAGGCAGTGCTATACCAAGGGCTACTACCCCTGCCTTGTGGGTCCTTACAAGGTTGAGGGGCCTGGGTTCCTAAAATTAACTTTAAACTGATTTGTTCCCAAGATAGTACATTGTGCAGTGCCTCCACCCAGAGTTTACCTTTAAGTGGGTCTGAACTTTAGATAATACAGCCCTGTGGGAAGCTGCCACCCCATGCATGACCCAACAAATAAAACCCCACATTTCAACACGTTTGCCATTTAGTGACTTGACACTCATTTTTTATTTTTTTATTTTTATTTATTTATTGTGAATCGGAATTAAACCCTTTGAGTCACAGACTCTTTTGCAAAGGCTCCTCATCAGTTAGCACAGAAAATAACAATGACACATGGTGATGTGAACATATAAAGACAGAGTAGGTTATCTGAACAAATTTCATCTTATAAGGCAGAGGCAGCCCAGCATCTGATGAAGAACAGGTTGTTACAGTGAAAAATCTGTGACTCTTACAAGGTGATGCTTAAGAGCAGAGAAAGGGAAAAAAAAAACAGAGACAGCATAATTACAATATTCCAAGTAAGAGAACATAACATACTATGTTTTAGAGGTTGGGGGAGGAGGAGGAGGAGGAGGAGGCAGTAGCTAATTTAGTGAAGAGATACTAATATGCTCATGAGACAGGATCATGCAAAAACAACAATAACAAGTTTATTTACAAGAGAGGAGTTAGGATGGGTGAATTGGAGTAGACGTCATGCTATTTACAATTGAGGTAGATTGGTTTTGATTAGGTTTGGTTTGGATCAACATTTTGCAATTTAACCAGTTGCAAAACACAGTGGCCACCCACCAACCTCTGAACTATTCAGCTCCCTGACTAACTAGCTAGCTGCATTAAGGCAGAACATTTATCATTAATACCCACACTGGCACTAGCTTCCCATCGAGTGTAAGACCCCGCAATCCCACACAACCTGGGTACCCAGTAGTTATAGTTCTCAAAATAATGCAGGCCTGATGGACGGTGCAGCTGTACGTTGGCTGGCTAGTTGGGGCCCTTAAAAGATCTGAGATTAATTTCAGGTTGCATTTTTAAACACCTCTTGATTATGCTTGAAAAGATTTAACACTTTGAAACTATTTACAAGTCTTTTCCGGTGGTGCAGGGCTAGCCCTGCATTACTTTCATTTAAATGTCTCCATAGGCTTAGGCTAGTCAGACTCAAGTGCTTTCAGCAGACAGGCTCTATCCTGAAAGGCTAGAATGCTGGCAAGGCTGATGGCTGGCCCCCAACACCGACTGCACTGGTCTTTCTGCTCTTGCAGGTGGAAAAACAACACTTTAACATTTGTGGGATGGGCCCCTCTGCTGCCCTGGGATCACTCTTTTGATCAGACCAGCCAGTCTAAATAGTTCAGTCTTTTACATTCAGCACATTTATGCTCTTTAAATTTACATCCAGCACATGTATACATTCAGCACATTTATGGTCTAGTCACAGTTCATTTTCCGTGTGTCCCATTTGTGCATGGAATACATAGCTCTTCCTCCAGTCATCCATAACTTTTAACCAGGAGCATTCCCAATGATTTTAGGGGCAAGCACCCACACTCTGCACAGCAGAGTGAATAATCAGAGCCCAGGATATGGCTGCCACTCAAATTTCAGGACACAGTCTCTTGGACAAACCTTTGTCTTCCTTGTCCATTAAAGCCGGAGTTTAGAGCACAACTTTTGTTACCACACTAGACTGAGCTTGAGGCTGGGCTTGCTACCAGTTAAGATACTTTGACTTGACTGGGCTTGTGGCAAGACCCACCACCATTCTCCAGACTGTGCTAGCTAGCAACAGACACAGTAGTCTCTTTTGATGCAAACACTTGCTGTTGGCAATAACTGTTTATTGTAGCTCTCTAGGCTCTTTTAACACCAAACTTGCACTTGGCAGCAAACAGTTCCTGTAGCTCTCTAAGCTCAAATACAACATGCAGTCCCTTGTGGTATACACTGGTGCTTGCAGCTTCCACAGACAAATTACTGGACTTCTCAGGCAAAGTTAGGAAGAGCCCCTGCTCTGAGTACTCCCATTCCAGTCCTGTAGGCACTTTTACATTAGACACAGTTCTACATGTAACCCCCAGGGGGCACTATCCTAAGGGCTCCTACCCCTGCCTGCCTCAACTGTGACAGGGTGAGGGGCCCAGATCCGTTGACGAGTGCCTCCACCCAGAGGTCGGGGTTAGAAGAGTCCAAGTTGACTCGGTCGCAGCCCTCTGGGTTGCTGCAACCCCCTTCCCTTCTTCCCACTAGTGGCTCACACAATTGAATTACAATGTTCTCACCCTGAACACTTACCCCCCCCGGCTTGAACCACTCAGCTCACTCCGGGGACCCCCTAGAAAGTAAGGTACAGTTATTAAATAGTCACTGTGCAGTATATCACCAGTAAAACGCAAACCAGCCAGGGTACTTCTGCAAAACAATAAATCTGATTTATTCAAGGGGAGATAACAAGGACCGGGGGAAATCAAGGTGATTGGCTTACCACTACCATATATATATATATTTGAATACCTAGGGCTCTGTGCACAGGCCTAACCTATCATTTACTGTCTATGGGTACCCAAGCCCTAATGGCTAGTTCCTCGATGCAGCTGGTTGGGGCCCTGACTCAGATGAGCATTTAATTCCTAAACAGATCAGATGGAGCCAAAAGCTCAATTAGTACAGTCTGCAATACAACAAACAACTTGGCCTTGGTTTGTAAGCATTAACAGGGAGCTACCCTGATTCAGTACTCACAACTCCAACAGAGAACCACTCTTTCACCACTTGCAGGGCTGAGCCTGAGTTTCAGAGGCCTCCTCACACATTTATATGGAAAACAACAGAGGGGTACCATACCAGGCAGCTGCTTCCAGGACCCAGATGAACTCACAGCAATTGCGGGTGTTACACTGCAGCTTCAACGTTCTGACAGACCGAGCGCGATTCAGCAGATTCTCCAGTCCTCTTCAGGTGAAGCCTGGTAGGTAGCTGTGTTTATACACAAACTCCTCTGGCCGCACACCGGCGGATTTAATCTGAAGCTTTCTGGCTATGCAAAAACGGCCGCCTCAGGCCTTTCACGCGCTTTCCGCACAAACACTCAATGGCACAGAAGCTCAGAGCTCCCTTCTCTTCTACAGTCACAGCGCCTCTGCCCCTAACTGCATGGGGCAATCCTCACAGTTCGGGCACTACCCGACCTCATAGGATGGCTACACATGCCAATCATTTTCTTGTGCTCTCAGTGGTGCAAAGAAGCGCCATAGCCCATAATGCCACTTCCCAGTACTACTAGCTGTATCTTCATTGGTCAGTCGACTCCCTAGCGCATCCTCACAATTCGATTGGTCCACTTCAGCAGTTCAGAACCAATATGGTGGGGCACAACAGAAACAGTCCAGGCTGCAAGAAAGCAGGTTAGAACAAACTGTATCCTCATTATCACTCTTAACAATTCCCAGCAAGTAGTTACATCTTTACAACGTGTCTCCTCTGCTAATCAGCTTACAGCAAAAAAAACAGAGCACTTAGCAGCAGCTCGAGGACTCGAGCAGGAAACACACAGACCTCATTTGCACTAATTATAACAACAAGCAGGTAGCCCTTAAGGGGACAGTACACAGAGGCTCTAAAAGCACTCGCAGCATTGCCATTTAAAACGACTTAAACGCCGAACGCCAACCACCAGGGGGAACACTTAGGCAGCTCCTAGGAGGCTTTTAGGAACCCCTATTTATAGGGGGGTTACACCCTTCCTGGCCTAGAAAGAACTTGGCGTCCGCGTCAAGTAGTTACCCTTAAATTACTTTAAGGCAAACATCTTAATTAACATTGTGTTACACTTTAGATCACATGCATTACTATTGTATTTACAGTTTAGTACAGTTATGCAACATTACACACACACATAACCTTTTCCTTTTCAAATCAGGTCATTACTCCCTGCCCATGACACCTGAAAAGAGAGGGCCCTTCCCTATCAGCTACTGGCGGGCTAACTGGGGTTGGGGTACCACACTCGAAGGGCAATACTAACAGGCTGGAGTTATCCCCCAAGGCTAACTTAGGCAGGGAGCTTGGGGACACATACAGTACACCCCTTTATGGACCACATTCAAGGGCAGGTCCACAGGCTGACCCAGAGACTCATAACTTAACTTTACTACAGGCCGTACTTCCCGGCTGCAGCATCTAGGGGTCTCGGAAAACCCTGCTACAGGCCCTGATTCCATTTCAGCCTCATTGAGATTAGTAGGAGGAACCTCCGCAAGGGAAAAGGACCCAGTGCTCATAGTACCTTCTGGGGCAGGACCCTCTACATCAGGATCCACACCACTTGGCTCAGCTGAGGGTGGTGCGAGCACTAGTAAGGAACCATCAGGGCACTCAAAACATTCTTCAGGTTCCGGCATATCACTGGCTGGTTCCCCCACATCACTTCCTTCTTCTGAAAAGTCAGATAGTTCAGCCAGGCCAGACAGTTCAGCCATGCTCAAAGACCCCACCCCTTGGGCTTTGCTGCTGCTCACTTCATCCTCTGGGAGCATGGACTCCGGAGACAGAGCTGGGGGCTCAGACAGTCCAGAAAACCCAACTTCATCTCCAGAGTTAACGAGGGGATTGCCCCAAAACAGCTAACTCAGTTCATAAGAGGGATAGTATTCAATATTATTTTCATTGTCTTCGGACACAGATTGGCGATCATCTTCATCAGAGGGGTTTAGACAAGGCTCTCTTATTTGACTTTCTGAAGAATCTAGCAGTCTGGGTTCTTCTTGACAGCAGATCTAGTCATAGGCCTGGAGGGAGGGGCACTGGGGGGGTTCAGTTTCAATCAAGATTTGCCCGATTGGCAACAGATGATTTCTGTGTATGGTTTTCACATCTTTTGAATTGTTTTCAGGCCGCACTTTATATACAGGTAAATCTGCCAGCTTTCCCACAACAATATGAGGGAGGTGATGCCATCTGTCAGTAATCTTATGTTTGCCATGCAGTCCCAAATTCCTCAATAGTACACTATCCCCCTCTGTCAGTTCCATTGTTTTCACTTTCTTATCATACCTCTCCTTGTTGGCCAGGTTTCGTTTAGCAGCCATGGTCTGGGCCAGTTGGTAGGCATGGTTCAGTTGAGCCTTTAACTTCTGTACATACTGTAGATGATCTTCTGCATGCACCCCATCAGGGGAAACCCCAAAACACATCCACTGGCAGTCTAGCCTCTCTCCCAAACATCAACCTGTACGGGGAAAACCCAGTGGCATCACTTTTGGTGCAGTTATAAGCATGAACCAGGGTGCTGATCTGCTGGCTCCATCTAGGGTTGTCTTTGGGTTGCAGTGTGTCCAACATATCGAGCACGGTGCGGTTAAATCTTTCAGGTTGAGGATCTCCCTGAGGATGGTATGGGGTGGTTCTTGATTTTCGTACTCCCCACAAAGATAACATTTCTTTAATCAGGCGGCTCTCAAAGTCCCTCCCCTGGTCGGAGTGGATCCTCTGGGGGGCCCCATAGTGGACAAAGAAGTTCTCCACGAGTACTTTAGCCACCATGGTTGCTTTCTGATCTTTAGTAGGAAAGGCCTGTGCATATCGGGTAAAATGATCAGTGACTACCAATATGTTACTGATATTTTTCAGATGTGGTTCTAAACTCAGGAAATCAATGCAGACCAGTTCCATAGGGGCACTAGTGGTGATATTGACCATGGGGGCAGCTCTCTGAGGTAGGGCTTTTCTCTGCAAACAGTGGCCACAGGTCTTGACATATTGCTCTACATCTGTACTCATTTTTGGCCAGTAGAATCGGGTCCATACCAGGTCAAGAGTTTGGTCTATGCCCAGATGCCCCATGTGATTATGCAGGGACTTCAAAACCAGTTCTCTAAAAGCAACGGTCAGCACCAGTTGTTGTTTGTCTACCCAGCCCTCCTTATCCACAGTCTCTCTATATAGTACTTGATTAATCAGCTTTAACTTTGGCCTTTCTTTGTATAACAAGGCAGTCCTCGGGTCAGTGGAACGCAACTTGGACATGTCCCTCCCAGCCTACAAAGCCTCCACAGCCGTTTTTATCATAGAGTCTCAGGAATGAACCTGTTGGAGACTATCACTGTTGAACTGGGGCAGCGAACTAGTGTCTAATGCAGAAAAATGACAGTAGGCAGCAGGTATGCAGTTCTCGGATGGCCCCAAACAATCCACCAAGCAGTCTACAGCATCAGGAGACACCAGTTCCTCCTTGTCAAATTTTTGGCACAGGGCTCTTATGTCAGGTTCTGACAACCTGACCCAATCAGTTTGTGGCATAGGTCTCCGAGAGAGAGCATCCGCATCTATATGGTTTAGACCGGCTCTGTACTCAACAACATAGTCATAGGTGGCCAATGCAGAGAGCCACCTATGGCCAGTGGCATCCAACTTGGCTGAGGTCTGCACATAGGTCAGAGGATTGTTATCAGTCTTTACCAATATCTTGGCACCATACAGATAGTCATGAAATTGATCAACAATGGCCCACTTCAGAGCCAGAAACTCTAGCTTGTGCACTGGATAATTTTTTTCTGAAGGAGCCAGACTTCTGCTGGCACAAGCTACAGGTCTCAGACTGTTCGAGTGCTCCTGATATAACACAGCCCCCAATCCGTGTAGACTGGCATCAGTATGGAGGACGTACGGCTTGGCCGGGTCAGCATAGGCCAGCACTGGGGCATGGGTAAGTTGATATATGATGTCATAGAAAGCTTCCTCACACTCAGTAGTCCAGTGGTTTTCAAACACATCATTCAGCCAAAAATACTTCTTCTCCGTCTCAGAGCGCACAACTTTCTCATACTTCTTGTGCATGGGAGGGTACCTCTGAGTGAGATTGAGGAGGAGCGGATCACTTGAGAATAATCTTTGACAAACCATTTATAATAACCACAGAACTCCAGGAACTGTTGCAGCTCTTTCAAATTCCTGGGCTGAGGCCAAGCGGTCAAAGCCTCCACTTTGCTGGGGTCAGTCTCTATGCCTTCAGTGGATACTATGTAGCCCACATATTTCACAGAAGTTTGGAAGAACTGGCACTTGTCTATAGATAGCTTGAGACTGAAATCCTCCAGCCGATCCAGGACCTTGAACAGTCGACGTTCATGTTCTTCCAGCAAGCGACCAAACACTATGACATCATCTAAGTAAACCAAACACTCAAGCAAATTCATGTCCCCCACAGCACGTTCCATCAGGCGCTGAAAGGTGGCTGGGGTACCTGAAATCCCTTGAGGCATCCGAATAAATTCATAGAAACCTAGGGGGCAAATAAATGCAGTCTTCTCTCGGTCCTCTGGGGCCATCGGGATCTGATAGTACCCACTGCGGAGGTCCAACACAGAGAACCAGTTACTGCCATTTAAACAATCCAAGGCGTCCTGTACGTGGGGCATGGTATACTGGTCTGGGATGGTCCGCCGATTCAAGGTACGGTAATCTACACACATCTGAACCGCCCCATTCTTTTTTCTCACTACTACAATGGGGGAGGCATAGGGGCTTCTGGACTCTTTTATTACACCAGCAGCAAGCATCTCTTGCAAATGCCGCCACATCGCCTATGCGTCAGCCGGGGCCAGGCGCCGAGATCTCTCTCGAAAAGGCCTTTCTTCATGCAGCCGGATATGGTGCTCAGCCCCTTGCACACAACCCACATCCCATTCTTTCAGGGAAAAAATCTGGTCTCTTTCGGCAAGCTTCTCACTGATCCTCACTTTCCATTCAGCAGGCAATGGGGAGTCACCGAAATCAAACAAGTCGGGAGTTACTCTGTCATCTTTCTTTGAACCCTTGCTATTGGGCAGCACTGCAGTATCTGCACAATGTACACTGGCCAGGGTGCACCCTCTTCTTATTCGAATCTCCTTGTTGGACACATTATGAAATTGAACCATCACCCTCTTAACGTAAGCATGGGCTCTAGCCGGCAAGATACTGGGTTTGACCAGCAGTCCCTCAGGCAATCTTCCCTCCCCAGGTGCATCCAACATTAACAACTTATTCTTAACATCTGTTTTCAGTCGGACTTCCCCGTGCAGAACATACTGGGCATTCGGGGCAAGTGTCACTGGTGCCGGTTCCTTTTTCCACACTACACCCACCAGGCGTTCAGGTTCTTCCTGGCTAACCTTCTTCTGGGTTTCAGCGACCTTTTGGATCACAGCGGGTATTCTTAGGGCTCGCCCAGGTTCTAAAGGCTTGCTTTTCTGAACACAATTGGGCTAGTCGTCCAAACATATGAGCATTTGTCCCGATCAACAGGGGTACCCCATCATACAGCCCAGTGGGGGGCAGACTAAAGCTGGTTTCCACCTGTTCGTCCACCCAGCACAGAAGTGGGAAGGACAACCAGATCCAGATATACCCCAAATACGGATAAGCCTTGTCACTCAACCCCCATACATGTAGACCATCCAAAGGTTGTAGTGGCACCTCAGGTAGGTGTGTCTGATACCAGTCCTGAAACATGATGGTTACCTGAGAGCCACTGTCTAATACAGCTCGGGTGGGAATCCCATTTACTCGCACTGGGGCCTCCATCGAGGCCCCGAACACATCAGACCATTCAGGGGGCGCAGCATTGACAGTTGCTTGGGCGTTGGCCCAGGTCACAAAGCTCTTCCTGGGGGGTCGGACATGGGCCCTGCGATGCCAAGTGATCAGTTTGCTGTTGACCTTCCTTAAATTCTCCGGCAGCTGGCACTCAAGCTGAAAGTGTCCATCCTCCCCACAATGGTAACAAAACTTGGGGTCCCGGGGGGTCTCTATTGGAAGGGGAGTACCTTGTCTGTTGGGGGCCCTCCAGGGGGTGAGGGGGGTTCCTCTGGGCCAGGGCATTGGTTTCGGGATAACTCAGGTTCCCCAGACCTAACAGGGTAGATAGTGGATCGCTTCAAGTCCCTCACCAGTTCTCGTAAATTTCTGACCTCGGCCCGCAACTCACTTTCTACTTGGGGATCAGAGGAAATAGCTCGCACCCCCACATCACCTAGAAAATCTGGGGACGCATCAGGCCTTCCTGAAGGGTGGGTCTCTTTGGGGGCACTAGACTCAGGGGTTCGGCTTGGGTTCACAGCCCCCACATAGGGTTCCCAACCCTCCTCATCAGTCTCCACTTCTCTAATTTCCCTCATCAATTGACAGTATTCAGGCGGGGCAGCCCATCTATCTTGCAACTTAAGCTTTAACAATATCACACTAGAAAATCTAGCAGACTTCAAAACATGTTCTAACCTGACCTGGTTCAAGGCCTTGGCTGTGATTCCCCCTTTTCTATAGGCCTTTTGCAAAGCCCGCTTCACCCTAGTAACAAAGACGGACAGTGTCTCATTTATCCATTGCTTGGCAGACCTGAATTTCCATAATAAGTCTTCCCCAGTCTCTGTACTCCCAAACACCCCCTCCAAAGCAGAAAGGTACTCTGCTGCAGTGGCTTCCGGATTAGTGGCCCGCAAGAACCTAATGGCTTCTAAAGCGGGGCCCCGCAGACTCTCCATCAGTCATTTTCTTTTCTCCCCCTCAGAACATTTCCACTCCTGAACTAAGGGGGTGGCGTAGTCCGTCCACGCTTCCAAGTCATTCTCCCCTGTAGGCACTGGCACTGTGCCAGAAAAAAAGTTTTAACCTACGGTAAGAATCGAGCTGTATAGGAGGGACCACTAAGGGCAGTGGAGCCAAAATAGAACTCTTGAGGGACAGGGGAGGTACTTGGGAGACCTGGGGTGGTGTCACTAGACAGATCCAATGTGCTTGCAACTCCTGGGTAGTCCTCCCTCCACAGCCAGCACTTTAAGCAGTTTATCTTTAAACTATTAGTCTGGGGACCCCAGGAGTGACTGACCCACTCGGAATATGAACAAGCCTCCACCCCTGTGGGGCACCCTCCGGGTAAATCACTGGACGTACCCTCTCGGGGTTGATGGCCACACTGCACAAAAGTAGCACCTGCAGCATCTGATTGAGCAGGTCAGCCATACGCCCCTTTACCTCCACTTTGCCCAAACATTTAACACGCTCTGCTGTAGAAATAATGTCAGCTGTTGGGGTTCCCAGGGGCACGTCTAATAGTAACACAATTCTCTGGGAGTCCAGCTCTTCAACTTCACCCCACCCCATCAGTTTGTGTACCATTATCTTAATAGGATCCAACTTAATTTTGGCCATAATATCCCCTTCCAGTTTCCCTGTCAGTTTTTTCATTTTTATGCACTTCACTCACTTGGCCACTAGGGGACGCTGATCCCAGCAGTGCCTCCAATTTGTAACCCCCAAGGGGCACTATCCTAAGGGCACTACCCCTGTCTGCCTCAACTGTGACAGGGTGAGGGGCCCACATCCGTTGACGGGTGCCTCCACCCAGAGGTCGGGGTTAGAACAGTCCAAGTTGACTCGGTCGCAGCCCTCTGGGTTGCTGCAACCCCCCCCCTTCCCACTAGTGGCTCACACAATTCAATTACAATGTTCTCACCCTGAACACTTACCCTCTGGCTCGAACCACTCAGCTCACTCCGGGGAACCCCTAGAAAGTAAGGTACAGTTATTAAATAGTCACTGTGCAGTATATCACCAGTAAAACGCAAACCAGCCAGGGTACTTCTGCAAAACAATAAATCTGATTTATTCAAGGGAGATAACAAGGACCGGGGAAATCAAGGTGATTGGCTTACCACTACCATATATATATATTTGAATACCTAGGGCTCTGTGCACCGGCCTAACCTATTATTTACTGTCTATGGGTACCCAAGCCCTAATGGCTAGTTCCTCGATGCAGCTGGTTGGGGCCCTGACTCAGATGAGCATTTAATTCCTAAACAGATCAGATGGAGCCAAAAGCTCAATTAGTACAGTCTGCAATACAACAAACAACTTGGCCTTGGTTTGTAAGCATTAACAGGGAGCTACCCTGATTCAGTACTCACAACTCCAACAGAGAACCACTCTTTCACCACTTGCAGGGCTGAGCCTGAGTTTCAGAGGCCTCCTCACACATTTATATGGAAAACAACAGAGGGGTACCATACCAGGCAGCTGCTTCCAGTACCCAGACGAACTCACAGCAATTGCGGGTGTTACACTGCAGCTTCAATGTCCTGACAGACCGAGCGCGATTCAGCAGATTCTCCAGTCCTCTTCAGGTGAAGCCTGGTAGGTAGCTGTGTTTATACACAACCTCCTCTGACCGCACGCCGGTGGATTTAATCTGAAGCTTTCTGGCTATGCAAAAACGGCCGCCTCAGGCCTTTCACGCGCTTCCCGCATGAACACTCAACGGCGCAGAAGCTCAGAGCTCCCTTCTCTTCTACTGTCACAGCACCTCTGCCCCTAACTGCATGGGGCAATCCTCACAGTTCGGACGCTACCCGACCTCATAGGATGGCTACACATGCCAATCATTTTCTTGTGCTCTCAGTGGTGCAAAGAAGCGCCATAGCCCATAATGCCACTTCCCAGTACTACTAGCTGTATCTTCATTGGCCAGTCGACTCCCTAGCGCGTCCTCACGATTTGATTGGTCCACTTCAACAGTTCAGGACCAACATGGTGGGGCACAACAGAAACAGTCCAGGCTGCAAGAAAGCAGGTTAGAACAAACTGTATCCTCATTATCACTCTTAACAATTCCCAGCAAGTAGTTGCATCTTTACAACGTGCTCCCTCTGCACAATCAGCGACAGCAAAAACAGAGCACTTGGGCAGCAGCTCGAGCGGGACTCGAGCAGGGAAACACACAGACCCCCCATTCGAACTAATTATAACAACAAGCAGGTAGCCCTTAAGGGGACAGTACGCAGAGGCTCTAAAAGCACTCACAGCATTGCCATTTAAAATGGCTTAAACGCCGAATGCCAACCACCAGGGGGAACACTTAGGCAGCTCCTAGGAGGCTTTTAGGAACCCCCATTTATAGGGGGGTTACATACACAATACTTGGACCCTTCCTGGTCACTTGGCAGATATCCACCCTCTGAGCATTGCTGTGAACACAGGGTGCAGGCAGACAGTCACAATTGGTAGGCTATGGGCTTCTGTGCTCCTTAAAGACTTTCTCAGAACTGCATATGGCAAACACATTTTACTCACTTCAGTGTTTTGCAGAATTTGCTTTCCTTCTTCTGAGTTTTCTGGATTCATCAGCACTCTCACTGCTGAGGCAGGTGCAGCTGTCTCACAGCTGGCTTCATCAGGATACTGGCCCATGTTTTCCTCAACATGGAAAGGCTTTTGATAGCCCTGGAGGACATTCTCTGGCAACCCCCAGGCTAGCAAATTCTGCTTTAGGCAGCCACTTGTCTCTCCCTTGGCAGGAGACAAAGCCCCCCTCCCCTGTGTAGGGCTTGCACTGGATCATCAGGCCCATTTAAGTCCACTGAGGGCCTGAGCCCCCACCCCTGTGGGGGGGGGGGCTGCACTGAATCTGCTCACACAGCCAAAAACACTGCCTTTTATAGAGCTCCTCTAAGGCTCCCTGTTGGCTGAAGCAATCTGTTGCTCCCACAACAATTTGCTGATTCTGTCAGTCTAGAAAATGACTATTCATTACCTCCACTCGATGCACTTTAGGCTCCCTGTTTTGGCGCCTGAAATTAGGTCCCTGCAGTTTCCCCATAAGCACTTTGCGATGTCACATAAACTCTGGCAAAAAATCCCATAAGTCCTGGCTGGAAATCCTTGCTTTCTGATTGGCTGTTGCTGCACTATCATGGCTGCTAATATACACAGTCCCTTGGCAGATCCTACACAGTCCCAAATGAAGGTTCTGGTGTAGCCAGAATAATTATTTACTTTAACTGATCACTTGCCCCACAGTCCAAACAGTCATTGATGTGCCCTCTCAATCTCTGCCCAGAATAAACATCTTGCTTCAGTCCTGAACCTGTCACTGCTGCCGATATTTTATATCCCCCTTTGCAGCAGGCAGGGTTTTATCTGAGTCCCGGCATTTACTGGTGCAGCCAGGAAAAATATGTTTTATTTTAAACTTCCCCCCTTTTATTTGTTCACTCCTTAGTGTCTGTTATGGTAGCTGCTGCTTTTATGTATTATTTATCTGCATTTTGTTCACTGTAGCAGTCTCAAACTTGTAGGCCCGAAGAAACAGAGCCCTCATTAATATTTGTGAGGGATCGGGGCTTTGCTCATTAATATTCATGAGCCCTGGTCCTTAGTGTTTCATGCCACTCTTTATTCACAAAAGAAGATGTCTCTCTTGGTCCTAGTAGAGGTCACCAGTCCCCACTCTGCCCAATGCAGGGACTGGGGCCACAGAACACTCTCCCAATAGGCCGCAAAGTCGGTGGTCGGGACATCAAAGCCAAGCCACTGTGCATGTGCGACCCCCGCTAGCACTGGAATGCTAAAGAAAGCAGTGGGGAGTCATGGTTTAACTTTTTGAGCCCAAACTGGGCTAAACTTACACTGGGGCTGCTTGGGAGAGTTACAGGCACTGTTTGGACCTGGGCTAGGGGTGGTGACTTGGAGGAACAAACGGGGGGAAACACCCAAGGGCAGATGGAAACGTGCCACAGAAATGGGAGCAAAAAGGAGAAACAGCCATTAACATAAGCCCTGTATTTGGGGGAAGGGGCCTTACACAAGGTTCTGGTGTTGTTCTGTGTGAGTGCGTAAATCCTAGCCACCACACTACCCCTTTAAGATATCCAACTTGTGTATGGTATACATAGCCTGGACTGGGTCTGAGTACAACGGAGCTCATGGCCAGCCAGGCATTGCTCCAATTCTCTCCATTCAGCAGTCACTCAGTAGTGCTGATGGATCCCTTCAAGGTGCTGTAAATATTTATTTCTAAATCCTTTATGTTGTTGAAAAATGAGTTGTTTATACTGACAGTATTATATTTTCTGATGGGATCCACCATCTTTGGTCCTGGACTCCTGCTTTGGACCAATCGCAACCAAGGGGTCCTCAAGGGGCCCTTAATTACAGTGACTTGTGGGAAAAGCTGTGAGCTTTCTTGTTGGCGCTGAAATTAACCAACGAGGCTCCTTGAACTGTGATTCACAGCAAGCGTAGCCAACAAGAATCCAGATATCCTGAACTTCACACAGGACTGTGTTGCAGAAATTCAATGAGAGTCTGTATGAGCCACCAAGAAGAACGGTCGCAGTGTAGCTGCAGTCTGCAGGGAGAGACATGTACTTGCCTCCTGTGGGCCCTGCTCAGTTCCAAAAAGGGGTCGATTGAATCCAGACCTGCATAAAAGCAAAAAGAAGTAGATTGTATGGTTCCTGTAGCCCAGAGCTAGAATTTGGGAAACCGGCCTAAACCATGAGGGAAAGTTTGTTCTTCCAGTCACCTCAGGGTGATACAAACAACAGCATGAAGAGTGCTCCAGGGACTCCTGTGCTAAAAATGGAGCCAGTTTCAGTGGAGAACGTTTCCTACCAAGTGCCAAGCGGGGGAGACCATCATGGGTTCTATCAGTTCTGGCAGTTTCAGTTACTCAGCTATCAGCCAAACTACCAATTATTTAGAAAGACATTTTCCAGTTGGACCCATGCCATCTGCAGCCCAGAAAGACTGTTCCTGTACCAGAATCATCATCCTGGTGAGAGACAAGCACTGGGGATTCAACCCCTGCATAGTAACTAAACACAGGTTGCAGCCACCTACAAGGAAATGTCGTGAACAGAAGGTGAGTCATGTCAGCCCCAGTCCCCACCAGCATCCTGGAGGTCTCGGATGTCACCAGCCTTTCCATCTCTCTCTGTTTGGGTACAGTGAATACAACCAGGGTGGCTCCTTGCAACCAATTAAATGTACAATGGTACCATCTGATTCCGTTTGCCAGCTTAATGTGTTTAAATGTAACTGGGCTATCCAGCCAGAATTACAAATGGCTTATAGTTTTCAAGTGTGTTGCTAATGCTTTATCACCCTTTCTTCCATCAAAGGCCCCAGCTACAGCTGCAGTGCTGACCAGCCTGCAGCACCGCCTCAGGCATGTCTGCTTTCCACTCTGGGTACCCAACAGTTGCATGGACTGAATAAAATCAGCGACTAAAATGATAAAAAGTAAATTTAATCTGCCTCAGTACAGTAAAGTAATCATCATTCTAGATTCTCATCCCTCCCTTGTTCATGCCCCCTCAACATACCTGATTTAGTGTTTACTGTTAACCTGGTTCGTGAGCATATCATTACCTGGTTTAAAGCTACTGAAACATTGGCAGAGTATACTGAAATACATGGTTGTGTTATCGAAACTGTCTTTTACAGGGGGTTACAAGGTGAATGCCAGATGCCTAGACCCTGATGGTAAGTGGATTGTACATGAGCATATCATTAATGCCGGCATTAGACTGTATTCTAAGTGTTTAGTGTTGCAATTATAAAACTAAGTGTAAAAGGTCACTATATGGGATTGTGGGTGGTTATAGCTTCCCAAAGGGCTGTACCAATTTTGTTAGTTACCCACATAAGAGTTACTCTGGGTGGAGGCACCACAATTGTATATGTACTGTGGATAGGGAAACCCCAGGAGCAGATAATTCTGAACCAGGGCCCCTCAGCCTGCAGGTAGGGCAGCAGGCAGGGGTAGTAGCCCTTGGTATAATGGCGCCAAGGTTACAAATGTGTAGGCACCACTGGGATTACTACCACCTAGTGGCCAAAATACAAACCTGCAATTTCTCTTCTTATGAGTACTGATATTAAAATGGAGAATGGGGCTGGACTTAGACTTGGGATCCCTACCCATGAAATGGCTGTGCATCACCTGATAGGGTGGTGTGAAGCTGAGGAGGTTGATCCTCACAAGAGTTTGATGCTGTTAGATATCACTTTGGGTACCAATGAGGCTTCTATAAAAGAGGTGGTAAATAAAGTCAAATGTTTAGGTAAAGCCACTGTAGAAGGACATAATTCTGATCTGTTTGATCAAAGTATAGTAGCATTAATAGCTTGCAGAGTTGTAGTGGACCCTGAAATGTACCCTCTGTTACTATCCCTGATGAGGCCCAGGTGGGTTGGAGAGTAATCACTATGCATAGTAGGGCATCCATGCCTAGGGGTTCACTGAAGTTAGAGGAATTTAACGATAAGTTGGGGAAGTTATTAACAACTAAGGGACAACCCTGGGAAGGTTTAAAAAGGGCTTTAGATACCCCGGGGGTATTACACCTACGAACCCCTCTTCTGCTCCTTCAGCTGCTCCCTCACCAGCACCTTCGCCTATGCCCTCGCCGGTGTTCATAGCCTCAGTGAACCTGAATTCCTATCACAGGCTGCGAGTGTTCTCTGGTACTGTTCCCACACCCCATGGGGAGAATGATCTGGAGACTTGGATGGACTATGCATCTCCCCTGCTCCAAGAATGGCAATGTGTGGAAGCAGAGAAAAGAAAGAGGCTCATGGAAAGCTTGAGGGGCCCCACACTTGAAGCAATCAGATTTCTGAGATCCACTAATCCCGATGCTTCAACCAATGAATATTTGTCTGCATTAGAAGGGGGTTTTGGCAGTACTGAGTCCGGAGATGACTTAGGAGGGGGAAGGGGCCACTAGAGGGCATGGGTGGAAGCTGGAGGGGGGGAAGATTCAGGGGAGAAAGGAGGAGGTGCTACTTCACTGAGAGGGTGGTGGAGCCATGGAATGCACTGCCTAGGGGGCTGGTGGAGGCAGAGACAGTGGAGGGGTTCAAGAGGGGGTGTGACAGGTACAGGGGAAGGGTTCTAGAAGCAAAAGCCAATGCAGCAAGAATATCTGGAACTGGGAAGGGAGAAGCCAGAGGAGGCGAGGGGGGCAGCAAGGTCAGCACCCAGGGTGGAGACTGACCAAATGAGCAGACATGAAAGACCATTAGGCCTATTCTGCTGGCATTTTAGTATGTTAGTATGTTAGTAATGTGGAAATTCAAGTCCACCAAACAGTGGAAAAATTTACTTTTGTCAGCTTATGTAACCCATTTGGACATGGCCTTACAAAGAGCTCACAGAAAAGGTGGTGTGCTGGCAAATGATTTGAACAGAGTGAGGCTAGAACATATCCTTAAATCTTCCAGATTATCCAGTGTGCTTATGCTTAAGTTAAAGTTTCAGGACCGCAAGGATGAGCCTCCTGCATACTGCAGGTTAATGAAAGAAATCAGAGAAGCTGAAAATGAGGAAGAGTTTTTGGACCCTTGTGCAGGTGCTGCCCAAGCGGCGCCAGCCCCTGAGAAGTCTGTTGACAAAGAACCTGCTCTTGATGCTCAGCAAATTAAAGACCTGCTAGAAGAATAACGAGAAGTAAAGGCCAGTTCCCAGAGTGCTGTGGAATTGGTTAAAGGTCAAACAAACTGTTCGCCTTTCTACTGCTGAAGTCCTCAGTGAGACACTGCCTTCTGCCACCAGTGCAAGTGTTCAGGTCCCTGGTGGGGGACCAAATGATGATATGCTGAAGGAAATGAGGGCACTGAGAACCTTGGTGCGTGATCTTACTCAAATGTCTCACCAGTCTTCGTCCTGGAGAAGACCCAGTGAAATTGAACCTGGATTCAGGCCTAAAGATGATTACAAACCTAGTCCTCACCCTAGCCGAAATCAGACTGAAGAACCTGCTCGAATGTATGACCCTAGACCCAATATCTTCTGCTACCATTGTGGAGAGGATGGGCACACTAGAAGAACTTGCAACTCCCCTGAATACTTGAGAAAAGTAACAGCCAAGCTACTTATGTGAGACAAAGTAGTCTGAAGCCTCAGTCCAAACCTTCCTACAAGCCTTATGTGGGATGTCTACTGTCATGCACCCTGTAAACAATGCTCCTCTTGACTGGATGGAAATGGTGAATCCTTCCATGGAGACTACTGTACATATCGATGGCATCCCAGCCTGAACCATGTTGGACAGCAGATCTCAGGTTACAATAATATTTAAAGATTGGTACAATTGACACCTATCAGACCATCCTCTACAGCCCTTTGATGGATTGCATGTATGGGGGTTAAGTGACAAGTCATATCCTTATCTTGGCTTTCTTTAAGTGTGGCTTTCTTTCCCCTCATCCGTAGCAGGTGTAGCAGATCCAGTGGAGACCTTAGCCCTTGTGTGTGTCCCCTCTGTGCCTGTATGATGGAATTCCAGTACTGACTGGCACTAATGCTCATATGTTGTCTGCCTTGCGCAAATGTGTCAGGAAAGACAAGCCCAAAAGACAGAGAGAGCTCTACACATCCATGCCACGGTACAGAAGTTGTACAAGATGCAGATGCACCAAGACGAAGGTGACCAGGATGAACTCGTGGGATTTGTATGGAAGAAGGATTCCTCACCTATTGTTCTTCCCCCTAACACCCAGTGCAGTGTCAGTGGAGAGGTACATTTGCGCCAAGATGTGATCAACAAAATATTAATGCTGGATGCACCTGAAGAAGGAAAACTGCCTGAAGGACTCCTAGTTAAACCCAATGTGCTGCCTGTCCTTGCTCACACCTATGCTCGGAGAGTGGTGGTCCAAATTCAGAATGTTACTGTTCAGGATATTAAAGTTAACCGAAGTTGCACCCTGGCCAAGGTCTATTGCACTGATATGGCCGTATTGCCATCCAAGTGTCAAAGTGGAGCAGAGTGCAAAGTATTACTGGACATGTTTGATTTCAGAGAGTCCCCGTTCCTGATAGCTGGATAGATAGAATCAGTCAAAAGCTGGCTCGGTGAACCAAAGTGTTCTCTCTTAAAGAATGGGATGTTGGTTGTGTTTCCAGTGCTGAACATCATATTTGTCTGCATGACTAGAGGCCTTTCAGGAAACGGTCCCAGCGCCTAGCTCCTGCTGACATTAACAAAGTCAGGTGCCATCTACAGGAAATGCTTGTAGCTGGTATCATACAGGAATCATGCAGTCCTTACGCTTCTCTAATTGTTGTAGTCCAGAAAAAGAATGGTTCTGTTCGTATGTGTGTTGACTATCGGATCCTTAATAAAAGAACTGTGCCCGATCAATATACTGTGCCATGCATACAAAATGCCTTGGACTGCCTAAACAGGAGTATGTGGTTTTATGGCCTTGATCTCCACAGGGGATACTATCAAATACCGATGGTGCCAGAGGACAGAGAAAAGACTGCATTCATTTGCCCATTAGGCTTCTTTGAGTTCCTCCCCATACCCCAGGGTATGTCAGGTGCACCAGTGACTTTTCAAAGATTAATGGAGCGTGCTGTGGGAGATATGAACCTTCTTGAATACTTAGTCTACATTAACGATGTCATTGTTTTTGGCAAAACCCTTAAAGAACATGAGGCTCGCCTATTCAAGGTATTAGACAGACTGGAAGAGTTTGGTTTGAAATTATTAATCAACAAATGCCAGTTTTTCCAGAGCTCCATGAAATATGTAGGCCACATTGTGTTATTCGAAGGTATCCAGACTGATCCCAGCAAGGTAGAAGCACTAACTGTCTGGCCAAAGCCAAGCAACTTAAAAGAGCGGCAATGATTTCTGGGCTTTTTTTGTTTGCTTGTTTTTTATATAGATTTTTATGGCGTTTTGTAGGTTTTTCCTCCTGCTTCCCTGCCTGAGGCTCTGGCACATGGCTGTGCGTGTGTGTGGAGGCATGCATGCACACCATGGGTCCAGTTCAGCCCCTTCCACCCACCTGTAACAGTGCCACCTCCTCATGCCTATGCTATCCATCAGACCTACACCCAGTGGGAGCGGAACTACGAATAGGGAGGTGACAACCCACCCCAACACCCCTGGGAGAGGAGCCTGCTGGCTTGTTCAATCCTGCTCCTCCCTCCCCACCACGTGCTGTCACTCCCATGACCCGAGGCCATTCCTAAACCCAGGTTACCGGCATAGCTCAAGGTAAGGCATCCAGCACCTCAGCCCTCAGTGCCACTGAGCTGGCATTGATTTTCTGGGCTTTTGCGACTACTATTTCCTTTTTGTCAGAGACTACACCAAAGTAATAAGTCCACTGTTAAACGTAATGCAAGGTACCCCCCACTCATAAAAAGCTCAAGAAAAGTACTGAGAAAGAGACTTCAAAATCCTATTTCCAGCCTCACCAACCCTTTGGGCAGAGATGGGAATCAGATTATGATGCAGCTTTCTATGAAATCATTTATCAGCTGACTCACGCTCCTGTTCTTGTGTATACAGATCCATCCAAGCCCTATATGGTGCACACCGATGCTAGCTTAAGTGGCCTCGGGGCTGTGCTCTGCCAAGAGTATATGGAAGGACTGCGCTCAGTGGCATATGTCAGCAGAAGTCTGACTCTGTCAGAAAAGAACTACCCTGGACATAAATTGGAATTTCTCACTCTCAAGTGGGCAATTGTGGAACAATTCCATGAATACTTATATGGCGCCAATATATTGGTTAAAACAAACAACAACCCATTAACTTATGATCAAATGTCTGCTAAACTAGGTGATACAGGACACTGATGGCTCTCGGCATTATCTATGTATGATTATACGGTGGAGTACTGACCTGGCCTCAACCACATCGATGCCAATGCCTTGTCAAGGAGACCTGCCTCCAACCAAGAGTAGGTAGGAATGTCAGAGCATTCTGTAAAAGCATTGTGCCATAAGTTCGATAGAGATGACATGCCATCTGCTGAAACTGTGGACTGCTTGACCGATTGTTTGGGGCCTCCTGATACTTGGCTTGCCCATGGTCTATTGTAACTTTGCAGCCCTAGATCTAAGTGCCCTGCCACAGTTAACCGCAGCTGATCTTCAAAGGGAACAATATTGTGACCCAATGATCAGATCAGTCCTAAATGCCCTCACAAAGGGAGAAGATATCTTAAAATTGTGGTCCAGTGACCTCAAAACTGTTCTATTGTTTCGAGAAGGGCCAAAACTCAAGATAAGAGAGAGAGAGACTGTTGTACAGAGAGTTGACTGATAATCAAGGAGAAGTTGTGAAATGACAACTAGTGTTGCCCACAAAGTTCAAGTACGTTGTGCTAAAGGCTCTACATGACCAAATGGGACATTTAGATAGCAAGAACTCTGGACTTGGCCTGTGCACATTTCTCCTGGCCTAAAGTGGGCATGGATGTTGATCAATACATAAAGACTTGTAGTAGATGTCTTCAGAGAAAGGCTCAGCCACAGCAAGCAGCCTCTTGGTCAATATAGTTACTAGTGCCCCAATGGAGCTCGTATGTATAGATTTCCTGAACTTAGAGCCAGATTCAAAGAACATTGGTAATGTGCTCATAGTAAAGGATCACTTTACAAAGTATGTGCAGGCATACCAACTAAAGACCAGAAGGCAGCCACAGCAGCAAAAGCTCCTGTGGAGAAGTTCTTTGTTCACTATGGTGCTCCACAATGGATACATTCAGATCAAGGCCGGAATTTTGAGTGCAGACTTATTGAAGAGTTATTGTCTATCTGGAGGTTGCAAAAGTCCAGAACCACTCCCTACCATCTGCAAGAAGATCCACAGCTGGAAAGGTTTAATAGAACTTTACTCAACATGCTTGGCACTCTGAATCCCAAAGATAAACCAAGGTGAAGTCAACAGATAAATGCCCTTGTGCATGCATATAACTGCACCAAGAACGACGTCACTGGATTTTTGCCTTATCATCTCATGTTTGGTAGAGAGGCACGCCTTCCTGTTGATCTCTGTTTTGGAGTTTCACCTGATGGAGTTTAGTCTGACAGTTACCTACAATATGTCAAGAAACTGAAGGCACAACTCAGTCGTGCCTACCAGCTTGCACATACTATGGCCACAAAGACAAATTTGGCTAACAAAGTTCGGCATGATAAGAGAGTTAAGGCACAAGAGTTAAAGGCTGGAGATTGTGTGTTAATGCATAATCTTGGTTTTCAGGGGAAACATAAAATAGCCGACCACTGGAGCCACACCTCCTACATAGTGATCAGTCAGCTAGATGACCTACCAGTATATAAAGTGCGACCTGAAGAGATCCTCGAGCTGTAAAGTCAATACACAGAAATCACCTTCTGCCAATCGGTCAAATTGTCATAGATACTGCACATCAAGCTACAGCTCCAACAGGGCCTGTCACCAGATCTGCTACACAGAAAAAGCAATTAAGTTGGTCTCCTGCTGCTCAATAGCCTGAGCCATCAATCAGTAATCTCATAGTCAGTAATGATGCTGATTCCGAAGATAATGACAGTAAATGTGGTACTGCTTATTGCCCATCTCTCGATTTAGGTCAACTGTTTCAAGGAGCCTTCTGCCCTACTTTCAGTGATGGCCCTAATAGTCCAGTGACTTCTGACAGTCCTACTCTCTCAGTTGTACCTGAACCTCCCTAGAGTGATGCACAGAGTGTAACTTCTGACATAGCAGACTCCATTTGCTTAGTGGAACTGTCTCATATTGAAGCACTTGATTCTGAAAAAGAAACTGGTGAACCAGACAAGGAATCTCAAGGTGACAGTGAAACAAGTAAACCCAGTTAAAATACCTCTTTCTGATGAAGATAAGCTTCAGGAGCCAGAAAACCAAAGTAATGTGCAAGGAGATGAACCCATAATAAGTTCTGAACCTCAGGAGAGTACAGTGGTGCCACCTTCATCGGAAGCTGTCTTGTTGCAGGACAATGAGCCGGTAGTCATGAACCCAAATGCTACGAACATACGAAGACTGCCAACAGAAAAGGCCTTTTGGTCTGTTGATTCTGCTCAGTTTTGCAGCTAGCAACCCTATTTTGCAGCTGCTCCTCCCTCCTTACCCCCCTCCCCTGACCCTCCCTCTTGCTGTATCCCAGCCCCTCTTGAAGCAGCCCACTGTTCTAAAGGCTACCACCTCCTCGGTAGCACATTCCACTCTGCCACCACCCTCTCTATAATGCAGTAGGAATGCTACTGTTGAAGTGTCTGTGCCATTGCCCCCTATGCCTAGAAAGTCAAGAAGAATTGTGAAACCAGTGGTTCCGCTCACATAAGACATACCAGGAAAGCCTGTGGATTTGCCCATGAATGTAGTTCATGAAGGAATATATGTTACAGCCAATTCCCTGCCCAAAATAGTGTTTACCGCATCCTCCAAAACATTAATCAGGTTATCTACCAAGTATCATAAGGGTCAACCTTATGGAGTTCTAAGGGTTAGCTGAAGAGTATAGATTTATTGTCCACCAAGGGTTACTATTCAAAGGTTTCTAGGGTAAGATGTAATGCATATGAGTAAAGGTATTAAAGACAAAAGGTAATTACAAAGATGCAAATTGTCATGACAAAAATATACCACCTGTGAATTGTATAATTGCTAAACGAAATGTTCTTTAAGTCAAAGGCAATGCTATAATATGTATAGTCAATTTATATCTGTGCAGATACTGTATATGATAATGTGAAGCTTAACCCTGTATATAACAAGTAGTTCATAGAACAAAATAAACATGTTATTTGTATTGTAGACTTGACCTGGATACAAAGTTTCCTGGTCAGGGGAGAGTGTAGCCCCCCAATTTGGAAGGGTTTACCTTACGCATTTCCCTGGGCTCCTTTGATGCCCACTGCCTGGCAGATGTCCATCATAAGAGGGTAAACATGTACAGCAAGGTTCTGATGTTGTCCTGCGCGAGTGTACAAATCCAGGCAACCATGCTTCCCCTTTAAGATATCCATCTTGTATATCATGTACATAGCCTGGGCTGGGTCCGAGTACAATGGAGCTCGTGGCCAGCCAGGCATTACTCCAGTTTGCTCCATTCAGCAGTCACTCAGTAGCGCTGATGGAGCCCTTCGAGGTGCTGTAAATATTTATTTCTAAATCCTTTCTGTTGTTGAATAAATAAGTTGTTTATGTTGCCAGTATTATATTTTCTGATGGTAGTCACCATCTTTGGTCCTGGACTCCTGCTTTGGACCAATCAGAACCAAGGGGTCTTAATTACAGTGACTTGTGGGAAAAGCTGTGAACTTTCTTTTTGGTGCCAAAATTAACCAAAGAGGATCCTCGAACTGTGATTGACAGCAAGGGTAGCCAACTGGAATCCAGATATGCTGAACTTCAGTCAGGATTGTGTTGAAAAAGTTCAGTGGAAGTCTGTTCGAGCTGCCGAGAAAAATGGTTGCAGTGTAGCTGTAGTCTTCAGGGAGAGGCATGTACTTGCCTCCTGTGGACCCCGCTCGGTTCCAAAAAGGGATCAATTGAATCTAGGCCTGCATAAAGGCAGAAAAGAAGCAGATTGTGTGGTTTCTGCAGCCTGGAGCTAGAATTTTGGAAACCGGCCTAAACCGTGAGGAAAAGTTTGTTCTTCCAGTCACCTCAGGGTGATACAAGCAACAGCGTGGAGAGTGCTCCAGGGACTCCTGTGTTAAAAGTGGAGCCAGTTTCAGTGGAAAATGTCTCCTGCCAAGCACCAAGCTGGGGAGACCATTGTGAGTTTCATCTGTTCTGGCAGTTCCAGTTACTCAGCTATCAACCAAACTGCCAAGTGTTTAGAAAGACATTTTCCAGTTGGACCCATGCCATCCATGGCCCATAAAGAATGTTCCTATACCAGAATCATCATCCTGGTGAGAGTCCAGCACTGGGGATTCAGCCCCTGTACAGTAACTGAACGCAGGTTATGGCCACCTAGAGGGAAATGCCATGAAGAGAAGGTGAGACATGTCAGCCCCCGGTCCCCACCAGCATCCTGGAGGTCTTGGATGTCACCAGCTTTTCCATCTCTCTCTATTTTGGTATAGTGAGTACAGCCGGGGTAGCTCTCTGCAACCAAGTGTAACCCCTATATGGCACTACTCCTAGAGTTACACCCCTGCCTATTACCTATGAGCTAGGCTAAGGTGGTTGAGTTCGTTAACTTATATCAAGTTTAAAACAATAAGCAGTGCCTCCACTCAGGGTATAGCTTTACATGGGCTAGCTGTTACCTGGTATACGCCGTGAGATATCATGCCACCCACAAATACCATTTGCCTTCCCAAGACATGACCCGATAGACATTTCCCCACATTTCAACATTTTGCAATTAATGACTCTCTCTAATAATATACTCCCTCACGATGATTTTCAAAAACAGTAATAATAGATTTATTTGGGGGACATAGGAGTTAGGATGGGGAAACAGGAGGAATAGAGATTATGCTGATTGCTATTTACAGATGTACAAGGGTTTGTTGGCTTGTGCTGGTGATCCCTCCTGCTGGGTGGCTACAAGATTACAGAAAAGGCAATCACATTTTCCAACCAGACATTGATACCCAGAGCCCTGGCTATCTAAGCTACTGGCAAAATCAGATGTTACGCAATAATTTCACCACTGGTACCGGCCCCAGATGCAGCTGAAACCCTGCAATCTCACACTATACACTGGGTACCCAGATGCCAAAGTCCTGGATGTTACAGGCCTGGGGGTCATTGCAGCTGGTTGAGTTGGCCGGCTTTGATTAGAAGGAAGGAGCAAACTTGGAAAGCAATTTTCAACAGTGGCTGTTGATCCTTAGCAAGAATGCAGGTATTACCCTGCGTTTGGCAGAGTAGCTGGGGTGGCCCTATTTGTCACAGAAAGGCAGCAATTGCCCTGCCTGTTGCAGAACTGAACATTTCAGAAAAAAGACAACTGATCTGGGTTACCTTGGCTAGATCTTGGATTTGAAAACACTGAACATTCAGCACAATGAAAATTATAGTCACATCCAGTATATTAATACACCAATACTTTTCTCAAGCATCTCTTTTTGGAGACATAGTCATATCCTAGTACATTTATATACCAATACTTTCTTCAAGCATCTCTATTCTTAGACATAATCAGTCAAGGTGGAAATATATCATTTCCAGGTATAAAACTTAAACATAGCAAGCTCTAGGGCCTCCTGTCCTCTGAAGTGGCAATGCGACATTGACTGGCAGCTCCAAAAGAGCAGTCTTGATCCATAGAAGGTACAGATAAATATCAGCACATTTATATGATTCACTCACACAGAATCGGTACACCTGTGCTGGGCCAGCTGGGTAGTAGGGAAGGTGCAAACATGATGCACACTAGAGGGAACAGTCTCTTCAGGCAAAGTGGCCCAGACTAATTACCTTCGCAGATATTTTCAACTTAGAAGATAGGGGCATATCAATCCCGAGGTTACATATTTCATTTATCTGGCATAAACAATTGCAAGGGCCAGCTGACCCATAGATTAACTGGCAGAACATCTCTCTTGCACTGGGGGGTACAAGGGTGCTCACACAGGTCCTCCACGGCTGGTCTCCACTATAGAAGGCATCCTGGTGTCTTCACTCCTCTCATGACTGAGGTTTTGGTCAGCGCTCTCACTGCCGCATGAAGTCATCTGGTCTTTGGTCCACATCTTTCCCCAACATGGGAGGGAGGGAGGGCTAGCACCTGGAGGACATCTCTGGCAACCTCCAGGCTAGCTGGTACAAACTTAACTAAATTACTTTAACTTTTATTAATAAAGAAGCAAGCCCTCTCCAGGATGGAGATGCATAGAGGAACTGCCCAGGCCCAGAAGCATGGCAGGGACCTGAGCCCCCACCTCTGTGGGGGTCTCCCTGCAGGCTGGAATCTGCTCTCACTCTCCTTTGATTGCAGTCTGGCAAAATGCTGGCAGACACTGTCTCTTATAGGGCTTTCCCAAGGCTTCTGATTGGTGGTGGATTTTGGCTGCAGGACCTCCAATTGGCTGGAGGACCTGTCAATCACAGAAATGAATAATGCAGGAGCATCACTTGATGCTCTGTTGGTCTGCTGTTTTGGCATCTAGAATTAGATCCCTGTAAGTCCCCATGAGCACTTGATATTTACCCATGAGCTTTAGTGAAAGTCCCACAAGTCCTGGCTTTGGTTTCCTGGCTTTCCAATTGGCTGTGGCTGCTTGCAATGGCTGCTCAACCCACTGTCCCTTTAGCAGATTAGATACAGTTCTACATAAAAGTTCTGGTGCAGCCAGGAGGAGTTAAATATTTGCCCCAATGCCCCACAGTTCTTTAGCTCAGAGGGTGTACTTGCTGGCTGAATTGATCAGTTAGCTTTTGTGTCGCAGCTGCAAATGTTTAAGTTCCCCTGCAGCAGCAGACAGGCTGACAATTTGGGTTCCAAAAAGTCCTAGTTCAGCCAAGGTAGAGCATTTATTTATTTATATACTTTTCTCCCTGGTGACACACTTCTTTCCACATGCAGCAGCAGTTACTATTTAATAAAAAACATTTTCTTCTCTTTTTTTCTCAGCTGCAGCCAAGAACGGCTGCCCCGAGGGCAGACAGGCACACATGAATATTCAAAAGGATCGGGGGCTCAGCTCATGAATCTGCTAATGAGTCCCCGACTGAGCACACTTGAAAAACTCCCTTAATTTTAATGGGTGCGGCCCCTCAGCAGCTTGTCCGTCGTCACCGGGCCACAGTTAGGTGAAGGGGATCCCGGGACTGACGGAACACTCCCCGAAGTGACCGCAAAATGAAGCAATCACAGATCAAATGTGCTTCACTGCCCCAAGGGCAGGCAGCATAGTGGGAGATTACGGTGGAGGTTATGAGCCCTGAGGGGCTAGATTAAGTGCTTGGGCTGGAAACTGCGGCACCAGAGGCTGAAACAAGACCTGGGGACAAAAAAAAAATGCAGGCAGAAATCGGGAGAAGCCAGGAAAGAGCAGGAGGAGACAGAGTGGCCTGGATAAGGTAAGCACAGGCAGACATTTTAGGAACCCCCATTTATGGGGGGGTTACACAAACAAATGTATAATGGTACCATCTGATTCCGTTTGCCAGTTTAATGTGTTTAAATGTGACCATTCGGCCAGGATTACAAATGGCTTATAGTTTTCAAGTGTGTTGCTCATGCTTAATCATTCTTTCTTCCATCAAGAGCCCCAACTATAGCTGCAATGCTGGCCAACCCACGGCACCAACTCAGGCATGTCTGCGTTCCACTCTGGGTACCCAGCAGTTGTAAGAACTGAATAAAGTCAGGAACTAAAGTGGTAAAAAGTAAATTTAACCTTTCTCAATACAGAAAAGTAATCATCATTCTAGATTGTCGCTCCTCCCTTGTTCACACCCCCTCAATTAACCTGATTTATTTTTTAATGTTAACCTGGTTCGTGAGCATACCATTACCTGGTTTAAAGCTACTGAAACATTGGTAAAGTATACTGAAAATACATGATTGTGTTATTGAAACTGTCTTTTATAGGGGGTTGCATGGTGAATGCCGGATGCCTAGACCCTGCTGGTACATGGATTGTACATGAGCATACCATTAACGCTGGCATTAGCCTGTATTCTAAGTGTTAAGTGCTGCAGTTGTAAAACTAAGTGTAAAGGGTCACTAGGTGGGATTGTGGGTGATTATAGCTTCCCAGAGGGCTATACCAATCTTGTTATTTACCCACATAAGAGTTACTGTGGGTGGAGGCACCATAATTGTATGTATAGTGTGGGTACGGAGACCCCAGTAGCAGCTAATTCTGAACCCAGGCCCCTCAACCTGCAGTTAGGGCAGCAGACAAGGGTAGTAGACCTTGATATGATGGCGCCAGGGTTACACATATAAACTGTATCCTAACTTGGAATACAATTTGTATGTAAAAGGATTCCTAAGGTGCTCTAGACTCTGTGAGATGGTTCCTTCACAGTGAAGTGACATAATCATGGTGAGGTGGGGGAACCAGATTTCTCTTGGGCTTAGGGCCCCAGATTGCCTTAATCTGGCCCTGATGCACCCTTTACTCCCTGGATGTTAAAAGGGCCCTTTGGTTCTGCATCGACAGAACCAAGGACATCTGTTGATCCAAGCAGCGCTTTGTGTCTTTTAATCCTGCCTGGCTAGGTCAGCCAGTATCCATTAAATGTATTTCTTCTTGGATAGTGGCCTGCCTTCGCCACTACTACTCTATGGAGTGCCAAGTGCATACCCACTCTACCAGAGTGGTTGCTACATCCGTGGCAGAGATCTGCTCTGTTCCCATTGCTGAAATCTGCAAAGTGACTACATGGAGCTCTGTGCATACTTCTGTTAAGCACTATGCTATTGATGTCCATGCCAGCCAGCATGCTTCCTTTGGCAGGACAGTCCTTAACGGACTTCTGTCCTGAGTGAGCTCTGTCTCCTACCGCCCTGCTCAGGAGATTTGTTTCAGCTTGGTTCTCTACTCAGAAGTGTGAATAAATGGTGAAGACTTAAGTCCAGGAAGATATAAAAATTATGCACTCACCATAATTTTTGATCTTCTTGTACAAGTCTTGACCATTTATTCATAAAGCCACCTACCATCCTCCAAGTTCACTTACTCTGTTCTTGGTCTTCACCTCCATTGTTTTGTGAAGGCATTGTTCATAGCTGACCCTTCTTACATTGGTCTGTGACAGGCTTGAATAAGGCTCTGCTCCATTTGTTATTCAGAAAGAGTTTAAATGCAAGGGTCTATTCTATCCTCTCCTTTTCTGTGTCTTCTCTGTCTGCTTGCACAACCAGATTTTTCTTGTGAGACCTGGAAACTGATCACTCCAATATTTTCACAATTCTCTAACTCTCTCTATCTCTCTGCCTTCCCTTGCTATTTCTGTCTTTTCTTCCCCCTTGCATATCTGCAGTTATAAAAATATATTTGAATCTCTGTGTAAAACTGTATGTGATACTGGGATCCTTTGTTTAAAACTGTATATAGTTTTACTGTTGAAATGATTGCAAAAAGCTATTTTGAACTCAAGGGGTTAACCGGAGATGCAGTTTTTAAGCCCTTTGCAGAGCTGTGAACAAGAAGTTAGTTCTGGGACAGCATGCACTGTTTTGTTGCCCCTGCAAGGAATGAAACTTACAAGAACATTCTGTAAACCTACAAGAACATTCTGTGAGAAGCATGCTCTTTTAATGAGTTCCTAGATGAAGATTTATAAAAAGAGGAGCAAAGTTTTTACTAGAGAGACAAGGAGAGTGAGAGGCTGAGATCTGAAATTGAGAAGAAGCACTCAGAAGAAGGACTTTGTTTTCTCTGTACTGCCTTTGTAAATAGTTATTCTGAACAATTTGAATTTTTTATTTTACTGTTATTGATAATAAAACACTTATTGTGAATTTTACAACTGCTCCTGGTTTTTCTATGCTTCCTGACCTGTGCCTTGACGACAGATGGTGTCAGCTTAAGTGGGATTTATGCCGTGCATACCCTAAACCAGGAGTTTTGTGCATGGGTACTAGACCTAGTACCAGGTAAGCATAGCAGAAAGGTATGGATTCTGCAGCAGCAAGCCAAGGAGTCATTAGCAGAAGAGTGGCAGCCAAAATAGAAGCAGAAACAAAAGTCCAAACTGAGACTGTACAGCCAGCATCAGTAATGGCAAAAAAAGAGAAGGTAGTGACAGAACCTGAAAGCTTGACTGCCTTTTTCCAATGGTGGGCTATACAACAACAGGAGATGGAGAAACATAGAAAAGCAGAGATGCCACAACAGGAGCAGCAGAGAAAAGAAGAGATGTAGCAACTGGAGCAGTGATGGCTGGATGCTTTGCAAGCTATCAAAGCTGAAGGTTCTGACACAGGTCCAGCAGATCAACAAAACAACAACATAAAAGACCTTAAATCTACAAAGCTGTGCCCCTCAGATGATATCAAAGTGTACCTGACAACTTTTGAAAGGGTTGCCTCAGCCTGCCAGTGGCCAAAGCAGCAATGGGCAATCAAACTGGTACCTTACCTGACAGGGAAAGCCCAACTTGCCTACAGCAATTTGGACAATGCAGAGTCAGAAAACTATGACCTGGTGAAAAGAGAGGTCCTGAAAAGATATGACATCTCAGGAGAGACCTACAGGCAGAGATTTCGGTCTCTGAAGTACAACTTGGTCAACAATCTTCGAGAAGCCTTCACCTGACACCAACAGCTCCTTATGAAATGGCTCCAACCAGAGGGCAAAACACTTCAACAGACCATTGAAACATTTGTAATGGAGCAGTTAATCAACATCCTAATTACAGGCGTGTAGCTTTGGGTAAAAGAACACCGATCAGAAAATGGGGAGAAAGCTGTTTCTTTGGCTAAAGACAACCAGCTTGCCAGACAGATGCCACAGCAACAAGATAACAGCCAAGCACTTGTAAGACACTCTTTTTCACATTTAAACTCCAAGTCTGATAAGAACTCTGGTGGGGGTAACAAATCTGCACCCAAAGACTGTATTTGCTATAACTGTAATAAGCTAGGTCATATTGCAAGAAATTGCCGTAGTAAGAAGAGTGACACTGGAGCAGATTTGTCCTTAGCAAATTGGGGCAAGTATTTAACAAATGTTAAGGTGGGAGATAAGACTGTGAAGGGACTTACAGATTTGGGAAGCAGACAGACCCTAGTGCATATTGAAGTGCTGGGAAAACAGTGTCCAAAAGGATCAGATACTGGTGTCATCTGCATCTGCGGGGACACTTGATACTATCCCACCAACCAAGTGACTCTGACTATTAGTGGGGTGTTGCACCAAATGAAAGTGGGAGTTGTACTTAAGTTTCCTGTACCTGTGATTATTGGAAACGACTTTCCCAGATTTACTGAGTTAATCAAAGAGGGAGTAAATCCTGATGTTTCAGCAGCTGTGGTGACAACAGCTCAGGCAAAGAAAATTTCAGATAGTGGGGGACACTTTTCCCTTCAGTGATTTTGATTTGGACTTGTTTGAGCAGAGCTCCAAGATCTGGAAGTCCAGGAAACAAAGACGATGACTGAAGAAATAGTGGCAACAAAATATTGATGGACATAAGGGGTAGCATATGAAAATGCTAAAAGTAAACTGATCACTGATTGTGATTTTCTTTCAGAACAAACTAGCAATGTTTCGCTCCAGGGTTATTTTAAGCAGCTGGGGGTGAAACCAAAACAGGGTGAACCTACGTTTACAAAAATGTGACAGGACTACTGTACAGAGTTTGGGTTAAACCTCAAACACAGGACCAGATAGAACAATAGTTGTACCACAAAAGTATAGATCTGAGTTGTTACGGACAGCACATGATAGTCCTATGGCTGGTCACTCGGGGGAGGGATTGCACCCTTGCCAAATTGCTGTACAGATTTTACTGGTCTGGAATTCATGAAGATGTTGCTACCTATTGCAGTTCTTGTGCTGAATGTCAGAAAGTAGCCCCAGTAACTAAAAAAGGCAATGTGCCCCTGGTACCCCTACCCTTGATAGATGTGCCTTTGTGATTAGCCCTTTAGACAAAAGTAAAAAGGGAAATCAGTTCATTCTGGTAGTATGTGAAAATACTACTCGATACCCAGAGGCAGTTCTAATGCGTACTGTCACAGCCCCAAAAGTGGCAGCAGAGCTTGCCAAAATTTTCAGCAGAGTGGGCATATCTAAAGAGACTATCATTGATCAGGGTAGTAATTTTGGTGCTACATTACTGAAGGAGCTGTACCAACTACTAGATATCACTGCCATAAGAACCTCCTCTTAGCACCCTCAGATAGATGGTCTTGTTGAGCGTTTTAATCAAACCCTAAAACGCATGTTAACAAGCATTTGTCAATGCTAAATGTTGGCTTGCTGGCATTAGCATTGGTAGTGCAGGAGTTAGAAATGCAAAATTGGAATGGCAGTGAAGTATTGAAGTAACACCAATTCCCCCCCCCCCACAGAGACTGAAAGGCATTGGCAGTGTGGCTTTGGGTCGGCCATAATGCTGATGCCATTCCACCTCATCCCACCCTGCAGAGAGCAACAGGCGTCGGGGTGTGCATTTGGGTCTTTGGCCCTTATGGTCATCCCATTCCATAATGAAATAAGCTGAGATGGGTGCAATGTAGAAGAATGGAGTGAGCATTAGGGTGACAGAACCTAAGGCACACCTCAATGCCTGTCAGTGGTTGTAGGGTCGGGGGGTGGGGGTAGAATTCTGTGAATATTATGGCTGACGAACCCAAGTTATGTCTCTGACATCTGTCAGTCTCAACAGGGTGGGGTGTATGGTTGGAAACCTTAACGCCCCAGGTGTTTGTTGGTATTTTCACTCAAAATTTTCAATATTGGCTTTTTGAGACCCCACCTCATGAACAGTGGCACTATCATTTCGTTAATCAATCCTGAAAGGTGATTTTACACAGCAGCTGCGCCATTGGGAGTCACAGGTGCGGAATCACATTTCGGGTAGGACGGGAAAAATGACAGTTGTACTGTTCATGAGGAGGTGTAAAATAATGGCAATGTTGAAAATCTGAAGAAAAAATATGAAGAATTTTCAAACTTACAAGCGTGCATAGATACTGCACAACGCATGCCCGTTATGCAGTAAGATTTTTGGAATTTGTTTACCAAATTATCAACATGGACATTTGGAGACCTCCACTTATGAACAGTGTCACTATGATTTTCATAATTTGTCCCAATCGTTGATTTCCCACAGAGACCTCGCCATTGTGCGCCAGATACGCAAAAACATATTTTGGGCAGGATGTGAAAAATGATAGCTGTACTGTTCATAAGGAGGTGTGAAAAAATGGCAATGTTGAAAATCTGAACTGAAAATATTTAAAAAATCTTGAAGTTACGAGCATGTGTGGAAACTGCGCAACACACATTCGTGCCATAGTCATTTTTTGGAATGTTTTCACCAAATTTTGAACATAGGTATTTTGGGACCTCTGCTCATGAACAGTGTCACTGTGATTTTCATAATCTGTCCAGAACATTGATTTCCCACAGCGATTGCGCCATTGTGCGCCACATGTGCGAAAACACATTTTGGGCAGGATGTGAAAAATGACAGCTATACTGTTCATAAGGAGGTGTGAAAATGGCAGTGTTGTAAATCTGGATTGAAAATATTAAAAATTCTCAAAGTTACAAGCGTCCGTGGAAACTGCACGATGCTAGCTCGTAACACAGTCATTTTTTTTGAATTTTTTTCACCAAATTTGCTATATAGGCTTTTTGGGAGCCCAACTCATGAACAGTGGCACTGTTGTTTCATTAATTGGTCCCAAAAGGTGATTCCGCACTGTGACAGCAAAATCACCTTTTGGGACTGAATAACGAAATGACAGTAACTGATTTCATGAAGTGGGGTCCCAAGAACCCCATGTTGAAAATGTGGAGCCAAAAGTCAAAAAAATGGCCGAGATATCCACCTAAGTTGAAAACCCCTACTGATGCCATTATACAATTTACTGCCATTTCTTCAGTTCGCAGTCAGCTTTGAAGAGTGCAGACGTGTTCCCACTCCACCGAAGATCACTGCGCCAACCTCTGGAGGTAAGTATGGGGTGAGGGGGGTGTGGGGAGGTGGGGTGCGGAGAGGGTGGATGCAGGTTGGGGGAGGGTGGTGCCATGGATTAGAAACCATTTTCTTGATTTGCAGTGGAAAAGAAAAAAAAACTTTGTGGGAAGTTTTTTTTTTTTTTACAGGTGACACCAATACATTTGGTCATGCTGGGGTTAACTCCCAGTGTGCCACCTGGGTTTTCTTTTGGGGGGGGACTGGAGCTGATGGGGATTGGGCATCCCATTGGCAGATAAAGTGTGTCTGTGTTGGGCAAGATGCCGAGGGGGATTGGGCACCCCAGTCGGCAAACAAAACTGGAGTGGGGACATTATGCCGATGGAGATTGGGCACCCCCATGGGCAAATAAATTGAACTGGGGAAGGGACATGCTGACAGGGGGATTGGGCACCCCTGAAGTCAGCTTTCTAGGGATTGCGAGAGGCGGACGGTGGGAGCCGCCGCTATGTTTATTGAAATGTTTTACCAGGAATGGCACGTAATGGAGGTGTATCAGATCTGCCGCTGCAATGATGAGCCTGTCTCTCATTGCAGCGGTGGATTTCTTTCAAGTTGGTGGCACTCTGTGAAACTGCTGTCATCATCATCATGTTCACTGGTTGGTGGCTGAGGGACTACACTGGCTAAAGCATCCCCTGGATTTGCCACAACACTGATACACCTTTGAAAGTGCTACTGCAGTGCTACTACCACAAGATGTTGCTTGCGCATGCACGCAAACCAACATAAAAAGGTTTGTAAAAGGGGAAGGAAAAGACTTGGAGCATTACTCACCTTACCTGCTTTTGCTTACAGAGAAGTGCCACAAGCATCAATAGGTTTTTCACCATTTGAAATGCTGTATGGTAGACAACCTAGAGAGCCACTAGTACTAGATGTAATAAACGAAACATGGGAAAATAACCCCCGTCAGAAACAATCTATTACATCTTATATGTGTGCCCTGAGAAAGAGGCTGGCAAAATATGTTGAAATCACCCACAGTAATCAAGAAGAGGCCCAAAACCTGCAGAAGGTGTATTACAACCCTGGAGTTAAAGAAAAAGTTTTTGAGCCAGGTGAAAAGGTCTTGCTGCTGTTACCCACTACAGAAAATAAACTGTTAATGAAGTAGCAAGGGCCTTATAAAGTGGTTAAACATACTGGCAGAGTTAACTATTAGACTGAGACCCCTGATAGGAAAAATCCTAATAAGATATACCATGTTAACCTCCTCAAGAAATGGGTTGAAAAAACACCAAAAGCTGTTTTGCTAGTTTTATCAGAAACTGATAAAGAAGATATTGATGTAGCTTATGATAGACTGGAACAAACTGTAACTGCTAATGCTGTAAAGGTGAATGTTTCATTAACCTCTGAACAAACCACAGAAATTTGTAACTTGTTAAAGACATTTAACAGTACTTTTACCACAGTACCAGGCCGAGCAAAAGGGGTCGAGCATGTAATAGTGACAAGGAGTGCTTGCCCTATTAGACAAAAGACATACAGATTACCAGAGTGGTTAAGAGCAGACGTGGTTAAGGAAATACAAAAAATGAAAGAATTTTGTGGCATAGAAGAGTCAAGAAGTGCCTGGTCATCACCAATGGTGATCGTAAAGAAAAAAGAAGGGGATGCATGAATCTTCCTTGATTTAAGGAAACTTAAGTGTCAGAATTTGACAGTTATCCTATGCCCCGAATAGATGATTTGGTGGACAGACTGGGGAGTGCCAAGTATATCAGTACCCTCGATCTCACCAAGGGTTACTGGCAAATCTCCCTAGCTAAAGAATCCAGAGACAAAACTTCATTTGCCACTCCTCTAGGATTCTGTCAGTTCACCACCATGCTGTTTGGTTTACATGGTGCACCCACTACATTCTAGTTGAACATGGATATAATTTTAGCTACTCACACTGGTTATTGTGTTGCTTACTTGGATGCTGTTGTGTACAGTCCAGACTAGAAAAGCCACCTGGAACACCTACGAGCAGTTATCCAATCGATCAGAAAGGCAGGTCTGACAATTAATCCTACCAAGTGTGCATTGGGCATGCAGGAAACCAGGTATTTGGGCTGTGTTTTGGGAAATGGAGACGTCAAGCCAGAGGTTTACAAGCTAGAAGCTGTAGCTAACAGCTGTGTCCCCAAAGCCAAGAAACATGTCAGGTAATTTTTAGGGCTGGCTGGTTATTATCCGAGATTTGTTCCCAGCTTTGCTAAGTTAGCTACTCCTCTCACTGAACTCACAAAGAAATGGTTCCTGAATAATGTGAAATGGACCCCAGAGTGTGACGAGGCTTTTTGGTCCATTAAGGCAGCATTATGTTCAGTCCCTGTTTTAAGAAGCCCAGACTTTGAGAAACACATTCTGTTACAGAGTGATGCATTAGAGGTAGACCTAGGTGTAGTCTTGAGGCAGCATATAGATGGGAAGGAACATCCTAGTTTGTACATAAGTAGGAAATTGCACGACAGAGAGACTAGGTACTCCACCACTGAAAAGAAATGCCTTGCGGCAAAGTAGGCCATGGAGTGCCATAAGTTTTACTTACTAGGAGCTGACTCTGTACTTTTAACTGATCACAATCTTCTCTGTTGGCTTAACCAAATGAAGGATAAAAATTCCAGAATCATACGGTGGTACCTGGCACTACAGCCATTTACATTTAAAGTGATGCACAAATCTGGGAAAGAGAATGTCAATGCTGATTTTCTGTCAAGATATGGATCAGGAATTGAGAATTCTGAAGCTTGAAAACATGTGAATTTAAACTTCACTGTTTGCTATGCTGCATATGCACCAAATTGTAATGGTTATAAGCTAATGTTAGATGGGAATTTAACAGAACCCTTTGGAAACCCATTTTAGTAAAACAGGTTCCCTCTTAAAGAGGGAGTATGTGACATGGTTGAATAAGGCCCTGCCCATTTGTTATTCAGAAAGAGTTTAAATGCAAGGGTTTGTTCTATCCTCTCCTTTTCTGCCTTTTCTCTGTCAGGTTGCACAGCCAAATGTTTCTTGTGAGACATAGGAACTGATCACTCCTACGGTTTCGCAATTCTCTGCCTCTCGCTATCTCTCTGCCTTCCCTTGTGATTTCTGTCTTTTCTTCCCCTTGCATATCTGCAGTTATAAAAAAATATATGTGAATCTCTGTGTAAAACTGTATGTGATACTGGGATCCTTTGATTACAACTGTATATAGTTTTACTGTTGAAATGATTGCAAAAAGCTATTTTGAACTCAAGGAGTTAACCTGAGATGCAGTTTCTAAGTCATTTGCAGAGCTGTGAACAAGAGGTCAGTTCTGCGACAGCATGTAATGCTTTGTTGAACCTGCAAGGAATGAAACTTACAAGAACATTCTGTAAACTTACAAAAATATTCTGTGAGAAACAGACTGTCAATGAGTTTCTAGACAAAGACTTATAAAAAGAGCAGCAATGCTTTTGCTAGAGAGACAAGGAGAGACTAAGATTTGAAATTGAGAAGAAACACTCAGAAGAAGGACTTTGTTTTCTCTGTACTGCTTTTGTAAATAGTTATTCTGAACAATTTTTATTTTTATTTTACTGCAAATTTTACAACTGGTCCCGGTTTTCCTATGCTTCCTGACCTGTGCCTCGATGACAGGGTCAGAAGGGCAGTCTTATGCCCTTGCTAGATTAAGTGTTTGTCTAGTTAGAATACGCTGCACCTCCTTGGTACAAAAGGTACTGAGGCGGTTGGAGGGTTAACGCCGAGGTAACATGTACAGTGCAAGAAAGACTCATGGTACCACGCATGCACGGTCACTCCTTAGCTCCAGCCCTCCTGAAGAGTTTTGGCTCCTGCGGGGTTCCAGCGCCTCCGGCTTGAGCCCAGCAGCATGAATGAATGGTGAAGATTTGACCAAGAAGATTAAGAGTTATGGTGAGTAAGTCATTTTTATATTTGGCCCATAGAACCGCAGAAATGCAACATATAAAAATGCAGTGATACGAGTAGTTTTTCTAGGGCCTGTGTTACCACAGATCAGGAGTTCTAAGCAACAACACTGAGTGTCTAAAAAAAGTCCAAGAAAAGACCTAATGTAGCATGCACAAGGACTGAGGAAGTGTCATTTCTAACCAAAGTAATACTCAGGTATTCATAACTTTCTGCAGTAAGCCTGGAGGGTTGGACTGCCCGGACAGAATGGAACATATGCAAATGATGGAATCATCTGCACGTGACAACTTTTCAAATGCTGCCCTATACTAACTGCCAATGTTCTAAACTTCCTCATATTTTACTCTTCCACTGAACAGTCTGGTAGGTCGGAGTGTCGCTCTTCAGTCAACTGTTTGACATGAAGAAACTTATAAAAAATATAGAAGTATCATTTCTATCTCATTTGCTGCCTTATATCAATTGTTTTACTATAGCTAAACTTAGTTTTATAGATATTTAGTTGTTTTCCCAGTTCCTTTCAGTTCGCAAATAACCAGGAGGGAACCAGGTTAGTTTTCTTTTTATATTTTTGGGTTTTTCTGAAACAAAACCCATTTTATTTTTGGTTAAATTTAGTGTAACAATGTTTTTTTGTAACCGTAGTTTTCAGTTGCTGAACCGCTAGTACCAGTTCCAAATTTTCTATCGGTTCAGTTCTTCCGGTTCCTCTTTGGTTCCGGAACCAACCGCAACAGCAAGTGTTATTATTTAAATCTTTTTTACTTAGCAGTTATCTTTTTTATCGGTTGTACACAATGTGGGGACGTTTTTGCAAAGGCAGATAAGCACACTGTGTGTGTGTGGCTTGTCTGGAATATGAGCATCTTAAAGAGGATTGCCAAATCTGCCTGACTTTCCCTGAAAAAAACTACTGAAAAACACCTGGAACAGCTGAAAAAGAAACTCCCCAAGGGTCCCTCTGGCTCTGACCAGCCAATACCCTCTGGTATTGTGGCTGAACCCACATCTGTTGCTACTTCCACCCCTGAGATAGGTGATAAAACTACCAAGAGGATTTTTGAACCGGCTAGCTCCCGGGTTCCCTCTAAAAAAATACACAAGCTAAAGCATACAGAACCCCCAAATACTGATCAGGGGACTTCTGTGTCTGCTAATATCATACCTACTCCTCATGAAATTGCATAGGCTTTTAAAGTCATTCAGGCTTTGCAGGGCTTAGTGCCCCCTGCTCAGCAACCACCTGTTCCAGCAGGACAGCCAGGCAGAATTCCCCTTATTGAAAAGGAGGAATACAGCGAGTATAAGGAGGATGAAGGGGGAACCCTCTTACCCGAGGTATCCCTGGAACAAGAATTTGGTTCACCCCCTAGAACATCAGAAGATTTTTCTTCTCACTTCACTTTCATGAGAAAAATGGCAGATGCCCAAATTATCTCCACAAGAGAAGAAGTGGAGGATGAGGAGGAAATAGAGTATCTGGAGATGATGGGTTTGACTCCTACCTAAGCCCTCCTCCTCCCAGTGAACAAATTCTTTAAAAAAGATGCTCTAAAATTGTTGCAAACCCAAAATTCTGTCCCCCCTCTGGATAAGAGGATGGACAAGAAATATCAGTTGGAGAGGGAAGGGTTAGAGTTCATTTTTTCCCATCCAGATCAGCAAGGGGTCATTCAGCAAGCAGCCTGTGATAAGGCTAGAGTCCTTCTGGCATCCCACCCACCAGATAAGGAAAACAGATAGTATGGCTAGGAAAGGGTATCTGTCAGCCTCCCTAGCCATACAACAGGCTACCTTTCAGGCCTGTGCTGCCCAGTTATCAAAAGTCCCTGTGGCAGTCAGTTTTGGCCATTTCTCAGAAACCTCCCGCACCCCTATCTGAAACCTAACGGAAACAGCTAGGTTTGGGCTAGAGGCAGCTAAGTACCAATTCTAGATGGCTGCTGATACCAATGACACAGCAGCCAGATGGATGGCAAATACAGTAGCCCAGCAGAGATTTGCTTGGTTGAGAGCCACAAATCTCACTGCTGATACACAGTCTAAGACCCTGGATTTTCCTTTAGAAGGAAATGCTCTTTTCAGATAATCTATAGTGGCATACACGAAGAAGGTGGATGAGTATAAGGCCCCCTTTTTCCAGCCAGTGGCCATACCCCAGTATCAACAGTACCTACAGCAGGGGTACTTTAGGGGCAAGGGTCGAAGGAGTTCTAGGCATGGATCTCAAGCACAGCCTCAACTCCAAGCCAAGCAGATCCTGTGAAGTACAGGCCACCTCCTCACTCCCTGTTGGAGGTAGACTTTCCCACTTCCTCCAGGCTTGGCTGAACATCACCACAGATAATTGGGTGGGAGGTAGTGGGTCAGGGTCTGTCTCTAGCTTTCAAATCCCTTCCTCCTCTAGCAGCCAGGGGTTTCAGTGCACCTTCCCTGGCAGAAAGGAACCTGCTGGAGGCAGAGGTCCAGAAACTGTTACTTTTAAAAGCAGTGGAACCTGTCCCAAACTTACTGAGAGGAAGGGACTTTTACTCCAGATACTTCCTCACCACAACGAAAGGTGGGGAGTGGCAGCCTATATTGGATCTCAGAGCCCTAAACAGGCATCTGAAAAAGCCAAAGTTCAAAATGGTAACTTTGGCATTGATTCTGCCAATAATCCAGAAAGGGGATTGATTGACTTCACTGGACTTAAAATATGCCGATTTCCTCATTCCCATAAGGGGATCTCACAGAAAATATCTCAGGTTCAAACTCCCTTCAGGTCATTACCAATTTTCAACCCTAGCTTTTGGCCTTTCTTCAGCCCCAAGGGTGTTTACAAAGTGCCTAGCACCAGTGGTAGCACACCTTCCAAGACAGGGTGTGACAGTTTTTCCATATCTGGACAATTGGCTGATGGTGGGCAAGTCACCACAGCAGGTCACTCAGTATCTAAGCCTTACCCAAGGCCTGCTGGAATCCTTGGAGTTCATTATCAATCTCAAAAAGCCAGTCCTCATTCCTGCACCAAAGTTGCAGTTCATAGGGGCAGAGGTAGACACCTTGCAGGGCAGGGCCTACCTCCCTCTGGACAGGATCAGAAATCTTCAGCTTGTGGCAAATTCCTTCACCTTGAACAGGAGCAAGACAGATCTTACTTCGAGAGGGCTCTTGCAGTAGGTAATTACATATAGGACTGACGGCAGGTGGCAGGACCCCATGGAAACATTTCGCTAACCCGGTCCTGGTGACGCCCCATCAGGTGACTGGGTCAGGCAGCGTCGGTATAAAGGGGCGGTCCCGGACGCCCGCCTTCCAGTTCTTTCCCGCCGTCAGCTCGTGCAGCGCCTCGCGGTGAAGTTCGTGCTCAGCCCTGTTGCTTCGTCGTTTTTTTTACCGAAAGTATCAGTATTTTGCATTTTATTCGTCAGGTGAACGTCGGTTTATGTCGTCCCCTTCAAAAAATAAGTGCGACTCGTGCAGCCCAACTGCCTCACAAAGACGGTCACTCCCTCTGCCTTTTTTGTTTAGGCCCCGACCACGCGGTCGACAAGTGCTCGCATTGCCTGCATTTCAACGTGGCCACCCGCAGACAACGCCAGCAGTCTTTGGAAGCCCATCTCCTTAAAAAGAAGATGTCCGCAATGAAGAAGGAGTTGAAGAAGCTTAGGCAGGCATCAACCTCCCCAGAAGGACACAAGAAGCGGGACAAAGAAAGGCACCGGGAGAAGGCCTCCTCTTCCGTGACTCCAGCTGGAGCCGCGGCTAGGGTAACATCCCCTTCAGGGGATCGCCCGACGGCAGCCTCCAAGGCTTTGGAGGAGGCATCGGCCCACCCGTCAGGATTCGGCGTTAGAGCCACGGGTGCCTCGAACAAAGGAGGCTGCCCCAGTACTGCCGCGAGGCTTGCGGCCTACTGTCGGGGCGCTCCCATAAGCCGGATGTCGGCCCTCCGACGTGTGCCGGGAGAAGGCCGCTAAGACGCCCGACCTTCCAGGGCGGCGCACAGCAGTGTCCCCCTTGGACCGGGCCGCTTCCCACCCTTGGCCCGCCTCTGACGAGGGAACCCCTAAGTTGGACGCTTCAGCTCCTCTGGCGTCCGCCGGAATTCGGCCCTAAAGTCGCGACGGCTGCCTCCGGCGCATGCGCGGGCATCGAACCTACGACAGACCCTGCACCGTCTGTCATTCCAGGTTCCCCGCAGCCTTCGCTCCATCTGGGAGCCTCGAGTCCCCCTGTCTGACCCTGGGACTTCTCCCTCCGTCCCCAGGCAATGCTTGGGATGCTTTTCGCGCCGCCAGATCCTTCCTACAGAACCGATCTGACGCTGGCCCCCCCGGACGCCGGCTCCACTGACGCCGGGCCCGACACCGGCCCCTCCGACGCCGGCGGGGGATAAGTCCTCTCTCATCGGGCCCTCCACCCCATGGGCCTATCACGGTTGATCCGCCCATGGAGTTCTCTACTGGGCCGTCTACTCCAGCGGCTCCTCCGGTACCTGGGAATTCATCATCCTATCCGACACCAGTCTACCCGGGTCCACAGTATCCTGTGTCGCAGTACCCGGTGCCGACCCCACCGATGCCGTAGTACCCGACGCCGCAATACTCAGCTCTTGTCTTCCCACAGCCGGGTTATGGATACTCACCTTACGGATATCATCTGTACAACTATCCCCCTCCTCCTCCACCACCCCCCAGGCTGCCGGTGGATCTTCAGGAGACTCTGGCCTCCCGGTGGGCTGAGGCCAAGGCTCAGCTCACCAAGGAAGTCGAGAGCTGCCTCACGGCAACAGTGCCACCTCCGGCTCCCATATGCCCCAGATGGCACACTCCCTCTCCACCTCCGGATTCCCGAGCTCTCCCCTCGGGATCCAGAGAGGGGCAGGACACGCGTCCAGGGATCCCCCCTAAGGAACCCGTTCCTCCCCCTAGACGAGCTAGGGAGTCTTACTCTGCTTCAAATTCTTCTTCTTCTCTCTCAGACTCCTCGGATTCCTCTGACGGATGTTCCGAGAAAGACGACGAGCCTCGCTCTCCGTCCAAGCCCCAGCCGAGGACTCCTCCGAAGTCTCCTCCGGAGGATCCTTCCTTCACGGAGTTGCTCAGGAAGATCCAGGAAGTCCATCAGTGACATTCCTTAGAGCCAGATCCTCAGCGGGTTAAACTTGCCGAACATCTGGACTTGCCCCTTACGGCCCCTACTCTAGTGCCACCCTGGATCGAGCCTCATGCCCACCTTGTTTCCACCATTTGGAAACAACCGTCAGCTTTAGCCCCACTTCCTCGGAAGTCCAACAGGCTATACCAGGCTCTGGAGGGTGTAGACTTTCTAGACTCTCATCCCCGTGCAGACTCGGTTGTGATTAGCGCTGCTCATGGCCGGTCAGCACACCCGAAACATTTGAGCTTGTCTCCCTTGGATAAGGAATCTCGCCTTCTGGATCAGTATGGAAGGAAGATCTATGCTTCTTCCACACTGAGGATCAGGGCCCTAAATTATGTAGCACATATGGGGATTACCAGAAGGCTGTCCTTACCCAGGCGGAATCTAAGATTGACTCCTTGCCTGACTCCCAAGTCAAGCAGGAGTTAGCTGACCTTGTCTGTTCTGCTCGTTCGGCCAGTCGTCACATTCTGAGGATGACCTATGATGCAGTGGACACCGCAGGACGGAGCTGCGTGTTTGCCGTAAGTCTTCAGCGTCACGCATGGCTCCATGTGTCAGGTCTGGTCCCGGAGGTGCAGTCAGCAATTCAAGAAGCACCTTTCAGAGGTTCAGTGCTTTTCGGTGGTGATGTCAAGGACATCATCACCGACTTGCAGGAGAAGGGGACGGCCCTCAAATCTGTCAATTCCATGTACCGTCCCCATCCCCCGCAGTGCCGTCCTTTTTGCAGACGCAGTTGGCCTCAAGTGAAACCTCAGGGAAGGCAGGTCACTAAACGTCGGGCCCCCACAGCTGCCAGGCCCCCGCCGCCCAAAAAAGCAGCGGGTGCCCCAGCTGCGGCGCTGCCTCACACCACCTGACTCCTTCCCTCTCCCACTGCCTCTGGACTCCCCAGAGGAACCGGTAGGAGGGAGGTTCTCCCTCCACCTTCTGGGTTGGGAGAGGATAACATTGGATTCATGGGTGCTTCAGGTCATAGCAGAGGGGCACTCTATAGAGTTTCTGCAGAAACCTCCACGTCACCCCCCTCTGAACTCCTCTTACTCAAGGGACCATCTTCCTTTGGTCAGGGAAGAAATATCTGCTCTCCTCGCGAAGCAGGCCATGGAACCCGTCCCCCCTCACCTTCATGGGACGGGTTACTATTCCCATTTCTTCCTTGTACCAAAGAAGACGGGAGATATCAGACCCATTCTCAATCTCAGCTCCCTGAACTTCTATGTGGAATACAAAAAGTTCAGGATGCTCTCCCTTCAAACCCTCTTGCCCCTACTCCGGCCGGGCCAATGGTTTTGTGCACTGGATATGCAGGATGCATACCTGCACATCCCCATTCACCCCTCGCACCGAAAGTACCTCAGGTTTGCGTTCCAGGGGGACCATTACCAATTCCGGGCACTCCCTTTTGGTCTTTCCTCGGCTCCCCGAGTTTTTACCAAATGCCTGGCGGTGGTAGCGGCCCACCTGCGTACTTTGGGAGTTCAGGTTTTTCCCTACCTGGACGACTGGCTCCTGGCAGCCTCGTCCAGGGAGGAACTCCTGCATTTTCTCTCCCTCACCCAGCAGGTTTTCACTGGTCTGGGTATCACCATCAAGCATTCCAAGTCTCATCTGGACCCTTCCCAGAGACTCCAGTTCATCGGGGCAATCCTCGATACGACAGTGTGCAGGGCCTTCCTTCCTTCGGACAGGGGGGCCTCCCTCCAGTCCCAGATTTCCCTTCTTTCAGAACGCAGGAAGGTTCCGGTGAGGTCGGTGCTCCGTCTTCTGGGGCTTATGGCGGCTGCCATCCCAACGGTTCCGCGTGCGCGTCTCCACATGAGGATCTCTCAATGGACTCTCTGCTTTCAGTGGGATCAACTTGTACCGACCTAGATCATCTGGTGCTGATCTCCTCGCCGATGACAAGAGACTTGCAATGGTGGATGGTTCGAGAGAATCTGTTCCGGGAGGTCTTCTTTCATCCTCCCCCCTCCCAGACTCTGACCACGGACACATCAGGCAAAGGTTGGGGAGCCCATCTGGGTCCTCACCGAACCCAAGGGTTATGGTCCAGATTGGAGTTAGCTCTCCACATCAATGTGCTTGAGCTACGAGCAGTGCTGTATGCTCTCCAGGCCCTTCACCAATACATCCTTCTCGCTCACCTAGCTGTCCAAACAGACAACATGTGCGTGGTGTGGTACATCAACAAGCAGGGAGGGACTCGGTCCTACCCGCTGTGCAGGGAAGTGATGAGGGTTTGGGAATGGGCAATGCTTCACAACCTTCACCTCATGGCGATCCATGTTTCGGGAGTCGACAATGTCCTGGCAGACAAGCTAAGTTGTTCTTCGGCTCTGCCACACGAGTGGGAACTAGACCAAAAAGTTCTAAAAAGCATCTTCCAGATTTGGGGGACTCCACAGATAGACCTGTTCGCCTCTTCCCAAAATGCAAAGCTTCCAACCTTTTGCTCGCTCACTTCAGAGCGAGGCGCTTTCTAGAGTGACGCTGTATCTCTAAGCTGGAAGGACAGATTTGTCTATGCTTTTCCCCCAATTCCTCTGGTCCCTCGTGTGCTGCAGAAACTGGCATTGGAAGGAGCGAGAATGATTCCGATCGCTCCTTTCTGGCCCAGGCAAATCTGGTTCTCTCTTCTACAACAATACTCAGAGGTTCCTCCTCTTCCTCTTCCTTTATCTCGAGGATTGCTGACCCAGGACAGGGTACCTGGTCCATCCAGGACTCAAGTCTCTTCAACTTCATGCATGGCTCCTGCAGACCATCCCAATCCCTGTTGCTTGCGTCTCCTAAGGTGGCGAGATTCTGGTGGAGGCTAGAAAACCCTCCACTAGGTCCACCTACGCTATGAAATGGAAAAGATTTTCCATTTGGGCTGCCTCTAGGAATATGGAGCCTTTCTCCTGTCCTGTGGCTGTTCTGCTTGATTATTTGCGTCATCTTTTCGACCTGGTCTCAGTCACTCCTCTTTGAAGGTTCACATGGCTGCTATATCAACCTACCATGTTCCCTTCACTGATAAAGCAGTTGCCCAATTGGAGGTATCCAAGACCTTTCTCAGAGGGGTCCTTCATCTCAGGCCCCTGTTCGGACTCCAGCTCCCCTTGGGACTTGAAGCTTTGTCTCGAGAAACTTACCCTTCCTCCTTTTGAGCCTCAGGCTTCCATGAACTTGAAGTTCTTATCGTGGAAGATGCTCTTCTTGGTGGCCATTACTTCTGCTCATGAAATTTCAGCTCCAGGCTCTTATGTGCAAAATCCCTTATCTGATTTTCACAAAAGCGAGTAACTCTTTGCATGAATCCTAAGTTTCTTCCGAAAGTGTAGCGAGTCTACCTTAAATCAGTCTATTGAATTACCTGCCTTTTTTAGCATGGTACTCAACCAAGAGAATACTTGCTCCATACCATGGATTTCCACAGGATTCTGAGATACTACACCCGATAGGATGAAGGATCTCAGAAAGACTGATCAGTTGTTCGTCTCTTTGCTCACAAAAGGAAGGCAATGCTGTCTCAAGCAATGCCTATCAAAGTGGTTGAGCTCATTGCATCACTTTCTGTTATGACAAGTACAATAAGACCCTACCGGGTCAAGTCAGAGGTCACTCCACTCGTGGAGTAGCAGCCTCTGCGGCTTGTTTCAAGAATGTGTCTGTGGCAGACATCTGTGCTGCCGCCACTTGGACTTCCATCCATACCTTTACTAAACATTACAGTTTGGACATTGCCTCTTGCCGTAGAGCAGGCTTCGGGTTAGCTGTCTTGCAAGGTCTCCTATCTTGAGGTTTGCAAGGTTGTTTGCTACTTCTTGGAGTAGTTCCTCCTCCCAGTGCCTTTCATTTGTTCCAGACTGCTTGAGATTCTGTCCTATATGTAATTACCTACTGCAAGAGCCTCTAAGTAAGATAGTAGTTCGCTAAGAACTTACGTAACAGTAGATCTTGAGAGAGCTCACTCAGTGGTAACTATCCGCCCTCCATCCCCCTAGGCTTTTCAGCTCCTTTTCCATTGAGAAATATCTCGCTTTCTCTCGTCCGGACCTTCGGGCCTGTGGCAGGAAAGAACTGGGCGAGTCGGGACCGCCCCCTTTGTACCGGCGTCGTCTGGCGGCTGGTCACCTGACGTGGGAGCGATCCCCGCCAGGGACTGCTAGCTAGAAATTTTTCTGTGGGGTCCTGCTGCCTGCCGACATCAGTCCTATATGTAATTACCTACTGCAAGAGCCTCTCTCGAAGATCTACTGTTACGGTAAGTTCTTACGTAACTGTACTTTCTTGCAACTTCTGGGTCATATAGCTGCATCCACAGCCACAGAGCTGGGTTCAAGGTTTCAAATGAGGGACATCTAGTTCCACCTCAGGGCTCATTGGAGTCAAAGAAAAGATTTTCTTTCAAAACCCATTCCGGTCACAAGAACTTTGCTGCAAGCTTTGTAGTGGTGAAGGGAAGTATCCAATTTAAGGGAAGGTGTTCCCTTTCAGAAAGAATACTCCTCAGTTGTTCTCACCACAGATGCATCCCTACTGGGCTGGGGCACCCACTTGTGAGACCATACAACCCAGGGTACTTGGTCAACCACAGAGTCCTTCCAGCACATAAACTTGCTGGAACTCAGGGCTGTTTTTCTGGCTCTAAAAACGTTTTCAGGACTAGTACAGTCAAAGGTGGTACAGGTCAGAACAGACAATACCACCACAACGTACTTCATCAACAAACAGGGAGGCACCTGGTCAGGGCCCCTTTGCATAGAGGCCATGAAAATTTGGACCCTGGCATAGTCTTTGGGAGTCTCCTTGCTGGCAATCCATCTACCAGGAAAGGACAATACCTTGGCAGATGCCTTAAGTCGAATCAACCAGGCCCATCATGAATGGACTCTAAACAAACAGGTGGTGGAAATAATTTTCTGAAGGTGGGGCACTCCAGAGGTGGACTTGTTCACATCCCACCAGAACCACCATTTGCCACAGTATTGCTGCAGGCCACCAGATCAGGGAACTTTGCCCCTGGATGCCCTGACTCTAGATTGGTCAGGGAGGTTTCTGTAAATTTTCCCTCCCTTTCCCCTGGTTTTCAGGGTGTTACTCAAGCTCAAGTCCCACTCAGCATCTCTAATCCTAATAGTCCCGGCAGCCATGGTACTCTCTAATGCTCTCCATGTCTGTGGCCAAACCGATACAACTCCCTCTGAGGCACAATCTATTGACCTCCAACCAGGGGACCCTGTTATACCCGAACCTCAAGTCCCTCAACCTCAAAGCTTGGTTCTTGAGGAACTAGAATATGCTGACTTGCAGCTCTCTGAATCAGTGCTTCACATTTTGAGGGGCTATAGGAAACCCTCTACTAAGAAAACTTATTCTTCAAAATGGAAAAGGTTTTCAATCTGGTTTTCAACTAAAGATTTGATCCCATTACGGGCTGGGGTCCCAGTGTTTTGGATTACCTCTCTCATTTACACTCTCTGGGCCTACAACCCAATTCACTCAAGGTACACCTTGCAGCATTGTCTGCTTACATTTCTGCTGGTGCTAGGGTAACACTAGCTTCAGACCCCATTTTTAGAAGGTTCTTCAAGGGCTTGGCCCATTTGCACCCTTCTCACAGGGCACCTGTGTCAGCATGGGACCTTAATGTTTATATAGCCAAGTTCATGGGGCACCCCTTTGAGCCTATGGCTACAGCTCAACTTAAATATGTCATTTGGAAAACAGTTTTTCTAGTGGCAATGACTTCTGCAAGAAGAATAAGTGAGCTCCAGGCTGTATCTGTGGTGTGAGGATTATATTTCTTTTCACAGAGATAAGGTAGTTTTGAATATAAATAGAAAATTCCTACCAAAGGTAGTCTCTGATTTTCACCTTAACCAATCCATTACCCTACCTGTCTTTTTCACTGAGCATTCTACTTCTGGTGAAAGAAGACTTCATAGTTTGGATGTAAAGAGATCTCCCAGTTATTATATTACAGCCACAAAGGACCATAAGCAGGACAGGAAACAATTGTTTCTGACTTATGGAGATGTGGGAAAAGGTAATCCAGCTTCTAAGAGATCTGTTTCTCGCTGGATAGTCCAGCGTATTTAATTCTGCTATACAAAAGCTGGTTGGCAGCTCCCAACAGGGTTGAGGGCGTATTCCACCAGGGGAACAGCTGCTACTTTGGCAGCTGCGAGAGATGTTCCTCTAGTTGATATCTATAAAGCAGCTACCTGGAAGACAGTATACACCTTTACAAAGCATTACAAACTGGATATCCAGTCAAGAAGTGATGCTAGGTTTGGCACAGCAGTCCTGCAAAGTCTATTTCCTAAATAAATGTTCAAACAACATGAAGTCTTGCTATATTATGACAGTAGCAGTTTGATCCAGCTCTAGAACTGCTCCGGAGGTGAAATGGTTAATACCATTCCAAAATAGAACTTTGAGCACGAGCTCTAAGAAGCAGCTCTATCTGTGTAATTTCAAACCTGAACTGTCAGATTCTTTACTCCGCCTCAGTAAGACAGTCGCTCCGGAGATTTCTCCTTCTGCTCGGTTCATTTCGGTTTAAACAGTGTTTTCTCGGTCCGTTCAACCGAGAATAGTTTTATTTTAACCACAAAACCGTTCGGTTCAAGCTCTGTCTGTGGTAATCGTAAGTAATTAAAAGGTTTTGTCTGTGTGGAACTTGTAAGTTTTTCGGTTCAGTTTTGAACCGATCAGCTGGGTTTAAAACTCATTAATTTTAACGTTTAACATTTTAGAGTGCGGTTCCCGGTTCTTATCGGTTCTAAAAAAAACGGATTTTATTACGGTTTTTTCCAATACCCGTGACACGGTTGGGAACCGATAAGGGTGTCTTGCCTGGCACTGCCGTTTAAAGGGCAAATTTTCTGGTTAGGCTGGCATTATGTCTGAGAAACCCAAAGAAAACCGGGCCCACTGGGTTTCAACACTGTGATGTCTGTGGGAAGCCTTTGCCAAGGCTGACCCACACCACATGTGTCTAGTGTCTGGGTTTGACCACCTCAGTCAGACTGCCAGATATGTAAAATTTCCCTGCAGCCACCCTGGAAAAGAGATTGGGCAGGCTCAGGAGCGAGAGGCCAAAGTCCGCTGACCCAGATGGCCAGCCGGTTCGGTGCCAACCGAACGGAGAATGCCCTCTGACCAGGGGCGAGACTTCCTCGGGCAAAAGAAAAGCTGGCTCTGAGGAACCAGTTCCAGTAAAGAAAACAAGAAAGTCAGCAGGTTTGGAGCCCAAAATCCCTTCTCCAACTGCTGCAGAGATCGCAAAAGCCATACAAATTGTCCAGTCACTGTCTCAGATTCCGTCCGAACCGCCACTATCTGGCAAAGGTCGGTTCGATCGGTTCCAGTGGTTCAGGAATATGATGTTGAGGAGTTTTATGAACCAGAGGAGGGGAGGATGATTATGAACAGTATGAATGTGGCTGGGAAGGTCTGGGTGTGCCCATTGAACGGACATTTCCCAGACAGACCTTTAGAATCTCCCCTATGCTATCTGAGTCCCCATCTCATTTTATGTTTTAAAAAGTGTTGCTGAAACCTTCCAGCTTCCTTGGAAGAAGCTGTGGATGAGCAAGAGGAGCCTGATTTTGTAGAAATGGTGGATATTCCAGAGTCTAGGAGATTGTCTATTCCTTTGCATAAGTCTTTGTAGGCAAACAATAAACATTTTAAAAGCTCCTAATTCTGTGCCTCCTGTAGATAAAAAGATGGACAGAAGGTACAATTGTCAGGTCCTGATACATAATTCCTTTCTCAGCAATGCAGTCATGTTGGGGTAGTTCAGGCTGCAGCCTGTGATAAAGCTAACATTCCCCTGGCTTCACATCCTCCTGACAAGGATTCCAGGAAGATTGATGCCATGGCGAAACAACAGTATATGGCAGCCTCTCTGGGACTCAGGCAAGCAAATTATATGGCTTATGTAGCTAGGTATCAGAAATCTAGATGGGATACTGTTATGGAATTAGCTAAGCAAGCCCATGCCAGCTGGCTAGGAACTAGAACAGGTGGCTGCTGATGGCATTGAGGCTTCTAAGGTACAGTTTCATGCTGCTGTGGATGTTAATGATGTTTCCTCTAGGGTCATGGCCACATCTGTAGCTTTTCGTAGGTTGGCCTGGCTCAGGTGTACTAGCCTGTCACAGGATACCCAGACTAAGGCTATGGATTTTCCTGTAGTGGGAAATTCTCTGTTTGGGGAGCAGACAGAGAATTACATGAAAAAGATGGATGAATATAGGACTACTTACAAAAGTACCCAAGCTAAGGAGCGGCAAGCCACTCCCCAGAGGCATACCCCCAGGGGTAGGGGTAAGCCTTTTCACAGGCCTTTTTATCAGACTCAGGCCTCCTCTGCCTATTCTCAGAGGGGCTTCTTCAGAGGCAGAGGCAGACGAGGGGTGGGCAGGCCTGCTCCCACCCCTCAGCCTAAAGCACCTGCTAAGCAGGCACCCTGATGGGGTGCCCAGGGCCGATTCTCCTTTACCGGTAGGGGGCAGGCTCGCTTACTTCAGTCAGAACTGGGCTTCTTTAACCTCAGACAAGTGGGTTCTGGAAGTAGTAAGCCAGGGTCTGGTTCTCAGCTTCAAAAAGTTCCCCAAGTTGAGAACCAGATTTTTTCTACCTGCAAGTGCTTCAGAGACCCTTGCTCTAGAAGCAGAGGTCTCAACCCTGTTGGCTCTCAGAGCAGTGGAAAGGGTTCCTCCCCTGCACCAGGGCAGGGGTCTGTATTCCAGATACTTCCTTACCCCAAAAAAGACAGGAGAATGGCAGCCCATATTAGACCTCAGATATCTCTGAACAAGCATCTTTCGAAACCAAAGTTCAAAATGGTAACTCTGGCAATGATTTTACCCTCCCTAAGGCCAGGGGACTGGTTAGCCTCCCTGGACCTCAAGGATGCCTATTTCCATGTCCTAATCAGAAGCTCCCATCGAAAGTACCTCAGATTCGAACTACCCTCAGGTCATTACCAGTTCAGAGCAATGCCCTTCGGCCTCACCTCTGCCCCAAGGGTATTCACAAAGTGTCTGGCAGTGGCAGTGGCTCACTTAAGGAGGCAAAGGATTGCTGTTTTTCCCTATCTAGATGATTGGCTCATTGTAGGCCAGTCCCCAGAACAGGTAAAATCTCACCTGCAAGTCACCCAGCAGCTTCTCACCTCCCTGGGCTTTCTGCTAAATCTGCCAAAGTCGGTTCTGGAACCAGTCCAGGTACTCACCTTTATAGGGGCAGAGTTGGACACAAAGCTAGCCAGAGCTTTTCTTCCCTTAGAAAGGGTGACAAATTTAGTGGCTCTGGCCTCCTCCTTCACTCTGCAGGTCTCTTGACCAGCAAGACACTTTCTGCAGCTCCTGGGGCACATGGCTGCATCCACAGCTGTTGTGCAGGGAGCAAGATTTCAGATGAGAGACATTCAGTTTCACTTGAGAACCTATTGGTCTCAGAGAGAGACCCCCTTTCCAAGTTTGTCCCAGTGACTCGAACCTTGATCCAGGCCCTCCAGTGGTGGCAGGATCAGAGCAATTTAAGATTGGGGGTCCCCTTCATTTCCCCTGCTCACAATTTGACTCTCACTACAGATGCTTCCCTTCTGGGTTGGGGAGCCCACATGGGCGACCTTTCCACTCAGGGAGTGTGGTCCCCCCAGGAATCTCTGCTCCACATCAATTTGCTGGAACTCAGAGCTGTCTTTTAGCTCTTCAAGCATTTTCTGCATCTGTCCACAACAAGGTGATACAAGTCAGAACAGACAACACCACAACAATGTGGTACATCAACAAACAAGGGGCACTCGGTCTTGACCTTGTGCACCGAGGCAATGAAGTTGTGGTTCTGGCCTATTCCCTGAACACTTCCCTCATAGCAGTTCATCTTCCAGGGAAGGACAATGTCCTAGCAGATGCTCTCAGCAGGATTTCCCAGGGCCATCACGATGGTCCCTGGATCCTCAAGTGCTGGGGATAGTCTTTGCCAGATGGGGCACCCTCAGATAGATCTTTTGCAGCCCCAGACAATCACCAACTTCCTCTGTTCTGTTGCAGGCCTCCAGTGTTGGGCTCAGTCCCCCTGGATGCCCTCCTCCCGGATTGGGCGGGGAAGTTTCTTTATGCTTCCCCCCCTTCCCTCTCCTATTCAAAGTATTAGTCAAAATCAGATCTCTGCCTTGCAGGGTGATTCTGATTGCCCCGGATTGGGCCAGGCAGCCCTGATACCCACTCCTTCTGTCACTGACAATCCATCTTCCCCTTTGCCTCCCTAGGAATCACAACCTATTAACTTGTGCCCAGGGAAGGGTTTGGTATCCGGACCTCAAATCCCTCAACCTCAAGGCCTGGCTCTTGAGGAGTTAGAGTTGCTGATTTACACCTCTCTCAGGGTGTTCTTGAAATACTAAAGGCTTCAGAAAGCCTTCCACTAGGCTACTTATAGTTCTAAATGGAAAAGGTTTTCCATTTGGTGTGTTGGAAAAATATTTCCCCAGAATTTGCTGATTTGCCCATTGTATTAGATTACATGGTCCATCTTAATTCCTTAGTCTCAGACCAGCTACCCTGAGAGTCCATTTGGCAGCTGTATCTGCTTTTGTTTCAGCAGGAAAGTCATCCCTCTTTCCACTCACCCTGTGTTTTCCAAGTTTTTAAGGGATTACTACATACTAATCCACCCTTCGAACCGGCCCCTGCCTGGGACCTTAATGTTTGTATTGCCCAGTTAATGCAACCCTTTGAACCTCTGTTTTCTGCAGAGCTTAAGTATCTAACTTGGAAAACTGTTTTTCTGGTGGCTATCACTTCTTCTAGACACACATAAGTGAGTTGCAAGCCTTGTCAGTAGAAACTGACTTTATTTCTTTCCACAGGGATAAGGTAGTCCTTAGGACTAATAGGAAGTTTTACCTAAGGTGGTTTCAGATTTTCATCTTAACCAATCTATCTCCCTTCCAGTATTTTTCACTGATCACTCCTCTTCTGGTGAGAGGAGGTTGCACAGCCTGGATGTTAAGAGAGCTCTTAATTACTATATAGAGTGTACCAAAGGTCACAGGTTCGAATCCCTCCAACTTTTCCTTACCTATGGTGAAGTTGGGAAAGGCAAACCTGCCACTAAGAGATCAATTGCCAGGTGGATTGTCTCTTGTATCCAATTTTGTTATCAGAAACTGGGCAGAGATCCCCCCTCTGGCTTGAGGGCTCACTCTACCAGGGGTACAGCTGAGCCTCTAGCTGCTGCCAGAGACATCCCTATATTAGAGATATGCCAGGCTGCTACTTGGAAAATGGTACACTTTCACCAAGCATTACCCCTGGATGTCCAGGCCAGGAGAGATGCTCGGTTTAGCACAGCTGTTCTTCAGAGCCTATTCCCTAAGTAGGTTCTGCCCTCCTCTATGGAGGTACTGCTGTGTATCTGCTACTGTCATAATATAGCAAGACTTCATGTTGTTTGAAGAAAAATTACTTACCTTAGTAATGTTGTTTCTTCTAATGGAGTCTTGCTATATTTTGACCTCCCCAGCCTGCCCCTCTCAGAACTTCTACTTGGGTGGGGTGCGGGCAACTTAGTGTGGGCACTATTTTGTGCCCTTTTAGCGTTTCTCCCCCTTTTGGGGGTTTGGGGTATGTTTTATTATACTGTTGTTTTATTCTCATGTTGTTAGAATTGTATTAGTAGTTCTGGTCCCCTGACTTGAGTCTTGGGTGTTGGGACCAGCAATGGTTGTTAGTATTTAGGTAGCCATTTGGCTAGTGGAGGTTACAGCTTCCACACAGAACTTAGTGAGTTTTTGCTCGTAAAGATCTGACAGTTCAGGTTTGAAATCACACAGATAGAACTGCTTCTTAGAGCTCGTGCTCAAAGTTCTATTTTGGAATGGTATTAACCATTTCACCTCCGGAGCAGTTCTAGAGCTGGATCAAACTGCTACTGTCATAATATAGCAAGACTCCATTAGAAGAAACAACATTACTAAGGTGAGTATTTTTTTCTTCTGTGCCCACCTCCAGTGGTACTGCTTTCTAGTCTGCAGAAAGTTATGAATACCTGAGTATTACTGGAGTTAGAAGAAAAAATTACTCACCTTAGCAATCTTGTATCTTCCCAGTGATACTCAGGTATTCATAACGTCCCGTCCTTCCTCCCCTTCCAGAACTCAAGCCTCTGCACTCCCGCATGCTGCACTACCACAAAAGGGTACATCACTATGACTGTATATATGTTGCCACACAGTGGTACAAGTTGGTAAACAAGGCTTATGGTCTTTACCTCTCTTCAGGTGTTTCTGACATGCTGATACTTTAAAATGTATGTGTTTTTCTCCAGTTGGAGTTTTTTTCTTATTTTGAATTCTATTCTCTAATCATAAATACTTGCAATATTTTACTGCATGACTTTGCCTATTCAGGCTCCTAGGAAAATCTGAGGAAGTTTAGAACATTGGCAGTTAGTATAGGGCCGCATTTGAAAAGTTGTCAAGTGCAGATGATTCCATCATTTGCATATGTTCCATTTTCTCCGGGCAGTCCAACCCTCCAGGCTTACTGCAGAAAGTTAAGAATACCTGCGTATCACTGGAAAGAAACAAGATTACTAAGGTGAGTAATTTTTTCATCCATCTGATAATTCACCAGGTGCAGATGCACCAAATAACACCACTAATGGTGTTTTATAAGTTCATGAAATCCTCTGATAATAAGTCTATTAATATATTTGTAAGGTGCTGAATGCTGCAAGCCCTGGGTGCACCAAACATATGGAGCAAAAGCTTGCACCATTCTCCCAAGCAGCGATCAGAATTTGTTATCCCATGTGCTGATTGCCACAAGTTAGACCAACTTTTTGCTGGTCCAGCTTGCGTCAATCCCAATACCCTTTTTATGGGGCTTGCACCAAATATTTGGTGCTAGCTGCTGTAAATTGGATAAACTGTTGCAACTGCGCCCAATCTACTAAAATTGGTAACCACTGCAGCAAAGGCATTTGGCGCTGTTGTGCCCAAAAAAGTGTTGGACACTGGGCTTGATGCAAGCCCTGTGTCTTTTGAAAATCATGCCCAAGGAGTCCAGCAGTAATAAAGACAAAACCAGTCAGATACAATGCCACAGAAAGCATTACTTGAAAGGATACATATTTTGCAACGGGGTCAGTCAAACTACAGTGAACTAGAATACTGCAACAAAAACAATTGATTCTAACCCCAGGAATCCATCACTTAATATTTACACACTATGCAGCTATCTCCATGGTGACAGAAGCTCCAGAGATGGAACCTATTCTAATTATGGAATTTAGAATACTAGTTCAAACTCATTCAAGATATGTTATGTTCATGTCTGCTTGGAGCAGCAAGATGGCTGGCTGCTGCTCTGCTCCACACCATGCTAAACAAGTGTTTTATATTTTCTTAGATTCTAACTTTTCCAAGTTTCATTCTGAAGTTTGCTGAATGAAACAAATTTTATTTTAGTCTCGGACCTGCAATAGTGAGCTTTTTTAACTGTCTATTGTCAATGAGTGCCTTTTTCTCTAGACACTTTGCTAGTTATTCTAGCTGGAGCTACGAGGTTTTGTCCCTGGCTGTTAAATGCCAGGGTAGCTAGTTTTGGTTTTATGAAGCTGGTGGATGTTTTGTTTTCCTGTGGTCGGGTTTGGCATGTAACTGAACAGTGGAACAGTGGAAGCCAACTAGGGCAGTTACCGGACTTTATACCAGGATTCAGGAAACAGAACACCTCCTGCAAGGATACTGAGAGCCATAGGAGCACAATATGTGCTGATTCGCCTGCTTTTATTTAAAAAAAAGTTATGCCAATGCTGCCTAGGGTTGGAGGGTTTCAGTACTTTTTCACTTGTCTTAAATTTACTGCGCTTGTCTCTTTTTTCCTTGGTTGCCTAACTTCCTCTAATTCGAATAAATCCAGGTGGGTCAGATTGTCTATGCTGCTAGCTTTTGGAAATATAGGAGACAGACACCCCGTAAGAGGAGCATGAAAACTGCTCAAAGATATTGAAGAAATGTGTACAAGTCCTGATGCGAGGGTATGGCACAAACTTGGGGAATTACAGCCTCTCTAATCCTACACTAATACAGTTTCAGTGTCTGGAGAATATCCTAAGATGTATTGCTTCTCTGTGGTGTAATACAAGTTTTATGTGTGAGGCCATTTGGGCTTCCTGAATGGGCCACTTCTTTGGCCTATAATTCATTGTTTATTCCTCTCTTGAGTTTACACCGACGACTAATAATATGGAGTTTAAACTCAATCTCATTGTATCTGTCGTGATGTGACTTAAATACCCTGAGTGGATTTTAGTTCTGAGGCACAACACCAAACCTTGGCTGTCAGTTTGAAAGTCTCTGAACTACAATCTGGTAATTTATCATAACACGGTTCTAATGATAGTCCGACTGTGAACCAGCTGTTAGTTTTCTAATTATTCCTATAGTCCGAATTCTACCTTAAGTAACTGTGATGCTGAAAAAGCAAACATGGCAACAGTATCTAAACAGCACGGACATATGGAAATTTACAAAAAAACTCTTAAATATTCAGCAGGACTCCTGTGTCTAAATGGAGCATCAGATTTCCTTTTCCTGAGATTTATTTTTAATATTGATTGACCTGATAATTCTCATACTTATATGTATGAATGTTCTTAACAAATTGCAGTTTAATTACCTTGCTGGTTCCCCTAGGGACTGCTCCAGACTCATATTAAGTCTTTACTAAAGTTTATACTTTTGTTATCATATTTTATTGTTTTTTAGAGATGTTATACATTTCAGATAAATGCTTGTTAAAAGTCAGTGCCTTGTTTTTTAACTCAGTATTTGTTATTGGTGTCAATCTGTGGTGCACTTTTGTAAGGAAAATATTTATGCTGAGCAGTTGTATCCACTAATTGGCAAAAAGCCTATACAGCTGACTGGTTGATGAGACAACAGTCCCTTCTTCTGGATAATGATCCATGAATGTCAATGGCTTATTACCGTGGTGTCTTTAAAAGTAGCCTGTGGCCCAGTGTTGGTGGGTGCAGAGTCATGGCCTTGGGTCAATACTGACTTACAGGATATGCATATGATGAAATGATCTGATGTGAGGGTGTGGAGCTGGTCTCAGGAACTTATACTTGCTCCAAGGATGCAGACCGGCTAGGAGTGAATGTCGGGGGGTCACTCTGCGGAGCATGGGATAACATGTGTTATGGGGTGCTCCCTCTGGACCCTTTTATGGTGAACTCTGTCTGGTAGCACTGATTGGATTATTTTGATCCCAGTGGCTAAGGACTTTCAGATCCATTCGGGCATAGTAATTGATGCAGGGATCCTGTTTTTTTTAGTTTTGTGCACTATAGCCTAGGACTTGGCACACCCCCTTTTTCTTTTCGAGGGTTACTATTTGTTCACTAACTGAGGAGCCAGATGATCACTATAACACGTGGCATTTCAAGGAAATATCCCATGGTAGGAATGTATAATTGACTACAAAGACCAACACTGACTTACAGGATACACATGGGATGAAATGACCTGATGCGAGGGTATGGATCTGGTCGCAGGGGCCTATACTTGATTGCAGGATGCAGACCAGTTAAGAGTGAATGTCAGGGGGTCACTCTGTGGAACATGGGATAGCATGCAGTATGGGGTGTTCCCTTTAGACCCTGGTATGGTGAACTCTGATTGGTAGCACAGGTTGGACAATTTTGGTACCAGTGGCTAAGGCCCTTCAAATCCATCTGGGTATAGTAATTGATTTTTCTACCATGCCAGTTCGGCATCCTTTATGTCAACCGGCATCTCACCGACAGGAATCATGTCGACCGCAAGTTGCAGTCTACATGATTCCTGTGTGTTTCCCGGTTCTGTTTTTTTTAGCAGTGGGGCTTACCCCCACCCCCATCTTTAGGATTCTCAGCTCCAGTTGGAGTTGATTTGGGGTGGGGGTGCAGGACTGAGAGACAGCATGCCCCTGTCTAATACCATCATTAGCCTGTTGGCAAAATGTCGATTTTGCCGACAGGTGTGTATTTCGCTGTGTTGATGTCACTGTAAGGGTGGCATACCGTAATTGATGTGGAGATCTAATTTTTTGGTGGTGTGTGTTATGTCATAGATGGAATTATGAGTTGGTAACTTAAGCAAATTGACTCACCACATACCAGTGGAATTTCCTGGTTATTGCATTTCTCGTATATGAGTCCAGTGGTGTTTTAAAACCATCCATTTTTTCACTAGACACAACATGTGAAGGAAGTGAGTTCCAGGTAGTAATGACTTACTGATTTATCCAATCTCCCCTTTTTTTAGCTCTTACTATTTTACTTTCAAGCTGCATATTATGGTGTCTTGTACTTCTTGCTACAAGTATGTCCTTTTTATGTAGACCTACAAACTCCAATAGTTCTTGGTCTCTGAATGTTCTGTAAATTAAACAAAGGTCTCCCAACATACAAGTATGCCTATTCAAGGGAGTATAAGTCAAGCGTTTCAAGTCATTTATCATATGACATATTTTTAAGTCCATAGATGTTCCTTGTAACTTTCCTCTGAATCCTTTTGATGAGTTTTATACAAGTTACGTTTTGTGGAGACCAAAAGGGGCTACAGTATTTGAGATGGAGTCTTATCATAGCTGTATAAAGTGGTACTATGACAGATAGAGCCCTGTTTTTTATATGTCTAATGATGCATCCTAGAATCTGATTACATTTTTCTACAATTTCTCTCACATGACAATCAAAATTGAGTTTATTAGTCACGATAATGCCCAAGTCCCTTTTCATGTCCCATTAAGTCTTTTCCATCTAGCTTATGTGTTGCATTTATATTTTTATGCCCAAAATGTATTACCTTACATTTTTTTATGCTGAATCTTAGTTTATTAGATTTTTCCCATGAACCTATCTTGTCTAAGTCTTGTTGCAATAGTGTAGCATCATGGTTGTTTCTCATGATTGCACCTAGCTGTCATCAGCAAACTTGCACAGCCATGTATTTTGGGAAACATAGAAACATAGACTTTGATGGCAGATAAGGACCGCTTGGCCCACCTAGTCTGCCCATTTCCCTACCTACAGGATAGGCCACAGATCCTAGTTAACTAACAGCCTATTTCTTCCTACCCCCCACAAGAATTGCCTTATGTCTGTCCCATGCATTCTTGAATTCTCCTACAGTTTTAGACCCCACAACCTCCTCAGGAAGGCTATTCCATGCAACCACCACCCTCTCTGTGAAAAAATACTTCCTCACATTGCCCTGGAACCGCCCCCCCTCTATCTTTAAATTGTGTCCCCTTGTTCTTGCACGTCTCTTCTTCTGAAAGATGCTACCCTCTTGGACTTTGTTGATTTCACTGAGGTACTTATAAGTTTCTAGCATGTCCCCCCCTCTCCCTTCTTTCCTCAAGGTATACATATTAAGCTCCTTTAGTCTCTCCTCATACGGCTTCTCTTGCAGACTCTGCACCATTTTAGTTGCCCTCCTCTGGACTGCCTCTATCCTGTCCATGTCCTTGCGGAGATGGGGGTCTCCAGAACAGGATGCAGTACTCCAGATGGGGTCTCACCAACTGTCTGTACAGAGGGATAACAACTTCCTGTTTTCTGCTGGTGATGCCTCTCCCTATGCATCCCAGTATACCCCCAGCCCTCCCTACTGCCTTCTCACATTGCTTGCTAACCTTAAGGTCATCTGATATGATTACCCCCAGGTCCCTTTCCTTTTTTGTTATTGTTACTACCTCCCCTGCATTGAGTTTATAAAGATACTAAACAATGTAGGGTTATGGTCTGGGACTTGGCACATCCCCTCTTAGAGTATTATTATTGGTTCTGTGTAATTTAATATGAAGATTTGATATTTATGCACATATTATAATTATAAATGTGATAAATGAATATGTGCCGTTTGATGTGAGCTATGTAGGGAAACTATTTAATTTAATCTGGGAGAATAATCACTGTGTCTAATCCAAAATAGACTAACTGCACTAATTTTGTCTTTTACCAACACATGGAGATACACAGGGATATATATATATATATATATATATATATAGCCAACTTCTTTTAGATATCATCATGCCTGGTGTACTTTTTTGGTATTAATACAGTATCCTATATTGGTTAATCTATACTTTTTTGTGTTCTTAAAACTGAAATGACCTTAACAGTCAAACAATAAACTTTAACTTAAACTGGTTCAAACTTTGCAACCATGTTCCATTCTGGTAGTTATCCACATTTATTTCTTTGCCTGGAGGGAGCAATCGTGAAGTTAGCTCCAGTATTGCTGGGTCTCCAGCCAGTTTAATTATTTTAAAATTGTTATTTTAAGTGTATTACTGTATTTTAAGTCCATTCCCTGATTACTCTGCATTAGTCAGGGGTTTATTGTTATTATATTGATTTCCTTGGTTCCCATTTTGATTCCCAGAAACTGAAGACCACCTTATCTGGCTACCATTTTCCAATTGGGCTGTCTTTGTTTAAATTAACTACTTACCCTTTTTTATTCACAGTGGTTTCATTTGTTTCCCTATGTTCAGTACAGAAAATGGAGCGCTTTCACTTTCCTGCCTTTGCCCTCATCCTAATTAATTGAATTCCATTTCTTGAACCTTAATGATTTGACCTTCAGCATGTTTATTTGAGTAAGAGACATCCTCTGCTGTTGGGCTTTTGCTGTATAGTGTTTTTTTTTTTACCAGTATCTCTCTAAATTGGTATGCCTGAGAGACCTGGGGGGCCTACAGGCTCACAAAAATTTAAAAATTGTTTCCACTTCCTAGCAAAGGCAAACCATCACAAGCTCTGTTTAACGTGCTTGGGTTCAGACCACAACTTTACTGACTGTAAGTCTTGTATTGTTTTTTTGCCCAAAAACCTTAAAGAAAAAGGTAAAAAATTAAAAGAAATTGTGGCTTCTCAGTTTGTCACCAAAAAATAAATAAAAAGGGTTGTGAGGGAGTTCCCAGTAATGGTGGCAAGCATGCATCACAGGAGTCTGTCTCCTCATGTACAGCAGCAGCAAATGCTGTAAACTGTGGCAAGAAAAAAGATAAAGCTGTTCAACCATCTGAAAGGTATGGCAAAAATGGATCACATACCAGGGTGTCCAAAAGGGGGAACCTTGAATCCTGTGATGGTAAAGCTAAAAATAAAAGCTCCTCTGAGTAGACACTGGAAACAGTGCTTGCTAAAAAGAAACTCAAAGAAAAAAGTCACTGCCACTCCTGAGTGGAGAAAGGAACAGACAGATGACCCAGAAAAAATGCCCTTCTCTGAGGACATATCAAAGATGTGGCAATCTTTCCAGGCCATCCAGACTATGGGAAATTTTAATAATGTGACTGCCATCCTCCTCAATCTAGGGCTGCAACCTGTCTGCCTGAAGAGGAGGAAGAGGTGTGTACTTGTGTACAAGAGGAGGACGGTTATCCCATGGAACCAGAGGATGCACCTGTGCAAGACTGTGACTCTCCTCCAAGGCATAATAAGGACTATACTTCTTTCTCCTAATTTGTAATACAGATTCTTGATACTCTCAACACCCCCCCAAGATATATTGCGACTCCCCACTACATCTCTAGCGTACCAGGATGGAGATTAAAGTTCTTATTTGTTCTGGGCTGCAGAAGCTAAATTTATAAGAAGTGCCACCACAGCCAAACATTGGGTACCTTCTGCACCCTCTTTAAAGAAAAAAACAAGCATACACAGTTAAAACTACTAACATGCATGAATGTACACACTTTATATTAAGTAAAACTGTAGTAAACTAATAGGAGTCAGCCTTTCCCTTCAGAGTCATTAGGATTAGGTTGGGAAACAAAGTTTCATTTGATTGCCTCAAGGCACTTACCAGCTGCCAAAGGGTCAGAAAACAGTAAAGTTTTGCCAGAGTAATTAATCTAGAGTCACGCTGGAAGCTGCAAGGAATGATTAATACTGAAAGCACGAAGACCTGCTCTCACAGCATCAAAGCTTGTGCAACGCTGTCTAGTTATACAGCCTAAATCTCAGAAAAAATAAATTTCCTGGCCACTAATTTAAATGGGCATCCTGACTTGGCAACTTAAAGAATGGCATCCCAAATGTGAGGGCCAGTGGTGATGACCATGATGTTGCGAGGCTGATTGTCCATAGGTTTCCTCCTGAGAATTAAGCAGTAAGACTTGCAAATGTAACTTTGTAAGTCCATATTTAGCTTCTAAGAAAGATCTATAGCAAAAGTTTTTAAATCAGTACCTTCCTGAGATTCCGGGACTCCCAGAATCCAATTGTTATTTGCTCAGGCCCCATTTTCCAAAGTCTCAAGCCATAGATGTAAAAGCTTGTTTTCAGTCAGTATTCCTGCCGCTGCTGCTGCTGCTGTAGTATTAGAGGAATCTGTTGCCTGCGTGGCTTCTGAGGTGACCACATCCATTCAAGCCTTCATGGATGTAAATATGGTACCTAGATTGTCCACTTTTTTATTGAGGTCTTGTATATCTTGGAGTAAAGCAGTGTAAGTTGGTTCCTGCAGACCTCTCCCTTCCTGACATGGGTTGCTACCATGCAGGTGATCATGTGGCTGCTGCGCTTTTCTCTTAGCCGTGTCTTATTGAGTAGTCTGTTGTGGTTTTCCCATAATTGTACCTTTCCAAACTGTGGCTAGAGGTAACAGACCACTGCAGCTTTTACCAAGATTAATTTTAGCATGAACTGATGTCTCTAAAAGGTGCTTTTTATCATTTAAAGTAATAAAATTGCAGAAGTTCCTTGAAAGCATGTCTACTCGTGCACTCATGTTGGTTGCTAGCCACACCGCCTTATAAGTCCCCTTTCTAGTGTTCAGAGTTGACAATGGGATCCCATTAACTCCCATATCATGCCCTTCAGCTCCTTGTCAACCAGTTGGTGTTGCAGATCCAGCAGCTCTAAACCTTGGCATGTAGGCATAAGTATGTGTAACACAGTGATGTGTTATTCCTCAGTGACAACTTTGGAACTAACAGAAAAGAAAGTATAATACCATAGATACAGTTCACTGTCCACACTCAGGCAGTTCTGCTGGAGACAGCAAAGTCACTGGAAGTCTTCAAGCTAAGCTCCTCCCACCGCCTGGGTGGTATTTCCTCCAGCTGTGCCCTGTGATATCAGATCTTTCTTTCCACTTGAAGGGACAGGTCTCCTCCTTCTCAGTTCTTCAGCATTGCAGGATTATGAGTTTTCAAAGCACTTTGCAGCTGGATCTTCGACTTTCTTTTTTTTGAATCTTCAATATTATTTCATGAAGTGCTGCACATATCACAAATCTTCATATGTTTGATCAGGTCTCCAGAGTTAGAAGAATTAACAGAATAAATTAATACAGTAGTCAGATTAGTTTAAACCACTTATATAAATGTATCTTCTTTTCCAGGTATTGTTGGCTGGCACCATTGACTTGCAGTTCATCAGCAGAATCTGCTTTTTCTTTTGATACCTATAAAAGGTCAAGTGATTTCCACAGAAAAGCATATGCTCAGACATCTATAATTTATATTATATGCAAAAAAATTTGTTAATGCATCATTTAGGGTTAAAACACAAAAAGAAAGGAAGTGAAACTTTTAGGGTTGACTCCTCCCCCCCTTGGACCTGCCCATCATCCCAAAAGTGACAGCTGATGGGGTGTGTCCTTGGGGTTGTGAGGCCTAAATCTCACCTCATTCTATGTGTAATCATATTCACAAGCCACAGAAAAGAAGAATGGGGTGAGATTTAGGCCTCACAACCCCAAGGACACACCCCATCAGCTGTCAATCTCGGGATGATGGGCAGGTCCATGGGGGGGAGGGGTCAACCCTAAAAGTTTCATTTCCTTACTTTTTGTGTTTTAACCCTAAATGATGCATTAACTAAGTTTTTTGCATAGAATTTCCTTACTTTTTGAGAAAGAAAATTAAAGTAAAAAGTCACAGAAGTTGGGCCCCGTGCTCCCACCAACTTCCAAATTCATTAAAAGTGAAAGGTCACACAAGTTGGTGGGAATGTGGGCCCTTCAGGCCCCACACTTCCACCAACTTATACATTTCTGCATAAGATAAGACTACAAGTACTCAATATCATATGTATTTCTGGGAGCACATATGGGTGGGAGCATGAGGCCCGAAAGCTCCCACCACATTGAAAGAAAGCAAAGTGTCAGTCATCAGAGTGGCATAATTCAACACCTGTTTACATGTCAGACGTGTAACCACTGGAAATTACCTCCATGGCAGTAACGCTAGGCACCCTATAAATGTGAACCCAGTACCACAATACAAAACAGCATACACAAAACATACAGTGTGTCACACAATATGTCCGCAGCAAATTAATTTTGCAACACCTAAACACCATAATTCACATGAACAGGATATCTCCTGAAGACCCTGCAAATTTCAATATAAAAGACCAAACCGTTTCCGAGATACAACATGTGAAAGTTTGAAATTTTCATTCATTGGAGTGGCAGACTTCTGCACCTGTTAAGATTTTAGATACCTAACGACTGAAAATTAGATCCATGGCAGTAAGGCTAGCTACCGTATAAATTTCAAGCCAGTACAAGAATGGAAAATGCTGTCTGCCAAACGTAAGCTGAGCCGTGCAGTATCTCCATAGAAAATGTGTTGTTGACCCATAAACACTGTAATTCATATCTACAGGACATGCTGTCAACACCCTCCAAATTTCAAGTAAAAAGACCAAACTGTTTCTGAGATATTTAAAGTTAAAGATTGTAAAAATTGGCCTATCTGTTGCATTCAGATCTGGCCATCTAGTCCCTTCCTTTGCAATCAAAGATCACGATCAAAGAATCTCACAATCAAAGAATTTGCAGGCTCACGATCAAAGAATAAAAACTGGTGAAATTCAAATTTTATACATAAATACATGAAACCACCAGTATGGTTCGATAAAACGAAGCCCCCTGAGCAATACCCACCTCATTTGTGTTCATAACCCACCCCTGAGCTGAGAAATTTGCTTTTTTCAACTGGCCATCGTGTCCCTCCCTCACGATCAAAGAATCTCGCGATCAAAGAATTTGAAGGCTCACGATCAAAGACCGTTAGCGAGTTACGATCAAAGAATAAAAATGTGTGAAACTCAATTTTATGACCATTTTTAACAAAAGCAAAGGCATGGCTTGTTAGAGTGAAGCCCCCTGAGCAAAACCAATCCAAGTCTTACTTCAGGAGTCACTCCTGAGCCGAGTTATTTGAGTCTTTCCGACCAGAACCTTAAAACAAGATGGCGGCCGTCGCAATCAAAGAATTCTCAGGGTCAAAGATTCTTTGACCACGAGGCTGCAAATTCTTTGATCGTGAAGAGGGACCAGATGTCCAAAACCCCATTCTTTGTTCGCAAAACAGCCATATAAATTTTCCTATTGACTTATAATGGGAACTTAAAACTGCAATAACATTTGAATGGATTAATATTTTTTTACCAAATGAAAAGCGGCATGTTCGTTGACTGAAGCTCTTTCAGATGAGCCAACTTGAGAGTGGCAAGCCACATGACAGCCATGCAGCACCACAGACAAAATCCAAAAAACAGCCCACATAACTGATGAAAAGTGCATTTTGCAGCATTTTGGTGCACAAAGACCGTAAGTCCACTGAAACAAAATTTGGCAAATCAAGAGATCTACCATGCCCCACCACGCATGCCAAATTTCATGCAAATCTATCACGTGGATCCAAAGTTATTAACACACAACATTTTGAGTTTAACATAGAAGTGGCTTCATAACTGTAAATATAGGGGCGCGACTGCACCCCTATAATACCAACAAATAAATATATAATAAAAATGTCAAACATAAATAACTTGGTGTATGGCTGGTTTGTTCAAAACTGAAGTACTATGGTTACATAAAGGAGGAGGTTCCACTAAAGGGGCAATAAGGAGCCAAGGTTTATTTCGAGTGGGAATAATAGGTGGCTAGGGACCATATAAGAAAGCCAAACTGGAGACAGAGGTTGTTTCCTCTTTACTAAGCTCCTGTCTGGTTAGGAGTGCTCTCTTGGTTTAATACCCTAGGGCTAGTTGTTCCAGGATTGGGGTACCCTGCAGCTCCTCAATCAGGTGCATGAAGGGAAGCCAAATCTGGTTATATTTATCTCTCTGTAGGCGTAAGTCAGCTTTAATTGTTTCTTCCCTTAAGATGTCTTTTACAATGGTAATCCATTCCTCTGCTGTGGGAGCAGTCTGGGAGAGCCAGCATCTTGTGATGGCCTTACTTGCTGCTGCCATCAGTATACCAATAAATGATTTCTGGCCATTAGATCTTCGGCCCTTAGGGAGCATGCCCAGAATCAGGTTCTGAAAGTCAGGTTCCCCCCCAGTCCAACATCCACCTAAGGTGTGCGCCAACCTCAGCCCAATAAGACCGTATTACAGGACAGTCCCAGAAGATGTGGAAGTGGCACTGTACTTCCCCATAGCCTCTCCAGCATAAATCAGTGTTCCCTGCCTTATAATATTTTGTTCTTGTAGGGGTATTAAAAAATCTGGTAACAATTTTCCATCTAAATTCTTTCCAGTTATTGGATGCAGAGGTACATTTAACCCCATCCCAAACAATCTTCTAGGTGGCTTTGTTTAATTGGGTATGTATCTCTGGCTCCCATTCAGTCTGACATAGGGGGTGTACCAGCTCCTTGGTGGCTCTATGAGCCTCCATAAGCCTAACGATTAATTTATTTTCACCCAGCATAAGGACTGAGTCCCACATGGTCTGTGTCAACAGATGAGGAGGTTGTTGCACAGCAATTATGTTATTTCTTGTTTTAAAAAAAGATATTATCTGAAGGTATCTGAAAAAGTGGGAATTGGGGAGCTGGAAGTCCTGCTGAAGCACCTGGAAAGCTTTGATTTGGCCTGAATGAATAAACTAACTAAAGAATCTGAGACCTTTTCTTTTCCAAAGGGTAAAAGCCAGATCCATCCTCAGAGGGGTGAAGTCTGTACAGTAAATAATTTCTGTCCTGTAAGATGGTGTATCCCTTATTGCCAGATCTTTTTTTTAATTTCACCCCAGATCCTATAGGTTTGCTTAGTCCAAGGGTTTTCTATGTTTTTTTTTAAAAGGTAAACTGGGGGTCCATTGAAATCTAATTGTGGGGTTAAACCTGGCTCACCTTGTATTTCCTGTGAGACCCAGGTATTATTTGGGTCATTCACTAAGTAGTTTACCCAGGCTCCAAGCGGTGATGTTTGATAGTAGGTTCTGAGGTTAGGGAGCCCAAGACCTCCCCCCCTCCCTGGTCCTCTGTAATGTCTCCCAGGCAATTCAGGCCCTCCTTCCACTCCAGACTAACTGGTGTAAAGCTTTAGTGATTTTGTTCCACTCTGTACTCGGAATCCACAGGGGAAGGGTGTTAAACAAAAACCAAAAACGAGGGAGTATGTTCATTTTAATGGATTCAGTTCTCCCGAGTAAGGACAGGGAAAGGGTACTCCATCTCTTCAGGTCAGTTGAGACCTCTTGAAATAGTTCATTATAGTTCACATGGTATACTTGTTTCAAGTCAATGGGAATATAGATTCCCAAATACCTAATTTGGGAGGTGATCCATCTAAAGGGGATTAATTGCTCCAACTCTCTGACACATTGGCCACTAACTAGAATCACTTCTGTTTTGTCATTATTTTTTTTAAAACCAAACACCTGATTGTACTCCACCAAAATTTGATTTAGTGTAGGGAAGGTTTTCAAAGGGTCTCTTAAATATAACATGGTGTCATCAGCGTAGAGGGAAATTCTATTCTCCTCTCCCCCCACAGTGATACCAACCACTTCTTTGTGTATTCTGATTAACTGGGCTAAGGGCTCCATACTGAGGGTAAACAGGATCGGGGATAATGGGCAACCCTGTCTAGTGCCCCTTTTGATCTCTAATGTCTGTGAAATCATACCGTTCACTTTAACTCTGGCCGTAGGATTGTTGTGAATTCCTTCCATCCATTCTATAAATTGGTTTCCAAATCCAAATTTGAGTAGTACTTCCAAAAGGAAATCCCAACGCAAGCGATCAAATGCTTTTTCTGCATCAATTGCTATAGCCACCTGCTGTTCCTTTCCCTGCCTGCATGTAGTATATTCAGACAATGTCTGATATTGTCCTTAATATATCTGTTCTGTATGAACCCCGTCTGGTTCAGATGGACCAAGTCGGGGAGCACAGCATTAACTCTATTAACTAAGATCTTCGGAAAGATATTAGAGTCCATGTTCAGGAGTGAAATTGGTCTATAAGAGCTGCAGGAGTCTGGGGGCTTCCCCTCCTTAGGCCTTAGGTTATATAGGCCTCCTTCCAGGATGTTGGGGATCCACCTTCCTTCTTTTGTTTATTAAAGACCTGGACCAGGGTGGGAATCAGAACTTCACTGAATCTTTGATAAAATTCAGCATTAAACCTGTCTGGACCTGGGGATTTACCTCATTTCAGATTACGGATGACCTGGGCCACCTCAGTAGATGTAATGGGGGAGTCTAAATGTGTCCTGAGGTCTTCTGTTAGTTTAGGGAGGGAGACCTTATCCAGAAAACTCTGGACTGAGTCTTTAATATTTGGAGTCTTACCGGGTAGGTCATATAAGTGCTTATAATGTTCCCTAAAGGCTTCTGCAGTGTCCATGGGTGTGTATATCTGGGATGGGGAACCCTGTTTGGTGGTTCTCAGAACCTTAACATGCCTGTCAGCCTGAGCCCTTCTTAACCAAAAGGCAAGCAGTCTTCTGGCTCTATTGCCATGTTCATAATATTTTTGATTCCCATACCTTAATTTCTCTTCTATCTGAAAGTCTAAGATGTTTTGCAGCAGTTTCCTTGTTTCTTTTAATTCTTTGTTTAAATCCTCCTCATGGGGTCCTCCCTGTTTGGCCTGGTGTTCAAGTTGTTTTAGTTTAGTCTCGAGAACTTTCTGTTTTTCAAGACGAGTTTTTTTGAGATGGGATGCAAATGAGATAATTTCTCCCGGCATCACAGCTTTTAATCCATTCCAAAAACATTTAGAGTCTGGGCCTACCACTGGATTATGCAATTGATAAGCTTTAATTATGTCCTGTATGCAGGATCTAAACCTCCCTGTCCAGCAGAGAGGAATTTATCCTCCACTGTGTTATCCTTTTCCAGTTTCCTAATTCCAGTGTCAGTGCCACAGCAGAGTGATCAGAGACCAAATAGGAAGGATGTCACAATTTTTAACCTTGTGGAAGTCTGGACTACTGCATAAAAAATAGTTCTAGAGTATACACCATTTGGGGGGAATAAAAGGAATAGTCCCTGGTGGCCTTGTTAAGATCCCTCCAGACGTCCACTAAGGCCAATGTGTTCATACCTGCCCTTATTGCCTTACTTATACCTTTGTTTGTGGTTGAATTTTGGGAGGAGCGATCATATTGTGAGTTGGGGACACAGTTGAAGTCTCCCCCCCATTAGAATCATTCCCCCTCCCAATTCTGCCACCTTTTCAAATATCCTGGCACAGAAAGAGGGGGCATCTCTATTGTGTGCGTATATATTTATAATATGGATCGTTTGGGAGAATATTTTCCCCATGACTATTAACCTTGTCCCATTCACCACGGTGAGTTCTGTGGTGATTTCAAGTAGTACTGTAGATCTCTCTGGAGTAAAATTGCTACCTCTGCTTGCTTACCCAAGGGGTGTGAGGAGTACATCACCCTGCCCACCTAGCTCTATTTTAATTTCTCATGCTTCAGTTCTGAGAGTCTAGTCTCCTGAATAAGGCCAATATCGGTCTTTATCTGTTTTAAGTAGTGGCGTATCTTTGTCCATTTAATTGGGGAGTTAATACCCTGAACATTCAGGGATGTTACCTTAAGGGTACCCATATCTAGAAGTGGTATTATCCTCTGCTGTTAAAATTCTCCACCTCGTGTGTTCATTAGGCCATGCCCAGTGACCCATATTGGGGAGGTATGAACAAATTGGCCCAATTCCAGTCATTTCCTCAGGGGACCCTCCATATCCTTCAGTTGAAACCGTCATATTATCAAATAAAATATTAACTTGGTAGGCAAATATACCTAAAAGCCAACTCATTGTAAACAGTGTTATAAACACAACTATAAACAGTGAACTGTTAACTGTTAAAACTTTTAACTTACTTCCTAGGTGAAATAATATGATGGTGTTACCCCACAGCCGCAGGGGGAATTGAGCCTTAGCTCAAGCTTCTATAACTTGTAGGTCTGATTCTGTGGAATCAGTTGGAGGAGAATGTCACCGCCCAATGGGAGACCGAGGGTAGCTGCAGAGCATAAAAAGTATACCGTTCTCTGTGGTCAGCCCATTGGCTCCTCTGGGGCTGCCCATGCCCTTTAATTTTAAACAAAAAGAAAATACATAAGGAGGAGAGGGACAAGGCTCCCCCCGCCTTCAACCAGCGGTATAATTATGCACTTTCTGTTGGTTATTTACCCCCCCGGAGCATGATTATTGTACCAGGGTGCTGCCCCTACCTTTCTTGCACCCCAGCATTTAGCCAATACTCGCTAGATCAGATACAACAAATCCAGGAGGGAGGTTGTAATGTAAGTACTAAAGGCCCTCACCCAAACCCTAGAGCAGCCACCCCTCCACCCCATCCTATTCCAAATTCAAGTGCCCATCAGCAGGCAGTCTCATAGATCATAAATGCCCAAACAAATTAGTATCTTGCCGAGCTTTGGATAGGGCATAGTCATTAATTTCAAGTCAGTTATGAACCGTTGCTAGACGTTAGTCATCTGAGTTTCTATAAGTAGAAAATTAATGTAGATTGGGTGAGAGGGCCGCCGCTGTCAACTCTAAACCCTCTGTGAGGTGTAGGCCCTTATCCACACAATGGGAGAGATACACCCACTGTAACTACCTTTTAAGAGTTCCATGCTGCTACTTTTCCTCGGGTCGTGTGATCATGTAGGAAAGTCTTATTTTCCATACCCAATATTTCCTTCAGATCTTGGTTTAGATGAGATGACCAGGTAATCGTAGATGGTTGTGTTCGTTTGGGTCTGCCAGCTTTCTGCCAAGCCGAGTGGAAAATTTCATACTCCAGTGCATCAGTGTGCATTTCGGGGCAATGAAGGCCCAGTTGTTTCAGCAAAGGTGCCGCTTCTCTCAATGTGTCGAAGAGGACAGGGCCCTTTTCAGTGTGTATGTGGAGCTTTGAGGGGTAGTAAAGCTGTATATGTATTTTTTTCTTCTTCGCTTGCTTTATAACTTTCCAAACCAGCTTTCTCTTCTCATAGAGTAGGTCAGAAAAATCGTGGTCAAAGAACAGTGTCTGATTGTCAGTCTTAATTTCTTTTAATTTCAATGCTGTTTGAGGACCATTTGGCTATCATGGGAGTTCAACATACGGGCTATTATTGAACCGGGCCTTGTGGTTTGGTCCTTCGGTTTGGGGGCCAGTGAGCAGTGTGTTCTCTTAAGTGGGAGAGGGACATCTTCTGAAATTTTCAGCACTTTCCATAGGATATGTAGTACAAATGCCTCCACTGACTCGAAGGACTTTTCCATATCTTCGGGAACTCTGTAGATTAGAAAGTTGTTCCAACATGCACGGTTTTCTTGGTCGTCCAGTTTTAGTTGAAGCTCCCATTCCCTAGTCAGCAAATAGAGGATGGCCCAGTTGTGCTGGCCAGAGGAATCAGCTAGGCCCCCAACACATTCTTCTACTGCAGTGGTCCATTTGTCGATGGCTTTTAAATCAGCTTTAAGATCTGCAACCGACGACTCGACCCTGTGTATTGCTTTTATAATGCCATCTAATTTTGAGAAACTCATCCCCTGATCACACCCATCAAAGTTATCTTTGGAGTCGACAATGCTACTTACTGGAGAAGCTGAGCGAGCATCTCGGGGATGGCCCGAAGTTTTATTTGAGTCCATCAGTGTTTTTAACTTGGTAGCCTGTGAGTTTCTATGTCGAGATCTGTTGGTTGTCATCTCCCCTCAATCTAGGTAGAAACATTTTTCTTTTTTAATAGTGAATTACTGTTGGATGATTTTAATATTAGTTGAACAGCCCCGGAACACTTCAACTAGGCGGCCATCGAGGGGTGATGTCACCGGAAGTTGGATCTTCCATGTTTCAGTCCGTATTCAGCATTAAAGTTGCTCCTGAGTCTTCCGGCTCAGTTTTATGATCGAGTTAGATGATGGAAGATTAAAAACCAGGGTTTAAGTTCTGCACCCAATGCAGACAGAATTGTCAGCCACAGATCCACACAACATGTGCTTGCACTATGTGGGTGATCATCATGACATCATGGGTTTGCAGTCTTTGCCAGACCATGCTGCCAGAGTCCATTGCAGACCAGAAGGCCAGACTGGCCCTAGGACAGCCCAAGGGCTATAAGAGTGCATTGGCATCTGCTGGATTGACTAGTTTTCTTGTGGTCATGGAAGAAGAGGTTGCTGCAGTAAATTACTTGTCAGTTTTGGCACTGTTGCTGGCAGGGCCATTGTCAGAGGGTCATTCTTTAATGACTTCAGAGAAATGTGCATGGCCTTCCAGATCTTCAAGAAGAGTCTTTCTCACCACAGCAAGAAGCATGAAAAGCATCACTCTTTCATACTGTGGGCTAGAGAAAGATCATGCTGTTCCCACTCCTGAAACTCCCCCGACCATTCAACCTTAGTGGAGCTTCCTCCAGTCAAGGGGAAGGTTGAGGACTCCACAGGAGCCCCATCAGGCCTGTTGACCTTGACTGTGGTCGGGCTTGTGGCTTATATTTTCCTCCAGCTGGTTGACTGACTGCCAGAAGACCTCAACAAGAAGTCAATCTCTCAGACCCCAGTACTCACTGTCCTCACCCAGGAGGACAAGGCCTGGTTAGAGCTCTGATGATTTCCTTTGAGAGCTGCTTCCACCAGTAGTCGTGCCTCTGAAAGTCATTATGGTTACCCTGCCTAAACAGGTGGTGTATTCTAGCCATTCGGAGGACTCCTGTTGACATCAGTCTTCAAGTCGTTGGTCATGCTTACAGTTCATGCCCTCAATCTTGTTCGACTGGGAGGCATCACTGTCAACCCTTTTCAACCTCCTCATCCTCAGATGAAGAGAGGCATCATCATGTCGATACTATAATGAGCTAGTCTGGCAACAGAGGCCATGGCTGGAAAGGGTAGGGCTCTGCCCCCTTGACCTTTGGTCCCTTGGCCTTCACCTGTTGTTCCCACACTGGTCCATTCCACTCAACAGTCCCCTATGTTTGCTTCTCCTCCACTTCAAGTGAGCCACCTCCATCTCAGTGTCTGTTTGGATCCCTGACCAAAGAGTCCCTGCCTGCTGCTGGCATGCCAGGCTGACTCTCAGTGAGCTCACCCAGGAAAAGGATACCAGGGTGGTTCATGGTGGCAAATGGTTGAGGGCTGTCTTTGAAGATTTCTCTGACTCAGAGGGTGAGTTGTCAATGGCCTCAACCAGGACTTACACGTTGTCATTTGGAGCCCTTGTCTGGCTGATGTTGAAGCCCATGAAGGTTCCCTTAGAACCAGTCCTGAAACAGGATAAATATCTGTTTACTGGATAAGTATGATTTCCCGGGGGTTGCTTTTCACTCGGCTGAGGCCTTCTTGTGAATAGCTGTGGAGTTTTGGCAGCATCCATCACCATTCCTAGCACCTTCTCCCTATATGGTCTGCAAGTATGCATACCCTGTGGGTGCCCTTTCTGGGTTCTGTGACCAGCCCTCTGCAGAGAATTTGACTGTAGATTCTGCCTTAATCAGGAGGTCAAGGGGATGTGGACAAACCTCCATACAAGGAGTCCAAGAAGATAGACTATGTGGCTAAACGGTGTATGTTGCTGCATCACTGGGTCACCATCAGATCAATAATTCCATCGTGATGGTGAATTTTGACCATTCCCTCTTCAGAACTCCTCCCACTAATTCCAGTTGATAAGCAGCTTCCAGTGAAAATCATCATGGAGCAGGATCAGTTGCTAGCTAAGCACCAGCTTCAGACAGCCTTGGACATGGGTGACTTCTGTACCCTTGCCATGACTATGGTCATTGCCATGCATTTCTGGGCCTGGCTGAGACCATTCACATTTACTGTGGACAGTTGGCATAAGCTGGCAGATGGCCCCTTCTTGGACACTGACCTCTTTGGCCATGGGAAGGAAGGACATCTCACTTGGATTGAGATGTCCATTGCCACCCTTGATTCTGTGGCTTCATCCCAGAAGGACTAGAAGATCCAAAAGCCTACAAAGAAGTCCTTTCAGTTTTGGTCCTTTAAGCCACAACTTCAGTAGCAGCCCCAGCAGGAACAGTTTCAGTGCTGCCATCTGAAACCCAAGTTCAATCTCTAGGGGCAAAAAAGAGAGGGGGGGCAGATGTGGTGGTATCTCCACAGCCCATGCAGCCAGAGCCTCCTCCAAGGCTGCACAGTTATGGGTTGTGGGTTGTCATCCCTTTCCTGTCCAGTCCTTGTCACAGCTCCTGGCCAGGGCTTGGTTGTGCCAGTTCTTGCCACAGTGGTCCACCATTACCTTGGATAAGTGGGTTTTGGAAGTGGTGGACAAGAGGTTGCCTTTGAATTCAAGGCTCTGCCGCTGTACCAATTCGGAACTCCTTTGGCATTCAGAGTGTCATAGGACATGTTGAATATGTTAGGAGTTGATATTGCGCAGCCCCTAGAGTGTGGGGTGATAGCCCGTGTTCCAGATGCCCTGGCCACTCGGGATATGTGTCCAGGAACTTTATGATTCCGAAATGGACAGGGAGCTGGTGCCACATACTGGATCTGCATGATCTGAACCAGTTTGTGCAGAAGCACAAGTTCTGGATGGTCACACTGAATCAGATCGTACCATCTTTGGAGCAGGGCATGTGGTTCTGCTCCCTGTACCTCTAGGATGTTTTCTTCCACATACCAGTCCTTCTGTCCCATTGCCGGTATCTTTGGTTCAGTGCAGTGGGGGATCCTGTACTGGTTCCAGGTCATGCTCTTCAGCCTCTCATCCATGCCCAGGGTCTTCACCATGTACATGGCAGAAGTGGTGGCCATCCTGCGGTGCAGGAGCTTCAAGTTGTATCCCTACCTGGATGATTGGCTGATTGCTGAGTTATCCAAAGAGGCTCTAGAGAGGTACATGGATCTGTCCCTCCAGATCTGTCAGTACTTGGGCCATCTGGTAAACCCAGCCAAGTCAGAGTTTGTCTTCTCACAGGTGATCAAGTTCATCGGGGCAGAATTAGACATCTGGCTGACCAGCATTGGATCTCACCTCCGTTGCCCAATCATTTCAGTTTGGGCGCTTGCACCCTTCCCCAGACTTCCTGTTGCTGCTAGGGTACATGCTATTCTCCTGTAGCATGATCCTTTTTGCTCACTGATGGATGTGCCACCTGCAGTGGGAGTTGGGCAGGCAATGGACCCAGTGCCTAGGTTGTCTGGAGCAGCAGGTTATGGTGACCTAATCAGTGTGGGATGTCATCCACTAGTATCTGACCCCACAACATCTGGAGCTGGGAATCATGTTTGTCCACCTGAAACTGTCTGTCACACTCACAATAAATGCATCTTTGGAAGGGTGAGGATCACACATGGGAGACCATGGAGCCCATAGGTTCTGGTCACCCCAGGAGTTCCAGCACCATATCAGCCTGTTGGATTTCCTGGTTGTGCATCTGGCTTGATTGAATTTGCTCCATTGATTTGGGTCAGATCATTCAGGTCCAGATGGATAGCATGACCACCATGTTCTACCTGAACAAGCAGGGAGGGATGCACTCCTTTCCCTTGTGTAGGAGCTCTCTGCACCTGGACACTCTTGCACAACTTGGGTGCAGATCTGATGATCCATGTCATGGAGGAAACAGTCATTTGGGGGATGCTGTCAGCCATATTAGAGAGATTTTGCATGAGTAGTCTCTGCATCAGGAGGTGGTAAACCATCTGTTCTCCCAGTGGGGCACCCCTCTAATGGATATGTTTACCTCATGGAAGAACAGAAAACTAAGGCTGTTTTGTGCCCACCCCCACAATCTGGGATTCTGTTAGGGATGCCTTTGTAAGGCACTGGACCCCAGGCCTTCTATACATCTTCCTTCCCTTCCCCTTGGTCGTCAAGGTCATAGTCAAGGCCCAGAAGGACAAAGCACAGATGACCCTGATTTGCCCAGACTGGCCCAGGTAGTTCTATCTGGATCTCCTCAGCTTCAGCAGCAAACCTCCGTGGAGACTGCCTGTCTGCCCAGATCTGCTGACCAGACAACACAGGAAGGTCCTACACATAGAAACATAGAATTTGACGGCAGATAAAGACCACTTGGCCCACCTAGTCTGCCCATTTTCCTACCTAACAGATAAGCTGCAGATCCTAGTTACCAAGTGTGGACCAAGGGGAAGGGAAGGAAGATGTATAGAAGGCCTGGGGTCCAGTGCACCTGGACCTTCAATCTCTGTACCTCTCAGCCTGGTTCCTGAATGGCTAGAGTTCCAGGCTCTGGGCTTTTGGGAAGATATTTAAGTGAGACCCGCTGTGAGCGCCTGACCATTATACTCCAAACAGAGCTGGGTGCTGGCAGAGCTTAGAGCAGCACTGCACAATAGATAACTGTGTTCTCTAAATATTTTAATCAGTATTGTTAAACAGCGAGGGAGCCCTGGTTGCCATTGGTAACCTGGTAGAGAGGCTAAAAAACAGCCTAGAAATACATCTTTTATTGCTGTCTGTCTGTGTTGTTTTTATGAAAGAGCTACATTGGGGAAACTGTAGTGTACTGTGCTGACATACTGGCATTTTTTGGGAAGATTCGAAAACTTTAAAATTGCGAGTAGTACTCGCTATCAGACGCTCCACTTCTGGGTTTAATCTCACTATTTAAGTGAGACCCGCTGTGAGCAGGGCACTCCTCATGCGTGGAGACGTGCGCAGAGACACGCCCATCTGCGCATGTCTGCTGTGTCCGCTGGAGATGCAGGAAACCAGAGCAGCACCATACCGAACTTCAAAACAAAGGGTAAAAAGGCTAGCTTAGTAAACACGCTGATATTTCTTAACAGACTCAAAATGGCTTATATCAAGGGAAAAAAGGGGAAAAGGGCTAGTAAACAAATGTGTTCCCAATGTAAAATGTACCCAGAAACACCACAAAACCAAGAGTTTGTGTGTGAAAAATGTACTTAAATCACTGTTCTATGGGATGAGATTTCTGAGTTATGTGGGAGACTGCAAACATACAAAGACATTACGATGTTAGAGTCATTTATTGATGAAGCAATCTAGGAAACTAGTTTAAAGTACCACAACAATTTAGCTACCCCAGAGTTAATTGAATCTCACCCCAGTGTTATGAGTAATATCACTACAGCTTGTTCATCTAGTATAAGACAGGAAGTTCATCATACCGAATTATCAAATAAATATGAAATATTTCAAAGTGACACTGAGATACCAGAAGAGACAGTCCCCCCCCCCGTGTACTATACAAGCGAATGCCACTCCAACAAAAATGCAGCCAGAAGAAACTGGCACAAGCCAACCTAGGAATATTGTGGTAATAGGTGATTCTATTCCAAGGGGGGTTGATAAAATGGTTTGTGAAGGGCGAAAAGCATACACAACAGAGAGTATGCTGTTAGGAGTTAAGACTCATAATATCATAGAATTGCTAGAGGGACTGCTTGAAAACATTATCAAGCCCTTAGTTATTATACATGTTGGAACAAACAACCTTTACATGACTAATTATTCTGATATTCAATCAAATTTTAGAATAATCACTGACCAAATTACAAAAAAAGGGGGGAAGTAATAATATTTGGGATATTGCCAACTTTTGGAAAAAACACTTACAAAAACCATATGGTTTACAAATTAAATTGTTAAATTATTGTCTTGCAAAAAAAACAGGTTTTATGGACAATTCTACCTCCTTCAATAAGCCTTTTTTTTAAGGGTGATGGTATGCATCTTAATCATTTAGGAACAAGAATTATGAGGAACAAAATCAAAAAAATTATTGAATTTCATTTAAACTCGAAGTTGGGGAGAGGGTCCCTAGTGAGTACATGAACTCCAACAAATCAGTTAGATCGTCCAGTGTTAATAACCTAGTTTGGAATGGAGTTTTACTTAATGCAAGAAGTCTAACAAACAAATTTACAGAATTCAAATGTATGTTAGAGACTAATAATATTCAAATTGCACTGGTCACTGAAACATGGTGGGATGAGTACGATTCTTGGGACAAGACCATTCTGGGATACAGTGTATATTCCAGAAGCAGAACTTATAGAAAGATAAGGATGTGGCTATCTACTTATCAATTATAAGTGAGGAGATTCAAGTGGATATACCTAATTTGGAAACATTATGGATTAAACTTTCCCCACAGGTTGCCCCCCTCCCCAATATTCTTAGCTTGGTTTATAGGCCTCCCTCTATAACTCCAGAAAATGATAGAGCACTGTTAAGCTATTTGGAGAAATTGGATCCAGCAAATAATTTAATGATTTTTGGAGATTTTAACTTACCTAATATCGACTAGCCTATGGCCACAACAACTAATAAAAATGAGGGTCAATATTTGGATTTGTTTTTGGAACTAGGGTTAGAACAAAAAGTACAATATCCCACAAGAAATGATAAAATTCTGGATATCATATTAACTAACATTGAGCATGGTATTTCTAATATAAACATTGAAGCACCTTAGGCAATAGTAACCATAATATGGTATATTTTCAAATATCAGAAACACACAAACCACCTGGCACAGGAGTAACCAAAATACTTAATCTTCAAAAAACTGATTTTGAGGCCATAAAATCCAAACTTAATTCATGGGATTGGCAGAATGAATTTGCAAACCTGTCAGCGGAGGGAAAATGGGGATTACTGATAGGAAGGCTAAATAGCCTTATTACAACAATATTCCCATAATACACAAATATAATAATACACACAAAATAACCCCACCCTGGTTCAATCCCCACATTAAACATATGATCAATAAAAAAAATTATTTAGGAAGATAAGGAAGAGGTTTGTCCATTTCCTACCCAAATATAGACCATTAGTTAAGAAAAAAATGGAGAGTAAAACTGCCAAGTCAAGGTACGAACTACATTTTGCCAATAGAGTAGGGGATAACAAGAAAGCCTTTTTTGCACATGTTAAAAAAATTAAAGGGATGTCTAATACCATGGGACCCTTCACAAATAGGGAAGGGACATTAACTACAAATCACGAAATTGCAAATATGCAGAGTAATTATTTCTGTTCAGTGTTCAACAAACAGGATGATAAAACTGAAAACATTGATGAACCATCCCCAGCTGATGAACTTATTATTACAGCCAGTATAGTTTTGGATAAGTTAACTAACCTAGATGTTATTAAATCTCCTGTCCCTGATAGGATCCACCCTAGGGTACTAAAAGAGCTTGCTTCAAGTATTTATCTCCCACTTACTAACATTCTACAACATTCACTAAACTCAGGAGAAGTTCCTCAACATTGGCGTTTAGCAACAGTGGTGCCTATTTATAAAAAGGGAACAAAAACAAACCATGAAAATTATAGACCCATTAGCCTTACGTCCCTAATCGAAAAAATATTGGAAAGTATAATTAAGGAATTCATACAAGGTCATCTTCAAAAGTTCGGACTAATTGACCCACTTCAGCATGGGTTTACTAAGAAAAGATCATGTCAGACCAATCTTTTGACCATTTATGAGATGGTGACAAGAGAGATTGACCTGGGTAAGACAGTGGGCCTGATATTCCTAGACTCTGCCAAAGCCTTTGATAAGTTGTCGCATTTTGAACTTATAAATACCCTGAGAAGAATTAAATTAAATGCTTATATAATTAAATGGGTAACTAATTGGCTCAGGGGGGAAAACAGAGGGTCATCATAAATGGGGAATACTCAGACTGGGCCACAGTCTCCAGCGGTGTTCCGCAGGAGTCGGTCCTAGGACCGTGCTTGTTTAATATATATGTGTATACTCTAAAAATTAATAACCCTGGTATATGGTTACTAAAATTTGCTGATGACTGTTGAGTAGGAACTGTGTTAGATAAAAAAGACAGTAGCTTAGTACTTCAAACTGCTCTGGATAATATCTTAATTTGGACTAGTACCAACAAATTGGAGCCAAACCCTACTAAATGCAAAGTTATGTACTTGGGTAAACATAACATGCATCATAAATATAAACTAGGGAATATACTTCTGCAAGAAACTGTACAGGAAAGAGATCTGGGTATAATTATCAGTCCCGACCTAAAATTCAGAACACACTGTGGTAACCAAATTAACAAGGCCAACCAAAATCTCAACTATATACTGAGACACATATCTGGGTGAATGAAAGAGGTTCTGCTCCCTCTATACAATGCTTTGGTTACACCTCAGCTCGAATACTGTGCACAAGTATGGTCACCATACCATAAAGAGGATATATTAAAAATTGAGAGAATACAGCGTAGATTTACAAAATCTATTAAAGGTATGGAAAGCAAGACGTATGAGACCAGACTTAGATCACTTTATTTGTTTACACTTCAATATAGAAGACTAAGGGGTGATATGTGCCATGTATTTAATGCATTAAATGATCCTATCCTTAGTAAACAGTTAGGAATTATTCCAGTTAATAAGAAGTGTAATACAAGAGGACATACTAAACAACTACTGGTATTAAAGTGGAATACCCTATGCAGGAAACACTGGTTTAGTAACAGGGTTGTTTCCATTTGGAATAAACTTCCAGTTGAAGTTGTTAATAGCCCTAATATGGATACATTTAAAAAAAATCTGGATTCTGCACTTGGTAATGACTATAAATTTAATATTTACTAATTATTTCCCAAATTTGAGTGGCAAGCTCTAAGGACTACCATATCTATATAGCTTGATATATCTATGAAATCTATGAAATATCTTCCACATTGTGGAGGTTCCCATAAGGAGTTGACTTGCAAATGCTATGCATTTATGTGGAAGAGGTTCTCGATTTGGTTTTTGATCCCCTTACCTGCCCCATGGCATGTATCCTCAACTATCTGCAGTCCCTCTCTCAGTTGAGAGTGTCAGCCCTTAAGCTGCACCTGGCAGCCATATCTACATTTTGGGTGTGAACTGGTATGCCAATGGTGGCTCAGAAGAAGGTGGTCTGGAGCATTTTCAAAGATGTAGATCACTTGTCTAGTCCAATGTGTGACCCCCTCCTACATGGGACCTACTGCATGTGTTGGCAATGCTCATTGGCAAGCAGTTTGAGCCTAGGCACAAATGTGAGATGTCACATTTGTCATGCAAGACCACCTTTCTTGTAACCATCACGTCAGCCAGAAGTATTAGTGAGGTCCAGCTGCTCTCAGTGGAGTCTCCTTACCTGGTCTTCAACAAGGACAAGGTTGTCCTTTGCCCCTACTCAAAGTTCCTCCTGCAGGTTGTATTGAAGTTTCATCTTAACCGGGTGATTAACTTACTGGTATACTTTACCACCTCAACCACGGAGGCCAATCACAGGCTTCATACCCTGGACCTGCTGAGGGTGCTCTGTTACTACAGTCAGACCCGCTTAAATGCATAGCCTTGGGACGTCCGCCATTTATGCATTTAAATGGGTTATGTGGTTATGCGATCTTGCCCTGTTAGTGCTTCACTGTGCTCTAGGTGATAATGACCTGAGACCTGTCTGAGAGCTGTGTTATGGAAGGATAGGAGTGGCATAGTGGAACTCAGAATTCGGGAAAAGTTGCAAGTACAGTACTGTATTTCTTGGTTTTGATTTTATTTTGATTTGTTTGTTTTTACTTCTGTACTGTGCTCAGTAAGGGTGGGGGTGCTTATACTTTTGAAAAAGGCTGTTCTTCAAACTTTATTTTACTGCCTTGTAAGTGATCAGTGGTTTAAAATGGTCAGTGAGTTTACACTTCTGCTGTTTTAGCTGCCCAGATGCAGACATTCTCTAGCTCGTAGAAAGCCCGGTAGTCTCCTTCATTGGCGGCATCTGTGAAACACCAAGCTGCAAACAGAATCAGCGCCTTTATTTTATTTGTGAGCAAAAGCACTTTTTCTTGTGTATCTCCATCACAGATGCCACAGACAACAGGAACTGACAGAATAAATGAGGTGGGGAGCAGAGACAAAGGATTTATAGGCAGGCAATCAGGCTCCATTCATTAGTATTCAATCGCTAATCACCTGCTAATTGTTTTAGTTTGACTGCAGCCTATGAAAAGGGACCGAAAAAACACTGCTGAAGCAGGCAGAAATTATGTGTTCATACGGGCAGCAGCAATATCATTAAGCAAGTGCAATATAATGGAATGTAAAGGACAGGAATCGGGGAACAGAAAAAATATTAATTTATATGGGATGTGCATTTAAGTGGTATGCATTTAAGTGAGCTCGACTGTATAAGGAATGTACACCTGAAGTTCAGGGCGATTCTTGCCAGCTATTTCTAACATACGCTGAAGCTGCGCCTGGCACACTGGCAGCAAAGCAGACAATTGCCAGGTGGGTTACATCCTGCATCAACATCTGCTATAGGTTGTCTGGTAGAGAGCTGCATTAGAGGCTCAAGGCTCATTCCACCATACTGCTACCTCAGTGGCTGCTTCCAGGGACATCCCCATTATGGAGCTATGCAGAGCTGCAACCTGGAGTAAAGTGTATACCTTCATCTCTGATAACAGCACCAACATAATGAATAATTTCAATGCTGCTTTTGGGTCTTCTGTCCTCCAATCTCTGTTCACCAGATAGGGTTGTGCACCTTGCCCTCTCCTCCCAGAGGACTGCTAGGAGTCTGCCAGTGTGTGAATAGTGAACTCTATCCACACATTTAGAAGTATAGGTTACCTTTTACCATCAATCTTCCCTGAATCTATCTTCAGCATTGAGTCATACATATGGGTCTAGGGCCAGAGGCATTAGGATCCCATGGCAGCATTTGTTTTCTAGGGAGGGAGCTGATGTTGGCTACTGGTGCCGCTTGCATGCAGCATATAGTAATGTGGTGTCACGTGCCAGCCAGTAACAGTCATTGACTCCCTCGTGCACCTCAGTTCTGTTCTTCTCGCCAATGAGTGCACATTTGGTAGCAGCACCTCAGTTCAACCATCGACAAACTTTGTTTTAATGCTGCAAAATTACTGAAGTGTTTCTTTTGTGATGTTGAGTTTGTTTTATTATTTTGTTTGTGATGTCCGAGTCCAAGAAAAGCATAAGGGGGACAGAAAAGCCCCAATTATGCATCAGTGTTCCTGTGGAAAATTGATCATTGTGAAGGACTGGCATCAGATTTGCTGGACCTGTCTTGGCCCCGAACATGATATGGATTCCTGCAGTGCCTGTTTCTCGATGGATCTCTTCACCGTCAAATTCCATGCACTGAAGCTGGGTCATCCTATTCCCACTTTCAGAGGCACAACAAGAACCTGTGTTGCCAAGTTCAGGACCTTGGGCCATTCCCCCGACCCCTTCCCAGTGTTACTGGTACCATGTAAGCACAGAGATCTCCCTAACCTTGTCTTACTGAAGCATTAGAGGCTCTGGGGGATGGGTCTAGTGGACAGCTGGCTCTTCCTGCGCAGCCAGCTGAATATTCCCCCAGTCCGTGTGCCCTGGACAAGGGATGTTGGTGGTGGTGAAGCAAAAGCTATATGCTCTGTCTACCCTGGAGGACACCTCGGTGTTGTAGCCAGGCACCATCCCTGCTCCTGACACTGTTTGCGCTGCTGGGAGAGGAACTGACAATGGGATTTGGTGACATCCTCTTGCAGAGCTGGAGGTGTCTCTCTCTGACTCAAGGGTGGCACCAAGCCCTGCAACACATGCAGCACAAGTTCCAGTATTGGTTCTGGGCCCGACACTCGGTGAGGTGATGGTGCCACCCTCAGATCGTTGCCTGCTTCCGGTGCTGCTTGCAGTACCAGACCAGCTTCCAGTACTGCTTGCAGTGTCGGGGACGGATCTCGGGCTGGCCCTGGACCCAACACCAATGACATTGCCAGACGTGAGGCCAGGAGGGGTCCTGCGACTGGCTCTTTTTATGACTCTGAGTTCGATGTCAGAGGAGGCGCTGACTCAGGGTGAGGGAGGTGCCTGGTTGTGAAATTCATCCCTGGCCCAATGACTGACCTCTTCTCTGGTCAGGACTGGAGCTACCCCAAGAGGACTGAACTGCTTCACTCTCCTCACCTGGGAATATTCCCCTACAGGCACCACTGAGGTTGTTCCTCTTTTTTTTTTTAATATGACATACTTTATTAAGTATAACCCAACACAAAAACATACCAAAATACATACATTAGTAACAACACCTGCTACATAATGCTATAAGTATATTGATAAACAGAAAGGAATGAGCTTACAGAGCAAATAATAACAACACAACCTTGAAAATTAAAAAAAAAAAAAGAAACCAGCCCTACCCCTCCCCCCCGGGTGCACCTTCATAGAGCGTATTACCTCAGAACTAAAAGGAAGAGAAAATGATATCCGTTGAAGTAAAAATTCGAAATTTTAGAAGGAAGAGAGGCTCAAGATCCCACCAAGACATCCTATCAAGACAAATAGAGGGCATATAATTTCCCCCATTTTTTATTAAAAGATGAATGGCGATGACGAATACTCGCAATTAGATATTCGAGACGGAGCGCAAATGATATTTCATGCAACCATTCCACATAAGAAATGGTGACTTGATCCTTCCGGTGTCTAAGCACTAGCTTTTTGACCGCCAATGAAATTAGGGCCATATGAAATCTTCTCTCCTTCACCAAAATTCCAGAGTAATCACCCAGAACACATATGGGGGAGAAGAGGCCCTGTAGTCCCAGCAGTGGGTCCAGAGTGGATTCAATTTGTTTCCACAAAGGAGATATTTTCTCACACGACCACAATATATGAAAGAGTGAACCTTCCTCTTATTGCACCTAGAGCACGTGATGGAGGGAAGCTTCTTCATTTGAGCCAATTTGATAGGAGTATAATACATGTTGTTTTAAATACAGTATTGTGTAAGCCTGTATCGGTCCTGGGTAAGGTATGTGTATAGGCCTGTCCATATTGAATGCCAGTTTATAACTTGGTCAGGAAAAAACGCCTGCCAAATCTGAGAACCGACAATCGAAGGAGGTTGCGGAAATGTGAGAACCAATTTATATATGGTAGAAATGCCATGGGATTTGCAAGCAAGAGTCTTAATTTGCTGGAGAAAGGCTTCAATATGCGAGGGGTTGAAGTCTTTCCCAAACACCTTAGCAAGTAAGTGTTTAAGCTGAAAAATTTGAAAGGCAGCCCGTGATGTTAATTCAAATTTAGTGAGAATCTCCTCAGTGGATAACATAACATCCTGTGAGTAAAAGTCAGCCACAGTAAGATTGGGAGGGAGAGATAACCAACACCGAGATAAAGGAGCTCCACCTATTTTGAGATTCAAGTTGGCATAGATTGGCTGAGAGAAATCAGCACTCGGGACTACCTTATAAAAATTGAACATTCGGGAGAGAACTCTTAATGAGATACCAATTGGGAAAGACTGCAGAGCTTTTGGTAAATTTTTGAAGGGCGTGTAAAAAAGTGAGGAAGGAGCTAAATTATGTGCCGCAAGAATATCCGACTCAATATGCAACCAGATTGGGACATACTCATAGTGAGTAAAGAATTCCGATAAGGAAAGCCACTTCCCACATTTATAGAGGTGACAAGCCCAGTAGTAAAATAAGAAGTTAGGGAGACGCAAGCCTCCCGACTCCTTAGGTAGGGAGAGCTTGAGATAAGATCTTCTGATAGCTTTATCCTGCCAGATAAAGGAGTTGACATCAGAATGGATGCGCTGAAAGAAAGACAAGGGTAACCAAACATCCAGCATGTTTAGTGGAAAAAACAATCTGGGTAGAACGTTCATTTTGACGGTATTGATTTTACCCCATAACGAAAGAGGAAGCTTTTTCCATCTTGATAAATCTTGCTGAATATTAAACCACAAATCCTCCAGGTTTAATTTGCGGAGTAAAGGTAGGTCCGAGGTAATATGGATACCCAGGTACTTGATGGACCTGGGGGTTCATTTCATACCAAACTCCCTGAAAGCTGAGCTATATGTTAAACAATTGAGGGGAAAGATTTCTGTTTTGCTAATATTAAGTTTATAATTCAAGAATTTCCCAAAAGTAGCAATAATATGCAATGCTTCTGTTAAAGAAGAAACCGGGTCTGAGAGATGAAGCAATATGTCATCCGCATAAACTGAAAGCACGGGGACCCTAACACCTATTGGAATACTGTAGATTAAAGGGGAAGATTTCAGCCGCCTAAGTAGGGGTTCGAGATATATATTGAAGAGAAAAGGAGAGAGCGGACAGCCTTGTCGTGTACCCTAAAAGAGAGGGAAAACCTCGGAGAGTACCCCATTGCAATGTATTCTAGCCTGAGGAGAGGAATATAGAGCCTGAATCCATTTAATAAAGTTGTTAGGGAAACCCATTGTCTGTAATGTAGCCCACAAGAAATTCCAATCCACCCTGTCAAATGCTTTTTCTGCATCAAGGGATATCAAAGCCATGGGGGAAGGGGAAGTTTTGGCCACCTGAACCAGATACGACAGTTTACGAAGATGATCAGCAGGGGTTCTACCTGACACAAATCCAATTTGCTCTGGGCTGAGAAGCTGAGTCCAGACTTGTTCGATTCTACTAGCGAGTATCTTGGCTAAAATTTTAATATCACAATTTAACAGAGAGATAGGACGGTAACTCGCAGGTGATTGGGGTAGCTTGTCAGGTTTAAGAAGAAGGATAATGGAGGCTTCCAGCAGGGAAGAATCTTGGGTTTGCCCTGAGAGCATATATTGATACAGACGTAACAGACAGGGAGCGAGATCTTTAGCGAAAACCTTATAAAAGTTCGAAGGGAAACCATCTGGACTGAGAGCCTTGTCCAACGTGAGATTATGTATAGCCGATAACACCTCTTGGAGGGATATTGGAGCAGATAAAAGGGATTGCTGCATAAGAGAGAGAGTAGGTAAGGATGAGGCGGAGAGATATTCTAATAAATCATCTTGTGACGGAGATGCGGGACGTTGACTATAGAGAGAGGAGTAGAACTATCTGAAAACAGCAGTTATGTCTCTTGGATGTGTTTTTGTAATTCCATCAGGATCATTGATGGAGGAGATGAATCTAGAGGCCTCTAATTTCCCAAGATGCAAGGCTAGGAGATGACTCTCCTTCTCACCTTGCTCTATATATTTTGCTTTAGTTCTTAATATGAGAAATTCTGCTTTTTCCTGTACTAGACGAGAATACTGGTTCCTTAAATTCAACAATGATTTTAGCAAAATGGGAGATAGAAGAGGTGAGAGATTGCTCGAGTGTACGGATCTGATCCAAAAGTGAGGTGATGGTAGCCTCTCTCTTTCATTTACGGGTGGAGGAGAGCTTGATAAATTTGCCACGCAAGAAGCATTTTAAGGTGCACCATTCATGATCCATTCTTATAACAGAACCCCGATTATTTGCAATAAAAAGTTGAATCAAATCAGAGATCCTAGTAATAACATAGTTCTCCTTTAAGAGCTGCATATTTAAACGCCATACTGAATCCCTTTGGAGATTTTGGCTTAACATAACAGTGACCTAGGCCACCGTGTGGTCCGATATAACAATCGGTTCTATGGCAGAGTCATTAAGTCCGTGGATAAGAGTACGGCTGAGTAAAATATAGTCCAGCCGGGACCAGGTGGAGTGTACCATAGAGTGAAATGAGAAGGCGTGTGGGTCTTGGGATTTAGCAGGCGCCACGGGTCGCACAGTCCAGCGGAATCGAGAAATTCAGCGCAAGCCCTCTGAACATTGGAAGGGGACTTGAGCAAGGAGTTAGATCTATCTAAATCCTGCGTGGGTGGTAGGTTCCAATCCCCCCCCCCCGAGAATTAAGGGAAGTGCGGAAAATCTTTGTAGTTCCTTCAGTAAATCCTGAAAAAATTCAGAATTTCCCCCCACAGGCCCATACACACTCCCCAGGACTAACTCAGTACAATCCAATAATCCTTGAACTAATATATATCTCCCTTGAGGATCAGCAATTATTATTTTGGGTTGAAAGGCGATCGACTTGTGAATTAGGATGGCAGTGCCACCACTGGAGAATGAAGTACCGGAAGCAAAAAAACTTGCCCAATCTCTAATCTACGCGAGCCCACCACTTCCCCAGAGAGGAGATGAGTTTCTTGAATGAAGGAGATATGGGCATGCAGGTATGATAAGTGTTTTAAGATCTGGATTCTTTTGCTCAGATCACGAGCCCCTCTTACGTTACAGGTTACAGACTTTTTCAGTCCATTAGCCATTGGAATCTATAAAGTCCCATATATAACCAGACCATTGTAATAAGGAAGTGCACCAATATTCCCCCTCCGCCATTGCAGCAAGTAAACTATGAAATTGGTGTTCCCACGAGACCCGGAAAAATTATAAACTTTGAACATAAATCCACCCATTAAGTCAATTATAAAGTAAAGGGAAACCCCATCGTTAATAGCGGAGAACAGCGGAACACCAAGGTTGTCAAACCCCCCCCCCATAACCCCAACCCCCTTGTAACTATTTACAACTATCCCTCTACCCAATTTCCAAATCGACTGAAAGGCCTCCTTGCCCCTGAATGGTAGAGAGCCCATAAGTACCCTATTAAAACTACTCTCTATGCTTCTATCTAGACATACAGACCTGAAGTTAATAGGCTTGTGCCTCAAGCAAACCGCTGACACTAATTTAGGCATTAATGTAAACTGACATAAGTCACCAAACATGATCCCCATAATACCACATGATATAAAACAAAGACAGAGAGTAGTTAGGGTACATCCCCCCATACTCCAGGACGTGTGGTGGATTACTCCCAAGCCAATGTCTTCTCCCCCCGGCCCCACAAACCTCGAAAAAAAGATACTGAAAGTAATTTAAATCCCCCCCAAAAAACAGAGATGCCCCATATAAGCATTGAAAACCGGCACCCCTCATGAACAAAGCTGTATTCCTGTTGGAATAACAAGAGAGAAGCAAAAACAGCACCAGACACACTAAAAAAGGTAACACCGAGCAAGAGATAGGTGCAGAACAAAACAGGACTGCTGAGAGAGTTAGTTGCAAGCGCTGAGATAGGGATACGAAAGTGAACGGTGATAGAGTAAAAATGACATGAACAACAAACATGGAAAGAAGGACAAGAATTTAATAGGGAAGTATTGAGAGAAGCGACACACTTTGCGTTGAGGTTAGACATAGCCATCACTTTAAATATAGCAAAGCGAGGGATGAATTGTAGTCGAGAAGCAGCCAAAGGAGAAAGAATTAGTAGTGAAAAGAGAGGGAGATATAAGAAGGTATTTCTAGACTTATTAGCATAATGCCAGATAAAGATATCGCAAGGAGGAGTAAAAGAATCAAGCAGTTCCTTGAAAATGCGACTGTTCCCAGGGGGAACCAGATTGGTATCGGGCCAAGCCGCCCATGAAAACAATCCCCACTGGAAATGGCTAGTTGCACAAAGAAAGTCCACGGGAAAATGGTTCCTCGGTGCAGCATGGGTTCACTGAGACCTGCAGGACACCGCTTGCCTCCCTCTCAGTCCGTCAGCATCTTCAACTCACCGGGAAAGCTCCCCGCACAGAGACATCCCTTGGACCGGACACTCCAATGGTAAGCCAGCAGAGAAGAGATTTAGACAGTCAAAAACAGCGATTTTCCTTGGTAGTTAGAAAACAGGACCACAGTCCTACGATTTAAATAAAGAGGGAATTTTCTTGCACAGATCAGCCTGGGCCTGGTCAGCAGAGTCAAAGGAAAGCCATACTCCGTCCACCAAGACCTGCAAGCGAGCTGGATATGCCATACGAAACTTAATGCTGGCAGCTATCAGCTTGCTGACTATTGAGTGAAAAGAAGCTCTCTTCTGCCTGGTTTCAAGGGGCAGGTCCTGAGTTATCCTTAGTCACTTGCCTCCCAGTGTATTGCGTGTAATTCTCTGACTTTAACCAGAATGTGTTGCTTTTCCAAATAGTTGAGGAAGCGAATAATCATCGGACAAGGGGAGGCAGACTCTTCTGGCTTCGGGTTTAAGGACCTGTGCGCCCTTTCAATTAAGTAGGTAGGATTATGTGGGGAAGGACCCACGATCTTGGAGAAAAATTTCTGCATAAACAGAATTGCAGAGGGGCCCTCTGCCCCTTCTGGAAGCCCAAAGATCAGGATGTTGTTCCTCCTACTGCATCCCTCTAAGTCTTCGGTCTTAAGTTGTAATTTAGTAATTTGTTGCCTGAGTTTGGTAATCTCTGGGTCAGTCCTGTCTCTCCAGGCCTCTAGGGAATAGGTACATGCCTCAGTATCTGCCGTTCAAGTTCTAAGGTCCGCCATCTCAGAACGGATGTTTTTGAGATCGGTAGCAATATCCTGAAGGGTCTCCTTGAACGGTTGCAGTTCTTGCAAGAAGCGCTCTTCTGATAGCAGTACAGAAGCTGACAGCGCACCCAGTTGCTTGGCAGCAAATTGCCTGTTTATCGGGCGAGATCGGGGGCGTGTGTCTGGGCAAGGCCGTCTTCATTTCGGCCTCCATCACAGTGATTTAAAATAGTAGCAAACACCAGAAAACGGCCAAAAAGCTCTGTTAGGTGTACAGGAACAATATTATTCAGACAATCCCCAGCAGTATTAGCCAGAAAACGCCAGATTATAACAGATTTACAGGTGGGGGGGGTTGGAGCTGAGAGAAGCAGCAGCTAGCAAGCCCAGACCATCACTTGATCTCCGAGGTTGTTCCTCTTTACATCAACCCTCTTTGAGTGGTTTTGTCATGCCCTCCCCTACCATGAAGTTTGCCAAATGATCCCACAGCCCAAGCATATGCCCTAGAGCTTCTGACCCCAGGAATTCTTCAGTATTCTTAACTCTTGCAGTCTACCTCCAATGTTGAACTGCCCGGAGAATGGAACATATATAAATGATGAAACACTCATTGGCTCATGCCACCATTCAAACTGTTGCATTCTATAATGCTCAGTTTTCATTCTCCGCCTGCTCAGCAAGACATCCCGGAGAGCTCTCCTCTTGAAGAACTGCTAAGCCTTGAAAACTTAAGTAGAAAAGTTTTATTTTTCATCTGCTGCCTTTATTAACTTCTTTATTTATCTTTACCGCTAGTTTAGTGTATTTTATTTTAGTTTTTTACCTCAGTTTGTGGTTCCTCACTGGTTTCTGGTAACCGGCGAGGAACCGGGGGTTTTACCCTTATTTTTCTCCTTTTATTTTACTAAATTTGACTGCTGGTTCCTTTATTTACTTTAATTGTTATGGTTTCCCCCGGTTTAAAAAAACGACCATTTACTATCTATCGGTTGTTTTGAACCGTTACCTAGCTTTAAATAGCTTCTTCCTGCAGTTGGAACCGAGGAGAAATACTGTGTTTTCATTTTTTTTCTAATGATGTCAGAGAAGCCTAAAAAGAAAACAGGACCCACTGGTTTTAAAAACTGGCTTAAAGGAGTAGTCCACCCAGAATTTGGAAAAACATATGTTGTGCATTATTTTGATTTGTGTGTGAAGCCCTAGTCTGTTTTTCCTTCTGTCTGCTATTAGGAGTTTTTTTCCCCTAAATTAGCCTGCTAGCTTTATGGTAGTTTTACCCCCTTGGGATCTCCATCTGAGCTAAGTTTATTGCATTCCTTGTTTCTAAAATGCATCCTGTCTCATGTGACAGTGATGCAGCCAAGACCATAGATTTAGCAGAAAGCACTGCTTTACAATCAGTTCACAACAGTAGAGATGGGTATATTTTAAAACTATACAGAGTTCAGCTTGGTGACTACCCTCATTGTAAAGGTCTTTTTGTTGTGAACAATTGGGACACTAGTTGTGTATGTGTGACTTGTATGGTTTTTAAGATATTTACATTTTTTTGGCATGCCTACTAGAGTGTTCATTTAGAAAAAAGCTTCTGGTGTTTGCAAGTGCATATGCACACATACCAAACAAATCTAAATATTTTGAAAAGTATACAAGCTACATAAAATAAAAACAGGATACAGCTATGTTACTCGTACCCTGTAGTTCAGTGATTTAACTCTTTCCCTCTGTCTCTCAATTGCTACTGTTGATCTTTGTACAATTGCTGTTTATAATTGCTCTTTATTGTGAATGCTGTATACTGTCACTGAAACTCTGTATGCTATGTCCTGTACTGTACTACCTGTACGTATTGCCTTGCTTTATGCTTTATGTAACTAACTCTGGGTCACCCCTGAAAAAGGGACCCTTGGGGCCCAGTGGGCTTACCCGGTTAACAAAATTTAATAAATAAATAAATAAATAAGTTGTTCAGGACAAATATAATTTTACATTGAGGGTAGTCACTAAACTGAATTCCTTACAGTTTTTAAAATATTCTCCATCTGAAGTGGGAAATTTGTTAAAAAAAAAGGCATGAACATTTAGTTAATTAGATGGCTATATTTTAAAAAATATACAGAGTTTAGCTTAGTGACTACCCTAATTGTAAATGTCTTTTTGTCTTGAACAGCTTTGCTCCTGGTCATTTTTGTGTAGCCTATAAAGTTTCCAAGATATTTAGGTTTGTTTGGCTTGTGTGCAGATGCACTTGCAAACAGCACACACTTTTTTTTCTCTCTGAGTGAACATTCTGGTAGACATGCCAAACAAATGTAAATATCTTGAAAACCATACAAGTTACACATACACAACTGGTGTCATAACTGTTCACAACAAAAATATCTCTACAATGAGGGTAGTTACCAAGCTGAACTCTGTATAGTTTTTAAAATATAGCCATCTCTACTGCTGTGAACTGATTGTAAAGCAGTGCTTTCTGCTGAATCTATGGTCTCGGCTACATCACTGTCACATGAGTCAGGATAAATTGCAGAAACAAGGAATGCAATAAACTTAGCTCAGATGGAGTTCCCCAGAGGTCATAAAACTACCATAAAGCTAGCAGGCCAATTTAGGAAAAACTCCTAAAAGCAGACAGACAGAAGGACACACTAGGACTTCACACACAAATCAAAACACTCTGCACAACATATGTGTTTTGCAAATTCTGGGTTGGACTACTGTGTGATGAAATTTTTGCAAAAGCTGAGAAACATGATTTGCGTTTGTTTTGTTTAGGTGAAGCACAATTCACTGCAGATTGTGAAATTTGCAAAACCTTTCCTGACAAAACTAAAGAAAAAAGGGTGAAAAGGTTTAAGAGAATGTCTTCCCCATTGATTCTGGAGGGGTCTGAACAACCCAGTACTCCAATTATCTCTAAAAAAGATAAAAATACAGATTCTGAACTGAACACTAAGAAAAGGTAATCCTCTAAAGGGAAAAGAACCAGGGATACAGCCACTGAACAGGCACAGGCCAAAAAGAAAACAAAAACCAAACACATACAACCTCCTGCTGACAAGCCTAAGGAGTTTCCAGTGGTGAACCCAGTAATGCCTACAGCTGAGGCAATAGCACCTGCCTTGCAGGTCTTACAGGCACTTCAATCTGCAAATCCTTAACTTTTGTCAGTGGTTCCTATGGTTCCGGCTTCAGTTCCAGTTTCAGTTCCACAGCCTGTTCCTCTTTCGAATCATGGTTCAGTTCTGCCTTCCCAGGACCCATGTTTTGAGCAATATGAGTAGGAAGAGGAAGAATGTGACGGAGAACCTATTGAGCCAGAGGTCTCTCCTGACACAGAGTTTGATTCCCCTCCAAGGTCAACAGAGGATTACTCCACTCATTATACATTTGTTAGACAGATGGTGGATGCCCTAGATCTGGCTACAAATGAATCTGTGGAAGTTGAGGAAAAAGCAGACTTTTTAAAAATGATAGGCCTAGTACAGTACCTACAAAATGGCTGCTACTCCCAATCAATAAGTCTCTGAAAAAAAAACGATCTTGAAGGTTCTTCAGATCCCAAGTGGAAAAGAAGGCTGGTAAGAAATATCAGTTAGATAGGTCAGAGACTGAGTTTTTGTTTTCTCACCCTGACCATAAGGGGTGGTACAGACTTCAGCCTGTGATAGAGCCAAAGTGCCCTTGTCTTCATACCCACCAGACAAGGATTCTAGAAAAATAGATAGTATGGGAAAACAAGTCTATCTAGCAGCATCTCTGGGCATAAGGCAGGCCAGCTATATGGCTTATGCTGCCCAGTATCAGAAATCCTTGTGGCAGTCATGTCCATGGTGGATAAGGCACCACCAGGACTTGCAGCTGACTTGGCAGAGACAGTTAGATGTGGGCTGGAGGCTACTAAGTACCAGTTCTACATGGCAGTAGATGCCAATGATACAGCTGCTTGGTGGATGGCACTTTCTGTATCCCTCAGGTGATTTGCATGGCTCAGGGCCACAAGTGTGTTTCCCCTGTGAAAACAGTTTGTTATTTGGGGACAAGACGGAGGCATACATGACAAAAAAGTGGATGAATACAAAACCACTTACAAAAGCAATTCAGCAAAGGAGAAGACCTCTACCTCTTACAGGGGAAGGGGAGGTAGGGGGACAGTGGCCTATGGCAGACCTTTCTTCCAGTCCCAAGCCATGTCCCAGTACCAGCAACAGCAGCACACTGGCTACTTTAGGGGCAGAGGCAGATGGGGTTCCAGGCATGGGGGACAAGCTACACAAGCTTCACCCCAGAAAAAACAAAATCCCTGATGTGTTTGCCAGGGTCATCTCCTCACTTCCTGTAGGGGGTAGGCTAACTCACTACCTCCAGGCTTGGAAAAATATCACCACAGACAAGTGGGTTCTGGAGGTAGTGAGTCAGGGCCTAGTCCTCAACTTCTAATCATTTCCTAAGTTAAGGTCCATGGTTTTCAGACCAGCTACCCCCTTAGAAAGAAAACTTCTGGAAGCAGAGGTAACAACCCTTCTGCAAGCAAGAGCAGTAGAACCAGTTCCACCGTTACAAAGTGGGAAAGGGTTCTACTCCAGGTACTTCCTAACTTTGGAGAAAAATGGGGAGTGGCGACCAATTTTAGACTTAAGAGTTCTGAACAAGCATCTCACAAAGCCAAAGTTCTGGATGGTTACTTTAGCAATGATCCTCCCAACTCTGCAAAAGGGGGATTGACTGGCTTCTCTAAATCTGAAGGATGCTTACTTCCACATCCCCGTAAGGGAGTCTCACACAAAGTACTTCAGGTTCAGACTACCATCAGGACATTACCAGTTCTCAGCCATGCCTTTCAGCCTAACCTTAGCACCCAGGGCTTTCACGAAGTGCCTGGCAGTGATGGTGGCATATCTCAGAAGGCAGGGCATCACAGTATTCCCATACCTGAATGACTTGTTAGTCATAGGAAAGTCACCTCAGCAGGTGAGGGTAGCCTTACATGCAACACAGGATCTCCTGGAATCACTGGGATTCTTGATCATTTTAAAAAAGTCTGTCCTGGAACCAGTTCAAGTATTGAATTTCATAGGTGTAGAATTAGACACCTTAAAGGGAAGAGCCTTCCTTCCCCAAGAAAAGGCAGACAACATAGTGCAACTGCCTGGAACTTTCACGGTAAACTTACCAAAGTCAGCAAAACAATTTTTGCAACTTTTGGGCCACATGGCTGCAGCAACAGGCACAGTCATGGGGTCCAGGTTCCAGAAGAGGGATATTCATTTCCACCTCAATGCACATTGGTGTCAGAGAAGGAGCCCTCTTTCAAAGTTGGTGCTAGTGACCAGAACATTACTGCAAGCCTTGCAGTGGTGGCAAGACAGGCACAACCTAAGAGAAGGAGTTCTCTTACAACAAGAACCACCTTCCTTGGTACTCACAACAGATGTATCCCTGTTGGGTTGTTAGCACATCTGCAAGAACACACAGTGCACAGCACTTGGTCCCCTGTAGAATATCTCCTGCATATAAATCTGCTGGAGGGCAGTAACTGCTCACTGCTGCCTTTATTGCTTTTTTACTGCTTATTGTTGATTTCTCGTGGTAGCAAGTTGGGTTTTTGACTTTTTATAAGGTGCTAACAGAACTGTTTCGGGGATGCTGAAAATGTGAAACCTATTTTGGTGTGATTTAAATGAGGTTGTTATTTCTTTGAATTAGAAACTTATTTCTTCTAATTTCAAACCTATGTTGGTGTGCTTTTAGTGGGGCTGTTATTTTGTGGGTGTTTTTATTTGCTGTTGAAAATTTGAAACCTATTTTGGTGTGATTTAGGTGGGGCTGTTATTTCCTTGCTGTTGAAAATTTGAAACCTATTTTGGTGTGATTTAAGTGGGGCTGTTATTTTCTTGCTGTTTTTACTTGGTAACAGGTTGATTTTTTGACTTCTTGTAAGGGGCTAACATGGAGTTGTTTTGGGGCTGTTGGAAATTTAAAAGCTATTTTGGTGTGATTTAAGTGAGGCTGTTATTTCTTTGAATTAGAAACCTGTTTCTTCTAATTTCAAACCAGTTTTGGTGTGCTTTTAGTGGAGCACTTATTTTTTGGGTGTTTTTACTTGCTGTTGAAAATTTGAAACCTATTTTGGTGTGATTTAAGTGGGGCTATTATTTCTTTGCTGTTGAAAATGTTAAACCTATTTTAGTGTGATTTAAGTGGGCTGTTATTTCCTTGCTGTTTTTACTTGCTGCAAATTTTTGCCCACCCTCCCACTGTTAATTAAATGCCCTGTTAAATCTGATTGACAGGAGCCAAGCACAGGGAACAGCAGGGGCTGTGGAGTGGGAGCGGCATAAGGGGGAGTAAGCCCATCCTCGGCACAAAAAGTTGCTGTAACGTAGAAGTGCAGTCGACTCGTGAGCTACCATAGCATAAATTAAAAAAAAAATTACATCAAGTAAAAATTACAGTGTAAATTACAAAAAATAAATTAAAAAATTTGACATAAAGTAAAAATACTTCCAAAAACCAAACACATGGACCTCGAAGGAGAGCTACATGTCTAGGGGAACTAGAAGGAGGGCTTCAGAAACAGACAACTAGTGTAATAACTAAAAGATAAATAGTGTAATAGTATAATTACACAAATAGTGTAATAGCTGTATAATTGCAGAATAACGTGGGGAGTGGTGCAATGCTGTGGATGCAGGGCAGCCATATTCAGGCAGGCCTTCTGGATGCTGAGGTACTGCCCTTTTTTCAGGCATCTCTCTGGACTATGGGACAAGGTAGCCAGACTCAGAACAGAAGTAAACTGGGTCAGCTATACCTTCTCCCCCATCCGGAGACCATCCAGTCCAATGCCACTGCCTCAAAGATTGCCAAGAACGAGGAGCACTTGGACAACGGTGGGCTCGGGGAGGGTTAGGAAGATCAGGCAGAGGCACATGCCACATCCTGTTCCACTCCAGAACTCATATGCTGCACTGGAAAATGGGGACAACCAGAGAGAGAGGCACCCAGAGAAGTAGAAGGGAAGGATGTGGAGGTCAACCGAGGAGGTGGTCTCATTGGGGGGAGCAGTGGACCCCAGAGGAAGAGGAAGCGAATCCTGGTTGGGGACTCTATTGTATGGGGGATCAAGCTAGGAACATACGAGGGGGGAGGACAGGTGCCTCTCAGGTGCCAAGGCTTGGAGGGATGGGAGCAAGATCCTGGGGATCGCCGGGAAGGCAAGACGGGAGGGAGAGTTAGTTGTCATTATCCACCTAGGAACTAATGACCTGGCAAATGGGGAACCTAAGGAAGTTCAGGAAGAGTTTAGAAAATTGGGGAAGGGTCTCAGGCAAGTAACTACATCCATCACCTTTTTGGAAGTACTACCTGTGAGAGGAATGGGAAAGAGTTGGGGTGCACACACCAGGAACTTTAACACATGGTTGAAGAATTTGTGCTGTGAGGAAGGGTTTGGACTCATTGGTGACTGGGGACCCACCTGGAAGGATGGGGGCTTGTTCAAGCCTGACATCCTGCATCCATCCTGGAGGGGATTCCAAGCATTCAATGAAAAGTTTAAATGCTACATGGACAAGCATTTAAGATAGCTAAGGGGGTTGGGGCAGGTCAGCAAGGAGGGTACCTAATTGCCCTCCCCCCACAGCTAGCAGTGGAACCAGAGAACAAGAGGAGGAGATATCACTACAAAGCAGTGTGCAAAAGATGGAGATAGCCACCCAAGTGGTAGATAGGCAGAAAAAGGACAACATACAACAGAAGTGTAGACAGGAGACAGAACCAGGGATAAAGGACAACCAGGGAGGGGACTGGAGTAGACCTGCAAAACAGACCAGGAAGGTCACATCATGGAAAGCCATTTGTGCCAATGCCAGGAGCCTTAGCAACAAGATGGAGGATCTGGAGGCTGCCATGGTGCAGTCAGACCTGGACACTGTGGCCATCACAGAGACCTGGTGTAATGATAACCATGACAGGGAGATGGCCATACCTGGCTACAACATATTCAGAAGGGACAAGGCAGGCAGGAAGAGAGGAGGAGTGGCACTTTATGTGAAAGATGGCACAAAGATGGCATTTCCTCCTGGGGATCGAAGCCTCTGATTTGGGGGTAGAACCCGTCAGATGGTTTGATCACTGCACCATGGGGTTCAGTTTTTATGCCCCCCTTCATAGGCCTACCCCTGTGGACATGATCAGATACCACCCATTACGGGATGTGAGCCCTGATGGCCTGGCGGCAGTACTTGACCTATCGATGCTTCCTGAGGCAAGCGGGCGCCCAGAGGCCCTGGTTTTGGCCTATAATAAGATCATTACAATGGCCCTGGACTCTATCACTCATGTCTGAGTTTGTCCTCTCTCCATTCACCCTCGGTCCCGTTGGTTTGATGGGACCTTGAGTGAGATGCAGTGACTAGGACGAAGGTTAGAGCATTGCTGGTGGAAATCTGCCCTGGAGGCCAACCATCTTAGACTGAAGGAACATTATCAAGTCTCTCAATCAACAATCTCCCATAAGAAGGCAGAGTTCCTGTCCAGGGAGATTGCTGCTGCTCAGAACCAACCGGCTCAGTTCTTTTGAACTGTGGACAGGCTGTGCAACCCGGCCTGTCTGCAGTCTTAAAGAGCTTTTTCACAATTGGAGTGTGGTGAGTTCACTCAGTTCTTTGCAGATAAGGTGACCGGCATCAGGGCGGAGATCAACTAGTAAACTCTGGGGGGGGATGCTATTGATCGGCGCTTGGTCACTTTCCCTCACTTTGCCTGGAGTATCTTTGACCGGCTGGAGTTCATGGATATTATGCAGATTGTCCAGAGTATGCACCGGGGTCAACCTTAACCTTTTTTTGCACTAGCCAGCAGGGCAAGTTGATTCAAAATTGCACTAGCCCGCAGATGGTTGCACTAGCCCGTAATTATAATGGTAAATTTTGCTCACTTAGACAGGAAACAATGCAAGCAAAGCCAAGAAATACTTTGATTATTGCACATTTATCCTGCTCCCACATTGCTCCCAGTTCCCCAGCAGAAAAAAAAAAAGACTGCAATGCCATCCATCACAGACAGTGAGCCCCCCCATTGTTTTGTACCATGGCCTCTTCTCTTCCTCTTTCTGCCCCCCACACACATACCAAACAGACAGAGGATATCACAACAGCAAATGTTCAATCAAGCAGTCCTAGCTCTGCGCACACAATAGCTGGCATCATCATGTACCTCACCACACAGTCACCACCACCCACAGGGCAATGAACAGAGGCAGGCAGAGAAAGACACTCGAGGTCTGCACCCTATAATCAACTGGAGACCTGCATTTTTGAAAGTTTTTGTACAGTCTCAAGTGAGCCAGGAGCACATCTAAGATTTCTTTGGGGGTTGGGGCTAGACAAACCTAAGGGGCTTGGAAAATAGAAAACTATGAAATTTTTATTTGTAAAAGCATTGATTTTAATATGCTCTGCCCCAACAATAACATATTTTTCTTTAACATTGTCCTTTCATCAGCCATGGGGAAACAGTACACAGGCATAACACTATACTATTTTTATTTCCATATAGGATGATCTATGCACCCCAGGAATGCATATTTCAAGGTTTAAAATTATGTATTTTATCAAGGTTTATTTTTGTACCATACATGATCCAAAGCTTTGTTTTTAGGCTGAAAGGACATGCTAAGTGGGATAAGGGTGGAACTGTATGGATGGTGTTGGCTGGCATGGTCCATTTAGAAGAGCTGAGGACCCCCTACACTTGCCAGTAATGGCAGCTATGGATCTATGGATGGTCACTTCAGAGTCTGGTCTGCAGTGGTGTCCAGGGAAAGAACAGAGTTAAGAGATTTGTGAGAGGGAAGTTATGGTGAGGCTGGGATAAAACCCACCACCTGCAGGGCCGATCCTGTATACCTCTTTGAATTTTGTCACTGAAATGTTGGATACAAACACTCAAAATGTAGAGAAATGAGGGGAACTGGTCTTAATAATGTTGGACAAATTGTTAGACATAGATACATTCAGAAAACTGGAACCTAGTGACTTAACAGCACTCTACCCTTGATCACACCCTGGACACTAGCTGAAAGTCTTAACAGTGGAGTGATAATGACTCACATTGAGTCATTTGTGGGATCCCTCTCTTGAACTGCCAGATAATTGCAGCTCTTAATGAGCTGTTAATCACACCTGGCCATTTGGAACATTGAAAGAGATTAGCTTGAGGGCTAGACAATGCTAAAGTAGAGACTATTTTAACTTCATTAACAGCCATGAAAATCTGCACTAGTCAAGCTGGGCAAGTAGAGAGTTAGCTGCACTAGCCCTGTTCAATTTGCACTAGTGGTTGGGCTAGTAAAACAATGTTAAGATTGACCCCTGGTATGCACCCTATGTGCTGTAGTTTGGATCCGGGCCCAGCTTCCCTGATTATGGGTTGTTGTGACATCATCGGCCCGGTCCTTGCACGGATAGTCTGGTGTTCCCTTGAGATGGATGAGTTTCCTAGCTCCCTGAAGGAGATGCTGGTGACACCCCTCCAGAAGAAAGCTTCTCTGGACCCAAGTGCCTTGCTAACTACAGATCCATCTCTAACCTCCCCTTTGTGGGGAAGGTAATTCAGAAGGTAGTGGTTTTACAACTGAAGAACCATTTGACCATCCATGACATCTATGAACCTTTCCAATTTGGTTTTCAAAAGAGGCACAGTACCAAGACTGCACTGGTTCAGGTGCTCAATGATCTCTTGATGGCGAGAGATCAGGAAAGTTGCTCCATGTTGGTTGTTTTTGATCTCTCCTCAGCATTTGACACCGTGGACCATGGGGTGCTGCTTGAGTACCTGAGGTTCATCTGTGGCCTGTCGGGTACAGCCCTCAGGTGATTTAAGTCCTTCCTCTCTGGCAGAACTCAGAGGGTGGTGTCAGGGATTTTCTCCTCTGACCCTTTCTCTCTGCCATGTAGGGTCCCTCAGGGTTCACTTCTGCCCCCCCATGTTGTTTGTGGTGTACATGCTGCCCCTTGGAGACGTTGTAAGAAGGTATGGGCTGAGGTTTCACTGCTATGCTGATGATACCCAGCTCTTCCTGTCTTTTGCCCCCAACCAGGATAGTGCACTCTTGGTATTTAACAACTGCCTTGCTGAAATCCAGGACTGGATGAATTTCATCTGGCTGAAGTTGAACTCGGGAAAGACTGAGGTGATGGTTGTGGATCCGGGTCACTGGATAGAGGGGTCGGGGCTGGTCAGTCTATCGGTTTCCTTGTGGGGCTCCCAGCTTCTCACCTCTGAACAGGTGCAGGACCTGGGGGGGGTGATTCTTGATGGGCTGACACTTCAATATCAGGTGTCAGCAGTCGTCAAGTCTTCTTTTTACCATCTGAGGAACATCGCCAGGGTCAAGCACCTAGTTCTGTCCGGTGATCTTCCCATGCTGGTCCACGCCTTTGTGGCCTCGTGCTTTGATTATTGCAACTCCCTCTACCTAGAGCTACTGGGGGTTGATATCTGCTGCTTGCAGCTGGTGCAAAATGCAGCAGCCCCGGTTGTTGACAGGGACCCCTCGAACATGTCATAGTACACTGGTGCTGTGCGAACTGCACTGGCTGCCGATTCAGTGGCAGATCACCTTCAAAGTTGGACTTCTGACTTATAAAGCCATACACAGACTCGGCCTAGACTACCTGAAAGAGCTCCTGTCTCCCTACTGCCCTGATGGACCTGGGGCAAAACAATTGCCAACAGGATTAAGACATACCAGGTTGCATGAACGTACATAACAATTACACAGTAAGAATAACAACATAATAACATATAACCATCACATGTAACAAGATACTTCCACCAGAACATAGCACTAGGAGGTAGTGACATTTAAATACAATTGCATAGATATAGATATATGGATGTAAGGTAATGAGCTAAAGTTTATACAGTAAACATCACTGGAGGAGTCATAGTGAGCAGGAGTGGCAGTTCCTCTAGCATCAAAGTGCGAAGAAGATTGAGATGTAAGAGTCCTTTGATAAGTACTGTAGGCATGGCCTTGCAAGTGGGGTGGGAAGGGGAAGGGGTATAGGGAGTGGGATGGAAAGGTCAGATGAGATAGGAGAGGGTTGAACATGATGGCATAGGGAGGGAGGAAGGACTGTTCTAAGGGAGAAACATGACAGATGCCAGAGGCAATGGTTGGGGTTTAAGTCCAAATATTTGAAGCAAAGACAGATCATGATGTTGGGACCTTGATTTGGACAATGACAGAAGGGAGGACTCAATTGGTGCCGCAGGCAATGGTTGAGGTTTAAGTCCAGAATTTAAAGCAATTTGTGATGTTAAGACCTTGACTTGAAGCAATGACAGACCTCAGAGAAGGTCCTCAGGAACAAGGATTTGAAGAGGGAGAACATGACAGGGAAGCAAGCCTTAAGGTTTTCTGGATCTTATTCCAGAGCATAGGAAGAGTGAAGTTTATTGAAGCTCTACCAAAGCACGTTTTAGCTTTAGGGATAGCCAGAGATAGGATGGTAAGACTTCTAAGAGAATAGGCACTAGGGATGCAGGGAGTTAGGTAGCTTGTGAGGTACTGAGGTTATTTATGAGTGATTGCCTTATATGTCCATATAATAGCATTCTTTTGCTTCCTGAAACTAAGGGAGCTCCAGCCTATGGAAGAATAGAGGATGCAGTGGTACGTGTCATAAGGGGCATCCAAAATGAATCTAAGTGCTCTGTGGTATAGGGTATCAAGCTTGGAGAGAGAGCTGTGCTAGTACTATGGCCATATAAGAAATCTGCATAGTCTAGGAGAGGCAAGAAGGTAGCTTAGACTAGGAGTTTTCTAGACTCCTGGGATAGTGAGTTCTTGATCCTGAAGAAAATACCAAGCCTTTGGCACAGTTTCTTAGTAAATCCTTCAATGTGATAAGTGAAGGATAATTTGTAGTCACTCCAGACCCCCAGGTATTTGAATTGTTCCACGAACTCGAGGGCTTCTCCCAAAAGGGTGCTTATGTGAAGAACCTTATCAGGTTTTTTTTTTTTTTTTTGAGATGAGGGGTCAGTGGAGAGAAAATCATGGTCTTAGTTTTTTTTGGCATTGAGCAGGAGTTTCAAATTGAGTAGTTTTTTTGAAGGATGTCAAAATCGTTCTGGAGGTCCAAAATGTCTTGATCCGGAGTTGATCTGTCAATGTATAGCACTGTATCATCAGCGAAGAGATGGATATTAGATGACTTTAGGCCAGTGTCAATTTAATTAATATAAATGGCAAAAAGAAGTGGACCAAGTATGGATCTTTGGGGGACACTTCTAAGGAGTATTTTTTTTTTGGCGATAGCTCTCCTTATGCCTTGACCTACTGCTCTCTGTCCACAAAATAGTTTGCGAACCAATTTAGGGCCAGGTTGTCCACCCCAACTTTCTTCAGGGTCACCAGGAGCAAATCGTGGTCCACCGTGTCAAAAGCCTTGCTAAAGTCCAAAAACAAGGCGCATATGTATTGTTTGTTATCAAGTGCGGACTGCCAGTCATTTATAACCTTAGCAAGGGCAGTGTAGGTATGTACTATGCATGGGATGGAAACCAGATTGAATCAGGTTTAGTAGATTAAAACTGTCCAGATGAGATCTGAGTTGTTCATTTACTACCTTCTCCAATAGTTTTGACAAGGCCGGGAGCAAGGAGATTGGGCGGTAATTATTTAGGTTGCAGGGGTCCTCTGATTTGAATAGAGGGATGACATGGGCCGTCTTTCAGACCTTGGGGAGGGAGCCCGATTGAGAGACAAATTGAAAAGGTGGGTAATAGTAAGAGTCAAAATACAGTAGGCCCACTTTAGGAAGAAAGGCTCAATCATATCCACACCCACACTTTTCTTAGTATCAAATTGAAGAAGGAGATCCTCAACCTGTTTGACGGTGACCAGACAGAAGGAGGAAGAGTGGTAAGGGTGAATAGATTCCGAATCATGGCAATCAGATGACTGACTAAGGAACTGTGCCCTGATGGCATTTGCTGGGGAGGTATCAAAAGCCATCCCTGCAGTGGCAAAGTGATTGTTAAGGAGGTCAATGATCTCATTTTATCTGTAGTGTGGGTACCACCAGTTAAAATTTTGTGGAGAAGTGTGCCAGCGCTGTTATGGTCTTCTACCTCCCTTAAAGTTTTCCAAAACTGAGTAGCAGAGTTAGTGGATGCGTTAAGTTCAGAGCGGAAATAACTAGACTTTGCAGCTCTGATAGTTTCCGTGCAGAAATTCGTTGTGGTTTGGAAAGCAGACCAGTCTGTGGCCAATTTAGACTTTCTGGCTCTTTTCCAAAGAGCAGCCCTATGCCATAAGGCAGTCTTTAGGTTATCTGTGAACCAGGGACAGGATTTTCTTTAGGTTTGGCTTTTGGTAATTGGGGCATGGAGGTCTAGGGTTTTGGTGAGTATTTCATGAAGTACCTCATGTGCCTCTTCCACAGAAGATGCGAAGTAAAATTTCTGCCAGTTAGCGTATTGGAGGTTATACAAAAAAAGCATCTGGGAAGAAGATCCATTTACATCTCTTATGGATGTATTTAGAGGAAGAGGAGGTTTGGAGTTGCGTCGACCTTACGCATGCAATGGCACAGTGGTCGCTGATGTTGTTAAAGAATACACCTGAGTGGAAGAAGAGGTGAGGCTTGCTTACAAGGATTAGGTCAAGAAGGGAGCTATGCTCTGGGTTTTTGGTGTTTGGGTGGGTAGCTTCAGTAATGATCTGGGTAAGTCCATGGGCATCACAGAATTCTTTCAATGGTAAGGAGACTGGAGAGAACCAGTCAAGGTTGAGGTAATCAATTATGGATACTTCTGATGAGGTGGTAGCTAGTATGTCACTTAGGTGTTTGAGCAGAGAGAGGCTAGCTGAGGGGGGCCTATAGCACCCACTAATGCAGATAGAGGTTGATTTGGCTGGTTGAATTCTTAGTGTGAGGCACTCAGACTCCTTAGGGACTGTAGTCATGTCCACCATAGTTGCGGCAATGTTGTCCCAGACATAGATGGCTACTTCCCCTTCCCGGGATTTCCTATTAGTATGAATCAAGTTGTATGAAGAAATGTTAACCTCATAGTCCAGGGTGGTTGGTCTTAGCCAAGTTTCAGAAATTACAAGAACATCAGGAGAGAAGTGGAGGGTCCATGTTTTGATAGCATCAAGCTTTTTCAGAAGGCTGCAGGCATTCAAATGCAAAAATGATAACCCTTTTAATAAAGGTAAGTCAGCTGGAGCAGGAATGGGGGGGGGGCCCAGGGTTTAATTCGATATTACCAGCACAGATGAGTAGCAGCAGGAGCATCTTTTTTATAGCACTAAGAAGTAGTCAGAATGGCCAAATTTTGCCCCTGAGGCGTGGGCAGTTTCTCAAACTCTTCTCCAAGGCCAAACAGCGAGGTGAGGCGAGGCGAGGTGAGGGGCGATAGTAAGCATACAGAATAGCTTTAATTGAAAGGGCAAACCCATGAGAGAGAGAGGCAATTGGTACCCAATGTGAATACAGCAGTGTAAGGTAGTATGGAGGCCAGGTTGGGTAAGTGGCAGTGGGAGGGAAACATTTAGAAATTTGTGTATAAGATTTAGGTGTCCTGTGAATATGCCTGGGTGTTGAAAATTTTGTGGGTTTAGAGACCCACGGTATGTGACGGTTACACTAATAAGTAGAAATCCTATGCTGAATGGAGGAAGCAGCATTTTTGCAGTTAAATTTGAGCATGAGAGAGGATCACCCCTTTAAGAAGTTGCAGGAAGGACAGCCCCTTTAAGGAGTTGCTGTAATTGACTAGTGTGAGGCCTCAGGGGGCGGAAATCACTGGGGAAGTGTATTTAATAAAGGAGAGGGGGTGGGTGTCCAGAGAGCAGTACAACAAGGCAGTGGCAGAGCTGTGATTTGAAAAAGGTGTCTTGGGTGCTTGCTTTCTCCATGGGGATCTGCAGCATCCAATCGGGAAGCGGCCACCGTCCCCAGGAGCCAGTCCAGTTACAGGGATTGAAGCCTGACAGCTCCGAGCTAGGAGCTGAACAATTGTACCTGCTTTTCTTGGTCAGGGGGTGGTGGGCTGGATGCAGAGGTCCGGCCGCCAACCGGTGGCAGCACCAGGGTTGCTCAGCTGAAGTGGAGAGCCTGGTTTGGGCTTGTGGTTAAAAAAGAGTAGAAAAAAAAAGGTGGGCCGTTAGTTAAAAAGTCAAAGACAAAGCTCAAGTAAATTGGTGGGAGGGCCCCGAGCAATTTGGTGCTCAGGGCAGAAGTAGGTGCAAATAGTGGGAGAGAATGGGTTCCTGCAGAGAGGTCTGGTCAAAGGTGCCAGGTGGGAACTTAGCAAAACAAAAGGTTGGTTCAGGAGGTTGATGGGAGGGAGGCCCCTTGAATGAGACCAGGGAGAGCTGGAAAGGAGGCATGTGGTGGAGAGGACTCAGGGTAGTCTGGAATGGGTAGAGAAGATAGCCCAAAATGCCAGGCAATATTTACAGAATATGCTGCTCCAAGGGGTGTCAGGAGAGGGACTCAGGGGTCCAGCAGATGGCAGAGAAACATTATGGGGAACAGCGAAAAAGAAATGCAAAAGGGACCAGCCACCAGGACCCTAAACTTATTGAGCATCAACTACAGCTTGACTTTGTGAGGGTTGAAGAATGGTTCAGTGCCCACAGGTTGATCCTGAACCTCAGCAAAACCAAGGTCATGCTATTCAACAGTGTGCATAGCAAGCATAAAGCCCATTCTCTCACCATCCAGAATGGCTCTGGCGCCCAGCTCAAGCAGGTCAAGTATTTCAAATACCTTGGGACCATGTTGGATAACTTCCTCTCCTACACACAACACATCGAAAATGTTGCCAAGGCTGTAAACATTCGAATTGGAATACTACATAGGCACAAGCATTTTATGACTACAGATGCTCTACGGCTGGCAATCCACAGCTCAGTCACCTCCCTCACTGACTATGGTCTAGCCATCTATGGCTCTGCCTCCCCTACTGCCCTCCATAGGATAACAGTGGCACTTAACAAAGCCTGTAGACTACTTGTTGGCACTGCCCACCTTAGTCACAGATGTGAACTATATGCCCAATTTGGATGGCTCGCACTTCTTTGTAGGATCCTGTATCAGACCTGCCTGCTAACAAAAAAGGCACTCCTAGGCCTCATGCCACCAGGTGTCGAAAAGTTCCTAAACATGCACAGTACTACTCAGCACACCCATAACGCCATCAATCAAACCTTCCAGGTTCCCAGATGTTGGACCTCGATGGGACAGAGATCATTTGCCTACAGGGCTCCACACTGGTATAATGCTCTCAACCAGGATATCCTGACTACTCTCAAAATTGGCCCCTTCAAATGGTTGCTCCGGTACACCTCACCTCTCCTAGTAGCTACGATTGTTTCACTTAGAGCTCCACCTCCCTTAGTACCCCAGACTTTTCTGCTCCTCTCCTATAAATTTCTGCTATTTAGTCCACCTTTCATTCCCCTCTGCCACCCTCTGCTACTCTCACCACCATCACCACCAACACCAGCACTTGTAGCATCCTTGTCCCCTACCCCTACCCTACTAGCACTTCTCAATTCTCCTCCCTTCTTGACAGTGACCTTCTAGCCTGCCCACTCTGCTGGGACTACCCTCCCTATGGTTCTTCCCCTCATATGCAATCACATCTAGTCTACTGATGCACTGCTCAGTCCTCAGTCTGAACCAGCCTCTCCACATTTATCACTGGTTTAAGCTCTACTCCTACCTTACTTGTGTAGTCTCGTATAATGAATAATGATGTTCACCCGTGTATGTTCCCTACCATCATTGTAACTACTGTCTAAGTTTTGTAATTATGTTCACCCTGTTTGTCTATCAACAATTTGACGTGGAACCTTTGTAAATGAGCTGTTCTTGCTCAAAGGTGTTTAACCCTAGAGTTAATAAATAAATAAATAGCAAGTGAAACAGGGAAACAAAGAAGGCAGTCCGAGGAGGAATGAGAGCAACCGTGATGGGAAAAGAGTGTGGCAGAAAAACAGCAGGCAGTAGTCAGTTGTTCAAACTATTCTACAATATTGGGCAATTAGCTCAGCAGAAAAAAATTCAGTAGAACAAGCAGTAAGCTATATAGACGTCAGTCAGTCAGTTAAAGTTCGCTACAACTCTGCTATACTCTGAAAGGCAATTCCTACATGTACAGTGCAGTGCAGTAGTTTAAAGGTAAAATGTTTAAGCAGTAAAAATATTCAGCAGTACAAGCCATAAGCTATATAGAAGTCAGACCTAGCTAGTACAGCAGGCTAAACAGCAGAAAATTCCAAGAAGAAAAACATTATTTCCACATCAGCAGTAAATTCAGCAGAAAAAACTGTCCAGAGAGCAGTACAGCAAGGCAGTAGCTGAGCTGTGATTTGAAAAAGGTGCCTTGGGTGCTTGCTTTCTCAATGGGGATCTGTAGCATCCAATCGGGAAGTGGCCACCGTCCCCAGGAGCCAGTCCAATTATGGGGATTGGAGCCTGACAGCTCTGAGCTAGGAGCTGACCAATCATACCTGCTTTCCTTGGTCAAGGGGTGGTGGGCTGGATGTAGAGGTCCGGCTGCCAGCAGATAGCAGTGCCAGGGCTGCTCGACTGAAGTGAAGAGCCTGGTTTGGGCTTGTGGCTGCTTTCCTTGGTCAGGGGGTGGTGGGCTGGATGCAGAGGTCTGGTCGCCAGCAGGTAGCAGTGCCAGGGCTGCTCAGCTGAAGTGGAGAGCCTGGTTTGGGCTTGTGGCTGCTTTCCTGCTTGAAACAGACACTAATAGGAATGGGGAAGGAATCAGGGGTGGAGGAACAGTGGGCAACATTTAAAACTGGGATTACATGAGCAATACAATTATGCATTAAGCAGGTTAGCAAGGGGAAAAGGAAGAGGAGGCCATTATGGTTTTTCAAGAAGGTAGCAGAGAAAGTGAAAGACAAAAAGATTGCATTCAGGCAATACAAAAAGGCACAGGCAGAAGAGGATGGGGGAAGTACAAGGAGAAGCAAAGGGAGGTCAGCAAAAGAAGCCAAAGCTCAGACAGAAGAGTGCATCGCAACATTGGTGGTTAGAGGGGACAAAACCTTATACAGGTACATAAATGAAAAAAGAAGGGTGAAGGGAGGGGGGATGACAATAGTAAAGCTGACATACCGAACAGATATTTCTGCTCAGTCTTTACTGAGGAAGGGGAGGGTAACGGGCTTGAAGGGAGTATAAGGGGTGGGATGGGCACAGAAATGGACACAAGTCCCTTTACACAGGAAAGAGTCCTAAAGGAACTGGAAGGAATAAGAGTCGATAAAGCAATGGGGCCAGATGGGCTGCACCCCAGGGTCCTAAAGGGACTAAGAGAGGTGGTGGCTGAACCCCTGGCAATCCTGTTTAGCCAATCACTGGAAACAGGGGAGGTACCCAAAGACTGGAGGACAGCAGATGTAGTCCCCTTATACAAAAGTGGGAACAAACAGGAAGCGGGGAACTACAGACCAGTCAGCCTGACCTCAGTAGTGAGGAAGATCATGGAACCACTACTGAAGGAGAGATTGGTGGAACATCTGGTTGCCAACAGACTACAGCACCCAAGGCAATATGGGTTTCACTGGGGGGAGGTCATGCCAGACCAACCTCATTGAATTTTTTGACTGGGTGACAAGGGAGGTGGATCAGAGGAGGGCAGTGGATGTGGCCTATCTGTACTTCAGGAAAGCCTTTGATACTGTACCACATAGAAGGCTGTTAAACAAACTGGGGAATTTGGAAGTGAGCAGTACAGTAGTGCGGTGGGTGGGTAATTGGCTGGGTGGCAGGACATAGAGGGTGGTGGTAAATGGCTGTCACTCCACAGAGGGAAGAGTGACCAGTGTGGTGCCGCAGGGATCAGTCCTGGGACCAGTCCTATTCAACATGTTCATCGGTGACATTGGGCAGGCCCTAGTATGCAGAATTTCCCTGTTTGCTGATGACACAAAGCTCTGTAACAGGGTGGACATGCCAGAAGGTGTAGACAGAATGAGGAGGGACCTGCAGAAGATTGAAAAATGATCAAGGGTTTGGCAGTTGAAATTTAATGCAAAAAAGTGCAAAATAATGCATATGGGGCGCAAAAACCTTCAGAACGGTATATCAGTTGGGGGGGGTGAGGATATAGCATGGACCAAGCAGGAAAGGGACCTTGGGGTTATCATCTCTGATGACCTCAAGGTAGGAAAACAGTGCAACAAGGTGGTAAGTAAAGCAAATAGGATGCTGGGATGCATAGGCAGGGGCATCACCAGCAGGAAAAGGGAGGTCATAATTCCACTATACAGGACACTAGTGAGGCCCCATCTGGAGTACAGTGTTCAGTTCTGGAGGCCTTGCCTACGTAAGGACATAGACAGGGTGGAAACGGTTCAGAGGAGGGCAACAAAGATGGTACAGGGACTGCATCACAAGTCCTATGAGGACAGGCTGACAGACTTGAATATGTACTCCCTGGAGGAGAGATGGGAGAGAGGGGATATGAGACATACAAGTACCTTAAGGGGAGGAACAGTGTTCAGGAAAACATTATTTTCCAGCGAAAAAGATGTTCCAGAACTAGAGGGCATGGGATGAAGTTGGAGGGAGGGTGATTCAGAGGAAATATGAGGAAGAATTTCTTCACAGAAAGGGTGGTGGACAAGTGGAACACCCTACCTGAGGAAGTGGCGGGGGCTGAAACAATCATAAGGTTTAAGAATGCGTGGGATAGACATAAGGGAATCCTGGAGGTCAGGGGCAACAGACTTCTAGAAAAACTTAAAGTGGTCTTATGAGCTCAAATGGGCAGACTGGGTGTGTCATAGGCTCTTATCTGCCGACAGTATCGATGTATCTATGTAGTTAAGAACAGTCCTGCTAGCACTGTAATTTTTTGCATCCATGGTGCAGGGAAAGGTGGTGCAGGTCAGGACAGACAATACCACCATGTACTACACAAACAAGCAAGGGGAACAAGGTCCAGCCCCCTGTGCACAGAGACAATGAGGCTGCAGAGTCAGGCTTACTCACTACAGGCTTCATTGGTAGCAATCCATCTGCCAGGGAAGGGCAGCACACTGGGAGATGCCCTCGGCAGAATCAACCAAAACCACCATGATGGTCTCTAAACAGACAAATGTTACAGGTGGTGTTTTACAGGTGAGGTACTCCAGAAATAGACCTATTCACCTTACAGGACAACCACCAGTTGCCAAAGTTTTGCTGCAGCCCTTCAGTGAAGGGAACAGTGCCACTGGATGCCTTTGTGCTGGACTGGGGAGGGAGGAAGCTATATGCATTTCCCCAATTCCCTCTGCCCCATAGGTTCTGATCAAGCTCAGGTCCCAGCTAGCTACAATGATCCTGATAGCTCAAGATTGGGCCAGACAGCCATGGTGCCCACTGCTACTGTCACTGTCAGTGTCTTCTCCCATACACCTCCCTCAGAGACACAACCTCCTGACCTTTTCCCAGGGGAGGATCCTGTACCCGAACCTCAGGTCACTCAGACTCAAGGCCTGGCTCTTGAAGACTTAAGAGTATGCTGGTCCACAGCTTTCTGAGAATGTCCTCAACGTCTTGAGGGGATCTCGAAAACCTTCAACCAAGAAAATGTATGCCTTCAAACTGAAGAGGTTTTCTGTGTGGTGTCACAGTGACAGCATAGCACATGCCCAGGCAGGGTTGCCAGCCCTGCTGGACCACCTCACATATTTACGTTCCTTGGGCTTGCAGCCCACTACCCTTAAAATCCATTTAGCTTCAGTTTCAGCCTATATCTCGGCTGGCAAGGATGTCTGTATGGCATCAAACCCTACTGTCAAGAAATTATTTCAGGGATTGGCACATCTGCACCCTCCACATAGGGAACCAGTGCCAACATGGGATCTTAGTATTTGCATTGCCAGGGGATCTTAATGTTTGCATTGCCAAGCTCATGTAACCTCCATTTGAGCCTATGGCTATGGCACATCTGAAGTATGTGACTTGGAAGACTGTATTTCTAGTGGCCATGACCTCAGCCAGATGCATTAGTGAGCTCCAAGCATTATATACTGAACTAAACTATATCTCATTCCACAGGGATAAGGTGGTGTTTAGGACAAATAGGATGTTTTTACCAAAGGTGGTCTCTGACTTCCATCTGAACCACTCAATCACTTTTCCAGTTTTCTTCACTGAACATTTCAGTTCAAGGGAGTGTAGGTGCCATAGCCTGGATGTAAAAATGACATTGAATTACTATATAACTCATACCAAGCCCCACAGGCAGCACAGGAAGCAGCTATTCCTCACTTTTGGGGATGTGGGAAAAGGAAAGCCAGCGACTAAGAGGACTGTTTTGCACTGGATAGTACAATGCATTCAGTTTTGTTACTGTAAGGTTAACAAAGATCCCCCAGTAGGACTGAGGGCACACTCCACAAGGGGTACAGCTGCAACCATTGCAGCTTCAAGGGACATTCCCCTACTGGAAATATGCAAAGCAACTACCTGGAGAACAGTGCACACCTTTACAAAGCACTATTGCCTGGATTCCCAGTCCAGAAGTGATGCCAGGTTTGGCACAGCAGTTCTGCAGAGCCCATTCCAAAAATAAGTTTTGTGCCCACCTCCAGAGGTACTGCTTCGTAGTCTGTAAGAGTTAAGAATACTGAAGAATTCCTGGGGTTGGAAGAAAAAATTACTCATCTAAGTAATCTTGTTTTTTCCAAGATATTCTTCAATATTATTAATTCACCCTCCTTACCTCCCCTTCCAGAACCAATGGCCTCTGCATAACAGCTGGGTGTCTGAGTTTTATGGATTCTTAACATGTTGTTTTATGAAAGGTTTTTGAACTCAGGTTTTGTTTCCCTCTTTAGTCCTCTCTGACAGTTAGGGACTCTGTTTTGGGGGAATTTTCTGTTGTTAAAGTTTTTTTTTTTACACACACACATATATATATATTAGAGGCAAAAAACTCAGTTTAATGCATTAGTTAGGGTTGTTCCACAGCGACAAAAGTGAGGAAATTCGGTGTTAGGGTTGAAAACCCCCCTTGGCCCCCAAGCCCACCTCCGCCAACCGGCATTGGGGTGCGCATTAGAGTGCTCCAGCCGAACTCCCACCCCATCACATGTGTAAAGCAGCAGAGTATGGGAGAATGGGGTGAGGTTGGGACCCGGCGACCCAATGCGCATCCCAATGCTGGTTGGGGGTGGCTGGGGTCCAAGGGGTTTTCAACCCCAACACCGAATTTCTCACTTTTGTCACTGTGAAACAACCCTAACTAATGCATTAAACAGAGTTTTTTGCCTCTAATTCCTTCTTTGAGAATGATAATGAAAATAGTGAATTTAATGCAGCAGCGGGGAGGGCCCGCCTCCATACTATATCTTGACGCAGCGGAGACGCGGAACACAAGAACAGCAATGCAAACAGAAGCGCTAACAGTGGCGCACATGGTAGCATAAGTGCGAATGAGAACAGAAAGGAGCTGCGGTGGCGTGAGACGGAGCGGTCTGCCACGTGATGTGTTGTACATAGTAACATGGTGCCTGCAAATGGAAATGTCAATGGGCATGGTGACACAAAGTGAAACAGAAAGAGAAACAGTACTGTAGACACAAATGGCAAAAATAACAGAAGCATAGCGAAAGGAAAGCATGAGGATAGCAGCACATGGTGGCGTAGATGTCAGCAGTGAAAGTGAAACAGATGCAGACACATAGCCGGAAGAGACAGCAACAGTAATGTAAGCGTACAGGCTGGTTTTCCCCAAAAGCTGCATAGAGAAAGACAGTGAGTACAAAGAATGTATGCATAATAATGGGTATCGGAGCAGAAAATGAGGACTTGGAATACTAAATAGGTTATATCTCAGGAACCGTACGACGTAGAAAAAAAATTTAAAAGTCATATGATTTACGACTGTCCTGGCAAGTATTTTTCTGATGAAAAGTCCGTATCTCGCACCGATTCTGAGATACGGGCCCTGAAAGGTGCGGCGAATGCCGTAATGTTATCCTATGGGAAAAAAAGAGAAGTTCGGAGTGCCATAACTTTGCCTCCCTGTAATATTTTTTCACCAAACCACTAAAAGGCACATCTGTGGGCTGATGGCTGTGTTCCCTTCAAATTTCAGGAAAAAAGACCAAACCGTTATTTTGCAGCAGGGTGCCAAAGGATTCCTGTAATGCGTTGGGCGCCGTAATGTTATCCTATGGGAAAAAGTGTCAACTTTGGAGTACCATAACTTTGTCACCATGCAATATTTTTTCAATGAAACACTGAAAGGCACATCTGTGAGATGTCGGCTACGTTCCCTTCAAATTTCAGCCCAAAACTCCAAACCGTTCTTTTGCAGCAGAGTGCCAAAGAATTGCTGTCATTTTTCCACAGACTAGAAAAGTACTGTCGCAATTTGCGAAAGCTTTCGCAAAAATTTGCGACACTTTCGAGAGCACGAAAGTACTTTGTGAAAGTACTTTTTCCAGAAATTTGAAAAACATATTTCTGGGGTGTTTTACAGACATGGCTAGCATCCTCAGGGTCCGACTAGGTGAATACAAAAAGAATTAGGTTGCTAGAGGGTCCCAAATTTAAATGCCAAGCATTTTTCTGATCACTAACTGAAAACAAGATGGCAGATTTGCAAAAGTAACTGGGTCATTTGTGAAAGTAAAAATGCATTTGCGACACTGTCGAACTTTTTGTTAACTTTTCCCATTGACTTATAATGGGAAATTGTTTTTTGAATAACTTTTGAACCGTTTAATATTTTTTCACGAAATCTTGAAAGGCACATGGGGACCCCGGCATACGTTCCTGAAGATTTTAGGCTGGTCACAAAACCAAGCGACCTGTAGGCGACCGTAGAAGTCCAGAAAAAGTGTAAACGCACGCGCAGATCACGCTTAATGACTCCGCAGCCGTGTATCTGACCAGTACGAAACTTGGCAGATCCCAAGGCGTATGGGTCTTGATCGTGTATTCCAAATTTCAGGCAAATCCATCAAAGGGTTGCATAGTTATTACGGTGCAAAATTTTGGGTTTAACATAGAAATGGCTCCTCAACCCTAACTATGGTAGCACTACCGTGCTACCATAATATATTTATAAAATGGGTAGGGAAAGTACTCTCTGCTGGTTGGCTGAAACATATCACATGATCGTGCGTATATCAGAGTGGGACCGCACACCTGCATTTTTAACCCCCTCCAAAACTATTTTGACATTTTATAAGATAGATAAACCACTCTGAGGTGTGCAGTCGCGCTCTGACATACACACGCCTTGGGTGGTCGACGCACTCGGCCTGCAGCCTCGTGCATAACAACACACACCAAGGCGTGCGTATATCAGAGCGCGACGCACACCTCAAGTGGTTTATCTATCATATACTTATATATATATATATATATATATATATATGTGTGTATAAATATATTAGAGGCAAAAAACTCCATTTTATGCATCAGTTAGGGTTGTTCCACAGCAACAAAAGCGAGGAAATTTGGTGTTAGGTTTGAAACCCCACTTGGACCCCTTCAGCCCACCCCAAACCGGCGTTGGGGTGCACATTGGGGTTGTCGACCCTAACTCTCACCCCATCACATGTGTAAGGAAGATGAGGAATAGGAGAATGGGGTGAGAGTTAGGACTGATGACCCCAATGCGCACCTCACTGCCGGTTGGGGGGTGGGCTGGAGGGGTCCAAGTGGGGTTTCAACTCTAACACCAAATTTCCTCGCTTTTGTCACTGTGGAACAACCCTAACTGATGCATTAAATGGAGTTTTTTGCCTCTAATTTCCCTTCTTTTTGAGAATGATGATGAGAAATAGAGAAAGTAATGCAGCGGCAGAAGCACGGGGCCCGACCACCACGTGATGCGTGCAGGGCACAGTCCTGCAATTGTAAAGGCAGGTGGTAATGGTAACAGCAACAATAGCAGCAAAGGAAACAGAAATGCAAAAGGAAACGCAAGCACATATGGGAACACAAACCATAATGCACATGGGCACAGTAACGCAATTGCAAATGCAAATGGTAACAGTAACAGCAACGAAGACGCAAAACGAAAGAGAAATGGTAAAGCAAATGAAAGGGCTGCCATAAATGCAAATGGCAATGCACACGGGGACGCAAACTGAAATGCAAACACAAACAGTAGGGGAAACGCAAATGGTAACAGTAACGCAAACGCAAGTGCAAACGAGAACGCACAGGGTAACGGACACGGTGGCTCACACGGGAACAGAAATGCCAACGGGTACGTAAAAGCAAGTGGAAACAGTAACTGTAACATTAACAGAAGCACATACCCTGTTTTTTCCCCCAACAGCTGCATAGAGAAACACAGTGTGCACAAAGAATTTATGCATAACAATGGGCCTCGGAGCCGAAAATGAGCTGTTAGAATACTAAATTGCTTATATCTCAGGAACCGTATGACATAGAAATAAAATTTGAATGTCACATGAATCATGCGCCTCCTGGCTATGCTTTTGTGTATCTGTAGCCATAGGCATAGGCTACGCATACTCGCGACGAAAATTCCGTATCTTGCACCGTTTTCGAGATACAAGCCCCAAAATGCTCGGCATATGCCACCATGTTAGTCTATGGTAAAAAATGTCAACTTCGGAGTACTGTAACTTGGAAGTTGTGCAATATTTTTTCACCAAACCACCGAAAGGCACATCTGTGAGATGTTGGCTGCCTTCCTTCCAAATTGCAGCCAAAAAAGACCAAACTTTTTTTTGCAGCAGGGTGACGAAGAACTCCTGTCATTTTGGCCATAATCTGGAAAAGTACTGTCGAACTTTGCGAAAGCTTTCACAAATGAATTCGACAGTGTCGCAAGTGCAACACTACTTTGCGAAAGTACTTTTCCAGAAATTTGAAAAACATATTTCTGGGGTGTTTTACCCCAAAATAAAGACATGCCTAGCATCCTTCGGGTCCGACTAGGTGAATACAAAAAGAATTCAGTTGCTAGAGGGTCCCAAATTTAAATGGCAAACATTTTTCTGATCACCAACTGAAAACAAAATGGTGGATTTGCGAAAGTAGACGGGCCATTTGTGAAAGTAAAAACTACATTTGTGACACTTTCGAACTTTTTGTTAATTTTTCCCTTTGACCTATAATGCGAACTTGTTTTTTGAATAACTTTTGAATTGTTTAATATTTTTTCATGAAATCTTTGAAAGGCACACCGGGCACCCCGGCTGCACGTTCCCTGAAGTGTTTGGACTGCTCATGCAAACTGTGCAACCTGTAGGCGCGAGCAAAGAATTCGCCCGAAAGCATACATGCTTGTGCAGATCTGACTTAATAACTCCGCAGCTGTATATCCAACTGATACAAAAGTTGGCAGACCCCAAGATGTATGGTTCATGATCATGCTTTCCAAATTTCAGGCAAATCCGTAGAATAGTGGCAAAGTTATTAAGGTGCAAAGTTTCACCCTTTTGTATATATATATATTCTCATTATATTAGCTTGTGGGTCCTATTTCATAGGCTGTTCATGAAATCTGAGCATTGTAGAACGCACTAGTTGGTAAGGGCAGTATTTTGAATGGTGGCACGAGCCAATGAGTGTTCCATTATTTATATACGTTCCATTCTCCGGTCAGTTCAACGCTAGAGACTGACTGCAAGAGTTAATAATACTGATGAATACCTTGGAAGAAACAAGATTACTAAGGTGAGTAATTTTTTTCTTCTATCTCTACTCATCTTCTTCCAGGGGCTATGCCACCTCTGCCTGAACTCCAAAGTATCATGGACCCTCTCAGGCCCCTCACTTGGAGTCAGTATGAAAGCATGGCTGATATGCTGACCCAGCACCATACCAATGCTGATCATGTCCAGTTTGTGCATGGACCCCAGCTGTCACCTTCTTCTAGGTCCAGCACCTCCTTTCCATCTACGTCCTCCTCAGAGGGTGCAGAATCATCCTAACACCTGTTCTCATGCTCTAAGTATTCTCTGTACCAGAGATTTCTGATAGACATACTGCAGGTGCTGGACACTGGCACTATTGCCACATGCAATACCCTGCCCACACAGCTGAGACTTCCAGAAGTTTTCATCGAGGACCACAGTATGGTCCCTCCCTGGCCAAGGGCCTTTGAGGAACACTCCAGGATGGTTTGGAGACATCCTTTCACTCTATCTCCAGCCCTGAGGGACATCTACCAGTGGTATTGTGCACTCAAGGGCTCTGCAGGTACTGTGCCTCACTCCACTTTGGAGACTCAGCTTACGCAGACCCCGGCAGGGCCTTGTTGCCTGGGGCATGACCAGCTTCCCAAAGCTAACTCTGCTGATGCAGATGCTTTGGGCAGGAAGGTATTTTCCTTGGCTTGAAACATGATGTGCATTGTTGTACATCAGGCACACCTGGCAACTTACAATAAGGGCCTGTGGGTGCTGCTAGGACAGCTCCTAGCTGCCATACCTATATTATAGATAGTAGGGCAAGCCATCTGCCTTTTTGCAAAGGTCCTAAAGTTGATGAGGCACTAGACAAGGGCATCTTATGACACCAGTGAGGTTGCCTCTAGGCTGGTAGGAACCGGAGTCTGCATTCAGTGGACATTGTGGCTTTGTCTTTCTCAACTGTCACCTCTGGCCCACATAAGGCACTAAAGTTCCAGTTCCAGGAGACTTACTTTTTCTCCTGGAGAGTCAGGCAGGAACCCGGCAACACTATTACCTCTCAACTAACTCTGAACATTCTTGGGCCTCGCTAAGCCCATGAGAAGTTCGTGGCCTCAGGAGTCCCCCCCCCACACACACAGAGATCTAAGGGTAACTCTTTCCCTCAGTGTGAGCCAGCTCCTCCCTAATTGGGAAGCTTGCTACTCAGGTCCATATATATAAATCAATGGTGAAGACTGATTCAGGGAAGATATAAAAATGATGTACTCACTATAATTGTTGATCTTGCTGAATATCTTCACCATTGATTCAGACGCCCACTCTCCATCCCCCACTCAACTGTGAGCCAGGGCCTCTGGCAGCTCACCCTTTGGGTACTGGTAGTTTTACTGCCTCTCTCTCTCTCTCTCCTCTGCCATGGCTCTTATGGGTGGTGAATTTTTTTTTTAAAAAGAAGGTCGGGTACCCTGGTGCTAACCTTCATCAAGAAAACAAAAATAAGGAGTGGGGGGCCCTGATTCCCCTTGCCAGCCAAAAGAAAAAAAGAAAATAAAGCCTTTTTCTTTTTCATTTTATGGAGTGGGTAGGTGGCTGCCTTCCTTCCATCTTTTCTTCCTCCTTCTCCCTGCCCCGGGTATATCCCCTTTAGGGTATATCCCTGTTAGTTGCTGTATGCAACATGTGCCCCTAGCACTATTGAATCTAATTTCATTGAATAGATGCTGCACTTGCCTGGATCAATGTACTAGCCACACACAGGGTACATCCCTGTGGTTGTGGAGAGAAGCAGGGCACGTTCTTCATTTCAGTTTTCGTTTTATTTGTTTTACCAGGAAAAGGTCCACTGAGCAGTGCTGATTTGCAAGGAGGTCGTGGTTAGGACAGTACAGTACAGAAAAAACACAGTGATGATGATAAGCATACAGATTGAGGAATGGTATGCCGTTCAAACAGCAACAATTCAAGATCGAACGTCATTACAGTGACAATTCGCTATTGCCGCTGTAATGTCGCTGCAGAACCTGGCACTGCTGTTTGGGATCCTGCACCCCCAACCCGAATCAACTCCTACTTGGGGAGTTTTGGGGTGAAGCCCCCTGAAAGAAAAGTACCTTTCTTTGGATGGGTTTATGCCAACCACAACCACGGTCAACATAAGTCTGTTGGTCGACAACTTTGTTGTTGCACCGGCGTCATGGATCCCTGAGGAATAATATCAATTACAATAGTATATAGTCTGCTAGACAGCAGCAAAAAGTAATAGGTACAAAACAGAAGCAAAAAACATATAATCTAAGACATAAAATGATAATAGCACAGGGATGATAATATTTGGAGAAAAAAATTATGCGGCACACAGAAAAGTAATCAATAGCAGTAGCAGATCTTGTTGGAACAGCAGACCTGGCATGCATCACAGAGATCTGGCTGGACGAGAACGCAGGTCCAGTATTGGCCTCAGCTGTTCCAGCTGGCTGCTCGGTGATACACTGTCCGAGGACGGATCGTAGGGGCAGGGGTGTAGCCATCTGTTTTAGATCAGAACTGGGCCTTATTGAGGTGCCAGTGGGGTGCACCAGATCCTTTGAGTGTACCGTGGGTGCGGGTGTGGGGTGCAGGATACTTCTCATCTACCATCCACCCAGAGATGGGAAAGAATTCCTGCAGGAAGTTGCAGACTTCATTGTCAGTGTGGTATTGTGATCCCTCAGATGGTTGATTCTGGGAGATTTCAGTGCCTGGGTCACCAATGAACTCTCACAATTTGAATGTGACTTCCTCCAACTAATGACTTTGTTGGGTCTCATACAGGTTGTTACCTCCGCTGCCCACATTTGAGGTCACTCATTCCTCATGGAAATGGAGATATCTGATTTGGTGATGGAACCAGTCGGATGGTCTGACCATCACACCATAAGGTTCAGTTTTGGGGATCCCCCAATGGGCCTGTCCCTACACAGATGGTCCAGTACTGCCCTTTGCTGGGTGTGACCCCTGATGGCCTAATGGTGATGGTGGTGCTGGATCTGTTGAGCATGCTTTGGGAATGCATGGATCCATGGAACCTGGTGCTTGCCTATAATGCGTCAGTAACAGGGGCCCTGGATTCTATTGCTCCTGTTCATGTTCACCCCCTCACCCTCCATCCAAGGTCTCCATGGTTTGATGGGATCTTGAAGGAGTTGAAGAGAGTGGGGTGAAGGCTGGAGAGGGCCTGGCAGAAATCGAGCCTTGAGGGTGACAGGCTTAGGTTGATGGAACATTATACTTTCTATCAATTGACAATCACCCATAAGAAGGCAGAGTTCCTGTCCAGGGAGATTGCCGCTGCACAGAATCGACCAGCTCAGCTGTTCCAGACTGTGGACAGATTGTGCAGTCCAATCTGTCTTCAGTCTGTGGGAGCTTTTTCACAAGAGAATTGTGATTAGTTTGCTCAATTTTGTGCAGATAAGGTGCCACCATCAGATCCAAAATCAGCCCATCTACCTCCAAGGGGTGCTGCGATAGTCGGCAGGACATCACAAGCATCTGGTCTGTTTGGACGGATTTCAGCCAGCTGGAATTCACTGACATCATGAGGGTCATCCAGACTTTGCGGCCAACCTGCTGTAGTTTGGATACGGGCCCTAAGTGACTCCTGGTGGGTTGCGCAGATGAGATCAGTTCAATCCTTGCAGAGATAGTCTGGAGTTCACTGGAGATGGGGATCTTTCCTGATCCCCTAAAGGAGGTGGTCGTGCAACCGCTCCTGAAAAAAACCCTCTCTTGACCTGGATTGTCCTGCTAACTACAAACCTGTCTCAAACCTGCCCTTTGTGGGTAAGGTTATTGAGAAGCTGGATGACCATCTTACCATCCACAATGTCTATGAGTCTCTCTGGTCCAGATTTAGGAAGAGACATAGTACTGAGACAGCTCTTGCCCAGGTGCTTAATGATCTAATAGCGAGAGATCTGAGGTCTCGTTCCATCTTGGTCCTCCTTGATCTCTCTGTGGTATTTGACACTGTGGACCATGGAGTGCTTTTGGATCACCTGCAGTCCATCTGTGGACTCCCGGGCACGGTCTTCAGATGGTTTAGATCTTTCCTCCAGGGTAGGACTCAGAGAGTAGTCACTCGGATTTATTCCTCTGATTCTTTATCCCTATCCTGTGGTGTTCTGCAGGGTTCCATTGTAGCACCCATGTTGTTCGCAGTGTACATGCTGCAGTTGGGAGACATTATTAGGTGGTATGGCTCGAATTTTCACTGCTATGCGGATGATACTCAGCTGTACCTGTCCTTTGTATCCGGGCAGGAGGATGTGATCTCAGTATTTAACAACTGTCTCTCTGGGATTCAGGACTGGATGAGTGCCAGCTGGCTGAGACTAAATCCAGATAAGACTGGGCTTTGGCTCAAGGATGTTCCACTAGCTGCCTCACATCAGGTGCATAACCTGGGCGTTATCTTTGACAATGAGCTGACCCTGAAATCTCAGGTGTCAGCAGTTGTCAAGACCTCGTTTTTCCATCTGAGGAATATTGCCCGGGTGAAGCACCTGGATCCTTCCGATGGTCTTTTTACCTTGGTCCATGTCTTTGTGACTACCTGCCTTGACTATTGCAATGACCTGTGCCTAGGGCTTCAGGGGGTTGATATCTGCTGCTTGCAGCTGGTGCAGAATGTGACAGCCAGGCTTGTGACTGGTACTTCTAGGACCAGTCACATTACACCTGTGCTCTGCAGACTGCACTGGCTGCCTGTACAGTGGTGGATCACCTTCAGGATCGGCTTGCTGACCTATAAAGCCCTGCATGACCAGGCACCCCACTACCTGAAAAATCTCCTTTGCCCCTCCCATCCCTATGATCCACAGACAAGGGATTGCTAGAGATTCCCCGGGTGTGTTTAAAGACATACGGGGCTCAGACCTTTTGTTACACAGCCCGTACCCTGTGAAATTCTCTGCCTCGTTGGGTGACAGAGTGCCTGACCATCCAAAGTTTCAAGTCAGCCCTAAAAACTTGTTTATTCAGGCAAGCATTCCCAGATAGTGTCAGCTAATAGTCTTAGCCATCAATGTTATGCTGCTGTTCGGAAATTTTATTATGGATTAATGTCATTTTAATTGGATTTTATGGAATATTAATGTTTGTATTTATATGTGTTGTTTTATGTACAGCGTCTTGGCTTTGAAAGGCGCTTTATAAATAAAATTATTATTATAGCAAAATACCAGGAGCAAGTACAATTATAAGAGCAGTAGGGATCAGAGATTTGAAGGTACTTAAATTCACAGTTTAGTTCAGTTTGAGACAGACCTGAAATGTATTCCACTATATAGAGGCAAGCTACCTGAAATCCATGTTCCCATATTTAGAATCAATTCTTGACATTGCAAGCAAAATATAGTTACACGCTCTCAGGTTGTAAATGGTGGAGACTTTACAGAGCAGGTCAGAGATACATGAGAGTGCGTCATGCCTCAGGGATTTATAGGTCCACAGGTAAAGGTTTCTGAGGTACCTGGTAGTGAGGGACGGCCAGCTAACAGATGCATAGGGGGTGCAGTGATGGGTTCTTGTGGGCACCCCTGTAATGAATATAAGTGCCTATGAAACAGGACATCCAGTTTGGCAAGTTGACCAGCAACAGCACCCCTTTATATAAAATCACTGTAGTCAAGCAGGGATAAGAACATGGCCCTGGATAAGGTTCTGCGAACATCTATGGGTAAGTTGAATTTATTTCTGTAGTACAGACCCAGCATTGGCCTAGGCTTCTTATGTAAATTATCTATATGGTTGCTTAAAGAAAGTTTATTATCTAGCCATATTCCTAGATATTTGAAAGTGTCAGCCAGTTCCAGGCTATCGCCTAGTAGTGTAAAAATGCCAGGGGTGAAGGGGTCAGATAACCACTTGCTACTGGGGGTTAAAAACATATATTATGTTTTTGCAGCATTACGGAGGAGCTTGGATGCATACAGTTTTAGCTGGAGAATATTGAAGGTGGATTGGAGGCCATGTAAAACTTCTAATAAGCTGGGTTTGGTTGTATATAACACTGTCATCTGCATAGCAATGCAATTTGGCATCTCCTGTATCGACTCACAGATCATTGATATATATATATAGTGAAAAGAAGTGGACCAAGGACAGATCCTTTTGGTATGCCTTTAGAGATTTGTGAGCAGGAGGACAGCGGGCCCTCAGACTTAAGTTGTTGTCTATCCATTAGGTAATGTTTGAACCAGGGTAAGGCATACTGACCGTATCGATATCAGACAGCTTGTGTAGCAATATTTGATGGTCCGCTGTATCAAAGGCCTTGCTGAGGTCTAAGAAAATGGCAGCTGTTACATGTTTTTGATTGGGAGAGGTGAACCAGTTGTCAAGTTACTTTGATAAGTGTAGTAGCGATGCTGTGTAGTGACCTGAAACTAGATTGGGAGGGTGTGAATAAATTATGTCTGGATAGAGAATCCCGAACTTGTTCATTGACTAATTTTGCAGGACTATAGTTAGTACAGGCAATGTTGATATAGGCTGATAGGTACTAGTTTTGGACTTATCTCCAGTTTTGAAAAGAGGGATTACTCGAGTTGTTTTCCAGAGCGTGGGGATTTCATACGAACATGCGAAAATTGCGAGCAGAAAAAAGGCCATCCGGTCTATCGCGTCTGCTTGAGTTTGCAGCTAGCTCCCCTATTCAGCAGCTGCCTCTCCCCTTTCCCCATTACCCTCCCCTTTGCCATGTCCCACTCCTTCTTGAAGTATTCTACTGTGTTACATGCCGCCACCTCTGCTGGTAGTGCGTTCCACTCTGCCACCACCCCTTCCGTAAAGAAATGCCTTCTCACCTCCCTCCAATCTGCACCCCCCTTCAATCTCATGTCATGGCCCCTAGTGTCTCTCCCCACCCTCCTCCTGAATAGACCCTCTATGCCTGTCCTGATTATCCCCTTCATGTATTTGAAGGTCTCAAATCATATCCCCCATCCCTCCTTTCCTTCAGTGAATACATATTTAACTCCCTCAGTGTGACCTCATATGGCTAGTCTCCCAGGCCCTGAATCATTTTTGTTTTCATGACTGTTGAGGGAGAGATTGAAGAGATGTGTTATAATAATAATAATAATACATTTTATTTATATGGCACCTTATCCAAGACCAAGGCGCCTAACAATTTAAAAACAAAATCAAAAAACAATACATTATAAATAAAACAACAGTAAAATGTCAGTAAAATATTCATCAAAAGGAAGATCAATCATTAAATGCTTTGCACTGCAAAAAAGTTTTTAAAGCTTGTTTAAATGCCTCCACAGTTGTGCACTCCCGTAACTGACAGGGTAGAGAATTCCAAAGGGTAGGAGCTATATACATAATTGCTCTCTCCCTTGATGATTTCAAGCCTACCCTTGGAATCTCTAGCAACCCCTTGTCGGCTGAGCGGAGTGATCATCCAGGGCAGTAAGGAACGAGGAGCTCTTTCAGGTAGTCTGGGCCCAGTCCATGTAGTTGTGGGTGCGATTAACACAGGGGGTCCCTGCTCTCAGAAATAATGGCTCCAAATTGTCTGCCTCAGGTCCCTTTTTGGTGTCAGGGGTACATAAGATATCATCCACCTCTTTGTGAGTTATGATCTGAAAGCAGAGAGGCGGGTTAGGGCTGCTATTAGGTGGGGTTGCTTACGGCTTGTGAGTGGGATTGCTGCAGCAGGTGATTGGTCTAAAGCAATTCCAGTAGACACAACTTGTGAATTAAGTTCTTCCAGGATGAGCTGCATGTCAGTAATAATTTTGCAATTTCTTTCAATTTTATATGATAGGGCAGCAGGAGCTGCTCCACCTTCAAGGGATTTTGTCTGCCAAAATTTAGAAGGATTATTTTTGTTAGCCCCTAGTAGGTTTAGGTAGTAGTTTGATTTGGCAGTGCAGATTAGTTTGGTACAATGGTTCCTTTTTATGGCTGTTGGTGGGGCCTACAGCCATATCACTTTAGCTTGAAAAGGGGTTTCTGTGGAACACATTTTTTAGTAGTTTTTAGTGTATCCTTCCATAAAACTGCAAATCCCTATGGCAGTTAAAAAATACTCCCTTCTTTCTGTTTAGAATGATGAACACAGAACTCAAAGCTGCTTTTCTCTGATAGTAAATGTGCACACCTTCCAAACAAATCTAAATATCTTTAAAACTATTCAAGGTGCGCAAAAACAACCAGTGTGAAAGTTGTTCAGGGCATAAAGACCTTTCGCATGAGAGTAGTCACTAATCTGAATTCTTTATATTTTATGAAATATAGTCTTCCAAACAACCTCATTTTTTTTCTCTTGGAGTGAACACAGTAGGAGTCATGCCAAACAAATGTAAATATCTAGGAAAGTATACAAGTTACCAATATACAACCAACATGAAAGCTGTTCAGGACAAAATGACCTTTCAATGAGGGTAGTCACTAATCTGAATTCATTAGATTTTTTTAAATATAGCCATCCAAGAGGTGAAAATTGTGAAGAAAAATGAAAATTCAGGTAATCAGATGGCCATAGTTTAAAAAATATAATTAGTGCAGATTAATGAATAGGCTCATTTGAAAGGTATTTTTGTCCTGAACAACTTTCATATGATGGGTCATGAGTAATTCCTATACTTTTAGAGATATTTACATGTGTTTGGCATAACCCCTACTGAATTTCTGACAGCCTGATTTCTGAAACCACTATGCTGAGACCAGAACATATGGTTTATATCTTGTCATGCCTAATTTAACAGCAGATCCTGAAGTTATTTTAGGAATGTATAACACTTCAATGGAATTCTTTAGTTCTTAATATGAAGAAAAAAACTTGCTTGAAACAAAATGATCTGCTTATTGGGGGCACATTAGATCTTTTCAGCATGGGATCATGTTAAATCATTTCAGGAAAAAGTCAGCAGATTAATTTTAATAATTATTATTTATTTATTTACATTTTTGGTAACCGGGTAAGTGCGCTGATCCAGTGGACCATTTTCAGTCATGACCTGGGCCACAAGGTGGCAGTACATGGATACAAGCAGTAGATATAGTATACAATTTACATATACTGTACAAGCATCAGTAGATAACAATAGACAAAAGCTTACTTGTGTTAAACAAACAATGGTAAGTGAGGTACCATAGGGATACCTGCAGCAGTACAATGGGAGAAAAGTTACAGATTCACAAAGAGTAGTTTAACATAACAGACTTAACAATATCTAGTCTAGGTAACACGCCTGTCCTGAGAAAGAGAGCAGGTTGACCTGAGAGCTTGTGATAAAATTAGGGCATGGCTTCCAGACAGTGCACTGAGTCTAGGCACTGAGGGAGCATAGTCTGAGTAAACTGGAGAGCAGGGTGATTTATGTTAAGCCCCACTAAGTCTTGGTGTTACCTTGAGCCATGGCCTACCTGGACCAGGTTCAGAGATGTGGGAGGAGGTCTCACAGGTAGGTTTGAGAGGCAGTAAGAGAGTCAAGTCAGTGGGTTAGTGCTTTAGGATAGTGGTGCGGTGGAGAGTTGGATGGGCAGAAAGTGCCTATCCGTGGTAGGATTATGGTGGCTTTCGGTCTCCTGCGCTGCCCTGTGTCCATTTGCAGATGGAGCCTATCATTAACCAGGCCTTTAGGTTAGATTTGAAAGATGCATGGGATATAGATGTATGGACGGGCATGGGAAAATTATTCCAGAGGGAGGGGGCAGAGACAGAGAAGGCCTTACTGCCCATTACTGTAGAGCAGGGGTTCTCAAATGGTGAGGCCAGCCTCCCTTGGGAGGCCCCAACCTGTTTCAGGGGAGGCTCAAGCAAGTCTTGAAACAGTATTATATTTCAATGTTGAACTTTATAGATTTTGTGTGAAGGGATAAGGCAAACAGAAAGAGGATGATAGTAGGTGAATGTATGTATTTATTCACAAGTCTGTGACCAGGGAAGGTACTGTACACTGAGCCAAGGCTTATTTCAGGTGTACCCAGGGAAGGGTAGTGAGATAATATGATTCAAAATGTAACTGCAGCATACTCAAGCAATACAAAATGAATACAAGTGAAACAAATTAAGAACAATAAACTAACAATGTGAGGAACAGTTGATCAATTAGACTGGCAGCAGAACTGTCCAAATACAAGAGTTAACCATATAGGTACTAGGAATAAGAGCAGGAGGAGCAAAATGATCCCTGAGAAGTTCTTAAGAGCAGGGGAGAGGCAGGGTTGGCAGAAATGTTATTCCAGATACGGAAACAGAAAAAGCAGTCTGACCCATAAATGTATGGCAGTAAGGGTAACAATGGTTCGAGAGTCAAAATATTGGAGCAGGTAGGTTGTCCTGTTGGGAGGGGGGTTACAATAAGCTTAACATGAGAGCTAGCTATGCAAAGAGGTTTCAATGTATTTCTGATGTACTGTGAAAAGTATGCTATTTTTCTATGGGGAGGCCCCAAAATATTTCAGTATTTTGGGGGAGGCTCAAGATCATTTCCATGGCTTAGGGGAGGCTCACTATGACAAAGTTTGAGAACTGTTGCTGTAGAGACACGGAGAACTTCCAAGGATTGGATGGAGGATGCCCTAAGCGGCCTCGTGGATGCTCTGTGTATGAGTAGGGGGGCATATGGGGACAGCTGGTTACTTCTGAGGGCATTGTCGACTAGGCAGCCTACGGTATAGTCAAAGCATGCCTGGAGAGGGAGCCAACCAAGGGACTGGTAGAGTGTACAGTGATGAGTTAAGGAGGGAGCTTTGAGAGCAAAGCGACAGATGGCATTGTATGTCATGTTGATGCGGGAGTGCTGCTTTATGGATACTTGGGAGTAGATGGGGGAGCAGTAGTCAAGGAGTGGTAGGAGGTTTCCCTATGCAATGGCGAGACGAGCTTTGGATGATAGCAGGTGGTTTGCTCTGTATGCCGCTCCTAGCTTCAGGTTTATCCTATTGATAGTCAGGGTTATGTGATCATTATAGGTGAGTGATTGGTCGAGGGTAACACCGAGATATTTGAAAGAGTTGACCTGTTCCAGTGGAAGTCCGTCAGGTGTATATACGGTGAGGGAGGAGTTTAAGTTATCTGACTTATTTAGGAAAGGCTTTGATCCAAAGAGCATGGCTTTCATCTTTTTCCCATTTACAAGGAGTTTTCTGGATGTGAACCAGTGAACAGCCACTGCATAGCTGTCGGTGAGAGTGGAGGAGATGGCTTCTAGGGACTTGTTGCTGTGGTATAGGACTAGGTCGTCTGCATAGAGGAGAGTGTTGCAGTTTAGGCTATATACCGGTAGCGCAGTGATAAACATGGAGAAAAGAAGGGGGCCAAGGATTGATCCCTGAGGAATTCCAGTGCTGGTGGGAAGAGAAGTTGAGGCTATTTTGCCTATAAGCACAGACTGGGACCCGTTTGTGAGGTAGCTATGAAACCAGGTTGCAGGTCCAGGGGCACAATCAAAATGTTGAAGTGTGGAGAGGAGAAGTTGATGGTCAACAAGGTCAAACACCTTTGATAAATCAACAAAGACTGCACCCGTGGCCATACCCGTGTCCATATTTCTGAGGACATGGTTTGAGAAAGCTGCCAGGGCAGAGGAGGTGCTGTGGTGTTTGCAGAAGCTGTGTTGAGAAGGACACAGGAGGTTATATTTATTGAGACGTTCAGTTAGTTGGGAATAGACTACTTTCTCAAGTAGTTTGTTGAGGTGTGGTAGCAGGGAGATGGGCCGATAGTTTTCAGGGCAACTGGGGTCTCCCGCCTTGAAGATGGGAATCACACTTGTATGTTTCCAGGTGTCAGGCACTGTTGATGTAGACAGAGCAAGGTTAAAAATGTGTGTTAATGGTTTGACAAGGGCAGGGGAGATGATCCCCAGGAAAGCAGGGTACAGCCTGTCACTTCCAGGGCTGCCGCTAGAAGGGAGGGTTTTCAGAAGTTTTATAATGGTTTTGTGAGTAATGGCCCTGAAATAGAAAGGAGGGGTGGAAGCTTTGGTGTTTGTGGGAGTGGGGGCTATTGTTGCTGTTTGGGTTGGAGGGAGGGTAAGGAGGGAGCTTGCTAAGACGAGGGGTCAGGTTGGTAAACATATTATTGAGGAGGTCAGCGATGAGAGCAGGGTCATCAATGGTGCCTGCCGGGGAGGCAAGTTTAGTTATTTGCTTACTGGTCTTTGGGCTTAGGATGGACCCAAATGAGGCCCAGAAACTACGTGGATTCCCCAGGGTGTTTTTTTGGAGCTCAGTGAAGTATTTCTTTTTTAGTGACTTTGCCAGCTGCTTACAGGCATTTCGCAGTTGCCTGTAGGCGTTCCATAGTTGTGGGGATGGAGACTCTTTGAATGCTCTCCATTTAGAGTCCCTGACCTTCATTTGCAGTAACAGTTCTTTTGTTATCCAGTGCATGCAACCTTCCCTAACCCTTCTGGTTTTGGTGGGAAAATACTGGTCCTGAAGTTTCTGAAGGGTGCAGGTGAGGTATTGGACAGCAGCGAAGACATTTTCAATCTGGTATAGGTAGACCAGTTTAAGGACATTGTTTCCCTAGTTGCAGGTTCATGATTCTGGCTGCTGAATTTTCTGAAGGACAGTAATTTTGCTGGTGTGCGAACTGACTTAGTGTTCATAACGATGTAGGTGGGGGAGTGGTCGCTAATTACGTCTGACATGGTGCCTGTTAGGAGGAGTAGGTCAGACCAGTTAGTTAGAATCCAATCAAGGATAGAGTGGTTTGGTGTGTGTTAGTTGAATCTTGTGGTCGAGATTACTTGCTGTAGGTTTTGTGGCTTTAGTAGGGATGTGTATTCTGGGATTGAGTTTGCTGTCCAATTGAGATTGAAATCCCCCAGTAGGAAGACATCTCTAGATGGGGTGGCGCCTGCTAGCCCAGACAGTAAGCTAGATAAGTCCCTGGGTAGAAGCTGGAGGGGGGTTGTAATAACAGCCAACATACAGTTTTTTTGAGGCGCTAATGGTTAGCTCAGTAATAATCCACTCACTAAGTGAGATACCAGTGGAACAGGTGACAGTGGCAGCTGATATATGGTCCTGGACATACAGTGCAACGCCGCCTCCTCTCTTCCTGCCTGGCCTATCTAGCCGGAGGAAGGAATAGCCTTGGAGCTGGTACAAGGCATTGTCTTGGTATGGTTTTAGCCAGGTCTCCGAGATACCTAGCACATGGGGCTTGTATAGGGTCACCCAGGCCTCTATCTCAGTGAACTTGGAAGAAAGGCTACATACATTTAGGTGAGCGATCTTGATACCACGGTGTCCAGCCCATGTGGTATTAGTGTGGTCAATGTGTTCGTTTGTAGGTCCTGGGTTGGTTTCAATGTCACCTGCTAGCAGGGCTAGCAGAAGGAGGGACAGGAGGGGGCAGGTTGTGGGATGTCAGTGGTGTTTTTTGATCATGGAGGAATGAATCATATAGCCTAGTTGTCTTTGTTCTTTGTTTGATAGGCATGACAGAAAAAATGATACTAGTGGTGTGACCTTTTTTGGGGCCATGTTGGGCAGGCTCAGAGTCGGGGTGCAGCGATGAAGGAATTTTTGTTCAGTAGCTAGAATTGATACAACTGAATCTGTTGTGAGCAGTAGCCCAAACAACACGGATGTAACCAGCAGGAAAATACTTCCATTGATTTAGGGCATTGATGGGGAAAGGTATTCAGAGTCTGGAGTAGTTACGAGGAAGCGGACAAAACAGATAGCCATATTCCTAGGGAGTAGTTCCTATGCAAGCAGAATGTGATGTTAGGGGAGGTGGAGGGATGGAGAAGTGCAGGGAATTGGAACAGTGGCCACTGGTGGTGGTTTCTGATAACCTGCAAATGATTGTTTTTTGCATTCACGTGACACAGGGTATAAATTGCGATGTCAACCAAGGGTGGTGGCAGCGGTGGCTGGGTAAACCTTCCACACGGAGCCATTGGAGCCGGTGTTACTGGTGAAATTACTTGCAGGCTGTCCAAGGAGAACTGCGCTCTGTTCGGGGGGGGTTCGGGAGGGCTCCTCGGCTGAACACCCTCGCGACCCTTGCTTGCACACGGACAGCTGTGGAGGAAAGAACACAGCTTCAATTTAAGGAGGTAGGTGGAGGAGGGACTGATAGAAACAAAGAAAGGTGGAGGAGTGGGCTGACTCTAGAACAGTGCTACAAAATACATTTCAGTTTTATCTTAACTTAAGCTGTGGAGAAAGGCTCCTTTAATACATTCGCAGTCCTTTTTCTAACTTTAACTCAAGTTGCGGAGAAAGGCTCCCTTAATACATCTGCAGTCCTTTTTCTAACTTTAAGTCTAGCTGCGGAGAAAGGCTCCCTTAAGAACAAATGCAGACTTGCTTTAATAATTTAAAGTGAGGAGAATGCTTAAGGATGCAAGTCAGGTATTAAAGTAGTTGGGGAGAAAGGCTCCCAATACAGTGTGCTAGACTAAGGAAAAAAAAAAACTATCAGCATTTCTGTGCCGACATAAAGGGCTGTTGTCTTTGGCACCAAAATCCAGGATTCAAATAAACCTTCCACACGGAGCCGTTGGAGCCGGTGTTACTGGTGAAATTACCTGCGGGCTGTCAAGGAGAACTGCACTTCTGTTTGGGGGGGTCAGGGAGGCTCTCGGCTGAACACCTCGCGACCATTCATGCACCACGGACAGCTCTGCGGGCTGTCCAAGGAGAACTGCTTCTATTTGGGGGGTTTCGGGAGGGCTCCTCGGCTGAACACCTCGTGACCCTTCTTGCACCACGGACAGCTGCGGGCTGTCCAAGGAGAACTGCGCTTCTGTTTGGGGGGGTTCGGGGAGGGCTCCTCAGCTGAACACCCTCACGACCCTTGCTTGCACACGGACAGCTGCCAGCAACATTAGCCAGCAATATCTATATGTGAAGCTGACACTAACCAGATAGGGGGAAGAAGGAAGACATGGAAGACACAGAAGAAAACAATGCTCACACACATAAAGAAGACTTGGCTGTCTGTGAAACTTTTAGAAGCTAATGGTTTGATACCTTTTAGGCATCTATGCTGCACCACTAATTTTTTTCTTTTATTATGTCCTTTTTGGCAACTTCTACTACTGAAATGCATTAAATGTGTAGTTTACTAAATGCTGACCTTGGGATAACTCTTGAATGACTCCTAAATAAGTTTTAAGCCATTCCCTTTACGGGAGGTCAAGACCTGTGCAAAAGGTCAACAGTTATTTTTTTATATTTTTTTTACAAATTCCCAAAGTAAAAGTTTGGAGAAATAGAAAAGTATGTACAATTAATCTCCTATGCATTTTCAGCTCAGAGAGAAGTTAATATTTGTGCAAAATCAACCCAAAGTTTATACAGCTTGTTGAGCAGGACTGACTACAGGGTAAACTGCACTTGTAGCATGGCTCTAAAGATAGGAGGCAAATGGAGACTCGAGATTGGTGCAAAGGCAACATCTGACGAGCCAGCTTATGTAGTACCCAAAGTGTCCAGAGTTTTAATATACCATTAGAGCCCGCTTGTGTAGTACCTAGGGTGTCCATCAGCCACAGGGTGCAGCACTGGGAGGGTAATGAAGAGGATAGAGATGCAATGGTAAGCTATAGCCCGGCATCGGGATCGCTCAAAAGCAGAAGAGAAACAACTGGTACGTGCTGGCATGTGTCTTTGTGTATGACAGTGTGTGTGCCTGTAGGTGGGGATCGTATAGGAATGCAATAGCCGGAACAACGCGAGAAAGTCAGTCACGAAAAACCGAATAACTACACACATCCAAACAGCACACGAAGCACCGCAAACCAAAGAGAATGACTGAAATGATCCCCCTCTTGTGCCCACATCTATTTCTGTATGTCATGCACAAGTGTGGAGAAAGTGGGAGAGATGTCGCTCGACACAATGACAGCTGAGTATATCAGTATGTGGTGGTGTAAGTCTATCTACGCAAAGAAATTACCCATACTACACTGCCGCTGTACAGCATCGGGATGTCACGATGAAGGCTGAAGCAGTCAAACGGTCACTAGCAATTAGTCATTTGTACCCTAGTTTGTATCACACGTGGTAATAGTGTGGTGCTTGGAACTGTGAAATAGCAGACACTGTAGAAATAAATGTCTATCGCGATGCGGGGACACGCACGGTCTCTCATCATCTCACTATCCTAGACGAAAACAAGCGCTGCATACCATTACAGCCAGCAATAGTACTGTCAGGTAACATTTGTCTACTGCGATGTGAAATACAGGTGGCACAATATTCGCGTCGCACTTGCCATGTTACAAGCGCATTAATTACCTCCAGTGTCGGGCTCTACCGGGATTAATGCCCGTTGGGTGGTTGGAAGCACTCTCTCCCCCCCCCCAGCAGGGCATTAATCCACCGGTAGAGCCCTTCTCTGTTGGTGATTAATGCTCACATGTGTGAGTATCACACGTGCAGTACTGTAATCACTGCAGTATTACTGCAGCAAAAGCACCACATTTTGTTTTCATGCTCTTGCCACTCCTAAAAGCTCTCCACAGCCATATCGGCTCTGACCAGAGTTTGTTTGTCTAAGTACCAAACAGTCCTGGATCAATTTAGTTTTCCTGCCATAGCCCAATGGTTATCACTATCTCACAGCACCTGTTTAATTTCTTTAGTAAAACTAGGGCATATATTTTTCTTATCTCTCTGTTTAATTAGTGGAGAGTGTCAGTTTATTATGGAGAGGATTTGTTGATTAAAAACATCTACTGCTGTATGCACAAAGGGAGCCAGGTAAAAGTGCTGCCAGTTAATGTTTGTCAGATCCTGGAGGCAGCTTGCTACACAGAAATGAGAGAGCTTTCTTTTATAGTGGAAGGAAGATACTATGGATGGTTTCCCTGTGCCTCTGACACAAGCTACTGCACTGTGGTTACTACAGTCAATATGGAATACAGCTGTGGCTGTAATCTTTTGTGGTCTGTTGCTAAGCACTAAGTCTAATGGTGAGGAATGGGAAGGATTCTTATGATTGGGTCTTGTAGGTTTAGTAACTTCCTGAATTAGACCAAAATCATCACAGAGCAGCTTAAATTTGTTAGATTTTGAAGAGAGTCAGTCTAGATTAAAATCTCCCAGAATTATGGTCTCATTACTGTGAGAATCTAGAAATTTGTCAGATGGCTAATTAATTTTGAAGCACTGGGGGGAGGGGGGCTGTAACAGCTGACAATATTTATGGACTTGTTTTGGGATATTGCTAGTGTGACCTTCAGACATTCAAATTTCTGTGCTAACAACAGGGAGTTTATGATAGCCGAGAATTTATCTTTTTCAAAGAGGATTATGCCACTGCCATGGGTGGTTCTATCCTGCTGACATTGGTTGTATCTGGTGATGATTGTGACATTGTGGTCCACTGAGTTACTGAGCCAGGTTTCAGTGAGTAGCAGGATATCTGGGTTGCTGAGGCATATCCATACTTCCACACTACTGATATTGTTAATTAGATTACGGACACTGATAGTTACACTTTTGAATCTAGGTAGGTTGAAAATTTGGAGGGAAGAGGGAGCCAGGTAAAAGTGCTGCCAGTTAATGTTTGTCAGATCCTGGAGGCAGCTTACTACACAGATATGAGAGAGCTTTTTTTTATTTTGGAAGGAAGATACGATGGGTGGTTCCCTGTGCCTCTGACACAAGCTACTGCATTGTGGTTACTACAGTCAATATCAAATACAGCTGTGGCTGTAATCTTTTGTCGTCTACAGTGAAGCACTAAGCCCAATGATGAGGAATGGAAAGGATTCCTATGATTGCGTCTTGTAGGTTTAGTAACCACCTGCATTAGACCAAAATCATCATAGAGCAGCTTAAGTTTGTTACATTTTGATGAGAACCAGTCTATACTAAAATCTCCCAGAATTATGGTTTCATTACTGTGAGAACCTAGAAATTTGTCAGATGACTGATTAAATTTGAAGCACGGGGTTGGGGGTGGGGTGGGGCAGTAACAGCCGACAATATTTATGGACTTGTTTTAGGATATTGCTAGTGTGACCTCCAAGCATTCAAATTCCTGTGCCAGCAACAGGGAGTTTATGATAGTTGATAATTTATATTTTACGTAGAGGATTATGCCACTGCCATGGGTGGTTCTATCCTGTTGATATTGGTTGTATCTGGTGATGATTGTGACATTGTGGTCCACTGACTCATTGAGCCAGGTTTCAGTGAGTAACAGGATATCTGGGTTGTTGAGGCATATCCATACTTTCACACTACTGATTTTGTTAATTAGACTACAGACGCTGATAGTTACAATTTTTAATCTAGACAGATTAGCAAATTTGGAGGGAGTTAGACAAGAATCTGTGGTCCCTGGGTTGAGTTCAATATTACTAGTGCAGATTAGGAGCAGAATGATGGTGTGTGTAATGAGTTTAACATAATTTCTTAGAAGCTTCATGTTACTCTTTGGTTGGTGCAGCTGGATGTTTAACATAGGTGCTTTGGTGCTATGGCTGGAGCAGTTGTATGGCTTTAAGAGTATTATAAGTGAGGTAGAGAACAAGGGGAAGAGAAGCACCAGTTGATACACCAATATGGAATAGTTAAGGGGCCAGAGGTAGCCACTATCAAACATAAATAGCGGTGTCCTTGTTAAGAGTAATTGTATGGTGATGTAGGGTGTGAGGCCATACTGCATTTCTCAGGAGGAGGGTCTGCTCTGGAGAGCAACAACAGTAAAGTTAACACATACATTTTGTAAGGTAGAAATAATTAGAGAAGGGAAAAGGTGTTGCTGCAGGCTAAAACCCCAACTTTAGGTAAAGGTAGATCTTCTTCGGGGGTATCTCAGTCATCAGGTCACACCATAGGAACATCATCAGTGAAGCAGGATCCACACAGAAGATTTTCCAGCAGTACCACTGGGGCCACCCACACGGATGTCACCTGCTGATGTCACCAACCCTTTAAAGGTGTAAGTGGCCCTTTTCCCTCCGCAGCTCTTTCCTGCCATTGACTCGGTTCGCATAGGTCTCCATAGAAGCACCAGCACAGTTTCGTGCCATTTTTGCCTACGATTTTTCTCTTACCCTAGCTTTCAGAATCTCTTTTAAACAAGAGATTCATTTATCTTGTTTATGTCAAGAGTTACTTCTCTCTTCCATCGCTGCCACTGTAGAAAGACGATTGCCTCTTCAGATGACCACAACCTCTGTGTTTGTTGTCTTGGGCCTGACCATGACGTTTCTGAGTGTGAGCTCTGCCAGAAATTCAATCAAACTACCCTTAGGTGATGCAAAAAAGCTTTGAAGAAATTATTTATGGAGCAACAGGTAGTCAGTTCTGAGCAGGGGTCCTCTGGGGTCCCTCCTACTTAATCAGGGGTGAGTTCGTTGAGCTGCCAGGCCTCAAAGGCTTGAGATGAGTCCTCAGAGAAAAGTCATAAAAAAAGACAGTGAATGGGACTGCTCCCCCCAGTGGCACTCCCGCTCCCTGATGGCTTCTTCTTCATCCTCTGGGGGTACTCCGTTGGCTACAGCTGCACCAATGTCCTCTGCAGTCCTGGCCTCTGCTTCTTCCAGGCCTATACTGACTGCACAATTGTCTTCTTCTCAGGGAGGCCAGCTGTGGACCCTCGAGTCATCGATGCCAGCCCCTTCATTGCAGCTGGATGCTTCCCCAGGCCCATGGACATTGGGCTCTTCAGGGTTCTCAAGCCCCGATGGATGGTTTGTAGCGCTCTGTGCCAATGACCCCATCACCATCAACTCATCCCTCTCCTGCCGTCGACCTTAATTCGATTTTGACCCAGATCACTGCAGCCCTAGTGCACCAGTTGGGCTCATACAGGCCTGGGTCCCTAGCACTGTTGACAGTCCCATCGTTGTCAATGCCTTTTGGGCCCGTTCAATCCATGCCTTGTAGGACAGCATCAGTACCTTGCTTGTTGAACCTCGAATTGGAGTGGGTCAGCGTTGCAGAGGAGTATCATCCTGATCTGATTCTTCCTGAGGAAGAGGAGAAGCTTCTTTCCTCAGATAGGTCCACTGCTTCTTCAGTAAGCGAGGACTCTGTTAAACATACTCCCAGGTCACCTTCTGAAGATCCTACTTTCTTTAATGTGATGAAGCAGCTGTCTTCAGCTATGGGCTTCCACACTGAGGAAGAGGATCACCTGGTGGACTTCTTGGAGATTCCAGAATCTCCCCAAGGTCATTCCTCCCATCCTTCCTGCCCTGAGGAATGCCACTGCCGCGGCCTGGTGTAGACCAGATGTGGTTCCTGCTGTGCCCCACTGGGCAGATAAGCTCTATCATGCCCCTCAAGGCCTGCTTTATTATGCTGCCCAACCTGAGACCCATTCCGTGGTCATTAAAGCAGCACATGATAGGTCCAAGGTGCAGCTCCCTCCCCCCTGACAGGGAATTCAGGCAGATTGACCTTTGGGGCAAGAGGGTTTATGCCTCCTCTATCTTGGGGCTTTGGATTGCTAACTGTCTATTGCATATGGTTAAGTATCAAAACACCATCTGGAAGAAGGAAAAGCAGCTACCCAAGCCCTCCCAGAATGTTCCCAGAAGCAGGAGGTCCTCAAATCCTTGTAGACTGCTGAGGATATTAGTAAGCATCTCCTCAGGGCCTTGTATGACATTTGACACTAGTACCTGGGCTGCTGCCACAAGCATTTGCCTTTGTAGGCATTCCTGGTTGACGGTCTCAGGGTTTGCAGCAGACATCCAACAGAAAGTGCTGAATGCCCCTTTCAATGGCTCCAAGTTATTTGGACCAGATGTCCAGGACATCATCAGTGACTTACAGGCATCCAGCAGGGCTATCAAGTCTGTCTATTTGCTTTACCATAAGCAACCTAGGAGCAGACAATGCCCATTCCTTTGTAAGGTGTCTCCCAAGTCTGGAGCAGGCTCCTGCCCCCAGTGCAAGAAGAAAAGCCTCCTCTGCCTTGCCTTTCTTCTCCTTCTCAGGCTCTGCTGCAAAGTGACCCAGGGCAACAGATGAGCCCCAGCGGCTGGATCTGCCTCTACCTGACTTCTTACCAGATTCCCCTCTTTTGGTCCCCGATCATGACATGGTGGTCGGAGGTCGAGTCTCCCTCTTTCTCAATCAGTGGAGAACCATCACTTCAGATGTCTGGATTCTTCAAATTATAGAGTAGGGTCACACTCTGGAACTTGTAGAGATGCCTCCAGAGACTCCTCCAGTACCCTCCACCTGTCCCCTGGCCTGTCTGTCTGTTCTCTGGGAGGAGTTACAGTCTCTTCTGCAGAAAAGGTCCATTGAGCCAGTGCCCAGGTGCCAGACAAACTGGGGTTTTATTCCAGGTTCTTCCTGTTCTGCAAAATATCCGGAGGTCTGAGGCCTATTCTAGATCTCAATGACCTCAGTCTTCATATCCAGTACAACAAATTCCACATGGTCACTCTGCCAGATCTGCTGCCCCTACTCAAGCAGGGTGACTGGCTGTGCTTCCTGGATATGCAAGATGCTTACGTGCATATTTCAATGTGTCCACCACACAGGAGGTTTCACCAGTTTCTTTTTCAGGGTGAGCATTACCAATTCAAAGTATTGCCCTTTGACTTATCCTCTGTGCCACGGGTCTTCACAAAGTGCTTAGCAGCAGTAGCTGCTGTCCTCTGGAGAGAAGGACTGTATGTTGTCCAGTACCTGGATGACTGACTCCTCAAGGCTTCGTCCAGAGAGCAAATCCTTCGGACCCTGAAGTGGACCCTCCAGATGTTTCTTTCCCTGGGCATCACTGCCAATCTGCCAAAGTCTGTCTTGATTACATCCCAGAGGTTGTAGTATATAGGGGCAGTCCTGGACAATGCAGGGCAGAGTCTTCCTGCCGCTCAGCAGGGCAGAGTGCCTCATTGCCCAGGCTCAGGAGGTTGCCTAGAGCCGTTATGTTCCTGCATGGGTGTACCTGAGGCTATTAGAACTTACAGTCATGGCCATTGCCATGATCCCCTTGGCCAGACTGCACATGCAGGTGCTCCAGTGGACACTCCAAGTGCAATGGGACCAATGCATGGACAACCTAGAACAGCTAATGCTGGTCACCTCCCCAGTCCGTAAAGTGCTCCAGTGGTCGAGGGTTCCATTCCAGATCTCAACTCTCCAGTAGATCCTCACCATGGATGCCTCCGGTTCAGGCTGGGGTGTGCACCTGGGTCCCTTTCAGACTCAAGGGACATGGTCCCAGATCAAGATATCTCTGCATATCAATGTCCTGGAGATGTGGACAGTTCTGTATGTCATGCAGACCTTTCAGAACCTTCTCCTTCCAGGTTAACTGTTGATCCAGTCAGACAATCTCAGTGCTGTCTACTACATCAACAAGCTATGGGAAACCCATTCGTACCCCCTGTGCATGGAGGCCATGAGAATCTGGTACTGAGCACCGGGCCACAGTCTGGTTCTCTCAGCAATCCACATTCTAGGTGTGTTAAACACTCTTGCAGACAGCTTCAGCTGGACTCAGTCCAACATGCATGAATGGGAACTTCTCTCATCCTTTGCAGAAGATCTGTTTGCCAGATGGGGTTATCCAGAGTTGGACCTTTCTGTGTCCCCACTCAATGCAAAACTGACCAGTTTCTGCGCGCAATATCCAGGGCTTGGAGTTTTCTGATGAGAAGCGTTGTCCCTCTCCTGGAGTGGGAGGTTCCTTTATGTCTTCCTTCCATTTCCTCTGATTCAGAGGGTGCTAATCAAGCTGCAGATGGAGGAGGCCAGTATAATCCTGGCCACACCCTCCTAGCCACGGCAGATATGGTTTCCATTACTGCAACAGTTTAGCAGAGGAACCTCCGGTCCCTCTGTCCCTCTGCAGGGACCTGCTGATGGTGGCTCAGGAGACTCTGGCCCATCCAAACCTCAAGTCCCTTCATCTGCATGCATGGCTTCTGAGGACATAGCCATCACCCAGTTTGGGGTATCTTAGAAGGTGGCAGGTGTCCTCGTGGCATCTCAGAAGCCCACTACTAGAGATGCTTATGCCATGACGTGGATGAGTTTTTCCATATGGACCGCTAAGCGTCATCTGGACCTGTTCACCTGTCCAGTGAGCCAGATTCTGGACTACCTGATCTCCCTGTTGGACTCAGGACTCCAGTATTCCTCTTTCAAGGTGCACCTTTTGGTTATTTTGGCCTTTCACGAGCCAGTGGGCAGTTGTACCATGGCTCAGCTAGATGTATCCTGTACCTTTCTTAGGGGCATCCTGCACCTGAAACCACCAATCCATTCCCCTGTCCCAGCTTGGGATCTAAATTTTGTTTTGGAGAAATTGACCTTGTCTCTGTTTGAGCCAGTCATGACTTGTGAGCTACGCTTTCTTCCTTGGAAAGCGTTATTTTTGGTTGCTGTTACTTCTGCTTGAAGGATTTTAAAGCTTCAGGTTCTCTGGTGTGAAGAGCCTTATTTAATTTTTCACAAATACAGGGTGTCTTTACGCATGAATCCTGAGGTGGTGTCTGAGTTTAATAACCAAAAACAATCACAGTTCAGCAGCAAAGAGGGTGCATGTTAAAACAACAAGATGCAAAACTAAAAAAAAAACACACTCCTCAGCCAGAGACTGGTGTAAACAATTCAAATATTTATTAGGTGCTAAAACGCCATGGTGGGAGCAACAAAATAGGCTGACAACCTCAACCGGTTTTGTACACCCTAGTATGTCATCAGGAGGATGCATTACAGATCAAGCAACAGGCCTAAAAAAAACATTATTTAAAGTGACAGTGCAGACTTACAATGCACCATAGATAACAAATACACAAATATTTACATCACCAGTTTAAAAAAGTATATATATATATATATATATATATATATCAAACACATAATTTAATATAGCCTAAACACTCATACCATTTGAATAATGACTGTACATACTTATAATGTCCTATATAATATATGAGTTCCAATATTTCATATAAATGCCTATTCAGGGTATCCATCATGCAGATGCGCCCATAGAGGTGGCCACTTGAACACTTAAAATATATAGGACCTAAGAGAAAGGCATAAAAATACAGAATAATTAGTACACAATCACCAGATCAAAACCTATATAAGCATATCAAATCTGTGCAGGCCCATATAATACATTCAAATCAGTATTTCTTGAGAGTCATTTGTTAATCAATACTTATATATCAGTACATGCACAACCACAAATAATATGCATATGTATGCATACATCGATGTCAACAATTAATCTAAATTAGTATCCACTTAGACCATCTAACAATATAATCTCATTCCGAAGTCATTCATTATCTCTTCTTGATACAAAGAAGGAGTTCAGTGCGGTCATTCAAGCCCGGTGATGTAAGTGCCCCAAGGGTGTATATCCAAAAGGATTCCCTTACTTTAAATGCTTCATCAATATCCCCACCCCTAGGGCCCAATTTAACAGCCTCTATACCACAATACTTAAAAATATGATATATATCTCTCTCCGTCTTGTAGTCCTGCAATGATTAGCCAGGGCACTCATGGCATCACCACTGGAAACAGACTGCAAATGTCCTCCAATTCATATCTTTAGGCCTCTTGTGATTTTCCCCACATAAAACGCTCCACACTGATATGTGACTAAATACACCACATTTTCTGTTACACAACTAATGAATTCCCTAATATTAAAAACATTGTCACAGTTACATTTAGTGAACCTCTGACATTTAAAAACTGAGCTACAGAATTTGCAATTTCCACATTGATGCATACCAATTGGGAGAGATAGCCTACCACCAGTGGTATGAGGTATACCCTGGTATGTGTGAACCAGTTTGTCCTTAAGATTAGGACTCCTCTTATACAACATTCTCGGCTTGTCCCGGACAACCTCCTCCAACAGTGATTCCCCCTCCAGTATGGTCCAATTATGTTTTATTATTTTCTGTACTTCTGCCGAATGTCTAGTGTATGTGGTTATAAAACTTATCCTGGTGGGGGCACTGTTGGCACTTTTGGGTATAAACAAACTCTCCCTCTCCATATTATTCACTTCATTATAGGCCTGGTTCGCCATTATACCAGAGTAACCTCTACTCAAAAATCTATTACACATCTCAGTGCTGTTAGTCTTATAATCTGCATCCTCACTACAATTTCTATGTACTCTCATAAACTGGGCTTTTGGGATATTGGATATCACATGGTGTGGGTGGCAGCTGGAGGCCAGTAACAGGGAATTCCTGTCAGTCCCCCTTCCTGAAAAGATTAGTACGAAAAGTTCCATCTGCATTTTTAGAAACCTGTAAATCCAAGAAGGAGACCATACTGGAATCACACTGCACTGAAAACCTAAGATTAGGATTATTATTTTCCAAATAGTGGATGAACCCATCCAACTCTTCCCACGTGCCTCACCACACCATAAAAGTGTCATCTGTAAAACGAAGCCAGATATCAATCTTATCTAAGTAAGGACTGTTCTGTGCATCATAGACAATTGTTTTTTTCCCATAGTCCAAGGTACAGATTAGTATAATTCGGAGCAAAAGTTGCTCCCATAGCTGTAACTTTAAATTATAGATAGAAATCATCCTGGAACGAAAAGTAATTTTTTGTTAGAACATGTTCAGCACACTGTACCAAAAATTCTCTCTTACCACTGTCAACGCTAGTATCTAAATTGAACCAATGTCTCAAAGCTTCAAGACCATCCTTGTGTGATATTCATATATAGGGAGACAATGTCCATAGATACCAGCAACCAGGACTCATCAATCTGCATGTCCCCTGGGACTCCCAGTATCTGTGAAGTGTCACGTGTGTATGATGGAAATGACACCGAATAACTTTTGATGTAGAAATCAATGTATCTAGACAGAGGTTCCACCAATGAGCCAATACCCGATACTATGGGGCGTCCTGGGGGATCATGCAGATTTACCCTGAACCAAACTATCCACCTACCAGTTTATTTTATGGAGTGTGCCAATCCAGGGGAAGCATCGCTCCAAAGAGTAGATGCATGCAGAATTTTGAAATGCTATTTGCTCCAAACTAAGGACTGCAGAAAAACAAAACCGCTTTTTGTTTCTTTCACCCTAGGAAGAGAGGGCACTAAGGTTTCTAAACAATGTTTGTCCAAGTGGTTGGCCCATTGTAGTGTGTCTGCTACAACAAGCATGGAAAAGAGTTGCCATGGACGGTGAAAGCCCATTACACAAGGGGCATGGCTACCTCTGTGGTCTGTTTCAAAGGGGTCTCAACCCGCTGACATTTGCACTGCTGCCACCTGGAATACCGTCCATACTTTTACTAAGCACTATAGTCTGGACATTGCTTCTAGAGCACGAGCAGGCTTCAGCTGGGCTGTATTGCAGGGCCTCCTGTCCTAGGCTTTGGTTGACCTTCCTCCTAGACTGTCTTGCTGCACCTGTAACTGCTTGGGACTCATTCCTATGGTGTGACCTGATGACTGGGATACCCCTGAAGAAGATAGAACAGTTATGTAAGAACTTACCGTAACAGTAGATCTTCGAGGGGATCTCAGTCATCAGGTCTGCCTTTGCTCTGACCATACCTCTCTTACAGGATTCTCTTCTCAGAACTGGCTAACTGGTGTATCCAGCCTTTTATTTTGGCCTGGGCACCTCTCTCTCTCTCTCTCTATCTCCCCTTGGTTGCCCATGGAATAGATCTTCTCCCTAAGTCTCTGAGGGAGAGAACTGAGGAGGGAGTGAGGCCGCTCATGCCTAAAAAGGATTGGTGATGGTGGCAAGTGACATCAACGTGGGTGGCCCCAGTGATACTGTTGGAAAATCTTCTGTGTGGATCCTGCTTCACTAACGGTGAAGTTCCTACGGTGTGACCTGATGACAGATCTCCTTGAAGATCTACTGTTATGGTAAGTTCTTATGTAACTGTTCTATGTCCTTTTAGAGGGGAAAAGGAATTGCTCAGACTAAAGCCCCACTTTTGATAATGAGAAATATGCTTTCAGTATTTATAAAAACATGCCAATTAAAGTAACAGAACAAAACAAATTGGAGCACAACAAAACTAGCTGTGCTGGTTAAGCCAAATATACATGATAGATTATTGCTTTCTAGAGAGTATCATTAGAACATCTACTTCATAATGTTTTATACCATCAGATATTATGAAGTGGTAATTGTTTACTTGTATAACAATGCATAAGCAGTAATGGGCAACTTACACTGGTATGAACAGCAAGTGTCTGAAGTACGGCAGTCCAATTAAACATGGAGGCAGGGTTTTTCTACTTTGGGCAGCATGGTTTACTGATGGCCAATTCCCACAGCTGATACCCACAGTAGACACCCTTTGCGCTGTGGCCCTTAACGCTCTAGACTGCAACTGCTCCAGACTGCTAGGGAAGGAGTCCCTAAATAATCAAAAAGGGGTGTCTGAGAAAATCATGCCAGGGAGCCCAGTTAGCTTTCCCTCTGGTGACTGGCTCCTGATTGGTTGCTTGTTCTTCATGGGGCTGCAAGATCTGATCCAGCGGTCGAATGAGCTGATCGGTACTGGAAGTAGCTACCTTAGAAGGGGAGGGGGGTCTTTAGAAGGACAGACCCCTCGTGACCCCGTAGGTCAGGTTGGTGGGCTGGCTAGGACATGAAATACTGGTGGAGTTATGGCTTTTAAGCTGAGTGGAAAAGTGAGCCGTCCCCCAAAAAATAGTCTTATATCTTCAAATTTAGTGTGCCAGGGAGAAAAATCTTTTCTGTTCAAATTTAGCATGTCTGGGAACCTGATTGGCTTTCCCTCTGGTGACCAACTCTTGATTTGCTGCTCATAGTCTGTGGGTCTGCGAAGTCCAGTCTGGTGGTGAGGAGAGCTGATTGGTGCTGGAAGCTGCTGCTGTAGGAGGGGAGGGTGGTCCTTAGAAGGACAGTCCCCTTACAGCCCTAAAGATCAGGCTGGCTAGCTGGCTGGGGAGTGAAGAAGTGATGGAGGAGATACAGCTTTTAAACTGAGTGGAGAGGTGAGCAGCCCCCTCCAAAGTCTAGTGTGCCAGCAAGCCCAACTGGCTTTCCGTTTGGTGACCAGCTCCTGATTAGCTTCTCATTGTTCCTGGGGCTGCGAGGTCTGGTCCAGCGGTCGGGTGAGCCAATAATGCTGGAAGCTGCTGCAATAGGAGGGGAGGGGTGTTCTTAAAAGGACAGACCCCTTGTGACCCTGAAGATCAGGTTGTAGGCTGGCCAGGGAGTGAAGAACTGCTGGCGGAGTTATGGCTTTTAAGTCGAGTGGAGAAGTGAGCGAGCCCAAAGCAAAAGTCTTATCTGCCCAAATTTAACATGTCAGGAGCAAAGTCTTTTCTGTTCAAATCTGGCACACAAGGGAGCCCAATTAACTTGACCTCTAACGACCATCTCCTGATTGGCTGCTCATTGTCCATGGGGCTGCAAGGTCTAGTCCGGCAGTCAGGTGAGCCAATTGGTGCCGGAAGCTGCTGCTGTAGGAGCGGAGGGGGTCCTTGGAAGGACAGACCCCTCATGACCCCGAAGATCAGGCTGGTGGGCTGGCTGGAGAGTGAAGAACTGCTGGCAGAGTTACAGTTTTAAGTTGAGTGGAGAAGTGAGCGGTCCCCCCCCCCAAAAAAAAATTTATCTGTTCAAATTTAATGTGCCAGGGAGCAAAGTCTTTTCTGTTCAAATTTAGCTTACCAGGGAGCCTGATTGGCTTTCCCTCTGGTGACCGACCTCTGATTGGCTGCTCATTGTCCATGGGGCTGCATGGTATGGTCCCAGTGGCTGGGTGACCTCATTGGTGCTGAAAGCCACTGCCATATGAGGGGAGGGTGGTCCTCAGAAGGACAGACCCCTCTTGACCCTGAAGATCATGTTGGCGGGCTGGCCAGGGAGTGAAGAACTTCTGGCTGAGCGATGGTTTTTAAGCTGAGCAGTCCCCCCCCCCCCCGCAAAAAAGTCTTATCTGTTCAAATTTAGTGTGCCAGGGAGCCAGATCGGCTTTCCCTCTGATAACCAGCTCCTAACTGGCTGCTTGTTGTCTGCGGGGCTGCAAGGTCCAGTCCAGCAGTCAGGTGAGCTGATAGGTGCTGGAAGATGCTGCCATAGGAGGGGAAGGGTGTTCTCAGAAGGACAGATCCTTCGAGACCCTGAAGATCACATTGGAGGGCTGGCCAGGGAGTGAAGAATTGCTGGCAGAATTATAGCTTTTAAGCTGAGCGGGGAGGTGAGCAGCCCCCCAAAAAGTCTTTGTTCAAATGTATCACACCAGGGAGCCTGATTGGCTTTCTCTCTTGTGACCGGCTCTTGATTGGCTTCTCATTGTCGATGGGCTGCAAAGTCCGGTCTGGCAGTCAGGTGAGCCAATCAGTGCTGGAAGCTGCTGCTGTAGGAGGGGAGGGTTTTTTTAGATGGAGAGACTGACCTCTCACAACCCAGAAAATCAGGTTGGTGGGCTTCTTCATGTTCACATTTTTTGGTTGGTATCCCCTTCTCTTCTCAGTGTATTGGTGTTGCCACTCCATCTGAAGTATGCCAGAGGAGATACCCACATCTTGACTTCCCAGGGCTGCTAGTCCTATAACTCCTATGCTACTCCCTTTTTTCTCTGTTCTATAGAATATAGGGTTAGGGGTTTATTCTTGAGTTTACTCAACCCATCCTGTGGCATTGTTATTACCGTTTGGAAGTCCAGATGTTTCCTATTGTTTGGCATTTTTGCCATCTCAGTTCCACAACAATCCCAATCTGGGCAACCCCCTCAGCTACTTTGCCAGAGCCCTTTGCTCAGTGTTGCTGCCCTCTCTTCCTGTCACTACCCAAGCTTCTGGATAGTGATAAGAGACTGACTCCTTTTTAGACCCTTGTATTACCCTGTAGGCTCAACCCCTTAGTCTCTAAGTTGGTAGTCAGGTTCTTTATTTATTTTATTTCCTATATCCTTTTCTTATCCCCCTGGGCTAAAAAGTCTCTAGTTCACTCTTTTATTTTCTCTTCACTTTGTTTGTTTCCTGGCAAACAGAACTGAGGTGCATGAGAGAGTCAATGACAGTTATTGATTGGTGTATGGCACCAGCTGGTAGATGCTGCACATGTGCAGTGCCAGTAATTGACATCTGCACCCTCCCTGGAGGAAAAAAGCTCCCACAGGGTCCTAATGCCGCTGACTCTAGACCCATATATTTGAATAAATGGTGAAGATATTCATGAAGATCAACAATTATGGTGAATATGTAATTTCATTACTACTAGTGCAATAATGTTCACATCCGGACAACTCACCCACCCAACCTCCTCTGGCAAGTGACACCCAGAATCCTGCTTCCAGCATGCAAAAGATCTGGGGCTGGATTCACAAGCTGTCTGAAGGTGCAAAACCTTCCCTAAGTCCCCCAAACTGCCATAGCTATGGAAACAAAGTAGAATTTGCACTGGGTGCTATTCACAAAGCCCTCTGCAGGTGTGGAAAACAACACTAAGGACTGTGGGAAAAAGTGCAACTGCGGAAGTCCCTGAGGAAAAAAAGGTGTGAGATAAGTAAGGCACAGCCCCTGAAAGGCTATTCACAACCAGTTTTTTTCCGCAGCTGCGGAAAAAATGTTACATACAGTGGAATGAGGTGTAACTCTCCCTCAGCAAACTGCAGTAGTGCCCCAGCAATTAGAATCAATTAAGGTGGAGGTGAGGCACAGGTAACAGCATCCCAGATAGTATAACAGTGACTGCTGTAACAGCAACAAAAGCACACATTGCCATGATATGGCAGCAGGCAACAACCACCAGTCACAGTGCAGCCCATGACGGAGTCCCACAGGCAATAGAGCCTGGCCAGCCTGCAGTGAGTGCTACCCCTGCAGGCAACAGGAACACCCCAGGGAGGGAAGACCAGCAGTGACAGTTGGCCACTGTGGTGCCATGGTATTGCTGGTACCTGTGGTGCTGCAGTGGTCCCAGTTGAGGGACTGGTTGCTGATCTCTTTGTGAGTGCTTTCAGCTTCATTCTATGGCAGCACTGTTAAAGTCTGCTGTTCCAGCTAATTAAGTTCACTGTTGCTGTGCCTCCTAAACTGTTTCTGCAGCTGCGGATCCGCAGTTACGGATTTTCAGCACGTGCACAATTTCTGCAGCTGCTGAATTTCCGCAGCCGCGGGGATTTTACGAAATTCCGCACCTGCTCAAAATTTTTTTAAGAATATCACGCAACTGTGTTTCCGCAGTGCTGCAGGCCTTTTTCCCGCAACTGCGGGATTTTTGGCTTTCTTTGTGAATCCTGCCCTAGATGTCATGTGGTGGAGCCAGAGGCTATACTGCCCAGGTGGTGGGAGGAGGTTAGCTTGAAAACTTTTAATGACTCAGCTGTCTCCAGCAAAACTGCCGGAGTGTGGATGCGAACTGTATACCACCAGTAGAACTATGGCAACAGGTGAGAAACCTGTATTTATGATAAGTTGATGGAACTTTTTCTTCGTATGATATTTAAGTTTTAATTAAGCATTTTGTCATACAGTGCAGCAGTGCTTACCAGGTTCCTGCATTGTTCCATAAGATATCACTGGCTGAAACTGTGATACTGCCCTTCATCCTGGGGGTGACACTGTATATCATATTTTCCAGTTCACAAAACAAAATTCCCATAGTCACAAAATAGGAGAAACTCTTTTGTGAGAATGACCCTTATCTACCTCCCTTCCCTGCTTCTGTTTTTAAAGGAAATGTGTGATGTCACAGGTTGGGCCTCATAGCCCGCTACCCTGTGGCGGCGATAAGCCAGCTGTGTAAAAATAAATATTTTACTCACAGATCAAAGTTTGGGAAGGGATCGTAATTTGTCCAAACCGTGAGCTAGCCGATCCCTTCCCACTTCCTAGACTGGACTAGAGTTGAAGCGCTGGGTGGTTAGCTGGCATGTGTTGTGATGGTGTAGCTCAAGAGCTGAAATAAAATATCTATTTGGATTTTGAAAATACCTTATGCTCAGGGCTTTACTTTTGGTGTGGAGTGTGCTCTATTCTGTCTGGTACCTCACTTCCTAGACTGCCTGCTCAGCCCCCGCACTCCCCCGTTTTGTGACATGGTACCAGGGAGAGCGTGGGGACGTGCCCCGTGCAAGTCTATGGGGCTTATTTTCAGAACTTTCTTTAAAACTTTGAACTACCTTGTGATAAAAAAGAAAGACACTGCTCAATTAATAGGGTCCCTATTGGTTGAGCAGTGTATTCTTTATCTAAGATAATTTAAAGTATTAAAAGTTCTGAAAATAAGCCCCTTAGGCTGCGTAGAACATCCCCAGCTCTCCAACTGTCACAAAGCGAGGAAGCTACAATGAGCAGGGCGGTCTAAAGTGGAAAAGATCACTAGCTCACGGTTTAGACAAATTATGATCCCTTCCTAAACTTTGATCTGTGAGTAAAAAATATTTATTTTTACACAGCGAAGCTATCACCGCCCCATGGTAGTGGGCTATGAAGTCCACAATGTGGTTTCAGCACACCACATATTTTACTTTAAGGTACAAATGTATTTGTTTAGGGCAAAATCCTGTTGTTTCCTTACAGTTATTTTTTCTTTCCAGGGTAGTGTGCAAACTGTTGAGTGAGATCTATGAACATATCCATTGTTTGTATAAGTTGTCTGATGCAGTCTCCATGCTGGATATGCTGCTATCGTTTGCATATGCTTGCACTCTTTCAGATTACGGTAGGTTATACTTTCTGTAAAAAAATTATTTGTTAGAAGTTTTTCATGTCAGATAGCCCCATTTAGTTGAAACACCTAGTTTATTAGAGGAGTCTAGGGGAAGTCAAGTAGTAGCATAGTAATGTAGTTATAGAGTTGAAGATACAATCATACCAAGCTACAATTTGTACAAAGAAGGAGATCATATATGTAAAGTGTACAGTAAGTTACATATGCTCAGAAAGACTAATTTATGTAAGCATTAAACCATGGCAGAGCATGGGTCTACTGTGGCATTAATCCATGGTTGGGCTGGTTGTGGCACAAGGCTGAAGGCCGAGTGCATCCAACCAGCCATCCATGGATTAATGCCACAAGTAGAACCATGCTGTGGAGTGGTTTAATGCACTTATAACATGGCAAGTGTGGAAAGGAGCAGTGTATAACACAGAAAAGCAGTATAACACTTTTCCTAACATATTAATTTGCTTCCTAGAGTATATGAGTATGAACATACGAACATATGAAATTTGCCAGCAGATAAAGGCCTAGAGGTCTATCAAGTCTGCTCAAATATGCAGCTAGCACCCCTTATTTTGCAGCTGCACCTCCCTCCCACCCTTCCCTCCATTGACCCTCCCCCTTGCCTGTCCCAGACCCTGTTGGAGGAGTCCACTGTTCTACTGGATACTACTTCTGCTGGCAACACATTCCACTCAGTGTTGTTTATTTCTATTGTAATGACTTAAATACTTTAATATTTTTTTTTGTGTGCAAAACACAAGAGAGCAAACTAAGACAGCTCCTTTCCTAACGTAAGCAATAAAATATGTTACAATATCTGTTCTACTTGCTTTTTACCATGTACTGTATGAAAGAGGATACATTACTTCCATAAATTGCAGACACTGCATTGTGGGTATGTAAATAATACGGGTAATGCAGTACCTCTGTCATTCTCTGAAAAATAAACTTCTGAACAAAAGCTCATATGAAGAACCTAGCACCAATTCTGACAGTATGTTAGGAGACTGCACTATATTAGTAAACATAAAGATAATGGGCAGGATATTCAGACTGTGCCAGGCTGTAGCGCAAGCCTGGGCGCAGCGCAACTTGGATGCACAGGGGCGTTGACAGGGTGATATTCAACAGGGCTGCGCCATGGCACAGCATCACTGAATATCATTCCTAGGCCACCCGCAGTGCGCATAGTGCAGTGACACTGCACCAGCACAAGTGGCCAGAGTGGAGCAGAGGGATGCACAAGCGCAAGTGCCGTTGCGATAGGTGCAACCACCGAGATATTCAAAAGTGCACATGCAAATGGGGCCATAATGTATGCAAGGCACAAATGGGGCCATTTGCATGTCATTACGGCTCCATTTGCATGCAGGTGCACCGATCCCCGGCGACTTGCACCTGGCGCCCTGCCAGGCTACAGCCATCGGGGACCAACGCCCCCTGCACATCGCGGCAAAGTGCCCCAATGCCCAATCGCGGGCATGTGTAAATGTAAGAACACGTCCAATATCCCTGGTAGTCCAGTGGACCGCTTGCAGCCTGATCACGGGCATAAGTTTACTTAGAACAGTCAGCTCTATACCTGGTAGTCCAGTGGACCGCTTGCAGCCCGATCGCGGGCATATGTAGTAAACATGTTAGTCCTATATCCCTGGTGGTCCAGTGAACCGCTTGCAGTCCGATCATTGGCATATGTAGTAAAAATGTTAGTCCTATATCCCTGGTGGTCCAGCGGTACCCACCCGCCCACTGAGCCCCACTGCCCCGCTCCCCCCGGTCAGCAGCACCCCACCTGCTTACCGCCCCACCGCCCGCTGACTGACTCCCTATGGTAGGGCTGTATGCCCATTGGTCCACAGTGTGAGCCAATGGTCATGCAGCCCGTACCACACACTCCAGATATGTGAATAGATCCATTCACATATCTGGACTGTATACTGTTATGGGCTGCAAGCCCATTGGCTCATGCTGTGGACCAATGGGCATACATCCCTACTGTATGAGTCAGTCGGCAGGTGGCGAGCGGCAAGCAGATGGGGGCTTCCGCCCGCCCGCTGACCTGGGAGAGGGCAGTGTGGCTCAGGGCGGTGGGGAGGGATACCGCTGACCACCAGGATGGCAGCACTATTATTTTTATTACATATGCCCGCGATCGAGCTGCAGGTGCCCACTGGACCACCAGGGAAGACTAACATTTTTTACTACATATGCCCGCGACGCTGCAAGCGGTCCACTGGACCACTAGGGGTATAGGACTAACATTTTTACTACATATGCCCGCAATCGGGCTGCGAACAGTCCACTGGACCACCAGGGATGTAGAACTGTTAATATTTTCTACATATGCCCACGATCGGGCTGCGAGCAGTCCACTGAACCACCAGGGATATGGGACTATTAATTTTCTACGTATGCCCATGATTGGGCATGGGGGAGCGCCACCACGAAGGTGCAGCCGGAGCTCAGATGGCCACCCACAGGTGGCAGATACCGTGTTGCACCCTACAATATGGCAGCTCACCTGTGGATGGCCAGCTGTTGTTCCTTTTTTTTTGGCTCACCTGTGTGCAGCGCAGGTAGGGGTTGCGCATGCATGGGCTCAGCACATCCCAGGTTGAATATCGGGATGTGCGGAGTATGCATGGGCCCCCCCACCTGCGCCGCATACATTACTAATGTGCTCCGGCACATCGAGATTTGTGCCAGGCACAATCCCCCTTTGAATATCGCAGCGCGGTGCATCAGTGGGTTGCGCATGGTGCAACTCGGTTGCGCCCTACACAACCCTTCTGAATATCTCACCCAATATGTATAGAATTGCTTGTTGAAAATTGTTCCATTTCTACTCATAATATTACTTATCAGCCAGATTTTTCTGTATCACCACTATTCTGCATCTGTGGGTAGGGATATTAAGCAATAGCAGAATAACTATGTGTAACACTTTATATAATTTGCTTCTTAGAGTATATGAGTAGAGTGTTGTTTATTTATGGTGTAATGACCTAAATACTTAAGCCTTTTTTGTGTTCAAAACACAGAAAGGCAAAGTAATACAGCCCTTTCCAAAAGTAATCAATAAAATATGTTGCAACACCTGTTTTACTTGCTTTTTACTTGCTTTTTACAACATAGAAAATACATTACTTCAAACCCCAGGAAATCTTATTGTATTCTGACTTATGCAGTATGGTCTCACCGTTGGACTACCCCGGAGCCGAAATGGTTATAGAACCTATGCAAATGATGGAATGCTGGGCTCGAGCTCGGTTTTCAAACCATTGTCCCTAGTAAACGACCTCTAACCATCAGATTTTTTTCTCCGCTTGCCTCAGTTAGACGTCTACGGAGAGCTCTCCTTCATCTCTTGAAGAAAGTTTATTTTTCAAACAACATGAAGTCTTGCTGTATTGTGACTAGTGCAGTTAGCCCCAGCCTTTAAACTGCCCCAGAGAACAATGGGTTAACTTTTCTATACATGGCATAGAATGTTCATCTCAAGCTTGGTTGATGTCTCTGTCTGTTGTAATTCGAACTGCAACCGTAAGATTCTTTACTCCGCCTCACTGAACAGTCACCCTGGAGATTTTTCCTGCAGCTCGGTTCGAAGTCGGTTGAAGAGTCGTTTTTTGATCGGTTTTCTACCGAAATTTTGTTTCCGCATAGTCGGTTCAAGTCTCTGTCTGTGGTACCGTGAGTACTAGATAGGTTTTGTTCTGTTTTCTGTGTGTAACTTGTAAAAAGTGTGGATCGGTTCGCTGAACCGATCATTCAGGTAAATTTTGTATTTTACTTTAGGGTGTGGTTACCAGTCCGTATAGGTTCTAAAAAAGGCAGGTTTTAGTACTTTTTTTCCCCCAAGACCCGTGACACGGTCAGGAACCGATAGAGCAGACTTACCTGGCAGTTGCCTAACAAAGGGTAAGTTTGGTTAGGTTGGCCATGTCTGAGAAACCCAAGAAAAATAAATAGGCCCACTGGGTTTCAACACTGCAGTGTGTGTGGGGAGGGCTTTGCTAAGGCCGATCCCCACACCACCTGTGTTTATTGTCTGGGGTTTGACCACCTCAATTCAGACTGCCAAATTTGTAAAAATTTTCCCAAATCTACCCTGGAAAAGAGATTAGGTAGACTGAGGGAAAGGGAGGCCGAGAAGTCCGCTGACCCAGATGGCCAACCCGGTTCGGTTCCGACCGAACCAGAAGGAGTGCCCTCTGACCAGGGCGATACTTCTTCGGGCAAATGGAGAGCTGATTCCGAGGAATCTGTTCCAACAAATAGAAAACGCAAAGACAAATTGACCGGTTCGGATCCAGAATCTCATACTCCGACAGCCGAAGAAATTGAAAAAGCGATTCGTATTGTGGAATCGCTCCGCCTGGTTCCGACTGATCCGGCACCTTTTGGCAGGGGCTCGGTTCAGTCGGTTCCCCTAGTTCCGTATTATACCCTGGAAGAATTTTATGAACTGGAGTTTGAGGAGGAGGGAGAGTTGGAAGATGATTATGGTGATGGTGAAAGTCTGGATGTGCCTATTGACCCGGACATCTCCCCAGACAAACCTTCAGGTGTTTCTCCTCCTAGGCTTTCTGAGTCCCCTTCGCACTTCATGTTTTACAGGAAGGTGGCTGATACCCTCCAGCTTCCTGTGGAGGAGGCAGTGGAGGATCAGGAGGAGCCTGACTATGTAGAGATGATGGACATCCCAGAGTCCAGGAGACTGTCTATTCCCCTCCACAAATCTTTTGGGAAACAGACACAAAAAATTCTTGTCTCCCAGTTCCATACCTCCTGTGGATAGAAGAATGGACAAGAGGTATACTCTTTCAGGCTCAGATACGGAGTTCCTTTATCAGCAATGCAGCCATGTTGGGGTTGTACAGGCTGCTGCCTGTGATAATGCAAGCATTCCCTTGGCATCACACCCCCCCAGACAAGGACTCCAGGAAGATTGATGCCATGGCAAAGAAGCAGTACATGGCATCTTCCTTGGGACTCAGGCAGGTGAATTATATGGCCTATGCAGCCAGGTACCAGAAGTCCAGGTGGGACACTGTACTGGCACTGGCTAAACAGGCTTCCCCCCAGCTTGCCAAGGAGCTGGAGGAGGTGGCTTCAGATGGGATTGAGGCATCAGAAGTTCAGTTTCATGCTGCTGTGGACTCCAATGATGTATCATCAAGAGTCATGGCTATATCTGTGGCTCTTTGGAGAATGGCTTGGCTCAGATGTACTAGCCTCTCACAGGATACCCAGGCTAAGGCCATGGATTTTCCTATAGTGGGTAATTCTCTGTTTGGGGAGCAGACAGAGAATTACATGAAAAAAATGGATGAATACAGGACCACTTACAGGAGTGCTCAGGCCAAGGAAAGGCAGGCAACTCCTCAAAGGCAGCAGTCCAGGGGCAGGGGCAGGCCTTTTCAAAGGCCATTTTACCAAGCACAGGCCTCTTCTTCCTTATCACAGAGGGGGTTCTTCAGAGGGAGAGGTAGAAGGGGGATGAGCAGGCCTGCATCCACCCCTCAGCCTAAAGCCCCTGTCAAGCAGACACCCTGATGGGTCTGCCCGGGTCGATTCTCCTATCCCAGTAGGGGGCAGGCTGGCTTACTTTGTCCAGGACTGGATGTCTGTTACATCAGAAAAGTGGGTCCTGGAAGTAGTAAGCCAGGGACTAGTTCTCAGCTTCAAAAAATTTCCAAAGATGAGAGCCAGATCTTTTCCACCTGCAAATCTCTCAGAGACCCTTGCCCTAGAGGCAGAGGTTTCTTCTCTCTAGCTCTAAGAGCTATAGAAGTACCTACCCTACACTGGGGCAAGGGACTGTACTCAGATACTTCCTAACCCCAAAGACAGGAGGTGGCGACCCATCCTGGACTTAAGATACCTGAACAAACATCTTTTAAAGCCAAAGTTCAAGATGATAACTCTGGGAATATCCTTCCCTCTCTAAGGCCAGGGGGCTGGCTAGCCTCCCTGGACCTCAAGATGCCTACTTTCACATTCCCATCAGGTGCTCCAACAGAAAGTACCTCAGGTTTGAGTTGCCCTCAGGCCACTATCAGTTCAGAGCAATGCCCTTTGGCTAACCTCAGCCCAAGGGTCTTTACAAAGTGCCTGGCAGTAGTTGTTGCCTTCCTAAGAAGACAAAAGATTTCCATTTTCCATATTTGGATGACTGGCTCATAGTGGGCCAGTCCCCAGAAGAATCAAGTCACATCTGCAAGTGACCCAGCAAGTGTTCACTTCTTTGGATTTCTTCTCAACCTACCAAAGTCAGTTCTCGAACCAGTGCAGCTCCTCACCTTCATAGGTGCAGAGCTGGCACGTAAGCAAGAGCCTTCCTTCCCTGGAAGGGCAAGAGCTCTCATGGAGCTGGCCTCTTCATTCAGCCTTCAAGTGTCTCGACCAGCAAGGCATTTCCTTCAGCTCTTGGGCCACATGGCAGCTTCTACAGCAGTGGTCCAAGGTGCAAGATTCCAGATGAGGGACATTCAGTTCCACTTAAGAGCTTTTTGGTCCCAAAGAAAGGATTCCCTTACCAAACTAATCCCAGTGACTCGAACTCTGATCCAAGCTCTGCAATGGTGGCAGGATCAGGACAATTTTAGGCAAGGGGTTCCATTTGCCACTCAGTCTCATTCAGTGGTCCTTATCACAGATGCTTCCCTGCTGGGCTGGGGAGCCCATTTGGGGGACCTCACCATCCAGGGTCTGTGGTCGCCTCAGGAATCTCTTCTGCACATCAATCTCTTGGAACTCAAGGCAGTGTTTCTGGCACTGCAAGCTTTTTCCAAATCAGTACAGAACAAGGTGGTTCAGGTCAGAACAGACAACACCACCACCATGTGGTACATCAACAAGCAATGAGGCACTCGGTCTACGGCCTTGTGCACAGAAGCAATGATGTTGTGGTCCCTGCCTTATTCCCTGCAAACCTCTCTGATAGCAGTTCACCTTCCAGGGAAGGACAATGTCCTAGCAGATGCACTGAGCAGAATATCTCAGGGGCATCATGAATGGGCCCTGGATCCACTGGTGTTGAAGGTGATTTTCTCAAGATGGAGCACTCCAGAGATAGATCTTTTTGCAGCCCCAGACAATCACCAGCTTCCTCTCTTTTGTTGCAGACCCCCAGTCTTGGGCTCAGTCCCCCTGGATGCTCTGATTCTGAACTCGGAAGGGAAATTTCTGTATGCTTTCTCCCCTTCCCTCTCCTGTTCAAAGTGTTAGTCAAGATAAGGTCACAACCTTGCAAAGTGATTCTGATTGCTCCAGATTGGGCCAGGCAGCCATGGTATACCTTGTTGCTGTCCCTAGCAGTCCATCTTGTCCTGTCTCTTCCTAGGAATTACAACCTGTTAACATCCTCTCAGGGGAGGATTTGGTACCCCAACCTTCAGTCTCTCAGTCTCAAGGCTTGGCTCTTGAAGAGTTAGAGTTTTCAGATCTGCATCTTTCCCAGTGGGTTCTGGATATCCTCAAGGCTTCTCGAAAGCCCTCCACCAGAAAGACTTACAACTCCAAATGGAAAAGGTTCAGCATTTGGTGTTCTAAGAAGAGTATTTCTCTAGACACTGCTGGATTGCCTACGGCTCTGGATTATATGGTCCATCTTAATGGCCTAGGCCTCAGACCAGCTACTCTCAAGGTACACTTGTCAGCTGTTTCTGCTTTCCTGTCAGTAGATAAGTCTTCCTCACTGTCATCCTACCCTGTATTCTGTAAGTTTTTCAAGGGATTGCTTCACTCCAATCCCCCTTTTAGGGATCCTGCTCCTGCTTGGGATCTTAATGTTTGCACTGCTCAGCTTATGCAACCCCCTTTTGAACCTTTGTCCTCAGCAGAGCTTAAGTACTTGACTTGGAAAACTGTGTTTTTGGTAGCCATTACTTCTGCTAGACGTATCAGTGAATTGCAAGCCCTGTCAGTGGATCCTGATTTCATCTCTTTTCACAGAGATAAAGTGGTCCTTAGAACTAACAGAAAGTTCTTGCCTAAAGTGGTTTCAGATTTCCACCTGAATCAGTCTGTTTCTCTCCCTGTTTTCTTCACTGATCATTCTTCCTCGGGAGAGAGGAGGCTACACAGTTTGGATGTTAAAAGAGCCCTTAGCTACTACATAGAGCGTACCAAGGGTCATAGGTTTGACTCCCTCCAGTTGTTCCTCACTTATGGAGAAGTTGGGAAGGAAAACCTGCCACCAAGAGATCTGTTGCCAGGTGGATTGTGTCTTGTATACAATTCTGCTATGAAAAACTGGGAAAAACTCCACCCTCAGGCCTGAGGGCTCATTCCACAAGAGGCACAGCTGCTTCCCTGGCTGCTGCCAGGGATATCCCTCTTTTAGAAATATGTCAAGCAGCCACCTGGAAAACAGCCCATACTTTTACCAAGCATTACTCTCTGGATATCCAGGCTAGAAGTGATGCTCGGTTTGGCACAGCAGTACTTCAGAGCCTATTCCCAAAGTAGGTTCTGTCCCTCCTCCATGGAGGTACTGCTTGGTCGTCTGCACTAGTCAGAGTACAGCAAGACTTCATGTTGTTTGAAGAAAAAATTACTCAACTTAGTAATTATGTTTCTTCTAGTGGAGTCTTGCTGTATTCTGACCTCCCCCCGCCTCCCCTCTCAGAACCTAGATTTGTTTTGGGATGTGGGTGGGCAGGCGCAATGTTGGCACCCTAGGGGTGCCCCCTTTACACCCTCTGTTTCTCATGGGGTGAGTTGTTATTTCATTTGATTAGTTTTTGTGTTTGGGTTTCCTGACTTGAGTCTTCCTTTGAGAACCCAACACATTATTTTTCTGCCAGTTGGCTAGTAAAATTTTACAGTTTCCACACAGAACACCTGGAGAGTTTTGCTCGTAAAGATCTGACGGTTGCAGTTCGAATTACAACAGGCAGAGACATCAACCGAGCTCGAGATGAACATTCTATGCCATGCATAGAAAAGTTAACCCATTGTTCTCCGGGGCAGTTTAAAGGCTGGGACTAACTGCACTAGTCAGAATACAGCAAGACTCCACTAGAAGAAACATAATTACTAAGGTGAGTAATTTTTTCTTCTCGGTTTATACCTTAGTAAATTCATTTTATTTGGTATTCTTATCACTGTCCTTGGTATACAGGTAGTAATTGTTTAGATTTTAGTGATTAGGAGTGAGTAAACGTTTTTCTCTCCGGTTCTTAAACCGAGGGGAACCGACAGTTCCTTTATTTTGTTTTCATATTATTTTTAGTTAATTTGATATATTCCGACTCTGTATAGTCAGTTAGCTATTTTAAAACTTTACGGGAGTAATTCCCAGTTAGTGGGTCCCTTATTTCAACTGGGGTAACTCCTGGATTTATATTTCTAAAAAGCCTAGTTTCTTTTACAGTGTAACAACCGACGGGAAAAAAAAAAAAAGTTTATTTGGTTCTCAGTTAAAATTTTCTTAGGTCACCAGAAACCAAAAAAGAGAACAGGACCCACAGGTTTTCAGCACTGCACAGAATGCAGGGAACTGTTTTCAAAGGCTGATCCTCATTTAATTTGTTTGTTCTATCTGCGGTCTGACCACCTTCAGACAGACTGTGAAATCTGTGCTAATTTCCCTCAGTCCACCCTTGATAGGTGTTTGAAGAGACTAAGGGAAAAAATAACTGATAAGGTTGCTAACCCGGCCACTGTACAGTCCACTGAACTGGAGAGACTGCCCTGTGACAGGGGCCATAGTTCTACAAAGAAGAGAACCACGAATAAGGTTGCTTAACCAGCCGTCGCGGTTAAGAAAATGCAGAAAGAAAAGCACCAGGAACCGCAACTGGTTTCCGCAGCGGTTCCTTCTGCTGAAGAGATCACGAACGCGATCAGGATTATTCAGTCCTTGCAGTCTCCGGTTCCGGTTGAAAAACAGCCGGTTCCACGAACTCCCGGTTCACAGGTTCCCAGTAGACCAAGGTGGGGAACAATTTGAGGATCCTGGTCTTGATGAAGAACCAGAAGAGGATTACGGGGACGATGACTATGATGAGCCTATATAGCCAGACATCTCCCCTGATCCCCACAGGCCTGATTCCCCAATAAGGGAAATTAAGATTTTTCTTCATACTTTGCTTTTATGAAGGAAGTGGCCCAGTCTCTTGACCTCCCATCTCAGGAATCTCTGGAAGATGTGGAGGAGGAAGACTATAAAGAGTTGGATGTCCCACCATCAAAACGGCTGCTTTTCCCCTTACACAAATATTTGAGGAGGCAGACCATGAACATTTTAGAGAACCCTACTTCTGTCCCTCCTACTGATAAGAAAGTGGACAGAAAGTACTGGGTGGACAAGGCTGGGACTGAATTTTTGTTTGGTCACCCCAGTCATGTAGGTGTGGTACAGGCTGCAGCTTGTGACAAAGCTGGCATCCCTCTGGCCTCCCACCCTCCTGAAAAAGATTCCAGGAGGACGGATTCAATAGCCAAGAAGATTTATTTAGGATCCTCCCTAGCCATTAGGCAGGCAGGCATCCTACATGGCATATTTAGCCAGATACCAAAAATCTGTGTAGTCCACTGTATTGGAAATTGCCAAGTCAGTTCCCCCTCCAATTGCTGCTGACCTGGAAGAAGCAGTTAAGAGGGGTATTGAAGCATCTAAGACCCAGTTTAGGATGGCAGTGGATGCCAATGGCACTACATCCAGGCAGATGGCTTCAGCAGTGTCTCTGAGAAGGTTTACATGGCTAGAACCACTAACTTCTCACAGGACACACAAAACAAGGCCTTGGATTTCCCCTGTGACCCTGTGTCTCTGTTTGGAGAACAAACAGAGGCATATATGAGAAAAATGGATGGGACTACAAATCCAAGTTGTTCCCCCTGTACCAGCCTAGGGGATACTTTAGGGGCAGGGGTAGGAGGGGCACTGGCTGCACTAACCCCACTGTCCAATCAGTAGCTCAATCAAAATAGATTCCCTGAGTAGAATGTCTGAGTCACCTCCCCATTACCAGTAGGGGCAGACTGGCCCACTACTTCCAGGAATGGAAAATTATCACCACAGACAAGTGGGTTCTTTAAAGGGCTACTACATTTACATCCACCCCACAGGGAGCCCACTCCCATGTGGGATCTAAATATTTGCATAGCTCAGCTCATGCAATCTCCATTCGAACCCATGTCATCAGCAGATTTGAAATATGTGACTTGGAAAACTGTATTTCTGGTTGCCATTACCTCTGCCAGAAGGATCATTGAACTTCAGGCATTATCCAGAACCAAGGTATATAGTAGTTCATAGGGACAAGGTTGTCCTGAGAACTAACAGAAAGTTTTTACCTAAGGTGGTATCAGACTTTCATCTTAACCAGTCTATTACCTTGCCAGTCTTCTTTACAGACCATTCCACTTCAGGTGAACGTAGGTTGCACAGCCTTGATGTAAAAAGGGCAGTCAGCTACTATCTTGACCACACAAAGGGTCACAGACAGAACCAAACCCAGCTCTTTCTTACCTTCAGAGAGGTGGGGAAAAAGAAAACCTGCCACAAAACGATCCATTGCCAGGTGGATTGTAACCTGTATCCAGTTCTGCTATAGCAGAGTGGGTAAGTAGCTTCCTACAGGCCTCAGAGCCCATTCCACTAGAGGTACTGCAGCTTCCCTAGCAGCTGCTAGAGATACAGTATTCCCCTGGTGGACTTCTGTGAAGCTGCCACTTGGAAGACAGTCCACACATTCACCAAACATTATTGTTTGGATGTCCAGGCCAGAGGTGATGCCAGATTTGGCACAGCAGTCCTGCAGAGCTTGTTTATTAAATAAGTTATAGGCCCACCTCCAAAGACACTGCTTGGTAATCTGCATAAGTCAGAATACAGTAAGATTTCCTGGTGTTTGAAGAAAAAAATTACTCACCTTAGTAATCTTGTTTCTTCTAAGGGAATCTTACTGTATTCTGAGGCCCAGATATTCAAAAGGGTTGAGCATGGCGCAACAGTGTTGCACCATGCACAACCCACTGATGTGCCCCAGCGGAGTATTCAAAAAGGAAAAGTGTGCCGCACAAATCCTGATGTGCCGGAGCGCATCAGTAATGTATGCAGACACAGGTGGGGGGGCGTGCCCATGCATAACCTGCACAGCCCGATATTCAGCCCGGGATGTGCAGAGTCATGCATGTGCAGCCTACCTCATTACTGCACAAAGTTAAACAAAAAAAGGAACAAGTGATGGCCACCCACAGGTGAGCTGCCGCATTGCAGGGTGCAACACAGCAGCTGCCACCTGTGGGTGGCCACCCGAGTTCCTGCGGCACCTGGTGGTGCCACCCCATGCCCGATCGCGGTCATCCGTGTAGCGAAATCCCCCCTGTCCAATATCCCTGGTGGTCCAGTGGACCTCTATGTGCCCGATTGCGGGCATTTGTCCTGAAGATTAAGCCCCCCGTCCTATATCCCTGGTGGTCCAGTGGACCGTACTCAGCCTGATCGAGGGCATCTGTAACTCATCAAATACCCCTACTACCCTGGTGGTCTAGTGTACCCCCCTCCCCACCTGCCCACTGAGCCCCACCGCCCCGCTCCCCTGTCAGCCCGTGGTGGCAGCACCCACCCGCCTGCCACCCGCCGCCCGCTGACTGGCAACTCGGTGGGGTTGCCGCCCATAGGTTCACAGTGGCAGGCCAATGGGTGTGCAGCCCTCACCGTACTAATCGAATCCAGATTTGTGAATGAATTCATTCACATGTCTGGACGATAATACTGACCTTGGGCTGCGCCCGTGGCTCGCTGTGAGCTGTGGAGTGTGCGGCCCCTGAGCTGTCGGTGGCGGGCGGCGGGGTGGCGAAGCGAAAGTGTGCCTACTCCAGCCTTCAGCGAGGGTGGGCTGAGGCGGTGGTCAGTGTAGAATGAGGCTGATGAACCGCAGAGACGAACAGTAGGCATTTGATGAGTTACAGATGCCAGCGATGTCCGAGCTGTGCGGTTCACTGGACCACCAGGATATAGTACAGAGGCAATCTCCAGGACAAATACTCCGTGTCCGGGCACATAGAGTCACGAACCTCCAGATGTGGATGAGAGTTTTGTTTCTTTCACACGAATGCCACGCGATCGGGCTGCTGAAGCGTCGGTCCCAGCGGCTGCTGCCTGGCAGAGCACCAGGCGCAAGTCGTTGGGGATCAGCGCACCTGCATACTAATGGAATGCAAATGGGGCCATAATGAGGTGCAAATGGCCCCCTGTGTGCCTTGCATAAATTATGGCCCCATTTGCATGTCCCCTTTTGAATATTGCAGGTACCGTGCATGGCGCAATGGCACTTGTGCTAGCGCATCTCCATGCTCCACTCTGGCCACTTGCGCTGGCACAGTGCCACTGCGTCATGCACAGTGGGGGTGGCCAGTGCGATATTCAAAGCTGCTGCGCCTTAGCGCAGCTCCGAATATATCGCCAGGCCACAATTTCAAGCGCAACAAAGTTGAGCTGCGCCCAGGCTTGCGCCACAGCCTGGAGCAGTTTGAATATCCGGGCCTGAGTGCCCTCCCTTTCTCCTCTGCTGAAACCTAGGGTACCTGCATTACAGCTGTGCCAGTTGTTGCAAACCTGGGGAGTAGATACTGTTTTTATTTTTGGGCATCTGTGACTCAAGTCTTTAAGGATGCCAGGTTTTTGGGAGTAGCTGAAAGAAGGGTTATTCCCTAATGTTTTTCTCCTGGCATTTCTGGTTCAGGGAGGGTTCTGTGGTTGTTAGTAGTATTATTATTACTATTACTATTATTATTATTATCCTTCCATTAGTTGGAAACTGCTTAGTGAGTGCTTCATAAGAATCTGGCAGTTGGAGGTTTTTTATTAGGGACAGTGGTTTGAAAATCGAGTGCAAGTCTAGCATTCCATCATTTGCATAGGTTCTATTAACCATTTTGGCCCCGGGGCAGTCCTATGGTGAGACCATAATGCATAAGTCAGAATACAGTAAGATTCCCTTAGAAGAAACAAGATTACTAAGGTGAGTAATTTTTTCTTCTATGACTTGCAGGCACTGCGTTACGGGTATGGAAATAATATGGGTAATGCAGTAGCTTTGTAATTCTCTGAGAAATCAACTTCTGAACAGTAGCTCATATGAAGGACCTAGCACCAATCCTGACTTGTAAGTTAGGAGAAAAAGTATTATATTAGTAATTGTGGCAGATGGAGACCAATAACTTCTTAAGCTGGTCTTATATTTATGGCCAGTTATGCTCAAAGATCGATATTTAGCCAGTGAATAGTATCCACCTGCATGGGTGCGTTTGTGCGTGGGTGTGTGGGAAACAATTAAAATTCTGCCATGGAACTTATTGTGGATAACTATGGTACTATACAAGCAACCATGGATCTACTGTGGCATTAATTCATGGTTGTTTTGTGGTCACCTGATGCTGTTTGTCCAATTTAAGATAGTTATTCTGTGATTGTATTTATACCATGTTACAAATACACATAAATGTGCAGTTTTAAAGGCATTGGTACAGTGTGGTATCCGCACTGTGGCAGTTGCACTAGAAGTGCTCTTTCACCGGATGTCTAAGCTAAGCTCCTCCCACAACCTGGATGGTATATTCTCTCCTCCTCTGCCCCATGACATCAACGTTTTCTTTCCGTTGGAGTGGATATATCTCCTGCTTTGCAGCTCTGCATAGTTAGAGGCTACCATTGGCACTTCGGCAATTTTCTACAAAAAAAAAAATCTTCCAGAACTTGATTCCTCAATCAATATTCTGCTCCATCGCTCTAGCTCTGTTTCATTCAATGGAAGATAGACATGGAGGTAGCTAAGCAGCCCTACAGCATTACATTATGTGTCATGTGTGGACAAAAGATGTCGAACGCTGACCCCACATGTCCTGCATCTACTGCCTTGGATCACATCGTAACATGGCTGGCTGTGGCCTTTGTCAGATGATACTTCCAATATCGCCAGAAGATCATGCGGCCAAGCTCCTCTTATGCTGACCGGCCAACAGGGACCCCAAGTTTTATCCTAAAAACCACAAGAAGGCCTTGGCTGTGGCTGGGTTGGCAGCTCAACTAGTGACTTTGTAAGAGGAGGCAGCAGCTGCTGCAGTGAACACCTTGTCAGCCTTGATGTTGTTCCTGGCTGGGGTCAGCATTGGAGACTCTTTCTTGGACAGTTTCTGGGACATGTGCTGGGCCTCCAGGCCTTCAGGGAGAGCCCTGCTCATCATGAGAAAAAGAACAAGTGCCCCTGGCATCAATCTTGGGATTGGGAGAGATTGTGGTCCTCCCACTCCCTTGACTCCCCGACCACTCGACTCACGTTGACTTCCCTTCACTTGGGTTGGTCAACAGTTCCTCTGTGGCCTCTTGTTGACCTCAACACTAGTCAGGTAGGCTGCTGAACTTCGTCTCGAGCCTGTTGACCAGTTATCAATGGAGACTGACAAGGAGTCGATCTCCCAGACTGTGATTCTCCCGGTTCTCAGTCAGGAGGATGTGGCCCAGTAGGTGTTTCCGACCAGTTCCACTCAGGATCAGCCTCCACCAGTGGTCATGCATCCGAAGCTGATGCTTGTAAATACAGGTCGATATGTGGTTTACACTGACCCTCCAGAGGTTTCTTCTTGATATTGGCACTCGGGTCAATGGTCAAGGTTGAGGCACCGTTTGCTGTCTCGATCTTGCTCGAACATAAGGTGCTGCTGTCGACACTTCAACCGTCTCATCCTCAGGCTAAGAGAGGCACTGCCACAGGATGTGGAGGTGCTATGAGGAGCTCCTCTGGCAGGAGTGGACCACTGTGGGGAGGGGTAGGGCTATGTCCCCAGGACCTTTGGTCACCTGGCAGCCAACAGTAATGGCCACACGAGTCCACCCTCAACAGATGTCTCCGGCATCAGCCTCTCCACCCTTGTGGGTGGAGCTGCCTCCACTGCAGCCCTTGGTGAGAGCCCTGATTAAGGACTCCTATGCTGCAGCCAGCTTGCCAGGTTGGCTGCTGGTGGAAATCACCGAGTTGGAAGACAATTGGGTGGTCCACGATGGCAAACAGTCAATGGCTGTTTTCGAAGAGTCCTTGGACAACTCAGATGTACATCCATGTTGTTCTTGAGGATCCATACCTTCAACCAGGGTTCGGCCAAGGAGCCATCCACTGACCCTGAGACAGTGTGATTTGAGACTGTCTTCTACTTTATGTTGGAGTCCATGAATTGTCCTTGGAGCCAGTCCAGAAGTGGGCTAAATACCCCTTTACTGATATCCTGGACAAAGACGATTCCCCAGGGATTCCCTTTCCCATGACTGAGGTCATATTGGGACTGGCCCTGGAGCTTTGGCAACATCCAGCATCCTGCCCAGCACCCGCCACCCATATGATCCACAAGTAAACAGTCTCTACAGGATCCTTTTAGGGGTTCAGACCACCCCTCAGTCATGGACTGGTCACAAACTTGGCCTTTCGAAAGTCCAGAGGTCAAGGGTATGTGGATAAGCTCCTCAACAAGGAGTCTAAAAAGCTTGACCATGCGGTCAAACTATCTACACTGCCTCCTCTTTGGGTCTGCATCAGGCCAGCTATGCTGTCCTGATGGACAACTTATTCATTCCCTGTTGGGAGTGCTGGAAAAATCCTCTTTCACCTCCTTGCTGACAAGCAGTTGCTGGTGAAGTTGGTCAAGGACCATGGTTAAGTGCTGGCTAAACACCAGCTCAGACTGGCCTTGGACATGGATGATTCTGCTCATGCCATGGCAGTGGCCATTATGATGCATCACAAGGCCTGTTTGAGGCTCTTCACCTTCACAGTGGACACTCAGCACTGGCTGGCCAATGTCCCCTCCTTGGGCACTAACCTCTTTGGAACTTGGGTGGAGGAACATCGCACTAGAATAAAGAAGTCCAGCACCACTCTGGATTCTGTGGCTCCATCCCAGAAGGACCCTAAGGGTCAAAAGTCTAAAATGAAGACCAGTGCTGGTCCTTTCAGCCACAGCAGCCTCAGCAGCAGCCCCAGCAGGGGCAATACAAAGTTCAGTGGCCAGGAGCTGAAGGGGGATAGGGGAAGTGGTGCCCCTCCAGTCCCAGCAGCCGGTGCCCCCTTCAAAGCTTCCCAGTGACAGATCAGGGGGTGTAATCCTTCAGCTTGTCCTGTTCCTGGCCCAACTCCCTGTGGGGGGGGGGTGTCAGTTATGCCAGTTCTGGCCACACTGGTGTGCCATTGCCATGGACAAATGGGTGCTGGCAGTGGTAAGCAGAGGGCTGCCTCTCGGCTTCAGGGCTCTCTTGCCTTACTGACTCCATGCTTCCTGGGAGTTCTTGATGTCAAAGGACATGTGGTCAACCCTAAGGGAGGACACTGCTCAGCTCCTGACAAAGGGGACAATAGCCCATGTCCCAAACACTCTGGGAAGTCAGGTGTATGTGTTCCTGTACTTCTTGGTCCCAAAACAGACAAGAGGCTGGCACCCCTTACTGGATCTGCACAGTTTGAGCCAGTTCATGTGGAAGCACAAGTTCCAGATGGTCACTCTGAGCCAGATTATACCATCCCTGAAGCATGGCATGTAATTCTGCTCCCTGGATCTCCAGGACAGGTTCTTCCACTTCTGAGTTCATCTGTCCCACTGGTGGTACCTTCAGTTCCACACTGGAGGGGTTCCTTATCAGTTCCAGGTCATGCCCTTTGGCCTCTCATCCATGCCCAGGGTCTTCACCAAGTGCACAGCAGTGGTGATGGCCTTTCTGTGGTGCAAGGGCATCAGGGTGTATCCCCCAAAAAATAAGACTCTTTACAAAGCCTGAATTTAGTGCAAATAATAAACACTCCGACTAGAAAATGAAAATTATTTGGCCCAGGTAACATCTTAGAGCTTAATTTTGTCTCCCTGGACTTGCTAGTATGAGAAAAAAGCGTTAAACCACCCAGTTTAGTGGACCATAATGTAACCTATTGTAACATTAGTGTCAATATGAAAACAAAAGTAAAGCCTAAATAATTCTTCATAACCAGGAGATATTTTAAAAAATACAACAAGCTAACATTTCAAAATTGTATATCAAAAATGAAATGGTATAGGATTCTTCTGATACCTGACTTAAATTTAGCAGTCGAGGAATTTACTAAAATGTTCTTAGAGGCTTGTAATAAGTACCCCCCCCCCCCAAAAAAATACAGAGACAAAAGTCAAACCACTTGGCCTGGATAAATGATAAAATTAAAAAGCTAATTGAGATGGTCCAGTGCCGCCCTTTAAGTGGTGTTACCCCAGAATATCTGTTGGCGGTTCTAAACCTATCAGGCTTGTCGGGTGAAAGCATGAGTCCAGGGGATCTTGTACTAGCTTATAATAGAGTGGTGGAAGATGCTCCAGTTCGTGTTCGACCACTCACTCTTCGCCCAGGGAGCCCTTGGTTTGATGGTTCCTTGAAGGAGTTGAGGAGAGTTGGTTGAAGGCTAGAGAGAGTATGATGAAGGTCTGACCTGGATGCTGATGAGCTTAGATTGGCAAATCATTATAAGGGCTATCAATCAGAAATCACCCGTAAGAAGGCAGTATTCCTGTACAGGGAGATTTCTGCTGCATAGAATCGCCGGCTCAGCTCTTCTGGACTGTGGACAGACTGTGTAATCCAGTCTGCCTCCAGCCCAGATGGGCATTTTCTCAAGCTAAATTTAAGGAGTCTGCTTGATTCTTTGCGGATAAGTTTGCCAGCATCCAGTCTGGCATTGGCCCTACTCTCCCTATGAGGGGCTGTGGAGATTGGCAAGAGGTGTTGCATACTCAGTCAGTTGGGGCAGAATTTAGCAGGACAGAATTCATAGACCTTGTGCAGATTGTCCAAACATTGCGCCCAACCAGCTATAGTTTGGATCCAGGCCCTACATCCCTATTAGTGGGTTGTGTAGATGTTATCGGTCCAATCCTAGCTAAAATTGTCTGGGAATCCTTGGAGAGGGGTGTCTTTCCAGATCCCCTTAAGGAGGCGGTCATATGACCACGCCTGAAAAAAACATCATTGGATCCAGACTGTTTAGCTAACTGCAGGCCTGTCTCTAACCTTCCTTTTGTGGGGAAGGTTATTGAGAAGGTGGTTGCGTTGCAATTGGACGATCACCTTGTGACCCACCATGTCTATGATGCTTTTCAGTCTGGATTTTGAAAGAGACATAGTACCGAGATTGCACTTGTTCAGGTATTGAATGACCTCTAATAGCAAGGGATCGAAAGGCACGTACCATCTTGGTCCTTCTCAATCTTTCTGCAGCATTTGACACTGTAGACCATGGTGTGCTATTGGAGTGCCTGCGGTGTCTCTGTGGATTGTCAGGGACAGTTCTAGAATGGTTTTGATCTTTCCTCATGGGCAGGCCTCAGAGCAGTCACCTGAATTTATTCCTCTGATGCCATTCCCCTGTCCTGTGGGGTACCACAGGGCTCCATATTGACACCCATGTTGTTTGCAGTGTACAGTCATGGCCAAAAATATTGGTGCCCTTGCAGTTTTTTCTAATAATGCACCATTCCTTCCAGAAAATTGTTGAAATTAAAACATATTTTGGTATCCACATATGTATTTCTTTGGTTTGCAGTGGAATAAAACACAAAAATCAGAAAAAATTACTAAGTCTTAGCTTATTCCACACAGAAATCCTTAAATGGCCCGGACAAAATTATTGGCACCTTTTAGAAGTAGTTAGAAATAATTAGATTTCAAGCAGGTGATTCTCCTTCACTTTGAATTGAACTCACCTGTGGTGAGTTGCAGGTGCCTGCAATATAAAAATCACTCATTCAACCAGTTTGAATAGAAAAGGACTCATTCTCCTGTTTTGTGTCACTGTGTGTACCGTAATGAGCATGGAGAAAAGAAAGACAGCCAGAGAATTGTCTGAGGAGGTCAGACAGAAGATTGTTGCCAAGCATGGACAATCTCAAGGCTACAAATCAATCTCCAGAGACCTTGATGTTCCTGTTTCCACCGTACGTAATGTTATCAGGATGTTTAAGGCCAATAGCACTGTAGCCAACCTCCCTGGACGTGGCTGCAAGACAAAACTTGATCGAAGATTGCAGCGCAGGATTGTTCGAATGGTGGAGAAAGCACCTCGATCAACTGCCAAACAGATTCAAGCTGACCTTCGGACACAAGGTACGACAGTTTCAACTCGCACCATCCATCACCAACTCAATGAAAGGGGGTTATATGGTAGGAGGCCCAGGAGGACCCCACTGCTGGGAGAGAGACATAAGAAAGCCCAACTGAGGTTTGCCAAAACACACCTGAACAAGCCAAAATCCTTCTGGGAGAATGTCCTGGGGACAGATTAGAGTTTTTGGTAAAGCACATCATCTCTATGTTTACAGAAAACAAAATGAAGCCTTCAAAGAAAAGAACACCTTCCCTACAGTCAAATATGGAGGAGGTTCAGTGATGTGTTGGGGTTGCTGTGCTGCCTCTGGTACTGGGTGCCTTGAACGTGTGCATGGCATCATGAAATCTGGAGATAACCAGGCCATTTTGGAGCGCAATATTGAACACAGTGTCAGAAAGCTTGGTCTCCGTCGAAGGTCATGGGTCTTCCAGCAGGACAATGACCCCAAACACACTTCAAAAAGCACCCAGGAATGGTTCAAGACAAGACACTGGACTGTTCTGAAGTGGCCAGCAATGAGTCCAGATCTAAGTCCCATTGAAAACCTGTGGAGAGATCCAAAAACAGCAGTTGGGAGAAGGCACCCTTCAAATCTGGGAGAACTGGAGCAGTTTGCACAAGAAGAGTGGGCTGAACTGCCAGTAGAGAGGTGCAGGAAGCTCATCCATGTCTATAGGAAGCAGTTGATTGCAGTTATTTTGACCAAAGGCTGTGCTACCAAATATTAAGTCTAGGGTGTCAATAATTTTGTCAATGCCATTTCTTTTCATTTTCTGATTTAAAAGGATATATTAAATTCTGAATCAAAAACAAAGGTTCTGTATTATTAACAGAGAAATAAAGAATTGTGGAGACCAAATACTGCACTGTTGTTAATTTCAACTTATGTTTAGAGGAATTGTGAGTTATTTGAAAAAGTGCAAGAGCGCCAATATTTTTGGCTACGACTGTATATGCTGCCATTAGGAGATGTCATTAGGTGATACGGTCTAAGTTTTCACTACTATCTGTCCTTTCTACCCGAAGACGGGGATGCATTCTCTGTATTTATCAACTGTCTCACTGAGATTAAGGACTGGATGAGCACTAGCTGGCTGAGACTGAACCCAAACAAGACCAAAGTGTTGGTGGTGGACCCTGGTCACCCGGGGGAAGGTTTGGGGGCTGGGCAGATGTCTGGCATATGGCTTGATGGTCTCCAGCTTATTACCTCTGCCCAGATGCATAACTTGGATATTTCTGATGACAGCTTGACCCTGAAAACTCAGGTGTCTGCTGTTGTCAAATCTTCCTTTTATCATCTGAGGAACATCACCGGAGTGAAACATCTGGTTCCCCCAGATGACCTTCCAACATTGGTCCATGCCTTTGCCACCTCTCGCCTTGACTACTGCTATGCCCTCTACCTAGGGCTTTCTGGAGTTGATATCCACTGCTTGCAGCTAGTGCAGAACACAGTACATCTAAGACCAGTCATATTACTCCTGTGCTGCGCAGACTGCACTGGCTGCCTATTCAGTGGCGGATCACCTTTAAGGTTGATCTTCTGACCTTTAAAGCCCTACACGAACTGGGACCTGACAAGATCTCTTGACTCCCTACCATCCCATCCGCCCTCTCTGATCTGCCGACGAGGGATTGCTAGAGATTCCCAGAGTACGTTTAAAGACATCTGGTGCATGTGCTTTTTCTTTTGCAGCCCCCACCCTGTGGAATTCTTGACCTCATCGGTTGAGAGAATGCCTGACCATAGAGAAATTTAAGCCTGAATTTAAAACGTATTGTGCCAGCCTGGTGGCACTGAGGATTGAGGCACTGAATGCCACACCTCGCACACACCAGTGACCTGGGTTCTGGAACAAGTCTGGGTCATTGGGGGTTGGTCGGGATGGAAAAGGATTGAACATCCTAGTGATGGCTCTCATTCTCCGGGGAAGGGAGGGATGAGGAAGCCACGGCTGTGTTGACTCCTGGTGGTGGCTGGGGGTCGTGGCATGCAGCGGCTCAAACGGAGGGTCAGCGAGGGTGGCGTCTGATGCACGGTGCATGGGAGAATGCACAGTGGTGGCATTGGTGCCATTGCATGCCCGGGCCAAGGGAAACCAGGGAACATACCTCAGTGCACTGTATGATGGAGGTCCAACAGCACCTCGCCACTCTGACTTTGGGTTGCTCCCCCTGGATCCTGACCCCCAGCTTCCACGGTTGTGGGGTACGTACCCACCGTGCTATGGCTGTAGAGCGTACTAGAGGAAAAGGCAGAGCTAGTGCAGAATGCAGTACATCTAAGACCAGTCATATTACTCCTGTGCTGCCGATTCGCGGACTTGGAGCAGGCAAGGGAGCTGCGAGACCAACTGGACTGGGGGGAACCATAGGTAACACCCCCCAGCCACAGAGTGAATGGCAAAAAGTGTAAACCAAAAAATAAAAAGTATTTGTTTCCGATGGCCTTCCCATCTTTTTAATAATTTATATTTCTGTAATTTTATCAAGTTAAATGTTTTATGGTTTTATCTGTAAAGTGCCTTGATTTTAAGAAAGGAGCTGTAAAAATAAAGTTTGCTTTGCTTTAAAGCACAGTGGAAGTATAATAAGAGATAAGATACCACCAAAGCTTAGGTTCAGAAAAATAAAAGGAACAAAATACTTAAAGTAATGGGTAAACTAAAAGAAAATATAGCAAGTGGACTTGATAACATAGAAGACAAAGGTTTTTAAAGGATTCGGCCCTAGAAATTGCCCAAATTTTGACAGATATTTTAATTGGAGCCTAACTGAAGGTATCTTCCCACAACAATGAAAACTAGCTAAAACGTTCCTGATTTTTAAGGCAGGGGATCCATCAAACCCCTCTAACTATCAACCAATTGCACTTCTCTTCAGTAATTTTAAAATAATGGAAAGAATAGTTCATGGACAGTTACATGATTATCTTGAGATGTACATCTGCAATCAGGTTTTAGGAGGAGCTTGTCTATGGGCACTGTGCTCACGGACTTCATGCACCTGGTGGCTACCCCACTTGGGGAAGCAGGAGCTGTGGGCGCGGTGTTCATGGCCTTGTCTAAAGCTTTTGATCTTGTAGATTACAAGATCCTCATGGATAGACTGCAGAAGATAGGACTAGTAGAAGAACCCTGTAAATGGTTTCAATCCTATTTAACAAATCGGTCTCAGTTAGTTACTGTTATTGGGAAACAATCAACTATATCCTCAGTGGTGCATGGCATGCCATAGGGGTCTATATTAGGTCCTCTATTGTTCCTCATTTATTTAAATGAATTACTAAACCACGTGAATTATAGAAACATAAGACTATACACTGATAACACAATACTGGTGTCTGAGGGGATAGATCTTGAGGCAGTAAGACATAAACTGCAGCTTGATTTTTCCAAAATACAGGAATGGTGTACCTCCTCAGAATTATTAATTAATACAATTAGAAAACAATTATTCTTTATTTAAGGAACAATCACTTCTCTTGCACTCTTATTTCTTAGCTGAAAATTATTGTTAGGTTTAGCTAATTTGTCCAATAAACAGAGAGGTTATTGTTTTTAAAAATTCTAGGTACTAGTGTTGCCCTGATCCCTTTTCTTCTTACATCCAGTGGGTTCCAACCTAATCTTTGGTACATCATACAGTGGCAAGTATTGTAATCACATTTAAGGACAAATCTAACCAGTCTATTATAACTTATGTCTGATCCATGTAGTTGATTCTTATTTGCATGGTTATCTATATAGCTCCCATAATCTATAATGGGTAGAATTAGTTAGCTACGGTCTGTCGTACACTCTTTGTAGTACAGGTAGATACTCGTCTTAGGGCTCCTATTCTGGCATTTATTTTTCTTGTCAAGTCTTTGATGTGTGGTTCAAAGGACAGAAGTTGATCAAAATTTTTTCTCCCAGGTATTTAAAAGTAGATGTTTTTGTTAAAGTTGAACCATCCAGAGTTTTATTTCTAATTTGGTGGCTTTCCTCACATTTTTGGATGAGACAGGACTGAAGAACATTAATTATGGTAAAATGTCCTTCTGACAGTGTAAACATTACACTGGAAAACAAGAGGTTAACATCTTGTTTGAGGCTGAGAAAATGCATGGAATGCAACATGAACAGGCAATGGGGGGGGCTTCCCAGGTGTTGCTAATTAGAGGGATTGCTAAAAGGCAGAGAGAATCCAGCAAGGAGTCAGTTAGAAGATGGAAACTGCTGCAGGGAGGAGATACTCCTAGGCACAGAACCCTGCAAGATGGAGGGTGGAATGTAAGAGGAACCACAGCAGAAAGCCAAGGAGAATGGTTAATCATTGGAGAGAGCCTTTGGGGAGAAGTTGAAACCTGCTGCTGAGAAAGAGACCATTTCTAGAGCAGAGAGTCCTGAGGTAAAGGATCAGCCTAGCCAGCTGGGCCAAAAACAGTGAGTGGAATGTATTACTAATAACAGCCTGTGAATAAGGCTAAAAGGGAAAACTGTTTGTGTTTGATTTGAGACTGTGCATTCAAAACTGCTGGCCCACAAATTGTTTATGTTTTGTTTGAGACTGTATATTGAAACACTGCTGGCCCACATAGATGGTTCAAAGATTCCTTTTGTCAAGTCAGTCTGAAAGAACTGTTTTGTGTTAACCTTTATGTTACCTGACCAGGCTGGAGAAGTTGAACTTCCTGATTATGCTTTTCAGGAACAATAACTTACATTTGGAGCAATAAAAGTACATTTTCTTTCTGTGAACTTTAAACCCAGTGTGTTGCCTCTCCATCTACCATAGGCCTGCTTGTCACAGTCCTTTGCACGTATATGGAATGAGATACCTCCACAATTATGTAAGATAAAAATATCTCCTAACGTTTTTAAGACTGCAGTGAAACAAGAACTGTGCTTTAAATGTGAATGTAGTAAGTGAGCTGCATCTGAAAGGAACTCATGAGCACTGAAGTATTTCTGCATATCAACTTGCCTGTGGTTATTCTGTTTATAATAATTTTTAATGTTAATAACGTTTGTATCTATATGATTTCTATGTGTAACTTGATAACAAAATGTAACATCTGATCAGGAACACCTTGTAAATAGTGTATTTAAAACCCTAATAGTGTGTACTTTCAAAACTCTTGTATAAATAAAGGTTTTACTACTACTAACTGGACGACTGACTGATAGGCGGGCCATCAAAGGAGGCCGTAGAGCAGTCCAGAGCCCTGGTCCTTCAGACCTGCAGAGACTTTGGCCTGTTGGTCAACCCGGAAAACTCCAAACTGATCCCCTCACAGGTCATCATGTTCACTAGGGCAGAGCTAGACTCCCTGCAGGCCAAGGCCTGTTTCCTTGCAGATCAAGCTCAGGATCAGTCATTTCAGGTTGGGCACTCATGCCTTGCCTTGGATTCCCTACAGCTGCTGAGGTACATGGCATCTGCCACCAGCATGGTCCATTGGGCATGCTCGTGGGTGTGCCACCTGCAGTGGGAACGGGGCTGCCAGATGTCCCAGCCAGTCCAGGTGACCAAGCTGATGTGGAAATGCCTTCTAGTGGTGGCTGGTCCCTCAGCGTCTGGAGGAAGGAATCCCATTTGTCTGCCCAGAAACGACTGTCATGCTCATGATGGATGTATCTCTGGTGGGGTGGGGAACATACCTTGGAGACCACAGAGCCTATGGGTTCTGGTCACCCAGGGAGCCCCATCACCACATCAACGTGCTGGAGCTCTCTGCAAGGCATTTGACACAGTCCCACACAAAATATTGGTAGTCAAATTAACCAGCCCTGGAGTGGGTCCCAGGGTGGTAGCCTGGGTAAAACATTGGCTGAACAACAGAACACAGAAGGTAATTGTAAATGGAGTCCACTCTGAAGAAAGAGGGGTTACTAGTGGGGTACCACAGGGTTCAGTACTGGGTCCAATCCTTCTTAATGTCTTTATAAGTGACATTGCAGAGGGACTGGACGGAAAAGTATGCCTCTTTGCAGATGACACAAAGATCTGCAACAGGGTTGATACACAAGGAGGCATGGAAAGGATGAGAAGGAACTTGGCAAGGTTGGAGGAATGGTCAGAAGTATGGCAGCTTGGATTCAATGCAAAAAGTGACAAGTAATGCACCTGGAAACAAAAACCAGGGAAGATTACACAATTGGGGGTAGTAACAACAACAAAATGGAAAGGGACCTGGGGTAATCATATCAGATGACCTTAAGGTTGGCAAGCAATGTGAGAAGGCAGTAGGGAGGGCTGTGGGATACTGGGATGTATAGGAGAGGCATCACCAGCAGAAAACAGGAAGTTGTTATGCCCTGTACAGACAGTTGGTGAGACCCCATCTGGAGTACTGCGTCCAGTTCTGGAGACCCCATCTCTGCAAGGACATAGACAGGATGGAGGCAGTTCAGAGGAGGGCAACTAAGATGGTGCAGGGTCTGCAAGAGAAGCCATACGAGTAGAGGCTAAAGGAGCTTAATATGTATACCCTTGAGGAAAGGAGGGAGAGGGGGGACATGATAGAAACATTTAAGTACCTCAGTGGAATCAACAAAGTCCAAGAGGGTAGCATCTTTCAGAAAAGAGATGTGCAAGAACAAGGGGACACAATTTGAAGATAGAGGGGATGGCTCAGGGTAGCGCAGGAAGTATTTTTCACAGAGAGGGTGGTGGACGCATGGAACAGCCTTCCTGAGGATGTTGTGGGGTCTAAAACTGTGGAGAATTCAAGAATGCATAGGACAGACATAAGGCAATTTTGTGGGGGGTAGGAAGAAATAGGCTGTTGGTTAAATAGGATCTGCAGCTTATCCTCTAGGTAGGGAAATGGGCAGACTAGGTGGGCCAAGTGGTCCTTATCTGCCATCAAAGTCTATGTTTCTATGTTTCTGTGCAGTGTGTCTGGCCCCCATGGAATTTACTCCTCTGGTCAGGGGTTGGGTTGTTCAGGTCTAGATGAACATTACCATGACCATGTGTTACCTGAAGAGGCAGGGCAGGATTCATTCCCTTTCTCTGTGTTAGGAAGCCTTCTGCACCAGGATGCTCATGAGCAGCCTGGGTGCAGATCTCTTGGCGATACATGCCACAGGAGTGCACAGTCAACTGGCAGATGCTTTCAGCCAAGTGGGTGAGATTTCGCATGAGGGGTCCCTACATCAGGAGGTGTTAAACCACCTGTTCTCAAAGTGGGGCACCCCTCTGTAGGACCTGTTTACTTCCTGGGAGAGCAAAAAGCTGAGTCTGTTTTGTGCCTGCCCCCCACAGTCTGGGACACTGTTGGGAGATGCCTTCATGAGGCCCTGGACCCTTGGCCTCGTGTATGCCTTATCTTCCTTCCCTTGATCCATATGGTGGTGGTCAAGACTCAGAAGGACAAGGTGTGGGTGATCCTGATAGCTCGAGAATGACCCATACAGTTCTGGTATCTGGATCTCCACAGCCAGAGCAGCAAGCCTCCATGGTGGTTGCCCCTTTGCCTGGACTTGCTTATCAGACAACAGGACAAGGTCCTGCACCTGGGCCATGATTCCATGCAACTCACAACCAGGTTCCTGAGTGGCTAGAATTCCAGGGCTTGGATCATACAGAAGATGTACTCCATGTTGTGGAGGCCTCCTGAAAAGTTGACTCGCTGTTGCTATGGCTTCAAATGGTAGAGGTTTTCCATTTGGTGTTGGGGCAAGGATCTTGATCCCCTTGCCTACCCCTTGCCTATCCTGGAGTACCTGTGGTCTCTTTCAGTTGGATCTGCAGGCGACGACCTTCAGGGTGCACTTGGTAGCCATCTCTGTATACCGGCTGCAGGCTGGTATGCTGGAGGTGGCTCAGGAGAAGGTGGTCGGCTGCTTTTTTTCGAGGGCCCTGACCACCTGTCCCCTCTGGTGTGTGAACCACCACTTCCATGGGACCTACTGCTGGATCGGGCTGTGCTCATGGGCAAGCCATTTGAGCCTAACCGTAAATGTGAAATGTCAAACCTGTCATGGAAGATGGCATTCTTGGTGGCCATTATGTCAGCCAGAAGAAATGACTCACCTTAGTAATGTTGTTACTTCTCAAGTATCCCTCACCATTTTTACACTCTATGCATCTGTCTCCATAGTGACAGATAGAAACATAGAAAATGACGTCAGATAAGGACTGCATTGCCAACCCAATCTATCCATTTTCCCTACCTACTGCAGTACTGCAGACCCTACTTGATCTCTGGCTTTACCCTCCCTTTCCTACCCCTAAGATTTCCCTATGTCTTCCCCATGCATTTTTGAATTTTATTACCATTTTTGCCCCCACCACCTCTGCTGGGAGGCTGTTCCATGCATCCACCGCCCTTTCTGTGTAAAAATACTTCCTCCCATTATCCTTGCGTCTATCCCCCTCCAGCCTCATATTATGACCCCTTGTTCTTGAACATCTTTTTTTTCTGAGAATGCTCCCCTCTTGTACCTTATTTATACCCATGAGGTATTTGAAAGTCTCTATCATAACCCCTCTGTCCCTCCTCATGTCCTTCTGGAGATGTGGCCTCCAGAACTGGACACAGTACTCTAGATGAGGTTTCACCAATGATTTGTACAGTGGTATCACCACCTCCTTTTTTCTGCTGGTGACACCCCTGCCTATGCACCCCAGCATCCCACTGGCTCTCCTCACTGCCTTGTCACACTGTTTGGTCACTTTTAGGTCCTCAGATATGATTACCCCCGGGTCCCTTTCCTGTTTGGTGGTCTTCAGTACTTCTCCCCCCATCATGTACTCCGCACCTGGGTTCTGTGCTTCAGATGCATGATTCTGCACTTCTTTGCATTGAAACTTAGCTGCTACACTCATGACCACTCCTCAAGCTTACTTAGATCACTCATCATTCCCCATGCAGATCTTAGTGTCATCTGCAAAAAGGCATACCTTCCCTTCTAGCTCCTCTGCAGTGTTACTAATGAAGACATTAAAGAGGACTGGCTCCAGAACTGATCCTCGTGGTACCCCACTGGTCAGCGTCTTCTCCTCAGAGTGAACTCTATTTATCACCACCCTCTGTCTCCTATTACTCAGCCACTTTCTAACCCAGTTTACCACCTTGGGACCCACTCCCAGGCTGCCCAGCTTATTCACGAGTCTCCTATGTGGAACAGAGTCCAAAGCCTTACTGAAATATAAGTAGGCCACATACACCACTCCCCCCGATCTAATTTCCTGGTCACCCAGTCAAAGAAATTTATCAGATTTGTTTGACATGACCCCCCTCCAATTAATCCATGCTGCCTCAGATTCTGTAATCCACTGGATTCAAGATATTCCACAATTCTTTCCTTTAGCAGTGATTACATTACTTTCCTCACCACCAAGGTCAGGCTGACTGGCCTGTAGTTGCCAGCCTCCTCCCTGCTCCCACTTTTGTGAAGAGGGGCTACATCTGCTCTCCTCCAGTCTTCCAGAACCACTCCCCTCTCCAGCGATTGGTTGAACAGGGATGTCAGTGGTGCTGCCAGCACCTCTCTAAGCTCCTTTAATATCCTTGGATATATCCCATCTGGCCCCATTGCCTTATCCACTTTCAGTTTTACGAGTTCCTTCAGGGCTCTCTCCTCTGTTAATGGACTGATGGCTACCTCCCTCCCATTGATTCTCCTGTCGCTCTTCTGTGGTCCTTCACCTTCCCCTTCTTTTGTGAATATTGAACAAAAATATTTGTTAAGGATTTCTGCTTTTACCTGGTCCCCCTCCACACACTTCCCTCCTTCCCTTCTGAGCCTTATAATCCCATCCCTGGTCTTTCTGTTTTCACTAATGTACTTGAAAAATGTCTTGCCCCCTTTCTTTACTGCCTGGGCTATTTTCTTCTCTGTTTGCGCTTTTGCACTCCTGACTGCTTTCCCTGTCTCTCTCTGATTTTCCATATACACTTCCCTGTCCAACTGCCTCTGTGTCTCCCTCTACCTCCTGAATGCTAACCTTTTTGCCCTTACCTTCCCAGCCACCTCTTTTGAGAACCATAGCAGTCTGTTTTCCTTTTGCTTTTGTTTACTTGCCTAACCCAAAGGTCTATTGTTTTTGCTATGGCTCCTTTTAGTTTCACCCACTGTTTCTCTACACCTCCCAAGCCCTCCCTCACTGCCAGGGCATCCCTGAGGCATTTGCCCAACTTTGCAAAGTTGGCATCTTGAAGTCCAGGACCCTTGCCTTTGTGTGGTTCAACTCTACCACTGTTATTATATTGAACCACAAAGTGTGATGATCACTGGACCCCAGGTAGTTTCCCACTTTGACATCTGCAACACTGTCCCCGTTTGTGAGTACCAGGTTCAATATTGCTCCCTCTTGAGTGGGCTGTATTACTTGTTGCCTGAGGAATGCTCCCTACAAGGAGTCCAGGATGTCCTTGCCCCTAGCTGAAGCTGCAGCCAAATCAACATCTGGCAGATTGAAGTCTCCCATTAGCAGCACCTCCCCCTTAGTTGCCATCTTGTGGTTGGCTTCCACTAGAACCCTCTCCAACTCTTCCCCCCTGTGCTGGAGGTCTGTAGATCATACTAGTGTGAATAGTCATTCCGTTTCCCATCTCTAGGGTGACCCACAGTGCTTCCGCCCCTCCCTGTATTCCCTATACTTCAGTTGCTCTTATGCAATCCCTCACATAAAGAGCCACTCCTCTCCCCTTCTTACCCATGCTGTCCTTCCTGAACAGCGTATAGCCTGGTAAAACTACTGTATATCCCAGTCATGGTTGTCATTGCACCGTGTCTCAGTAGTAGCCACAATGTTCAGGTTAGCCTCTGCCATTAAGGCCACAAGGTCCGGGATTTTATTTCCCAGACGATGAGCATTTGCACACATGGCCTTCCAAATCTTGCTACCACCTCTTCTAACAGCCCCTCTTTTATCCTCATGCCTACTCTCCTTACCCCCTGCCTTCATTTCTATCCCTCAATTTTTTCTTCCATTCTGCTATTCCTATTTTTAAGTGTCTTTTGGGATATCCCTCCCTCTCTTAGGGTTCTCCCTACTGACTGCTTCCACTTGTGGGGGGGGGGCAGTTCTATTCTCCCTGCTTCCATCCACTACCTCCCTTGGTGAGTTTAAATGCCTGCCACTGAAGCATTTAAACCGCTCACTGAGGACCTTGGTTCCTCTCCTGGATGGATGCAGGCCATCCCTCCTGTGTAGGCCTACATCCCTCCAGGTAGAACCCCAATCCCCAATGAAGCCGAACCCCTCTTCTCTGCACCAGTCCTTCAACCATGCATTGAGGCTCCTGGTGCAGAGTACCCTGTCCTTGTAGACAGGTAACTCCTCAGAAAAGGTCACCGAGTGTGCTACGTGCCTAAGACCCCTTCCCAACTCCCTGAACTCCTCCTGCACTACCCTAACCTCATCCCTAGCCAGATTATTAGTCCCCAGGTAGACAATGACATCTAGCTCTCCCTCCTATCCTGCTGCCCCAGCAATCCTCAGGATGCGCTTTCCATGCCTCTGAGCTGTGGTGCTGGGTAAGCACTTTACCTCCCTTTATAGCTCCCTTCTACCCCCAGACCTACCCCCCTAATGATGGAGTCCCCACCAGGAGTTGCTTCCTCCTGCTCTGGTGTCCTCTGCCACCCACCTTGTGGTCTCCACCATGGAGGACCCTCACATCCTCCTTGTTCACCACTGCAAGTGCCTCCATGGGACAATCCTGCCCTGCCAGAGCAGTGTAGGAGTTGTGTAGTGGAACCTTAGAGGGGATTTGCCTCTTGACTCACTTTCCTCACTCTTCCCGGGTCCACTATAGTCCAGCTGCTCCTCCTCCTTGGTATCCTTTGAGGTAGCTCAGACAGACTTGGTGGTCCCTGGGTGGGGGAGGAGGCTCCCCCGAATCCTAGCCAACTCAGCCTGGGAAACAAGCAACCTCCAGCCTCAGCCCAGAGAGGTGCATGCAGATGGGGCAGCACCACAGCCTCCAGAAAGTCTCCCTGAAGACTGCCGCTCCGCAGCCACTGCATTGCACCACTCCCAGCATGTCTATTTCTGGCCTGCCTGGTTTTGCTTTGTTAACTTGAAACCCTTCTTTACCCTACTTTAAATAGAATCCTTCAACTTTTCACAAACCTTTGCTTATTCTCAACCCTTTCTTCCCTACCCTGGTTAGGGTGTTCCACCTATTTCCAAACTTTCAGTTCACTATAACTCCTCTTTACCCCTAGCCAAACTTTTGCTGACTTCAAACCATTTTCTATCCCTACACTAGATAGGGTGTTACACCAAATTCCAAACTTTTATCTTACTATAAACTCCTATTTATCCCTACCCTAGATCAGGTGTTTCACCTCTTCCCAAAATGTTGCTGACTGTGGTAGACAGGGATAACAAAAGCTCATGATTCACTACTGAAATAACTTCCTTACTTCACCTTTTTTTTTTTTATCCTCCCCCCTTCTAAAGTCTGTTGCGCAACAGCACTTCTTTTCTATTTCTTTTTATTTTAGGTTGCAGTGGATTGGCCACCTACTGCTATCCTGTTTTTCCTCTATAATCTTTTCTAAAAACTCTTTTAGGAGCCATAATTCCAGTAGTCTGTCCGTGACACTTTCCCTTATTCATGCTATATTGTTTTCCCTATAACCTGATTTAGTATGCACATGTGTCCAAAAGAAAAATAAGAAGCATGAATCCCAGTAATATGAGTCCGAATATGTTTTTGTTTCTAAAAAAGGAAAGCCGCTTGCTTTCCGCTCCCTTTTTCTCCAGTGCACACTTGTCTTGTGCATTTAAAATGAAAACTGTTTGTTTTTGTCCCTATAAAGACTGGGGCATAATTGCCCAGTATCTGATAAATGTGAGTCTGCTGTAGGCAAAGGGAGGGGAGACCTGCTCAAGTATAACATGACAACTGCAGACATTCAAAACATTCAGTTACACAGGTTGTGTTTTGTTTGTAGAGAAATGTTTTTCTTTTATCTGTAACAGAAAGTTACTTGGAGGAGACAAACAAACCCCTCCCTTGAAATATATCTCAGAAACAGGTGTTCTGTGCTGCTGTATTGTAAATTTTGGACAATTAAAAAAGACAAAGATAAAAGATTAAGAAAGTGTACAGCGAGGTATTGTACCTGTGGTTCTGTAGCATAAAATGGTTGCTATAGCTAGCTGTTCCAATCAGCAGTGACTTCTTAGCAGGGTGTAGGATGCAGTCTCCTACAGGGAGACAGCAGCACCTTCTCTGCTTTATTCATATGAATCCTAGGTGTCACTCATTGGAAAGAGGTGGAGTCTGGATTCATTATATCCCCTTTTTTCAATTAGATAAGGAATGAGGAAATGTTTATTTTGATATATGTTATTGAACAGCATATTCACTGACTATTTGCTATACCTTTTCACTAATGTAGTGTACTATGTGTATAGATAGGTATCCAAGTGTAATATTATGTTGTAAATATTATTAGGGGTGGGATCTAATCCTTATGGGAGGAGTTTGGGTGCTATTTAACCCAGGATCTAGCACCTTTTCAGCAGATGTAGTTTGGGAGACAACTCGTGTACATCTCCTGAGTGGGTTCTCCATAGAGAGACCTTGCACAGACCTTTATTAGGGACCTAGCGAATTGTAATCCCTGAGCTGTGCTTTTTGTTTCTTTGTTTTGTTTATTGTACAAATAGTTGTTTATTTGTATTTGTTTATTATTTTTTAATAAATCTAACCACACCTATTTAGGTGTGGTGTACCTTATTTGACTGTGTTGTGCCTGATCTTTACTACCCCAACCCACAACATTGGTACCAGGAGTGGGGTAGTGCGAAGGTCTGAGGGACACTGGGAGGCTCCACATATTGGATACTGTACTTAGTATCTTGATCAGTGCTGGCACAGTCAGTACATGGCCTAGCTGGCAGACACCACCACAACAGTAAAGGGCATCTCCACCAGATCCCAAGTGATTAAGACTGGGGAACCTCTACTTCCTGGTTTAAGTCCAGTTACAAGACCTAAGGTCCCAAGGGAGACTCCACCAGTGGTGATTGTCATGGAAGCTGCAAAACCTGAGGGTACCAGCTTGGGCGAGGACCCAGAGGAGATGCCACCTGAAGATGTTTCAGGACTGTTGAAATGGCTAGCAGTGCGGCAACTGGACCTCGAACGACAGAGAATGAGGGACCTCCAGGGGAAAGAGAGAGAGAGAGAGAGAGAATGAGAGAGACAAGAATGTGAGCAGGAGAGACAGAGACAAGATCAGAGATGGGCGGATACTATGAAGGTATTACAGATTATTGGGGTAGGACAGGAAGCTGCTAAATCCTGTCCTAAGGACATAAAAATAACAAAAATGACTCCTACTGATGATATTGAGTCTTACTTCACTACATTCGAGTGAGTAACACAAACCTGTGGGTGGCCCCAACAACAATGGGTAGTTTGATTGGCCCCTTATCTATCCAGTAATACACAGCTGGTATACACCAGTATGGATGCCCAAATGTCCAATGACTATGCGGCTGTTAAAAAAGAAATCTTAAAGCGTTATTATATTAATTCAGAAACGTACCGGCAATGATTTCAGACATTAAAATGCCTGCCCCATGTGCTCCCAAGAGAAACATTCATGAGATTAAATGACTTGTGTACTAAATGGTTGCAGCCTGGGGACAAAAGTGTCAAGGAAATTATTGAACTGTTAGTTTTGGAATAATTTATTATGATTATACCAGCAGATTTACAATTGTGGATCAGGGAACACAATCCCGAAAGTGCAGAAATTGCTTTGACCCTGGCTGAAGACTGCCTGTCAGCTCACCAGCCCCTCCGGAAAGGGTACTGCAGGACAAATATTACAGGTACAAATCCTTCACCTACACCAACTACCAGCATAACCATCACACCAGCAGTGAGAACCCCCTATTTTTCTTCTTCTGGGACTGGGACTGTTAGACTAAGAGGGAATGGTAGGAATTATGTGGCAAAAAGACCTGACTCTACCAGAGCGCCACTATTGTTACGGCTTGTGGCACATAGCCAGATATTGCCCCAATAAGAAGAAAGACCCAGCTTATTTGGCTTCAATGAACTTGGGTGCCTTTGTAATTAAAGCACGTTTAGCTAGAAGGGACATTGAAGAGTTGGTGGACTCAGGAAGTTGACAAAGTCTTATACGTGCAGACTTAATACCTCCTGTGCCACAAAAGACTGTCAACTGGGGTTATCTGTATTCACGGGGATGTACACCAATATCCTACCACAGAACTGGAATTTAATATTAATGGTTCACTAAGGACATTAAAGGCAGGAGTGGTATGAACCTTGCCAGCTCCTTTCATTATAGGTCAGGATCACCCTGACTTTAACTCTCTTGTCCTGGCCTGTGACACATCCTTGGTAGCAGTAACGACCAGAGCACAACAGAAACAGGTGGATCAGATGGAACTATTGTTCCTTTTTTCAGATGAGGTGTTTGAAACCGAAGGGAAGCCAAGAAAGACCCAGGCTGAGAAGAAGATCCAGAGGGACTGGAAGAGGGAACACATGAATATTATTAATAAAGACTCTGTGCCTTCTGTATCCATATCTGACATTGTAAATGAACAACACTCTAATATAACACTAGCACCCTTCTTTTCACATCTAGGGATGGATGTTATGTCTGGGGCCCCTATGATTAGAGAGAAAAATGGGATACTGTGTACCCACCCTAACACCAATGGGCAGGTGGAACAGTTGATAGTTCCTACTAAGTATAGGCAAAATGTGTTATATCTAGGGCATGACCTACCTAGTGCTGGACACATGGGTAGAGACAGAACCATCGTTAGGTTATTGCAGAGATTTTACTGGCTGGGGTTACAGGAGGATGTAGCCACCTATTGTAAGAGCTGCCCTGAGTGCCAGCAAATAGGGCAGGACAAAAGCACAGAGAAAGTACCACTGATGCCCCTCCCCTTGGTTACACAGCCTTTTGAGCATATAGCCATGGATACTGTGGGACCCCTGGAGAAAAGTAAAAAGGGCAACCACTTTATTCTGGTTATATGTGACTATGCAACTAAATACCAGGAAGCCTTTCCCCTCAGAACCATCACTGCTCCCAAAATAGCAGAAAGACTTCTGGAGTATTTTAGTTGCCTAGGTATTCCAAAGGAGATCCTAACAGATCGAGGGGCTCATTTCAGTGGTAAGTGATTAAGAGAGCTTTATAAAGTACTAGGGGTCCCCGCTGTATGAACTACACCCTATCATTCACAAACAGACGGTCTGGTGGAATGCTTTAACCAGACCCTAAAGTGCATGATCAGAAAGATGTGGCCAATGAGGGTAAGGATTGGGACCATTACCTACCACTCTTCCTCTCTGCGTACCGAGAGGTACCACAAGCTTCAACCGGGTTTTCCCCTTTTGCTCTCTTGTAGGGGCGAAACCCATGTGGTCCCCTCGATGTGGTAAAGGAGGCTTGGGAAGGTAATAACATTATCAAATATGTCAATATTCTGAAATATATGACACAGTTTTGGAAACGGCTGATGTCATATACACAGTAAGCCCACCAAAACTGTGTCACAGCACAACAAAAACCAAAACTGTTGTATGATGTTAAAACAAAAGAAAGGTCCTTTTTACCAGGGGAGAAGGTTTTATTACTGCTCCCTTCATTGGAGAATAAATTACGGATGAAGTGGCAAGGTCCTTATGTCATTAAGGAACACATGGGACCTGTAACATCAAACTGAGGCCCCTGGTAAGAAAATAACCCCCAGGACATATCATGCCAACCTGTTAAAAAAATGGCACGATAGGTCTGAGGATCAACCATGCTTTTATGTGTTACCTGAAACCCCAGTCACAGACCTAGAGATGGCTTATAGGAGGCTGGAACACCCAGATGGCATCAATGCCATGCATGTCAGTCCTGACCTTTCCGAGAGAGAACAGAGGGATTTATAGCAACTGTTAACCCAATATGCCTCGACATTTACTAGTATCCCAGGAAAGGCTATTGGTGTCCAACATGTTATAAAAACTGACTCTTCCCATTCGTCAAAAGGCCTATAGGTTGCCAGAACATGTCAGAACTTATGTGGACTTAGAAATACAGAAACTGGGTCACGTGATGCAGGCAACCTAGTGGCAGTACGGTTACAGGACACCTAACCCCAACCTCACATCATCGGCTTTTACATCTAGATTTCTACTGGAATCTCATCAATAATACAAATTATGAAGAGAGGGCATCTCCAGCATCAGATATCACTGCAACTTTTGTCACTATTGGGAGAATTTCTTCTGCGATGGATGCAGATATGAAGATGGCCCAGCTTAAACATATGCCTCCTCCCTCACCTGAAAAGCTGCCTAAAAAAGACAGGCCTCAAGGGGGAGCCTCCAACTCCAAAAGCCTAGCATCTATATAACCAGTTCCACTTACTGAAGATCGGTTTCTACAGGAACTGTTGCCTTTCAGAGAAACATTGCTTGAAATTTCTATAGAGATTAAGTCTATTAGACATGATATGGCAGATTTGAATAAAAGAGTGGGAGACACAGAAGCCAGATCCTCCACACTGGAATGCTGGAAAGATAAAGTAGACCCACAAGTAACCCGGCTTCGGCAGCAAATACACAAACTGCAGTTAAAAACCGAGGATTTAGAAGGTAGAAGTAGGAGGAATAATATTCTGATAATGGGTCTCCCAAAGACCAAAGAGAACCCCAACATCATAGCCTTTGTCGAGAAGCTTTTGATGAAAATAGGAGCCCTTCTTCACTCAGGAGCAACTACCAAATTGAAAGAATTCATCAATCATTACAGCCACGTCCCCAGCCTGGATCTCCCCCAAGACCACTAATTTTAAAATTTCTGAGCTATTTGGAGCGACAACACGTGGTAAATAAAGTAAAAAGAACTCCAAACAATATTGTGGGAAGGCACCAAGCTCCATATTACACAGGATCTACCATATAAAACGCGTCAGAAGCGAGCAGCCTTCCATGCCATTGTTATCAAAATCATTGCTGCAAGCATTCCTTTTAAAATGCTATATCCTGCCAAACTACAGGTCTCAGTATCTGGATCCTGGATATCCTATGACTCGCCCTCAAAAGCGATGGCTGATCTAAAGATCAAGCTCCCAGAACTGTTCAAGAATGACTGAAGTCTCTGACTACAATTAGTTCTGTATGAGAATTCACTCTCTATGCACAAGATTTAATGAGAGATGAGGATTCACCTACCCACCTCCAAACATTTCAGATATCCAGGTCTGGGATTAATTTGTGGATGGGCCTGATCTCACCAGTTGCAGTGCCAGATTCCAACACAGAGGGCAGCCTGCTGCACAGTTTTATTCTCTGGGGAAGGAACTGATTAATCCGGGTTGGGGGATTGTTTTTCTCCTGGGACTGAAATTGGTCCGGCTACCCTTTGCTTTCCCCCCTCTAATTTCCTTACCCCATCAACATCGACAGGACAGGACTCCAACACTGAAGTACTGTACCAGTTTTAATTTGTGTGTTGTTTTCTAGCAATCGGTTGTAGCTGGTCAAGAAGTTTTTCTTCCTTAGTTGTTTTCCAAAGTTTCTGAATTTGGGGGGCCGGGGATCTTATCTCCTTATCTCATGTAACCTTATAATGTGTGAGATGAAGCCTGAATCAAGGGTTTTGATTTGCTAGGCCTCCAGATACTCCCAGGAGGGATGAAATCTTGTGTATTAGGTGGAAACTTATATTTGGGTTAAGAGGAGCAGGTTCTAATCCGCCTAGGAGCATTATGAACCTCCAGAATGTTTACTTTGTTCTGAATATGTTACTGCCTAAACATATCAAAATAATATGGTGTTAACAAGATTTATAATCTGGATGATGATGTGGGAGGTAGAGGGTTGGGGGTGCCCTGACTCGGGCAAGCTCAGGACTAACTGCATAACAAACTAGTTTATGGGGGGTCCTACACATTCCCTATAAAGGGACTGATTGGTTATCCTGGTATCTTTAGCTGCAGTTTTTTTGCTTAGTACAATACCGCCAGACCATACCAATTGTCTGTCTCCTATTTTTCTGGGATTTGTGGCTAGGAGCTATATGGGATAGTCTCCCTCACTGGGACCTGTTTGTCAAGAACTTTAACCATTTCTTTTTTTTAAGGGAGACAGATGTATATGTAACCCCCTTGCAAATGGGGGTTCCTAGAAATGCCAGTCTGGGTTTACCTTAGCCTGTTTTGTTCTGTCCTTCTTCCGCTGTCTCTCGGGCTTCTCCTGACTTGGCCTCTAATTTTTCTGGCTTCCCAGGTCCTGTTTGCCCTTGTGTGTGCCCCAGCTTGCAGTCAAATGAAAATCCAGCCCCTCGGGGCTTAAACTGCTGACCGCAAACTCCTGCTGCAAAAGTGCTACCTCCAGGGCAGTGGGAGTCACGTTGGCGTGCAAAGCGCCTTTGATGTGGAGCTGCTTGTTTTGCGGTCACCTCGGGGACTGTGCCGTGGGTCCTGGGATCCCTTCCACCTATTTGGGACCCGGTGACCACGGACAGCCTACTGGGGGACTGCTCAGATGGGAATTAAAGGAGTTCTGACCGGGACTCATTTGAGTATGCCTGTGCAGGGCCCCGGTCATCTGAATAATGCATAACAGTGTATCTGACTGCCTCTAGGGTAGCTATGTTCGGCTCCAGCCAAAAAGTAAAGAATTAAAATGTTTTACATAATGGAACTGTTGCTGCTTGTTGGGAATATACTGTGCATGTGGGAAAACGTGTTTAAAGTTAAAATGAGTACTGTTTCCCTGGCAATTCCAGTATCTGGGACTCTGTGTGTCAGCCTGTCAGCTGCTGCAAGGGGAGCTTGCATAAGTGCAGTAGTGACAGGAAAAGTAAAAGAGCCATGTTTTTCACCTGTGCAGCAACTGCAAGTACAGCCTTTAAGCTATAGAACTGTGGGGCATGTGGGGCAACTAATTACTTATTTCTGGCTGCACCAGGACATTATTCAGGACTGTATCTAATCTGCTATAAGGGATAGTGAGTTAAGCAGCCATTACCAGCAGTACAGCCAATTGGAATTGCAGCAATAGAAAGCCAGGACTTGTGGGACATTCACTGCATCTTATGAGTAAGCACCCAAAGTGCTTCTGGGGACTTAGGGACATTATTTTAGGCGCAAATTCCACAACCCAATTGTGCCTCGAGTGTTCTGATTGACAGGTCCTTCAGCAACTTGGAGACATGTCACCCCATCCCTGCTACCAATTAGGAGTCGAGTTAGGAGCTCTATAAAGAGACAATGTTGCCAGTTTGTCTGGAGATTCAAAGAGAGATTTGGAGAGAGAGCAGCAGAGCAGGCTTCAGCCTGCTGGGAGCCCCCCATGGGGGAGGGGCTCAGGCTCCAGCCATGCCATCAGACCTGGGCCACTTAATTCAAGCCCTTTCAGTCTTCAGAGGGCATTTGTTATTTTTTTCAATTAACAGTTAACTAGTTACAGTAATTGTGCTTTCTGCAACAGCTAGTCTGGAGGTTGCCAGTACTGTCCTCCAGAGGCTAGCCTTCCCTCCCACATCGGGGAAAGATGTGGACTGAAGAATCAGATGTCCAGCAGCGGTGACAGCACTGACCAGACCAGATGACATCATGCAGTGGTGCGAGTGCTGACCAAGTACCTCAGTGGTGAGAGAGCTGAAGAAGTCTTCAGGATGCCTTTGATTGCGGGATGAGACCCATGGAGGACCTGAGTGAGTACCCTCGTACCCCCAGGTGCGGGGGAAAAGCTAAGCAAGTAATCTTGGGGGCTCCATGCCCCATTAAGAAATGTGTGCTGTGAAGTGTGAAGTACTGAAGTCATCAGTCTGGGCTACTAACTCCATAACAGACTGCCTAGTTCAAGTAATGGATGCATCTTGTCTGTGGCCCAAATAGCTAAGTTTCAGGTGCAGCAAGATGCTGGGCTTAGTGAATCGTATAAATGTGTAGCTATGGGTTAGAGTCCTACCATCGTGGAGCTGTCTTGTACCTGTGTCTGCACAGAATTTCATCTAAGAGCGCTTGATATAAGTGTTAAATGGCTAGCCGTGCTGGATAGGATTCCACTTGTGGATAATGTTCTTGGTATATAGAATGTACTGGATGTGACTGCCTGTGACTAAAGTATGGGATGCTTGATAAAAGTGTCATTGCCAACTTACACAGGATGGATGCCTTTTGGTATATAAAGTACTGGATGTGACCGTATTTGAATTGCATATAGGATGCTTGACAAAAGTATCACTTTTATTGCTTTGGATGGGACTTTCAAATATTGTGCTGAATGTTCTGGATGTAAGATCCACATAGTTAGTTCTGGAATGTTCAGAAGTCTGCGAGTGCAGGACAATCCCTGATTTGTCTGCAAGTGCAGGACAATCCTTGCTTTGTCTGTTAAAGTGCAGGGCAATCCCTGCTGTGGTTGTAAATAGTAATTTGCTGCTTTACAAAAATCTGGTTCCAAGTTGCCCCCACCCTCAAATTAATAGCCGGCCACCTCGACCAGCTGCAACTCCATCAGGCCTGCAACATCTTGGACTGTGGTATCTGTTTAACCAGTATGGTATGAGATTGCGGGGTTTCTGCTGTATCTGTGTAACCCCCCAGGGGTGCTATCCCAAGGGCTATCACCCCTGCCTGAATTGCTACTAACAGGCTGAGGGATCTGGATCCAATGGCGGGTGCCTCCACCCAGAAGTCGGGGTTGAGACAGCCTGGTATGACTTGGTCGCAGCCCTCTGGGTCACTGCAGCCCCCCCTTGCTTCCCACTAGTGGCCCACACAAATCAGTCACAGTATCTTCACTATATACGCTGACCCCCAGGCGTGAACCAGTCAGCTTGCTCCAGCGACCTCCTGAAAAATGAGATGTTGTTACACAATATTCACTGCACAGTAATCCACCATAAAAGTACAAGTTAGCCAGTATACCTTTGCAAAAACCAATCAATCTGATTTATTTCAGGGGGAAAATAACAAGGACAGGGGTGGATCAGGTTAATTAGCTTACCACCCTAATATATATATATGTAAAATAGTTGTCTAGGGCACTGTGCACAGGTCTAACCTATTAGTCACTGTCTCTGGGTACCCAAGCAATGAAGGCTAGTCCCATGATGCAGCTGGTTGGGGCCCTGATGCAGAAACGAGCATTTGATTCCTACGAAGGTTAGGCAGAGCCAACAGGCTCGATTATGGCAGCCAGTAAACAAACCAACAGACCTGGCCCTCACGAGGAGCATTTGACAGGGAGCGACCCTGATTTAGTACTCACGACTCCAGTAGAAAGTGCTCTCACACCATCACAGGATTGAACCTGGCACTCGAATACTTCTCCACACATTTATATGGAAAGGCAGAGGGGTACCATACCAGGCAACTGCTGTACTTCCCGATTGCTTGCACTGCATATACTGGGCCAAACCGATGCAGCTTCACGAGTCCTGGCAGACTGAGTGCGATTTAAGCAGATTCTCCAGTCCTCTACAGGGTGAGCTTGGTAGGTAGCCGCGCTTCTGCGCAGCCTCCTCTGACCACTACCTAGCAGATTTAGTCTGACACTGGCGGGCGTTTGAAACCGCCGACTTCTGGCCTTCCACACACGCTTCCCGCACGAACACTCAACAGCGCAGGAGCCCAGAGCTCCTTCCTTGCTCACAGCCACAGCATCTCTCCCCCTCCTGGACAGCTAGGGCAAGTCTTGCCACTCAGGCACCACCCAATCCCATAGGTGGGCTACAGATGCCAGTCACTTTATACTGCCCCTATTGGTGCAAGACAGGGCGCCAGAATCCAGACTTCACTTCCCAGAATTACATGGTTGAATCTCATTGGCCAGCCGACCCCTGTTAGAGTTCTAATTCTGGTTGGCTGCTTTTTACTCCATTTTAGATACCCCCCAGGTTCCTATTGGACCCCTACACACAGTCCAGGTCCAAAATGGAGGGGCCAAGTGCACAAAGTCCAGCTGCAATGGAAACAGGTTAGACAAACTATAATTTCACTAATACTCTAAGCAATTACCCCCAGACAGTTACACGTATCAGGAGGGCTCCCCTTCTGCTTGCAGCGACTGTAACTTTGAGGCGAGTTCACCGCAACTCAGGCGGAATTCAAGCAGGGAAACACATTCTCCCCCACACACTGCCACTGAAATCTGCAAGCAGGCAGCTCTTAAACAGATAGTACATAGAGGCTCTAAAAGCACTCACTGCAGTGCCATTTAAATGGCTTAAACGCTGGACACCATCCAGATTTGGAGTGCCCAGCAAGCTCCCGGAAGACTTCTGGGAACCCCCCATTTATAAGGGGTTACACCCTTCCTGGCCTGGAAAAAACTTGCCGTCCATGCCATGTAGTTATCCTTAAATCACATTTAAGGCAAGCAGTTTACACTGACAGAACATCAGACCTTAGGTTATACACATTAAATACTGTAATACACAGGTTCATGATTTCTTATACAACATTACAGACACAGCCAACCTTGTTTTCATTCATAACTCAAGTCGTTACCTCTGGCCCCTGACACCTGGATAGGGATGACCCCTCCCTATCAGCTATCTGGGAGCGAACGGGGGTAGTAGTCCCACACTCAGAGGGTAACACTAACAGTTGGGAATCTTCTCCCAAGACTAACTTGGGCAAGGAACTTGGGGACATATATCCCCCTTTATGGACTACGTGTAATGGCAGATCCACAGGCTGGCCCAGGGACTCATAACTCAACCTTACTACAGGCCGTACTTCTCACCCAGTGTGCCTAGGGGTCTCATTAAAACCCACTACTGGCCCGGATTCCATTTCAGCCTTACTTAGATTAGTAGGGGGATCCTCCATAGGGGAGAGGGACCCAGGGCCCATAGTACTTTCAGGGACAGGACCCTCTATGTCAGGACCCACACTACTTGGCTCAGCCAGGGGCATTTCTGGCACTACTGGGATGCTATCAGGGCACTCAAAGTATTCTTCTTGCTCGAGCATATCACTAACGGGTTCCTCCACATCACTTCCCTCTTCTGAAGAGTCAGACAGTTCAGCCAGCCCAAATAATTCAGCCAGGCTCAAAGATCCCACTTCTTCACTCTTGGTGCTACCCACTTCATCCTCGGGGAGCACAGACTCCAGGGGCAAAGTTGGGGGCTCAGCCAGTCCAGGAAACCCAACTTCGTCCCCAGAGTTAGCTTGGGGATTACCCCTAAAGAGTTGACTCAGCTCATAAGAGGGGTAATACTCAACATCATGTTCACTATCTTCAGACACAGACTGAGGATCAACTTCATCAGAGGGGGAGGTAGAAAGCCTCTGGAGTTTGAGTTCTGAGGAGTCGGCCCCTCTGGATTTCTTTTTGGCTGCATCTCTAGTTATAGGCCCAGAAGGGGAAGCATTGGAAGGTTCAGTCTCGATCAAAATTTGTCCAATTGGCAGCAGGTGATTCCTATGTAAAGTTTTCACATCTCTTGAATTGTTCTCAGGCCGCACTTTATACACAGGCAAATCCTTCAGTATTCCCACGACAATATGAGGGATGAATTTTTGCAGTTGATGAATTGAATTTTATTTATTTAATTGTTCGGTCACAGACCATTACAAACATTTATAGATAAAAAAAAGTACAACATTCTTTTCATTCTTTAAAAAAAAAGGGAAAAAACAAATGACATTCTCATTACATAAATACTAATCATAACATTTATAATAAAACTATAAAATCCCTATCAATAATTCACATCAACCCTGCATTCTTGTCTGTGTTCTTGTAATCCTCCTTCGAATTTTATATGCCATCTGTCAGCAATCTTATGTTTACCATGCAGTCCCAGGTTCCTCAATAGCACTCTCTCTCCTTCCTTCAATTCTACTGCTTTCACTTTCTTATCATATCTTTCTTTATTGGCCAAATTCCGCTTAGCAGCCATGGTCTGGGCTAGTTGGTAGGCATGATTGAGTTGGGCCTTCAGCTTCTGCACATACTGTAGATGATTAGCTGCCCGAACCCCATCGGGAGAGACCCCAAAACAAACATCCACTGGCAATCTGGTTTCCCTTCCAAACATCAGTCTATATAGGGAAAACCCAGTGGCATCACTCTTGGTGCAGTTGTAGGCATGGACTAAGGCACTGATCTGCTGGCTCCACCTAGATTTGTCTTTAGGGTGTAAGGTGCCTAACATATCGAGCAAGGTGCGATTGAATCTCTCAGGTTGAGGATCGTCCTGGGGATGGTATGGGGTGGTTCTTGACTTCCGCACTCCCCACAAGGATAGCATTTCTTTAATCAGACGGCTTTCAAAATCTCTCCCCTGATTGGAATGGATTCACTGGGGGGCCCCATAGTGAACAAAGAAATTCTCAACAAGGACTTTAGCCACCGTGGTTGCTTTCTGATCTTTAGTGGGGAAAGCCTGGGCGTATCGGGTGAAATGATCAGTGACTACCAATATGTTGCTGATATTCTTCAGATCGGGTTCTAAGCTCAGGAAATCAATGCAAACCAGTTCCATAGGGGCACTGGTAGTGATACTGACCAGGGGGGGCAGCTCTCTGAGGCAGGGCTTTTCTTTGTAAACAGCGGACACAGGTCTTAACATACTGCTCTACATCAGCACTTATTTTGGGCCAGTAAAATCGGGTCCACACTAAGTCAAGGGTTCGGTCTAGGCCAAGGTGTCCCATGTGGTCATGCAGGGACCTCAGCACCAGTTCTCTAAAAGCAGTGGGCAGCACCAGTTGCTGTTTGTCTACTCACCCATCTTTATCTAGGGTCTCCCGGTATAATAGTTTATTGATCAGCTTCAACTTTGAACCTTCTTTGTATAGCAGGGCAGTTCTCAGGTCAGTGGAACGCAGTTGTGACACATCTCTCCCTACTTGCAGCACCTCTAAGACAGTGTTTATCATAGGGTCTCAGGACTGGGCCAGCTGGAGACTATCATTATTGAACTGAGGCAGCGTACTAGTGTCTAATGCAGAAAAATGGCAATACGCAGCAGGTATACAGTTCTCAGATGGGCCCAAGCAATCCACCATGCAGTCCACAGTATCAGGAGACACCAATTCTTCCTTGCTGAATTTCTGGCAAAGGGCTCTAATGTCAGGTTCTGACAACCAGACCCAATTGGCTCGAGACACAGGTCTCCGGGATAGAGCATCAGCATCTAAATGGTTTAGGTCTGCTCTGTATTCAACAGCGTAGTTGTAGGTGGATAACGCAGAGAGCCACCTATGACCAGTGGCATCTAGCTTGGCTGAGGTCTGAACATATGTCAAAGGATTATTATCAGTTTTCACCAGTATCTTGGCTCCATATAAGTAGTCATGAAATTGGTCAACGATGGCCCACTTCAAAGCTAGGAACTCCAGCTTGTGCACAGAGTAGTTCTTTTCAGAAGGGGTCAAGCTGCGGCTGGCAAAAGCTACAGGTCTCAGACCGTTCGGGTGCTCCTGATACAGTACGGCCCCCGATCCTTGCAGAACTGGCATCAGTGTGAAGAACATATGGTTTAGCACGGTCGGCATAGGCCAGCACCGGGGCATGAGTAAGTTGATATATAATGTCACAGAAAGCGTCCTCACAATCGGCAGTCCAGCGGGTGCCAAACACATCATTTGGGCGGAAATAATTTTTTTCAGTCCCAGACTGCACAGTCTTCTTGTACTTTTTATGGGTTGGGGGGTACCCTTGTGTGAGGTTAAGCAGGGGGCTGATCACCCGACAGTAGTCTTTAATAAATCATCTGCAATACCCACAGAATCGCAGGAACCGCTGTAGCTCCTTCAAATGTTTTGGTTGAGGCCAAGTGGTCAATGCTTCTACTTTGCTGGGGTCAGTTTCTATGCCCTCAGTGGATACTATGTGGCCCACATATTTTACAGAGGTTTGAAAGAACTGGCACTTGTCTATAGATAATTTGAGACCAAAATCTTCCAGCCGATCCAGGACCTTAAACAATCGATTTTCATGTTCTTCCAAGGAGCTGCCAAACACTATAACATCATCTAAATAAACCAGGCATTCGAGCAAATTCATGTCCCCCACAGCGCATTCCATCAGGCACTGAAAAGTAGCCGGGGCAACTGAAATTCCTTGAGGCATCCGCATAAACTCATAGAAGCCTAGGAGGCAAATAAAAGCAGTCTTCTCTCAATCCTCTGGAGCCATCGGGATCTGATAGTACCCACTGCGGAGGTCTGACACAGAGAACCACTTACTGCTGTTTGGACAGTCCAAGGCGTCCTGTATGCGTGGCATGGTATACTGGTCTGGGATGGTCTGCCGGTTTAAGGTACGGTAATCCACACACATCCGAACAGCTCCATTCTTTTCCTCACTACTACAATGGGGGAAGCATAGGGGCTTCTTCATTCTTGTATCACACCAGCAGCTAGCATCTCTTGCAGATGCCATCTCACGTCATCTATGTCAGCAGGGGCCAGGCGTCGGGACCTCTCCCGAAATGGCCTTTCATCATGCAGCCGGATGTGGTACTCAGCTCCTTGCACACATCCTATGTCCCATTCTTTTAAGGAAAACACCTGGTTTCTCTGGGCAAGCTTCTCACTGATCCTCACTTTCCATTCAGCTGGCAACGGGGAGTCACTGAAATCAAACAAGTCAGGCGTTACTCTGTCATTCTTCTCCGAACTCTTGCTACAGAGTAGCACTGCAGTGTCTGCACAATGCACATTAGCCAGGGTGCAACCTCTATTTACTCGAATCTCTCCGTTAGACACATTATGAACTTGAACCATTACCCTTCTGGCATAAGCATGGGCTCTAGCAGGCAAGATACTGGGTTTAACCAGCAGCCCCTCAGGCAACTTTCCCTCACCGGGTGCATCCAGCATCAGTATCTTATTCTTAACATCTTTTTTAATCCGGACTTCCCCTTGTAAAACACACTGGGCATTTGGGGCTAATAGCAATGGTTCCGGATCCTTCCTCCAGACGACACGCAGATGCCTTCAGGTTCCTCCTGGCCAGCCTTTCTCTGACTCTCATAGGCCTTCTGGATCAAGGCGTGTATTCTAGGAGCTCGCGCAGTCCTGGACACCTGCTTTTCAAAACACAACTGTGCTAAGCGACCAAACATGTGAGCATTTGTCCCAATCAACAAGGGCACCCCATCATACAGTCCAGTGGGTGGACATACTAGGGCCAGAGTTTCCACTTGTTTGGCTACCCCAGCCATAGAAGTAGGAAAAGACAACCAGATCCAGATATACCCAGAATACGAATAGGCCTTATCACTCAGCCCCCATACATGTAGACCATTCAGGGTTGCAGTGGCACCTCAGGCAGGTGTTTCTGATACCAGTCCTCAAACATAATGGTCACCTGAGAGCCACTGTCTAACACAGCCCGGGTGGGTACCCCATTCACTCGCACAGGGGCCTCCATCGAAGGCCCCACCACACCAGACCATTCCGGGGGCACAGCATTGGCAGTTGCTTGGGCATTGGCCCGAGTCACAAAACCTTTCCTAGGGGGTCGGGTGTAGGCCTTGCAGTGCCAGGTGATAAGCCTGCTGTTGACCTTTCTTAAATTCTCTGGTAACTGGCACTCAGTCTGAAAGTGTCCATCCTCCCCACAATAGTAACAAAACTTAGGGTCCTGGGGGTCTTTATTGGGAGGGGAATACCTCGCCTTCTGGGGCCATCCTGGGGGTGAGGGGGCTCCTCTTGGCTAGGGCGTTTGTTTCTAGGTGACTCTGGTTCCCCAAACCTAACAGGGTGGGTAGCAGTTTGCTTCAAGTCCCTCACTAGCTCTCGTAAATTTCTAATCTTGGCTGTCAAATCACTTTCTACTCGGGGATCAGAGGAAATGGCACGCACCCCCACCCCTTCTTGTGACTCTGGGGGTACAGGAGAAACATCAGGCCCCCTCGAAGGGTGGGCCTCATCTGGTTTGCTAGACTCAGGGGTTTGGCACAGATTCACAGCCCCCACATAGGGTTCCCACCCCTTCTCATCAGTCTCTACTTCTCGAATCTCCCTCATCAATTGACAATACATGGGCGGGGCAGCCCGTCAATCGTGTAACTTAAGTTTTAACAATATCACACTGGAAAACCTAGCCGATTTCAAAACATGCTCCAACCTGACCTGGTTCAAGGCTGTGGCTGTGATCCCCCCCCCTTTCGATATGCCTTCTGCAAGGCCCTTTCCACCCTAGTAACAAAGGTGGACAACTTCTCATTCCTCCATTGCTTGGCAGACTTGAATTTCCATAATAAATCCTCCCCTGTTTCTGTGCTCCCAAACACCCCCTCTAAGGCAGAAAGATACTCTGCTGCGGTAGCTTCCGGGCTAGTAGCCTGCAAGAACTGAATGGCTTCCAAAGCTGGGCCACGCAGGCTCTCCATCAGTCTCTTTCGTTTCTCCCCCTCAGTGCACTGCCACTCCTGGACTAGGGGGGTAGCATAGTCCATCCATGCCTCCAAATCATCTCCCCCTGAGGGCACTGGCACTGTGCCAGAAAAAGGTTTTAGCCTACGGTAAGAATCTAGCTGTATAGAGGGAACCACTAGGGGTGGTGAAGCCAAAATAGAACTCTTGGGGGCCCGGGAGAGGTATCTGGGGAGGCTTGGAAGGTGGGTTCACTAGAAAGGTCCAATGCCTGCAGTAACTCCTGGGTAGTCCTCCCCTCCACAACTAGCAATTGAAGTAGTTTATCTTTGAAGCTATTAGCTCATTCTATCCTATTGTCACTTAGAATGTTCAGGTGCCCTCTGCCTGCTGCTAGAACACCTGTGTGCCTGAAGGGGTTTTAGATCTGCAGCATTCATACAAACACACTGTGCTTAAACCTACATATCTTAAAAACCATACATCCAATTTTAAAACTGTAAAAAGAAAAGTTTTTCAGAACAAAAAGGTTTTGAAAATGATTGAGGTTTGTAATGTCTGTTTAACTGATTTAATGTTGTGTAAGGTTGTTTTCATATTTTAATAAATTCTGATGATTTTATCTAAATATAATTATCTCTGTTTACTTAGTCATGCAAAATATTAAATTTCTGTAAAATTATTGATTAAAATTGTTAAAAGTATACAGTAAACATCTGTCATTGTCTAAATATAAATTTTGCAAGTTTTTTTTACCTTTTTTTAGTCAGAAATCAATATCTAAATCTCTTGTTATTACAGTTTGAGTTTTTTGTTCCACTCCACTGGTTGGAATTTTTGCAGTGTTCAGTTCTTCCTACCCACTGATTTTAGTTTATGAATCTGATTATCAATTTTTTTGGTTTTCCCCTAGTTTAGTAAGAACATATTTACTCATTACCTTAGAAGAACATATCAAGAAGTGATGCAGGAAGGAAGTGCTGTGTGAGGTCAAGTGATGTAAATAGGAAGAACCCTGCCAGTGTGGGTCAGTGACTGCTGACACAGGAAATGGAGACATTTGTTATGCTGGAGGGCTCTCTATGATTAATTGCATATGTGCTGTAGTTAAAATGTATAATTTCATTGAAATAAACTATTTTATTTTATTTTGCAATAAAATCCATGATAAGTATAGGAAACTGTATTTTATTTGTGCTGTTTGCTTTATCATACTGTAAATGAAGCATGATGTTGTTCATGTAAAGGTTCACAGTCTTTCAGTAAACATCATGTTACATAAATCTGTGTTATTTAATTTCCTGGCATAGTTTATTTTTTTGGGGTTGTATTATGGGATGGTTTAAGGTGAGGGAATGACTGTATGAGGAAGCACTGTGTGTTAGTGGTGGTGGTGGGGGTGGGGTCCTGCATTCATAATACAGGCTCAGATGCACTTCATATGTTCTGGGAAAATGAGAGGGGCTGTATGCATCTAATAATGGTGCTAACAGACACTGTAGATACATTATGGGTATACGTATAGGATGATGAAATTGCTGAAAAGGCACTGGTAATTTGGGGTATACTGTGTCATGGGGAAGGGGGGTGGGTGTGCCTGTACCAAGGAATGATGCTCATAGGCACTGCAGTCATTTTGTGTCATGAATTGGCACCTGTCCTTGGGGTATACTCAGTTGTAGGGAAGCAGGTGGGGCTGCCTGCACCTGGTAATGGTGTTCATATGCCATGCAGAAACATTGTGGGTACACATACAGGGTGATGACATGTACACCTGTAAAGGTTGTGTACTATGTGCTGTGTCACATGGTTTGCCTGCATACACATGTAATATGTTGCAACATTCAGTATGGCGCACTGTGTGGGTGGGAAGGAGTGGGTGTGCCTGCACCATGGAGTGATGCTCATTGGTGCACATGTGTACTGTGTGCTATATTTCATTTGAATGGACTGTATACGTCATACACTGGCACTGATCACATCACAGTGCATCAGAGGTAAGGGATGGTCTGAAGCATTATGAGCACAAGGGACTAAAGTGGTTGTGGAGCGATTCGAACTTGAATAGAACATTACAGTGCATCTGAGGGTAGTGTTGGAATGAATCTTGATGTGCACAATGGACTACACCATGATGACTGAGGAGGGATCCATACCAGTAATGCACATCACAAAGTGTCAGAGATAAAGGTTGGACTGAAGACTGATGAACAGATGGACTAAATCAGTGACTCTGGTGGGATTTGAACCTGAACAGCACTTTCCAGTGCAGTAGAGGTTGGGGCTGGACTGACACCAGATCAGTCAATGGACAACACCATTGGCTCTGGAGGGATCTGAACCTGAAATGCACTTCACTGTTCACTACAGTTTGGAGCTCGATGGATGCATGATGAGCTAGATTTTACAAGTGGCTGTGGAGGGATTTGAGCCTGAAGAATACTTTACAGTGCATCAGAGATTGGGGCTGAACTGATGGACTACACCAGTGGATGTAGAGGGTTTTGAACATCAAATGCACTTCACAGTGCATTATGGGATTGGTCTGGACTGATGCATGGTAAGTCGATGGACAACACCATCAGTTCAGGAGGGATCTGAACCTGAAATGCACTTCACTGTTCACTACAGTTTGGGGCTCGACTGATGCATGGTAAGAGCTAGATCTTACAAGTGGCTGTGGAGGTTTTAACCTGAAGAACACTTTACAGTGCATCAGAGGTTGAGTCTGGACTGACGTCATAGAAGTCGATGGACAACACCAGTGACTTGGAGGGATTCAAAACTGATTTGGCCTTTACAATGCATCAGAGATTGGGGCTGGACTGATGCCAGATAAGTTGAAGGCAGCACCATTATTTTTCATTTAAACAATCAGCAACTCGTATTAGGGAGAAAACTCAAGTGCAGAGCATGAGACAAACATGCTACTGACCCTAACCCACTTATCATCCATAGCAGAGAGCAACATGCCACATAGATTTTAATATAGCCATAATCCGAACATAAACTCTTTAAAAGTAACAAAGGTGCTGAATTCATATGACCTCATCTAGTACATGCACAAGAACACTATCTCCCATCAGGAATGCCAGCGGATCCATAAGATGTGATCACACAGGATGACCAGAAATTATCCCAAAATGAACAAAGTAACAACTATGAAAACTTTTATCATAAATAAAAATAAAAACAAATAAAGTAAATACAGATTACAAATCGAGGTTTTGGCACCGAAATGAAGTGAGTATTTTAGGATAAGAGCAGCACCTCCATCTTGAAACTAAGTTTCTAGTCACCATGCTCTTCCTGCACCAGTGTGCACTCTGACTGGTTAATGGAAATAGTGACGTGTACAATAAGCATAGAGCAAGCATGGCAACAGTGAGGATCAATATGACCAGATGGTGACGCACTACAGAGCTAGGGTGGGTGCAGGTGAGGGCTGTTACCCCTAACTGAAACATCAAAAAAAAAATCACTGTACACTCCAGAGCCCAGAGAGCCACTTTCCCTCCAGTGACGGTTGTAAAAAAATATGAGTCCTTGCTTGAATGCAAAATAAGGATTTAGTCTAACGTTTCAGGCACACACATTGAATAGAATAGTGGAAGACACAACAAAAGATCTGCGTGCAGGTTCCCTGGCGCTTCGACAACTAAGGCTTCGTCAGTGGGATGGTGCCTGCATCTAAGACAATCCCTTTATACCAGTTAAATTCAGAATTGATGATGTCAGAAAATCCGACCAATCACAGAGCTCGATTTTTAAATACAGAAATATTCAGCTCACTTAGTGGTATAAATGGACTAATAGTTATAACAATCATGATATCAGTGACAACATGTTATTGTAGAAAATACCCCAAAAGACAAAAAATACACCAAAGTGGTGACGATCGGATTGCTCGAATAAAAAAACAAAATAAATAAATTATAAATTAATTATAGTGTAAACCTGATCAGTTAACATGTTACACTAAAACAAGATGATTTGCTGTTATGATACAAACTAATGGCAGAATGAATATAATACATTTTTCACAGCATGCAAAAATAGTAAATTTATTTATTTATGTATTAAGGCTTGTTTTCTCAAAAATAGCCAATGGGAACACATATTATATTAGGTAAACTCAGTAAGAGTACGATGTCCCTATTAGCTGGTACAACTCAATTCATCAAATGTAAACAAATGCTTGAGCTGCACCAAGAGAAAGATATGGACGCCAATTGGCGTCATCAGGCACTACAGCAAATGATTTAGGACGCCATATGGCGTCATCAGGAAAAAGAGGTATGTTTTTTTATGACGCCATATGGCGTCATCAGGAAGGAATGAGTTAGTCTGGGGAGACCCCCCGGGGGTGACTGACCCACTCTGGATGTGAATGACCCTCCACCCCTGTTGGGCACCTTCCGGGTAGATCACTGGGGGTACCCTCTCGGGGTCAATGGCTATACTACATAAAAGTAACACCTGCAAGGTCTGATCGAGTAGGTCAGCCATATGCCCCTTCACCTCTACCTTGCCTAAATATTTGACATGCTCTACTGCAGAAATAATGTCAGTGTTCGTGGTCCCCAGAGGTACATCTAGTAGTAACACAATTTTCTGGGAGTCCAACTCTTCTGCTTCACCCCACCCCATCAGTTTATGTACCATCGTCTTAATAGGGTCCAGTTTAATTTTAGCCATAATATCCCCTTCCAACTTTTCCTTTAATTTATCCATATTGAGGTACTTCATCCACTCGGCCACTAGGGAATGCTAATCCCAGCAGTGCCTCCAATTTGTAACCCCCAGGGGTGCTATCCCAAGGGCTAACACCCCTGCCTGAATTGCTACTAACAGGTTGAGGGGCCTGGATCCAATGGCAGGTGCCTCCACCCAGAGGTTGGAGGGTTGAGACAGTCTGGTATGACTTGGTCGCAGCCCTCTGGGTCACTGCAACCCCCCTTGCTTCCTACTAGTGGCCCACACAAATCAGTCACAGTATCTTCACTGTATACACTGACCCCCAGGCGTGAACCAGTCAGCTTGCTCCGGCGACCCCCTGAAAAATGAGATGTTGTTACACAATATTCACTGTACAGTAATCCACCATAAAAGCACAAGTCAGCCAGTATACCTTTGCAAAAACCAATCAATCTGATTTATTTCAGGGGAAAATAACAAGGACGGGGTGGATCAGGTTAATTAGCTTACCACTCCAATATATATATGTAAAATAGTTGTCTAGGGCACTGTGCACAGGCCTAACCTATTAGTCACTGTCTTTGGGTACCCAAGCAATGAAGGCTAGTCCCTTGATGCAGCTGGTTGGGGCCCTGACGCAGAAACGAGCATTTAATTCCTACGAAGGTTAGGCAGAGCCAACAGGCTCGATTATGGCAGCCAGTAAACAAACCAACAGACCTGGCCCTCACTAGGAGCATTTGACAGGGAGCAACCCTGATTTAGTACTCACGACTCCAGTAGAAAGAGCGCTCTCACACCATCACAGGATTGAACCTGGCACTCGAACACTTCTCCACACATTTATATGGAAAGGCAGAGGGGTACCATACCAGGCAGCTGCTGTACTTCTCGATTGCTTGCACTGCATACACCGGGCCAAACCGACGCAGCTTCACGAGTCCGGACAGACTGAGTGCGATTTAAGCAGATTCTCCAGTCCTCTACAGGGTGAGCCTGGTAGGTAGCCGCGCTTCTACGCAGCCTCCTCTGACTGCTACCTAGTGGATTTAGTCAGACACTGGTGGGCGTTTGAAACCGCCGACTTCTGGCCTTCCACACGCACTTCCCGCATGAACACTCAACAGCGCAGGAGCCCAGAGCTCCTTCCTCGCTCACAGCATCTCTCCCTCCTGGACAGCTAGGGCAAGTCTCACCACTCAGGCGCCACCCGATCCCATAGGTGGGCTACAGATGCCAGTCACTTTATACTGCCCCTATTGGTGCAAAACAAGGCACCAGAACCAAGACTTCACTTCCCAGAATTACATGGTTGAATCTCATTGGCCAGCCGGCCCCTGTTACGAGTCCTAATTCTGGTTGGCTGCTTTTTACTCCATTTTAGATACCCCCCCAGGTTCCTATTGGACCCCTACACACAGTTCAGGTCCAAAATGGAGGGGCCAAGTGCACAAAGTCCAGCTGCAATGGAAACAGGTTAAACAAACTATAATTTCACTAATACTCAAGAATACCCCAGACAATTACACTATCAGGAGGCTCCCCTTCCGCTTGCAGCCAGTAACATTGAGGCGAGTTCACCACCTAACCTGTATGGATTCGAGCAGGGAAACACATCCCTCCCCCACACTGCCACTGAAACCTGCAAGCAGGCAGCTCTTAAAGAGATAGTACATAGAGGCTTAAAAGCACTCACTGCAGTGCCATTTAAACTGCTTAAATGCATCCAGATTTGGAGCGCCCAGCAAGCTCCCGGAAGACTTCTGGGAACCCCCCATTTATAAGGGGGTTACATCTGGGACTGGTACCATTGTGGGTATTATTAATAATTATGTTTAACTTCTGATTTATCAGCAGATAGATAGTCAGGGAGCTGGATGTCTTAAGTCGAATGGTAAAATGTGATTTATGTCTGCCTGTTAATATGTAGCCACCCAGCTGGAGGGTTCACCAGCAAAATCAAAATGATCTCTGTACATGTGTAAATACAGTAAGATAACCTCTACTCCTCCTGTTTCCCTTTCCTAGCTCCTTTATTACCCCCGAAATAAATCTCTTGTTATTTGTTTGAAAACCCACATGAGCATATTATTAGAGAGAGCCTTTAATTCAAAATGTTGAAATGTGGGGAGCTGTGTCTTGGGGCATGTCTGGGAAAGGTAACTGGTCACCGTGGGTGGTGTAGCAGCTCAGGGGGCTATACCCAGTACCATCTCACCCACGTAAAGCACCCTGAGTGGAGGCACTGCGCAAAGGTTTTTTAAAAAATGTTATAAGTTAGCGAACCCAACCCCCTCAGCCTATGTCCAGGGTAGTAGGCAGGGATGTAACACTGGGGGTGGCGCCACCCAGGGGTTACATATATAGTTGCTGGGGTTATGAAGGGAGGGACAGATGGTCTACTGCTTTATACTTATCACAGTTTCCTCTTGTTGGATTAGTTCTGCACTTCAAAAATATCATTTTGGAGAGTGGAAACTACTGTATAACTCCTCGGCATTTGGGTGGTGGGGGATGGGGCAACATTATCTATTCGATTGCTGTACTTTGGAATGGTTTCCCTTCACTTAAATCATCTCTGTTATTACCAATTTGCAAGCTTAATATTGTTGAAAGGCTCGGGGGCAGGGATTGGAGTGTGCCTTATGATTATTTCTGGTTTCATAATGATTTGTCCTCTAGAAAAATTATGTCGTTTATTATTTGGTATGGCTATTAACACATGTAAAATAGTGACCTGGAATGTCAGAGGAGTCAGAGAACCTACAAAGAGATATCAAGTATTAAAACATTGTGCCCTACTTAATGCAGACATAATCCTGCTACAGGAAACACATCTGTTGACTAGAGAGGCCATTTGGTTACACAGACTGGGGATTTCTCAAGTCTTCGCCACTGGGGTTTCCTCATCAAGTAAAGGGGTAGTCATTTTAATCAAAAATACAATCCCTTTCCAGGCTGACTCCACAGTAACTGATCCCCATGGCAGATATAGTCTCCTTAAAGGTACCCTCTTGGGCACAACAGTAGTTTTAGGCTCTGTATATGGGCCACCGGGTGGCGATCCATCATTTTTTATGGAACTTGACAGCAAAATTGCACCATTTCTTCCCATCTCTTTAATTCTGGAAGGTGATTGGAATGTTCCCCCCACACAGGATATAGATAGGACCCATCGACCCTTAAGACCCCCTACTCCATCACAAACAGCCCTACAGGACTTGATGGATACCCTAGGACTTTGTGATCCATGGCGTTTACTTAACCCATCACATCAAATGTTCTCCTTTTACTATAACGTGCACCAATCCTGGTCCAGATTGGATTATATTTTAATCAGTATCCCTTTGTTAACCGGTTTACATCAAACAGGCATCGAACCTATAGTAATCTCTGATCATTCGCTGGTATGGGTGGCCCTATCTCCTTCTTCCAACAGTCCCAAAGATAGATCATGGAGGTTGAATAGTCAACTTTTAAAAGACAAAACTATCATCTCTAAAATTCGAACCTCCATTCATACCTTCATAGATACTAATATCAATACGATTCAAAGAGATGATTTATTATGGTGTACTCTCAAATGCTATATTCGTGGGGAATTCGTTAAATTACTGCTCATTACTGCATTCATTCATTAATTACTGCAGTCAGTAATTACTGCAGAGTTAAATTACCTCTATGGCCACTGCTCCCTCTCCCATTTAAATAAATTAGACACCTTGTATCATAGAGCTATTAGATTCATTACAGATCTTCCCTCCAGCACCCATCATTGCTCTCTCTACAATGCAGTCAGTTGGACATCCCTGCAACACAGAAGAAACAAAAATGCTGCTGTCTGGATCTACAAAGCTCTAACAAACAAACTCCCTTCCTACATCTCAGACTGTTTCAACTGGATCACATCCAGGCCTTACACCCTAAGGATCAATAAACTCATCATGCTGAAGATTCCTATCACCTGCACCGGTATGGAAGGGCTGCAATCAGCTATTCCTAGCACTTATCTGGAATTCTCTTCAAAAGACCTTGAAATTGGATACCCTCATTCCTTTAACATCCTTCAAAAACTGTACACTAGTCTATTCCCAGAATCATGCAACTGCTTCCATAAGGCCTAGTCCTCCACACCCCTCCTTCCCCCACCCCTTTTTATGCTACCCTATTTTCTATCGTTCTTCTAGCTTGTTCTCCAACCAACTTCATACAAAAATGCCCACCCAAGTCCAACTATCCGAGCTTTATCCCTACTATACTGTTTGTTTCTTTCCTTTTAGTATGATTTAGGTTTATTGTCATTTTGCCTTGTATATATGTAAATATTTGTATATCTGTCTCATTCATAAATCATTGTATTTGTGTTTATTCAGTACCATGTTTTTGAGTAAAATTTGTAACCTTATATTGTTATGACCACTCAGGTCCATCTTGTAAATGAGCTATGCTCAATGATGTTCGCCTGAATAAATAAAGATTTTGATTGATTGAAATTAGCTACTAGAAGAAAGAAAATGAGAAAAAGAAACCTTATCCTTATTAACTCAAATAAGAGCGGCCAAGCTTTCTCTCTCATCCTCAACAAACCCCGATTCCACAACCGAGCTCCTAGATCTCAGGAACAAGTATGCAGACCTCTTAAGAGATAAAGCAGAGTGTGCACTCTTAAAAACTAAATCCTCTTACATAGATCAGGGAGAAAAAGTGGGCAAACTCCTAGCTCTTAGACTCCGCAATTGGAAAGCTCAAGACTTATAAGTTCCCTTCAGGCTCCGGATGGGACTATTAAAACCAATCCCAGAGACATTGCTCTAATATTTGAGAACTGTTATCGTTCCCTCTATGGGGAAGGATCCACGCCCACTCCTACCCAAAAGATAGACTCTTATCTGGATTCCTAACTCTCCCCTCCTTACGCGAACACCTCTACCTTTCCTTGATCTCTCCTATCACCCTTGAAGAAGTGATAGAAACAATTAAGGACTTAACCCTTGATAAAGCTCCAGGTCCAGGTGGTTTCCCCACTAATTTTTACAAATCCTTTGCAAAGGAGCTGGCTCCACATCTGCTCAAATTATACCAATGTATGCTCTCAGCTAAACCTTTGGATCCTACTTTATTAGAAGTGACCATATCTTCCCTTGTCAATCTTCACCATTCATTACTGCTTGGGTTAAGCCGGAGGCGCGCACCCGCTATGGGAGTTATTTTTTTTTTTTCAGAGTCGGCTCCAGGCTGCCCTCGGAGAACGGCGGCAGCGTCATGCGCAAGGGGCGGCCGTTAGGTGCCGCAGACTCCTCCTCCATCTCAGTTCTGTTTCTCCCGCCATCGAGGCTGCATCTGCTGCACGGTAGTGTATAGTGATCGGGTTTCTCCTCAGCTAGAAGACTCCTCGTTTTTCCTCAGACATCCACTCGACGCCGCATTCCGGTAAGACCGTTCTTTTTATTTCTGTTCTGCGGCACCGAGTGCTTTATCTCTTTTTTTACTTGTTTAGTTCGCATCATGTCCGGTTCGGGGGCAAGGCGTAAATCGAAGGCGGGCCGTGCCCCTATGCGTCGGTGCTCCTGTGGCCGGCATTTCTCCGTCTCGGACCGGCATGATGTCTGTCTCTGTTGCCTGGGACCCAACCACGACATGGACGCGTGTGACACTTGTTTCTCCATGGACCGTCGTGTCCTCGAAGTCCGAGCGTTCAAGCTCGGCAGGGCCCCGCCGACCTTGAGAGACGGCGTCGCTCAGGGATTCCCAGGTAGGTCTCTAGGCCCCTCCCGGGTCCCCTCCCGGGCTATCTCTGATCGCGGAGGAGAGCTTCCTCCTCTTCTCCTGCCGAAGAGAAGCTTCTCTCCACGGTGTCGGGGAGCGTCGCGGTCCTTCGGGGCGCGATGGGGACACTACTCGGCAGTCACCTCCTCGGAGGTGCAGGCTCCCCCAGTGTCGAGGCCCACGATTTCTGGGCCTGGCACTGGTGGACCCTCGACGCCGCCCTCCGGTGCGGTTTCGGTTCCCGGCACTGCTTGTGGTGCCCGTGATCGAGACGGCACTGCCGGTGGCGCCGCTGTGGCCCTCGGTGCCACTTCGCTATGCTCCGGCAGTGCGGATTGGGTTCGCGCGGGAGGCGGTGCCATGGAGGCCTAACTGGTGCGGCAGGGGAGCCAGGACTGGGCCTGGCTGTCGCGAGTGGGCGGGGGTCGTCCAGCACCGTCCCTGGCACCGGCGCCGTTTGCGGCGCCGTTGCTCCGGGGATCCCTGGGGTTGCCAGCATTGAGGTCCTGCTGGTCTCGTCCTCTTCGGAGGCCGATGACACAGATGTGGACCCATCCTGCCACCCTGACTCTTCAGGGTCAGGGTCCCCGGTGGCACAGGGTGCTAGGCGGCGCAACGGGCCCCTTCCACTGTCCCCACTCCCGTCCTCCCCTGAGGGTCCTCGGGCTAGGGGTGGCCCTGGGTCCCGGGGGTGATGTGGTGGGGACTGAGGAGGAGGCTCCCCCTCCTAGGGGGCCTGTGACAGCTGCCCTCCCGGGTGCTGTTGCCTCCTCTTGGGGTGGGAACACTGCAGTCGAGGAGGAGGGCTCGGGGTCGGGGGCAGGGGCGGGTGCCCGTCTCCGCTGGCCACCCCTCCGTAGGGTGGCCTAGGGCCGTTGCGCGAACCCGCCCTTCCCTCTTGGGCCCCAGGGTCCCTCCGGTGGCATTGCTAGTGGACTGCCCTTCTGGACCCATACAGTCCGGGTTCGTCACAGGAGGTTCCCCAGGCTCTTCAGGCATCGCATCCTCAGGGTCTCGTCTTGCGGCCTGGTTTATTGTCCGGGATCTGCCAGCTTGGGCTCAGTTCCCCGGATTTCAGAGCCCTGGCAGAGGTCAGTTGCCTCTTCATAGGTGCCCTTCTGCAGTACCTCTGCATCCACCCCCCGCTCTTCCAGGCCATGTCAGTCCTACGGGGCCGTTATCCTGGGAGCAGTTCAGAGGTTCTGCGGCGGCCTTCCCCTCATACGTTAGATACATGCATGAGCGGGTCTTTCGACTCTCCCCACCGCCGCAGGAATCTTCTGGACATTCGAGCTCTCCATCATCCTCGTCTTCCTCCTCTGAGGGAGAGGAACCCCTTGCTCATCTTTCTTCCAGCTGATTTCACTGAATATCAGCGATTCCTCGAGGATGGTGAGGGATCTTGAATCTCTTCGTTAGGCGACAATACCAAATGGGAGGCAGGGAATCCTTGAAGAATTCATTGCCCAGCACCTGGTGGTACCTTCCTGGCCTATCCCCTTCCAGGAGGCGTCTATCCGTTCCTGGCAGTCACCAGCCGCCCTTTCTCCAGCCCCGGCAGACTGTCGTCGAAGGTATTGTGCCCCCTCGGAATCCCTGGGTACCCTTCCCAACCCGTCCTCAGGTTTGGTGTACCTAGAGACTCCTTCCGGGTGCCGCCGCCTGGCGCATGACCGCCCACCAGATTCGGATTCTCTACAATTCGACCGGTGGGGGCGAAGAGTGTTCTCTTCTTCTCGTGCGGTGGCTTGCATTGCATCACATCAGGCTCACAATGCTGCCTACAATCGGCATCTGTGGTCGATGCTCTCCCAGCTCCTAGCATCGATGCCTGATACGGAGCAAACCAGACAGGCTATTGCCCTCTCCACTATAGGCCTGGAGCTGGCAAGACACCAACCAAGGGCATCTTATGACGCCAATGAGGTGGCTTCCAGGCTTGCGGGGACAGCGATCTGCATTAGGCGGACGGCATGGCTCTGTCTATCAAGGTTGTCACCCCTGGCCCGGCGTAGGGTGATCCGCTCCGCTTTCCGGGGGACCCGTCTTTTCTCCTCCAGAGCTAGGAGGCTTTTGCAGGGGCTTTCTCCATCTCCCCGTCCTCGGGAGGCACCTCCTAGCTCTTCTCCCACTTAGGCTTCCCTTGTGTTAGCCAGGGTCTTCCCCTTCTGTTCCTCACAAACAGGAGGCTGGGGGTCTTGTTCCCTCAGGGTTCTACCCTCCCCCCTTTTTGTCAAGGGGGGAGGGGGCTTAGTACTCACCCAAGCAGTAATGAATGGTGAAGATTGACAAGGGAAGATATGAAAATTACGTACCTACCGTAATTCTTGATCTTCTCTTGTATCTTCACCATTCATTACTGATACCCACCCACCTTCCCCTCAGTGGCCTCCTTCTGTGGCGTCTCCCCTCCGTCTCGTTCCTCTCTCCTCCCTTGGCCTTTATGCCAAAAAAAAAAAAATCTGTTTTTTTCCCCCATTCTTGTGAATGGATTCGCTTTTCTCAAGGTGAGAGGAACGACTAGGGTTGCAAATTTCTTTAATCTGAGGGAACTCTTTCTGACTGCCCTATGGTGCGATTCCTTACCTTCTTCAGGTCATGTAGTTTCACAGCCTGGTGGCCATGCCCTGTCTTGGCCTCCTCAAAGTTTGGAATCCCCCTGGCAGGCATTATTTTTCAAAGCTTTTCCAGCTGCTGACTGAACTTGTCAGCTTCAAGCCTCTGTCTACCTTGTCTTAGCAAGTCGGATTGAGTTCCTCTCTATTTTTCTTACCAACTGCCTCCGAGAAGGCATGTTTTTTCCATACTCTTCTGTGGTAGCACTTAACAGGGTGCTAAGGAACTTAGTCCTCTTCCTGGATGGGCGCTCTTCGGAACAGGTTCTGTTCGGAACAGTCTAGGAGCCCTCAGCTAGGATGAAGGACTTGGCATGTTGAGAGTTCAGAGGTTTGCCCTCTCTTGGGTCTGTTCAGGAGGTTCGGTGGAACCTCTCCTCAGTCCTAACAACTGGGATTCTTGCTCCCTTCTTAGTTTCGAGCCTATAAGCCTCTTAACCAACAATGCCTCGATGGGCACTTTCTCCTTCTCAACATGCTTCTTTCTTTCTTCCTCCTCCTCCTCCTCCTCCTCCTCCTCCTCCTCCTCCTCCTCCTCCCTCCTCCTCCTCCTCCTCCTCCTCCTTCTTCTTCTTCTTCTTCTTCTTCCTCCTTCCTCCTCCTCCTCCTCCTCCTCCTCCTCCTCCTCCTCCTCCTCCTCCTCCTCCTCCTCCTTCTTCTTCTTCTTCTTCTTCTTCTCCTCTCCTGTTCCTCCCCTAGAGCCGCCCCAGAAAGGAGGCCCTCACGGTCCTATAGGTAGAATTCTCTCTCCTCTGTCTATTCTCCACCATGGCTTATTCCTTTTCAGTTTTTTCCTTTCCTTTTTCTATCCCTCGGCTCTCTTGCCTCACTTTCTTTTTCTTACACTTATTTTAGCCTCTCCATCTAACAGAACTGAGATGGAGGAGGAGTCTCTGACACCTAACGGCCGCCCCTGGCCTTATGGCCATGTCGTAGTCCTCGAGGGCAGCACTGTTGGAGCCGACTCTGAAAAAAAAAACTCCGTGAAGGTGGCGCCTCCGTCTTAACCCAAGCAGTAATGAATGGTGAAGATACAAGAGAAGATCAAGAATTACGGTTGGTACGTAATTTTCATATCTCTTCTATTAAAACCCAACAAGTCCCACCTGCTCCCGGAGAGTTATCGTCCTATCTTCCTCTTAAATTGTGATATGACGATCTTAACTAAAATCCTAGCTTTATGCATTCGGAAAGTATGGTCTCATCTTCTAAGTCCAGAACAGGTGGGATTTGTCCCTGGTAGATCCCCCATGGATCACCTTCAAAAGCTTTCCCATATTTCCAGTGTAGCAAGATTATCTCAAACCTCAAAGGCCCTAATCTCATTGGATGCTGAAAAGGCCTTAGACAGAGTGGACTGGGACTTCCTCTGGCTGACTTTAAGTAAGATGGGCTTCCCCTTCCCTCTTCATCCAGTGGATTCAGGCCATATATTCCTCCCCTTCAGCAAAGATCCATTGCAATGGGGTATTCTCTTCTTGATTTCCCCTTTACTCAGTTACAAGGCAGGGTTGCCCCCTCTCACCTTTCCTATTTAATCTTTATTTAGAACCCTTGATTCATCATATCAAACAGTCTTCCCAAATACAGGGAATTCCAATATGTAATCACAACCTCATCCTCTTTGCATATGCAGATGATAGCCTCCTTTTAGAGAATCCTGCTAAATCCCTGAGACAAGTAGTGGAGGTAATATCCCAATTTAGCTCACTATCCAATTATAAACTTAATCTGAACAAATCAGAAATCTTTCCCCCTAAATCATTTCACTCACAAAGCTGACTTCAATGATTTTGACCTAAAATGGACTTCTCATTCACTGAAGTATCTGGGCATTCACCTAACCACGGATCCTCTTTGGACCAAGAAACTCAGTCTCAATGACCTAGTGACAGTCCTTCAACTTGATCTTCAAAGATGGGAATATCTGCCATTGTCTCTTTGGGGATGCATAAACATAATTAAAATTAATGTCCTGCCTAGACTTTATTATCCATTACATATGCTGAACATGTGGCTCCCATTATCTTTCTTCCAGAAGGTACACTGTCTCATCTCTTGCTTTATATGGCTACATAAACAACCCAGAAAATCCTTTATTAAACTGAGTCTCCCCAAAGCATCCAGGGGGTCTCTGCCTTCTTAATTTTCTTCTTTATTATTGTTTAAGCCACTTCTCTAGGATCAGGAAATAGCTTATGGATCCCATAGATGAAGCCTCTCCTGTTTGGCTGCAAATAGAAACCCAGATCTTACAACAACACCACTTGCTTTCCCCTGCCATTTACTATATTCCCCTGAAGAAGTTGCTGGACCCAATCGGCCACTCAGTAATTGGGACCTCCCTGAAAGTTTTTTCTCTCAATTTTGCTCCTCTTGCAAATTTTCACCTCATCAAGACTTTGCACAACCTCTCATCTTCAATCCCAAAATTAAGGTAGGTGGCACTCTCCTCACACACACACTTGGTTACCTCCTGTACAAAATTCTAATGTAACAGATCTCTACTCCTCCTCGTCTCTTCTCTCCTTTTCCGAAATCTGACATAAATTTGGCCTAAATGCTTCTCATCATTTTAAGATCTTCCAGTTGAGACACCTAAATAGCACAAGTATTTGGTACTGCTTCCCTAGAATCTAAGCTTCAACCTATATTGGAAGGCTTCCATGATCTATCTTCCAAGCCACACTGCTTGTCCCTCTTATACAACTATATCTTCTCCATTGGACACACTTATCCTGTACCCGGTTCCAAAATCTGGTCCTCTTTCCTTCCAGGAACAGTCATTGAATGATCAAAAGTCTGGCCAGATTTATATACATACATCTCCTAAGATAAACTGCGACTTACCCAATACCATATACTACATAACCTATATTACACACCAGTAAAATTAGCCAAAATTGGCCACCTGACCAACTTTAATTGCTCCAGATGTGGTAAAGGTGAAGGAAATTTAGTACATATATTCTGGGACTGTGCTAAAATTGCCCCCTTGTGGCTGTCGATTCAATTCAAATTGGACCAAATACTTGGTCTAAGGGACCTCTTCACTGTGGAGATCTGTATCCTAGGGATTTACACCACTTTCTGGATTAAAGAAAGGAAATATCACATGGCACTAATTTCCATGGTGGTAAAGAAACTAGTGCTTAAACACTGGTTGGATCAATTACCTATTTCCTATAATGAATGGCTAAATGACCTCTCAGCCTACTTCAGGATAGAGCACGGGATTGCTGGCTTCCATAATAATCTGGCATCATTTGATAAAAAAAATGGGGCAAATTGTACATCTTATATCTGCACTGAGGTTATTAACATTTAATTTTTCCAGGTTTGTCTCAAGATGTTTCTATATACCAAATATTTTTCAAGTATTGTACTATATGTATTGGCACACTCCGGGGAGGGTTGGGAGGAGGTTTCCTTTCTCTTTTTCCTCGGCTTTTCATAATATATGCTAAGTGGATGGTTGCATCTACGTATCATACCTGTTGTGAATACTACATTTATAATTTAAAACCAATAAAAAAGTTGAATTTAAAAAAAAAAGAATTACAGAAACTGAAACAACTAGGAATTATTGAGCCTTCCGTCAGTCCTTGGTCCTCCCCTGTAGTGATAGTACCAAAAAAAGAAGGTGGTATACGGCCTTGTCTTGATTTTGTTCAGCTAAATCAAGTGTCCTAATTCGATAGTTACCCTATCCCAAGAATTGATGATATTCTTGATCGTACTGGGCAAGTCCATTACATCTCTACGCTTGATTTAATCAAAGGCTATTGGCAGATACCATTGGAAAAAACATCTAGGAAAAAAACAACCTTCAGCACCCCAAATGGTCTATATCAGTTTGTTTATATGCCTTTTGGACTGCACGGAGTACCCACTACATTTCAAAGGTACGTGGACCAGCTATTACATTCTCATGAGGGGTATTGTTCAGCGTACCTAGATGACTTTGTTATATTTAGTCCTGACTGGATGTCACATGTAGCCCATCTTGATAGTGTCATCAGAACCATACGGGATGCTGGCCAGATTATTAATCCCTCTAAATGCACTCTAGCTACCCAAGAGACTAGATACCTGGGTTTCATATTGGGTAATGGAGTAATTAGACCAGAAACAGAAAAAGTGGAGGCAGTAGCAAACTGCTATATACCAAAGACAAAAAAAAACATGTACGTTCATTTTTAGGGTTAGCAGGGTATTATAGATCTTTCATCCCTAATTTTGCAACTATTGCTGCCCCACTAACTGATTTGACTAGAAAACAAGTTCCAAACAAGGTACCTTGGTTCTCTGCCTGTGATGAAGTTTTTTGTACTATCTAGGCTGCATTATGTGCCTTTCCTGTTTTGAGATCCCCTAACTTTAGTCAGCCATTTGAGGTTCACATGGATGCCTCCGAAACAGGTCTTGGGGCCGTATAATGCCAGACCATCAAGGGAAAAGAGCATCCCATTGTCTACATTAGCCGCAAGTTATTTCTGAGGGAAAGTAAATATGCGACAATTGAGAAAGAATGTTTGGCCATCAAGTGGGCTATTGAAGCCTTGAAATTCTATCTATGGGGTAGACACTTCACTTTACTCACAGGTCATAACCCCCTATGTTGGCTACATCAGATGAAAGACAAAAATGCTCGAATCCTTAGGTGGTATCTGGAATTACAACCACACAAATTTGAAATAAAGCATAGACCAGGAAGTCAACATAAGAATGCTGACTATTTTGTAGATATGGAGCAAGCTGCTTGTCAACATCATGACAGATGAAACTATAAATATGTACTCCAGAGCAAATTGTGTGTTGTATTTGAAGTTTTGTATAGCATACTTGTAGTACTACAGAATTATAATTTTGTTTTAGGGTGACCCGGGGTGGAGCTTCTGTGACAGTGGGTGGAAGCTCCCTTCCATCCCTTTGAGGATGTGGATGACAAACCAGTGGTGCCCTTTTGGTTTGTACTTAGGCAGGGGAGATATGTGGTAGATAGAGATAACAAAAGCTCATGACTCACTGCTGGACTAACCTCCTTACTTTACCCTATTCTCCCCCCCCCCCCCCAAAAAAAAAGTCTGTTGCACAACAGCACTTCTTTTCTGTCTATTTCTTTTTATTTTAGGTTGCAGTGGATTGGCCACCTACTACTATCCTGTTTTTCCTCTGTAATCTTTTCTGAAACTCTTTTAGGAGCCATAATTCCAGTGGTCTGTCCATGACACTTTCCCTTATTCATGCTATATTGTTTTCCCTATAAACTGATTTAGTATGCACATGTGTCCAAAAGAAAAATAAGCATGAATCCCAGTAATATGAGTCAGAATATGTTTTTGTTTCTAAAAAAGGAAAGCCGTTTGCTTTCCGCTCCCTTTTTCTCCAGTGCACACTTGTCTTGTGCACTTAAAGTGAAAACTGTTTGTTTTTGTCCTCTAAAGACTGGGGCATAATTGCCCAGTGTCTGATAAATGTGAGTCTGCTGTAGCTGGGGAGACCTGCCCAAGTATAACATGACACCTGCAGACATTCAAAACATTCAGTTACATAGGTTGTGTTTTGTTTGTAGAGAAATGTTTTTCTTTTATCTGTAACAGAAAATTACTTGGAGGAGACAAACAAACCCCTCCCTTGAAATATATCTCAAACAGGTGTTCTGTGCTGCTGTATTGTAAATTTTGGATAATTAAAAAAGACAAAGATAAAGAAAGCGTACAGTGAGGTGTTGTACCTGTGGTTCTGTAGCATAAAATGGTTGCTATAGCTAGCTGTTCCAATCAGCAGTGACTGCTTAGCAGGGTGTAGGATGCAGTCTCCTACAGGGAGACAGCAGCACCCTCTCTACTTTATTTATACGAATCCTAGGTGTCACTCATTGTAAAAGAGGTGGAGTCTGAATTCATTATATCCCCTTTTTATGTTTGCTTGCACGCATGTGCAAGAAACATTGTGTCGTCATCCGAGTTTTCCAGAGGTGTGTCAGCCTCTTCCAATTTAGTCAAGTGTGTTTGCAGGCGCGGCTGCAGTGCGCCAATCACTGCTCCAGCTGTCTATGACAGCTGAAAAATGCAGTGGCATACAGTTGAAAGGGAGAGCTCTGCTTCAGTGAGCAGAGCTCCCCTCACACACACACACACACGCTGCACGCACACTGTGAGCCTGCACCTTCCCCTCCCCTCCACACTGTATGGCCGACGGGGTGCCCCATCCCGCTGGCTCCACCCCCTAAAGCATCCAGGTGCCGTGGCAAAATGTTTTATAGCCGGCGGGGTGCCCAATCTCCATCGGCTGCATGCCCCCAAAGCATCCAGGTGCCACGCTGGGAGCCCACCCCAGCATGGCAACATGATGCAGAAGGCTGACGGGGTGCCCTAACTCCGCCGGCTGCACGCCCCCAAGCATCCAGGTGCCACGCCTGGGAGCCCACCCCAGTGTGGCAAACTGATGTTATGGGCCGACAGGGTGCCCAGTCCCCGTCCGGCTCCTGCCCCCACCAACATCCTTCCAGCTGCCACGCTTAGGAGCCCACCCTAGCGGGCAAATGTCCCTCATCGCCTATGGAAATAGAAAAAACTGTAAATACAAAACTGTCCTCGGCGCTTCCCCGTTCCCTCCCACAACCCGCACTCCACCCACTGCACACCCTGCCTCCCACACCCCCACCCCATACTACCTCCAGAGCTTGGCGCAATGATCTTCGGCGACCAGGAACACGTCTGCACTCTTCAAAGCCGACCGCTCAACTGAGGACATGCCGGTAAGCTGTATAATGGGATAGATAGGGTTTCTTCAACTTTATTGCATATCTCAGGCATTTTTGATTTTGCACCAAATTTCAACATAGGGTTTTAGGACCACTCTCATGAATACAGTCCTGTCATGGCGTTACTTCGGCTCGAAGGTGATTTCACAACCACTGTGCAAAAATACCTTTCTGGAATGATTAGACGAAAGCGACTCTGCCAGCGTTCATAGGTGGGCTCCCAAAAAGCCTATTTTGAAAATTTGGTGGAAAATTTACTAAAATGACTGTTTTAATAGCTATGCTATGCACACCCTACGACGCCTGTAAGTTCAAGAATTTTCAATATTTTCACTCTAGATTTTCAACATTGCCATTTTACCACACCTCCTTATGAGCAGTACAGTTGTCATTTTTCACATCTCGCCCACGTGTTTCTGCCCATGTAGTGCACAATGACGCAGTCGATGTGCAAAATCAATGTATGGGACACGTTAAGAAAATCACAGTGACACTGGTCATGAGCAGAGGTGTTAAAATGGCTATGTTGAAAATTTGGTGAAAAAATTCCCAAAAATAACTATTTTAGGAGCGAACATTGCGCAGTTCCTACGCACACTGACAAGTTTGCGAATTTGTAATATTTGCACACCGGATTTTCAACAGTGCCATTTTACCGCACGTCCTTATGAGCAGTATAGCTACCATTTTTCACACCTCGTCCAAAATGTGTTTCCGCACATTTATTTATTTATTTTTGTTAACTGGGTAGGGCACACTAGACAGTCAAGTGCCTATTTTCAGGTGCGACCCGGGAGGGTTACAAAGGTAGTGGCATACAGGAGTCCGTTACATACAGTTGAGCAATCAACAGGATTGACAGAAAAATGAATAGGTGGCTAGCAGTAAAGTACAAATTTGGTAAACAAGAAAACAACAGACATTACCTGAAAGAAGAGGAGGCAAGGCATCATTAGAATTGAGGTTGGGAGACACAGGTGCACACAATTAGGGAGTAAAGCTAAGCTAATTTAGGTAAAAACAAGATGTATTCAGGACAATTTATGAGGTAAATTAGTGCTAACAGAAGTAAGTGCATAGGAGGGGAAAATGGGTGGGGTGGGGAGGGACTGGGTGGAAGAGGAGAGCCAAGTTGGGAGGGAGGGGTGAGAGGAGGGGATGGAGGAGGTGTAAGATCAGAAATGTGTTACTAGGTTCGGAGGGGTAAGGTGCAGTGAGGCCCTGGGAGCTCATGGCACATGAGTAGGAAGGGTAGTACTAGGAGGTACAGAGGCAGGCAGAGGAGGGTTTCAGGTAGTGCCAGAGCAAGGTTTTGAAGCGGGGATGTGAGGGGGCAGACTGGGTAAGGACTGGGAGCGAGTTCCAGAGTTTAGGGGCGAAGGAGGAGAAGGCCCAGTCCCCCATGAGGGAGCGAGTTCTAGGAACAAGCCGCTCGAGGGCCCTCTTGATCTTAGCTGATAGGAGGGGGGCCAGGGTTAAGGGGAGGGGCGAGGGTTGGGGGTGTGGCCGATCTTATAATGTTGTCAATGAAATTACCAAGCACGAAGGTGCAATGCTTTTCTGGAGGGAGCCACTCCAGTCGGGAGTAGAGGTTGCACCGGTGAGTGAGGGGCGGAGCGGAAAGGGCGAAGCGGCAGATGTTATTGTAGGCTGTGTCCCATTTCTGGAGGCTGGATGGGGGTACAGGGGTGAAGGTAACCAGCCCGTAGCAGAGAGTAGAGAGGACCTGTCATTAGCGCCAAACGAGCTGCAGGGTTAGGGGCAGTTTTCAGCTTTGTAGGCAAGGCCGAGCTTATAATTTGTAGCCCTGCAGATGTTCCAAATATGCAGGGTGAGATCGAGCTGCGGGTCCAGAGTGACACCCAGGTACTTAACTGAGGCCGCTGTCTGTAGGGGAGAGCCATCAATATCAAGAATTTGGAGGGGGGAGGGGCTGGACTTTAGCTTGTGCCGTGAGCCAAACAGCATGGCTTGGGTTTTTTTGAGGTTGATGGTGAGCCTGTGATCCACTAGCCAGGACTGAATGCGATAGAAGTCAGCATTCAGCTGGGAGTTAATGGTGGCAATGTCACGGGCACATGTCAAAATGACCAGGTCATCCGCATACAGAGTGGCACGCCCATGGATGGCGGTGGATGGAAGATCGTTGATAAAGAGGGAAAAGAGGGTGGGACCAAGGACGGAGCCCTGGGGGATGCCACAGTGGACGGGGGGGGGAGGAGTGGGTATGATTGAAGTTGGTGAACTGCTGTCTGCCAGAGAGGTAGCTGAGGAACCACGTGTGGGCAGTGGGGGAGAAACCAAGGGAACGGAGGGTGGAGCAGAGGAGGGAATGGTCCACCTTGTCGAACGCTTTGGAAAGATCCACAAAGATGGCACCAGTGAGGTTCCCCTGGTGAGCAGCAGTTCTGATAGTCGAGGTGACAACAGCGAGGGCAGTGGACGTGCTGTGCCCTTTTCTGAATCCGTGTTGAGCCAGTGAGAGGAGGTTATGGTCCTGAATGTAAAGGGATAGCCGGGAGGCCACGTATTTTCTCTAGGATCTTGAGGCGGCAGACAATATCGCAATAGGACGATAGTTCTGGGGGTCCTTGGGGTTGCCTTGTTTTAGGACTGGGACTACCTTTGCCACCTTCCAGATATCCAGGATTGACCCAGAGCTGAGGGAGGACTTGAAAATGTGTGTGAGAGGCCTAGCAAGAAGATGGGCCCCTAGCCTGAGCAGTTTAGGCTCCAGGCAGTCATGACCTGCCCCACTGTGGGGGGATAGGCTGGCGAGGAGCTTCTGGGTCTCGCAAACAGTCACTTGTTGGAGGAAGAGTGGAGGACGGGAGTTAGAACCAGGAGGTGGGGAGTCAGGGGGCTTACGGGCAGAGCACAGGGGAGGAGGGGCCGGAGGTTCGGAGAACAGGGAGTTAAAGGTATTAGAGATGGTGAGGGGGTTGTTACAGCTGACCCTGCTAATAAGTAGGTTGGTGACCTGCACTCTGGCAGACCCTCCAACAGTTTGGGACAGATTAAGAAAATCATAGTGACACTGGTCATGAGCAGAGGTCTTAAAATGGCTATATTGAAAATTTGGTGACAAAACTCCATAAAATGACTGTGTTACGAGTGAGCATTGCACAGTTTCCACGCACCCTTGTAAGTTCATGAATTTGTAATATTTTCAGTCCAGATTTTCACCAGTGGCATTTTTCCACACCTCCTTATGAACAGTACAGCTGTCATTTTCCACAACATGGCTGAAATGTGTTTTCACACTTTCAGCACAGAAATGCGTGGTCGCTGGGGGAAATTATTGTTCGGGACAGATAAAGAAAATCACACTGACACTGTTCATGATCGGAGGTCCCAAAATGCCTGTGTTAACAATCTGTTATAAAAAATCCCCAAACTAGTTACATTACAGTATGCGTTGCACAGTTTCTACGTACGCTCATGACTTCACCAGTTTTTTTAAGATTTTCACAGCAGATTTTCAACATTGCCATTTTTTACACCTCCCCATGAACAGTACTGCTGTCATTTTTCACATCCTGTTTGGAATGTGTTTTTGCACCTGTGGTGCCAAATGCCATAGTCGCTGTGCAAAAGCAGTTTTTGGCTAACAAACTGATATTGCCACTGTTTATGAGGTGGGGGTCACAAAAAAACCATGTTGAAAATTTGGAGTGAAAATACCAACGAATGCCTGAGGCGTTAGGGTTTCCCACCATAACGCCCCACCCTGTAGAGAATGACAGGCATCAGGGGTGTGACTTGGGATTCTCGCCTGTCATGCTCATACCATTCCATCCTCACCCACACCCTGCAGCCAGTGAGAGGCATCAAGGTGTGCCTTGGACTCTTCGGGCCCAAACTTCACCCCATTCTCCTATACCGCACCCATCTCACCGTATTTTCTGATGGAATGGGGTGCGATAGGGACAAAGACCCCAAGGCACACCGTGACACTGTCAGCGTCTGCAGGGTAGGGTGTGGTGAAATGGCGGGTCGTTATGCCTGACGACCCCAAGGCACACCCAATGCCTGTCACTCTCTGCAGGGTGGTGGTGGGGTTGGCTTCAGTTCAATACTTCGCTGCCATTCCTATTATGCAGCTCTGTAACTTCTACACTACCAATGCCAATGCCAGCAAGCAAACATTCGGCATTGACAAATGCTTGTTTCAATTAGATAAGGAATGAGGAAATGTTTATTTTACATGTTATTGAATGGCATATTCACTGACTGTGTGCTATACCTTTTCACTAGTATAGTGTACTATGTGTATAGATAGGTATCCAAGTGTAATATAATGTTGTAAACATTATTAGGGGTGAGATCTAATCGTTATGGGAGGAGTTTGGGTGCTGTTTAGCCCAGGATCTAGCACCCTTTCAACAGATGTACAGTAGTTTGGGAGACTACTTGTGTACATCTCCTGAGTGGGTTCTCCGTAGGTAGACCTTGTGTAACCCCCCTGCAAATGGGGGTTCCCAAAAGACTTCCAGGAGCTTGCTTGAATGCTCCAAGCCTGAATGGTGTTTGGCGTTTAAGCCATTTATCAGTGAGTGTTTTTAGAGCCTCTGGTACTGTCTCTTTAAGAGCCGTCTGCTTGCAGACATAATTAGTTTGTATGGGGACTGTGTGTTTCTCTGTTTGAGTACCACTCGAACTGCTGCCAATTCACTCCATTTTTGCAGTCACTAGGAGTACAAAGGGAACCTATCTGAAAGATGTAACTGTTTGCCAGAAATTAATTTAGAGTAATAATGAAAATACAGTTTGTCTAACCTGCTTTCTTTGCAGTCAGAACTGTGTTTGCCTAGTTCCCCATTCTAGTTTTGAACTGCTGAACTGGACCAATCAGTGTGGGGTAAGCTAGCTCTAAAATGGTGCCTTGGACGAATCAGAACTTGGACTCATAATCTGAGCCAGCCACAAGAGGATTGTATGGGCAGTGACTCTGGGAGATGTAGTTTAGACTTGCGCCTTTTGGACCAACAGCAGCAGTTATTGTGGTGACAGCCAATCCAGTCAAGAACTGGGAGGAACTCAAAGGAAGTGCCCGTTTTGTCTGTTGGAGTTTCAGTTTAGCTCTGGCAGTGAAGGGAAAGGAACCCTGTGCTCTTCAGTGCACAGTTTTAGTCAAAAACATGTGTAAGGTCCAGAGTTCGGTCTGCAGCTTGTGTAACTGCTTGTTAGGACTGAATCCGTCCTGTGAAGAGAATCAAAGGATATCTGAAAAGTAGAAACCAGGCTCACCCTGTAGAAGACTGGAGAAATTGCCAAATTGCACTCGGTCTGTCAGGACTTGAATCTGCTATGTGTTCTCCGGGTATTGTGCAGTAATTGCGATCGGGATAGAGAAGCAGCCTGCCTGTTTGCCATATAAATGTGTGAGGAGTCTTGTAGAGCTCAAGAGTAGCCCTGCTGACACTGAAGGACCCTGTCTTGTTTGGAGGTCGTGAGTACTAATTCAGGGTCAGCTCCCTGTTTAATTGCCACATTAAATCCAAATGGAATCACTGTACTGCTGACTGTTTAAACTAATTTTCTTTTCTCAGTGTGAAAGGGCCCTACCAGCTGCCACTTGGTTTGGACTAGCCACTGAGGCTTAGGTACCCAGGACAGTAACTGGTAGGGATAGGCTTATGCACAGAGCCATAGTAGATAGTAAAGTGATAAGCTAATTAACCTGATTTCCCCCTGTCCTTGTTATATCCCCTAAATAAATCAGAGTTGCTTGTTTCAAGCAAAGTTATACTGCCTGAGGTATTTGTCTATGTTAAAGTACTGTACTGTGATTGTTGCACTGTATCTTATTTCACAGGAGGTCCCAGTGCCGAACTAGTCCTGGGGTAAGTGTATACTGTGAAGGTAATTCTGATATATTTTGTGGGCCACTAGTGGAAGAAGGTTGCAGTGTCCCAGAGGGCTGTGACCAAGTAAGTTTAACTATTGCAAACCCTGACCTCTGGGTGGAGGCACCGCCATTGGATCCAGGCCCCTCAACCTGTTAGTGGCAAATCAGGCAGGGGTAGTAGCCCTGGGATAGTGCCATCTAGGGTTCATCTTGGAGGCTCACCGCTGGGATTGTGTGTCCTCTAGTGGCCATGTTATGAACCACTGTTAAGAAAAAATGGGTACCCCGACAGAAGTGGCTGTGCACCGGCTGGTGGAGTGGTGTACTGGGGAGGAGATTGACCCCAAAATGCTATGCTTATCCTGGACATCCCCTGGGTATCAATACGGACACTGTACAGGAGTACTTTCCAAGGTGGAAGGTTTACAAAACCCTGTGGTGGTGGGTCGGCATGCTAATCTGCTCACCCACACTTTCCTGGCCCTAGTAGAGTTTAAGGATCCCATAGATAGCTCAAAGTGCCACAGACCATTACCCCAGAGGAGCCCTCACTGCCTGGAGAGTGATAACTAAGTACAGTAAAGACCCAGTGGGGAATGAGCCCCACCACTGTCTGAAACTTTGAGGAGAAATTTGCTAAATGGTTGCTGGGGAAGGGAAAACTGTGGAGGACTTGAAGAAACTATTCTTGCCACCTGGGGTGTTCCTCCCCAACACCCTCTCCCGCTCCAGTACCCGTGTGGTGGCTGAACCAATGCAGACTCCTATTTCTGCACCTGCCATTAGTCACGACTCTTACGAAGGTTGAGGATCTTCTCTGGCACCCTCCCACCCCAAGGGGAGGATGACTGGGAGACCTGGATAACTATGTTGCCCCAAGTGCTAGAATGGCAATGCTCGGAAGCGGCCGAAGAGGGTTAATGAGAGCCTCCGAGGTCCTGCCCTGGCTACCATCTGTGCTAAACGGGCCAGTAACCCTGAAGTGACTGCACAGGCCTATCTTGAGGCCTTGGAGAATGTGTATGGGAGCCCAGATTCTGGCGAGGATCTATGGTGGAGAGTAAGAAATGCACAACAGTACCAAGGGAGTTGTTGTCTGTGTATGTCTCGCTGGAAAAATTGTTGCAAGAATGCCTCAGAAAGGGTAGTTTGCCAGCGATTGAACTGGACCGAACCAGGCTGGACAGGATCCTTAAGTCTGCCCCCTTCTCCAGAACTGCTGTTGCTTCAGTTAGCCTAGCAAATCGACTGGAATCCCCACCCTCCTATGATGAGTTAATGAGAGAAATTGAGAGAGTTGAGAAAAGACCTCGGGAGGGACCTGCACCAATAGCTGCGGCTACGACCCGAGTGACTGAGGGTGGCCCATCAAGTGAAGTTCAGGGGCAGAGGTTGGCAGTCAATGAGTGCTCTGACAAGGAAAAGATATGCCACAATGGGACGAACTGTTGAGAGAGATCGGGAATTCAAAACAGTCCCTTTATGAAGGCCACGCATACCTGAACTGAGACCCTGACCTATATCCGACTGCATCTACTATGGGGTGAGGTACCACCCATGTATCTCCTGCTGATAACAGCTCCAAACTCAATTCCTTGACCATGGAAGTGGAGAAACTGACGAGATGTCTCCAAATGCTTATCCCAAGACAGAGATGGCACCAAGGTTTCCAGTTAGTAATACCCCCCCCTGGCTCCCAGTGTGTGGCCTCGGCCAGCTCAAACTCCAGAAAGTATGTTTTGCTATAATTGTGGGAAGGATGGACACATGAAAGGGAATGTCGGTCCCCAAAGACACTGACAAAAGTTGCATATAGGCTGAAGGAGAGCTTGGAGAACAAATCAGTGGTTAAGAGGTGCACGAAATGATCCCAGTGAGGGCACCAAAAATGCTAACTCATGTCCTTTTGTGGCAAGGTCAGTTGCCCAGGCTCCCACTATCGCCTCTCCAGACTGGTCCAGAATAGTGGGTCCCTCCATGGAGACCACTGTAAAGGTGAATGGAGTGTCTACAAGAGCTGTATTAGACAGTGGCTCCCAAGTGACAATTATGTTCCAGGATTGGTATCAGAAGCATTTGTCAGACGTACCCTTACAACCATTAGAAGGACTGCATGTATGGGGGTTAAGTGAGAGGCATACCCCTATTCGGGTATATCCGAATTTGGCTGTCTTTCCCCACCTCCGTGGCTGGAGTGGCCGAACAAGTAGAGACTCTAGCCTTAGTGTGTCCCCCCACTGGACTGTATGATGGTGTCCCTTTGTTGATTGGAACAAATGCTCATATGTTCAGAAGGCTGGCACAGTTGTGTTATGAAAAACAGGGGTCAAAAACTAGTAGAGCTTTAAGAGTTCCAGCTTTAATTAAGAAGGCCTATGAGGCACAGAGAGATGCTGAAAAAATAGAACCAGAGGAACCGGTCGGAATTGTATGGAAGAAGGATCCTGAGTCTCTGATCCTGGCACCAAATGCCCAGTGTACCTTACAGGGAGAGGTCCATATCAGAAAGGATGTTAAGAATAAAATATTAATGTTGGATGCACCAAGGATGGAAAATTGCCAGAGGAACTGCTGGTCAAGCCTAGTATTTTGCCCGCTAGAGCCCATGCTTATGCCAGAAGGGTAATGGTCCAAGTTCATAATGTGTCTGAAAGAGACATTCAAGTAAATAGAGGTTGCATCCTGGCTAATGTGCATTGTGCAGACACTGCAGTGCTACCCAGCAGCAAGAGTTCGAGGAAGAATAACAGAGTAGCGCCTGACTTGTTTGATTTGGCGACTCCCGCTGCCAGCTGAATGGAAAGTGAGGATCAGTGAGAAGCTTACCCAGAGACCAGGTGTTTTCTTTAGGAATGGGACATGAGGATGCGTGCGAGCTGAGCACAATATCCGCTGCATGACGAAAGACCATTTCGTGAGAGGTCTCGACGCCTGGCACCTGCTAACATAGATGATGTGAGGCGGCATCTGCAAGAGATGTTAGCTGCTGGTGTAATACAAGAATCCAGAAGCCCTTATGCTTCCCCATTGTGGTAGTGAGGAAAAGAATGGGACAGTAAGGATGTGTGTGGATTATCGCACCTTAAACGGCGGACTATCCCTGATCAGTACACAATGCCCCGCATTCAGGATGCTTTGGACTGCCTAAGCGGGAGCAGAAGTGGTTCTCTGTGTTGGATCTCCGCGGTGGGTACTACCAGATCCCGATGGCCCCAGAGGACGCGAGAGGAACAGCCTTTATCTGTCAGCTTGGCTTCTTTGAATTCATGAGGATGCCTCAAGGGATTTCAGGTGCCCCAGCCACTTTTCAATGATTGATGGAGCGTGCAGTGGGGGACATGAACTTACTAGAGTGCCTGGTATACCTAGATGATGTTATTGTGTTTGGCAGCTCACTGGAGGAACATGAGAGCAGATTATTTAAGGTATTGGACCGACTGGAGGACTTTGGCCTTCAACTGTCCATTGATAAGTGTCAATTCTTTCAAACATCAGTAAAGTATGTGGGACACATAGTATCCACCGAGGGAATAGAGACCGACCCAAGTAAAGTTGAGGCCTTGACCACCTGGCCACAGCCCAAAAATCTAAAAGAACGCAAAGATTCCTGGGATTCTGTGGTTATATCGGCGCTTCATCAAGGACTATTCAAGAGTGATCCACCCTTTACTTAACCTTACTCAAGGGTATCCCCAACCCACAAAAATACCAAAGTCAGCGTCCCTCAAGACTGAAAGAGTGTATTTTCATCCGAGTGAAGTATTTGGGGCCGCTGGACTCCTGATTAATGAGACTGCTTTTTATGAGATCATATATCAACACCCATGCTCCAGTGCTGGCCTATGCCGATCCAAGAAAACCTTCGTCCTGCACACTGATGCTAGCTTGCAAGGGTTGGGGGCTGTGTTGTACCAAGAGCACGAGAATGGCCTGAGACCAGTGGCCTTTGCCAGTAGAAGCCTGACCCCATCCGAAAAGAACTATCCTGTACATAAGTTAGAGTTCCTAGCTTTGAAGTGGGCTATTGTTGACCAATTCCATGAGTACTTGTATGGGGCTAAAATACTAGTAAAACTGACAATAATCCTTTGACCTATGTGCAGACCTCAGCTAAGTTGGATGCCACTGGCCATAGGTGGCTTTCTGCATTATCTACATATGACTATGCTCTCGAATACCGAGCAGGTCTGAACCACATAGATGCTGATGCTCTCCCGGAGGCCTGTTCCCCAGAATGATTGGGTCCGATTGGCAGAACCTGACATTCGGCACTCTACGGAGAAGTTTGACAGGGAGGAACAAATGTCCACGGACATGATGGACTGCATGGTGGATTGCTTGGGACCCTCTGAGAATTGCATACCTGCTGCTTATTGCCACTTTCTGCAATAGACATTGGTGCACTGCCTCAGCTGGACAATGACAGTATTCGGAGCTCAATCCCGCGATCCCATGATCAAAGCAGCTTTAGAGGCCTTCTATGCAGGAAAGATGTGTCCACATTACGCTCCCACTGATTTGAGAACTGCACTGTTATACAAAGAAGGTCCTAAGTTGAAACTGATCAATAAACTGTTATACAGAGAAACAGTAGACAGAGGGACAAGTAGACAAACAACAACTAGTGCTGCCCTGCCTTCGAGACTCAGTACTGAGGTCCTTGCACAACCCATGGGGCACCTTGGTATAGACAGAACACTTGACTTGGTGAGATCCAGATTTTATTGGCCTAAGATGGGGGCTGATGTGGAACAACACATTCGAACTTGTAGTCGCTGCTTACAGAGAAAGCTTTTGCCCCAGAGGGCTGCACCCTGTTAACATCACCACCAGTGCACCCATGGAGCTGGTCTGTATTGATTTTCTGAGTTTGGAGTCAGATCAAAGAAATATCAGTAATGTGCCAGTGGTCACTGACCATTTCACGAGATATATCCAAGCTTTCCCCACCAAAGACCAGAAAGCATCCACTGTGGGCCATACTTGTAGAAAACTTTTTGTTCACTATGGGCTCCACAAAGAATCCATTCTGATCAAGGGAGAGACTTTGAGAGTCGTCTGATCAAAGAGATGCTTTCTCTGTGAGTGCGAGAGTCCAGAACCACTCCTTACCACCCCAGGGGACCCACAGCCTGAGCGTTTCAACCGCACTTTGCTAGATATGCTAGGCACCTGCACCCAAGGACAAGCCTAGGTGGAGCCAACAAATTAGCACCCTGGTACATGCTTATAACTGCAAAAAGTGATGCCACTGGGTTCTCCCCTACCGCCTGATGTTTGGAAGAGAAGCTCGACTACCAGTAGATGTGTGTTTTGGGGTCTCTCCTGATGGGGTTCAAGCTGACAACTATTTACATTATGTGCAAAGTTAAAGGCCCAGCTAACTCATGCGTACCAACTGGCTCAAACCATGGCTGCCAAAGAAATCTGGCCAACAAAGAACGGTATGATAAAAGGTGAAAACACAGGAACTCCAGGAGGAGATCGGGTATTGCTAAGAAATCTGGGACTGCATGGCAAACACAAGATTGCTGACAGATGGCACCATCTCCCTCACATTGTAGTGGGCAAACTAGATGATCTGCCAGTGTACAAAGTAAGGCCTGAGAACAATTCAAGATGTAAAAACAATGCATAGAAATCATTTACTGCCCATTGGACAAATCCTGATTGAGTCTGAGCCCCAGAAGATGCCCCTCTGGACCAGTGACTAGAGCTGCTGCTAAGAAAAGATCAAGGAAGTCTGCACCTACAGAAGCAGATTAAAGTGTCCCCTGCACAAGTCCCAGTTGAGCATGACTGTCAGTCCATATCAGAAGAAAGTGAGAGTGACTTTGAATACTATCCTTCTTACAGAACTGAGTCAACTGTTTGGGGCAATCCCTAGTCAATACTGGAGACAAAGCTGGGCCTTCTGGACTGTCTAAGCCCCAACTTCATCCCTGGAGCCAATGCTCCCAGAAAGTGAAGTGCAAAGCATCAAATCAGATGAAATGGAATCATTGTGCATGGTTGAACTGTTTGAGCTTTCAGGGAGGAAAATGATAGATTGGGCAGACTGGTGATACACGAACAAGAAGAGTATTTTGAGTGCCCTGACAGTCCACTGCCAGTGTCCAAAGCTCTCCATGCGAGCCAAATGTTGTGGACTCAGAAACTGTAACTCCTGGAGCTGAAAGTGCCCCAAGTTCTAGCCTCTCTACCACGGGAGACTCCCTGACAAGTGAGGACAATGCTGAAAATGAGGCTCAGAGTGCAGAGACTGTAACAGTTCCCCTAGAAAGACTGGTCGAGCTGTAAAGCCTGTGGTGCACCTCAGTTATGATTCACTTGGGAGGCCTGTGGACTTGCCTCTCAATGTTGTCCATAAAGGAGTGTATGTGTCCCCAAGCTCATTGCCCAAACTGAGCATCAGTGCCAACTCCAAGTTACTTGTGTTGCCCTCTAAGTATGGTGCCTTGCCCGTCCAGCCCCAAGGTAACTGATAGGAAGGGCCCCTCTCTTCAGGTTTCATGTACAAGAGGTAATAACTTGAGTTATGGTACAATTATATGTAATACTGTGTAAAGTGGACGTACTGCAATGTTTCAGAAATGTGTTCTTGGTAAAATGATATATTGACTGATGATTACATGTGTGAGCCTAATGCAAATGTGTATGGTTGCAGTTAAAACTTATAGGGGTACTTGCTTGTGAGATCAAGCTTTCCCAAACCAGGAAGGGTGTAACCCCACAAATGGGGGTTCCAAAAGACTTCAGGAGCTTGCTTGAATGCTCCAAGCCTGAATGGTGTTTGCGTTTAAGCCATTTATCAGTGAGTGTTTTAGAGCCTCTGGTACTGTCTCTTTAAGAGCCGTCTGCTTGCAGACATAATTAGTTTTATAGGAAGTACTGTGTGTTTCTCTGTTTGAGTACCACTCAAACTGCTGCAATTCACTCCATTTTGCAGTCACTAGGAGTACAAAGGAACCTATCTGAATGATGTAGCTGTTTGCCAGAAATAATTTAGAGTAATAATGAAAATACAGTTTGTCTAACCTGCTTTCTTTGCAGTCAGAACTGTGTTTGCCCTAGTTCCCCATTCTAGTTTTGAACTGCTGAACTGGACCAATCAGTGTAGGTAAGCTAGCTCTAAAAGGGTGCCTTGGACCAATCAGAACTTGGACTCATAATCTGAGCCAGCCACAAGAGAGTTGTATGGGCGGTGACTCTGGGAGATGTAGTTTAGACTTTGGCCTTTTTGGACCAACAGCAGCAGTCTATTGTGAGTGACAGCCAATCCAGTCAAGAACTGGAGGAACTCAAAGGAAGTGCCGGGTTTGTCTGTTGGAGTTTCAGTTTAGCTCTGGCAGTGAAGGGAAAGGAACCCTGTGCTCCTTCAGTGCACAGTTTAATCAAAAACATGTGTAAGGTCCAGAGTTCGGTCTGCAGCTTGTGTAACTGCTTGTTAGGACTGAATCCATCCTGTGAAGAGAATCAAGGATATCTGAAGAGTAGAAACCAGGCTCACCCTGTAGAAGACTGGAGAAATTGCCAAATTGCACTCGGTCTGTCAGGACTTGAATCTGCTGTGTGTTCTCCCAGGTATTGTGCAGTAATTGCGATCGGGATAGAAGCAGCCTGCCTGTTTGCCATATAAATGTGTGAGGAGTCTTGTGGAGCTCAAGAGTAGTCCTGCTGACACTGAAGGACCCTATCTTGTTTGGAGGTCATGAGTACTAATTCAGAGTCGCTCCTGTTTAATTGCCACATTAAATCCAAATGGAATCACTGTACTGCTGACTGTTTAAACTAATTTTTCTTTTCTCGTGTGAAAGGGCCCCTACCAGCTGCCACGGTTTGGACTAGCCACTAGGGCTTGGGTACCCAGGGACAGTAACTGGTAGGGATAGGCCTGTGCACAAGAGCCATAGGTAGATAGTAAAGTGATAAGCTAATTAACCTGATTTCCCCTGTCCTTGTTATATCCCCTAAATAAATCAGAGCTGCTTGTTTCAGCAAGTTATACTGCCTGTGGTATTTGTCTATGTTAAAGTACTGTACTGTGATTGTTGCATTGTATCTTATTTCACAGGAGGTCCCAGTGCGGAACTAGTCCTGGGGTAAGTGTATACTGTGAAGGTAATTCTGATATTTTGTGTGGGCCACTAGTGGGAAGAAAGGGGGGTTGCAGTGTCCCAGAGGGCTGTGACCAAGTAAGTTTAACTATTGCAAACCCTGACCTCTGGGTGGAGGCACCCGCCATTGGATCCAGGCCCCTCAACCTGTTAGTGGCAAATCAGGCAGGGGTAGTAGCCCCTGGGATAGTGCCATCTAGGGGTTACACTTGTAAAGACCTTTATTAGGAATCTAGCGAATTGTAGTCCCTGAGCTGTGCTTTTTGTTTCTTTGTTTTGTTTATTGTACAGACAGTTGTTTATTTGTACTTTTTTATTTTACTTTTTTTAATAAATCTAACCACACCTATTTAGGTGTGGTGTACCTTAGTTGACTGTGTTGTGCCTGATCTTTACTACCCCAGCCCACGACACTGACTTCAACCTTTTTTTTTATCCCTACCCTAGACTGCACTTGGGTAGAGACAACATTCTCACCCTGGGAGTCCTTTAGCATTAGCAACAGTAGCAGTAAACTGGCTAGATTGAGTTGCCTCAGAGGTGGAGATTATGGTAACGAGTTAAATGAATTAGCCAATGAGAAGAGAGTTAGCGGGTGTGCTGAGTGGTGCTTATCCAGAGGGTACCAGAATGTTTTCTCTGCCTAACTGTGCAACACTGCCTGTGAGGTGCTCTTTCACTCTTGGCTGAAGAGAATAACAGTATTAAAAACCACTAATACAGAAAGAGAGCTGGGTGTTCTCATAGACAAAGATCTAAATTTTAAAGAACAACATGTCAGTGCTGTATCAGAGGTGAACAGGGTACTGTGTGCCATCAAAAGAAATATAAAATGTCGCAAGGATGAGGTCTTGCTTCCATTATACCGATCCTATGTTAGAACCCACTTCGACTTCTGTAGTCAACTTTGGAACCCTCATAAGAAAACAGACATAAGTAGAATATAGAGAATACTGGATGGGCAACTATGCACAACCAGTGTGTTCTGCCACAGAGGGGTTCTGATTCCCTGTGACCTTGAGAGAGAAGCTCGAGAGGTCCATGGGAATCAGAACCCCGAGGTGGCAAAACACACTGGTTGTGCGTAGACTTGCTCATTCTGTATTTTTTATAGTGTATAGTACTGTGTGAAATACGTGTTTGTGAGTTCTTTTGCTTTCAAAATGAAGCTGACTCATGCAGTCTCTAGATGTTCTAGAATGCTGTTCTGCCACAGTAGGGTAGAATTACATGCCGTGACCTTTGAACTGTGGTACAACAGCATTTTGAAAGGGATGGAATTCTATACAGAGCACCACTCCACTGTACACTATAGAAAGAATACAGCACAGAATGACTAAACTTATGTTGGAAACAAAAGATATGCCATACACAGAAAGAACGGTTAAGCTTGGACTCTATGCACTGGAGGAACAAAGAATAAGTGGGGATTTGTTGTTATTTTATAAAGAAATAAGGGGGCAGGCACTATAGGTGATAGGCGGATGATTTAGAACCAACAAAAGAAAGCATTTCTTTATGGAAAGGGTTGTGAATCTCTTTAATAATCTGCCAGAAGTTATAATAATTAGTGAAAGCAGAGAAATACTCAAAAGGATGTTGGACGAGTTTTTAATGGAGGGTGGAAAACTAAAATATTACAGTGGATCATAGGAGCTCTTTTGGGCTGCGGCCGCATTTGCTCCTTGCTCAATAGTGACAGTAGATAGGGTTTTCCCCTATACCCAATTTCTGGCTTGGCTGTAACACTCCTCCCTCCCTTGTGGTATGTGAGCTATGAATGAGTTACATGAAACATACCTCCTTGCCTCATTCTGCTTTGTCCAGTCACCCGAATTTGCTCCTGTACTGGTCCTCCACCTCCCTTCTGACCTGCAGAGTCTCTGGCTGGCTCATTGGGCTGATTCCGATGGGCAGTCTCCAACATCCTTAGGGCATTTTTCCTTTGCATGGGGGTGCTGCAGTGAGTGGGGGGTGCTTCATGGATATGCAATTTAATAGGAGACAACAGGACTAGATGCCCCCATTCCTACAGCTGCCATGCACAAGGAAGGGCTCAGGGACAATAACAGGGCAGCACTCGCTCCCTAGCCGTCACCTGCCCTAGTTGCAGCGCTTCAGGGACCTCTCCTCGCTAAGCTGCCTTGCACAAGGAAGGGCTCAGAGACATAGCGGGGCAGCACTCGCTCCCTAGCTGCCACCCGCCGTAGCTGCAGCACTTCGGGGACCTCTCCTCGCTAAGCTGCCATGCACAAGGAAGGGCTCAGGGACATAGTGGAGCGGCACTCGCTCCCTAGCCGCCACCCGCCCTAGCTGCAGTGCTTTGGGGACCTCTCCCCGCTAAGGTACGAATCGAGCAGCAGCCTTTTTGATTTCTTGGTGCCTTTAAACAGGACTCCTCCAGTTTGCCTGCTGTGGCCTGGAGTGCCTCCTGATTGGTGCTTGCCACAGTTTAACTGGGACTTCTGCCTGTCTCTCTCCCCATGCTGGGAAAAGTCTGTTTACAAGACATAATTTGTTTTGGATTCTGTATCCCTCCTGTTTAATTTTCAAGTTAGTTACAGTGTTTCAAACTCTGCAGCTCCACTCTGGCAGTTAACCAGATTTGTTTCTACAGCCTGAGCGGAGCAGTGGCTAGTAAACTAGCTAAGAGGCTACCAATTTTTTTTTCTATTTTATTAAAACCCTTGAAAAACACCAGTCAAACTGAAGCAGACATGTATGTGTAAAAAAAACACAGGAATGCTTAAAAAACACCAAACTTTACAATTGTAGGATACATGCAGATGTACTGCTCGAGCAATCTTAATAAAAAGAACAGATTTTTGTGTGGACCTATTTTCAGGTTCAGGAAAGGGAGGTAGGGTGGAGAGTGTAAGCGTAGTGAAGGATCCTTGGAAAGAAGCAACCTTACTGAAGTGGGTATTTTTTCCTTCTAGCCCCAGGAATCGCTCACTTAATGTTTATACACCATGCAGACTCAGTAGCAGTACCTTGGGACAGTGAGACCAGAACCTACTTAGGAAAAAGGTTCTGCAGGACAGCAGTTCAAAGCTGGCATCCCTCCTGGACTGTATGTCCAGGCAGTAGTGATGTGTGAAAGTGTTTTCTAGGTTGCTGCTTTGCAAATATCTACTAAGGGAACGTCCCTTGTGGATGCCACAGAGGCAGAGTCTCAGCTTTTTCATAGCAGAACTGGATACAAGAGATTATCTATTGAGAGGTAGACTTTTTAGTTGCTGACTTACCTTTGCCAGCCTCGCCATAGGTAACAAAAAGCTGAGTGTTTAGGACCTGACTTCTTTTGTTCGGTCCATGTAGCTACCCAGAACTCATTTCAGGTCAAGGCTATGCAGTTATTGCTCACCTGGACTGGACCATTCTGGATAGAGCACATGAAGTTTTACTGATTGGTTTAGATGGAATTCAGACACTAGCTTAGGTAGAAATGTCCTGTTGATTCTAAGGACTATGTTATTCCTATGGAAGATTATGTAATTTTGGCTCTGTGCAGAGGGCTTGCAGTTCACTTACCCTACTATCAGAGGTCATAGCAATCAGGCATATGGTTTTCCATGTGACATACTTCAGGTTGACAGTATCCATAGGCACGAATGGAGACTTCATAAGCTGGGCAAGGCAGACACTAAGATCTCATGGTGGGACTGGGTCCCTTACTGATGGAAACAAATGACTGACCCCTTTAAAAAAACTTTTGAAAATGGATTGTTATGCCAGTGACTTTTCTGTGCCAGCTAACACATAGACTAACACTGCTGCTAAGTGCACCTTTAGTGTTGAAGGCCTTAGGCCTAGATACTGTAGGCGTACCAGGTATTCTAGGACTATAAGCTTCCCTGTCTCCATTGGGATTCTTCTTCTGGGGGTAGATCAGTAAGAAGATCTTTTCCATTTAGAGAAATATGCTTTCCTGGTTGCCGATTTCCTTGAAACACTAAGCGCCTTCAGGACTTCCTCTGAGAGGTCCAAGCTAGAGTATACCGACTCTTCATGAACCATGCCCTCAGGCATAATGCCCTGGGGTTTTGGTATGTTATTCTGCACTATGATAAAGTCAGCAGATTATGACTTAATGGCAGACTGGTTGGATTCTTGCTGGACAAGGCCAGGAGCATTGAGTACCAGGTCTGTCTGGCCCAGTGTGGGGCTATTAGGATCATTGTTGCAGGTTCCCTCCTCAGCTTCAGGAGGACTTTATGAGTGGGAATGGTGAGAAGCCATACAGGAACCTTTCTCTCTAATCCAAGACCACGGCATCATCTGGGACTTTTTATTTGACTGGTGGTCTGCAACAAACTGCGAGAGCTGATTTTTCTCCCAAAAGGCAAACAGGTCTATTTTGGGAGTGCTCACCTTCTGAAGAATGTGGCCAGAACCTGTTGGTTCATGGCCCATTCGTGATTTCCCTGGTTGATTCTACTTAAGGAGTCTGCTAGGATATTGTCTTTGCCTGGCAGGTACACCATTAAAATTTTTGCTTCTAAGGAGTATGCCAGGTCCTAGATCCACATCGCTTCTGTACACAGTTTTAAGGATCGTGTCCCTCCCTGCTTGTTTGTATAGTGCATTGTGGTGTTGTCTGTTCTGATTTGCACAGACTGACCTTGCATTTTGGAGGAGAATGATTGCATTGCTAGCAGCACTGCCCTGAGCTCCAGTAGGTTGATGTGCTCCAGGGACTTTTGTGGGCTCCATGTGCTACTTACTGTAAGGTCCTGCAAAGAGGGCATCCCACCCCAGAAGTGAAGTATGTGTAGTAAGAATATTTGTTGGTGATTGCCAAAGAAAGGGAAACCACTCCCTGAGGTTGCTTTCTTCCTTCCACCACTCTAGTAACTTTACCAATACTTTTTTCACTGACACTAGTTTTGAGAGTGTATCCTATCTTTGAGACCAATTGTCTCTTAAGTGATACTTGATGTTGCTCATTTGGAACCTGGTCCATGGAACCAGAGCTGTGGATGTGGCCATGTGTCCCAGTACTTGCAAGAAATCCTTGCAGGTCTTGGGTGACCTGTTGTGAAGGACTCTGCTGTTGTTGTCAAAGCTGCAGCTCTGGCCTTTGGGAGGAAGGCTTTCCCCTGTGTGGTGGTTAACTCTGCTCCTATGAAGTCCAGTACTTGAACAGGCTTTACTTGGGACTCCTGCAGATTTACTAAGAATCCCATATTCTCCAAGCTGCTTTTTACAGTATGAGGTGAACACTTTATCTCTTGTTTTGTTTTTCACTGAGAGTAGCCAGTCATCCAAGTAGGGGAAAACCACCGCACCTTGCCTTCTCAGGTTTGCTGCTACCACTGCCAAGCATTTTGTGAATACCCTTGGAGCTGAGGTGAGCCCAAAGGGAAGAGCTGTAAACTGGTAGTGGCAGCTCCCTAGCCTGAACCTGAGATATTTTCTGTGTGATGGCCTGACTGGGATATGAAAGTAATCATCTTTCTGGTCCAGTGAACCCAGCCAGTGGCTTTACCACAGAGATGGTATCACTGGTCTCAGTGTGACCATCTAGAATTTCTCTTTTTTTATGTGCTTGTTCAGATATCTGACATCTAAAATTAGTCATCATGCCCCATTTTTCTTGTGGGTCAGGAAGTACCTTGAGAATAGACCCTTGCCTCACTGAGAGGCAAGGACCTTAACTACTGCTTTTGCTAGAAGCAATTTCTTTACTTCCAGTTCCAACACATTTCTTTCTGTGGGAGAGTGAGCTGGAAAGCTTTTGTTTTCTAACCCCAGTAATGCTCAGTATATTCATAACTTTATGCAGTAAGCCTGAGGGGGTGGACTGCCCGGAGAGATGGAACACATGCAAATGATGGAACACTTTGTACGTGAGCATCTTTCAAACACTGCCTCTACTAACTGCCTGTGTTCTAACCTCTTCAGATTTTTCTGTCCGCCTGAAAAGTGTGGTCACTCGGAGAGCCATTCGTCCACTTTCTCCTGCATGAAGAAAATGACAAATACTGAACTTAAGTATATTTTGTTTTTATTTACTGCCTCTACTGGTTGTTTTGTATTACTAATCTTATTTACGTTTAAAATGATTGTTTTTCTTGGCTCTTCTCAGTTCGGGATAACCGTGGAGGAACCGGGATAGTTTTAGTTAAAATCGGGGTTCTCTGACTAAAAAAACGCCTTATTTGTACTTTAAAAATTGAATTTTACTATTTTCTGGTAACCGATAAAACTTGGTTCACACAACATGAAGTCTTGCTGTATTCTGACTATTGCAGTTAGCCCCAGCCTTTAAACTGCCCCAGAGAACAAAGGGTTAACTTTCTATGCAGAGCATAGAATGCTGAGCTCGAGCTCGGTTGAGATCTCTGTCTGCAGCCCTTTGAAATCCAACCGTCAGATTCTTTACTCGCCTCACTGAACAGTCGCTCTGGAGATTTCTCCTTCAGCTCGGTTCGAAAGTTGGTTAAAGTGTCCGTAAAAGTTGTTGGTTTTAAGCCAAATTTGTTCTGCTTAGTCGGTTCAGCCTCTGTCTGCGGTACCGTGAGTGCTAGATAGGTTTTACTTAAAATTCTGTGTGAAAATTGTAAACTTGTTTGATCAGTTCGGCTGAATCGATCACTTTTAGTGAATTTTTTTTTCTTTACTTAGAGTGTGGTTACCGGTCCTTATTGGTTCTAAAAAAAACGTGTTTTTAAAGTTTTTTTCCAACAACCGTGACACGGTTAGGAACCAATAAGGGAGTCTTGCCTGGCGGTTGCCATAAAAAGGGTAAGTTTGGTTAGATTTTCCATGTCTGAGAAACCCAAGAAAAAAACTGGGCCCACTGGGTTTCAACACTGCAGTGAGTGTGGGGAGGTCTTTGCTAAGGCCGATCCCCACACCACCTGTGTTTACTGTCTGGGGTTTGAACACCTCGATACAGACTGCCAAATCTGTAAAAATTGTCCTAAATCTACCCTTGAAAAGAGATTAGGTAGACTGAGGGAAAAGGAGGTCGAGAAGTCCGTTGACCTTGATGGCCAGCCCGGTTCGGTTCCGACCGAACCAGAAGGAGTGCCCTCTGACCAGGGTGATACTTCTTCAGGCAAGAGGAGAGCTGATTCTGTGGGGTCGGTTCCTACAAAAAGGAAATGCAAAGCGAAATCGACCGGTTCGGATCCAGAGGTTCATGTTCCAACCGCCGAGGAAATAGCCAGAGCGATTCGGATTGTGGAATCGCTTCGCCCGGTTCTGATCGATCCAGCACCATTTGGCAGGGGTTCGATTCAGTCGATTCCCCCAGTTCAAGATTATACCCTGAAGATTTTTATGAACCGGAGTTTGAGGAGAAGGGGACGTTCAAGGATGATGGTGATGATGGTGAAAGTCTGGATGTGCCTGTGGAACCAGACATCTCCCCAGACAGACCTTCAGGTGTTTCCCCATCTAGGCTTTCTGAGTCCCCTTCTCACTTTATGTTTTACAGAAAGGTGGCTGAAACCCTCCAGCTTCCTATGGAGGAGGCTGTGGAAGATCAAGAGGAGCCTGATTATGTAGAGATGACGGACACCCCAGAGTCCAGGAGACTGTCTGTTCCCCTCCACAAATCTTTTGAGAAACAGACGCAAAAAATCCTAAAGTCTCCTAACACTATACCTCCTGTGGATAGAAGAATGGACAAGAGGTATACACCTTCAGGCTCAGACACGGAGTTCTTATATCAGCAATGCAGCAATGTTGGGGTAGTGCAGGCTGCTGCTTGTGACAAGGCAAATATTTCCTTGGCTTCACAGCCCTCTGACAAGGACTCCAGAAAGATTGATGCCATGGCAAAGAAGCAGCATATGGCATCGTCTTTGGGACTCAGACAGGCAAATTATATGGCCAATACAGCTAGGTACCAGAAGTTCAGGTGGGACACTGTACTGGCACTGGCTAAACAGGCCTCCCCCCAGCTAGCCAAGGAGCTGGAGGCAGTGGCTGCAGATGGGATTGAGGCATCTAAGGTTCAGTTTCATGCTGCCATGGACTCTAATGATGTGTCATCAAGAGTCATGGCTACATCTGTGGCTCTTCGGAGGATGGCTTGGCTCAGATGTACTAGCCTCTCACGGGACACCCAGGCTAAGGCCATGGATTTTTCTGTAGTCGATAATTCTCTGTTTGGGGAGCAGACAGAGAATTACATGAAGAAAATGGATGAGTACAGTACCACTTACAGGAATGCTCAGGCCTTGGAAAGGCAAGCAACTCCTCAAAGGCAGCAGTCTAGGGGCAGGGGCAGGCCTTTTCAAATGCCTTTTTACCAAGCACAGGCCTCTTCTTCCTTTTCTCAGAGGGGGTTCTTCAGACAGAGAGGCAGAAGAAGCCCCTGCCAAGCAGACACCCTGATGGGCCTGCCCGGGTCGACTCTCTTATTCCAGTAGGGGTCAGGCTGGCTTACTTTGTCCAGGACTGGATGTCTATTACATCAGACAAGTGGGTCCTGGAAGTAGTAAGCCAGGGACTGGTTCTCAGCTTCAAAAAATTTCCAAAGATGAGAGCCAGATCTTTTCCACCTGCAAATCTCTCGGAAACCATTGCCCTAGAGGCAGAGGTTTCTTCTCTCCTAGCTTTAAGAGCCACAGAGAGAGTACCTACCCTACACTGGGGCAAATGATTGTACTCCAGGTACTTCCTAACCCCCAAAAAGACAGGGGAGTGGTGACCCATCCTAGACCTAAGATATCTAAACAAACATCTCTTAAAACCAAAGTTCAAGATGGTAACTCTGGGAATAATCCTTCCCTTTTTAAGGCCAGGGGACTGGCTAACCTCCCCGGACCTCAGAGATGCCTACTTTCACATTCCCATCAAGTGCTCCCACAGAAAGTACCTCAGGTTCGAGTTGCCCTCAGGCCATTATCAATTCAGAGCAATGCCCTTTGGCCTAACCTCAGCCCCAAGGGTTTTCACAAAGTGCCTGGCAGTAGTAGTTGCCTTTCTAAGAAGGCAAAAGATTTCCATTTTTCCATATCTGGACGATTGGCTAATAGTGGGTCAGTCTCCAGACCAAGTCAAGTCTCACCTGCAAGTGACCCAGCAAGTGCTCACTTCTCTGGGATTTCTTCTCAACCTTCCTAAGTCAGTTCTCGAACCAGACCAGCTTCTTACCTTTATATGGGCAGAACTGGACACACTCAGAGCAAGAGCCTTTCTTCCTCTAGAAAGGGCGAGGGTTCTTATGGAACTAGCTTCTTCTTTCAGCCTTCGGGTGTCTCGACCAGCAAGGCATTTCCTCCAGCTCTTGGGCCACATGACAGCTTCAACAGCAGTGGTCCAAGGGGCAAGATTCCAGATGAGGGATATTCAGTTCCACCTGAGAGCTTTCTGGTCTCAGAGGAAGGATTCCTTTACCAAACTGATCCCAGTGACTCTGACCTTGATCCAAGCCCTCCAATGGTGGCAGGATCAGGACAATTTAAGACAAGGTGTTCCTTTTGCTACTCAGCCTTGTTCAGTGGTCCTTACCACGGATGCTTCTCACCTGGGCTGGGGAGCCCATCTGGGGTCCCTCACTGCCCAGGGGCTGTGGTCCACCCAAGAATCTCTTCTCCACATCAATCTCCTAGAGCTCAGGGCAGTTTTTCTGGCCCTAAAAGCTTTCTTTCAGTCAGTACAGAACAAGGTGGTTCAAGTCAGAACAGACAACACCACCACCATGTGGTACATGAACAAGCAGGGAGGCACTTGGTCCACAGCCTTGTGCACGGAAGCCATGAAGTTGTGGTCCCTGGCTTATTCCCTGCAAACCTCTCCTGTAGCAGTTCGCCTTCCAGGCAAGGACAATGTGCTAGCAGATGCACTGAGCAGGATCTCTCAGGGCCATCACGAATGGTCCCTGGACCCCCAGGTGTTGAAAGTGATTTTTTCAAGGTGGGGCACTCCAGAGATAGATCTCTTTGCAGCCCCAGACAATCACCAACTCCCTCTCTTTTGTTGCAGACCTCCAGTCTTGGGCTTAGTCCCTCTGGACGCCCTGAACCTGAATTGGGAAGGGAAGTTTCTGTATGCCTTTCCCTCTTCCCACTCCTGTTCAAAGTTTTGGTAAAAATAAGGTCTCATCCTTGCAAGGTGATTCTGAATGCTCCAGATTGGGCCAGACAGCCATGATACCCCCTGTTGCTGTCCCTAGCAGTCCATCTTCTCCTGTCTCTTCCTAGGAATTACAACCTGTTAACATCCTCTCAGGGAAGGATTTGGTACCCCACTCTTCGATCTCTCAATCTCAAAGCATGGCTCTTGAAGAGTTAGAGTTTGCAGATCTGCATTTTTCCCAAGGGTTTTCTGGATATCCTCAAGGCTTCTCGAAAGCCCTCCGCCAGAAAGACTTACAACTCCAAATGGAAAAGATTCAGCATTTGGTGTTCTAAGAAGCATATGTCTCCAGACACTGCTGGATTGCCTACGGTTCTGGATTATATGGTCCATCTTAATGTCCTAGGCCTCAGACCAGCTACTCTCAAAGTACACTTGTCAGCTGTTTCTGTGTTTTTGTCTGTGGGGAAGTCTTCCTCACTATCTTCCCATCCTGTGTTCCGTAAATTTTTTAAAGGATTGCTTTATACCAATCCTCCTTTTAGAGATCCTGCCCCTGCCTGGGATTTGAATGTTTGCATTGCTCAACTTATGCAACCCCCCTTTGAGCTTGTGCCTTCAGCAGAGCATAAGTGCTTGACTTGGAAAACTGTATTCCTGGTAGCCATTACCTCTGCCAGGCGTATCAGTGAATTGCAAGCCCTGTCAGTGGAACCTGATTTTATCTCATTTCACAAGGATAAAGTAGTCCTTAGAACCAATAGAAGGTTCTCGCCCGAAGTGGTTTCAGACTTCCATTTAAACCAGTCTATGTCTCTGCCTGTTTTCTTCACTGATCATTCTTCCTCAGGAGAGAGGAGGCTACACAGTTTAGATGTCAAAAGAGCCCTTAGTTACTACATAGAGTGTACCAAGGGTCACAGGTTTGACTGCCTCCAGTTGTTCCTCACTTATGGAGAAGTGGGAAAGGGCAAACCTACCACCAAAAGATCTATTGCCAGGTGGATTGTGTCTTGTATACAATTCTGCTATGAAAAACTGGGAAAAACTCCACCCTCAGGCCTGAGGGCTCATTCCACAAGAGGTATAGCTGCTTCCCTGGCTGCTGCCAGGGATATCCCTCTCTTAGAAATTTGTCAAGCAGCCACCTGGAAAACAGTCCATACCTTTACCAAGCATTGCTCTCTGGATATCCAGGCTAGGAGTGATGCTCGGTTTGGCACAGCAGTACTTCAGAGCCTATTCCCAAAGTAGGTTCTGTCCCTCCTCCTTGGAGGTACTGCTTGGTAGTCTGCAATATGTCAGAATACAGCAAGACTTCATGTTGTTTGAAGAAAATTTACTCACCTTAGTAATTATGTTTCTCCTAATGGAGTCTGGCTGTATTCTGACCTCCCTCCCTGCCTTCCCCCTCAGAAACTATGTTTGGGAAGTGGGTGGGCAGGTGCAGTGTTGCACCCCAGAGGTATTTCTTACTTGCATCCTCCTCCTTTTTGTTTGGGTGCTGATTTATTATTGTTATTTGTAGTAGATTGGTTTTTGGTTTTTGGGTTTCCTGACTTGAGTCTTCCTTGGGAATCCAAAACTTTTTTCAGCCAGTTGGCTAGTGTGAATTTTTACAATTTCCATACAGAATTTTTAGTTTAGTTGGGCTCGTAAGAATCTGACGGTTTAGGTTTGAAACACTCCAGACAGAGACTTCAACCGAGCTCAAGCTCAGCGTTCTATGCCCAGCATAGAAAGTTAACTCTTTGTTCTCTGGGGCAGTTCAAAGGTTGGGAATCACTGCAATTGTCAGAATATAGCAAGACTCCATTAGAAGAAACATAATTACTAAGGTGAGTAATTTTTTCTTCTTCCCCTAGAAAGGGCAAGATTTCTTATAGAACTGGCTTCTTCCTTCAGCCTTCAGGTGTCCCGACCAGCAAGGCATTTCCTTCAGCTCTTGGGCCACATGGCAGCTTCTACAGCAGTGGTTCAAGGGGCAAGATTCCAGATGAGGGGCATTCAGTTCCATCTGAGGGTCTTTTGGTCCCAAAGGAAGGATCCCCTTACCAAACTGATTCCAGTGACTTAGACTCTGATCCAAGCCCTACAATGGTGGCAGGATCAGGACAATTTAAGGCAAGGGGTCCCATTTGTCACTCAGTCTCACTCAGTGGTCCTTACCATGGATGCTTCCTTTCTGGGCTGGGGAGCCCATCTGGGGACCCTCACTGCCCCGGGACTATGGTCCCCTCAGGAATCCCTTCTCTATGTCAATCTCCTAGAACTCAGGGCAGTTTTTCTGGCCCTGTAAGCTTTCTCTCAGTCAGTGCAGAACAAGGTGGTTCAGGTCAGAACAGACAACACCACCACTATGTGGTACATCAACAAGCAGGGAGGCACTCGGTCTATGGCCTTGTGCACAGAAGCCATGAAGTTGTGGTCCCCGGCTTATTCCCTGCAAACCTCTGACAGCAGTCCACCTTCCAGGGAAGGAAAATGTGCTAGGAGATGCACTGAGCAGGATCTCACAGGGTCATCACAAATGGTCCCTGGACCCTCTTGTGTTGAAGGTGATTTTTTCAATGTGGGGCACTCCAGAGATAGATCTCTTTGCAGCCCCAGACAATCACCAACTTCCTCTCTTTTGTTGCAGACCCCCAGTCTTGGGCTCAGTCCCTCTGGATGCTCTGATTCTGAACTGGGAAGGGAAATTTCTGTATGCCTTCCCTTCCTTTCCTCTACTGTTCAAAGTTTTAGTCAAGGTAAGGTCACAACCTTGCAAAGTGATTGTGATTGCTCCAGTCTGGGCCAGACAGCCTTGGTATCCCCTGTTGCTGTCCCTAGCAGTCCATCTTCCCCATCTCTTCCCAGGAATTACAACCTGTTAACCTCCTCTCGGGAGGATTTGGTACCCCAATCTTCAGTCTCTCAATCTCAAGGCATGGCTCTTGAAGAGCTAGAGTAAGCAGATTTGCATCTGTCTCAGGGGGTACTGGATATTCTCAAAGCCTCTTGAAAGCCCTCCACTAGAAAGATCTATAGCTCCAAATGGAAGAGATTCAGCATTTGGGGTTCTAAGCAACATATTTCCCCAGACACTGCTGAATTGCCTACAGTTCTGGATTATATGGTCCATTTGAATGGCTTAGGCCTCAGACCAGCTACTGTCAAGGTGCACTTGTCAGCTGTTTCTGCTTTTCTGTCAGTGGGGAAGTGTTCCCCACTATCATCTCATCCTGTGTTCTGTAAATTTTTTAAGGGATTGCTTCATACCAATCCTCCCTTTAGAGACCCTGCCCCTGCCTGGGATTGAAGTGTTTGAATTGCTCAATTTATGCAACCTCCCTTTGAACCTATGTCCTCAGCAGAGCTTAAGTACTTGACTTGGAAAACTGTGTTTTTAGTAGCCATTACCTCTGCCAGACGTATCAGTGAATTGCAAGCCCTGTCAGTGGAACCTGATTTTATCTCCTTTCATAGGGATAAAGTGGTCCTTAGAACCAATAGATGGTTCTTGCCCAAAGTGGTTTCAGATTTCCACTTGAATCACTCTATGTCTCTTCCTGTCTTCTTCACTGATCATTCTTCTTCAGGAGAGAGGAGGCTACACAGTTTAGATGTTAAAAGGACCCTTAGTTACTACATAGAGCGTACCAAGGGTCATAGGTTTGATTCCCTCCAGTTGTTCCTCACTTATGGAGAAGTGGGAAAGGGCAAACCTGCCTCCAAGAGAATTACTGCCAGGTGGATTGTGTCTTGTATACAATTCTGTTATGAGAAACTAGGAAAGATTCCACCCTCAGGCCTGAGGGCTCACTCCACCAGAGGTATAGCTGCTTTCCTGGCTGCTGCCAGGGATATTTCTCTCTTAGAAATCTGTCAGGCAGCCACCTGGAAAACAGTCCATACCTTTACCAAGCATTACTCTCTGGATATCCAGGCTAGGAGTGATGCTCGGTTTGGCACAGCAGTACTTCAGAGCCTATTCCCAAAGTAGGTTCTGTCCCTCCTCCATGGAGGTACTGCTTGGTAGTCTGCGATAGTCAGAATACAGCAAGACTTCATGTTGTTTGAAGAAAAAATTACTCACCTTAGTAATTATGTTCCTTCTAATGGAGTCTTGCTGTATTCTGACCTCCCTTCCTGCCTCCCCTCTCAGGACCTGTTTTTGGGAAGTGGGTGGGCAGGTGCAGTATTGTACCTCAGGGGTTCTTCTTTTACACCCTCCTTTTTTGTTTGGGTGTTTGTTTTATTGTTATTCTTATTTGGCTTGGTTTTTGGTTTTGGGTTCCCTGACTTGAGTCTTCCTAGGGAATTCAAAACTCTTGTTGCCAGTTGGCTAGTAAACATTTTACAGTTTTCACATAGGATAATTAGTGAGTTTTTTGCTCATAAGAATTTGACAGTTGGATTTCAAAGGGCTGCAGACAGAGACCTCAACCGAGCTTGAGCTCGAGCTCAGCATTCTATGCTCTGCATAGAAAGTTAACCCTTTGTTCTTCGGGGCAGTTTAAAGGCTGGGGCTAACTGCAATAGTCAGAATACAGCAAGACTCCATTAGAAGAAAGATAATTACTAAGGTGAGTAATTTTTTCTTACTGAACCGATAACCCGGTTCCGTGTTTTGTAACCGATTCGGTTTCATCAGTTCCTCTTCGGTTCTGGAACCGACTGCATATTAAAAAAAAAAAAAAGCAGCGGTTCTTCCTTTACGGTTCTTTTTTTTTTTTTTAAGCTATGTCGGAGAAACCCAAAAAGAAAACCGGTGAACCCAGTTTCAAAAACTGTTCTTAATGTGGAGAGATATTTTCAAAGGCAGACAAACACATTATGTGTAGTTTGTCTGGGTTTTGATCACTTAAAAGGAATGTGAAGTATGTAAAACATTCCCTTAGAAAACCATGGAGAAATGCCTTGAAAGGCTTAAAAAGAAATTTCCAAGGGGTTCCTATTGCTCTGACCAGCCGATACCCCAAGATATTGTGGCTGAACCCACATTTTCATCTGTTCCTGACCCTGAGATGGGCACAAAGGGAACAAAGAGTTACTGAACCGACAGACCCCCCAGTTCCTACTAAGAAAAGCAAAAAGCTGAAGCACACAGAACCCTTGCCTGCAAAACTGGGGACTTCTGTGCCTGCTCTGCCTGTACCTATGGCCCAAGAGATTGCTCAGGCCTTTAAAATTATTCAGTCTCTACAGGCAATAGTTCCTCCTCAACAGCCTCCTGCCCCTCCTCAGGGTCCCCAGGCTGGCAGTAATGCGCATCCTCTCCCTCAAGAAGGAGTGTAGCCTTTTGGTGATTATGATGATGATTATGCTGAGGAGGAGGGACCAAAAGAACCAGAAGTGTCCCCTGAACAGGACTTTGGTTCTTCTCCAAGGGTGTCTGAGGATTTTTCATCCCATTTTACCTTTGTCAGGAGGCCGGCACATACTTTGGACATCTCCACTACTGAACAAATTGAGTATGAGAAGGAGGTGGGGTATTTAGAAATGATGGGGCTGACACCCACAAAGGCTGTCCTCCTCCCTGTTTATAAATTCTTTAAAAAGATGCATTAAAGATTTTACAGGCACCGAATTCCATTCCTCCCATAGACAGGAGAATGGACAAGAAGTATCGGCTGGAGAAGGAGGGAGCTGATTTTCTCTTCTCCCACTCTAACCACCGGGGGTCATGCAGCAAGCTGCCTGTGTCAAGGCTAGGGTCCCTCTTTCCTCACATCCTCCAGACAGGGACGCTAGGAAAATTGAAAGTATGGCCAAAAAAAGGGTATCTGTCAGCATCTCTGGCTATGCGTCAGGCTACCTTCCAGACATATGCTGCCCAGTATCAGAAATCTCTGTGGCAGTCAGTCCTGGCCATGTCTCAGAAAGCTCCCTCGCCCTTGTCAGATGACCTGGCTGAAACTGCCAGGTTTGGGCTAGACGCAGCTAAATACCAATTTCAAATGGCTGCTGACACTAATGACACTGCAGCCAGATGTATGGCGAATACGATGACATAGAGGAGGTTTGCTTGGCTCAGAGCCACAAACCTCACTTAGAATATACAATCAAAGGCTTTGGATTTTCCCCTAGAGGGAAATTCTCTCTTTGGAGAGTCCACTGTGGGATATATGAAGAAGGTGGATGAGTATAAGGCCACTTATAGAAGCAACTCTGCTAAAGAGAGAGCTTTTCCATCCACCAGTCCTTATAGAGGATGGAGACTGGGGCAGGTCCTTTTACACCAGGTCCTTCTTCCAACCAGTGGTCTTACTCCAGTACCAGCAGTATCCACAGCAGGGATACTCCAGGGGCAGGAGCAGAAGAGGCTCTAGGTGGGGATCCCAAACTTAGCCTCAGCCACGGACTAAACAGACCCCCTGAGCCACAGGCCGCCTCCTCCCTACCTGTCGGAGGCAGACTATCCCACTTTTTTCCAGGCTTGGCTGAATGTCACCATAGACAAGTGGGTCCTGGAGGTGGTGGGTCAAGGTCTGTCACTGGAATTCAAGTCCCTTCCTCGTCAAAAGACCAGAGTTTTCGGTTCTCCCTCCCTAGCAGAAAAGATACTGCTAGAGGCAGAGGTTCGAAACCTGCTACAGCTAAGAGCAGTAGAACCAGTTCCAAAATCTCTGAAGGGAAGGGGTTTTTATTCCAGGTACTTCCTAACCACAAAGAAAAGTGGGGAGTGGCAGCCTATATTGGATCTCAGAGTGCTAAACAAGTTTCTGAAGAAACCAAAGTTCAAAATGGTAACCTTGGCTTTGATTCTGCAAACACTTCAAAAAGGAGATTGGTTGGCATCACTGGACTTGAAAGATGCATATTTCCACATCCCCATAAAGGAGTCTTACCGAAAATATCTCAAATTCAGACTCCCTTCAGGTCACTACCAGATCTTCCCTTGTCAGTCTTCACCATTCATTACTGTAGGGTGTAAGCCGGAAGCATGCACCCACTACGAGAAGTTTTTCTCCTTTTTTTTGGGGAGGGGAGGGAGGAGTCAGCACCAACGGCGCCACCCATGAGATGAACGCACTGCGTGGGGAGTGATGGGCGGCCATTAGGTGCCGCAGACTCCTCCTCCATCCCAGTTCTGTTTCTTCCGCTGTCGAGGACACACCTGCTGCGCTAGTTCAGAGTGTTTGCGAAGTATGCCATTAGGCCTTGTCGACGCCACCTGTTCATCGACGATTCCTCTATCCCGGTTCTCATCCCGACACCGGTAAGTTCGTTCCATTTATTTGTTTAAAGGCAATGGGAGCTTTTGCTGTGTTTTTGGTTTATTTCTCATCATGCCTGGTTTGGGAGCTAAACGTAAGTTGAAAGCGGGCCATGCTCCTGTGTGTCGGTGCTCCTGTGGCCAGCATTTTTCCGTGATGGACTGGCATGATGTGTGCCTCCGGTGCCTGGGACCTAACCATGATATGGATGGATGCGATGCCTGTTTTTCCATGGACCACTGTGTTCTGGAAATCCGTGCATTCAAAGTCGGCAGGGCTTTGCCGACTTTCAGAGGACGGCGTTGCTCTCGGGTTTCCCAGGTCAGATCTTTAGACTCATCTTCTGGGTCCCCTCCCAGGTCTATATGGTCTGGGGAGGAGGGGGCCTCCTCAACTTCATGCCATGCTGAGGAGGAGGAGGCCTCTTTTGCGGCATTGGAGAAGTGATGTGGCCCTTCCCGGTGTCGCATCAGTGATGCTGCCTCGACAGTCACCTCTCCTGAGGTGCAGGCTCCCCCAGTGTCACGGCCCAGAGTTGCTGGGTCCGGTACTGGAAGACCCTCAAAGCCGCCTCGCAGTGTTGCTTCGGATCCTGGTGCTGTTCACGGCACCGGTGATCAGAGCGATGCTGCCTGCGGTGCAGGTTTGCTTCTCGTGCCGCTCACAGTGCCAGTGGTCTGCACAGCTCTGTCGGCAGCACCGCCTTGGGTCCTAGCGCCGTGCTGGCATCCTGGCCAGGCTGTCGATCTGGTACCATGGGAAATGTCGGTGCTGTTCACAGCACCATCCCTCAGGTGGTCTCGGGGTAGCCAGTGTTGCGGTCCTGCTGGTCGATTCCTCTTTGGAGGGTGTCAACGCAGATGTGGACCTGGATTGGTTCCCCGATTCTTCTGAATCAGAGGGCTCTGTGGGACACAGCGTCAGGCGGTCCAGTGCCCCCATCCCTGAGTCTCCACAGGGGTCTGTCTCTGAGAAGCCCCAGGCCGGGGGTGGTCTGGAATCTTTTGGGGAGGACAGCTTGGCTCTTGGGGAGGGGATTGTCCTTTCTGGGGGGGCTGCGGCAACTCCTGGCCTTGGTGCTGCTGTGCCCTCTCGGGGGATTGGAATCCCGGGCTTTGGAGGCCCCCTTCAGGGGGCCACTGTATCACGGGACTCCTTTGCTGGGGTTGAGGAGGAGAGCATCCTCGGAGTCTGAGAGGTTGAGGGGCTGGGTGAGGGGCAGCGACAATCCTCTGCCACCCCATGGAGTGCAGGGAGGAGCCGTAGCACTGAACCTCGTCTCACCTTCTCGGGCTCTGGGGTCCACTCCAGTGGCACCACCGTGGTTTGCCCTTCTGCACTCATGCAGCCCCACAGGCATCACAGGGGAGATTCCCCTTCTGGGCTCTTCCAGAGTTCGCACTCCCACACTTCCACCACGTGACTCAGTTTAATTTCAGGGATCCCTCCAACTTGGGCTCCATTCCCTGGTTTCCAGAGCCCGGGCAGAGGACAGTTACCTCCTTGCATGTGCCCTTCTCCTATTCCTCTGCAGTCGCCCCCTTCTTCCGGGCCACATAGGCACTACGGGGCCTTTATCTTGGGAGATGTTCAGAGGTTCTGCGGGGGCCTTCCCATCCCATGTTAGGTACATGCATGAATGGTCTTTCACCTGTCCACTCTGCCGCAAGAGTCTTCTGGACATTTGAGTTCCCCATCCTCCTCGACTTCCTCCTCGGAGGGAGAGGAACCTCCTATTTACCTCTCTTCTGATGCTGATTTCACTGAATATCTGCACTTCCTATCGAGGATGGTTTGGGATCTCCATATTTCCTTCCTTAGATGGGACAATACTGAGTGGGAGATGCACAAATTCCTCAGTGAATTCAGTGCCCAGCATAAGGTGGTGCCATCCTGGCCTATTCCTTTCCAGAAAGCATCTATCCGCACCTGGCAGTCTCCAGCCACTCCTTCCCCAGCCCCGGTAGACTGCAGGAGGAGGTACTGTGCTCCTTTGGAGTCTCTAGGTACTCTCCCTAACCCCCCCAGGCTTGGTATACCTAGAGACCCCTTCTGGGCACCGGCGCCTGGCGCATGACCGACCACAGAGCTCAGACTCCCTACAGTTTTACCAGTGGGGGTGAAGAGTGTTCTATTCTTGTTGTGCATTGCATCACATCAGGCACATCATGCTGCCTATAACAGGCAGTTGTGGTCGATGCTGGCTCAGGTGCTAGCATCAATGCCTGATTCGAAGCAATCTCTACAGGCCATTGCCCTGTCCGCCATAGGCCTGAAAATGGCAAGGCACCAAGCAAGGGCATCTTATGACGCCAGTGAGGTGGCTTCCAGGCTTGTGAGGACAGCGATCTGCATCAGGCGGACAGCATGGCTTCGTCTATCAAGGTTGTCACCCTTGGCCCGGCATAGGGTGATTTGCTCTGCTTTATGAGGGACCTGCCTCTTTTCCACCAGGGCTAGGAGGCTTTTGCAGGGGCTTCCTCCATCTCCTCATCTTCAGGGGACACCTCCTAATTCTCCTCTGCCTTAGACACCAGTCTAGTACGACCAGGGTCTCTTCTTCCTGTTTCTCACCAACAGAAAAGCTGAGGGTATTGTTCCCTTAGTGTTATGTAAAACTTCCTTCGGGGGAGCTTGATACTCACCCAACAGTAATGAATGGTGAAGATTAACAAGGGAAGATATGGAAATTATGTACCTACTGTAATTCTTGATCTTCTCTTGTATCTTCACCATACATTACTGAATCCTGCCCACCTTCCCCTCATGGGCCTCACTTCTTGGGCGTCTCCCCTGCCCCACTTGTCCTCCCTTTCCCCTTCTCTCGAGCCCTCTCAGGTGCTAAATTCCCTGGTTCCTCGGGACATTCTGTTCTTCTCTAAGAAGAACAATAAGGGATTTTAAGAAGGAGGCGAGTGAGCGGAACTTTGTTCTGTCTGTCTGAGGGAACTCTTTCTGATTCCTGGACGGGGTTCCCCTTCGGGGACCTTTTCTTCACACCAGGTTAGGTCACTCTACAGCCATCAGGGTTAGTCTCTGAGACAGTCCTCTAGCCCTTGGTCTCAGGACTTAGCTGGTGTCCTAAATCTTCCTTGTGAAAACCAGACTGGGACTAGTCAACGTATGTTCTAGGCCGAACCCAAAATCACCATCTTGTTCTGGTGCTCTGGTTGCTTGACCTTGTCCTCTCCTGGGGTAAAAAGGAATTCCTTCTCTGTCTCTGTCCATCTTGCTAAAGGGTTGCCCTCTCCTTGGACTTCCCCAACCCCTAATAATAACACATGGTTATGTGCTGGTGGGGCTTTTTTCCCCAGACCTAGTTGGGGGCTCTTCCTCTCCGGAACAGATGAATTTGCCTTGTCAGTCTGTGATCTCTCAGCTCGAGTAACGGGTGATAGGATAGCGGGATGTGTAGGGAAATATGCCTCTCTCATTCAATTTCTGAAGAATGTTCGGTTGAACCATCTAAACCAGTTTTGCCTGCAGGGATCTTTGCTCCCGGGCTTTTAAGTTCTGAGCTGATAAGTTTCAAGCCAATTCTCCCAAAATTCGTGGCAGTTTTTCCCTCCTCCCAATATCCCCTTTCTCTTCTTCCTCCTCTCTTTCTTCTTCCTCTCCCTTATCTGTTCCTTCCTCAGAGACGCCTTAGGAGTGAGGTCCTGCGGTCCCTTAGGGTAGGGTTCTCCTCTTTCCTGTCCTCTTTCGACTTATTCCTTTTTCAGTTTGTTTCCTTTCCTTTATCTATCCTTCAGCTCTCTTGTCTCGCTCTTATTCTTCTAACTCTTATTTCACCTCACCGGCTTACAGAACTGGGATGGAGAAGTAGTCTGCGGCACCTACCGGCTGCCCCTCGCATACCACATAGTGCATTCCTCTCATGGTTGACACCGACTCCTCCCTCCCAAAAAAAAACAACTCCCGTAGTGGGTGCATGCTTCTGGCTTACACCCAGCAGTACTGAATGGTGAAGATACAAGAGAAGATCAAGAATTACAGTAGGTATGTAATTTCCATTTTTCAACCCTGCCTTTTGGCCTTTCATAGGACCCAAGGTTGTTCACAAAGTGCCTGGCAGCTGTGATGGCACATCTTCGGAGACAGGGAATGTCTTTTTTTCCTTATCTGGATGACTGGCTGGTCATAGGAAAATCTCCCCTGCAGGTGCAGCAGGATTTGAAGGTCACCCAGGACCTCCTGGAGTCTCTGGGATTCATGATCAATTACAAAAAGTCAGTCCTCACTCCTGCACAGGTATTGCAGTTCATAGGAGCAGAAATCAATACTGTACAAGCCAGAACATATCTGCCTCTGGAAAGGGTAAAGAGTCTTCAGTTAGTAGAAAGCTCTTTCAGGTTGCACAACTTAAGATTTGCAAGGCAGTTTCTCCAGCTACTGGGCCACATGGCTGCTTCTACAGGCACAGTGCTAGGTTCCAGATTCCACGAGAGGCATCCAGTTCCATCTCAGGTCTCATTGGTGTCAGAAAAAAGATCCTTTTTCAAAGCTCATTCCAGTAACAAGGGCACTGTTACAGGCCCTCCTGTGGTGGAAAGAGCAATCCAATTTAAGGCAGGGAGTTCCCTTTCAGAAAGAAAATCCTTCAGTGGTTCTCACAACAGATGCATCCCTCTTGGGCTGGGGTGCCCATATAGGGGAACACACAACCCAGGGCACCTGGTCAGCTGCAGAGTCCCTTCAGCACATAAACTTAGTGCAACTCAGAGCAGTTTTGCTAGCTTTAAAAGCTTTTTCTTCCCTAGAACAGGGCAGGGTGATACAGATCAGAACAGACAACACCACCACCACAATGTATTACATAAACAAGCAGGGAGGCACAAGGTTAGACCTTCCCTGCACAGAAGCCATAAAGATGTGGACTCTGGCCTACTCCTTAGGAGTATCTCTGCAGGGGCAATCCATTTGCCATGGAAGGACAACATCCTGGCAGATGCATTGAGTCAAATAAATCAGGCCCATCGTGAATGGACCCTGAATAGACAGGTGGTACAGGTTATTTTCAGAAGGTGGGGCACTCCAGAGATAGACTTGTTCGCATCCCATCAGAACCACCACCTGCCACAGTATTGTTGCAGACTACCAGCTCAAGGAATGCTTCTTCTGGATGCTCTGAATCTAGATTGGTCAGGAAGGTTCCTTTATGCTTTTCCTCCTTTCCCTCTGATCTACAGAGTATTGATCAAGCTCAGATCCCATGCAGCATTACTGATCTTGATAGCTCCAGATTGGCTGAGGCAGCCATGGTACTCTCTTCTGCTCTCCATGTCTGTTGCAAAACCATCTCCCTCAGAGGCACAACTTACTGACCTCCAACCAGGGAACTCTGTTGTATCTGAATCTCAAGTCCCTCAACCTCAAAGCCTAGCTTTTGAGGACTTAGAATACGCTAATTTAAAACTTTCAGAACCTGCTTTAAATATTTTAAGAGGTTACAGAAAGCCTTCTACTACAAAAATCTCTTCTTCCAAATGGAAGCGATTTTTTATCTGGTGTTCGGGTAAGACTGTGGTACCAGCCCAGGCTGAATTGCCAGTGATATTGGATTATCTCACTCATTAACATTCTCTTGGTCTACAGCCCAGTTCTTTGGGGTTCATCTTGCAGCAGTGTCTGCTTACCTTTCTGCTGGGAAAAAGGTAATATTAGCTTCAGATCCCATTTTTAAAAGGTTCTTTAAGGGCCTGAATCATTTGCATCCCCCTCACAGGCCACCAGTGCCAGTTTGGGACCTGAATGTGTGTATAGCTAAGCTCATGTCTGCGCCGTTTGAGCCCATGGCTACAGCTCATCTAAAATATGTCACTTGGAAAACAGTTTTTCTAGTGGCAATGACTTCTGAAAGAAGAATCAGTGAGCTTCAGGCTCTCTGTATAGATCAGGACTATCTCTTTTCATAGGGATAAAGTAGTCCTTAAGACAAACAGAAAATTTCTCCCCAAGGTGGTCTCTGATTTCCATTTAAATCAATCCATCACACTCCCTGTCTTTTTCACTGATCATGCCACTTCTGGTGATAGGAGGCTTCATAGTCTAGATGTAAAGCGGGCTCTCAGTTATTACATGACAGCCACTACGGACCTTAGACAGGCTAGAAAGCAATTGTTCCTGACCTGTGGGAATGTAGGAAAAGGTAATCTAGCCTCAAAAAGATCCATTTCTTGATGGATAGTTCAGTATATACAGTTCTGTTACACTTAAGCTGGTAGGGAGCCCCCATCAGGATTGAGGGCTCATTCTACAAGGGGGACAGCTGCTACTTTGGCAGCTGCCAGAGATGTCCCTTTGGTGAATATATGTAAAGCAACTACCTGGAAAACAGTACACACCTGACATTTTATCCAGGAGTGATGCTAGGTTTGGTAAAGCAGTCCTGCAAAGTCTGTTTCCAAAATAAAGTTATGTGCCCACCTCCAGTGGTACTGCTTGGTAGTCTGCATAAAGTTACGAATATACTGAGCATTACTGGGGTTAGAAGAAAAAATTTACTTACCATAGTAATCTTGTTTCTTCCCAGTGATGCTCAGACATTCATAACTTCTCTCCCTACCTCACCTTCCAGAACTTCAGCCTCTGCATTTCGGATGCTGGTGCCACCAAGTCATATTACACCCTTGGAGTGAAAATGTTTTTCTCTGCACCTGTATTAGTTAGGTGAACAGAGTTCACTGTGTTATTCTTTTGGTATTTTTCTGGCACTTTGTTCTAACTTTATTGAATTGTTTGCTCCTCCAGTTGGTGGTTTCTTTTCATAACATTCACATTGTTGGGAAAACCTCAATTTTAATGATAAATTATAGTACTATATTATTCTAGGCCTACCTTTCCAGGCTCCTTTATAAAATCTGAAGAGGTTAGAACACAGGCAGTTAGTAGAGGCAGTGTTTGAAAGATGCTCACGTGCAAAGTGTTCCATCATTTGCATGTGTTCCATCTCTCCGGGCAGTCCAACCCCTCAGGCTTGCTGAATAAAGTTATGAATATCTGAGCATCACTGGGAAGAAACAAGATTACTATGGTAAGTAATTTTTTCTTTCTGCAGTTTTGGAAATTGTTTGAACTGCAGAGACAAGTCCTGGCCAACTACCTCCAGAACTCACTTGTCTGTGGTAATGCTTACCTATTTCTGGAAGTAGTGAGACAATCCCCCCTCCCCCCGGCAGTGGTTTGGTGACCTGGGCAGAACTGTCAGGGTTTATTTAGCTGAGGTTTGGGTGCTGGTGCTGCTGCAGCATGCGCTTTGTTCTTTACTCTCACTTAGGTAGCTCTTGGCTGCTATTACATAAGGTGTATAGGTGTAGGCTCTAGGGAAGTATTCCTTGCCTCTGCCTTCCCTTTCATAAGGCCTTGCTTTTGCTACTAAATTGTCCTTGTGCATGTTTGTTAATTCAGTGTTTTACTGTCGGTTATATTTTTAGCTCATTGTTTATTTGTATTCAAGTCTGTTTTAATATTGTACTTGCCATTTGTGAAAACGGAAATTATATGCTCATCAGCTTACAAGTATAAAAATAAAAACAGATTAGTAGGAGTTACAGGCCTTTTCTTTCTCGTTGTTACTCTTGTCAGTGGTTTTGTATTCATCAAAATTTTTCACATGTGCCTCTGTTTCATTACCAAAAAGTGAGTTTCCCCTCAAAGGAGAAATCCATGGTTTTGGTCCGAGTGTCCCGGGAAAGGATGGTAGTCCTTAATCAGGAATATCTTCTTAAAGACACCGTATGGGCTAAAACCATAGCAGCATTGTCATTAGTGTCCACAGTAATGTGGAAATGGTATTTAGTGGCATCTAGATCTGATCTTGCTGTGGCAGTTAAGTCCTGTACCAGCTCACCATCAGCTTTATCAGCAAGTGCCAGAACTGTGTTCCACAGTGTTTTCTGGAACTGTGCTATATGGGTTGAATAACCTGCCTGCCTAATGAGTGGGAAACTGAGGTATAATCTTTCTAACACCAGGAATCATACATTATGATAAAACTAATGCAGTCAGCCTTCAGTGTTGATCTGCCCAGAGCGATGGAATTTATGCAGATGATGGAATTCTCATTGGCTCATGCCAATTTCAGACTGCTGCCCTTAGTAACTACTGCACTCTGAATGCTCAGATTTTTTACTCTGCCTGCCGGTTAAGACACCTTGGAGAGCTCTCCTCAACTTTCTTCTTGTATCTTTATTTGGTGATAACACTTATTTACTTTATTTTCATTATTGCTGCCCTTAGAATTTAGTGTAGCTTAGTTTTTAGGTATTTTAGTAGTGTTTTTCGGTTCCTCATTGGTTCTACGGAACCGCAGGGAACTGCTGTTTCTGGGGTATTTTTGCCTCAGTAGTTCGTTGAAAACTTTATTATTTGACAGTTCCCTTCAGGATCCATATTTTGTGTTGGTTTTTTAGTTATTTTACTAACTTTGTGGTTCCCTTTTTAGTCAGGGAACAGATTACTGCTCGGTTCCATTTTGCATTGGGGAACCAATCGGTTTGTTTATATTCTGCATTTATCGGTTTTGGGAACCAATTTCTTAAGTAACGTTTTTGCTTATTATTATTGCTCAATGTCAGAGGTTCCCAGTGTGAAACCTAAGAAAAGGATGGGACCCACTGGTTTAAAATGTTGTGAGAGTTGTGGCCAGATAATAGCCAAAGCAGACAGGCACGACCTGTGTTTTTTTTTTTTGCTTGGGTATCAGTCACATTTTTTTCTAATTGTGCCATTTGCAAAACATTTTGCCGTAAAATACTTTGAAAGTGGGCTAAAAAATCAGAGGAAATGGTTACTGCTTCTGCTTCCATACAGGATGTCCCTTCCACCTCTGCTTCCAAAAAAGATAAGGACAGGCAAAGGAGGCTGTGGAGCCTCAATCCACAGAGAAATCAGATTCTGGGAAATCAAAAAGGCCTGCGGAACTGGCTAGTGAACCGGTTCCAACTAGGAAAAAACATGAAGAGAAACATTTCACTGAGCCTGTGGTCAAGAAGGCTAAGGAACTCCCAGCATACACAGATGTCATGCCCTAGGCTGAGGACATTTCTAAAGCCCTCCAGGTCTTGCAGGCCCTACAGGCTGTGGTCCCTATGCCTGTACCAATTCCACCATTTCCTGCCCCAGTTCCAGGAGTCCAGGAACCAGCATATCTATTTCACAACCCTGAAGAAAAGGAGGATGGGGGGGAGGGGAACCCATAGAACCAGAGGTATCCCCCGAACAGAACTTCAGTTCCCCACCTAGGGGTCCGGAGGATTACACATCCCACTACTCATTTGTTAATCAATTGGTAAAAACCCTTAATCTTCCCATCCAGGAGACTGAAGAAGAAGGGGAGGAAGCTGACTTCCTAGAGATGATGGGGCTGGCACCGACAAGACATCTGATGCTCACCATGCACAAGTCCTTGAAAAAGGCAGTACTGCATATTTTGAAATCCCCCACTTCTGTCCCAGGCATGGACAAGAAAGTAGACAAAAAATACCAGTTGGACAGATCCACTGCTGCAGTTCTTTTTAGCCACCCAGACCATGAGGGGGTGGTTCAGGTAGCAGCCTGTGATAAGGCAAGGATCCCTTTGGCCTCTCACGCACCTGATAAGGACTCCAGAAAACTGGATGGGATGGGAAAAAAGGGGTACATGGCTGCCTCCCTCCTTGTGAGACAGGTCAACTATATGGCCTATGCAGTGCAGTACCAGAAGGCCTTGTGGAACACTATGCTGGCTTTAGATGATAAAGTTCCAGGTGAGGTGACAGTGGACCTCCAGGAAATTGCAAGGACAGCACTGGATGCCACAGAATACCAGTTCCACATGGCTGTGGATGCAAATGACACTGCAGCCAGGCTCATGGCACTCTCTGTCTCCCTGAGAAGGTTTGCCTGGCTTAGGGCCACCAACCTAACCCAGGATACACAAACAAAGGCAATGGATTTCCCTTGTGAGTGCTAACAAAAATGAAGCCTATATGAAAAAGGTGGAAGAGTACAAGGCCACCTATAGAAGTAATTCTAAGGAAAGGCCAACATCCTCTTAAAGGTCCCAGTATCGGGGGCAGGGGTAGGGGCCCCTACTCCTGGCCCTTTTCAGGCACAAGATATGCCAGACTACCAGTGAACTAGGGGTACTTTATGAGTAGGGGCAGAAGATCCATGAGAAGGCCTGCTCAGGTCCCCCAGGCGCAGACTCAGCCTAAGCAGGCTCCCTGGTGAGCTAGTACAGGTTGTGCCCCCTTTGCCAGTAGGTGGCAGGTTGACTCGCTCCCTCCAGGTTTGGACCACCATCACCACAGACAGGTGGGTTCTGGAGGTAATCAGTCAAGGACTGTCTCTAAACTTCAAGTCACCACACAGGCCAAGAGCCAGAAACTTTTCCCCAGCCATATCTGCAGACAAGGTACACCTGGAAGCAGATATGAAAAACCTATTGGCAGTCAATGCAGTGGAAACTGTCCCCCTACTCCAGAGGAGGAAGGGTTTCTATTAAATATATTTCCAAACTCAAAAGAAACATGGGGACTGGCAACCCATTGTAGACCTGAGACTTGTAAACAAGCACATCCTGAACCCAAAGTTCAAAATGTTGACTCTAGCCATGATTATCCCCCACACTGCAAAAAGGGAATTGGCTAGTATCCCTAGACTTAAATGATGCATGCTTCCACATTCCTATCAGACAAAGCCACATGAAATACCTGAGATTCAGACTACCCTCAGGCTATTACCAATCTGCAGCAATGCCCTTCATTTTAACTTCAGCACCAAGTGCATTCACAAAGTACCTAGCAGTGATAGTGGCACATTTAAAAAGGCAGGGAGTGACAGTGTTCCCTTACCAGATGACTGGCTAGTCATAGGTCGGTCCCTGCAGCATACCAGAGAATCTCTGGCCCTTACCAGGAGCACATCAGAGTCTCTGGGATTCCTCATAAACAGGCAGAAGTCCCAGCAAGAGCCTGTTCAGATTCTGGACTTCACTAGAGCAGAACTAGACACCAGCCTGGGCAGAGCATTTCTTCCCCAGGACAGGGTGAATAGCATCCTGCAGGTAGCAGGATCTTTCCAGTTAAACAGGCCAAGGCCAGCTAAATAGTTCTTATGTCTGCTGGGCCACATGGCAGCTGTCACAGTAGTGGTTCCAGGATCCAGATTTCAGATGAGGGACATACAGTTCCACCTAAGAGCACATTGGTCCCAGAAAAAGGATGCATTGCCCAAGCTGGTTCCAGTCACAGACATGCTCCTGCAGGCCCTGAAGTGGTGGCTGGACAGAGACAACCTCATGGAGGGAATCCCCTTCCTAAAGGAACATCCCTCAGTGGTGCTCACAACAGATGCCTCCCTACTAGGGTGGGAGCACACATGCTGGACTGAACAGACAACGAGACATGGTCCCCCCAGGAATCATTTCTGACCATAAACTTACTAGAGCTCAGGGCTGTATACCTGGCTCTATTGGCATTCACTCCTCGCTTACAAAACAGAGTGGTTCAAGTCAGAACAGACAACTCCACCACTATGTACTACATCAACAAACAAGGAGGAACCAAATCCACTCCATTGTGCACAGAGGCAATGAAGCTGTGGAGTCTGGCCTAGACCATGCAGGCGTCACTATCAGCTATCCACTTTCCTGGGAAGGACAACGTCCTGGCAGACTCCCTCAGCGGGATAAGTCAGGACCATCACGAATGGGCACTGAATCTTCAGGTGCTGCAGACAGTGTTCAGATGGTGGGGCACACCAGAGATAGACCTCTTTGCCTCCATAGACAATCATTAGTAACCCCAGTTCTCAAGCAGACCTCCCAGCAAGGGGACAGTCCCTCTGGATGCACTTGTACTAGACTGGTCAGGAAGATTCCTGTATGCCTTCCCTCCTTTCTCCATGTTGCTCAGAACCCTGGTGAAACTCAGGTCTCAGCCAGCAACCATGATCCTAGTGGCACCAGACTGAGCCAGACAGCCATGGTATTCACTTCTGCTGACCCTGTCAGTATCTCCCTCGATACACGTGCCTCAGAGTCACAATCTCCTGACTTCCTCTCAGGGCAGAATACTGTATCCCAACCTCAGGTCCATGCAGCTCAAAGCATGGCTGTTGAGGACCTAGAGTTTGCTAGCCTGAACCTTTCAGAAGAGATCCTGACAGTGCTCAGGGTGTCAAGGAAGTCATCCGCTAAGGAAGCCTACTCGGCAAAGTGGAAAAGGTTTTCCATTTGGTGTTCAGGAAGGGACATTCAAACAACATGAAGTCTTGCTATATTATGACAAGTTGCAGTTTGTCCCACCACTAGAACTGCTCCGGAGGTGAAATAGTTAAATCCATTCCATGAATGGAACTTTGAGCACGAGCTCTAAGATAGAAGCTCTGTCTGTGTAGTTTCAAACCTGAACTGTCAGATTCTTTACTCCGCCTCACTGAACAGTCGCTCCGAGATTTCTCCTACTGCTCGGTTCATTTCTCGGTTTAAACAGTGTTTTCGGTTCGATTCAACCGAGAATAGTTTTATTTAACCGCAAAACCGTTCGTTCAAGCTCTGTCTGTGGTATCGTAAGTAATTTAAAATTGTATTTTCTGTGTGGAACTTGTAAGTTTATCGGTTCGGTTTGAACCGATCAACTGATTAAAAGCTTAAAATTTTAAAGCTTGTCATTTTAGAGTCGGGTTCCGGTTCTTATCGGTTCTAAAAAAGCGGATTTATTACGTTTTCCAATACCCCGTGATACACCGTTAGGAACCGATAAGGGTGTCTTGCCTGAACACAATAAAGGCAAGTTTTTTTCATTAGGTTGGCATTATGTCTGAGAAACCCAAAAGAAAACCGGCCCACTGGGTTTCAACACTGTGATGTCTGGGGAAGTCTTTGCAAGGCTGACCCACACACCACATGTGTTTATTGTCTGGGGTTTGACCACCTCCAGTCAGACTGCCAGATTTGAAGAATTTCCTGCAGCCACCCTGAAAAGAGATTGGGCAGGCTCAGGAACCGAGAGGCCAAAAAGTCCGCTGACCGGATGGCCAGCCCGGTTCGGTGCCAACCAATCGAGGGAGTGCCCTCTGACCAGGGCGAGACTTCCTCGGGCAAAGAAAGCTGGTTCGAGGAACCAGTTCCAGTAAAGAGAACAAGAAGTCAGCAGGTTTGGAGTCCAAAATCCCTTCTCCAACTGCTGCAGAGATAGCAAGAGCTATTCAAATTGTCCAGTCACTGTCTCCGGTCCCATCCGAACCGCCAATATCTGGTAAAAGGTCGGTTCGTCCGGTTCCGTCGATTCAAGAATATGATGTTGAGGAGTTTTATGAACCAGAGGAGGGGGAGGATGATTATGAACAGTATGAATGTGGCTGGGAGGGTCTGGGTGTGCCCATTGAACCGGACATTTCCCCAGACAGACCTTTAGAATCTCCCCCTATGCTTTCTGAGTCCCCCTCTCATTTTATATTTTACAAAAAAGTTGCTGAAACCCTCCAGCTTCCTTTGGAAGAAGTTGTGGATGAGCAAGAGGAGCCTGATTTTGTAGAAATGATGGATATTCCAGAGTCTAGGAGATTGTCTATTCCTTTGCATAAGTCTTTTAGGAAACAAACAATAAAAATCTAAACTCCTAATTCTGTGCCTCCTGTAGATAAAAAGATGGACAGAAGGTACACATTGTCAGGTCCTGATACAGAATTCCTTTCTCAGCAATGCAGTCATGTTGGGGTAGTTCAGGCTGCAGCTTGTGATAAAGCTAATATTCCCCTGGCTTCACATCCTTCTGACAAGGATTCCAGGAAGATTGATGCCATGGCAAAAAAACAGTACATGGCAGCGTCCTTGGGACTCAGGTAAGCAAATTATATGGCTTATGTAGCAAGGTATCAGAAATCTAGATGGGATACTGTTATGGAATTAGCCAAACAAGCCCATGGCCAGCTTGCTAGCGAGCTGGAACAGGTGGCTGCCGATGGCATTGAGGCTTCTAAGGTGCAGTTTCATGCTGCTGTGGATGTTAATGATGTCTCCTCTAGAGTCATGGCCACATCTGTAGCTTTTCGTAGGTTGGCCTGGCTCAGGTGTACTAGCCTCACAGGATACCCAGACTAAGGCTATGGATTTTCCTGTGGTGGGAAATTCTCTGTTTGGGGAGCAGACAGAGAATTATATGAAAAAGATGGATGAATATAGGACTACTTACAAAAGTGCCCAAGCTAAGGGCGACAAGCCACTCCCAGAGGCACACTCCCAGGGGTAGGGGTAGGCCTTTCCATAGGCCTTTCTACCAAACTCAGGCCTCCTCTGCTTATGCTCAGAGGGGGTTCTTCAGAGGCAGAGGCAGACGGGGTGTGGGCAGGCCTGCTCCCACCCCTCAGCCTAAAGCACCTGCCAAGCAGGCACCCTGATGGGGTGCCCAGGGCCGATTCTCCTTTACCAGTAGGGGGCAGGTTGGCTTACTTCAGTCAGAACTGGGTGTCTTTAACCTCAGACAAGTGGGTTCTGGAAGTAGTAAGCCAGGGTCTGGTTCTCAGCTTCAAAAAGTTCCCCAAGATGAGAGCCAGGCTTTTTCTACCTGCAAATTCTTTAGAGACCCTTGCTCTAGAAGCAGAGGTCTCAACCCTGTTGGCTCTCAGAGCAGTAGAAAGGGTTCCTCCCCTACATCAGGGCAGGGGTCTGTATTCCAGATACTTCCTTACCCCAAAAAGACAGGAGAATGGCGGCCCATCTTAGACCTCAGATATCTGAACAAGCATCTTTTGAAACCAAAGTTCAGAATGGTAACTCTGGCAATGATTTTACCTTCTCTAAGGCCAGGGGACTGGCTAGCTTCCCTGGACCTCAAGGATGCCTATTTTCATGTCCTAATCAGAAGCTCCCACCGAAAGTACCTCAGATTCGAACTGCCCTCAGGTCATTACCAGTTCAGAGCAATGCCCTTCGGCTTGACCTCTGCCCCAAGGGTATTCACAAAATGTCTGGCAGTAGCAGTAGTCCTCAGAACAGGTAAAATCTCACCTGCAAGTCACCCAGCAGCTTCTCACCTCCCTGGGTTTCCTGCTAAATCTACCAAAGTCGGTTCTGGAACCAGTCCAGGTACTCACCTTTATAGGTGCAGAATTGGACACAAACCGGGCCAGAGCTTTTCTTCCCTTAGAAAGGGTAGAACTTGGTGGCTCAGGCCTCCTCCTTCCTCTCACGGGTCTCTCGACCAGCAAGACACTTTGCAGCTTCTGGGCACATGGCTGCATCCACAGCTGTAGTGCAGGAGCAAGATTTCAGATGAGAGACATTCAGTTTCACTTGAGAACCTATTGGTCCCAGAGAAGAGACCCCCTTTCCAAGTTGGTCCCAGTGACTCGAACCTTGATCCAGGCCCTCCAGTGGTGGCAGGATCAGAGCAATTTAAGATTGGGGGTCCCCTTCATTCCCCCTGCTCACACGTTGACTCTCACTGCAGATGCTTCCCTCCTGGGGTGGGGAGCCCATATGGGCGACCTGTCCACTCAGGGAGTGTGGTCTCCCCAGGAATCTCTGTTCCACATCAATTTGCTGGAACTCAGAGCTGTCTTTTTAGCACTTCAAGTGTTTTCTGCATCTGTTCAGAACAAAGTGGTACAAGTCAGAACAGACAACACCACAACAATGTGGTACATCAACAAGCAGGGGGGCACTCGGTCTTCGGCCTTGTGCACCGAGGCAATGAAGTTGTGGTCTCTGGCCTGTTTCCTGAACGCTTCCCTCATAGCAGTTCACCTTCCAGGAAAGGACCATGTTCTAGCAGATGCTCTCAGCAGGATTTCTCAGGGCCATCACGAATGGTCCCTGGATCCTCAAGTACTGGGGATAGTCTTTGCCGGATGGGGCACCCCTCAGATAGATCTTTTTGCAGCCCCAGACAATCACCAACTTCCACTGTTCTGCTGCAGGCCTCCAGTGTTGGGCCCAGTCCCCTGGACGCCTCCTTCCTGGATTGGGAAGGAAGTTTCTTTATGCTTCCCCTTCCCTCTCCTATTCAAAGTGTTAGTCAAAATCAGATCCCAGCCTTGCAGGGTGATTCTGATTGCCCCGGATTGGGCCAGGCAGCCCTGGTACCCACTCCTTCTGTCCCTGACAGTCAATCTTCCCCTGTGTCTCCCAGGAATCACAACCTGTTATCCTGTCCCAGGGAGAGTTTGGAATCGAACCTCAAATCCCTCAATCTCAAGGCCTGGCTCTTGAGGAGTTAAATTGCTGACTTACACCTCTCTCAGGGTGTTCTTGAAATTCTAAAGGCTTCTAGGAAGCCTTCCACTAGGAGCTACTTATAATTCTAAATGGAAAAGGTTTTCCATTTGGTGTTCTAGAAGCATATTTCCCAGAATCTGCTGATTTGCCCATTGTGTTAGATTATATGGTCCATCTTAATTCTTTGGGCCTCAGACCAGCTACCCTGAGAGTTCATTTGGCAGCTGTCTCTGCTTTTGTTTCAGCAGGAAAGTCATCCTCTCTTTCCACTCACCCTGTGTTTGCAAGTTTTTTAAGGATTACTCCTTACTAATCCACCTTTTAGGGATCCAGCCCCTGCCTGGAACCTTAATGTTTGCATTGCCCAGTTAATGCAACCCCCTTTTGAACCTCTGTTTTCTGCAGAGCTGAAGTATCTAACTTGGAAAACTGTTTTCCTAGTGGCTATCACTTCTGCTAGATGCATAAGTGAGTTGCAAACCTTGTCAGTAGAAACTGACTTTATTTCTTTCCACAGGGATAAGGTAGTCCTCAGGACTAACAGGAAGTTTTTGCCTAAGGTGGTTTCAGATTTCCATCTTAACCAATCTATCTCCCTTCCAGTATTCTTCACTGAACACTCCTCTTGCTGGTGAGAGGAGATTGCACAGTTTGGATGTTAAGAGGGCCCTTAGTTACTATTTAGAACGTACCAAGGGTCACAGGTTCGAATCCCTCCAACTTTTCCTCACTTATGGTGAGGTTGGGAAAGGGAAACCTGCCACTAAGAGATCAATTGCCAGGTGGATTGTCTCTTGTATCCAATTTTGTTATCAGAAACTGGGCAGAGATCCCCCCTCTGGCTTGAGGGCTCATTCTACCAGAGGTACAGCCGCGTCTCTAGCTGCTGCCAGAGACATCCCTATATTGGAGATATGCCAGGCTGCTACTTGGAAAATGGTACACACTTTCACCAAGCATTACTCCCTGGATGTCCAGGCTAGGAGAGATGCTCGGTTTGGCACAGCTGTGCTTCAGAGCCTATTCCCTAAGTAGGTTCTGTCCCTCCTCCATGGAGGTATTGCTGTGTAGTCTGCAACTTGTCATAATATAGCAAGACTTCATGTTGTTTGAAGAAAAAATTACTCACCTTAGTAATGTTGTTTCTTCTAATGGAGTCTTGCTATATTGACCTCCCCAGCCTGCCCCTCTCAGAACTTCTACTTGGGTATGGTGTGGGCAACCTAGTGTGGGCACTATTTTATGCCCTTTTAGTCGTTTCACCCTTTTTGGGGTTTGGGGTGTGGTGTTTATTATTCTCTTGTGTTATTTCTCATATTGTTAAATTATATTATTAATTCTGGTCCCCTGACTTGAGTCTTTGGTGTTGGGACCAGCAATGGGTATTGTATTATTTAGGTAGCCAGTTTGGCTAGTGTAGGTTACAGCTTCCACACAGACCTTAGTGAGTTTTTGCTCGTAAAGATCTGACAGTTCAGGTTTGAAACTACACAGACAGAGCTTCTATCTTAGAGCTCGTGCTCAAAGTTCCATTCATGGAATGGATTTAACTATTTCACCTCCGGAGCAGTTCTAGTGGTGGAACAAACTGCAACTTGTCATAATATAGCAAGACTCCATTAGAAGAAACAACATTACTAAGACGAGTAATTTTTTCTTGTCCCCTCAAGGGCTGGCCTTCCTGTTCTTCTGGACTATATGGCACACCTGCATACACTAGGCCTTCGGCCTTCAACTCTGAAAGTACCCCTGGCCACAGTCTCAGCATATGTGTCAGCTGGCAAAGAAAGGTCGATGGCCTCTCACCCTGTCTTTCGAAAATATTTTAAAGGTCTCAACCACCTTCATCCTCCCCTTAGGGAGCCAATTTCAGCCTGGAATCTGAATATTTGTATTGCCAAGCTAATGGAGCCACATTTGAGCCTATGGCAACTGCAGACTTGAAGTATGTCACTTGGAAAACTGTTTTCTTGGTGGCCATAACTTCAGCCAGGAGAATAAGTGAACTGCAATCCCTGTACACAGATCTGGACTACATTTCATTCCACAGGGACAAGGTTGTACTTAGGACCAACAGGACACTTCTCCCCAAAGTGTTCTCAGAAGTCCATTTGAATCAAACTATCCCTTTGTTTTCTTCACTGACAATTCCACTCGCCTGAATGGAAATTACATTGCCTGGATGTCAAAAGGGCCCTCAGCCACTATCTTGACAGGACCAAGGCTCACAGGCCAGAGCATACCCAACTGTTCCTCACCTATGGAGAAGTGCATAAGGGAAAACCCGCTACAAAGCGAACCATTGCAGACTGAATAATGGCATGCATACAGTTCTGCTACAGTAAAGTTGGCAAACAAGCACCCCTGGGCCTCAGGGCACAATCTACCAGGGGCACAGCTGCATCAGTAGCAGCTGCAAGGTATATCCCACTTCTGTAAATCTGTAAAGTAGTTACATGGAAACAGTACACACTTTCACTAAGCATTACAGCCTGAACATATAGTCCAGGAGTAATGCTCGATTTGGTACAGCAGTGCTGCAAAACCTATTTTCAAGACAGATTGTTGGCCCAACTTTCAAAGGTACTGCTTGGTAGTCTGCATTAGTTTAATCATACTGTGTGGTTCCTGGGGTTAGAAGAAAAAATTAGTCACCACAGTAATCTTGTTTCTTTTAGGGGATCACACAGTATGATTAAAGCTCCCACTCTGCCTCCCCTACCTGAACCTATATAAAAAAAAGGGGGGGCCAGATTTTGGTTCTGCATCTATGTTTTGTCTTTTATGTGGTTTATTACTCAAGATTGAAGTGCTTTAACCAGTTGGTTCACACTGTTGGCCCTTTTGGGACTCGTGGGTTTATTGGGGACGTGATTAAAGTTTTTTTTTTTATTCTGTTTAATCAGCTACTAAGAGGGTCTTTACCCTGTTAGGCTACATAATGAATCTGAGCACTCATAATGAAGTAGTTACTAAGGGCAGCAGTTTGAAATTGGCGTGCGCCAATGAGAATTCTATAATTTGCATAAATTTCATCTCTCCGGGCAGTTCAACACCGAAGGCTGACTGCATTTGTTTAATCATACTATGTGATCCCCTGGAAGAAACAAGATTACTATTGTGAGTAATATTTTCTTCTGGCCATAGCATCCAGTTTTTTAGAGTGCTTTTCATGGGGCTGTGTGGACAGGGTGACTTTTGCTCTCTCACAATCAGCAGCCTTGACTACACCTTGATGATCAGGGTGAGCATACAGGTATTCCACCCCCTGTCTAGTCACCTGATATTTTCTTTCAGTTTTTTATATTGATGGCTGCAGCTGAAGTAGGCTCAGACATGATTTTGGATATGGCCTTCTGAAATCATTTATGTATGGGGACTATAACCTCATTGCAGATGCCATCTTCATCATATCCATAAATTCAACATCCTCCACAGCATTCTTGAGGGGGAATGCTGGAGGTATTAAGCATTTGTCTGACAAGTTAGGAAAAAGAGGGATAATCCGCATAATGCCTTGGAGGAGAGCCAAAGTCTCACTCAGGTGCACCCTCTGATTCCATGGGGCCACCTTCTTCCTCCTGTAAATAGTATTCTTCTTCCTCCTCCTCATCCACAGGGAGACAGGTTGGAGCCTGAGCTTGGGAAGGGGGATGGATGGCAGACACATTATTAAAATGTACCATGGCCTGAATAGCCTGGAAAATTGCCATATCTTTGATGTGCGCTCAGATGAGGATTTTTTTCTGTGTTATCCGTCTGCTCCTTTCTCCATTCAGGTGGAGTAGCAGTGACATTTTTCTTTAAGTTTCGTTTTAGCAGGCACTGTTTCCAGTGTCTGCTGTGAGACAGTTTTATTTTTATTTTTGCCATCACTGGATTCAGGGCTCTTCTCTTTGGACACCCTGGTATCTGATCCATCTTTACCATGCCTTTCAGATGGCTGAACAGTTTTACCTTTTTTCTTGTCGCCTTTTACTGAAGTTGCTGCTGCTGCTCTACATGGAGAGACAGATCTTCTGATGTGTGCTTTCCACCATCATTGGGAACTTCCTCAGACAAAAACCAAAAAAAAGGTAACACTGTAGGAGCCCACTGGCTCCAGAATTATATCCAAGACAAAACTGATGCTCCATTTACAACATTTATAGCAGTGATAAAGAACCAGTCTGAGGGTGAGGAAACCAAGCCCTGGTGCTTCGACCGACATGGGTCTTCATCAGAGGGCATTTATTATTTTTGGTGAAAAGGAGGCGAAATGAGAAGACATATTTTTTTTAATCTTTTTTACCTCTTTTTTAAGGTTTTAGGGCAAAAAATAAGACAGGATTCACAATTTGTAAAGTCATGATCTGGACCCAGGTATTTTAAACAGAGCTTGTGACAGTTGCCTTTGCCAGGAGCTGGAAACAATTTAAATAATTTCTTGAACCTTTGGGTCCCCCAGGTCTCTCTGACATGCCAAATTAGAGATATCCTAGTGAAAAACTAAAATGATTCCCAAATAAGAATAAAGAACAAGAGTCCAATAGTAAAAAAGTCTCTTACCTTCAAAAATAGTGCCAAAGGTCAAATTGCTGTTTCCTGCAACAGGAACCGTTTAATGAAGGTGAAAGGGCACAGGCAGAAATGGAAAGTGAAAATGTTCTGTTTCCTGTTCTGTAAATAGGGGAACAATTAAACCACCAAGAATTAATGAGGTTAGTGGTAAGATTTTATAAAATAGCCAAAAATAAAAACAGCAGCCAGTAGGGTGGTCTCTGGTCCCTGGGAATCAAAACCGGAACTGGAGAAACAAGATTCGTGAAAAAATTTACTTCCTCACTAACTCAGAGTAATCTGAGACCTTCAAGTGCCTTAAAGGAATTAACAAAGTAAACTGCAGGGAACTAATTAGCCTGAATGCCAATTTGCAGTCACGTGGATGCAAAGGGAAATTAAAAGGAGGTAGGTTTAGGAGAGATGTGAGAAAGTACTACTTCTAACCCCAGTAATGCTCAGAATATTCCTAACTTTATGCAGTAAGCCTGGAGGGTTGGACTGCCTGGAGAGAGAACACATGCAAATGATGGATCACTTTTCACATGAGCATCTTTCAAACGCTGCCTCTACTAACTGCCTGTGTTCTAAACCTCTTCAGATTTTTCTCTCCACCTGAAAAGTCTGGTCGCTCGGAGCTTCGTTCGTCCACTTTCTCCTGCGTAAAGAAAACTTCAAAATACTATGATGAGTATATTTTGTTTTCATTTACTACCGCTACTGTATAGAAACATAGAAACATAGAATTTGTTGGCAGATAAGGACCGCTTGGCCCACCTAGTCTGCTCATTTTCCTACCTAACAGATAAGCTGCAGATCCTAGTTAACCAACAGCTTACTTCCTCCTACCCACCACTAGGACTGCCTTATGCCTGTCCCATGCATTCTTGAAGTCCCCCACTATTCTTGACTCCACGACCTCCTCAGGGAGGCTGTTCCATGCATCCACAACCCTCTCAGTGAAAAAATACTTCCTCACATTACCTCTGAGCCGTCCCCCTTCTATCTTCAAATTGTGCCCCCTTGTTCTTGCACATCTCTTTTTCTGGAAGATGCTACCCTCTTGGACTTTGTTAATTCCCTTGAGGTACTTGAAAGTTTCTATCATGTCCCCTCTCTCCCTTCTTTCCTCAAGGGTATACATATTAAGCTCCTTTAGTCTTTCTTCGTATGTCTTCTGGTGCAGACCCTGCACCATTTTAGTTCTCCCTCCTCTGGACAGCCTCCACTCTGTCTATGTCTTTCTGGAGATGGGGTCTCAAAACTGCACACAGTACTCCAGATGGGGTCTCACCAACTGTCTGTACAGAGGGATAACAACTTCCTGTTTTCACTATTGATGCCTCTTCCTATGCATCCCAGTATCCCCCAGCCTTCCTTACTGCCTTCTCCATTGCTTGCCTTTGGGTCATCTGATATAATTACCCCAGGTCCCTTTCTATTTTTACTGTTGTCAGTATCTCACCCCCCATTTGTATGCTTCCCCTGGGTTTTTGTTTCCCATGTGCATTACCTTGCACTTCTTTGCATTGAATCTGAGCTGCCATACATTTGACCATTCCTCCAACCTTGCCAAGTCCCTTTTCATCCTTTCCACTCCATCTTGTTTATCAACCCTGTTGCAGATCTTTGTGTCATCTGCAAAGAGACATACTTTTTCTTCCAGTTCCTATGCAATGTCACTTATAAAGACATTAAAAAGGACGGGTCCCAGTACTGATCCCTGCGGTACCCCGCTAGTAACCCTCCTTTCTTCACTGTGTACTCCATTTACTACTACCCTTTGCGTCCTGTTGTCTAGCCAATTTTTTATCCAGGCTACCACCTGGGGACCCACTCCAAGGCTGGCTATCTTGTGAATTAATCTTTTGTGTGGGACTGTATCAAATGCCTTGCTAAAATCTAGGTAGGCCATGTCCACAGCCCCTCCCTGGTCTACTACTTTGTCACCAGTCAAACAAATCTATTAGATTCTGTCTGACATGACCTTCCCATCGTGAATCCATGCTGCCTTGGGTCCTGTGCCCCACTGGCCTCTAGGTACTCAACAATTCTTTCCTTCAGAAGTGATTCATCATTTTCCCTACCACTGAGGTCAAACTAACTGGTCTGTAGTTTCCTGCCTCTGTCCTGCTCCCACTTTTGTGAAGAGGAATCACATCTGCCCTCCTCCAGTCCTCGGGTACCACCTCATCCTCCCATGATTTGTTAAAGAGAGTAGTCAGCAGTGTTTTGTATTATTTACTTAACGTATGGTTAAATTTGTTGTTTTTCCCGGTTTCTCTTGGTTCGGTATAACCGTGGGGGAACCGGGTTAGTTTTTGTTAAAATTGGGGTTCTCTGATTAAAGAACTGCCTTAGTTGTACATTTAAAACTTGTTTTATATAATTTTCTGTAACCAATAATTCTCGGTTACCTGAACTGCAGACCCGGTTTCATACCGCTACATCGGGTCGGTTTCATCGGTTCCTTTTCGGTTCCAGAACCAATCATTTAAAAAAAAAGAAAAAAAAAAAAGCTCTTTTGTTATTATCGGTTGGGTTTTTCTTTTTCAAAACATCATGTCTAAGAAACCCAAAAAGGGAACCGGTGAACCTGGTTTTAAGAACTGTTCCCAGTGTGGGGAAGTATTTGCCAAAGTAGATAAACACACTTTATGTGTGATATGTTTGGGTTTTGACCACCTTAAGGAGGAATGTGAAGTATGCAAAACATTCCAGACAAAACTCTGGAAAAACGCCTTGGAAAGACTCAAGAAAAAGTCTGCAAAGGGTCCCTCTGGCTCTGACCAGCCAATACCTCAAGAATCTGTGGCTGAACCCACATCTGCTTCTGTGCCTGCCCCTGGGATGGGCAAAAAGGGCACAAAATGTACATATGAACCAGCTGACTTCCCGGTTCCTTCTAAGAAAAGCAAAAAGCTAAAGCACACAGAACCAATACCTGTCAAACTGGGGACTTCTGTACCTGTTATGCCTGTACCAGTGGCCCAAGAAATTGCTCAGGCCTTTAAAATAATTCAATCTTTACAGGCAATAGTTCCTCCTCAGCAACCTCCTGCTCCTTCCCAGGGTCCTCAGGCTGGCAGCAATGTGCATCCAGCCCCTCAAGATAGAGGGGACCAAATTGATGATGATGGTGATGAATACAGTGATGAGGAGGGACCAACTAAACCAGAAGCATCCCCTTAACAGGACTTTGGTTCACCTCCAAGGGTGACTGAGGATTTTCCATCCCATTTTACTTTTATAAGAAGGATGTCAGATGACCTAGACATCTCCACTACCGAACAAGTTGAGGATGAAGAGGAGGTGGAGTACTTGGAGATGATGGGGCTGACACCCACCAAGGCTCTACTCCTACCGGTGTACAAATTCTTTAAGAAGGATGCCTTAAAGATTCTTTAAACACCAAACTCCACTCCTCCCATAGATAGGAGGATGGACAGAAAATATCAATTGGAGAGGGAGTGAGCCGATTTTCTCTTCTCCCATCCAGACCATCAGGGGGTAATTCAGCAAGCTGCTTGTGACAAGGCCAGGGTCCCTCTGTCCTTACATTCTGAGGACAAGAACTCCATAAAAATTGACAGCATGGCCAAAAAAAGGGTACCTGTCAGCCTCTCTGGCTATGCATCAGGCTACCTTCCAAGAATATGCTGCCCAGTACCAGAAGTCACTGTGGCAGTCAGTCCTGGCTATGTCCCAGAAAGTTCCCTCATCCTTGTCAGATGACCTGGCTGAAACTGCCAGGTTTGGGTTAGAGGCAGCTAAGTACCAATTCCAAATGGCTGCTGACACCAATGACACTGCAGTCAGATGGATAGCGAATACGGTGGCACAGAGGAGGTTTGCATGGCTCAGGGCCACAAACCTTACTCAAGATACCCAGTCCAAGGCCTTGGATTTTCCTCTATAGGGAAATTCCCTCTTTGGGGAGTCCACTGTGGCATATATGAAGAAGGTGGATGAGTATAAGGCCACTTACAGAAGCAACTCTGCCAAGGAGAGAGCTTCACCATCCACCAGATCTTATGGAAGTGGAGGCTGGGGCAGGTCTTTTTATACCAGGCCCTTCTTCCAGTCAGTGGCCTTACCCCAGTACCAGCAGTATCCACAACAGGGATACCCCAGGAGCAGGGGAAGGAGAGGCTCGAGGTGAGGGTCCCAAGCTCAACCTCAGCCGCAATCAAAACAGACCTCCTGAGCCACAGACCACTTCCTCCCTACTTGTGGGAGGCAGACTGTCTTACTTCCTCCATGCCTGGCTGAAAATCACCACAGAAAAATGGGTTCTGGAGGTAGTGGGTCAGGGTCTATCTCTGGAATTCAAATCCCCTCCTTCTCAGAAAATCAGAGTATTCAGCTCTCCCTCACTAGCAGAAAAAAACACTGCTAGAGTCAGAAGTTCAAAACCTGCTACAGCAGAAAGCAGCAGAACCAGTTCCAAAGTCCCTGAGAGGAGGTTTTTTTTTTTTATTCCAGATACTTCCTAACCACAAAGAAAAGTGGGGAGTGGTGGCCTGTTCTCGATCTCAGAGCTTCAAACAGACATCTAAAGAAACGAAAATTCAGAATGGTAACACTAGCTGTGATTCTGCCAATGCTCCAAAAGGGAGACTGGCTGGCATCACTGGACTTAAAAGATGCCTATTTCCACATTCCCATAAGGGATTCTTACCAGAGATATCTCAGATTCAGACTCCCTTCAGGTCACTACCAGTTTTCAACCCTGCCTTATGTTCTTTCTTAGGCCCCAGTGGTATTCACAAAGTGTCTAGCTGCTGTAGCAGCACATTTTCAGAGACAAGGTATCACTTTTTTTCCCTTATCTGGATGACTGGATGTGGTGGGAAAATCCCCACTAAAGGTACAGCAGGATTTAAGTCACCCAGGACCTCCTAGAATCCCTGGGATTTCTAATCAATCACAAAAAGTCTGTTTTCACCCCTGCACAGATGTTGCAGTTCATAGGAGCAGAAATAAATACCTTACAGGCCAGAGCCTATTTGCCTCTGGAGAGAGTACAAAGCCTTCAGTCAGTGGCAAATTCCTTCAGCTTACACAAAGCAAAAACTGCAAGACAGTTTCTCCAGCTACTGGGCCACATTGCTGCTGCCACAGGCACAGTGCAGGATTCCAGATTTCACATGAGGGACATCCAGTTCTATCTCAGGGCTTACAGGTGACATAAAAAATACCCTTTTTCAAAACTCATTGCAGTAACAAGGGCACTGTTACAGGCCCTCTTGTGGTGGAAAGAGGAATCCAACTTAAGAAAGGGAATCCCCTTTCAAAAGGAGAATCCTTCAGCGATTCTCACAACAGATGCATCGCTATTGGGCTGGGGTGCCCATCTAGAGCAGCACACCACCCAGGATACCTGGTCAGCTGCAGAGTCCCTTCAACACATAAACTTAATGGAACTCAGAGCAGTTTTAGTAGCTCTGTGAGCTTTCTCTCCCCTAGTACAGGGCAAGGTGGTACAGATCAGAACAGATAATACCACCACAATGTATTACATAAACAAGCAGGGAGGCATCAGGTCAGGCCTCCTTTGTACAGAAGCATACGTATCTGGACTCTAGCTTACTCTCTGGGAATATTCCTGCAGGCAATTCATTTGCCAGGGAAAGACAACATCCTGGCGGATGCCTTGAGTCGAATCAGTCAGGCCCATCATGAATGGACCCTGAACAGACAGGTGGTACAGGTTATTTTCAGAAGGTGGGGCACTCCACAGGTAGACTTGTTCGCATCCCACCAGAACCACCACCTGCCCCAGTATTGTTGCAGACCACTGGACCAGGGCACACTTCCTCTAGATGCCCTAATCCTGGATTGGTCAGGGAGGTTCCTGTATGCTTTTCCTCCTTTTCCTCTAGTTCACAGGGTACTGCTCAAGCTCAGGTCCCATGCAGCATCACTGATCTTGATAGCTCCAGATTGGCCAAGGCAGCCGTGGTAATCTCTTCTGCTCTCCATGTCTGTCACAAAACCGATGCACCTCCCTCGGAGGCACAATCTACTGACTTCCAACCAGGGAACTCTGTTGTATCCAAATCTCAAGTCCCTCAACCTCAAGGCCTGGCTCTTGAGGACATAGAATATGTAAAATTGAACCTTTCTCAGTCTGTCTTAAGCATTTTAAAAGCTTATAGAAAACCTTCTACTAAGAAAACCTATTTTTCTAAATGGAAAAGGTTTTCACTTTGGTGCTCTAGCAGATCACTAACACCAAGACAGGCTGAAATTCCAGTTGTCCTGGATTGTCTCTCTCACTTGCATTACTCTGGCTTGCAACCCAGCTCTCTGAAGGTTCATTTGGCAGCTGTCTCTGCTTACCTCTCTGCTGGGGGCAATGGTAACCTTAGCCTCGGATCCTATCTTTAAAAGATTCTATAAAGGTCTGAATCATTTACATCCACCCCACAGGGCTCCAGTGCCAGCTTGGGATTTGAATGTGTGTATAGCTAAACTCATGGGCTCCCCCTTTGAACCCATGACTACAGCTTATCTAAAATATGTCACTTGGGAAATAGTTTTTCTCGTGGCAATGACTTCTGCAAGAAGGATCAGTGAGCTTCAGGCTCTCTGTATAGATCAGGACTATATCTCCTTTCATAGGGATAAGATAGTCCTTAGAACAAACAGAAAATTTCTCCCCAAGGTAGTCTCGGACTTCCACTTAAACCAGTCCATCACTCTTCCTGTCTTTTTCATTGACCACTCTACCTCTGGTGAAAGAAGACTCCACAGTTTAGATGTGAAAAGAGCTCTCAGTTACTACATGACAGCCACAAAAGGCCATAGACAGGACAGAAAACAGCTGTTCCCAACCTATGGGGTTGTGGGAAAAGGTACTCCAGCCTCTGAAAGGTTCATTTCTTGATGGATAGTCCAGTATATCCAGTTCTGTTACACAAAGGCTGGTAAGGAGCCCCCATCAAGATTGAGGGCCCATTCCACAAGAGGGACAGCTGCTACCTTAGCAGCTGCCAGAGATGTTCCATTACTGGACATTTTTAAAGCAGCTACCTGGAAGACAGTACACACCTTTACAAAGCATTACAATCTAGATATTTTGTCTAGTAGTGATGCTAGGTTTGGCACGGCAGTCCTGCAAAGTCTGTTTCCAAAATAAGTTCTGTGCCCATCTCCAGTGATACTGCTTGGTAGTCTGCATAAAGTTAGGAATATTCTGAGCATTACTGGGGTTAGAAGAAAAAATTACTTACCATAGTAATCTTCTTTCTTCCCATTGATGCCGTGAGGATGTGGGATAAGGATGGAATGTCCACAAGATAGGTAGTGTCTCCAAAACAAGAAATTTATTGCAGTGGAATAAACAAAAACGGACTTCAAATGACAAAACAAAAAAGAATCAAAGCAAAACAAAAGTCTACTCAGTTACATCACTGGGTAGATATCCTAGTAGGCTCTCTAGGACACAGCTAGGGTCAGCACCCCAGCACCAACTAACTAAGCTTTGAGAAGGTGCTCTTTTTATATACAGACCAGGCCATGTGATGTGCATAGCTCCACCCCTTTCTCTTAGTACAAGTGAAAAAATGCTTTATTCCCCTTTAAACAATTCTTCATACATTCAATCCATAATTCAGTTACATTCAAATACCTAATACATTCTAACACAATAATATTGCAGTTAAACAAAGTTTCATTGAGGAAAGCACACCAAGTGGCCACGCCTCCTGGTCTGCAGCATAAAGATAGCAAGATTATGGCTGGCCGGCTCTAAGGAGCTTTCCAGACCAGAGGGTGTGTCCGGAGCACAAACTACAGAGGCTGCAACAAGCATTCCAACATTGTAATGCAGGCAAGCAACTCCTTTTGCTCTCTTTTACTCTGGGGTTTTCCTCTGTTTCAAAAACAAGCCTACTTTTAAACTAACACTTTCTTTTTCTTTCAGACTCTTTTGTATTCTCTGATAACTTTTCTTTAAAGTAAAGCTTCCTCTTAACATTAGCACCCTGTTTAAAAAAAACAAAGCAGGGATGAAAAAGTAAGCAGGAGTCCCTGACTCAACTTCTTACAGTGAGTTGCTATACTTTTGCAGCTGAGGACAGGAACAAGTGGCTGCAGAGAAACCAAGCCCTTATATTTTTATTTTACTTCCAAAAAGCCAAGAGGTCTTCATTCTAGTGCAGCACAAAGTGTAACTGTTTATTTCCAAGTGAAGTGTTTTTTTACACACTTAATAACTCAGGGAGTCGCTTTTCATTCTAGTTGCCTACTCCTAGAACTTAAGCGGAGGTGTGTGCATATTTGCAAGGGACTGCATGAATGTGCGTGCGTGTGTGTGGTTGTGTGCAAGTGCGCATGTTAATGAGGTAAAATGTGCAACCTTACACGAAAAAGAGACAAAGGATAGAGAGAGAACAACTGCTGGTGGCCTACCGGAGACTGGGGAAATTAAGCTCGGAGCAGAGAACACAGAAAGGAAGGCACAAAAGAATAGCACAGAGGGAAATGCTGTTGCAACAGACTTGAAATGGAGAAAGAAAATGTAGGGCTACATGTCACCCTCTTACAGATGCTCAGATATTTATAACTTCCCTTCCTACTTCCCCTTCTAGAACTTTAGCCTCTGCACTCCGCATGCTGGTGCCACCCTTATAATTATACACTCTTGGAGTGTTTTTACCCTGCACCTGTCAATAGTTTGGGTAAATCAGTTTGCATTGTGTTCTGCCTTTTTTGGGTGTTTTTTCTGTGGCATTTTGTTCTAATCTTTGTTTAATAGTTCTCCAGTTGGAGTGTTTATTTAAAATATATTTTTGGAAAAACCCCAATTTTAATAATATAATTATAGTACTATATAACTCTGGGCCTACTTTCCAGGCTCCATTTATAAAATCTGAAGAGGTTTAGAACACAGGCAGTTAGTAGAGGCAGTGTTTGAAAGATGCTCATATGCAAAGTGTTCCATCATTTGCATGTGTTCTATCTTTCTGGGCAGTCCAACCCTCCAGGCTTACTGCATGAAGTTATGAATATCTGAGCATCACTGGGAAGAAAGAAGATTACTATGGTAAGTAATTTTTTCTTTACATAGCGCGTGGTGGAACCTTGGAACAGTCTGTCAGCTGAAGTGGTGGGAGCAGAAACAGTCAGAGGATTCAAGCAGGGCCGGGACATAATGAAGGGTATAGTGGTTACAGGGGTGACAGGACCAAAGAGGAGAATAGAGAGAGAATGGGGAGGCTTAGTTCCCTGGAGGAACAGTAGATTCCAGGGATTATAGGGAACTTCGGCAGACTGGATGGACCTATGGTCTTTTTCAGCCATCATTGTCTATGTTTCTATGAATAACTACTTAAATTTCACAACTTCTAATACTTAGAAAAATAAATAAACCATCTGGAGACCCAGTGGTACCAGAGCTAATGGTGGGGTGACTGCTGTCTGTAGGCAGAAAAACAAATGTGGCTAACTGCCAGAGTGGAGCTGTAGAGTTTGAAACCAGTATTCTAAATTTCATTAATCAGAATAGATTCCATCTCCGGAGGCATCTGTCACTATGGAGACAGATAGATGCATAGAGTGTAAACATTAAGTGAGGGATTCCTGGGGCTAGAAGGATTAGTGAGCTCCATGTGCTCTTGGTGGAGTCTCCTTATCTGGTCTTCCACAAGGACAGGGTCATCCTTTGCCCTCACCTGAAGTTCCTCCCAAATGTTGTATCAGAGTTTTACCTTAACCAGTTGACTAACTTACCAGCATACTTTACCAACCTGACCTCAGAGGCCAATTGCAGGCTCCATACCCTGGACCTGTGGAGGACGGTCTCTTATTATAAGGAGCGCACAGTTGGAGTTTGGGGTGAAGCTCACAAGCTATTTGTTACTTACACTGAAGCTGTACCTGGGAGACCAGCAGCAAAGCAGGTATTTGTCAGATGGATAACATCTTGCTTTGACTGCTGCTATAGGTTGGCTGTAGGGAGCCTACCAAGTGGCTTAGGGCTCATTCCACCAAGTATATTGCTGCCTCAGTGGCTGCCTCCAGAGATGTCCCCATACAGGAGCTCTGTAGGCCTGCCAGCTGGAAGAAAGCACACACCTTCATTTCCCACTACAGTGCTGACCTTGAGTCTTGTTGGGATGCTGCTATTGGGACCTCTGTCCCCCAGTCTCTGTTTGCCAAATAGGAGTGCGTGCCTTGCCCCCTCCTTCCGGAGAACTGCTAGAAGTCTGTGAGAGTGTGAATGGTGAACTGTATCCACCCCCTTAGAAATATAAGTTACTCATCTATAGCCGTAGTTCTAGGGGTGGTATGCAGTTCAGATCCACACAACCCTCCCGGCCTCCCCTATTAATGTGGCACTCTGATCCCTGATTCCATTGTACAACGCTTTGACGTCAAAGGGCAGAGCCAGTGGATGTACCACTCAAGTGGTGGGAGCAGCTTTGCTCAGCTTAAAGACTTCAGATAAATCAGCACTTCCAGTGGAACTGCCAGAGTGTGGATATGAACTGTATATTACCCTCAGAACTATGGTTACAGGTGAGTAACTTATATTTATTCTGCTATTACCCTAGAGAATGGAGATGTCATTCAGGACAGAATAATTGCTCTTATGGATAGGTTAGTGGAAGGAATCAAGTTAAAGGGTAAGGAAAGGACATATAGGAGGAGAGAGAGAGAGAAAGAGACTAGAAGCATTAGGGTATGAAGTGGAGTGAGCTAGAGATAATAGCACTGTTTCCAGATGTGTTGTAAAACATGGCTTCTTTAAAAGTCTGGAGATTTCTTGCTGTATTGATGTCATCTGAGTAAGGGTACCAGCTGATTAGGATAGCAGCAGCAAAAGCGTTCTTGTCTATGGATTTGAAAGTTCTAATAATAAGCAGCATCTCTGACCTGTTACCTGAGCTGGTAGACTAGCAATGATTTGTTGATCAGGGTAAGTAGGTAATCGAAGTGGGAGTCATTGATCCATTTGTATAACAACAAGGCCCCCATAAATTCATGATCACTTCCAGGGACAGTAGTCAAAGGCTGGAATATAAGTGATGGTAGTGAGTGTATCTACCACATTTGAGGGCAGAGCTATGCATGCTCTTAAATGGCACAGTAATTTTGTTCAGTGACATGAAATTAGCAGTCCAGTATACCTCACTCACATACTGAAGGGCTGGTAGAAGAGACTGCTGAGCAAAAGCTTCCTGGTGTTGAAGTTGAGGCAGTCAGTGCCTGAATAGTAGGACTGCATTTTGATGGGAGCTTCAAACTGTTCTAGTGATGTGTTCAGTGAATGGCAAAAAGGAGTCCAACCAAAAGCCAAGTTATTTATGGTCTGTACATTGCCTAGGACTAGGCCATTCTTTGGTGTAATTTGCAACAGATACTGAAGGTGAGATTCCCCATGAATAGCATGACTTTTGTTTTTGAACTATTCAGCATGAGGCTGTTAGCCGCCATCCAGTTGTGGGCTTGTAGTCTTATGTTGAGTTCTGTAGAGGTTTGGGCTTTTATGTGTATGCTGGTATTATCTGTGGAGAGATGAATGCTAGTAGATAAGTTGGAGCAGACTGAAGGGAGGGTATTGATAAAAAGTATGGAAACTTGGGGTACCCCAAGGGACACTGGTTTTGGAGATGAGATTGTACTATTGGCTTTGACTACCAACAGTCTATCAGTGAGATAGTCCTTGAACTAAAAATTAGTGCTGACTGGGATAAGCCAACGTGCTGTAGTTTTTAGATGTGGGTGATATGGTTAACAGTGTCGGAAACCTTGAAGTCAATAAAAATGGCTCCCATTTGATTGCTTGTGTCAAGGGCAGTAACTATGTTGTTGCTCACCTTTAGAAAAGCTGTGCTTGAGAGGTGATTGAGTCTGAAGATCTGAGAGAAGATTGTTATTAAGAATATATGTCAAACATTGGGCATGGATACGTTTCTGTGGTAGCTTGCTAGGGGTAGAGAGAATGGAAATTAAACACTATTTTATTGGGGTTACAGTGGGAAGAATCTTCTTTGTGGAGAGGTGTCACAATGATATTTGGACCTGACTAATAACATCATGGCAAGTTTAAAATGTACATGGCTTACATTAAGAGGAACTCAGGTTACAGCTGACTGGACCATTGTCTTTAATTTCAAAAGTTTTGACAACCAGCATCAGATTGACTCACCTGGATACTTGCAAATTTTGGCTCTACCACACCAATTCGACATCTCCGATGTCGACCGTCGTTACAGCAACAGGAATCATGTTGACCGCAAATCACGGTCGGCATGATTCCTTGATAGTCTCCTGGTCCTGCTTTTTATCGGGAAGCTACTTTGAACCCCCACATGGGGTTGCGCCCTTGCACTCTACTAAAGTGATTCTTAACTCCAGTCAGAGTTAAGTTGGGGTGGGGGTGCAGGACTGGGAGACAGCATGCCCCTGTCTCGAGCAGACCAACACAGCGACCTGTCGGCAAAGTGTCGATTTTGCCGACAGGAGCATAGTTCGCTGTGTTGGTGTTGCTGTAAGGGGGGCATACGGCAAATTTTCAGGTGAGCTACCCAAAGGTCAGACCTTCCAATCTTTCAAGCAGTGAGCATCCTTGCATATAATGCCTGTTTTGTAGGAGGCAGTAACAAGTAAAACATGCTGTGCACCCTCCTTTCCTCTCAGAAAAGATATTAAATTTGTATTGGTTGCAAGAGTGCATTTTTATTTATGTGGTATAAGGTGGTAAAACACAGCCAAAATGGAATACTGGCTGAATGCCACTGGAGGTACAGAATCTTCAACATATTACTTGTCACTACCGACACTTCATCAGGGAGTGATGAAGCTTCAATAATGATGAAAAACATATTTGGGAGCCTGTATCTGGCAGTGCTCAGCCAGGTTTGCCATAGTGACTATCTTTGATGACTTACAGCACCTTACTACAAATGTATTCTTGTAATTGATACAAATGTAATACCATTTGGTTGGGGGGGGGTATTTATTTATTTTTGTTTTTGTTGACTGGGTAAGTGCACTAGACAATATACTGCAGAACTAGGGAGGTTGCAGAACTGCAGGACAACAGCAGAAAAATCAGTCAGCAGAAAACAATTATAGTTACAAGAAGGATGAGCATAACATTTTGAGCATTGCCTATGTCTACGAGTATAAATAACAATGGTGGAAACAATCAAGAGAAAACTTGCGAATGAAGTTATTTAGCCAGGAGAATTTGGAGGTAGGAGACACATTTACAGTATCAATAAGAATACTAGAGGAGTTTGAAGTCAGTAAAAGGTAACAGTGGGAGCAATGAGAAAAAAAACATTGGGAGTCAGTTGCAAGAGCAGATGTTAGAGTTGCTTAAGCATTTGTAAATTGCTTTTTTTGGAGCAGTAGGAGGACTGAGTGATTCAGAGGAGAGGTAGAAAGGCATTCCAGATTCTAGGGGTGAAAATGGCAAAGGCTTGCTCACCCATTTTGGTGGAGCATCTAGGATAGGAGGGTTCACAGCATTATTTGTTTACTACTGTGTGTGATTTTTGTGCTGTAGCACATCTGTGTATCCACAGAGCATACTTCTTTTTCGTGTTTGGTTTGGTTCTGTGAGGCAAAGTAGTGTGATAGGTAGAAGAGCTGCAAACAGAGACCCAAATTTGAATCCTACCGCCAATTACTGTGACCTTCAGTGAGTAACTTAGCTTCTTTGTATCATCTCTCCATAAGGCTACCAACTTTCTGAGGTCTAAAACCAGGACGGTCCATCCTGACCATGAAACTCCCACACCACCGTATCACTCCCACAGGCACCACTGCAGACAACGCTGCACACAATCAATTAAATTTTGCTGTTTGCTCTGGCCATGCCGTCCCACAGTAACATCAGTAGCAAACATCCAGATTAAACCAATACATCATTCTGCAAAAGCAAGTTCCAAATCATGATGTACCAAACATTCATTAGAAGCAAGCCTGCGTTAAATTGTGATCAGACATTCGAGCTGCATGTGCTGCTCCTCCTGACAGTCCCATCCAACCCATTTACACTTACCTCATTTGCTGAGCAAACTTCACTTCAGTGACTCCCACCACCACAGCAGATTGTTTTCACACACTTCCCTACAGCTGATCCAGTTCGGGTACCTTAGTTCACTGCTGCTGGTCTCTTCTTTGTCTGGAGTCCCTTTCAGCTGCTGGCAGGCAGACATTCACATGTGCTTGTTTGCACTACTACCCAGTCTAATCTAACAGGAAGGAACATGCTTTACTGTGCTCCCACTGACATTCTTGCGGTGCAACACAGGTGCAGGGGTTGAAGTTGTAAACTGCTGTCCAGCCCGAGCAGCGCCACAGTGGTGCTGAAATAACTGTCACTCATAGATTAGCAGTCAGCAAGAAAAAAAGGGGCAAAACTGGGACAACTAAGAAAAAACAGGACAAAAGTGACATTTTGTAAAATTTGTGTGGACACCGGGACATGCTGCCCAAAATACAGACTGTCCTGGGGAAACAGGGACTGTTGGTAGCTTTATCTCTCCATTTTGACCCATGCAGGGTCAGATCTTTGAAAAAATCTCCTGATTTGAATGATGAAAATGCTTTTGTCAGTGCTTATAGCTTTTTCTTAATGGTTGCCTTTATAGTTCGTCCAGAATTTACTGATACTTTAGCAATCAAGCAAGGTCGCCATCCTATCCTTGAAAAGATATCTGGTGAGAAACCAGTTCCCAACAATACCTACATCTCTGAAGGAAGCAACTTTGTGATCATCACAGGACCTAATATGAGTGGGAAGTCAACTTATCTGAAACAAATTGCCCTTTGCCAGATCATGGCACAGACTGGTAAGGAGCAACATCAAGATTATAAGTATGTAGTTTGTCATTGTTCTGGGCAAAACATCAGCCTGATCAGATCCTGGTTTTGCACATTCTGAATTGTTGTTCACATTCCAAAGCTGTTGTAGACATTCCAAGCAGTTCAAAGGTTGTAAAATTGTAAATTTCTCATTCACTTCTCACCCAGGTGCTTGCTAACCACCCAGTGCCCAAAGTTGTATCTTTCAACTTGTAAAACTCTGTAAATTTAATTTCAGTGATTGAACAGTTCAGCACCAGTCGAGGAGCCTGCCATATTAAGTGCTTCTGTTTCAATCAGCATTATTGAAACAGAACTGCTTCATATCTCAAGACTGTCACCCAGCACTGAACTGTTCTACAATAGAACATATAAAAACTTGGTTTACCTATCAAAATAAGATTACAGGAAACAAGGCTTAGTTACCAAAGGCAGTTAGATTACATAATTTTGACAGTTATGAATTTAGTTATTTGGTTGATGTTGGATTTGTTACCCTGTGTAAATATTATGATGACATAGGTACCAAACCTATGATAAAAAGACAACAGCTGTACAGGAACAGGACTTATGGTAGCAGGGCATGTAACAACCCACCTGGTTGTAAATGACATATTGATCACCTGACTTACACCTCATGTAACTCTGCATGCATTTGATGTTGGTGCCTATGTACTCAATATATGGAATAAACACAGTTTTAATAAAAAGAAATTGCATTTACAAACTTCTGCAAGTTAAAAGTTAAAAAAATCTTGGCATCGGTGCCTAGGCAGTAAGCAGCTAGATGTGGGGGAGTTTTGTTTTCATAAACAAAGCAATGGCAAGTTTTTTACTAGGGGGAACACACCTCTGTGTGGAAAAAAACACACATATAGGCTGAAATATTCAAAGGGGTTGTGCCTGGCACAACTGAGTTGCACCAGTGCAACCCCAGCAATTTGCCCGGGGCAATATTTAAAAGGAGGAATTGCTCAGTGCAATTCCTGATGAGCCGGAGTGCAAAGATAATATATGCAGCACATCTCCAGGGGGCATGGCCATGCACATACGGCACATCCTGATATTTAGCCTGGGATGTGCGGCGCATCTGCCAGCACATCCCAGAGATATGCTGCATACCTGGACACAAAGTTGAGCCCGTAAAAAATGACTCAGCTGCTAGCCACTCACAGGCATGTTGCTGTATTGCAATGCTCAACACAGCAGCCTCCAGCCATGGGTTGCTACCCCCTCAGAACACCATTGCCAAGCACCCACATATTTCCCTGGTAGTCTAGTGGTACCCCCATCCCCTTCCGTAACCCCGATCACCAGTAAAAACATTTAAGAGCCCTGGTAGTCTAGTGGTACCTCCCTCCCTCCCCACTGGTAACCCCAATCACCGTATTAAAATACCTTTCAGCTCCCTGATAGTCTAGTGGTACCCCCCTCCCCATCAGTAACTGCAATCATTGTAGAAACAGCAGTGTCCAGTTCCTGGTGGTTCAGTGGCTCCCTCCACGCCCCAGCCACACAGAACTCCCAGCCCACCCAGCTCCTCCCCTCTCACCATCGGCGAGCAGCAAACCCACCCGCATACCTCTGCGGCTGCCCACTGAATGACAGCTTACAGTATCTGCTGCAAGGCCATTCTCCACACTGTGAACCAATGGGCTTGCAGTGCATACTGTAATAGTCATGCACAACTTTGTGAATTAAGTCATTCATTCACAAAGTTGTGAATGACTAATTCAGTATGCACTGCAAGCTGTCATTCAGCAAGCAACCACAGAGGTATGCGAGTGGGTTTGCTGCCAACTGATGATGGGGGGAGAGCTGGGTGGGCTGGGGGTCCTGTATGGGTGGGGGGAGCCACTGGACCACCAGGGACTGGACATTGCCATTTCTATGGCAATTGGGGTTACCAGCGGGGAGGGGGGTACCACTAGACTTCCAGGGCCCTTAAATATTTTTACTGGTGATCGGGGTTACTGGAGGGGAGGGGGTACCACTAGACTACTAGGGCTCTTAAATAAATGTTTTTACCAGTGATCAGGGTTACGGGAGGGGAGGGGGGTACCACTAGACTACCAGGGCTCTTAAATAAATATCTTTACAGATGACCAGGGTTACGGGAAGGGAGGGGGTACTACTGCTGTCCCTGGGACAGGGACTGCATGCTGTGCAGGGCGCCTGGTGCATTTCACTTGTCAGCCCTGCACAACACATGCAAATGGGGCCATGATACATACAAACGGCCCATTTGTGCCTTGCATGCATTATGGCCCAATCTGCATATCCAGGTCTGAATATTTGGATAGTGCGCCCGACGCAGCTCCAGTTGCACTGGCGCATTCCCATTCCAGGTATGCAGGCCTATGTGAAGGATGCACCAGTGTATTGTATTTGCACCAAGCGCATTCTTTGATATATGCAGAAGACATGCGCCATGGCACATCTCTTTTGAATATATCCCTTTGTTGCTGCAGCGCAATTCAGTTGCACTGTGCAACAACTTGTGCCATTGCCAGGCGCAATTCTGAATATTGGGCCCATACTGTGCAGCATAAAATAAAATATAGAGCAACAGCACACAGTTCAGTGTGTGTTTCCATCTTGGGTTTGAGATGGCAACCTGGACCTCTCAAGCTTCTCTCTTGAGGTCCATACACTGGCATCTAAACTCCATAATGGATACACAAATGTCTTGTTTATGGTTGTCCATATGTATTTAAATAATTGCGCAGTTATGGCTTATGCTAAGTCCAGTTTCCAAATACCACACTCAAAACCAAAGAAAAAAAGCAAGGTCCAGACAGGGAGTATACATACCAAAGACACCATATACAGATTTTGTTTTCAATTTCTTTGTTGTTTTAAATGCGAAAAAAATTCAAAACATCCCCAGAAGGAAACTCCTAAATAATGCTGTTATCAAGGCACAGGTCAGGAAGCATAGGAAAACCAGGAGCAGTTGTAGAATTCACCAAAAATTATTTATTTACACTAGCAGTATCATAAAATAAACTTGTTCAGTATAATTATTTACAAAGGCAAAATAAAATAATGTTTTCTTTCATTCTGTGTCCCTTGTTCTCCTAATCTTTCTTGCAGTTGCAGATTAGCTGTTTAAGTCTTTTCAACTCCCACTCTTAGCAAGCATCCTGTTTTTGTAAATATCAGGCAGGAGCTGCTAGAATACAGTGTGCTTGAGGCCCCTTTTTAGCTTTTGCAAAAAGGCCTAAAGATTGAACTCAGGTAAGCTCTAGTTTACAATAGCTTTCTGCAATCATTTCAAAATATAAATATATACATTTCAACAGTAACACTATATATTTTCTAAACAATGGGGATCCCAATATCAGTTACATTTCCATATAATAATTTGCACACAATTTTATATTAGCAGATCTAGATATGCAAGGGAGAGAAAACAGATGGCAAGAGAAAACTTCGAGATAGTGAGAGACGCTGAACTGTGAGCCTGTCGAGCTGATCAAGTCCAAAGTCTCACAGGAAAATTTGGTTGAGCAGCCAGGCAGAGAAGAGACAGAAAAGGAAAGATCTTTGCGTTCAAACACTTTCTCCATAACAAATGGGACAGGGTCATATTCCACCCTGTCACATACACCCCACTCCTTAAGAGGGAACCTGTTTTATTCTCTAATAACATTTGCTACTTTCAGAAATTAAGCACATATGCAGTATATTTTTCTATAACAGTACATCAAACAGTAAAGTTTAAACTCATACATTTGTTTTTTAACCTTCAGAACCCTCAATTCCTGATCCATATCTTAACAGAAAATCAGCATTGCTATTCTCTTTACCAGATTTGTGTAACACTGTGAACTTAAATGGCTGAAGTGCCAGGTACCACCTTGTGAATCTGTAATTTTTATGTTTCATTTGGTTAAGCTAACAGAGAGGATTGTGATCAGTTACAAGAACAAAGTCAGTCCCTAGTAAATAAAACTTAAGGGACTCCATGGCCCACTTTGCTGCTAAACATTCCTTTTCGATAGTGGAGTACCTTTTCTCGCTGTCATGCAATTTTCTACTTATGTACAGAATAGAATGTTCTTACCCAGGAGTCCTTTAGCATCAGTAACTTTTTTGCACTTAGCTAGCTAGGTGCAACTGCCCCGGAGGTGTGCCTTTAAGAGATATTTAAATGAGCATAGGGCCAAGCCAATCAAAAGACAGGAAGGAGTGTGAGCCGAATGAGAGCTGTTGAATGCTTCAGAATTTTTTCTCCACTGGACTGAGCAATATTGCCTCTGAGGTGTCTCCCAGCTTTCCTTGTTGACAGCCTCCTAGTGCTTATCTGGGTAAAGTTTTCCTCATAAATTATTTCCTTTAGTGTGCTGAGTGAAAGTTTTACTTTTTCGTTAGCGTTGCACAAATTTTTTATTTTTAGCATGATGGCACTATTTTGACTTTATTTTTACCATGACTATTTAGCATAAAGCCTAATTTTATCGTGAGTGCTTATTTTCAATGGTTTCCTTCATTTTTGGGGCAAATTCTTGTGGGAACCATCAAATTAGGGACCGTTGCCATGTTTTATACCTCAGACCTCAGGGGTTTTACCGCGAGGCAACTGCAGTAGATTTCAAATGTAAACAGTGCCTGGGGGGGAGGGGGGTTCTCTCTAGATTGGCAATTACGAGGAAACCTTTTTTGTTGTATTACTGGACCTTGGTATCATCTCTGTCAGGACTGTCCATAAGGATCCAGCAGCCACCTGTGCGCAGTTGAGTATTACTGGGTTTCTATTAAGATTGGCACTGGTATAGATCCCAGTTTTAGAACCAAAAAAAAAAAAAGGCAGTAGTAGTAGAGTTTATTAACTGGGGCAGGACTGGCTGGTGGCATTTTCACAGAAAATTGCACTCAGTTTGTAGGTCCAGAACTGGTTTGCTTTGCTTAAATTGGCAAACATAGCAGGCAAACCTTTGATTATTATGGTTGAGGATTAATCAAAGTCTTCTGATGAGGGGCCATTCAAAAGTACTAATACCAAAAGCAGAGGTGCTGAGGAACCCTCCAGATCTCAACCAAAAAATAAAGCTTCCAAAGATGAAGTTCCTTACAAATTGAAAAATAGTAAGAGTGACGAAAAAAGGAAGCTCGATCAAGCCTCTGATGAAGCGGCTAAAAAGAAACTCTGTCAAGAGAGATATGCTCCCGTTGCTCCTGGGAAAGCCAATAGTGAGACAACAGGCAGCTTAAAGCATACAGAAAAAACAAAAGACTTACAAACTGTGCAGGTTCTTCCATCAGTGCAAGATATGGAAAAAGCATGGCAACTGTTTCAGACCCTTCAAAACATGGGTCCTCAGTTTACTGGGTCTGGCAAGCACTCTTCCACAGTTCTCTCTTCTGTAGACTTTGAGGGTGACACAGATGATGATCAATTTTAGGATGTCCCTGACATGGATTTTGAGGGCCTTGAGCGCTAGGAGTCACCGGACCCTCACCTTGGGAATCCCCCGTGTGACCATGAGGATCCTTCCTCTATGTTTACATTTATTCAAAATATGCTGGATACCCTGGACCACCTCATGCAGGAGCCCAACCAGGATGTCGATGAAGACGAAGATTATAGGGAGATGAAGGGTCTTTCATCCTCAAAGACCCTGGTCGTCCCTATCTATAATGCATTTAGAAAAATTACCATGAAGGTGCTTCAACACCCCACTTTAGTATCAGGGGTTGATAAGCGGCTTGAGAGAAAATATAAATTGTCTAAAAATGGTACTGAGTTCCTGTCTGCACAACCCAGCCACGATAGTATAGTGTAGCAGGCAGCTTATGAGAGGAGTCTCCTTGTCGCCCTCTCCCCCTGACAAGGATTCCAAGAAAATTGACTTTATAGCAAAGAAAATGTATGCCACAGCCTCCCTGCTTCTCAGGCTTTCTTCTTATGTGGCATTCACAGCCAAATATCAGAAAGCCCTTTGGAAATCTGTCCAGGCTATCACCTGCCCTGGATCAGATTCTACGGTGCAGGAGCTGGTGGATATGTCAAAAACTGCCCTGGAAGCTACTGTATACCAATTCCACATGGCAGATGACAACAGTGATGCCGCCTCTAGGACGATGGCCCATGCCATCTCTCTGGGACACTTCGCCTGGCTTAGAAAAACCAGTCTGACCACAGACACTCAGAACAAGGCCATGGATTTTTCTTGTGATCAAAATATGTTGTTTGATTACAGAACCACTGACTACATGAAAAAAGTTGATGAGTACAAGGCTTCCTGGTAGGGCCGCTCATCCAAGCCTAAACTCTCCACCCCTCGGAGATCCTGTTCCAGGGGTGGTAGGGGCTGAAGTTTTGTTCCCAGGCATTACAATCCCTATTCCCAGAAGCAGGGGCAGAAGGGGCCAAAGAAGAGCCACTTCTACCCAGCCATCTGCCTCTCAGTCTAAGTCCTGATGTGAGTGTTCAGGTCGCCTTCTCATTTCTGGTTGGAGGCAGACTCTCTCACTATCTTCAGCACTGGTCCCTCATCACGTCGGACATGTGGGTACTGGAGATAGTGGAGAAGGGTCTGTCATTACAGTTCAAGCAACTGCCAAACCTGAAGCGTACCCAGGTGTCAAGACCTCTGTCCCCAACACAGATACTGCTGTTGGAAATGGAGGTACAAAACCTTCTGGCTTTACAAGCAGTGAAGAGGGTCCCCACCCATAAGAAGGGCAAGGGCATCTACTCCAGGTATTTTCTGACACGAAAGAAAACTGGGGAGTGGTGACCTGTCTTAGATCTCAGATATTTAAACAAACATCTGAAAAAAAAACAAATTCAAAATGGTCACTCTGTCACTGGCCATACAGTCCTTACAGCAGGGAGACTGGCTAGCTTCCTTCGACTTAGAGGATGCTTACTTTTACATACCCATAAGGAGATCTCTCACAGGAAGTTTCTTAGGTTCAGACTTCCTTCGGGTCACTATCAGTTCACCGCAATGCCCTTCGGTCTGTCCTCGGTGCCAAGAGTCTTTACCAAGTGTCTTGTGGTGGTGGCAGCACATCTCAGGAGACTGGGTGTTGCTCTCTACCCTTATCTGGATGACTGGCTTATAGTAGCAAAGTCTCCTTGCCAGGTCAAGTAATCTCTTTCCCTCACAGAATGCACTCTGGAGTCTCTGGGTTTCCTGGTAAATCTAAAGAAATCTCACCCAGACCCCACCCAGCTGCTCACCTTGATAGGGGTCCAGCTGGACACTCAGAAGGGGTATGCTTTCCTCACGCAGGAAAGAATTCAGAGTTTCCTTTCGGTGGCAGACTCTTGCACCTAGGGACAGCCAAGACCAGCCAGACATGTCCTCAAACTTCTGGGACATATGGCCAGGGCCACTGGAAAACTGTGGAATAAGGTACCCAAAATTGCGGAGCGTTTTGCAAAAATTGTGGGGATTCTACTATAGACCCTGAGTGCTTTACAATAGACCTTTTAATGATTTTTTGCAGCATATATTAGTCAGTACAAATTGCTAAATGAATACACTGACACCTGAATATGTTTAAAACATAAAGAAAAGTTTATGTTCCTAAAAAGAATACTAAACGGATAGGCTATCGTAAGCGTTGTCTGTCTTCCAAAATTTAAAAGCATCTGCCTCATACAGTGCTGAATAGATTCTATAAAATGAGCCACCGCAGATCAATATCAAATAAAGCTAGAAGAATTTTTTTTTTTCTGGCTGTAGAATAATGAAGCCTAATCAGCAGCTGTTTACAGTGCTCTGCCAGCTATTCACCCACTTTGGAACAAGAAAAAATAAGCAGATAGAATGGTGAATAATTGAGTTTTAGTAAAATGTTGTTAAAGTGTTTAATAGTCATAATTTATACTGTAGGTACTGTACACTATTTTTGAAATCACATATTTAAACATTAAATCTGGGGGTTATTGGGGCTGGCAGTATAATCCATAGGTTAGAGTAACAAACTGTGAATGAGCTGACAACATCTAACAGACCTGGGTTTGATTCCCACAACCTCCACTTGCACATAGGGTTACCACCTGTCCCTATTTTAACAGGACAGTCCTGATTTGGGCAGCTGTGTCCTGCAGAAATACATGAAAAATACTAAATGTCCTAACATTATAGTAGAAAAAATATTTTTTGATTTTCCTCTAAATGTTTCAAAAAACTATAATACCTTAACTAAAATACCTTAAAATAATAAAAAAAAACAAGAAACAACTAAAAATCTACAACACATTGGGACTTCCGGTGACGTCAGCGAGCTAATGGCCGCTTGATTTCAGAGCTCCGTACCCCAGCCGACAGCAATCTGCTTGAATCACTGAAATCTAGAATGTCTTCACCTGCAAAACAGAGGAGAAATAAACAGGGGAAACTTTTTTCAACTCTGACACAAAAATTGAGAGATCTGATCCAGGGGGAAAGGGAAGAAAGTATGGAAGTTTGGGAACCAACGGAGGGCCTACTACAGCCTGGCCCGCATGGCGAGGAGACACACACCGACCTCGCCACAACGATTCGACAAATGGCCCAAACAATCGCAAGAATCGACAGAAAGCTGACCGACCTCAAAGCGGATATTAATAATATAAGCCACAAAACGGAGCAACTAGAGCTATGTACCTCGCAAATTGTGGAGCAGTCTGACAGACAAGACAGATTAGTCCTATATCTCCTAGCCAGGGACCGTGAGCTCACACACCACATGGATGACTTGGAAGGCAGAAGCAGAAGGCAAAATATAAGGATCTTCGGAGTGCCTGAGGGATTGGAGGATAAATACCCAAACGTAATCGAGTTCCTGCAGAAATTCCTCTGGGGCCTCCTTGACCTTCCTTCAGAGTTCGACCTGTCCATGGATCGTGCACACAGATCCTTGGTCCTAAACCCGAGGTGCAGAAA